>OZ014499.1:15771485-18450834 GCA_963966045.1 Xestobium rufovillosum | reverse complement strand
GTATAGCCTGACAGCGGCGTAACGTTGTCAACCACCTCGCTTTTTGGCATTTATTTTCTTATACTTAGTTATTAATTAGTTGCATATTTCTTTGCTTTGCTTTTTTTACAATTCAATTAATTCTGTTTTTTATGCTTGATAGTGCTGGTGTTAGTAGCGGCACAGATTGTTGCGATTCGCGTTTGTTTCGTGCGCGGTAATCTTGTCGGTGCGTCTGCGCGTGCGGGGCCTCGTTCGTCAGCGTATGGTCGGGTTATCTGCGGTTTGTTAATTACCGTCTTTTTGCGCATCGTTTCGTCGGGCCGTTGCTGATTTTAGCATTCTTCCAGCCATTCATTTTGTACTTTACTCATAGTTTATTTGTTATTTTTGTTTAACTTTAATATTTTGCACTTACATTTTGGTAACTTCAAAAATTAATTATTATTTTTTATATATTATATTCAGATTTTCATTTAAATTAAATAGTTACACCAACTCTTAATTTGACTCGTGCTTTTATTATTGATCGTACCTTTCGTAATTTTGAGGTATACCACGAGGGCAGTTTGAAAGGTAGGTCCCGTAAATTACGTGGCGCCCATTTTTAAGATATTTTTATCCCGATTATTACCGCACGGCCGTCTTCGACTGAGCCTGGCTGGGACAGGACCTATCTACTTTGAGTCGGTGTTTGTTACTTTTGATATTATTTTGTGAGTTAATAAATTTGGCGTCACATTTTTGGCGCCCCCAACGTGGGGCCTTTATTGGAAAAAGTGCATATTTTTTTGTGTTCTTTTTTTGTTACCGATACTGTTATGTATATTTTTTTTGTGTTTGAAATTTAATAACAGTGTTTCAAATTATTTAGTGAATTGGTGTGCTTGTGTTTATTTCGTTCACATAAGTACGCGTGTTTAAAATATATTGTTACATTTCGCTATTCTTGCCTGAAGTGCTTATTGGTGTGTTTGTGTGAATTTATTGCTGGCATTTAACACTCGGCGAAGATGGCACGTGCTATGAGCATTAACCGGCTGGCACAAGACGAGCTTGTCTACGAGTTAAAAATTCGAGGTATTGGTGACGGCACTGTCGTGGAAATGCGAAGGTGGCTATCCAGTGCTCTTAAAATGGAGAAGGCTGGTGGAAGTTTTACTTACCCTGGACACCCATATACATTTGAGGAAGACTCAATTGCGATTGAGGCCAAGTTGAAGGAGATAGAAACAGAATTGGAAACTTTTGAAGGTCCTAAGGGAAGTGGAGCTGCTTTGAGGATGGAGACGAAGTTATCGCATGTTGTAGGTCGTGCGGATAAGATGGAAGCCGACGACGATGAAAAACGGAAACTTAAGTCTGCATTCCTCACAAGAATACTTAACGGAATTTCCTTGGTTGACGGAAAGTTGAATCCAGATTCTGATGTCGAAGAAGAAGTAGTTTTACCAAACTTGGAGGCAGTAGATCCTGCAAATACTGTTGTTAACGATGTTCAGGCTACCGCTTCTACCTCGGCACCAATTGAAAGTACACCACCTCTATTAAATTTGATGGAGAGCGAAGCTAATCGCCAACATGAGACACCTCATCCATTCCATAGATCGGAACGTATGCGTCATTCTAGTATGGTTCCTACAGTACCATACGTTTTTAAGCCAGTCCCAGTTAATAAATGGGAACTAAAATTTTCGGGGGACAGTAGAGATATGTCCGTGGGTGCATTTTTGCAGCGAGTTGAGGAACTAAGAATAGCAAGACACGTTAGTAAGGAGGATTTATTTGATTCGGCGGTGGATTTATTTATCGGAAAAGCATTGTTCTGGTACCGTGATGCTAGACAAAGATTATTTACTTGGGATCAGTTGGTATCTTCGTTGCGAGAAGAGTTTCAACCAGTCAACTATAATGAAAAATTGTTCGAAGAAATAAGGCGACGCACACAGGGACCCGATGAAACCATAGGAATTTATTTGGCTATAATGTCGGCAATGTTTAATAGACTTGATTGTCCTATATCTGAAGGAACGAAGTTAAAGATTTTATTGCGTAACATCGCGCCCTATTATCAGAGTCAGTTAGGATTAGTTGAGGTTATTTCTATAGAGCAACTTAAGACGTTGGGTAAGAAGCTAGAGGCTAATCGGGAATCTGTCGAAAATTTTGCCCCACCCTCACGTCGTGGACATGTTATGGAACCTGACCTCGCCTATGTTGAATCCGTACCGTTGGTCGAGGCAGTGCATTCGAACATTCATCACCAGGTACCGTCGACTAGTAGAACTGGCATAGTTTGTTTTAATTGTGATCGTCCAGGACATCGTGCTGCAGGATGTGTAGAACCCAGACGTTTACGGTGCTATAGATGTAAAGCTGATGGGTTCACTACTAAAACATGCCCAAAGTGTTCCAAGAAGTCGGGAAACGAGCCCCGTCGCCAATGAGAGGTCGTTTGGTTGGTGACAAGACTAGGGAATCTACGACCACTACAGAAGCACTTTTAAGTTTTGTTTTGGCACATGCGCAGAATGACGAAAGACCGTACTTGGAGGTGACAATTTTTGGGAAGAAAATTATGGGACTTTTAGATTCTGGATCGACTCATACAGTATTGGGAGGCAGTGGATGGAAACTGATGGAGGAGATGGGTGTAAAGTTGGACAGGGAGAAATCTGGAAATTGTAGAGTGGCTAGTGGCTCTCTGAGTAGTTGCACCGGAACATGTACATTGCCTATAGCGATACGAGATCGAACTGCGATTGTTGAGGCCTTGGTTGTACCTGATTTTCCTCATCTACTCTTCTTAGGAGTTGATTTCTTTAAGAAAGTGGGAATAGTGCCTGATTTACGAAAGGGTGAATGGAATTTTTCGCAGGAACCAATGTTGGTAGATACTATGGAATATCTTAGGGACCAGACTGCTTTGAACGAACATGAGAAACTTCTCTTGGATGACGTTATTAGCCGTAATAAGAGTCTTATGGGCCCAAAATTAGGTTGCACCAACATGGCAGAACACGTTATAATTACGAACTCCCCACCCATAAAACAACGATACTACCCGGTGTCTCCGATTGTACAAAAGCAGATCGATAAGGAATTGGATGACATGTTGAGGAATGATATCATTGAACCGTCGGATAGTGCGTGGGCTTCGCCAATTCTTCTTGTGAAAAAGAAGGACGAAAGTTATAGGTTCTGCGTAGATTATCGAAAATTGAACGCAGTAACGCAACGAGATAGCTATCCGCTTCCTTATGTGTCAGACACTTTGAATAAATTGCGAGATGCCCGCTATTTGTCCTCTTTGGATATCAAATCGGCTTTTTGGCAAGTACCAGTCGCGGAGAGTTCTCGCCCATATACTGCTTTCACCGTACCTAACAGAGGCCTTTTTCAGTTCAAAAGGATGCCGTTTGGCCTCACGAATAGTCCAGCTACGTGGCAGAGGTTGATTGACAAAGTTTTGGGATCTGATTTGGAACCACATGTATTTGTATATTTGGACGATGTGGTAATTGTAACCCAAACTTTGGAAAAACATCTTGCCGTTCTGGAAGAAGTGTTTCGACGACTTAGAGAGGCTAATCTTACCATAAGTCTGGAGAAATGTTGCTTTTGTCGTCCAGAAATGAAGTACCTAGGATATGTAGTCGATCGCCATGGATTGCACGTAGATCCGGCGAAGGTTGACGCTATGTTGAGACTTCCTAGACCTCGATCTGTCTCTGATGTGAGAAGAATCTTGGGAACCTTTTCATGGTACAGAAAATTTATTCCGGAATTTTCCACCAGAATAGCCCCTCTTACCGCCTTACTGAAGAAGTCGAACAAGTTTGAATGGAGTGTAGCGTGTGAGGAATCTTTCGAACTTTTTAAAAGGTGTTTAGTGTCCGCGCCTATACTGTGTTGTCCCGATTATTCTTTGCCTTTTCAAGTTCAGACAGACGCGTCGGCATATGGAGTAGGAGCAGTTTTAGTACAACCGCATCCGGATGGAGACCGTGTGATCTGCTACCTTAGCAAATCTCTCACCAGAAACGAGCGAAATTACTCCACTACCGAAAGAGAATGTTTAGCCGTGTTGTGGGCAATAGAGAAACTGCGCCCCTATATAGAAGGTGTGAACTTTACTGTGATCACCGATCATTATTCTTTAGTGTGGCTGCAGAATATGCGTGATCCCACGGGAAGGTTGGCGCGTTGGGCTGTTAAACTCCAACAGTATGATTTCAAGGTGGTGCATCGGAAAGGGAAGGATAATGTCGTGCCGGATACACTCTCTCGAGCAATCCCGGATTGTTGTGAAGTTGAATGGGACGATACTGTTGGTTCGCAGGACAGATGGTATAGCAGTATGCTGAAGAAGGTAGAAGATGGTCCTTTATCGTATCCGCAGTGGCGTATCTCTGACGGAAAACTTTATAAATATGTCAAACCTAGTTACCCGAATCTTTCTACAGAGTCAGACAATTGGAAACTGGTGATTCCGAAATCCCAACGAAAGGCGATATTAAAACTATCACACGATATTCCAACAAGTGGTCACTTGGGAGTATACAAAACGTATAACCGCATTTGTGAAAGGTATATCTGGCCGAAACTTCGAGAGGATGTCGCTCGTTATGTCAAATCGTGTCAGGAGTGTGCGAAATTTAAAGTGGAAAGAAAAGCTCCGATTGGATTGATGACTTGTCAGCCGAAAGCATCGAGGCCTTGGGAGATTGTGGCAGTCGATCTTATGGGACCATTTCCAAAGTCTACTAAGGGTCATCAGTATATTTTGGTAGCAACTGATTGCTTTTCGAAGTTTTCCCTTGTATTCCCACTTAGGACAGCTACGATGGACACGGTGAGAAGACACCTTGAGAATGACGTATTCCTATTGTTCGGAGTGCCCAAGACTCTCATATGTGATAACGGTTCACAGTTCAGAGGGAAGAAGTTTCAGGACTTCGTCAGTTCTTATGAGATACAAGTACGTTTCAATGCAAATTACCATCCGCAAGCAAACCCTACTGAGAGGTACAATCAATCTCTGAAAACCCTACTTGGTATCTACGTCTCTGAGAATCATCGCTGTTGGGACATAAATCTAGCGAAGATTGCATGTGCCTTGCGTACCGCTCGACACGAAGCCGTTAAATTGACCCCGTACTATATTAATTTTGGACGCGATATGGTTCTTCTCGGCAGTAACCATAAAGAATTGAAGGATGATACGAGCTTGGATAGTTTGGTGGATTACTGTGACAGGAGGAGAAATGGATTCGCGGGATTATATGTAGACGTACGGAGGAGATTAGATGAAGCTTCAAAGCGAGGACAGCACAGGTATAATTTGAGACGGAGAAATGTGGAATTTCTGCCCAATCAGCTAGTATGGAAGAAGAATTATGTTCTTTCGGATGCCTCTAAATATTTTACTAAGAAGCTAGCACCTAAATACGTCGGTCCATATTTAATTGGAAAAAGAGTTTCTAACTGGATGTACGAGTTGCGGGACGAAAAAGGCATTTCGAAGGGCGTTTGGTCAACTAAAGACTTGAAACCTGTTTACCAGTCGTGATGTTTACGGGGTAAACATCTTTAAGTTAGGGGGGGATTTGTTACGGGCAAATTTTATTTTAGAGCATTTATGGTAGGTATAGAAATGCTTAGACAAAATACGCATAGCTAAAAGATTAAAACATATCTTTTATTGAGTATAAATACATAGATATTAGGTACTTACAGTTAATTTGTTTATTGCTCTATTTTATTTGTCTTCTAGCATTTCTTCAATTAGTTCTTCGTCCCCTTTTCATTTCAACTCTTTCTGATGTTTACCATTTGTACCTTAAAGTATTGGAATAGTTAATATCTCAGGTTGCATTTGTTGTATTATTTGCGCTTACCTTAATGTTAAATTCTTCACAATCATTTGTTGTTTTCTTCCATGTGTCTGTTTCGGTTTGTTGTTTGAGGTTATCTGTCATCTGTTACTGTTGGTAACTTCCTTACCGATAGGTTTCAATTGTCACCCGGTTGAGGTCATTGCACTCTCATTTGATTGATGCTCCAGTGGCGTCCAGGTTGATTTGCCCCTTTTCTAGTGTGTTTCTTCTGTTTTCCTTTTCTTTCTTTTCTTACTTTCCGCTTGGGTTATCGTCGAATCTTCATTGTAAATGAGTTTAGATTGTATTTTTCTCGGTTAGACGTTCCCAGGTCATCTTTTGTCTCACTTCCATCTTGACGGAAGCGACGCCTTTGTCGATTTCTGAATTTCTCGTTCTGAACAAATTTCATTGGCTATCTTCTGCTACCTACGTTACCTTTTTTTGAAAATTCGTAAAATCTTGCCATCGGTCGATTTTGGCCATTCGTCTCTCGCTAGTGCTCTACAAAGCGACGGTAGTTTTCTAGAGTCTATTGAAATATTTTCAAGCCACGTTTGTAGGATTTTTCTCTTGGAAAACTATTAAGACAGTTTGGATTGTTGCAATTGGTAGTGATTTTGGATCCGCTGTCTGTCCATTGAATTGGGATTTTCGCCGTGCTGCGTTTGAAGCATTTGCGTTTGAGAGAAGGACAAAAAACCCTTTTTCTGAAGGTAGGCCACGTTTCATATTCTATTTTCTTTCTTCCCTGATTTTCCTTTGTGTGTTCTTATTTCATTTGATTTTTAGGGTTTTTCCCGAGGGTTTTTCTCCTGGGGTGCGTTTTGTGAATTTGCACCTGGCGTTCACCCAGAAACCGGAATAGAGTTGTTATTCTATATTGGAGTTTTTTCTATTGTGTTTGCGGACGGCTGCGGCGTCGGTCCGCCATTTTTGGATCATCCGATCATCGTACTGATAAGGTCAGATTATTTATTTCATTTATTTTGCCATCGTCTGGAGCGAACCAACGAACCACGTGTGATTTGGCTTTTCGAGTTTAGTTTTTGCTAGCTTGACTTTTATGTATAGCCTGGTAGCGGCGTAGCGTTACCAAAAATATTGTATTTGTTTGTTTATGTATGTACTTACCTTTTTTTACGCTTGCAGTAAGTAGTTTAGCTTAGCTAATTTGTATGTATAGCCTGACAGCGGCGTAACGTTGTCAACCACCTCGCTTTTTGGCATTTATTTTCTTATACTTAGTTATTAATTAGTTGCATATTTCTTTGCTTTGCTTTTTTTACAATTCAATTAATTCTGTTTTTTATGCTTGATAGTGCTGGTGTTAGTAGCGGCACAGATTGTTGCGATTCGCGTTTGTTTCGTGCGCGGTAATCTTGTCGGTGCGTCTGCGCGTGCGGGGCCTCGTTCGTCAGCGTATGGTCGGGTTATCTGCGGTTTGTTAATTACCGTCTTTTTGCGCATCGTTTCGTCGGGCCGTTGCTGATTTTAGCATTCTTCCAGCCATTCATTTTGTACTTTACTCATAGTTTATTTGTTATTTTTGTTTAACTTTAATATTTTGCACTTACATTTTGGTAACTTCAAAAATTAATTATTATTTTTTATATATTATATTCAGATTTTCATTTAAATTAAATAGTTACACCAACTCTTAATTTGACTCGTGCTTTTATTATTGATCGTACCTTTCGTAATTTTGAGGTATACCACGAGGGCAGTTTGAAAGGTAGGTCCCGTAAATTACGTGGCGCCCATTTTTAAGATATTTTTATCCCGATTATTACCGCACGGCCGTCTTCGACTGAGCCTGGCTGGGACAGGACCTATCTACTTTGAGTCGGTGTTTGTTACTTTTGATATTATTTTGTGAGTTAATAAATTTGGCGTCACATTTTTGGCGCCCCCAACGTGGGGCCTTTATTGGAAAAAGTGCATATTTTTTTGTGTTCTTTTTTTGTTACCGATACTGTTATGTATATTTTTTTTGTGTTTGAAATTTAATAACAGTGTTTCAAATTATTTAGTGAATTGGTGTGCTTGTGTTTATTTCGTTCACATAAGTACGCGTGTTTAAAATATATTGTTACATTTCGCTATTCTTGCCTGAAGTGCTTATTGGTGTGTTTGTGTGAATTTATTGCTGGCATTTAACACTCGGCGAAGATGGCACGTGCTATGAGCATTAACCGGCTGGCACAAGACGAGCTTGTCTACGAGTTAAAAATTCGAGGTATTGGTGACGGCACTGTCGTGGAAATGCGAAGGTGGCTATCCAGTGCTCTTAAAATGGAGAAGGCTGGTGGAAGTTTTACTTACCCTGGACACCCATATACATTTGAGGAAGACTCAATTGCGATTGAGGCCAAGTTGAAGGAGATAGAAACAGAATTGGAAACTTTTGAAGGTCCTAAGGGAAGTGGAGCTGCTTTGAGGATGGAGACGAAGTTATCGCATGTTGTAGGTCGTGCGGATAAGATGGAAGCCGACGACGATGAAAAACGGAAACTTAAGTCTGCATTCCTCACAAGAATACTTAACGGAATTTCCTTGGTTGACGGAAAGTTGAATCCAGATTCTGATGTCGAAGAAGAAGTAGTTTTACCAAACTTGGAGGCAGTAGATCCTGCAAATACTGTTGTTAACGATGTTCAGGCTACCGCTTCTACCTCGGCACCAATTGAAAGTACACCACCTCTATTAAATTTGATGGAGAGCGAAGCTAATCGCCAACATGAGACACCTCATCCATTCCATAGATCGGAACGTATGCGTCATTCTAGTATGGTTCCTACAGTACCATACGTTTTTAAGCCAGTCCCAGTTAATAAATGGGAACTAAAATTTTCGGGGGACAGTAGAGATATGTCCGTGGGTGCATTTTTGCAGCGAGTTGAGGAACTAAGAATAGCAAGACACGTTAGTAAGGAGGATTTATTTGATTCGGCGGTGGATTTATTTATCGGAAAAGCATTGTTCTGGTACCGTGATGCTAGACAAAGATTATTTACTTGGGATCAGTTGGTATCTTCGTTGCGAGAAGAGTTTCAACCAGTCAACTATAATGAAAAATTGTTCGAAGAAATAAGGCGACGCACACAGGGACCCGATGAAACCATAGGAATTTATTTGGCTATAATGTCGGCAATGTTTAATAGACTTGATTGTCCTATATCTGAAGGAACGAAGTTAAAGATTTTATTGCGTAACATCGCGCCCTATTATCAGAGTCAGTTAGGATTAGTTGAGGTTATTTCTATAGAGCAACTTAAGACGTTGGGTAAGAAGCTAGAGGCTAATCGGGAATCTGTCGAAAATTTTGCCCCACCCTCACGTCGTGGACATGTTATGGAACCTGACCTCGCCTATGTTGAATCCGTACCGTTGGTCGAGGCAGTGCATTCGAACATTCATCACCAGGTACCGTCGACTAGTAGAACTGGCATAGTTTGTTTTAATTGTGATCGTCCAGGACATCGTGCTGCAGGATGTGTAGAACCCAGACGTTTACGGTGCTATAGATGTAAAGCTGATGGGTTCACTACTAAAACATGCCCAAAGTGTTCCAAGAAGTCGGGAAACGAGCCCCGTCGCCAATGAGAGGTCGTTTGGTTGGTGACAAGACTAGGGAATCTACGACCACTACAGAAGCACTTTTAAGTTTTGTTTTGGCACATGCGCAGAATGACGAAAGACCGTACTTGGAGGTGACAATTTTTGGGAAGAAAATTATGGGACTTTTAGATTCTGGATCGACTCATACAGTATTGGGAGGCAGTGGATGGAAACTGATGGAGGAGATGGGTGTAAAGTTGGACAGGGAGAAATCTGGAAATTGTAGAGTGGCTAGTGGCTCTCTGAGTAGTTGCACCGGAACATGTACATTGCCTATAGCGATACGAGATCGAACTGCGATTGTTGAGGCCTTGGTTGTACCTGATTTTCCTCATCTACTCTTCTTAGGAGTTGATTTCTTTAAGAAAGTGGGAATAGTGCCTGATTTACGAAAGGGTGAATGGAATTTTTCGCAGGAACCAATGTTGGTAGATACTATGGAATATCTTAGGGACCAGACTGCTTTGAACGAACATGAGAAACTTCTCTTGGATGACGTTATTAGCCGTAATAAGAGTCTTATGGGCCCAAAATTAGGTTGCACCAACATGGCAGAACACGTTATAATTACGAACTCCCCACCCATAAAACAACGATACTACCCGGTGTCTCCGATTGTACAAAAGCAGATCGATAAGGAATTGGATGACATGTTGAGGAATGATATCATTGAACCGTCGGATAGTGCGTGGGCTTCGCCAATTCTTCTTGTGAAAAAGAAGGACGAAAGTTATAGGTTCTGCGTAGATTATCGAAAATTGAACGCAGTAACGCAACGAGATAGCTATCCGCTTCCTTATGTGTCAGACACTTTGAATAAATTGCGAGATGCCCGCTATTTGTCCTCTTTGGATATCAAATCGGCTTTTTGGCAAGTACCAGTCGCGGAGAGTTCTCGCCCATATACTGCTTTCACCGTACCTAACAGAGGCCTTTTTCAGTTCAAAAGGATGCCGTTTGGCCTCACGAATAGTCCAGCTACGTGGCAGAGGTTGATTGACAAAGTTTTGGGATCTGATTTGGAACCACATGTATTTGTATATTTGGACGATGTGGTAATTGTAACCCAAACTTTGGAAAAACATCTTGCCGTTCTGGAAGAAGTGTTTCGACGACTTAGAGAGGCTAATCTTACCATAAGTCTGGAGAAATGTTGCTTTTGTCGTCCAGAAATGAAGTACCTAGGATATGTAGTCGATCGCCATGGATTGCACGTAGATCCGGCGAAGGTTGACGCTATGTTGAGACTTCCTAGACCTCGATCTGTCTCTGATGTGAGAAGAATCTTGGGAACCTTTTCATGGTACAGAAAATTTATTCCGGAATTTTCCACCAGAATAGCCCCTCTTACCGCCTTACTGAAGAAGTCGAACAAGTTTGAATGGAGTGTAGCGTGTGAGGAATCCTTCGAACTTTTTAAAAGGTGTTTAGTGTCCGCGCCTATACTGTGTTGTCCCGATTATTCTTTGCCTTTTCAAGTTCAGACAGACGCGTCGGCATATGGAGTAGGAGCAGTTTTAGTACAACCGCATCCGGATGGAGACCGTGTGATCTGCTACCTTAGCAAATCTCTCACCAGAAACGAGCGAAATTACTCCACTACCGAAAGAGAATGTTTAGCCGTGTTGTGGGCAATAGAGAAACTGCGCCCCTATATAGAAGGTGTGAACTTTACTGTGATCACCGATCATTATTCTTTAGTGTGGCTGCAGAATATGCGTGATCCCACGGGAAGGTTGGCGCGTTGGGCTGTTAAACTCCAACAGTATGATTTCAAGGTGGTGCATCGGAAAGGGAAGGATAATGTCGTGCCGGATACACTCTCTCGAGCAATCCCGGATTGTTGTGAAGTTGAATGGGACGATACTGTTGGTTCGCAGGACAGATGGTATAGCAGTATGCTGAAGAAGGTAGAAGATGGTCCTTTATCGTATCCGCAGTGGCGTATCTCTGACGGAAAACTTTATAAATATGTCAAACCTAGTTACCCGAATCTTTCTACAGAGTCAGACAATTGGAAACTGGTGATTCCGAAATCCCAACGAAAGGCGATATTAAAACTATCACACGATATTCCAACAAGTGGTCACTTGGGAGTATACAAAACGTATAACCGCATTTGTGAAAGGTATATCTGGCCGAAACTTCGAGAGGATGTCGCTCGTTATGTCAAATCGTGTCAGGAGTGTGCGAAATTTAAAGTGGAAAGAAAAGCTCCGATTGGATTGATGACTTGTCAGCCGAAAGCATCGAGGCCTTGGGAGATTGTGGCAGTCGATCTTATGGGACCATTTCCAAAGTCTACTAAGGGTCATCAGTATATTTTGGTAGCAACTGATTGCTTTTCGAAGTTTTCCCTTGTATTCCCACTTAGGACAGCTACGATGGACACGGTGAGAAGACACCTTGAGAATGACGTATTCCTATTGTTCGGAGTGCCCAAGACTCTCATATGTGATAACGGTTCACAGTTCAGAGGGAAGAAGTTTCAGGACTTCGTCAGTTCTTATGAGATACAAGTACGTTTCAATGCAAATTACCATCCGCAAGCAAACCCTACTGAGAGGTACAATCAATCTCTGAAAACCCTACTTGGTATCTACGTCTCTGAGAATCATCGCTGTTGGGACATAAATCTAGCGAAGATTGCATGTGCCTTGCGTACCGCTCGACACGAAGCCGTTAAATTGACCCCGTACTATATGAATTTTGGACGCGATATGGTTCTTCTCGGCAGTAACCATAAAGAATTGAAGGATGATACGAGCTTGGATAGTTTGGTGGATTACTGTGACAGGAGGAGAAATGGATTCGCGGGATTATATGTAGACGTACGGAGGAGATTAGATGAAGCTTCAAAGCGAGGACAGCACAGGTATAATTTGAGACGGAGAAATGTGGAATTTCTGCCCAATCAGCTAGTATGGAAGAAGAATTATGTTCTTTCGGATGCCTCTAAATATTTTACTAAGAAGCTAGCACCTAAATACGTCGGTCCATATTTAATTGGAAAAAGAGTTTCTAACTGGATGTACGAGTTGCGGGACGAAAAAGGCATTTCGAAGGGCGTTTGGTCAACTAAAGACTTGAAACCTGTTTACCAGTCGTGATGTTTACGGGGTAAACATCTTTAAGTTAGGGGGGGATTTGTTACGGGCAAATTTTATTTTAGAGCATTTATGGTAGGTATAGAAATGCTTAGACAAAATACGCATAGCTAAAAGATTAAAACATATCTTTTATTGAGTATAAATACATAGATATTAGGTACTTACAGTTAATTTGTTTATTGCTCTATTTTATTTGTCTTCTAGCATTTCTTCAATTAGTTCTTCGTCCCCTTTTCATTTCAACTCTTTCTGATGTTTACCATTTGTACCTTAAAGTATTGGAATAGTTAATATCTCAGGTTGCATTTGTTGTATTATTTGCGCTTACCTTAATGTTAAATTCTTCACAATCATTTGTTGTTTTCTTCCATGTGTCTGTTTCGGTTTGTTGTTTGAGGTTATCTGTCATCTGTTACTGTTGGTAACTTCCTTACCGATAGGTTTCAATTGTCACCCGGTTGAGGTCATTGCACTCTCATTTGATTGATGCTCCAGTGGCGTCCAGGTTGATTTGCCCCTTTTCTAGTGTGTTTCTTCTGTTTTCCTTTTCTTTCTTTTCTTACTTTCCGCTTGGGTTATCGTCGAATCTTCATTGTAAATGAGTTTAGATTGTATTTTTCTCGGTTAGACGTTCCCAGGTCATCTTTTGTCTCACTTCCATCTTGACGGAAGCGACGCCTTTGTCGATTTCTGAATTTCTCGTTCTGAACAAATTTCATTGGCTATCTTCTGCTACCTACGTTACCTTTTTTTGAAAATTCGTAAAATCTTGCCATCGGTCGATTTTGGCCATTCGTCTCTCGCTAGTGCTCTACAAAGCGACGGTAGTTTTCTAGAGTCTATTGAAATATTTTCAAGCCACGTTTGTAGGATTTTTCTCTTGGAAAACTATTAAGACAGTTTGGATTGTTGCAATTGGTAGTGATTTTGGATCCGCTGTCTGTCCATTGAATTGGGATTTTCGCCGTGCTGCGTTTGAAGCATTTGCGTTTGAGAGAAGGACAAAAAACCCTTTTTCTGAAGGTAGGCCACGTTTCATATTCTATTTTCTTTCTTCCCTGATTTTCCTTTGTGTGTTCTTATTTCATTTGATTTTTAGGGTTTTTCCCGAGGGTTTTTCTCCTGGGGTGCGTTTTGTGAATTTGCACCTGGCGTTCACCCAGAAACCGGAATAGAGTTGTTATTCTATATTGGAGTTTTTTCTATTGTGTTTGCGGACGGCTGCGGCGTCGGTCCGCCATTTTTGGATCATCCGATCATCGTACTGATAAGGTCAGATTATTTATTTCATTTATTTTGCCATCGTCTGGAGCGAACCAACGAACCACGTGTGATTTGGCTTTTCGAGTTTAGTTTTTGCTAGCTTGACTTTTATGTATAGCCTGGTAGCGGCGTAGCGTTACCAAAAATATTGTATTTGTTTGTTTATGTATGTACTTACCTTTTTTTACGCTTGCAGTAAGTAGTTTAGCTTAGCTAATTTGTATGTATAGCCTGACAGCGGCGTAACGTTGTCAACCACCTCGCTTTTTGGCATTTATTTTCTTATACTTAGTTATTAATTAGTTGCATATTTCTTTGCTTTGCTTTTTTTACAATTCAATTAATTCTGTTTTTTATGCTTGATAGTGCTGGTGTTAGTAGCGGCACAGATTGTTGCGATTCGCGTTTGTTTCGTGCGCGGTAATCTTGTCGGTGCGTCTGCGCGTGCGGGGCCTCGTTCGTCAGCGTATGGTCGGGTTATCTGCGGTTTGTTAATTACCGTCTTTTTGCGCATCGTTTCGTCGGGCCGTTGCTGATTTTAGCATTCTTCCAGCCATTCATTTTGTACTTTACTCATAGTTTATTTGTTATTTTTGTTTAACTTTAATATTTTGCACTTACATTTTGGTAACTTCAAAAATTAATTATTATTTTTTATATATTATATTCAGATTTTCATTTAAATTAAATAGTTACACCAACTCTTAATTTGACTCGTGCTTTTATTATTGATCGTACCTTTCGTAATTTTGAGGTATACCACGAGGGCAGTTTGAAAGGTAGGTCCCGTAAATTACGTGGCGCCCATTTTTAAGATATTTTTATCCCGATTATTACCGCACGGCCGTCTTCGACTGAGCCTGGCTGGGACAGGACCTATCTACTTTGAGTCGGTGTTTGTTACTTTTGATATTATTTTGTGAGTTAATAAATTTGGCGTCACATTTTTGGCGCCCCCAACGTGGGGCCTTTATTGGAAAAAGTGCATATTTTTTTGTGTTCTTTTTTTGTTACCGATACTGTTATGTATATTTTTTTTGTGTTTGAAATTTAATAACAGTGTTTCAAATTATTTAGTGAATTGGTGTGCTTGTGTTTATTTCGTTCACATAAGTACGCGTGTTTAAAATATATTGTTACATTTCGCTATTCTTGCCTGAAGTGCTTATTGGTGTGTTTGTGTGAATTTATTGCTGGCATTTAACACTCGGCGAAGATGGCACGTGCTATGAGCATTAACCGGCTGGCACAAGACGAGCTTGTCTACGAGTTAAAAATTCGAGGTATTGGTGACGGCACTGTCGTGGAAATGCGAAGGTGGCTATCCAGTGCTCTTAAAATGGAGAAGGCTGGTGGAAGTTTTACTTACCCTGGACACCCATATACATTTGAGGAAGACTCAATTGCGATTGAGGCCAAGTTGAAGGAGATAGAAACAGAATTGGAAACTTTTGAAGGTCCTAAGGGAAGTGGAGCTGCTTTGAGGATGGAGACGAAGTTATCGCATGTTGTAGGTCGTGCGGATAAGATGGAAGCCGACGACGATGAAAAACGGAAACTTAAGTCTGCATTCCTCACAAGAATACTTAACGGAATTTCCTTGGTTGACGGAAAGTTGAATCCAGATTCTGATGTCGAAGAAGAAGTAGTTTTACCAAACTTGGAGGCAGTAGATCCTGCAAATACTGTTGTTAACGATGTTCAGGCTACCGCTTCTACCTCGGCACCAATTGAAAGTACACCACCTCTATTAAATTTGATGGAGAGCGAAGCTAATCGCCAACATGAGACACCTCATCCATTCCATAGATCGGAACGTATGCGTCATTCTAGTATGGTTCCTACAGTACCATACGTTTTTAAGCCAGTCCCAGTTAATAAATGGGAACTAAAATTTTCGGGGGACAGTAGAGATATGTCCGTGGGTGCATTTTTGCAGCGAGTTGAGGAACTAAGAATAGCAAGACACGTTAGTAAGGAGGATTTATTTGATTCGGCGGTGGATTTATTTATCGGAAAAGCATTGTTCTGGTACCGTGATGCTAGACAAAGATTATTTACTTGGGATCAGTTGGTATCTTCGTTGCGAGAAGAGTTTCAACCAGTCAACTATAATGAAAAATTGTTCGAAGAAATAAGGCGACGCACACAGGGACCCGATGAAACCATAGGAATTTATTTGGCTATAATGTCGGCAATGTTTAATAGACTTGATTGTCCTATATCTGAAGGAACGAAGTTAAAGATTTTATTGCGTAACATCGCGCCCTATTATCAGAGTCAGTTAGGATTAGTTGAGGTTATTTCTATAGAGCAACTTAAGACGTTGGGTAAGAAGCTAGAGGCTAATCGGGAATCTGTCGAAAATTTTGCCCCACCCTCACGTCGTGGACATGTTATGGAACCTGACCTCGCCTATGTTGAATCCGTACCGTTGGTCGAGGCAGTGCATTCGAACATTCATCACCAGGTACCGTCGACTAGTAGAACTGGCATAGTTTGTTTTAATTGTGATCGTCCAGGACATCGTGCTGCAGGATGTGTAGAACCCAGACGTTTACGGTGCTATAGATGTAAAGCTGATGGGTTCACTACTAAAACATGCCCAAAGTGTTCCAAGAAGTCGGGAAACGAGCCCCGTCGCCAATGAGAGGTCGTTTGGTTGGTGACAAGACTAGGGAATCTACGACCACTACAGAAGCACTTTTAAGTTTTGTTTTGGCACATGCGCAGAATGACGAAAGACCGTACTTGGAGGTGACAATTTTTGGGAAGAAAATTATGGGACTTTTAGATTCTGGATCGACTCATACAGTATTGGGAGGCAGTGGATGGAAACTGATGGAGGAGATGGGTGTAAAGTTGGACAGGGAGAAATCTGGAAATTGTAGAGTGGCTAGTGGCTCTCTGAGTAGTTGCACCGGAACATGTACATTGCCTATAG
Organism: Xestobium rufovillosum; assembly: GCA_963966045.1. Classification (NCBI taxonomy): domain Eukaryota; kingdom Metazoa; phylum Arthropoda; class Insecta; order Coleoptera; family Ptinidae; genus Xestobium; species Xestobium rufovillosum. The sequence continues at coordinate 18,434,038 of OZ014499.1, read as the reverse complement.
CGATACGAGATCGAACTGCGATTGTTGAGGCCTTGGTTGTACCTGATTTTCCTCATCTACTCTTCTTAGGAGTTGATTTCTTTAAGAAAGTGGGAATAGTGCCTGATTTACGAAAGGGTGAATGGAATTTTTCGCAGGAACCAATGTTGGTAGATACTATGGAATATCTTAGGGACCAGACTGCTTTGAACGAACATGAGAAACTTCTCTTGGATGACGTTATTAGCCGTAATAAGAGTCTTATGGGCCCAAAATTAGGTTGCACCAACATGGCAGAACACGTTATAATTACGAACTCCCCACCCATAAAACAACGATACTACCCGGTGTCTCCGATTGTACAAAAGCAGATCGATAAGGAATTGGATGACATGTTGAGGAATGATATCATTGAACCGTCGGATAGTGCGTGGGCTTCGCCAATTCTTCTTGTGAAAAAGAAGGACGAAAGTTATAGGTTCTGCGTAGATTATCGAAAATTGAACGCAGTAACGCAACGAGATAGCTATCCGCTTCCTTATGTGTCAGACACTTTGAATAAATTGCGAGATGCCCGCTATTTGTCCTCTTTGGATATCAAATCGGCTTTTTGGCAAGTACCAGTCGCGGAGAGTTCTCGCCCATATACTGCTTTCACCGTACCTAACAGAGGCCTTTTTCAGTTCAAAAGGATGCCGTTTGGCCTCACGAATAGTCCAGCTACGTGGCAGAGGTTGATTGACAAAGTTTTGGGATCTGATTTGGAACCACATGTATTTGTATATTTGGACGATGTGGTAATTGTAACCCAAACTTTGGAAAAACATCTTGCCGTTCTGGAAGAAGTGTTTCGACGACTTAGAGAGGCTAATCTTACCATAAGTCTGGAGAAATGTTGCTTTTGTCGTCCAGAAATGAAGTACCTAGGATATGTAGTCGATCGCCATGGATTGCACGTAGATCCGGCGAAGGTTGACGCTATGTTGAGACTTCCTAGACCTCGATCTGTCTCTGATGTGAGAAGAATCTTGGGAACCTTTTCATGGTACAGAAAATTTATTCCGGAATTTTCCACCAGAATAGCCCCTCTTACCGCCTTACTGAAGAAGTCGAACAAGTTTGAATGGAGTGTAGCGTGTGAGGAATCCTTCGAACTTTTTAAAAGGTGTTTAGTGTCCGCGCCTATACTGTGTTGTCCCGATTATTCTTTGCCTTTTCAAGTTCAGACAGACGCGTCGGCATATGGAGTAGGAGCAGTTTTAGTACAACCGCATCCGGATGGAGACCGTGTGATCTGCTACCTTAGCAAATCTCTCACCAGAAACGAGCGAAATTACTCCACTACCGAAAGAGAATGTTTAGCCGTGTTGTGGGCAATAGAGAAACTGCGCCCCTATATAGAAGGTGTGAACTTTACTGTGATCACCGATCATTATTCTTTAGTGTGGCTGCAGAATATGCGTGATCCCACGGGAAGGTTGGCGCGTTGGGCTGTTAAACTCCAACAGTATGATTTCAAGGTGGTGCATCGGAAAGGGAAGGATAATGTCGTGCCGGATACACTCTCTCGAGCAATCCCGGATTGTTGTGAAGTTGAATGGGACGATACTGTTGGTTCGCAGGACAGATGGTATAGCAGTATGCTGAAGAAGGTAGAAGATGGTCCTTTATCGTATCCGCAGTGGCGTATCTCTGACGGAAAACTTTATAAATATGTCAAACCTAGTTACCCGAATCTTTCTACAGAGTCAGACAATTGGAAACTGGTGATTCCGAAATCCCAACGAAAGGCGATATTAAAACTATCACACGATATTCCAACAAGTGGTCACTTGGGAGTATACAAAACGTATAACCGCATTTGTGAAAGGTATATCTGGCCGAAACTTCGAGATGATGTCGCTCGTTATGTCAAATCGTGTCAGGAGTGTGCGAAATTTAAAGTGGAAAGAAAAGCTCCGATTGGATTGATGACTTGTCAGCCGAAAGCATCGAGGCCTTGGGAGATTGTGGCAGTCGATCTTATGGGACCATTTCCAAAGTCTACTAAGGGTCATCAGTATATTTTGGTAGCAACTGATTGCTTTTCGAAGTTTTCCCTTGTATTCCCACTTAGGACAGCTACGATGGACACGGTGAGAAGACACCTTGAGAATGACGTATTCCTATTGTTCAGAGTGCCCAAGACTCTCATATGTGATAACGGTTCACAGTTCAGAGGGAAGAAGTTTCAGGACTTCGTCAGTTCTTATGAGATACAAGTATGTTTCAATGCAAATTACCATCCGCAAGCAAACCCTACTGAGAGGTACAATCAATCTCTGAAAACCCTACTTGGTATCTACGTCTCTGAGAATCATCGCTGTTGGGACATAAATCTAGCGAAGATTGCATGTGCCTTGCGTACCGCTCGACACGAAGCCGTTAAATTGACCCCGTACTATATTAATTTTGGACGCGATATGGTTCTTCTCGGCAGTAACCATAAAGAATTGAAGGATGATACGAGCTTGGATAGTTTGGTGGATTACTGTGACAGGAGGAGAAATGGATTCGCGGGATTATATGTAGACGTACGGAGGAGATTAGATGAAGCTTCAAAGCGAGGACAGCACAGGTATAATTTGAGACGGAGAAATGTGGAATTTCTGCCCAATCAGCTAGTATGGAAGAAGAATTATGTTCTTTCGGATGCCTCTAAATATTTTACTAAGAAGCTAGCACCTAAATACGTCGGTCCATATTTAATTGGAAAAAGAGTTTCTAACTGGATGTACGAGTTGCGGGACGAAAAAGGCATTTCGAAGGGCGTTTGGTCAACTAAAGACTTGAAACCTGTTTACCAGTCGTGATGTTTACGGGGTAAACATCTTTAAGTTAGGGGGGGATTTGTTACGGGCAAATTTTATTTTAGAGCATTTATGGTAGGTATAGAAATGCTTAGACAAAATACGCATAGCTAAAAGATTAAAACATATCTTTTATTGAGTATAAATACATAGATATTAGGTACTTACAGTTAATTTGTTTATTGCTCTATTTTATTTGTCTTCTAGCATTTCTTCAATTAGTTCTTCGTCCCCTTTTCATTTCAACTCTTTCTGATGTTTACCATTTGTACCTTAAAGTATTGGAATAGTTAATATCTCAGGTTGCATTTGTTGTATTATTTGCGCTTACCTTAATGTTAAATTCTTCACAATCATTTGTTGTTTTCTTCCATGTGTCTGTTTCGGTTTGTTGTTTGAGGTTATCTGTCATCTGTTACTGTTGGTAACTTCCTTACCGATAGGTTTCAATTGTCACCCGGTTGAGGTCATTGCACTCTCATTTGATTGATGCTCCAGTGGCGTCCAGGTTGATTTGCCCCTTTTCTAGTGTGTTTCTTCTGTTTTCCTTTTCTTACTTTCCGCTTGGGTTATCGTCGAATCTTCATTGTAAATGAGTTTAGATTGTATTTTTCTCGGTTAGACGTTCCCAGGTCATCTTTTGTCTCACTTCCATCTTGACGGAAGCGACGCCTTTGTCGATTTCTGAATTTCTCGTTCTGAACAAATTTCATTGGCTATCTTCTGCTACCTACGTTACCTTTTTTTGAAAATTCGTAAAATCTTGCCATCGGTCGATTTTGGCCATTCGTCTCTCGCTAGTGCTCTACAAAGCGACGGTAGTTTTCTAGAGTCTATTGAAATATTTTCAAGCCACGTTTGTGGGATTTTTCTCTTGGAAAACTATTAAGACAGTTTGGATTGTTGCAATTGGTAGTGATTTTGGATCCGCTGTCTGTCCATTGAATTGGGATTTTCGCCGTGCTGCGTTTGAAGCATTTGCGTTTGAGAGAAGGACAAAAAACCCTTTTTCTGAAGGTAGGCCACGTTTCATATTCTATTTTCTTTCTTCCCTGATTTTCCTTTGTGTGTTCTTATTTCATTTGATTTTTAGGGTTTTTCCCGAGGGTTTTTCTCCTGGGGTGCGTTTTGTGAATTTGCACCTGGCGTTCACCCAGAAACCGGAATAGAGTTGTTATTCTATATTGGAGTTTTTTCTATTGTGTTTGCGGACGGCTGCGGCGTCGGTCCGCCATTTTTGGATCATCCGATCATCGTACTGATAAGGTCAGATTATTTATTTCATTTATTTTGCCATCGTCTGGAGCGAACCAACGAACCACGTGTGATTTGGCTTTTCGAGTTTAGTTTTTGCTAGCTTGACTTTTATGTATAGCCTGGTAGCGGCGTAGCGTTACCAAAAATATTGTATTTGTTTGTTTATGTATGTACTTACCTTTTTTTACGCTTGCAGTAAGTAGTTTAGCTTAGCTAATTTGTATGTATAGCCTGACAGCGGCGTAACGTTGTCAACCACCTCGCTTTTTGGCATTTATTTTCTTATACTTAGTTATTAATTAGTTGCATATTTCTTTGCTTTGCTTTTTTTACAATTCAATTAATTCTGTTTTTTATGCTTGATAGTGCTGGTGTTAGTAGCGGCACAGATTGTTGCGATTCGCGTTTGTTTCGTGCGCGGTAATCTTGTCGGTGCGTCTGCGCGTGCGGGGCCTCGTTCGTCAGCGTATGGTCGGGTTATCTGCGGTTTGTTAATTACCGTCTTTTTGCGCATCGTTTCGTCGGGCCGTTGCTGATTTTAGCATTCTTCCAGCCATTCATTTTGTACTTTACTCATAGTTTATTTGTTATTTTTGTTTAACTTTAATATTTTGCACTTACATTTTGGTAACTTCAAAAATTAATTATTATTTTTTATATATTATATTCAGATTTTCATTTAAATTAAATAGTTACACCAACTCTTAATTTGACTCGTGCTTTTATTATTGATCGTACCTTTCGTAATTTTGAGGTATACCACGAGGGCAGTTTGAAAGGTAGGTCCCGTAAATTACGTGGCGCCCATTTTTAAGATATTTTTATCCCGATTATTACCGCACGGCCGTCTTCGACTGAGCCTGGCTGGGACAGGACCTATCTACTTTGAGTCGGTGTTTGTTACTTTTGATATTATTTTGTGAGTTAATAAATTTGGCGTCACAAACAATAAAGGGAGAGTCTTATCATTCTCTGTAGAGAAAAAGAGGTATGTGGATCACCGACCCCAAAGCTGACCAAAAAATTCGAGGAGATCCTTTCAGACCGCAAAGTCGTGTGTACCGTTTTTGGAACACGCATGGCATCCTTCTCAAGAATTTCCTGGAGTAAGAAACAATAAACCCAACTGTTTACTGTGAGATTCTGAAAAGGCTATGAAAAGCCACAAAGAATAAAAGGCTACGTCTTCTAAGTCCCAGAATTGTTTTGCGGCATCACAATTTAGGATAGGACGTTTAGAATATTTTTTCTAAATGTTTAAAAGCCAGGACTTCTAGCTTTTGTGAAATTTTCTAGGTTCATTTGCAGTTGTGTTAGAGATCTAACGTGGCTTTGTTTCATATAAAGGATGACCAATGCTGCCACCCAAAGAACTTGGTTGTGCACTTAATAAAAATGTTAGGAAAAGTTTGAAGAAGGCATTATAATTAAAATAAAATGTATTGAAAATTCACTTTATTATAAATTCCAACGCCCTATAATATTTTCGACTAACAGAAGTTAAAACTAGCTAATATCATTTTATAAAAGAGTATTTAATGCTTTAGTTAATGCGAACTACATGCTTGACTACTTGCTACATAGATCTATATGGTAAATTTTAATCTTAACGAGTCGTAGAAAATGACTATTCTGGTCAAATAAACTATTAGGAGAACGAAATTAAATATCATGGTTTATTTAAGTAAATCAACAAATCTACCAGTCTATTCCAAAATGGGCTACTAAAATGGTCAAATACACTAATATTGTGGCACTAGATTTCATAAGCGGGTTGTTCTGTTGTAGCAACTAAAAAAAATACAGATAACTATTTAGTTCATGTACATGGAGGGCAATTAGTGTGGGATCAATCCATATCTCTTGTATTATTTAAGATATCAAAATGATATTTTTTAACATGCAGGTGGAGAACCCCCTTGAGCATTTTAAAAATAAACGGAAACTTTCTTATACGGGGTGTCCCAGAACGTTTTACACAGGTTATAGCTCCAAAACTATGAGATAACAAAATGGAGCAAAGACCACTTTGTAATGTTGATGAAGGCGTACATAACCTGAAGAACGTAACCGACATACCGCTCCTAATTACTTTTTTTTAAATAGCACCCTGTATATTCTGTGAAGGAGCATGACGAAGAATCAAATTCTCTAAGATTTTTTGTAATTTAAAATTGACCCATCAATGGTGGACAAAATATGTAGATTTTTTATTTATGTTTAAGTTTATTGGAACTGTTAAACAAACAACTTCTGGCTACCGGCGTAAATGTCAAAGTTCATTTGAGTTAACTGAAAAGTAGTATTGTGTTGTGTTCTGAAATTCCTGCTTTATTTTTTTTATTTTTTTTTCTTCCCTTAGGGCCCGCCTGCCCGTAGGCTCAGATGCACTGCAGCCACAAAATGGGCTTATTGTGCTCACCCTAAATTCTAAGTCACACCCATTCCATGATCTTGGTGCCTTGGACCAAACGGTACAAGTTAAACAATGAATGCGTGGAAAATTCTTCCGGTTCCATCAGACGCTGCCTCTTCTGGTCTAGAACTCCACATCTGCACAAGATGTGCATAGCTGTCTCCCGTTCCTTATTACACAAGCGGCAGTTAAGGTCTCCGTAATATTTTCCAATCTTCCACAGGTGTTCTTTAACGGTCATGTGTCCCGTTAGGAAGCCTGTTACGATTCTAATTTGCATCCTACTAAGGCAAAGTAGTTCTGAGCATCTTTTCCTGCAAGGTCCCTTTATATACGACTTGCTGTGCCTGTGCCCTGGAACCACGTTCCAGTAATTGTGATGTTGAGCGCGAATCCATCCGTTTACTTGGTGTCTGACTGCACTCTTAGTTATGTCTAGGGCAGGTTCCGGTCCAACGAAAGGATCGTTGGAGCCCCGCTTTGCTAGTTTATCGGCTTCCTCATTCCCTATCAGCCCGCAGTGACCTCGAATCCAAAGCAGTCTCACTGCGTTCCGCATGGCTAGGATATTAAGTTGCTCGAAGGATTCCCACACCAGTCTGGAAGACATCTTTGGGCTCATAAGAGCCTTTAAAGCTGCCTGGCTGTCTGATAAGATAAAGATCCGCTGATTTTTGTAGCCCCTCTTAATGTTTTCTCGCGCACATTGTAGTATCGCGTAAACCTCTGCTTGAAGGACAGGCATATTTGCCCAGAGAGGAGCTGAGTTGACACTCTTGGTTTATCTCCAAACAGTCCTGACCCAGCACCTGTGTCGGTCTCGGAACCGTCGGTGTACCAGATTAGACTGCCGGAAGGTGTGCTGTTCAGAATTTGGTTCTCCACTCTAGGGTCATCGATTGTGACCTGAAAGAGTGGTTGTGCGGTGTTCTTGGGGACCGTGTAATCCGTCTTCATGTCAAGCATGGGATCCTTTATGTCCTCAATAATGCTAGTGTGCTCTGTACCCAGACGGACACAGTAAAAAGAGTTTTGCAGTCTGTATAGTGCCAGTCTCGCCTCCCCCTGTATCACGAAGTGGAGAGGGAGAAGGTCCAGAAGAGTATGGCTGCAGTTGGCGAAGTCCGCGTCGCCCCTGTTATCCCTAGGCAGGCAAGCCTCTGAATTTTGCTTAGCCTTAGCCTAGCAGTTACCTGTTTGACTTTGGGCCACCATGCCAAAGCTGCATACATTATTCCTGGTCTGACCACTCTGGTGTACAGCCAGTGCACCATTCCTGGCCTTAGACCCTATTTCTTGTTATATGTTCGCCTAACTACTGCAAGAGTAGTTTCCAACTTTCTGACTATTCCATCAATTTGTTGGTTCCAGGTAAGTGTTGAGTCCAGTATAACCCCAAGATACTTGACCTCCCTTGACAATGAGATCTTCTTACCACGGAGATACAGAGGTCCAAGAGCCTCTATGTTTCTCTTTCGCGTAAATGGAACCATTGTTTTTTCTGGACTAATGGTCAAGCCTTCCTTTTCAGTCCAAGCTGCTATAATACCCAGGGCCATTTGCATACATTCCCTAATCGTACTGCTAAATCTTCCCTCGACTGTGATGACTAAATCATCTGCATATCCTAGGGGAGAATATCCTTCATCGCTGAGTTTCCTAAGCAGTCCATAACTAGGTTCCACACAAGAGGAGATAGAACTCCACCCTGCGGACAACCACCTACCACCCTGACTACCAAGGTTTCATCAAGCAGTGTAGTAAACACCACTCTGTCCCTCAGCATGCAGTCTATCCACCTGCAGCACAAAGCCTCCAGTCCTGTTTGGCCTACGACTTTAGAGATACTATTGAATGATGTATTATCGAACGCTCCTTCTATGTCCAGAAAAGCGGCTAGGAGGATTTCTTTGTTCTCCAGCACTTTTTCCACTCTCCATGTAAAGTGATGTAGAGCAGTTTCTGTAGACATTCCTGCTCTGTATGCTAACTGGTTTTGATGTAGTGGCCTGTTTACCTGCTTTATTTACATCATACGAGTATGTGGACAAGCGGCATGTAGAAGAAATTTATTGCGCAGGTTAGAAATGTGTGTTGCACTGTTGCTGGAAGGACTCCACTTTGAACATTTGATCAACTGATTACGTTATCACATTATTAGTATTATTATTTTAACTTATGTTTAAACTTATTATTTAATAGTTTTAATAATTCCAAGGATGGTCAACTTAAAAATAAATAAAAAGTCTGTGTTCTCTGCCATTGATAGGCCAATTTCTAATTTCAAAAAAATCTTGGATAGAGAATTTGATTCTTTGTCATATTCCTTCACGGAGTATACAGGGTGCTATTTGAAAAAAATAAGTGGGGGCGGTTTGTCGAAGATGGCTGCCTCAGGGGTGGTTACATTCTTCGAATTATTGCTCCATCATCAACTCAACAAAGTTGTTTTTGTTACATTTCGTTATCATTTATAGTTCTGGGGCTACAACGAGTGTAAAATGTTCTAGGACACCCTGTATATGTACTATTTTTCTCTATAATATAAATAAATATATAAATAATGGCACGAGAGAATTCCTGAGCTCTGGACCAACCTTCTGTAACAAAATAATTTTACATGACGTATCATGGTGTGCTCCAGATATGTATAAACTTTAATTTCGATATCTTCAACACCACATGGCCCAACACTGCACTAATTGCCTACCATCTGCAACTAATCGCTGCAAAATGGTTAACTACTATGATACCTAATTAAGTGCTAATGTAAAACAGGTGGGGTTCTATAAACCAAATTTTAACACTCACTAATTGTGGATACATACCTTTGAAGAAGTCTTCTTTTTAAGTCTGGAGGGTACGTGACATAAATGTACTCGTTATCTTTGTCGGCACTGGCATAATAATCTTCTGTGTATACCTGATGACTGTCTGCAGACATGCCGCCACCCTCTGATCGTAATAGATGATGAGGTGAAGGTGTGGAACGGTCTGTCATACTCGTACTCGTTACACTTATATCGTCAGAACTGAATATTAGTTTGTAGACAAATTGCATTATGAAATGGGTGGATATATCTTTTATTTATTTGTATAGGCAAATACTTACTCAAATAACACCCATATAATGTAATAACAAAAACATATTCCTAAAGATAAGACCATTATTATCATGCAAATCAAACCCCATGGAAATTGTTTAATATCAGTTTGAGAGTCTTCCCAGTATCGGTCGCAGGTAAGGTACCAACAGACTGCATGATTCAGTTCCTCTGAAAATTATTTATTTTAAAAGTTTGTGAAGTGTAGTAGTATAATGGCAAAAAATTGCGAACAAACTTTGTAACTGCTCAATTTTGAATTATATGAGGATTGTTCGGTAGAAACACGTTTGATCTAGGTTGCTATGGCCTCATCGCCATGGCAATGGAATTCATATGTTGATATTATTTCTTTAAGTACTAGTGACGCGTCTGTCAAGAATATTTGCAGATTGCTCTGTTCTAAGCGTTGTGACTGGGTTGAAAAATGACATCGATGATAGAAAATCTGTCCAAGAATAATCTGCGTGCCGTTATTTATTTTTTGACTGCTGAGGGGTGCCAGCCAATGGAAATTTATAAGACAATGAAAGCTGTATATAACTCACAACCATTTTTTAATTCGAAGCTCAAATAAAGGAGTTACAGAGAAAACATATTTAACACATTTTCAAAGTAGTCATGAAAAAAAGAGCTGCGAAGAGAAGACGAAGCTATGAATAAACAATTTACTTTAAACGGAGGTCATGTATTGAAAATTTTCTTAGTAGTTAGAAGAGAAATAGTGTTAAATCAGAGAAAAGATGCAAAATTACTGTGATACATGGTTGTTCCGGAAGATGCCAACACATTGATTATTACCTTCAACTTCTTTAAAATCCTTGATAGAAAGTTGAATAAGCAGTCCTGCAATGCAATCTCGAACTAATATTTCACATTTGGTTTTCAGCTTCTGAAGTTCCTCAGGTTTACAGTTAGCTTTAAGTTTCTGAAGTTCTGCGATTCGTTGCTGCCTATTATCAACTGCCGGCAATGCGGACTCAACCAAATCACTTTGACACATATTACTGAAGCTATTATTCTGTGACTTGTCATCATCATTCGTATTCTTATCATCTAAAATAAACTGTTAACATCCCAAGAAACGACTAATTATTAACTTACCGTTGATTAACTTACCTGGTGCTTCTGATTTTTGGCAATGTTCCCTCGCTTGTGAATTTGTAGTGGCACTTTTTTGAATCTGTTTGACTTCTTCTTTAGATGAATACTTGGAAATATCACGTGGTCCAGATTTTGTCATAGCATTTTTATAACCAGATCCTTCCTTCCATATTTCGATGTCCGTGTTTACCATTTCAGGGTATACAGTTTTTGGATCTTGGGTCATGAGTACGTCACATCTCATTATGTCACAATAATCAGAAAGGCACACTGCATCTTCTGCCTAATAGAGCAAATTAATTGGCATATGCTTGAAAACTTTGTAAAGGTAGAGGTCTTAATGATGTCAAAATCTTTAATCTATGGTCAAAAACCATACCAAAACCAAAATGTAAAATTTCCTTAAACAAGGTGTCCCCGAATTTAATTACGTAATCAGGAAGAATAACTTTCGAACCATTTACGTTTTAAGATACAACAACCAGATTTTTCTGCTATATTTAGCTTCCTACATTAGATATATCTGCATATACAGGGTAGTCCACTACGCGCGCGTCGGTCAATAGTCGCTAAACCGTTGGATTTATGGAAAAAAAATTTAAATAAAACTTGTAACGTTTCATCTTTGCTACAACTGAAAATTATTTTCAAGTTTACAGACTGTCCCATTTCTTCTGCACGGTACCTAACTTGGCTTTTTTAAATGGAACGCCCTATATTAGATAGCATTTTGGAATTCTTTGTTGAATTTAAGTGTCACTTTGTTAACCATACATTGGGTCTAAGTCCCACAATTTCGACGTTATTTGATATTAGAAATCGTCATTTTTGAAGTTTCGCCATTTATAACGTGTAAAAGGTTCGAGATAAAGAAAAATGGTTTACGTGTCCTATCTTAGTTTTTAATCCTCTATCTAATGGGACTGGAAAATACTGTTTCCTGATTGGTCAAAAAATGGCAAAAAGTGACCTATCAGGAAGCAGGATTTTCCAGTCCCATTAGATAGAGAATTAAAAACTAAGATAGGGACACGTAACTCATTTTTCTTTATCTCGAACCTTTTACAAGTTATAAATGGGAAAACTTGAAAAATGACGATTTCTAACATCAAATAACTTTGAAACTGTGGGACTTAGATCCAATATACGGTTAACAAAGTGGCACTTAAATTCAACAAAGAATTCCAAAATGCAATCAAATACAGGGTGTTCCATTTAAAAAAACTGGGTTAGGTACTGCACAGAAGAAATGGGACAACATGTATAATTGAAAATAATTTTCAGTTGCAGCAAAGATGAAACGTTACAAGTTTTATTAAAACAAAATTCCCATAAGTCTAACGGTTTAGCGACTATTGACCGACGCGCGCGTAGTGGACTATCCTGTATATTGTCACTTGACTTAACTACATATTTGATCCTACATCCAAAAAATGATACAAGTAGGTACTTTTATGTTTTTCTGGTCATAACTCGTATAACTTTTGAAATAGATTGGATTTCTTAAAAGCATAAAATTTTGCCAAATGTAAAATTACTGTCATTCCCAATTTTCTCTACATTAAATCTAACTGATTGATTTACAATTTATTATTATTTATTAAAAACAAAAAGATGTTTCCTTAGATAGAATTAATAGCCTTCGGAATTAATAAACAGTGTCAAACAAATAGCATACCGAGATTCACGAATGATATAGTAGTGCATATTGCATGCAGCAATAAAAAGACTCGCAAGTAACTTTGAACGAAATGAAAGCAGTTCTGTCAAAAGACGGCTATGGTATTAAAATTAATATAAAAAAAAATTTAAGATCTTAGTAAAGGAGACCCTAAAATAGGACTAAAATTCAAATACAAATTAGAAATGAGAAATCAGAAGTTGCAGATTTCTGATCTTTGGGAATAAGTATTAAGAGCATTGTGGACATAAAATGAAGAATACAACAGAGTCGAGTCACGTTTTGAAGTAATATTTAAAGGGTAACAATTTTATATGAGTGAGCCCGATTTTGTGGTTTCAAGTAAACAGTGTTTCATTTAAATATGAAACATCGGCAGGGCCTTTGCTTAGGATTTGGTAAAATTTTTCAATTTAGTTAATGCTTTAATGCCATAAACTCACACTTCATTGTTTCTGCAACAGCAAATTTACACTTCACTTTTCCTAATAATTATGAATCCATTTAAAGAATTATGTAAGTAGGAACAGTAAAACGTCTCTTAACGAACTACCTCTAAATAGCGGACACCTCTATTTAACGGACAGATTGTAATTTCCCAAAATGATGTTTTTTGTTCTCTAAACTACGGACACCTCCTTATAGTGTCTGTTTTACAGATGTTTCACTGTACTAATAAAGACTTAAAATATTTATTGCCACTACTCTTTAACGACGTTTTCTTATGAGACTGTTATTGGCTCATAAAAATAATTGATTTGTCCAAGAACCTTGGACTGATGCAAATACATATACAGGGTGATTGGGAAGGAACCTGCCATATTTGGAGAATATATTTAGGAGACCAAAACAAACAAAAAAGACTAATAAACACATGGTCAAATACCAACCGTTATTGAAAATATAGTCTTTACTTAAGTGAATTAATCGAGGTGTTAATTATAATGCATTAGTGGAATACACGTTTATTTTGTATTATAAATTATAACATCGATTACAGAAAAATACAAAAACCGAAATTACTTAGTTAAATTTTCAAAAATACCACCGTTCACTTCGATGCATGGGGGCGCCGTCATGCTGAAAGTACATGGTCTTGCCTTAAACCCAATGGTACATCGTTCAGTAGATCTGTCAAATCATTTTCTAACAATTCTAAATACCTATCTAGCTCCTCTAAGACGAACTTCTAACACAACTGGGCCAAGTAATTGATTATTAATCATGTCACATCACACGTTAATGCTAAATCGATGCTGAAAGCAGCTTCCCATCAAAAGTGAATTGAGCCTCACCAGTGAACTAAATGTTTTTGTAAAATGTGTGATTTCTGTTTACCAAATTGCAAAATATCAACCGCGAAACATGATCAGATGATCACCGTTCTAATAAAGATTCTATGGACTGAGACTAAGCGAATTCGCAAGTCAAAATAAATGTGCCAATTACAAGTAGTAAGAGTAGTACTTTGTTCACATGGCCTACTGAAAATAAAATAGCAACTGAAAACAACTACAAGGCCTGAATCGGCATCAATGGTGATATGATTATTTCACTTTGGTAAAGACTATTTTCAATATTATCTCAGTAATGGTTGATATTTGACCATGTGTTTATTAGGCTATCTTGTTCGTTTTGGTCCCGTAAATATATTATTCTCCAAATATGGCGGGTTCCTCCCCAGTTACCCTGTATACAGGGTGGCCCGAAATTAGCGTGCAATATTTTATCAGCGTGTTCTGTGGTCAAAAATAATAAAAAATGATCCTATAAGCGTATACCGAAATATGCTTCGCAAGGAAGCTATTAGCTTTCTATAAGAGAAAACCTGAGGACGTTTTCTTCAATATCTTCGAAACAAGTCCAGTTAAAATCACGAAATTTAATGGAATGTGTAAGTACCAAATGCTGAATCTTTTGCTGTAAACATACTTTTTAATATTTAACAGGGGCGTCTCAAAGCTGGGGGTGGCGAAGGTAAGATTTACCCCAACTTTTTTTAGAGCATGTCGTTTTCAATTTTTCCGTAAAAATTTGCAACTTCGTGGTTTTTTTGCAAAAAAATATGCTTCTGTCTCCACTTGTAGGAATTTTTTGGGCATGCAGCGAAATTTTTGAATCGATTGTGCTCGATAACGGTGCCTCCTATCAAAACGAAACAGGTGCACATTTTTTTGCAAAAAACTCTGAAGTTGCAAATTTTTACGGAAAAATTGAAAACGACATGCTCTAAAAAAAGTTGGGGTAAATCTTACCTCCGCCACCCCCAGATTTGAGACGCCCCTGTTAAATTTTAAAAATTATATTCACACCAAAAGATTCAGCATTTGGTACTTACACATTCCATCAAATTTCATAATTTTAACTGGACTTGTTTTGAAGATACTTAGAAGAAAACGTCTTCAGGCCTTCTCTTTTAGAAATCTATAGCTCCCTTGGGAAGCATATTTCAGTATATGCTTATAGGAATTTCTTGTCTTAATTATGACCACAGAACACGCTGGTAAAATATTGCACGCTAATTTCGGGCCAGCCTGTATAACTTAAATGTATGTAGTCTGTTTCCTCTAAACAAGCGTACCAAGATAAAATTAGGTGCAAAAGTGGTAAATGGTAGGTATACAGTGTGTTCAACGAGGAATGGGACAGTGCAATATCTCGGAAACGGGTGAAGATTTTAAAATTGTGAAAATGTTTTACTAAACCTCAGTCAGGGGGACATATTTTGTGGCAAAAAAATAGAATTCCATCCATCATTGCTAGGTGGCGCTATCTGACTTTAATTTTTTTAAATGGAATGACATACTTTTGGTCGCATTTTTGGATTCTATAACATATTTGTGATAACTTTTATTAAAACTTCTACCAACCTATGTCTTTTAGTTTCCGAGAAAAAAAAAATTTTCAAAATTTTTCAAAATTTTAAGATGAAAACATGTTTTCAAGAAATCGCATTGACACTTAATATATTAAATGATAGAAAAAATACTGTATTTTTCCACAAGAATACTGATATTCGATTTTTTTATACGTGGTGCTTCCAAAAGTTACTTTCACTTACGTTAAACTAACACATTTTATTATTTATTTTGTTGCCATTAAAACAATTTAAGCAAAATTAAACAATATCAAAATTAAAATAAGGCTACAAATTAAATTAAATGTTCAAATGTTTCTCCATCATTTTCAACACATTTTTCATACCTCTTAATTAATGTTACCACGTTCAACGTTTCACGTGATATGCTCGCACATAATTATAAATTTGAAACTGTAAAAAAGATATTCAGAACTGAAATCTCAAGTGTGAGAAACTTCAATAGACATTTGTTTTCATGGCATGCTAAATTTTTGTTAAATTTTTGACACATGGTTCTTTCAATGACTTGACTACTTTTTCAATGTATGTACAGTGTTGTTGAATAATTTCGGAGTTATCTGCATTATGTTTGTGAAAAAAGCATATTTTGTCTGTCATTTCGTAAAATATTTGTTAATTTATCTCTATCCACTTAAGTGTCAATGCGATTTCTTGAAAACATGTTTTCGTATTAAAATTTTGAAAATATTTTTTTTCTCGGAAGCTAAAAGACATAGGTTGGTAGAAGTTTTAATGAAAGTTATCACAAATATGTTATAGAATCTAAAAATGCGACCAAAAGTATGTCATTCCATTTAAAAAATTAAAGTCAGATAGCGCCACCTAGCAATATGATGGATGGAATTCTATTTTTTTGCCACATAATATGTCCCCCTGACTGAGGTTTAATAAAACATTTTCACAATTTTAAAATCTTCACCCGTTTCCGAGATATTGCACTGTCCCATTCCTCGTTGAACACACTGTATATTTAAGAAACTGCAAAAGATGGTAGGTACAGTTAAATTAGAAAAAACTTTCATAATGTCAGGATTCTACAATGAAGATTAGAATTTCAGATTTTCTGTCAGCATTTCTGAAATATATTATTAAATATTAAATATTTTTTTTAACTTATGAATGAAATTATATCAAATATGTTATTTTTACACAACTAGTTAAAACTTATAAGGAATGCCCTAAATGGATTTAAAATTTAAATAACGAATTATCTGATTTTTGCTTTTGTATCATTAATGTTCTATAGTGCTTGCTGAGAATCATATTTCATGCTCTGTATAATAAACACTTGATTTTACGGTATTCCCCATGCCCAATTACATAAAGTAGACAACTTAGGTACAAGGGTACAACTACTTATACCTAAGTACCTAAATCAAACAACTGCTTAAAAAAATTGTTTCTTGGGATATTGAGAAATGACTACAAAGAGTCTGAAATTCTTTTAAAACCCCCAAAAACATAAACTTATCTTGGGGTACTGTATTTGGCACATAAAAAAAGGCAATTTGAAAATTTTGAAATGGCAATAAAAAGATGAAAGAATTCGTTTTTACCAAATTAATAATTCCTTTGTGGCGATTGTCAAAATGCATATCTAAATACTTTTCTTCAAAGAATGATTTCCCACACAGCCCACAGGTCCACTGGGATGGCCTATGTTGATACTTTGCTGCATGTTGCGGTCCAAAAATATCGCGCTTTGGGTGAAAGGGGCATTCTAAAGGAATGGTTACTTTATATTTTTCCAAAACTGGTGTCCATTTATTTTGTATTATTTTTCTTACTATTCGTGCATTATCTCTTGGACAAGATATTTTGAAAATTGCGGGCCCCGGCCATGGTATCAACGATAGCATGAAGAGCCCTATGAACTAAAAAAAATAAAATACGACACATTTAATACTTAATTAATATTCAAAACGGGAAATTGATTATTCTTTACATAAGCATAAATTATTAAAGCATGTCTTATTGATTTTTAAAGCATACGCGTATCTAGCTCTATATTACCTGCACATTCAAATAGTTGGCCTTCATTCATATTTTTGTAATACCTATGCTCTCATTTATTCCCACGTTTTTATATTTTTGCTCTCGATAGCACCATTATAAGGGATGTTTAAATGCTGTGGCGGACGCAACCAAGCCTGAACGACGTGGTATTGCGTGTTGCCTAGCGACAAATTGGATTCATAGCAAATCCAGATGCCCAAATCACTTGAATAGATAATTTATTATTGATATTGGAATGTTTTTAACTAAACTGGACAACTGTTTCTTTATCTACCCAGTGCCAGTTGCTGAGATGGAAAATATGAGAGGATACAACTATACAAGAAACATTTTTCCCCAGCCGTAACATGGCTTTGCCACAACCACAGCCGACTTGAATGAACAAGCCGCGAACAAAGAAATCTGGCAACGTTTAATGTAGTCCGGGAATTTTCCACATGACCGCTAACGGACGTGGCGGCGTGCTGTTTACTCGCCTTCAAATGATGAAAGGTCGGAGTTTTTATAACGTTTATAAAGTTATGTTGTCCAAAGTACATTAAGTGTAGATAATGTAGTGATTATTTTATGCGCATGACAATCGTTTTGTATGTGATTTATCTCTTGTAATAGAGGGCCGCCAGTTTGCCGGTACAATAAATGAATAAAAATGCAGAGGCGTTGTTGCGTACCGGGCTGTAAATCAAACTATGAGGGTGTAAGGACTACTTTCAGTTTCCTTAAGGATGTTGGATTAAGAGTCTGACAAAGCAGGTCAAAAGTTACACCTGCGGGATATCGGTACGGTGAGGTATCCGTTAGAAATCGGAGCAAACTATCAGCTGTGTTGCAATACCGTCGCGCTAAACACATTTATGGACACAAGAACAACGCACATTCAAAGTCCGCGCTTTCGGTACCTAGTAAATGTGACGACGCCGCTCAGAGTTTACGCTCACTCGCTATGCGGCGGCAGCACATGCCAAGACATATTTTGCGTTTGCAGTGCTCTCGCTGTACCACGATTAAACCTTTATCCTACTAAATTTAGCAACACGAAAGTCTGATTATGGTAGAAGAAGGTATATTTTATGTCTCTATTGAAACAATTTTTCGAAAACTGTAAATCTCTTGGCGCTATGCACGCGTGAAGTTGGCCAATTTCATGAGTGAACTGACACTTTCTAAGATAAAGTTTTTAACTTTTCTTTCTATAGAAACATAAAATAACGTTTCATTTATAAACTGCCAAAATTCAATACTTCAATTTTCACCGTTTTTACAAAATATAAACGAATACAAAGCGGTGAAATGTAACGAGTACCGAATACTCAGTAACGAATACAAATAGCGAGAGTAGCGACTTGTAACGAATACAAAAAAGTAACGAAATTTCACATCTCTAGTATTTACGGTATTTGCCGCTGTGGGCGAGCGGGTCCACAAATTAAACAGTACAGATAGACAACGCACATATATTATTTTAGAACTGCTAACAGCGCCTCTGATGTTTGGAAGTAGAATTAGGGGCGGAAAGCGGGAATTTTGAATATTTATCTTTTGAAGTTTACTTACTTTTGACGTTTAAAATCGTTTTAAAAAATGTAACAAATGATGTACGACATATTTTATTGCGTGAAGGAGGCGATGTTTAAACAGAATCAGATACATCAATAATGGATATACAAGAATTTTAAAACTTATATCATTATATTATTAAATAAAAAATTACTCACATGATATTGGTAAAATAGAGTAGTATTTACTATTCACAACACACTTACTAACAAATTCAAAGACCCTTCCTTGATAAATTAATTCGCCACTGTGAAGAATCCAGAGCACAATGAATGTTAAAAATAAGTCCCAAGATAATTTTATGGAACATACACAAAACGCAAAGGATAGTATCCAAATCTGTCACCTTATCTGTTATGCCCATGTTAAACAACTTGTCCAAGAAGAATATCAGAAAATAACTTATAACGCCTGATCAAACTGCAATTATTTAAATTGTATAATTGTATAATTTCTGTTTTTAATATAAGTTCTTAGTTACTGTTATTTACATTTTTATTAAGAAAAAATTTTGTCACATTTATACATTTTGTAAACTTTTAAATATATAATCTTGATAAAGCCTCTAACCAGAGGCGAAACGTCGATAATATTTTTACATAGTGTTTCATTTGCCATAAATTCACAAATATTACTAAAATTAAAAAAAAAAGCAATTATTTAAATTCAAAGACGTTTGACATTAAATTTTGTGTTTGTTATGTTGCCATGCTACGGCACAAATGCACAAATGCATACCCCGCATGCTTTTTTATTTTAGAACAGTGTGTTCAATTTTCAGATCGAGTGAGCAGCTAGTGGACAATTTAACAATGATTTGACATTTTTGTGTTTTATGTGTCACCCAGCGGCGACTCGATTAAATGCAAAGAGTATACACTGGCATCTCTAGTTCGTAAGTTGAATTACTTTTCCTTTAAACGTCATTGCATTTACGTTAAACGTCTATATAGTAGAGGTGGGTCGGTCCTGAACGAATCGTTCAAAAGGAACGACTCCGAGGTCGGAATCGTCGGAATCGATTCCGTTGCAAATAATTTTCCGATTCACGATTCCGGCTGCAGTTCCAGTCCTCGCCAAGGACAACACGGTTTCGTAGCGTGTGAACGACTCGCATTCGATTCCGACTCCAGGGTTTCAAAGCATGCGTCGCGCCGTAGCGCGGGTTCGCTAATGGAACGAGGAACGACTTTCATTCGATTAGGATAAGCGGTGGAGTAAACACGGATGCACCGGGGATCGCGGAGGAATAAATATCTGCAAGTCACAGAAAGTAAAGGTGTTTATATACAATTTATTAGGAACGAGAATATATAATTTTTATAGTAATATAATTTAACTTAAAAAACAAGAAGGATAGGTATTCTAGCGCAAAAGAACTAATATAAATTGGAAATTCCAAATGCATTGCATTGACCATTGGAGAGTTCAGGCATACAGTTTATGAATACTAAAAAATACTTCAACGGACAAAAGTACCTGTTTTGTACGAACAAAATTTATCTTTGTTAATTTCAATATATTTTCACACAGTGGTTGGATCGAGAACTTTGTTGTAAATTCATTATGAATTTTTATGTAATAAGTTAACCACACCTAAAGACAGTGACAGTAATTAAACTGTGTCACTGTCTTTTGGCGTGTGGTGTTAAATTATTAAGAATTCATAGTCCATATATTTTGCAAAATTTAGGTAAGGTAGTTAATAAATTTCAAGACCAAAAAAGCCGCAAATGAAAGAATAAAAATTTATGTTCTTTGGTACCTATTATTAATTAATATTAAAAGGCCGAAACCGGCATTGAAATTTGCTGGGCAGTCGGTACTGCCGACGCGGCATACATTGTATTTTACGACAAAAGGAACGAGAATCGTGAACGAATTGAAGGAATCGATTCCGACAAAAAGATTGATTCCGAGGAATCGACTCCTAAGAAGGAACGGTTTAGCCCAGCTCTACTATATAGTGTCTAGTTTATGAGCGGGTCTGTTTCGGTTCTCGTGAGAGCACCACTTGTTTGCTGTCTTGCAGTGTTGCCAGTTCGTACTTCGCGGCTTGTTCATTCAAATCGGCTGTGGCTGTAGCTACGCTGACATACTAGGAATTTTCTTGTTTTCACCCTAAAACGTCACCAACTTTGACAGATACATAAACTTAACCTGAGAAATGTCATGTTGAGCTATTCAATTTTATTGGAATTTCTTAAAAATATAAGATAGAAAGATGCAACAAATGGCTTTGTTGATTAGAAGACGTGAGCATTTGATGACGAATTTTTATTCTTATTTGCAGTATTTAAATTTTAGCATTATTTGAAACAGTACTACCTTTTGTACAAGCAAAACGGTTTAGAGGTAAAATAAACCTAAGAAAGCCTAGGCCTCCACATTTTGAAAAAGCCGTCTTCCTGACCGTGACAAAACCTTATTTTGAAAGTAAATTAAAGCAAAAAACAGCTATAGAGTTATGCGGAAATACAGAACAGAAATCTAAGGAGGATCAAGATAACCCATTTCAGAGAATCATAGCAGGTGAATTATTGGACCGAATTAAAGAGTCAAGATTAATTGGGTTCTATCACTTAAATCCGATGACTGGAATAGATCAGTTCCAAGCTTTCATACAGTTCAGGAAACATAACATGTATTTAAAAAATTATGGAAGGAAAACTTTTCAAATGGCTGTTGAAGGAACACCTTATGAAGCAGTTTTGGACTTCTACCACTCTCATAATATGACTGTGTTCAGTCCTGAACCAAATATTAAAAGAATGTTACAAATATCTAAAAAATTTCCACAAATGGTTCTCTTAGGTAAGCAATATGATCAGTTGTATACAAAATTACACACAGTTCCATACATGTGCAGTTAAGAAGTATTGGTAACTCATGGACTAATTATTTAGGTTTTTTTACTTGATATTTAGCAATGTAGATATTTCACTTTTGTGAAGGTGGCGAAATTTCACTTGAAATAATTTTTTTGTTTATGAAATCTATGAAAATTTCATTATTATCTGAGTATTTCAGTAAAATTTATGATATAATGAAAACTCAACTGAATATTTACGCTCTGCCTCCGATGCTGGCGTTGGTTCCAGCTAAATAGAACAACGGGTGCCGGTACCGGTAGATGTCTTCGCTGCCGGCTATCACTAATCTCAATAGGGTACTTACCTAACATTATAACAGTAATACGGGTTCACATCTGAAGTTCGAGAAAAAATTTTCTTCATATGAAAAGAAAACCGTTAATAACAGTGTTGCTGACTAGTGGTCGAGAACTATCGATTATTATCGATTGATAGTCACTAGTGCCGATTATTATCGATAGTCAGCTTCTAAACTATCGATAGTCATTATTTTATTGATAAAAAAATTTTCAACAGTAATTTGACGAGTACTTTTTATTTTGCCGGATAAATTTCTATTTTGAACGAAATTTTGTTTTGTATTGTTTTGTCAATTTTAGTTTCCTTGTCAGCTGTTCCCTTAGTGTCATATTAATAATTTATACAATTTTTACTTTATAAATTGTTGCATTGGTAGTACGCAGAGTATGAATTACTACCAAAAAGTGAACCAAGAAAATATTAACTACATGAAATACAAACGTTTTTCCCACTTACAATTCACTTCAATCAAAATAATTTTCTGCTATACAGTTTGTCCCATGTTTACATGCATATATGCTACAGCTTCAGTCAATATTGAGATACATATTTAAATCAAAATTGCTGAGCATTTGCCAATATTGTCTAAAAATAGGCCTAAATCAAGAAATAGAAGTTTAGAAAAAAATAATTTTATACAACTCTACCAAGAAATTTTAAAATGAAGCCAAGAATACAAGTGTTCCATTTAAAATAACGAAGTTGGCCTGCAATCAGCAAATATGGGAAAAGCTGTATAGCTAAAAATGATGTTAACTGGAGCGGCTTGTCAATGCGAACAACTATTTTTGTATAGATGTATCAAGGTATCCCCGTATCCCACACTATTGACTCACCTTGTATATACTTACTATCCACGAATTTGATTTGACGTACTTTTTCATGTACATACTTAGTTCACAGATTGTCAACTTACAATATAGGTTGGAGATCTCGATGGATTCTAATAGACTTCGGAATATTTTGTAATGGTTTTTTACTTGTTGGCGTATAGTAAATTTTCACTCAAATTTAAACGTTGCTGGCTGGCGAGCTGCCAATATTCCCCAATGCAATTTCATTTTCTTGAAACTAGAACTAAGTACATATCATGGCGTAAATATATATGGTGAGTGCATAGGCAGACGCTATTCGGTCGGGAGCGCGCAATGACGTTGCTTGGGAGCGCCAAACCCTCGAATATATACGGTCCGCTATGCACGGCAAAGCGTATCTATGCCTTTCTCGTTTATATTAGAATGATTTTGTACACCTACCAAGAAAAAATTAAACATATTTGTTGCAATAATTAATTTATTATAGAGTGACTCAAAATAAAATAAAATTAGTTAAAGATGTTTGAAAGAAATAAATCAAAACTAAATAAATGATGAATTTGGAAGACTTATGGTTCGTGCAATATTGTAAAACGTGGTTAATTATTCAAATATGAAGCATAACTTTGATTTTCGAGTAAACTAAAACTTGTATTTATTAATTACAAAACCAGTTCGGTAATAATTATCAGAAGACTACCTTACTGTATTCGAGAAAAATATTTTCTATACTTGAGAACAAAGTTAACGCGAGGGGTGTTTCCTAAAAGCAACACTAATTTTGTTAGAAAAGGAGAAAAAGCATTTGAATATACATACTAGGAAGGTCGAATGATATTGCAGTATATTATATTTATGATTTCCCTCATCTAATAAGCAATAGAAACATATTATGCAAGATAACTTTACTAAATCTAGCCTCCTGATCGATATTGGTGCAAAAAAATTAATACAAAATGACTAATTAACTCACATACATTATACAGGGTGGCCCACTGAAAACAGTAAGAGATTTTATACCATTTGGCATAATTTTTACGCAAAAAGCTCAGACACGTCGATTTTGGTTGTAAGGGGGACATCTGAATTCAATGTTTTCATTCATGTAACTTCAACCCCAAAGCTGGAGGGGACAGCACCCTTAAATTGTTAAATGGAAGGTGGTATCAAGATACACACCGTTTGAAAGCCTTTCATCTTTCAATCCTCTTTATAACAGTTTTCCATTTTTTTTTAAAACGGACCACTGACTTCTGAGAAAATGTGCTTCAAATGGTATAAAATCGCACTTACTGGTGTTAAAAGGTGCCTTAATTAATGTTATTTTTAAGTGCATTTTCTTGGAGGTTAGTGATCCAATTTTAAAAAATGAAAAACTGTTATAAAGAGAATTTAAAGGCCTTTCATACGGTGTGCATCTTGACACTACCTCCTATTTAAAAATTTAAGGGTGCTTTCCCCTTCCGCTTTGGGGTTGAAGTTACATGAATGAAAACATCGAAGTCAGATGTCTCCCTTACAACCAAATTCGACGTGCCCCAGCTTTTTTCTTGAAAATGATGCTAAATGGCATAAAATCGCACTTACTGTTTTCAGTGGGCCACCCCATACAACGATAATTCACATGATAACTGCGTTATTTCAATGGGTGAATTACTTTAAAGGAATCGATTATTTGTGAAAGGAGCTAACTAAATATTTAATCAATTTAATAGGTGACAAGAAAACATTGCATTTTCCGAAAGCGAGTTTTTTTCAGAGGAATTTTAGTACATTAACAGAGATACCTATCTGCAAACATTTCTGATTACTTTAGTTCAACTTATTAGGTTTTGTATATTTAAGGTATTTTTGTCCAGTCTAAAATTTGTTAAAATGCTTAGTCCCTTTCAACAATAACCGATTTTAGCTCTTGCTTGGTGATTTTGTTTTACAAAATACTTAATGCATGCATTAAAAAATACGGCGCGAATCACAATCACAACAAAGTTAATTTTAGTTTGCTATTTTTCGCATTTTCTTCACAATTTTACCCTTATCAGTTTCTGATAAACCCTGAAATCGTAAACTTAATTGTTTGATTCTCAAATTACGTGCGCGTCCGAACTAGACAACGCAGTACTTTGTCTGCACGTTTACATAGTTGACCTAGCTAGTTGCTAGCGAAGAATTCTGCGGAAATCTAAAAAAGTTAACGTCATTTGTATTTCAGTTATTGTTGTAACAACCCACGATAGCACAATTAGGCATTATAAACTTGTCAAAGATACTGGCAAGTTAGTAAAGTCTGTAAAGTCTTCGGGTGATAACGCCGCTGACGTAAAGATAAATGCCTGGCTCCCAGATTCGCGCTCCCAATTGACGTCACGTTCCCCCACTTACGTGCGCACTACATTTTATCGGCACGGCCTGGTACATATAAAGAAAAAAAGACATATTATCTAAAACAGAGTTTCATGCTCTATTAGGCATGGGTTTTATTTAATGTACCTATCTCAAAAACACCCTGTACATTGTTATTGCTTGTTGAGTAAAGAAATCATTGTAAAATTTCTTGATATGTATTATGTATTTAGTGATCCACTATTTCTAAACTGATCCTTGTTTAAAATTGATGGTCTAATCTTAAAAATGCTTTGTAGCTGCAATTTTGGAAGGCAAGTTTGTGAGTAAGGATGAACTTCTACATTATAGTACAATACCAAATATGCAAACCGCTCAAGCAGGTTTGGTCCAGACATTAAATAGTATAGGTGGGCAACTTGTTAGTCACCTCAACAGTCACCAGGGTACTTTAGTATCACACCTCCAACAAAGAATCAAACAGTTAGAAGAAAGCTAAGTCACTTTATTTATAAATATTAATTAAAAAGGTCTTTTAGAACGGTTATTTTTTCTTCTTTCCTTTCCCTTTTTTAGCTTTCTTTCCCTTGTCCTTTTTTCCTTTACCCTTTTTCTTCTTTTTTAATTTGAGTTCTGGTTCCAGAGGATACTTTAATTTGAACGCAAAATTTGGCAAACACAATAAACGAATAAGTGGTAAATTTCTTAAATATATTGTGCAAAAATAATGTAAAACTTTTCTTGCCTCTTCATACGAGAATATTTTAATATGATACGGTGGAATCTGAAAAATACTCCCGAGAGTTAGTTTGTATAAAAGATGTTAACTTCCAATACCATTGCGGTGTGCATCAACATAAATGCTCTGAAGTATTTATAGGTTTGTTCTGCGCTTACGTAAAGTCCACTAACAAAATACTTGTGAACGAAGTAAAACATCGATAATATAGCTCCACTTTGTTCCAAGTTAAAGTCAGATGATTTACAAAACTTTGTAACACTATACATTAACTCCACCACTATTATTCGAGGAGATCCTTTTATCACACGATTAAAATGACTAGCTAAAAAATGTGTTCATTAAAATCAGTTTATACACTGTGTCTACCTAATTAGGAATTTACTTTCTTACATCTTTATTAGGCTTTCTACTAAAAATGGCAGATTTTCATCGTCCAGATTTCTCGAAAGTCTTGGAACATCCTTAGATCTCTACGTACTTTTCTGCTCAACTAGCAGTTAGTAAGTATGTTGTTAGATGTTTTTCAATATTGCATGTTTCGAATGTGCATGGAAAACCGTAGACCACTGGTTTCGTCCTTTTTGGGACTCATCAGTACGGTGCTTTGCCCTACACACTCGAACTATGCAATACTGCTTGCTGAATATATACTTACACACTTGGTGTAAGTATTAGCAAGAGCTAATTATTTGCAATATTGAAAAACATCTAACAACATGCTTATTAACTGCTAGTTGAACAGAAAAGTACGTAGAGATCTAAGGATGTTCCAAGCTCAACGATATGTTTGGGGTAGCATCCAGTATAAGATCTCGTAGTACATAAAATCTGGATTTAGTTCTATAATTCAATGCCTGGCGGGGTATTTGCCCGAGGAGTAGTTGTTCGAACGGTCCAGTACCACTCATAACCGCCCCATAATTTGACAAATAAGTAGCTCTTGCTAATACTTGCACCAAGCGTGTAAGTATATAGCAAGCAATATTGCATAGTTGGAGTGTGTAGGGCAAAGCACCGTACTGATGAGTCCCAAAAAGGACGAAACCAGTGGTCTACGGTTTTCCATGCACATTCGAAACATGCAATATTGAAAAACATCTAACAACAAGTAGGTAGTTTATCCGTTTGCTTACCAATTTCTGTTCGAATTTCTCTGCTATTGCTTAAATTTAAAAATGACTGTAGGTTTTCTTCGGATAAATAAGTCCACACGCATACATGCGGCTCCACAGGATCAGGCAGTTTTTGAAATGGAGCTAAGTCTGCGATGTTTGTGATGTATGTTTCCTTTGAAATTTGAACTGATGGTGGATCTTTGTTTTCCAAACTAACACTGGAAATATCTTTGACGTCGGTTTCTAATTTTTGCTGCGAAACATGAGGTAGACCGTAATTTCTAACATCAAATACATATTTGTTAACATTTTTCTGTAAATGAAATAAATTTGTATCCATTTTAAAAACTTCAAATAGGTAATTGTCTTTTGTTTCAAAAATTTCAAGTATGGCAGTTAACAGTTATACAAAATAGTCAAAAATAGTTTTAACGTTTTGGGCCCAATTTGTACTGCTCATCTGCATTTTGGAATACGCGCTTTTATTTGCGCAGGCGTATCGCTTCGAGAACATTGCTAGAAACTTTTTGTTCGTATGTGACGTCAGACTGTCAGACACTTTCCTCGCGCTGGGAAAATGGTAGACATAACAGAAGATATGGATATTGACATGGGTATGCAATATGATGAGGTGGAGGAAATAATTCCAAAAAGCCCAGAAGAGTAAGTCTTTTACTTTTTATTTATTCCCAGTTGGGTTTTCTTTTTGTGCAATTACTGTTGTGTAACGTGAGCATGTGTTTCAGCAATATGTGATTCAAGTGTCATTTTTGTTATAAACCTAACTCATTTTACGTGTTTCAGCATGATTTCACACAAAAGCCATCACTTGTAGTTTATTTAGATAGCCATAAAGTGTTTTTGAATGATTTTTGAAGTGACATACTGACAATCAGAGCGTAAAATTGCAAACGAGTATTTTTAAACAAAGGTCATGAACCTTGGATTTGAATAGACACCTCCGCAATGTGCGACAAAATATTTTTGTGTGGGGGTACTGCAAGAGCTTTTGATTTTTTTGTATTCGAAATAATTGGACTGCATACAAAACATTTCTGGTTTATTTTATTGCAAACACCGAGGTGTGTTTGTTGTGTGCAATCAAGTTCTCTTTGTTGATGATTGTTTTGCTTGTAACTAAATTAAGTGTCATTTAAAATATGAATTTTAGTTGTTACAAACCTGATTACTTTCCGTACGGTAGGGTTCGTTCTTACGAAAGTGGTTTCAACGAATCGTATGTAGTTTTTGACTTTTTTGTTTGTTGCTGTAGTTCATTGCATATATAATTAACATGCTGTAATAATTTGAAAAATCCGTAAATTTTGAAGTTACCTAAGGTTGAGGAAAGGTAAAAAGCATATACAAATGTTAAGGCTTTTTGTAGAAATTCTGTTTTTAAAGCTTATGGTCGTAATAAGTACCTATTAAAAGTAAACTCGTATAAAGACTAATTTGTTATAACTAATTCTGTAATTGTGAATAAGTACAGTCAAACTTTTAACTAGAACTTCTGTAAATCGAAAACTTGCTCTACCCGAATTTTTTTCTGGAAAATCTAGTCGCATGTATTTTATTTTCCATAGCTCGAATATTTCTCTAACTCGAAATTACAATAAATATGATCAGTCGATCAGTTCTGTCCTTGTCTATCATATGTATATAAACAAGGGTTCTATACTATACATAGGTACTTTGTAACTCGAAGAACCGTCTGAAATTCGGAGAATTACCGATCTTTGCTATTTGGTTGCAGACTTTGCATAATGTATTGCTGCCCACGTTTCACGTTAGTTGGCTAAATCTGCTTGAATGCATATTGAGAAGAAAGTGCAAATTATAGATGTAGCTAATAATCCGACGACCAAGAAACCAAGAAAGGTCCTTAAGTCAGAATTTTTAAATAGCAAATAGGTTGGTTAAGAAAGAAGGAAGCGTGGAATTTTGCCACTCGTTTTGCCAAGAATAAAGTACTACTTATTTAAGAGGTGGTTAAAAATGCTGCAGGAAAAAGATGTTTCTAATGTCAATGAAAGTTCAGATATGAAATTTGAACATATCTCGCAGTTTTGATTTCGTTGTGATTAAAGTGTGTACAAATTCAATCCTGGATATTTTCTACTGAAAAGTTCAATTTGCAAAGCGATACGATCTTTCACCTTTATCATAACATTTTACTAAACGAATTTGTTGGTCTAGAGTTAGTATCTAACAAGATTTTCTTAAGTTACCTTGGTTTGCTTATTCCTTGTTTCAGCTGTTTTTCCTTTTTCATGGTAGATATAGCTCGACTTGTCTTTATTTTATTTATTTAGGAAAGTACAGGTTTGCGAGAGTATCTCACAAGATTTTCTTCACTTACCTTGGTTTGCTTATTCCTTGTTTCAGCTGTTTTTCCTTTTTCATGGTAGATATAGCTCGACTTGTCTTTTTTTTATTTATTTATTTATTTAGGAAAGTACAGGTGTGCAAGAGTCTTGCTCTCATATTTGCACTTTTTCCACAACTTGAAAAGAGGTATAAAATTTATGCTGCTTATTGATCTTTAGAATTCTTATCCCAAGTTGTACTTTATTCCCTGCTGTATTTTCTTTAGTCTTTATTCTCCCTTTTGTCTTATGCCCCTCTCTAATTTCTATGCTTTCTTGTTTCATTCACATACCTCGAACATCGAACTATAGAATCAACTCGTTAGTTAGTTTTGAAGTTGTTCATTTTTGATATTCACCGTCTTCCGAGTCGATCTGCTGTAATTTATTGCTTGATTTTTCAGATTTTACCCTATGTTTATTTAGTTAAAATCGTTAATAGGATCTGTTCTGACAGTGCGTTTTGTAATGTTCTGTACCTTCAGTAATGTAATCTTTGAATGACGTTAGTTGCTCGCATTAGTCCATGACTCATTGGCGTGCATATCCTTCCATGTCATATATTTTTACTCTATCTTTTATTCTCTGTTCTTTCTTCTTGCAAGCTCTCTTGAGGTCTCTCCTTGTTTATTTTTCTTTTGCCTTGGAAAGTAGTCTTCTTAAACCTTCTTTCCTTTTGTAAACTTCTCCACTCTTGGCGACCCCTCTGATATTTTTGAGAACTGGTTTGATGGGGCTACTTTGTATTTGAGTTTGCGCGTCTTTTTCAAAATTCCGCCTTCGGCACTTTTCACTTTTCATGCTGTTCTGAACTGGAGCTGTTGTAATTGCGAGAGTTGTGTAAAATTTGATAATTGTGCTTGCTAAAATTTTGGGATTTTCTTAAATTGCCTCCTTTTGGCGTCGATTTAATTGCGTTGGTTGAATTAGAAATTGTCTGCTCTTCCTTTTGGGATTTAATTCATGCCTGAACAGTTGAATTAGTTGGGAAAAAGACCCACATGTGGTAAGCCATTTCTTCCATTTATTTTAATCTCTAATCATCCTTGTTTCTTCCTTTCCATGACCATCTTGTGATCATATTTTTCGTGTGTTTGCACATCGCAAGTCGGTTCGAGAATCGCCTCTGTTCAGCTAGTTCGGCTATGATCCGGCTATGAACCGGGTACCTGGGTACCCGGTTCTTAAGCACAGCCCTAGTGGTCACCTGTTTGTTCTTTGGACATAATTTGTCACTTGTATTATTAAATAGAATTTATTGTTTTGTCATATAATTTAACTTTGACTTATAGTCGATACTGCCAGTTGCATCTAACTGCATTTGTAGGTAGAGTGCGTGTGATTGATCCGTCGGTGCGCTGCGCCTGCGGAACTCCAACTGTGAAGTGTATTTAGTATTTACACCGCCATCCGCGCCTCTTTTGGTTTTCCTTTTTTTGGCGCAACGCTAGTACCGGGTGCTTAAATTTCCCGCAGAGTTTTTTGTTCAATACTATTTCATATTCTTTAATAGCTGTTTTGTTTTTCTTGATTTACGGTTGTTTTTTCTATATTGTATGTTCATTCTGGGTTACATTTATTTTTGGTGTTATGCTGGCATTTACTATTTGACTATTTGTTTAATTTTTTGTGTTTGCCCTACTGTGTAACAGCAATTTTTAGGAACTGTGGCCGCTGTGTTTGCATAAGTACATTGGACGATCAGCCAACAACTCCTTGGCGCCCCATTAGTTTTTTCCCCACTCCCGTCTCGGGCTCGAGCATAGTTGCGATTACTGCATTTGGTGACGTTACACATTTTTAATTTCCTCATATAACTGATACTTTCCTTTTAGCGCAATTTTACATTTTTCCTTTTAATCACACTGTATGTTATTTTGAAATTCTGACTATGGCTATAGTTAGGTCCATACGGGAACACGCTGTATATTGAAATAGAGGTTCTGTAAAAAATTCAGTATGTTAATCATATTTATGATTTCTTCTGTAAAAATTTGTAATTTTACAGCTACATATTGCGTGCTTTTTAATTCACATTGCTATTTTCCCTTTGAATTGCAGACTGGCAGAACTCAAAAAGGAAAACGGGAACCAATTGTACAAGATTAAACAATACCGATCTGCCATTCCATTATACTCGGAAGCCATCGAGTTATGCCCTGAAACTGCCTCGTATTATGGAAACCGATCAGCTTGCTACATGATGTTGAACAACTTTCAAGGAGCACTTGAAGATGCACGTAAATCAGTCAGTTTAGATCCGGCATTTGTTAAAGGTTATGTGCGATGTTTAAAGTGTGGTATAGCCCTTGGAGATCTCACGACTGCAGAAAATGCTGCCAAATTTATACAAGAATTAGATCCAAACACAAATATAAATAATGAACTACATAGTCTTGCAATATTAAAGCAGTATGAGTCGGAGTCGCAAAAGGCATATGCCAAAAAAGATTACCGGAAAGTTGTTTATTGCATGGACAGATGTCTGGATCAGGCATCTACATGTTGCAGGTATAAAGTAACGAAGGCTGAATGTCTTGCATATTTGGGACGCTATCAGGAAGCCCAGGAAATAGCAAATAGTATCCTGCATTTCGATAAGGGCAATGCGGATGCTATTTACGTTAGAGGAGTGTGTCTCTTTTTTGATGATAACATCGACAGTGCAGTTAGCCATTTCCAGCAGGTATTTCGTTTAGCACCAGACCACAAGAAAGCAATGACCATATATAAAAATGCTAAGCTACTAAAAAAGAAGAAAGATGAAGGTAACGAGTCGTACAAAAATTGCCGATTCCAAGAAGCTTACAATCTTTACACAGAAGCTCTCTCCATCGAACCATTGAATAAGAAAACCAATGCAAAATTATATTTCAATCGTGCCACAGTCCTATCTCGACTAACAAAATTGAGGGACGCAGTAGTTGATTGTACGTCAGCGTTGTCATTGGATGAAACCTATCTGAAAGCTCTTCTAAGAAGAGCCAAATGTTACATGGATTTGGGAGAATATGAAGATGCTGTCAGAGATTATGAAAAAGCTTGCAAAATGGACAAGAGTAAGGAAAACAAGAAATTGCTACAAGATGCCAAATTTGCTCTTAAAAAGTCGAAAAGGAAGGATTACTACAAAATTCTTGGTGTGGATAGAAATGCCACCGAAGATGAAATTAAAAAGGCATACAGAAAAAGAGCACTTATACACCATCCTGACAGACATGCGAATGCAACAGAAGCGGAAAAGAAAGATCAGGAGAAGAAATTTAAAGAACTCGGGGAGGCCTATGGGGTTTTGTCTGATCCAAAGAAGAAAGCGAGGTATGATAGTGGGCAGGGCCTGGACGATTTTGACAGTGATATGCATGGTAAGTTTCGATGTTTTAGTAAATCGAATTTAACCTTCTTGTGCATTTACCCGAAATAATACACAAGCATTCAAAATGTGGCCAGTTTCTGTTGAGTTACTTTGATCTTTTTGGCTCAAGTCCACCATTTATGTGATGTTTTTAACGACACGGTTTTTTTGCCTGAAAATATGTGCTTTCTACAAACCAAATTTTCGTTTTAGATTAAAATTGGAAGTTTAAAAATTTCAAGTTTTAACTTTTTGTTGCAGCAGATATTGATCCCACACAAATATTCCAAACGTTCTTCACCAATGGTGGTGGCCGTGGAGGAGAGTTCAACTTCCAGTCAGGGTCATTCCCCGGCGGCTTCAGTTTTCAGTTTGGTTAACGTGTTTTATTATTTTATCAAATATCTTTACTTCTTCCCAAACCTACATTCCAAAACGATTTGAAAAAAGAAATCAGAGTTATACCTGTAGCTGTGTGTGTAATTTTGATTCTTTATGTGCGTAGTCAAAAAAGTAACGCAAACTGTTTAAATAATGTAGAGACAATTAATATAATATACAAAAATTGTAAGTGTATTTTGTTCAATATATCAAAATATTAATTTGTTTCAGTTTTGTTTTGGTAGCTGTAGGTTTGTGCTTTCGGTTATTTTTCGTTAATATCGTTTTGACTTGTATTTATTTTCATGCTCTTAAAAATATATTAATGCAACTGTCTATTTCTTCTATCCTTAAATGTACAATTATTGATTAAGTGCACCTTTGAGGACATCCTGCTGGAAGAGTGATTTATTGCAGTACTTACTTCGATGTACAAGGGGGACAAAAAGATGTAGTTTAACTTCTCAAAAAAATCTATGAAAAACCCTGCTTGTTCTATCATCTTCATTAAGCCTCTTTTTGTTTCTTTTTCATATTTGAGTAGAACCAATTTCTAGAAAATTTTTGACTAATTTCCATGCGGACATGAAATAACATATTTTAATCTTTTTTTTTTTGAAAATTTTGTAATTACTAAATGGTAGCATTCCTCTCAGTACCATACTGAATTAAATAAATTTTTACTGTAGTGTCGTTAATGAAAATTTTAGTCGAAAATAAAAAAAATTAATAAAATATTAATTTCTTGGAACAGTTGGATAAAAAATAATATGTGCGTTGCGAGTTTCAGAACGAGCAGGTTTTTTTATGAAGAGCGATATTTTTGAGAAATAAAAAACATTTTTTTTGCTCTTTGTAACCCCATCCAAGAAAATACCGTAAAGTCGCTAAGAAAATTTTGGTGTAAAACTGAAATTTGTAACATTGGTGTCAGAAGTGCAATTTGGAGTTGAGAAGAGTGGAAAGTGTCGAGAAAGGCTCTGGAATTTTCTACAAGTTGTGAAACTTGGGTTCCGTCATTGTTTAAAGATCTTTAAACAATGGTTCCGTCGATGATTGAGAAGACTTCTCAATCAACGGTTCCGTGAGAGGTAGGACGCCTGGAAAGCTGTAAAAAAATTGAGAAATTTATCGATATAAGTATTAATTTCAATATTTTTTTGGATTGAACGGTGAATATAAAGATTAGTAGTGATTTTGGACACGTGTTTCTACTTTCAAGTGTTTATGCCTGTTACAAGAACTTGAGCAACAACGGCAGGCAATTATACAAGCACAAGGAAAATCTGGATGAGGTAATAAATAACAACCAAGGAATGAGATCAATCTAGAAGGAATAAAGAGCAATCAAGAATAAACGAAATCAGCTATAGAAAGAAGTCAAGAAAAATTAGTGATGACAATTACTGATAACCAACTAACTTGAAACAAGAACCAATCAACAAGAGACCAGAATATCAGAAGAGGCACAGAAAATAAGAAAGGTGGTGGATGAAGAGAAGAACAAGATAACCACAGTGAATGAGAGAGTGACTCTACTAGAAAAGCGGAGGATTGAAGATAACCAAAATTGATGAAGAAAGAACAGCTCCTATGATTCAACGGGAAGACTTCTTGCATTCATATATCAAACACTTCCACGAAGCGGCAGCGTCGAATCAGTGGGCTAATACGGAGAAGGCAATTAATTTGGTGTTTGCGGTTCAAGGAGATGTTCTCTATATACATACCGTGACAGGTGAGCAAAAGACTGATTACAAGGAGCTAGTAAAGAGATGAGGTATGGTCCTCAACACCTCCAGCAAGTGCACCAGGCTTGTCTTAAAGGGAGATCTCAACTTTCCAATGAGACCTTGCTAGAAATCGAGGCCGGCTGGCATCCAACAGCCCTGAGGAATTCTTAGAGAGCCTGGTTGTGGAGAACTTCATTGAAGAAGTGCTGGACAATAAGACAAAGCTTGAACGTAAGGTTGCCAGGCATAAATCATTGGCAGATGGTACACGCCTTGGGGTATGTTGCCGCTAAACGAACATCTAAGAGATGCTCTAAGGTGAGTGCTCCAAACAAGAGATGAACCAGAAGAAGACGTATTAAAAAAATTAATAGAGAAATTCTGGTTGGTATTTTACAAACAAACGTAAGACATACTCGAAGGCAGTGGTTCCCAACCTTTTTTTAGTCTCGACCCTTTTTAGATTTTCTTAAAATGTCCGGGAGCCCCTATTTATTTTTATTAATTATAAAAGAAACAAAGCGTTTTAAAAAATTATTTTCGAAATATTTTACAAAATTATTGATACTTAATAACTAAATATCAAATTTAAAAAATAATGTGGTGACTGAGCTTGCATCTGCGTAACAAGTTTTGAAATTCTTGGTCGAGTAAGCGTCAAAGCCAATCTCTTGTCATCTTGACCATCCAGTCTATTTCTGGCCTTTGATTTGATCTGCAAAAGAGTTGAAAAACCACATTCACAAAGGTAGGTAGAAGCAAATGGTACTAGTACCCGGAAAGAAAGTAGCACAAACGACGCATGGCACACCAAAATTCAATCGACGATTATTCCTGAAGTAGGTCACAAGCTGTGGAATCATTTCGAAGCTATAAAAATTAATCCTGCACTTCAGGAACGTCGGCAACATCCAATGATGCATGTTCCTTACTACTGCAGCTTCTTGATCACGTTGAATCTCATTTTCAAGGGATTGAAGGTGATCATCAATTTCCTCTTTTAGATTCTCCACAATTCCTGTCTCTGATGCTTCGTCCGTTGTGCATAGGTGTTCAAACATTGCAAAGTTTTCTTGATTTACTTTACGTCGCCAGTTTCCAAGCTTGGAAACGAAAGCTTCGCCCGTGTTGTCAAATGCAGAAAAAATATTAATATTTTAATAAATTAATTGAAGAATGTGTTCTACTACACACTACAGGAAACTGTCTGGGACCCCCACAAAAAGTCATTGCGACCCCCTTGGGGGTCGTGACCCACCAGTTGGGAA
The DNA here is from genome assembly GCA_963966045.1 of Xestobium rufovillosum. NCBI lineage: Eukaryota > Metazoa > Arthropoda > Insecta > Coleoptera > Ptinidae > Xestobium > Xestobium rufovillosum. The sequence goes on along the minus strand of OZ014499.1, from coordinate 18,397,900 downwards.
CCATTGCTCTAAGGCATTGGTTTTCAAAGTGGGGGGCGCGATGACATGTAAAGGGGGGCGCGAGCGAGAAACGGAAATCTTTCCGTTTCCGCCACACTCCAGTATCGTTAGCGCGCGCCTCGCATCCAAACATGTTTTACCTTGTTGTATTTTATAAGTACATGGTGAGCCCACTGGCTTCCTCTAGCTGTCTAGCTGCTAGATTGCTAGAGTCTAGCTCTAGCTCTCTAGCAGGTAGATTGCTAGAGTCTAGCTCTAGCTCTCTAGCAGCTAGAGCTAGAGTCTAGCTTGTGCCGACGGGGGGCGTGGGCATTTTCATTTTAGACAGTAGGGAGGCGTGACAAAAAAACTTTGGGAACCACTGCTCTAAGGGGACCGGTAGGGATAGTACAAAAAGAGAAAAGATGTTGGAATTGTAGAGAAGATGCTGACATATGTACTCGTGGTCAGAACCAAAATGTGATCTGCACCAACATGGTAGTAGAAGTCGACATTCAGCAGAGAGTTTTGGTAGCTAATGTTATAGATGAAGTGATACTGGGCATTGTCTGTATGAAGCATGGGATTGTACTTGATATTGGCACTGGTGTACTTCAAATTGGCAAGGAAGAACTGGTGATGAGTTCTCCTGGGTGTCGATTCTCGAGTTAGGAGAATGCTCACCTCCTGAGAAAAGTAGGCGTGTTTCTCTCATATTCTGATAAGACCTATTCTTGAATCATAGAATCATTCACTTCTCCTAACTCTCAAGAGAACGGCCTTCTCTCGGAAATTTTTAGGAGAATAGAATCACGCACAGTCGTTTTTGTGTTTTACAATAATCAAAAAGGGGTGTTTAGTAGGTACTAAAAGTTTTTACGTTGTGTTCATTTATTATTATTATAATCACAGGTATAACATTTCATTCAAAATGGACTCTGACGAAAGGAAGTGTTATAGTAGTAATGCATGTTCTGAATGACCTTGTCGACGCTGAGGAACAGTTTCTTGGTGGAGCTCGAATACCACTTTACGGCAAGGAAAATTGTTCGATAAGGCTTTTATTAAAAACTTTAGGCTAAACACAGAGCTCACCCAGGAACTTATTGAAATGGTTAGAACCATTAGCGACAGAATGGAACCCTTCGCTTGTGTTCACCCATATAATTAGGGAGCCGCAATGGTAAATTATTACTGTATTTTCTACCATGTCAGACATTATTAATCTTAATGTATGAAACACAAGGAACAAGAATGGCTATAAGAAAGTTGCATGTGAGACGCACTGCAGATAGCTCTCTTCTAGTTTGGGGTTGTCTAGCACCCACTCGCAACTATGTAATGTGTCTGGCAGTAATATTTTGGCTTAATTATGATACAAAAAGTAGTTAATATCTTCTTGTTTTACTTTTTGGTAGAAGTTCATGATTTAACAAATAAATACTTCGCGAACTACCAATATATAACGTTTTATTTAAATATTTTACCGGTTTCAGGATTCACAAAGATCCCATCATCAGAAATGTACGAAAAATTGTAAACAAATTATTATGACAGTTGACAAGGAAACTAAAATTGACAAAACAATACAAAGAATAATGATATCCATGAAAAAAGATAACTAGATAACTGAATTTCAGTATTTACCTACGGGGTATAAGAAAAACACAAAGGAAAATCGAATACCTCGTAGCTTGAAGGGAAAAAACAATGAATTTAAAGAAAACCAATTGGAAAAAACAATAAATTCAATTGAAAAAACCTTCAAGTGAAATATCAGAACAGAAAAAACTAAATAAACAAACAAAATATCCATGGAATCTTGACAACTGCCAACTGCTAATCTTGAAATAAACTCTGTGGTCAAGTCTATGTGTTCTGTCTTGACAACTGCCAACTGCTAGAATTGTAATAAACTAAAAAAGAGAGAAATAAGTCAAAAAACGGCATAATGGCAAAAAAGAAATAAGTCAAGGATTAAGATGGAGAGACTGTTGTTGAATAATTAATTCAAGAATCAATCCTAATAATACCAATAATAAAACAAAAAGAAGAAAAAGAATCCCATATTGCCAAATAACCTCGAAGGTCCATGGTTTATATGGGCTAGCAAATAAACTGTAATTGATTATTGAACTAATGTCATAATGGCAATAAGAGAACCTGTCCTACCGAGACATGAGAATCATTTTGATCAAAAGACATTTACAAAAGTTTAAATAAACTAGATTGTATTAAATCTACTTGGTCATTAAGTAAGTTACAATTTTTATCATTTTTATGTTTATAAATTTCCATAGACTCTAATATATCTAACTGATAACTTTTTACAAAATTAAACAATAATTTAGTATTTTCTAAAGGAGGGAATCGATGATTGTTATCAAAGAAATGATTAGCAAAACTTGAATGATCGTTTTTTAAACGAAACGATCGTAAATGTTCATTATATCTAATACGTATAGATCTGCCAGTTTGTCCTATATAAATGCTGTTACAGTCTAAGCAATTTAGTTGATAAACACCTGTGTGGTCAAGTTTATGTGTTCTGTCTTTACTGTTAAATAGAATATGTGATAATATATTTGAAGGTTTAAATGTGACCTGTATGTTGTTTTTTCTTAAAATACTGGCAATCTTTTCAGAAATATTTCCAAAATAAGTAATTCTGCAAAATTTGGTAACTTTATCATTACATAATTTAGGATATATGTTGTTACAAGCAATTTTAAATTTTTTATTGTTAATGATTCTATTGATGATTTCAATTTTAAAACCATTATTTATAGCAATTGTTCTAATTACATTTAGTTCTTTATTCAATTTATCCAAAGATAGTGGTACTGTAAAGGCCCTGTGTATCATAGAATTGTAAGCAGAAATTTTTTGACAAAATGGGTGAAATGAATTTGATGAAAGAGTAATATCTGTATACGTTGGCTTCCTAAAAATATCGAAAGTTATTTTATTATATTCATTTATTAAAGTTAAATCTAAGAAATTAATTTTGTGTTCAGTTTCTATTTCTTTTGTAAATTTTATTTTTGGGTGAATACTGTTCAAAAAATTTTGAAAAGTGTCTAATTGTCTTGTTGTTCCTTTAAAGCAAGCAATTATATCATCTACATATCTATACCAAAATAGAATATGTTGTTTGCCTAATTCTGAATTCATAATTTTTTCTTCAATATCTGACATGAAAATATCTGCTAATAAAGGACTAATTGGAGAACCCATAGCAAGACCTAAATTTTGAGTATAATATTTATTATTAAACTGGAGATAATTTTGTTCAATACAAAGTTGGAAAGCAGTAATAATATCATTTTTTATAACAATATTAGTATGAGTTTTATCTAAAATATTTTCAATTAATTTCAAGCATTCATTAGGAGGAATATTAGGGAACATATTTGTAACATCAAAAGAAACCAAAAAAGACCCTGTAGGAATATTTTTATTTTTGATATTGTTAATTAATTCTAAAGAATTTTTTAAACTAAATTTGGATTTAAAATTTGTTGTAGTTTTAAATATATTATTAATGTTTTTAGCTAAATTTCTTGTGGGAGCATTAATATATGATACTACTGGTCTTATAGGTGTATTAATTTTATGGTTTTTGATTAGTCCATATAATTTAGGGGCACGTGCATTCATATTAATTAATCTTAATTTTTCAAAATTGTTATCAAAAATACTGTTGCAATTTTTTAACCAATCCTTTAATTTAGTTTGAAAATGTTTTGTTGGATCTTTTTTTAGTTCAGTTAAGTTTTCATTTCTAATAAAATTTTGCATCTTTGTTATATATTCATCTTTAGGTAAAATTACTATAGCATTGTTTTTTCCCTTCAAGCTACGAGGTATTCGATTTTCCTTTGTGTTTTTCTTATACCCCGTAGGTAAATACTGAAATTCAGTTATCTAGTTATCTTTTTTCATGGATATCATTATTCTTTGTATTGTTTTGTCAATTTTAGTTTCCTTGTCAACTGTCATAATAATTTGTTTACAATTTTTCGTACATTTCTGATGATGGGATCTTTGTGAATCCTGAAACCGGTAAAATATTTAAATAAAACGTTATATATTGGTAGTTCGCGAAGTATTTATTTGTTAAATGATACAAAAAGTCTGTAAAAGAAAACTCTGTTGATAGAAAAACATGTCACGTGGCGCTCCGCTTAAGATAAGTTTGGGGTTGTCTGGCACCCACTCGCGACTATGTAATGTATCTGGCAGTGATATTCTAGCATTCCTCATGATGTAAAGAGTCAATGAAAATCTGTAGGAAATAATGTTAGCAGCAACTGCACTGTGACTTTCTTATAGCCATATTCTTGTTCCTCAAGTTTCATGCATTAAGATTAATAGTCTTGCATGGTAGAAAATACAGCAACGAGTACAGAAATCATTTACCATTGCGGCTCCCTAACTAATCACTTTTGGGCCTCTTTAAAATTAAAGTCGCTAGTAAACTTCCCACTTTGAAACTGTGCAATTGACTGCATCTCGGAATGCATAAATTAAATTAACATGTCCTTTTGGATACCAATTTCCAGAGCTGTTCTTTTCTTTACCATTATAAATACAAAATACAGCCGCACGCAAAACAAACATCACCCAAGTTAATGACACTTCAAATGACAATTGATAGAAAAGTAGTTTAAGCTTGCAAATTTTTTGGTCAAACTATGGCAAAACATATACTGTTGCCAGGCAACTAAGTCCAGGAGCATTCTCATGCGTTTTACGGATCACACTACTTCGAGAATATGAAATAAATGTACTAAGAGAACAAGGTAGCGATGCGATCTTTCACTTCTCATAGGAGAGCGTTCACTTCTCTCATTTTCGAGAATCGCCCCCCTGGACAGAAGAACAGTGTTTAATGAGTGAACATCTAATAATATGTCATATTGGGGTTACTTGTTGGCAAGACATTGGTAAGATTTATTCAACGTTCTGTATTTGTGCGGATAGCGAATATCACCGAATATGACCAGAAGATCTGCAAGGGTACGTTTGTTGGTATATGTAAACTGGTACAAAGAATTGCGTTGGTGAAGACATTTGAGAAGAAAGCAGAAGACCAGAAGATGTTTGTTACGAATTGACTGACTTCATGGAAGAAATGGTGGAAGTGTTCCCAAGAGCTAGCCAGATATTACAAAGTGAGCAGCTGACCTAAATGCTGGTGAAATATCAAGATGTCTTGTAGGATGAACAGGAATGACCAACACACTGTTAACACCAGTAATCACGATCCTATCAGATGACTCTCTACAAGAGTATTCTTGGTAAGACAAACTAAAATGTCCAACTTGATTCGAGACATGCATAGACAAGGAGTAACTGAACGTTCACAGAGTCTCTGAACTTGCCCTGTGTTATTGGTGAACAAGAAAGATGACTTGACTCTTTTCTGCGTGGACTGCAGGCAGTTAAATGATGCCACGAAGAAAGGTACCTTGGAAGCCTTGGTGGGTTCTAAATGGTTTTCAACCCTCCACTTGAGTGGATATTGGCAAGTCTGCCAGGATCAGTTTATGGCAGTTTACGTTGGTGCTGTTTAGGCTCTGCAATACACCTGCCACATTTAAAAGATTAATAGAGGCAGTTGCAGTAGAAGACTTGCCTGGGGTACCTTGATGATATTATCGTGATGGGGAAGACATTTGACTTTTGCAATGTTTTCGAGAAGTAGAGGTGAACCAGTTTGAAATTAAACCCGCAGAAGTGCTAGCTGTTTAAGAAGCATATGAAGTTTTTGGGGCATATCATTTTCACCAAGGGCGTTGCAACTGACCCAAAAAAGACAGATTTAAGATTTAGAAAGAATTATGCACCTATTACCGCTGTTCCTTGAAAGGGTTCACAGATATCAAATCCTTTGCATCGTTTGGCTGAGGAAGACAGGTCATCTGCTTGGATGAAGGAATGCTGAGGAGCATTTGAAGAAGGCTTTGTATTCTGCTCCCGTCTTGACGTATCCTAAGCCCTGTAGCCAGTTTGTCATCGATACTGATGCTAGTCATGTTGGCATAGCAGGCATATTATTTTAGGAAGAGAATGAGAAGGTTGTGGCCTATTTCATTAAGGCACTGTCGAAACTCGAAGGAAACTACTGTGTCACCTACCAGAAGGGAGCTTCTGGCCATTGTAAAGACCATGGCGTAGTTCCACAAATATATTTTCAAGCAGGACTTTCTTATTAGAACTGACCATGCTTCTTTAAAAACTCAAAAGGTCTCAGTATTGCGATTTTACCATCCAACATCGGATGGGATGGAAACATGGCAATGACTAAAATAGTGGTACTTACTCTATTAGAAAATTTGAGAAGCAAATTACAAAATAAAAGAGAATTAAAATATGAACAATGTTGAAGTGAATGATTCAAACTTAGACACAATATATGCCCAGCCGTGAAAAGGAAAAATGTAGGCCAGGTCAGGTCTGCAGTGAATGTTGCCTGTGTTGAAAATAAGAAGTTCGGCACTGTAAACTAACAATTTTTTAAATGTTGCGATTTAAGCCACCGGTGCGGATTATTGGGTTTTCAGTTTTGACTTGCTGTAAGAAAATAATAGGTAGGTACTGAATTCTTCTGACTAAATTTACAATTTTGGGTAACACTTGTCACATCTGTAACTTTACATTGCATATACAGGGTGTTACACGAAGCTTTCCCGCCATTTTAAGATCACATTCTGAAAAATAAGGGAGTTCGAGGGAATTTTCAATTTTTCGTTTTTTTGTTAATTTTTACACTTGTTCGAAGAACATTGAACGTGTTTGAAAATTATTTTGGTGACAATGGCAGCAGTTTGGGAAACGTTTTTGGTACTCGGCAACGGCAGCAGTCAGTTGAATTATCGTTTATAAAACTTCTAGAACACCCTTCTTGAGTGGCGGGAAAACTTCGTGTAGCACTATACAGGGTGTCCCGGTGAAGGTGGGAAATCTCACTGCGTATAGATTGCACGAAAATAATGCCGCAAGTTCATATAGTTTTCTTCAACGACCTTCCCCTGCCGAGATATTCTCCCTTAAAATGGAGAAATAAATAAAATCGTTTTTACATACAAATTTTTTTCTTGTATGTATTTCGATAATTTTCTTGGTGGCATACGTTGTGATTGAATGCCGATAAGATAATGCGGTCCGTTTTTAGAAAATAATATCAGAAAAAATAAAAACGAAAATCGGTGATACACTGTACCTCTTTCTCGTTTAGTGTTATTTTCTCCAAAACACTTCATCAAAACCTTTTATCGAAACCTAACAAGAGTAACTTTTTATTAGCAAAGTGCCCGGGGAAACAAAAAATGCGGTTAAATATTAAAAATATCCACCCTCTTAAAAATATTAAGTTATGAATGTAAGGGGTAGTTCACCCCTTGCTCCTCTGAGGGGCCGCATTATCTTATCGACATTCAATCACTATGTAGGTCCCCAAGAAAATTATCGAAATACAATTAAAAATAAAAATTTTATGTAAAAAAATCGATTTTTATTTCTCTATTTTAAGGGAGGATATCTCAGCAGGGGATGGTCATAGGAGAAAACTTTATATGAACTTGCGATGTTATTTTCGTGCAATCTATACTTGCCCTAGAGATTTTCCACCTTCACCGGGACACCCTGTATATCTGTAAAGTCAGGTAGTAAAATTAGCGGAGTGAGCTGGTAGGGTTTTGTTTGGAATGAGAACGTCAGCTTTTTGACCCCGTTAGAAAATTTGCTCAAAAATTGTGGATAAATAATATTTTATTTTCCCCGAATGCTTATGATACAAGTATGCCACAATGATTTTGGCAACTATCCCATTTCCCAAATGTAAAAATGTGTTCTTGTATTTAAATGAGATTTCAGTTCCTTTGCATTTAAAATTAAAATTTCTGAGGCAGAAACTACAACCTAATGTTTTCTTAAGTGCAAATTTGTTTAATATTGCTACACTTTTCTTCTGTTTCTTTTATTAGTCCACAGTTTGTTTCTTTACTTTCAGTTTCCTTGTTTCTGTTTTCAGTTGCTTCATTGCTTCCTTCATTTCGTTCTACCTCTCTTACGCTCTTGGTACGAGACTGAATCCTGGCAAATCTGATAAATGAAATTTGAGTACCTATGAAATATTTAATTATTTACAAGTACCGTTTGAGTTTGATGATTGGTAATATTCTAACTGGCTTCTTGTGGACCAAATTCCTCTGAACATATTTTCGTTTTATCTTCGAGGAATCTGCTGCTGTTTCTTTAGCAATTGCAAGTCTTCTAGAATATTCATCTCTTTCTTTAAACCATATGCGCATATACTCATTTGACATTATAAAGTTCATGTATTCTTTTGGGTCCTGGTAAAGCAATTTTAATTTCTTTGATTTATCATTTATGTTAATAGTTATCAATGCTTACACTTTCATAAGATGGTATGAAGCCTCTGTCACCTGTTTCTCTAGCAAAAGATGATATTATCATGTCTGGTCTCTTAATCGGTACAGCCATGTTCCATCCTTTGAACACATTTTTGGTACCTTTGGTGGCCATTATTTAAAGTCTTGTAAAAGATGGTTCAAAATGACATTCAGATAAAAATAAAACAATTTTTTGTCCACAGCTACCCTTTGAAAAATAATTAAATAGGATCCATAGTGGAAGAAGATAGGATCTATCAGAAGCTACAAACTACTTGAGGCAAAATTTTGGGTTATCTCGGAAAGGGGCATTTTAAATACCTACAGTAAGTGTGATGAAAAAGTGAAAAATTATTTTATATCTAGACGGTGTTTAGTCTAAGGAATGTTGATATATTAGGACTATATGGCGAGTACTCACATAATTTGATATCTGACTTTCAAAAATGCTTTGTGATGTGAATTTGAGAAGAGTCTTTGACATCATGAAAAACGTTTTTATTTCATGAATTCAGAGAAAAGATTTCTTCAATAAGTTCATGAATTTCATCAATAACTTTCAAGTGCGGCTGCCATTCAGATTCAAGCTCTTCATATGTTGTTACAAACTTAGTGCACGATATACTCTGAAATAATTTTAGTATCATTACCTCTAACTCATACTGCATCATAGAGAGGCTGCAGTGAGGTGTACAAAGACTACTTAAGTTTTCAGGTCATCACTAAAAAATCCTATTTCAATAAACTGGTAAGACACTGAATTGTAGCACTTATTATACTACATTGTTAGTAGCGGTTTGAGAATCCTGTAAGTTGCACTAAGGCGATACAACTAATTGCAATGTTGTGCTAGTCATTTTCTTCTCTTGTGACAACTATTGATGTGAGATTCACGTGAATGCCATTAAAACCTGGATCTTTTCCGTACCACAGTTAATAGCTTAATCCACTTCATTCTAAATAGACTGCTCAAATTTAGGCGTGCGAGTCCACAGTTTATATGGAAATATTTGCCCTATGTGCTCGCCGATTTAATTATGAAAGATTATTTTTCCTTTCGGTTTTGTGGCATTTGTGCTGCTATAGGTGGAACCGAACATACCCAGCAGAAAACTGAAATTAATTCTATTCATAGTTATATGTTATATGACATTTTTGTAATCTTCCATTGTTTAGACTCTCGATTATGTAGATCACCAGTTGTTTGTGTATCCCCAGATTCAAAGAATTCATGGTATAAGTGTTCACTGTTCTTTTGTGGGGCCAGGGAATTATTCTTTCTGATAACCTCTTGGTATGTTTTTACCCAAAGAGACAACTGCTTTAATAAATCGTCAATCAATTTTGGGGGTAAGAATAAATCTGTGACATTTGTCAATATCCTCAACAAATGATGTTTTGTTTGCCTTACTGGTGTTCTAATGTGGGGGCAGGAAAGATTTTACAGCAGGGCTTTGGTGACCTAACTCCAAAATTTTGGTCGATGCTTACTATTTGGAAAATCTTTCATAAATTTCAAAGCGATATCATTTTAGAGTGAGAAATAGTTACTTCTCCCACGACCCCCTAAGAAAACGTCACGTTGTTTCCAACTAAGTAGGCGCGAAAGTTGACAATTGCATTCACCCGTGTGCTATGCTCGTAGCTGTGCGCTTTAAATAAAAATCGCACGGGTAGGTACATTTAAATGTAGTCAGCTTTGAAATTTTGACGTTTACTGAATAAATATCCCGTTGCGTCTCTTTTCAAAACTAATATTTTTTTACCAGAAAATTCTCTTAAAAGGTACGGCCAGGGGTACGGCAGTTAAACATTTTATTTTTCTTCTCGATGGAAGACCTAAATATCTTAGGTACGAACTGGGCATTTATGAATTGGCGGGCAAAAGAACAAATCAAAGTCATTCATCAGCCGATCTGAATTATTCAAATATGCTCATAGTTAGTAGACTACTTAGAAATTTTGGCATCTACTAACATACCTAGATAACAAATCATTAAAAATAAAGTTAGGTACTGTTTTGTCAATAAATTTGACTTTCTAAAGGGATTGTAGGAAAAATAGTGTACATAACTCGATGGAAAGTGTATTTCATATACTTACACTCATATGATTTCTGCAGGAGGCGCTGCCGAGTGCATAAAATTTCACACTCGTTCGAAATTTGCCGCTTTTCATGCTTCTTTATGTAATATACTATTGATTAACGTATTCTCTACAAATACTTACTTTAATCGATGTTTATGCTTTTGTTTAAACACCTTTTATAACTTGCATGAGATAGTAATTTATTTGTTGCCTTTCGGCCTACAAAGAATTTGGTTTTCCCCATTTTCTAAAATAAAGTAAAATCAAGAAAAATATACAGGTGTTTAAAAAATACATTCAGATATTTTAGGCACTTATAGATCTCATTTATATCAACAAAAAAGTTGTGATAAATAAGTGTGCGAAAATCAACTACTTCTGAGATACAGCCAACTTATTTACGTGCAGTAGGAGTGAATCGTAGTATGTATTTATCAAGTCCGAAGTCTGCTATGGAAGTGGGTAAAACAAAATTAGTTTGAGTTGCTGTTAGTGTCATTGCTATTGTTGTAGTCACTTTTTTGCATGGCCACCTACATCTCCTGACCTCACTCCACTGGACTTTTGGATTTGGGAATTTGGGGATATTTAAAGTCGTTAGTTTATTCAACCTCGGTGAATAATTTAAATGAATTGCAGGCTCAAATAGAACATGCCTGCCAGACTGCTCGTATAAATCCGGTAATCTTTGAAAGAGTGTGGTGTTCATTTTTACGGAGATGCAAAGAATTTGTACAAATGGAAGGCAGACGTGTAGAACATCTATTTTAATCATTTGTAATTAAAATGTAATTAAAGTGTTTTATTTACATGGCTATTTGTTTTAATGGGAAACTGAAATAACAAGTAAGGTAAAATTTATTTTCTAAAAATATATCCATATCTCGAAAGCGGTTGATTTTGGAACCCGTGTTTATCATTACTTTTTTGTTTGTTTTGATGAGATCTATAAGTGGATAAAATATCCGAACGTATTTTTTAAACATCTTGTATGTACAATACAGTTAGAATTCAAATTATATCCTCACTTCTCTTTCTTCTCTTGCCCTTTTCACTCTTATCATACATCTCACCTCTCTTTCATTTTCGTGTAACCAGACCCCTCTTCCTCCTCTTTCTCTCTTTGTGTAGATGCATTGTCTTTGTTTGTACTTACATGTTCGAGAGTTTCCTCTTTATCTCCACACATTCTGCACTTTCTTTGTCCCTCATCCAATATCCTTGAAGTTTCCTCATTCACATATCTAAACCTCACTATCATCTTATGTCTACCATTCTGTCCATCTTCACTTAGGTACTTTGGCAACTCTTGCGTTAGAATTTCTTAATATTTAGGGTTATACCTTTCATTTTCCATCTTTTTCTCTGCTCTTGCAATTGCAAGTTTTTGTCCTTGCCCACAATCTCCTCTTCTACGGGGCCTAAATTCTGCCAGTCTTCTCTGTGGGAATGCCTGTTCCTTTCGCAGTATTTTCTCCTCTTCGTCTCTGCTAGTAATTTGTTTCCTGCTTCTTTGATACACTTTTGCTCGTAAATACTCGCTCTCTTCTTTTCCCTTTTCTTCTCAAGCGCAATTTATCCTGGGGTCCGTCTCTCCAGGTCTTAGTACCCTTCTCAGATATTTCTCCCGAACACTCCAATTTTGACTGTTCCCTCCACTCCCTTATTTCCGCTCCATGCATTATCACTGGTTTAAATGAATTATCACCACCATCCCTCCATTGAAATCGTGCCCGAATCTTCTCTTCCCAATACTACATATCTGGCCGTTGCGTTTGCCGCCTTTTTTGCTCTCTCGTTTATGGGTGATTCTTGTCCACTGTGTCTTTGAAACCAATATCCGAGATACTTGAATTCCTTATAACTAGTATTATGTATTTATATACAAGGTGTTACAAATTAGTAGGTCAAGCCGTTAACCACAGATTATCTGGCCGATAATAATGGGATTTTCCTTATGCCATTTTTCATTTAGGCTTCTTTCTTTCAAGATACAGGGTGTTAAAGTTAAAATTTAAAAAACTATTTTTATTAATAACTCCTCTGTTTTTTACGATATTCAGTTGAAATTTTGTGCAACGTTTTTTCATATACCGGCACAATGTTTGTGTAATTTTGATCAAAAATATCTATGGGCGAACGGAGGAAAGGGGGGGTCGTAATACCCATTGACCCCCAACTTTTCCCTGCGCACGTCTATGGTTCAAAGGTATTGTTTTTTATAACAAGCGTTAATTTCTTTAAATTTTTTCACTCTTGTAAAATTTTGATTTAGGGCTTGGTTTACGAGATATTACAACTCATTTGACTATGTGTTGTTGATCCGGTCGCTGTTTAAATTTTTCTTAGGTGACGAACTAAGCTCGAGAAAATGTTCTTGGATGAATATGTTCCTGCATAACGTCTAATCTTCAGAAAAATGCCCTTGGATGGTACCTTTTTTATTAATAATTATTTTGACAACTTAACGCCTACCTGTCTTTCTTTCCAATGCTAATTTGGCTGTTAGACGTTATGCAGGAACATGTGGGAATCGATGCCATCCAAGGGCATTTTTCTGAAGATTATACGTTATGCAGAAACATATCCATCTAAGAACATTTTTCTCGAGCTTAGTTCATCACCTAAGAAAAATTAGAAGATTTAAATAGCGAGTAGATCAACAACACATACATAGTCAAATGGGTTGCAATAACTCGTAAACCAAGCCCTAAATCATAATTTTACAAGAGTGAAAAAAATTAAAGAAATGAGCGCTTCTTATAAAAAACAATACCTTTTAACCATAGACGTGCGCAGGGAAAAGTTGGGGGGTCAATGGGTATTTACTACCCCCTGTTTCCTCCGTTCGCGCACCGATTTTTTTGATCAAAATTACACAAACATTGTGCCGGTATATGAAAAAATGTCGTGCAAAATTTCAACTAAATATCCCAAAAACAAAGGAGTTATTATTAAAAATCGTTTTTTAAATTTTAACTTTAACACCCTGTATCTTGAAAGAAAGAAGTCTAAATGAAAAATGGCACAAGGAAAGTCTCATTAATTTCGGCCAGATAATCTGTGGTTAACGGCTTGACCTACTAATTTGTAACACCTTGTATATTTAAAAATATTCTTTGTAATGGTACGAAAGAGACTGGCACTATACAGATGGCAAAACTCTTTTTACCGTGTCCGTCTGAGTACAGAGCACACTAGCATTATTGAGCACATAAAGGATCCCACGCTTGACATGAGGACGGATTACATGGTCCCCAAGAACACCGTACAACCACTCTTTCAGGTCACAATCGAGAACCAAATTCTGAACAGCATACCTTCCGGCAGTCTAATCTGGTGCACCGACGGTTCTAAGACCGACACAGGTGCTGGATCAGGATTGTTTGGAGATAAACCAAGACTGAAACTCAGCTCCTCTCTGGGCAAATATGCCTCTGTCTTTCAAGCAGAGGTCTACGCGATCCTACAATGTGCGCGGGAAAACATTAAGAGAGACTACAAAAATCAGCGGATCTTTATCTTATCAGACAGCCAGCAGCTTTGAAGGCACTTATGAGCCCAAAGATGTCTTCCAGACTGGTGTGGGAATGCTTCGAGCAACTTAATATCCTAGCCATGCGGAACGCAATGAGACTGCTTTGGATTCGAGGTCACTGTGGGCTGATAGGGAACGAGGAAGCCGATAAACTAGCAAAGCGGGGCTCCAACGATCCTTTCGTTGGACCAGAACCTGCCCTAGGCATAACTAAGAGTGCAGTCAGACACTGTAAAGTAAACGGATGAATTCGCGCTCAACATCACAATTACTGGAACGTGATTCCAGGACACAGGCACAGCAAGTCGTATATAAAGGGACCTTGCAGGAAAAGATGCTCAGAACTACTTTGCCTTAGTAGGATTAGGATGCAAATTAGAATCTTAACAAGCTTCCTAACGGGACACACGACCGTTAAAGAACACCTGTTGAAGATTGGCAAATATTACGGAGACCTTAACTGACGCTCGCGTAATAAGGAACGGGAGACAGCTATGCACATCTTGTGCAGATGTGAAGCTCTAGACCAGAAGAGGCAGCGAATTTTCGGGCGATGTCTCATGGAACCGGAAGAATTTTCCACGCATTCAATGTTTGACTTGTACTGTTTGGTCCAAGGCACCAAGATCATGGAATGGGTGTGACTTGGAATTTAGGGTGAGCACAATAAGCCCATTTTGTGGCTGCAGTGCATCTGAGCCTACGAGCAGGCAGGCTCTAAGGGGGAAAAAATGGTACGAAAGAAATATACGTATATTCCATTCTATTCTACTCTTCATGTTTGTAGTAATTAATGTGATAGAAAAGGCATATTGTAAAAGCATGTTATTACAACATTATTTTATTCTCAGTTTGTGATGAACATGTTTTAACTTGATCATATAAGTACAACAACAATTATACGATAATGAAAGCATGCCCGTAAATCTTTGGTATACATTTTAAAATCAGTTTGATAAATTAATATTAACAAAAACGTAGGAATTACACATTTGGCACTTATTTTAATATTATTTACAAAAATAAAATATTTACATTAATAAAAAGTTCTTATGTATAGTAACATCCATGCTGCAACAATATTAAAATAATATTAATCGTTCTTGCAGTTCATATAAACGTCTCTGTGGTACACACTAATTGTTCAAGGTCAACAATAATAAAGTAAAATTCGTCTCACAAAAAGGCACATTTTCGTTAACACCCTGTTAATCTCTTACCCTGTTACTATTACGTACTTTCCGTTCAAACCTCAATAATTAATTATTTTATTCACTATAAGTTTTTCCTTATACTAGAAGTTAATGAACACATAATAGCAGTCATACACAAAACACTGCAGAAAGTTCACTTCTTATACATCAACCACTTGAATATTCTTATAATACACATTTTTCTTGTCGGTAGTGATTTTGCACAATCGTCAGTCAGGCAGTGTTTCCAAATATGCTATTGGCTCTTTAATTTCTTTCGGCAGTAAATACCCCTGAGCATCCAATAAATCCGTTGGGGTAATTACTGGTAAGGGTGGCGGTCTGGGTAGTTTCTTCAAATCAGTGCTTTTTATGCTACCACATTTCTGTTTCATCTCATCTTCATAAGCAATTTGAGGTGATTTGTCTTCGAAAATTTTATACTCTTCTAAAAGTTTATCGTAGATATCTGGAAATCGTATTCTGTCTCGAGGTTCCGTTTTCCAGCAGCATTTCATTAATTCGCATATTAAAATAGGGCAGTTTTCGGGTGGTATTAACATTATTCCTTGTAAGATTAATTTTACAACTTCCTCATTTGTGTGGCCGAAGTAGGGTTGTCTGCCAAAACTGTATATTTCCCAAAGAACTACACCATATGACCATATGTCAGATTCGAGTGTAAATCTGCCGTACAAGACACTTTCTAGAGACATCCAGCGAACTGGTAGTAGACGAGATCCTCCAATCTGTAAATTAAATATAAAGCATGAGACTGAAGTTCGTTGTTTTACTGGAAGAAGAAAAGAAACATTAAGAGACAAGTTTTTTATTTTTCCCCATTTACGTTGCATTGAAAATTCCTCATTTTGGCTGCGAGTAAATACTAATAGACTTTAATAAAACAATTATATGTATTCTTACTTTGTAGTAGTCGCATGTGTAAATATCTCTGCTCATGCCGAAGTCTGCAATTTTAACTGTGGGTCCTTCAGCCACCAAACAATTTCTGCACGCTAGATCTCGATGAACGAATCTTTGAGCAGCCAAGTACCGCATCCCATTAGCTATTTGCAAGGCGATATAAAGCAGATCACGTACTGATAATTCAGGCAGTTTTTCATCTTCATTTGAAGGGCGTTTGTTTTGTCCTCTTAGTACCTGTGCTAGGTCACCGTATGGCATGTATTCAAATACCATCATGGGATTCACTGCTGCTTCTGTAACAAGAACAAGTTACATATTGATAATATCAGGCAAAAGTAAATGTATTATTTTATTTATTAATTTTAGAGAAAAAAATTATGAGACCCTCGTCCGTACAATACCCACCTTTGTTTTCTAAATGGATCATATATGTATGAAATAATTTTTCGACTCTTAAATCGATTTTACTGTGCGGTTGAACAAGATACTTTTTGTTAAACTGTTTGTTCGTTGTGTTATCGGCATTTTATCGAAAATTTTGACACGTTTAGAGGATACACGAAATCATGGCATTATTGGTAATGTTGCTTGTTTCTTGGATTTCCAGAGAGCATTCGAGACGATTGATAGAAGTATTCTTATTAGGAAATTGAAATATTATGGATTGGGTGGTGTGCTTTTGGGCTGGATTGAACAATACTTAACAAATAGGAGTCAAAGAACAAAAATATCAAATTATTTCTCTGGCTAATTACCTAGTGAGGTTGGGATTCCACAGGGTAGTGTGCTGGGACCATTCTTGTTTATAATATATATCAACGATATTGGCTTTGTGAGTGAGGTTGACTTTTTGAACCTGTATGCTGATGATACACTTATATCATGTCATGGTGAGAATTTGGATGAGGTTGTAATCAGGATGAATGATGCACTAAGGGCAATGTATAAGTATTTGAACATCAATAAATTGAAATTAAACATTAAAAAAGTAAAGCGATGATTTTAACAAGTAGACATAAGTTGAAAATGATTGATTTCCACAATAAACATTGAGATAAATGGTGGAAGGTTGGACATAGTAAATGAAATTAGATATTTAGATATCTGGGGTTTATCATGGACAAAACGTTATCGTTTGGCAATCACCTGGATTATCTGCGAAAGAAGATCCTAAAAAAATTGTATTTTTTTCAAGAATTGCACAATATCTATCACTATACTGTATATAGAACCATAATACAACCCCACTTTGAGTACTGCCCTAGTCTATTATATTTGATGAACAAGACAAACATTCAATCGCTGCAAAGATTGCAGAATCGTGGAATGAGAATAATTTTACGGCGTAACAGACATACACCGATATACTTGATGTTGCATACTTTGAGTTGGTTCTCTGTCTCTGTGAATGTGTATTATAGGACTATGAGTTTAATTTATAAAATTAAAAATGGCCTATTGCCTAGTTATTCATCAAAATTTGTTGTGTACAGAAATGAAGTCCATAGTCACGATACCCGTGGTGGCTCAATCATTTACTTGTCTGGAATGAATTATACAGGAAGCATGAACTCGTTGGTATATGTATAAGGGATTTAGGGATTTTAATGAACTTCCAGAACCTATCAAACAGACTTGCACTCTGAGGTCATTTAAGAGTAAACTCAGAACTATGTTGGAAGAAAAAGGGCTTGTGTGGATGTAATTATATTGGAGATGCTTACTTGTTGTATTTTGCTTGAGTATGTTTTTTGTAATTGATTTTTTTTTGTTGTAATTCGGATTTGTCATGATAATTGTAAAAAATGTAAAGTATTAGGATTCCTATTTCAAATAAACATTATTATTATTATTATTAAGACGAAATAGCTATTTGAGTATAATTACCTCGCAAGACAACTCCTAGTAGAGTTAATATATTTGTATGCCTGAAGGTGCTCATGATGTCCACTTCTCTAAGAAAATCTTCTTCGGCTTCTTTTGTTGCCGTTTCTTTCAAAACTTTGATGGCTACTATTTCAATTTGGTCGCTGTTGTGAAATTCACCTGAAAGTTGAAAGAGGTACTTGTATTGCACACATTAGGTAGTTTAAATCGTATAAAATTAATAATAATAAATTGTCTATTACAAAAACAATAAAGAAAATTTACAAAAATAATACAGCATTATTATGGGCAAAGTTTAACCATATTTCGTCAAACTTTCATAATATGAACAGAAACAAAAAAATTAAAATGAGAAACTTTGGCATATTTAAGCATGAGACGTGTCCGAAATTGAACATTTGAAATCAGTCTAACAAGAATCAAGAAACATATACATAATCTAGTACTCAGCTCTAGGCTCTAGCCTTGCTCTCATCGTGGCTGTTGCCGGATGCTTTAGAACTAAGACATTAGTTGTTCGAGTAAATTGATCAATCAGAGTATTTAAAGTCATGGGAACGTCAGGTAAATATAATAATTTCATAAGCTGGTTTTTAAGATCACCCTGTTTAAAATGGCCAGACTTCATGAAATGCCTTATTGTTTGAATAATATAAGGCCGCGACATGCATGTTTTGTTGCACGTGCTGCTTAATATTGAACTTTCTTTTAGGTACCTACGACACAAATTACAAAAGCATTAAGTACACACTAAGGCCCGGTTTTTCAAAGAATCCAACACCGGATTAAGTCTGACACTCACTTCGTTGCTATGATACCGACTTTCTGATTGGCTGGCTTCATAGCAACGAGGGCGGTGTCAGACTTAATCCGGTGTTGGATTCTTTGAAAAACCGGGCCTAAACATTTTTCCTAGTCAAACGTTACTTGAAGTGTCTATACTTGGGCCGCCGAACAGACGGAGTGATCACCCTGCAAGAACGTGCTCTAGCGGGTCCAATATTAATTTATGGCGACCGAATTGGAGTCTTGTAACTTCGTTGGGTCTAAAGAAAGCGCAACACTGCGGTTCGGTCGTCCTAAATTGATAGTGGTCTTGCCTAGAGCTCATGATTGCAGGGTGATCACTCCGTCTGTTGGGCGGCCCAAGTATAGCGGTCAAGATTTGTAATTAAGTTTCCAGTTACTCCAACTACCCTGCCGGACAAAAAAACGGGACACAATATTTTTATACAACTTAACTTACGCATATAGGTAATTAACGATTCACCTACTAGTGAGGAAAAAGAAACTTTAGCTGAATATTGCACCTTTTGTAAATCTAAACAGCCAAATCAGCATTTTGACTCCTCATGCATCTTTATTGAAACACACCAAAATCTTTAACTTATTGGGCTGCTCTGTATTTTCTGTTTTTTTTTTTTTTGGTGACATTTCATTTGTAAACGTCAACTTTTAACATTTTTCATACAATGCGCCCCGAAATTTGTTCACAAATTGTTGCTTTAAGCCATACGATGGCCGAAGTGTGCGGTATATTGCTTAAGTGCTGAATATATCCCGTAACACAGTGCAAAATGCGCTCTTACGATTTCGTGAAACTCATGGATTTGCAAGAAAGGTCGGGTCTGGTCGTCCACGGACTACGAACCATTAAGGTGACCGTTTTCTCCATATTGCTGCGAGCATTGCCATCACCTATTCTTGCTGGACGGTTAGCCGATGTTCGAGGAGTGGCAGTTTCAGCCAGAACAGTTCAAAGAAGGCTAAACGAATATGGTTTGACTTCAAGAAAGCCAGCTACGGGTCCCCTGTTGACCGTAGAACATCGCAGAGCACGACTTGCGTTTGCACGGCAATACGTAAATTGGGCCGAACAGCAATGGAGGAACGTGCTCTTCTCGGACGAGTCAAGATTTAGTGTCAGGTCACCAGATGAGCGTGAAAAGCGTGAAGACCAGGGTAGCGATACAGTCAATGTTGCATATCTCCCAGGGTCAGTTTCAATGGTGGTAGTTTTATGGTGTGGGTCGGAATATCTCTGAGTAGTTAGAAAATGACAGCCTCAGATACGAACCCGTTCGGAGCACATAGCGCCATCGAGTTCTCCAGGTGCCATCGAGTTCTTCGGCAGTGACCTTGAAAGAGACCAGAGGCTGCTGAAGGAGTCGTTGAGTCATCCGAAGAAGTGTCTTCAGCAGCGGCATCTGCTGCAGCCTCTGGTGTCTTTCAAGGTCATTGCTGAAGAAGTGTGCATGTCTTCAGCAGCGTCTGGTGTCTTTCAAGGTCATTGCCGAAGAAGTGGGCATGTCTTCAGCAGCGTCTGGAGTCTTTCAAGGTCATTGCCGAAGAAGTGGTCTTCAGCAGCGGCCAGGCGCATGCGCCGGGGCTATTCCTCAGATCAGTCCATCGAGTTCTCCATCCACTTCAAGTGGGCGTGTCTGCAGCAGCCTCTGGTCATTGCTGAAGAAGGGCCTCTGGTGTCTTGCCATTGCGCACCCAAGCCGCCATTTTGGGGCCTTTGGTTGTGGCTCAGGCGCCTGCGCCGGGGCTCCGCCTTCAGCAGCTTCTGGTCATTGCTGAAGAAGTGGTCTTCAGCGGCCCCCCTGGTGTCTCTCATTCTGTTGGGCCTTTGGATGTGGCTCGGGCGCCTGCGCCGGGGCTGTCGCGTACAAAGCACGTGTTGCTCACTGTTCAGGCCAGTCCATCCTGGCCCCATTCACTTCTTCGGCAATGACCAGAGGCTGCTGAAGGAGTCATGTCTTCAGCAACGGTGTCTTTGGGGCCTTTGGCCGTGGCTCAGGCGCATGCGCCGGGGTTTTCGCAAACGTTCTGGAAATGACGCCGACCGGGATTCGAACTCGGGTCCCCACGCACCGGAGCCCTCGCTCCAACCAACTGAGCTAATCGGCGGCCCACAAGCCCGTCTTTCAAATTATCCGTATATACTTATGATTGTAAACAGAAGTTACAGAATTAATATTTATTTTCTCGGAAATTTACAATTGTTTATACTAAATAAATATTGATATTAAAGTTTAAGAAAAAAGCACGTTCGCCGCCGATAAGAGATGTATAATTGTTTTTATTATGGGAAATAACCTTTCATCTTGCCGATAGGATATGTTTGTTTAGGTTTGATCCCACGCTCTGCATGTGCATTTAATACGTTGTAGACACTACAAGGTGACCCGTTTGTTTGTTTGTATTATTACAATAAAATAACATTCTAGAATATTCTTCTGATTGTTTATTTGAAATTACTTGTTATCTTAATGCGTTTCGGACACGTGTGGGAAAAAAACATTCTAGAACATTCTCCAGTTTGTTTATTTGAAATTACTTGTTATCTTAATGCGTTTCGGACACGTGTGGGAACCATCTGATTGATATATGCAAACATCTTAGTTCTCGGTAGTAGAACATTCTACATCGCTAATTATTTGAGAACAGTAGTCTAAATTTAGGCTAACCCCTACGTAAAAACTATGTCATGTGGGGTGTCAAATTAAAGGACTCGACTAGAGGTATCCGAATATTGGGGTGGATTTTAGGGGTGGTTTTTAGGGGTGGTTTTTAGGGGTGGTTTTTAGGGGGTGGTTTTAGGGGTGGTTTTAGGGGTAGCTTTTAGGGGTGGTTTTTAGGGGCGGTTCTTGGGGTGGTTTTGGAGGGTGATTTTCGGGGGTGGTTTTTAGGGATGGTTTTTAGGGGTGGCCACTCACTGACCGCGCCCCCGGCCACGCTCCTTGCCCCGCCCACCTAGATCATGTAGGGTATCAAATTAATCAGCTCGATGAGACAAAAAGGAATCTATAGTTATTCTCCTACTTCCGAATTCTTATCAGTAGTTGTCTGTCTGTATGTCTGTCGGTCCGTCTCTCTGTCTGTCTGTCTGTCTGTCTGTCTGTTTGCGAATACAGCTGTCTGTTGACACAGACAGCTGTATTCGCAAACAGCTGTCTGTGTCAACAGACAGCTGTATTCGCAAACACCATGGCCGATGACACGAGCAAGAATAAGACTGCGCATGCGCACGGTTGTATGGAGAGTATTTAAGCAAGAAAATTAACGGTGCTGTCAGTTAGTACTTGTGCTTCAACAAGGGAACCGCATTTGAATAATGACACACATAAACGTAGACACGTTTCGTGTTCTGGACGGTGCTGTTTTGGATGAGTCAGCACGCCGTGTCGAGGTGCACGTACATCAGCCGTTCGTGACAACAACAACATTCAACGCCAATGACGAAATTCGCATACCAATCCACCAACAAGACGTTTACGTACTGCCGCATCTAAGCAGCATCTACATAGAGGGCAGGTTCATCAAGGGTGCAGGAGGCGGAAATGCGGCTTTAACAAATAACGCCCTCAGCTTCCTCTTTGACGACGTCCGCTATGAAATAAACGGGGTGGAGGTGGATCGAACAAAAAACGTGGGCATCACGAGCACACTGAAGGGTGTAGTTTCTCTGAATGTGGGTGAGGTAGGTGCCCTGGAGAATGCCGGCTGGACGAATACGGGAGACTCACCGAGCCACCTTATCGACGCGAACGGGAACTTTAACGTGTGCATCCCGGGAAGAATCCTGCTGGGATTCTTGGAAGATTACCCAAAAATTCTGTTAAATGTGTGTCACGAGCTCATTTTGACTCGATCGAAAAACGATAGGAACGCTTTCGTGGGTAACGAGGACACCAGAATTGAGTTGAGCAAGGTTCATTGGAGGGTGCCGTACGTCTATCCATCGGATGCTGAATACCTAAAACTTCTCAATATTGTCGAGGAAGAGAGAACGTTGCAGATATGTTTTCGCAGCTGGGAGCTGTACGAGTATCCGGTGTTGCCGCAAGCTACGAAACAAACGTGGGCCGTCAAGACTGCAACACGGTTGGAAAAACCCCGCTACGTTATTGTCGCCTTCCAGACGAATCGCAAAGCGAATTTGGACACGGATTCAAGCAAATTTGACCACTGCAATCTGACAAACGTCAAACTGTACCTGAATTCTGAGTGCTTCCCCTACGAGAATTTAAACTTGGATTTCTCCACGGGGAAATACGCCCTGCTATACGAAATGTACCAGAACTTCCAGAGTTCATACTATGGAAAAGTTGGCGAGCCGTTATACGGCAAGGAACAGTTCAAGGATCTAGCGCCCATCGTGGTGATTGACGCATCAAAGCAGTCGGAAAGCATCAAGCCTGGACCCATAGATATGCGTCTAGAATTTGAGTCGAGCGAGAATTTTCCGCCCAACACAACCGCATACTGTCTCATCCTGCATGACCGCATCGTTGAGTATACACCGGGTAATGAATCGGTCAGAAGAGTGGTATGAGAAGCTGCAGGGCTTCGATTTGCCCAGAAAATACACGCATGCCTAGTCTGTATACAGATTATAGTTTTAATTATATTGATGTAAAAATATATTCAACATTTTTATTTTTGCGAAAACCCCGGCGCAGGCGCCTGGGCCACATCCAAAGGCTCAACAGCACCTAACAACAAGATCAGTTCTGATAGGCTCTCATTGGCTGTTGCCCCGCCCACTCTCATAGAGCCCCGGCGCATGCGCCTGAGCCACGACCAAAGGCCCCAAAGACACCGTTGCTGAAGACATGACTCCTTCAGCAGCCTCTGGTCATTGCCGAAGAAGTGGATGGGGCCAGGATGGACTGGCCTGAACAGTGAGCAACACGTGCTTTGTACGCGACAGCCCCGGCGCAGGCGCCTGAGCCACATCCAAAGGCCCAACAGAATGAGAGACACCAGGGGGGCCGCTGAAGACCACTTCTTCAGCAATGACCAGAAGCTGCTGAAGGCGGAGCCCCGGCGCAGGCGCCTGAGCCACAACCAAAGGCCCCAAAATGGCGGCTTGGGTGCGCAATGGCAAGACACCAGAGGCCCTTCTTCAGCAATGACCAGAGGCTGCTGCAGACACGCCCACTTGAAGTGGATGGAGAACTCGATGGACTGACCTGAGGAATAGCCCCGGCGCATGCGCCTGGCCGCTGCTGAAGACCACTTCTTCGGCAATGACCTTGAAAGACACCAGACGCTGCTGAAGACATGCCCACTTCTTCGGCAATGACCTTCAAAGACACCAGAGGCTGCTGCAGATGCCGCTGCTGAAGACACTTCTTCGGATGCCTCAACGACTCCTTCAGCAGCCTCTGGTCTCTTTCAAGGTCACTGCCGAAGAAGTCGATGGCACCTCGAGAACTCGATGGCGCTATGTGCTCCGAACGGGTTCGTATCCAGTATTCTCATTTTCTAACTACTTCTCTGGGGGCTGGTTTTCATTGAGAATGGAACAATGACTGCACACCGATACATTGTTGGAACTCCATGCCACACCATATATGCCATTTATAGGGGACAATTTTGTGTTTATGGATGACAACGCTTGCCTACACAGCAAGAATTGTTACCGAGTACCGTGAAGAGGTTGGTATTGAACGTTTACCATGGCTAGCCAATAGTCCAAACCTGAATCCCAATGAACATCTGTGGGATCAGCTTGGGAAAAGGATTAGACGTCGCCAACCCCTACCAGAAACATTAAATGGCTTAAGGATGGCGCTTCAAGAAGAATGGGAACAAAGAAACCAAGAATCTATTGATAGTCTCATTTAGGGTATGCCACAACGTTTAAGGGAAGTAATAAGAGTTCGTGGTGGTAACACCCATTATTAATTTGGTTCTCCTAGTGTGCTTTTCCTGTTAATATTTTTAAAAATGTTTTTTAATGTTTTTTAAGTTCCTAAAAGTTACAGTTGATTTCTAAAAAAATCTTTTATTAGGTTTTTGTTGACGAATAAGTTTGTTTCTTGTTTTTTATTTATTGTTAAGATGAA
This sequence comes from Xestobium rufovillosum, assembly GCA_963966045.1. Taxonomy (NCBI): domain Eukaryota; kingdom Metazoa; phylum Arthropoda; class Insecta; order Coleoptera; family Ptinidae; genus Xestobium; species Xestobium rufovillosum. The sequence goes on along the minus strand of OZ014499.1, from coordinate 18,373,008 downwards.
AAGAATATTGTTAAATATAATTTCACCCCCCCCCCCCCCCCCCCGTTGTTTTTTATTCACTAAAATAGTAATTCTGAGAGTGTCCCGTTTTTGAAGTTTACTCCTTAAGAATCGATTTTCAGTTATAGCCCGCGGTACGGAAATTTTATGAGGAGTAAAATCAAGCGTTACGTTATCTGTCACATTGAAATTATGGATACGGCTGTTAATGTCTGACTGTATAGAGCATGGAAATAATGAAAATAGAGTGGCATAGAGTAGATATGACAGTTGACGTTGTAAAGTTAGCATTTGCAGTGTTCGTTCGTTCCTAAATTTGTTGAATCTTTTAATTTAATATGGAAAAACCTAATATTAAATACTCCAAATATTGCTTAGTGCCGAAATGTGAATCAACGCCTATTCCAACACCAGGAAAAGTATTTATTTCATTGCCAGTGGGATCGACGTTTAGCAGATTGTCACTTAATTACTGAATTTATAAACAATTTATATTTTGATGTAGTTGGACATTTTCGAACATAAACCATCTGATAAATACACATTTGGGTATAAAACTGACATTCGCGTGTACCCTATTATCAATTGATTGAAGTTAAAATAACTGTTCGTAATGAGTAAACTCCAGCCGTGCGTCGGAGCTGACACACACAAGTTTTTTTTACATAAGTATTTTTATCAGTTGTTGATTTCACTAGAATATAATTACTTTTTAGTAATGTATGGATACTGGTTTTTCTAGGTTAATTCAACTTACCTATAATCTAGTTTATCCAACTAGACATTTTGCCAGAACTATATCACTCTCGATATTTCTAGATAGTTAGTTTATTAACATCTAACTGGATTTTTAACTGAACAATCTGGGAGATCCGCTCTATAGTTGCTTTTTAACAAGAATCTAGTCGAAAAAGTTTGAGTGTGTACGTAACATTATTAAAAGCTCTAAAATCGTTCACGTGATCTTGCCTGGTTTCTTAAATTTTGCCGCTCAAGCATGCATGTATTAAAGAAACAAATTAAGTTACCTTTGTGTCTTTCTGAAAATAACAAGTACATATTTCGTGAAAACCGTAAGTATATGCTATTCAACTTGAGTTTCGTACTGAAGATATTAAAGATTCAAGTGCAATTTTCATTATTTTCCATGGAATGAGTTTTAAAAATAGAATTTACTAAGAAGGCACGGAAAATGTAGTGGCGGTGAAGATCTGAATGTTTTATTATTTTAAAATGAAAGTGAAAAGTTTTATTCATATCATTTATCTGCGTGCAGTGTTTCTCGAAGAAATGTTTTTCTCGGGAATTAAGTGCTCAATAATGTTTAGTTTAGAAACCAGGCAAGTCCAGGTCATGTCCTTCAGGTCAAGTTAAGTCAAATGGGTACTGTTACTCTTGCATAATTTAACAAGGAGGTTTCTCCTTACTAGATTAAAGCAGCACTTTACCACAAGAGTGTGAATTAGTGGTTATTTTATGTACAGGGAAGTTACCACGAACACACCGAAATTTTGGGAGGCAATTTTAACTAAAAACAGTGGCGGATTTAGGAGAGTGCATTTCGGGCCAGCAGCCCCTGTCCCCAGACACAGGAGGCTCGGGCTAATTAGGTTTTCGAAATAATTTATCCTTGTCGACGAATTTTAAAACTACTTGTTCTACATTCATTAACAACAATGGGTTCAAAGAGTTCCTGATATCTGATAAAATCATCTCCAGTAAGTAAACATAATTAAATTTAATAAAAAAGTCATCATTTCTAGTATGGATAATTTTGTAAGAGACTTCTTCAGTCGTACGGTTCCCAGTGTTTGTGGGTCAGTCGGGCAGAGGCCAGTCCGTCAGTGTTAAAAAGTTCGCTATAAGAGAGTCTGCCATAAACTGTTTCCAAAGTCAGCTAAAACGCTTAAAAATGAATGCATAAACAATATTTCAGAAACCATTGAATTTGATTGTAAAAATTTGGTTTAGGTCATATCAAACTCATAGTACCGTAAGTAGTAAAACGGGCTGGTCGATCTACGAAATACCGTAAGCAGCGGATCATTTCTTCTTCATATTATAGGCAGGCAGGCAGTATGGAGTGAGTAAAACCTTTTTAAATTGAATTTTACAAATGACAAACATCATCATCATGAAGTTCTCAGTCCGAAGACCGGTTGGACGCGTATCTCTATTCTTTCCTATCCTGAGCTAACCTTCGCATTTCGCTAAAAGTAGAACATCCTATATCCCTAACTATTTGAGAGCCGTAGTCTAATTTGGGCCTACCCCTACCCCTTTTTATCCCTATCTCCGACTCTAGTATGTCGCAAACTATTCATTAGTGTCTTAGAAGGTGTCCTTCCATCTTATCACTCCTATTCTTTATTGTGTTCCATACCTTTCGCTTTTCCACAACTCTTTCTAATACCTCCCTATTGCTAACCTTATCTATCCACGGTATCTCCATCATGCGTCTGTAGCACAATATTTCAAACGCTTCTATTCTTTTTCGACCCGCTTCTCCTATTGTCTAAGTTTCGCACCCATACAGTACCTTACTCCATACATATGTCTTTAAGAGTCTCTTCCAAGTTTCTACATTAACCGTTTCAGAGCACAACAGTCGATTCTTTTTATTAAACGCAACTTGACCCTGCGCAATTCTTTGTTTTATTTCTCTAGTGCTCCTACCATCGCGAGTTATTTGACTTCCTAAATAGCAGAACTCCGCGATTGCCTCTATCTTTTCATTTCCTATTTGTATTTCAGTTCTAGTTCTATTTTCAAGCCTTCTACATACTAACATTTTGGTTTTCTTTTTATTGATCTTCATGTCGCATCTCTTTATCAAAACGGCTTCCTTTTCGTTCAGAGCTATTTCTAATTCGTCTTTGGTGGATGCTAACACTGCTATATCATACGCGAATCTGAGCATGTTAATAATTTGGCCCTATACATTAATCCCTGAGGCTGTTCTGTCCTTAACAATATTAATCGCATCTTCGATATATAAGTTTAAAACTAGGGGTGACAACGCACATCCTATCTACTTCTCTTCGTTCCTGTTCAATTTCTATAACTGCCGTTTGCTCTTTGTAGAGATTATGTATTAATCTCCTGTCCCTATATTTCATCCTTGCCTTTCTGAGCACTTCGATAATCTTCCCCCATTTTACGTTGTCGAAGGCTTTTAAACATTTTATCTGCAACCGTCAATAATTGCTTGTGCATTTTCGAACGCATAATAAGGTCCACTGAATGGCAACTGAATAATGAATGGGCCGTAGCCAATGAAAAAATTGCTATTGAAGCACATCGAGGTTGAGGTTACCGTGACGCGGAAAACGTCAAATTTATATTTACTTATCAATAGTGTACGTGTACCTCTTGGTTTAGTATAAATAATGGTTCGACACTCCGAGAAACGATTTTCGTCGCCTTCTGCGCATGTGGACAAACTTGTTGAGAACCTCTGTAGTTAGGAGTGTCGGATTCTTTTCGCTTTGTGACACTGCCAATATGTTAATTTAGCAACGTCAGTTAATTGCCATTAAATACATTTCAGGATTTAATTCCCAAGTTTTTCGTTAATATAAAGTGTTTGAACACGAAAGTGTTCTTGCATGAACAACTATTTTGGTTTTTACGTAATGCCCAAATAGGTGTCACCTGCAAAACGGCTAATTTCCAGATCAGATTTCCAGATTTCTTGAAGTTTCAATTTCAAAGTTCATGATCTGGTCACAAATTTTCAATTTCTATTCCAAATACTATTTAAATTATTGTAATTTACGTTTTCAGGTATGTTATTCTTTTGATTTTCCCATAATTTATTCTCACATTGGAGCAAAACAACATTCAAATTCAACCAAAAATTTTGATCTTCCACAAAATTTGACAGCAAATTCCTACTATGCCGTTGCTACGAGAAAATAATGCTCTTAGTGTCGTTGACGGCTGACGGCAACCGGCGATTTTAGAAAAATACAGTAGGTAGTTCGCGACAAAACACCCCAGAGTTCCACATACTGACGTCAGTATGTCCCATACCAGTGGCCCCCAAAAGCTGCGTAATGGCCAACCACCCTTTGTACTAAACCAAGCGTGTACTTGTATACCTATATTGTACGTTTCTATAGCAACGTTCATATCAAGGGTTATTGAATAACCATCAATTAATTTTATCCAACAACTAGTGCTAGTGCAAGGGACTGGCATTAGACTACTAAACGTTAGGTGCCGGGTTCGATTCCCAACTAATCCAAGACAATTTTTACTGGCGTTCTCCTACGGTAGGCACTGTAACTATCCCTGGGAGGAAATTCTCCTAGTTGCTTGGAACCCACATTAAACGAAACGGATAAGGAACAAAAGAAGATACAGAAGAAGATGAGCTATATAAATAACGAATAATTTTATAACTTTCAACAAATGTCAAATTGTTGGCAGTTTTAAATAAGTATATCACTATTTTCCGAACAGACTTTATTATTTATACGAAAATTGTTCTGGATGAACTGAATTATTGTAGTATTTATTTTAAATATTTTTTTTCTCTTTACATAATGTAAAGGACATAAGGAAAAAAGCGTTAAAGAGGCAAAGGAGCTTATAAAAAGGGTGATTCCTCACACCTCATAAGTTTCAACCTTCCCGGGTATATTTTGTAAAGATAACATAAATGAATTTTTTATTAGTAGTAACACGCGTGCAAAATTTTCTAAAAAAATTCCCATGATTACCTATTTTTATAAACTAATTTTTAGGCCCTATCATTAGCTATCTTTACGACTAACCTTTGTTTGAAATGTTTAGCGGGTCTGTATAATAGTTCACTTGTTTAAACAATTTTTGTACCTATACATCTAATTATGTTTTCAAATTAGGTATGTGTTTTTAAATAATAATTCGATTATGAATAACTTTACACAGTAAAAGGTGTAATTACCGTAGAACAGGTAAATAGACAGAAATACACACAGAAAAATAATAAAACAACAAAAGTACATACAAAATTAAATTGTAATAAGCGTTATAAACTAGTCAGCTTCAGTTCAATGTTTTCAGACGGCGCGGCTATCATTTTCAACACCATTTCAATATCTTTTTTGTTCCGCACTTGCACATCGAAATTCTTCACGATATTCTCTAACGCGAGTTGTAGTTGCATTTCTGCAATTTTTCTACCGATACAAGAACGTGCACCAATGGCAAACGGTATACTAGCTTGTTGCATAGCGGTCATATTACTTTCACTAGTCCTCTGCCATCGTTCAGGTACAAACTCTTCCGGATTCTCGAAATAACTGGGATCTCTACCGCAGGAATACAAAGAGAGTATCATCAACGTGTCTTTGGGAATGTTATAGTTTCCGATGATGCACTCTTCAGGTAAATAGCGAGTTAAAAAGGGTGCCACTGGATACAAACGTAGTGTTTCCCGGATAATGTTCTTTGTATATGCACGTTGTTCGCCAGAGGGTTGTTTCCGTAATTTATTTTGTATGTTTCTATTTTTAGCTATCACATATAACACCCACCGCATCGCAGAGCCCGTAGTGTCTCCAGCAGCTAAAATCAAATCCACTATGATGCGGATTAAATCTGACCGTTTTATTTCTTCCTGTGACAACTTTTCAAGTAATCCGCCTTTTGAAGGGTATTCCGTAAGTAATTTTTCCACTAAGTCTTTGGAGGCCAACAAAGTATCATCTACGGAATTTTTAAATCTCTTCCACGGTGCCAGATTAAATTTAGCTGCTAGAGCTGCAGGCATCACTTGGAACTTAACACTCTCCTCGAAAACTAAATGAACCGTCGAAGAAATTTTTTCTAAAAAGGGTTCTAGATGATGTTTGGATCTGTCGTAATTTTTCTCTCCCATGAGAATAGCTACTAATACGTTTAAAGACCACCTGTAGAGAATCCCATCCAAGTTGTCTATGGTTTCATCGTTTTCGCTTAGTTTTCTTAACTTTCCTATAAGATCCAGACTGACAATTTCACAAGGTTTTTCTATGTATGTTAAGTCACCTTTAAGAAGCAGTCGGTTCATAATTCTTCTACAATATAACCATTCTTCTCCTTCCATAAAGAGAAGACCCCTAGAGCAGCCATGAATACGATTGTAAACAACCCAAGCTTCTGGTAAGAAATTTTTGGGGTATTTACCTTCATGGTTGAAAACGGAGCGCATTAAACTCGGGTCGGAAGTAAACACTGCACTTATAGGACCAATTTTATCTTTAAAAATGCTACCTAATTGTTTATGTCTTGAGTCTATGTAAATATGGAGCTTAGGGCCGGATCCAGCGGCAATTAACGAGAGTGTTGTCCCAATTATTGGTAGACCTCTTGGTGATGGAATTTCTTTGAAATCTTTAGTCGTTTCCGATGTAACATAATAGCGCACTGAATTTTTAGCACTTTTTGTGCCGAAACTACGAATCATTTCCAATAGAACGCGAAACGCGACACTTCACTGTTATAGACTAGCAAGAAATATGAACTTACTTATAACGGCGGTTGTCGTTATCTGTGTATAGCTATCATGCTGACGGCACGTCTATCTTGGGACAGCCGTTCCCCACTTTTTTTCTAAAATTCAAATACTGGCAGTACTAGAATATTAAAATTTACCGACTATTTTACCAATCTCCATATAACCAGTATGAGTTGACGACCCCACAGAATGTTATTGAGAAATATTTATGAACTATGTTGATTTCAGACTTCACTGTTTTAGTTATGATTAGATTATTTTTAGTGACTACTCATGTTGCACAAAAATTTAAATTGATACATTGTGTTGAGTGTTAAACTACGATACGTACTCTAATTCATAATCCCGTATAGAAAGGCTAAAAATACCTACTGAATTCTTTTGTTTAATATGAGTACCTGTGTGGATAATTCAGTCTAAAATGTTCAGCTGTCTGTTGACCACGAAGCCATTGTCACTTACCTACCCTTATTTTTCAAGGGCATCACATGGCCCTGCACAACGAACTCTAACGTTCTTTCTCTTCGTTGCACTCGCAGACTTTGTCTCCCATCTCACAACAACCCTCTGCGCCTACTAAATTAAACCAGTATATCCAAGACAAAGTCCTATGCAGTTTTTACCCCAAAATCATCGATCGATCATTGGTATAGAATCTAACCTCTCCCCTTAATTATTTACATCCCGTATCGTAATCACGTCTTTGGTTTGACACCACATGTCACCTTTTCGGCTATCTAAACTATATTCTGTCTTTATTATAGTCTAACCACTACAAGAAAGTATCATTGGTATAAAATGGAGCCTCTCCTCTTTTTATTTACATCCGTATCGTAATCACGTGTTTGTTTTGACACCATAATTAGAAAGACCGCCCCACGTCACTTTTTCGGCTATCTATTAAACTACGAGTATATTCTGTCTTTAGTGTAATCCAGGGGTGTCAAACTCGCGGCCCGTCGCCACAGAGACTGCGGCCCGCGGTACAATTCTAATTTGCAATAGAATAAGATACATTTTCACCAATTTTGAGGTAAATTTTGCAGGTCCCTTCCTCTCACACCATGTGTCCCGGACAAATTGGGCTACGACACTTTTTAACACGGGCTATTTTATCATCTTCGAAGAGACACAGACTTTTGGACCAGTATGATCCACCACCCGAGAGTCGATATGCCAGCTGCCAGGAACTCGACCTACGAAACTCGTAGTACGAATCCTCTTGACCCAATTTTGATTCACCTTTAAATCTGAGAAAAACAAGTCCAGGATTAAACGCAGCACCTCAGCTTTAAGAAGCGGTTAGGCCATGACACTTCAGATCAGATCATACAAGTTTGTTTCTGAAAAACAAACTCGCGAGATCTAACCTAATAGGACTTGATTGCTGTTGAATGCTGAAGCAGCTTTTCTCACATTTACTTTGCTCCGTGCACATTCTACAAATAGGCTCTCTTACCGTATCATAATAAATACATTTTTTTATCTCTACATCATAGGGATTGACTATATCTCACGTTAATGGCTTTTCTTTCAGAATTATTTTTGGCAGAAATTTATAGTTTACATTTTTTTACCAAAGACACGTCGCGGCTCAAGACTCTTTTATTCCCAGTAGGTACTACGCCCAAAAAGAATGTATTTTAAGATTTTTTTCGCTCATGTCAACACAAATAAGAGGACTGGCCTGGTTCCGCAATTCCCCAGATAACTACCAAAATTTTGGTATGTTAACAATTATAGTTAAATTTCATATTTTCATACTTGACTATAACAAGAATATCTACTTTAAGTGTATAAATACAGATAAAAATTAAAGAAGACGAAACGGGAGAGCATTGCTTCAGAGACATCAGACAGAAATTCAATGTAAATTCATTTTCTGCCCTTTCGACCCTGATTCCCAGATAGACACTTACACAGTCCACTCACTGTTGTGTCATGGCAGGCGTGACACATACAACACAATACACCTCTCGCGAACTTTTTTGTTGGTCTATGTTCCCTCTAGGCCACCTGAAGCAATCATGAGGACGAAATGAAAGCAACTTCCTACCAACAGTTCAGACCGCTATCCGCTATGAATGCCATCACCACGTTCCTATGCAGCATAGATCCAATTAACCATAGCTAATCCTGGAACTCCTGGTTCAATACGCTCAGACGAAGCAATTTCGATAACGACGCCTGGAAGCTACTACCTTCTAGCCACTCATACTAAGATGGACCAAATCGTCCCTTTGCCACAGTCTCCATTTTAGAGGCTCCGTCAGCTAGCAAGCCAGCCACCATCTTCACGCCGAAATTGTTGTTATGCCACTGGAAATTTTTCATATTTTTTCATATTTTGCATATTTCAAAATCTAGGAATTGGACTGGAGCTTCACCTAGGGTTGCCAACTCATATAATGCATTTGTAGGGACAAGGCTTTAAGAAAATCGGGATTTACAAAAAAAATCGGGACACTTCAAAGTTTTTTATTGCATTTAAATAAACTTAAAATATATTTATAAAAGAAACAAAACAACGGCATTCTCGCAACTTTTAACAAAACAAAGGAAACTATTTTCTGTAGTAATACAATAAGTGGTCTGGAATTGTCGGAAATTTTACGAAAGCTGCTGCGTTGCTTGGTAGCCACGAGTGTAAATTTGACAGTTCAAAGATCGTGATCTTCTGTGAAATTTACACGAGTGGCTAGTAAAAGCAACAGCTTGAGTAAAATTACCTAAAAATTCCAGACCACGAATTGTATTTGACAAGATTATTTTTTGAATCGAAGCAAGGTAGTTCAAAACGAAATTTTATTTCAATTAATTCACATACAAAGAAATGCGTTGGGAATATTTGACGTTTGGCAGGTACTAAAGTAACTAGATATATATTATAAATGCACCTACAAATTCGAAACTATGGCAACTTGTCAACAAGCAAAATTATCACTTATAATAGCCCAAGGGTCTTGATAATTCGAAATAACTTGATACATTTTCGAAAGCGGGTTGCTCGGCAACATCCCGACGCCGAAGGCGGAGGTATGTTGCCACAGAGAAACCCGCTTGAGGAAATGTATCAATTATGAGGATTTGTCAAGACTCGAGGGCTATTCGGTAAGAAAATTTTTTGCCCAAAAAGAACAATTTGTTAAAAATAAATTAAAATTGAAAAGAACTATCTTGGAAATGACATTTTGTGCAAAAAATTCGACAGTAGTGCAAAATAGACATTTTTCCGTTGCTACAGTAATCCAGATGACATAAGTGAAAATAGCCCATAAGCACTTTTCAGTTTAATGTTCTCCTGATTGGATGTCTTTGAACACGTGACTGTAGATACACAAATTCTATTGGATTATTGTATAGGTAAAAAATTTTCGAAAAAATTACCGTAGGTAAATACATAAGAGATCATTTTTTATCGATAAATACATGTTTAATTGTATCAAAGTTTTATTGTCATGGCAAATAATCGAGAATCAAGGTAGTGAAAAAATCGCGAGAGCTTGCTGCTTTGACGTGTTCTACGGATAAACGATTTCTAGTATCGTTCCAATGTTGACTAAATGCGTAGGTTATGAGAAATCGGGACAATTTGCGTCCCGCCAAGGGTATGAGCGGGACGCGGGACACGAACCTTAAGAGGCGGGCAAACCCGCCAAAATCGGGACGGTTGGCAACCCTAGCTTCACCTCAACATGGTAATTGAGCAAGGTCTGATGCGGACCATAAAACATCTGAGGGTTTCACCAGAGGAAGGGGTATGACAGAAAATACCCTTTCAAATTCGACCCATATGCTTCCTCAATGCGTGGGACTGTGTGAAGTGAAAGAGTGGAAAACATACATCATCCTCGGAACAACATCCAGATAAGAGGCAGTTTCCAGAAACGGTATAAACAAAACTGTCAGACGTTTTTGATTTGATTAAAAATCCATCCTCCTTTTGCATCGCGGGTGAACTCGAATCTCCTTCGACAGGCATGGTGGTCTATCTAACGTTCTATAACCATTAAGTGCGACAAGGCAGAAGATTTCGAAAAGAAAGCAATGGAATCAGTCAAGGGTAATAATTTTGCTAATTTAATATTGCACCTAAATGGCAAGTACATCCACTCTTCTCTGTAAATAACATTATTACCATCCACCCACAGTAGAATTGCTCTAATAGTGAAATGAAGAATTCTGAGCTCCTAAAGATACGAACTAGCAGGAACTATGATGAAAACTAAGAAGTCAGCTTTAAGAACAGTTTCCAGTTTGAAGTACCTACCTTGTGAAAATAGGGCACCGACAAAAACTAACTTTATTATTGATGGAGGGTTCTTGCTTAATTCTGTGTGGTCATATTACGATACCTATCCGCAGGAGCGACTGTAGACTTGACTGTAAATGAAAACAAACCATCGACAACCAGTTAAGAGGAATTTTTAGGAAATGCCAGAAACAAACTGCAGCTTAATTGTTTTTATGAAGCTAGCATACGTATTCGTCGGTCAACAGGAGATGGCGATAACTTGATCGTTTCAACAAATTTATGAAAGTCCAGGGAACGCAATTTAGTAACAGTTTGTTGCAAATGATTCTGATTACTTTAGCTCATAAAGAAATGAGCCGTTTCAGGTTAGCTATGATGGCATTAGCGACCGACTACATCATACAAGTTTATTTTTTTTCATTTTCTTCATGATTATCGTTACACTAGAGAACTGTAATATCTCGAAAGCGCTCGTACAGAATGAAAAAGAACACAATAATTTTTCTTGAAGAAATTAACTATAGTTTTCAAACATGCAGTCAAATTTCCAGTGGCGTAATGAACGTCCTTGAAAAAGGGGGCACCCCAGTCGGCTTTTACGCTATTGAAATACCACACATAAAAATAAGATTCACTGGGAAATATTGCTGTTCTGAAAATTTCATAAACTTTTTTGCAGCATATTCAGAGAAATTCAACAAAGCGCGAATCCAATATCCAATATCCAACAAGCAGCAACAACAAATTCCGGAAATGAACGCGTTTTAGATATAAGTTAAAGTAGCAAAGTAACTACCTACTATGGTTTCTTGAATTTTCTTACATTAAAAATGGATATTTCATTTTTTTTGTGAATTTCTGGCATATAATGCAAATAAACAACAGTACAAAATCGATGTTTCGCCCCCGTTTGGGGGCTTTGTCAAGATTTATATGCCAGAAATTCAAAAAAATTGAAATATTAAATTGCAACTGACACAAATTAAATCAAAATTAAAAACGGAGCAACCTGTATATAGTTAAAATCACCTTACTTTTTATGCACGTCACCGGCTTCATATCAGCACTGTTGCCACAAGAGTTTATGGTAGTCAATTATAAAATACTAAAATTCAATTTACCTCTCTAACTGAATTCAGTGGTAATAAGGGTCCATTATTTTCCAATTCTCTTTCAAAATAGTTGATAAGACGCTACAAGCTCCTTACACCGACTGTTTAAGAACTTTGGCATTATACCAACAATAACAATAACAACACCGATAATAAATAACCAGAAGCACTATTTTAGTTCTCAAAAGAACAGATTTTTACCGCAAAAGTTGATGAACAAAGAAAACAAGGGTTTAAAACAGTACTTTCTAGAGATACCAATTCTACTTTGGCTTTCATCAGGCTTCCGCCGCGCGTTACTATGTCGGTAAAATGACGTGGTAAAATGACGTTTAAGAATATCGTTATCGGCTAGTGTCTCCAACGGTCTCGGTGGGTGTTCGGATATGGTACAGAACTGCCATTTTGTTCTCCTACGGCTAGACGAGTTCTGACCCCGCAGCGGTTTGATATATTTTGCTTGTTTTTACATCATCTTTTTTCCAAAAAATGCGTGTGTCTGGTGCGAGAGGGCAAGAAAGGGCTTTGTTTAAAATACGTTCTATCAGCTTAATTTTTTTACGCCTCCATTAGTCTGCATTATACTATATGCGGAAGCCTGAAAGCCAAAGTAGAATTGGTATCTCTAGAATCAAGTGTTTAAAACACCAAAAACAACAAAAGTTAACGAAACTTGACGCTTTCAGAATATCAGCTGTCAAGTCAACGGGAAACGTCAACAAATTAAGCGGCAATCATGCAACAAAATAGTGTTGTGTTTAGACATTCAAATATTTCTTTATTTTAGAACATTCAATTTATATGACTTGTCATTTTACGTAAGGCGACTCTCAATCGTTACATTTTGTGACGTGCATAAAAAGTAAGGTGATTTTACCTGTAGTTTAAATATGTAAGTATGTTATATGTAGTTTATGTAAACATTTTCTGATGATGAGATTTTTTAAATCTTGAAGCCGGTCAAATATAATAAAACTTTTCCATTGGCAGTACGCAGAGTATTTTATTAATTCAATATGTTATATTGCTTCAAAAACTTTTTTGAAGAGCCGCAAAGTCGAAAACTTTTACCAGAATCTTAGTAGGAGTGGAGAACTCTAGCCCCAAAGTGCCACTCAATAATTCCTTCGAAGAATTATTTTGAATAAACTTAGCCATAAAGTTTCCATAATTTAATGACTGATAAATTGATCCGTTTTAAATAAATTTAAATGGTTGTACGGTCCACTGACAAATTAGTCACTTAAAAATTAAATTATTTATTTCGGCAATTGTAATTTTACGCATCTTCGGTAATTATTTATGTGAATTCAGGCTTAAGTAAATTCTGTTATGCATGTCATTTTATAAACAATTCAAAGCACAGTCGAATTTGTGACGGTCAAGAACGGGATATTATATTCGAAGTATCATATATCAGCAGTCTAAGGGCAATTATCCACCATCGGACAATAGAGATGTAGTGCAATTTCAGACTTTGCTCGTAACACATACATAGTACTTGGGGGATTTCTAAAATTTTACTATGTTAAGAAAGTCTACTTAAAGATAGACAAAATTAAAAAACAAAATGGAAGAGCATTGTACAGACATCAGGTAGAAAAAAAAATTCAATTTACATTTATGTAAATTTAATAGTCGCACCTTCGATCCTGTTGCCCAGATACACACTCACACTTCACTCATGCTGTCTACACATAAACCTGAAAATATTCACAAATTCAGAGTTTACTTACACCCTACAAGCAGTAAACAGAATAATACAAGTGCGTCGAAATGACCCAGCAAAACAGGCTAAAAATCCGCGTCCGCGCGCATACCTCGCTGCACTCTCAGCGAGCATCGTAAGTACAGACTTCAGCAAATTTATGCACACGAACAGTGTAAGCGCACGAACATTCGTGCGTGTGATTTAATTTGTTTACATTCATCTTGGCATGCCTGCGCGCACGAACGTGATCCAGTTGTTCGTGTGATTTCACGAAAATATGGCTGACATAGCTCCTGCTCATTTTTTGGATCCCATAAAATGGGAAATTTTTCGTATCCATCAATTTATTAGCGTTCACATTCGAGCATTCGTACGCGCAAACTGTTCGTGCGCGCAAATTTGCTCAAGTCTGTACTCACCTTTAGTTGTCATTGGCAAGATACTGAGTGCAGCTACACAAAAAAACAAAATTGCAACCAGTTTGTCCATAATCGTGACATAAATGTGAAATATATTCCGAAAATTTCAGAAATCTTCCTGTAATTTTCTAAAAGTTCAAGTCGAAGTTGATCAAACTATCATCAATGGATAGACACACTCCTAGGCTATCCACTGATGCCAAAAAGCCCACTTCAGAACACAAGCGGGCCTATCGGCAACGCAAGCGTAGCTCACAGTTTCTTCTACTCATTTCTTAGACTTTTCAAAATTTTTCAAATATTTTGCATTTTTACAATCAACTGAAAGGCGTATACACGTTAAAACCCATGCGGTTCAGTCGCCCTCGAATATGTGCCAATTCGCTTCGATATTTCGATTCAATTTTTTCTCTTAAATCGATTAATCGATTCGAAAAGAACATCGATTCGAATCGAAACATCGATTTTTTGGCCATGGGAATGGGAGATTCACCATTTTATGTCTTAACAATTTATGCGGCAGTTCCTTCTATATTCTGACTTTCACACTTGAAGAATTCTAATTGCAGTTAAGTATTCCTCACTAGATAGTGCGTAGACATAGGTATCCACATATTTAACTAACAGAGTAGAAGTAATGGTAAGCCCTATAATACTGAACATCGGGGATTCCCAACTAACCAAGATTTTCATTTCGGTGCTGCAGATTTCTGCATTTTGTAACGTTAAATTTGTGAATTGACTCGATTTTAGCTAATTTTTGAAGTTCTAGGACAGTAACAGACGTTGATAAACAGAAATATTTAAAAATTGTTGTGCTTGTGTTCTGTAACTCTAATCACATACATAATAGAATGATCACGTAGAACACTACCTAACTGATTTTTTGGTAGTATAACACAGCAATTTTCGTAGAAACTAAGGAACCAAAGAATATTGTAGAAATAGAGAGTATTCCATTACTGCTGCTGGGGACATTATTTTTTCAAACTTACAAAACATAACACGGAGGAATACATCTTCATGAAGTACGAAGTACCTACACATTTTTTAAATATTCCCCAATGTTTTGCGTTGAAAAAGTTTTACTAGGTACACACAGTTATGTTTTTCTCTTACCTTTCACATATTGTTCAGACTCTAGGTGAAACTCGAAGTGCTATTTCGATTCGATGGGCTGATTCGATTCGCAGATGCGATTCGATTCAGTATGAAGATTCGATTCGACATGCCTATTCGGTTCAACATGTCGATTCGATCCTATTCTTCGATTAAATCTTTTTTTCAAATCAGTGAATCGATTCAAAAATAAAATCGATTCGAATCGATTAATCGATTTTTTGCCCAGGTCTAATCGAGACTTATAGGGTGATTCAGAACGGGCGTGCCAAATTAAAATGGGTGCTAGAGGAACTCCAAATAAGACGAAAAGTTTATATGAACATATGTTCTAAAGTGACTACTAACAAAGATATAGGGTGTAAAAGTTTTAATATTTTTTTAAATGTCGTAATGTAATAATTGATGTGTTTTCTCGTTCTTCTTGTTAGTTTTGTTAGTGTTATTCTTAATAAACTATTTTTTCAATTTTCACTTTCCTTGCATATCGGTGAAGCCATTATTGCATTATGGAAAATTTCAGTGCATGTGCACGATTTCACAAAAAGCTATTTCATTCAAAAACGACAAATTTTGAAGATACCAATTTCTTCCCAAATTGAACGTAGATTTCAAATACATTAATATCATCTGCATTCGCCAGTGGCGTAACATTGGATTGGGGAAATAAATAAACGGCCTACTCCGTAACAACGCTACTGATGGGGCTAGCAGAGCAAATTTTTTTGGAAAATTAGTACTTGGCAAATGAAAACGATACCTTAAATTTCAACTCTATAACTTTCGTAGTTACTAAGATAATAAAAAAATATTTAAAAAATATATTAAAACTTTTACACCCTGTATCTTTGTTAATAGTCACTTTAGAACATATGTTCATATAAACTTTTCGTCTTATTTCGAGTTCCTCTAGCACCCATTTTAATTTGGCACGCCCGTTCTGAATCACCCTGTATAAATATTATTATTTGTAAGGTTCCATCGTGGACGCAACCAATGTGCATACATAAAACCACGAATAGTTGGTTGCCTACCAAACAAGCAAACAGCGCACCAATTTCAGTGCACGTAACGTACGGTTAGAGGCTAGACAATCACATTGTTATTTTCAACTTGTTTATTATCGTTATATATCGTTATACTGTTCCAATTCCTGTTTTTAGAAAAATATATCTGAATGAAACCTAAATCCATTGTCAACAGATGTACGAAAACAATCTTTCAGAGTCTTAACTTAGCGCCCTCGTCTAATAATAACAAGGAACCCGAAACAGAGGCAAATACTGTAAACAATACGGAAAAGTGTTTGTTTACTTTACAGCAGGCTTATTTATTCTTCAAACTTTTTTTGACAAATTGGCCCTTACTTACTGAGAACAAATGCATCCACATGCTTTTGCTGTGCATAATTTTATTGCACCTAGATATACAGGGTGTTAAATAAATACTGACCCAGTGCAGTACTCATCAAAATAGGTTAAAAAGTTTATATAAACATACTTATGGCGTTGATTGATTCCCTCAATCAACGCATATGGTGTGAAATTAAAAAAAAGTTATGGGGAGATATTCTTGACTTCACTATAAACGTCAGCGTCCACTTATCCGCATCGGACGGGCGGCACGCATCGGACGTACCGGATTTTTGGAATATTCATATTATTTGTAATGAGAATGAGAATGCGTTCACCTTTTCGCATCGTACGCATCGGACGTCGGTGGCGCTGCATGTTATCTTTTAATATGCATTTCTTCTCCTATGTTTAAACTAACATTCTCCAATAATATGTTACAGAAGGACAATGGAACGAAGTAGGTACGGCAGAGCTAAAGATTTATAACTGATCGCTATTATTTTCTGTAATACAGAGGGTGTATATCGAGTGTAACAAACTTCGAGAGTAGACAGAATACTCAAAAATATTGTGAAAATCCTTAATGAACATATATGTCCAAAAGTGGCAAATAAATGAGATACAGGTGTTGACATTTCTTAAAGAAATGTACTATCTGTTATTGTCGTTACTTAGGTACTATTTTCCACAGTTTTATTATCTTCTTGAGAATTTACACGCCACTTCGATATTAACAACGCTTTACTGTTAAAAAACATGGCTGACAATTTCGGTTTTAAAAACGCGGGCTACGCACCAAGTTACACAAAATTATTTATCTTTGAAACTATGCTTTGTACGGAAAAAATGAAAGAATTTTTTTTTCTTGTAAATAAAACAAAGATTCAGATATTTTGAAACATATCTGTGTAAGCTAGTAGCGTAACATAGTTTCGGTAATAAATGTGGCTTACGCGTAGGGCTCGTAGGCGTAAGATTAACCACAAATAAGTTTTATTAGGTATATTTAATTAGACTAATATGAAAAGGATAAAAATTCGGTCGGTGATTTTGTTTAATTTTCTTTTAAAAATTTTTAGGAGTGTGGCGCCCTAGAGCCCTTCATTACGAGCCGTCACTGTTCTACCGTCTTCGATATCACATAACCGCGAAGGCGCTGCCAACCCATAATCCAGGAGGTGAACAACACGAACTCGAAGCTGAACATTTTATTCGCAATGCACTCAGCCTACTGTACATATTTTCTGCAAATAAATATATTTCAAACTGGCTCAGGGATTTTATTGTAAGGAGTCATAAAGTTGTTAAACGAAGAACATTTGAGTCTCAGTCGCAATTTCCAGTACACACACCAAAATGGGAGTTGTAACAAAACATAGTAACGTGAGTGATACCGTACTTCTTAAAGCTAGTACAACTAGCTGTCCTTTCTGCTAAGCGGAGAGCTTGAAGCCCGAACGAATACTCTTTGCAATTTGGAAGCAGCACTTCTCCATACACTTTATCAAAATTGTACAGCAATCAACGGTTGGATGGTTCGGTGAGATCATAATATGATTTTGGAATTGTGGTGATGCTGGACTTCCTCCAGACAATCTACGAGAAGACGAACGTTGATGATATAGAAAAACTTGACCTGATATGTTTAGGCAAATGCTTAACGCTTTAACCTTTTAAAGACTTTATGACAGATCGGAGTTCTATGGCAGTTTGGCAGTGTGCTCGAAGTTGACTGGAGGACCATCGTCCACTGTGACGTCCACCCTGACTCGATCTAAGACATCGAAGTCGTATAGGTGACACTAGCGTGCAATGCTTCAGCAAGTTGCTGCACCCAAGCTTCTGTTATTTTCAAACGATTTTGAAAGTTTCTGCGTCACTAGGATCATTAGCCAGTTCTCTCATCCTACCACACCATTTATCATTGTGAAAATCGCCCATTTATTTCATGACGATTATTAAGCCTAGTTATTTCGGATTTTTCATCAGGATATAGCCTGCTTCGCACATTTTACCTTGCTCTCAATTTCTCCTGAAAACGCAAACTTATCTGTATGTTGCTGTGGAGGTATGTACACATAAGGACAAGGCAATTTGGATTTTACCAGTGAGAGTGGTGATTTCTTCCTCAACTGCCAGCACATTAGTCAGATGATGCATGCTATAGGTTCCTTATGAGGAACCTGGCGAATTTTTGCCAGTGGAAGATTGACGAATTCTGCCGAAACTGGTGAGCTATATATAAGCAATGGTTTATGAATATATAATCGTAGTAATGATAACTTGTAGATACCTACCTACAAGCTGGCCTACAGTGCTAAAAGTATGTACCGAAAAATTCATCAGGAAAGAGGCATTTTTATTCAAAATAGTTCAAGGAAAATAGTAATATTCGATAGATTAGCAAGTGTTGTTAAAGTTAAACTCACAGATGTGCAACCGAAACCGAGGGGTTTACCACTAGGAAAAAATCTGTCCCAAATATTTCCCATTTCCAAATATGACCTTACTATTTCTTACTATTTCCTTGCAATTTCTTACTATTTCCTACTATTTCCTCACTATTTCTTAGTATTTCTTAACTATTCCTTAGTATTTCCTCACCATTTCTTAGTATTTCTTCACCATTTCTTACTATTTCTAAGTATTTCCAGAGTATTTCCTAGTATTTCTTTACCATTTCCTAGTATTTCTTTACCATTTCCGAGTATTTCTTCACCATTTCCAAGTATTTCCAGTGTTCCCGAGTATTTTTTACAGTTTCATTCAATTCGTACCTTTTACCTCGCCTTTTACTATTACAAAAATAGCATACATTATCTATTTTCTTCTTGGGAAATAATTTACTGCACATTTAATTTTTGTGTTGTAAAATAAATGTGCCACGGCCGTGAGCCGTGGGATCTTGCTGGCATGCGCGAGTGAGTAGTCGTTAATGCTCAGCAACAGTGCCCGCGGTTTGGCTGTGGATGGGTGACTCATTTCTGCGCTGTGGCTAGGACGCGCCTTGGATCGCCTATCCAGCTTTACCTAATGAGGTTTTCCAGGTTTTCCTCATTCTCGTACTAAATGGTGGGTAGAGTACTAACAACTGTAGGTCGTTCCTGTGACGCACCTGCGGCCAATAGTAATATGCCGCCTCCTCCGTCTCGCACAAGCTATATAGGTAGCTTCTGGGGCTAACCTTAGGGTTAGTAGGAGTGAGTAGAGATATTATTATTATTATTATATTATAAACGATTATAAACGCCACTTGAAAAACAACCCCTATACAATTTATTAAATTTTGAAGTATAACGCCCATTTTCTTTAAGAGTTGTCAGGGTGTCCAAAATTAAGTGCGTACCATTGTTAACTTTGTTATTATTGGACCTACGAGGTTGGTTAAATGGGCAAAGAATTAGTCGAGGAATTAGTATTTCTTATTATGAACAATATGGTGAACATCGCATTTTCGTGATATTCACACAAACAACGTTTTAAATGGAACGCCCTATATATTTCTGCAAGTGTTGAAAGATAATAAAAGTCTGAATAAAAAAGTCTTATGGAACAACTATCAGAAAATTAAAAATAACTGGCTTTTGAAGCTCGTTTTGAAGAACCAAAACAGCCCGCTGACGCTGGTATCACGTTAGGTAGTCCATAAAACAAATTTGGTTGGCTCCCATGTTTAAAATTCGCAAATAAGTAGTAAAATAACAATCAAATATGTACTGTTAACACCCGCCGACAATAATTATGATGCAAAATTAGTTTCATGGCCTACCTGATGTGATATACTGGGCTCGATACTGGGGCATTTTTTATGCTCCAAAAGTCAAGTTATTTTTAATTTTCAAATAGATGTTCATGTACACAATTTTATACTCTGTTTAAATATGCAAAAATATACATGTTGTCCCATTTAAAAAATTATCGTTCATTTTATGTGAATATCTCGAAAATGCGATGTTCGATTGTTTTTTTTTTGTTTTCGCCATCTTATTCTTCACGAAAAACACTAATTCTTTGCCCATTTAACCGACCTTGAACGTCCAATAATAACGAAGTTACCAATTGTGGACACTTAATTTTGGATACCCCGTATATGTATGCATGATGCGTTAGGACCTCTTCCCTAGTTTGGATGTGTGTTTCATAACCTCTCTAATTAATATTTAAGTATTGCTTACTAATTATGTTACTCAATTGATAAAACTTAATTTCCCTTCCTTGCATAATTAACTGAAATTTTAACCCCCACGGTCGTGGTTTTCATAAAAATGCGAAAACAATAAACATAATAACAATGCTATTGTATGTCACCTCTCGCGCCGCCGCCGCGCCGTGTCTAAATCGAGACCTACATAACATGATTACCGATATTTACAATAACTAAAATGACATGTGTTCGAGTATGTATTCAAAAAATGCTAGATATTCTTGCAATTCGCGAATGGTCACCACAGTTAAATACCGACAATTCTAGATGACCAAAGTAGATACTGAAAAGCCGGCAAATCGGCAAAGTCCCGAGATATTACATAACTTTAATCAATCAAAACAGAATTTATCAATTTAACATTATTCGTTTATATCGAGGTTCATATTTGCTCCCAAGAGTTCCAACATTTGAAAGATTCCAAACATAATTATGTGACAAGGTCTTGGACACAGTAGTTAATATTATCTTCTATATTACCCCTCAATTTCGGGCTCAGTTTAATTCACCCCGCATCAATCTTGTCCAATGCTATTTCTTAAATTATAGGTCCACAAATTGCATAAAAAGCGAGTAAAAATGACAGTGTACCTCGCGGTATACCTAAAATTTTATTTTGTTGAATAGTGTATACCTACGAGTACCTAACTAAAATAATATAAAAGTCTATCGTTAAAACCTCCACTTAAAAAGCTCTTCACTTCCAAAAATTGTTATCCGTTTTTATATGAATTTTGGTACCGATCATGCTATTTGCGGGGATATTTACAAATATTTTTCAGAGTTTAAAATAGGATGGCAACTCTCAATTTACATTAAATAATAAATCCAGGAATACTTGTAGGTATAAAGTTCATACCATTTTTTACTCGATTTTTTATTTGCTTTGAATGCTCACCATGACCCTACCATTCCCTGTTGCTACAGAAGAAACTTATTACATATTATTGTTCACGTGCCAACAATTGAGTCAAGTCGAAGTCACGCTATTGGCCGTCTACTGTGGCCTCATATTTGCTTCTGCGCCGCGGAGAACGTGACCGGCCTACCGGCCAATGTTTTTACTAATACTAGTACGTTTGGCGCGAAGAGGAAGTAGAAAATTTTATAAATATCGGTCGACTATTTCCAGTACTTCCTAGGTATTTCCCTTACTATTTTCAGTATTTCCCTGAGTATTTCCAGTATTTCTCAGACTATTTCCAGTATTTCTTTGAATATTTCCACCATTTCTTTACCATTTCCTGGGTATTTCCTACTATTTCTGAGTAAGAAATACTATTTCTGGACTATTTCGTAGTATTTCTGCACCATTTCCACCATTTCTCACCATTTCGGAAATACTATTTCTTGACCCTGTCCCAACCATTTCCTTAGTGGTAAACCCCTCGACCGAAACTGTTTTTACGAGATCAAAGTGCATAAAACGAATGAATCTCTGTTTGTGACAGGCTTTGAAGCTTAGTAACAGGAATTCATATCTACGTAACGTCATAGAATATTCTTTAAGGGTACGACTTTTTCATGAACTTTTGAAAGGACTTTTGTGCAAGTTATTTTAAGTGGCTCTATAAAAAGGAGCAGACGAAATGTTAAAACATTTTAATTGAATTGAAAAACGGTTTTAACACGCTCTGAATATTCAGAATGAAAATTTTTAATGACACTACTCTATTCCTTCGAGCGGAAAAGTTCTAAGTTTTTAGTTTAACGAAGTTGTTACTTTACATTTACAGATGTAGTAGACTGTCAGATCTAAACATTTTATTCTTTTTTAGCTCGTTATATAATTAAGTTGCTTGAAATTACAACTAGTCTTTCCTCTAGAAATAGTTGTGATAAACCAAAGACAATTTGACTCTTACCTTTATAAACTTTTCCAAAGCAGCCTTCACCTATTACATTTAGGAACTTCAGAGTTTCTTTTCTTAAAATTGGTACTGCTGTACCGCTACACGCCGTATACTGGGGGTTTGGGGCGTATCTGTCAGCTACCAATAAACTTCGTTTTAGCACCATCGGCGATGGCTGAAAATTTAAATGAATAACGTATAAACCTAATTCTGAAATAAAGGACTGTTGTTGTATATCTTCAACTTACCGATGTGGAATTTTTGTTTTCGTTACCACAATGCCGTCGCTTTTTGATAAATATAAATAGCAGGAAAAATAAACAAATTACTGACATTACTGATCCTGTGATGATTATGTTGTTCTTTCCACCGAATTCAGATTCGGCCGACTTCGTCTGAAAAAAAAATTATTGCCATTAAAATTCTTCAAATTAATGTTGAACTACATGGTCATTATATTTAAAACATGATTCAGCAAGACATGATGTAGTTATTGCTAGATTATTATTATTATTATTCCCTTTATAGCACCGCATTTGGTCAGGGCTCCACTCCAGATTTTTCCGATGGCAAGATGATACATCACTAACTTGGATCATTTGCTAGTTTAGCTAGCTATCGTTTATTTGTGACAGAGATTTTTATTTTAAAAAGGTTTCTGGTAATACTCTGCATGATATTTCCTACGTGTTAATGCTATAAAAGTTGACTTGTCAAAAATATCATCATAAGGTTCTCAGTCTGAAGACTGGTTGGATGCGTACCTCCACTCTTTTCTATCCTGAGCTAACCTACGCATTTCCCTAAAAGTAGAACATCCTACATCCCTAACTATTTGAGAGCAGTAGTCTAATCTAGGCCTACCCCTACCTCTTTTTATTCCTATCTCTGCCTCTAGTATGTCGCGAACTATTCCTTCATGTCTTAGAAGGTGTCCTACCATCCTATCTCTCCTACTCTTTATTGTCTTCCATACCTTTCGCTTTTCCCCGACTCTTTCTAATACTTCCCTATTGCTAACCTTATCTATCCACGGTATCTTCATCATGCGCCTGTAGCACCACATTTCAAACGCTTCTACTCTTTTTCGATCCGCTTCCCCTATTGTCCATGTTTCGCACCCGTATAATGCCGTACTCCATACATACGACTTTAAGAGTCTCTTCCTAGTCTCAATATTAACCGTTCTCGAACATAACAGTTGTTTCTTTCTGTTAAACGCAACTCGGCCCTGCGCTATTCTTTGTTTTATATCTTTAGTGCTCCTAGTCTTGAGTTATTTTACTTCCTAAATAGCAGAAATCCGTGACCTCCTCTATCTTCTCATTTCCTATTTGAATGTCAACTTTAGTTCTATTTTCACATCCCCTACATACCAAAATTTTAGTTTTATTTTTATTGACTTTCATGCCATAGCTCTGTGTCAAAACTGCTTCCATTTCATTCAAAGCCGCTCCTAATTCTTCTTTGCTAGATGCTAACACTGCTATATCATCCGCAAATCTGAGCATGTTAATAGTTTGACCCTGTACGTTAATCCCTGAGGCTGTTCTGTCCTTAACAATATTAATAGCATCTTCGATATATAAGTTGAAAACTAGAGGTGACAATGCACATCCCTGTCTCACTCCCTTCCGGATATCTACTTCCCTTCGTTCCTGCTCACATTCTATAACTGCCTTTTGCTCTTCGTAGAGATTATGTATTATTCTTCTGTCCCTATATTTCATCCCTACTTTTCTCAGCACTTCGAACATCTTCCCCCATTTTACGTTGTCGAAGGCCTTTTCTAAATCTACAAATCCTATATAGACGCTCTTTCTCTTTTCTATCGTTTTTTCTATAATTACTCGTAAAGCTAGGATGGCCTCGCGTGTTCCTCTATTTCGTCTAAATCCGAACTGATTTTCTCTTAATATTTCTTCCGCGTTTTTCTCCATCCTTCTTTGCACAATTCTAGTTAAAATTTTTGACGCATGGGAAGTTAAACTGATGGTTCTGAAATTTTCGCACCTATCCGCGCCTTTCCTTTTTGGCAAAGCTACCATGATGTTCCGTTTGTAATCCTCTGGAATCTCGCCTGTCAGGTATATACGACTAACTAATTTAAATAAACGATCTATTACCTCTTGACCTGCGCACTTTAAAAATAAAAAAATAAGAAAATTATATTTGCTGTGAAGTCTTGATTTATTCAAAATTTTGTTTCATAATTTGTTGTTTAAAAAGGCAGAACAAATTGTACTAAAATAACTTACCCACGTCGTCTTTTCATTCGTAATATTTGTTTTATTTTCTGAGATTTTGTGCCCTGGTGGAAGTATGTTGGGAATTCGATGTGGAACAGGTTCGACTGAAAAAGAAATTGGCCCTTAAAAACTTTGTCAGGAGCACCTGTACTCAAACACCTCTTGTAAAGAAATATCAAAGAAAACTATACATGCATAATGAACTATGAAGCAGTGGCGGATGAGCTTAAGGGACACAGGGGTTGTGCCCACCATTAAACATGTGAACAGAGAAAAATTAAGTTATGAGATTCTGAATTATTTCAAATCTTAATCTTTCTAAAAGAATTTTATCACAATTAATTTCCAGTGGCATACTAAAAACTTGCTGTAGTGTAGCAAACTTTCTTCGAGGATCCGGAAAGGAACTACCTCGGTTACCCTTGGTGCTTTTAACAGCTCTTGGGGTCACGAGTTCATGGTTTCCAGTTCTGTGCTCAACGTGGCTGACCTAACTAGTTGTACCTAGTTTTTGTAGATTTAGTTTTTAATAGTAATAAATAACCAAGTATAATATGGAAATGGATACGAAAGTAAATTTTAATTCTGTTACTGAATATAAACTTGTGAGCGTAGGTCATTGCGGTGCTCGAGCATTATTTTTGCTTTTACATGGCAGGGATTTTGTGCGAAAATGTCAGAAACTCTGTCATTTGTTTTGAGGTTAAACTTACACGTTCTAATTAATTGTTCACCATTTATGATTTATGATTCTGGCGAACCAGTCGTCTTAAAAGATCTAATAATAAGAGGTCCAAACTCCAAAAGTAATAAAGGTATATACCTAATAGTCTGTTTATTTGCATGAGCACTAAATCTGCGCATACTTGTCCCTAGTTTAAGTACTAAGGGTTTTCTAGCAACTTCAAATCATTTGAGGAACACCTAATAATTTATTTATTCAGATTATGTGTCTCATATTATTGGTGCTAATTTTTTAGAGGCTGAATCAGGTAATATAGAAAATTATCTGAGCAGTGATATGATAAAACGGCATTTTATTTCCATGTGATCGCCTAATTTTGGTGGTATATGGGAAGCTGGAATATAATCAACCAAATACAAGCTTAACCTTTAAGAAAAATGAAACGATGCATATTTTTTGTTTCTTTCAGCGATGCAAGATGCAAGGGCTGTAGCTCTTTAATGACGCACCGGCAAGTTGCATTCTTTAGTCATAATTCCCAAACAACTGAATAGGTACTGAATAAAATTTGATACAGTAACGTCAAAAACGTAATTGAAAATAGTCACGTATTTCATTTTCATTCTCCGTTGCCTTTTCGGAAATTTGCCCGAATGTTTTTATCCTGGCGAAATATGAAACAAAAACAAAAAAACTAAATCCGTTGTCGGGTGAGTTTTGTCGTGTATATACACGCGAAACGGGTGTATAATGCCGCCGCAAGAAAGGTTTAGAACGAGTAAAGTGCACGTAATTTTTATTTGTGCTATATTAATTGGACGGCACACTTCATTCTGATAATTAAAGATTGTCATTGTAGAGAAATGAACCCAAAAAAAATGTATACAAAGTCATGGTTTATCATTTTTCCTATACAAACCAGGCTATGAAATATGAACTGCTTCATGAAACATGTCAGAAAGTGAAAATGAAATGAAAATGTATGAATAATCGGTTTTGAAAACATAATAACAATAAATAAACAAATAAATAAATAAACAATAAATTTTTGAAGTGAGCACCTTGTAGATGCATACATTTTTGTGTAGTAAAAATGATAATTTATGTCTTTGTATACATTTTTTCTCGTGAACGGGCCGTTTTAACGGTTTCAAAAAAGAGTACCTTTTTTGAGAAAATTGTTTAAAGAATTCAAAAATGTCATTGCAAATTCGTTACGAGCTTCAACGTGAAAGTTAAGGGGTGAAAAGCATTAGGGGTGTTCCACCCCCGGCTTCCTAGACAAGATACGGAAGATGTCATGTCACTCGATCACAGATACTTGCTTACTATGCCTACAGTCCAAATTTTATAGCATTCGATACAGTTGTTTGAACGTTATCAGCAGAAAACCATCTTCGGGACTTGACTTTTAAGGGCGAATACCTTCGAAGGGAGGCGTCCTAGAAAAAAAATTATAGATACTTTAAGTATTATTTTGACCAAAACTACATGCTCTAGAAATATTGTCCCGTTGTTCTGGGACACCCTGTATAGGTCTTGACGCCGTAACGCGTAGCCGACCGATAGTTCTAGCCTAGACACAAATCCCCTCCACTTAATATACGTCACAACTGAAGACGAGTCGCGCGTTGCCGGTGCACATGCAGTGCATTACCGGCAGTGGGTTGTCTTCCCTGTTTGTGAATTAATTAGCAGGTAATTTTAAAACTATGTATTATGCTTTATGCAAAAATGAATTGTGGCCTTCGCTTTTAGAAATATGCCTAATACTTGCTGCGTGCCAGGATGCAAAAACAACTATGAAGCAAAAAGTAATGTTTCTGTATTCCGTTTCCCTAAAGATGAAACTCGAAGAATAAAATAGGTAAAATCTATTCATAGGGATGATTTTGCAGTTTCTGAGTATTCTCGCATTTGCATCAAGCATTTTGCCAATCATTTTGTTTTGCGGGATGACAAAATAATTAGGCCGGATGGCTCAGTTTTAATAACGCCGCGAAAACAAATATTAATTTAACTGAGGATGCGTACCCAGGCGTAACCAGGCGTAACCAGGCACCTTATATGACCACATCTCTACCACGTAAAAGAAAATCGCCGACATTGAGACATTTAGAAGAAGAAAAACGCAAGAAAATTGAAGAGGTACGTAAAAAAGAAGCAGACAGTATTTCGGGTTTCAAAGATCTTAAAAATAAAATTATTGAAAAAATTAAATTGTTTACAGCAAACGAATTTACTTAATTTTTCGAAATAAAATTTGTATTAGGTAATATAATTGAAAACGAATTTAATAGCGATTTGCCTTGTATTAAAAAATGCCTAACTATACAAAACGATTTGCGTGCGACTTTTTTTTATAAAAATGTGGAAATTGATGACAAAGAATTTAGGGAAATTACTAATTTAATGCTGTAATTTTAAGAATGAAGCTTATTTTTTGTTAATTACATTTAGAAAAATATTATTATTATTATCGGCGATGTTGTGTTGTTATTTTAGTATTTTAAGAAAGAAGTTTGTTTTTATTAATTATCTTTAGAAAAACATTTTATATTTTGTCTTTTACGAATTTATTGGTTATTGTAAGAAAAAAGTTAATTATTTGTTTATTGTCTTCAGAAAAACTTTTAATTTTTTGTCTGTTACTAATTTATTGCTTTTATATTAAGGAAAAAAATGTTATTTTCGGGAAACTACTGCGATTTACGCAATCTTACAACATTGCATTATTGGATCAATTGAAAATCTATTTGGAAAGCATATGTGGGTTTTTTAATCACAAAATTTCATTTGATCTTTCTGTCTTTAGAAACAACTTGTTATAATACTTATAAAACACTGCTAAAGTGTTTACAATATTATGTATACCTCTATATTTGCATTCATGAAAAATCGTTGCAAAATAATGCAAATAGCCAACGCAAAGATGAGCTTCTATATATAAATGCATGGCGATATCGTGCGATCTTCCGTCTTCAGTTGTGACGTCACGCGGGCTGTGTCCAGTCTAGAACTATCGGTCGGCTACGCGTAACGCCGTCTGACTTTACTGATCTAGGTTAGAAATTCGTAGACGTTTTACAAGAATCGTGCATAGGGCGTTGCATGTAACAGTAGAAAAACAGTCAGACTGCATTATGACGTCACGATCACACGTTTTCCCTTTTAATTTGTCAATATTTTATAATTATTTTTTTAGTTCCAGGCACCAAAAATTTCAGAACTGATATCAACATAGAACTCAAATCAGTGGCACTTCTCAAGATAATGTAAGTTTTATAAGCGATTTAAGATTCTTATGCACTTTCGTCATTGTCAAATTGCTTGGGTATTTCGCTACGGATGTACTGTACGTTGCTGGAAAGATGAGCTAGCAAAAGAATGTAATATCTGCTACAATTCGTGAACAGCGCCTACGCCTACTCTCGTATTTCCCATTTCGTGTAAAACATCCGCTAGCAACATAACCAAATTTCTGAAAAGGAACCTGAATAAGCAGATGGGGTTGTTCAGGGGATTAAATTCGTGGTGATTTTCAAATATTTTACTGAGTTTTGCAAAATTGTAACAAAATTTATTCAGTCGTTTAGGTCGTTTGAGTCGTTTGAGTTATTAGTATAAATGCAGATTTTTTGGATGCTCCGAATATTGTTAGGTAGGTATTCATCACATTCCTCGAAATTTAGTTTGAAAAGTGGGAGAATATATTTTTATTTGTCTCTCTGATGCCATGTTTGCTTAATCAGTTAATTCAAGAGCAAACTTAGTCTGGGAAGAGATAGAGGAGGCGCAGAAATTAGATTGAAATGCGGCATACATTATGCATATAACACGTAGGTATGTTTCATTTGCCCTAAATTACCTTGCCACATTTTCCTTTGCATATTTTCTAGACTCTAGAGTATCCATTGCGTCCAAGGATGATCAATTGACTGAATGTATCAGTCGAAAAAAGGACGATTCATACGTTGTCAATGCTAGTTTTGCTGGGCAGTGTTCTGTGATCTCTCTGAGTACACTAAATCTAGATTTAGTTCTATAATTCAATGGCTGGCAGGGTACTTGCCTTAGAAGTAGCTGTTCGTAATATCGCGTATAATTCATTAACAAACGTATGATTTAGTCCGAAATAAGTTCATACTAGAATGCCTGAATCTAGCGCTAACGACTGAGACTGACAACGCTCCGCTTGACATTAACCTGAGAGATTTTTATGCAGAAAATATAACAGTTCTTCTGGGTGCGATGGTACATTTTCGACCCCGTCCGGTGTGCAGACTGTGTTATCGCTTAGAAACGTAGTGCTTCAGGGGATTGGCGTGGTGTTGCCCGAGATAATTTTTTTCGATTTTCATGTATCAGTTACCAAACAACACACCACAAAAGTGAGGTTACATTAATTTGGCATTTTAGTAAAAAGTTTGCTCTGCCCGATTTATTGTGGGCATTGTTCACATTGACCGGTCAATGTAGGAAAACTAGCGAAATGTTTAAATATTTCCCACAATGACCAATACGGTGGGCATTGTTCACATTTCCTGGGCATTGCAAACACTGCCCGATTTCCCACTATACCCGTAACATATATAATATCTTGACCAAAAACAACGGGAATTCATACCTCCTTAAGAAAATACGGGTTAAGAGACACCGAACAGGCGTAGCATATCTACTGAGCTTAAGGAAATAAAATGTACACTACTTTTTCCTTTCTGTTGCTTAAAAATTTATTTATATTGGCCGTCTAATAGCGCATAAATTTTCAATCGTTAAATATTTTTCATGAACCTTCACCACATGTCCCCTGTATTTAAGCGGCGAATATAGTGATTTAACACACGATGCAATTACAATTTCCATTTCTGCTATTTCGCAACTTAAATAGGCCTTTTCTCTCTCGTTAAGTGTACGAGACTCGGTAGTTAGTTCGTATTAGAGTCACAATTAATTAAATTTGATAAAAAATAAAATGTACCTATTCCTACTTTTTGTGAAATGAATTTACGTTGAGATAGATTGAATTTTTGCCGATGAGTGTATTATATTCCTGTGTATAATAGTAAGTATAATTAAAATTAGTATCAGTACTGACCTGTATGTCTAGGGCATTCATTTCCTTCTATCGTGGGTGGTTTGGAATCATGTGGGCAAAGACATATGTACGTATTGTTTTCAAACGCTCTGCAGGCCGCTTCAGAACCACAAACACCCACGCTGCACTTCCCTTCTTTTAGTATTGCTTTTCTAATACCTGCAACAAAAGAGGACATTGTAGTAAGAATTAAAGTTCTCAGTAGCCGTTCATTGTTTCACAGATTACTTCTATTAATTTAGTCTCTTTTTTAATGAAGCGACGATAATACATATGTTATTTAAATCGTTCTCATTCCGCAGAAAAAATAAGATTCTTAATGCCATAGTATAAGCATATATAGTATGCTCGATAGGCAGCCCAATTTTGTCCCACTCGCGCAAGACGCGTAGAGTGCGAAGCAGAGATTTGCGGGAAACACATCTCCGTGCTGTGCGAACGCAATGACGCGGTGTTGTTAGCGTTTTGTATTATTCTTTTAAGCATTATTTGCAAATTATGCCATGAAAAAAATTGTGTAACATTAAGTTAAAATGCCTGGTTGTGTTGTAGTGAAGCGTGGGAATTTCCACTGCAAGACAAAAGGTTGGTTCCTCCGTATTAAGATACGCAAAACGCCGGCCGCCGTTTCAAATTTTCTTCAACTCAATTTTCCTAATTAATAATCCCAGATTTATTCTGTATCCGGCTCGATTTGGACCTAATGTATATAAAGTACTTACTTCGAGTTTCCAAAGATTAGCGAACTGGCAAAGCAATGAATTGTAGCTTGTCGACGAGATGATAAAATAAACTTTAAGAATGGTAAGTGGTGAATAATAGGTATTTATCTAATATATTTACTTTTTGTCTATTGCCATTACACAGTTTTATATTCTATTAAGCTATTTACAACATAAAAGTTATGTCCAACTTAAATACTTAAGATTTGAAATATGTAATTATTTATTAGGTACCTACCTAGAACCTAGGAATACCTGTACCTACCATTATTTTTGTAATGAAGCCATTTCCTCACTTGTGTTACAATTTACTTTTGTATACATGCCAATTTTCGCAAAAATCGAACATTTATGTTTTTAAAATATTCATAAATTTCTTCCCGATAGCAGTCTCAGAAATTGATTTAATAGTGGCACAGAATAACTCTATTTTATACATTTCTCTGTTTGATAAATGACGTTTTATTTAATGCGACTAAGATAATATAATTAGAAAAATAAGAGTTCTAGTTTGTTACTTACTTCTTATTACTAACTTTATAAATAAAACATGCAATAACATTTTTCGAAATTTTGTTGAGGATCGGTATTGCAGTCTTCTACAAAGTTGTTTTAGGTAGGTACTTTTGATATCCCCCATTCTGTACGAAATTCATATTTTAGTTAAAAAATCCATGTGTGATTCACAGTAGAGGCATTCTTGTAATTGTTTTCAAATTTTAATTTTTTTCGTATAAAACCGGCTTTCATATGGCCACGCTGCGTACATGAAGTTTGCTAATTTTCATTTCTTAAAAACGGATAGCATAATAAATTAATTCCTATGTGCTTTCGAAGAATGAGATTTTAATGATGCTTTTTGACTTAAAATTGTAATATTTTTGTTCTAAATATTTCAAACGAGATTATAAAACAGATTACATTTTTGGCACTTGTAGTTGATATGGTAGGTATATTACTATTCAATTGAACCAAATTAACAGTTTTTATTTTTCCTAGACCCAAAATCTTACTTCACTTAATTTAATCTACGCATAATTAATCTACGTATACTTGTCTGCCTACTTATTTCCTTGGCGGTACATGATCTGTAGGTAAGTAGGTAGTAGGTACAATACATACATAATAAAAAAAACGCACTTTTTACATCTACGGCATATGCAGATAACAAAGACAGAACTGCGAGAACACCTTCCACTTTCTGGCAACATAAAACCGAGACCAAAATAAAATTTGAGTGAAGAAATTTATTTTTATTTCATTTAATATACTGCAAAATTAACGCACACGTAGCGCTGCGAATCCAGTTCTGCTTCGCAGCCGACGTGATAATGTGCGACAAGGATAGAGCTACCCTGCGCGTTGGCAGGGCTTGCTTAATGCTATGTTTCCTGCCTGTACTGACGAATGGGAATATTTCAGGACATAAATGAATAAATAAGTCGTTTTCAAATGCCAGATGCTTGTTATTATAATCGTAGTTGCCGAAAAAATATATCACAGCTCCCGGTGTACATGTACCTCCTTATTGTGCAAAATTTCTCTAAACGAGCATCTCGAATTCTTATTTCTATTTACTGGATTTGTCGGGTTAATATTTTACGCCTTTGTCTGACTTCCTTGTTAAATATACGCATTTATGCAACTTATTTGAAAATAACTTTCTGAACGGTATAACGGAAAGAAAGTTTGGGAATTCAATCTATTGGAATGTATTGTTATTTTTAGGGTTTATGAACACGAAAATATTGACGCAGTACACGCACACTGTTAGGGTTTAATCCTGAAAATGCGACATACAATTATTATGATACAGAAAGGTTTTATTTTTAGAAACGTAGACGTAGTTCGCGGTCTACAAGCGTATTTTTATATCATTACAATTTTTATATCATTACAATTAAATACCTACCTCGGTACCTACCTATGACAAATAGTAAAAATAAGTTTACTTATTGACGCACGCAGATGCTAGTGATGTAACTAAAGACAAGAAATTCGGAAATAATAATTTAAATTATAAAAGACCCCAAACTTAACTTAAGTTTGTATATGGTATTCAAGATAATTGTGTGCCTTTGCACATCAGGTACAAAATTGGTTTGAAGAAGAGAACATTGCCCTTTTGCCATGGCCTCCTCAGTCTCCCGACCTCAACCCCATTGAGCATGTGTGGGACATGCTGCAGAGACAACTTCTTCCAGTTATGGCAAACGTTCAAGGCCGTATTGCATTTGAAAATGCACTGAGAAAGTAGTGGGCCCTCTTGCCACAAGATGCAATCGATAGGCTGATTTTAAGTATGCCTAGGCGGTGCCGGGCAGTTTAGTGCCCGAGGAGGCAATACATCGTATTAAGCACAAATTTCAAAAAATTAACGTTATCAGAAATTCACTTTTATTTTAATACACAATGTATTGTTTTCCAATTAAATGTTTATTTTCATTAGTAAATAAATAATGCAAAACTTTAAAAGCTTATTTTTAGCCAATTTTATACTAGGCAAGCTAATCAAATAAATAGTGTAACCTACCCACTTTGACTTGTAGGATAAAAATCATATAATGAAAATTATTTGTGTTCCTTAGACAATTTTGAGCAGTGTTGGGACAGAACAGCCTCAGGGATTAATGTACAGGGCCAAACTATTAACATGCTCAGATTCGCGGATGTTATAGCAGTGTTAGCATCCAACAAAAAAGGATTAGGAATGGCTCTGAACGAAATGGAAACACTTTTGACATAAGGCTGCGGCATGAAAATCAATGAAAAGAAAACCAAAATTTTGGTGTGTAGGGGACGTGAAAATAGGACTAAAACTACAATACAATAGGAAATGAGAAAATAGAGGAAGTCGCTGATTTGTGCTATTTGGGAAGTCAAATAACTCGAGATGGTAGGAGCACTAAAGATATAAAACAAAAGAATGGCGCAGGGCAAGGCCCCCTATAACAAGGCCGTGTTCTAACAAATATTGCAACGTTGCTAAGCAGGCCGATTATAGTGACATTTTGTACTTCCACAAATGTGAGCTGTCGCATTTAAAACTTGATTCTAAGCAATTCTGGGTAAATTCTGCAATACACGCAAAGCAAATACTTCCAGCTTTAATGTGAGTACCCACAAATTCATTAACTAACGATAACAATCCATCGGCAATGTTAAAAACAGGCGCATCTTCTCCCGCTCCTTATAGAATTAATAATCCCTTTATATCTGTTGTAGATGCCAAATAAATGTTGTATCCCTGGTTGTAAAAGTAATAATTACACATCCACGACTGTTAGGAAGAGTATATTCAGTGTTTTCAGTTCCCTAAGCAGATTAAACCTATCCTATATACCGGCACCGTTCCTGCAATATTTCCAAATTTTACCGTCATATTTCTCAAAAATTCCGTACAAACGGAAAGATTCAAGATTGGGAAAATTAGAAATTGAAGAGAAACAGATGAAGAGGTTGAAACTTATAAGGCAAAAGGAAGAAGAAGCAGATCAAATTAAAGAGTTCTCGGCTTTGGTTAGTAACTTAAAAGCAAGAATCGACAGTGACGTTTGGTGTTCTTATAATACTGATCACTACTGTTTGATTTACCTGATAGATTGTGAAAGGGATAAAGTTCCAAAGATTAAGAAAAGTGTTCAAGTCAACAATAACCTGTCCGTGATAGTTTCTGTTGTAGCAAACATTTTGTTAAATGATTATAGTAAAATACGTCAATACGTGCCAATGAGATTTCATCAAGTGCTGCAATTAAAAAACGCAAACAACAGTACTTGCGTAAATATGGATACTCGTACAAGATTATAGGCAATAGGTTCACTTATTAATGTTAGAAATCAAATAAATGTCAATTTTTCTGCAGATTTTTATTTGAATTTACGAATGTCGCGTCACGTCAAGCGGACATTTCACGGCGCTTCCGGCCTTGTGGTGGGGAAAATGCGACGCTGCAAAGTCGCATGGCCGCGGCCTTGTTATAGGGGGCTATGCGCAGGGTCGAGTTGCATTTAACAAAAGGAACAATTGTTATGCTCTCGAACCGTTAATGTACAATCTCGGTAGAGGCCGTTAAAGACGTATGTATGGAGTACTGTTTTGTACGGTTGCGAAACTTGGACAATAGGTAGGGATGCCACCTTTAAAAGTTACTTGACCCGGAGATTTACTGATGACCAAAAAAAACTTGAATAGAACTAATCTTTATGCCCTTTAATTAAAATACAATTGCAACTTCCTTAAACGATATTCATTTATTGTTTTGTTTAAACTTAAAGCCATATTTGGTTTTACTTTGGCATGTTTTTAATAAAGCATTTTGTTCGCCTTTCTCTAAGTACCTGACTTAAAGCAAAACAACAAAACTATAATAAAAAACAACAAAATAATCAATTCAAAAACATAAGTCATAAACTACATATAGGTATAGACGTACAAAAATAAAATTAAAACTTTGGTAATATAGTAAATTCACGATACTTGGCGTTGCACGCCAGAAAATTATATCACCAGAATACTTTACCCTCTTTGTCGAGTTCTTCGGGTAGACGTGCCTACCCCGCCTGATAAAAAGTATCGTCGGAGCTATAAATTTCACAATTTAACTTAAAATCTACTTACAAAGTGAATTAAAATAATTACCTGCTCATCTTCAACTAAAATGCAAAGATTTGAAAGTTACAGTTACAACTTACAACGCAATTGAAAACTGCCACGTTATTCAAACACGATACCTGCAGAACAAACAAGTAAATGAAGTAAAAAACGAGGATTTGGGATTCCTCGACGAGTTCACTTCACCCAACTGACATCTGATAGGTGCTGTGTTGGCGATTGCTGCTAAACATGTACTATCAGTGCCAAAACTGGTCTTCCACTTTACGGTTCAATTCCGCTTAAAATGCCAATTACGTTCTGAGGTAAAAAACCTTAGCAACTGTCCGCCAATTAAAGTTTTGAAGGCGGATCTAAACGATTTTATTTGAATGAAACAAAATATGTTAGCCTTGCAACAGTAAACAAAGGGCAGCAAAAAACAGATAAATAATCATATTCTTTTAACATAGTTGGCGAATTTTTAACTTTTAGGAAGAACTTCAAATACATTAGAACGTTATTATTTATTATTTTTCTCTGACTGTTAACTTTGCTCAATGTTTGTAGTTTTAAATGTTAAGTACTTATTACAATAATTTCTTATTATTATCATTGTTAATTATTTTAAGTGCATCACAAATTCAAAGTATCGAGATCAGATAACGGAAAATCACATCATCTATGGGGGGGGGGGGGGGGCGGGACTGACGAAAACATAGCAACGTCCGGCACAAACGATTCCCTTTACAAAGTGGAACATCACTTTTGGAATTTATTCTACACCAGTAGATTTCAGAGTGAAAACAGGAGAACAGTAGATTGAGAGTAAAAGCAGCAGATCTACTGTTAAAACAGTAGATCTGGCAACACTGAACGCTACATGCGTGCATAAACTCGCAACGAAATCGCGCGATTGCAGGTTGCTCGGGAACGTGCTGAAATTGCTGCGCTGTCGCCAAATATTTATTTTTTCTGGCATAAGAATTACATTATTTTTATTTTAGTATTGAAAATGCTATTGGGATCACGTTTATGCAAACTTAATGAGGATGGCGTGACCTCGACCAGCGCATACGGATAATATTGGATTTCGTGACATACGAAATGCCGACACCGAATCGGCGCGGAAGCAGTTAATGTTTTAAAACAAACCGAAAAGTATGGCTGTTTTTTTTAACTGTGTGTCACCTCGGGTGTCACGATCTCGACCCCGCAAAATCGGTAAACAAATTAATAATAATTAATTTGTTATATTGTGGCAGATATAACTCATAAGTGTTTTAAATTTATAAAAATTGTGTCAGGCATTTTCAATACATACGATGCTTGCGTAAGGTGCGAGATCTGTGAATTTTATTTTGGTAATTTTGTTTTATTTTGTTAAATGCAATTTGACCCGGAGAAAATATCTAGTAACCCGGAGACCGGAGACCATATGTCAAAACCCGGAGTCTCCGGGTCAAACCCGGAGAGGTGGCAACCCTACAATAGGAGAAGCGGATCGAGAAAGAATAGAAGCGTTTGAAATGTGGTGCTACAGACGCATGATGAAGATACCGTGGATAGATAAGGTTAGCAATAGGGAGGTATTAGAAAGGGTTGGGGAAAAGTGAAAGGCATGGAAGACAATAAAGAACAGGGAAGAGTAGGTTAGCTCAGGATAGGAAAGGATGGACGTACGCGTCCAACCAGTCTTTGGCCTGAGAACCTTAAGATGATGATGAAAAGGTGAGATAATTGCCAGTTATCGTAACAGATTTTTTTTCAGTGTAATTGTCTTTATTTCACAAAGAAAACGTTTGCATATGGTGTGCGAGATCCATTTCTGCGAAGAAATAGAAATCACCTACTTAGGTATAAATATTTAGGAAAAAATTTTAATTTTCAAAATTCTTCTACATCTATTAAAAGCTTCAAAAATGCCGGTTACGTCATAAATTATGCAGTTTAGGCAAGAAACACCTTAAACTAGGTGCTCTTAGTAAAATCAATAAATAAATATAGAATGTTCCATTAAAAGAAAACAAAATTGGGCATTGTGTAGAAGAAATG
Organism: Xestobium rufovillosum; assembly: GCA_963966045.1. Classification (NCBI taxonomy): domain Eukaryota; kingdom Metazoa; phylum Arthropoda; class Insecta; order Coleoptera; family Ptinidae; genus Xestobium; species Xestobium rufovillosum. The sequence goes on along the minus strand of OZ014499.1, from coordinate 18,335,091 downwards.
GTGCGGTCTGTATAAATTATATCTAAAATGCTCAATACAGCCGTAATCCAAGAATGTCATACTATTGGACAGTCTGTATGTTACACACTTTTCTACTCCTCGATTTATATCAACAGTATGTGAATTACAGAAGCATAGTAACCTGGTGACCTACTTAAGAGTAAACAACTATACACTCATGCATAAGTCTTTATTAGAATAAACATATTTTTCAGTGCATCTCTACTGATTCAGTACCTAATTACGAGTATTTTAAGTTTGAAGATGAAGATGATAAAAGGGGTAGGTAAAACTTTGTGGTTAAAATGGCCAGAAAAGCGGATCAGTCCTCGATCTTTTATAGGAGGCCAGTTGAATATAATAAGATGAGAATGGAAGTAAGAAATTTTTAATTTAACTTCTTTTAGAAGGCTTCTCAAATTGTTTTTGTTGAATTGTTAGGTAGGTGTACCTTATTATATATACTATTGTACTATGAATTCTTAATAAGTTAACCCCACACGCCAAAAGACAGTGACACAGTAATTAAACTCGACACGTGTTTCGCTGACAACGTCAGCATCTTCAGGAGTAGAAGATTATCTTCTACTCCTGAAGATGCTGACGTGTCGAGTTTAATTATTGTGTCACTGTCTTTTGGCGTGTGGGGTTAACTTATTAAGAATTCATTGAATTTACGTCAAAGTTCTTGATCCATCCACTGTGTGTATACTCTTGTAGTTGTAGAACTATATATACTTATCGTATTCTTTTTCCGTGTTATGCTTATTGATAAGTGATTCAGATATGTTCTTGTTTTATTATCTATATTTGTTTGTATAGGTATAGTTATGAACTAAAAGAAATACGTATCTCTATCTACCTATCTATAAATTTCTCAAATACTATTCCTTTGTTTGGTTCTTTTATAAGATTTCCGCTGTTTGAAAGAAATAGAAGGCAATCTAGCAACAAACTGAAAATAGCTCGTTTAACACCTTGGTATGTTAATCGTCTCATTTATATTAACAAATTAGAATCACCGTTGTATGTAGCTTAACCAAAGCTTTGTTTTCGGTTCGTGTACGAGAAAGAAATTTTCTTTGGCCATGGACAACGGACCCTACTTATCACGCTGGGCATTTAGCACTTAGTGACTATAGTTTCTTTTTTATATTATAATGGAGTTTGAGAACAAAGCGAACTTTTAGGATACGGGCGTCAACAATATAATCAGTTTTAATTCACGATTATTTTTGTGTTGATTTATATTCATCGTGTTTTAGTGAAGTGCGATGGCCAGAAGCTGGAGACTTCTGGAGCGGAGATTTTAGAGTAATACACACAGGATCTGTAGGAGGAAATTCGGGAGTAGGAATTGTTATGCGGAAAAAAGTAGGGCAGAGTGTAGAAAATTTCTTGCAGCAAAGTGACAGGGTAGTTATGGTTAGGTTAGATTCGAAACCTGTAAAAACAGTAATAATACAGGTATATATGCCCACTTCTAACTACAGTGATGAGGCCGTAGAGGCAGTTTATAGTGATATTGAATATGTGATAGATTTTGTGAGAGGGCACGAAAATTTAATAATTATAGGAGATTTCAATGCAGTCGTAGGCACAGGGCGAGAGGGCGGAATAGTTGGCCCCTTTGGAATAGGCAATAGGAACGATAGGGGAGTTAGACTGATAGAGTTCTGCGATAAACATAACTTAACGGTCGCGAACACTCTATTTCACCATCATGTTAGGAGATGCTATACGTGGAAGATGCCAGGAGACTTAGGGAGATATCAAATAGATTACATTCTCGTTAGGCAAAGATTTAGAAATCAAGTTAGAGATTGTAGAAGTTATCCAGGAGCAGATATAGATAGTGATCACAACATAGTCGTTATGAAAGCTAATCTTAAATTTAAGATTTTGAAAAAACGAAGCGGAAGAAGGTATCTTGACCCAGAGAAACTAAAAGATGATGATACGCGCGATAAGTTCGAGAAAAAGACAAACGAAGTACTAAAGGGGGCGGGTGGAAATATTGTTAGGGACATAGAGGCAGAATGGAATTGCATTAAGAATAGTTTAGTTTCCTCAGCTAGGGATATTTTGGGTCATAAACAGAATGAAAGTAGGAAACCCTGGATAACAAAACATATTGTGAGTCTAATAGAGGAAAGGCGAAAATATAAAAATAGGTTAGATGAAATAGGGAAACAAAGATATAAGGCGATCAAGTGGGAAATTATTCGGAAGTGTAGGAAAGCGAAAGAGCAATGGATCGATAACAAATGCAAAGAAGTGGAAGATAAGTTCGAAATAGGAAAGACTGATGAAGCATATAAAATAATTCGGAGAAATTTTAGAGAAATTGGATCTAGTACCAAAAACATTAGAAATGAGGCAGGAGATATCCTAATCGGAAGCGGGGAAAAGGCAGATAGGTGGAAAGAATATTTAGGAAACTTATATGCGGGACAGGAAGTGCAAGATATATTAGAAAGCGAAAGCAGTGTAGAGGGGGATAACCTAGGGAGTCCTATAATGAGAGAAGAGTTTGAGCTAGCACTAAAAAGTTTAAGGAATAATAAAGCGCCAGGTATAGATGGATTGCAGGCAGAAATCTTAAAGTGCGCAGGTCAAGAGGTAATAGATCGTTTATTTAAATTAGTTAGTCGCATATACCTGACAGGCGAGATTCCAGAAGATTACAAACGGAACATCATAGTAGCTTTGCCAAAAAGGAAAGGCGCGGATAGATGCGAAAATTTTAGAACTATCGGTTTAACTTCCCATGCGTCAAAAATTTTAACTAGAATTGTGCAAAGAAGGATGGAGAAAAAGGCGGAAGAAATATTAGGAGAAGATCAGTTCGGATTTAGACGAAATAGAGGAACGCGCGAGGCCATTATAGTAATTATAGAAAAAACCATAGAAAAGAGAAAGAGCGTCTATATAGGATTTGTAGATTTAGAAAAAGCCTTCGACAACGTAAAATGGGGGAAGATGTTCGAAGTGCTGAGAAAGGTAGGGATGAAATACAGGGACAGAAGAATAATACATAATCTCTACAAAGAGCAAAAGGCAGTTATAGAATGTGAACAGGAACGAAGGGAAGTAGATATCCGGAAGGGAGTGAGACAGGGATGTGCATTGTCACCTCTAGTTTTCAACTTATATATCGAAGATGCGATTAATATTGTTAAGGAAAGAACAGCCGCAGGGATCAATGTACAGGGCCAAACTATTAACATGCTCAGATTTGCGGATGATATAGCAGTGTTAGCATCTAGCAAAGAAGAATTAGGAGCGGCTTTGAATGAAATGGAAGCAGTTTTGACACAGGGCTACGGCATGAAAATCAATAAAAAGAAAACTAAAATTTTGGTATGTAGGGGGTGTGAAAATAGAACTAAAATGGAAATACAAATAGGAAATGAGAAGATAGAGGAGGTCGCGGATTTCTGCTACTTAGGAAGTAAAATAACTCAAGACGGTAGGAGCACTAAAGATATAAAACAAAGAATGGCGCAGGGCCGAGTTGCGTTTAACAAAAAGAAACAACTATTATGCTCGAGAACGGTTAATATAGAGACTAGGAAGAGACTCTTAAAATCGTACGTATGGAGTACGGCATTATACGGGTGCGAAACTTGGACAAGAGGGGAAGCGGATCGAAAAAGAGTAGAAGCGTTTGAAATGTGGTGCTACAGGCGCATGATGAAGATACCATGGATAGATAAGGTTAGCAATAGGGAAGTATTAGAAGAAGTTGGGGAAAAGCGAAAGGTATGGAAGACAATAAAGAGGAGGAGAGATAGGATGGTAGGACACCTTCTGAGACACGAAGGAATAGTTCGCGACATACTAGAGTCAGAGATAGGAATGAAAAGAGGTAGGGGTAGGCCTAGATTAGACTACTGCTCTCAAATAGTTAGGGATGTAGGATGTTCTACTTTTAGGGAAATGCGTAGGTTAGCTCAGGATAGAAAAGAATGGAGGTACGCGTCCAACCAGTCTTCGGACTGAGAACCTTATGATGATGTTTTAGTATACTTAGTCTCCCATGGTGGTATTTCTATCGGTGTTATTATATCATTAATAATATTATTTTTACGCATGTATTATCAACGCGTACCTAAGGCTTGCACCCTTTTCAAATTGTTTGATCCGGAGATTTTATTAGATGGCAAAACTGTAATGTTTAAAAAACGTTGCTTTAAATGGTTTCGGTTGAATCTTCATAAGTATATAAAAAGTGTCCATTTAGTAATCGTGTACCTTTATTAGGCTTCGTACTTTAAACTTTCTTAATAAAGTCTAATTTTTTCTCAAGGACTGTAATATAAAATTATTTTCATCTATATAGGTTGTTCCAAATCTTTCATGCGGCACCTGACCTTATCTTTTTGAACGGAACAACTTGAGTGCATTTTAGGATTTTGGTTCAAAGCCTAAAACCGCATTGCACACAAAACAGTTACTATCATCATTCATCAGCCACTGCTGCAAGCTAAGTATCTGCAAAAAATCCATGAAACACTAAGTATAATCTAAGTATAATCTCTTAAAAAACAAATTTTTACACGAAAACATTTAATATAAAGTTAATACTAGTTATTTTTATCCCCCGACGCAAAAAGAGGGGTGTTATAAGTTTGGCGTGTATCTGTGTATCTGTGTGTCTGTGTGTCTGTCTGTGGCATCGTAGCTCCTCAACGAATGGACCGATTTTGATGCGGTTTTTTTTGTTTGAAAGCTGACGTGATCGAGATGGTTCTTAGCTATAATTTATGAAGATCTGTTCAGGCGTTGTGTCGGGGGTTATTTAAAATTTTGAATTTTGTTACTTGTGTATATAATAAGTCATAACCATTAATTATTCACTCAAAGAAACTCTCAAAAACTTTCACGAAACTTCGAAATGACAGTGACACTTTGTGCACGATCGATGCGTGCGTCAACAATCTAGGCGATAGGTCTAGCGTTCATCCCTCCTCAAAATTCTTACCTGCATTTCAATGCATTGTTCTCTATTCCGAAGAACCCTCATGCAACTTCTTTAATCAGTAGATTTAGAAAAAGCCTTCCACAATGTAAAATATAAAATGTTCGAAGTGTTTAAAAATGTAGGGATGAAGTATACGGATAGAAGAATAATTCATAATCTATACAAAGAGCAAACGGCAGTTATAGAATTTGAGCAGGAACATAGAGAAGTAGATATCCGAAAGGGAGTGAGGCAGGGATGTGCGTTATCGCCTCTAGTTTTCAATTTATATATCTAAGATGCGATTAATATTGTTAAAGATAGAATAGCCGCTGGAACGAAAATACAGGGCCAAACTATTAATATGTTCAAATTCGCGGATGATATAGCAATATTAGCATCCAGCAAAGAATAATTAGAAAGGGCTCTGAACGAAATGGAAGCGGTTTTGACGGCGGGCTATGGTATGAAGATCAATGAAAAGAAAACCAAAATTTTGGTGTGTAGGGGGCGTGAAAATAGGACTGAAAGGAAAATGCAAATTGAAAACGAGAAGATAGAGGAAGTTTCAGATTTCTGCTATTTAGGAAGTCAAATTACTCATGATGGTAAAAGCATTGCATTTAATAAAAAGAAACAACTATTATGCTCTGGAATGATAAATGTAGAAATTCGGAAGAGGCTCTTAAAAACTTATGTGTGGAGTACGGCATTGTACGGGTGCGAAACTTGGACGATAGGAGAAGCGGATAGGAAAAATTAGAAACATTTGAAATGTGGTGTCATAGACTCACGATGAAGATACCGTTGATAGATAAGGTTAGCAACAGAGAGGTATTAGAAAGAGTTGGAGAAAAGCGAAATTTATATGGAAGAAAGTAAGAAATAGGAGAGATAGAATATACTTAATCTTTTTTCTTCAGAATTTCATGCTCTTTGCCATGGTTTATTTTTTACGCAGGTACATAATTCGCCAAAAATATACTATTTTAGCTTTTTGCGACGTCATTTTCATGAAGCGCCCTCTATAATTATGTAAACTCGTATAGTTTTTCAGGGCATTCCTACATCAAAATCTTAAAAAAATGCAGACAACTAAAAAAATATGCAATTTAGGTAGGTAAGTCATCAGAACAATCCGTATTGAAATAATTTAGGAAATCCAAAATGGGATGGCCTGTAAAATTATTTTTAAATCATAGCTCGTCCAAGAGGAATAAAATTTTAAAAGACAATATTTTAGGGTACAATTTCAGAACCTAGTATGGATTTTCTTTCTCAAATTTTGAAACCGTAATTCTCTAAAACGCATTAGTTTGAAACAGCTACAAAGGCAAGGAAACAACTTTTCCCATGTTTCTAGTATTTACAAGAAATTGCATCAAACTGTTCTTCAAATAATTACTGCAGCTCGTGTGATGTTCGACACAATATAGACAAGTTGCATATGAATAAAATCACAAACTATAGGTCAAAGATGGCGCCCAAAAGACAAAAACCGAAGTTGACGATGGCGTGGTCTAAATTAAACCATTTTCTGTAAATCCGCCAAATGTGCAGATAAAGTACAAAACGTTGCTGGAATTCATATCTTCTCGATTCGGGAACAAATAATAGCTAAGCTTCACCTAAAACACGGTACGAACATTTTTATAGCCTTTTCAGCCTTAGTTACATCAGTTGGAATAGATCAAATTCCTCAACGAACCCCCAATTCTGCAAAAGTTTCGAATGTAATCCTACACGCTACATATTTTTAAATAAAACATTTTTAGCAATTGTTTTGGCAACTCAATTTTACCTTCACGGCTTCACGTGCCTATTAGGCTCAAAATTCATATCTATCAACGTAAATATCGTGGAAGCAACCCGCAGTTTTGGTGCTGAAATTACGTGATCGACAATAAGTAATATTCTACCCCTTGCAATTAAAATTGACGTGTCAAAGGGTTTATTTTATGAAAAGCCTTCCTCTAAAGTACTCTTTTTGGTGGGCCGCCTTGAATATATTAATAGAGGTAAAGCAACAGGCAAGAAAGATTTTAACATTACTACGCGTGGTGTACTTCATTATAATTCCTCACTTGAATAAGATTATAACAGACATTTTTGCTTTCTACGTAAGTACCTCAAAGAAAGTTTCAACTTAAGAATTCCGTTTTCCAAGGAGCACCTGCCACACTTTTCCGGTCTGTTTTCCAGAGACTTCCAGTGCTGAATATAATTAGGATTTATTTTTTTCTTTTCTAGATTTACCAGAAAATTACAAATTTCAAGAGGTCGCTTATGCACTTAATCTTTTTTTGGGTTCAAATTAAAAATTTAATTAAATGGCATTTTAAGGAAAAGGAAAACACTTATTATTTGAGTTCGAGCCTATCAAAGAGATGGGAAAAGAACCTTGGAGGATATTAAATTAATGCTGAATATATAAATGCACCGTTGTGCTATTGATGTGGTAAGCTGCCATTAATTTTAACAAGGTGGTTTCTGCCTGGTACATATCTCTAGAGGTGATATTGTTTCACTAAGTCAGTAACGAAGGGATTGGGCGAGATTTGTTCCTGAAAAATACAATGTAGGTAAATGAAATATTTATTTCACGCTTCGAAATTAATGTTTGCGTTTTAAAACAATGTCAGAGTGATAAACTCAGCGACTTGTGAGTAGCAGTGCAGTATCGTGACAAGGAGGCAAAAATAAGATATCAATAATAATTAAGAATGCTATTTTCTAATTGTTCAAAGCCTCTTTTACATCAGGCAAAATAAAATTATTTATTTCTGAAAGTCAAAAATATAACTGCATTGCAAAATGAATTTTAAGCTTTAAAGCAGGCGTAACCCAAGGGCTTGTATTTTAGAGTAAACCACAACAGGGTAAGTTTGTTTTAGATTTCATACCTACCGGTGTAAGATTACACCACAAGGGAGCAACGAACTACGTAGTTCGAAACATAAATGTTAAGAAACTAAATATCAGTTTGCTATATTGAAGAGGTTTGGCTAAAACAGAGGTTTAAAACCATTCTGTGGAGAAAGGAAGAATTTATACAGTCTTTAAAAGTGATTTAATTCTTCAGATTTAAAAGAGAGGTAAAGAGAGGGAAGAAGTAAAGAATGAAAAATTATTGGTGGGAAAAGAAATACGAGGATATTGGGTAATTCAGTGGAACAGCAGAAGAGAGGAGAGCAACAAACAAATTTCTCATTAATAAATATGAAGAATGGATTGATCAATAAGAGACGCTCGTAATAGAGTACCGACAAGGATTCAGGTGGGATAAGAAACGGCATAGGAAAAGAAAAGGAGACCGAAATGTAGAAATAGTAACCACGGAAGGATTTCAAAAACGCTCGCAAGAAAGCAAAATCGAACGTCAGTTGGACAAAGAGATCAAGAACTAGTAAAACATGGACCAAAGGTATTACGGGATGAGTAATTGACATTCCTAATGAATATGTTATTAGTTTGTAACAATGCACCGTAAAAATGCCTAAAAGCTCTAATGAACTTAGAGTGGCATTTCATCATTGTTCTACGAGACCGCGGCCGGCAAATCAAAAGCGAAAGTATTGCTGAATAAATCCGTCCGTCCGTCCGTCCGTCTACGCATGCACCGAAGAAAGAGATGAGCAAGTCCCAGATGCGACAGACGTCACGCGAGAAGAAGGGAATTCTGAATCTCTGCACACGACCCCCAGTGCTGACGTAGGAAATCTCGAAATAAACCGCCGGCCAAGCTCCCCTCCAAGCTTATAAAAGTAGCTGCAGCAGAAGGAAGAAGCCAGTACTTGGTCGTCCGGCCATCAGCTGGGACCAGTGCTCCCAGCATCCGGATGATGCTGGCCGCCGCATCCGAAATACTAGTACCTGATAAACCGTTCTGACGCCGCCGTGTGATCCACTGAAAGTAACTGACCCGTAAATATCTGAGTAAGACAATTTTGAATAGTTGCCTGGTGCTTAATGGTTGTTATCAATACGATATCAACAATTAAACATCATCCAGTCATGGCCTGGCTTATCCGAGACCAGTGAGTAGTGAGGTGTCCAAACTAGGGAATTAGGGGTGTCTGCTGGTGAAGGTAGGATCGTTTTGGCAACCTCGTGTGGCACTTGTGCCTGTAACTTGAGGCGACATACCGGCGGAAAACGATCGTGCCCGGGTAATCGGCGGCCGCTGGTGACATGCCGAGGGCGGACTAATTATTATTTACTGGCAGCGTATAGACTAGGGGTATTTCCCCAGAGATATAGTAGCCTGGTGCTGCGACGAGAATCTCGCACCAAGGCCCGCCGAGTCTGTACCTTTTGGTGCTCCCACGTAGACTCCGAGGCCGTAGAAATAATTCAGTATTGGATCGTACGTTGGGCGGACCGCATTATCAGAGTACACCGCGAAAACCGGGTTTTTATTTCTGTTTCTTTCACTGTAAATATATCTCGTATTTTGTACATATTCCGTAGTATAATTTCACCGCAATTTTATTCAATGTAAATAGTTAAACGAATAGAGTCAAGTTATATTTTCTTTATGTCTTTTATTCAATCATCGTTTAGCAATAATTAATGAACCCAACCCTTCTGCGACTAAGAGCGTAAGGGTGAACAACGAATAGATCGTCCTCCGACAAGACTGTACAAGCAACGCAGAGCACGTTCATAAGCGAACGTGCAGATCCTCCTGAATATACAGTGTGTCCCAATAAGTGAGACCGAGGGACACCGGTGTATATTTAGGGGCCCGAACCGAGGCCGTTGCATAAGTGACGTTCCAGACGAGGAGACGAAGTAATCGTTGCAAGTTCAAGAAGAAGAGATATCAAGGGAGAGTAAATTGTTTAAAAAGTATCTCCCAAAAGACTCGCTCTAGGTCTATATCAACATTTGTTTAGCAGCTGTTACCCCATCCACAATGTAATGAAATTATGATAAAATAAATCCTTGGTATACGGATTAATTTGATTAATTTTGCTTTCGAACCACTGACCTCTATTATACGGAGTGATTCAAATTCGAGAGCTACCATTGGAGTCTCGCTTACTTGAAATGATAGAGAGTAGGTTTGCATAATCTGGTGCTCATTAATATGCCGTTGAGAAATCTGTTCTATCTCTAACGGTATACGATTTATGGTCGAAAAACAAAAAAAAAGATGTTTTCGATTTTGCCGTGTAACTCAACTGTTTGACTTTTCGTTTAGGTTAGGCCTTCATCAACTTTATTTTTCTTATGGACGCCATTTTTGTGTTACATTTTGTTGAAAGAACCATGTTTTCTGATTTCATCGATATATCGAATATTGTGGTCATTGCAGTCAGAAAACAGGAAATTTTAGCAAAAATCAAGTGGGCCTTGCAAGGAAACAAAAAGGAAACAGCCAACATTTTGCTGAAATTTAAGAAAATATGTAAAATACTGTTGGTGCTACAGCTAAGACACATTTTTTCAAATGAATATGCTATTTTGAATTATGCAACATTAAGCTACGGCGGTTAGTTTATTGTTTTTAGTTCACGCCCTTTACAGGAAAGCCTGTTTTTCTAGATTTCTTATTTTTTTCTTATTGCAGGTAACTGTATTCTTCAATAAAATTTGATATAGGTAATATGAACAACTTGTTCAGAACAAGTTGTTTATCAACGAAATTAGAAAAATATGCTTCATTCAATAAAGTGTAAGACAAAAATGGCACCCATAAGAAAAAATAAAGTTAGTGTTGGTCTCACCTAAATTAAATGTTTTTCAGTAAATCTATGAGAATGTATCGATAGAGCACGATAAAGTGCTCTAACACAGTATCCATATCTTTCCGACTTTCCGATACGTGATCAAATAGTCGAACTATACGGCAAAAACGAAAAGAGCATTTTTTGGGTTTGCTCCTTAACAATCGATTTTCAGTTAGGTATAGCCCGCGGTACAGAAATTTTATGAGTAGTAAAATCAAGCGTTACATTTCGCGTTAACTAAAAGTAGCGCGTTACGTTACCTGTAACATTGAAATTATGCACGTATCTATGGATACGGCTGTTTATGTCTGACTGCATAGAGCATGGAAATAGTGAAAATAGAATGGCATAGAGTAGATATGACAGTTGGCGTTGTAAAGTCAGAATTTGCAGTGTTTGTTAAATTTGATGAATTTTTTGATTTAATCTAATATTAAATACTCCAAATATTGCTTAGTGCCGAAATGTGAATCAACGCCTATTCGAACACCAGGAAAAGTATTTATTTCATTGCCAGTGGGATCGACGTTTAGCAGATTGTCACTTAATTACTGAATTTATAAACAATTTATATTTTGATGTAGTTGGACTTTTTCGAACATAAACAATCTGATAAATACACATTTGGGTATATAACTGACATTCGCGTGTACCCTATTATCAAGTGATTGAAGTTAAAATAATCGTTCGTAAGGAGTAAACTCCAGTCGTGCGTCGGAGCTGACACACACACAAGTTTTTTTGTTTTCAGCCATAACTCGTATATCATTTAAGATAGATTAGATTTCTTAACGGCATGTTAATGAGCACCAAATTCTGCAAAAGTGCCAAAATTAAAACTACCCCCTATATAAACACAGCGGTTGGAACAAGAACTTTGATGTAAATTCACTATGAATTCTTAATAAGTTAACCTCACATGCCAAAAGACAGTGAAACAGTAATTACACTAGACACGTGTTTCACTGACAATGTCAGCATACTCAGGAGTTGAAGATTAATCTTCAACTCCTCAGGAAAATGCCAAACGCTATACAATTTTAAACAAAGAAAGTTGTATCAACGCAGGTTCGATTCTAAAAAGCCGCCGAATTAATGAAAAATACAAGATATTCAAAAATAACACTTTTAAGTTGAAAACAGCTGAATCTTTAAATAATTAAGTACAAAAACTGTTCAAAGTGACCACCGGCGGCTTGAATACGCAAATGAGCATGATGGGATACGGACGGCATTGCGGCGAATTTCAGCTGCTGCACCGCGTAGCAATATTTCTCTGGTTCAAGGTGTTCCAAGTATTCCAAGTATTCGAGGGCTAAGTCTAGAACTTCGTTGTATCGCTTGATGGATATCTTCCACGGTCATTCGTTGTGGTCTAGTTTCCTGAAATCGTCAGAGTGCATTGTAACATTGCAAAAAAAATGCAAAAATTCCAATAAATGAATGGGCATTTTCCTCGTTCTTTTATCGAGATACTAGTTGCAAGTTTCTACAAAAATATGTTCACGTAGCAAAACGCGTCCCCACCTACCGCCGATCTCTCTCCAGTTTGATGCGAAGAGAATTTAACAATGCCTCTCGGGACCACACCGAATGCAATCATGAGACTAAACGCTGATCATCGTACCGCCGATATAACTAGTAAATACTTGATATTTACCAGCTAAACCGCTACTAATGTGTCATCGTAATATCTGGGGTCATACATATTCTACTACTGAATTGGGATGGTCCCGGAGCTCACAGTGAAGGGATATTCTGATAATAATATGTAAAAGGCGATAACTAATTATAGCTAATCGATTAAGTTATCAAAATTAAATACTCCGTATACACGAATGGCAGCGAATACTTGCCTTGTTTAGGGTTAAATCAGGTGCAGAATTCTTTCATATATGATTTAACGGCCTGTTCAACAACAAACAACATCACCAACACAGAAAAGAATTTGGCATCTGTCATCAATAAAAGCAATATTACTTATGTCATTTTTAAATTTCAGATTGGAGGAATTAACAGACATAAATTCGGGAGATAAGTAGCGCGTCACAAACGTCAGATTTTCATTCCAAACAAAACAAAGCCACGTGCTTTCTGACGTTTTAACCTAACCTCTGAAATATAATTATAATTACATACAGTTGTTTTCAAGTTTTTACGCGTAAGCCCAACACACAAATTCAAAATAAACTGTTTTCACTGCAAAACGTCTATAATTATATTGCAAAAACTAGTTTAAGACGTTGTAAATAATATCGATAAACGTCAAATGGCACGTGCTTTTGTTCTGTTTGGAATGAAAATCTGACGTATGACGGAGGCACTTAGGTCCCGAATTAAGAATCCGTAAAGTTGAAGTTCGTTCAACTTTATGAAATGTTAAGTTAAGTAAAGTACGTTAGTTCTTATTTTAAACACTTAAGTAGGTAAGCTTCAATGTAGTTTAACTTTTCTTAATTGAAAGTGCATCTTTTTTGATAATAATTGTCGTTTTTCGATAGTCTTTCGATTTCGTACTGCGACGTCATCGTTAATTTTTTTAAATGGCTCCCCATACTTTTGAAGTCGTTGCTGGATAGTGGCTGAAATTACGAATTCAATGATATGCCACAGTATGACATTGACGATGACATTTTTCGAAATAATCAAGTTTAAAATAAAAACAAAAACGCGCAAAAGAAAGTGAGTTAGCCATGGAATATTGACAGTTTAATTGTTTAGAAACGAAAACAATTAAGTTTCCAATTAAATTCTCAGCTCAGCATTGTTTTGTGGGTTTCCGTTTGTTATTTCATAATTTTGTTAATTATTTTGTAATATTAATAGTTGATAATAGATTGAACACCAACTTTAACTGTTATTTTTAGTTAATTAATGTTATTTTATCAAATTTAAATAGTTCCCAATCAACTAAACCGTCAACATTCCATGGCTAACTCATTTTTTTGTCAGTCTTTATTTTTACTTTAAACTTGATTATCTCGAAAAATGTCAATATCATACTGTGGCATATCATTGAATTTGTAATTTCAGCCACTATCCAACTACGACTTCAAAAGTACGGGGAGCCATTTAAGAAAATGGAAGATGACGTCACAGAATGAAATCCAAAGACTATCGAAAAACGACAATTATCAAAACAAATGCAAGTTAAGAAAATTAGTTTGACGTGTCCGAGCGTTTTTTCCCGAAATTATTCCTGAAACTTTTATCGAATTAGTTCCAGATTTTTTACTCACACTATATATTATATGAAATGATGTTTGGAACAAATTTGCATAATCTGGACTGGCAGAAGCAAACTATTAGCAGATCGCAAGAACTGTTGAATGTGCGTGCAATGTAAAATGTCATTATCAGGAAATTTTACATTTGCCTTGGCCTAGAGCAAATGGAAACGAAGAGATGAAATGGCAGATTTATTGTCGCATACGACTATGAACATTCGTTTTACTTTTTGTTTTCCTTTGTATTTTTATTTTATAACTGGTTTACATATTTACATTTTTGTGGGCGCTCGGACCACATAATGCGCCATCCTAGATGAAGATGACTCTATTCTTGACATTATTGAGTAAGAATATCGTAACATTTTACATGAGAAAAGCTTGTTGTGATTAGCTGAGTTAAAAAACACCTTTATTTTTGACGCACCCAAAAGTTTTTAATCCAGGATAAGTTGTTGGCTGGCACAGAAAGAACAGTTTTATTAAAATCTCTCCCGCTGTTTTTTATCTGACTGGTTATCTATTAAACATAAAGACCAGTTGAGAGCTGTCGCAGGTGGTTTTATATTTCATGTGCACTTACAAAAGAATCAGGAACAGAAATAGATTCCTCATGTCAAAAATAAACATAAGGAACTCCAAACAAGAAACACCTTTAGGCACTTAAATAACGTTTAGGAAAAGAACTATCAGGTTAAGTATGCGATGTTATTTTAGGCTATTTGTGATGTAGTGCACCTTGTTTCCGAAAACGCTCTTCACTACGAAAGCTTTAGTTTTTAGGATATATTTACTTACAGTACAGTGTAAACAACTTAGAAGCGGCATGCACGTAATGCATTTGTTCATTTTCAAGTATCAATTCTAAATCAATGTTAAGGTCCTTATCCTACATTTGAATACACCAGAGCTACTTACACTTAGGTGGTCTCAGGTGTGTGTTACACTGAAATCATAATCAATATATTCCAGTACCTAAGTAGATATAATAGAGGGGAAGTTAAGGGCTTCATGGATAATTTGATATTTATTGGACCTCGTGTACAACAGGTCCACTGAGCCCTGATTATTTATGAAAGTTATATAAAATTCAATAGATTTACCAACCAATTAAATGACACATTTCATCATAGTCTTACCAAAATGAGTTATTCTTCAATTTTCATTAAAATATTTCTTTGTCAAATATTGCAATTTTTATAGAAAATCGGGCAATTTTGATTAAGTATGAGAGTTGCAAATTATTGACATAAAAAACAAACGTAAAGTACCAAAGTGAAATGGCAGAAAATGGCCCCCATTCTCCGAATCCATCTCAAAAGAGTGCAACGTGTACAACACCATCGCTTGCGTCTGATTTTTATAAGCGTTTGAGAATGGCATTGTCTTTGCGACACTTGAAACTTGATAGGTAAATTCCTGTCTCAGCCTAGGCTTTTGTACCACTCTTTGTTCATATTATGCGAATCGCCATTTCGCTCGCCGCAGACCGGGGCCATCGACGATGGCCCCGCGCAGACTCGAATGTCTTTCCTTCGATCGTCTCGTGCGTAACTTGCAGGGTTGGAAAAAACACGGGTTTAAAAAAAATAAAAAACAGGTTTATTGTTAAGTTTTTTTTATATGTTTAAAACATGTTTAAACCCAAAAGAAAAAAACATGTTTTAAAACATTTTAAAACATGTTTACAACACGAGTGTAAAATGTCAGATTAACCCTGAAAAGCAGAATCGCGAATAAAACTATCAAATAAGCAATACATAATTTATGACCTCAAATAAAATTATCGTTCTGAACTTCTCATTGAATGAATGACGCTTTATCATCAACGCTTATCGGCTCATCTGTCACTATCATCGTGTCATCTCAGACCTCACACCTGCGATCTGCATCACCTTCACCTCCATGAAGCGGTAGGTATTATTAATAATTTTATTTTCATCAAATTCAGATCACTCATATTTAGTTTAAAACATATTTAAAACACAATGATAAAAAACATGTTTTAAACAGTGTTTAAAACAAAAGTGTTTAAAACTTCCACAGTGTTTAAAACCATGCTTAAAACAAGGTGTTTTAAACAATTGTTTAAAACATTCCAACCCTGGTAACTTGACATTTACAGATGTCACGTGGCGGACATCTTCTAAGGAATAGAGTAGGTACTTGGTTTAGTATAGATAATGGTTCGACACTCCGAGAACCGATTTTCGTTGCCTTCTGCGCATGTGGACAAACTTGTTGAGAACCTCTGTAGTCAGGAGTGTCGGATTCTCTTCGATTTGTAACACTGCCAATATGTCAATTTAGCAACGTCGGTTGATTGTCATTAAATAAATTTCAGGATTTAATTCCCAAGTTTTTCGTTAATATAAAGTGTTTGAACACGAAAGTGTTGTATGAACTATTTTGGTTTTCACGTAATGCCCAAATAGGTGTCAACCGCAAAACGGCTAATTTCCAGATCGGATTTCCAGATTTCTTGAAGTTTCAATTTTAAAGTTTATGATCTGGTCACAAATTTTCAATTTCTATTCCAAATACTATTTAAATTGTAATTTACTCTTTCAGGTATGTTATTCTTTTGATTTTCCCATAATTTATTCTCACATTGAAGCAAAACAACATTCAAATTCAACCAAAAATTTTGATCTTCCACAAAGTTTGACAGCAAATTCCTACTATACTGTTGCTATACGAGACCTTAATAGTAGCTACCGGTTGCATACAATACGCATGCGCACGCATTTTGGAAGTGAAAAAAAAACTAAAGCTGAGAGAACGCATTTTAAACAAAGCCCTTACTTGCCCTTTCGCACCAGACACACGCATATTTTGGCAAAAAGATGATGTAGAAACAAACAAAAGATGCGGGCCCCGTGCGGGATCAGAACTCGTCTAGCCGTAGGAGACCAACACGGCAGTTCTGTACGATACCCGAACACCCACGGAGATCGTTGCCGATATGTTCCAAGAACGAATTACTTAAAGATTATATACTGATATAGTGTAATGGTCACGCCGCATGCGTATTGTATGCAATCGGTAGCTACTATTAGTGTCTAATGTTGCTACGAGCAAATAATACTCGTAGGGTCGTTGACGGCTGACGGTAACCGGCAATTTTAGAAAAATT
This sequence comes from Xestobium rufovillosum, assembly GCA_963966045.1. Classification (NCBI taxonomy): domain Eukaryota; kingdom Metazoa; phylum Arthropoda; class Insecta; order Coleoptera; family Ptinidae; genus Xestobium; species Xestobium rufovillosum. Next base: position 18,318,027 of record OZ014499.1, on the reverse strand, counting down.
CAGTAGTTCGCGACAAAACACCCCAGAGTTCCACATACTGACGTCAATATGTCCCATACCAGTGGCCCCCAAAAGCTGCGTAATGGCCAACCAGGTTTTATACTAAACCAAGGAATAGGTATAGGTACATATTGCTAATTTGACAGTAGCAGATGTCAAACTCCAAGCTAACCTGAATCCGCTAATCTAATATTTAATATCTGCGAATGTTTTTGTAAATGTGGAAAAAACTCTTTTCAACAAAAGAGAAGGAGTAAATTTAAACATTGATGACAAGGAGTTATCAATCTTGATGCAAATAAATGCAACACGGTTTTTCTGGTAATATTTGCCATGCTCCTCAGTGTTAGAATTTGACATCTGTCATCAAAAAAGCAATATACGGGTACTATATGGTTACTTACGCTATTTTTAAGTTTCTGATTGGAAGAATTAACAGACATAAATTAAGAATCCGTAAAGTTGAAGTTCGTTAAACTTTATGAAATAATATTAAGTTAAGTAAACTACGTTAATTTTTATTCTAAACACTTATGTAAGTTTCAATGTAGTTTAACTTTTTTAATTATGCTCTTACGTTAATTTATCTTATGCTAAGTGGATCAAAACGGCACTGACCACTTACGTAATAAGTTTCAATACAGTTTAACTTTTCTTAATTATGTTCTTATGTTATGTTACGTTAATAAGTTACATTTTTTATTTAAACTTTTTTCCATATTATTACGTTCTTAGGTTAATTTGTGTTATGTGGATTAAAACGACACTTAAGAAATGCTAAGTACACTACGTTGATTTTTATTCTGAACATTTACGTAAGTTTTAATGCTGTTTAACTTTTTTAATTATGTTCTTACGTTAATTTATGTTATGCTGGATCAAAACGGCACTGACCACTTACGTAAGTTTCAATGCAGTTTAACGTTTCTTAATTATGTTCTTATGCTATGTTGCACTAAGTTACATTTTTTATTTAAACTTTTTTTTCATATTTCTAGCCACAATACCGGTTTAAGCAATTTTGGGATATTCGCAAGGTGTTAAAACTTGAGGCACTAAGCTATTACTAATCCGACGACGACCTTGTAATTTTCATAATTCAAGTGATACTTCCTGTGTACACTTAGACTGAGGGGCTTAAACTTGCTGTAAAAGTGCAACTTCTTACGAGATTTTGTAGATAAGATACAGTATTCCACTCTCTAGTTATGCTATAATTAACTGGGATGAATTAAAACACTCGCCTATGGTTTGTGTTTCAAACTTTCATCCTGGTTAATAATATCCACCATAACCGGCTTGTATACAGGGTGAATCAGGAATCCTTCTATGTATTGGTACTTTTGTTATTTGAAGAGCTACAAAGTCGGTTAAATGAGAGAAAAGTTGCACTATTTTGGGGCCATCTTAAACCTACTTTCAAACTTTCAAAAATTTTCACAGCTTTCTAGATATAATAAAAAAAATTGAAATTTCTGATTTTTTTCTTTGGTTGATAACTCAACTGTGGTTTGTGCAAATGACTTGAATCTTGGAATGCTTACATAAAAGAACGTTGTGCATCGTTTGGTGACATAGGCAGTGCAGTGCGATCTGTCATTTTTGCAGAGCGACAGTCAACTTTTTTTTCCTTTATGGCAGCCATATTCATTTTTGCCGCTCACATTAAGACAGCATTATTATGATTACAACGGTTTTTTAATTTTTTAAATCGAACTTCAAATAAAGAAGTTACAGAGAGAAACATGTTAGCCATGTAATCAAGGTAGCCATGCAACAAAAGAGCCGCGGTAAGTAAAAATTTTTGTCAATAAACAATTTACTTTTTAGTGGAAGCCCACGTATTCCCACCTTTTCTATTTGAAGAGATAGAGATTCGGTTAAATCAGCGAAAACTTGTTCAATTACTAGCAATAAACGATGGTTCCAGAAGAGTTTAAGAAATCGGCTGTGGTCAAAATATTTATGGATATTTTGAAAAGGGTCAATTAGTACTTGGATTAAAATAAAAACCTACATTTATTTTATTTTTTTTATTAACTATGGAACTTTAAAGAACAATAAAACAATTTAATTAAAACGAATAAACAATTTAACAAAATGCCATGAAGCAACAATGTAGGATTTTATTTTAATCCAAGTACTAATTGACCCTTTTCAAAATATCCATAAATATGTTGACCACGGCCGATTTTTTAAAGTCTTCGGGAACCACCGTTTATTGCTAGTAATTACGAAAGTATTCGCTGATTTAACCGAATCTCCATCTCTTCAAATAGAGAAGGTGGGAATACGTGGGCTTCCACTAAAAAGTAAATTGTTTATTGATACTTACCGCAGCTCTTTTGTTGCATGGCTACCTTGATTACATGTGCTAACATGTTTCTCTCTGTAACTTCTTTATTTGATGTTCGACTTAAAAAATTAAAAAAACCGTTGTAATCATAATAATGCTGTCTTAATGTCAGCGGCAGAAATGAATATGGCTGCCATAAAGAAAAAAAAAGTTGACTGTCGCTCTGCAAAAAGGACAGGTCGCACTGCACTGTCAATGTCACCAAACGATGCACAACGTTCTCTTATGTAAGTATTCCAAGTTTCAAGTCATTTGCACAAACCACAGTTGAGTTATCAACAAAAGAAAAAATCTGAAATTTTAATTTTTTAATCATATCTAGAAAGCTGTGAAAATTTTTGCAAGTTTGAAAGTAGGTTTAAGATGGCCCCAAAATAGTGCAACTTTTCTCTCATTTAACCGACTTTGTAGCTATTCAAATAACAAAAATACCAATACATAGAAGGATTCCTGATTCACCCTGTATAATATATTATGTCACCATATCAAGTTAATTTCTTGCATTTGTATTTGCCAATTATTAGCAGAATACACTATGTATAATTTAAGTGGTTCACTGGAAAAAAACAATATTTTTCAAATTAATGGCAGTATAAGTTGCAGTTTTTCTCACTGTCCTGCATTAGATAGATACTTAATTAATCACTTTCATATAATTTTCCATAAAAAAGTTGTTGTATTCGGAAAACTCAAGAATCAATAGGTTTTTAAAAGGCAGCAAGAAAAAACATTTTTTCTATTGAACCACAGAACCAGTATTTGCGTTTACTTGTTCAGTCTTGAACAGCACTAAATAATACCTTGGGTAGTTTTCAGTAGAACGATGAGAAGAAGGCTGAATAAGTTCAATTTACGGACCCACAGAAGAGTTCTGGTCCAATAGGTGATGGGCTGAAATTGATCGATATTGGAATGATGAAGGGTGGTCTATAGGTGCCTAATCATAGATGAACCCAGGTTCACTTTAAATTAGTGCGTAGAAGACCTGGGGAACGTTACCATGAGCGCATGAATGCAATATAGAAAGGATGATAAAGCCATCACGACCTTCTGGCTTAAACTACATTGAGAATTACTAGAATTACTAGCATGTCTTCATCATCCTTCAACTCTGGAAAAACTTGGTGATGCTCCGCAAGAGGAATGAGAAATAATTCCTCGAAGTTTTTTTTTTATAATTTGATTCAACAAGTTGTTTGGTCGTACATCTGGCATAGAGGGTGATCCAACACGGTATTAAATTTGAATTTTTGTTGTGAACATTTAACGTGTGTTCCATGGAAAATGTTATCTTGCCGATTTAATATGTTTTGCGTTTTTCATTACCTATTTATTTCTAATTGACATATTGTAATAATGACTAAGATTTGTAGTTTTTACGGAATAAAATTCGCTTGAAAACTATTACATTTTATACTTATACTTTATATTTTAATCTGTCATTTATTAAGAAATGAAGAACAAAAATTGCGATAGACCACTTCATTTGATCATCAGCAGTGTAGGTATTTCAACGTTGCACTACTTTCGCTATCTCTCTCGCATTGCAAACTTAGTTTCACTGAGATGAGATACGTATCACTTGAGTATAATTACCTTTTAATGCGGTAGGTACCTACTCGCAATCAAGAATATAATGGAAACTCGTTTTACACAATTCAATTCCTGTTAATCGATATTAAAATAGTTATTTACGTAACCAGTTATGAAAAGACTAATTTTATTTGACGAATATAATATTTGCCAAAACGAGCGAACGAAGTGAGCGAGTTTTGCAAATTATATGAGTCAAATAAAATTAGCCTTTTCATAACGTGTTAAGTACAAAATTTTATCTAACCCCGCTTTAAAATAAACAAGAATTGTGCTACTCCAAATAATGTAACATCCCTTGTAGCCGTACAAATAAATTCAACTTCATCGCTTTACCTTGGCGTTGCTATGGATACTATAAATAACTATTGTCAGTGATGAGTTTTTTTATTTCAAATTACGCCAAAAATGGATGATTCTGATGTAGATATGCCTTCTGATATAGAAGAATCAGCGAATTTGGCAATAGATTCAATAATACCCTGTAATAAATGCTTACTTTTGTTTTTGCTTTTAAATATTCAGTTACGTAAAAGTTCATTACATAACTAGTTATGAAAAATATGACGTTTCGTAATGTCAAAAATGCATTTAAAATGTGACATTTCATAGCGGGGTTAGATAAAATAATGTCATTTGCATATTATGTAATGTAAATGATTTTAGTTATAAGGACATGCCTTTTATTTGTATTTCTCGTATTATTTGTTGCTGATGTGTTATAGGGTATCAAATAGGCAAGACACATACAGTCATTGGAGCAAACTTAATTTCCGAATCATCAAAACCATTTTTATCATTTCTTAGACCTTGACTACGTATGAACTACGCACATGTTTATGTTTATAGGACATTAATAACATTAATATATTTTATGTTTTTAATTAAATTTTTATCGGAATTAATTGAAAATTTTCTTGGAATTTCACAAATTATCCGTCGCAATTCCCCAGAAAACTAAATCTCGAACAAGAAACTGCTAGGCTGCGCAAAGAATAATGAAGAAAAAAGAGTTATGCTGCAATTTACTTCGTAACAGAAGGTCCACTGCGGGCGAGATTGCCGACGCTGATGACAAGCAATACATAAAACAATAATCTCTTTCAACAAAATCTTCTGCCAGTCGCCGACATATTAATTTCTGTTCAGAGGCGACTGCGAAAGACTGTTTTTTTGCGTTGGAGTTTGTTCACTCTTCTTTCGCACAAACACAGACAAAAACAGTTAATTAGTTTTGATACGATCGACTAAGCTTGAGTAATATGTCTTGTTTGCGTCACAGGGGGTTCCTCAAGTCAATTTGAAAGTTCTCGAGGTGTAATTATCATTAACCTTATACACAACTACCAGATTATAGACTGCTTAGATAACAGAATGTCCTACCAGACTTAACTGGATTCTTCCATGCCATTATGGTTCTCAAACTTTTGCCATCGCGGACCCTTTTTTCACCATAAATTTTTACCCAGAGATCCTAGAATCTCACTGTGTTTTGTATCTCGAGTGGAATCATCTGGTTCTCTACAAACTCGTTTCGCACAATAAGCTTATGGTACTTTTACATATAGTGTTGTTAGGGAATATTAAATAATTTACGTTGTATTTTTTATATTATACAGCACGAGAGTTTTGAAAGGGCGGAGAAATTCTTAAATGGAAGCAAACTAGTGTTGGCTACTGAGTAAGAGATTCGACTCGCTGAGTCGAATCAGATACCTGATTTAAAAGAGTCGATTTAGTAAACCCAGAAGAGTCGACTCTGCGACTATACTTGGGCCGCCGAACAGACGGAGTGATCACCCTGCAAGCATGAGCTCTAGACGGGACCACTATCAATTTAGGACGACAGAACCGCAGTGATGCGCTTTCTTTAGAACCAACGAAGTCGCATCACTCCAATTCGGTCGTCATAAATTAACATTGGCCCCGCTAGAGCACGTTCTTGCAGGGTGATCACTCCGTCTGTTGGGCGGCCCACGTATAACTAAAAATGAGCGATAAACACCCCTTTCACCGAGTGAGTGTTTCACTTTTACGGTTTCTACTGGACGTAAGCTGTCCAGGTAACTTCAGTGCCAAATGAAATGAAGCATAATAATATATTTTACTATAAGTTCCATTCTCGTTGAGGTAGCTAATCAGCAAAGTTAAGAGCGATTGTTTCAGTCAAACAAGAAAAGACTGTCCAGAGTACAAACTTGAAAAAAAATTCAAGTGTACTTCAGTACTGCCTAAATAAACGATTCCTCCTCCCCAAGTGACCTTGATCTCATCGGAAAGAAAAGTTTCACCGGTTACAACGTTTGTTCCACAATGGCAATGCGTTTGAAATAACGGAACCAAAAATAAACAAACAAAACACATGCATCAGACACAAACAGATATTTCGGTTACCAAAAATATCGCAGAAACTTCATAAATGGAATATTACGTTCTTTGTTTTAACTAGTAGGCCACCAACCCATTAGAAGTGCTTCCTACAGTGCCCCAATATTATATTCGCCGTTATAACGAAAAACGAAAGCTTGCTGTGGCCCTGGTGATGCTCACGGCACCGCGTGAAAGCGTGAATGAGCATCCCAAGTTATTTTCGACATAGGATGAAAAAATAAGTAATTTTATTACAGAAGTTTCTTGTGCTCTTGAAGTTGGTGTTGTCAAAGTTTCCTTACATATTTATCTCCGAAAGAATCACCTTATTATTAGCTTCCTAGCCGAGCTAGGTAGCTATTGTGATAGTCGTTTATTGACCATGGTGTTTTTTAATCAAATGTGGACGTTTCAGGTCATTCTAAGACTTTTTGGCAAGATGGCACATTTCCGTCCGTATGTATGTGTGTGTGTGTGCGTGCGTGCGTGCGTGCGTGCGTGCGTATGTCTGTTGGCACTTTTGTGGGAAAACGGCTCGACAGATTTTGCTGAAATTTTGCATACGTATATCAGAGATGGTCCATAAGAAACTGACGGGCGGTTTTTTAAAGCACTTTTGAGCCGAGATATGGCGTCATCGAACATTTTTTTCAATGAGACCGTATATATTTTTGTATTGCATCGGATAGAGGGTATTCTTCTCTACACGATGTGCGAAAATCGTAATAGGTTGTATAAGGAAAAAAATTGAGAAAAAAATTACGAAAAGAAGGCGCGCGCCAAATGCGCCGTCCAGTTCAGTTGTGGCTGTGGCTAGGAAGCTGTTCTAGTTTTTTTCTTATGGAAGCCATATTGTATTTTCACATAAATTTAAAAGGCCTAATTTTCCTGATTAAATTGGTATGCCACATGAGTGATGAGTGATACTGAATTGTTCGAACAACTACTCCTTCGGCAAGTATCCCGAAAGGCATTGAATTATAGAAATGCATTCGGATTTTTTGTGTAGTTTCAACATCCATACATGACATGTTTTAAGGCATTGTAGATTTATTTGGCATTTTGATTCCAGAATTCTATGTACTTTTGTTTTATCTATAATTCATGGCACGATGGATTTATTTATACACGAATAGTGATTACAATAATATTAATGTACCGTCAAATATTTTTAAGAGACATTCGTTTCAAGAGAGACTTTCCTGGTTTTTGATTTAAAACGTATCATATAATAATAATAATACTAATAACATTAATAATGAAGGTCTTTATTATCTGCCAAAAATAAGAAAACAACAATTTCAATGTAAACATTTCGAACCGTTACAGAGTTAAATCAATAAATCTCTTCAGAATTACAAAAATGTTATATGAACAAAATGGTAAATACACAAAATAGTCATTCAAAACCGATAATTGCAATGGTAGGAGACGGAAAGTAAGAAAGAATGAAAGAAAGAAAGAAAAGAAGGAAGAAAAGAAGAAAGAAAGAAAGAAAGAAAGGAAGGAAGGAAGAAAGAAAGGAAAAAAGAGAAAAAGACTGAAGCAGAGTGAGTGGTGCGTTTAATAGTAATTACAATATAAAAATATGAGACAAAATAATAAGATCACATTGCACAAAGGCTTACGACCTGATGAGAGAGGTGATGGCGCAACGAAGTTTTAAAGCTCGCCGGTAAACTACTTTAAAACCAACCAGGAACCGCATTGTACGCAGTGCAAACACGATACGAAAAGGATCTTTTAAATAACTGCAGTTTGTGGTTAGGTACTGTAAGTATGTCCTTTCTCCGAATGTTCACACTGTGCACATCCGTCTTGAAGCGTGTTTTTTGATGTAAATATGGTGGAGTCTTATACAATATAACTGTGAAATATGCAGGCGCTATGTAAAATCTACGGTAGTGCATATTCACTCAAGATATGTATTTTCCTCCGTTTGTGGGTTATGGTTATATGATGCTCTCTACGTATATCCAAATATCAAACGCAAAACACGAATTCTGAACGACCTGCACCCTCCTGGCCTGTGCAGCGTCAATACAAGGACCGTAAACGCTATCCCCAAAATTAAACAATGACAGGACCATCAACTCGCACAACAGAACCTTAGTACTTTGATCAATAAATTTTCTAAAGGTGTATATACGTCTAAGATTTCCATAGGCTTTCCGAACCATGGCCCAATATATGCATTAAATCTAAGATTGTAATTCATCTGAACACCCAAATTACGAGCACAATCAGTGTACACTGTACATACTCCAGTACAATGTTGTTGTTACTACTCACGCTTTCATTATAATTTTCTTATTTATGGCATACCAATTAAATCAGAAAAATAGGGCTGTCCAAATATGTAAAAATCCCAATATGGCTTCTACAGAAACATATCCTGAAGATGATTTTTCGGAACGAAACGTTTTACGAATTTCTCAGCGCCAATTTGAAGAATGCTCTTAGTTTGTCCTCTGTAAATAAAAATACATATATAGTTAGTGCCTGCACTTATTCTAAATGCAACCAAATCTCATGATAAAGAACATTCTCAGTGTGTTACTTGCGCGCCCCAGTTTGAGTACCGCTGATACAACGAACGAAAATAACATGTGATACTAATATCTAGTATTAGGTATACCCGGTATACAAAAGCCATTATTTTATACAAAGGGAATGAATTACGGGGGAGAATAAAATATCAGATTTCAATTCGTTTCAATTTCTAGGACACTTGGAAGTTCGTCATGAAATACAATGCAGTTTTATTTCCACTTTTCCTCCTGTTTCCCTTAATTGCATTTTGTTTTTGTTATTTTCATAGCCACAAAATCTGTCTTCATAATCTTGCCCGCAGGTTATCCAGCTTTCATTTTCTGTAACTATTACTCCAGTTGTGTATTTTATTACCAGATGCTCAATGGGGAAAACCCGTAAATTTTGAAAATGATCATATTGAATAGTTTACTACCCAAAACAAATTCCGCAACTTTCGATTTTTACATTTGAGTCTTATTTTCGTCATAATGGGGAAGACCCGCTTAATTGAATTTATAACTTTTAATACTGTAATATCAAGCACAAATAAAATACGTATCGCATACCACGTAAAAATTTTGATTATGCACCGTGCCAAAAGAAAAACATGCAACTGGAAAAGCAGCATAACCGGGAGGGCTAAAGCGCGCGCTTTCTGTGACGTAGGAGGCCTATCCGTTGCGCCATGGTATAACGCGTCTCCCTGGATAAAATGGGGAGGAGTCAAGGAATGAGCGGGCGCTCAGGGTGTTAACGGATCGATTTGCGCATGTGAAAATCCCTACCTAATCTGTAGGCTCCGTACGTCACAGCGTCATTCAAATATTGTGTTTCAAGCGTGATGCACGTTTACTATTTAATTATGACGAAAATAAGTCTCAAATATAAAAAACGAAAGTTGCGGAATTTGTTTTGGATAGTAAACTATTCAATAGGATCATTTTCAAAATTTGCGGGTTTTCCCCATTAAATACGAAACATGCGTCACGCTCGAGACACAATATTTGAATGACGCTGGTGACGTACGTGACCACTGGGCCCGACAGATTAGGTAGGGATTTTCACATGCGCAAACCGATCCGTTTGCACCCTGAGCGCTCGTTTATTTCTCGACTCCTCCCATTTTTTTCAGGGAGACGCGTAAACACTGCGGCGCAACGGATAGGTCTCCTACGCCACAAAAAGCGCGCGTTTTAGCCATCCCGGTCATGCTGCTTTCTAAGTTGCAAATTTTTCGTTCAGCACGGCACATAATCAAAATTTTTACGTGGTACGCGATACATATTCTATTTATGCTTGATATTACAGTACTAAAAGTTATAAATTCGATTAAGCGGGTCTTCCCCATTGTAGGTTCATTAGTGTTAAGGGCTCCATAGACTTTCGTTCTTTTTACACGATTGTAAGCAGCCAAGTTGAACTTAAACAATCCATAACTCATGTAACAGACTACCTAATTTTATTAATGTGTCGTAGATTTTATCAATCGTGTGTTTATAATTTAACGAATTTGTATACGTATATCAAACTTTTGTCCTGAGAGCTGAGATAAGCCAACCCTGTAGATAGCAGATAACTGCAAACTTTCTCCCTTAAATGATGCATTGTCTTTGTCCGTGTTCGAGTTTTCTCTTTCTCTTCACATATTCTGCACTCTCTTCATTCCTCGTCCAATATCTTCTTTCCTAGTTCCAGTATCTAATCCTTGTTATCATCTTCTGCCTACCATTCTCTCTATTTCCCCCTAGGTTCTTTGGGAACCCCTGTTTTAAAATTTCTTTATTTTTAGTATCATAACTTGCTTTTCCAACTTCCTCTCTGCTCCTTCAGTTAGGTATAGGTCTCTGTCCCTGCCGACCATCTCCACTTCCAGGAGCTTAGACTGATGCGTATTATCTTGATCTCCTCTGGGGTATACGCATTTCTTCTGCAACATTTTCTTCTCTTCATCTCCCATTTTTGAATCGCTGTTTCTTCTTATTTTCTCCAAACACTCTTCTAGTAATTTGTTTCCCGTTCCTTGCATACATTTTTTCTCGTATTTAATTACTCTTTTCCCTGCTTCTGTTCTCAATTTCGGCCTTTCATCTCCTCAAGTATAATATGTGATTGTTCCCTCCACCTCACAGTGGGACCAATCACGCGAAAAAGTGGCCGAAATAGAGCTTCAAGAATTTCTTGAAAACGCTACTTAAATGGGCTTACTTTAAAGAGAAAATCCTGTAGTTTACGATTAAAATTCTTTCCTTACCTATTAGCCCAGATTTTACTTCTCTAATTAAAAAAAACTGAGAAAATTACTTTATCACAGGGTCGTTTAAAATATCTTTCTGCAGTGCAACTGAAACATTCGAACTTTCGTTTTCCGTAACAAAAAGCGTTTAGTACCTACCGATTTGGTACTGCCGAACGGGAATATTTTGTTAATTAAGAAACTGAAATAACAGACTGAAACTTTTTTATTAAGGCTTATGTAAATCTTAAATCTTATATTAAGTATGAACCACATAAATCACTCAAAATGGTGTTTTTAAAAATAATATTCATTATTCAATTACTTTATTAATTAATCAATCAATTAATTTTTTAATAAAGAATACTGGTTGAACGAAACGCATTTGGATATACAGGGTGTCCCAGAACAACGGGGCAATATTTATGGAGGATATAGTTTGGGTCAAAATAACACTTAAAGCCTTCTTCAGGACTTGACCTTTAAGGGCGAATAGCTTCGAAGGGGTGCGTCCTAGAAAAAAATTCTACATACTTTAAGTGTTATTTTGACCCAAACTATATGCTCCAGAAATATTGCCCCGTTGTTCTGGGACCCCCTGTAGGTAAGTTTAGTTATGTGGACTTATTTCTGGCCCAGGAATATGTGGTTAAGCCCTGTCCACTTATTTTAGAGACACTCTGTATCTGTATACTTAATAGTGATTCAGAATGGGTACGCCAAACTTCAAGTGATTATAGAGGAGCTCAAAGTAAGAAGAAAAGGTCCTTTAAACATGTGTTCAAAAGTTACTGCTAACAAAGATACAGGGTGTTGAAGTTTTTCGAAAAATAATTATTATCCTCGAAACTAGGAAGACCACTGAATTAAAATTTTGGTGACGATTGTCCTTTGCAGACTTCTGCTGGTCTAAAACATTTTGGTTTTGTACTGGCAAATGGCATCGCAGGTCGTTTTAGAACAATTGATTTGTTTGATTAATTTTTAAATCATATTTGCAGATCATAAACAATTTCACAAAAAGCTGTTTCACTCGGAAAGTAAGCAGCTTACGAAAAAATTCGAAAGTGCCGATTTTCTTCCAAATTGAACGCAGATATAATAATAATAATGATATCATCCCCACCCCGACTTGTTCTGTGTTCTCTCTCAACCAGCACCTCTCTAACACATGTTCTCATGTCTCCTCCTCCGCCCCACATACCCTACACATTCTCCTGTCTTCGCTTTCAGGGGAAAGCGAAGACAGGACCTCCCCCCTCTCATCTCATTTCCCAGTCTAAATCTTGCCACCCTTATTATCTTCTCTTCCCTTCCCCTACTTCGTAGATATCTCGGTAGTCCCGCTGCCCTTATTTCTTTATATTTGCTGTTGTATCTTGAGTGCCTTATCTTCTCTTCTTTATCCTGCACTTGTATTTGTCTGTCTCTCTCCTCTACCTCCCTCACCATGTTCCATCCTGCTGTTCTCAAGTTCTCCACTTCTTCGGCTGCATATTCTCGCTCCTGATAGAATTTCTCTCGCCTCTCCTCTCATTTCGATTTTTCTCTTTCTCCCTTCCGTACCTCTTCCCCACACTGCCTGGCTAACTCATTGCCGCCCCCACCTCTTAACTTTTCCTCACATTTCATGGCTCTCTTTCCTGCCCTAGTTCTTAGTTTTTCTCTCTTTGTTTCGTCTCTTACCATGTACCCTGGTGTTACCCAGTCTAAGCCCAGTGTCCACCTTATGCACTGGATCCCCTCTATCTTCTCTCTCTCTCTTCCCTCCCCCAAATTTCCGCTCCATACATGGCTATGCTGCTCACTAATGCGTCAAACAACTTTACTCTTCTTTTCCAGTCGCCCCCAAAATTCCTCTTCCCTATTCCCCATACCTGCTTCATTGCTATTGTTGCCTTTCTTACTCTCTCTCTCTCTCACGTGCTTCTCTTGGCCCCCATTCTTTTGTAAGATGAATCCTAGATATTTAAACTTCCCCACCTCCTCCAACTCTTCCCCCTTCCACCCCCACTTCTCTATGGAACGCAGATATAATGTATCTGGCAATTACCTGAATATATCAGTGTTGTAACATAGTTTAAAGAAAATGTAGGGACTCTCTGGCATCAGTAAAAAAGCAAAACTTTTTAGAACAGTCTATAAGTGTAAATCGTCCAAAAAATTTCAATTCGATAGCGTCCAAACATAGTTTTTGAAGGAAACTTCGCCACCCTGTACCTTTGTTAGTAGTCACTTTTGGGCACTTGCTCATAGAAACTTGTCTTCTTATTTTGAGTTTCTCTGTTTTCATATGAAGTTTGGAGTATGCGTTCTAAATCACCCTGTATACTATGCATATACATACCTACAATTGATGAATATAAAAACCTTCTCATAACTCGTTCCTGTGAAGTGGATGATCCTGATCGAGAGTTTCCAGAATTTAAATTATGAATGTAGGCTACCTTTTCACTGACAGTGCACTATTCGCTTTCAAAGAATTGGCCTCAAAAAATAGTACTGTTATGTTGAGATGGCGGTAAGGAATAATTCAATAGTTCTCGGCTTGTAGCGATGGAAACGTTTGGTGATATCAAATTTAGATTTTAGATGAACACATTTTAACACGAGTTAGTTTTATTACTTACGCCGTCCAAGAGCAATATTCTTTATAAACCAGCTCATGCATTACAAGTCCGATTCAATTTCATTAAAAGTTTATTTTTTACAAATCTGTTCTAGTGTGTACCCGTATCATTGAATTTGATAAATACGAAATAATAAACGCAACTCCATATGAACATAACACATTTTACAAAAATCGAAGTTTGATATGTATATTACATTTCTTCTTTTTTGCTAATTAGGGTTGTTCAATTACATATAATATTATATATAATTATATAATATAAGCGTCATTAACGGAATCAGCGGTGTTTCTTTGTGAGATGAAGCCGATGTCTGGCATAATTACTTAAAGGACCTTGACTAGCAAAAGTTCGCGGATTTTTACAGGAAGCTGATATTCGTACAATGGTTAACTGACTATTCAAAAGTATTTGCCTATTAGCGCTCGTCACTGGGACACTAATTTGCCTCGATTAGATAAAATGATATCACTGGCATTTTAACGCAGTTTATTAATTTTGTACGTATACACTATACAGGATTTTTCGATATCCACCCCAAACGGTTAGAAATACTAAAAAAATACATACAAAAGTTGTTTCCAGGTAACTGCTACATATATGCACAATTTATAATTATTTTTAGCTATACGTCATGTCCGATATTTAACTTTTGCAGGTCAACTTCGCTACCATCACCATAAAGTTTTCAGTCCGAAGACGCGTACCTCCATCCTTTCCTATCCTGAACTAACCTACGCATTTTCCCAAAAGTTGAACATCCTGCATCTCTAACTATTTGAGAGCAGTAGTTTAATCTGGGCCTACCCCTACCTCTTTTTATTCCTATCTCTGACTCTAGTATGTCGCGAACTAAGCCTTCGTGCCTCAGAAGGTGTCCTAACATCCTATCTCTCCTATTCCTTACTGTCTTCCATAAATGTCGCTTTTCTCCAACTTTTTCCAAAACCTCTCTGTTGCTATCTTCATCATGCGTCTATAGCACCACATTTCAAATGCTTCAAATTTTTCCCTATCCGTATATTTTTTCCTATCTGTATATTAATTCCAGCAACTTCGATATATACATTGAAAACTAGAGGCGATAACGCACATCCCTGCCTTACTCCCTTTCGGATATCTACTTCTCTATGTTCCTGCTCAAGTTCTATAACTGCCGTTTGCTTTTTGTATAGATTATGAATTATTCTTCTATCCCTATACCTCATCCCTACATTTTTGAGCACTTCGAACATCTTCTTCCATTTTACATTGTCGAAGGCTTTTCCAAATCTACAAATCCTATATAGGCGCTCTTTCCCTTTTCTATTGTTTCTTCTATTATTACTCGTAAAGCTAGAATGGCCTCTCGCGTTCCCCTATTTCTTCTAAATCCGAACTGATCTTCTCCTAATATTTCTTCCATATCCTTCTTTGCACAATTCTAGTTAAAATTTTTGACGCGTGGGAAGTTAAACTGATCATTCTAAAATTTTCACACCTATCCGCGCCTTTCCTTTTTGGCAAAGCTACTAGGATGTTCGTTTGTAATCTTCTGGAATCTCGCCTGTCAGATATATGCGACTAACTAGTTTAAATAAACGATCTATTACATCTTGACCTGCGCAATTTAAGATTTTTGCCTGCAATCCATCTATACCTGATGCTTTATTGTTTCTTAAACTTTTTGGTGCTAGTTCAAACTCTTCTCTCATTATAGGACACCCTAGGTTGTCCCCCTCTACACTGCTTTCCCTTTCTAATATATCTCGTCAACAATAAAAATTAAAAAAAAATTGTGCTGAAATGGGTTTGTACAAAATGTTGCTGGCTCTCCTAGTATAAGGGAAGAACGTGCATTCTCTATACTGCTTTCGCTTTCTAATATACAGGGTGTCTCATTATATTTTGACGCATTTTAACACCTTATATCTACCGAACCACTTGAGATATTAGTGTGCGGTTTGCACCAATGAGTTACGTATGACTTCAAGTTTTTTATGACTACTACTGAAAATATTTTACTACTTCCAGTTCATAAGGACCGGAAAAGGTCACTTTTCATATTACTGCAATTTTTTTAACAGGGCACCCTGTATATAATTAAATGTTGAAAAAGTTGCATCTTTTAGCTATCTAACGGTGTGCTGATCATCGGTAAGGGGATAGCTGACAATTTGGACTAAAAAAACTGCAGAATCGGACAAAATCTTTGTAGAAGCAGAAAATTTCAAGTGTGCTGTGATTCATTGCAATAAACGATTCAACAATCTGTGAAACGTCTGCTTACATTTGGATTATTTGAAATAAATTAAACGGTTTTATAAAGTTATACGTAATAAATTTCAAAATTTTAAAACAATAAATTAATAACTATCTATAACAAATTTTGTGCTTCTACAAAGAATCTCAGCTATCCCCTTACCGATGATCAAATCTAGCATACCGTTGATGGATAGCTAAAAGATGCGACTTTTTGAACGATTAATTATATACAGGGTGTCCTATTAAAAAAAGTGCAATTGCAGTAATATGAAAAGTGACCTTTTCTGGTCTTTATGAACTGGAAGTAGTAAAATATTTTAAAAGTAGTCAAAAAAACTTGTAGTCATACATAACTCATTGGTGCAAACAGCACACTAATATCTCAAGCGGTTCCGTATATATAAGGTGTTAAAATGCGTCAAAATATAGACACCCTATATCTCGTACTTCCTGTCCCGCATATACGTTTCTCAAATATTCTTTTCACCTATCTGCCTTCTCCTCGATTCCGATTAGGATATCTCCTGCCTCATTTCTAATGTTTTTGATACTAGTCCAATTTCTCTAAAATTTCTCCTAATCATCATCATCATAATATTAAAAGCGAAATGGCACAACACTTTACGGGTGGGGATGGATATCGGTCGCTCGGTCTCTTTTCAACTGGCGGAGATCGTATGGGTGAGGTCGTGCACTCGATCAGGTGTTTCTTTAACGCAAATAAGAAAATTGCATCGGCATCATTCCGATGGACGCTTGGATCTGCTCAGCGCTGTTTGCAGAATGGGTTTTTGCCGTATTAAATTAAACGCAATTAATTATTTAAGAATATTCTATGGGAATATTTTGTGGTGCACCTGGGATGCACCTACGTTTTAAGTATAATTACTACACAGATTCACCACTCCGTAAAAGTCGTGGAGCGTAGCCCACGGGTTCATCTAGTTATGATTAAAATAACAACTAACCAACCCTGACGCAAAGATCTTTTCCTGGAATTATTTATAAGTTTTAACACATATGTGTTATAAAACAATAAATTTATTCATTAAAGAATAAGTCTCACTGTGTTGTTTGTGTGAACTCTGCCGTGTGATCAGCTGGGCTGTTTATTTAAATTATTATTTGTTATCTAATTTACTGTAATAATTATTATATATTAATATAGCGATAGCTTTGAAATTGTTCGGTGGTCTTACAGTTAGATATATTTTTGGTTAAATTATGATCATTTCCACAAACAGTTGGATACGTTGTCTCATGATTAACCTTTTTTTATTTTATTTCAATATAAATTATACAAATTACTGCTATCTATATGTTTTTGTTTATCTGGCATAAAGGTTGGAGGTCGAACTCTTGAAATAATTTAAAGGAACAAAACATTTCCTACATGTATTGTCTAGAATATCCATTTGTAATTTGTTGTTTTTAATTTATGTCTTTGATTTAGGCGGTATTTCCTAGGCTGATAATGTAATAGTTTCACTCAATTAGGACTAAATCGATTAGCAATTCTTGGAATCAAATACGCATATTTCAAATTTCTGACCAGAAATAAGCTGAAGTAGGTATTTCTAATTTACAAAAATAACAGCAAGGCAGAAGATGTAAGAAACATTCAAAGGTATGAACCTTCAAATTTTTCAAGCAAATATGTAACTGAATTCTCCAAATAAACTTTAACCTAGAAACCTAGATGTTGTAACAGATGACATCATGCCTCCATCAATATTATTGCAGTGATGGTTTGAAGATTTTCAACCCAAGGATTCCTCGATGACATTTTTGTCTTCCGTTTCTTCTTCATCACAGATTGCATCCTTATTTTCGAAAATTTTAATACCCACCTTTGTTATTTATAGTTGCTGACAAACTTGCCCCTTCCTTGCATAACACACTCAAGACACAAATTCACTCCACCCTTAAACTAGAAACAACTAGTTTATTTAGTTTTGTGTCATTTGGATCTATTTTCGAAGCAATTCTCTTGTTTACAAACGTAATACAATATGTTCCAGCTGTAAACATAGTGCAAAGAACCCGATTGTTATTGTATTTGAGTCGTTATACATACAAGAACGATATAAATTTCTTGTGATATTAGAAATACCAGCTAAGGTCAGCCTGTTCGATAAAATAATGTAAATAAATTTTATTCGAGATATACGATGTTATGTAAGTTGCAGTAAAAAGACAACTTTGAAGTTCCCTCTATGAAGAAATGGGAATTTGGCTACTGTGATATATGAAGAATTTGAACGGTGTGCACGATGACAAGGGAGGTATTTATGGCATGTTAGATACTAAACAAAAAGGTAGTCTCAGTATATCCAAGATATTTAATTTTAACTGCGCGGTTTGAATATATGGCTTATTTTAGTGGATAATTTTCCATCAAAAACTGAAAAGCTGTCACTGAAGTAGGGCCTTCTAACCGATTCTTTATGGTACTTTCACATGAGGCATACTCTGGCTTGCAAATGGCTATACATAGAATGAGCAAAAGGCTTCTGATTTTAATCCTAATTAAATAAAGCACAAACACAATTAGTGATACTGGACCGTTCGTTCGAACAAATACTCCTCGGGCAAATACCCCGCCAGGCATTGAATTATAGAACTAAATCCAGATTTTTTGTACTACGAGACGTTTCAGACTGCAACCCCACCTAAGGTGGCTTAGAAACAATCCTAATTTGTCTCCATGTACGTACGTGCTTTTAAGCAGGTCTTTGTTCAAATATTGAATATTTTGAAAGTGTATGGAAAACCGCAGACCAACTGGTTTAGTCCTTCTGGGACTCATCAGTACGGTGTTTCCCCCTACACACTCAAACCATGCAATTTAATCTTGCTATATATGCTGCCGCGCTCTGGACAGATATCAGCAAGTGGCAACTACTTTGAGTAATTATCTGGTATTAATTAGTGATACTGGA
Source organism: Xestobium rufovillosum (assembly GCA_963966045.1). Taxonomy (NCBI): domain Eukaryota; kingdom Metazoa; phylum Arthropoda; class Insecta; order Coleoptera; family Ptinidae; genus Xestobium; species Xestobium rufovillosum. The sequence continues at coordinate 18,299,124 of OZ014499.1, read as the reverse complement.
CCGTTCGAAGAACTACTCCTCGGGCAAATACCCCGCCAGGCATTGAATTATAGAACTAAATCCAGATTTTTTGTACTACGAGACGTTTCAGACTGCTACCCCACCTAAGGTGGCTTTGAAACATTCAAAACATGCAATATTTGAACAAAGACCTGCTTAAAAGCACGTACGTACATGGAGACAAATTAGGATTGTTTCAAAGCCACCTTAGGTGGGGTAGCAGTCTGAAACGTCTCGTAGTACAAAAAATCTCTTAGTGGGTATTTTTGGATATTATGATGATTAGGATTTTTCGCATTATGTTGAAGTAACCCATCTACCTTAGAAGTTTATTACACTCGTTATAGATCACCTCATATATAAACTCGTTTAGTAACTAGTTGATGTAGGTTTATTAAAACATACACGTTAATGAATAAAGTGAAAACTTTTTCGTTGTTCCTCCCAGTAAATATTGGCTGTTGAGGTATTATCCTCGTTATCTTCGGGTGGGCGGTTGATAACTGGTAACTTTTTAGAAGTAAAATAACGAGCATTTTCCTCCTCAGTGACTACCAACAATTAAATATGTTTTCCATAAATTAATAAGGAAGAGTGTATATTTCTGTTGACACATTCTGAGTAATTGCTGATGGATTTCAAATTCCATCCTGAATACAAACCTTTATAGAGATTTAAATAAATCGCACATGACCAATTTAATTGTATATACCTATATCGCCTGATGATTTTTATCGACTAATGGTCTGGGAAATGAACCACATGGGAGGTTTATCAGTTGTCAACCGCAGACATATTTTACGATGGCAGATTTACAGATTGCCTAGATTTATTTATTGAAAGGGATGCCGCTCTTGTTTTGTGAAAACATATGTAAGTGTGGACGGATAATGTAACACACATCACTCAAGTTTTATCACAAAACAACACAGATAATTAGTGATCTTGTGTTTTTTTTTTGTTTCGTACAGCGGCAATATTTGAATCTGTAGAGGCACTTCAGAAAAATAAGTAGATAAATATTGTAAAAAGGGAGCATAGTAAAGTGATTGTTGGATTACTGTTTGAGTGCAACGTTATGCTGTCTTGTTTGTAGTTCGTGCTCTAGGCTCGTCTTCAACTTATCAACCTGATATTTCGTTCAAACAGTTGAATTAAAAATAGGTCTGAAGTTAATGGGGTGAAATCGTAGATATATTTCTCGTGAAATATATAAGCATGAAATTTTTCTTTTGTTAGTTTAAAAAATTAAAGAAATGGAAGCAACGCATTATTTATTAAAAGAGTAGAATCTGGCTTGCACGTAGTATAAATGACATAAAATTCGTAAAACTTTGTGTGATCTGGTGGAGTTAGAAATATTTTATGTGGGCGGACGTTTAAAAAGCTTGTCACATGCAGTAGAAGACCCTGCTAAACTCGATCTCGTCAAGCAGACTGTGAGGCGATCATAATTTTATCAAGTTCTGACATACGCTTGAGCTGCTCGTGGGATATTTAGATAGATATAAGTATCCGCTATACTTGGGCCGCCCAACAGACGGAGTGATCACCCTGCAATCATGAGCTCTAGGCAGGACCACTATCAATTTAGGACGACCGAACCGCAGTGATGCGCTTTCTTTAGACCCAACGAAGTCGCATCACTCCAATGCGGTCGTCATAAATTAATATTGTCCCCGCTAGAGCACGTTTTTGCAGGGTGATCACTCCGTCTGTTCGGCGGCCCAAGTATAGTATTCCTATCAAAGACGTTCTATTTCTCTAGATACCAAGTGACACTTTAATACAGCTGAAAACATGCGTGCTACAATAAATATTTTCCGTCTTAGTCGGAAGCACGCAAAAATGGATTTTGCGTCTATTGTAAGAGAAAAGGTCAAATCTGACATTCACTGGGTAACCTTGATTTCACTAGTTACCGAGTTGTCAGTGTTAGTTGCAAATTAGGTACCTACGAGAAAATTAAATCTTTTAGGAGAGTGAGCATCGAGTAGGCAAGTTAAGCAGATATTCTTACTCTTAGGAATATTTTAAAATAATATGTACTTGTAGTTTCTTTAGTCAAGTAGCTGTTAAAGTAAATTATTATTAAGTAACAGAAATTCATAGGCAAAACTTGAATATCGACAATTGATAAGTTAACTCTCGTGCGCTAAATAAAAATTCAAATAAGAAGGTGATTTGACATTTAACTTATCAAGGTGTCCAAATTTTCACGATGCCATCTATAAACACATAATACAAATTACATTATGTCAGTTTTCAGCTTCTCTGTTTAACTGTTATTTCTTCATACCTTTTCTGTTGGCTTTGGATGGCTGAATATGATTTGATTTCCTTTCAGCGCTGCCAGCATAGGTATTTAGAATAAAATTTAATTAACGAAAATTCTGTTAGTTATAGCGTGGGTGGTATTTGCAGAAGTGATAGGAGTTGAAGTATTTATTTTGTAGCTGTATCTGTTATTTTACATCGTACATATTTAATTTGCTTAATTATTATTAAATAACGCTCAGCAGTATTTGGTTATGGGATACCACTGTCACAGACGAAATGATTTATATTTTATACAGGAATTGCAAAGATTTGGTTTTACCAAAGACATTCTACACTCATCGACAAAAATATGGAATATTTTTGATTTCATTTATTTCTCAGGAAACTTTGTTACGAACAGCTGCGACAGCATTTTATATTCGATACTGTGAGGCATCTAATAAGCCTGCAGAATGGCAATAACAAGCAAGTAGCAAGTATCACAAATCTGTCATTGTGTTCTAAAAATCGAATTGAGTAAACTTCGTGTTCACACCCGACTTTTAACTTTTCTAAGTAGGTAAGTTTACTCGTCAACCTAGGTGTACAGAGGTAAAATTTAACATTTGTTGATTATTACTGCCTTCGATAATGTCAGCAGTTTGAGGTAGCAAAGGTTGTAACTTTGGCAAATGTTGGTTGGAGACAAAGCCACATTGAAAGATTTGTTGGAATAACTCAGTCTGCGGTTTTAAAAATTTTAAACAGGCACAGAAAAACTGGAAATTTCAAGAAGAGGCCTGGCCAAGGACGGAGACGATGTACAACTCGCCGGAATGACAGATTTTTAATGTTGCAGTCACTACGAGATCGTACCTTAACATCAACTCATTTAAAAAACCAACTTTCAAATGCGGAGCAAGTTAATGTTAGCTCCAAAACAGTTCGGCGAAGGTTGAAGGAAGCAAATTTAAAAGCGAGACGGCCTGCTAAAGACCCTCAACCCACTCAAAATGCTAGAGTTCGCAGATTACAATTTGCTAGAGCATAATTATGATGACTGGACGGTTGACCAATGGAAGAATGTTATGTTTACCGACGAAACAAGAATCGTACTGTGGAAGCCAGATGGACGTAACCATGTGTACAGAAGAATTGGAGAAAGATATTCCAACTGTGCACTAACTCCAAACGTCAGTTTTGGAGGAGGTGGGATAATGTTTTGGGCAGGCATTAGTTGGGAGGGTTGTACGGAAATTGTAGAAGTGCGTGGAAGGATGACAGCTGACAATTACGTTGAAAACATCTTGTTAGAACATTTTGTGCCATACGTTGACTTCATTGGTTACAACAGATTCATCCTAGTGCATGACAATGCACGACCACATGTTGCTGCAATTGTAAACCGGTATCTTAATGAAGTGGGAATCCAAAGTTTGGACTGGCCACCATACAGTCCAGACTTAAACCCAATAGAGCACTTGTGGGATCAACTAAAAATTCGTATTCGAGCCAGGAATCCTGTGCCAATGACGCTAAATCAATTAAGATTTGCCGCACATCAGGAGTGGGATGCAATTCCGCAAGAATGTACACAAAATTTAATCTCCAGCATGCCTAGAAGAATGGAAGCCGTAGTCCGCGCTGGGGGAGGCAATACTCGATATTGAGCAGCCCATGTTTTGTAACTGGTTTCGTTCTTTTGGTGTTAATGTTTGTCAGACCGTAATTTATGCATTCTTTACATATTCAACAAATTAAGTTTTTGTTAGTTAGTGTTTATTGAGGAGTTACTTGATGAACCGTTGTTATTAGATTACTCTTAAAATAGACAAAGATAACTTGATTCTTTAGTTTCTGTCTTCGTAATCTGTTATTATGAAAATTTAAAAATATTCCATATTTTTGTCCATGAGTGTATTTCTATACATATATAAGTTAATTTTGAAAATCACTGAAAGCATGCGTGAGACGTGAAAATATTTTCCGTCTTAGTTTGTAGCACGAAAATGAAGATTTTACATATGTTCTCGGGCAAGAACTGGGTACATCACCTCGATTTCGCAAGTTTCTGTGTTTCTGAGATATAATGTATATACTTATGCATAAAAAAATAAAAATTATTATTGGTCTAATATGTTTTTTTTAATATTTTGCGATTTTCGTTGCCAATATTTCACAAAACATCAAATTATATTTAATAAGAATTGACACAAATTAAAAAAACTGGGTGCGTGGTCGCCACGCGCGATAGAAGTGAAACTTTGTAGGGTAAACAGATGATTGGAGTGTATGCATTTATGAGTTTCAAATATATCTTTATTCATCAACTTCCATGTCTTCACTCAAATCTAAAATTGAAATGATAGGTCTATGTGCGGTTTGACTTTTTCTGAAAACAAAAAAAAAACAAAAACCAAAAAAAAACGAAAGAACAAAACAAGAAAAAACACCAAAAAACAAAAAAACAAAAACAAAACAAAACAAAAAAGCAAAAAAAAACAGGAAAACCAAAAAAACAAAGAAAAAACCAAAAAATGTCAATTATTTTATATCTTTTTACACGTTTATAATAAATCTTGACAAAGCCCCCGAACGAGGACGAAACGTCGATATTATTATATAGTTATACAGTTATTTATTTACTACATGCCAGACATTCACAAAATTAAAAAAATTAAAATTTGAACTGGCACAAATTAAGCAAGACTATTTTAAACGTTTATTCTCATTTTCCTGACTCTGGAATATACTCATTCATTTATAGAATACCAATCGCGCTTCGAATACACAAGAAATCGATAATAAATATTGTCCGTATCAAAATAATAATTATGAACGAATAAAGCGAATTTTAATGCTTCTAACCAAGCGCTTTGTGGTGTTACTAGAACTGAAACGCTATGTCCTTGCTTTACTGACGCTTTCCTGAGAGAAACAGCGCGAAGCATGAGACAGAGCGTGGCTAAAGAGTGGGGCGTTCGATATTCCTTTTCTCCTTTGCCCGACTTCCCAGACTACTCCCCTCTATTCGTTTCACTTTTCGTAACGCTCGCATTTGCCAACGCAGGAACTTCTACCGAGACAAAAGAAGTTTCACTTCAAAAACAATCTTAACATTTTACCAAAAAATTAGCTTGCAAGGAATTTGTTTAGGGTAGCTTTGAAATTTTACTCATTATTCCCGGGCTACTACGAATAGTAGTATAGAATGTCTGCTACAATGCATGTTGCGTGGTTGTATGTATGTCCCGTTCATTTAGTCGGTAACCGCACCGTTTATAGACCGCTCGTGTAGCCGATTGTTAGGATTACATTTAGGGAGAAAGAAGCAGTAGTGGTCAGGTCAGGTCAAGGTCAGGTTAGGTGAGGTAATTTACTTATTTTTGAAGTGAAACTTCTTTTGTCTCGGTAGAGTAAGTTCCTGTGTTGGCAAATGTGAGCGTCACGAAAAGTGAAACGAATGGAGGGGAGCAGTCTGAGAAGACGGGCAGAGGAGAAAGGGAATATCGAACGCCCCACTCTTTAGCCACGCGCTCTCTCTCATGCTTCATGCTGTTTCTCTCAGGCAAGCGTCAGTAAAGCGAGACCACAGCGTTTCAGTTCTCGTGACGCCACAAAGCGCTTGGTTGGAAGAATTAAAATTCGATTCATTCTTCCATTATAGATAAAAAGTATCTTAAAGATACATTTCAGTATCTTTAGTTAAGGTACAAGATACTTTGGAAAAGTATTTGAAGATACAGATACTTTTGTGCAATCAGAAAAGTATTTAAGATACTAGCATTTAAGATACTGTTGTATCTAAGATACTTTGCAGTATTTTTTGAGCTCTGCGAGTACATAGCCGATTCGACAGAAGTGTCAGGCAATGCCACCCTCATATTTGTATCATCTTTTGAATATTTGGTGCAATTTTTTCAAAGAATATATTGAATTGCTCCTATACGGCATTTTCAAGTTATTCTGCAGCTTACTTCCATGCTCCATACCAATACTATCTTAGAATCCATTTCTGTGCCCAGTTTCTCCGTTTGTTTAAGTTTTTAAGCATCCTCATAAGTCATCATAAATTATTGTAACTTCGAAGGACATTACACCGTGATTCGCCATTTTTAAACAGCCTGTCGATTCAGTTGTTACAATGAGCGTCAACGAAATTTTCTTTTTGACTTCGGTCGAACTACTAAGTCGTTCGACTCAGGTCAACCAGTGTGAACGCGCCTTAACGAATATTCGTACCGTTCATACTCAATTTACGATTTTGTCGACAATACCCCCGACAAAACCTAATTATTGTTTGAAATCATTTTCCATCATTTTCCACCAATTCGAGCGGAAGACTTTTATTTTAAACTTAGAAAGCCTTAAACTATTCCAAAATTATTTACAAACCCTGCAATCCAAGTTGCAGATAAAAACTTTGTAACTACTTGCCTAGTAATTGCTCTGCTTGTTCAGATTCAATATAAAGTTTATTGAACAGAATCTGCAATTGAAAGAAACTTCTCCAAGAAATAAACGGACAGTGAGTCATTCGATTCGATAAATTCTAAATTGATTCGACCTGTCTATGTGAAATACTCATCTCAGTAGGAATGCCCTCTTCAAAAATACGACAGTTTGTGAAATGCTTTTATGACTAAAAACTTTTATGTGGAACGAAGGATATTCCTAGGTAATGGGTTGCGTATGATTTTCATGTAAGTACCTACATTATCTTTCATAAAGATAGGTTTGTTCAATAAAGCAATCCTTTTTGGAGTTTACTCCTTAAGAATCGATTTTCAGTTATAGCCTGCTGCACAGAAATTTTATGAGTAGTAAAATCAAGCGTTACATTTCGCGTTAACTAAAAGTAAGTCGTTACGTTACCTGTAACATTGAAATTATGTACGTATCTATGGATACGGTTGTTTACGTCTGACTACATAGAACATGGAAATAGTGAAAATAGAGTGGCATAAAGTAGATATAACAGTTAGCGTTGTAAAGTCAGCATTTGCAGTGTTTGTTCGTTCCTAAATTTGTTGAATCTTTTGATTTAATATGGAAAAGCCTAATATTAAATACTCCAAATATTGCTTAGTGCCGAAATGTGAATCAATGCCTATTCGAACACCAGGAAAAGTATTTATTTCATTGCCAGTGGGATCGACGTTTAGCAGATTGTCACTTAATTACTGAATTTATAAACAATTTATATTTTGATGTAGTTGGACATTTTCGAACATAAACCATCTGATAAATACACATTTGGGTATAAAACTGACATTCGCGTGTACCCTTTATCAAGTGATTGAAGTTAAAATAATCGTTCGTAAGGAGTAAACTTCAGTCGTGCGTCGGAGCTGACACACACAAGTTTTTTCTTTTTGTTCTATTATATTGGAAAACCATTAAAGACACTCAGGTATCCAACCACCCACTCTCGTAATAACGACATAGATATGTAATTTATTCTGATATGCTCATCTGTTTATTTGCAAATTCAACATCCCTGCCGGTTATGTTCTACATGACCTCATTTTTGTCTTCAAAGAAATCCTGTGTATGTACTAGGTACAAGTTTCTATGGGAACGTTCGATCAAGGACTACTACCTGTGCACATTTATCTAGCATAACGGGTTCAATCGAGCCTTAAATGAATTAAGACACTCGCCTACTCGCTCTTTGGATAGTATACTATTCCTCATCCTTCGTTCCCCAAAAATTGATTGTGGAATTGGAGGGCGTTTTTATCTGAAGCAGTCTTTTAGTTAGATTTCGTTTAGCACAGTTCTATCCCTTTGAAACGGGAGGTTTGTACCCACAGGCGGTAAATTGATTTTTGATATAAGAAATTTCATGCTCTTTTAATTTAATACCGTGCATTTTTAGGTATGTAAAATTAATCCTTTTCAAAATAATTCCCCAAGATGGTACAGGCCGGATCGCGATCATCACCGCGGTGAGGATTTTTCAAGGGTTGTTTAGGAAAACAAATTCGATGAAAAAATAATTCATTTACTAATTTTGTGGCCTCCACTACTAAATACAATTTTTAAAAAGTTGTGTGCTCTTTTAATTGCTACAGAAATCCTTTTAAAATTATTTACATTGCGTTGCGAATTCCAAATATTTAAATTCTAGTGTAATGCAAACGTGCAATGATAATTCAGGAAACCATTATACTAACAGATGTAACCTGTTCATTTTTTGTCTCTTCCGCAATTCCAACGGATTTACGTTTCCATTGTGATTCTAAATTCTGTGTTATTGCACATCTGGTTTTGACAGCTGACAACTGTTGGAACACTTAGAATTGTTATTCTGTAACCTATATTCTCCGTTGATTTACACGTATCTGGAGAAAGATGTCTATAATATTTTGACCTACTTCATAAGAGGTTCAATGAATTCTTCAGGATATTATCATTTCCGTGCGTTTGTTGATGCTTTTCATAATTTTGGACGCATGATTACCTCACCAGTGAAAAGCATTATTGTTCTAAAATTGTGTTTTACTCATGGAAGTGCAAAAAGGTCACATTATCAAATTATAGTAAAACAGAGAATCTTTTAAGTTTGATTAAGTGGTATAAGAAAATTTAGAATGTCCGAGGAAACGCAGGTGCCAACATTCCTTATTACTATTGACCCTACAAGTGTGACGTCAATACAAGATGAATTTTCCATTCCAATCACACAGTTGGGCCACGTGTTCTTGAAATCTGTTAGTGTCACGTACAAAACATTTTAACCTAACTTTCGCGAAATAATAACTTTTTACACGCAAATAGATGTTTTGTGTGAAATACTGGCCTATGTGAAATTACGTCACTACCTTCGGAACCTGTTGTACCGGTCTGTAGTGGTGCACTTGCCTTTACTACTTTATTTTAAGAATATAATAGGTAAGAGGGAGAGAGTGTAGTTCTAAATTCTTATGCAATTTACAGGTTGGCAAATGAAAAAACTAAAAATATTTATAAAACTGGTAAAGCTTTATAAAGGAGCATACAATTCCGCCAAGATTTTCTACAAGACCTCATGATATTCACTCTCGCTTGGCTAAATTTATGCAATTTTTCTATTTCTTTAACGAAGAAAAACGGCTCTTTTCCTGGCGTTTTATCCACAAGGAGGCGAGAAAAATATTTAACATTCAGTAGCGCTTCCTTCCTCCATAAAACATTTTCAACTCGTTTTCTTTTCGTCGACTTATACACTCCAAACCGTTATTTATTTCTTAATTTTACCATGCTCCCTTGGCATTCGTACTCCGACTTGGAGTAAAAACGGGACCCTCACAATACGACTTCAAGACTTCAACGACTGTCTATCTGGTGCCTGTTACAGGCCAATATCTTCAAAATTATTGTGAGACATAAAATTTGGCATAAAATTACATTAGCAAGACTTCCACTTATTTATATGGTTGATGTAAAATAAAAATAATTTTCTCCCATGGAGGTTCCGCTGTCTTTTCAATTTTACCCCATGTGTAACACCTACATACATTCAGGATATTTACTATTGCACGTCATTAATTCGTTTCAAACATGCAAAACACAAAGGAACAATTCGTTTATCAAAAATGTATACAGGGTGATTCTTTTAAAGCGCACATTAGAAAATTTTGGACCTCTACTTATGTTAGAGCTATGAAACTTGGAACTTAGCCATAATCGACGATTTCGAGACGAAATTAAATATTTACAGGATGACGTCACTCTTAAAAATGGTGGAAGTAGACGCCATCTTTGTTTTTTTAAATGACAATCGGCCATTTTGATTTCATATTTGAATTCGGTATTAAATTCCGAGTACAACTAACCAAATTGTCACTACTTATCTGTCATAAATAAGACCTACCAATTTACTCAAAAACTGCAAATAGCTCCAAAACGATTAGAGTTAGGTATAGTACATGCTAACATAACTCCCTTTAGTATTATATTTTACATCCAACGGTGACATAAAATTTGACACGTGCCATTTGAAAAAATTGAGTTTTAGACATTTTGCGATACCCGTATTCAAAAAATTGTAGCAACCGCTGGCATACTCGTTATGACTTCGGTTATGAATCAAAACATTCCTTGGAGCTTAGGGAATCGAAGTAAAAAAAATCGTTGACTTATCTTCAGCGGTTCAAGAGATATCAATTTTTTAATGAACCCTTGCATCTGCAAATTTGAAGAGAAAATGTGGCATATGTCAAAAAGTATGACAGATAAGTAGTGACAATTTGGTTAGTTGTACTCGGAATTAAATTCCGAATTCAAATATGAAATCAAAATGGCCAATTGCCATTAAAAAAAACAAATATGGCGTCTACTTTCGCCATTTTTAAGAGTGACGTCGTCCTGTAAATATTTAATTTCGTCTCGGAATTGTCGAGTTTTGCTAGGTTCCAAGTTTCATAGCTCTAGCATAAGTAGAAGTCGAAAATTTTCTAATGTGTGCTTTAAAAGATCACCCTGCATATGTAAATGAAAGATGGTGCACTTTTCGCATTGCCAAGGCCCTGCGTCATCCAGTGAAACTCTTTCTATCTCATATTTCTCTAATGTTAGCTATCCTTGTTTGCTTTGGTTGTGGCAACAGTCAAATTTTCAAGTCATTCCTATGCCGTTTGCATTTGACGACTGCCAAATTGTCATGGCATTTGATTTTAATTTTGGCACTTGACTTGTCAATTGGCTAATAGTGTTACTTCGAGTTTTCATGTATTTTATGTTCGTTAAAATTATAATAAAGTGAAAAATGTCCAAAATCACTTCTATATGAGTACTAAACAGAAAATTCGTCGTGGTAGATACCTATTCTTCTTAACAGTCGATTCGAAAATGCCGAAAGACTTGTCAGACAAAACCTGAAGTTGGTTCTCATATACCTGGTACTTTTACTCTTGGAACAATTTCACGTTTACATATTTCTTAATATATAATAATATAATATAATATAATATATAATATATAACCACCCTGTAAGTTATTTCGAAATTCTGATGTGGCTAAGAACTTTTCAGACTAAGCAAATCTTCTTATGAAAGATGACTACTGTATAACAATTTATGTATATTCATTCACTAAGATTTTGAAAAATCATAAGAATTTACATTTAACTTTTGTATTTCGAAACACATGCGGATTTCTGTAGTTCTACTCTCCACCTGGTGTATGAGTAGAATATAGTCTGAGTAGTCATTGAATACAATGTAATAACCGAACTGCATGAATTGCAAAAACCACAACTGATATATTTTAAATTAATATTCATCATTCCATTAAAACATTCTGAATTTAACAAGAATACCAAAATTTATCGACATTCTTTGTTTATTTACGGTTTATCACCTCTAATTAGCACGCACCATTAGCCCGGATTGTGTTTGAAATTCGAGATTTACAAGGAAAAACATAAAAATTCTAAAATAAAAATCTTGGGGCAACTGAAGTGGTTTTTAGAGACAGTAAAATATACTTTTGTTAGTTTTTTAAGCAAATGCAGCAGTTCGATAAAAATAGGCAATGATAAATAGTGGCGTGTAACACATTAAAATTAGAGCACTTTATTCTGGTAATTTTACGATACTTAAGAAAATATTGGAAGACATAAATCAGGATACTTTTCTGCTGCACATAATCTTTATGATTATCCCACCAAGGTTAGTGTAAAATAATAGTTGAATATAAAATCCCGTTTCTTTTAAAATTTTGACTTTAAAATCTGGGCATGCTTGAAAAGAATTGCCATTGCCAGTCAGGCACCTTGCACTCGCAGCGGTTTATTGACTCTGCTGTTCACAATTGAAACTTTGTTTGCGGATAAATGCAAATTTTGTCTTTCTGTCAAAATTACAAGGGTAGCTGTAAAATTTGACTTGAAAAAGTTAAAGCACTAGTGTGGCCCAAAATTTTAAAGAGAGAAAATCGATAGGTATATGGAAGCATCAATTATTAAATTCCCGTATTTAAATGGGTTCTGAGGTACCTACGCAAATTGAAGACGATGATAATAATTGCTGCCCTTCATACGGCACCGTAAAAATGCACGTTTCAACTTTCAAGATGTACATTTGGCATTGATGATGAGATTGATTTCTATATCTACCTACTCACAAAAAGATCGATGCAGTTCACGTTGATGTTGTGGGCCCATCGACATGAGATTCCATATGAACGCGTTAATCACATAGTTCACAGTTCACTTCAATTTGCACATGAAAAATCTTAATGCTTAAATGCGGACTCGTTCTTCAGCGATGCTGATTTCTTGAACCGTATTGTTTTCGTGAAACTTGGACACATTTTTGTGATCCAGAAACGAAACAGTCATCTATGGAATAAAAGTACTCTTGTTTAGGGCTGAGCGATACCAGAAATGCGGAATCGTATATAGATACCTTCAAGTATCGAAGTATCGACAGTACTGAGGTATCGAAAGTATCGAAGTATTGCGGTATCGAAAGTATCGAAGCATTGAATGTATTGAGGTATCAAAAATAGCGAGGTGTCAAATGTATCTAGAATTCTAATAAATTATTGGAGGAATAGGTAAATTGGTATGGATGTAAGTATGTAATGTATGTATATTCCATGATAAATTTGTTACTACGTACCTATATGTAATAAAATTATTCAATAAACAAAACAAAAACATAACGCTCATTATATTATAAAAATAATAAATAGTAGGTACCTACTAGTACTACCTACTCAAATATAAAATTGGTACAAAACAAAACAAACTACCTATTGGTAAACATTTTTTGTTCTGGGAAGTATTAAATTTTATATAAAATAGTTTAGTTGCTAAGTATAGGACATATTTATTCAATATGGTTCAGCTTTGCTCCACTAGGTGTAGTTATCGGAGTATCGAAAGTATCGAGGTATCGAAAGTATCGAGACATCGAAAGGATCGAGGTATCGGAAGTATGAGTATAGATATATTCGATACTTAGATACCTGCATGCAGTCAGTATCGACGCTCGATACTTGTTTAAGTATCGATACCTTCTTTAAGTATCGATATTTTTCCCAGCCCTACTCTTGTTTTCTACTAAAGCCTAAGAATTTCCGGATTCCTAAATCTACTGGAAGCTGGAAAAGTCCCTGTTTCAATTTTTCAGTGCTCTCGTAGAGCAGGTAATTATAGGATTGACTGGATAAAGGCGTAACAGCAACCTTTTTCTACTTTATTGAGACCTCACCTTGAATGAAGAACTTATAGAAAAAAATTGAGAAAATTATAAGCTTTTGAAATGTGGTGCTCAAATGCATGATGAAGTTACGATGGACAGATAAGGTTAGCAGCAGGGAAGTATTAGAAATAATCAGGGAAAAGACAAATATATTATGTTGGTAGGACATCTAAAACATGAAGGATTAGTTCGCAACGTAGGTACTAAAGGTAGAGGTAAGAATAAAAAGAAGTAGATACTAACGGTTCGCAAATACCTGGGGATGTAGGATATTTTCCTTTTGGGAAAATGTGTAGGCAGCATACGAAAACGGCCCCAAAGAGGCTGCTTGTAACAATTGGCGCCCAGCAACGTGGGGCATTTCCTTGCTGGAGCAAGGACGAACTGTTTGACAAATTGAAAGGTACACACCGCTGTTTGACATTTTCGAAAGGTACACAATGGCGACTAGAAGCGACACCCTCTACGCCGCCGAAGACGAGGCCGTCATGGAGCCTCCAAACACCAGTTCTCGGACTGCAACAACCGAGTGGCAGCAAGACATTTCAGACATCAAGCCATGCTGCATGGAAATCGGCTGATATTAAAAAGCGCCCCTACATTTCATTTGTTAAAATGCATGCATTTGCACAGTTCAAAAGTTTCTTGTTGACCGATTTATCGGTTACATTGTTACCGTGCCACAGCAAGAGTCTCCACCAATGGCAGCTCGCCATTACGTCAGAAAGATGCATAAAAGCCGTTGCTTTTCGAGATCTGCATCTCAGTCAGACACCAGCCACCGCGCTGGTCAGAAGACCAACTCCAAGCCAACTTCTACATCCAAGCCATCTCCAAGCCAATCCAAGGGATCCAGCACATTCTGGGATAAATCCAGGTCAACCTCACTGAAGTGGTGTTCACATCGCCGGTTTTTATCAGAACCCAGAAGAGGAAGGCAGCCCGCTCCTCCAGGTCAAGAAACCGCTACCAAACACTCCCCTACGTGGCTTCTGCGAGCTATTGGGAATTTTCATTTCAATTAATTGTGTTTCCTTTCAACAACATCAACGTCACCACCACCCCTGAGAGAGTTTGTCACGCAGCGCACCGGCCATTTTCACGGCCCCAAAGAGGCTGCTTGTAACAATTGGCGCCCAGCAACGTGGGGCATTTCCTTGCTGGAGCAAGGACGAACTGTTTGACAAATTGAAAGGTACACACCGCTGTTTGACATTTTCGAAAGGTACACAATGGCGACTAGAAGCGACACCCTCTACGCCGCCGAAGACGAGGCCGTCATGGAGCCTCCAAACACCAGTTCTCGGACTGCAACAACCGAGTGGCGCCCAACTACTGACGAAAGGTTCCAGAAGGTAGAAGACACCCTGGTCCAGGTCGCACAACAACAACAGCAATTCCAATTGCTTCTTCAGCAACAATTTCAGCAGCTGAACCAGCTGTTTCTGGCCAGCCAGTCATGCCCTTCTCAGGGTACGTCCTCCACGTTAAGCACAGCCGGAGAAGACTCCGTCAACGGCTGTCCAGGTCCCGTGCAGCACCCAGAAGCGGCCCCAGGTGCCCTGCACGCAGAAGCAAGTGGTCCACGTCCGTGCTGTCGCTCGCCTGATAGTTACGGCCCTCCACCCGAGTTCTCCGGCCACCTTTACGAGGATCCCCAGATGTTTGTCCGTGACGCGGAGAGATACTTCATGGACGAGGGGATACCCGAACGCCAGTGGTCTCGGCAAGCAATGCGGCTTTTCAGAGGGGAGGCTCGGCGAGCCTTCGAGCCTCTAATTCATGACCGCATTCCGTGGCCGGAGCTCCGCCGAGAAGTTCTTGCCAGGTTTGACTGCGACCGGGTAAGAAGGAAGATCAATGCAGCGTACCATGGGGAAGCTCAACCAGCCAGCCAGTCCGTGGAAGTTTTCATCAGAACCAAGGTGCAACTGGCGCGCCGCATCCAAGTCCACGAGCCCATGGAACAAATGCTACAGACAATCATGGACTTGACTAGACCAGACATACGACAATACCTACGATCTTTTGCTTTAAGATCTGTTGCAGAATTCATCGAGGTCGCACGCACCATCGATGAAGACTGCGTGGCCCAAGTTAAGTCCAGGTCTCCTCCAGCTCCACGTCCGTACTGCCGCCCGTCCAGCAGTTACGATTTGCCGCCGCCTCGTCGAAGCCTATCGCCCTCGCACAAAGAAGCTCAGAGGTACCGAGAAGCTCCGTGGCCAAGCAGGCAATCAAGCCCTCCGTCAGTGAGGCCCGTTTTGACATCAAACCAGGCGCCTCCATGCATACCGTGCAACACCGAGAAGAGACTCCAGGTGTCTCGCACGCTCCACAAACACATTCACGCCCGTCAAGCAGTCACGGCGCACCATCGCCTTGGCGAAGCCTATCGCCCTCGCGCCAAGAAACTCCGAGGCACCGAGAAGCTCCGAGGCCAAGCATCAAGTCAGATACTCCGTCCTTAAGCGTCATCGTCGCGTCAGACCAGGCGAGCCCGTCTCCCAGGGTAAACGCCTTCATGCAACAAGAACCAGCCGTTGCATGCATTGACGCTACGCACAACTTCACACATCTGAAGTCTGTGTCCCATACACAACCAAAGCAATTTTCTTCCCAACTGGCCACGCAAACCGCCAGCACCCAGTCAAACCCTCCATCGGTGAATTCCTTCATCACATCGGACCAGGCGAGCCCGTCTCCCAGGGTAAACGTCGCCATGCAGGGAAAAGAAGAAGCTGCTTTAATCACCCACGACTTCACGCTTCTGAAGTCCGTGTCTCACACGCAACCAAATCAATCTGCTCTCAAACCGGCTACGCAAATCGCCGGTACCCAGCCAAATCCTCCGTCAGCAATTCCTTTTGCCACCCCCGACCAGGCGAGCCCGTCTCCCAGGGTAAACGCCTCCAAGCCACCAGAGGAAGCAGCAGCTGACGCAAGTCTTTCCGGCCGCCAGAAAGAAGAGAAGAGCTACCAAGAGCCACACTCTGGTCCTGCCGATGCACGACTGTCAAACCTGGCGCAGGGACAGAAGACACAAGGGTCAGGCCGAAAGACTCCTCGGCGTTACGCAGAGGCGGACGCACCACCAAGAAAGAGCGCGAGAAGCGACGCACAAGCGCAACGAAGATCAAGTCCAGCTCCAGGCCCCAGTCCGCCCGACGGGCGCACGCACCCACACTCAGGCATCAATGGAAGACGCCGGCCCAGCAACCGATGCCCATGGGAACCAGGTGGTTTCCCCACGTCAACCACGAACAAAGCTTACGCACTACCTTAAGTGAAGTACTTAAGCAGGGTCGTAGCTGTAAGTGACATGTACATAGTTAGATCTAAGTTTCTTTTTTAGTTTGACATGTACATACTTCACTTCGTTCAATTCAATCTTTTTTTCCGCGCTTGCCAATTTTTGTTAATCCTTTTTTTTCAGCTTTGCATTGTTCTAATTTTCTCACGTTGTACATTTTTGTAAAATGTTCGCTTTGTGTTTAAGAAAATAAAGCCAATGCCCAATTGGCTCGCTGCCACGTTGAAGCCTTCAAGCAGGGGGAGTGTTACCGTGCCACAGCAAGAGTCTCCACCAATGGCAGCTCGCCATTACGTCAGAAAGATGCATAAAAGCCGTTGCTTTTCGAGATCTGCATCTCAGTCAGACACCAGCCACCGCGCTGGTCAGAAGACCAACTCCAAGCCAACTTCTACATCCAAGCCATCTCCAAGCCAATCCAAGGGATCCAGCACATTCTGGGATAAATCCAGGCAACCTCACTGAAGTAGTGTTCACATCGCCGGTTCTTATCAGAACCCAGAAGAGGAAGGCAGCCCGCTCCTCCAGGTCAAGAAACCGCTACCAAACACTCCCCTACGTGGCTTCTGCGAGCTATTGGGAATTTTCATTTCAATTAATTGTGTTTCCTTTCAACAACATCAACGTCACCACCACCCCTGAGAGAGTTTGTCACGCAGCGCACCGGCCATTTTCACGGCCCCAAAGAGGCTGCTTGTAACAACATAATGCAGAATGAATTTTAAATCTTATTGGTTTTAAAACCCTATTAATTTTCGATAGCTATGATAGTAGGTATGTTGTTTGTTTAGAAATTTCCGTTACCAAGTACTTGTTATCAGTGGCGGCTCGTGAATTGTTCACGAGAGACGGCTCGTGAATTGTTCACGAGAGACGGCTCGACCAAAAAACTACAAGACTTAGGCAAAATTTTAACTCAGAACCCAGCCCGCTTTATAAAGTCTGAAGCAACGTTTCCTCCTCGATTTTCTTCCCATTCCTCTTCTCAAAAAACAAGATCAAAATAGAAAAACTAATTTTTAATAGTAAAATCTACAGTATAAGAAAAGTTAAGAGAGTTAGAGGGTTGTAGATCTCGGTACTCTGCTTACAGCTTATTACAGGCAGTTCAAATCTTTCTCATGGTCATAATGTTTCCGCTGGCGTTTCGGTTACCCACAAGCGTGCTGTGTACATCCTCAATGATGTATTCTAGCCAATTTGAGAGTTTAGGATCGTGCATAGTGCATTTTTCGCAAAATAACTTGTTTTCACTCCTTGGAGCTTTTGTTTATAAGCGTATCTGTTTTGTGTGTAGAAATAAACATTTTTCGACAATTTATTACATTATCGAGCATGTATTTGATACCAGAAATTGGGACAATTTTTGTTATTCACTTCACAAAACTAACCTATTTGAGAGTGAATGTTTCTATCAGTACTCGAAGTTTTTTTTATTTGTTACTAATCAACATGAAAAACATTACGTCTTTCAAAATATTTCAAAATTTCATTTAAAAGCACCTGATTGCTGTTGGAAATAAATTGAACAACGTAATGAAAAGAGAAAATCAACCACTTCAAACATAGAACCCGAACGCATATTCGTAGCGTATTGCATTCCCAACTTACTGTCAACTTACAGCAACGGGCGTATTTTCTACTTATATACTATTTTTGTAAGCGTTCTTGTCAGCACACCTTCGTGGTTCAGTGGTCGATGTGTTATTCCCTCAAGTCGCAAGCTTGAGGGTTCGCACCTCGCAGTAGTTCTTTTTTGTTATGATGATTTATCTTTATTCTTTTGAACAAAAAATTGGTCAGGTCCAAAAGGACAGCTAGGGGATCACGTTCACGCGAGACAGACATCTACTCATTTGACATACTTCTGCGACCACGGTCGTCCGATAAGAAACTAAGTTCGGCATTTGACAATCTGCAATATGCTACGCTACGTCCGATACGAATATGCCTCACGATTTTATTTTAGTCTGATCAATGCTCTAGATTGATGAGGAGAGTGGTGTGATAACTGGTACTTGGTACCTACCTAATTATTTTTTAGCTTTTAGTACATTATCTGCATCATTATTATGTTTCTTTACAATAAAACCGTTTAACTTAAAAATGTTTTTTTACTTATTTTATTTATAATACAATATGTCCGCGCTTCGCACTATAGGCTGGGTTGATTTGTTGGTTGAATAGTCGTCTAGCGCTTATATTACGCGTAAGAGATCGTAGGCGAAAGATATAGATAAAAACGACTACAAATATTATATTTCATTATACGAACTTAGATAAAAATTAAAAGGACGAAAATTCTGTAAGATTTTTTAAAATTTTCTTTTAGAAATTTTTGGGAAGGCGGCGTTCTAGAGCCCTTCATTACGAGCTGCCACTGTGTGCTATTGAACTTGGAGAAAATCTGATACAAATGATTGAAGATTATTTTTTGGGCATAATACTTTACATGACAAAAACAGAATTAAGCTATCCATTTTTATCTTTCACAAAGTAATCGATTTTTGACAACGCGTCGCATGTTTGTTATTTAAAGAAAATAAAAGAAAAGATGTTTATTGCGAGGCGCAAGACATTATTATGTCAATTTACAAAATTCAACGTGCAATAAAAATTAAGTTGAGGAACAAAGTAATACAAAAATGAAATTTAAAAAAAATCTTTGCTCATATTCTAGGCATACCTACCTAATCAAAATTACAATTATTCAATCTCTCTTTTGATATAGTATTATGGTTACACATATGTATAATATGTAAACAACCTTAAGCTTCTTAAATCGGTATCGAGAAATTTGGAATAAGATGCTCATTTTATTGAGAAAAATAAGGTATAATCTTACGAATTCTGATCTGGTTCCGATATCGTGTCATTGAATGTTATTGTGGTTCACACCAAATTTTCAGCGGTATACATACGTAGGTACGTATATACGAGTATATTGACATCTAGTTTTCGAGGCTGAAGCTTTACGATCCTTTTATCGGGGTAGATTAATACCCATTACTGTTTTTTTCCTACAGGTCTTGATGTACCGTGACTTTCGATACAATTCTTCTCAATTTTCATTGTCCTTAGAACTTTTGCAATCTCGTCTCACCAATCCCATCTTCGGTCTCTCCACATCCTCTATACCTGGCTGTTTTTCTATACTAACAATTTTCGTATCATCGTTTCATCCCTACTTCGCACTACTTGTCGGAGACATCGTATTTTTGTGCTTTAATGAATTTCACAATATCTTTTACCATTTTCTGATCTATTTCAAAATTCGTCAGTGGTGTGACTTCAGAGCCAGTGGTACTCTCAGAATTTTACTTTCGAAAGTTCTCAATTTCTGATCGCTTTGCTTTGTCAGACTTATTACTTTCCTGTGTACCCTACAATTGGCCTTATAACTAGAGATTTTGCCAATTCATAAATAAATCACTTTTACATTTTTCCAATATCAAGTATTCACAGCACTCTAGATTCTAAAACCAAATACAGAGACAAAACCTGTGAAAATTTGTGCACACGTATAAAAAATTATTTATGAATTTCAAGAATGTCAAAATACCCAGGTATATCATCTGAAATTTCAAAGTTGGGGTCATTGCAGTTATGGATCGTCTATTGATTATTTTGTAGGTATTCTATAACAAAATGTACCGGGTGTCCAAATAAGAAAGGATGCCGGCCATATCTAAAGAACCGTCCATGGTACAGCTATGGGAAAGAAAAATTGATAATAAAAGTGCCCAAGAGAAATTGCTGAAAATTATTTTCAAGTTTTTAAGTTTGCTGCTAGAGGGCGTAATAGTTATAGTCGACCAAAAAAACATGGTTTTCTCTAAAATATACCCAGAAAAAGTAGATCAAAAATACGAATATTGCAATCTTGAATATATTTTGTATAATTTTGGTTTACCACTTCTTGCTCTAACTCATCAAATAGCAGCGGAGGGGGAAGGGGAGTAACTGGTTGTGGAGATGCTTGTAACTTCGGTTTGATTTAACCGAATTTAGCAAACTTAGTCTCGTTCCTTTAATCAGATACTTTTATAATTTAAGTCATTTTTTTTCTGTAGTGATAGCTAGAGGGCATTGTTTGAAAGATCAGCAAACTTTTCAGATTTTCTTGAAAATTTCAAATGGAACGGTGTAATAATTACGAATTAATTAAAAACAGGTCAAAATAACGAGAGAAACCGTGAAAACCGTACATTGATATCTTTCTTCTAACCGGAGATATGGACAAAAGGGTTTTAGGGGCGGGAGGACGGGTTAATTACTAACCTTTATACGTTCCACCTAATATAAAAGACATTTTGAAAATCTCATAATCATAAAAATTATATGTTGCTTCTTCGTGGCAGTTTTAAATGTGGAAATGACCAATTTTTAAAGAAAAAATCTAAAATACCTATGTTTTAGGTATTAAAATATACTCTTGTAAATTGTAATATTTATTATGAATTCTTAAGAAGATAACCCCACAAGTCAAAAGACAGTAACACAGTCATTAAACTCAATACATATTTCGCTGACAAAGTCAGCGTCCTCAGGGGTGTGCTGTGTAACTGTCTTTTGGCGTGTGAGGTTAACTTATTAAGAATTCACAGTGAATTTATGCCAAAGTTACTGATCCAACCACTGTGTGTGCAATATATTTATAAAACAAGTTGGCGTTGAAAAAAAACAATTCAGCACAATGTCAAGTGTTTGATATCTACAAATATTTTCGGAAGATGGGAGACTTTTTATAAACTATAGTAAAAGCGATTTTATTATATTTGTTTAATTTGTATATTGGCATCAAAGCATACAAAAGTTTATCACTACTACATAATAATTGCAAATCTTGAACCGGGTGTTAACAACAATTTTTGCCCCCATCCTCCCAATCCTAACACTAATTTGTTTATATCTCCGGTTAGAAAAAATATATGAATACGCGGCTTTCATTTTCAAGAAATTTTGAAGAGTTTGCTGGGCTTTCAAACAGCGCCCCCTAGCGATCACTACAGAACTAAAACAACCTAGCTCATAAAAGCATATAATTAACCGAAGAGAGCTCTTTTCAATGAGACCAAGTTTGCCAAATTATGTTGAACCAAATCGAAGTTACAAGCATCTTCACAATCAATCGTTCCCCTTCTCCCTCCGCTGCTATTTGATGAGCTAGAGCAAGAAGTGGTAAACCAAAATTATACAAAATAAATATATTAAAGATCGCAATATTCGTATTTTTGATGTACTTTTTCTGGGTATATTTTAGAGAAAACCATGTTTTTTTGTTGACTATGACTATTACGCCCTCTAGCAGCAAACTTAGAAACTTTAACATAATTTCCAGCGATTTCTCTTGGCCACTTTTATTATTATTTTTTCTTTCCCATAGCTGTACCATGAACGGTTCCTTAGATATGGCCGGAATCCTTTCTTATTTGGACACCCGGTACTTTTCTTCACTTGAGTCTGGACACTAAAGAGAAATACCTGAGTTACACTCATAAATTGTTAAAAATATACATAGATTTGTCTCAATCTCAATTGCAGTGTGATAATTTAGACGGCGAAATATGTAGTACCTACGCTGGTTTACGCACTTTTGCCGACACAAAATAAATATCATGGTTTTGAACTTACCTAATTCAAGAAGCCCCTGCCTAGACCCTAGAGAATAGGCCCGTGAATGGGAACGTTGCTTTGAATAGACTCTAATTAATGGAGATTGTTATGTTCAAATTAACGAATTAAAGAGACTCTATGATGACACCTAAAGATACGGCGCAAGGGATAACAATAGCTTGCAAATAAGCAGTAACTTCTAACAATGTAACAATTAGAAAAGAATGGGAAAAATTAAGCGGGACACTGAAAAAATGCAACCTTGTATGACTTCGTTGTAAACAAAACTCTCTGGACGCCTATAGGCCTATACCCTCTTCACTTATTTGAACTTTTCTTGGCACCATACAATTTACTCCATTTTGCACTGCTAAAACCAAATCTTACTTCAATAAAAAATCTTTCATTATGTAGGCACCATACTCTCTTCCCCGTGTATAGTTTAATAGTTACGTTATAAAAGCCAACATAAAAATGAAGAATATTTTTAAATTATTCTTTATGGCCTATAAAAATATACCCTAAAAGGTTAAATGTCATCTTCTATAAAATTACATTCGCCTCAACAAAAGTTTCTACCAACTGCGCTTCCATGTTATTGTTCGTTACAATAAAACGTAACCTAATAAAACACGGATTGTGATCAGATTTTAATTCCTGTTGATTTAAAATTCTATGATTTAAGATTTACTGTTGACAGTCGTAGCCGTTTGAAGTCTGGAAAGTTTTAAAAATTATGGAAAATATACGAGAGGTAAGTTAGGAAGATTAAGTTTGTGTTAAGAAAAGGTTAGATTAACTCTTAAACTGTTTATCAAGAAACTGGAGAACGTAGGTTTGTAATTAAAAGAGTTTTTACTTAATAGCTCTATAAAACTGAAACTAAATTCTTGTTTTGCTAATTACTTTCTATCCTATTTCATGTATTTTCCACTTTGGAGAAACTTTAAAATGATGGCCGATTGCATATAGAAATAGGTAGGTACATAGATACGTGCGGACACTAAACCGATGAAAAAATGCGGTACGCTATTATTTCATACTTATGCATATTCTATTCTATAAATCTTTAGTGAAGAAGAATAATTAGAAGCTACCAATGTTATGTCTCTCGTATTTGGAATTAATCGTAAGAAGGTATATGGAAGGAAGAGAACTAACTTCTTCAGGAGAACGAGCGTGGGTGATGGTAAAATAAACTGACAGCGGCAGTTGATGTTCAGCAATTTATTGCAAAATGTAAAAAGAGGTCTTGCCATCATAGACTACGCTGATGAACGGAAATGCTTATCCTAACAGTTTTCCAAATGCTGCTCATACTGCCAAGAAAATGGAATTTGAACCAGGGAAGCTTATCTCTTCAAAAATGAACTAGCGTCGAACTCAGATTTTCTGCTTGTCTCTCGGTTGTTCTTATCAGTTTAGTTGGAGTTGGTACAACAGTCCTCCGGCAGGTATAATAAGGCGGTGCCTTTTTTACGATTAGTTGGTATCAGCCTCGCCCTTCCAAACAACGTTTTTTCAAAAATTTTCTCTATCAAAATTACAATTTCTTAAGTAACTAACATTTTTTTACTTTCTCAAATAATGATCATTGTAACAAGGCATAATTAAAATGCTCGTAAAGTCTAATAAAATTAGATCGGCATTCATTATTGTTTAGCAATAGATGCACGCCGCGTCACGAACAGAATAGCGTCAGATTCAGCTAGAGGTGCGTCGGTTCTGAGGAACGAGTCGTTTAAAATGAACGACTTCGAGGACGGAATCGCTGGAATCGATTCCGTGGCAAATAATTTTACAATTCACGATACCGGCTGCAGTTCCAGTTCTCAGCAAAGACAACACGGTTTCGAAGCGTGTGAGTTTGCCTATATGGAAAACTCATATTTTATTCCGTGATAGTCCGAGTCCGGCTCAAGCAGTTGTCAGCGTTTCGAAGTGCGGGTTGCGCGGGTTCGTCAATGGAACGACTTTCATTCGATTCCGATAAACGCTGGAGTAAATTAATACGGATTCACCGTTCACCGAGGATCGCGGAGAAATATCTGTAAGTTACAGGAAGTAAAGGTGCTTATATACAATTTAATAGGAACAAGAATATGCAATTATGAAAAAATAAAAATATCTGCACTTTGGTATTATTTAGAAGCCAAAACCGGCATTAAAGTTTGCCGAACAGTCGGCAGTGTATTGTATTTTATAGCGACAAAAGGACAGAGAATCGTGAACGAACCGAAGGAATCGATTCCGACAAAAGGATTGATTTCGATGAATCGACTCTTAATACGGAACGGTTTAGCCCAACTCTAGTTCCAGCGTTCAGCGTATGAAGAGAGATGAATACGTCACGAGTACATTAATCTAGC
The DNA here is from genome assembly GCA_963966045.1 of Xestobium rufovillosum. Taxonomy (NCBI): domain Eukaryota; kingdom Metazoa; phylum Arthropoda; class Insecta; order Coleoptera; family Ptinidae; genus Xestobium; species Xestobium rufovillosum. The sequence goes on along the minus strand of OZ014499.1, from coordinate 18,274,372 downwards.
GGAGATGGAAATGCACAGCGCAGACCAAGAATTGAATGTGATGGAAGGAACTCGAGGCCGACCGTGGACGCCGGACAACGTAGGGAACAAACTAGAACACATAAACGGGAACGCGGAAGACCGCATAAGGCAATTGAATTCAGACTCGAATTCGACTCCCCCAAGATCCATTCCTGCCTGACTGACTTGACAAGTCTATCCGAAACGAATGCGCTCACGTGTTTTTGTTTCCGTGGCGTGATTTGCTGTTCACCGCCGCCGATCGTTATATTATTCGTAATAGTGCCAGACTTAACAATGTCAGTATTTAATTATTGTAGTCTGAGGGCTACCAATAATTAAACCTAGCCTGACCGGAATTAATCGAGAGGCGTATAACCAGTCTACTTGCATCTGGTTCAATAACTAACACCGTGCGGTGGATGTTTATCTGCCAATTCGCATTTTGCGGCGGATGTGTTTCGGCCCAACAGTTAGCAAACGTGCAGTAGAAGGTAGCTCACAACCGGCATAGTGCGGTGGACGGATTATCAGTTACTCGCCTGCTTCCGTAACGATTAACATCCCGTACATGCCTGAATTGCACCTATGTGCTGCTACGTACGTCCTCCGATCTAGACCTCGACTGGATTGCGCTATGGATCTACCAAGAAGAATCCAAGGACCCGAAGCAGCATAATCACCTAACGGGACCGTAGGTATTTAAGTGCAGACTAAGGCGAACCGCAATTCAAACCAGAGTTAAATATTTTATTTTCTGTAAAAATATATTTTGTACATATGTACTCTAAAATGTAAAATAGCTGAATTAGTGTAATCGTTTTTAATTTATTTCTGTTTTGTCATTCTCGCCGTTTAGCCCTTCTTCGATTTAGAGCGAAGGGTATTAACAACCAACAGGTGAACAGACCCAGATGCTACAAAAGTAATCGTTATTAAACTAACGATTCGAAAAGAATAAGTATACAGAGTGCCTCAGAGCGCAGCCCAGACAGAGCTCCAAAATTTACCAGTCCGACATAAATTCAGGTATTGCAGCGAATCAAAATTTTGGTGAGACATTGGTTCAAGCAGTATTAATTAGCCTTGGAAGAAACAAACTTGTATTTTGCGCCAATTAGTTTTCTTATAACTGTCACTCGTTCTCGTTATGAAAACTGAGTATTGAGCCGTCATCAAATTCCTTACGCAAGAAGGTTTCCTCTAAAGCATCAAAGATCGGCTGGATGGGGTGTACGGGGAAAAATCACCGTCTTCTGTGGTGAAAAATTGGTCAAAACGGTTTCGAATAGAGCAGGAATCCTTGGAAGATATCGCAAGAACAGGAAGGACGAACAACAACATGGACTTTGTTGAGGATCTCCTATTAGGCAACCGATGCTTGAAGGTGAAAGGAATATCAAAAATGTCGCGCCTTTCATCAGACACAAACGTTCGCCAAGCCCTTTAGGCATGAATAGTTAGTTCAAGTTGGGTCTTCAAACGTCTCTCAGAAGTTCAGCCCCAGCATCGTGTTGAATATGCTCGATCCTTTTTGGAGTTCTGCACCCGTGCTCACTGGTGGAATCGCCCCTGCCGCAATTTGTGACTGGGGATTTGAGCAAATCGATCACTCTCCGTACAGTCCAGATATGGCCCACTGTTTGAAAATTTGAAAAATAATATTTGCGGGCGTCATTCCAGTGACGACGAAGAGGTGAAGGCTGCAGGATTATTGAATTGTTGGTGAAACGATGTCATAAGTGCACTGATGTCAGCGGGGACTATATTGAAAAATAAAATTTAATTGTGAGTCTACGCCGTTTAATTCATTGACAGGTCAGGTCCTAAACGATGGACAACGTATTTATTTATATGTGCGGTTGCATTTCTTTTTTGTAAGTACCTACTAGTAAAGTTCGTATAGTGAAAGATTACCTCGATAGAAAATAATTTCAAATAACGATTCAGCTACTCTCTCACTGGAAATACGATGTAGTTCACGGATAGATTTATGTTGTTTTATGTGTATCCGTTTTTACAGTATCGCTTTGTTATTTGTAAAAGTAATTTTGTAATAGGTATTTACGATACGAGTATCGTAACAGTTCATGTTATACGATACGATACGAGATGGTAAAATTTTCAAACAAAGTCAAAGGCCCAGTTTGATAATCCATCGGGTATTGTAATATGAAGTTACAATATAAGTTAGTATCGTTCAACATGACCAAGGCTTCATATATACTTATTAAGAAATGATTGGTAAACGAGAGATACTAATATTGCGCCCTCAGAAGTAGTAAGCTGAATTTCTTTACTTCTGTCACGCAGTGTCAACAACGCCAAGTTAGCAGCAATGTGACTATTAAATATCTTTTTTCAACATCTCCCGGAACTAATATAAATAAATTTGCCCAAACTTTATTATTAACCTTCCCAATAATTAGAAGGTTCAGTTGATGTTTTATTGTCAGTTTACCGTGCAATTTACTTTACAACACGCGTGTGGTAAAGATGTCAAGATATGGCATCTTTATTGCACTAGTGTGGTAAATGAAAATCAAAGATGTAGCTCCATGTCGTTAAAATATTAACCTTGTCAAATATCACTTCAAGAGTTCGATAAATAACAATTATTCTCCAGTTTACCAGTCGAACTATTTTCAGTTTATTTTCACTCTCTTGGGATATTACTGTTGGTAATTTTTCGTTAATTTTGCTTGTTGATATGTTGCCATATTTACGAATTTGTAGTTGCAGTAACATCCAGTAGTTTTAGTATTTGCATAACAACATAATATTAACGTATAATATGTAGGTATATATTACACAGTTCTTTGTTGACAAAAAGTTGATTAAAAGTTCCGAAATGAAAATGTTTATAAAATATATTTTGAGGCCTGAAAATTTTAGGTAATTTTATTCGAGCTTAATAATAAAAACGTTTGCTAATCTGATAAAGGTCACTCGCGTTTGTGATCTTTTACCAAAATGATAATAGTTGTTTAGTTATAGAGTAAGAGAAGAATTTTTCTGTCACTGAATGAATAATATATACCTTACGAGAAACTTTTAATCACATTTAATCACATCGTTAAATTGAGAATAGCGTCTGCTTTCAGTTTGTTGCATCGTTTGTTACTGACAAAGCCACTGCTGAGAATTGGTAATGCTCGAACTGTTAGATTTAATGACAGTAGTTCAGAGCACTCTCACAGCATCCATATACTTTCCTCGCGATTCAAATGACCTTTATAAGGCACTAATGCAAATTTTATTTCAATTTTTACTACACATGAATAAGCGTGTAGAAATGTAAGTGTAATAATTTATAATAAAATAGGGAATTAATAATATTTTCTGCGGTAATGGGTGAAATTAATCAATGCTAGTTCAGATTTATGCTATGGGCTTTTTAAACCTTGTTGTATACAGTGCTGTGCATATATTGAGAATAACACCACAATCATCACTGCTTATGATTAACGACCACATGAAACAACTTTCACTATGCATTAAATTCTATTGCTTCTACAATGTCTGTATTAGGTAGGTATATTAGCATGTCCCATGTTATTCGGGAAGTGATTTATCTGCTTATACAAGAACTGATAAAATCTAGACTTTTAATGCAAAGGAATCTATAGACTTAAAGATATTGGGGGCACATCCATCATCTTTTTAAAAATTCAACCATCGATCGTATTTCATGAAACGACAGGGTATTTCAAGGAATCATCCAAATAATTAAATAAATTTTTTCACAAATTTCAATTCAATTAGTTGTCTCACGATAATGATTATTTAACGGTGCAGCCCGTACCCGTATGTGGTTTTATTTTCTGTTCAGTTACGTTGAAGTGTATGTTTCGGCATTTTATACGTCTTGGAGAGGACGAAAAAAAACCGTAATTCAAAACCATGAGATACTTTCACAAAAGAATTTTAGAAAATCTGTTTACACAGCAGGAAAGATGGATTACACATAAAATCGGGAATTGTCGTGGGTGGCTTACGATGAAGCCGTAAATAGCAGATAGGATGTACTTCACTTGCCTGAATTAAATACTAGAAGTTGTTTGCACTTCCTAGTCCCAAATGTTAATTACATTGTGAGCTTCAACCAGTCAATGGAAATGACTGAAGATTGTTCATATACACGGTGTCCCAACGAAAACTTGTACCCCCGTAAAACTCGGCAAAATAAACGTTTTGACAAAAATCCAAAAACACGTCGATTTTTATATCATAGGGGACCAATTTTTATGCAATAATCATTCTTGCAACTCTAGCCCTGTGCGGGGGGGGGGGGGGTAGCGACCCCCCAAATTTTAAATGGGACGGGGGACGGGGGTCAAATGATCCCTACTTTGGAAGGGTTTTTCATTACTTACACAACCGTATTTGTTTTATTTAATTCGATCAATTTGTTACCGAGAAATTGCTTCTTGAAGTTTCCAAGTTAAAAAATTAATAAAGCACAAAAAGGTTTAAACTATCGAATGTATTAGAATGGAAAAGTAACAAAATCCAGACTTCTTGTTGCGAGAGATAGCACAGAATACAGAATGCTGCATCAGTTATACCTGGCATTGGAATTATTATAACATGTCTTTAGGTTCCTTCCTTCAAAGAGCAAGGTTCGTTTTTTAAATTAAATCAAATAGTTTCGCCCTTGTGGGATTTAGTTCTACAATTCAATGCATGGCGGGGTATTTGCCAGAGGAGTAGTAGTTCGAACTATCCGGTATCGCTCATTACACATTGCCCCTACATAATTAACAAAGCAATTGGCGCTCGCTAATGTATAGTACTAGGACGTCAGTTTACAGGGTGCACCACCTCAGTGCTCTTCCTATTCCACCTTTATTAGGTATACATTTTAGAGAGGAATGGCATATGAGATGCTCAGCTTGATTTTTGATTCTTTGTTATATAAAATTATTTTCACTTATATAAGCTGTCCCATTTCTTCTGCACAGTACCTACATACCTTTGTCATTTTTAATGGAACACCCCATACTTGATAGCATTTTTGGTTACCGTAAATGATTTTACTATGAGGTTGCATTTTTTGCTTAAAATTAATATTTTTAGTGTTAACAACTTTGTGTTGAAAGTTTTCACAGCTATAGAGGAATTAAAAAAAAATGTCATCTTCGATTGAACCAAGTTGAAGCAGTGACATTTTTATGAGAAGAAAACAATATCTAGGAGAAACTGCCACTGGATTAAAAACCGAAAATATTATACAGGGAATTAGCAATTAAATGGTCAAGTTAGAAAATATCCTAATGCCAAAACTTTCTTTTCAAATGGAACTATATATTATGTAAACCATAGTTAGGTGCTGTTCAGAAGCAATAGAACAGTCTGTTTAAGTGAAAACAAAGGTGAAACTGGAAAAATACGCTTAGGTAGCGGACCCAGTATACTGTATAAGTTATCTTGTGAAACACGTTTTGACGAGTCACACAAGGATGAAACCAGTGGGGTTTGCTGTTTTCAGTATAATGCATCTTGAACGTAACATATTTAGTTTTTAGTTTATTCATTTATTCAATGGTTCCTGACTATAACTACAACAGGTACTGAGTATATTCAAGCAATAACTTCTAAACAGACAGCGAGGTGCCTAATAATCTGTTATAGTCGAGATCGACGAGTGTAAAATGTACTTGGAAAGAGCAAACGTGACTGAAGTTTACAAAACATTCTGACGATGTACTCACTTTATCAGATGACATTAATTTATTCGAGAGTCTAATACCATTCTCTGTAATTTCATTATCACCTTGCATACTGAATTAAATTGGCACCTACGATGAAAGCCATATTTACTGACAACCAGTAATTATAGATTTGTAGTAAAAAGAATTTCTTAGAACACTGCCATGTATCTTGTAAAGTCTTAAAACCCACAATTATTATTAATTAGTCAACTAATTGTTCATTAGATTACATTTGCATGCATTAAAACTTTTTAAAAAGAAATGGTATAAGTATACGAAAAGGTGGGCCCTTCAATAAACGTATATATTATTATTATAATTCTTACGTGGTGGGTTTTTGACGATTACGCTTATTGTACCTTACTGATCCTTCATACGTAGATAAAACAAAGTATTTAGCATTGAAGCAGAAAGTAATGAATACATATACATAGTTAAAAAACTATAACCATAAGCGCCATCAAATTGTGACAACTACAAATACATATTTGGAAGTTTTAATAGATACGACCGACCAAATCCAGGAAGAGATAGAGTACGCAAAGGAAACATGTGCAATGAAGACAATTATAATTTGGTGTGGATATGTAAGAAGATCGATTGCCCAAACTTGTGTTGAAATGGATAGCTACCAATTGAAAGAAGAAGAGCTAGCAGATCAAGAAAATCCTGGAAAGAATCGTAAATAAGTAGAGAGGTCAGGATAAGAAGAACTGTCTGCAGATCTTTAGAAATCGTATAGGTATACTTACATTATATCGATTAGCAGCTTATTGGAACTGAAATCTTACTTTCGCTAAATGATCAAACGATTCCGACAATGCCTAAAAATATCCTCAATATCCTAAAATATTAGACTGCAAAAACTAAAGATAAGCTAAAAATAAGTGCATTCATATTAATACGGGGATTGAAATTTATAGTCAACTACCCACGTAGAAGGCAGGTACTTACGCATTGATTGTTATCAAAAAAGGCGTGATAAATATTTATCCCTTCAAGTATCTCATTAAAAGCAGATAATTTATGAAATATCGACCGACAGAAAACATTAATAATGGTTCTTGACGCGGTTACTTATTACCATTTGTTGGTAGTATTCTCGAGTTTCAACCTTCAGGTGCTAATAATTATTAATAACGTCGATCTCGATTCAATAAACAACTCGTTCGGATATCCATTTAACATCTCAGACTTGGACCAAAATGCATTCCTTTTTAAATTGATTTTAATTTGTTTTAAGGGAGAAAATCCAATTATCGACTGCGTTTTCATTTGCTGCAGTTTAATTATGTAAATTGTCCAGTGCACTTTTTGATTTAATAATAATCTCCGTGTATTTTCTTACCGGTATTACCTAAAGTTGTGAAGATGACTGTGAAATGCTTAGAAAAGGAACTTCTATTAAATTAGCATGTTAATAGAATAAGTTTTCTCTACAAGTTAATTAAATTTTACCTAGAAAATAATATATCTGTGATTAAAATGCAAATACATACCAAATTTTAAAGAACCTATTGAGGTAACATAAGAGCTAACACTTTGCAATGCAGATTTCCGTTGACTTATTGCAGAAAATATAAAAATTAATAATATATACAGGCTGATATACGATAAGAAGTGTGTGTAAATTTGTATGGCGTCACTCAGACTGCCGTAAAGTTCTAAGTGTGACAGGTTGCAGATGACAGGTACAGAGTGGATGTAAAAATTATGAGACGATAAGCTTGGGTATCAGATGACGGGATTGAAAGAAGAGTAAGAAGAGTATAAATAAATGGATCTGATTGGATAATTGTGTATGTGTGATAATGAGATGTTTAGAGCTGATTGGTGGTATGTTTGGAAAAGGGAAGCTACTTAGTAGTTCTTAAGATAGTTCTAAGCGGGGTTTTAAGTTAATACATCAGTAAGCAGCATCCCGATGTGTAACACTGAATTTCTATTATTTAACATACATTAATGGCGACAATAATTAAAAACTGATTGCCTTCTTCACAAAATAAATATACTCAGTAAAATAGTTATTTATCCTAATTAACGAAATGAAGTGGTAAGTATAATGAATTCTGTATAACTTTCATCAGAAACAAAGGCCTGTTTTGAACTTGTTATCAAACAGCTCATAAAAAACGAATGAAGCTTACCACGAAATTCTTGATGAGGCCTATCCATCTCCGAGATTCAATTTCCGATAACGGTGACGTATTTCAATTATTCAACCCCTCCAAATCAGGAATTATACTGATAAACCATTGTGATCGATCTTCAGTGTGAAGGAACACGAAAACCAATAAAAAATAACAACAGCCCAAATGAATGCATACTTAATATGACAAAGATTCATTGGCTTTGAGGGAGTGCGCCCACGTACGTAAGGAAATACACCAGTGGACAAGGAACTACAAATACTGCATATTAGTTCATGGGCGACTCGTCTTGGGTAAAAAGGTTCGTAATCTTGCTGAGCAGGTACAATGGCCGAACTAACGTATGACAATGTGACATAAGTTTTCTCTTTATTTATCATAATTGCTGAATCTATTTAAGGACTATTGATTCTCTAAAGATTTAAATTAACTGGTATGGAAATAAAATTTCATCAACAAACCTTATAGTGATATAAGAGTAGATGAAGTTAAATGTGCATGACTTCATGAAAAAGTTTATCACTTTTTGCGATAGACTTTTTTAGAATAGTCGTTTGTAAGTTTGAAAATGTGGTTCCAACATAAATAAACGGTCAAGAACCTACTGTGTACACGAAGGGCTCTGTACTATGCAGCGTTAAAAATCAAATTGAACTGTTTTTCCTTATTTTAACGCATTTATTAATAAGCTAACAGGCACTTACATCGTGCTCATTATTATCATTTTATACGTCACACTTACGTATTATATACTGCCCAGTTCGACTACATTTACGTCTGCCGACTGGTTTCTGTATCGCCTGGTCACGGCTTAACGTGACCACCAACTTAGTTCTTCGAACATTTGCTTTAGAATTAAATTATTTAATGTTGTCACATTTTTCAACAATTTTTAAAAGTAAACGTAGTTTGTTTTAGGTAGACTGGTGTCGCGGCTGATGCGTTACGCCATTACTTTTGCGCAGTTTTGATGACGAAATTGCTCGTTCTCCTGTGAAACGATTAATAATTGGCCTCTTTTGAACTGTTTCCGCCACTGGAAAGACGACTAGAAGAAGCGAGCCACAAAAGATAATAGGAGCAAGAAGATGCATAATAAATACATGGTAATGTATCCATTCGATGTCAACATAAATGGACCGCTGCAGTGTTTATATCGCAATATTTCATGTTTCAAGGTTTAAAAATCCGACAGGAGGACACAGTTGTACGAAAATTGGCGCTGCTTACGTCGCTGTAGGTACTTATTGAAATAAGAAAAGCAAAATAAAATGTATCATCCATCTTCATAGGCATCACCATTAACTTACATGCGTCAGTTTCATTGAGTCATGAAAATTTGCAGTTTATTACAATTTTGATGTAAGTTACACCGGCTTTTGGGCGAAGCAGGCGTCATTGATTGGCTGGATGTCGACGTTTCATTTACTATTACAAGGAACATCTTAAGGGCGGTATGAGTTACACTACGTAGTGATAGGACTGGAATAAGAGGGTTTCTTATACCAATAAGAGAATAGTCAGTCAACTGTGAATGATTACAATGACTGATTGCCGTGCAGTGTGATCTGACCTAAATTTTTGGGCAAGAACTTTAGTCTTCTACAGCATCATTTACATTCAGTGATATTGTGCTTATTTTGATTAAACCTTTGAAAATTATTGTTCTTTATAAGTCTCATATTCTGAGACTTACACTAAAGTCTCATATTATGAAACTTATTCATTATCCAAAAATGAAATTTATTGGCAAAATAGTGCCTTAATTTTTAAGCACAGTTTATACAAATCATATTTTGTCAATATGTTTACCAAAATATTAAGTCGTATAAAAATTATAATTAATGTTAGTAAGAGCTATTGTATATTTAAGTGAAATTATTCTTACGTCCCCGAGAACTCTCTCAGACACCGCACTTGTTGATCTAGGAACGTACCTGCAACAAAAAAAATAGTAAAAAACTTTAATTTTGGAAACAGAAATAAAATGTAACCCTTCCTCTTATCTTTTGAAAATGTAGCAGAAGGTCATAATCTAAAAATTATTGTGAAAACATGGTTCTAGAATCTAATAACTTTGCACATGCTTGGTAGATGTTTGATCTCGTAAATTTCCAAAAGCTCGGGTTCAAATTCCACTATGTAGGTTGTTCTTTCTGATTCCAAAATTTCAAAGCTGCCTAGAACATCTGAATATACCCATCATCATCATAAAGTTCTCATTCCAAAGACTATTGGACGGGTACCTTAATACTTTCCTATCCTGAGCTAACGCTACGAATTTCCCTAAAAGTAGACCCCTACCTCTTTCTATTCCTATCTCCGACTCTAGTGTGCTGCAAACTATTCCTTCGTGTCTCAGGAGGTGGCCTACCATCCTATCCCCCCTATTCTTTACTGTTTTACATACTGTACGCTTCTCACCAACTCTTCTAATATCTCCCTATTGCCAACCTTATCTATCCATTGTATCTTCATCATGCGTCTGTAGCACCGCATTTCAAACGCTTCTATTCTTTTTCGATCGCGCTTCTCCTATTCTCCAAGTTTCGCACCCGTACAATGCCGTACTTCGTTCATACGTCTTTAAGAGTCTCTTCCGAGTTTCTACATTAACGGTCCCCGAGCATAACAGTTGATTCTGCTAAACGCAACCCGACTCTGTGCTATTCTTTGTTTTATATCTGTAGTGCTCCTACCATCTCGAATTATTTGACTTTCTAAATAGCAGAAATCCATGACTTCCTCTATTTTTTTCATTTCCTATTTGTATTTTAGTTTTAGTCCTGTTTTTCACGGCCACTACATACTAAAATTTGGATTTTCTTTTGACTGATATTTATGCCGTTGCTATCTGTCAAAATTGCTTCCATTTCATTCAGAGCCATTCCTAATCCTTCTTTGCTGGATGGTACCACTGCTACATCATCCGCAAATCTGAGCATGTTAATAGTTTGACCCTATACACTGATCCCTGGGGCTGTTCTGTCCATAATAATATTAATCGCATCTTCGATATATAAGTTGAAAATTAGAGGTGACAATACACATCCCTGTCTCACCTCCATCCGGATATCTATTTCTCTTCGTTACTGCTCAAATTATATAACTGCCACGTTCTCTTTGCACAATTCTAGTTAAAATTTTTGACGCGTTGGAAGTGATCGTTCTAAAATTTTCACACTTATCCGTGCCTTTCCTTTTTGGCAAAGCGATTATGATGTTCCTTTTGTAATCTTCTAGAATCTCACCTATATCGTATATACGGCTAACTAGTTCAAATAAACGCTCTCTTACCTCTTTAAAATTTCTGCCTACAATCCGTCTGCACCTGGTTCTTTATTGTTTTTGAAACTTTTTAATGCTAGCTCAAACTCTTCCCTTATTATAGAACAGCCCAGGTTATCCCCCTCTACACTGATTTTATTTTCTAATATATCTCCTACTTCTTGTCCCGCAAATATTCCTTCCACCTATCTGCCTTTTCCTCTCTTCCGATTAGGATGTCACCTGCCTCGTTTCTAATGTTCTTGCTGCTAGATCCAATTTCTCTGAAATTTTTGCTAATTATTTTATATGCTTCGTCAGTTTTTCGTACTTCGAACTTGTCTTCCACTTCTTTGCATTTACGAGTATTATCAATCCACTGTTCTTCGCTTTCCTACATTTCTGAATAATTTCCCACCTGACCGCCTTATACCTTTGTTTCCCTCATTCATCTAATCTAACCTATTTTCATATTTTCGCCTTTCGTCTATTAAAGTTACAATAATATACTTTGTTATCCAGGGTTTTCTACTTTCATTCGGTTTGTGACCCAAAATATCTCTAGCTGCAGAATCTGGACTATTTTTTATGCAATTCCATTCTGCCTCTACGTCCCTAACAGTGTTTTCATCCGCGCCCTTTAGTACTACGTTCGACATTTTCTCAAACTATCATGTGAATAACAATCTTTAGTTTCTACAGTTTCGTTGTTTCAACATCTTAAATTTAAGAACCAATTTAACCCAACTATAACTACCCTGCCCAATATCTCCCCTCCCTAATTTCCCCCTACCGACCCTGTGTGTATTGCTCCAAAAGTCTCCAGTTTCTCGCCATCGCACCTCACTGATACCAACTATGTCTAATTCTAGCCTATCCATCTCAATTTTCAAATATTCTAACTTTACTACTTATTTCATGCTCCTAACATTCCACGCTCCGATTCGTGAAGTGTTACACTTATTATTACTGATGACTTTCCGAGAAGCAGTCCCCGCCCGGAGATCCGGAATATTTTACTTCAAAAGGTGTCATCATCATAAAATTTTAGTACGCTGGCGCTGTTCTAGGGGCAAGATAATGTGGTGGTTTCCTGTTGCCTTCTTCATCGCAGCGTGAGTATCACAGTGTCATACCGACCCCACAGTCTCTGCCACTCTGATTACTGAAAGAGCTGCTGCACTCTTTCAGAGACTTGATTTAGTCTGTCTTCTCCATAAAAACAACTACAATATGGTTAAATCTATGGTTCGGCTCCTTAGATCATTGAAGGACATAAGCCATCCCACCCGTTTCAGTATTTAATTTATAAATAATATTTTAATAGTTAATAATTAGTCTTTGATGGAATAGCGACGTGGATTACATCTTCAAAATGTTTAAATTAAATAACCGACTTTTTTATTCGAGATTAATTTTGTATAATACACAGAACTAAAACAGAGTATTTTCCATTAGGTTAAGAATAAATTCCAGAGTTGAAAGTGTATCAGGCAATAATAATGAGAGATATTAAAAGGGGGCTGTTAGACAGTTTTGAAATTAAATATTTCCTCCTTGTATTTAAGTATTATATTTATAGATCTTTTAAGGTATTATAGAATTTCTTGAAAGTAAAGTGTCATGTCGTCGGATGGGTAGAACTGAAACAGAATTCAAACAAAATTTGTGTAATAGGGTCCTTGCATATATTTCAAAAAATTATAAAAATGACCTCAGTACATAAATAAATATTAGATCCTATATTGTTTTCAAGTAATCTGCCTCGCACAGTTTCAATTGAAATTTCAACCTGGTGCAAGTCCTTGAACGCAAATTGTAACTCAGTCAGCCCTGGGCATTTAATAATAGAAAGAGACAGTTTTACACGGAATTTGTCATGTGCCACGACCTCTGTGTCCTTAACAATCGCATTTATGAAAAGAAGAAATCATTTCCTGATGTATCAAAAATTACAAAGGAACCAATGGAAGCAGAAGCCGCAAGCTTAAAGGATAACATTGTAGGTTTAACTAACTAAATCCCTACCACAGTGTTTAAACTGTCAATAACAATGCTCTAGCATCATAAATGTACAAATATTTTCATAGTGGTTGTTCGTGCACTTGTTAAGATGTTATTTTCAGAACGTGATAATTGTTTTTAAGTCTAACTCAAACAAAGTCTTGCGTTTTGGAAGTATGTACTTACACTCTTCCAGTGCCTTCACGGAAACACAAAAATGCAATCCATTACTTGCATATTGTAGGCGCAGCTTTTTAAAAAAGTTCTGTATAATTACGTGCATCGATAACTGGAACATTCATTAGCAGCCACTTTCTAATGTAAAATAGAACCAATAAATGTTTAAAGATGAAATGTACCGTCATTCTATTTAAAAATTCCATATTTATTTGCGTTGATAATAGTCTTAGAGGCGCTAGGAATATGTTTGTTAGTAAACAGAACATGCTTCTATTTGAATTCCTATTATAAAGAAAATTAGTAAAATAATAATGATACAAAAAATTGTACAAAAAACTGTTTGTTATGGAAGAGCACCGTGGTGTTCGACAGGGTGGTACAATGTTACATGATTGAAATTATTTCGACAATCTTTTCCGATTATTTTCTGACGTTTTCTAGAACCAATGAAATGTTTAACATTTTTCGTTTCACCCAATCATGTCATTATTATATTAAGAATAATGGTCTCGTGTGATTTTGAGAGATCTCGCCATCGCTCGTCCCGCGAATATCCCACGATCCCCCAGTAGTTACACAAAATGTGGCATTTCCTAACTGGTTGCATAAATAGCTATTTTCCACTATAAGAAAAACGTCTGGTATTTTGGCAATGAAATTTTCCACGATTGAAGTACCTATTATCGTAATTGTTTATTCTGATTACCTCTAAACTGATTCAAGCTATGTGATTTGAGGTAGGTACCTAACTCATTCCGACTTAAAATATTTTGATGCTAAAATTAGAACTATATTTGGTTTACATCCGAGACAGTCGAGAATTGAGATTAACGATTATACACCTTAAGGCTTGTAGGTAGGTAAATAGTACAATAAAATTGCGTTTCATACATTTATTCTAATTAAGGGAAATTTATTCCTGGCACTGAAATTCATAATTATTCAACGATTAAATGAGACAGATCAATATGTTGCTTGGATGCCGCATAATTCTCTTCTCAACACCTCATTAAATTTGATAATAAGAAAAAGCAGATGCACCGTTGGAAACTGACACGAATTTTAAATAAATGTCTTCTACGAAACAAAAGATTGTAAGATTTTTTACATCGAAGTAGGTACCAAATATGAAAAGTTTTGATTACGGTTACTCCCAAAGCTCTTCGCTTCTCAAATACAGTCCGAAATGGAAAAATTTCTTTTAGAACTTCAGTCGTAATAAAGTAACAGGAAGGCTTCATCATATCCAGTGGTTCTTAAATTGCAGTTTACCAAACAATTTTCTCTTACATTTTTAGCCTGTCTTCTGCAGTACCTAGCTATTACGATTTTATGTATTTGTAAAGGTGCGTATAGACATGCAACATCAGAATATCGTAATGCAACTCCATCACCCATAGACGGTGCTAAGTAGGTACTGTAAACAATATAAGCAGCGTGTTCACATGCAAGCAAAGTTGCGAGAGTTAGGTACTGCTTTCGGAACAGTTCCGAAATTTTTGCTGCAAAAGTGTTATTTTGAATCCGAAACATGTTTGGAGTAAAGACTAAAACGGTATTGTAGTTTTCGGAAGCCGTCATAGTAATTGCTAACTTGGTTTCCGGCCGAAGACCACGTCGTTGATTGGTTGGATTCCAAATTTTCGTTCATTATCACAAGGAATACCTTCAGGACTGAGGGAGTGGCACTTTCCTGGTAAAACGGGGGATGAGGTGATTCCATGAATGATTTGGAGGAGTGATTACCGTGGAGTGAGACGATTTCAGGTGACTAATGATATGCTCATATGCATTTTAAAGATGAAACCCATGGTTGCGTTTGACCTTGAAGGGGAGTTTGACGGTTTCGATCGATTCCCTAGACTTTCCGTTATAAATATTCAATTCAATTTAGAAAATCAATCGAAATCATCAAACACCTTCGTAAAGTAAATCGCGATGACGGCTTCTGTTTTTAAAACGTATGGAAGCATATGATCCTCAGACCTATCAGTTCAGTGTCAACTCAGCAGACTTGAAGATGTCCCTTGTAATAGTGGGTAAAACCTCGTCATCCATTCAATCGCATGGTCTTCGTCTGGAAACCAAGGTAAAACAAAGAAGAAATCTGAATTTAATTATGAACGTTTCCTTTCTCACGTCCACTTTTCCCAACTTCACAAAAATCTTTTAGGTTTTCTAGTGGACACGTGGCAAGCATGAAAATGAGTTTTCAGGTCATCGGCGATGCACGAATGATTGTCAGTTTTTTTGTTAATTTTTGTAAAATGGGTACCACGCAACCGCAGCAACAACAATATTCTGAATTGGCATTTTGCAAGTATTTAAATAATTGTCACACGTCGAAGCACAACTTACACAAAAACCACTTACTAAAGAAATTTACTAGAGTAAATTTGCTACAAATTTCAAGAATGTGTAGACAGACGCTGAAGTAATGTCGGCAAGAAGTCCCTCAATTTTCTTAACAGCGAATAGCATCGTAATATTAGCGCTTATGACCATCAGTTGTCAGTCTTTTGGCGTTTCTCCAAGAGAATGGCGTACCCTCCTGTAAGTCTCCTTTTGCATGTTTGACAGAAGATATTTTTACGTATCTTGTTGCAGCGGTTGCTAAGGAACGTAACTTTTTTAGCATCATTTTACCACGACCCTGTACAAGAAAGCAACTCTTTACACACGATGAAATAAGCGAGAACGTTGGCAATTTCGTCCACCCATATGTTAAGGTTGTGTGTTATGATATCACACAGGCGGCAGGGCAGCAGCTACTTAGGTACTTGGTACTTACGTATGTATATTCAAATTGTACGCAGCTTACAGTGATGCACTCCGACAGAAGTTGCTGAAGTGTTGCAGAAAACTTTTCGAAATTAAATTTGTTACCCGAATAATTTAAAAATGTCCTTCATAGGACAGTCGGCTTATTCTTAAATTTTGAGGATAAAACAAAAATAGTAAATCATTAAATAAAATACTATCTATAGTTTCTTATCGGTGTTTAGAAGTGTCGCAGGAGAAATGGTGTGAGTAACTTGATGGAAGGTGTCTTTCATGCACTCGTGTAACTTCTGCACTCAGCTGCATCTCGCGCATTAAATTTGTCGTTGTCCATAAGTGTTACATATTATGTAATATACAACAATTTCGTAATAATTTTTATTATGGTAACGCATAGGTATACAAGTAATCCCAATACATTGGAGCTTGCAGTTTACTGTAGTTTTTCCAAATACACACTCATCATCATAAGGTTCTCAGTCCGAAGACTGGTTGGACGCGTACCTCCATTCTTTTCTATCCTGAGCTAACCTATGCATTTCCCTAAAAGTAGAACATCCTACATCCCTAACTATTTGAGAGCAGTAGTCTAATCTAGGCCTACCCCTACCTCTTTTTATTCCTATCTCTGACTCTAGTATGTCGCGAACTATTCCTTCGTGTCTTAGAAGGTGTCCTACCATCCTATCTCTCCTACTCTTTATTGTTTTCCATACCTTTCGCCTTTCCCCAACTCTTTCTAATACTTCCCTATTGCTAACCTTATCTATCCACGGTATCTTCATCATGCGTCTGTAACACCACAGTTCAAACGCTTCTACTCTTTTTCTATCCGCTTCTCCTATTCTCCAAGTTTCGCACCCGTATAATGCCGTACTCCATACATACGACTTTAAGAGTCTCTTCCTAGTCTCTATATTAACCGTTCTCGAACACACACACACACTGCCGGACAAAAAACGGGATACATGTTTTTATTTTTATTTTGAGGCCCTAAAATATTTTTATGCAACTTAACTTACGCAAATAATTAACGATTGCCCTACTAGTGAGGAAAAAGAAAGTTTTAGCTGAATATATTGCACCTTTTGTAAGCCTAAACAGCCAAATCAGCATTTTTGACTCTTCATGCATCTTTATTGAAACATCAAAATCTTTTAACTTATTGGGCTGCTCTGTATTTTCTATTGTTTTTTTTGGTGATGTAAACGTCAACTTTTAACATTTTCCATACAATGCGCACCGAAATTTGTTCACAAATTGTTGCTTTAAGCCACGATGGCCGAAGTGTGCGATACATTGCTCAAGTGCTGAATATACCCCGTAACACGTAACACAGTGCAAAATGCACTCTTGCGATTTCGTGAAACTCATGGATTTGCAAGGAAAGTCGGGTTTGGTCGTCCACGGACTAAGAACCATCAAGATGACCGTTTTCTCCATATTGCTGCGCTGCTCGATCGAGCATTGCCATCACCTAATTTTGCTGGAAGGTTAGCCGATGTTCGAGGTGTGGCCAGAACAGTTCGAAGAAGGCTAAACGAATATGGTTTGACTTCAAGAAAGCCAGCTACGGGTCCCCTGTTGACCGTAGAACATCGCAGATTCGCAGAGTACGACTTGCGTTTGCACGACAATACGTAAATTGGGACGAACACCAATGGAGGAACGTGCTCTTCTAGGACGAGTCAAGATTTAGTGTCAGGTCACCAGATGGGCGTGAAAAGGTATGGCGAAGACCAGGGGAGCGGTACAGTCAATGTTGCATATCTCCCAGAATCAGTTTCAATGGTGGTAGCATTATGGTGTGAGCCGGGATATCTCTGGGGGATCACACAGAATTGGTTTTCATTGAGAATGGAACAATGGCTGCACACCGATACATTGTTAAGTGCCTGAAGCCCTATGTCACACCATATACATATTCCATTTATAGGGGACAATTTTGTGTTTATGGATGACAACGCCCGCCCACATATAACAAGAATTGTTACCGAGTACCGTGAAGAGGTTGGTAATGGACGTTTACCATGGCCAGCTAATAGTCCAGACCTGAATCCCATTGAACATCTGTGAAATCAGCTTGGCAAAAGGATTAGACGTCGCCAACCCCTACCAGATAAACATTAAATGGCTTAAGGATGGCGCTTCATGAAGAATCTATTGATTCAAGAAGAATATATTGATAGCCTCATTCAGAGCATGCCACAACGGGAAGTAATAAGAGTTCGTGGAGGTAACACCCATTATTAATTTGGTTCTCCTAGTGTGCTTTTTCTGTTAATAAGTAGGTTTTTTTGATTTTTAAGTTCTTAAGTGACAGTTGATTTCTAAAAAATACTTTTGCTAGGTTTTTATTGACGAATCAGTTTGTTTCTTGTTTTTTATTTATTGTTAAGATGAAAAGACTATAGTGAAATATAATTTCAACCCCCTTCCCCCTTTGTTTTTTACTCACTAAAATAGTAATTCTGAGAGTGTCCCGTTTTATGTCCGGCAGAGGTACTTTTACGAATTTATTTGAACTTCCGAATAGCGATTACCTCAGTGTATAACGTTCCTACAACGTAAATCAAAAACTTTAATTCAAATCTGAAAGTAACTAAGAAATTTAAAAAGTACGTGTGGACACATTTTGAAAACAATTAATTAGAAAATATGCCAGTGGCAAAAATCTCAAAAATTTTGGTCGATTTGGTCAGAGAATATCAATATAAGAAGAGAGAGAGCAGATTTGCTGATTTAAGTCATATCAAATGCGCATGTCTGAAGTCGCCATTATTCTGGTGGTATTTCACTCAACCTTCATAAGTTGTATTATCTCTTGGGGGAAAATGTAAATACAATAACTAATACAGTTCAATCCCTTCAAAGTCGTTACCTTCAAACTCATTATCAAATAACTCTTTAGGCTATTTGAGAAAATACGGAGATCGAATATTTTGAACACTGAACCGCTATTGAAATCGGGCAATAATTTCCGGTATTAGTGTCCCAGTGAATAGAAACGAACTCGGTAAGTTGATTGCACAGACTGTGGAAAAAAATTGGCCGAACCGTCATTACTTCTGGGTTCTGGGGAAGTTCAAAAAAGTGGTTAGTGCCTTTCGAAGGTTAAGTATGAAGAATCTTTGTTGATTTCACCCAGTAGTGAATTAGAATGCAATTTTGTATGATATTATTTTGTTGTTCGGTTCTTTAAAATTGTAAGATATACCCCAACAATTCGGGCTCTGTATATTAGTACAGATAAAGTACAATACTTCAAATTAGAAGGCAGTTGCTCTGATAAAATCATCAATTGTCCATAATAATAATCAATTAAGAAAATTATAATGATCTTCGGCAAATCTACGATTATAAATAAACAACTGCATCTTTGATGAAACAGTTACATATCTAGCCATCATTTATGGAATTAAGATGGACTATTTTTGAATAATCTGACCCCAATTAGTTACAGCTCATGTATAGAGATGAAATATTAGTAAAACTGTGTAGGTGGTTATATTTCAGAGAAACGAGGCGAAACATCCTTTTGTGTTTGAGTGTTTGAAACAAAATAACAGGCAGGAAAATATGTTTACGATTTAATCATTTTTCCATGAAAATTCTTTTGAAAAATTTCAGATAAAATTGACTGTAAATGTTTAACGAAGTATTAAATTAACTCTTTCATTTCAGAAACATGCTTTACGGTAACCATATACAGTGTGGAAAAAAGTATGGAATAAATCCATTATTTCCGAAACGGTGAAGTTTCATGAAAATTCCTCGGACACGTCGATTTTTAATTTAAAAAAGACGCATTTGCTTGTACCTGCACCTTTTAGATGCTCAACTGTTTCCGCGCAATGACGTCACCGGACTTTTTTTAAATGGAACCGCTATATTTTATTGCCGAATTCTTGTGGAACATAACTTACTCAATTCGGAAATATACACTCATAGTAATTTTTCCTTCTACTTCTTATTAAGAAAAAATAGAAACTTATTTCAATGACTGCAACTTTGACACCTTTGCACTTTCTTCTTTGGGATTTTTTTAAATCAAAAGTCTTCATTTCAAAACCTACAAACTTAGAAGACCTGAAACAAAGGATCCGCACCGAAATCAGATTACAAAGTCCAGCAATATCGGAAAACGTCCGTCGAGAAACGTACAACAGGTTCACGTATACCATGCAACAACATGGTTATAACGTTAAACAATTGTTTTGCTAAATCATTTTTAAAATAAAGTATGTATTTTGTTTTGTGATATTGCCAACGAGCTCACTGTGTCGATATTAAGTTAATTAACCAATTCAGACAAAAATGGGGCCCTTTTAAAAGTCGCGCTCCTAAATCAGTTTTAATTTTTTTCTGCGGAAGTAGAAGGAAAAAAGTACTATAAGTGTATATTTCCGAATTCAGTAAGTTATGTTCCACAAGAATATGGCAATAAAATATAGCGGTTCCATTAAAAAAAATGTTCGATGACGTCATCACGAGGAAACAATTGAGCATCCAAAAGGTGCAGGTACATGTACATGTGTCTTTTTTAAATTAAAAATCGACGAGTCCGAGGAATTTTCATGAAACTTCACCGTTTCGGAAATAATGAATTTATTCCACCGGACAGAAAGAACGGACAACGGATCAAGTGGTTGATGATAGTAGCAGATCATTTGGGTAAAAAAATAACACAAGAAATAATAATAATCCTAAGTGGGCGGGGTTGCGGGGTATGATTTAGTGTTCTGTTGATTATGACGCTGCTACGACATTAGTAATTTCAGTCAATAAATTCACCTATTAGAGCATTTCCTGTTACTTCGGCAAGCATCTGTAACCCCCTATAGGGTGACGGATAGACTCAAGATCAGTTAAAAGATAATTTCATTGCGTATTATCATTATCTTTAGGGTTACGAATAGCACAGAGTGGACCACAGAATGTTTTTCAATACTTCCTAAACTTAAACGTAGCCCGTGATGAAATTTTATTCGGTTAAATATACTTCTAAGTTAAAACAGTTGGATAAGCTTTAAGTCCATAAGGAAGTAAAATTAGAATGGAGTAATAATTATTTATTGAGCAAGTCTGTTTTGCTTTGTAGATTAACATACAATGCACCCATAAATATTAGCAGCAGTTTGTCATGCCGCAGTTCTGTAATTCAAGTGGTTAGTAAAGGCGCTATACTGAAAATTCATGAGGTATAAAAAGCATGCGTACGCAGAGCTTTTATTGCAGAAATTGTATTTCCTCATGCATTTATTTATATTGCTATTTACACCAACAATACATTGCATCACGATTTATATGTATTTTTTGTGAGTAAATCTTTAAAGAGAATTTTTATTGTTTGTTCCAACTTTATTGTTTGTTGGATAGCTGCTGACTAAGATCTTAAAGTATTTGCTAACAGATCCGCTCCAACAACTACACCTTGGGCAGTCATTGAATTACAGAATTAGTCTACATCGGCTGAATGCATAGAGGGTGTGTGAACACAAGAGGTCTATCCCAACAAAGCCTCCATACTTGCTCCATTATACCACAGTTCGCGCAGAAATTCGAAGACTCAGTAAGATGCACTTAGTTTATTCACAACGCCCGCTCCTTTGAGTATTTATTCAAAGGCGAAATCTGAAGCGAGAAGATTCAACCAGCATTATGGTAATTCCAGGCTAGCAAGTGGCACAATTGCGCATGTGCGCTTCATGTCGTCTACTGATGACGTCATGTTAATGGCTTTTATTTCTGAGAAGGGAATATGGAAAAAAAAAGTTATTAATTTCTAAGACCTTGATTATCGAAACAGACCATTTAGTCTTTAATGATTATCGCATAATTTTACGGTTTGCCTGTTCTCGTCGGTATTTCCTGTACTGGTGCTCTATTTTTCTCTTATAATACTGGATTTTGACACATGACGTTGTCGCGGAAACAAAGCTTTACTTAATCTCTGGACAGGAAGTACGTACTCGTAGAATACTGTCCACGCAGCGTGTGTATTCTAATCGCCCATTATTTTCAAAAGGCGGCTTGCAGACATAGCTTGTTTTCAGTGACCCTTGGCCGAGATCAAAAGTCAAATTCAGGAATTACTGAGAAGAGATATTATTTAGCAGATAAGTAGGTACTTATAAAATTGACGGTTTTGTATTTCAACATACAGAATCTGTGCGCGTTCTTTAGTTGCTTGTCATTATGTCATCTGTTGACATGAGTAAGCGTTTTGAGAAAGATACACTAGCCCGAGGGTTATTTATAAAATCAGCCTGCATGAAACAATAACGGACGATTTTGCCAATAAATTGGTTTCAGGTATCTACTTACTGTTTAGAATTCGACATGTTTTGGGCAAAACGTTCATGGTAGGTATTGGATAGCGCATTAACAGTTAATATCCTGTAGACGTGTGCTCGTAGCTGCTAGAGATAACATAACTCGTCCAGGAATTTTAGGTCTAAATCAGCCTTAACCTTGATAGAATGGAAATGTTCATTTTGTGAGACTCGCGATCCCAAAATGCACCCCTTTCGATCCTGGTAAACAATTTCCTCAAATTTCGATTTTTCCTGTACTTAGATATAGAAAGAGCGAGTTTCGGGGAAACTTGTTCTTACCACTAAACACGTGGAGTCTCCGGTTCGAAAGGAAGACGGTCTAGAAAAATGGACGACCTCGTTAAGCACGTATACTTTTAAAGGCGTCATGGCAATCCCTGAGGAGCTTATTTGGTAAATGCAAAAGTACAATTGTAAAACAAATGCAACCCGTTCAAAAAATTCCGATCTACATTCACACTTGACCCTCAAAAATATATTTAAATAGTACGAAATTGAAACTATTTCCGTAAAATCACTAAAGCGCCCTCCTACATTTTACCTCATGCGGCTGCGATCTGGATATGGAAATCAAAGAATTTGCTATTATATTGCGGGTCTAATATTTTCGACCTGCTTCTCATTATTTGCTGCATCAGATAATACCAAATTTCCGAATTTTAAAGTTTATTTCTGGGTTTTATTCTCCCTACTCTGAAATTGTACGACATGGGCCAACTCTAGGCGTAATAAAATAAATGCTCACGTGCTTTTCTACCCGCGCCCTAGTGGTATTTCTCATAAACAAGAATATGCGGATGCGATCACAAATTCAAATGAAAAGGAATTTTCAATTTTTCTAAAAGGGAAATTGCTTTAACTTCAAACACAGGAGAGGAAATACGACATGCCGCGCAAAATTAATTATTTTTTTAAGTCACAAAAACCAGAGATTCGCATATAAATGCCAAGATTAATTAAAATGAGGGATTTTGGAATAGCATGAATAATTTGGTTGAAATAAAACACCTATTTTCAGCGGGAAACAAAAATGTTACAGAAGAAAACCGATGACAGACAGTGTAACAGACTGCGTAATTTGAACATTCTTGCTCAATAATAAGGTTAGGTTATAGTTATTATAATGATATAGAATTAATTAATGATGGATAGAAAATTAATTTAGACAAAATATAAAGAATGCCTTAGGAGGTAGGTACCATTTTGCAAATTAAGCTGAGCGCTTTGAATGCTTGCCTTTCGGAAAACTTCTTCAACTTATAGCATCATATTATAAATATTTAATTTCTTCTGTCCAAAATGTTTTAGGATGTTGAAAAAATTAAATAACATTTTGAGCGGCCTTCATGAAGTTTCAACTCGCTCGTGCACGTTGATTGTCGATGAGAAGTAGGTTGGTGTTCGTTTTTCATGGATTGCACATTCCAAATTTCGGAGTTTTTGCTTGAAACTTTGCGCTGTAATGCGCTATGAACTCAGAAAGAATGCCTTATTTCGCAGTTAAACTGAGAGAAAATTGTCAATTTTTAAATAAGCAAACATATATACTTTTTACTAAAATAAATAGCGCATTTTTTCTTCATGTTAAAAGAAGCTCAAGTGTGCGGCAAAACTTCGCGTAGAAATTTCGAAAGTTGTATGTGTAATCTGCGAAAAACGAACATAAATGTGAACAATAAATGTGTGCGAGCAAGACAGTTGAAAACCGCAGACCAATTGGTTTCGTCCTTCTGGGATTCATCAGTATGGTGCTTTCCCCTACACACTCAAACCATGCAATTTATCTTGCTATATATGCTGAGGCGCTCTGGACAGATATCAGCAAGTGACAACTACTTTGAGTAATTATCTGAGAGTAATTAGAGGTGCTGGACCGTTCGAACAACTACTCCTCGGGCAAATACCCCTCCAGGCATTGAATTATAGAACTAAATCCAGATTTTTTTGTACTACGAGAAGTCACAGACTGCTACCCCACCTTTGAAACAATCATGATGTGTCTCCATGTACGTTCGTGCTTTTAAGCAGGTCTTTGTTCAAATATTGCATGTTTTACATGTGTATGGAAAACCGCAGACCAACCAAGGGAAAGAACCGTACTGATGAGTCCCAGAAGGACGAAACCAGTTGGTC
The DNA here is from genome assembly GCA_963966045.1 of Xestobium rufovillosum. Lineage (NCBI taxonomy): Eukaryota > Metazoa > Arthropoda > Insecta > Coleoptera > Ptinidae > Xestobium > Xestobium rufovillosum. Next base: position 18,249,805 of record OZ014499.1, on the reverse strand, counting down.
TGCGGTTTTCCATACACACTCAAAACATGCAATATTTGAACAAAGACCTGCTTAAAAGCACGTACGTACATGGAAACACATTATGATTGTTTCAAAGCCACCTTAGTTGGGTTAGCAGTCTGTGACGTCTCGTAGTACAAAAGATCTGGATTTAGTTCTATAATTCAATGCCTGGCGAGGTATTTGCCCGAGGAGTAGTTGTTCGAATGGTCCAGTAGCACTAATTACATAAAACCCCCGTTTAAAGTATAAAATATTTTTCTCTTTATGAAGCTTATTGGTTACTGAGGTGATCGGAAGACATAAATAAAAAACAAAAATCGGCACCCCACCAATGGAGAATACAAGACCAAAGAGGTTAATCGAGTCTCCGACTTAAAACCAAGAACTTCCTCCACATCTTTACACATTGTTAACTGTATTTTCAAGTTAAGAAATACCAGCGTAGGGCTTCCAGTTTCTTATATTTAAAAAAAAATGGTTGAATTGGTTCATTGGTTCATTGGTTCACACTGAGGACCGGTTTTTCAAAGAATTCGACACCGGATTAAGTCTAACACCGGCTTCGTTGCTATGATACAACCAATCAGAAAGCCGGTATCATAGCAACGAAGCCGGTGTCAGAATTAATCCGGTGTTGAATTCTTTGAAAAACCGGCCCTTAAGGTACTCTATCTTTGAAAATATTTTTTTTCTGAGAATGAATAGCATAGCTGTTTCGGTACATTTGCAGGTTTTCGTTAACGAAATCTCAGCAGTGCTCATCACGGTTTGAGTATAGATGGGCGACCAGTTTAAAAACCGTACGCAGATGACACACGGTTTCAAGTCCCCTCGCCAACCCGTCTAGCCACCGTGGCGCTATAAAGGCTTATGTAACACTACTATATTTAAGGAAGCCATGTGGATGGTTAAGCATCAATTGCATTAGGCGAGTTTACTAGCTACTCACCGGCGATTTTACTCGTCAGCAAGTGAGCGATTAGTTTTCCTGTCTTCAACTTTGCTCGCTTGTACTCGCCTCCTTTATTCCATTGGGCTAAAATTCACTCGCTAGGAACAAAATCGCCGGCTTGCAGCTAGTAAACTCAGCTAATGTAATTGTCGCTTTAAGGAAGATGAAAGTAAGAGCATGTCCTCTCGCCTATGCTATCACCTACGAGTCCCATTCCGTATTTATGTTTTCCCAACTGGTGTCATTGAAATAACAAATTTTAACACATTTAACACTTTAACTTCCGAATAAAAATGTTTGGACGATAAAAAATGCTCGGGGGCGTATTGTAGGTACAGAACATGAGCGTTTACCGAGGCCAATCATCCGATTGTTCGCTCGTTTACGAGTATTACATTCAAACATTTATTTTATACGTCAGAGTAAAACATCATTCTAGATTTGGAGGATAAGATTCCCGTCTAGGAAGATTAAAACCAGGAATCTTGAGGAATCTTCCGTTCAGAAGGAATAAAGATCCTGCTTCTGAAGTGCTCCTTAAGTTCCTATTCTGCATATACAAGAAAGAATGCAGTTCGTCATGTGGCTGCAGAAAGGCTGGAATGAAGTGTTTCATAAGCAGCGAAAACACTTATAAAGTTTTGAGTGACTGCGGAGAAGAGGAAGAAACCGAGACCGTCCTCGACAAACTGTTCGCACAAGAAGATGATGCGGAAGAGGAGAATGACACTCAGTCAAACACCGGAGAAATAGACAGGAACAAACCTGGTCCATCTGAAGCAACTAAACGAATCGGGGAAACTACAATAAAAACGCGTCGTTTACTATACCTCACGGTGATATGGAAACGAGTATAAATGTTTATCACTATAATAAGTACAATTTCAATTTAAAACTAAGAGTCTGTACAATTTTAAGAAGTACCTACTCAAGAACATAAACATAAGCATGAGCATGAGCATGAGCATGAGCATGAGCATACGCATGAACATAAACATAAACACAAACACAAACTTAAACATAAACACAAACACAAACATAACCATAAACAACAATTATACACTTTTAACATCCGCTGACAATGACTATGACACAATTTCTTACGGTCTACCCAATGTAACGTACCAACCCAGGCAGTTTTGGTTCTACAAAAATCTTGCTGTTTTTATTTCTGTTTTATGTTATTTCTACTTATATCTGCTAACTAAATTCAAATGCATGTTGCTCCACAGTAACATTTCGTATAGTTTATATTTTTTATAAATTGTATTAAAATATTCCACTTTCTTCTGTACCAGTTTCCTTGCAATGTGCAAGTTTGCACGCTAGTGCTTTAAAATATACGTGTAACATTGGTTTTGTGTTATAGTAATATTACGATCCAATGTTACGTAGAACATTTCCTGCAATATTACGTACTTTTACGTGCAATATTACATGAAATAATTCAAATTATCATCTGATTATTAGAATCATTCATAATGTAAGAAATAATTCGGTTATGCCTATCACCGGAAAAACCGGCGCGATTTTGCAGGCGTATGTTCGTTGGTGCTGATAGTCGACGTAGAAATACAAAACGAAACTGAAACTACTTGTATGTAATTTGGAAAATTATGCGCAATGTAATATGACACGTAAATGACATAACATTACATCCAATGAATATACACGTAATATTACTGAAATTTCTGCAATGTTGCAATTGTAATATTACAGTTTAAAACACTACTTGCATCACCGTAATTACCGTATTCGTGGCGGCATATGAACCGGGCATATGATACATAAATGCATGGCTTGCGGGATTTTTGCTAATTCGTATTTTCATATGATAGGTAGCTTAATAATTTTGTCAATGCAGATTAAATTGTATTAAAATCAGCTACAAAATCTTTTGATTTCTACAGTACCTGTCACCTTCATATATAATTTTTGTATTGACAAAAGTGAGATTACGGACAAAACAATGCTTTTAATTTTCAGCATCACACAATGTTTTCGTGCGTTAAAACTTTTATGTGTGCGCGGTAATAAATCAATACTCCAATTTGTACCGAAGTTTGTTAATTTGTTCTGGTTGTCATTAATGTCTTACAATGTAAGCAGCCACACACGAATTGTATTGTATTTGTTTCGATGTGTGAAGCAATAAACCGAAGAAGAGAAACAAATTCGAGTCCTCGCCTCCATGTTAAGGGCAGTAACCCCGAAACGAAACAAAATAAAACAACAAATAACAAGCTCCATTGTTATTTAAATTTCTCGCTTCTTGTCAAGTACATAAATTTTGTTAAAGGACGATGCTCGATGCCTCGAACTTCCCAAATATATTTTGCAAGAAATTCCTCGCGAATTTCTTTATGTTGTTACCGTTTAACAATGTTATCGCCCACGTAAATGGTTTATTTTATGATGGTGATTTTTAACTTTAAGCCATTGTTGGTCAATAATCTATATGCCGAGATACTTGTCTCTGCTGAGATTAAGCTCCACAAGTGGTCATATTATTGCAAGTACCGTATACAATGCGCTGGTTTTATTGCAAAACAAGCCGCACTTTCACGTATTTCCAATCAGATATCAACGAGTAGGTATACACTTCCGCATGACTGTAATTTTGTCTTTCTTCTCATTTCATCTACTCTCAGTATTAGTGTTTACTCAAGTTTTATAAAGTGATTCCATAATACAAAAAAGCGCAGTTTCCTCGTCTGCTGTCAAGTAAAGAAACTCAATTTTAGCTTGAATGTTCTGATTCTTAGTCTTTCACCTGGGTAAAACATTTTGCCACATAGGTAAATGTCAAATTGAATAGTAAAGTACGTATTTTAAATTCTTTAAATTAATACCGTTACAGCTCCAAAAAACTGTCCCGCGAGTCAAAAAGTTTAACTAGAATTGTGCAAAGAAGGATGGAGAAAAGGGCGGAAGAAATATTAGGATTTAGAAGAAATAGGGGAACGCGCGAGGCCATTCTAGCTGTACGAGAAAAAAGCATCAGAAAAGGGAGAGAGCGCCTGCATAGGATTTGAAGATTTGGAAAAAGCCTTCGACAATGTAAAATGGAAGTTCGAAGTGCTCAAAAATGTAGGGATGAAGTATGGGGATAGAAGAATAATTCATAATTTATACAAAGAGCAAACGGCAGTTATAGAATTTGAGAAGGAACATAGAGAAGTAGATATCCGAAAGGGAGTGAGTTATAGCCTCTAGTTTTCAATTTATACGTCGAAGATGCGATTAATATTGTTAAAGACAGAATAGCTGCCAAAATATTAATATGCTCAGCTTTGCAGCATTAGCATCTAGCAAAGAAGAATTAGGAAGGGCTCTGAACGAAATGGAAGCGGTTTTGACGGAAGGCTATGGTATGAAGATCAATAAAAAGAAAACCAAAATCTTGGTGCGTATAGGGAGCGTGAAAATAAGGCTAAAACGATGATACAAATTGGAAACGAGAAGATAGAGGAAGTCTCAGATTTCTGTTATTTAGGAAGTCAAATAACTCGCGATGGTATAGGAGCTCTAGAGATATAAAACAAAGAATTCCCCAGAAGGCAGTTACCAAGCAAAATAATTTTTCCCCGAAACCCGACATATTTGAAGGTTAAAAAACTGCGAGATCCAACTTCTCCTGGAAGGTAGCTATAAATACGCGGTAGGTCCGAAAGAGATTTCGGAAAGTTGAGTGGGAACGAAATTTATACAGGGTAACCCACAGAAAACAGTAAGTGCGGTTCTATACCGTTTAGCATCATTTTTACGCAATAAACTCGGACACGTCGCTTTTGGATTTAAGGGAGGCATATATGAGGTAAAGTGGGGTGAACAGCCCCGTTAAATTCTTAAATGGAAGGTGGTGTCAAGATACACCGTTTGAAAGGCCTTCCAGTTCTCTCTAAATGATTTTAATTTTTTGAAATCGGACCACCAACCTTCGAGAAAATGTGACAGAAGATGTGATAAGTATTACTTGTTACGTGTCAACCGACCAAATTAATGTTCAAAATGACCACCGCCAACTTCCATGCAGCAATAAAGATTTTGCTCAAATCGTTGTCGAACATTCTGCAACGTTTGTGGAGTAATTTAGCGGCATTCCTCTTTTCTTCTACTATACCTACTCGATTTTTTTGGGGTACGTTCAGAATAAGACTGAAACGTCCGGGCAGCGGGTGACGTATTTAATGACAAAACAACCGTTTCAAGCCAAGTTACTGAACGGCTGCACTTTAATTGCTATAACAACATCACAAGTGTTGAAGTATTATTCTTGAAGTATTATTGTATTCTTTAAGTATTATTCTTGTGGATGCCAATATAAAGCTGACATCTGTAACATAACTCTTTAACTTTGTGTGTGGCGTCACAAAACAACCGAATTTAGGAACGATGCGTAGTATCTGAACTCATCTCTGCCTTAATTAATACTGTGTAAGCTAAAAACTGCCCGGCACGTTAGTATGTCGATAAATATTGCTTGCAAATTTGTGCAACTCGAACATAAAAAGGTTCGCCATCAGTGGTCTAGAACAATCACGAGAGTTCCGCCTCCGAGTATAAATACGATGGGAAAACCAAAGACTTGGAGAATGGACCCAGCGTTCTTATGCAACAGCTGATTTTGTTGTGAAGCCTACACGGTTGTAGTCCAGCGGGTCGCAGGTAGCGTTGTTTATTATTATATTCCTCAAGCACATTGGCGTGCTGCTTTAAGCATCAATTATAAAAAAATAATGAAAAATAGGAATAGGTCATTTTTATACTAAAAAGATCAATATGATAAGAGCAATAATGACATTTCACATCCCCTAATATGCATACAAGGTTTAATTATATTATTAAGACAGATATTGCAACAATTAATGCACGCTTATAAACTTAACCTCAAATGAAATGAGATGTTGGACTTGCTACAGGCTTATTAAAACACTTACCTACACGTCCTTGTATAATATAAAATGTTAGAAACTACTAACACAGTATTTTGCACTATCCAGCATAAAAGCAAACAGAACAACCGACCAGACGAATATTCCGCGATATTCCGTTTCCGCATTGGTACCTGTTTACTAGACAATGGTCGGCTACTTTGTTTTGCCTTTTCCACAAACAAACGCTTGGACTGTGAGTACCTAGGATGCTTCAGTCGTAAATCTAAATAGCTAAGTCTTTCGGGAAAACAGTTGGTGCTTTACATGCGATTTTGGTGATTATAGTGACGACTGTTTAAAATTTGATGTATAAGTGCGATTTGTAAATAGATTTAATTTATATAGCTGTTTTTAATTAAGAAGTTGTATACATATTCGTATATGAATATCATTTAGTCTCATTAAGTTAGCGTTTCGATAAATATTCTTCGTACCTTAATAACTCAGATATTCTTCCAAATTTTATAAATTTCAAAAATATATTATTATTTTGTAATATTTAATCAAAATTTGATTTAATATCCTGAATAAACAAATCCTTAAAATTATAATTGTTAATTTTCCTTAGAAATTAATAATAAGGCTTCCCTAGATGTATTCAGGTGTAAAGTGCTCTCAAGTGGGAATTTTAATTTGAGTTTTCCCAAGCAAATTCTTATTTCTCATCCGAGAATACGTTAAACGATTTATAACATTTTGCTTTAGAAGATAACAAGCACGATATGAGAAAATTCGGTTTTTACATATAAAGTAGTCAAGTTATCGCACGTTATATGAAAAACAAATGAAAGAATAAATAAAAATTATTCAAAAGCAGAACGAAGCATTATGAGACAACCGATTTGAATGAAACAAGGGTGTGTAGATGGTTTGCTAGGTGATCATTCATTCTATTTAATAAGCGAATACACCGGCGAGCAATGAAACCAGACAGCATTTATAAACAAAATACATTTAATGCCAGCACAAGACACGCCTCCCCGGTGGGGAATCGTACGCGATATCACTACGTTCTACTAAATATACAGCATACCAGCACAAAACTTACATATCTTATATCTGCCCATCGCACTAACTTTTTCTTTGGTACTGATTGAAGTATTTTGCCAAGTGAAGCGAAGTGAGCGGTGCGTTGTCAGTGCCAGTCGTTAGCATTTATAATAATATAATTTTCTTGAAGAATCTACTTTTAAATTTACTAAAAAACATGACCACTACCAACAATGTATGCACTTCGCTGGTATGCAGTATGCCGCGTATGACTTCCTCGCTTCGCAGTGACGTATGAATGAAGGCGTGGCTTGTGATAGCGTTAAGTATACTTAGTAAATACGCAACCGGGCCACCTATATTTTTCGGTGCATCTTTGCTGTAGATTATTATCTTTTACAAATGTAACAGTGAAAGGAATAATTTTGGGGATAATTTAACTCATGTGTACAAAATCTCGTAAGCCGTGGTGTTTTTGCCAGTGAGCTCTAACACTTAACCCCTGGTTTTTAAGAACTTTCCGCCGACGCAATTGCGCCGACAGACTCCGTTGACGAACTGCTCTGACGGACTTCGCTGAAATCAAACCTGCATATTTGTTTGTTGCTTTAGTTACACCAGATAAAAAACTAAACATTTTCTGCTGTTCAAACAGCGACAAACTTTAAAGCCCTGGTTTTTAACAACTTTCCGTCGACGGAATTGCGTCGACGGAATTCCGGTTGCTGTATTAGTCTGTCGTTGTTTGAACGGCAGAAAATTGTCAGTTTTTTTTGTTTTCCGTAACTTAGCAACAACTAAATTATGCAGGTTTGATTTCAGGGAAGACCGCCAGCGCAGTGCGTCGACGGAGTTCGTCAGCGCAATTGCGTCGGCGGAAAGTTCTTAAAAACCAGGGCTTTAATAGAGCAAACGGAATGCCGTCGACGCGATTGCGTCGACAGAAAGTTTCTAAAAGCCAAGGCTTTACAGCGATGATAATGTTATTTACCTTTTGTTACCATGACGACGAGGCAAACTTCGTAATTTTGCTGGTAAAATATTTAAAAATCAAGTCTCATATGCGCATTCATTGTTCATTGAATAATTATCTTGCCATATTAAACTCCAGATTGGATTGATCAGTCGAGATATCATCAAACATAAAACTAGAGGCGCTTGAGCGGTACACGCAAATAAAATTTTAATGTTGTATATTAAGTTCTCCATATTACCCAAGATATATTAACTTTTCAAGTGCATCAAAGAACTCGGAATGCATTTATTCAGTTATTCCGATAGCAGTTGAGTGATGTAATTTCTGTTCCACGCCATCAACATATTAAACATTATTTATTTACGCAGCAATTCTCAAATACAATAATGTGAGTTATACGAATATATAAAAACTATTTTTACTGCTACAACTTACTTAACCTTAATATGTGTGTACTACTTTATGTAAGACTTGTATACATGGTCGAAAAACACATATTTCTCACGTTTCCCGGTATTTTATATTTTACAATATTTAAGTTGCATATTTCAAGCATTTTGTAAGAACCAGATAGGTTGAGGTACAACTGCGAACTCGGACGTCAAGTTGCAAAAATCGTATTACCGAGCTTTCCGCGGAATCTCTATCAAATCGGATATAAACGAAGAAGACTGCTTGAGGCAAAACAGTAAATGATGTAGAACCAGACAGTGTGTAAGTAGGTAAGTGCGTAAATAAATTAAATCACATCAATTTTCCACAGGAACTTTTCAATAAGACCTGCACGAGAGGAATATTGTCAAATGTGCTTATAGGTGACACATTTGTAGCAAGCTGCTAATAGAAGTACACAAGTTTGGTTTTCGAACGCTCTCGAGAGACTGCAGTGGGGACTTCTGGAACAAAGCAGTTGAAACCGCCGTTTTACTGCTCCCTCAGTTATAGGGGTACTACACCGATTTTCTTCTTTCTATTGTGAAGGTATGAATCGAACCACCATAGACACATTCCCCGGAAAGTGGCCTTCAGTGCAATAGGCACTCTTTTCCTTACAAGATAATGTTTATTATTATTCATAACAAACAAGACATAGGCAATTAAAATTAGGTACGAGTTATACAAGCTAGAGAAATTATTGTAAGAGGTTTAGACGACTACCCGTAATGGTCAGACGTGGCAAACTGAAAACTGCAAAAATAATAAGAGCGAATAAAGTACGGCACTGGAGCAACTGAAGATCCTGGAAAACCTTGTTATTTGCATTATCATATTAAGTGCGTCTTGGCACCATAAATTAGAATCTTGTGAATAAAACAAAAATGAATAATTTCTTTGCTCTAAAGTATTTTGCAAATTCATTTGCCTGGGTTAACTGACGTAGATAATTTATTTTTGAAATTTTTAGATATCCTAGAAACGATCATCATTGTAGCGAATAAACAAACCAAGTATGATTTAAAACCACCAAATTACTCTTTATCAATATTGTACTGCCGAAAGCTTTCGCGTAGTGCAGCATTTACATTTTATGTGAAATTTATGTGTTTTTCGCTTTAAGTAAATCGAAATTAAACATTCCTCCATTAGATACGAAGTGTTTAACTAATAACTTAGCTATTGTTGTCTTTGTTTCTTTCTAGTTATCGTAAAAATGTGGATTTCTGAGATTTTTTATGAAAAGAGGCAATTCAAAATGTCGGAAGCATATCAGAAGATATTTCCTGGAATATTTGCGGCATGTTCTGCAGTTAGAATCTTTAAAACTAAGTAGAAATGGATGTTTTCAAACATAGTCAGAATTAGAATTGCTCGATGCTCGGTCAGCTAGACACATAACAATACTCTTTTTGTGGCATGTGGGTTGTTCCGAATTAAAACAAATATAACGATCATACCAAGTCGATTTAGTAGGTACATCATTCAGTTTGCGAGGAATTTTCAATTTTATATAAAGTTAAATCTAAAAAAATTATTCGATTATTTTTTGAAATTTCAATAGTAAATTGTAATTCGGAGTGGTAGTTATTAAAATGATTAAGAGTTTCATTATATGTGTCAAAAGGGCTAGCAGTGAAACAATCATTTACATATCTAACATTAAAATATAATTATTTAAGAATGGGAGACCCATAGCAGTCATAATGTTTGTTTGTAAAATGTATCTTTAAATTTGAAAATTTTAATGAAATTTTAATTTAAATATGAAATATGAAATATGTGGGTGGTAGACAAATATAAGAAATTCTTAATCATTTTAATAACTACTAAATAAATACCATGAAGATTTTAACATGAAATTTTAAATAACAGGATAAATCAATTTTATAATAATAATACTATTAAAAATCAAAAGAAGATACAAATTATATTTCAATACCATATATGTATAAAAATATATCACATAATAGCATTAATAACTATGTAGTGTAGTAATTTAACCATAAGTAAACACATCAGAAATTCAAATCACGATTGTGGTTTTAATTACATAATTTTGGAAAAAGAAAAAAATAAAATCTGGGCTGTTTTCAGAAATGTTGCATATAAAAAAGACAAAAATTCTGTGAATGATAGAACAGATATTCAAAATTTAAGTCAAATTTATAGCAATATTATAACATAAAACCTGCTCTCTATTAATTAGTTAATGTTACTTAATTATTATTATTGTTAAATTAATATACATTATGTGCATTTTTACCTATTTAGCAAAAAATAAATGGTCGGCAGTAATTTGAGGAGTACTTTTTATTTTGCCGGATAAATTTCTGTTTTGAACGAAATTTTGTTGCTACGCAATTTGACGAATAAAACTGACAGCCAGTAAGAGCGCGAAGGCGAAGCTGTCAGTTTTATGAGTCGAATAGTCGCCTCTCAACAAAATTGAGTTTGCAAAACAGAAATTTATCCAGGTAAAATAAAAAGTTCGAGTCAAATTCGGGTAGATAATTTAATGAATATCAGATTACGCATATGGGAGACTCTATTTTTAAACATTTTACAATCAAAAATACGAAATTTGGGACGTCGCCATGGCAGCAAAAGGTAAATAAAAAAATTATCTGTAGTAATGCAATAAGTGATCTCTTTTGCATTCTTTCTAGATTGCAAGAGTGCCTTGGTTTGTTTTTGAAGTTGTCTGGGTTCTACTGGCATTTTGTTATTTATTTTCTGTAGTAATACAATAGCTGCCCGTACACGTAGAGATTAATCGGCCGGTTTGAAACGCTGCGGTTCAAACGTGCGGATATAACTTTGCGTTAATGGGCAACCGTCGTGCCACATCCATCCGGCACAGATTTATCTGCGAGTCCACACTGCCAGTTAAAACTGCAGTAGGTCACTAACAGACAGTTTTATGGACAGTTGTTCGTTTTCGGCATGTCTTTTGAAGGTGTAGTTGGGTGTAGTTGTTTCAAAACATATTACGGCACATGTTTCTGGAATCATATATCCCAGTGCCTGTGCAGAAATTCCCATCGAATATGTTAAATCCTCATATGATCTTCCTGACGCTAGAAGACGCAGAGTAGTCATTAAACGTTCTTCCGGAGTAATTGCTTTCTCTCATTATTGTAGCTTGTTTTAGAAGAGCGCCTTTTACTAAATTTAATAAATAGTCGTGTGTGTTAATGTCCATTCTCAAATAATTACGAAAATCGCTAGGATCATTTTCTCTGAATGTTTCAATGTTTCAATAGGGGAATATGACTCAATTGTATTTTCTTAAGCAAATAGCTTTTTGTCCATTTAGATCGTTGCTTCGTCAGACTGTTTCCTGTTATTATCTGCATCGCAACGATTGCACAGAAAACAGCACGTTTCTTTGTTGTACTAAACATTTATCTTCACCTGACAACCACCCAACCGTGCTTTTCAAGTGCAAAACTTTTGCCAAAGCGAAATTCCACGGTTTTGTTTTCGAGCGCGGATTTAACTGCCGTTAGCACAAGCGGTTTTGAATGTGACAGATCAACCGCGCAAGCTAGATCGGCGGACTTCTGAAACGTTTTAGTGGGCGACAACGGTTTGATCCGTGGCGTATAAAACTGACGGACTTATCCGTTGCGGTCCAAACTGGCGGATCAACCTCTACGTGTATGGGCAGCTATAAGTGGTCTGGAATTGTCGGAAATTTTACGAAAGCTGTTGCGTTGCTTGGTAGCCACGAGTGTAAATTTGACAGTTAAAAGATCACGAGCGCTTGCGCGAGTGATCTTCTGTCAAATTTGCACGAGTGGCTAGTAAAAGCAACAGCTTGAGTAAAATTACCTAACAATTCCAGACCACGAATTGTATTTGACAAGATTATTTTTTGAATCGAAGCAAGGTAGTTAAAATAGAAATTTTATTTCAATTAATTCACATACAAAGAAATGTGTTGGGAATATTTGACATTTGGCAGGTACTAAAGTAACTAGATTACACATTATAAATGCACCTTCAAATTCGAAACAATGGCAACTTATCAACAAGCAAAATGATCGAAAACAATTACCGTATGTAATATCACAAGAGAGTGAGAATTACTTGAAAATAATTCGACAGATTTTCGAAAACTTGTCGCCAGGCAATAGACACGAGAGCCCGTAGGGCTCGAGTGGCTATTGCCGAATGGCGACAAGTTTGAGTAAAATGTGGAGAATTATTTTCCAAGTTATTCTTACTGTCGTGTGGTATTCGAAAGGTTATTTTTTGACGTTCAAATATGAAACAACTGTCAATATTATTCTTTCAATGTCACAATTTGCGATTAAAACATATAAGACAATATGTCAAAACCAGAAAACAAGTCGTTTTATCAACAAAAACAAAATACTAAAAAAAATTCCCGCTGGGATAAGTTAGGTAAAAAATTCTCACTATAATAATGATTTAATTGGTCAGAATTAAACGCGTGATCAAAAATACTGTTCATTTATTGGAAAATAGAAACGGCAAAAAATAACCGAAATAATACACGCTTCTATACTTGGGCCGCCGAACAGACGGAGTGATCACTCTGCAAGAACGTGCTCTAGGCGGGACCACTATCAATTTAGGACAACCGAACCGCAGTGATGCGCTTTCTTTAGACCCAACGAAGTCGCGTCACTCCAATTCGGTCGTCATAAATTACTATTGGCCCCGCTAGAGCACGTTTTTGCAGGGTGATCACTCCGTCTGTTGGGCGGCCCAGGTATAGATACAAATGCAATGTTCCTATTGGTCAATTTGACGATGAAAAAAATAATAATCAAAATCTAATATGGTAAATTATAATTTCTATTTTTAAGTCTATACATAGTTACGTTATAAATAATTCTTGTTTAAAACAATAATTTGTAATTTTTATACTTTCTACAATTTCTGATGAATCTTGACAAAGGCCCCAAAGGGGCCCGAAACGTCGAATTGTTAAGCATTTATTATATTTTATGCATGTCGAAATTCCAAAATTGGAATACGGTTTGCAAATTTTTGGCCCTCGTACACCAGAAGGATCGCCACCACTGATCAAGATTACCTGTTTGACGTGAGTAGGACTGCACAAGACCAAGCCACAGCATAATACAGCAGTTAAAGTTATTGGCGGTGTCTTTGAACTATTTTAGCTGCATTTGGTGACCTCCAACTGTAAGTGATTTACTACCGCGGGGTTTTATCAAACGGTTTGACGCCGGTTAAACTCGGCGACAAACGAAAAAGAACACGTGCGTAGCCTGAGAAGTTGCTCGGGCTATGAAAATATAGTCTGACCATCTTACCAGGGATATCTACGTTTAATGAGCTACGTATGATTAAGCTGAAAGATCCTAAGTAATGCGTGGGTGTATCAGTATCACCTCATAGTGTCAACTAAATTATGTTGAAGAGGGTAGATGGCAAACAATATCTTTGTTTTTTGTAAAAAAAATTCTCACCCTTATTTACTTGAATTGTTATTTTGTGTTTTATATAGTATTTAAGTGCCTATACAACATATAAGTTTTTCACAATGATTATTTTTTGTGCTTAGTTAAATAAATTGGGGGTTTCTCAGATCAATACAAAATTATTCAGGGTTAAATCGTTTTAGTATAATAGATCATAAAATAATGCGAATCAAAATGGAAAGTGTACAAAGAAAATTAAAAACAAATTAATCCAAAAAGAAAGTGTAAGGGACACCTAAAAAAAGGAATGTGGGACGATACATGTAATGGACAGGGCGTACAACAGGCGACTGATGCCGTTATCACATATACAGGTGTCCCACCGTCCCACGCTTGCGTCGTTCCCCCATAACTCAACAGGAGTTGTAGATATCGAAAAATGATTCAAATGAAAGTTGCATCTAATCAACTTCCTCACATTTTAAAATTATTTTCGAATATACAGGGTGTTGCATTTCTTCTGCACAGCACCCAACTTTGTTTTTTTTAATGGAACACCTGTATCTGCTTGCATTTTGGGATTGTTTGTCGAATTTTAGGGTCGCTTTGTTAACCATACATTGGGTCTAAGTCTTACGGCTTCGGCGTTATGTGACATTAAGGCCCGGTTTTTCAAAGAACCCAACACCGGGTTAAGTCTGGATACAACCAATCAGAAAGCCGGTATCATAGCAACGAAGCCGGTGTCAGACTTAATCCGGTGTCAGATTCTTTGAAAAACCGGGACTAAAAATCGTCATTTTTCAAATTTCATCAGTTATAACTTGGAAACGGTACTAGATAGAGAAAAATGACTTACATGTCCCTATCCTAGTTAGTCTGGAAAATACTGCTTCCTGATTGGTCAAAAAATGACAAAAAGTTGCCAATCAGGAAGCAGTATTTTCCAGACAAATTAGATAGAGAATTAAAAACTAGGATAGGGACATGTAAGTCACTTTTCTTTATCTAGTACCGTTCCCAAATTATACCTGATGAAATTTAAAAAATGAAGATTTTTAATGTCACATAACGCCGAAGCCGTAAGACTTAGACCCAAAGTATGGTTAACGAAGTGGTCCTTAAATTCAACAAACAATTCCAAAATGCAATCAGATACAGGGTATTCAATTTAAAGAAACAAAGTTAGGTGCAGTGCAGAAGAAATGGAACACCCTGTATAGTCTAAAATAATTTTAATATGTGAGGAAGTTGATTGGATGCAACTTTCATTTGAATCATTTCTCGATGTCTACAATTCCTGTTGAGTTATGGAGGAACGACGCAAGCGTGGGACACACTGTATATGCAAACTTTATCCCACGGATGTGAAGTTAAATCCGTATAGGTAGGTCAGTTTTTCATTGTAACCAAACAACTTCGCTGCGTGCTCTAGGCATCTGTCATTTTAATGCTTAATCTAAAGTTGGCTTTACAATGTGGCCGTCGAAGTATCCATCCACCGGACTTATTATTTGCGTTACCAATATACGTACATACATATACTTCAGTATTCATTTCATCTTGGTCAACCCGACTTACTGCGTCGATGAATAATGTTGAAGTTTAAACCACTATCTTCAGGATTCCTTAACTGCCAACAGCTAAGTTATCTGTCACTGAAGATGTGATAGATGGGATAGTCAAGGAAACATCAACGTCCAACCAATTATCGACGTGGTCTTCGTCCGGAAGTCAATATAACCATTACAACTGCTGCAGAAGCCTACAGCATAGTTTATAGATCATCTTCTAGTTTCCTGGTTATAACAAAGCTATACATTTATGTTGGATGGTCTTAATTTATCCATAAATATTTTATTAAAATTTTAATAATCCTTTGTTCATTATTACACACAGTAAAAGTTGCATATTGTTTTAATGATAATGAGATACTGAATTAGATTACGATAGTCATTAATATTTCGGTACAATATTGGATTATTATTATGATTAATAAACGACCTAGCAGGGAACTATGCCAAATGATGTAACTTATTTGGATTTTGCGAAAAAGCTTTATTAAAACATCGAAAAACTTACTCCGCCACTCGAACTTCGAATAGATCACTTTTTGTAGTTTTAGCATATTTATATCCATTATGTTAAAAGTTAAAGCGTTTGTTGCAATGCAAGAACAGGTGAATTTTTTGAGATAAGTAAATGATCTATTCGGACGAGACGATTACTTAATAGTATAATTTAAAAGCCCCCCCCCCAATCTTCATAGAGCAACGAACTTTCATAGCAGCTATGTTAATGCTTTTTTTCAAAATATTTAACAGGCGAGCTTCCATGGAATGTGGCCGAGCCCCATCTTGTTCTACGAATTTAAATGGCTGTGGAGGTGAGCTCATTTGAAGTGATTTCATTACAGAAACCTTCAGATGAATTAGGTATGCCGGGACCGGATGTTTAAATTCTTCGAGAAAGATTTAATTTCCCCAGAATAAGTAGAACATTTGAGGTATAGCAATGCTAATAAAATATAATGTTCGCACTTCGCAGAGTATGTCCCTTGTCAGTGTAATGGAAAATTGTTCCAAATGCAATTTTTTCCGTCTTGCCCAAAAGCAGATTTAATCCGTTATTCTGTTATTTCCGAAAAGATATATCCATATACATATATACGAATAGAGAAAGATATATATGAAATTGAATGCTAAGGACTGCAGATCCGATAATAATCACTATCTTTAATTATTGGTTCCATGAAAGGGAGGTTTTCACCACCTCATCAAGAAAATAAACTTGCAAAGAGGAGCCATTTTGTTTCTAAGTTGCAATATCGATTTCACTTTCGGACTTGATGCGGGTATGTCCACTGGGTCCGAAAACTATTTAAGCGGATCTCTTTTAATGTCTGCAGAAAAACATTGTTGAATTAAGTATAGCTTCACATTTCGAAACAATAACTGTGTGTACTAACAGCACTTTAATGTCGACAGAACCATTCGATCGGAGCTCTCTCCATTTCGAATATAAATACCTGTTAGGTGTCAGAAACAAATTTCGTAGTGGTCCCTACTACGTGTAGCTGCTCAGAAAACATACATTCATACACTGTGCAATGCCTTTTGGATTCAAGAAATGAACTTTTGGCGGTTTGTATATGACCTCCAACCTCCACCTCCAGCTCATAGAAATAATCTAAAAATGATGCAATAAGTACTATTCATTCGCTGCAATCCATGCGATAGTGAAATTTCGTATAAAAACGCCAATTTTCTGGTGGAGTGCGAACATGCGATTTCTAGAAATTACCAAGAAGTAATGCAAGCTAGCGCTTACTGTGGGTAATGTAAAACCGCTTAAGAGAAAAACATCTAACACTAAAGCCATTTAAATAGGGAATCAACATTCAAAGCTCTATGTATAGTTCGCCAAACTATGATACACGACAAACAATCTCCAAAAATAATTTGGCGAAGTACCAACCCATAATTGTCTGCATTTTAGACCGTACATAACACAAAAAGTCTGCATGAACTACTGATGAGATTGAACTACAAAGGTGCAAAAAATTCGACCCATTACTATGTCCTGCACTATGTCCACGGTTGTTGGTAGAGACCGTAGAGCTCGACTAGCTTTCGCTCGAGATCATGAACTCTGGAATCTCGAAAACTGGAGCAACGCCCTATTTTCAGACGTATCTTTAAGATTCTGTTTGAGGTCTCCAGATGGTCGTGGGAGAGTTTGGGGAAGGCAGGGAGAGCGATTTGCCCATTGCAATATCGTTGAAAGAATCAGCTACCTAGGGGGCTCTGTTATGATCGGGGCTGGTATAAGCAGTCATGCTCGCACGAAGCTAGTAGTAGTTAATGGAGGTAGTATGACTACAGGAAGGTACATAAACGTCATCATGTAAGACAATTTCAATTTTTGTATAATATAAAATTTTCTGTTTTTAAATCAATAAAATTTCTTCATATTTCTTATTCAAAACATCTCATCTTCCATCTAATGTTACCCGGAAAATTATAATCATGAACAGTCACATTTACATCGAATTTTATACACTAACGTCTACAGACCAAGATGCATGGAGGCACTCGATCCCAGACGTGCTCCCTGAATACAGATGATTAAAGGGAGAGACTACTGAACAGTCCGATCGCATGCGCATTACAGAATGTAACCTATATTTGGCATTTTGGAAGTGTAAAAAAAATTAAAGTTGAAAGAACGCTTTTTTAAAACAGACCCTTCACTTGCCCTTTCGCACCAGACACGCATTTTTTGGCAAAAAGATGATGTAGAAACAAGCAAAAAATGCGGACCCGTGCGGGCGCAGAACTCGTGTAGCCGTAGGAGAACAATATGGCAGCTCTGTACTATACCCGAACACCCACCGAGATTGTTGGGACTAATCGACCGTCCTGGGATCGAGAGCCTCCATGAATCTTGGTCTGCAGACGTTAGTATTTTATGCACCTAAGTGTAGAGACTGTAAAATAATAAATTGAATGGGCAAATGCCTACTTCATCATTTTTGCAATATTTTAAAAAAAAATATTTTAATTTGGCACATAAAAATTAGTGTTCTTGTTCTTATACTATGATACCCCGCACAAGGTGAATATTCCTTCTTGTTGCGCTACGAAGAATATTCAGACTCGTAGTTTTGCCAAGGTCTGAATGTATGGAAAAGCATAATAGCACAAATTGGTTTGCGAAAAATTATGCTTGTTAGGGAATAATTCTGAATTGTCTGAATTTACTGAAAATTGGGTCATGATGCGGTTATATTTTGAACGAAGAAGACAGACGTAACATTTTGCCTGGAATGAAGTAAAAGAAAAACGCTTAGAACCAAATTTTTTCCAACTCATATTATTTTCATACCAGCAAAGTACAAACGTCGAGCGACAGATACTCCCTAACCCCTGGAGACAAACTAAAACAAATATCTTAGCATCTCCTTGGTAAAATCTTCTAGAATCATCACTGCCGTGTATTTAAATGTTAATTTAATAAATTGTGAAAAAAATAGTCTATCGATTTTAATATAGCCACCTTCGTACTTATAACCTTTTATCTTCTGAACACAAGAATTTGCTTTCCCCCTCTATGAAATAAAACGTTTGTAAAATAGGAACCTACCCAGAGAAATTTTGTAATTACCTGCATTCATTTTGCAAATGTCAAATTATATTAAGATCACAAGTAAATATCTTGCTATGCAGAAATCGAAAATTCCGTCCTGTGGTAGTATAGGTACCTTATAAGCTGGCAAGCCGGATATGTCTTTGGCGAAAGCCTTTGTGAACGAATGGTAGGGGCGACCGGTTGAACAACGAGTTGATTTCAAATTGTTTTATATTCAAATAAATAATATGCCACAACCCTCAGCTATGTGTTCCGTCGCTTCTGACTCGCACTCAGATCAGGTAAAAGCATGTTATTACGTATTTATAACACCGCCGCGTCGGTTAACGGAGGCAACTACTGTAGATTTTGTTTAAAGTTAAGTTAAATTTCAATAAACTCATTTTGCATTTGCCGCAGTTACTGACGGGCAGATTTCACCTACGTACAAAGTAATGTTAATACCATGCGCAGTTTGTTCCCGTGGCTGCGCTACTTTCTGGACCAGCCACCAGCTTACTATAAAATGTTTCACTTTGTGTCAGCCGGCGTGAAATTTAAAAGCAAATTTTAATTTCGTAGAGATTAATTATTTGCTTTAGAATTTACCTCTGGTTCGGTAATCTTTCATTAAATAAATTCCACAAAGATTATTTTCGCTTCTTCAAACTTATTTTTTATTACTTATCAATTAATTAAACCGGATATTTTTTTTGAAATGAACCTAAGAGGATGTTGAGAGGTTTCTTTCGTTCTTTTGAACTAAATTCTCCTAAATCTTCCGAGAAAAGTTAATTCCGTTTTCTTGTGAAAATTATTTTCCTTTTGCTGTTTTTAAACATGAAGGTGCTGAATTGATACATTTTCTTTTAATTAGTTAAAATCATTTCTGTTTCGCATTAAAAGTCAATTTATATTTGTAAGTCTACCGCCGTACTTGAGCGTCATGCAAATCTTGGTCATTGTACAGTGTGTCCAAGGAGAGCCAGTATGGGGATATAGCAAATGATAAGAGATACGGATTTGTTAAATGAAAAATAGTTGCGTAATTAAAGAACTAACAAAATGACGCCTAAAAATTATTAATATGATTTTCAGTTTTTGAGTTATTTTTAAATAATCGAATTTTCCAATTTTCGCATTTTATTCTCTTCTGGCGTTAATATTAAAGTTAGAGTGAAACTGGCAAAACTTCTTTATAGCTGCTTTTAATGATCTTAATGATTACAAACAGTGTTCAATTTGTACCAATCTATTTTGAATATTATTCCAATTTTGTGAAATTCTGGCATTTAAAAATATAATAAATACTTAACATTCGACGTTTCGGCCCCGTTTGGGACCTTTGTCAAGATTTATTGAAAATTGAAAAAGGATCTATAAAAATGACAAGATTGGAGTAATACTTAAGAGTTAAGATTACGTTGAAAACTTTTTATTCTACATTTCGTCTTCCAGCAACTTCAATTTTTGAATACGGTTCTGAGTTTCTGATACCAAATTTTAGAAGCCCTACTTATTATGAATTTAACAATATTAGGGTTGCGCATTTCTCGTCTCGAGTCTCGCCAAGATCGAGAGTAAATGAAAATATCGGGTGCGAAACCGAGACGAGAACTGTTCAATGAAATCGAGATCAAGACCGAGAGTCAATTGCACGAGATCGAGACTCTCGCTCGAGAAATCGCCGAGAGTCTTGATTTCTCGACATTATTTTTTGATCATTGTTATTTTTCTGTATTTTTTGTCATGAATGATAGGTGATAATTAATATTACTAAACTAAACCGTTATGTGAGAAAATTTGTTTTATGTAAAGCAAAATGAAAGAACTTCCACAAAATAAGCTTAAATTCTGCATAGGTAATTAATATCACAACAAAAATATTTAAAGCAGAACGTCGAATCAAAAAATTTATAAGGTACCTAAGTAATCTTCAAACTCATTCAAAGTTGCTACAAAGAAGTTTTGTCAGTGTTGCTGTAATTTTAAAATTAACTCCAGAAAAAAGCAAAACAAAAAATCCGAAAATTTAGTTTTTCAAAATAACTCGAAAACAAGAAATCATATCAAGGAATTCTAGGCGACATTTTCTTGGTCCTTTAATTACGCAACTTTTTTCTCTGTAGATTTAACGAACCTTATCAAAATTTGTCGCTGCCAAATCTAAGAATATAAACTTTTAAAATGTACCTACTGTTACTGTAACAAAATCGTGGGTGACATTAATTGTGAACTTGATAGTGGGTGAAACCAGAGAAACAGTTTAAAAGAAAATTTGTGATCGTAACCGTGAAGCGTTATAATACTCTACAAAGCAGTCAAATTTTAGGAAAACAACATATTTAATTCTCTTAAAATTTGACTGCGAACTCATTTTCAAATTCATACATTATTCAATTAATACAATAAGTTTTCTAGTAATATACAGGGTGTTTCATGAGGAATGGTACATACTTCAGTATATTATAGTATCGCTCATTTTGGACAAAAACGTTCATATGAACACGTGTTCAATTCTCAATGGTTACTGAGTTACAGCCAGCTGACTTATTGCATAAACGAATTTATTACATCATTAATTCTGGCAACTAATTTTTGATATACAAAGTAAAGTATAGATTTTAGAGGAATGGCCCAAAAATCCCACATCCAAACTTTGCAGTTCTTCCCGGCGCTCCTTTATTCTTGTAGCACTGGCCATAATATGGGCGATTAATTCATCGCGTGTGCCTAATTTTCTCTATAAACATCATATTTCATCCCTCCCCATAACCCATAATCTAATGGAGTTAAGTCCAGAGACCTAGCTGGCCATGGCCGATCCTAATATTGCTAAATGGCAAATTGCTCTGTAATGCGCTCTACATTAAAATTACTGTATCACTGTATCTTAGTAACCATTGAGAATTGGACACCTGTTCATATGAACTTTTTTGTTCAAAATGAACGGTTCTATAACATACTGAAGTACGTACCATTCCTCCTGAAACACCCTGTATGCAGACATCCACCTTGAGACCTTGACAGTTTGTTCGCGTGTAAAGGTAGCGGCTCTCCGTGGTTCTTCTAAAATGCAAAAAAAAACGAAATTTTCTAACCTAAATAAAACAAAAATTACATTCACTTTCCTCATCCTGTACGGTTTGACATTTTCAAATTGTTGTTTACTGCTACTTCTCAGCCATTGTCATTTAAAGTGAGAACAAAACGGACCGTTTGGAACCCGAACTCATGCTACGCCATTGTTTATTATTGATTACTAATGCCAACTTTGCTGACAATCTTTTGGGGAAGGATTTTCCTCAGAGAAATACGTAAACTTAATAAGACTAAGGGAGGATGCTAAAACTTTTTCAACTTCATAAATATATTTCCTGTGATTTTGTTTCTTTTGCGTTTTTCGAGTGTCCCTAGCCCTATTACATTTTCTCCTTCCCAAACTTTATGACCTTAATTTGATTTTAAGTAACTATAAGAGTGCGTAATACGTACTTGAAAATTCCCTTCGACCGCCTAATTACGTAATCCACGTTCATTTGCTCACTGTTGATGTAGTCGTTACCTTCATGAGTGGTACTGGACCGTTCGAACAACTATTCCTCGGGCAAGTACCCCACCGGGCATTGAATTATATATAGAACCAAATTGTTACCATCATGGCATAAAATATCTGTCCCAGTTTTTGTAAAATAAATACCGACATAAAATTTGTTGATTAATTCCAAATAAAAATTAAGTACCTATAATACGGGTGAAAAGAGATGACAAGATCTAACATAGAGTAGGCAAACTCCTTTCGTAGTAGTAGTTACTGTCGGACTGATGCCACTATTCTGAGTCTTTAACGAGATAAAGTGGCCAACTTTAGCATAATACGTACAAGAGGGAATAACTATAAGTAGACAAAACAGACAAATATGTAACAAAATTGAATGTAACGCTGTCCGGGGTTCGAACCCAGATCTACCATTTGCCGGGCGATTGTTGTATCAACTAGACTACCGGCGCTCGCATACTGAACACGAGACGAATCTGTTTAAGTTGCGAATGTTATAAGATGAAAATTATAAGCATATTGATTGTTAAGTGGCTACATATTCGGAAAATATCAGTCTGTAGTCGGCTGTTTTGCTACTTCAAACAGAGCAAACTCCCAGTGCAATGCATAACTTGAAAAATTCATAACATGTTGTGTATACAATTTCGGCCGCACAGTTAAATTAGCATCAAAAAATTAGATATCTGCTCAATAATTGTGTACTCATTAATGCCTAATATGATGTTACAAGTACCTATATATTACGTATTCTTCAACAAAAGTAGTGCCCACCAAGAGGTACGTTTCACATAGGGAATGTGTATTATATAATACATATTTTGTTGTGAACAGTAATTTAGACGTGGACCTTGACTTTATCATCTAATGTTCCTAAAAAACTTCCAAACATTACTTTTTCACATCCGAAGAAAAAAATATAACTTTTTTACACCAGCCATTCATTATAATGTGACTGGCATCTGAAACTTAGTTCTACATAATAAAATAAAGTAGGTATCCCACCTCTAGTAAATATTTTTACCACTTAATGCCGGAGCTTAATAAAACTTGGGGTCTTCAGTTTTAACGTCATTCAATTTACATATGTGCATTTCGCCACAATCAAGTTATGTTAGATATTCTCTATGTTTGTTGTAATATGAACCACCAGCCTCAGTTTTCATGCAGAGACTCAAAATTTAAACAGAATGCGTCATAGTTGTTACCCTTCGTGAACAAAACAGTAGTAGATGTCTTTGCCTTGATTCAGTAGTGTTAACCAATCGACATATTGTAGAGTTCACAGACGGTTTGCAGAAACTGCAGCAGCAAAAGGACATCGAGACTTGGAAGTAACAGATAGCGTTTATTCCCAGTTAAAATTCAATTCAGCGCGCGAGTAGAACGTGAGCGCCCGGCAAAAACTATGTAAATTTTCTCCTTAAAAATGGTTTACCAGTGGTGTATACCCTCGTGTAAAACAGTTTTTAGTTGAATTACAACAATTGCTACAACACATAAAGTGCATGTTTATTAGCGTGCCATCTCTATGTGGTAGCGAGAAAAAGTGGATTCAATCAGTTAGACGCAATCCCAAGTGATTTTCTAGCACTTTGTCAGAATCATTTTGATGTGAGTCAACCAATTATCCAGATATATTGAAGAACATCTCATATTTAACATTTCATAAAATTACCACTAATTTTGGGTTAATATAGGCGCCTATACGCTGTTTATCCACCAGATGCAGCAAAAACTCCTCCCACAAATGAGCGCTAAATTTGAATAGAAAATTACTATTGGTAGACCCATTTTACACAGCTGTACTCCTATATAAATAACTTGACTGAACAAAACCGATCTGTCATTTTGACGTTCACTGAATTTACTGTTATGTCCATTCAGTTTATAATATTATTATTGCATTATGGAAAATTTCAGTGCATGTGCACGATCAGAAAAAGCTATTTAATTCAAAAACTAAGCAATACCAATTTCTTCCCAAATTGAACGTAGATTTCAAATACATTAATATCACCTGCATTCGCCAGTGGCGTAACATTGGATTGGGAAAATAAATAAATGGCCTACCCCGTAGCAACGCTGCTGATGGAGCTAGCAGAGCAATTTTTTTTTGAAAATTAGAACTTGGCAAATGAAAACGACACCTTAAATTTCAACTTTCAACTTTCCTAGTTACTAAGATAATAAAAAAATATTAAAAAATATGAACACTTTTGCACCCTGTATTTTTGTTAGTAGTCACTTTAGAACATATGTACATATAAACTTTTAGTCTTATTTGGAGTTCCTCTAGCACACATTTTAATTTGGCACGGCCGGTTCTGAATCACTCTGTATACTAATAATAACATAGGCGTTTTCTTTATTGCTAATTTCTCTAAAATATTTTTGTAGAAGTTGATACATGAAAGAAACACCCGATTTCAGATGTGAAGTACAGGGGAGAGCAAAGGATTTAAAACATTTGAAAAATGATCTTGTGGGGTTTTTGTTCGGTACCTATGTATATGTTATTATCAAACTTAATAGTAAAATTCTGCATACAAGATATTGTTAAACACCCCCTCAATATCAATCGCGACGACAGCTTCTATCTCAGAACGCCTATGGAAGCATATCTCAGTCACCACAGTAACCACTCATCCAAATCATTCCCGGTTGACCGCACATTCTTCGGGTACAAGCCCTCCGATCCTAGTCCTAGCAGTCGTAGCAGCCCTGAAAGTGACAGTAGGCGAAACGTCTCCATACAACTTCGCCCGGAAGTCAAGGTAACCATGACAATGGCAGCGGAGCAGGATTTTTAAAAAGAGTGTTTTTCCATGTAAGTATACTAAGTGCATCCAAAAAGCATTGTTATACAGGATCCTGCAACGAGCTAAAATATCGCCGAATTTTTCGAGTGATACTCGGATACTCGCACAAGATGCCACTGGGACAATGAGGACTGGGCTTTATATTAGACAAGCACATCTTGTCAAAAAGCCGTCAATATAATTTAAAAATCTGAATTGCCTAAAATAGCATTGATACTGGCCCGGTTAACTTATTGACCTCAATTATTCACTTTATTTATACTTAGCATAAATATTCTCGTAAATCTTTTAGATACTTGTGAAGAATTTGCATAACTTGTTTCGTAATCTTTCGGATACGAGGAAAGGTCCTTAAAGTCGAACGATCAACAAGTAGCTGACCATGTGAAAACAAAATTTGTTGATAGTAGCGAAATTGAGCACAGAGTAATGTTTAAAAATTGCTCACTAAATGACGAAAAACAAAATAATTCTTATCAAGAAATGTGTATGGGGAGGCGATGGTGGAAAATGTTCAAAACTGTTCAAATTGGAAAGACGATGATCCACGTTCTCGCGAAACAGTGAGCCAAATTAAAAAAGAAGTAATGTAAAACGGCCACTTGGCGAATAGACAGCTTCAGTTATGACAAACCGAAATAATAATTTTATGAATTCTGCATCGTAACTATATTGAAAATGAACTATGTTGAAAATGAAACATATAATTCAACTTTTAACAATTCGATATTCTATTAAATTAATCAATATATTGATCTTCCAACGTATTTCTATTTAAACATCGGTATATCAAGAACATACAGTGTGTCCACGGATGGACTTAACTATACTTGTAAAAACTTTTATTTTCAGTTTTTCGAGAAAAAGTCATTCTTTATAATTTCTTTTGCTTGTTATATAAATACGATTCACGTCGAGAAACTTTGATTTTGTTGTACAGGGTGCGCAGAAAATGCAAAAATGTATATTTGTAAAATTAAAAATTTTTGAATCAAGCTTTTTGAAGTCTTAAAATGAAACAGCTTAGAAGGAGAAATCGAAAAACCAAATAAAGTTTTTCCATAGAAGTTATACTTGGTTGCTAAGAAATACCGGGTGTCCGGTTAAGGTTGGCGACCGGCTATATCTTAGGAACTAATCATCCTACAGCTTTCAGAAAAAAATCTTCCTATAAAAGTGGCCATGAAAACTTCATCAAAAATATTTTTAGCTTTCAGTTTTCCCCGCTAGGGGGCACAATTTTAAAAGAAAATAGACAATCCGCATTTTCTTCGAAAATTCAAATGGAAATTTAGGAATCCTTTTGCTTTCTCAAAATATCCTCGTAATACCCTGCAAATTAGTTTAATAGCTTTTTGATCTAGCTTATGAAATAAGGAGTGGAGGAAAGAAAAAAATCCCTTACACCAAAAATCCTGATTGCTTGAACCAATTTTAATGAATATGGTATTGTTGGAAAGGGAATCTATAGCGTAATAGAAATCTGCATTTACATTTGAATTTCATTTTACGAGGGAGCCGCCAGATGGTGTTATTTCGAAACTTACGAAATTGTCAAATTTTCTCGAAAATTGTAAATGGAATGGTATATTTTTTATAATATGTTGTCATTACGCATAGAATTAAGAACAAGATGCCGCAAACCGGAAGTTTTTATCTTTATCAAATGGAAGTTATCATCAAGAATATCGTTTAATCAAATCCCAGTGCACCAGGTACCAAATTTTCTCATTTTTTTTGAATGGAATCGTACATTTTCACAACATGCTGTTAGTACACATAACATAAAGAACAGAATGTCGCAAACCGAAGTTCCTATCTTTTTCAAACGAGAGTTGTGATCAAAAATACTGTTTAATCTTATCTCAATGCGTGGGTAAATTTGAGAAAAATTAAATACCTAAATGAATACCAATTTAATTTAGTAAATATTCAATTTTCCTCAAACGCCTTGCCAGGGCTCGGGAGGCAATAACGGCAGTTTCTTCATTTTGAAAAACACCGCGAGCTTGTCATACGCTCAGCAACAGAGCTAGACATTATTTAAAAAGTTATAATAAATTCTAGGGAAAAGACACTGAAATCGAATTTAAATTAACTAATAATTAATACTTAGCTAAATTAAACTTAACAATTAGTGACAATATTATGACCAGGTATTTGTTTTTATTTTCCATGGAGTGCTTTTTGTTTGTAATATTTCTTATAATTCTGTCTGATGAGAGATACAAGAATGCTCTAATATTCTTTAAAAAAATTATTTTCCTAAAATTACCCATGCAATGAAATGTGATTAAACAGCATTTTTGATCATAACTTTCGTTTGAAGAAAGATAGGAACTTTCGGTTTGAGCCATTTTGTTCTCAATTCTATTTGTAATGAGTAATGACGCCATGTTATAAAAAATATACCATTCCATTTAAAGTTTTTGAGAAAATTTGACATTTTCGCAAGTTTAGAAATTACGCCATCTGGCGGCTCCCTCGTAAAATTAAATTCAAGCGTAAATGCACATTTCTATTACGCTATAAATTCCTTTTCCAACGAGACCAAATTCATTAAAATTGGTTCAAGCAATCCGGAGACATGGCATATTTCGTGTAAGGGAATTCTTTCCTCCTCCCAGCCCCTATTTCGTATGTTAGATCAAAAAGTTATTAAACTAATTTGCTGGATATTACGATGAGATTTTGAGAAAGATAAAGGATACCTACATTTCCATTTGAATTTTTGAAGAAAATGTGGATTGTCTATTTTCTTTTATAATTGTGCCCTCTAGCGGGGAAAATTGGAAGCTAAAAACATTTTTGATGAATTTTATGGTCACTTTTGTAAGAAGATTTTTTCCCGAAATCGGTAGGAATAATAGTTCCTAAGATAGCCGGTCGCCAACCTTAACCGGACACCCGGTCTATCTTAGCAACTAAGTATAACTTCTATGGGAAAACTTTATTTGACTTTTCGATTTCTCCTTATAAGCTGTTTCATTCTGAGACTTCAACAAGCTTGATTCAAAAATTTTTAATTTTGCAAATATACATTTTTGTATTTTCTGCGCACCCTGTACAACAAAATCAAAGTTTCTCAACGTGAATCGTATTTATATAGCAAGCAAAAGAAATTATAAAGAATGACTTTTTCTCTAAAAACTGAAAATAAAAGTTTTTACAAGTATAGTTAAGTCCATCCGTGGACACACTGTATATACACAAGTCATCATCATGAGAAAGTTTGATTTTTAAAAGAATTATTCCGAAAACCGCACATAAATAGTTGAAAAGTCAATTTCTAGCGATGTCGATGACGTCACTCCTCACGTGTGCTGCAGCAGCAGCAGCAGCAGCAAGGTGTACATGACGTCACACGTGCCGCTGGTCTTTCTTAATCGGACGCAAATCTCAATAACGGAGGCGATTAAAAAACTGTTTTACGTGCTCATTTTTAATGTACTGTCATAGATTGCTCAAAAGTCTGTGCCTCCAAGTTATAATAGGGTCTTGAAGCTGTTTGACAGATGCGGCCATGTACCTCCAAAATGTGAAAAAAGCGGCCGAGTGCACTGTACAAAAAGGACAGTCGGACATATAAAATCCTAAAATCTCACCTATTAGATATAAGAATAACGAACATAAACTTTACATTATCAGATTAGCATATCCACATTTATATTGTGTGCTTAATAAAAGGATGTTTGTTTAGATTATTTTCATTACAATTATCGCAATTTAATGTCGGATCACGTTATTCTTGATTGTTCATTAGCTAGATTAAGTCACAGACATATTAAATAATGTTTACTTATTTGCTACCGGAACAGTGGATTTATGTAGTCTAAAATTAATCCAATAAATATTTAAATAGACCGTTGCAGTTGTATAAATAAATTGTCTGTTTACATGGAGGTTGCAAGAAACAACAAATGAACAATCGTCGAGTAAATAGTAGTAAAGCAGTATTCCTAAGAGCAAATACTGCCAGTAATAAAATAACTGCCATAATTACAGTAGACTTTGAATCGGGTAAGAGAAAATGTAAACGGAATGTAGAAATGACAGTAGAAATTAATTAATATTTATCATTTACAAAGTTTCATTTGTTTGAATCGCCCGCTTTATATTGCCAAGAAAATTCGGAAGCTTAATATTGAGAAACAATATAGCAAACTTATTATCGAGCGGAACATCAAAATGACGAAATGTAAATAATAACATACTTTGTAAATGTTTCCACCACAATAAAGTACCTTTTTGAGGTCAAATTTCTGAAGCAACGAAAACGAAATATGTAACGTTCATTAAAAAAATTTGAAAGGGCTGGTGAACAGCGGTTGAAGTTAAAATAAAGGGCGCCCAAATTAAATAAATGAATGAATGGGTGGGTAGGTAGCACATCATGTTGAATTTTGGTGGCATGTATTTCCTTATTGAGTAAATAATTCTCCTGACGCGCTCAATTATAATAATAATAATAATAATAATAATAGTAATAATAACTGGTCTTTATTTGGCACATTTAGTCATTACAAAGATGTTACAACAAGCAAACAAACTAACTAATTAATACGTGCCAAAAGGGCGAAGTTCAAGGGCCAGAATACTAACCCTTGTTCTACCAGTTAACCCGAACAATCGCAATTACCCAAGCAATACCTAATAACCAATAATAAATAAAATTAAATAATTGAATGAACGATATGAACTACAATAACAAAACAAATAATACCATGTACCTACCTATCATAATACTATAAACCATAGGCCACCTAATATAAACTACCTAGTCACTAAATAGCTTCCTTTCCTTCCTTTTCCTGTCCTTTAGAGCATACATAAGCACACCTATTCCTTCTGTCGAGAGAGCGGGTCTGGATATATCAGTTATAAACTATAGCAAGTGCGCAAGGGTCTCTACATAGTGATAAAATAGTATCGGAGACGTGCCTTAAACATAGAACCAGTATATTTTTTAAGCTAAGCGGGAATACTGTTGTACACAACAACAACATTGTGGGAATAACAATTTCTAAAAAAGGAATGCCCATGCATAGGCTTAGAAAGCATTATGTCATTACACCGAATATTGACGCTGTGCACATCAGTCCTATATCTAATCTTACGTGCCAGGTAAGGCGGAGAACATTCAGTAATAATATGGTGACATAGGCAAGAGGATCGTAACTTCCGCCTCAACCCCATATTCAGCCAGGGAATTTACAAAAGTTTGTGAGTAATGTGTTGCCCACGAGATATTCCGAATATTAATCTAAGACACGCATTTTGAATGACTACCAAAATTTAATTTTGAATCAAACACTATACCCAAATTTCTTGCGCTCTCAGTAAATTTTAAAGGTTCATTATAAATTTTAAGATCCAAGGTTTTCATCACAGTATCTCTATTGAATCCACACGATGATTTACCGAACAACAGCAACTTAGACTTAGACGGATTAAGAATAAGCGCATGCATCTGCGCCGTACCACAGAAATCATTCAAGTCAGAATTAATCTCATGAACTGCTTTTAGAATTTCATTGCCCTTAAAACTATAGCACAGCTGAGTATCATCAGCAAAGGAATGCATCTGACAGTATTTAATACTTGAAGATAAAACCGACGTATAAATTATAAAGATTAGCGGTCCAAGCACCGATCCCTGCGATACACCACAAGTAGTAGATAAATGAGAGCCTCAGGCCACATCTGTTGCCAACCCAAAACTCCAGCAACCAAAATCCCTGTTAGTGTCTTCAGCAGCGGCAGCAGCCTCTGGTTCTTTTGCCAACTCCAACACGCAAAAATTCCTGGTAATGTCTTCAGCAACGACATCTGCCATTGGTTGTGGCTCAGGCGCCTGCGCCGGGGCTCAAAAAGTGCGCGTGTTGCTCATTGTTGCGCAATGGAAGAATGTTCTGGAAATGCTGATGCAATAGTACGCAGATGTTGCAGAATTAATGTTTTTTCCCCTTCTACGCTGAAGGAGTCCTCAAGTAATGTCTTCAGCAACGACTTCTGCCTCTGGTGTCTTTGGGGCCTTTGGTTGTGGCTCAGGCGCCTGCGCCGGGGCTCTATGAGAGTGGGCGGGGCAACAGCCAATGATAGAGGTTGTGGGCGGCATCCAATGGGTGTGGTTGTGGGTGGTAAGGTTCAACTACTGCTAGATGCCTTTGGATGTGACCCAGGCGCCTGCGCCGGGGTTTTCGCAAACGTTCTGGAAATGACGCCGACCGGGATTCGAACCCGGGTCCCCGCGCACCGGAGCCCTCGCTAAAACCCACTGAGCTAATCGGCTGCCTACATGCCCGTCTTTTAAATCATCCATATATACTTAGGATTGTAAACAGAAGTTTCTCGGAAATTCCAATGGTTGCAATTGTTTATACTAAATAAATATTGATATCAAAGTTTAAGAAAAAAGCACGTTCGCCGCCGATAAGAGATGTTATAATTGTTTTTATTATGGGTAAAAAACCTTTCAACTCGCCGACAGGATTATGTTTGTTTAGGTTTGCTCCCACGTTCTGTATATGCACATACTACGTTGTAGACACTACAAGGTGACCCGTTTATTTGTTTGTATTATTACAATAAAATAACATTCTAGAACATTCGTCAGTTTGTTTATTTTGATACGTACTATGTTTTGAAATTACTTGTTATCTTAATGCGTTTCGGACACGTGTGGGAACCATCTGGTGAGTGCTGAAAGTACTAATTGAGTGTCGGTAATATAGAACACATGTAGATTTCTGTTACACTTACTGGAAAGTGCAAATTGAATGTCGGTAATATAGAACGCATGTAGATTAGGGCCCACTGCACACGCCCCCTTGCCCCGCCCACTTAGGTCATGGAGGGTATCAAATTAACCAGCTCGATGAGACAAATAGGAATCTATAGTTATTCTCCTACTTCAGAATTCTCATCAGATGTCTGTCTGTCTGTCTGTCTGTCTGTCTGTCTGTCTGTCTGTCTGTCTATCTGTCTGTCTGTGTCTGTCTGTCTGTGTCTGTCTGTCTGTGCCTGTCTGTCTGTGTCTGTCTGTCTGTCTGTCTGTCTGCCTGCCTGCCTGTCTGTCTATCTGTCTGTCTGTTACATCAGCCGTTCGTGTCAACAACAACATTCAATGCCAATGACGAAATTCGCATACCAATCCACCAACAAGACGTTCACGTACTGCCGCATCTAAGCTGCATCTACATAGAGAGGTTTTTCCTCTTTCTATTCTTGCTTGTGTCATCAGCCATGGTGTTTGCGAATAGAGCTGTCTGTGTCAACAGCTGTGTCAACAGCTGTCTGGCTCAACAGCTGTCTGGGTCAACAGCTGTCTGGTGTCAACAGCCAGCTTGTCATTCGCATACCAATCCACCAACAAGACGTTTACGTACTGCCGCATGTAAGCTGCATCTACATAGAGGGGTTTTTCCTCTTTCTATTCTTGCTTGTGTCATCAGCCATGGTGTTTGCGAATAGAGCTGTCTGTGTCAACAGACAGCAGTGTCAACAGCTGTCTGGGTCAACAGCTGTCTGGTGTCAACAGACAGCTTGTCAAAAAAAATCACGCTTCTAGCATACATTTATTGGAAAGCACACAACAAATATTTCTAACATAATGGGGAGTATTATTCAGTAATCAATTCATTAGTTTAGTTAGTTCCCATGGAATACGGTAAATTATATAATATAATTTATTATATTAAAATACATTTTGTCAATTAAAATAATATAATACTGTTCATAATATGATATTATTATATTAAAATACATTTTATTCATTAAAATAATATAACAGTGTAATCAAACTCGTGACGATTAAAATACATTTTGTCAATTAAAATAATATAATACTGTTCATAATATGATTTGATAATATTATATTAAAATACATTTTATTCATTAAAATAATAAAATAGTGTAATCAAACTCGTGACGCTGCTTATACATCGTTGGCTGCAACAAGAGAAAAATCATAGTTATGAAATTATACTAGTAAACAAACAAACAAACAAACAAACAAACAAACAAACAAACAAACAAACAAACAAACAAACAAACAAACAAACAAACAAACAAACAAACAAACAAACAAACAAACAAACAAACAAACAAACAAACAAACAAACAAACGGACAAACAAACGAACAAACAAACGGAGGGACAAACAAAGAAATAACTTCATTCATTATAAACAAACAAACAAACAAACAAGCAAACAAACAAACAAACAAACAAACAAACAAACAAACGGACAAACAAACGGACAGACAAACAAACAAACAAACAAACAAACAAACAAATAAACGGGCGGACGAACAAAGAAATAACTTCATTCATTATAAAAACAATTAATTTTCCACTACTAAAATTGTGAATCACAAAATCGGCACTTTTCCGTCACTAAAATTGTGAATCCAAAACTGGCACTTTTTATCTACTATCACTGCATATTAAAAAATCTAAATACTTTACTTACGATTTACAATATTGGCCCAAATGACCACAAGTTCACTGCACGATTCCAACAAAATTATCTTGGTTTCTTTCTCCATGAATAGTCCAGAAAATAAAACATTTTCGGTTTCCGTTGCCATGTGCGATACATTTCCGCACATAATCATTTTGGGTTGGTTCTAAAGATAGAAAATAGTTTACAATTATGGAACAGATACGTGAGCTTTTTAACTACATATAATGAAATTATTATGAATGAGTTTTATTATGAATGAGTTTTATTAACAGAATGCTTGAACAGTAAAAGAAATGATTACTGCAAATGGACTTACTTTTAAATTTTCCGGTAAATTTTGGTGGATAAAATGGTACAATAAAATATCTCCAACATCATCTTGGCCAATTACAACATCCATATTGGGAAACTAACTTTTACCGCACCTATTCCGTGGGAACCAACTGAACTATTGAAGTGATTACTAAATAATAATTCTCGCAATTATATTCGTTCTATTTATCTCGCAGCTTTTGCCGAGCTTGCAAAATTTTGGTAACATGCAGAAGTTATCAAAAACAACAATCAATCGAGTTTTTATGTTTCTGGCGGTGGCCTTCAAACTTTTTATGTTCTAGAATGATTTTATTATAATAATACAAACAACAGGGTATAAAATAATCTCGATCATCTTGTAGAGTTTACGACATAATATTAAGTGCACATGTACTTATTAGCATGCAGAACGTGGGAGTCAAACCAAACAAATATACATATCCTGTCGGCAAAGTTGAAAGGTTTTTCTAGAACGTTCTTAGCTATTAATATTTCATCATAATAAAAACAATAAATCATAACATCTCTTATCGACTTCGAATCTGTTGTTTCTTTCTCAAACTTTGATAACAATAGTTATTTAGTGTAAACAATTGCAAACGTTGGAATTTCCGAGAAAAAACATTAATTCTGCAACATCTGCGTACTATTGCATCAGCATTTCCAGAACATTCTTCCATTGCGCAACAATGAGCAACACGCGCACTTTTTTAGCCCCGGCGCAGGCGCCTGAGCCACAACCAATGGCAGATGTCGTTGCTGAAGACATTACCAGGAATTTTTGCGTGTTGGAGTTGGCAAAAGAACCAGAGGCTGCTGCCGCTGCTGAAGACACTAACAGGGATTTTGGTTGCTGGAGTTTTGGGTTGGCAACAGATGTGGAATGAGGCTCTCATTTATCTACTACTACCACAGGTAACATCGCCAAGATCAGAAACCCTGCCATCAACTCTAACAACTTGAGATCTTTTCAACAAATAACTTTCAATCAGTTTAGTAGCAGAGGGGTTTAAGCCAATGTAGTGCAAGATAGACGTCAAAATTTTGTGATTTATCGTATCGAAAGCCTTGGAAAAGTCGAGCAGGATCAACAGACAATAATTATTTTCATCTAACGCTGATATCATATCATCCAAAACATTCAACAAGGCAGTCTCACAACTGTATCCCTTCCTAAAACCTGACTGAGTTTCAGCGATGACACCATACTTACTTACATGTGATAACAACTGCTTGACCAAAACCTTCTCAAAAACCTTCGACAGTACTGGTAAAATACTTACTGGTCTGATATCTTTTAGCTCTTTTGGTGCAGCTGTTTTAGGGATAGGGTTAACAACAGAAGTTTTCCAGATTCGCGGGAAAATGTTGCTGCCAATAGAAAAATTTATAATATGTGTTATTGTAATAGGCAAAACCACCGGCAAGCAATACCTCACCATACCCAAGGAGACTCCATCATAACCTGCCGCATCAGATTTTATTGTATCTATGGCGCGCAATACTTCATCATCACTAACAAAATGGAATTCCATATAATGAGGAATGAGTGGATTATCTGAATACTTCTTAACCAAATCATCGTCAGGAAGAAAATTTCTATTGGGCACATTCAAAAAATACTGGTTCAAAATATCAGGAGACCGAGATCTCAAAGGCAATTTTTTTCTCCTTTTCAAGTTAGCTCCCATGGAGTTAAGCTCTTTAAAAAGTTCCCTCTTGCCACCCAGCTCAACATGATATTTAAAATACGACTTCTTTTCTCTAACTATTGCACCATTCACTAAATTACGAAGCATCTTATAATATTCCCAATGAGCAGATAGTCTGGTTTTTTTTGTAACGTGTAGCAGCTCTGTCACGAAGGTTAGACATACATTCTATATTATCTGTATACCAAGGTGCCTTGGTAATGCGCGAAGTTTTTAAGGGAACATGATTATTAAACAACGATATTATATTCATGTTTAGAAAAGAAATTTTTTCATCGACATTCCCCATGTCATGTATAGTATGCCAAGGCACATGACCCAGATCCCGTAGAAAATCAACATTACTAAATTTCTTATAACATCTATATGTAACAAACCTGGGTCCATCCCTATCTATCTTCAAACTCAGATTACAGGCAACAAAAGCATGATCCGACAAGCCATGGTTTACATCGACAGATATCATCTGAATCACAGTAGGGTCTGCGACAATTATATGATCTTATAATGCTGGATGATCTTGCAGTAATTCTAGTTGGCTCTGAAACCATTTGATGAAGCCCAAACGCATCCAACATATCCAAATATTGTTTAACACCACAAGTATCAAAACAGGAGACATCAATATTAACATCATCTATACAGACAAACACATCCCCCAAAGGCATAACTATTGAATAAAGTAGTTAATATTTTCTGATTTTACTATTTGGTAGAAATTCATGATGAATTGAAAAATTACTACGCGTACTACCAATATAACGATTTATTATTATAACTTGACCGGTTTCAGAATTCACAATGATTCCATCATCAGAAATGTATACATTTCTGATGATGGAATCATTGTAGTAGTAGTAAATAGTAATTGCGTAGTAATTTTTCAATTCATCATTGAATAAAGTTGCTCAAATTCCTCACAAAACACACTTTGACTACTGGACGGAGGTCGATACACTACACATATTACTAGTGTTATTTTGCCAATTTTCAAAGTTGCAATCACATATTCAAATGATGCAATATGTTAACATAATGGTGAATGTTAAACAATGTTAAGTTAAGTTAATTTACCACTGAATTGTTAAGTTAGATATGTCAACGTTTTTGAAGTGAAATTTCTTTTGTCTCCGTAGAGTAAGTTCCTGTGTTGCCAAATGCGAGCGTCACAAAAAGTGAAACGAATGGATGGGAGTAGTCTGAGAAGACGGGCAGGGGAGAAAGGGTATATCGGCCCCACTCTTTAGCCACGCGCTCTCTCTCATGCTTCGTGCTCTTTCTCTCAGGCAAGCGTCAGTAAAGCGAGACCACAGCGTTTCATTTCTCGTGACGCCCCCCCACTCTTTAGCCATGCTTCGCGCTGCTTTTCTCAGATATTGTAGATATTTAGATAGACTTCAATCTCGAAATTTTGCATCCTATTTTAGCTATCATTTCAGTTTTAACAAAAAGTAGAAGTTTCACTTCTATCGCGTGTGGCGATCACGCACTCAGTTCTTTATATTATTTTAGGCTTATGTCTTTCGCTAAAGTCTTTTGATAACAATCGTATTTATGTAAAAAAGGCATTGCACTCATGATGAAATAGTGAGGGCGGTGGATATATGTATATTTGAAGGGAATGTAACAAAAAGTAGAAGTTGCAGGATGACTCGTCGGTACTTAGTAAAGTATCTTGCCTTTATAGGCAATATCGTCAAGAGAGAGCAAAGTGTGCAAGAGACAAAGAGGTTATCGTAACCCGAGCTAGCCCTGCGCAATATGCGAAGGTACCCCACTTTAACAGAAAAGCGGCTAGCCCCTGATCCACACTATCGTATCCTCGGTCGAATAATATTTATATGGAACCGAATACTAGTTATACCTTAGTACTTCGGTATTCAAAGCTGCATGCAGCGGCGACGGCGACGGTAGGTAGGGAGTATCGCATAGAACTGGTAATTTGGTATGCTTAGCCCGGATAGGATCGGCTCCCGTATAGGTTGGTTTTGAGGCTGTTTTTACATTATCTTTTTTGCAAAAAATGCGTGTGTCTGGTGCGAGAGGGCAACTAAGGGCTTTGTTTAAAATGCGTGTGTCAACTGTGCGGTCTATTTTAAAAAGTTTCCGTCCATGTTCGGCTACGTAAGTAATATTGAGGATACGATAGTGTGGATCAGGGGCTAGCCGCTTGTCTTTAACAGCTGTTAAGTTGCAAATTATTCTCCGTGAATTATATGAGGTTGAAGGTTAGGTTGATTTCTTAGCACGTGGAATGAATCAAGAAAGCCTTTGCGTTCTATATATACCCTTTGAGAGTCCAGTCTATGCCACAAAGGAATAGAGAAGCTAATAGTATATTACGCAGCGAGTATGGAAAGTGGTAAATTTCGCACGAGTGTGAAATTTTATCCACGAGGCGCAATGGAGTGCAGAAATCACACGAGCGTAGAATATGAAATACACTTTCCATCGAGTTACGTACACTATTTTTCCCACGACCCCTTAAGAAACTTAAATTTAATCGCAAAAAAAGAAGTTTTATTTTCAATGATTTGTTATATATGTTAGTAAACGGCAACGCGCAATGCTGTGCCGCGTTGCGCTGTGATGCACTGCTCCGATGCTGCTTAGATGGGAATCGGCATTTAATATTAAAGAAGAATACCTACTTGAAAATATGCTCACAATTTTTATCGTTTTTCTCTGGAATTGTTTACTTATAAATTAACAGGCATATATTTTGGGTGGCTATAACGGCTAGCCAACAACAACAAATTTTATCTTTTATATATAATTAGTACAAGTATAACGGACATTGTTGTTCTTTATTCAAATCTTGTGGGAATTCTGGGCGCCAGATAATGTTATTAATGAAGGAAATTATTATTTTCTACGCTGTTTATTATAATGTAAATTTGTCTTCTAATTTTTTGGATGCAGTCAATAGGCATAAATTAAACCTCTTTGTGCCTTTCAAGCTTTCGACAATTTTTATTGTCTTCGTCAAGAACTATAAGAACCCCGTATTATTACTTATCTATAATAATAATGTGCCCACTTCTAACTACAGTGATGAGGCCGTAGAGGCAGTTTATAGTGATATTGAATATGTGCTAGATTTTGTGAGAGGGCACGAAAATTTAATAATTACAGGAGATTTCAATGCAGTCGTAGGCACAGGGCGAGAGGGCGGAATAGTTGGCCCCTTTGGATTAGGCAGTAGGAACGATAGGGGAGTTAGACTGATAGAGTTCTGCGATAAACATAACTTAACGGTCGCGAACACTCTATTTCACCATCATGTTAGGAGATGCTATACGTGGAAGATGCCAGGAGACTTAGGGAGATATCAAATAGATTACATTCTCGTTAGGCAAAGATTTAGAAATCAAGTTAGGGATTGTAGAAGTTATCCAGGAGCAGATATAGATAGTGATCACAACATAGTCGTTATGAAAGCCAATCTT
The DNA here is from genome assembly GCA_963966045.1 of Xestobium rufovillosum. Classification (NCBI taxonomy): domain Eukaryota; kingdom Metazoa; phylum Arthropoda; class Insecta; order Coleoptera; family Ptinidae; genus Xestobium; species Xestobium rufovillosum. Next base: position 18,210,638 of record OZ014499.1, on the reverse strand, counting down.
AAATTTAAGATTTTGAAAAAAAGAAGCGGAAGAAGGTATCTTGACCCAGAGAAACTAAAAGATGATGATATGCGCAATAAGTTCGAGAAAAAGACAAACGAAGCACTAAAGGGCACGGGTGGAAATATTGTTAGGGACATAGAGGCAGAATGGAATTGCATTAAAAATAGTTTAGTTTCCTCAGCTAGGGATATTTTGGGTCATAAACAGAATGAAAGTAGGAAACCCTGGATAACAAAACATATTGTGAGTCTAATAGAGGAAAGGCGAAAATATAAAAATAGGTTAGATGAAACAGGGAAACAAAGATATAAGGCGATCAAGTGGGAAATTATTCGGGAATGTAGGAAAGCGAAAGAGCAATGGATCGATAATAAATGCAAAGAAGTGGAAGATAAATTCGAAGTAGGAAAGACTGATGAAGCATATAAAATAATTAGGAGAAATTTTAGAGAAATTGGATCTAGTACCAAAAACATTAGAAATGAGGCAGGAGATATCCTAATCGGAAGTGGGGAGAAGGCAGATAGGTGGAAAGAATATTTAGGAAACTTATATGCGGGACAGGAAGTGCAAGACATATTAGAAAGCGAAAGCAGTGTAGAGGGGGATAACCTAGGGAGTCCTATAATGAGAGAAGAGTTTGAGATAGCACTAAAAAGTTTAAGGAATAATAAAGCACCAGGTATAGATGGCTTGCAGGCAGAAATCTTAAAGTGCGCAGGTCAAGAGGTAATAGATCGTTTATTTAAACTAGTTAGTCGCATATACCTGACAGGCGAGATTCCAGAAGATTACAAACGGAACATCATAGTAGCTTTGCCAAAAAGAAAAGGCGCGGATAGATGCGAAAATTTTAGAACTATCAGTTTAACTTCCCATGCGTCAAAAATTTTAACTAGAATTGTGCAAAGAAGGATGGAGAAAAAGGCGGAAGAAATATTAGGAGAAGATCAGTTCGGATTTAGACGAAATAGAGGAACGCGCGAGGCCATTCTAGCTTTACGAGTAATTATAGAAAAAACGATAGAAAAGAGAAAGAGCGTGTATATAGGATTTGTAGATTTAGAAAAAGCCTTCGACAACGTAAAATGGGGGAAGATGTTCGAAGTGCTGAGAAAGGTAGGGATGAAATACAGGGACAGAAGAATAATACATAATCTCTACAAAGAGCAAAAGGCAGTTATAGAATGTGAGCAGGAACAAAGGGAAGTAGATATCCGGAAGGGAGTGAGACAGGGATGTGCATTGTCACCTCTAGTTTTCAACTTATATATCGAAGATGCGATTAATATTGTTAAGGAAAGAACAGCCTCAGGGATCAATGTACAGGGCCAAACTATTAACATGCTCAGATTTGCGGATGATATAGCAGTGTTAGCATCTAGCAAAGAAGAATTAGGAGCGGCTTTGAATGAAATGGAAGCAGTTTTGACACAGGGCTTCGGCATGAAAATCAATAAAAAGAAAACTAAAATTTTGGTATGTAGGGGATGTGAAAATAGAACTAAAATGGAAATACAAATTGGAAATGAGAAGATAGAGGAGGTCGCGGATTTCTGCTACTTAGGAAGTAAAATAACTCAAGACGGTAGGAGCACTAAAGATATAAAACAAAGAATGGCGCAGGGCCGAGTTGCGTTTAACAAAAAGAAACAACTGTTATGCTCGAGAACGGTTAATATAGAGACTAGGAAGAGACTCTTAACGTCGTATGTATGGAGTACGGCATTATACGGGTGCGAAACTTGGACAATAGGAGAAGCGGATAGAAAAAGAGTAGAAGCGTTTGAAATGTGGTGCTACAGACGCATGATGAAGATACCGTGGATAGATAAGGTTAGCAATAGGGAAGTATTAGAAAGAGTTGGGGAAAAGCGAAAGGTATGGAAAACAATAAAGAGTAGGAGAGATAGGATGGTAGGACACCTTCTAAGACACGAAGGAATAGTTCGTGACATACTAGAGTCAGAGATAGGAATAAAAAGAGGTAGGGGTATTCCTAGATTAGACTACTGCTCTCAAATAGTTAGGGATGTAGGATGTTCTACTTTTAGGGAAATGCGTAGGTTAGCTCAGGATAGAAAAGAATGGAGGTACGCGTCCAACCAGTCTTCGGACTGAGAACCTTATGATGATGATGATAATAATAAACATCACTTATTCATAATTTTAATACCTATATTTTTCTACACTTATTTAATTATATGACAATTATTAGCATTTTCTTTGTGAAATATCGTACCTAGGTATAATTCACTGTAGTGAATTGCCTACTAACAGTAGGTCATAACAAAAATTATACAGTGTCGAACAAAGCTATGGAATAAATTCATTATTTCCGAAACGGTGAAGTTTCATGATAATTCCTCAAACACGCCGATTTTTAATTTAAAAAAGACATTGGAACCTTTCCGATGCTCAATTATTTCCGCGTGATGACGTTATCGGATATATTTTTTTTAAATGGGACCTCTATATTTTATTGCCGAATTTTGGAAGAACATAACTTACTGAATTCGGAAATATACACTTACAGTAATTTTTTTCTTCTAATTCCATCATCATCATCATAATTTCCCCAAAAGTTGAACATCCTACATCCCTAACTATTCAGTAAGTATGTTCTGCAAGAATCCGACAAGAAAATATAGTGGTTCCATTTAAAAAAATGTCCGATGACGTCATCATGCGGAAACAATTATTGAGCATCGAAAATGTGCAGGCACATGCAAATGTGTCTTTTTTAAATTAAAAATCGGCGTGGTCGAAGAATTTTCATGACAGTTCATCCTTTCGGGAATAACGAATTTATTCCACACTTTTGTTCCACACTGTATATAATAATTCTAATTAACAGAAATTGATAAAAACAAAATTTTAAAGAGAAAGCAAAATCACAGAGTAACTGTGATTACACCCTTAATGAAAGATAACAATATTTTAATTTTAATAAATAAAAATTACCACTAAAAGGTTCACATCAATAAGCAAAGCAACTATCTGGACATCTTATAAGCATTGCCACTTAACTATAACCAAGAAAACTTTATCCAATTCAATCAAAGCAAAATAAAACTAGTTGTCAACGTATTGACAGAACAGCTTCCTAGCCACAGCCACAACTGAATTGGAGGCCGCGTTTGGCGCGCGCCTTCTTTTCGTAATTTTTTTCTCAATTTTTTCCTTATACACCCTATTACGATTTTCGCACATCGTGTAAAGAAAAATACCCTCTATCCGATGCAATACAAAAATATATAATAAAATATACGGTCTCATTGAAAAAAATGTTTTATGACGTCATATCTCGGCTCAAAAGTGTTTAAAAAAACCGCCCCGTCAGTTTCCTATGAACCATCTCTGATATACGTATGCAAAAATTCAGCAAAATCTGTGGAGCCGTTTTCCCGTAAAAGTGCCAACAGACATATACACATACACACGGACGGAAATGTGCCACCTTGCCAAAAAGTCTTAGAATGGCCTGAAACGTCCACATTTGATGAAAAAACACCATGGTCAAAAAACGACTATCACAATAGCTACCTAGCTTAGGCTAGGAAGCTAAAAACTGTTAAACAAGAACTGCACAGTTCCATGCAGATAGAATGATCGTACGGATGCCGGAAAAGCTGCCAAATTTGGCCGTGCCTTAATCGCGTCAGGGAGGGCATTATCAGACAAACAACACAATATAATCATGTTTAAAATTTAATTTAATCTGATCACCATTTAGGCTTGACTAATATCAAGTTTGGAGTATAATTCTGCCATAAACAGAGGTACCTACCTCTCAAACTGCAAAAACTACAAGGAAAAGTGTATTTCAAATTTCAGTCGTTGTGCCTCATATCATAGTAACTAACTGTCTATAATTATTACACGTGTTAACAAGAAGGGGAAGCTTGGTAGTCTAGTGGTTAGAGCGCTAAAGCCTTGGTTTTTAACAACTTTTCGTCGACGGAATTCCGTTTGCTGTATTTTAAGTCTGTCGCTGTTTGAACGGCAGAAAATTTTCAGTTTTTTGTTTGGCGTAACTTAGCAACAACCAAATTATGCAGGTTTGATTTCAGCAAAGTCCCCCAGCGCCGTGCGTCGACGGAGTCCGTCAGCGCAATTGCGTCGGCGGAAAGTTCTTAAAAACCAGGGCTTAAGACTAGAAAAACAGGGAGGGTTCAAACCCTGTACAGTTCACGGTCACTACATTATTTGAAAATAATAATACTGGAATCTATCTATATCTATAAAACACAAAAAATGTTTCTACACCTATGTCCGTTATAGACTTTGAAGCGGCTGGACCGATGTTGATGAAATTTTCAGACACTCTTCAGATTAGCCCAGCGGGTGTTCCTGTGAAGTTTGGTAGCGATCGGATCAACAGAAATTTTTTTTCTTGGTTTTGTGCGAAGCCGGGGGCGGGTCGTATTGTATGCGCTGCCATATCGTTCATCCCATTGCGCGAAGGTTATAGGCATAGTACAATTAACAGTAGGTGGCGCGAGTGTCGTACCGGGACCGGGCAGCAACGCGCCGGGTACCAGCTAGTATACTCTAATAATTACTTGACTAATTTCGTAACATCTACGAAATCTAAACTACACACGTAGTTCGTTTTACATATTATATTACGATGCGGCAGAAACCTCTGGGCTCCGGCCTAATAAAATGGAATAACACGATAAAATTGCCCGCCAAAGTGTAGCTCTAAACATAATAACAAAAATTTCGATACTTGACATAAATCAGAAAATGAAAACTCCAGTGACAGTTTTCGTTATTGACTTTTGTATTGATAATAATGTAATAGTACATTACGTAACAAGCATGATCCGAGTACAAAAATCACACGAGTGTATATGAAAAACACTTTCCATCGAGTTATGTACACTATATTTCCTACGACCCCTTAAGAAAGCCACATTTATTCCAAAACCAGTAACCTTATGTTAGAAGTTTTTCAATATTGCATGTTTCGAATGTGCATGGAAAACTGTAGACCACTAGTTTCGTCCTTTTGGGACTTATCAGTACGGTGCTTTGCCCTACACACTCGAACCATGCAACATTGCTTGCTTTATATATACTTACAAGCTTGGTGTAAGTATTAGCAAGAGCTAATCATTTGCCGAATTATGGGGCGGTTATGAGTTGTACTGGACCGTTTGAACAACTACTCCTCGGGCAAATACCCCGCCAGGCATTGAATTATAGAACTAAATCCAGATTTTATGTACTACGAGATCCATACTGAATGCTACCCCAAACATATCGTTGGGCTTGGAACATCCTTAGATCTCTTCGTACTTTCCTGCTCAACTAGCAGATAGTAAGTATGTTAGAAGTTTTTCAATATTGCATGTTTAGAATGTGCATCTGCTAATTGAGTAGGAAAGTACGAAGAGATCTAAGGATGTTCCAAGCCCAACGATATGTTTGGGGTAGCATTCAGTATGGACCTCGTAGTACATATAAAAACATCTGGATTTAGTTCTATAATTCAATGCCTGGCGGGGTATTTGCCCGAGGAGTAGTTGTTCGAACGGTCCAGTACCACTCATAACCGCCCCATAATTCGGCAAATAATTAGCTCTTGCTAATACTTACACCAAGCTTGTAAGTATATATAAAGCAAGCAATGTTGCATGGTTCGAGTGTGTAGGGCAAAGCACCGTACTGATGAGTCCCAAAAGGACGAAACCAGTGGTCTACAGTTTTCCATGCACATTCGAAACATGCAATATTGAAAAACTTCTAACATACTTACTATCTGCTAGTTGAGCAGGAAAGTACGAACAGATCTAAGGATGTTCCAAGCCCAACGATATGTTTGGGGTAGCATTCAGTATGGATTTCGTAGTACATAAAACCTGGATTTAGTTCCATAATTCAATGCCTGGCGGGGTATTTGCCCGAGGAGTAGTTGTTCGAACGGTCCAGTACCACTCATAACCGCCCCATAATTCGGCAAATAATTAGCTCTTGCTAATACTTGCACCAAGCTTGTAAGTATATATAAAGCAAGCAATGTTGCATGGTTCGAGTGTGTAGGGCAAAGCACCGTACTGATGAGTCCCAAAAGGACGAAACCAGTGGTGGTCTACGGTTTTCCATGCACATTCGAAACATGCAATATTGAAAAACTTCTAACATACTTACTATCTGCTAGTTGAGCAGGAAAGTACGAAGAGATCTAAGGATGTTCCAAGCCCAACGATATGTTTGGGGTAGCATTCAGTATGGATCTCGTAGTACATAAAATCTGGATTTAGTTCTATAATTCAATGCCTGGCGGGGTATTTGCCCGAGGAGTAGTTGTTCGAACGGTCCAGTACCACTCACAGTAACCTTATTTTTAATGGTTTGTTATCTATGTTTTGTAGTACATATCGAGATTTCTAAGTAGCCTACTAAATATGAGCATATTCGAATAATTACGACCGGTTCATGAATGTTCTCTTGCCCACCAATTCATAAATGTCCAGTTCGTACTTCAAATATTTAACTGCCGTGCCTTCTAAGAGATTTTTCTAGTAAAAAATTATTAGATTTGAAAAGAGAAGCGACGCGATATGTATTCAGTAAACGTCAAAATCTCAAAGCTGATGCCTACCCGTGAGATTTTCCTTTAGGTATAGCACACAGCTACGAGCATAGCACACGGGTGAATGCAATTGTCAACTTTAGTGCCTACTTAGTTGTATGCAACGTGTCGCATGTCGCTTGCTTAGGGGGTCGTGGGAAAACAGTTTGAATATCCACGAAAATTACCTAAGTTGCTTGAATTTGAAACTTTTGTTTTGTATAATATGTATACTGTTTTTCTATAAACTATGAATTCTTAATAAGTTAAGCCCACACGCCAAAAGACAGTGACACAGTAATTAAACTCGACACGTGTTTCGCTGACAAGCATTGCTATAAATACCCAACCCCCACTCCTGAAGTGAAAGGAATCGATAAACCTATAGGGTTTCTTAGAACTATTTTGAACATCAGAGTAATAAAATTGGTTTCTTAAGTGAAAGGGATCGCTAAACATAAAGGGTTTCTTAGAACTATTTTGAACATATAAGGCCATAAAATTGATTCTATAAAGTCAGAAAGAAGGTGGAATATGTCATAGTTATTTACGTAACCAGTTATGAAAAGACTAATTTTATTTGACGAATATAATATTTGCCAAAACGAGCGAACGAAGTGAGCGAGTTTTGCAAATTATATGAGTCAAATAAGATTAGCCTTTTCATAACGTGTTAAGTACAAAATTTTATCTAACCCCGCTTTAAAAAATAAAAAAGAATTGTGCTACTCCAAATAATGTAACATCCCTTGTAGCCGTACAAATAAATTCAACTTCATCGCTTTACCTTGGCGTTGGTATGGATACTATACATAACTATTGTCAGTGATGAGTTTTTTTATTGCAAATTACGCCAAAAATGGATGATTCTGAGGTAGATATGCCTTCTGATATAGAAGAATCAGCGAATTTGGCAATAGATTCAATAATACCCTGTAAATCAAGAAGTAGGTATGAAGATACATATAAGAAATTTGAAAAATGGTGCCAAGAAAAAGGAGTAAAAAATGTTTGTGAAAAGGTTCTGTTAGCGTACTTCGAAACAATGAAAAACTATAAATCATCTACAGTATGGAGTATGTATTCAATGTTAAAGGCAGAATTAAATGTCAAAAGAAGCATTAACATCCAAAAGTATACTACATTAGTAGCATTTTTGAAGCGCAGATCTGCGGGTTATCACGCCAAAAAATCTATGATTTTTACAAGAGAAAACTTTGAAACTTTCATTAGAGAGGCTGATGACAGGAAGTTTTTATTCGCAAAGGTATAATTTACTGTCATTGTATTTGAAACATTTCCGTTTCTAATTTATTGATTATTTTAGGTGGCAATGATTGTTGGAGTAGCCGGTGCTTGTAGAAAAGCGGAACTGACTGAGATGCGTATCAGAGATGCTGTAAATGAAGGAAATTTTTTTAAAATTACTATTCCAAACACAAAAACACATGTGATACGGGAGTTTGTGGTCACAAATAGCAAGATTTCTGGATATAAAGACAATTTGGTTGATATTATTCGAAAATACGTCAACCTGCGACCACAAATTACAAAGCATGATCGTTTTTTTGTTAAATATAGTAATAGCAAGTGTGGAGTGCAGCCTGTAGGTATCAATACATTTGGATCCTTACCAAAATTAATTGCCCAACATCTTGGTTTGCCAAATCCTGCCGGTTATACTGGACATTGTTTCCGGCGGTCATCTGCATCTTTGCTCGCAGATTCAGGAGCTGACATTTTAAAGATTAAGCAGTATGGGGGCTGGAAATCGAGTACTGTGGCAGAAAGCTACATCGAAAATTCTTTGGCCAACAAAAAAAGAACTGCAAATAACATACTAGGAGAACATTCCGAGGGAACTGCTTCAATCCAATTAAATCTATGGGGCTCAGAATACCACGAGCAGGTTGCTATTTCGAAGAAAGAAATGAATATACCGTCAGGTTCAGGACTTAGGTTTAGTAACTGTGTTTGTAGTAATTTTGTTATTAATGTACATACAAACCAACCACAACTGTAACCGTAACAATTCGGAATTGCATGTTTAAAATTAATTTTAGTTTCTTGCTATTACACGCATTTAATTATACGTTATAAATTCTTATTTTTGTTTTTGCTTTTAAATATTCAGTTACGTAAAAGTTCATGTAATGAAAGTTCATTACATAACTAGTTACGTAATGAACTGATAGTTATGAAAAATATGACGTTTCGTAATGTCAAAAATGCATTTAAAATGTGACATTTCATAGCGGGGTTAGATAAAATATGTTTTCATATAGCACACAATTTTCTAACTTGGTTTTGATCTACCTGAATTTCGTTACAAGTGGGGGGGGGGGGGGGTTGCTACTTTACTAATGCTGCCCCCTCACGGTTGCGGAATGTTTCGATATAGTGGGATGCTCCGACTTTGTATCTCTTAAAATAGAAGGAATCGCCATAGTTTTCAGTTAGTTTTTATTGTTATTTAGAATATGTATCTTAAAAAGGGACCAGTTTTCTTTTACCGTTTTATTTGGAACTTATTTTCACCTTTTTAGATTTGGATGCTTTTTCATTATATTTTATTTTATTTCCCATTCCCGAGACTTTTTTGGTTTATAAACTCCGTCGTGTATGATAACTAAACGGTTTCTCAGAAAATTGTAAGCGTTCAAATACAGATACGTTCAAGTTTCATAGGTCAGTACAACATTATAAATCATATCTTAACTATTACTTTATCTTTAAATAATCGATCGTTTTTAAACAAAGATTTATTTTGTATTTATGAAACTAATATAAGTAATCCAGTAATTTCGTTTCAATCTATTCGTTGTACATTAAAATTTAATTGTGCAAATAAATAAGATAAATTAATAGTATATTATTCTATAATACGATCGAGTTTGGTAACTATTAACGATGATGAAAGTTTCAAGCAAGCGCCATAGGCGAGTGTTTTATTTCACCCGAGTTAATAATAGCTATAACTCGAGAGTTGAATACTTTACTTTATCAGCTAGAACTCATGGGAAGTTGCATTGTTAAGGGTGGGATACGCTACGACAGGACAGGAGATCGGTAGTACATGTGTAAGACAGAAATAGACATAACTTTAGCAACCGCTTGGTACAGACAGTCCAGCAGAAAATTGAAATAACGAAATTAGGCAAATATAGTCTTAAAATAAAGCTAAAAGATCGGTGAGTATGCTCACATATTTTATTTGGCTGTTAACTAAAATCCGAATGTACAATTTGTGTGTGAATAATGCTAAGATTTCCGTAAAAATTTGCCAGTTTTCAACTTCGTTTATTTTAACAACAGTGTAAATATGGCAAATAAAATAGTTATAAGCGTATTCTACCAACCCTCATATTTCTTTTAAACCATAATTCATGTCTATAAGTAATACCGTTTTTGAGCTGGACTGTCTGTAGTAACACCGTCTCAGAAGCTAGGAGAACGCTTCTCGGGTACTCGAATATCCCAGCCTTAAGGCAACAGCCACATTAGATAAATTAATGTGCACCCGAGATTTCATGGCACGAAAGCCGGTTAAAATAGGTATAAAAATGACTTCCCCGGCCAAAGTCCCAATGTAATGGATGCAAGGTTTAGGAAGTTAATTCTTTTGGTGATGTTGCCCTCGACGTGGATGACTGCAATTTTCACTTACAATATGAGAATCTTAGGAGTTTCGGGAAGTGATAGAATTTTTTCGAAAATATCTATCTCGACCGGTGAAAATAACAATTTACCCCAAAAAGTGACAGTGTTGGGGTGGTAAATGTTATAGCGGAGAGATGACACTAGGCGACTTCCGTTTGTCGAAACTCGAGGAACGAATAATCCAGAATTACCGATCGGCATCTCGAAAACTACCAGTACAGGACGACCATAAAAATGTCGCTTTTTAAAAGGCGAAATATTTCGTTCAAGTTGATTTTTTATCAGAGATTATGTATTATGTATGTATTATACGTTTCTATGGTAGCGTCCTTTCAACCTTCCGAACATTTCGGAAAGATGAAAGTTGTTCGAGTGGATGCGCCCGTTTATTTTCTATCAGCCGACACCCACTTTGCGACCTTAGGGCAATTTGTAAAAATCTTAAAGGGGAAAATTGAGAAGTTACACTTTTTAAATTTTCGCTCCCTGGGGCGGGGGCGGAGTATATACGGGTGAGGGGTGAAGTTCATAATAACAGAGGCACTGCCACTTCCGGTTAAACGGGTAAGTAGTATTTTTGAGATTCTCTTCAAGTCAAAAGTTTCGTAGACACTTAACAACCATATGTACCTTTTCCAAATATCAAATCTCTATGTTCAAGTAAGGGTGCGGCAGTCTGCCCTACGATATCCTATATCCTATATCCTATATGTATACCTACCTACCTACCTTGCCTAACAGTGCTGTTAATGCCGCCGTCTGCAATTTGCTTTACTTTTTGACAACAATTCTCAGTTGTTATTAGGGTTTCGCACAAGACCAAGAAAAGTCTTGGTCTTGTCTTGTCTTGGTCTTGAATTCTAGACCAAGACCAAGACTAACATAAATGATCCAAGACCAATACCAAGACGTAACTTCCAAGAGTCTTGGGAAAGTCTTGGTCTTGATATTTTAAAAAATATTTGAGTTATTTTTTAGTTTATTGAAAAATTAATTAAAACAACTGCAACTTTTTCATAACAAAAATTGGAAATAATGTTTAAAATTCGTATACTCCCAATACAAAATACTAACACCATCCCATCATTGATCATTGCGTTCGCACAGCACGGAGAAGTGTTTCCCGCGAATCTTTGTTTCGCACATACGTCATGCGCGAGTGGTGACAAAATTGGGCTGCCTACCCAGCGTACTATACAGTGTGATCATTTAAAAACGAGCCACCTCAAATATCTTAGGAACGAATAGAAATACGTCAAATCGCGAAGACACGTAAATTTAGGAATCGAAGGGGACACATTTTGACGTATAGTTCACGTTGGTGAAACCAACTTCCAGCCACCCTCACTTTAAAATCTTAAATGGCACTATATTACTTGTGACACCTCATTTTAAATGAAATCGAATGAGGAATACAGCAGTGATGTTTATTTTTTAATTATTCCTTATCTCAGCCTGCTAGATTTTCTCTTTTGGGGCTATTTTAAATCAGCAGTGTGTCAAACCCACACAGAAAATTTAATTAATTTGAGGCGCACAATATCAGAAACATGCCGAAATATTCCCTCCCAAACATTCCTGAATGTAAGAAAGCAATTCGAGAATATAGGCTATATTATTGTTTTGCAAATAACTGGGCCCATTTTGAACATCTAAGATAGATTTTCCTTAAATTATTCGACAAGTTATATTTTCTTGTTTTAAATTCCAAAGCTTCTTTTTTGTATGAAATGTTTATTATCTGATATCTACAAGTTTTAACTCTTATTTTGTATCAAATTTAACCCATTATTTTTCTTATTTACTGAAAGGTTGAAATGACCTTATTTTAGTTTTTAAAGCTCAAAATAAGGAATAATCAAAAAATAAATATCGATTTCCTTTAAAATGAGATATCACAAGCGATATGATGCCATTTGAGATTTTAAAGTGAGGGAGACTGGAGGCTAGGGGGTAGGTTTTACAGACGTCAACTATACATCAAAATCTGTCCCCCTTGCGACATAAATTTAAGGGTGTATAGGCGTTTTTTCATAATTCTATTCGTTTCTTAGATATTTGAGGTGGGTCGTTTTTAAATGATCACACTGTATATCCTTATATCATAATGTGTACTAGAATAAATTAATAAAATAAATTTTATGGGAAGTAAGTAGGTACATTTCAGATGTCGGATAATTTTTAGAGCTTTCATTTTGATTTTTATTAATAAGTTTATTGTATTACATCTTAACACAAAATATGTACCAATTTTAGTAGAGCAATGAACTACTCGTAAATACAAAAGTTGTATTCAGTCAACTGTACAACTTATTGAATCACTATTTTCCGAACAAAAAATTATGAAATTATGCAAATTTGAAAGAGGACTTCTTATTTTTGAACTATCTTCCCTTAAGTGGGTGTGGAAACATTGAAAGTCATAAATTTCTCGTACTCTCATAAAAACCAAACAAGACCAAGAAAAAACAATACCAAGACCAAGACTTATGTGGTTCTCGTCTTGGTCTTGGGTTTCAAGACCGAGACCGAGACCAAGCCCAACACGACCAATACCAAGACTGGTGTAAGTCTCGTCTTGTCTTGGTCTTGCGAAACCCTATTTGTTATAGCTACGTAGATGGTTAAAGTAACAGTAAACACCCCAGGTTGAACAAACAAGTAAAAATAAACACAATAAAAAATTAAAATAATTTAATCGTTAATACCCATTCGTCAAAGGATCCTGAAGTTCAAATCTCAGCGCACCTATTTCATTTTTACACCTCATTTATCTTATCATTGTTTGATTTCTATAAATTGGTAATTACTTCCCTTAATCTTTGTTATCATGGAAATCTTGAATTGTTATCTTTACGCATCTAGTTTTTTATCAGACGTTAGCATCTAGTGTAAAGATTTTATCAGGATTGGAACACTTTGTACTTTAACCATTATGTTAGCAATTGTTGCCAATATACAGGGTTACGACCATTATGTCTGGTCAAATTTCAACAATGTGTTCTACGGGGTAACCCACTTAAAATATTTTCTGCCTGTTGTGCCCGTACAAATAATGGAATTTGACAAAATGTGTCGTCCAGCTAACTCTCAGAATATTAATTTTACAGAGGGTTTTAAGATACGTCGGATTTTTTGAGAATATTTTGCAAATGCCAAAGAATTAGATGATAATTATACCTACAATTATAAAATGATATCAGAGTAATAATTGTTCTGAAAGTCATTTCAGACAACAACAAATGCTAAAGAAATCTTTTAAATATTCAGTTTAGTTTATTAACAAATATTATTTTCTTATAAACCAAAACCCATGAATAACTAAATTGGAAGCCAAAATTGGCAAGTTTTGAAATATCGTAAAATAACTAGAGATGCTATAAGAGAAAAATTGTCGACACGAAAGTATGAGTATGCAACAAAAAAATATGGACGCCCTCTTTATACTCGTAATTTCCCTAAACCAGTAAGTGGAGAAACGCATAATGAGTTAAGATCAAAAGAATTTTTGAACAGGCGTTTTATTTGTCAGGGTATTTTCGAACAACCAACAAAATAGCTGCAATCGATCATTAAATCTATAAATAAGTCTAAAAAGAGCGCATAATTGTAGTAAAATCCCCGAAAATAATTTTGCACAAATCAATCAATCAAACTACTAAAAAAATATTTTTTGGTTTAATCTCGACAGGTTTATTACGAATATGTTTGTGAATTCCCAAGAAGTTGTCATATAACAAATATCAACTCAAAATTATGGTTACTACTGTATTAAATAAAAATTACCTTCACTGCTACTGAAAAAATACCCAGGCACGAAGTTTATTAATATCCATAAGAGGAACAATATCGGAAAGGATGAATCAATAACGAAATGTACTTGAGAAACACTTTGGTAGGTGTTAACAAAGTACGAGTTATTTTTAGAAATGTATATTGATGTCCTACTGATCAATTCCATATTTGCCGGATTTACGTGACAGAATATAACATGCATTTGATAATTTGATAGATATAATATTAATAACACGCAGTGCTCTAGTCTCTAGCACGTCACGTTCAGCAATAATTAGGAGCAACAAACTCCAATCCAACATAATCTAGTAAATGAGTTGTTGTAGTGAAGAGCTAATTTTTGTATACCAAATCGATTCTATATCCTTAATAAAGTCAGGAGTTCATAAACCATGTCCCCATAAAATTTATGTTTTTCTATTTGTTCTAGCAAAACTTCTTGCATGGAAATATTCGCTAAAAAGCAGAAGATCAAGAATTTCTTGAATGTTTTTATTCGCTTAGAGCAAGGAAACCCACTTTTCACTGCTTCGCTCGTCGACAGAATGGGTTAAACCAAAGCCATTGAAAAGAGGGGCCCAGCTATTTATGTTTGTTACTTAAGTTCCGACAGTAAACAGTCTAGGCGTCTTGTTTGTGAAATAATGAATACATAAATAATATTTTTGTCCTACAAAATAGAAAACCGACTTCAATATACAATGAGAGCATCATCAATGTAGTCGAAGTCAATTAAATACGCATTATTAAGGATAACTCAAAAACTACTGGTCAGATCTTGATCAAATTTATATGGGACCATATGAGAAGCACCAGCTTTCAAATAAAAAAAGAATAATCGAAATCTGTTCACCTAGAAAAAAGTTCTGAGGTAACACACATAAAAGAAAAATACAGTGGAATTGAGAACCACCTCCTTTTTTGAAGTCGGTTAAAAATGATTGAACACCTGCACATTATAAATATAGTAATGCGACGAAAACGGAACATTCATCTGGTCGTTTGTAATATGTGATAAAACATAAACAAATACATCTCATTACCCCCTCGCCCTCAACTATTTTAAAGGAAACTCCTTTGAAGCAGCTTATTGGTGAGAAAATTAGGACGAAGCAAATCAACAGATGCTCAGACCATAGATCTCATTCGATCATTGAAATAGTACCCGTATATCGTATAATATAGTCTAAACGCGGAAAATGCTCTTAAAATGCACACACAGCATCACATTACACATTTCTATATGGAATATAACAGACTGTGTTACCAATTCAATTACCCAAAAAATTTCCTATGAAATTAGTAGATAAAAATAGTAACTAGTTTAATCGCAAAGTAATCCTTTAATCCTTTTACTGTCAACTAATACCTGCAAATCCTTTTAAGCTTTTATAAGTACTTTGTCGAGCAAAACAAAGTGAAAGAAACGCGACAAAAGTTTGCTTTATATGAGACACACAGTCTCTCGATTAACTTGCATAATATGAAAGGCGTCAGTTTTATACATAATATAAAAAACTGAAAGATTCACAGTAGCAAGATGTTCATCTAAAGTGTTTCAGTCTAGTATACAAAGCAGGAAAAGCAATTAGAACCAGCTTTGAATATTACTGAAGGCAAATAAAGATAAGACTAACGAATTCCTCCTAAGGAAATTATAATTAAGCTAGAAGGTGAAGCACGTAAGTATTAAGTTTCAATATAATGTATGACCTCTTTCCAGAATTAATGACTTTATTAGTCGACAGATAATTAAAGAACTTTGAAAAACTGATGATGAGCCAACCAAAAGTGAACCGACAATCTCTCATCATCATTCAGTCTCTAGTATTTCTCAGTCTTCCTCCTTCTCAATCTCCGTCTACTACCCGTGTGGTGTAATGTTAGACATCTGACTTTGACATTTTCCTATCTAGTGCAATTTGAAATTAATTGTTTCCCCATTGTCTTTTATCTCCTCTTGTGGCCATTTAGACAGATCTGACATTATGACCGACCCATCGCCATTTAAGTTTTTCTTACTATAGGTAGGTACTATACTTTGGTTTCCTTCTTACTTTTTCGTTTCCTATAAGACTAATTCTGAGTATTGCGCATTTCACTTGCCATAATTGCTTCAGTATATTATACCTTACATAATTCGTTACTATACAGTATTGGAGATTCAGAGATGCGGTGTCTCCCCACCACACAATTCCCCAACCTATCATAAATATTTATAAGACGTCAGTACTTTGCATCGATTGCTAAAATGCCAACCGAAACAAAATCGAAAGCTTTTTCATCATAATCTATTATAGTTATGGACTATGTCGACTCCTGTTTTAGGCTTCCCCGGTCATTGTAGTAATGGTTACTTGGTTTCCGGGAGAAGACCGCGTCATGGATTAGCTGGATGCCGACGTTTCGTCCACTATCAGAAGGGACATCTTCAGGGCTACTGGGCTGGCACTCAACTGCAGTGGACGAAACATTTGCATCCAGCCTATCCTTGACGCTGTCATCGACCGAAACTCAAATGTCTCATCTCTTTCCCCACTCGAACGCTTTTTCTAAGTCAATAAAGCAAATGTGTATTTCTCTGTTTTTGTTCAGTACTTTCTCACTGATCGTCGGAATATAAATTTATATTAGGTCTTGAGTGCTTCTTCCTGTACTAAAACCGCATTGCGTGTCTTCTATTGTCTTTTCAAATATTCTTCTTAATATTTTCTCCATAATTCTTGTTAACATCTTAGTAAGGAAACTCCTCTATATTTTTTACAATCTCTTTTATTCCCGCTCTTATATATGGGTAACATAATTCCTGTTTTCCAGTCGACATCTCTCTATTTGCAATTGCTTAGAATTTTTTGTAACTCCGAAATTCCTGATTTTACTATTTGGTAGAAATTCATGATGAATTGAAAAATTACTACGCGTACTACCAATATATTGGTAGTACGCGTAGTAATTTTTCAATTCATCCGAAATTCCCTCGTTTCCTAAGAGTTTTATAATTTCTGGGGTAATATCATCCACTCCTGGGGCTTTCACTAACTTTATTCTCTCTATTGCTTCTAACATTTCTTCTTCAGTAATTTGTTTTGCATTCTGTCTGATAGTGTTCATTAAGATTTCGTTTTCTATTTGTTTCTACGTCAGTTCTATACAATTCTTCGAAGTGTTGTTTCCATATTTCCATTATTTGGCCTTCTTCTGTTATTACCCTTTCATCCTAGTCTTATATTCAACATTGTATATTCTTTATTTTTTCTAAGTTGTTTGAGCGTTCCAAAGAATAATTTCTGATGTTCTCTGTTATTATTTTTTTCCGCTTTTTTTCACTCGATCCTTTTTGGCTTCCTTGACGGCCATTTTTACTTCTGTCCTCTTTTGTTTATATTTTTAAGTTTTCTTGTCTCTTGGTGCCTAAGTACTATTTCCATAGATTTTTTCCTTTTTACTATTATATGGAGACGTGTACTCCACCAATATGTTCTTTTCACGTTTAAATTGATCGCTTAGGTGTACCTGTGTATACATACATACAGTTATGCGAATAGTCGTACCATGTCGATTTATCGACTAGATGCGCCAAGCTACTTGTCCAAACTCGTATCTTCTACAAAGCGACTATTGAATACCGAACATAGCTGAATGTCAACCCTCAAACTTAAGAGCCCGACACACCAATTTACTAAGAATCGTGGAGTTCAGGGATACGGTGAAGCAATTAATTACAGCTTGAAAAATACTTAACGTAGTATAGAACGCAATGTATATATGTACCTGCACATATAATGAGTAACGGCCAAACTAATACTGAAAATGAACTTGTTACGTGAACTTCCTATTTCGGTATTGACTAACTTAGCTGAGCTACTTTGATCAGTAGCAAAAGGCAGGCGAGAGCACGAACTGCGACAAAAAACTCCGAATGCATGGGTACCGCTGTTTGCTCATAAATTTTTTGTTTCTCGGTCGAAATAGAAAATTGTAAGTCTTCTTACAAGCTAGATGTTCAATATACTATTGCCATTAATCAGATTCTGAGATTTTCTTTTCAGGAAAGTTTTATTCGGTTCTATAAAAAGCAGTTTTTCGCTACTTGTAACATGCGATTTCGTTTATTGTTTTCATATTTTTTAACAAATTTCAAAATAGCAATAGCATATTTGTATTTTAAGAAGGTTTGCAAATAAAAACAATTTGATTTCATTTATAGTTTATGTAAAATTTGCAAACAGGCTGTTGCGTTTCAATTTTGTAGTGAAATTTACAAAGAAAATGTCACTCTAAAATTAAAAGAAGAAAATATACTTATACTCTTTATTGTAATATTAGTACTCACAGCTTGTTTCTGACTTAAATTTGATTATATTTTAAAACCCTTTCTCTCGCATTTTCGTTGGTTTTCATGTCTGTCCTCCGTTCTTGCTTTCGATCATTATTTCTGCCGTTGAGAATGAATATTGTTGTGTACATTCAGCCTGGGTATGCATGATCCTTATTAGTTTGTTAGTTTGAAGTAGGTTTATCTCACTTACCTGTAGGAGTTGCGATCTTGTCGATTTTTGTGCCTTCATTCTCGTACTTTAGTTCCATCGTAGGAAATCAGTTGGGTCAGTTATTAATTTTGCTCATTTTCGATTTTACCGTCTCTTGAGTGTCTCTTCTAAAAATTCTAGTATGATTCTCAGTATCTTGTGGTATATTTGTTTGAGTGCCACGATTTCTTTTGTTGACGGCCGGTCTGTCAGATTTTTGAGGTTAGGTTCAAAATATGTGAAGTTCGTTCGAGCCGGTTGTATAGCACTCTTAGAACAGTGGCGTAGTCATTTATTTTGTACCCCTATCTAATCTTTTAATGTTTTACGTCTCTTATTTTCTTTATTTCTACTCGTGAGGTTGCTTTAAGGGTTTTCTCATCAGTTTCTTCATTTATTTTGTATTCGCACATCTTCTTTAGTCTTCTTTATCTTGTTTTCCTTCCTTCTTCTATCCATTTTCCCACATCTTGCGACGCCTCAGGTAGATTTGAAAGTCTGGGGTATTTTGGAAATTTTAGGTCCTGTTGCTTTCTTCATTGCGCGTTATTTTCAAAAATTTGCAATTTCCGCTTTAAAATTTTCACTTCCATGTTGGCTTTGAGTGTGAATAGGTGTTTCGAAGATTTAGTTGCTGAGTTTTGCACTACCATTTTTGGGATATTTCTTCGAGCCCTGTTTGTTAGAGAGATTTTCCGTTAGAAGCGTTTTGGTTTTGTTGGAAGTCTACCCTTGATTGGGATTTTTGATTCACGCAGAAGTTCAGCCGGATTTGTTGGAAAAAAACCCCACGTGGTAAGCAAATTTTCTTTTCTTCTTTATTGCTCTTTCATTTGTTTAATGCTTTATAAATTTGTAATTTCATCTTCTTTACTTTCCCTTCTTTTTCTAATTTGTCTTTTCGGCATTTTAGGGTTTTTTTTTGGGGTATTATTATTTGGTGTACCGACCACCCCGCTAAACACCAGGAAGCCGTACACCTGGCAATTCACACGTGTTTTGGAGCCGCTCGCAACCTAGGCGAAGCTCTCCACTGAATTTAACATCAATTCATCGTCCTAGTAAGGTCAGATCAATTTTGATTATTTCGTCTCCTGTCCGTCTGGATCATCGCGTCCAACGGCTGGTTTTTACGTAGCGCCTGGCACAGCTGTTTGTGACCACCTTGTATTTGTATTTTTTGTGTTCACGCGTCGCTAGTCCGTTTCTAGAATCGTCTCTGTTCGGCTAGTTTTCATGTAGTTGCCCGGCCACGGTGTGTTGTGGTCACCTGTTTATTTTTGGACATCGCTAATTTTGTCACTTATAGTATTAAATTTAATTTGTCATAATTCCGGTATAGTTCTGTTTAAAATTTTCATTTATACTTAGATCATTTTGTCAGTATTTTCCTAATATTTTTGTTATTTTTTCATTATTACGTAGTTCCAAGTCATTTAGATAAGAGTTGATTGATTTGCGAAATTTTGCTTAGGTTTTTTTTTGCCGTAGATATATTTAATTTTGACTTATAGTACCTACTTAGATATATATATTTTTTTTTGTGTAACGGGATTTTGCAACAATCGATACTGCCGTTTGCGTCTATTTGGGTTTGTAAGTAGAGTGCGTGCGATTGACCCGTCGGTGCGCTGCGCGTGCGGAGCTCCTACCGTGTAGTGTATTTACCGTGTCATCTGCGCCTATTTGGATTTTCCTTTTTTTTTCGGCGCAACGCTAGTACCGGGCGTCTAGATTTCCCGCAGTTTGGTTATTACACCTACATTATTTTTTTAATCTTTAATAGCTATTGAATTTACGACTTTTTTTTGTATGATTATTCTCATTTTCAATATTATATGCTGGCATTACTGTTTGACAATTTGTTTAATTTTTTTTTGTGTTTGCCCTATTACGTACCAGCAGCTTTTAGAAGTTGTGGCTGCTGGATTTTGTCTTATTTCCAAGAGGATCAGGCATCAACTTCTTGGCGCCCTTTACTGTTTAATTGCCCACTCCCATCTTCGGCTTAGAGCTCAGTCGCGGCCGGATCCTCATTTGTGGCGTTGCGCCATTTGTGCACGTCACAAGGCAAACGTCTACCGGCCTCGTAACAGAAATTTCAAATTAAATGAAAAAGCAATGAAATTCCGTTATTCTTAAAAGAATTGCATATATTGCACAATTACTGTCCAACATAATGTTTATATTACTGTAATTGATCATAATCCTTAGAGTTGTAACAAGAAGTAACTGAACCTTTCACGATAGCAATTAAACAAAAAAATCGAATACATTTTAGAGAAATTAACATCCAGTTCGGGTTTCTTTGTAGTTCCAGCATTGCGTAATTTGTACAATTAACGGTTGACTTGAACCGTTTAATCATATAGGAAAATGCACTAAAAAGTCGAGGAGATAGATGGGCAACAAACCACTTAACTTGTTTCTAAGACATAAATTATTTGATGGTCGTAAAATTTAATACAATCTATAAGCGATTAAAAATAGTAATAAATATCGAAGATATGTTATATTTTTGAGGTCAAATGTCGAAAATTGTGTTTATATTTTGGGTAGTAAAAGCAGTTCATGCCAAACTGCGTGCAACACACTATGGTCTTTGAAAAATTATAGGGTTATGGACAAATTGTATATTTTATTTTATTAAGATACGCATCTTCAATCAAAATACATAAATTCCCATAATTTTTTTCTAAAATATAAGTTAAAAATCTTATGCGTACGGTGTGCTTTTCCTGTAATAGATTCACATTGTTTGCTTGCATCTCTTGGAACGTCAGTCCACATCCACGCCATATTCACATCACATCCACATCCTCCATTATCTATTCAAGCATCCAGAGCTAAGAACTTCAACATAAATAATGTTGATCTCTTTTTTAACAATTTAGCTACCGTCCTGGATCGTCATCATGTCTTCCCAAACCGCATATTTAATATGGATGGCGTCACCACAGGGCAACGGCCGGATAGAGTGCTTGCAAGAAAAGACTTCAAACAAATTTGGTCATCAGTTTCTGCGGGAAGAGGTCCACTAGTAAAAATGACTATGTCAGCCCCTGCTGGTTGAAATAGTATGCACCCTTTTCCATACTTCCACGCGCCCATTATAAAGAACTATTTTTCCGAAATGGTTTACAAAGAAGTACCTATATAGGTAGCGCAAATCCTTCAGGGTGGATGAAAGAAGAATACTTCTTAAGTTTTATGAAGCACTTCCTCAATAATGTAAAATGCTATTAGCGCAGAAGAAATTCGACCCTTCCCAAAAGCTGAGGAAAGAAAAGTCACAAACTCAAATAGGGGAAAGAGAAAATCCTCCCATTTTGATCAAAGACGAAATATCAACATCAAAATCGTAAAGGCACAGAAAGTTAGGTGTTAGAGGAAAAAGTGCTGGGAAAAATAGAGCTATAAAAGGAAACTTTAACGACGAAGATGCAACATTTGATGAAGAACATTTTGCCTTGTTTGCCATAACCGCTACAGTTCCTTGACAGTAGACTGGGTGTAATGCACCATGTGCAACGCGCCTCGTAATGAGGTCCGTCTCCCGCACATCAGAATTGAGTCAACCTATATAAATAATATAAATAAACAAATTATTGTAAAGTGTTTGAGACAAAAAATTAAAAAAACTGGATGCGTGGTCGCCACACGCGATAGAAGTGAAACTTCAACGTTTTTAGAGGAATTAAAAATTTGTATTGTCCGTATCAAAATAATAATAATGAAAGAATAAATCGAATTTTAATGCTTCTAACCAAACGCATTGTGACGTCACGAGAACTGAAACGCTGTGTCCTCGCTTTACTGACGCTTGCCTCGGAGAAACAGCGTGAAGCATGAGACAGAGCGTGGCTAAAGAGTGGGGAGGCGTCACGAGAAATGAAACGCTGTGGTCTCGCTTTACTGACGCTTGCCTGAGAGAAAGAGCACGAAGCATGAGAGAGAGCGCGTCTTCTCAGACTGCTCCCCTCCATTCGTTTCACTTTTCGTGACGCTCGCATTTGCCAACACAGGAACTTACTCCACCGAGACAAAAGAAGTTTCACTTTAAAAATACACCTGAAAAGCCCTCCTTAAAACGCACACAATGTGTAATCTATTAATGTCACACCACGTGGAGAGAATGTATGTTTACGTTCGCGGAAATGCGAAGAGAAAAAGTTTCTTTCAACTTCATTGGTGATTAAGAGAAATGAATCGCGTATACAGTATCAACATCAACAAAAGGGCATAAAAGCGGGATCAGATAAAAATACTCGTAAGATGCTGCGTTACAAGAAAATTGTGGATTCTATACAAGTCGGTATACGGAATATCAAACCAAATTCTAGAAAAGAGAGGTTTGTGTAAATAAGTGAAGCGTTTTCTGGCAACAGACTTCCCTTTCGCGAATGTAAATAATGGCTTTTGTTTTGAATATTAAACCTGAACATACAATTTGAAATACGACCAAAGTTGCTCTGTTCTGTTATTACAGTTAAATGAGACCGTTACACCTTTCGCTTTTCTTCAAGGTAAAATATAACCCTGCTTGTTCAGTGCATTAATAATTACGTATTGAGATTCGAAGCCAATCGGTGAACTTCCATCAGCATATTCTTTAAGTAATCAGAAATATTCTTTCACGCTCACTTTATATACATTGAAATCGTTTCTTAAGAGCCCGACACACCAATAGGGGACATAAGTGCCTTCGTCATACGTCAGATTTTCATTCCAAACAAAACAAAATCACGTGCCATTTGACGTTTATCGATATTATTTACAACGTCTTAAACTAGTTTTTGCAATATAATTATAGACGTTTTGCAGTGAAAGCAGTTTATTCTCAATTTGTGTGTTGGGCTTAGGTGTAAAAACTTGAAAACAACTATAATTATATTTCAGAGGTTATGTTAAAACGTCAGAAAGCAAGTGGCTTTGTTTTGTTTGGAATGAAAATCTGACGTTTGTGACGCGTCACTTATGTCGCCCATTTACTAAGAATCGTGGGGTTGAAGGGTGCGGTGAAGCAATTACAGCTTGAAAAATACTTCACGTATAATATACCTGCACATATTATGAGTAACAATGTCTGCGGACCTACAGCGGACGGCAAAAATTATCTGGAAAAGCTAGGAACTAGTCTGTCAAACTAATACTGAAAATGAACGCGCACTTCCTATTTCGGTATTGGTTGGCTTAGCTGAGCGACTTTGATCAGTAGCCGAAAGACAGGCGAGAGCACGAGCTGCGACGAAAAAATCCGAATGCAAGGGTACCGCTGTTTACTCATAACTTTTCTGTTTCTCCGTCGAAATTGAAAATTTTAAGTCTTCTTACAAGCCAGAGGTTCAGTATACTATTGCCATTAACCAGATTCTGAGATTTTCTTTTCAGGAAAGTTTTATTCGGGTCTATAAAAAGCAGTTTTTCGCCACTTGTAACATGCGACTGTGTTTATAGTTTTCATATTTTTTAACAAATCTCAAAATAGCAATAGTAGATTTGTATTTTAAGAACTGTTTGCAAACATAAACAATTTAATATCATTTATAGTTTTTGTCATATTTGCAAACAAGCAAACGTCTACCGTGCTCCAAAAGTTCCAACAACAACTGGTATTAATACAAAATTTAATCAACAAATAATCCTCTTATTACCAACAGTCGCTTCTATAACATACTGAATGCCCTATTATATTGGAATGATTTTGTATACCTAGCCTTAAAATTCTATCAGAAGTGGGACCAAAGCCAGGGGCGGCTCCTTAATAAGTGCGCTCGTGCTCGCGCACTGCCTACAAAAATAGGTTTTTAACCTTTTTTGATAAGGTTCAAACCTTATAATTATAAACTAATAAGTTACTTTTTGAATCTCCAGCGTTTAGCTGCCGCAATATACCGGGTGGGGATTTAGTGTGTAATCGGCTCATATCTCTGGAACTATTTAAGATATCAAAATGAAATTTTGCACGAATGTGGGGAACCACATGGAGCATTTCCCAAAATTATTTAGGTGTATACAGGATGTTCACATTCTAAGTATCAGACCAAAGTTCTATTTCTTTAAATGGAAACCCTACGTGTCATTGCATAATATCGATTCCCCATAAAATTCAATGAAAATTGATATACTACATGGTGTGGTTTTGACTAAGGAATGTTGAGATATTGACATTTTTGTACCATTATGGACCCAAATTTATGACGCTACTGACGCATACTATCCAAAGCCACCTAAAATTTCTTTATTGAAATAGGTTCACACACTCCTGGATTTTTGAAATCTATAAATAATTTTATCATAATACTTGAGATAATACAGGGTGGTTAAGTTATGCAAAACAGAATTTTTCTCAAAAATTTCAAATGGAACACCATGTTTATTATTTGTACAATTGATGGTCATTTTACTAAGCTTTTTATTGATGTGTGTATTGTCAAGTCTACCAGTAAAAGTTTCGACAGAATGTACAATTGAATTATGAAAATGTAGAATTTCGTTAGTATTTTACAATATTTTTGACGATCTATTTTGTCAGCCAAAACTCCAAAAAAGGTCTGCATTTTGTTTCTATAAAATATTTAGCAAGTGAAGTTTACATTAACACAAAAAATCCCATTGCAAGATTATTTCTTAAAGATAATATTTTCTTCCATGGCACTCCTTGTTTGAACATTGTAACCGACTTTAAAAAGACATTATTCATTTAAGAATATAACCATCAAGAACCAATTTTACAATAAGATTTATTGTCTTTATACGTAATTGATACCAATTTGCAAATACAAAATATAAACATTATTGTGAGTTTTGAGCAACAGAATAGGGGGAATTCACCAAAAAGAGTATAAACTAATAATGAAATTCAAAAATTTTGATGTTCAATCGTAATATCTGCCGAAACTATAAGTAGTAGACTTGGCAATATCTACATCAATTAAAAGCTTAGTTAACTGACTGTCAGTTGTGCAAATAATATACATGGTATTCTATTTGACATTTTTGAGAAAAATTCCCTTTTGCATAACTTAACCACCTTGTATAATTCTAAGTATTATGGTGAAAGTATTTATAGATTTTACAAATACAGCTGTGTGTAAACCCCTTTCCATAAAAAATAATTAGGTGGCTTTGGTCAGTAGACGGCAGTAGCGTCATAAATTTGGGACCATAATGGCACAAAAATTTCAATATCTTAACAATCCTTACTCAAAACCGCATCATGAAGTATATCAATTTTTATGAAATTTTATGGGGAATCGAAATCACGCAAATACTTGTGGGGTTTCCATTTAAAGAAATAGAACTTTGGTCTGGTACTCAGAATGTGAACATCATGTATATACATAAATAATTTTACGAAATGCTCCATGTCGTTCCCCACATACTTGTAAAATTTCATTTTGATATCTTAAGCAGTACCAGAGATATGAACCGATTACATACTAAATCCCCACCCGGTATATTAATTATTATGCGAGATAATAAATATTACGCGCTCTAAGCATCCTGCGTTTCAAAATGCCTAGCACACACGCAGCCAGCCGTCCGAGTACTGTGAGGTGTGGATCTGCTCGGCGCTCTAATCAAATGCTCATTAGATATGGGAGCGAGATCGGCGCGACTCGGGAAAATTTCGTGGTATGTGCTTTTAGGTGGAAGAATTAAGCTTGCGTCGGAGCGCTGTTTAAGTACACACTTGGTAACTTAAAACTTACAGTTGGGCAACGGGATACGGAAGTTGGTACTTCTGCGGCATTGTTTATTGTTTTTGTTTATCATATTTAGGTCTGAGATTGGCTCGTTGCTTTTCTTATAACGTGAGTAATTAGCTGTATTATCGTGTTTATTATTTTTAAATATTGAAATTTCCAATAGCATGGCTAGTGGTAGTGTTTTGGTTCAAGTGAACACTTGAACATTGTGGAGTGAACTTTAACAAAGTGGTCGCCTGATTTTTGCAATTTTCAAAATTATTATTATTGTGTTGTAATACTCAATTCAGTTAATAATGAATATTTGATCTAAATATAGACTTTTGACGAAAAACTTGAAATAAAATGAAATTGGCGTCCTAAGCCTGTGCGAAGTATCAAATGCTTTTCGAAAGGTCGCGGTAAAAGTTGTGTGCCAAAGTTTAAGGGTGGGATACGCAACGGCAGGACAGGAGATCGGTAATACATGTGTAAGACAGAAATAGACATAGCTTTAGCAACCGCTTGGTACAGTCAGTCCAGCAGATAATTGAAATAACGAAATTAGGCAAATATAGTCGTAAAATAAAGCTAAAAGATCGGTGAATATGGTCACATATTTTATTTCGCTGTCAACTAAAATCCGAATGTACAATTTGTGTGTGAATAATGGTAAGATTTCCGTTAAAATTTTCCAGATTTCAACTTCGTTTATTTTAACAATAGTGTAAATATGACAAATAAAAAAGTTATAAGCGTATTCTACCAACCCTCATATTTCTTTTAAACCATAATTCATGTCTATAAGTAATACAGTATTTGAACTGGACTGTCTGTGTTAACGCCGTCTCAGAAGCGAGGAGAACGCTTCTCGGGTATTCGAATATCCCAGCCTTAACCTTTTGGATTTTGGATTTTCGTCAAATATTGCGGTGAGTGAAATTTCTTGTTTGAAAATGTTTTAAAATGGCTTCTAAAGCACTTCATTTAAAAAACTACGGGGGAGAAACCGCCAGACCTCCCCCCAACCTCTGAGCGGTGATTTCATTCCAGAGCACTGCCAAGTTCTAAAGTCAGGAGCCGCCACTGACCAAAGTACTTCCATAGACGCAATCAGCATATAAATACCCTCCCCTGATCCGTTTTAATTTTATGTTGCATTAAAAGGGAGTTATAATCTTTTTGTTTTCAACAGTTACAATGCTATGGCACTGCAGAATAGGTTTAAAACCTTTTAAATCGAGAGCTTTGTACTGTAATTTGCATTCACATTTTTCCCTGAGCAATTATAATGAAAATTCATGGTAATTATTACGCCATTACGTGTTTAAGTTATTTCCATTCCTATTATTTTTGACACTGCACAAATATTATAATTACTAAGATAATTTATGGACGAAAACGTAGATGATCAATACATAAATTAAAAATAATTAAAGGTAATGATGCAAAATATGACAAAACGTTTTTAAATAAGTTATGAAAAATTTATACCTATGTGCAGAATTATTGACATTACAGTTGCTTTCACAAAATAAATGTAAATCTTCTCTGTAATTATTTAATATGTCTACCTATATTTAAATTATAGGAGAAATCAGTATTTTACGATCCTTGGAATAACTAAGTACCTGGGCATTATATGCACCTAAATCTTGAGGTTTACGTCCCCAAAAGCGTATTTTTTAAATTTTTGCCTCACTGAATCTATAGAAAACGTGTTAATCATTCTGTTACCACATGTAGCGAATTAGTGAATTGAAGTTCAAAGCATCGTGAATGGAAACTACGACAATGCTGCATCTGTGTGCCGGGGCACCCCTGATAAAAGGGAATTAATTAGTATGTCGTACTAGTACTATACTTGGGCCGCCGAACAGTCGCGGGGCCAATAGCAATTTATGACGACCGAATTGGAGTCATGCGACTTCGTTGGGTCTAAAGAAAGCGCATCACTGCGGTTCGGTCGTCCTAAATTGATAGTGGTCCTGCCTAGAGCTCATGATTGCAGGATAATCACTCCGTCTGTTGGGCGGCCCAAGTATATGTTACAAGCTGCAAAAGCATTGTTGATTTTTTGCGTAATAGATTTGCTAGACGTTTACGTGAATATGTATATTCTATGCAGAACGCAAAGTAGGGTTCAAGCAACAATTTATTTGGTAAGAGTTTACCTATCAACCACTTCCTTTATCTTGGATGCTCTGTAATAGGTTAGAATGACAGTTCTTATTAAATATTACTTAATAACGACATAATGCTGCACTAAGTTAAGGTACCAGTAGTCGGGCACCATACTTCATTATATTTCAGATTGGCATTCACCTTACTTAATTTAAGTAAAAAAATAGATCTCGGCAATTACTCTGTTTTCGACATTTTAAGAGAAGTATACACACAGTGGTTTGATTTCGAACTTTGGTGTAAACTAACCATGAATTTTTTATAAGAAAACGGTTCATATGTGAAAATTAACAAAGACCCTTTGCATAAAATGACAAGAAATAAACAATTAAACAACAAGCAATCAATCAGCTAACATTTAACAATTCAACAATACACAAATTAACATCAGCTCAAACTTCCCTAAATTCACTTTTATAAACACCAGCCAGTATCATCTCGAATCTCCCCGGTATACACTAGTGCGCGAAACACGAAATGTTTCCCGAACTCTTTTCGCATGTGTACTATCAACAATTTACTACTATATTCGCTCGGGCGTATCGCTTACGAATTCTTTTGTCTTCGTTTTCTTATCGCTACTACAAATCGCTACTGACTGTCTCATGGCCGCTTACTTGCCTTTATATACCCTCCGTTGAAGAATCTTCTGGGCATCGTAACTTAGTTGTATCTAGAGATACCAATTCTACTTTGGCTTTCACGCTTCCCCATCCGCGTACGCGTGCGCGTTACTTATGTCGGTAAAATGACGTTTAAGAATATCGTTATCGGCTAGTGACGCCAGCGGTCTCGGTGGGTGTTCGGATATCGTACAGAACTGCCATTTTGTTCTCCTACGGCTAGACGAGTTCTGACCCCGCAGCGGTTTGATATATTTTGCTTGTTTTTACATCATCTTTTTTCCAAAAAATGCGTGTGTCTGGTGCGAGAGGGCAAGAAAGGGCTTTGTTTCAAAAATACGTTCTCTTGGAATATTTATTTATTAATATTAGGACATTAGTCTGCACTATACTATATTTATGCGGAAGCCTGAAAGCCAAAGTAGAATTGGTATCTCTAGAATCAAGTTCGTAACTTCTAGAGATAATTTCGACACAATTCAATTCATAAGTAGTAATCATTATAAAAATATCTGCGACTTGTTTACTAACAAAACATTAAATTACACTTTGCGTAAACAACACAATGGGTGTCGGTATGGGGGTTACTCTCATAACAATATAATTTCATTCGGCGTTAGCTTTACCAAGGGCCTTGGAATACCTGAATGAACTTCTTAGTAAAAATAACTTTTAAAAACTGCCAAACAATATTAATGATTATTTTTTCATCGTCAAATTGGCCAATTGAAACATTTCATTTGGATCCCGTGACTTGTATTATTTCGTTAATTTTTTCGATAATTTTCCTTGTTGATAAGTTGTCATAATTAAGAATTTGTAGGTGCATTTATAATTTATAATCTTAGTTACTTTAGTACCTGCCAAACGTCAAATATTCCCAACACCTTTCTTTGTATATGAATTAATTGAAATAAAATTCGTTTTGAACTACGTTGCTTCGATTCAAAAAATAATCTTGTCGAATACAATTCGTGGTCTGGAATTTTTAGGTAATTTTACTCAAGCTGTTGCTTTTACTAGCCACTAGTGTAAATTTGACAGAAGATCACTCGCGCAAGCGCTCGTGATCTTTTAACTGTCAAATTTACACTCGTGGCTACCAAGCAACGCAACAGCTTTCGTAAAATTTCCGACAATTCCAGACCACTTATTGTATTACTACATATTATTTTACCAATCTATGTAAAATAATTTCAAAGTCAACGCATTATTTTTTCAACAAGGTAAAGGTACAGCTATGGGAAATTGCCTATCTCCTTCCATCGCAGAAATTTAATGAATATAAGAATACGCATATGGGAGAATCGATTTTTAAACACTTTATAATAGAAAATACGAAATTGGCGACTTCATCATGGTAGCAAACTTTTCTCGCTGTCATTCTGACAAAAACATCACGGCTTACAAGATTTTGTACATGTGAATTAAATTACATTCCACAGTAATTTGAATAGTGCTTTTTATTTTGCATGATAAATTTTTGTTTTTAACGAAATTTTGTTGCCAGGCATTTTGACGAATAAAACTGACAGCAGCCTGAGCGCTCTTGATTCCACGTAGAATAAGACCACTTTCCATTTAATCGAAACAGATTTTTTACGTTTGAACACTCCTCGTAAAAGATAGAATGTATAGAATGTATAGAATAAAATAATCAATTGATCTATGGTATTATACTGGGTTTTCAAAGAGAGCTCTCGTCGCTTCAAGTAGAAAGCTAGCTGAGATACGGCAACCCCCAAATTGGGGATGTTTTTATACCGGCGGAAAGGATATGTGTAGGAGACGTTGTAGAGCCGATTCGGATACCTCAACTCCTCGAACCACGAATATAAAAAATCATTCCCCCGGGGCCAGTTACCAAGTTAAAAAATAATTTTTCCCCGAAACGCGACATACTTTAAGGTTAAAAACTATGAAATATGTATAGAGGCAACTCCTGTCCGGGTGCAGCAGCTCTAAACACGCGTTAGGTACAGTTCGAACGACAAGATTTCGGCCAGTGTTGCATGGGGATCACAGTTGGAACTGTCAACTTTTAAGAGTAGAATTTAATTTTTCAAAATGGCCAATAAAAGTTTCACGCAACAGCAAAATCGACCGAATTCCTCCAAAAGTGTAACTAGCGTAAACTAGACGCCGCTTACCGTGGCACCTTATTAGAAATCTAAACGAAGGCGGTGGTGCAGAGTGCAACTACGTCTAGTGCGCATCCCCACCGCTCCCTATCACTGGATCGGTTTACTATACGTATCAGGAAAAAGATGGTATGGTAACGCATAAAATAGAAAAAAACGAAAATTTACATGCAGCAGTTGTTGAAAGAAAAAGAAGACATTTGCATCCTATTTGGGCTATACCGTAAAAATTACGAAAAATTTTTTAAAGCAGACTTGCAAAAGACAGATGTACCTACCGATGAGTTCTCAACCTATTCCACTTGCACAGAATGAATTAAGGAGCGATCGACAACTTACTCACTACACACTACACTTAGTTTTTAATTTATATTTTAATTTCTACAACATATTACTTGCGAGTACTAGATGAGTACTAGATATCTACGAGGCCGCAACATCGCACCTACAAGAGAAAATATGGTTCATAATGGTTTTATCTCCGAGTATTTCTTTTGATCAATACCTTTATGTAAATTATTTCACTTAAAAGCAAAGAAGAAAATTTTTGCATCTAAAAAAGATTTCCAGGAGGTTAACATTTTTTGTCAATAAAACGAATAACCTGTGTAAACAACCCTAACCCAAACCTTTGATATTTTGACCACGGTTGTAATAAAAGTATGTTCAATGAATATTTATCAGTTGAAAATGAGGCCTCTAATATTTCCTTCTGCAATGCTTGAAAAGCAGTAAACGAGATTTATTTGGTATATAAATATAAATACGCAAATTTCATATTCATAATCAAGCAAAGTGAAAAGTGAAGCACAAAAATAGTTTAATCTCTTTCCTGCCACAGGCACAAATACGTATAAAAGAAACTGATTTTCTTATTTGCATTGGAAGATATTGAAATACCCCAGTCTGACTCTCTTTGAAACGTCATTCATCTGAAATGAAAAACTGGATAAAATGTGCGCCTTTTCAATTAAGTTGTGAAGAAATAAATATTCATTTTTCAATGTTGTTTACATCTTTCTGCAGATCAAAAGTTTTCGTACTAAAATTATCCATTGGTATTTAATAAAAATATAAATAAAGAAAATCGATATTAGAACTCTTAATCAAAAGCATAATTGAAAACGGAATCAATGGAAATAAATCGCCATCTTGCCAAGGAAGAATTTCATTGAATAAGGCAAATAAATCCGTATAAGAATGAAAGACGCCTCAGTTCAGCAACTCAACGATTTTCTTCCCGTTTTTTAGTACTTTGACTGCTGACTTTCAGCGCAATTACTTTCCTTGTTTATTTCCTTTGGCTTTCATTTCTTGACGCAAGAGCAAATCACAGAAGCAGGATTCATTCCTAAGAGAAACTTCAAAGTAGTTTATTTGCTTCTGCAGTCACTTTCCGGGGCGATTTAAACTTTTCATTAACAGATAGGTCCTGATGGCGTTCCACAAGAGATGATCTTGGTATAAGAAACAGGCCCTGCTTTGAACAGGTCTATTAAACGTAAATTTTTGGCGCGGGTTCGACTCCCTGCAAGGGCTGAGTTCTTACTTTTCTTTCTTATATTGGGACAGGTAGTACTTAAAAAATTTTCGAGTTATTTATTTATTTATTATCCAGCAAATATACATAAAATACACTCCTGGACAAAATTAAGGCATCAGCAAAACTTCTCATTTATACTTGTAATTTTTCGAAGTTTTAAATCGTAGTACCTATACGTGATATTATAATTAAATGATTTCAATTAACGCTTGACAAATTGGAATGGTTTTATTGGAAAAAACTTGAATGAGCGACAGAAAGAAACAATAATGTCAAATGCATTGAAAACGGCGTCAGTGAAAAGCTTAAAAAATGAAGGCGAAATTAAATCGTAAATATTCAGTAGCGTGTAGATCCTCCCCTAGCTCTTATCACTGCTTCCATTCGTCTGGGCATACTATTGATCAAGTTGTGAATGGTTTCCTGGAGAATATTCTCCCATTCGACACGAACGACTTGTTCGAGTTCCCTAAAATTCATAGGAGCAGGTATGTGGCGCCTAACTGATCGTTTCAGTGCATCCCATAGATGCTCCATGGAGTTCATATATCTGGGCTTCTTGGTGGCCAGTCCATAGTTGGAATATTCACGAATTGAAGGTAGTCCAGTACCTCTCTAGCAACGTGGGGCCGAGCGTTATCCTGCATAAAAACGAAATTGTCCTCGACAAATGAGGCAAATGGCATCACATGTTCCTCTACGATTATTTCTACGTAGAAATGTGCATTCTTTTTCCTTTTTCTACCATAATCAGGCTTTCGTGTTGCTAAATTTACTAGGATGAAGGTGTAATCATGGTAGAGCGAGAGCGCTGCAAACGCAAAATATGGCTTGGTATGTGCTGCCGCCTCGTAGCGACTGAGCGTAAACTCAGAGCGCCGTTGTCTCATTTACTAGGTACCGAACGCGCGGGCTTTGAATGTGCGTTGTTCCTGTGTCCATAAATGTGTTTAGCGCGACGGTGTTGCAACACAGCTGATAGTTTGCTCCGATTTCTAACGGATTCCTCACCGACCCGATGCCCCGCAGGTGTAACTTTTGATCTGCTTTGCCGGACTCTTAAGGTGACTTGCATAAGATATCGCTCATCTCTTGCATCTGTTGACTTCTTACGACCTTGTCCTGGGGTTCTGCAGTAACTTCAAAGTTCGTTGAAACGTCTAACTGTTCGACTAATTGTTGATTGTCTAACTCCTAACAAATCAGCCACGTATCGCCGGCTACGCCCCTCGTTAACTAGAGTTACCGCTTTCACTGCTTCATCTTCTGTTAGGTTGCGTGGACGATTCATTTCTTTTACTCTAAGTGCACTGAACAAAGTATTTCATTCACTTAATGATATTAAATTTTAAAAAATCATCAGCAAAACTGAATTTATTGCCTTTTACAAATCACTTTAAACAGCGTTAAGTGTCTTACTATACTTGGGCCGCCGAACAGATAGAGTGATCACCCTGCAAGAATGTGCTCTAGCGGGGCCAATATTAACTTATGACGACCGAATTGGAGTAATGCGACTTCGTTGGGTCTAAAGGAGGCGCATCACTGCAGTTCGGTCGTCATAAATTAATAGTGGCCCCGCCTAGAACTCGTGATTGCAGGGTGATCACTCTATCTGTTCGGCGGCCCAAGTATAACAAGCAATAGGCCTTTTCATTTCGTTCTGTGTTCGTTAGTGCGCATGTGCTGACAATCAGCTGTTCTTAGATTTTCGGACGAGTGTCACTGTCAGCTGTCAGGCGTTATAAACTTCGTGTGGAATATTCGTAAGTAAATAGTAGAATGCCAAATAAGGAGGGTGTTTGAAAGACGGAAAATTATTACAAATGTTGGTTCCAAGTGATATCCCTCGTAAAATTGTGAGGCTGAATCCCGAAGGCGTGCCTGGCTCCTGGCTCTTGCTTGAAATACGGGAATGTTAACCAAGATACTTCAATCATGTAGGTTTTTAATATAGCTCTGAAAATTAATCAATTGTTTAAAAGAAAACGGAGAAAAAGGATCTAATATAGGTACAGGTGCGTATTTTTCTGAAATGTATGTATGTAACTACAAGTAATTCTTATTTAAAAACCGAACAAATAATGACATAAAACCTGGAAACGTTCAATACACTTTTTCATTTCGAATCTTGCCTCTTACACATTTTTATCCAAGCAACATCATTTATATAGGTGGAACTAATCCTCACTTCCTCACATGGTCACCAACCTAGTTATTAACTTCGATATTTCCCAGCATTAGGCAGGGTTTAGTATATGGATAAAATCGTAATCCCAAGCGATAACTTGGCTTTCCCGCACTGCTATCACCTTGGCAGTCACCAAAAGCACAATGCTTGGATGCTCCATAGTGTTTTAGTTCCGAACTATTACTAATTTTGCACGTTTGCAGTAAAATTTTACCAAAGAATTAATAAACACTTTCAAACAAGCAATACCGCCTACCCCTCTAGGGGATATTGATACAAGACTTTGACATTCGTCCGAAATTGTCATGGCGCGTTCGCGCATGCGCCTCAGCATTTTTTTATAATGAAAAGTCCTATTGCAAAATGTTACTTTACATCTGTCAGACAATTACAATTGTTTATCAGTAGTGACAGAGGATATCCTAGGCCACCTACACAAAATGTTTAATGATTTAAAACTTCTCATTATTACAATAAAGTAAAAATGAGAAGTATTGCTGATGCGTTAATTTTGACTTGGAGTGTATACCCATAGAGATTACAGTCATTTGTGCATGGGCCTGGATGTGAACTTGTGCCTAAAAATTTTATACTTGAAAAGAGGAAATATCAAATGTCTCAAATAATTTTAAAAAAAGTTGCAGCTGTCAAAGTTCTTAAATATTTGTAAATTTCTATATCACTTCTTCCATTATCCATTCAATTGTTTAACACCATTAAATTTTGAAACCCGTTACTAATTTTCATTAACAAAATAATGAAATGTTTTAACTAAGCAAATAATAGGGTATCTACGTACTAAAATTCTGGGGAATAGACGTTCAATATTCGTTTCGTGTATTTTCAGGAAATCTAATGCACTTTTCTAAAGAATAAATTTGTTGAATTATTTTATTGGGGAGTAGAATTTTTACAAAATGTGTATAGGTACTGATAGCTTACGGGTGTATTAACGAACCATTGCGACACATTTACACCTGTTATTCCATACAAGAATAAATTGTATGTAACGGTGCATATCTCTCAAAAGAGGATCTCTTCCATATTTAGTTTAATTAGCTTGGAAAATGAAAATATATACATATAATCATAAACGCTTTTACCACACAGTGGTGTAGTCTTTCTGTCCAGTGCCATGCTTGATGCCTCCATCCATGTCTTCCCCCTCTTCCTCAACATATCCCCTATCTCCTCCTCCCAAGTCTTGAATGGTCTGCCTCTTCTCTTCTGCTTTTGCCCTTTTGCTAGCCATTCTGCATAGATGGCCAAACCATCCTAGTTGTCTTTCTCCTACCACTTCCAGTATATGTAGATTTCACTCCCAGTTCCTCCCTTATATTCTCGTTTCTTATTTTATCTCTTTTGATGACTCCCTTGATTTTTCTTAAATATTTCATTTCCATGGCCTGTACT
The DNA here is from genome assembly GCA_963966045.1 of Xestobium rufovillosum. NCBI lineage: Eukaryota > Metazoa > Arthropoda > Insecta > Coleoptera > Ptinidae > Xestobium > Xestobium rufovillosum. The sequence goes on along the minus strand of OZ014499.1, from coordinate 18,174,282 downwards.
TTGCTTTGCAGTTCTCGTGTCGTCCACGTGTCACTCCAATGCAATAGGGTTGGTCTTACTATGCTTCTGTATACCTTCGCCTTTGTTTGTCTTGAGACCTCTGACTTGTTAAAAAATGTTTGCATACCGTAGTATAGTTTCATCGTTCCCCCAATCCTCTGCCGGATTTCTTCATCCCATTCTCCTTTACTATTTATCACAACACCGAGATACTTGAATTCTTGAACTTGCTCTATTCCCATCCCATCCATACGTATGTCAACCTGTTTGTCTTCTTTACCGACCACCATTACTTTTGTTTTTTTCGTAATTCATTGTCATGTTGTATTCCTCTATGACCTCTTTCCATATTATCAAGCTGACTTGAAGATCTTTTTCATCATTAGCCAGGATTACTAAATCATCTGCAAATATGCACTCTGAAACTTTAACAGACGTCAGGTCATTTCATCCATCAGTTTAACAAACAGCAATGGGTTAAGCACCCCACCCTGTCAATGATAATGCCATTTCTAATTATTTAAACAAACATCGCGATTAAAAGCAATCTCTAAATATTAATCTAGCAGTAAATACGTCTATACTACTTTTATCTCCCGAAATCACATTTTGCGCTATGTTTTTGCAAAGTACTAATTCGATGAACTATTATAAATACAATTACTTACCTTTTTCAATAATTTATTGTTGTGAATCATGAGTTGCTTAAATAAAACTATAGTAATACCTTTTACTTTTACGATTAGTTATCAGTATAGTTCTTGTATTAGGAATATGACCCTAATACCCGCAATAACGGTAAAATGCGTCAATGGAACAGGAAAAAATTAATAAAAGAATTATTATGAGCGACTTTAAATCGTCGTGTAGGTAGGAATTGGATTAAGCCCTATAAAAATATGTCTGAACCTTCATATCGGCGAGAAATCAGCTATAAAGTATAATTTAGCTAACTTGACATAAATTTCAACTTTCAAGTCATGCATGTAGGCATTTTGCTGCATGTTACAAACAAACATATTTCCAATTTTCTGCCTTATTTAATTCCAACTTGCCTTGAGCCTACGAGTTCGGATTCCTTTAATTAATCCTCAAGTTTACAAAATCAAAGTAAATGTGTTTACTGTGAAAAAGTCTAGGTACATGAATGATGGAATTATTAAATAAAATAAAGATAAAATGGTCACTTAATGAGGGTTTATTAATCACCCTCTAATTACATTGCTGCACTGGCATTCAGTTTAGAACTAACCTAAATAGTATTAAAATCTTATGAGAACGCCTGTAGATATCTATGTTTCTAAATTTTCATTTCTTAAAATGTGGCAATAACGAACTACGTACTTAGATAAATATAAAATTTTTGTAAAAACATAAAATATACAACATAAAATACATTAATTTATGCTAAAACCTACTATTAGTAAAAAACCGAATAAAAACTTGGTAGATTGTTCATGTAATTTTCTAATTTATGGATTTCTAATTGTGTGGACTCAATGAATATTGTTCAAGTTATACTTGATTAATTCTGGAGAAGCGTTGTGTAGTTAGTAATTATTTTCAGTTGTGCTATTGGCATGTTCAAGATGAGCTGTTGCGGAAGCATCTTGCGTTAATAGAACTACGAGTATAATCAATCGATTGTGGTTGAGATAACAAAAGGGCTGTTGACAACGCAACCGAGCTAGAAAAATGACCAACCCTATGAAATATCTATTTCTGTGTCCTTACCTTTAACCTTTAAGAAAAACAATGCATAACGTAAGCTATACGGGTAATAAAAAATGATCAAATACCTAAAATTGCAAATACACTACTGGAAGAATCTAGGGATATTGGTAAGAACACATGGTTTCTACTGGAAAGTGGTTATAATAAATTTATCAAGAAATTCCTATAATTTTTTTGATAATCTATCATAAAGAGTGCAAAAATTTAATTTTTTAATTAGAAAACACCACCTAAGAACACAAAACTTAAACGCGAAAATCCTTCGAACAAATTCAAACAAAAACAGAAAAGAAGAGGTCAAAACGATTTTTCGTGTTTCAATAAGTCGTATGACCTCCTCTATTGTTAATGACTGCTTAAAATCAAATTGTCTAAATCTTCATGCTTATTCAAGAGCTGCAAACAAATGTCTTCGGTTCTCAATCGCGACTCCATTTTCCATAACCCTTCTTTAGAGCACGTCCCAAGCATGCTCAATTGGATTAAGAGCCGGAGACTGTGCAGGCCATGGAAAGACCTTGATCGCGCTAGCATCAAGGAATTCTTCAACTAATCTTGCTGCATGTGGCCGCGCATTGTCTTGTTGCAGAATAAAATTTTCTCCAACTGTTGCTTTATGGAATGACAAAAGGATAAAGAATGATATCGCGGTAACGAATTGCAGTTAATGATGCGTCCAGCAAAACGAGGTCAGATCTCCCGCCTATGCTTATCCCGCCCCAGACCATGATCGTGCCACCTTTAAAACTATGCACTTCTTGTAGGTACATGCTGGAATCGGTTGTTTAAGTCAGATTGCCTCCAAACACTAAATCTTTTTGAATCAGAGTGAAGGCCAAATCGCGATTTATCAGTAAAGAGTACAGGACTCCACTACTCATTTTGCCAACTAATATGTTCTTGACTCCAACGAAGTCGCACAGTGCGATTGTCTCTCCTGAGGAGTGGGCATCTTAGTGGTCTACGAGATCTTAAATTGACTTCATGCAACCGATTTATCACGGTTCTGGATAAAACAACAACACCGTGCGCTTGCTGCAGCTCCCTACGCAGAACTGCGGCAATTGTAGTCACGTCTCTTCTTGCATTCAGGCAAAAACGATCTTGAACTGCGGTGGTTCCTCGATGTCGACCACTATGTCCTCCTGCCACAGTCTTGAAATTACGCTTTGCGTTGTCCCAATGGCCTCCGCAAAATCGATTTGACGCCTACCAGCTTCAAGCATCCCCACAGACCTTAACATAACTTCTCGGACCGGGTGGGATCGGCTCCCATATAGGTTAGTTGTTTTTCTCGCGTTTTTACATTATCTTTCTTGCAAAAAATGCGTGTGTCTGGTGCGAGAGGACAGTTAAGGGGTCTGTTTAAAATGCGTTGTATTAGTCTTTTTCGTTCCCAAATAGAAGCGCGCCGGCAGCTATACGCAAGGCCGGCGGCGCCGGCTACGGAGGCACTCCCTTTTAATATATATATAATCGATTCCTCTTCTACCGTTAGGTGTCGAGGTTTTCGTTTTATTCATGACTCGTTCACAATCATTCTCCATTTCTTCCTATCCCTCGCTAGCACTTCTGCTTCTTTCCATGTCAATCCTCTTTCCTTAAGTGTTTCGGCTACCACGTTGTCCCATGTCCTTCTAGGTCTTCCTCTTCGTCTCTTGCCTATTTTCTTCGCTTCCCATATCTTTTTAACTTGCCTATTTTGATCCAGCCTGTTCAAGTGTCCCCACCATCTTAATTGCGCCTTTTTCACATGCTTGCTGACACTTTCAACTTCTAATTTTTCCCTGATACTTTCATTTTTTATCTTATCCATTATAGTTACTCCTGCTACTCGCCTCAAATACTTCATTTCAGCAGCTTGCAATCTCTTTTCCAGTTTCTCTGTGAGTACCCACGATTCACATCCATACAATAAGGTTGGTAAATATATCGTTTTGTATACGGTGAGTTTCGTCTTCTTACTGATCTCCTTCTTATTTAAAAATCCATTTCTTATAGCATGATACAACTTCACCGATGATGCTATCCTGCTATTTACTTCTCTTTCCAATTTTCCCGTTCTGTCTATTACCGCTCCTAAGTACTTAATGTTATCGACCTGTTCAACATCCTTTCCATTTATTTGTATTTTGATCCTTTTGTCTGTATTTGTTATTATAATGACTTTGGTTTTGCTTACATTAATGGTCATGCCTTTCTCCTTAAATTTCTCAGTCCATATGTCCACATTACGTTGTAGTGTCTTTTCGCTGTTTGCCTTCAGTATAATGTCATCAGCAAATACACATTCACTTACAGTGACCCCACATCTATCTTGGCGGATTTCTCACTGCATTCTGTAATTATTTCATCCATGTACAATATGAACATCAGAGGACTGAGTACTCCTCCCTGCCTTACACCTTGGGTTGTAATGAATTCTTTTGTCTCTTGGTTCGCTGTTCTAACTATATTGGAGCTGTTTTTATATAGTGATTTTATTGCTTGAACTAGATTCCCGTCTACTTCATAGTTTTCTAACGTTCTCCAGATCTGCTGCCTCGGTACTCTGTCAAAAGCCTTCTCTAAGTCTATCAAACACAAGTACAAATCTTTGTCAAACTTTAAGAATTTTTCCGTCAGATTCCTCATTGTAAAGATGTGATCTTGCACGCTGTATCCCGGTGGAAACCCACTCTGTGCATCGTGCATTTTCTCCTCTGTTTCTTTCCTGAGCCTTCTCTCCAGAACTGTCTCATATACCTTGCACGCGCTGCTAAGCAAGGACACCCCTCTGTAATTTCCACATTCTCTTTTTTAGTTTCTTCACCGCATCTTTCACCTCTTCTAGATATATATTATTACTGATGTTCACTTCAGCCACGTTACTCTCTTCTTCAGTTTCGTTATTCTCCACTTCTGTTGCTCCCAACATCTCCCTAAAGTGTTCACCCCATCTCTGCATTATCTCTGGTACTTCTGTGAGTATTTTCCCTTTCTTGTCTTTAATTTGCTTTATTGTTCTTTTCTTGTCTCCTCTCATGTTTTTTATGGCCTTGTAAAATAGTTTTTGATTACTTTTACTGTCTTCTTCCATTTTCCCTCCAAATTCTTCCCGTTCCTTAGCCTTAGCTTCTTTGACTCGTTCTTTTGTGAACCTCCTAGCTTCCTTATATTTGTTGTATGCTTCTATTGTTTGCGTTGTTAAGTAGTCCTTCCATGCTTCTTTCTTTTCTCTTATAATTCTTCTAAGTTCTTCGTTCCACCAATTAGTTCTTTTCTTTGATCCTCCGGTAACTGTAACTCCACAAGTCCTGGTGGCTGCACTCCTTGCAATATCTTTAAAAATTCTCCATTGATCCTCCAGATTTCCTCGTTCTTCTTCCTTCTTATTCAACTCCATTGTTATCAGTTCAGCATACTGTTCCCTAATTTCCTTAGTCTGCAGTTTATAAGTTCTAATGGTTTTTTGTTCCTTGCACGCATTTTTGTTTGGTTCCTGCATTGTATTTCGTTCTGTGCACATATTCCTGATGGTCGCCATTACTAAGTAGTGATCTGTCCCTAATTCAGCACTTCTGCTTACTCGTACATCTTTTATTATTTTCCGGTTTTGTTCTTCTGTTACAATATAATCTATTATTGATTTTTCTTTCCTTCCAGGCTCTTCTCTCGTATATTTATGACACTCTTTGTGCTGAAAAAACGTGTTTTGTATTACCAGCCCATTTTGTATACAGAACTGGATCAACCTTTCCCCATTTCTGTTCTTTGTGTTTTCTCCAAATTTCCCCATTGTACCCTGCGTTCCCTCAATTTTATCACCTATTCTTGCATTAAAATCTCCCATAATTATTACTGGGTTTCTGCTTTCTTCATATACTTCTTGTAATTTATCCCAGAACTCATCTTTCTCTTCAACTGTGCCATTTTCCCCAGGGCTGTAAACTATTATCACCTTTGTTATTTCTTCTCCTATCAGCTTTACCTTAATTGCCATTATTCTTTTATTAACTCCCTCCCAATCCTCCCTTTTAAAAATATCCCTAAATTTTTTCCAGCAGTGTAGTACTTATAGGCCCGGTTTTTCAAAGAAACCAACACCGGATTAGTTAGTTAGTTAGTTTTACAAGTGGGTCGATCGGCTGCTGGGCCCTTCTGAACTGCGACCAGCAAGGTCTTTTGTTCTTACCCTTCATCTAATAGGTTCCTAGGAATTCCAGTCTCCTCGCGAACCCTAGTATTTTCCTAGGAGACTTTTCCCTCACTTCGTCAGGTATTAATTCCACACTGCCAAAGTGAGCAAGTCTTACGCGAGCAATAATTGCTACGCACTCACACAGTAAGTGTTCTGAGGTTTCGTTTTCCGATTCACATAGTCTACACAAGCGACTATCTGATTTACCCAGTTTATTGAGATGGGCAATGTCCGGTAAGGAGGACGGAGGACTGTAAGGAGCCTCAGTTCATTCCTAGATAGATCAAGGAGTTTTCTGGTATTCCCTGGCGAGTAGTCAATGAAATTTTTCGCCTGTCTCTGACCTGAAATCTGTTCCTTTCCCACCGTTCGACTTCTATCCGTCTGTGTGTTTTATTTAAACCACAGAACGGTTCCGGTCCAATGGGTGGTGTCTTGGAGGCTGCTCTAGCCAGGTCGTCGGCGTTTTCATTGCCTGGTATTCCCTGATGACCCGGCACCCACATAAGGGTAAGCTTGTTGCCCCTTGCCAGTTTTTTTAGGGATTGTCGACATTCCTAGATCGACCTCGACTCGAGGATGTGGGCCTTTAGTGCTTTGATGGTTGCCTGGCTGTCAAAATGTAGATCTGTTTTCCCCTGAGGTTTCTTCGTAAACACTCTTGGGTATGTCCTATGGTTGGGGAGCTTCCCAAGGTCACGGATGCCCTGTATTTGGGTCCATATATGCCTATGCCTGTCTCATCATCTGTTTTCGATCCATCTGTGTACCATATGGACGAGTTTGGATCTAATTGGTTTAAACGGTTTCTCACCGTTTGGCGGCCCTCAATGACCACTTCAAACGGCACTTCGAAGTCAAACACTTTCGGCATTAGGTCCGATGGTTTTTCCAAAAACTCTGTCTGTATCTCTTCCAGAATCTTTAGATGTCCTTACCAGTTTCCTTTTTTGAACTTTTCAGTCTGGGAAAGTTCTAAGGCAGCTAGCAGACCATCTTTTCTCACTTGTAAGTAAAGTGGAAGCAGGTCCAACATTACCTCTATGGCTGCCGTGGGAATTGTGCCTATAGCCCCAGTTATTCCCATACACGCCAGCCGCTGCAGTTTTTGCAGTTTATGCTGTGTTGTAATTTCTTGAGTTTTCGTCCACCATACCAAAGATGCATATGTGACGATGGGTCTTGTGACCGTTGTGTAAGACCAGTAGGTCATTATCGGTTGTAGTCCCCATGTCTTTCCAAAAAGTTTGTTGCATATCCATAGGGCCGCCGTAGCCTTGGAGATAGTCTTATTGACATGCAAAGTCTGACCCGGCTTCGTTGCTATGATACAACCAATCAGAAAGCCGGTATCATAGCAACGAAGCCAGTGTCAGACTTAATCCGGTGTTGGTTTCTTTGAAAAACCGGACCATAGTATCATAACACGAAAAGTATTGCTTGGTTGTAAGTTTTTAGTTTTATGAGTCGAATTGCCGTCTGGCAACAAAATTGAGTTTACAAAACAGGAATTTATCAAGGCAAAATAAAAAGTTCGAGTCAAATTCTAAAAGGATGAGGCAAAGTCTGCTTGAAGCTTCTTCTCCAAAACTACATTTCTGTCGCTTCTTTGATCAACGGATTTGCTTGCGTTCGGTTAAAGGTAACTGGGACACCGTGTTCTGGACAATATATTATAATTTTAGAAAATGAAGAACCTTAAAGGAACAAACTTTCCGGATATCGCTAAAACTCCGGACTTTGCAAAAGAAACCCAGAACAGTGAGATAAGCTGATGAATATTTTCGGTTTCTTTTCTTTCGTTACGCACATCCAACGAAAGTGAAATGCTAAAACCTTTTATCGCAGAAACGGTACTTTATTCAGTGAAACCTTCAAGTTTAATCAAATATCGTTAGAACAACGAAAGCATTGTGATTTAACTTATAAAGTTAAATTTATTAAATTTGTTCAAATTGTCACCCATTACAAAACCGTGTAGCAACAAATACTTAAGAAAATGTTTGTTTTGAGCATTTCTGCAGCAATTTTATTTCTTCGGCAAATAAATTGTATGCAATCGTTGGTATTCATGAATCTCAAAGAAGCAACCATAACTCATTGCTAACACCTACTGCAATAAAGTGGATACAGTTGAACGTAAAATGATGCAACTGGCACCATTAAAAGTAATATTATGTCTCATTCGCTAGAAAATTTATAATATGTCAACACTGTTAATAAATCCAAGCATGTAATAAATAATATCATTATATTTCCTATATACCAAATTTTTACAACATTATAATATTTGATGGCGCCAAAAGTACGATGTACAAAGAAAGTGTACCTACTATTTGATCGATGAAAATAGTATGCACATTATTTAAATTTTTAAATTTGTGCTTTGCTTTTGTTAAATTTTGACAGGCGACAGCACGAGCTACGGCGAAAAACTCCGAATGCAAGGTTACCGCTGTTTCCTCAAAACTTTTTTGTTTTTCCGTCGAAATTGATTGAAACTTTTATGTCTTCTTACAAGCCAGAGGTTCAGTATACTACTGCCGTTAATCAGATTCTGAGATTTTCTTTTCATGGAAGTTTTATTAGATTCTATAAAAAGCAGTTTTTCGCCACTTAGTTTATTGTTGTCATATTTTTTTACCAAATTTCAAAACATCAATAGTAGATTTGTATTTTAAGAACTGTTTGCAAACAAGAACAATTTAATATCAATTATAGTCTGTTTTTGAAATATTTAGAAACAGGTAAACGTCTACCGGGCTCCCAAAATTCTTGTGTGTCGGGCTCTTAATACACACTTAGTAAGTGCACTTAACAGAAATTAAATTAGAAGTTTCATGCAACGGAACTGAAGCACTGGAGAATATGTATAGTACGGAAACTCTGTTCGATCGAGTTTCAAACACCATTTATATACAATTTATTGTAGTCACGATATGGGCACAAGAAAAGAGGTTTCCATAAAAAAATGTGGATGTCTGGTAGAGATACTTTCTATTCTTATATTTATGTGTCTTATACTGTTACCAAGTAGGTAAATAAAGAAATAATTTCTATACCTAATTGATTAAATCTTAAAAATATAGTGACCCTGAGCTTTTTAAGTCATTCAAAGGTAAAAACTTATACAAAATAATATGGTATGTAATAACATCAGTTTATGTCTACTGTAAAATAAAATTGTAATACAAAACACATTAACATGAAGGACAGTCATTTAATTTCTGTAATAATTTCTTAAACCCATATTTTTGAACAGAAAAGTTGTAAGCCCAAGTTTTATCTTTTATCTTCCAATAAGTTTCAGAAATTTTAAAAATAATATAGAATGTAAAATGGGTGCAGAATAAAATGACGAAATTGCAATTTTCGAAAAAAATATAAAAACTAACAAAACACATGAAAAATAATAGTGCTGTCCTGTTTCCCTCAGTTTGGTAATTTGTTATTTTTTTTGGTAGTTTACTAATAAAATAAGAATACTTAATTGCGGGGTACCGCGGTTCACGGCAAAATTTTCAAACTTGTATACGCTCTCCGGGGCTTATATTTGAATATTTTAAAAAATGTAAAAATTAAAAGTAAAGGAAAAATTTGCATTAACTGAATGACGAGAACTGAATTTTGAATTTCGCAGTTTCAATTTTTATATTTTGTTGTTACTGGAAATCTGAAACAAAAATCAGAAATATAGTCCTTTCATTCGATTTGTTTGGGTTTAAACTATGAATTCCTCTTCAAATTCATTGTAGGTATTCGTAGTTTAAACTTATAATCTGTCGAATTAGTAATATCTTCTAACTTATCGCTTCATGTATTGTTGGACTGTTATTTAATTATTGTTACCGACTGCTGTGAATATACATGGTGCTGGACATGGTATTAACAATTACAAATTCAAACTATAATATGCCTGAACCTCATTAATTATTTTTTTTTTTAATTGAGCCTTGTAATTTTACGTCATATTTTCACATTGTAGGACGTTCTACTTTTAGGAAAATGCGTAGGTTGGCTCAGGATAGGAAAGGATGGAGTTACGCGTCCAACCAGTCTTCGGACTGAGAACTTTATGATGATGATGATCCGGGTTTCATGTTAATTAACATTACTTTTTGGCTTATGAATTATAGGCGATCAGATATTTGAGGGTGAATAATGTCAAAAACTCCTCATTTTAGACCCAATGCAGTTTGTACATCATCTAAAATTTTTGAGTCCAAAGACTAGATGGACGAGCTAACCTACACAATGTAAACGAAATTGAGACAAATTTGTAGGTTCATTACAAAAATTAATTATGGGGTTTTGAAATTTTCTAGTTTGGCTATGTTCACAAATAATGTAAGTCACACCGAGCATTCCAGCAAAAAATTGCCAATGTAGCGTTTCTTCAGTTTTAAGTTATTTAGTTTTAAAAATATCTCTACATATACAGGGTGTTTCACGAAGTTTTCCTACCACTCAAGGAGCGCGTTCTCTAGGTCATTTCCAACACTGTAGAAGCATATTCTTCATTCATTAATTCATTTTAAAAAATAAAGAGCATTGTGTTGGGACCAATTGTCAAAAAAGCGGGCTTTTTTGAGTTTTTTCGTTTTTACGGTATTTAATGCCACAACTCTGCTGGATTTATCAAAAGAAATAACAACAAATTTTTTATTCATTGCAATTAATTAATTAATTTATCAAAAAGTGGCGCGTATCAACTACTACTTTTGTCACTTCTGACCGGGCTTCTGACGCATCGGCTGTTGTGTTGAATACAGTGCTTTTTTACATTTTCTGCAATGCCTTTACATTTACCACGGAAGAGTACGTCGAGATGGTGATTATTCTTAGTTTTAGAAATGATTTTGGTCTCGATTTCGATCGCTGCCGCTGCTGAGTACCGAGAACGTTTCCCAAACCCCTGTTCTGTGTCTCCAAAAACGTTTTCGAAAACGTTCAATGTTCTTCGGACAAGAACACGCTCTTTAAATGGCGGGAACACCCTGTATTACAATTTACAGCAAATGCCTATAACTCAAACATTTTAAAACTTAAAAGTAGCTTTCATACCCCACATAGAATCAATTAGTCCAAAATGCAATAATGTACATAGTGATCCATCTAAAAAGACATGCAGCGAGACATGCATTACGCAAGTAAAAATGAACACTGTATAATGCAAGATAATTTAATGGTATTAAGTAATAAACTTTTACACGAGCAATTTATTGATCTCTCTTAAACTGTATGTGAGACACCCTATATACAGTAAGTCGTCGGATTGGGCTGCAAAGAGTACAAAAAATGATTATTTTTAACTTCTCAAAAAATCACTCTATGAAAAACGCTGCTTATTCTCAAACTCCCACAGCAAATATAAGTAAGTATATAAAATTTTTCATTCAGCTGTTACAGGAAATTTGTTATTAATTTTTATGCATTTTTGGGCCCAGAAAAATGTTTATTAAAGTATCATTAAATCTAAAAAAATATTTTCATGAACATTTAAGTATTAATATAGTGCGTCATTTACATGAAATAGAAATAATAGTTTCTTCATCTTCGTTTCATCATCACTTTTGTTTATTTTTTAAATTTGAACATAACCAATTTCTGAAAAAAATTACCTACCAATTTCCGTGCCGACATGAAAACACTTATTTCTTAATTTTTTTCTGAAAATTTTGTAATTACTAGACTGTAGCATTCCTCACCAGCACCATACGGTACTGAATAAAATAAATTTTTACTGTAGTGTCAACATTAATGAAAATTTCCTAAGTCGAGAAACACATAAAAAATTAATAAAATGTTTCCTGGAACAGTTGGGTAAAAAATGAGAGTTTAAGAAAAAGCAGAGTTTTATGAAGATATTTTTTTCTGAGAAATTAAACATATTTTTTCCCTCTTTGTGACCGCATCCGGGCACATACGATATAATATAAATAATAATATAATATAAAAAGAAGAAAAATAGAATAATCCATTGAAAGAAAAACATAGGTACTTAAGAACAAATCTGCTGAAAATGCGAACTTGCACAGCAACTGATATTTTAATATTTTTCAAAAACTATTATTCTTTCATGTTGTAAATTCTCAAAGCAAACAGTGATTATGTTAATAAATACTAAGAAATTAATTGTACCAATATGGGATCCCTGAGGGACTCCAGATGTTATTTGGATAACGAAATTTTATGATATTCAACACGAAGCTGTTTAGTTTAGCAATATTTTATCCAGCTGATTGAAGTATCAAAATTGGTTCCGCTAAGAATTTATTTTTGTAAAAGACATGTCCAGAAATGTATTTTAGATAGGAATGAAATGAAAGCCACAACACTATCCAGTTGGTGCAAACTGAGAAGCTCCCTGACAGTCAGTTGTAAGTAAACGAAGTTAAAGGCACATCCTTCCTTAGTAGGTAGTGGGTACCTCCTACCTAATGCTTGGATAATTAATCTCGCACATTTTTAATTTGCATGGGTTTTTACCTTAACAAAAATATGATTGGCTCCTTTATTGAACCTTGCGGCGCGCCTTAATATCAGGAAATAATCTAATAGGATTATTCTCAGAAAATGAATTCAGCGTGTTTTACTCGTAATTAGTACGTATAGGTACTTAAAATTCTCCCAGGAAAAGAATACATAAGTATATTTGTTAAAATTAATAAAAAATGTTTATTTAAACATATTTCATTTATGGTAATCATATATCCAAGATCCAACCGTTGACATTTTTCTTTGGCGGAATTATCTTGCTTGTCATTCTGTGTAAATGAACTGTTCGCAAGTTACTTTGTGTTTACAAATTTTCCGAAGATTTGGTAATATAATTTTGACGGAAGTAATAATCTCTTAATGCCCAGTTGTATTGTTTATTGAGAATTGTAAGTTACTCATGTACACTCAGTACAAAGTCCGGAAGTCGATAAATAACTTAATTGCATACATATAAACAAACAGAAGTTTGAAATTATTTACGCAAACCAAAAGCACATGTTTACAAATGTTCTTGTGCTAGATAATGGAAATTTCAGATTGCATGTTTTATTATGAGTTTATTATCATGCGTATGCCACGAGTGCAAGCATGTCAATCTCACCCTGTCGATCACAATATTTACGGTGTCATCAGAGATTAAAACATATCTTTTACACGCTCTCAGAGTTACTTACCGCTTTTTTGTTCGCCATCCCCAAAATTATCCATTTTCTTCACTTGTGCGGCGGATACAGCCCTCCTTTTGGAACCCCGATGTCGCTTACGCATTTTTCAACATTTTCATAATCCACTGTTTAACACTGCACAAGTCACAAAAAAACGCTCGCGCGTAAAAATATTCAGACTATAAAAATCCGTCGGCCGATTGAACGATTTTCCGATAGCGGGTGAGCTTTTCCTGCTATGTATGCGAAAAAGCTACTACTGTTTAAAAGTTCAAAAGCGCGCCGTAGCAACCCCAAAATGCCCCCACTTCGAAGGACCGACGCGGCTTTCAGAGAACAGAGTGCGGACTCGGCGCGATAGTTTGTGTACAACTGTTGTTCGGAGTAGGAACAACACTGAAACAGTTCTCATTTGCTACTGTTATCTCAGATTTTAATTACCTTCGCTCTCTCAGTATCTACATAAGTTTTTGTATTCCAATCAGTGCTATCGAACTTGTACTCGACAGTATGTTACAAAAAATATTCTCTGGCGGCATCTTATGAAATCGGAAGACTAATAGATAACGAATAAATTATCTAAAATGTTTCATTTGTTAAAATTTTTGCTCTTATAAAGTATGCACGAATTTCAAATCTCTTTACAAGATACTGTGCTAGAAGAAAAACAGTTTGGTCCGACTGTCTTTCAAGTTTTTTCTAAAACTGCGACACTGATTGGAGTCGCCTCAACCCCTCCTTTTCTTGAGCAAAAACCTACGAATTTACCAAAAAAATAGAATAATATCCTACATCTCTAACTACACTGCTCAAAATTGTTTAATGAAGAAAACTATTATTTCAAAAATATTTTCGCCAACAATTCGTACCAAATTGAAAATGCGTCATGTATGTTCGTTGGATATCATACCATAGCATGATAAAAAAATGACTTGATTTGTTCGTTTTATTTATCCAAGAAAACTGAAATTCAAAGAAAGATGGACGATAAAAAATTTCGCTTTTTATATTGTTTTTGTTTCACATCATCTCTGAGCATTATGGTCAGTTTAGTTGTTTGTGTTGAACATAAGACAACAATTCACAATGCAAGAGAACACTTAGCCCGCGACGAAATGTTACGTGCGGTGCCGATGATTGAATTTGGTGGTTCAAAAAGTCAGTAGCGGCCGAGTTTGGAGTATCGCAAAGTGTAATGTGTCGATTGTGGGAACGACATCAGGAGTCTGGCAATGTGGCCAAAAGACACGAAGGCCGTAGAAGAGAAACAACACCTGCCCAAGACCGATTTATTTTATTCTTCAAGCCGGGCGTAATGCATCAATTACGACACGAGAACTTTCTGCGGATCTCCAAAATGTAAAATGTACATGCCGTACCCGTAGCGGTTTCTGATCAAACCATCAAATAACGTATCTATGAAGCTGGTCTTCATTCTCGTCGACTAATTAGAGTACTTGCACTTCGCCACGGTAATCGCGAGGCTCGTCTTGAATGGGCTGAGGAGCATGCTCAATAGGGTGAAGCAGAATGGTTCAATGTTCTGTTTACCGACGAATCTGGGTTCGGATTTCAACCTGATAGCAGAAGAACGAGAGTGGGGCGAAGAAGCGGAGCCTTGTAGAGGACCAGACACTTCCAGGAAGTTCACAATTACCAAGGAGTGTCTGTGATAGTATGAGCTGGAATATATTTGCACCACAGAATGGACCTCGTTTGTCTGGATAGAGCCATGAACCAGCGGCGTTATATTGAACAAGTTCTTGTACCTGTTGTACAACCATATTCATAAATGTTGCTGGTCCAGATTTGGTTTATATGCAGGATAATGCTCGTCCTCACATTGCACATCAGGTTCAAACTTGATTTGAAGAAGAGAAAGATTGCCCTTTTGCCATGGCCTCCTCAGTCTCCCGACCTCAACCCTATTGAGCATATGTGGGACATGCTGCAGAGACAACGTATTCCAGTTATGGCAAACATTCAAGCCGTTTTGCATTCGAAAATGTATTGAGAGAGCAGTGGGCCTTTTGAAACAAGATGCAATTGATAGGCGGATTTTAAGTATGTCTAGGCGGTGCCGGGCAGTCATTAATACCCGAAGAAGCAATACATCGTATATTAAGTACAAATTTCAAAAAATTAACCTCATTAGAAACACACTTTTATTTTAATACGCAATGTATTGTTTTCCAATTAAATGTTTATTTTCATTATTAAACAAATAATGCAATACATTACAAGTTTATTTTTAGCCAGTTTTGTACTAAACTAATCAAATAAATAGTGTAACCCGCTCACTCGTGGGATAAAAATCATACAATGAAAATTATTTGTGTTCCTTAGACAATTTTGAGCAGTGTAGTTGCGAACAATAGTCTACTCTGAACCTACGTCTACTTATTTTTATTCCTATCTCTGCATGTAGTATGTCGCTAACTAATTCTTCATGTATTCTATCTCTCTTATTCTTTATTGTCTTTCATATATTTGTCTTTTCCCTAACTCCTTCTAATACCTCCCTATTGCCAACCTTATTTGTTCCAGATCTCTTCATCATGCATCTGTAACACCACATTTCAAATGCTTCTAATTTTTCCCTAACCGTCTCTTTTATGGTTCAAGTCTCGCAACTGTATATACAAATGCCGTGCTACATACGTATGGTTTTAAGAGTCTACCTCGAGTTTTACATTTATTGTTCCCGAGCAAAACAGTTATTTAGTATGAAGTTATCTTCATACTTCTGAAGATGCTGACAATGTCAGCGAAAGACGTGTCGAGTTTAATTACTGTGTCACTCTTTTGGGATTAACTTATAAAGAATTCATAATGAATTTACACCAAAGTTCCTAAACCAACCACTGAGTTTCTTCTGTTTCTGTAATTCATCCCTACACTTCTAAGCGCAATTCAAACATCTTTTTCCATTTTGCACTCTCGAATGCTTTTTCTATATCCGCAAATCATACACACAGCTAACCATCCCTTTTTTAATTGTTTTCTCTATTGTTACTCGTAAAGCAGGTCAGGTCATTCCTATTTCGTCTAAACCCGAATTAGTCTTTTCCTAATATTTATTCCGTCCTTTTCTCCATCCTCCTTTAAACAAATCAAGGTAACAATTCTTGAGGTGTTGTAGGATAGCCTAGGTCATCCCCCTCAACACTGATTTGTTTTTCTAATACACATGCCTTCTACTTTTTGTCATGTATAGAAGTTCCGTAAATATTAATTCCACCCATCTGTCTTTTCTTCGTCCCCCACCTCCTTTCCAATGTGTTTGCTCTAGATTCCGATTGCTTTCAAAATTCATCTAATTATTTTATGCGGTTCGCCGGCCTATCCTACGCCTAACTTACCATCCACTTCTTTGCATTTGTTATCAATTCACTATTTTTTCGCCTTTATACATTTCCGAATAATTTCACTTGATGTAATCTATTTTTATATTTTCGCCTCTCATCTATTAGACTCGCAATATCCTTTGCTATCCAGCATTTTCTACTTTCGTTCTGTTATATGATCCAAAATATCTCTATAGCTGCGGAATCTAAACTACAATTTTAATACGATTCTATTTTGCATCCTACGACTCTTTAGTAATACGTTTGCCTTTTTCTGGAATTCGACCATTATGTCGTAATCAATGTCTGCAAATTACAACTTTTCCTGGATAACTTCTGAAGTACCCAACTTAATCTCTAAATTTTATATTACAAAATTTTCTCATGTTCTCTTTAATGACTTTGAATTATGATTTTGAGCCACCTTGATACATATTCCAGGCTTTTATCTGTTTGCGAGAAGGTTTTAGCCTATTACCTAAATTAAAATGTGAAATCTGAAAGGCCATCAGCAAAGGTATAATCCAGGGGCTTACATTTTGCGCAACATATTGATATTACTATAAATAAATGATAATTGTTTATTCGTACCTGAAACTTCCGGTTTCAGCTTATAGCTTATAATTATACAATTTATCTGTAATAATTTTCTCAGAGTAGAAATAAAAGATGTGGTCTACTTAATATGTTCGTAATGCGCTGCATAGTTAAATAAGTGACAAAAAGGCAGCATACCTGTTATTACGACAAAATCGCCAAAATATTGTTAGTTTTCAATTTTATACGTAGGTATTAAAGCGTCGTTTCAAATGAGATGTAACTTAACCTATCTTGCTAGTTTATTTTTAAGAAACTAATATTATGCGTACTATCAGTAGTTAGGACATGACAATACGGCACCAAGATGGCCACCAAAAGTAAGGTTATATAATAGAGCGTTACGAGGCCTTGCGCAGCTGAAAGCCCAGGCGCGGCGCAGCCAATTGGAGGGCGTGGTCAAGAGTTAATCAGTGCCAGATGTGCTAAGCGAGTGACCAATCAGAGCCAAGGGTGAGACGCGCGGGATCGAAGTGGCTAATCAGAGTGAAGGGGGCGGGGTCGCGGAATGAGAAGAGCGGGACAAGACGGCCCGCCGGGCCGACGCCAACATGCACGAAATAGTTCATACTTGTCTTAACTTGTCACCGCAATGATCAGTTCCACAAATTATGGTTTTTATTCTGATAGTCTTATCTAAACATCCTATTTAAATTTTACCTATATTTCCAAACTTAACCAATAAAACAATAACTTATAATTTAATACATTTATAGGAAGTCAACTCATCTACTAACAAAGCAGGGATGCAAAAATTGTTGCCTACCAACGAGGCGGCAAAATACAAGATCCGCGAATTCCTACTGTAACAACCTGTATGTAAACATATCCTGATCTTCGCTGATGGTCTTCATACACCTCGTTGCTGCGTTCGCACACCTCGTTGATGTCATCACACACATCGTTACTTGGCTTTGCTGGG
Source organism: Xestobium rufovillosum (assembly GCA_963966045.1). Classification (NCBI taxonomy): domain Eukaryota; kingdom Metazoa; phylum Arthropoda; class Insecta; order Coleoptera; family Ptinidae; genus Xestobium; species Xestobium rufovillosum. The sequence continues at coordinate 18,156,336 of OZ014499.1, read as the reverse complement.
CTTTGCACACCTCGCTGCTGTCTTCCAACACCTCCCTGCACATCACAGTAAATCATCTCTTAAGTAGGAGATCTTATGAACATAATTTATGCATTTATTACTAAAAAATTACTCATGGGGAAACACCGAACGTGTTGTGGCAAGATTATACTGAGTACGTAAAGATATTGTACCACATTTCATAATATTGCATCATCCACTAGTCACTGCGTATATAGACGGGCAAACAGACGGTAGACCAAATCAGATTCTATGCGGTTAGGCACTACCAGGACCCTTCAGGTCCGGTGTGTGACTTCCTTCGGATGATTTAGTCTGCTGTCTGTTTGTCCTTCAAATGCCTCAAATCTGGCCTGGTAGTGCCTAATCGCATATAATCTGATTTGGTGTGTCGGCAGTTTGTCCGTCTGCGTACGCTGTGATTGGTGGATGATGCAATATTATGAAGTATGGTGCAATATGAGACGTAATTCGTGGAACTGATTAAATCATTGATTGACATGTTTAGACAAGTCTGAACGCTCGCGTGCACATTGGCGTCGGCACGGCCAGTGGTTATCTTGTCCGTCTCTCTTCTAATTGGGCGACCTCTCCCTCTTCGCTTCTCACTGGCAAGGCGGCTCCGCTCCCATGGTTCTGATTAGTTATTGGCTTCGTCATCTTGGCGCTGATTGGCCCTCGACCACGCTCCTCGACTCCCATTGGCTGCGCGTGCGTGCGCGTTCAGCTGCTCTATGATATAACCTCACTTTTGGCGGCCATCTTGGCGGCGTATTGTCATATCCTAACTACTCAAAGTTAAAAAATTTAATAATATTTTTTTGTATAAAATAAGTTTGTTTTTCTAATAACTTTCTAACGACGTATAATACAATCTTTCTTTCAGAAAAGCACACCCCAATCTCCCGCCCCCAACACCTCGGCGCAGGTAATTCTGAGATAACCGAAAATATTTTCTTTTGACTCTTCACATACAATTTTGTCAATAATTTCCGGAAGTTGTAATTCAAGCAGTAAGCATTTATCTATAAGAAATAGTGTACGCCTGGTCCGCGATACCCTGTATAGGTAGCAATTAACTTAATAGCAATCTAGATTCCAGAATGATACAAACCTAAGGGCAAGTTATTACCTAGAGCGAAGCTTTTAAAAACAAACATGACAAAATAATTCTAATTTAAATGTATTGTTTTTTGTATGCTGATCTCTGGGGAAATTACAGATTTCCAGCATGACCCAATCAACTAGGTAGGTACTATTACAACGGCGTTGAACCATGTAGGTACCTAAACTGAATAATACACTTTATTTTCACCCATGGTCGTCGCCCCCCCTGGCTTTAGGAACATAATGGAATATGGTAGGTACTATATTACTATAACGAAAACCAATCAATTATATGCTAAGAAAATTTTGCTGTGCCCCCCCTGGAAATTTTGGAGGCGACGCCCATATTTTCAACGTATGTTAAAAATTGTTTTGGGAGTTTCACTTAGTAGGTATAAAACAGTAATTTCATTTGCGTCAAATAAGCAATCATATACTTGGGCCGCCCAACAGACGGAGTGATCACCCTGCAAGAAAGTGCTCTAGCGGGGCCAATATTAATTTATGACGACCGAATTGGAGTGATGCGACTTCGTTGGGTCTAAAGAAAGCGCATCACTGCGGTTCTGTCGTCCTAAATTGATAGTGGTCCCGTCTAGAGCTCATGCTTGCAGGGTGATCGCTCCGTCTGTTGGGCGGCCCAAGTATAGTTACACCACAAATATTTTGGCACACGAGAGAGATCATAACGTTTAATTTTATCAACTTTTTAAGGCGGCCTTTAAATTTCCTCTTTAAAAATGAACAAGAGCAAATTTATATTTGTCCACGACTATCTTATAATATACTCTTTATAATTGTGTTTATTCAATCATAATTAGATACATTAATCACTGCAGTGATTAATGAATATTATTCACTACACCAATAGGAACATCGCTTTGACCCTTTTTTACATTTATTTAGTAGGCCGCGATCGCGATGTGTCAGTTCAAATTGAAACGTCAAATCAGCATGGTTTGCTTTTAATTTGGAATGCATATTCTAAAAAAGAAGATATAATGAGTAGTGAGAGTGAAAACGAGGTTTCTTTAACAGCACCAGCAATAAAAGAAGCTGCAGAACTTGCAGAACGTAAATAGGCATGGCTAATTTTGTAACTTAACACAAGGTTTGACGATTTCTATAACAATACTAAAACATGGCAACTACATTAACTTCATAGTTAATAAAGTATAAATAAAAGCTACTTAAAATTTGCGATGCGTGTACCTAGTTACCTGCATTTAACCAACACCACCTAGATAACTAAAGCCGACCAACTCCGATGTGACGTCATCATTAAGCGGTGAACGGGGCCTACTTTACTAAATTACGGTTATAGCAGAAATAATAAATTCATGTGAATAAAACAGAAATAATTATTAAGGGTTAATTTTTCGTCGCCTTCAATTTTCAATAACACCTTCAAAACGTTTAATTAATTCTTCAATAGCTTGAACACTATTTACACTATTTGACCCCTTTATAGAAATTTCTACGCCCTCATAAAAACAGATGGCTTCAAGTTATAATTTACAACAATATGTGTATAATATGTCATGGGGTGCTTTACGTAAATTTAAATAAAGGTATATTATTTCCTCCTGTTTCATTATAATGTTCCAGTTTTTACTCATACAATAAATTCATGGAACGTGTCAAAACAAAATTTTCTCTAAAGCATCATTTTTTCATTTAGGCTTTTAACTATTGGGTTTTTAAGTGCTCCAGCTTCCATCCTTGTCTTTTTCGAAGAAGGCGACTCTCTGTTATTACGGCTTCTTCTCAAATATAAGGGACTTCAATGGAAAATATTGGCGGAACTGCACCAGACTTTAGACGCGGTCTTTGCAAATTAACCCTAATCGTCTGCCCTGACTTTCAGTCCACTGCACTTGTTGTAAATATTATATCGGCGGCATTAAAATGCCTCTGACACCTACGATTATTATTTAGATAATAGATTTCGAGAAATTGGAAAGAAAACTAAAGACTTACCACAGTGTGATTGCCAATGCGAAAATTACCCATTACCCATATTTTCTTTAAATTCTCGTCGTGGGGAAATTTAAATATACGTACTTTTTCTTTATTATCTCCAGGAATTCAGGAACCCAGCATTTATTTACCATTTTGCATGAAATATAGTAATAATAAATAAAATAAACCGTATAAATGCAATAATTTTGACGTTTGTAAAATGCAAAGGTGACGCGTTTTTGAACATCGTTCCGCTTGAACATAACGTCAGACCGACTCGCTTTTTGAGTTGGTTGGCTTTAGTTATCTAGGTGGTGTTGATTTAACTGGTCTAAAACGCGATTCTTAAGAGTCCGGCAAAGCAGGTCAAAAGTTACTCCTGCGGGGCAGTGCAGCGGGTCGGTGAGGTATCCGTTAAAAAACGGAGCGAATTATCAGCTGCGTTGCAACACCGATGGCGATGATGACATGATTCTTTAATCACATTTATGGACACAAGAAAAACGCGCTTTTGGTACCTAGTGAATGTGACAACGCCGCTCTGAGTTTACGCTCACTCGCTACGGGGCGGCAGCAAGTTCCAAGGCATATTTTGCATTTGTAGTGCTTTCGCTCTACCACGATTAAACCTTCATCCTAGTAAATTTAGCAACACGAAAGCCTGATTATGGTAGAAGAAGGTATATTTTATGCCTCTATAGAAACAATTTTTCGAAAATTTTAAATCTCTTTACGCTATGCACGCCTGAAGATGGCCAATTTCATGAGTGAACTGACACGTTCCAAGATAAAATTTTAAAATGTTCTTTCTATAGAAGCCTAAAAAAATAAAGTTTCGTTTATAATTCAACACTTCAATTTTCACCGTTTAGAAATGAGCGTAGTACTACGAAGTCAGTTTTCAGGTTCATTTTAAAGGGGTTTGCCGGACTCTTAAAACAAAGCAAAATAATTCGTACATGCAATCTTAAACTTTATACGCACTCCGCCACTGCAACAGCACTAGTACAAGTGAGGCACAAGTTGTCGCATTTTTTTTATCTGCTGGTACCTGCTGCTTTTACCCTATTACACCCTTATTCCCTTGTATGAGTCATATCATCATGAACTACACGATTTTACTCTTTAAAATAATTCTGTTTACGTAACATCTTCAGGAAATTCCTAAAATTGAATTTTGGATGCGTTTTCGGGTAGGTAATTGATAACACTGTGCACCGGGACCGAACATTTTTCACTTTACCAAATGATTGGATGCTTTCATTTTGTGTTCAGTATAATGTGTAAAAGTTCCCGGTAAAAAGGATATAGACTGACCGCAAGTATTTTTATAAACGGCGAGTGAATCGTGTCTACCTCTAACCACAGCTAGAGATTCGTAAAGGTATGCGCGACAGGGGGCTTCTAAATCTATTCGATCATTTCAGCATTGATTTCAATTCAGACAAAAAGCCTTCACAATATTTGCAATTCACGGCTTTTCTCAATTAGTAGTCTTTGATGACTGAGAATTTGTTCCTGAATCCCCTTTCATTTTGTAAAGCGTGCCTGTTTATTTAGAACTTCCCTACCTATGAATGGCTTAAATTGTCTCTTAATTATTTGCAACTGTGCTTTAGATTTATAATCTGCATTTTCACATTAAGCATATAAATCTATTAACTTGAATTCACTCAATAACTAATGGAATCCCCATATACCTGCGATTTTTTCAATATTTTTTCATCAGAATATATAAAATGCCTTTATACAGGATTCTGAAAATACAGGTTCAATGATTTTCTACCAGCATCAAACGCAAGTTTTCATTCTCTGCTTTGTCAAATGGGAAATGCATGCGCTGATTGTGAGCAGACGAGCAGAAACCAATTCGATGCTGAATTTTGACAAATCTGCCAGCCTTTTGTAAAGAGCTAAGCAGTGCCGATTTTACCTCTGGATTTAAGGCAGGTGTTTCCAACGAACCATCGACTCCTAGATTGCATGAAACTTTCATCGGTTTCTGATCACGAACACAAATTGATTCTTTGCAATTCAAAGCTACAGTACTGTAACAAATCATAATTAAACGCCCTATGGATCCCACAAACTTAGATTAGGCGTTAATTATTTTGTTCGGCTGAATCAAATGAAAGATCACGGCGTCTCAGAAAAAAGAAGCATATGGAAATACGTCATTCGCGTCAATGAACCGAACGAAAGCTGAGAGATGAAAGGAGCTACGAATGGCCCCGTCCGTAAAAAGTAAAAAACACTATGTCGACCGGAGATTGAAGGAACTTCATACCAGGCATTTTCCGATGCACTTTCTGAACTATTGAGAGTACCTGCCGACCTGTCCTGCGTTGCGTGGTGTGATTTACTGTGGTACACTAAGTAAGTGCCGGTATTTAATTATGGTTGCTGTGGGGCTAGCAATAATTAAATATACGTTAATTAATCCGTTATAGAGGTAAAATAAGCTGGTTGAGGCTTGTTTTGTAATTGTACTGGGGCAGTGGATGTTCAAACCAAGAATGAATTTAGTGTGGTGCGAATAGCACATCTCCATTCAACCGATTGAACATCCCGTCCGATTGAGTTTCAGAGCTGCATACGTATTAATTAATGGCCATCCTATTAAGAGATCGCCGTGAATGGCTGTAACGTATATTCCTGATCTACACCACTCCGTCTGGATTTCACATCCGTGCGCCGACGTAAATCCAGACACCGATTACCCAGTTTAAGTCGTCCTACGGGACGACCGACGGTTATCAGAATAGCAGATGGTTTCTGCCTTTACTTGATGAAAATCCATAATTAACTGAACTGATAATAAAAAGACAAACTTCTGTACCAACATTTTCTCCGACTAGCATTAGATAGCTAAATGGAGCAATAGAGAACCCACGCCTTTCTTCGACTGAAGCGAAGGGCATATACTATGTATATCGACGAATAAGTTTCCCATCCGACCGACCGAGATGCAACAATTCGATCGTTAATAAGCTAACGACCCGAAATAAATTAGTATACAGTATGTCCCAGGGCGCACGAGGGAAAGATCGTTGCAGTATTATATTAAAAGTATAACAGGAAAGAACACATTTTGAAGGAAAGTGCCAAGTTCTTCTACCAACCTGGTATTAATATCGCTGACTGGATTAATCTCGAAAATGATATAAAAACTAAAAAGACGTTGCCAAAGGGATGGTTGTGAGATAGCAAGAAATATTCCAACTACATATTTGAATTTATGAGCTGCGACTAATAATAATTCTTCAACAAATTATCTTTCACCTTCGATACCGATGTGACGAATTGGTCAATTTGTCTCTTTGAGAAAATTTGGGTTTTATTCTAACTGGTTAATCAGAAATCTACAAAACACTTCCCATTAACACCATTATCTCTAGGTCAAACAACTGTTGGTAAAGTCTGTAAAGTTAAAGACTGGGCTGTCACGTGATCAGCGCAATAGACCTGTTTTCGTCCGAAGGCGGAACTCGTAAATCCAGTGGCGCCGTCAAGAACTTCAAGATTACTGTGCGTCCATTGTTGTTTTATTGACTCATGTTTGAGTGTGCTTTTTTTAGTGGATATTCTGTTTTATTTTGCGTTTTTATTGTGAGTGTTGCTTAAAAGACTAAAAAACTATCATCTTTATTCGAAAAACGGAGTTCGAGGTAATTAATACTACAAATTCTTGTAACTGAATTGAAGGTTAAAATTTTTTGTGTTTGCAGATTATTCTGCTTATTTTGTGATCTCGGTGTTATTTAAAAGACTTTTGAAAAATCGTCGATAGTATTTGTTATCCAGGTAATACTACAATCAAAGTAATTTTACACTTTAAATCCAAGTTGAAATTTTTGACGTTTGTAGGTTAGAAATGTCTCCCAAAAAAATTGGCAAACCCGGCATGGTAATTCATAGCCAAGGCCGTGAAATTATCAGTAACGTGATAAAGTTTATGCGGGAAGAAGCGCAAAATGGAATTAGGATTCCTTTAAAGAATTACAGGTATGTACGTACCCACTTCATAATGAGCTTGATTATTGTTAAGATCCAATTGTGTGTTTAAGGCAAAGAGTTATAGAAGCAACAGGTGTTTCGAGAAACACAGTAGCGAAGATTTTGAAGGAATCGAAAAGCGTAGAAGCTGAGCCTAGCACCTCCTTTGCTACACCACATAAGGAACGACCGCGAAAGAAGCGTAAGCTCGGCCTGATTTCTGTGGGAGAAACGGAAACAATACGGGAAATTATACATAATTTTTTATTTTGGAGAAAAGGAATCCCTCTCTCAATTGTAAGTACATAATTACCATTATAAAAAAGAAAACTTCGTTAAGGTGTGTTTTCATTGCAACTGCTGGCAGTTGTTACTTGTCAAATACGGGGTGATTCATTGTAAAGTCTGCTGAACTTCTTTTTTCATAAATAGAGGGAACGTGGTAATAAGAAAGTTCAAGATATTTTCGTGTATTTTTTGGATATAATATCAAAAAACCAATTGGGTGCTGCTGTTGCGTAGCCAAGTTATGAAAGTATGAATCGCACTTGCATTTTAGTAAATGGAATGCTTTGGATATTTAACTTCCTGGATTCCGTCTTCGATTGTAGATAAATTTCAAGAAACTTACTTTCTGTTGAAACCCAATGATTTTTCAGACAATTATATTTCACGATGTGTTTTCAATGTGTATAATGTATTTTTCATCGAAACATGAATGAAATATGCAATGACGGAAAGTGATCCCAATAATCAGGGGCTATTTGAACAAATTATTCTAGGAACAAATGGCAATTACTGCTTTTTCGTTAAATAACAAATGCTACATTTAAATACCTACCTATCGCATCATCTAGCCTAATATCACCTTGTATTCCAGGTATTCTACAGAAGATTAAAGATTCTGAACTTTCTTTTTCTGGCTCGAGGCAGTCGCTATGGGTTTTTCTGAAATCTATTGGATTCAGGTATGGCTGCTTTTGTATATCCAAAGTCAAAATATTTCGGATGCCGTTACTACATGCATATTCAAATTTCTGTTTCATTAAATGCTTATGTTTTGAAAATACTTTTATAACAACAGATAGCAAAAGTGAGCCTGCTTGAGTGGGACACCTCGTTTACTTCTATTTCCATTTAAGGTGGCGAAAGACAGAAGACAACCGTAAGATTTTAATGGAAAGCCATGACATTCGCCTGAAAAGGGTGAAATACTTGAAACAAATTCTGCAATACCGGGAAGAAGGCCGAACCATTATATATACGGATGAAACGTATATACACAGCAGCCATGTCCAGCCGAAAGGGTGGTATGATGAGTCTACTAAAAACTTAAAGAAGCCGATTTCTAAAGGCCAAAGGCTGATTATTGTACATGCCGGAGGTGAAAATGGTTTCATTCCCAATGCGTTGCTCATTTTTCGGTCAGGTAACACATACGTAAGTAATTTTAATATCAAAATGTAACCAAACATTGTCTCTAGGTTCTAAATCAGGAGATTACCACGATGACATGAATAATGCCAATTTCATGACATGGGTGCAGAAACAATTACTGCCCAACATGCCGCCTAATTGTGTACTTGTGATTGATAATGCATCATATCACAATGTCCTGGTGGAAAAAAACCTGACATCTGCGAGCCGAAAAGGCGAGATGGTGAAGTGGCTTGAAGAACGTCAAATACATTTTGATGGCTCAAATACAAAACCTGAGCTTTATGGTCTTATCAAACAAAATTTGTATCGATTCCCAAAGAAATACAAATTGGATGAGCTTCTTGAAGCCCATGGTCACCGAGTGTTACGGCTTCCTCCTTATCACCCGGAATTGAACCCCATAGAGAAGATATGGGCCACTGTAAAGAACTGGGTAGCTAGCAGAAACGTTTAAGTGATGTGGAGGAATTAGCACGTGGAAAATTTTCCATTATTAGCTCAGAAGAGTGGAAAGATGTATGTGGCCATGTGCAAAAAGTGGAAAAAACTTTCTTTGAGAAAGAGCATCTGATGGACGATGCATTGGATTCGTTGAAGTTCACTGTGAACACAGGATCATCTGATGATGAGAGTGAAGATGAATATCAAGTCACAACTGAAGATGATGGTGGTGATGATGATGATGATGATGATGATGATGATGAAGACGACGAAGACGAGGATTTAGGAGTACAACCACTACCAAGTGATTAACCCTTAGTTGATAGAGTGTCCAAGCGTCCTTCCAGCAGCACATATTTTCGACCCTATTGTTTTCAGTACATTTGCGTCCCCATATGAGAACGTAACCACCACCATCGGATTTGTCGTAAAATTTTGCCTATCTAAAGTGTAAGTTTCATCTCGTTCAGACCAGTAGGAGGCAAGCTACGGAGAAGGAGACAACTCTTGAAAAAAATCTCGCACGTACAGTGGCTTGCACGCTTATTATACCGCGGGTTTTTCAAAAGCAAAGAATTTTGATAAAAAAACAGATTTTAAATGGTGTATGTCCGCGTTTGGAGACAATTATTTGAGCGCCGTATGCAACGGAAGAGTAACTAAAATCTCTGGGTCTCTGGGTCTTGTGACAGTTCTGCGAGACTTGAACAATACAAAAACGAAAATTAGTGCTGAGTTATTACAAAAGAATGGCAAGTGTTTAATTATACTATAGGTAATAAATTAGATTAAAATTTCCTATTTTACGCAGATTTAGGAAACAATCAGCATCGCAGGCGCAGTGTTATTTTTTAATGTTTTCCAAGTTATTTTGTACGAGAATAAATAAAAATGTTTCTCAGCAGATGTTTTATTTAATAAATAGCAAAATTGTTACGGCGCCTATGAAATTTGGGTCCGTACTGCCGAAAGCTGCGCACGTACTGCCGGCAGGACAATCCCATTTAAAAATAATGTCCTGCTGGTAGGACTAGCGGCTCTGTCCAGCTGTCCCGCCCGAAGCTCCTTCCCGCAGGACAAATGCCTGGACGTTCTATCATTAGACCTTGTGCGACATGACATACCTCAAGCACCAAGGATTCTTATTTTTTGAAAGGTCAACAAGGCGTTTAGTTCTTAATATATGTGAATTCCACTTATTTATTTTTGGTAGTTAATAGAACTCTCTAAATTTTTAATTACAGAATAATAAGTTTATTTTGCAATTCTTTAACTCTTCAGTGCTGAAAAATAGTAAATTGGATTATTCGGCTTCCTTTATGATTTATTCTAATTTTCTTTTGTCACATAAGTAAACAACTTGTTCAAAAACCTGTTTTCAACTATAACAATTATGGAATTGAGATTATTTGCACATAAACATGCCGATTTTGTAATTGACATAACCTCACACCAAACGTCACATTTATAATTTATCTGTACTTATGACGAAATCCCCTTTTCTTAAGTTCTTCTTAATGTGTTTCGCGATTTTTTCATGCCTTAAAATGCTAATTTTCCTGTTTTGAATGTAACTTTTATGAATTCATTGTTAAAATAATAATAAATTTCACATATACGCCGGTACGGCACTGTTTCTGTCAAAATCATATTTCCCGCTACATTTTCGCGCAGCCACCATCTTGTCCGGGTCCAGTCTCTAACTTTTATAGACTCTATATGAGTATATGCGATCAGTTATACGATCTGACAATAACCGTTTCTTTCGATGCAGGAATGTAGTCACTTCATAGTCTCCTTTTTGCTTTTCAACTTTCCACAACATTCTTAAGAAAAATTAATACGGTGAGGCTAGATATACGAGAATTGCGATATAAACTAACAAAGACTGGATCTCCAAACCGTGGTAATCTGCCCAATGGAACCAATACGTCAAAATCTATAGGATTAGAAGCGAACGGCAGCATATTAACAAGAGGTATAACTATTATTACGGGGTAGGTTTCTGGCTCCTACCACTGAAACTCAAGTTATGACCTAATAGGGTAAACTACCCAATGATTGGCACTCTAAGGGAATCGTATTAATAAAACTAACTCTAAAATAATAAGGTGCATTCCATAAGGTTTATATGCATTTTTCCCGAATACCTATCAATTTAAGATCATTTATTTGAATTTTTTGTATCCATATCTTGACTGCTAAAGCCAAATTTTATTTAATTTGTTAAAAATTGCATTTTTCCGATTATTGGCACTCATACGCTATTTATTGGCATCATATATTTTCCAATTATTGGCACCAAATATTGTGTGGAAAATCCTATCTAGGTAGGTAAATGAATATTAATACCTACTTTAAATGATTACCTACACTTCCATAATTAATGTTTTGATTTAAGTTCCTACCTAGGTATTTATATTTAAAATATGAAAACAGAATTTAAAGAAAGCATTTATTTGAATCAAAATACTTACAAAATCATAAAAATGCGTTTTAAATTAGGTACCTAGGTACCTACCTAGGTACCTACCTAGGTACCTAAGTAGGTACCTAACTTTAAGTTAGGAACAATAAAGTTAACGGCAATTCTATATTTCGGCACCGATGCCAATAATTAGATTTCTTAAGTTGTGCTTTCCAAATGTTGGCACCCTATAAATTGGTGCTAAATCGAAATTCTTATTACTGAAATTATGCTAAAACAAAACTAATAAGGTCACTAAAAGTGTGTAACAATTTGTGCTATACCATAGGTTACAAAGCGCTTTAATATTGCACTATCCTTACGAAAAACTTAAAATCTTACCTTGTTTGGTAACGTCACCACAACAAACACGCAAAACATCAGCCATACTAGTTTTAAGGGGCACGCGCAGTGGTTTACTAAAAAGAGGACATGTTGCCAAATTAAAAAAAAATACATTTTTTTAGATATTTGACTTATTGTCTTTATTAATACAGTTTAAAAGTAAGTGTGCCAATTGATGGTCGAGTGCCGGCATTTGGGTGTTTTACCCTACATGTTTATCTCATAAGTTCTGTCCTTTCAAAGAATAAATTTGAGGATAAGGCTTATGGCGCATCTGCTATTACTTTGGTTCTACAAACGCTGCTTCAAAGGTTGTACGTCTGCCACTAGTATGTGATGGGGATTTTCTTTTTCTACATACATCCTGCCCTTCACGCCAATAATATAGTGAGATCTCTCATAAATAAACAGTGTCGCATAAACAGCCCTACTGCTCATCTCAGCTAGTTTTTATCCAGTCATATCAGTTCTTCAGCTCTCTTGCTGGATGGTCCGCTAATGAACTTCCTCAATTGCTTGCCCCGATTCAGAAGCCCCCATTCGGAAAGAGGTATGCTTTTGTCTTAGTAGGTTCTTTATCATCCATTTGGTTGTCTGGTATGCCAAATAGCACGCGGGTTTCGATCCTATCAAGGGACTTTGGCACTCTTTCTTCGCTAAAAGGTCCGCTTTCTCGTTCACTTCCTTGATGACCTTTCACCCATCGTAGGACAACCCTGGCATGTACGGTCATTGAGTCCAAAGAGTCTTTAACCGTTCTGGATTGCATCTCTACAACTTCCAAAGTTTTCAATGCTGCTCAAGTGCAAATGACAATCCAGAACCACTTGTTTTGAAAGGATCTCCTAATGATCTCCTGGGCATATACGGAAATTGCAGTAACATCTGTCTGGAATACAGTCCCAGTACTTCCCAGGCTTGTGCTAATTTCATTCCCTGGACATTTTCCAGCAATATCTTCCCAGTGATTGGTGCAGTTTTGGGTCCATCTGTATTCCAAATAGTTTATTTGGTAGTAGAGCATACAAGTTGGGATGAATTCCATGGTGAGCATCCGCCAATTTCGGTATAGGTATATGTATTTGGAAAAATAGCTCATGGGCAATTTTGAGTGTACCATCGACATACCAATCGGTAGAATTGCGCAGAATCTCCCACGCATTACGTCTTCTTCAAAATATGGTTCCTGTACCCCAGGTTGGCTTTCGTAAATCGTATAATTATCCGGAATAACCAACGCTTGCAAATGTTGTGGATTCGAAGGAGCGTTCTCTGACTTCTCTTTTTATCCTTCTACCATCTTCCGAAGGACTTGGTACTGAGGAAGAGATCGGAGATCCTTTCATTTATAACTTGAACTGTTGTTTCTATGGTTTCTTGGGCTCTGCGTTTAGTTTTTCTTGAAATTTTCTAAATTTCCCAATTTGCTGCTGCTGGTCCATGCGAATGTTGGTTAATACTTATGATATAAATTCTATTTCTAGTATGCACGCTGACCTTGCACCTTCCCCTTTCTTCAACCCTCCAGAATATTAGGCTTGCATCACTTGAACTTCTATAGAATACGCATACATATCCGTCACTACTAAATTTTGGTTTTGAACACTGTGACAATATTTCACCTTCCATTCTAGTACAATTATGACCAGGAAACAACTGATAACTAACATAAAATTTGTTTCAGAAGAATATAAGTAACCCATTAACAGACAATAAAATTTTACCACCACCCGTAAGACAGCTAAATCAGAAAAAGTATATATCGCAAATATAAATTAAACTTTGAGGCACCCACACACCCTTTTACTATTATTGTTTGAATAGATGCTCCATTTGCAGAGGGGAATAGAAATTATGGAAATACCCAAGTTCAAAGTGGCCTCTTACAACAGCCTTCTTTAAGTAATTGTTAAGGGATTAATTATAAGGACTTGGGGCTATAAATAGAATTCAAGTAAACCACCAATTAAAAAATTCAAAAGATACAAGCAACAGATAGTTCCCGACGAGATGGTTCGCTGCGAGGTAGCTGTGGCGAGTCTGTCACGGCACGTTGTACCCGAAATTTTGTGATTTAGAAACAAACATATAAAGAAATAACAAAAGAAACACGGAAAACATTGAGACATTTTCTAATCCCCGATGTTAAAAGTATAGGATATAAAATAATTAGGTACTATATCAAAGACAGGGGCGGGTGGGGAAGGTTTTACCGGCCCGGGAAACCATAGGCATCGACCGGCCCAATTTTTTTGAGAAACAGAAAATACCCATTTTTTATACTTTGAACATGTACCAGCCACTTTCAAGTTCCAAAATAATCGCATTTTCGGCTGCCCGCTTTGCACTGGCCGACAATTTTTTTTATAATGTCATGTTTTTTCCACATCGGTCGGCCCAGACCGGCCCCGAAGCAACCGGCCCTTCGGGAAATCTCCCGAAATCCCCGTTGGCCCACCCGCCCCTGATAAAAGAATTAATATTGAAGAAGTCTAAGTTTAACGAATATTAGCCGCCTAAAAATTAATGCGTGATATTTGTTTAGAGTTTGCTATTAGGTAGTTAGGTATTATCATTATACGATATATACGAAATCCCTTGTTTTCACACTCCATATTTCTTTATAAATGAATAAACTTTTAATGAGAATCAGGCGTCACTGGAGATTCTATAATCTGCTGTCCCCGTCACTAACTCACAAAGGATACTGAAAGCAATGTATTTTAAGATAACTTTTAATCTCTTGCCTATATTTTAATCCGCTTCTGTTGGCAATCGAAATATTATGAAGAATATCCGAAAAATTCAACAATTCAATTTGAGTTTTTAAGTTTACTGCAACGTTCTTGTCTACTTCGTCCATAAGCTGTTGAAAATGTAGTTTGCTAGCTTAGCGCGCCCAAAATATATTCTTAAACCACAATATTCCAAAAGCTATTCACCCAGACATTATCTTCTCCCAGAACTAGATCGCCCATCGTGCTTAATTTATCTAGCGTTACGTAAACCAGATCGTCTCAGTTGGCAGTCCTCGTCATCAATGATGTAGCGACAGTCGCATTTCCTCAAGCTTGGCTTTCATCTCGACACACCAGCCAGCAATCTAAGTGATTTCTATAAGTGGTAAAAACTGACCTCAGGCTCTTCTTTCAGGACCAACTTTGTTCCTCCAAATTGCGACTCTAAGGCTTCTGGAGAAAACTCTTCCTTGACCTGAATTTTGATGAGTGACCGTCGATAGGGTACCAAATTCCATTAATCTGCTTTATCCATTCCAATTCCGTAGTACCTGCCTTCACACTTTAAGTGGTGTCGAAACGTGAGTGGATCTTCCCTGCAGTAGGTGGTTTCATACTTGAAAGGTTGTGCTAGTCTAAGAGAGTAAATTAATTGTCTCGTAAACTTATGACAGTTAGAGGTAACATACACGGTTCTGAAGTCGATAAATGCTACACCTGTTGTTTGTGCTCGTATCAAAGTGAATAAGAGAAGTGTCTCCACTTGATAGCTGTTGCAGCAGAAGAGCGGGCTACGCAACTGTAATACTGGCATTGGTGCCGTGTGCAGCAAACTGGACCATTCGTTCGGGCGTACCGCTTGACCATATATGCAATAATACATTGTTTTAGCGTTCAGGAAGTACTCTGGTTAAAGTGAATAAAGGGGCGTAAATGCTGTATCCCAAAATATAATTTCGTACGGAAAAACAGCATTTTTCTCCATTTCAAAACAAGCAAAATTAGCAGCTAAATGGCCTCGGGCAATTGCTCGATAGGGCTCCGTTTTTGAAAAACATTTTGATTCGAAGGAAATAAATAGAAACAAAATTTAATTAAAGCGGGTACTGCAAAACAAAATTGGTGCTATAATTACTCAAGAGGAAGTAATAATTGATTCTGTTATTTATTTTACCTGGCTGGATTATTTGTAAAATCTGTCATCCATTACCAATTGTATTACATGCTTATCTTAGCTTGAAAACAACCAGTTGGACCCCGAAAATATTTCAGACGAAGTCACTCTAACAAGGGGAACACTAACTTGTGCATCCCAGTTCTTACATATTGTTTATTAAGAAAACTAGAACGTTTTTTTTCCAAGCATATTGATACCAGAGATGCTTACGACCTAACTATATGATTTCTTAAGTAACTTTAGTAGGTACTTTAAAATATGAATGTAAATCTCACGAATCAGTATGTGTTGGCGTCATTGCGTCATAATTACATATTGTTAAGAATGCAATTTTATTCTAAGCAGCAAAATGCAGGCCAGAAAAAACAGAACCGAGAAAATAAGAAATTGTCAAGATTATATTCAAAATAAATATGACTTTTTAACAGCTGCTGAATTTACTTTACGGCCTGACTTTAAATAATTGAAATACAGTGAATCCTGTGAATATTGACGTATAATTTGACCGCTTTTTGTTGAAACCGAGGAATTCCTATAATTTTACATAAGTGGTTAACCTGTCTATGTTGACCACCGTCAAACGAGTATCTTTTTCACTATAAATCCATTTTTTGGTAATGTAATGAAATCAATGCATCATACACAATACATTCGACATCGGTATAATCGCGCGGACGTTCGGCCCAGTTCCCCCACTCCAGTCGCCTAGAAACATTACATTTGCGTAGCTCAGTATCCACACGGAGTGGAGGCACTTCTCTTATTCACTTTGGCTCGTATATATCACCAATTTTTGTGGGAGGTGTCTAATTTATTCACAGCAGGACATGTCATGTCTCAAGCCTGTCTGCTTTTTATGATTTGTGGATGATACAGTTCTACGCCATTAGTTCCAGAGCTTTAGACAGGTGGAGCTTGGACTAGAAGAGTTTGGGATTGATTGGTCTTTTCCGGCTTCAACAATTCTCCTAGTCTGACTTTCTTCCATAATTTGAGAATGCTCATAATTGTAATGCAAGAATTCATCAATCTCATAATGTAGGGTGATAATAAAAGCATCCCCAACGCGAACTCTGTGAACCATTGTGACCATTGTAAAACATGCACGTGTGATATCTTCTAGGTGCTGAATTCTAACCCTCCGAAAATCGTTGGCATGAAACTGGTAATGGAGTAGTGTTATTTTTGTTAATCACAACATATTCTATAAAACTAACAGATTAATAACAGAGGCGCATTTCCAGCAGTTTAACTGGAGGAAATAACCAAAATGTTATGAAATGAGTTCTGGGAAGTAATTATTCCAGGACTGATTGAAAAATAACAACCAAATATAACAACAAACAAATGACATGACACCAGGTAATGGGCGACCTTAAGTTACGAACACACACGACCTTTAATCCAAGAATGTTCTGTGCATCGCACAAAAACCTCGGCAAAAGATCTCAAACACGTATTTTAAAAGGTTGTAACAAAGCATAATTTGATTTGATAATTTGATAATGATTTACTATTGAACACTAAGTAAGTGCCGGTATTTAATTTTTGTTGCTGTGAGGCTATCAATAATAAAATATACGTTAATTGTTCCGATGTAGAGGTATAATAGGCTGGTTAAGGCTTGTTCTGAAATTCTACGGGGGTCGTGGATGTTCAAATCAAGAACTCGCACAAGTTGAATGAATTTTGTGTGGTGTGAATAGCACATCGCCATTCAACCAATGCAGTGAGCGATTGAACATCCCGTCCCGTTGAGTTTCATAGCGATTATACAACTGCTTACGTAGAAATTAATGGCCATCCTACTAAGGGATGACCGTGAATTTCTGTAACGTATATTCCCGACCTACACTCCATCTGGATTGCACATCCGTGCGGCAACGTAAATCCAGACTCTGAGTACACAGTTTAAATCATCCTATGGGACGACCGGCGGTTACCAGAATACCGTCAAGGAGTGAATCGCTTGCGAAACCTGATCCCAAACCCAGTACTCGTTTGCTATTCTCTGACGTGAATAATTACCGACTAGAGCTCAATTTTAATTCTCTGTAAATATTTTGTATAATACCGTTTTTACTCGTTGGTTGAATGTATGTACTGGGTGATTCAAACTTCCCGCCCTTGGCTTATAACAGGAAAACGAAAATTGCAAATGCAAATTTAGCAGAGGGAATTTGAATAGATGTGTGTATGGTATATTTTTTCGTATTTAAACATTTTTTAACCTTTTTCAAAATGGCGGAAATGACGTCAGAAAAATTATTTCTTCAACAAAGTTACCATTTTTTTTCATATTCTGAAAGAACATATTTTTTTAAACAACTTCCATTCAAAAAGTTTTTTCTATCTTTATTTGGTTCAAAGCTATGGGACTCTAGAGTTGGTACTTTTAAATAAATCTCCACTGACCCCGCCGCGCCGTAATAAAAATTAAGTAGGTCGGGTAACAAATGCGCATCAATTGTTTTAAGCTGATTAAGTCAAATAATATTTTATCAACATCATCTTTCTGCGAAGTTACTGTTTTAAAAAAAATCCAAACAATGCAATAAAATCAAACACTTAAAAATTGACACTTGTCTTGTTCTTTGATCTCAACTGACCCAGTCGCAATAAAATGTATATGTCGCAGCTTTCTGGTGTAATTGGCCGTTTCATGAAATGCCTAGACAGATGATGTAATCTTTGAAAATTCTACAAACGAAATTGATAAGAAATTATGTCGTTTTACTAGATATCACCTTACCTGACCTGACCTGAACCTGACCTGATCAACGAAGCCTCAAAAATATCGTTAAACAAGAATTGTTTCCCTAAGAGGCTGCTAGCGGTCCAGACATTTCATGAACTGTCCGATTACACCATGTGGCTACGACATATACACATAATGAAAAAGTGGATATGATACTAACTTATTTATGGCAAATGTCAACAAAATAATACATAATTAAATTAAAATTTTAAGAACATCAGATTTTTCTTTTTCTCATTTTTAATTCTGCAAAATTGTTAATGATTTTACTCGAATCTAGTTTTTCTAACATGTATATCACTTTCCACATTAAGAAGTGCCAAAGATAACACATTTTCCTGACTCAAAGAATTTCTCAAAGAAGATTTCACTCATTTTAAAGTTGAAAATGATCGCTCGCCGATCGCTCGCCAGTAGCGTTACTTATCGCTTTTGACAAATATATGCGCAATAATGTCTCAACATTGGGAAATGTTGAGGCGGTGTTAGTTTCAATCAAACACTGTAACATTTTTTCGGGATTCTGAGCAATGTTGTTCGGGTTACAATTCTCTTTAAATTGTATTATTTCATTTTCTATATCATCAACATCCTGATCATAATAATACTGTCCAATATTTTTTAAACTTATTTTATTATTTTCGTCTAAACTATTTACAAAAAAATATATTAAAAATATCATTCCTAGAATTGTAAGATTCTTTTCTTCTTGATAAATCCATAATTTAATTATCGCAAATTATAAACAAGTGTTAATTTTAAAGTTTTCGTGCCCCACAAAAGAAATGTCTTTAGAAGAACCTTCATCAAAACAATGTTTTCTTTTCCGCTTTCTAGTAATTTCGCCCTTATATGACGTGTTGTTAGGCTGCACCTTTTTTGATGCTTCTTCCTCAATTTCCCTAAATCTTTCTCTCAGATTTTTAACGAAACAAATTAAACCATTGTAAAGTTCAGAAGCCTCAAACAGGTGTTTTTTAATTTCTTGTAATGATTTGCTGGTTGCATTAATTCTTTTAAAAAATTTTTGACCAAGTAATAGTCATAAGGGCAAATTCGAATGAATCAAAAGTTTTTGTAAAATATCCTTCGCTTCTGTTGTGGTAGACTTCTTTTGGTTTTCGTCTTCATGCAACTGGGTTAAGACCATTTTAATTTGATTGAATCCAAGGGCGATAGATTTAACAGCGTCGGCTCTGGCGGACCATCTGGTATCACAAGTTCTTTTTACTACTAATTTCTTAGGTTTCGCCGTCTCTAAACACCTTTGAAGTACACTCCATTTTTGTTATATATTTTTTATTTTTCAAATTAAATAAGTAAGTATATACCTACAAGTACAATTACATTAACTGAAACAGTATTTTTAATATTTTTTGAAATATTTTGTTGATGTCCGAACGGTTAGATCTAGTATCGGGCCCGGGCTCTTTTTAGGATCGGGCCCTAGGCCCGGGCCTACCAGGCCTATCAGGAAATTAGGCCCTGGCACCAAAATTAACCGAGGACTTATTTCACTTCTCCCACTAGCAAAAATCCGTGACTTCTTCGGATTATTCACGTGCAAATTGTAATTTAGTTTAGAATACAATATCAATATAGGTACAAAAAAATAGTCAAGAAATTTACCACGGACTTTGTTTACGTCAATTTGAGATTAATTTTAAATACCTATATATATATATATATATATATATTCATTCAGATTGAGGACAACAGGGAATCTTCGAGAAGCAGTCAACGATAATCCTGTCTTTTAGAACTTTATTTTAGAACGCTAAATGTATAAATACGTGCTTTGCTGCTTTGAAAGCTGAACCTAGCATAAAAATCATCAAAACACAATCTGCGTTTACGATTTTTCAGATTTACTGTGCGACAGCCATTAATAGAATTACGTCGTTTAGAATAATAGTCAGTACCAATGGGACCTTAAATAAATTTTAACGGTTGTCATGTAATCCACAAAATCCGTTTATTATGTAACAAGGAATTTATATTTCATAATTATATTTAACGGGTCAAATACTTCCCTCGAGGCGCTTAAAATTTAATTGGCTTTAGTGAAATAAGAGATCTTAATTTAGAATTAATTCCGCTGAGAAAACATGGCGATTTTTTAATATTTCTAATTCATCTTGATTCTTTCTCTGTGATGACATTTTCTTAAACGAATTTCACATATTTTCTTAGGAAGGTATTCACAAACTTCTAGTTCTTAAGATTTGTAAGGATAATGGAATTCAACACAAGAGAGCCCTGATGGCAAAAAGACTTTAAAGCTAAAAATCTCGCTAAAAATATAACACTCAACACTGTAATTGGGCGTCATGAATATTTATAATTTAAATTGCTAATTAAAAGAGCTTTAAATTGCATAATGATGAATAATGCAGTATGATTTGAGTTATTCGGGTAACTCTTTCTTAGAATAACATCAATCAGACGAGCCCCTCAAAAAGTAAGCACTTCTATTAGAACAAAGTGTGATCACCAGAAGAGCAGGGTTACAAAACACTGGACAATTAGTGCGGGGGCGATCCATATCTCTTGTACTAAAATGAAATTTTGCACATGTATGGGAACACCATGAGGTATCTTGTAAGCCAATTCAAACCACAATTTTATTCAGATTCATCATAAAATTGATTGGAGTATTCACTAAGAGATGTTAAGATTATAACAATTAGTGCTAATGTTGATTCAACTTCGACGCCTATTAACGCACAGTGACCAAAGCTTGAGGTACATTTACAAAATCTTTTAATGTTTTTCTACAGTAGGATATTTGATTATAACATTTTACCAACATTTCAGAGTGGTGTAGAGCAAACCATGTTATCCAATATTTAGTGCCGATGCTATACAGCTCGTAAAAAATTATTTATCGGAGAGAAAGCAATAAGTTAAATACACGAATTTCACTTGAAGGCACCTTTTATAGGGGCATCCCACAGGGGTCTGTTCTTAGCCACCCTGCTATTTTCTATATACGCGTCTGAGTTTCATTCTTACGTGAGACCCTGTGCAGTACATTGCTACGCGGATGACACCCAGTTAACATATTCCTTTGACCCAATTAATATACTACAGGTCAATACGCTTATAAATTCAGATTTGCGGTCATTAATACAAACATCTCTCGATCACTGTTCAGTTGTCAATCCGACGAAATCTACCCTTCTCGATGCTTTTTGTAAACCCAAATTGCGAGTCTCATAAATGACTGATTTAAATATAATAGTAAACGGCGCGCTACTGAACTGGAGGCGAAAAATCTGGGTGTCATCATGAATACTGAGCTGAGCTTTAAAGCTCACATCTCTAAATTTCACACAGTGGTTGAATCGAGAACTATGAATTCTTAATAAGTTAACCCCACACGCCTTGTGTAGCGTAGAATATACTCAAGCATTGGTCAAGAACAAGTACGTACTTTTAAAGTACTTCTACAAGTACCAAGTACTCGAATACTGCCCATCAATCATTGTAATCAACTATTAAGGTGAACAAGAGCACATTGGGCGGGTTGTGTAGATTAAGCGTGAGGTGCATTTAAAATCTTAGTAAAACTCCCTAACTTGTATTTAGTACTGATAATAAAATTTCATTGCAGCTTTCTACAGAGTATAGGACTGTTATTGAATTTTACAGATTATTTTTTTCATCGTCAAATTGGCCAATTGAAACATTTCATTTTGGTCCCGTGGCGTGTATTATTTCGGTAATTTTTTTCGATAATTTTGCTTGTTGATAAGTTGCCATACTGGCAAATTTGTAGGTGCATTTATAATTTATAATCTAGTTACTTTAGTACCTGCCAAACGTCAAATATTCCCAACACAGATTTCGTAAAATTTCCAACAATTCCAGACCACTTAGGGCGTTTGGTCCACGATGTCCGATTCCGAGATCCGAGTTCGGATGACGGATATCGGATATCAGGTATAGGAAAAACATGACTTTCGACGTCTGTCCACGACCATACATCATCCGATCAGTAACCATTTTGAATTTCGTAGTGGCAGACACAACGTTCGTCATGAATCCTCGTTTGGAACGCCGGCAACTTCTTGCGCTATTATTATGCGTAAGGAGACGCAGAAGATCCAAAGAATTTTGGATACATCCTCTCCTAAGGGAGAGATACATGACATACACACAGCCTTTTATGTACTTTATGATGAATTACGGCAACATGAAAATAAATTTTTTAACTATTAATGCAACTATATCGTACTTAAAGTTTTCCCCATTTTCAAAAACAATACAATACAACAAACACGTGTTGCTCTTGACGTCTTGACACGTGAAAAATGACGGATCGGGTTATCGTGGACAAGCGCAAACATCTTTTGCAGGCTCTTCGGTCCGTCAGCTAACTTCGGACCGATCAAGCGGCTAATCCGAAATTGCAAAATTATCGGAGGCCGAAATGCAGGATCTCGGACGACGGACGTCGCGTGAACAAACCAGCATAAGATTATGATGCCCACCATTTCGGTCCGTTATCTCGGATCTCGGAATCGGACGTCGTGGACAAACGCCCTTTTGTATTACTTCAGAAAATAAGTTCGGATGAATTAGAAGATTCATAAGAATCAAATACGTCTTTAATTAGAATAAATTAAATTGTCATGGATAATCTGATAAATTTTTGTGTTTTAGTTTGCAAATTATTAACGAAATTTTTGCTTTTAATGCTTTAATAAATTGGAAAGTTGTAGGGATGGTACAACCTGCTCCTTTAGCGGATCAGGTGCACCGATTCCGACTCCGCTTACAAACTAGGTGCAAGAAAGTAGGTCCGCGCACCTACTTGTTAACCTGTTATTCATAAACGTCCGGACCTTGAATACATCACAATCCGGGGAGCAACGAGACGGAGTGCCGAACACAGGACGCGGTTTTGCCTACGAGTGCGCGTGCACTTCCAATAACTTACTTTTTATATACCTACCTATTGCATTAAACACTTAAATCAAGATAAACGAGATAGGTTAATGGCTTTACATGTTTAAGTAATTTTTGCACTTCTTGGAACAAATCCGCATAACTAATACAGTTTTTAAAATATGCAATAATTGTATTCTTTATGGACATACATAATATAATATACAACACACTTTTGTTTATTCCATCGAAGCGAAAGGCACTCCGCTCCGAAATCCGAGAACATAATATCTGTCATCTGCTCTGTGGTCCGAGACTCCGAGCTCCGGGATTATTTCGTCATTCGTCTAAACAGCTCCGCTGCTCCGCATCCGACGGTTCATTAGATCAGTTATCACTCTCATTTACCGGACTCCGTATTCTGCTGTATCAGGTCCAGCGACCTACTCTTTTACAAAATTCGAACTAGGTGCACCTGCTCCGAACAGCGAACTAGGTTCAAATAAACAGGTCTAGTCCGGAGCAACCATCCCTAGAAAGTTGTAGAGTTTTTGATATCGTCATACGTCATACGCAGAATAAAATAAATTTTCGATTGCTACCTTTATCACCAAAATCCACAAAAATCCACAAAATCCCCAAAAACGTAATTACCCATATTATATCCCCATGTACACCTGGAGGTTTGGCACTAGGTATAATCTACACATCTACACTTATCTTTGAATGAAACGACCAGCATATACATTTTTTGCTTTGCCCATGTATGTACGTCACATATTACGTATTCTACTTACAAGGTAAAAGGTTCTGTTATAAAAAGTCTTGCTAGCAAAAATAATGGAACAACCGTTCATACATAGAAAAGAATCCCACACTATTTCTATACATATACATATGTACCTACCAACGTGGATTAAAAAAAATATTTTCTTTACTTACAAGCCAGTGAATTGACAAAAGATTTTATTTTCAATTGGAAGACAAAAAAATACACAAAAGAGTTGTACCTACCTCTGGAAACTGAAGGTTGCATTAACGGAAAATTACGGAAAATGTATACATTGCTTGAGTTTACTATATTGATTTACGATATTACCTACTAAAATACATGTTACTCTACTACTTGCAGGTGCATAACTAAGTACAGAAAAATCTTAGGCTTTAGCAAGTTTTCGACAAATTTGAAAAATATATCCGGCGCATCCACCACAAATGTATATCTTTTACATAATCGCGAAATACAATCTTACAGGACTTAGTTCTATCCATTACCGCTGCGTCGCCGCTTGTATACAGGGTGTATCCAAATAAGTGCGAAAAAATTTAAGAGGCTATTCCTTGTTGAAAATTAAAGGGGGTGTTTCATATAAACAAATCCTCATATGTCCCTCCCTTAAGAGTGGCGCTCCTCCAAAGTGGGAGGTGGAAATCAGGTTTTTATTTATTTTCTCAAAATCTGAAAAAGTTAAGGAAATGAAATTTGGTGGAAGGTTTCTAATGTTAAAAAGGCTACTTTAGAATATTTTCTTGGCCTATCCATATTATTATAAGTGGATGAAACTCGCAACCTCTCTTAATTTTTTCCTTTTTAACATTTTAACGTGTAAGAATTTGATTGTTTAAAAATATGCCTTAGAAAGCTTCATGCGTTTAAAAACTTTCTTGTTTCTTATACTGTTTTCGTAAAATCAATAGTTTTCGGAGAAAAATTAATTAACTCCATCACGCACTGAAACAATTAAATTCCAATTAAAAATAGTAAGCAGTGGCCAAGTTGCTTTAGAGAGGTTACGAGTTTCATCTACTTATAACAATATGGATTGGTCAAGAAAATATTCGAAAGTAGCCTTTTTAACATTAGAAACCTTCCACCAAATTTCATTTCCTTACCTATTTCAAATTTTGAGAAAATAAATAAAAACATAATTTCTACATCTCACTTTGGAGGAGCGTAACTCCTAAGGGAGGGACATATGAGGATTTTTTTATATCAAACACCCCCTTTAATTTTCAACAAGGAATCGCCTCTTAAATTTTTTCGCACTTATTTGGATACACCCTGTATAAATATACGCTCCACAGAGCAATAGCTCGATGTTCGGATAGGGAAGACAGCACAGCAGCATGATAATCGATTGAGCATCGAATCGAAATCCGTCCATTAGGAGTATTTTATCCCACTAAGTTTATCCACACTAAGTTTTTCAAACAAATAATATGTCTAACCTCTGAAATGAACTCTTCTTCTAGAGCTGGTGGTGCTGGCTTCTGGGAGGTGTTTTGTGTTGCGATGGACCAATCTTGGTTGGACGCTGAGAGATCTTGGAAAATTTGTGTGATTAGCGGGCTCCTGATGATTCCTACAAATCGGCTTTCCGAGTGATGCCAAGTGACGAAGTTTGCCATTACATCGGTAATACTTGCTGCGTTCTGAAGGCGTCCGATGGTGGATGATAAGTGTGAAAGGATTGGAGCCCGTTTGGGTTCCTGGTGCAAGTTTGCTAGTCGACGATACTTGTCATGATGTGGTGAATTCTGCGGAATATTTCCGAATGTTACACCTTTTAAGTAAATCGGCCAGTGAATCGGCAATATTTATCAACACATCACCAGGCGTAACACTATGCACGCGTAGGTGGTCGTTGTTGCTGAGAATGTATTTGTGGTGTATTGGTGATGTAATCTGGAACTTTGAATGTCTTCAGTTGATGATTGAGTTCGACTTCTTGAATACTGGTTTTATCCTGCTGTTCCATCGCTGTTGAGGTTAAATTGCGGAGGTATACAGGGTGGGCCAATAGTATGTAGTCGGTCCATGTTACCTGACCCCCCCCCCTCCCATTATATTCCATAATTTTAACTGGACTTGTTTCGAAGATGTTTAGAAGAAAACGTCTTCAGGCCTTTCTCTTTTAGAAAGCTATAGCTCCCTCGGGAAGCATATTTCGGTATACGCTTATGGGAATTTCTTGTCTTAATTTTGACCACTGAACACGCTGGTAAAATATTGCAAGCTATTTTCGGGCAACCATGTATATTACTATAAACATTTTATGAAATTTATATGCTGGGGGTAAGTCCCATGTTCTAAAGCAAATAAAAATATTTCTAACATGTGCTTGAAAACGGTTTAATCGCCGAGTTATAAGGATCTAACAAGAAGTAATGAACAGTCACACAAAATAGACTTTCGGGTCCATGTTTATAGGAACTTCTTTTCCTTCCTTTTAGGTCAGGAATATCTGCCTTAGACAGAATTTTTACATGCATTTTTGATCAGGCATATTGTAATCCAGTTTTATAGATGGTAACACGTAGCCATCGTCATTACTTCATTACGATCAATACACAATAAAATTGTTTATGCTCCCTTAAAACATTAAACTGAACATACAACAAGACTAAAACCGCATTATATACCCATAAATACTGAGAGATTTTATCATGGCATCACGATTTATTTTACTCTCAACTTGTACTTTACTACAATCTGATTTATTGTCTTACGTTATTATTTCACATACAGCATTGTAACTGTTCCTTAAAAATGAACTTGTATACAATGTTTCAAGTTACAAGTAAATAAATCCTTGGCATATCCCAAAGGTGCTTTTAATTTACTGAAGACAATATACTGCATTTTTATGTCGCGTAACACAGTGGTATTTGGTATACTTTAATGCTTGACTAGTACAACTTTTAAGCCCCAGAATATAACGTAAAACCCAGAATTTTCATTTATTTTCACTGTTAAAATAAAAACGCGAAACGTAAAAGGTAAATCTTCCTTAGAATCAAAAAGTTAGCATTAGACGTGATAGGTATTAGTGAAGTGCGACGGCCAGAAGCTGGAGACTTATGGAGCGGAGATTTTAGAGTAATACACACAGGATCTGTAGGAGGAAATTCGGGAGTAGGAATTGTTATGCGGAAAAAAGTAGGGCAGAGTGTAGAAAATTTCTTACAGCAAAGTAACAGGATAGTTATGGTTAGGTTCATTCGAAACCTGTAAAAACAGTAATAATACAGGAATAAATGCCCACTTCTAACTATAATGATGAGGCCGTAGAGGCAGTTTATAGTGATATTGAATATGTGCTATATTTTGTGAGAGGGCACGAAAATTGAATCATTGTAGATTTCAATGCAGTCGTAGGCACAGGGAGAAAAGGCGAAATAGTTGGCTCCTTTGGATTAGGCAATAGGAACGATAGGGGAGTTAGACTGATAGAGTTCTGCGATTAACATAACCTAACACTCTATATCACCATCACGTTAGGAGATGCTATACGTGGAAGATGCTAGGAGACCTAGGAAGATATCAAATAGATTACATTCTTGTCAGGCAAAGATTTAGAAATTAAGTTAGGGACTGTAGAAGTAATTCAGGAGCAGATATAGATAGTGATCACAACATACTGGTTATGAAGGCCATAGAATGGAATTGCATTAAAAATAGTTTACATTTCGCAGCTAGAGATATTTTGGGTTATAAACATAATGAAAATAGAAAACCCTGCATAACAAAACATATTGTGAGTCTAATAGAGGAAAGGCGAAAATATAAAAATAGGTTAGATGAAAGAGGAAAACAAAGATATAAGGCGATCAAGTGGGAAATTATTCGGAAATGTAGGAAAACGAAAGAGCAATGGATTGATAATAAAAATGCAAAGAAGTGGAAGATAAGTACGAAGCATATAAAACAATTAGGAGAAATTTTAGAGAAATTGGATCTAGTATCAAAAACATTAGAAATGAGGCAGGAGATATCATAGACGGAAGCGGGGAGAAGGCAGATAGGTGGAAAGAATATTTGGGAAATTTATATGCGGGACAGGAAGTACGAGATATATTAGAAAGCGAAAGCAGTGTAGAGGGGGACAACCTAGGATGTCCTATAATCAGAGAAGAGTTTGAGCTAGCACTAAAAAGTTTAAGAAACAATAAAGCACCAGGTATAGATGGCTTGCAGGCAGAATTCTTGAAGTGCACAGGTCAAGAGGTAATAGATCGTTTATTTAAACTAGTTAGTCGCATATACCTGACAGGTGAGAATCCAGAATATTACAAACGAAACATCATAGTAGCTTTGCTAAAAAGGAACGGCGCGGATAGGTGTGAAAATTTTAGAACGATCAGTTTAACTTCCCACGCGTCAAAAATTTTAATTAGAATTGTGCAAAGAAGGTTGGAGAAAAGGGCGGAAGAAATATTAGGAGAATATCATTTCGGATTTAGAAGAAATAGGGGAACGCGCGGCCATTCTAGCTTTACGGGTAATAATAGAAAAAACAATAGAAAAGGGAAAGAGCGCCTATATAGGATTTGTAGATTGGGAAAAAGCCTTTGACAATGTAAAATGGAAGAAGATGTTCGAAGTGCTCAAAAATGTAGGAATGAAGTATAGGGAGAGTAGAATAATTCATAATCTATACAAAGAGCAAACGGCAGTTATAGAATTTGAGCACAAACATAGAGAAGTAGATATCCGAAAGGGAGTGAGGCAGGGACGTGCGTTATCGCCTATATTTTTCAATTTATATATCGTAGATGCGATTAATATTGTTAAAGATAGAATAGCGGCTGGGATTAATATAAAGGGCCAAACTATTAATATTCTCAGATTCGCGAACGATATAGCATCCAGCAACTAAGTATTAGAAAGGACTCTGAACGAAATTGAAGCGGTTTTGACGGACGGCTATGGTATAAAGATCAATAAAAAGAAAACCGAAATTTTGGTGTGTAGGAGGCGTGAAAATAGGACTAAAACGAAAATACAAATTATGGATGTATGGAGTATGGCATTGTACAGGTGCGAAACTTGGACGATAGGAGAAGCGGATAGGAAAAAATTAGAGGCATTTGAAATGTGGTGCTATAGACGCATGATGAAGATACCGTGGATAGATACGTTTAGCAACAGAGAGGTATTACAAAGAGTTGAAGAAAAGCGAAATTTATTGAAGACAGTAAAGAATAGGAGAGATAGAATGGTAGGACACTTTCAAAAGCACGAAGGCTTAGTTCGCGACATACTATAGTCAGAGATAGGAATAAAAAGAGGTAGGCGTAGTCCCAGATTAGACTACTGCTCTCAAATAGTTAGGGATGTAAGATGTCCGACTTTTGGGGAAATGCGTAGGTTCGCTCAGGATAGGAAAGGATGGAGGTCGCGTCCAACTAGTCTTTGGGCTGAAAACTTTATGATGATGATAATGATGATGTGTAGTACATATTTTATTTACATTAAATTCTAAGTACATTAGAACACTAAATTGGTTTTTAGTGATATTTATCGATATTATTAATAGTAATATAATGTCTGTGAAAGGTACTACAACCTAAATATTTTTGCAGTATTTCTCTACAACTTTGTAGAGCTGAGAATTCCAATAAATTTAAAAAAATATTTTTGTTTGTAACCTCCCAGATCTAAGCAATACCTTAAATAATGGATTAAAAACTTTACCGCCTACATCGCTAAGAAGTTTGTCTTAAAGTAGCTTCTTAGAACGAACTATCAGCTTACTTATTTAAATAATTTTCATTGTGAGGTGCGTAAAATTTCACTTGGAACGGCTTTAATAATATTTTGTTACCAAACCTTACTCCCACATTCTATTATCCTACTAACCATATTTATTACAGTCATAAGTAAAAGCGTCTTTATGATTTAAATGACACTGGGAAGAGCGTACCAAGAGCCTACTGCCAGGACCAATTATGGATTTTTAGAACATCATCATATGTTACGTTAAGTAGTAAGTACAGTATTGTATGCTAAGTAACGCTACCTACGAGCTTCAGGTAAAACGTGACTAAACCGTTTCTCGGCTGTTTCGACTTGCCTATCTTATTGCTTTTATGTCTTTACAATAGCTGAAAATGACAATTAAGACTCACCGGACGCTGTCTCGGTGCATTTGCATGGCCACAAATCTTGTTCAATTAAAGCAGCGAGCGTTGTCTCTTATCGACTTGTAAGATGTAATTTAAAGTCAGCCCGAAGAAAACCGCTAATTTCTGCAGCGACATTATGTGATGTACACTAATAAGCACTCGTTCCTTAAAGTAAAAACAAAATACCATGATGGTATTTCTAAAAAGGCAGGTGTATCCATTTAATCTGGACCTACTCCTACCTCTTTTTATTCCTATCTCTAGTATGTCGTGAACTCAGCCTTCGTGCCTCAGAAGGCGTCCTACCATCATATCTCTCCCATTCCTTGCTATCTTCCATAAATCTCGCTTTTCTTCAACTATTTCTAATACCTCTCTGTTGCTAACCTTATCTATCCACGGTATCTTCAATCTTCATCATGCGTCTATAGCACTACATTTCAAATACTTCTAATTCTTTTCTATCCGCTTCTCATATCGTCCAAGTTTCGCACCCGTACAATGCTGTACTCCATACATACGTTTTTAAGAGCCTCTTCCGAGTTTCTACATTTATCGTTCCCGATCATAACAGTTGTTTCTTTTTATTAAATGCAATTCGACCCTGCGCTAGGTATTCTTTGTTTTATATCCCTAGAGCTCCTACCATCGCGAGTTATTTGACTTCCTAAATAGCAGAAATCCGAGACATCCTCTATCTTCTCGTTTCCAATTTGTATTTTCGTTTTAGTTCTATTTTCACGCCCCCTACACACCAAAATTTTGGTTTTCTTTTTATTGATCTTCATACCATAGCCCTCCGTCAAAACTGCTTCCATTTGGTTCAGACCCCTTCCTAATTCTTCTTTGCTGGATGCTAATACTGCTATATCATTCGCGAATCTGAGTATATTAATAGTTTGGCCCTGAATATTAATTCCAGCAGCTATTCTGTGTCTTTAAGAATATTAATCGCATCTTCGATATATAAATTGAAAATTAGAGGCGATAACGCACATCCCTGCCTCACTTCCTTCCGGATATCTACTTCTCTGTACTATACTTCCCTATTGTTCTTATTGCCTAATCCAAAGGTGCCAACTATTCCGCCTTCTCTCCCTGTGCCTACGACTGCATTAAAATCTCCTACAGTTATTAAATTTTCGTGCCCTCTCACAAAATCTAGCACATATTCAATATCACTATAAACTGCCTCTACGGCTTCATCACTATAGTTAGAAGTGATCATATATACCTGTATTATTACTGTTTTTACCAGGTTTCGAATCTAACCTAACCATAACTACCCTGTCACTTTGCTGTAAGAAATTTTCTACACTCCGCATAACAATTCCTACTCCCGAATTTCCTTCTACATATCCTGTGTGCATTACTCTAAAATCTCCGCTCCAAAAGTATCCAGCTTCTGGCCATCGCACTTCACTAATACCTACCACGTCTAATGCTAACCTATCCATCTCAATTTTCATTTTATTATTACGAAATGACATCTAAGTTCTAAGTAGGTAATCACGTGTATTTACTTTAAATTTGATCAATTTATGAAGAATGAAAGTGAAAACAGGGAATTCTGACGAAACTCTTTTTTGTGTAGGTACGCAATTATGGATCACTACCTGACGTAGTTTTAATTCCAGACAAACTACCACCCTCCAACAACTAACCCATGGCGGTTCCCTTGCAGTCCCTGAGCAATATAAGTACATACCATCCGATTGACTAGCGCTTCAGAGAAGGAGTTTGTTTGGAATGAAAAAGTGACAGTTGTTTGAAGGTAACGGACCACTTTTGTAGTAAATAACTACGATTCAGAATGAATGTTGCATTGTCTGACTATGACCACCCTCATGTTTTCCAAAACTATGGGGTAAAATTAAATTCTGTTTGATGCAAGAGGCAGTATGGTGATACCTTTATCGAAGTTCATTTACGCTTAGAAAAAGCATCTATTTATAAGGTCAAGTGATATTACTCAAAAGCCAAATGTCCCTAAAATGAGTTTGCTCAATTTTCTTGAGAAACATTTAAGTTTCATTTGGCAGTTGTTCAAAGCAGGCAATTTTAATGTTCTTGAAAACTATTGAAATTCGTAAGGAAATATTACGTTTGAAATAGAAAACTGTGCCACTGTCTTCATTTCCGAAGACGGCTACATGGGAGACCGACATGAAACTTGGCCGTGAGCTGCGCCGGAATCCCAAGGGCGTGCCACTAAAAAAATTGTAAGTGGATTAAATACATTTTAATAGGAAATGAGAATGAATTTGGTGTATTGCGATGTGTTCCGAACGTAGCTCAAGTATACAGCCAGATTCAAAAAGCGTTATTATAGGAGATCCAGGAAAAACTTATAGGAGATTTCAAAAATATATAGGAGATCACAGACTTTATTAATAAACTTTAAAACAAACAACAAATTCGATAAATACATAAATAAGTATACAAAAAAATAAACATTGTTAATTCTTATAAATGAATAATAATTATTATTATATTCTTTAGTTATATTTTTCACTGTTTTGGACTTTTTTTAGAAGCACATTTTCAGCTTTTATTGAACAATAAAAATCTTTGCAGCTCATTTCATAATTAAGCGTTCTCATTATTTATTAGTTCAATGGAGGCTCGATTTCGGACATTATTTGTGCATTTATTTCCCATTATACTGAATGTCCTTTCAACAAAGGCCGGTTTTAGAGAAATACTTAGTATAAATGACATTAAAATGGCAAAATTTGAAATTTCATCAGTTTTTTTTAATATAAATAACCATTTTTAGTAGGGTTACTGGAAGCGAAGGCTTTGTGGTCCTTAACCAAATCAACAATTTTATTGCAAATTGAAATTTCATCAATATTGAGTCTGCATCAACATTTAATCCATTTGGAATCTTTGGAATAATGTCTTTTACCTACCGTTTTAGTATTGAAAATACTTCTGGGCGCGTGTATATGGGACTCATCTTACGAAAAATGCATAGACACGCGACAGATTCTGTCGGCGACGCGCGCAGTCAAGGCCGCTAATAATAATATTGGATGGAGAGCGCTAGCCAGATGTAAACTAAGGTACGACGAGCGCGAGTACCGTTTAAGTTCATACAGTACAAAACGGATGCGTTAATATTTTGTTACGTATTGCGTCAGTTTGACTATGTGCCCTGTGCTTGTCACAAATCATTTCTTTTATTTTATTGTATCAATAATATACCAAATTTAAACGGCACAGATCACTTGTTGGACATCTTAGAAACCGAGCAGTTGTGTCGGTATTTTCAATACGCCTATGATACTTGCGTAAAGCCGGCTACTCACTACACGGTACTTGGCAAGTACTTTCACTTGTTAAAGTACTTGTACTTGGCGAATAGTATATGTGTATACCATACACACTACGCGGAAAAACGGTGAATGCTCATCTTTTGCGGGAAGTGCAAGTACTTGTCAAAAAGCTTCTCATCATGGCGGATGATACTGAAACGGAAGGAGCAATTTCAATAATTGTAAAACTCAAACAGTTCCTAAATGTTGCCATTAAGGAATCTTTCTTTTTTGCCACTTCGGGAATGGAAACTTCCATTTCCTCCACTATTTTTGATTGAATGCGCTTCCACGCATCATGAATCCTATTTTTATGCAATTTGTGCGAGGGGTCCCAGATAATCGTTTCCCTCTGATAAATATCTAAAAAT
This sequence comes from Xestobium rufovillosum, assembly GCA_963966045.1. Lineage (NCBI taxonomy): Eukaryota > Metazoa > Arthropoda > Insecta > Coleoptera > Ptinidae > Xestobium > Xestobium rufovillosum. The sequence goes on along the minus strand of OZ014499.1, from coordinate 18,122,412 downwards.
AAAAGTGTCCTTCTATTCGACCACTCCATATTGCAACTAAATTTTTCAGCCCGAATCATAAGTAAGTAACGGCGTAGTGTGTATCTGCCGCCAAGTACTTGCAGAGTACAATACTCGGGCTCTTTGACTTTGGGCAGTTTTCCGACTTCAATTGGGAAGTATAAGTAGCATGCCGAGTCTAGACGAGTCGTACTTGCATATCGTACACACTACTTGCGAATTCCCAAGTACTTGCCAAGTACTTGCAAAGTAACGCGTAGTGAGTAGCCGGCTTAAGATGCGAGGTCTGTGAATTTTTTAACCCCCGACGCAAAAAGAGGGGTATTATAAGTTTGGCGTGTCTGTCTGTGTATCTGTGTGTCTGTGTGTTTGTGTGTCTGAGTGTCTGTCTGTGGAATCGTAGCTCCTAAACGAAAGGACCGATTTTGATGCGTTTTTTTTGTTTGAAAGTTGACGTGATCGAGATGGTTCTTAGCTATAATTTATGAAGATCTGTTCAGGCGTTGTGTCGGGGGTTACTTACAATTTTGGATGTTGTTACTTGTTAGCTATATAATAATAATAATTAATTTATTCGAGTTCAACTACATAAGTACAAACATATTTATGTGTTGAAAGGAATCTGATGGGCAAGTTCAAGAAGTAGTGAAACTACTTCTCAATCCGCCACTTATACCCATCCTAATATCTAAAGCCTAATATATACTACATGCCTAAAACTAAAAGAAGAAAAGGAAAATAGAAAACCAAATTAGAAAGAAATAAAGAAATAAAGAAACACAAGTAAGACAAGTAAGAAGGGGAAAGAAGCAATAACAATAAATCAGCTTCAGGAAAGGAAGATATAAAGGCAGACACCAAAACTGTAGATCGCCCAGCCCGCCACCCACACAGCCCTCACCCACTCTGACGATTAAGCAGGAATAAAAACATTTGTCGCTTAAAAGCAAGATACGGCAACATCTTGATTTCACGAGAAATACCGTTGTACAATTTGTATATGCTATAACTGTACGACCGCTCATATTGAACCAACCTATGCATAGGTGGCGTTATAAGACCCTTAAACCGTACATTAATGTTATGACTTATGAACATCTGTGCGAAAGGAAATTTTGTGATATAGATATGGAAGTGTCTTATTCATTATAATATTACGAAATAAACTAGCAGAACAGAAATGAATTTGATTTGAAATGTTTAGCCATCTTAAGCTTTTTAATTTTTATGAGATATAGCTCATACTTCGGAATACCGTAAATGAGTCTTGAGGTTGATTATCTTAAAGACTATTAACTGTAGACGTATGCAAACTTATGCATAATGGACAGAGAATTTGTAATACAAAACAACTGTAACGTAAAAATTATATCGTTCCATTTTAAATAAATGAAGTTTTGGGGGTTTAAAACTTCTTAATTTGGCCGCGTTACTGATTGTCATGCCCTATATAATTTTTCATTTTTTAAATTATAATTGCAGCGACCACTCCTTGTTTCGTTTTTTCCAAAATGCCACAGCTTCAACTTTGTTCACTACGAAGATATTTATTTTGCAAAATTTCTCTACACTTGTCAAAATGTCAGAAACGTGCAATATAGGCGGAAAATATTTTACATATACAACCTCATAACAAAATTTGTCAAGAAATTCAAAAATGCTCCATTTAAAAAAGCAAAGTGGTGAATAAATGGGCAATCTGTATAAATGCAAATAATTTTATAGTATGGAGAATTAAAAATAAGAAGGTGTCTCTCATATCATTTTTGCTCTCTAAAATGTTTAATAAATACGCAAGGCTCTGCTGACGCACTCTTGCAAAATCCTGTATATCAAACAGAACTAAAAGTAGCAAATTACTAAAATCGCATTTGAAATTAGCCGAACAAGAATCCTGTATAGTTTAGCATTCCAGAAGACAAACACTGCTAGCATCTGACTAGATTCAAAAAGAGACATATCTAATAAAAATTAGATAACCATACTGATAACTTTAAAGATTACGAAATATTTTTATCTCAATATAAAGATTCTATAGTCCAACCCTTAACCTTTACTCGTTCAGAACTTAATCTACAGTACCTAGTGTGATTAAACAGAAATTTATGGTATCTATATTTTGCCCCTAACAGACATTGGAGCTTAAAGTACATATTTAATAATCCTTCAAATTCGAAATATTTGTATTGTTATGGAAAATTGCGTAGGATGTTGTTAACGCGGATGCTAACAGAAGTTTGCATGACTTTTGATTTAATACTAGATGTGATCCTAATTTCAGGATACAAAATTATATTTTGAATCTTTCATTCGATTTTTTATTGCTACCAGAGATAGAGATTTGGTTAAACGGGAAAAGGTTCGCCTGTGGTGGTGCTCAGTAATAATCTATGCTGAAATTTGAAATGTCACTGATCGTTTTCGAGTCATTTTGAAAAAACTGAAAAATTCAAAATTCGCTTTTGGCCTCCAAATCGGTTATTTGATATCGGGTGGAAAAAGAAAAAGCGTTTTGTTGGGACATTTTTTATGCTCTTTCAGCTGGTGTTATCAAAATTTGCGTCGTTCCGACAAAACCATTTTCAAGTCCATTTTCTCTTATTGCAGCTACATTGGATTTTTACATATTTAGAAAGCCCTATTTTTTCTGATTTTAACTCAAAGACAAAACTTATAAATTAAGTACCTATTTAATATTTTTGTGAAATTGGAGATTTAAAATATAGTCTGTTGCCTATTTTATAGCATGAACAAAACTAGTATTATATTTTATTTAGGTATACAAAATGTAATTATGTGGGGGAAATCTATGAGGAAAATTAAAACGCAAATCGTGTTCCAAAATAAATTTAAATCAAGTTTGATATAAACCACTCTTTTCAAATTAAACAATCTTACCGCTGAAGTAAAATATTTTACGAATTTCTGTTATGATACGCGTTACTTTTGAGAAAGCCCCATAAGAAAAGAATCCAAGTGTGTATGTTATCGTATTTAGAATGACAATAGTATATTATACACGAGTTAATAATGAATGCTATTATTACCGAGGATGAAGTTTACAACACGAGCGAGTGAAACGAGCGAGTTTTGTAGTCATCCGAGGTAATAATAGCATCATTATAACGAGTTGTATACTATACTTTGTCCACGACTATCAAAACAGATTCCCAGAAAGAATTTACCTTCATTTCCCTTCTCCAGTGTAAGAAAGATTCATACATACGCTCTCAGGTATAATTTTCTTGGTTTTTTGGGCAATGAATCGCAGCTTCTTTTATAGCTCGTTTTCACTCTCACTACTCATTATATCTTCTTTTTTAGAATATGCATTTCAAATTAAAAGCAAACCATGCTGATTTGACGTTTCAATTTGAACTGACACATCGCGATCGCGGCCTACTAAATGAATGTAAAAAAGGGTCAAAGCGATGTTCCTATTGGTGTAGTGATTAATGTATCTAATTATGATTGAAGAAACACAAGTATAAAGAGTATATTATAAGATAGTCGTGGACAAACAGTTTTACTGTGTAGGTATAGTTAAAATTTTGTGGTCAAATATACTCTCCAGTGACATTGTGCAACAACCTTGGCATCCAATCCAATGTCATTGTAGTAATTTGTTTAATAGGTCTTCTATTTTTACTAACCATCCCCAAATTCACTAATCGGCATGAGTTCGTGTTTGACTGATGTGAATTATTTATAAGGATGGTATTTATAGGTATTTTCCGAGGTATTTTCTCTTTCTTTTCTTAAAGCGTAGGTAACACTCATTTTCTTTTCGATTTCCTTCAAAGAATTGCATGCTGCATAAATAAAATATAATAGTAGTTTTATTCGTAATATAATCTATATTTTGTTTCTCCAAATTTACAAAAATATTAAATACTTATTTATAAGCCTTGTCTTTGTGTTAAAATACATGATCATAATAAAGTATTCAGTCCGATGACTGGTTGGGAGCTTACCTCCATCCTTTCCTATCCTGAGCTAGCCTACACATTTCCTCCCTAAAAGTAGAATATCCTACATCCCCAACTATTTGGGAGCAGTAGTCTAATCTAGACCTACCCCTACCTCTTTTTATTCCTATCTCTTATTAGTACGTAGCGAACTATTCCTTCGTGTCTCAGAAGGTGTCCTACCTTCCCATCTCTGCTATTCTTCATAGTCTTCCATACCTCTCGCTTTTCCCTAACTCTCTCTAATACCTCCCTATTTCTAACCTTATCTATCCACGGTATCTTCATCATGCGTCTGTAGCACCACATTTCAAACGCTTCTACTCTTTTTCGATCCGCTTCTCCTATTGACCAAGTTTCGCATCCGTATAATGCCGTATTCCATACATACGTCTTTAAGAGTCTCTTCCTAATTTCTACATTAACCGTTCCCGATCATAACAGTTGTTTCTTTTTGTTGCACGAAACTCGACCCTGCGCTATTCTTTGTTTTATATCTTTAGTTCACCTACCATCTAGAGTTATTTGACTTCCTAAATAGCAGAAATCCGCGACACCCTCTATCTTCTCATTTCCTATAATACAGATCATCTCCACCCTGATCCCTTGGGGCCAACGCACGATCACACCTGGTAGTTTTCAGTATATGGGACTATTCCGCTAGTTTGGCGAACCGTGTTTGAGTTTCCCCTATACCTATGTCTAAATTGATTTGATTTTGCCCAAATTAAGTTTTTCAAGAATTATGTATATATGCCTGCATAATACAAAATAATCATCTTATTAAATTTATTACTTCCTCAACCTTAAGTTCCCTCCTACATAGCCATAAGTACGCAATTACACGAAGTTTTAAGAATTGTCTTAAATTACTTACCTTAAATGAGTATTTTTAGAAAATGTGGGCTAATCGAAATTATAGGTTGGTTTTGTGACATCAAATAATTGAGCAGTTACGGTCTCAATGGACGATGTTACTGTGATTCCATTCTAAAAGCAGTATAATGAGAGTTTATCTTCGTAATTTTACGACTGAATAGTGTGTAATTTTAATTGTCTGGAGGTCAGGACAGCAAGAAGCAAGAACTACAATACGCTACTTGATTGGGACTTGTCTCCAAGTCAGTCTAGAAAAACTGGAAAGGAAATACACAACTAGGTAGAAAATAGGATAATCTCTAATGGATAGCACAAAATTATACCCCTATTTCAATATTTTTCTCGGCAATAATTATGTAGACCTAAATTTCGGAACTTATATACCTATCTATCTGCAAGTAGCAGAAAATAAAACACGGCCGTGTCTTTACTAAATTTAAGTGAATGTTCTTCAAGAAAATATTGTTGTAAATAAATGCCAACCACTAGCACTGTTAACGCTCCGCTTGACGAAAAACCGGAAACAGTACAAAAAAATAGTACGATGAGCAGGAACCATTTGATCATCAGGCCGACACACTATAGCTATGCTGTTATTAGGAGCTGCTGACCAGTTGGTTGAGAATTATGATATAATATAAGAGGTACATAGGTTTTGTCGTTTTGTGCTGGTATGCTGTATATTTAGTAGAACGTGCTGGTACCGCGTATGATTCCCCCGCATTACAATAACATATTATGAATGGAGGCGAATCTTTTGCTAACGTTAAGTATTTTTAGTTTATACTCGACCTGGTACGGACCCACATGCCCTTACGCATTTTGGCGTCCGGACCACCCAAGGAATGAGTACTTAATTGGTTTTTATCTTCCGTAGAATAAAAATTCTATGTCACAAACAGAGGTTGCCAAGCTTACATAAGAACAAGAAGAAAATATATTTGTTTACTACAGCATGAAAATCAATAAAAAGAAAACCAAAATTTTGGTACGTAGAGGTCGTGGAAATAGAACTAAAACTAAAATACAAATAGGAAATTTCTGCTATTTAGGAAGCCAAATAACTCGCGATGGTAGAAGCAATAGAGTCATAAAACAACGAATAGCGCAGGAACGAGTTGCGTTTAACAAAAAGACATAACTGTTTTGCTCGGGAACGATTAATGTAGGAATTCGGAAGAGACTCTTAAAGACGTTTGCATGGAGTACGACATTGTACGAGTGCGAAACTTGGACAATAAGAGAAGCGGATCGAAAAAAAATAGGAGCGTTTGAAATGTAGTGCTTTAGACAGAATCAGACGCATGATGAATATACCGTGGATAAATAAAGTTAGCAATAGGAAAGTGTTAGAATGATTTGGGGAAAAGCGAAAGGTATGGAAGGCAATGATAAATAGGAAGGATCGGATGGTAGGACGCCTTCTGAGGAATAGCGTGACATGCTATAGAGTCAGAGATAGGAATAAAGAGGTAGGGGTAGGCCCAGAGTATACTACTGCTCTAAAATAATTGGGGATGTAGGATGTTCTACTTTTGGGAAATGCATAGCAGGATAGGAAAGGATGGAGGTACGCGTCCAACCAGTCTTCGGACTAAGAATTTTATGATGTTGACGTACATAAAACACCTGTCTGATACTTATTACGATTTAACATAATTGCTACATTTTTGGTTTGTTTACAATAAATAATTTATTGTGAAGGTGTGGGTTTCATAAATACTTACCATTTTCTTGACGTATTAATTATTGTTATTGTCAAAGAAGTAGGTTGCCATTTCCATACAACAAATGAGGAAAGTAATAAATCATATTTACACACATTTTTATATTGCATTTCATAGAAATGTTATTTTTATATACGACCACAATAAATTGTAATAATTTGTCGTTGATAGAACAGCAATATGTCTTATTAACTTTCCAGGAATGAATTTGTCCCAGACCCACTCCCTTTATATTGTTGTATTTTACTTACAGATATAAATTTATAAATTGGTTGCCATATACTGTGGGTAGACAGCAGGGGCGGGTGGGCCAACGGGGATTTCGGGAGATTTCCCGAAGGGCCGGTTGCTTCGGGGCCGGTCTGGGCCGACCGATGTGAAAAAAAGCATGACATTATAAAAAAATTGGCGGCCAGTGCAAAGCGGGCAGCCGAAAATGCGATTATTTTGGAACTTGAAAGCGGCCGGTCTAATCGGTAATCGCCCGCACCGCACAGCGTGCGTGCTTATTGTTTTTTCGGCTTTCGTCGCCCCATTTCGAGTCTTACCCGGTAGTCGTCGCCGCCGCGAAAAAGGGCCCACACACTATGCAGTTTGTTGTACGACAAGTTGTACTACAGATTGGACAGACAATCGGTGTAACAAGTTGCTTACTATTTTGCCTACATAAATATTGTTGAACGACAACGCCACAGACTATGCAATTATCGTTTCGACGGACGAATCTACTTGGGCTGTACAACTTGTCGTACAACAAGTTGGATAGTGTGTGGGCCGTTTAACGTGTAAGCGTCTAAGCGTAATTGCGTAATCAGTTCAGTCTTGTATCTCCAGCGCTTGGATGTTTTCGGGTCGGAAAGACGGTCAATGCGTCGTAAACGGTCCACACACTATGCAACTTGTTGTACGACAAGTTGTACAACCCAAGTAGATTCGTCCGTCGAAACGATAATTGCATAGTCTGTGGCGTTGTCGTTCAGCAATATGTGGGCAAAATACTAAGCAACTTGTTGCACCAATTGTCTGTCCAATCTGTAGTACAACTTGTAGTACAACAAATTGCATAGTGTGTGGGCCCCTTTAGCATCGTACTCGGTGGGCAAATTCGCAAAAATAGAAATTGAATGTTGACCGAGTAGTTTGGTTGTATTTTCCGTTCGCTTTTTAACCCCGACGCAAAAAGAGGGGTCTTATAAGTTTGAGGTGTGTGTCTGTGTGTTTGTGTGTCTATCTGTGGCATCGTAGCTCCTAAACGAATGGACCGATTTTGATGCGGTTTTTTTTGTTTGAAATCTGACGTGATCGAGATGGTTCTTAGCTATAATTTATGAAGATCTGTTCAGGCGTTGTGTCGGGGGTTACTCAAAATCTTGAATTTTGTTACTTGTTGTTTATTTTTAATCCCCGGCGCAAAAAGAGGGGTGTTATAAGTTTGACGTGTCTGTCTGTGGGATCGTAGCTCCTAAACGAATGGACCGATTTTGATGCGTTGTTTTTGTTTGAAAGCTGACGTGATCGAGATGGTTCTTAGCTATAATTTATGAAGATCTGTTCAGGTGTTGTGTCGGGGGTTTCTTAAAATTTTTAATTTTATTACTTGTGGTATAAATAAATATGTAGATGGTACTATTATATTTTGCACTTGTTGAGAGATAGGATGGTAGGACACCTTCTAAGACACGAAGGAATAGTTCGCGACATACTAGAGTCAGAGATAGGAATAAAAAGAGGTAGGTGTAGGCCTAGATTAGACTACTGCTCTCAAATAGTTAGGGATGTAGGATGTTCTACTTTTAGGGAAATGCGTAGGTTAGCTCAGGATAGAAAAGAGTGGAAGTACGCATCCAACCAGTCTTCGGACTGAGAACCTTATGATGATGATTCTCGTTAAATTCTAGAAATTTTAAGTTTAGTTGTACTTTTTTGAAATGTTTTTTATTAAAAACCTTAAAAAATCCGGTTTGTATTTTATTAAAAAATAAATTAAAAAATTACCTACATGTATGCATAAAGTATAAAAAATGGGTGTTTTCTGTCTCTCAAAAAAATTGGGCCGATCGATGCCAATGGTTTCCCGAGCCGGTAAAACCTTCCCCACCCGCCCGTGGTAGACAGTTTCTTGTTTAATAGAAAATTATTATTTGGAATCAAAGTAACTACCCTTCACACAATAAACGCGCATTTATGATAATAATGATAATAATATAATTAATAATAATCTTTATTATCAGCACAATTGACATGCAAAATATGTATATTATTAGTGGTAATTAGAAGAAAAATAAATTAAAATACTATGCCGGCAAAAGGCGAGGTAAAATCTGATTAGTCAGTCTTCCACCTATAAACCTTGGGTGAAGAAGAAAGGAAAAGCAACCGAATGAAAAGAATAGAAAAGAAAGTAGGAAGAAACTGAAGAAAAAATGAAAGGGAGAAGGAGGAAAAAGGGAGATGATCTTCCTAATAAACAGCTTGTCGTAGAGAGCCAGATGCATGCTTAGATAAATCAAAACTGAACTTGATTATAACTTTCACCTCAAGTATCATTGACTATCAAACAGTTTACGATATAAAGCCCTTCGGAACGCTGCATTAAGTATTTTAATTTTTACTAATTTCTTTGAAATAGGCATTAAAGTAATTTGAAAACACATACAAGAATGATCGTTCGGATAAGGCTGTTTCATGATACTTACGGAGGCGTAAGCAGTATATTAAAACGAGTATTTAAATAATGTGTAGGGCTGCGGAACAAAAGTTTTTCATAAAGACAGGAGAGTGTTTTAGTATCAACAAGTTTTTTCACAAACAAACTGAATGGAACAAACGCCGATTCTCCATTTTCAACCATTTGGTTTAAATCAATTTTTGCGATATGTGATAGAATTTCTTCGCATCATAGATCAACCTGAAGCAACTGTTTTGCCGATCTTGATAACTATTCAAGCAACTATTGTAAACAGGTGCACAATAATTAAAATAGGACAGCACGAAGGTATCACAGAATTGTGTTTTATGTTTTGTATATTTTCTGTGGGAAAAAATATTTTTCAGACTCCTAAATCTTAAAATCCGGTCTTTATATCTAAAACTATTATCTATAATGAGGCCCAAACTCCAGGCACAGTTGACAAAGGAAATCCTGTTATAAATTTTTACATTAATAAAACTCCCAACCGCATCAACGTCCTTCTTCCTACTAAAAGTCAATAAAATAGATTTGGCTGGGTTCAGGTGCAAATTATGCTGCCTAGAGAACTTGCATATCACTTCCAGATCAGAATTCAGTTTGAACTCAGCTAAATGTAAGTCATCAATCTTAAAAGAGTAGTATACTTGAGTATCGTCAGCATAGCTATGAATACTTAATACTTAACTGATTGCGACAGCTGAGAATCGTAAACTGCAAACAGCAAGGGACTCAAAATTGAGGCCCTAAGGCACACCCTGCACAATCGAAAGACTCTCCGAGCATTCTTTATCCGTACGCTTTGACTTCTGGAAGAAAGGTACTCAGAAAACAACTTCACTCCACTATCAGAAACACCAATCTATACATCTATACATATAAATAAAATTGAAGTGTCTGTCTGTGATTTCGAAGTAAATGCTTTTTTCTAAGCTCATATGATTCTTCGCACTTTACCAAAACATAAAATCGCATTTTTCAATTTTTTGTCTGTCTGTCTGTCTGCCTGTCTGTTTGTCCGGGCTAATCTCGGAAATGGCTGAACCGAATTTGATGAGACTTTCATTATCAGGTAAAGGACTTTGCAGAGATTATTATAGACTACTTTTTATTTCGGAAATATTCAGGTTTCCTGTGTATAGAAATTGAAAAAATGTAGAAATTAGGAGTCGGCTTGCGTCACGCGCGTACTATGAACACGTTACGTGCCATATACATAAAATAAATAAATAAATAGATAAATAAATAAATAAATAAATAAAAATTAATAAATAAATAAACAAATAAATACATAAATAAATTAATTAATTAAAAAATAAATAAATATAAATATTTGCCATTGTGCTTCTTTCTTTGGCGCAGCAACGCGTGCCGGGTACCGCTATACAGAATGTTTTTTATGTGGTGTTAACATGGCTACCTTTTTAATCTTAATAGATACAGGTTCGGTTAAATGGGAGAAAAGTTGCGTCTATTAAAGCATAAAGAAGTGCCGTTTGCAGAAGTTGATTATCTCTTTTCGTTTTTGAGATAATCGAAAAAGATTAAAATTTTGAATTTTACATTTGCGTTTATATTTTCCTTATTTGGCATTCAATCTTCAATCTGCAAAAACTTTCTTGGACGACTTTTCATCCTCTTTCCATCTGTGGTAGCAGAAAGTACCTACCACGTTTCATTTCTTCAGAATCATCATCAGGTTCATTTTTTCTTATGGCGCCATCTTAGATTTTTTCATCATGAAATAGCCCATTTTTTCTGAATAAAATGATATAACATATTTATAAGTTACTCTTTTTGTATACGCTCGCATAAACAAATAACATGTCAACCTTTTCGCATTAGAGTAATCCATTGTAACCCAATAAAACACAATCGTATTAAAAATGTTTCTTCACGTTCGAGTTGACAAATTAGATAAACTTTTGTTTCCACGGCAATTGTGATTAGATGGAAAAACAATTTTTATCATGTTTTATTTAAATTCTAGGCATAAATGCGATTTAAACATACAAATATGTTATATCATTTTATTCAGAAAAGAGTTGTCTATTTCATGGTGAAAAAATCTAAGATGGCGCCATAAGAAAAAATGAACCTGATGATGATAATGAAGAAACGAAACGTGGTAGGTACTTTCTGCTATAACAAATGGAAAGAGGATGAAAAGTCGTCCCAAGAAAGTTTTTGCAGGTTGAAAATTAAATGCCAAATAAGGAAAATATGAACACAAATAATGAGAAAGTCAAAATTTTATTTTTTTTTTCGATTATCTCAAAAACGAAAAGAGATCATAAACTTCTGCAAACGGCGCTTCTTTATGCTTGAATAGACGCAACTTTTCTCCCATTTAACCGAACCTCTATCTATTAAGATTAAAAATATAGAATTGTTAACACCACTTAAAAAAACATAAAAATCAATATTTGTTTGTTCGTATTGTATGCGCTGCCATGCCGTTCATCCCATTGCGATAAAACTTAGTCAACTTATTGCTCGCACTTGCGCGAAGGTTATAGGCTCGGTTATAGGCATAGTACAATTAACTTACCGTGTCGTACCGGGAAATGTACCTATTTGAAAGAATATTTCTGCAATTCTGCAATATTTTCTTTCCTTTCAACATAATTTAAAAATTGACAATCGGCAATAGGTGGCGCTCGTCGTACCGGGAAATATATTTGAAAGAATATTTCTGCAATTTTACAATATCTTCTTTACTTCTTTCCTTTCAACATAATTTAAAAATTGCAGCAAACATCAAACGGCAGCAACGCGCCGGGTACCAGCTAGTAAACAATAAAATTGACTTTAAAATTTCGTGATCTGCCATGACAAAGGCCTTACTGAAGTTGTAAGTCGAACAAAATTAGTATAGTTATCAGGTTACCACTATCGGGTGCCTCCAGAATGTCATCGGTTATTTTAAGTAGCGCAGAAGTACAGCAGATCCCAGCCGCTCGAAACTTTGGATATGAGTGTCACGTTAGCATGTTTCCAGTTGTCAGAAAGAGTATTTTCAAAAATACACTCTTATTTATTATATGAGTGACAAATGGCATTATATTCGGACAACACAACCTAATCATTTGGGCATTTGGCATTTGGCATTTGGACATCCCAGCCCCCATGGATAATTGCCCCTACTAGCTACTACCCTACTACCTCTTTACTATCAACAGTCACAAACCCGAAATCAGATTCACTGCACAGTCTACTTCCGCTGTAAAAGTCGTGAAGAGATTCATCAGCTGTACCCAAGCCAGAAGCATCCTCAATGAAATCTCATTAGCGTCCAAAAGATGATCCGGGATATCAGTCTGCGAGCTCTTACCAATATTTCACAATTTTAATTTTTTCCAATAAATTTAAAGTAAGCTCTCTGTTCACTTTCCATTGCAGTAGCCATTGCTCTGCGGAGCAAAGCGTAATATTCCCCGTGGTGTGGAAATTTGATTTTTTTTGAAACGGAACTTTGCTCTATTTCTTAGGGTTGTGGTCCAGTGGTAGAGCGCTAGACTACAAATACAGCGGGAACGGATTCAATCCCTAGCGTCCGCAGTCCCTAAATCTGACCGTCTTTCCGTCTCTGGGTCGACTCAGCCTAAGGAAATGAGTACCTAAGGTAAAACATGTGGTAATAAAAGGCGGCTTGAGGCGTAGTGCTTGCCCCACTGCCTTCTGAAATGTACGAGGCTAAATTAAGCATTTCAACCGAAACAGTTTCATAACCCTATTTATAGCAACCGATGTTAACCCAAACCGTTTCCGGCCATGTTTGTAAAACCAAAAAAAAAACCTAAACCGTTTTCAGATTCCCAATACCGTTTCCGAAATCCAGACCTATTCAAAAGTTTTCAAAAACCCAAACCGAAACTCTTATAAAAAATTCACAGACCTCGCATCTTACGCAAGTATCATAGGCGTATTGAAAATACCGACACAACTGCTCGGTTTCTAAGATGTCCAACAAAAGTGATCTGTGCCGTTTAAATTTGGTATATTATTGATACAATAAAATAAAAGAAATTATTTGTGACAAGCACAAGGCACATAGTCAAACTGACGCAATACGTAACAAAATATTAACGCATCCGTTTTGTACTCCAACGCGGTACTCGCGCTCGCCGTACCTTAGTTTACGTATGCCTAGCGCTCTGATATTATTAAGCCTCGACTGCGCGCGTCGCCGACATACTTTTATTGCAACGCGATATCCCTCTTAAACGGTACTCCCGCTCGCCGAACCTTAGTTTACATCTGGCTAGCGCTCTCCGCCCAATATTATTATTAGCGGCCTCGACTGCGCGCGCCGCCGACAGAATCTGTCGCGTGTCGATACATTTTTCGTAAGATGAGTCCCATATACACGCGCCCAGAAGTATTTTCAATATTAAAATGAACGGGTTTTCAGTCCCTAATTTGTATGTCAACTTCTACATAAATACTGGCGAGACCGTAAAGACGATAATACGTAATACCTATACACTAATACACAATGTTGTATTTATTAAAGAACAAACGGTGGTTACAGAAATTCAATAGGAGCGTAGAGAAATAGGTAGATAGTTTGTTGTTAGGGTAGGTATGAGTATTACATAAAAATTAAGAAATTGGAATAGAAATTTAATATACTGAACTGAATGTGTGGCAGCTTTAGATAATGTCTGACCGTCTGACAGCGTTTGATTTGCTCATTGGGTTATAGTAGAAATTATCAATTAATGACCCATTGCTATCAAAACAAATCTGTAATTGCTTTTTATAAAACTAGGCACCACACATAATATTTATTTCTAAGCTAATTTATTTTTTTCGTTATGGATGAAATGCATAATATTAAATGATTAATGCAAATAAAACCAAAATCTCCATTATGCTGGAGGGCTTGAGAACAGAGTTCAAACAAATCGGAAACCGAAAAGAAAGATTCGGATTTCTGCTGTATTTGGAACAATGGAACTAAAACAAATAAAAACGCATGGCCTAGTCGTATTTGACAAAATGAAACGACTGTTATGTTCGGGAACGGTAAATTTAGAAATTCTAAGAGGACACTTAAAAAGGTGGTGCTGCAGACCCAAAATGAATATACCTTATGTAGAATAGGTTAGCAATACAGGGGTAGATATATAAACATAAAAAGTTAGGAAAAAATAATTTTATGGAAACAATAAAGAATTTGATCGATAAGATGGAATATGACGCATTCTGAAGCACTATGAATTAGTTCGTCACATCCTAGGCAGGCAAAGATAGCAATAAAAGAGGGGCAGATTAGACTACTGTTTCAAATGGTTTTAGATGTAGGATGTTCTACTTTAAGGGGAAAGCCTATGTTAACAACATAATTAAGAAAACTAACTACTTACGAGCTACTACCTGCTTAGATTGAACTATGTTCTTTATGGAGCAAAACACCGGAATCATTTTGCTGCATGTCGTACTATTGTACTATTGAATTTCTAAACTTATTTTTACTGGATACAAAAGATCAACTACTCGGATGAAAATTTGAGTTTATTTATTCGTATCAGTGCAAACACCAAAATGGCATTCATTAATAAATATGGATACGATTAATAAATTAAGGTTGTATATTCAATTTATTTACAATTGGGCAAAATTTTATTTTCTTATAATTTCTCCTAATTGCCGCTTTTCATGAGTTTTGCATCCGAAAATTTAAAGTGAAATGTCAAGCTCATTAATTCGGGGTCGACTTTGTTTTACTTTATTAAAAACATAAACAATAATAATTGGTTTGCAGTATTCTGCGCCCACATTGTAAACAAGGGAACAAGACAGGCCAAAAATAACACCCCATTCCACATTCGTATTGAAGATTGTAAAGTTTAAGTACTACCCAAATGTTCCTTGTAACTCGCAACTTAACACGTCGTGGTGTGGCTGCTCAGAAAGTTTGTTTGTATAGCGTTTGAGGCATCGACGTCACACGCGTCTCATTTGACACCAAGAGGCAGCCAGTTGGTCGCAGACCTCTT
The DNA here is from genome assembly GCA_963966045.1 of Xestobium rufovillosum. Lineage (NCBI taxonomy): Eukaryota > Metazoa > Arthropoda > Insecta > Coleoptera > Ptinidae > Xestobium > Xestobium rufovillosum. Next base: position 18,107,144 of record OZ014499.1, on the reverse strand, counting down.
TTCAAGCCGCGGAAACAATACCAATTATTTGTATTGGCTTATGTTATTACAATGGAATAACATTCTATTTTTGGGTAATCAATAATAACTAAAAGTTCTATATTCGTAAACAACCACTAAGTATTGTAGCAAATTGAAGCTTAATGAGATTTTTATGTTCCACTAATAGAATAATTTCCTTATACCGTTCGTTTTAACCCGCCTTAATCTTTTATTAATGTCATTCATTCATCATTTCATATCCAGCTATTTCTGTTTGTCACTGGTTTGTTTGTTAATGCAACGCATTTCGGCCTTTTGGATCGAATACGTGTTTGTATTAGGAATCCTTTGGCTGGATATCTGAGTGGTTTGTTGTAAATTAATTTTCTTCATCATGGAACAAGCCTCTTGCAAGATGTCGTCATTATTACAATTCACTGCTTGTCGGAGCAGATGATTGAGATGTTCTTCAGCGTTTGCAAAAGCTTTGGAAATAATGTTCACGAAGTTGCTAATTTTGTACGAATTACAGGGCTTCGGTGATCGGCAGTATCTTATTCTGGATAAACTGCATGTTGATGATGCTAGAATGAGCAACGTGGCTCCACAACGCCACGCCATAAGTGAGTGCTGGACGGATGGTGGCCAGGAAAAGTTTTGTTTCTTATGCGAAAATTAAGTTTACGGGTCTTCAACAGTGGATAGACTACTTTGATGGTTGCGTGACTTTATGCTTGATATTATTGGTGTGAGTCCTGAAGGTGAATCACTTACCGAAGATGACGCCCAGGTACTTTTGCTTGATTTATGGGAACCAGAAGATGTCGTCGTACTGGAGAGTTTCTGGATATAACCGCAGGAGCATGGACATGTCAGCTTGTCATTTTTCTGCAATAACTTTGATCGTCCATTGATGGAAGCAATATGTTGCAGTTTGCAATCTTCGATCGGTTAGATTGGAAGACTGAGCTGCTTATTATGACAGTGTCATATGCTTACAGGCTGTAGTCTATCCCAGGAATGCAGGGCAAGTCAATGATGTAAAGGCTGTACAAAAGAAAGCCCAGGACGGTCCCTTGCGGCACGTCTGCTCTGATTGGCTTGATTGTGGACATCTCATTGTTGATTCATTCAATGAACGTTTTGCTTTGTAGAAAAGATCGAGAAATGTTCAGTGGTGTGCCCATGCCCATGTGCTTTGCAGATGTCCAGTAGTAATGTCTTTGTGTTGCATGACATTTTTCATGATTTCTGTTACTCGAAGAATTTGCTGGTCTGTAGAATGGAAGCCAAATTGCTCGTTGAGAAGTAGAGATTTAATTATTCAACATTTCCATTCGATCGAGGGCGGACAACTTTCCCAGTATTTTCCCAGGCTGACAGAATAGGCTGATAGGCCGATGATTTTCAGGCCTGGTGGGATTTCTTCCTGGTTTTGGGATAATTATTTTGACCGGACATTCCATCATTTTTGAAAATATTGTCTACGGAAGCAGGAATTGATTATATTCGACAGCATTACCATAGACTTTTTAGGCAAATGCCTCAATGCTAACGTCATTAGGTTGTCTTTGCCAGAGGCTTTTTTGTTATGAAGTTTTGTGGAAATTCACAACGGTTCCTTGAATGTGGCTTGACGGATGCTGAGTGAACGATATTTTTCAGGAGATGGTTAACGTGATCCAGGTGTAACTGTTTGCTGTTTCCATTTGAAGGAGGTTGAAGGGAACACTGAGATTCAATTCCCCAGGCTAATACCTGTGCCATCCGCAACTTGAAGAGGAGGAATAACTGAAAACATCTTTCGTCTAAGTAATTTTCAAAACATAGTTTCGCCATCCACAGAAACAACTATAAATAGGTATAAAAATTGACGAACCTTTCTCCAAAAAGATCGTCGCCTTCGGGAATTTTACAAAGGCTCTTCTGACACTTCTAAATGATTGAATTTTACTCGGTTCGTTGTGGTACTGTGGACGGAGACTATCGGCCCTGTTATTATTATTATTAATGTTGCTTTTATTATTCGTATCCAACCTATATATATACGTATAAACGAATAACAAAACAACGAGGGAAAGACGTTACAATTGAAATAACGAACATTAAATTTAAAAGGTAGACATTACTTGCCTTCAAGCAATTCGAGCGGCTAGCGTGTAGCGTCGATGAATTACCAGTGAAAAGGTTACTCCTTAATAGCCTAGGACATAGTGGTTTGGCGTAAATTCCCTATGAATGCTTTATAAGTTAGCCCCGCACACAAAAACAGTGGCAGAATTTAGTTACTGTGTCACTGTCTTTGACGTGTGGGGTTAACTTAGAAAGAATTCATAGTGAATAGTGTAGTACTTTAAGGTTTTGGCCCACAAAAAAATGTAAATCTGAAAATTGCCTTAGGCAAAATTGAACAACATAAAGCTTCTAGAAACTCTACTGTCGGTTTCATCGATCCCAGTAAAGCAACTCTGGCATATAAACGACAACAGGTTAATTTACGTTGGTTGAAACTGGTGATAGTATTCTCAAATAAACAATGGATGCATACAGAATAGGTCTTGAACCTGGAAAAACATTTAAATCTAATAGTATATTATACACGAGTTTATAATGAATGCTATTTTTACCGAGGATGAAGTTTACAACACGAGCGAGTGAAACGAGCGAGTTTTGTAATCATCCGAGGTAATAATAGCATCATTATAACGAGTTGTATACTATACTTTGTCCACGGCTAGCAAAACAGATTCCCAGAAAGAATTTACCTTCATTTCCCTTCTCCAGTGAAAGAAAGATTCATACATACGCTCTCAGGTATAATTTTCTTGGTTTTTTGGGCAATGAATCTAATGAGGCAAGTTCTGCAGCTTCTCTTATTGCTGGTGCTGTTAAAGAATAGTATATTATTATATGAGCGATTATGACAACCATTATTCACGAAGATGATGTTTGAGCCCACGAGCCGAAGGCGAGTGGCTCAAATCATCTGAGTGAATAATGGTCATAATCGCGAATATAATACTATACTTTTTCTACACCTATTAAACAAATAAATTAGACTCAAATTTGATAACTTTAATGGAACACTATCATAATACATTAATTTTTATTTTTCAATGGACTAGGTACTTACTAGGAATATATATTGAAATTTGTGCGGTTAGTAATATATAAATTTGGAGTTGTCCCTTCCATTGTTAAATTCTGGCAGTTTTAGTGGTTGAATTGTTAGTTTGTACGGATTAATGGGTACCTACTCGACCGAAGTGCATACGTTGGAAAACGTAAACAAGTAATATGGCGAGATACACTAACTTGGCTGTCACCCGAGCGATTGTCAGCTCCACCAAGAGTTGATCGCGGTCGATATAAAATATCATTGGATCAGGGAAACAGTGATTATTGAATCTATATTTGTGATTGGCCGAAATGCCGTGAATTATGATTTCATAATTCACTACAGTGAATTATGGATATGATACTTCACGAAGAAAATCGGAATAATTGTCATATAATTAAATAGGTGTAGAAAAACCTCGTTTTCACTCTCACTACTCATTATATCTTCTTTTTTAGAATATGCATTTCAAATTTAAAGCAAACCATGCCGATTTGACGTTTCAATTTGAACTGACACATCGCGATCCCGGCCTACTAAATAAATGTAAAAAAGGGTCAAAGCGATGTCCCTATTGGTGTAGTGAATAATATTCATTAATCACTGCAGTGATTAATGTATCTAATTATGATTGAAGAAACACAAATATAAAGAGTATATTATAAGATAGTCGTGGACAAATTTTTTTATACATTTTTCTAAGCTCCTGTTACATGGATATCTATCTTCTGATAAACGTTTACCTGTAAAACAGTAGTAAGAACTGTTGAGAAGGAAAAAGTGTACTTCTAACAAATCAAAACTAAAAAAAACGTTGAAGTCAGGTAAATTTGGGTTTCATCAGTGTATTCAAGATCGTCTTGATAATATTTTTCTACTATTTATCAGTTATGGCAGATCCTTCCTCAATAATAGTCGGGAATTCTGAAGCATCCTGTTTAACATGGGAAATTTGAAAATTGCGATTTCTATGTCCCCAAAGTGTTTTAAGGATATTCCGAGTATCAGGACACATACAATGTGCACCAGAGAACGTTTTTGTGCAATAATTTTCAAGGTTTAACAAAAAATGTAAAAAATATTTCCAAAAATACAATATTGCGTAGGAATCAACTAAGTTTAAATACAAGTGTAAAAGATCACGCCAGCCGTGTCGAAATGGTTTAGTGAGTGTAATCGCAGCACCGCAGACATTGCATCGGGCATACGGAGGTTCGAATCCAACGGCGGTTAATTCTTTTTTTTTGTTCTGTTATTTTGAATGAACGGCGATTGATTTATATCAGTAAAGATGCATAATTAAACGCTTTATAATTTTTAATTAAACTGGAAATGGATTTATTAGAAAATTATTCACATTATCAAAGGCTGTAACATTGGAACGATACCTAGAAAATTAGTTATTTATTCACATAAAGGTTTTAAAACTTTGTTTGTGCATTTCAATTTGCAACATTAACTGCATTTAGTTGTAGGCATTGATAACAGCTACTAGGCAATAATCGTGTCTGAAAACAACTCTCGAATAAAATATTTATAGTGGTTCTAAAAAGGACCGATTGGGATGATTTGCTTAAAGAAAATGCTCAAACAGCTCTTCATTTTGTACCATTTCCACTTTAATTAAAAATTATAAAGCGTTCAATTATGCGTCTTTACTGATAGAAATCAATCACCGTTCATTTAAAATAACAATACAAGTAAAAAAAAAATAACCGCCGTTGGATTCGAACCTCCGTATGCCCGATGCAATGTCTGCGGTGCTGCGATTAAACTCGCTAAACCATTTCGACACGGCTGTCGTGCTTTTTTACACTTGTATTTAGATTTAGTTGATTCCCATGCGATATATTTTTGGAAATAGTTTTTACATTTATTGTTAAACTTTGAAAATTATTGCACAAAAACGTTCTCTGGTGCACACTGTATGTGTCCTGATACTCGGAATATCCTTAAAACACTTTGGGGACATAGAAATCGCAATTTTCAAATTTCCCATGTTAAACAGGATGCTTCAGAATTCCCGGAACAGACGGTAGAGCAAATTCTGAATTAGAAATGGTCTAAAGGGATAAAGAAGGAGGCTTGGAATCTGCTGGACAAGCACAACGTGTGCTGTGTTCAGCGAGCAGAGGAGGTTCACTTGCAGCTGCCGTGAAACAGTTTGTTATGAAGATGCAACAGAGGCAATGAAAAGAGTTTGTGGGCTTGGATGATCTCCGTAAGAAAATATATGCACACACTGTAGCAAAGCAAACGGTGACAGAGTTTGTATAAACTTTTCATTGACCAGAGTACTGAACCATATCCACACCTACAGGTTGGTTATGTAGATTGTCTCAACTAAATTCTTCAAGCTTAATTTTCCGTTTCCGGTTTGCCCGATGAACTGAGTGTGGAAGATGATTGTCTATTCCTACCGATCTCCCTCACACCGGACGGACTTTTTCATTTCATTTCTTGTTCCTACTATAAGAGTAACTCATTATTCTTGTTGGGCAGCTAGTCTACCGTATTCAGTGACATGCGTCTATTTTAGGAAAATCTTAGTGATAACACTGAAAGGTAAATTTATCTGCACTCCAACGTTTTCCTCGATTTGATTGGTTTTTTGCATCTTTCACCGTACCCTGTACGTTTGGATATGTCCTAATTCAAATATTCATTTTACAGATAAACGCACCAGAAGACGAATTCTACGTTGGAAGCATAGAGAGTTGCTTTAGGAAAATTCCTACAAATCTTCAGCTTCAATGCATTTTTCTAGGTGAAAATCTTCACGTCCTCTTCTTTGATTCCCTAACTAACTTAGTAACTCACCATTGTTTTTATAATCATTGCTACTTAAGCTGGCGTTGCTCACAAAATCTATACGAAATTCTTGGAGTTCTTGGTGAAATTTCCCCAAATATCCGTCGCCTGTAAGCGTGTTGCAGAACCAAGCAATTGAGCTATGGTCTATTGGTGCTCGCTTATGCAAGGGTCTGATCGTCTGATGCATTGTAGAGCACTCATCTCACCATGTTGCTCAGTATCTCCCAGTTTGAAATCGAAGCTTTTAAGTTCTTCAAGGTCGCTCGTGGGAAACGTGATTTTTGGAATTTTCATGTTTTCCAATCTTTCGCTCAAATGTACAAGTGTAAGTTTCTCTTTCGGTTGTATTTGAGGCTCATTTTTCCTGTATATTAACGAGAATGTCCATTTGAAGATCCATTCCTGCCTGGCTGGCTTTTCCAACGACGTGTCAGAAGAAAGGAAACTCTTTCCAGATTCTAACTCTAGCGCTAATAATCCCCAACTTATTGCTATTTTCTTTCCCCCATTTGAATAAAATTCAACTACATATTTCCATTTTTCGACTTACTCTGCAAAATGCGTTCGATGTTCCCGAGATACGAACTTTCAATGTCGCTTACTTCTATTTTGGTTTAAATTGAAAATTAAGTTGATTGAAAAGGGTGGGATTTTATGTGGGTGTTAAATACAAATAAAATGCGTCCTTTTTGGAGCGCTGAGTGAAAACACCTGCTTCTGATTGAATATTCTAAAAGAAGATAGCATAGATGTCTATTTTCTGTTCCAATTATAAACAGATTTAAACTTCTGAATATTTTACAGTTCTCGAATCCTTTACATCTTGCAAGTATATTGACACACGGTTCTTTATGCAGACAAGTTCTTGACGAATGCGGTGCATTTTGATTATTGTCGCAGAATTTCGTTCTTTTCCTGAGTTATTACTTTTCTTTATTATTCGTTATTTTATGCAGTATTCAGAATACACTACAGCCAAAAGCAGTTTATTCGTTGCCATGATCAATTTTTTGAGTTATCATAATGATATCAACACATTTTTAATTCAATAACGTTTTTAAATGAATTAAGTTCGTGTTCATGAGATAAATTTGAATTACAAGTACTTCTTAGGTTTCCACAGGACAAACCCCATCCCTGCAGTGCTAAGCTAATGAGGTGATTTGTATAAAGATAATGGTATGGAAGTACGGACTAGTTTGTGGAAAGTAGTGGTTTGTTTTAAATAAAAATTAAGTCTCTGATTTTGTGTTCAAAACAGTAATAAACTTCTTTGTTGAAGATATTGTTTTTCTTTGATGTAGGTACCGTCTTTCAATCGAAACGAAAACTGCCAACAATGTCGATGACCACAGTTGTCGATTTATAATTTACTGACAATTTGTTGACACTGTCGCCGACAAATGCTGCTTTGGTGGAATTGGGCAAAGTCTGGTAAACTTCGGCAAACATCAACGTGTGTGAAACCATCGTTTTATCACTCTGTAGAATGGGTTGCCGCCTTTCATGGTATGTAAATTTATTTTAATATTGTTCGATTCGGTTTATGCGCTCCGAATCTTAAAAAAGCAGAAAGAGCAATAAATTTTAGTTTTCTACAAAAGGTAGACTGTCGAACAGGTGATTCTGCCATATGAACATTTTGATGTATGTTTTCATATTGTTATTAACAATTTGGACACAGGTGCCTGATCATTTGCAGATTGGTGTTATTATCATTTAATACAAATGATTCACTATCAATTCTTTATAAGTTAACCCTATACACTCGGCCTATTTTAACTCGCTTTAAGGAGCATCAAGCTCATTACAAATTTCATTTAAATGCCTTGGAAAGTATCGTGATACATAGAAATAAACGCAGTTGTCTTAACAGCAATAAATTATGGTCCAATTCCAAATTCGACCCTGTGCAGGTTTATCAGGTAGAATTATTAGCAATAAATACTTTCCTGGCTACCCTTCAGTCCTATAAGAAACGAAAATTTTATTGCACCTTTGTTGCAAGAGTTCTAAGAAACTATAGGTTTATCGATTCATATTTTTTGTGTGCCTGTGTTGGGGAGGAGGGAGTGAAGGAGGTATTTGTAGCAACATAGTGTAAGTTTTAGATTAATCTTCAAATCCTGAGGATGCTGACGTCAGCGAAACACGTGTCGAATTTAATTACTATACTATCTTTTGGCGTGACCTGTAATTTGACGATTTGACGATTGCAACCTATTAACAAATGAATATTACACGTATATCTGAGCTGAACTTAGAAGAATTCATACTGAATTTCTTTAAAAGTTCTCGATTCAACCGCTGAGTATACAAATAATTGAATTCTAATATTTGCGTATATTTGCAAATTTTCACTTTTATTTATTTTCTCTGAGTAGAGTAAAGTGGATAGTTCTGGATACAGCCCCCACCACTCGACCTTGACCTTGACCTCGGGCAATGACCTTCATCCTTGTCGGAGGCCAAGGTCAAGGTCGATGGGTGGGGGGTGTATCCAGAACTATTCACTTACGTTCCAAGGTTAAATCCACTCCAAAGTCATTTTCAACACTCAAGGTCAAATACGCTCCAAAGTCATTTTTAACTCGAGGGCAAATTTACAATTCAAGGTAAAATCTGTTTCAGGACTATTTTTCAGCTCAAGGTCAAATTGAATTCAAGGTTATTTCTTCCACTTACGTTCCTTGATCATTATTAACTCGACGGCAAATAAGTGTCTCAAGGCCATTCCCAATTCAAGGTCAAAGCTGCAACAGAAGTTTCTACGACTGTCATCTTCTAGATTCTATAGGTCGGCTGAGGCATGGTCAATGCATGAATGGTATATTTTGTAGATAAATGTTTCGGCAGTGGTTTTTGCCAAAGTATAGCCCAACGTGCCCAGTCGGCATTATATAGCTTAGTCAAATTTGGACAACATTCGATTTTTTCGGCGGATTCTGAGAGAACAGAATTCGGAAAAGCTATTTCTACTACGTAGTCTATAATAATATATGTAGGTATAATATCTGGAGTCGCACTAGAAAATATGATAAATGATCTGATTAAACACGAGTAAGGAGGCCGGATTGACCATAAACTTTGAAAACATAATGCCTGTTAAGCAAGAACTAAGGATTGAAGCAGACGGGAACCAACTGAACTGGATAGAAGCTATTATATCTGGGTCAGAACATCTCCTTTAAGGATAGGGCGGATAAGGAAATTAGCGCAGAAGGATTGCTGTGAGGGGGGAGTGTTTCTGGACTCTGAAACATGTGTTTAAGTGGAATATACCAATAACTTTAAGAAGGTGGTGTTTAACAGCTGTGTCATCCTTGCGATCACTTATGGTGCTCAAGCGTGGTCACTAAACTATAAGAAATAAAAATATAAACTAGCGGTGTGTCAATTTAAGATGTAAAGATGCTAGGAGTGAGACTAAGTGACAAAATTAGACTGCACGAAATACGAAGAAGAACGAGAGTCGAGGACATTGTAATAAAGTGCAAGCTTCTGAAATGGAACTGGGCCACTGGGCGAGGGTACCTAGTTAGACTTTAAGATGAAAAATGGAAGCACAGCAACAGTGTGGGTGCCCAGAAAAGGTAGTGGTCGTAGAAGAGGAAAACTGGTCGTCAGATGGGCAGATTGTCTAGTTGAGATGATTGAGGATGCATGAGATCTGGTGACTCTTGATAGACGGTCAAAGGCTGAAGAAGAGGCTCTTGCTGTAATTGGGGATTAATTTTACAACTAATCTGTTTGTGACACATGTTCGTACCTACTAACTTTATGTCTTGGAAGAAATAAAAAATATAGAATTTGCTGAAATAATGAAAGAATATGAATATTCTTAACTTCATTGTTACCATCGAAAATAATATAGGGATTTATTGATGGTTTTACAAATTTGCTATTATTTTAAGCAGAACTGTACTTCTCGTGAATTCTTGACATTGCTTTCTCCAGTTACAGAAAAAAAATGAAATATTTGTTTAATAGAAAGTTTAATAAAAATTATTACATTCCCATTGTGCAGATTTCGATATTAAGCCGAAAGCGATTGGAACATTTCAAAGTATAATTTATGAAGGATTTGCTGACGTTCGAGCGACGACAACCTTCTCCGGCTTATTAATACTTAAATAAAAAAGCATAGACACTATACTCAACCCTGTGCACACTAAAATTAAATACAAACTGTATTTAAACCACCAGTCGTTTTCAATCACTTCTATATTTAAGAACCACCACACAAGACTCATCACGATATTCTCAGTAAACACCAGAATGAAAAATCCATTGTAAATAAATTTCGTTTTCTTAAATTTAATTTTGAATTCTATTAAACAGAACAAATAGACAAGGCCTATGAAAACAAAGAAAATTGCCTTTGCTCTTCGTACCTCGTCCGCTCGAACGTCATACAATAAAAGAGCAACCACAAGCGTGAAATGCGAACATAACAGCCAAATTACATGGCCAGGATAAAAATAAGCAAATGTTGATATTGCCAACATGCGAGCCAACAGAAAGCAGAACCACCACAGAAACGATATAGTTTTTCCTGCAAAATCATCTTCAGCTAACGCTTTTATTTCGCGTAATCTAGGAATGTCGAATAAATCAGTTTCGTCGATTGCCGCATCTCTAAATACGACCCTCTCCGGACCATCCACAACCGAGGTTTCCCTCACAATTGGTTCCTCTATATAAGTTACTCTAGGCACTTCAGACGGTTGCAAATAAAAATCGCTACTCCTTCTGCGTTCTAAGAATGTGGAAGTTGATGGTTGTTGGTCTTCCGGAAGCAAGTCAATGTCGGTTTGAATTGGTTGAAAATAAACTTCTGGCATTTTTTCAGGTTTCCTACTGCTTGCTTCTATGGATATATCGTACAGAAATTTGTATGGTTTATACCATGGATACTGCTTTCCCCCTAACTTCTGTGACTTGAATCTTTGGAATAGAGTGGTTATGACGGCCATTTTGAATAAATTCAGCAGAATACTCAATGCTTGGACATCGACTGAAAAACAAGAAAAATTAATTAACAAAAAAATAATTTTGAAACAATATTATAACAAATAAGTATCATACCAAATAAATATTATAACAGTTAAATAAATATCAAAACAATATAAACAAATTTGCACATGGCGCTTAAAACCATAAGAAGAAGATAATAATTTAAAAAGAAAAGGAAAAACGCCAACAAAATCCAAATCACCAGAACGAATCTTGGTTTAGTATAGACCACGGTTAGTCATTCCAGAAACCTATTTTCGTCGCCTTCTGCGCAAGTGAACAAACTTGTTGAGAACCGCTCGTCGACTGTAAACAGTAAAGTGACAGTTAATAGCATTAGCTGATTGAAACGAGAGGAAATGACAAAATAAGTTTTCGTCATTTTTTTCGTTAATATAGTTGCCGCTGATGTAAAGACGGTGACTTAGATAAGAGATATAAAATGTTTCGCGACGAAGCGTAACTGCATAAATTGTTTTAGTTCCGTTGCAGATACAGTAATTTGTTGTGGAAATTCTTCCACATTTTTAAATTAAAATTGATTGGTTTCAATCAATTTTACCTATATACTATAAAATAATTACTTTTATATTTCATTGCGTGTACATCTATAGGAGCTATGATCGACTTACCGATTTCAACAAAGTCAAAAACTTTCCAACTTGATTCTACTTATTTCGTGTTTCAAATAATAATTGTAAATACATCGTAATATAACCAGCGAATCTTATAAGTTATAATTACAATTTTTACATAATGCCCAAATAGGTCTCGACGGTCAAATTGCCACATTTCTTTAAATTCAATTTCCAATTTGTAAAACCAGGCTACAAATTTTCAGTTTCTCAATTTATATTTCAAATCTAACATAATTCGTATCTATTATTTTAATTTTTTCCATAATTAAACATTTTCAAAGCGAAATGTAGCAAAACAGATTCCCAATCGAAAAATCTTGCAGAAATTTGACAGGAAATAAATATTCCATTGACAGCGGCAATTTCAGAAAATTTAGTTTGCTGCAAAGCACTGCAGAGTTGCTCTTCCTGGCGTCACTAAAATCACTACCAGTGGTCCCAAAAAGATGTCTAATGACTAATCACGTGTCATAGTAAACCAGGAGAATAAATCAGCTGAACATATTTTTGGATAAAAATGACTTAATTATAATTATGTTTCTTCTCCTATTTTGATAGTACGTACTTCCTGATTCTAGTAGGATTAATAACGACATCGAAAATAATTTATTAAAACAGTGCAATGAAGTGCATTTTCTTGCTTTCAATTAAAAATAAGATGTATCCATCATAAATAACTATCACTGTATATTATAAGTTCATAGACTATATAGGGGGCTTTACACGATGCCAGTGACTTGTACAAGTTACTAAAATCCAGCACTGGACTTTAGTACTTGCTTAGTGTAAACAATAATAATAATAATAATAATAATAATAGTGTCTTTATTGTGTCAGTTACAATTGCATTTTATAAATCAAACTATGTAGATAAACAATAATCATAGTGTATGCAATTCCCACAGATAACTGAAAGAAAGGCTAGTTTAGGGCGAAGTTCAGATGGATGCCAAAGCACCCCCTGCTCTTCCACTTAACCCTACAGATCACATTAAATTAAATTAAATATTATAATAAACTATACCATTCGGAACAGACAACGACACCTGATACCAGGAATAAGAGTCGCCAAGGGCAAAAGCGATAAAATAGTCCGTGATAGCAACCGTACCAACATCGCAGACCACATAGTGCACCACACAGAATTACAATAAACAATTTTGGTTTTGTAACAGAAATCTATGTAAATGATTTTTAAAGTGAAGATAGGATAAATTTTTGAGATTTTCGGGCAATTCGTTATAGATTTTACAAAAGTAAACAGAGAAGCATCTACTGCACAAAGCAGTTCTGTATTGAGGAGGAGACAATCTGCCCTTAAATCTCACATTAATGTTGTGTACATCAGTTCTAAATTTTAGTTTCTCAAATAAATATGGTGGTGTTTTAAACAAAATAATTTTATTAACAAATCTACATGAAAGCTTAAGGAATCTGTGTTCCACATTTAGCCAACCACTAGTAATTAATTTATGTGATATATGGTCAAACTTTCTAATGCCATATATGTATCTCAAACAGGAATTTTGCATTTTTTGAATTTTATATTTGGTGGCTTGATCCAAACATGGAGAAAATACCTCACAACAAAAATTGAAATGTGAAAGCACAAGTGAGTTACAAAGTAATTTTTTTATTCCAATTGAAAGAATGTTTTTGTAAGAGTAAATAAGTTTTAGGTTGGCTAATGCTCGTCTCATGCACAGAGCAATATGTTCCCTATAGCGAAAGCTGTTGTCAAGCACCAGTCCCAGGTCTCTCACTCTTTCAACCACAGGTATGTCAGTATCGTTAATTCTTAACTGAATAGAAGGTAGTACACTTTTACAAAAATTCTTATTGCCAAATAATATAGCCTGTGTTTTACTCGGATTAATCAACAAAGAATGCCTTGCTGACGTGGTCGCAATATTCTGCAAATCCTGGTTTAAATTTTTTATTGCTTCTCGAAAATCATTTACAGGAAAACTGGAATAAATTTGGGTATCGTTTGCATACATGTGGTAGTCAGAATATTTTATGCAATTCACTATGCTACTTGTATACATTCAAAAGAGGAGAGGTCCCAAAATCGACCCTTGCGGAACTCCCGATGTAACCAAAGCACTCCTAGACATCTGATTGTTTACCCTGACAGTTATTTCCCTTTCAGATAAATAGCTAGTTAGAAGTTGTTTAGCATTTTCACTAAAACCGACATAATGAAATATAGATTTCAAAATATTAAAGTTAATAGTATCAAAAGCTTTGCTAAAGTCAAGTAAGAGAAGGATGGTCAATAAACCCTTATCCGTGGCTCTCATAATATCATAAGTAATATTTGCTAACGCAGTTGTACAACTAAAGTTTCGTCTAAATCCAGACTGTTTTAGAGGTAGAATCTGATAATGGTTCATATGTTCTTCAATTTGGTAAAACATAATTTTTTCCATTATTTTGGAGAAACATGGCAAAATACTAATAGGTCTGAAGTGCCCCAGCTCCAACGGATTACGCACCTTGGGGACCGGCGTGACAACAGCATGCTTCCATGTGATAGGAAAATAGTTTTGCATCAGGCAGCAATTTATAATATGAACAAGAAACTGCAACAAATACGGGCAACACGCCTTTATCATTACAAGGGTGATGTCATCTAGCCCAGGTGCATTCGATTTTATTTCAGTTAAACATTTCATCACTGCGCTAGAATCGACCAATTTGAATTTAAAAAACGAGTCAAAGGAGGTCTTTCTGTTATTGTTGTAGAATGCAATAGTCTCAGAAAAATCCTCGGTGAAAGTAGGCAGCTGTGTGAAAAAGTTTAAAAAACCATCTGCATTAGATATAGATTCTGTGGAAAATGTTTTGGATTTTGTGGAGATGTTCAAGGATCTCAAAAATTTCCATGACTGTGCAGAATTATTCGTTTTCAATTTACTTTCAAAAAATGCTTCCTTTTCTTTCCTAATTACTAGAGTTGTGAAATTTCTTATAGACCTATAATAATTTAAGTCATCCAAATGTTTACTCCTTTTATATCTAGCTTTAGCTTGATCACGTTGAGACATCAACAGTCGAGTATTGCAAGATATCCATGGAGATGGTTTTCTAGTAGCTCTGAAAGTTCGAAATGGAGCATGTGTGTCAAAGAGAGTTATAAGTGAATTATTCAGTATAGCAACTTTGTCGTCAATATTATTTACATAAAACATTTGTTCCAGTCCACAATCCATCAGATCTTTGTAGAATTCAGATTGTACAAAATACTTGAATGTCCGGGAAGAAATAAAACATGAAGGTTGGCGCCCAGTGTGCACTAACATACGACATTCTATAAGATCATGATCCGAAATATGACAACCAACAACACTCACATTCGACAACTTATCAGGACACGATGTTATGATATGGTCAATGAGACTAAAACTATTGTTAAAAACTCGCGTAGGGGACTCTACTAATTGACATAAGCCAAAACTATCTAAGAAATTGTTTAAAACATGCACAGCATCTAAATTTCTGTTCAGCAGATTGATATTTGTATCACCCAGTAAAATAATATCATCAAATATAGGAGCTAGCTCCAGCATAGTGTTCTCCAACTCACCAATGAAAGATAAGACATTCGTAGTAGGTGGCCTGTAGATCACAGAAACAGCTAATTCATTACTATCCCCGCAGTCAACGCGCAGGCACAGCTGCTCGATGCTATCAGAGGTATTGACAATCGTACACTTAATTCTATCCCTGACAAAAATAGCTACACCGCCGCCCCTGGACCGTCTGCTCCTGGTAAAACACCTGTAGCCATTAATATTGACAAGATTTTCTGTATCCTGAGTTAACCAAGTCTCGGACACAGCCATGATATCGCAATCTGTTCCAAGCAGTACATCCTGAAAATCCGTTAATTTATTCAGTAAGGATCTAACATTCAGATGCGCAAATTTCAAATAAGACATAAAAAGAGAGGAAAAAAAATACATATATATTATTTTCAACTACCTATACTTAGGGAAAGTAAGATATTACAATCCAATACACAAGTGGTAAAGAAAGAGAAAAAAAAGAAACAATAAAAAGAAGGGAAAATTAAAAAAAAGGAAAAAAAAAAAAAAGGTCGGTACTTAAATCAAAATAAGAGCCCCGTGAAATCGCCGCATTTTACAAAAACCAATCCTCTTGTTAAGAGAAAGAAAACAATGAAAACGACGAAAACAAAAGGCAGCAATTCCACTTTAAAGAAATTTAAGAACAATAAAAGTCTACTCAAATTTTTTCTTTTTATCCTCTGACAGGTTGTTTGTTTTGCTTGCTGCCAAGTCTAGTCTTCATTCCCGGAAGATTATCGGGACTGGCCTGAAAGTCTTGAGAAGGTAGCGGGAGCTCCTGGCTATTTAACCTCTGACTGCATAGTAATGATGCCTCTTGACCTGCACCATTATACAATAACTCCTGCGTCCTGTTAGTTGAAGGTTCCACCATGTCTATAGGAAACCCAGACTTGGCAATCTCCTCACGTGATATCTTTCTCCCAGAGACAGACAACAGGTTTAATGATAAATGCGCCCGATAGCCTTTTGATTTTGCTAGCTGGAGGTATGGTTTTAAAAATTTCCTGTCTTCGACCACTGATTTAGAAAAGTCCTCGGACACTGAAAAACCGCTACCCTTAAGGCACGCAGCACTTTTTATAATAGCGTCTTTCATCTTGAAGTTCACAAACTTAGCTATTATAGGCCTATAGTTCTTCCCAGCTGGTTGTCCAAGACGGTGGGCACGTTCTATTGCTAAGTCTCCGTTAAGGTCTAGTTTAAAAAATCTACTCAACAATTGAAGAACTTTCTTCTCAGACAGATCCCAGCTTTCTGGGGTATCTTCAGAAATTCCATAAAAAATAAGGTTATTACGCCGACTTTGATTTTCGAGCTGGTCCACTTTGCTTCTCAACTTAGAAACATCTGATTTGAGAACTGTATTTTCTGACTCGAGGTCCGTAAATTTTTTATTCATACGTAGAATTTCAATATCGATTTTATCTATCTTGTTTGTCAGGTTCTGCAGATGAACAAGTATTTGGTCAATTTTTTGTTCCATGGCAGTTTTTCTCTCTCCACAAAAAACTATATCAACAGCGAAAACACAAGAGCTTTGAATCGATCTGCACGATTTCACGAAAGTTACACAAGCTTCTTGTTTACACAGCACTATCACAAACCCGCAAGAAATAACTGTCCGAAAAAATTAGTTTTTCTATCAAAAAAATACCAAGATTTACTCAAAAATTCACGAGCGTCGTTGTCGATACGTACGCGTACGGTAGGTTAGTACTAAATTCCAGCAATGGTTTTAGATGAGACCTTATTTTCCCGACCAGACACCCCCCACTACCGCATAATTCCATACTTACGGTAACGGGCGTATTTTCTACTTAATATACTATTTTCGTAACCGTTGGTGGCTCACTGGTCAATGTGTTATTCTCCCAAGTCGCAAGGTTGAGGGTTCGCACCTCGCAGTAGTTCCTTTCTGTTATGATGATTTATCTTTTTTCTTTTGACCAAAAAATCGGTTCTGGTCCAAAAGGACAGCTAGGGTTCGCTATCACACCAGACAGACATCCACTCATTTGATTTTATAAATCTCCATTGTTTACAAGTTGTCGGTAGTGGGGGGTGCCAGGTCGAAAAATTAAGCTCTCGTTGGTTTTAGTAATGATTCCAGTCCAGTGAATAGAAAATACTTCTATTTACTGGAGCAAGTGGCTACCCCCACTCTCACTATCCTGTTAAGTAACGCTTGCAGCTGTGATTCCACCGGTTGGTTTTAGTAAATAACACCACTAGGTAGTTTCAGTTATTAAAGTGTGGTTATTATTTATCAAAATGTAATTTCTAATTTTGTTCTGGCAGGTAAAGTCATTCTCATTGTGGTGTCAGATCGCTGTATAGCTGACGATATTTTTCTCATAAGTACATCAAAGGAAGCAGGAGACATTCTCATACAATTTCTGTGTTCTTCAACGTCTTCAATGGCGAGTTCCTTTAAAAGCATGTTAGAAGCACCATGCGTGCTTCTCCTTGCCAGCCATTTTCTCACCCAAATCCTTTTCTTGGGAGTTGTTGTTAATTCACTCTGCAAAATGTGAATTAACTCCTCTATCAATACTTTTGCACATGATATGCTTCTTTTAAGTAAAACACATTTACGCTTCGAATTCATCATTTAAATTCAACCTTAATACGTGCCCTTAGACACAAATTTTGTTATTTTTGGGAGAGTTACTTGAACAAGTCACTGGTACCATGTAAATACAACTATCTTCAAAAACACTTGCTTTTAGTACTGGATTTTAGCGACTTATACAAGTTACCGGCACCATGTAACGCCCCCTTATGCTTTTGATTCTGCAGTGGGGTGCTGAACGAGAGAATTAATTTTCACCTTCAAGTACATAAGCAATATCCATTTTTATGACAAAAATTGGACCAAGAATATCACAACAGCCACATTTCAGAATTCAACCGATTCTCTGAAATACTGAAAGTTCTGTTTTGCTGCTACAGACCTATCACATCACTTGTCAATAAATGTTGCTTGCGAGACATTTTGCATTTTGCATTATCAACAAAATTCAAACTGCTTATGTATCTGAAATCTAAATAACTTTGTAAATCAAATACCCAAACAAAATTCTGAATTACGCTGTCAAATATATTGCAGAAAAATTTACAGACCTCGCATCTTACGCAAGTATCATAGGCGTATTGAAAATACCGACACAACTGCTCGGTTTCTAAGATGTCCAACAAAAGTGATCTGTGCCGTTTCAAGATGGTAGGTATATTATTGATACAATAAAATAAAAGAAATGATTTGTGACAAGCACAAGGCACATAGTCAAACTGACGCAATACGTAACAAAATATTAACGCATCCGTTTTGTATTCCAACGCGGTACTCGCGCTCGCCGTACCTTAGTTTACATCTGCCTAGCGCTCTGATATTATTAAGCCTCGACTGCGCGCGTCGCCGACAGAATCTGTCGCATGTCGATACATTTTTCATAAGATGAGTCCCATATACACACGCGCCCAGAAGTATTTTCAAAACTAAAAACTTAGTTCTTTGGTCGCGAGTAGCTTCTACAGTCTTTGATATTAAATAACATTGTTATTTTTGGAATAACGTAGGTACCTAACAGATTTTTGTATAAAAATTCCAATATGTTTAATCTAAGAAGTTACAATATCCATCATTGCTCTTGTTTATCTTGTTTCTCGCTATAATGCACTCTATATTATAAATGCAGGTGAAAAGCAGATAACAAGAATACATATCATTTCCATCAGAACTACGTGACGTCGACAAATCAGTTATTTTTACACTAGGTAAGTACTCCTAAATCAATTTAATCTTTCTAAATGGGACTAAAATAGCACTGGGACTCCCAAATAATGGTGACATAAATAAAAGTTATATGCATATATACTTATATAAGAACGTGTAAACCAGTATAACAATGCCATGAACAAAAATTAGAGTCTATGAAAAAATGTTTCATAAATGTTGCGTGACCTACATTGATGCTGTTATGTTCAATACGATAAACTGATAACAGGTGCACCAGATAATAATATTTTATTGGGCACAAGTGTTAACCTTCATGCTGCATCGTTTTGATGAAACTCTGGGAGAACACTTGGAAAGACAGTAATTATAGTATTGACGCACACAGAAATTCAATAAATGAAGCCACCCCTATGAATGGCCGTTTTGCATAACTGCAAACATTTTTAAGTTATGCTGCTTTCTTCCTGTTTATTATATTTTCCACTTCAAAGAAGATAATCTCGCATAGAATAACATAAAGAAAGCGCCACACAAAAGTAAACCAGAGTTAGAAAAATACACCCAAATTCAGAAAAATACACCCGAATTCTATTCGTCTCCTAGGACATTTGGGAAATACCAGCTCTTCTGCCCTTCCCCATACTCAGTCAATGCAATGCAAACTACTTCATGTGCAATCTGATAACATATCTCCGTGTCCTATATCATTATGAAAATAATATTCTTTGTTTGTAGTCAATTGAAATTGTCCTTATTACCTAGTTCTCGATATTATTTTTAGTCAGATTATGAGAAAGCAACAAATGCACACGAACTCAAATTGACTCTGATTTTCAATTGTATGTACAATTAATATTACGTAATTCAAAATAAACTTGGTTTTCAATTTTTTAATAAACTAAAGCAAAAGCGCCTACAAGAAACAACCTACTTCAGAAACCAACTTGCAGAGTGCGGCAAGTCCAAACACACTGCGGCTTTGTGTTACTGGGTTTCCGGAATACCGATTATGCCGTACCGATCTGAGAACGGTCAGCAAAAGCCGGTAAAACTTGTCGGCTGATGGTAACTGATAATGAGTCATATAAATCTCTTGCCGTATTAGAACTCCACCATCAATCAGACCCACTGTTGCTAGTCAGGTGTGGAACATAAGTAGAAAACAGGTCCACGTCGCCCCCTTCAGCGGCCCAAAGCACCCACTTCGCGGCAGTTTTGTGTCTTCAGTTACATCGTTGGAAAACTCGGTCAAGAACCTTCAAGGGGTTATCCACGTTTAAATATGGAAAATGAGCAATGTATACTACCGAACAGCACCCTAGCGGCGATTTATCGTGAACAACCTGCAATCTATCTCTGATCTCCAACAGGCAGCTGCTGCAGAACGAATGCAAGGCCAGGGTTCTAGAACAGCTCAATACTCTGCATAAGCAAGCAACAACAGAAGATGGCCAACATACTCAACCTCACCGTCTGCAACCATCCTTGCCCATTGAATGATCTTGCAACTTCTAATCCAGCAGTGGCAGCCTGCAGAACGACTATTCTTTAGTGGAATTTCCACGGATTTCCTAAACCTTTCAGGCAAAAGAGAAAGTGGAAGACAGAACTCTTATGCCAGAAGAGTGATTAGCAAAGTCTTAACTTGTTCGCCTTGTTTTTACGAGTATTTTTGTCGGAATTTACTTTTGGAGACGACCTTTGCTTGTCACATTATTGCTTTATTATGAATTGCTTGTTGACCTTGTATTCGGCTCCTACCGAAAAGTCTCGCGAGAGAACGACACAGATTCTAATCTGGTTCAAGGCGAAATTCTTGTCGATACTGTGGCTTTTATGTTATTTCATTTTAACTGAAACTAATATACATTTCTCAACAATTGGAATGGTCCGCAAGTATTTTTGGCGTAAAACATAATATGAGCACAGGATTATTAATTGTACAACTTAATATTATTTGGACCGATTTCTAGACAGGCTAGGAGAAATCTCAAACAGAACGCTAACCAGCTAAGTTGAGAATTTAGACATTCGGCGAGAGCTGAAGTATCTTCACAGACCGTCAGAAGAAGGCTGCATCCTATAAAACAAAAGAATGCCCTCTACTAACCAGGTCGCGTTTCAACCTGATCATTCTGATGGACGTGCATTAGTTTGGGGGAGGCAGAGCCTCAAGGCGCTTTTGGTGGAGGCGCCGTTACAGTTTCGGGAGGTATTATGTTAAATGGCCGCACAGAGCTAGTATAGTCATGGTTAGAGAGACGTTGATTGCTGAAAGATACTTGCAATAGTGTATTCTCCCTATCATCGTTTCATAAGCTTATAATTTCGGAGACGGAGTTATTATGGTAGATGATAATGCTCGTCCGCATCGTGCCGCTATTGTCAATGATGCGCTACAGGAGCATAGAATTAAAATAATGAATTGACCAGCGCGGTCTTCCGATTGCAGCCCAATAGAACAAGTAGTGTGGGACAAGTTACAAGTACAACTGCAACAACTGCAACAACGCAATCAACATCCGAACACTTTAAACAAATTGGCGAACATGATTGTTGAAGAATGGTAATTGATTCCAAGAAACTTTATCAATAATTTAATAGAGAGCACGAATGTGCATAATGCGAAGGTGCGCAGCAGTTTTGAGGTCTAGAGGAGGTCCTACAAAATATCAATTTCCCATTGCTCGTGGGATTATTTGGTTGTTACCCTTATCACCTTTATCTTTTGGAGTTATTCGGCAGTTTACATTTTCGGGTTAATTTAAATAAATAATATTGATTCTCAAAAAACGTATTGTTTTTAACACTTGACAATTTCAATAATAATTGTTGAACAGTGTAGGTACTTGCTGATCGATAAGAACCAAAATACCATATTCTCCGACAACGATTCTATGTAACACAGAACTTTGTTGTTAAGGACCGGGCTTATGCATAACGGTCAGGTATAGTTCCAATACAACATCCGACCCAGTAAATGAAATCATCAAGTAAATCAATAAGAAAGATGTTATCTCTGGTCTATTTATTATATTGGACACAAATGCATAAAGATAAGAAAGCGAGATTTCATAAGAAATATAAACTATGCATTGCGATAAAAAAATCTTAGAGAAGCCTACTTAAGAGAACCAAAAGCAAAGGAGGAAGAGAAATGAAACGATTACTTAAATATAATGGGGTCGTTGCACTGAATGGAAAATCGATATAATTCTGATAGAAATAAGTAACTAGGTGTTTATTGGCCCTCTGGGTTACATTTATTTACTCACCAATAGCCCAAAATTTAAACAATGGCGATTTTAGCACGAAGCGCGCCTTCGGAGAATTAAACAGAGACACGTGCTGCCCCGGTTACGTCATTAGCTTAGAATCGCTTGTGATTGGTCATCTGAATTGATGTTTTGATACCCAGAAAGCTAACGTTACGCGGAGTTTGAGCCGGTCAAGTAGGGAGCAATAATTATTTGCCCTTGTTAGCAGGAAGTCATAATGATCATAATATGGGCGCGTCGCTCACCACGTGAAACTTTATCATAGTTATACCACAGCATAATACAGCAGAACAGCTCTCCCTAAATTTTCTAGCTCGCGTAGCGTAGCCCGCGCAACTTCTCAGGCTACGCTATACTTGTGTTTAAGTCATTCGTTAGTGAAACTGTAACCAGCAGCGGCGGTAGGTAGGGAGGTATCGCATAGAACTGATAGTTTGGTATTCTCTGGCCGACTGGGATCGGCTCCCGTAGAGGTTAGTTTTTTCTCTCACGCTTTTACATTATCTCTTGCAAAAAATGCGTATGTCTGGTGCGAGGACAGCTTAAGGGGTCTGTTTAAAATGCGTGTGTCAACTCTGGGGTCTGTTTTAAAAAAGTTACCGTCAGCAAAGTGGTCTGAACCTGAACGGAGAACGGCGCGCCCATCATGATCATTTATGACCTCCTGATACTACGGGCAAGTGCAATAATGTTAGGAATAATCAGAATTTGACATTTGGAAAGTTATTTTTATTTGTATTGGGTCTGGTTGTATAAATAGTTCTCTGCCGTTTATTTATGCGTTTTTATCCCTATTTATTGTGTCAATTAGTACCTATATTTGTGTACGGAAAATAGAGCAAGGTTTCGTTAAAGCCGATTCAAACAATTTACCGGTAGTTAGTAGTGAAATGATTGACAATTATTATTTATCAAATTTGGACTATTTCAGCGCTGAAATGAAAAATATTAGAACGAAACGGTGAGTGCTTCATTTATTTGGGAACTAGACAAACTGAAAAACAACACTAGACGACTGGGGACTATCTGTCAAACGACTAGACTGCCGCCATGATTGTTTATTAATTCAGTTTACGTTTGATAAACATCGGTTGTACTTTCCGGCTAATATCGACAATTCTCGGCATACACAATCATTTAAAAGGCTTAAAGGGCCAGCGTCTTAACTTTGATGCTGGTTTAAATGCCTAAAATGTTCGCTATGAGAAAAATAAAAAAATAAGAGTCAAATATTTTACAACAATCTTCGGGAAAATATGATTTTTGAAAATTGTGTAACGACCCCATTAGGTCACAAGCAAAAAAGATGGTATCAATCGACTTGCTTGAATGCAGAATGGAAAGTAATCTGAGTACTCTTCACCAGCAGCAGCTGAGATTTTCAACGATAAGGCCGTCATGTTGAATAGAGAATTATACATAATTCCATATTTCGCTCACGGCTGTGAGGGTCTTCCTCGGGAAAAGAGAATTGCAAGTGACAAGAAGCAAAATAGAGAATCTATTAATTGAGAGAGAAAGGATTTCGCCCGATTAAGTAAAATCAGATCTAGCCTTCTCATATTTTAGAACGGAAAATTACTTCAAATTTCGATTTAGATTTCGTAGACTCTACTGACGAGAAATGTCGCAAGGCGATAGATAATAAAAATGTTTTATCAGCCAACATTCTTATTTTTCCATTCGCCTCTGCTTATTTCTATTAAACGCATATTTTTTCAGCAATATCCGATTTGCTTATTTAATACCTGTCTGTTTGTTCATCTCGTTGACGTTTCGCATGAGTATGTGCAGCTGTAGCAATATTTGCGGCACCGCTTGGAGATATCCTTGCAGGAAAAAATAAAGCTCTATGGTTCGTGAGGCGGTAATAGTCTGTAGAGCTTCCTCCCTGGATTCATCGTCTTCCTCTCGCAGAGCTTCGATCGACCAAAATATCCGTTCGGCATACCTTAAAAAATTCATCGATAATTCAGTTCAAGTGCTAACAAAAAATTTTAAATGGAAACCATTTTATATCTTTGAAGGTGATTGATAAAATATAGCGAATGGGGTCAAGTCCTTTTTCAAATAAAGGTAGGTAATGTATAAGTCACGTTCCATTTTATCAAATGACTAAATATATAACTTCGCCAGTTTATTACGATAAACGACGAAAACCTTTTCGTTCCATATTAAATATTATTTTCTGTCATTATTTATTTTAAATATCGTGACAATATATTTATATTACTAAAACGCTGTCTTTTTGTGTTGAGCCCAGATGTTTGTATTAGTACAATAATGTACAAACATTATTTTACTAGTAACATAATGATTTCGTTCTACAGTGTGAGTGAAAAGTATGGAACTAATTCTATAAAAAATTCAGGAATCATTTCTAGAAAAAACGCTCGGACACGTCAACCTAATTTTTTTAATACCTATGCATCTTTTTGATAATTGTCGGTTTTCCATAGTCTTTTGATTTCTTCGTACTGTGACGTCATCGTTAATTTTTTAAATGGGTCCCCATACTTTTGAAATCGTTGTTGGATAGAGGCTGAAATTACGACTTCAATAATATACCACAGTACTTATGACATTGACGTTGATATTTTTCGAAATAATCAAGTTTAAAGTAAAGACATAAACTCGCAAAAAGTGAGTTAGCCATGGAATATTGACAGTTTAATTGATTAGAAACAAAAACAATTAAGTTTCCAATTAAATTCTAACATTTCAGCATTGTTTTGTGGGTTTCCGTTTGTTATTTCATAATTTTGTTAATTATTTTGTTATATTATATTGATAATAGATTGAACACCAAATTTAACTGTTATTTTTAGGTAATTAATGTTATTTTATCAAATTTCCATCGTTTTCAATCAACTAAATTTATCAATATTCCATGGCCAACTCACTTTTTGCGACTTTTTGTTTTTATTTTAAACTTGATTAGTCGAAAAATTTCTATGTCAATGTCATACTGTGGCATATCATTGAATTCGTAATTTCAGCCACTATCCAACTAGGACTTCAAGAGTACGGGGAGCCAGTTAAGAAAATGGACGATGACGTCACAGAACGAAATCAAAAGACTATCGAAAACCCATAGTTATCAAAACAAATGCATTTAAAAAAAAATAGTTTGACGTGTCCGAGCGTCTTTTCCAGAAATTATTCCTGAATTTTTTATCGAATTAGTTCCAAACTTTTTACTCACGCTGTATATGGCGTGTTGTGTAATGTAATACGACTATTTTAATACGCTTGAAGAAAAAGTATCTTTATAGTAGGTATCTAGTACTAGATGGTTTATTATTAAATTAGCTGAATACCAAACACGGGAGATTTAGAAAGATTTAGGAGATTTAGGCTATAACAGGAACACTCACTTCACGAGTAATAATAGATAACGTGACAAAAAGGGAAAAACGCCTGTACCAGGTGTCCCAGAACGTTTTACACAGGTTGTAGCTCCAAAACTATAACAGATAACGAAATGAAACAAAAACCACTTTGTAGTGTTGATGAAGGAGTACACAACCCCAAGAACGTAACCACCCCTGGGGCGGCCATCTCCGACAAACCACCTCCCACTTATTTTTTTCAAATAGCACCCTGTATCTTTCATTTGAAGTGTCGCGTATCGATGATGCAGTGAGGCGTATTAATCTTGATTTGGACGGGCTTCGAATTTGGTGTTTAGGCCATGGCCTCATTATTAATCCTCTTAAATCTTTGGCATTATGTATTGGGACTGAGGCTTTGAGGCGGAAAATTGATAATAGTTATGTGTTGTGTACTGATGAGGCACCTATAAAGTGGTGTAACGTTGCTAAAAATTTGGGTGTTTTGTTTGACAATTCGCCGACATTTAGCGACCACGTAAATAGAATATATAGTGTTTCGTTTATGAGGCTGCGGATGCTACAGAGATTTAAATATATATTGGATAGACAAATCAAACTTAAGCTTATAAAATCTCTGATTTATCCTCATGTCTCGTACTGCAATATTCTTTATTACAACTCTTTGACTAACATAAACAAAAACAAACTTCAGAGAATTCAAAATGCTAGTTTGAGATTTGTTTGGTGCATCCCTTTTAGGGGCCATGTCTCTCCTTATTTGTTAGAACTAGGCGAATTGAATATTAGTCATAGATCATTCTGTATTTATGCTTCATTCTTGTGGAAGCTGTATCACTGAAAACGTCCTGAATACCTACATAACTTGTTGGTTAATAGATCACAGGTTCACTCTGTACATATTAGAATAGATAACTACACTGTTCCCCAACACAATACTGCAAAATTTGAGGGGTGCTTCTCATATAGTGCGCCCTGTATACTTAATCAGGTGTTCGATTATCTGGATCTGAGTCTGTCAAATTTTAGGGAAAAACTTAGATTGCGTGAATAAAGTAAAATAAATTCTTGGGATCATTTTTTTTGTTCCTTTTTCTCTCTTTGTATATATTTTTCGTTTATTAAGTATAATATTAGTGTTATTTTGTGTTATTATGTGTAAGTAAATATCAGTATTTCAGCAGGTATTATGTTTAAAATTTAAACTTTAAATTGTTTAGTTGCTACTAGCACATGGATTTATTATTGTTTGATTTATTTAGGGGAGGTGGAAGATCAGTACTGTGTATTGAACCTCTTCCTTTTGTGTAACCTCTGTTTCACAATAAAATCTATTATTATTATTATTATATTCCGTGAAGGAATATGACAAAGAATAAAATTCTCTTTTCAGGATTTTTTTGAAATGAAAATTGGCATTAATGGTGGAGGAAATAGACTTTTTATTTATTTTTAAGTTGGCCATGGAATTATTAAAACTATTAAATAAAAAGTTTAGCATGAGTTAAACTAGTAACACTAATAATGTGATAACGTAACCAGTTGATGAAATGTCCAAACTGAAGTTCTTCTGCAGCAACAAACATTTTTAACCTGGGCAATAAATTTCTTCTAAGTACATGTCACTTGTCCACATACTCATAAATGGCATAAATAAAGCAGGAATTTCAGAACACAACAGAAAACTACTTTTCAGTTAACTCAAATTAACTTTGACATTTACGCCGGCAGCCGGTAGTCATTTGTTTATCAATTCCATTAAATGTTAATAATTCCATGGCCGGCTAAAGCATAAATAAAAAAAAATGTTTTCTCCACCATTGATGGGCCAAATTTAATTTTCTAAAAAGCTAGTATAGAGAATTTGATTCTTTGTCATATTCCTTCACGGAATATACAGGGTGCTATTTGAAAAAAATAAGTGGGGGTGGTTTGTCGGAGATGGCCGCCCCGGGGGTGGTTACGTTCTTGGGGTTGTGTACTCCTTCATCAACACTACAAAGTGGTTTTTGTTGTATTTCGTTATCTGTTATAGTTTTGGAGCTATAACCTGTGTAAAACGTTCTGGGACATCCTGTATATGGTTTGTTAATTTATAAAAAATCTTGGGCAAAATAAAAAGATAAAAAATATGTTCTAAATTAATATATAAAAGTAGAGAGGCAGAAAAACGGGAGGGAGTGAAACAAGAAGTATATGCGTATTGTCACGCATACTTACCTTTTTAAAAGTTTTCTGTAAAAATTTTCTCGGATTTGCGTTTAGTTGTTAGGTACTTATAACAATTATTATGTTTGATTTGTTACGGCACAGTTCTCTTTCTCTATGTAATAGCTGATTGAAATTAGGGAAAAAATATGGACCCATTTAAAATATTATGTTAAATCTTGTGATACTAGTGGCTCAAATTAAATAAAAGTTTGTGAAGAAAAAGTTGTAAAGCTGTACAATGATATTGCAAATGACAATGAAGCGCAATGAAGTAGGTATTGGATAAATCGACGTTTGATAAAATTGGTTTTTAAGGGAACAATTAGGGTTGACATTAAAAAAAAATTTGAAATAATTTATTACAATTATTTGTTATTTTAAATTTATTCCTTTACTTTACGTATAATGAAGCGTTGTGTATTAAGTAAATAAAGCAATTTAACTTGCACACTTTATTGCAACAAAGTAATTTATATCCAATACAAAATAAATTATCTATTACGATATAAATTTGCTAACGAGATTTCCACAAAGAGAATATTCCTAATAAGAACAAAAAGCTAATTATCGCGATAATTTTCATTTTATCAATAATATCAGAAGTTTCAGTATATTATCTGCGTTCTAAGATCAGCGACATACACTTGGAATCTATAAAAAATAAAAATCCAGGGCGTTAAAAATAAAGTCGAAAAGTTCTACAGCGTACAACAGCACTCAATAAAATAAGTTACCATTTGGTATAAAATAAATATAAGCTATGGTGTGCCGCCAATGATTTTAATAACCAAGAATGAACCAGCGCATTTTATTTAGCGTATACACTTAAGTACATATACAGTGCTTTCGTAAAGTTGTGGATATATTCCATACAAATTGTATAAATATATGTATTTTGTAAAAATCCCTGGAATATGCCAAACGGTTCATATTGAACGCTATCTTTTGACATAATTTTGAAATTATTTTCTCAAGTTTTCACAAACTTATGACGTCATTAATATGTTATTAAATGACCACACCAATTTTTTGTTACGGAATTTGAACGAGCATTTTTTACATAAAATACAGCAAATTACGATGTATGTGGCATGAAGAAATTTGTAAGAAAAACTGTCTTGAGTTTTAAAAATACCAATTTATTAAGTATAGTAACCAGGTAGATTCAGCGTTTTATCATTGAAAACAGCAAACAAAAATGCCATTTGAAAATTTAATTTAGTTGTTTTTGAAAATCTTTCTTTTCTAGTAAGTTGGCATTTTTTTTATTTCATTGTAAGTAGTTTTTTACAAATTTCCTCATGCCACCTATATCAATATTTGCTGCATTTGATGTAAAAATTGTGCTCTTTCAAATTCAGTCACAAAAAGCAAGGTTGCCAATTAAAAAAAAAATACTGGAGATATCGTCGGTTTCTAAAAATTTGTCAAAAAATTTCAAAAATATGCCAAAAGAGGGCATTCAATATGAAACTTTTGACGTCTCCGAGCGATTTCTTCAAATAATATTTGTACAGTTTTATAGAATTTATCCACAACTTTACGAAAGCACTGTTTACGTGCGTATAAATTTATCTCTTTACGTGTGAAGTACCTACTTATGAAAATAATATTACATTATAGCTTAAGTGTAACCGTAATTGCAACTAATTAAATTTCAATGAGTATGAACTGTGTATGAACCAGTGGCGGTTTCTCCTTAAGGTCAATTGGTCAATGACCCTCCTAAAATATTCTAATCAAAACCATAATTTTAATAAAAATATTTTTTGTCTAACAGTCTCAAATTTAAAATCTTCAGCGGTCTGCATTCGCAGCAATACTAGAAATAGCCAAGAGTCAAGCCGCGCTGCGCGCTAGCTAGCAAGCCGGGACATTATTCAAATTGACCCTGCACAGCTCTTATGGCTTATGGAGAAATGCATGTAAAGAAGAAGTGACAGCAGATGGCGAATTCTTGAGTGGAAGTGAGAGTCACCTTGTACTCCTATATCTCCAACGTGGTCATTGTCCCGATTACAACTGCGCAGAATCGAGTTTAGTTCTACAGTATTCAGTTATATTTTCTCTGGACTCTGGATCTCAGTTCTTCTTAGATAGCAGGCGGGAAACGTTTCTTTATTGTTGCGGATGTGAACTGTGATCGTTGTGAAGTTCTGATCGTTGAGAAATTTTGTGTGTTTAGCAAAACAAGATGAGTGTTGTTGAGGATATATTTGCCTTAAAGTCAGCTGGAACATTAAATTATGAACGCCGGCTTGAAAAGAGGGAAAGTGGACGGCCGAAACCAAAACTGAATTTGAAGCAGAAAACAAAGGATAAAGGTAAAAATGTCCAAAGATATTTTAAAGAATCGATGTGCAATTTGTGCGACTGGATTTGTGGATGCAGTGTTAAAAATGCGTTCTTTTGCTATCCGTGCTTATTATTTTCAAATGATGCTATATAGGCTAAAAATGGAGTAACCGATATTAAACATTTAAAAGACAAAATTAAAAAGCATGCTTCTTCTGCTTCTCATATAAATTGTTCAATGAGTTACGCCAGTTTAGGACGTGTAGACATAAGACAGCAACTTGATAGTGCGTATCGCAAATCAGTGCACTACTTTAATGAATCGGTTTCTCAAATAGGTATATTTTAAACAAAATAATTGATTGTGTAAAATTTTGTGGAGTCTTTGAAATTGCATTGCGCGGTCATGACAAAAGTGACATGTCCAATAATCCTGGGATTTTTCGTGGCCTTATAGATTTTGTCTCTGAACTAGACTTAATATTTAAAGAGCACCTTGAAAAAAATACAGTATTCAAAGGAATATCAAAAACAATTCAAAACGAAATTTTAGATTCAATGTTGGCCGTTGTACACATACATATAATAAAGGAAATTGACCAGACAAATTTTGTGGCAATTCAAGTTGATGAGAGCACAGATAGCTCCAATAAAACGCAAATGATTTTTATCTTTCGATATGTATTAGATGGTATTGTGCATAAAAAGTTATGGACTATTATGAAATAACAGCCCAATGATCAAATTTATGTTTCGTGAATTTAAAGGAAGAACAGCAATTTGCATTGAGAGAAGGTGGATATTTTGAGGCAATAGTTTAGGAAGTGCTCTAATTTAAATTTAAGTTAATTTAAAATAATTTTAGTTCTTTATTAGATATTAACACGTTTGTAATTTAGAAAAATAAATTTGATCATAGGTGGCTGTTATTTCATAATAGTCCATAACTTTTTATACTGAATAACTTTCCCGAATAACATTTTTCATTATTTTCAAAAATAAGGGTACTTTACTCTTTAGTCAAATTATTATTTTTTGATCTCTCCTGTATATTATCCGATATTTTTGGAATGTTGCGAGTGCATTTTGATTTTTGAGCAATTCAGAGCTTTTTATGAAGAATATTTTTTTAATAAACGGATAATAAAAAAGTTTCCCATATGTAGAGAACTTTATAGGACGCGTTGTATATGTATATATTTTTAGTATTAATTATAAGTTCCAAAACCAAAATGACCCCCCTGGTTATTAACCCACGAGCCGCCACTGGTATGAACTGTTCATACACATTTAAATTTCTAGAAGCGACGACCTCTATAAAACAATCACTTGAGCAAGAGACCAAATTTTATGAGAACAAGCACATTTTTCTTTACTTTACCCTTAATTGCACTCCTGTAAAGCGACCATCCTACAACGCGACCAGTCTCATTGTGAAAACAACTTCTACTGGGGCAATATTTTATATTTTATCGGGGCGGTACTCCAAATATATGTGATATTTATATTTATAAACCTTGTGTACAATGCTGTTGAATTTTTTTTCAATATTGCATGTTTCGAAATGTGCATGGAAAACCGTATATCACTGATTTCGTTCTTGTGGAACTTACCAGCACGGTGCTTTTCCCTACATACTCGAACCATACAATGCTTCTTACTGTACAGGGTATCCCTCGACGACCTTACACGATCTGTATATAGAAAAGTATATATACAGTAGAATTACACAAATTTGCACAAGTAGGTAACCGAGGATGCTCAATTCGACTAGAATATTTTTGACTTTCTGCGACTTCCGGTTACACCGGAAATAAACATCAACTTCCTTATTTTAAATGGAATGCCCACATTTTTATCATATGTGTAAAGTGCGCTCTCTTCGAGATATTCATTTTTATATTTTGACATTTGCAGTAATTTACAAAAAAAAATTATTTCAAAAACGAAATCGAAAGAGCAAATTATTTTTATGAATTCTCAATCTACAACGTAAAGGTATCCAAAAGTTTGAAATAATTTGTCAGATGTCATACAGGGTGTTGCAGAAAAATGGTTGAGTTTCAGTTTCGAAAATATTCAAAAACGGAAGCCCCTATTTTTTCCCAACGTTCAATTCTTCTTCAAAAAATAAGGGTATTTCATGTTGAAGTTGCTATACCTAAAACCACTTCATTTTTAATTATTAATGGAATCAAAAAATATCAAACCGGCTTTGCCTCTGTCGAACATTAAAAACAATAGATTAATTTCATCGAAGCTGCCAAAAGCAACACCATATCTCGTTCAGGGTTTAGTAACGAAGATTTTTTCAAATTATTGATCATTTATGGTGTGTGCAACAGTTTTCAACGAAACAAAATAAGCAAATTAATTTAATAATTATAATAACAAAAAACTACAACCAATGTTCGAAATAGCCCCCATTAACGTTTAAACACTTCGTTATCCGGCTTGTTACTGCGTTTTGAGTGGCATGTCGGATTTGCTCAGCAGTAACTGATCGAAAAGCATCGCGAACCCTTTCCTGGCAATCCCCTTGCGTGGTAATGGGTGTGGAATACACCAAATTTTTGATATCCAAAATGAAAAAGTCCATTGAGGAGGCCATAGTTGTGGCCCGTTATTTACTATCCAACGATCTTTAAACAGTTGATACAAAAAATTAGACACAAGTCGCCCATTGTGTGGTATAGGTAAGTATAGCAACTTCAACATGAAATACCCTTATTTGTTTGAAGAAGAATTGAACGTTGCGAAAAAATAGGGGCTTTCATTTTAAAAAAATGAGTTTTTGAAACTGAAATTCAACCATTTTTCTACAACACCCTGTATGACATCTGACAAATTATTTCAACGTTTTGGATACATTTACGTTGTAGATTGAGAATTGAGAATTTTTGAAATAATAATATTTTAGCCAAAATATTTAAAAAAATGAATATCTCGTAGAGGGTGCACTTTACACACATGATGTTTTGCATAAGGTGACCTTAAAATTTGACCAAAAATCTAAATCCGTAATAAAAATATGAGCATTCCATTTAAAATAAGGAAGTTAGTGTCTATTTCCGGTATAACCGGAAGTCGCAGAAAGTCAAAAAAATTAGTCGAATTGAGCATCCACTATTACCTATGTGCAAATTTGTGTAATTCTACTGTATGTACTTTTCCATATAGAGATCGTGTAAGGTCGTCGTGGGATACCCTGTATACCCTGTATAACATACCGACGCGCTTGGGTCAGGTATTATTAATATAGCATAATTGCCGAATGATATGACAGAGATGAGTGGTAATGGACCGTTCGAACAACTGCTCCTAGGGCAAGTACCCCGAAGATGCACGGAAAGCCGTTTTCCATGCATATTCGAAACATGCAGCATTGAAGATTTTCGACATAGATACATACTGCTATTAGTATGAGCACGCAATAGGTAGATACAAGAACACTCCAAGCCCAACGATATGTTTGGGGTAGCATTCCGTAGGAGATCTCGTAGTAAGTACACAAGAAATGTGGATTTAGTTCCATAATTCAATACTTGGTGTGGTACTTGCCCGAGGAATAGTTGTCCGAACGGTCCACTACCACGCAGGTAATTAATTACTTTCATGCCTTCATGGGGCGATTAAAATGATAATAATAATTTTTCTTGTCCAATGAATTGAAGTTGGATTGCAGTTAAATTTAATACTTAACTGCAATTGCATTTTCTATACCTTTCTTTGTTTTATTTTGTAATAAAAAATAGTTAAATGGTTGTTTCATTTCATATCATACCTAGTGCTTCGTGCTGTTAAGTGTAGGAGTAAGTATTTGACATATTGTTGTTTACAAATTAATATTAGTAAGTACCTACGTGTTTCAAAAGTTGTTGTACAATATGTTTAAACATAAATTCCATGAAGTAC
This sequence comes from Xestobium rufovillosum, assembly GCA_963966045.1. Lineage (NCBI taxonomy): Eukaryota > Metazoa > Arthropoda > Insecta > Coleoptera > Ptinidae > Xestobium > Xestobium rufovillosum. The sequence continues at coordinate 18,073,189 of OZ014499.1, read as the reverse complement.
ATTATTATTTTATAAGTTGTGTTCTCCAACTTACGAGTATATGTTATGACACAACGAACTGAAGAATTTACATACTGGTTGGCTGTTTGCTTTGAATTTTTTGATATTTTATATTGGGTTAAAAATTTTTTGTGTTTCCCTTTTTATTTAGTTAATAAAAAAAATGTAGTAGTCACATCACAACATCCCAACAGTAGCTACGCAGTTTTCATTCACCATCACCCACCAACTAATCCGTAGCTCGTAGAGGAATGGAAACTCGGACGACAGGGGTGCGGGTTGTCATGGCATGGTTAATTTTCATTTTATATAGGGAAGAGGCGATTAATATATTACTAATAACAAAAGCCTCCAGGATAAAACTGTTTTTAAACTCAGATTCCCAGATGATGGAACGGTATTAGCATCTAGCAAAGAAAAATTTAAACGACTGGACAGAGTGTTGGTACGCAGAGAGGGGGCGAGAAAATAGGAGTAAAAGTAGAATACAAATCTTAAATTAAAAATTAGGAGGCGAGAATTTTCGCCTACTTATTTGAGAAATCAAACAACATGAGACGGTAAGACCAATGGGGGCATAAAATAAAGAATAGCGTAGGGCCGAACTGCATTTAACGAAAATAAAGAACTACGAGTATTATGCACGGAAATGGTAAATGCACCTATAGATAAACTCGGAAGATACTCCTAAGAACGCATGTGTGGAGCAGGGCATTACGAAACGTGGGCGATAGGTAGGGATGGCAAAAATATATCGATAATATATTCAAAATATCGATAAATGCAGTCGCATATATCGATATACTTATATCGTTTTTCATGTTCTAATCTATCGATATATATATATATATATATATATATAAGAATTTATTTTCGACTGTTTAGTTTATGTAAATAATAAAATTTCTTTTGGGGAATTCAATCTGGTATTAAAAGAATACTCTTTTTTAGGTTCAAGCTTTCAACACTTTATTGTGTCTTCGTCAGGAACACTGTAAATGAGAGACAATAAGTATACATTATGGAAAATTAGAAGATTTTTAACACTTACAAAAGTTGAGTTTTAAAAAGTACGCTGAACTGAACATCATTTAAAATCAAAGAAACTCTAAGAAAAAACTGGTAATAAGGTTACATTATTCCACACACAGATTGCATTAGTAATTTGAACGTTTTTTATAATATAAAAATTATTGTTTGACAGTAGTCAACACAATTTGAAAATTTAAAAATCTTGGAGTAAGTTTTTACTATGGTAATATTGCCTGGGTATAGTTATTATTGTATATATATATATATATATATATATATATATATATATACTCAAAAAAAGGATAATGGTCGTATATGTTAAATTTGAATAACTTAGGTATAAGGATATGTCGACCTGGAGTTTCATATAAATAAGTACACTCTTTTTATCAATGCCAAGCTTTCGAAATATATTTCATTTCATCATCAGGGCTCAGACTACAACAATTGAAAAGAAAAATCATTACAATGTCAAAAAAAACTACTACAAACACACTCTCTTCAAAACCAATTATGCTTACAATTGAGGTTAAAACTTAGCTGCATGCACATCAGACGGCCCATCCACTGGACTGCCAGAGAAATACGAAGACATCAAGGACTTACAAAAAAAAAAAAAAACAATACATATATAAAATAATCAGTTGCTAACAAATACAATTTTGACAAACAAACACATGGTAAAAATTCATCGATCGACTGAACAGGAGTAGGAGAAACAGATGCGGACGAGGCCGGCGCGCCGCCAACCCAAGCAAACAAGCAACGAAACAAACATATCAGGTAAGCAACACGAAAGGAAAAAAAAAATTCGGAAAACATTAAAATAGGGACGTAGATTGACAAGGTCACACATGTCACCCATTAATTGCACATGGTTAACAAATAAGTATATATTGTACTTAAATGATCAGTATCCGTCTTTTTATTAATGGGTTTTTTTTGTTTTCTAATATGAATCATCTCCAGAATTATTCTCTTATGATAGTTATTTTCCTTTTTAATCACACGTACATCTCCATAATCAACATCATGATCAAAATTGTTTAAATGAACTGCTAGAGCACATCTTTGCAACTTCTTTGTTTTATCACTTTTATATATATATATCGATTTATCAGTTCAATATATCGAAAAGTGAACTTTTCCTTTTCTGTCAAAGATGTGATATTTTAAAATTTACACAAAATATACACACATCAAACATTACCTTGAGAAAAGCACAAACTGAAATTGCATGGTTATAAAGTGATAGTAGTGGCCAAAGACTTGTAGAGGGGAGTTAGCTATTTACATTTTCGACCGAAGCAGGGTTAATACGCAAAGTGTAAGTCTCAACTTTACACCCCTACATATCGCCCCCGTGCATCTCAGACCAAAGACTTGTAGAGGGGACTTAGGTATTTACATTTAGGGCTGAAGCAGGAATAGTACTCACAGTCTAAGCGTTTGCGTGTGGAAAAGGCAAAACAACACAGCCGACCAGTTGTGTAGTAAACAGGTACCGCCGCGGGAACAGAATATCGCGGAACATTCGTCTGGTCCGTTGCTTGAATTTAATAACAAACAACGCTACCCGCGACCCGCTGGCCTACGAACGTGTAGACTTCAAAACAAAATCAGCTGTTGCATAAGGACGCCAGGTCCATTGTAGAAGTCTTTGGTAGTGGCAATATGCTGTACGCTGCTGCTCTGTTAATCATTTATTTATATACCAACTAGGTTTTGCCAAGTAGGCCACTTTCACTCGCTTTAATAGACTGCTTAACTTCATCCTAAGCAAGGAAGGAGCTTGTCTCAGTAGCAAAACGCGCAGGGAGTTTTTGTTCGAATCCAAGCGGATCCTTTTTCTTTTTTTTCTCATAAAGTTTGTTGTAATTTATAGAATTTTGCATTCCATGTGTTGTCTGTCCAGTGTCCCGCCACGAAAGGTATTTCTTTAAAGAAAATCCGCTATTACCAATGAAAACAATAAGTGAATAATAGCGCGCTTTATTTCTGTCTGTTGTACAGCTTTTGGTAGGCAGGTTTTTGTAATTAAAAAATATATCGATATTTCAAATATATCGATATTTTCTTTGCAATATATCGTACGTATCGATATATCGTTTCAATATATCATATGATACAATATATCGATATATGAAAATATTTTGCCACCCCTAGCGATAGGTGAAGCGAATAAGAAAACAATTGGAAGCATTTAAAATGTGATGCTACAGGAGCACGATGAAGAGATCATGGTTTATGGTTGGATAGGGTTAGCAATAGGGGGTATTAGAAAGAGTTCTGGAAAAGAGAAATATATAAAAGACAATAATTAAGGATAGGAGAGACAGGATGATAGGAGACCTTTTGAGACCCGGATTAGTTCACGAAATACTGGGGGCGGATATAATAATATAAAAAGAAGTAGAGAGAAGCCATCATTGGACCAATTTTGATGAGAACTTAGGGTTTTGTATTATTAGGTAAATTCGTAGGGTAAATCATAGTTAAATTAGTTTCCGAACATATTTTCCACTACCACGTAAACACTCAACAACTTGTAGCAAAAATAAGTAAGGATGCGCCACACTATATTTTATAACAATCACCAAAGAATTAGCTGCCTTCAAAAAACTCTAAATATTCTTCACTCACAAATCAAACTTATTTTTTATTGCGCGTTCTATTCTTTCGCAGGCAAAAACAAATTGGGCTTTGGGAAGAAAATGAATGTGGTGGTCATGAGGAAAAATTAAAGCTAGAGAAAAATAAAAACTATAAAGTAATAAAATACAGTACCTACCTCCACATACTCCACACGGGAAAAAATATGTGCTGGAAAATTTTTAACACAGCCCATTTAAAATTCGTATATCCACAGCCTTCGTATTCTGGCCACAATTCCCAAGATGATATCGTAATAATAAAACAGCCCAATACCGGCAGATACATAAAAAATAGTGTCAGAGATGCCCATATAGGATTTTCTTCCGTGAAATGTCTATAGCTAAGGACTAAATCGGAGGCGAAAAGCAATATATACAACAAACATGCCCCCAGTGTCGGAAATAAATAATTAATGTAAACATCCTGTTTGGTGTTTAAATCACACCCTAGAAGCGTCCTTTTCTTCACATTGTCACCCAGACCCATGGTTTCGAAAGTTTCACTACGTGTTCACTAAAATGCATTTTTTAAATTACGAAAATTTCAAGACATTTTTGTTTGTCAAACTGGAGCTCTTTCCCAGTAAAACACGTTATTAAAAGCAAGGTGACTAGCTAACTAATCAAGTATTTCCAAACGCGTAATCTTATCTAAGTACCTTGTTTAGACCACCCTTTTTATCAGCGCCAAGCATCATACGCTATCGTTTTTTCACTTTAAAAGCATTGTTTCTTCGTGTGCTTAACTCTGTTTACATATCCATAAGTCAAAATTTGCACAATTAATCACTATCGTGCGAAATTTTCTTCCTATTTATACTTTTAATTAGCAGATTTCAAACGTTAACTCAATATTGATATAATCTTAAAATTCCTCGCAGCAGCTTATGGGGCCATCTATAAAATGAACAAATAAGTGCGCGCTTTACAGAGCCAGAAATCTCCCATATAAAAATAATAAATTCATTAAGACCACCAGTACATGAAGACAACAAACAGTAGTTAACAAAGAACAATAAAATTATGATAAAAGGACTTTATTTGGAGAACCTGATTTTCCATGCATGCCGAATCTCTTTTCCAATCTACTAATTCTTTAGAAACATAAAGTCCTACAATGCCCAACATAATATAAAAATTAATTAATCAAAAACCTCCTCAACACTCTGGTTGCCTGGTTCTTATTACCTGCTCTTCTGGTTACACATTTAACATTTCGTTCATTATACACAGTGGTGGCTCGTGATTTGTTTTGCGTGGAGGTAGGTACAGAAAAGAAATTAAAAAACAATTATTTTTTAAGTCCCGTTTTTATTCCACCGGACGACAGCGCTTTAGAGGTGTTTAATTTAACCTTGGCATACTGAAATACACTACCTGCATTTCAGAGGGTAATGTGGCAAGCAGTATATACCTCAAGTTCACTATTAATTATTAACCTAGGTACTCATTTCCTTCGGATAAGTCAACCGAAGCCACCGTAATATAGATATATATTGCAGTAGCTTCGGTCAACCCAGAGGCAAGAAATTCATCAGACATTGTGACTGCGAACGGTAGGGGTTGAATCGCCGAAATCGCAGAAGATCTAAAAAGACCTGGATGAAAGACAGTAAAGACAATCAGTGCAAGAGACCTGAGAGAGGACTAGTGAGATGGAGATGTCAGAAGAATGTGGAAGTTGTTCCGATCCGGCATTTGCGGATTTGGAGATATTGCAACTGAGACTTAGATTTTGTTGGTTTTACAGCTTTATGACTTCTTGCAATAAAATTTTTGACGGTTTAAAATATATTTATTTGCAGAAAATATATACAATAGGACTTGTGAGTTGCATAAAATGTTCGGCTTCGCATTCGCGGAGGTTCTTCTCCTCGATATATAAATTGGCAGCGTCTTCGTGGTGATGTAGAATCGAAGACAGTAGACCAAGTTCCACCCAGGTGTGAGTGACTGGAAGCCAGTGGCCGTTTTTACATTTCTAAATGGTCATTTGACACTTTGACTGTTCAGTGAAGCATACATTTTGTATCAAATACCACCACAGCTATACTCTACTCCACTTGATTGAAAATTTCCAAAGCTTCTTCTTTCATTAGAGTAGTTAGAAAATGACAATACTGGATACGAACCCGTTCGGAGCACATAGCGCCATCGAGTTCTCGAGGTGCCATCGACTTCTTCGGCAATGACCTTGAAAGACACCAGAGGCTGCTGAAGGAGTCGTTGAGTCATCCGAAGAAGTGTCTTCAGTAGCGGCATCTGCAGCAGCCTCTGGTGTCTTTGAAGGTCACTGCTGAAGAAGTGGGCATGTCTTCAGCAGCGTCTGGTGTCTTTCAAGGTCATTGCTGAAGAAGTGGTCTTCAGCAGCGTCCAGGCGCATGCACCGGGGCTATTCCTCAGATCAGTCCATCGAGTTCTCCATCCACTTCAAGTGGGCGTGTCTGCAGCAGCCTCTGGTCATTGCTGAAGAAGTGGTCTTCAGCGGGCAGCCTCTGGTGTCTTGCCATTGCGCACCCAAGCCGCCATTTTGGCTGTGGCTCAGGCGCCTGCGCCGGGGCTCTAAAAGTACACGTGTTGCTCACTGTTCAGGCCAGTCCATCCAGGTGCCACCCACTTCTTCGGCAATGACCAGAGGCTGCTGAAGGAGTAATGTCTTCAGCAACGACTTCTTCAGCAGCCTCTGATGTCTGGGGGCCTTTGGTTGTGGCTCAGGCGCCTGCGCTGGGGTTTTCGCAAACGTTCTGGAAATGACGCCGACCGGGAGTCGAACCCGGGTCCCCGCGCACCGGAGGACCGGAGCCCTCGCTCCAACCCACTGAGCTAATCGGCGACCCACATGCCCGTCTTTTAAACCATCCATATATACTTATGATTGTAACAAATGTTTTTCTCGGAAATTCCAATGTTTGCAATTGTTTATACTAAATAAATATTTATATCAAAGTTTAAGAAAAAAGCACGTTCGCCGCCGATAAGAGATGTTATCATTGTTTTTATAATATGGGGAAAAAATCTTTCAACTCGCCGACAGGATATGCTTGTTTAGGTTTGCTCCCACGTTCTGTATATGCACTTACTACGTTGTAGACACTACAAGGTGACCCGTTTGGTATTATTACAATAAAATAACATTCAAGAACATTCTTCAGTTTGTTTATTTTGATACGTACTATGTTTTGAAATTACTTGTTATCTTAATGCGTTTCGGACACGTGTGAGAACCATCTGGTGAGTGCTGGAAGTACTAATTGAGTGTCGGTAATATAGAACACATGTAGATTTCTGTTACACTTACCGGAAAGTGCAAATTGAATGTCGGTAATATAGAACGCATGTAGATTAGGGCCCACTGGACACGCCCCCTTGCCCCGCCCGCTTACGTTATGGAGGGTATCAAATTAACCAGCTCGATGAGACAAATAGGAATCTATAGTTATTCTCCTACTTCAGAATTCTCATCAGTTGTCTGTCTCAGACACCAGAGGCTGCTGCAGATGCCGCTGCTGAAGATACTTCTTCGGATGACTCGACGACTCCTTTCAAGGTCATTGCCGAAGAAGTCGATGGCACCTCGAGAACTCGAGGGCGCTATGTGCTCCGAACGGGTTCGTATCCAGTATTGTCATTTTCTAACTACTCATTAGCAATAAACCTTTCTGTATTTTAGTTATTTCTCATGAAATTAAACACACGCATTGTTTTGAAATCGAAGTCGCTGAATTTTAACATGACGCCATTCACACAGTGCTTTAAATTGTGAAAGGATTTCTCATATCCATATTATAAATAGGTATCCTAAGCCGATTTAACATTTTTTCCAATAGCATTAATTATATAGTATACAGGGTGTATCCAAATAAGTGCGAAAAAATTTAAGAGGCGATTCCTTGTTGAAAATTAAAGGGGGTGTTTGATATAAACAAATCCTCATATGTGCCTCCCTTAGGAGTTACGCTCCTCCAAAGTGGGAGGTGGAAATTACGTTTTTTTATTTTTTTGTCAAAATCTGAAATAGTTAGGGAAATGAAATTTGGTGGAAGGTTTCTAATGTTAAAAAGCCTACTTTCGAAGATTTTCTAGACCTATCCATATTGTTATAAGTGGATGAAACTCGCAACCCCTCTAAGCAACTTGGTGCCGCCTACTACTTTTACTTGGAATTTAATTCTTTCCAGCGATTCTTTCAGTGCATGATGAAGCCTTCCACCAAATTTAATTTCCTTAACGTTTTCAGATTTTGAGAAAATAAATAGAAATCTAATTTCCACCTCCCACTTTGGAGGAGCGTAACTCCTAAAGGGAGGGACATATGAGGATTTGTTTATATCAAACACCCTCTTTAATTTTCAACAAGGAATCGTCTCTTAAATTTTTTCGCACTTTTTCGGATACACCCTGTATATTTAGATTAAGCAGACAAATTTGGAGCAGCTCATTCATCACTAACACAAATCAGCACAGTATCTTCTGACAAATTATTTCCCAAACATCTGAACTATTACCTTACTTGGGAGTCAAATCCAAGTCTTCTGCTTGCCAGACAGCCATTATATCGGCCAGGTTGTCGGCAACTTCATGCTTAATACATATAATCAACAAAAATTGCACTTGTTATATTTGACTTAGGCTCTGACCACATTCCACCTTGTATAATAATTAGTTAATTGAAAACTGTACTTTGGGAATTCGGTTCGTACGAAGTGGTGCATTGTGGAACTATATAGACATGATTCTTCCAAATAATGAATTGATAATATTTTTGTCCCACAAAATAGAAAACCGACTTCAATATACAAAGAGAACATCATCAATGTAGTCGAAGTCAATTAAATACGCATTATTAAGGATAACTCAAAAACTACTGGCCAGATCTTGATCAAATTTATATGGGACCACATGAGAAGCACCAGCTTTCAAATAAAAAAAAGAATCATCAAAATCGGTTCACGTAGAAAAAAGTTCTGAGGTAACACACATAAAAAAATACAGTCGAATTGAGAACCACCTCCTTTTTTGAAGTCGGTTAATAAATTAATGATTTAGGTATATAATTTTTAATTCCCATCTCTTCCTTTCGCAATCGCATTGAATATGCAGGTGTCAGTACTCAGTAGTCTAGTTGGCATAACGGCCACCCTACAACCAGTCGCTGTGGAGAAGCCTTCTGTCCTTAATCTTATATTACAGTGGCAAATATTTTCATTCGTTTGACTACATTTTACTCTGTAAAATAATTGGTTGTAAATACTGTGCTTCAGGAGTTCCGTCTTTCCAAAGTGGTAAATTGTCGCAGCTGTATGCATGTTTTCTTTAAACACCGAGTTGACAATAAATTGCTCTAATTTTATTTTCCATCTGTCCGGTATTAATTCTAATGATATTCATCGGAATAAAAACAAAAAAAAATGGAAGAACAGTACGTCTTATAAGAGATGCTAGAAAACACCACTGGTGACTTCCAATTAATTTGTCAGTTCGTTTTTATTTTGATGAATATCGTGCACCAATTTAATTATCCCTGTTTTGGTTGAATATTGAATCTATATTTATCATTTGTTTCGAAACTCTGAAGGCAATCTCTAAATATTGCTGGTTCCTTTCCTCCCTAATTGCTCTGCATTAAACACTGCTAAAGCCCCTGTGTGAAATATTAAATCTGATATAAAAAATAGCATGCCCTAATAGGATGCTGTCCGAAATGCTGTCATAGGATACTCCCATATCTTCAACCCTCAACGTTACCAATGACCCCAATAAAGTCCTGATGTAAGATAGTAAAGGAGAAAAAATTAAGCTACTTTGATTATACCATGAGAGGTGATAAATTCTCTATTCTGTGGTTGATAATCTTAGATGCAAAATTTCGTGACTGCAAAACCGGCGACAACAGACAAGAAGAACATCCGCCAAATTATTTAGAGTTAAAGCAGATGGAATTGTTTCAATTGGATGATCACTGACGTCCTCGCTGACGTCCTATGAGCATATGGCACTTATAGAAGAACATTAGAATAGCAGACTTTTCTTTATTTTCATTAGGTACCTTAAAACTAAATATTACATAAACATATTTACAATATACCTACTACAATCAACTGCTAACTAACTTGCAGGAGTCAAATCTTTCAAATAAATAGAATGTTTTTCTAGCATGTCAACAATTGCATCTTTCTTGTTGCATTCACCGTCATATTTCGGACCAACAGACCAAAGAGACTCCAGATCATACTCTGCTCTTGTATCTCTGGCGAAAACATGTAATGCAATATTTCCCAAATCTATTGCCATCCATTTTCTTGAGTCTGCACCTTCCAATTTTGGTATTCTATCATAATTGTGTCGTTTCTGTTTATATACCTTTCGTACAAATTGCATAATAGCGTCCATGTGACGAAATGATTTACCCGTTACAATACAAATGTAATCTACATATTTTACATCAGGAGGAACCGATACAACAAAAATGTCTTCAGCATTTTCTCGCTTTAGTACTGCTACCAAATCTTCTATATCGAAGACGCCTGTTAAACCACCTGCAAATAAATTATCGAAATTCAAAATTCTCCAATTATTTTAAATTAAGTATAAATATTGCAAAATCCCTTATACTCTGTTTTATTGTAAACGATAACAAACAAATATTTGACTATTTTCAATTTTCCATCTATCGCTTTGAGCGACGTTATGACGACTTGTGGTATTTTATTCAGCCAGTACCTCTTTTTTTTTGTATATTTATGCGTTTTTGTATTTTGTTTTTTGTATCTTGTCTATACACTTTATGCATTACGACAATAAATGTTTTACTTAGTTGCATACTGTGAAATACATGGTATGTAGATGCACATGCGCAGTTGACATTTATTATTCCTTCAAAACTACCATAATAAAGTGAATAAGAACTTTTGATATTCGATGCTTTATGAGTATTGAAAAAATAAATTATATGTGATATTGATTCTTGAACAATTCTTCGAAGAATTTTAGTGTGTAGCTCTAATGTTTATCATGAATTTAGATTTACCAAACCACCTTCTAAAATGCGGAATAACCAATATTCGGCCACAAATAGCTGGTGAATATTCGGGTGTTACCGAATATTCAATATTATTCATTTCGAAATATTCCGTACCTTAACGTTACTGTACATGATGTTAACCCACTTAACCACGCAACATACCACAACCACAGACACAAGACATCCCTGAAACTTATCGTTACCCCGAGTTAATGCTCGCGCAGACCAGCAGCTGCTTATTACTAATTACTACACAAGATAAACATCAACTGGCTCCGCATTGAATATTCGTCGCCGAATAATTCAAAAAAGGGACTGAATATACCGACTGCCGGCTAGTTACTGAATATTCGGAACTCTAAACTGCAAGCTCTCTGATTCGATTTCTGTTTCCCCATTGCAAAAAGGTAACGTCGAGTCATACAACCAATTACGATGTTAATTCGTATCCTGGGTCACTTGCTCTGACATAATAAAATCAATCACAAAGCTGGTGTCATAGCAACAAACTCAGCGTCTTAGTTAATCCGGTGTAAATTTTTTGTGAACCCAAAATACAAGGTGATTCAGGGGGGAACATCAACATTTTGGCAGATGATAGTAGTACCAATAATTCTGCGAATATAAAAGTTCATGTACGTACATAAATATCTCCCTGAAAAACCTTGATTTCCTCCTTCATTCTTGATATCAGGCCCTTCAAAATTGTAGCTAAAGCACTTTTTGTGAATTATGTAGGTAATAATTTGTAAATACATAAATGAATTTTGGAAATCATTAACATTTGACGATTATTATTTTAAATACTTTTTACAAGAACGGGGTTAAAAACCGAAGAGCAGTTACCTTTATTTCATCAAAAACTTTCCGCCCCTTAACTTTTTTGTCATTTTAACAACAAAAGTAGTGAATTCTGTTATTGTTTTTATACTAAAATATTACTCTTATTGTGAATTGATAACATTGTTTGTCGAGATAATGATGGCCCTCAATGGGCAGAGAACATAGTAGCCTAATCCAGAAGAAAACGTTCTATTTAGAAAACGGTTTGTTGTTGATTCACAAGATATTTTATTACATACCTACATCCCTAAATGATTTTTACTCAGAATTATCAATATATCTACCAAAATATTGTTGCTTCTTTCTGAGTAAAACTCTTACATCGTGAGCTTTGCCGTACCCAAACCAAAAAGAATAATAACATACGTTCTAAATTAAGTCCTTCGAAAGGATCGGGAGCCTCCGCTTCTTCTATTTCTAAAAGTTCCGAATACCTAAGCCTTTCTTCATATACGTCTAATATTTCTTTAGAATCTTCTTCACGAAATACTTCGTATTTTCGACCCATGTTCCCCAAAGTAAGGTTAGTATCTTTTTCTATGAAATTTTCTACATTACTATCAGATTTCTTGCTATAAGTTTTCTGTGCAATATTAGGAATGCCGCAAATACAAGGTTTTATATTTCTTAGTCGTAACAATCGTGTACTTTTGTACATTTTCAATAGATATTGCATAAAGACATTTTACTTTCTAAACAACACATTTAAGAATTCAGAAGTGACAGCCGGCCGCCGGAAATTTGACGAGACCAGAGATATATAATCTCTGGACGAGACCAATTGATCATTTTAGAATGGCGTCACACAATTGACAGCTGGAGGACACACATTGTTTGTTTTAAAGCTTATTGGAGGGAAGAAGAGGATGAATAACAAAGCAGATGTTTGTGTTACCATTTGGCACCAAAGAAGGGGCGTAACTTAAACTTAGTCGCTTTACGCCGAGAATTGAACGAAAATTCTTAAAATGATACGACTGGTTGCATTATTGCAAACGTTGTTTCGTTATTTTGAGTTAAATTACATGAACTCTTAACATCACCACTTTGTTTGGCACCAAATCTGTTCAAATTTTGGTAACACTCACGTGCATAACGTTGTTTATCCATGCTCTGCCCTGCAACAGAAAATGGCGGCCTGTCAAAATCAGGCCATTCTAAAACAGTCTATATTGATCATTTTAGAATGACGTCACACAATTGACCGTTGGAGGGCACACATTTGTTTGTTTTAAAGCTTATTGGAGGGAAGAAGAGGATGAATAACAAAGCAGATGTTTGTGTTACCATTTGGCACCAAAAAAGGGGCGTAACTTAAACTTAGTGGCTTTACGCCGAGAATTGAATGAAAATTCTTAAAATGATATGACTGGTTGCACTATTGCAAACGTTGTTTCGTTATTTTGAGTTAAATTACATGAACTCTTAACATCACCACTTTGTTTGGCACCAAATCTGTTCAAATTTTGGTAACACTCACGTGCATAACGTTGTTTATCCATGCTCTGCCCTGCAACAGAAAATGGCGGCCTGTCAAAATCAGGCGATTCTAAAACAGTCTATATTGATCATTTTAGAATGACGTCACACAATTGACAGTTGGAGGGCACACATTTGTTTGTTTTAAAGCTTATTGGAGGGAAGAAGAGGATGAATAACAAAGCAGATGTTTGTGTTACCATTTGGCACCAAAAAAGGGGCGTAACTTAAACTTAGTGGCTTTACGCCGAGAATTGAATGAAAATTCTTAAAATGATATGACTGGTTGCACTATTGCAAACGTTGTTTCGTTATTTTGAGTTAAATTATATGAACTCTAAACATCACCAATTTGTTTGGCACCAAATCTGTTCAAATTTTGGTAACACTCATGTGTGTAATGTTATTTATCCATGCTCAGCCCTCCAACAGAAAATGGCGGCTTGTCAAAATCAGGCCATTCTAAAACAGTCTATAGGAGACCTAAGTGCCTCCGTCATACGCACAGAGTTGCTTATATACAATATATAAGCAAGTCTGTGGTCGTACGTCAGATTTTCATTCAAAACAAAACAAAAGCACGTGCCATTTGACGTTTATCGATATTATTTACAACGTCTTAAACTAGTTTTTGCAATATAATTATAGACGTTTTGCAGTGAAAACAGTTTATTTTCAATTTGTGTGTTGGGCTTACGTGTAAAAACTTGAAAACAACTATAATTATATTTCAGAGGTTAGGTTAAAACGTCAGAAAGCACGTGGCTTTGTTTGGAATGAAAATCTGACTTTTGGACGCGCCAATTATGTCCCCCATTATTTTTAGCCGCTATCGCCACCTCCAGTATAGGATTTATAATCATATCCGACCGCGATCTACTTGAAGCGCATGTACAACTTGCATAGTTGCCAAATCTACTGTTATGACTTATGACATGACTGTTATATTGTTTTCTATGGTTTCTAGTGAAATTGCAAATATTTTTCTTTTATATTTTGTGTGTAAACTTGAAATCTGAAAGTGCCACATTTATTATGGAATTGGTTAAAGGATTCTTCGATTATTGCATTTCAGACAAATGCTATTTTGATAAGGAATTCAATAAAACTTTAAAAATTTTATTAGAAAGTAAGTAATATAACCTCAAATAAACAAAACACAATGTTTTTAAATTCTGTTATACTTAGTGGGCTACAGGACCATTGCGATTAATCAAATTGTAGATGAAGGAGGTTTAGAGACCAAGAAAAAGAAGAAAAAAGGGGAGGCAAGGGAAAATATAGATATTGTGCCTCCACCTATCAAAATACAACCTGTAGAAGTAAGTAGAGCTCGTTTCATTAGATGCTGTACGAAAAATGTGACAGCACGCAACTGAGACTCGAACCCAGGTTTCTCACTTTCCGGGCAGGCGTTCTAACCACTAAACTACTGCGGGCCGCATGTCATCTCATACAGCAGTCCCTCTGAAGGCTTTTGATGCAGACTAATGCTAGACCAATTCTCCGTGTCGAGAATTCATAAGGACTAGTGCCGCCTGCAGCTCGTTTCATTGAAGAACGGCAATGATACTGACTCCCAATTGATTGTATCATAGCAACTGACCCGAAATCAAAGTTAAAGCACTGCTAATTCTTGGAGGGTGTTATTGTCCCGTCATCATCATAAGGTTCTCAGTCCGAAGACTGGTTGGACGCGTACCTCCATTCTTTTCTATCCTGAGCTAACCTACGCATTTCCCTAAAAGTAGAACATCCTACATCCCTAACTATTTGAGAGCAGTAGTCTAATCTAGGCCTACCCCTACCTCTTTTTATTCCTATTTCTGACTCTACTATGTCACGAACTATTCCTTCGTGTCTTAGAAGGTGTCCTACCATCCTATCTCTCCTACTCTTTATTGTTTTCCATACCATTCGCTTTTCTCCAACTCTTTCTAATACTTCCCTATTGCTAACCTTATCTATCCACGGTATCTTCATCATGCGTCTGTAGCACCACATTTCAAACGCTTCTACTCTTTTTCTATCCGCTTCTCCTATTGTCCAAGTTTCGCACCCGTATAATGCCGTACTCCATACATACGACGTTAAGAGTCTCTTCCTAGTCTCTATATTAACCGTTCTCGAGCATAACAGTTGTTTCTTTTTGTTAAACGCAACTCGGCCCTGCGCCATTCTTTGTTTTATATCTTTAGTGCTCCTACCGTCTGGAGTTATTTTACTTCCTAAGTAGCAGAAATCCGCGACCTCCTCTATCTTCTCATTTCCAATTTGTATTTCCATTTTAGTTCTATTTTCACATCCCCTACATACCAAAATTTTAGTTTTCTTTTTATTGATTTTCATGCCGAAGCCCTGTGACAAAACTGCTTCCATTTCATTCAAAGCCGCTCCTAATTCTTCTTTGCTAGATGCTAACACTGCTATATCATCCGCAAATCTGAGCATGTTAATAGTTTGGCCCTGTACATTGATCCCTGAGGCTGTTCTTTCCTTAACAATATTAATCGCATCTTCGATATATAAGTTGAAAACTAGAGGTGACAATGCACATCCCTGTCTCACTCCCTTCCGGATATCTACTTCCCTTTGTTCCTGCTCACATTCTATAACTGCCTTTTGCTCTTTGTAGAGATTATGTATTATTCTTCTGTCCCTGTATTTCATCCCTACCTTTCTCAGCACTTCGAACATCTTCCCCCATTTTACGTTGTCGAAGGCTTTTTCTAAATCTACAAATCCTATATAGACGCTCTTTCTCTTTTCTATCGTTTTTTCTATAATTACTCGTAAAGCTAGAATGGCCTCGCGCTTTCCTCTATTTCGTCTAAATCCGAACTGATCTTCTCCTAATATTTCTTCCGCCTTTTTCTCCATCCTTCTTTGCACAATTCTAGTTAAAATTTTTGACGCATGGGAAGTTAAACTGATAGTTCTAAAATTTTCGCATCTATCCGCGCCTTTTCTTTTTGGCAAAGCTACTATGATGTTCCGTTTGTAATCTTCTGGAATCTCGCCTGTCAGGTATATGCGACTAACTAATTTAAATAAACGATCTATTACCTCTTGACCTGCGCACTTTAAGATTTCTGCCTGCAAGCCATCTATACCTGGTGCTTTATTATTCCTTAAACTTTTTAGTGCTATCTCAAACTCTTCTCTCATTATAGGACTCCCTAGGTTATCCCCCTCTACACTGCTTTCGCTTTCTAATATATCTTGCACTTCCTGTCCCGCATATAAGTTTCCTAAATATTCTTTCCACCTATCTGCCTTCTCCCCGCTTTCGATTAGGATATCTCCTGCCTCATTCCTAATGCTTTTGGTACTAGATCCAATTTCTCTAAAATTTCTCCTAATTATTTTATATGCTTCATCAGTCTTTCCTACTTCGAACTTATTTTCCACTTCTTTGCACTTATTATCGATCCATTGCTCTTTCGCTTTCCTACATTTCCGAATAATTTCCCACTTGATCGCCTTATATCTTTGTTTCCCTATTTCATCTAACCTATTTTTATATTTTCGCCTTTCCTCTATTAGACTCACAATATGTTTTGTTATCCAGGGTTTCCTACTTTCATTCTGTTTATGGCCCAAAATATCCCTAGCTGAGGAAACTAAACTATTTTTAATGCAATTCCATTCTGCCTCTATGTCCCTAACAATATTTTCACCCGCGCCCTTTAGTACTTCGTTTGTCTTTTTCTTGAACTTATCGCGCGTATCCTCATCTTTTAGTTTCTCTGGGTCAAGATACCTTCTTCCGCTTCGTTTTTTCAAAATCTTAAATTTAAGATTGGCTTTCATAACGACTATGTTGTGATCACTATCTATATCTGCTCCTGGATAACTTCTACAATCCCGAACTTGATTTCTAAATCTTTGCCTAACAAGAATGTAATCTATTTGATATCTCCCTAGGTCTCCTGGCATCTTCCACGTGTAGCGTCTCCTAACATGATGGTGAAATAGAGTGTTCGCGACCGTTAAGTTATGTTTATCGCAGAACTCTATCAGTCTAACTCCCCTATCGTTCCTATTGCCTAATCCAAAGGGACCAACTATTCCACCCTCTCGCCCTGTGCCTACGACTGCATTGAAATCTCCTATAATTATTAAATTTTCGTGTCCTCTCACAAAATCTAGCACATGTTCAATATCACTATAAACTGCCTCTACGACCTCATCACTGTAGTTAGAAGTGGGCATATATACCTGTATTATTACTGTTTTTACAGGTTTCGAATCTAACCTAACCATAACTACCCTGTCACTTTGCTGTAAGAAATTTTCTACACTCTGCCCTACTTTTTTCCGCATAACAATTCCTACTCCCGAATTTCCTCCTACAGATCCTGTGTGTATTACTCTAAAATCTCCGCTCCAGAAGTCTCCGGCTTCTGGCCATCGCACTTCACTAATACCTACTACGTCTAATGCTAACCTATCCATCTCAATTTTCAAATTCTCCAACTTTCCTACTTGTTTCATGCTTCTAACATTCCACGCTCCGACTCGTGAGATGTTACACTTATCATTTCTGATGACTCCCCCCGAAGCAGTCCCCGCCCGGAGATCCGAATGTGGGACTATTTTACCTCCGGAATATTTTACTCCAGAAGGTGCCATCATCATAAATTCGAAGTACGCTGTTCTAGGGATAGAATAATGTGGTGGTTTCCCGTTGCCTTCCACATCGCAGTAGTGTGTATCACAGTGCCATACCGACACTCACGATCTCTGCCACTATGATTACTGAAAGAGCTGCTGCCCCCTTTCAGGGACTTGATTTAGTCTGGCTTCTCAAATAAAAACCCCTCCAATATGGTTAAACCTATGGTTCGGCTCTTTAGATCATTGAAGCGCGCAAGCCATCCCACCCGTCCCAGTATTACTAGAACTGCGTCAAGGTACAAGTCCTTTGGGATAGTATTGTCCCGTAACGATCACATAATCATTGCTATTTTGCTTAAAGTGTTTACTGGCATAACAATACTCTCACTTTTTGTGCCATTTTATGGGTAAGCACGTTAGAGATGGGAAAATATGAAGACAGCATAAAAATACTTGATTAGTACAGTTCAATGCTTTTTATACAATATATTACTTATTGGAACATGAAAAAAAAAATGTGTATAAAATAACTAATAGTCGATAGAAAAAGTATAGTGAACAACTCTTAGGGATTGTCCATTTCCCACTCATATGAATTGCAGCACTCGCCAAGGCTCGAACTGCAACTTTCATGTTCATCGGAAATCAGTACCATTCCGTGCTCGTACAATATACATACTATTATGAACTCTGTTCACTTTCGATTGTAAAAATATGTTATTAATGTTTCATAAAAGAAATCTGAATCTAGTTGTATATCTTTAATGCCTGAGGGCACTTGCCCAAGAAGTGGTTGTTGGAACTATCCGGTATCCAGTTAAATAAAAGTTAAGTTTTTCGGAACAACCGTGTAAGAATTAAACTTTTTTGCTTCCTTTGTTTCCAATTTATGTTAGTCGAAGTCTTATACTTTTAAACTTTTGATTATTTTATTTTGTTTGTTTAAGTAGTTCTGCATGTTTTTACTCTTTACAGGGATGCGAAGATTTAAAAATATTAAACAGACTGACCATAATATTTTCAAACCAAGATGTCATCCATAAAATTGTAAGAGACAGTCTTTCAT
Source organism: Xestobium rufovillosum (assembly GCA_963966045.1). Classification (NCBI taxonomy): domain Eukaryota; kingdom Metazoa; phylum Arthropoda; class Insecta; order Coleoptera; family Ptinidae; genus Xestobium; species Xestobium rufovillosum. Next base: position 18,054,474 of record OZ014499.1, on the reverse strand, counting down.
TTTCTTTTGAAAATTAAATTTTTATGACATAATCATATGCATTTTAGGTGAAATCTACATTTTACAAGAAATACCATATAGTGGCTGTTCAACCACTTACGCAAGCTGCATTTCAGGCATGACATACCTTCAAAATTATTAGGAAAATCTTTCTAATATGTGTTATTTTTTCAGTTTACTTGTAGCAACATAGAAGCTGATATACTAACTTTCGATGCGGAAAGTAAAATTAGTTACAAAATGAATAGAAAACTATACAATCAAATAGTTAACAAGAATATTTATTTTGAAATTTTGTACAGCCCAGCAATCCAAGACAGTACTAAACGAAAAAACACTATTCACTTAGCTCATCTATATCATGCATTTGGAAAGTCAAGGAACCTTATAATATCCAGTGGAGCTACTAGTTCGATTTTTCTCAGAAATCCATACGATATTGCAAATTTGTAAGTACCTATAAAAAAATTCCCTTTTTTATTGACTGTATTCCTGTACAAATTGATATAATTCAAGTGGTAATTGCTCTCACTGTAACAATTATCAAGAAAGTTGCTTCGTGTAAGCTGTAAAAGATTTTTACTAACACAATAGGTGATATTATTTTCTCTTTCGCACAAGAGTATCTGTGGTTTTTTGAAGTCAAGTTCCTGTGTTGGCAAATGCGAGCATTACGAAAAGTGAAACGAATGAGAAGACGGGCAGAGGAGAAAGGGAATATCGAACACCCCACTCTTTAGCCACGCTCTGTCTCATGCTTCGCGCTGTTTCCCTGAGGCAAGCGTCATGCGTCAGTAAAATGACGACATGGCATTTCAGTTCTCGTGGTGCCACAAAGCGCTTGGTTAGAAGCATTAAAATAGGATTTATTCTTTCATTATTATTATTTTGATACCGACAATATTTATTATCGATTTTTGGTGTATTTGAAGTGCGTTTGGTAGTCTATAAATTAATGAGTATATACCAGTGTTAGGAAAATTAGAATAAACGTTTAAAATAGTGTTAGTATATTTCCCTACAAATTTTTCATTCCTCTAATAATGTTGAAGTTTCACTTCTATCACGTGTGGCGACCACGCACCCAGTTTTTTTGTTTGTGAAAGAGAAGGTGCATGAATGATAAAAATAAGACAGAGATGCTGCAGAGCAGGTTCTGTTGCTCATTTCGGGACTCTCCCACATAAAGGTAACCACTACAAAATGGTTTGTTCAACAGATTTCATATAAGTAACATTGGGTTTCATCGGATTTAACATGGATTCCATTGAATTTCACATGAATTCTATCAGATTTCACTTGAATTTCATCGGATCTCACGAAGAATCTGTTGGTTTTTCAAATTTGTTATTTCAAATAATTGAATTTTTACGATTTCAACAGAATTTCATCTAAATTTCGTCCAAATTCATTGCATTTAAGATTCCATTTAATTCAACAGGATTGCATGGGATTCCTAATGACATAATCATATTGCATTTCACATGAATTCATTCAAATTTCCTGTGGATTCCGCCAGATTTCATAAAATTTCACATAAATTTCAATGTACGTCTTCAGATTTGGTATCGTGAATTAAAGATTCCATCAGAATTTCATTCAAGTTTTGGTCTTATCAGATTTCATAGGGGTTTTAATAGATTTAACGGAGTATCATAGAATTTCTAATGGTTGCACGTGGATACTAAATGGATTTCATTGAATATTATGCGGATTAAATTGATTTTCATGTAGATTTCTTCGAATTTCAAGTTCATTTCATATGGCTTTCGTGTGTATTTGGCCATCGTTGTTTCACATATTTTATTAGTGCTTAACCCTTTATTAAAAGTACTGTAATGAAAATAGAATGCATAGAAAGAGGAGAAAACTTAAAATCAGCATTATGCTTCACTGGTGCAATAATTTCTTGAACCAGAATAATCTGCAGCCTTACTGTATTAATAAGAAAATCAAATAATTGTGACTCTTGCTTAGTTGTATTGACAGATTAGTGGAGGCAAATTTCTTCATTGCATTCACTTACTGCCTTAACATTTCGCCTTTTTTATAATTATTTCACCAATAACCCATACCTAACATTAGCGATGATTAATTCTATAAATGCCATTCTATATGAAAACTGATCACTAAATTACTCCTGTAATTCATTGCTGTCATCACAGCATTATCATTATAGTTGTCGTGACAGAACTGTTGTGTTAAAATTATCACTATGAAAATAGGTTTTTATAGTAGTTGCATTTGAACCGAGGGGCATTTCGCAGATCAAAAAACTTACAAAACTTCCCTCTGAAGGGGAAGTCTTGGTGGGTTTTTCTAGATTTTTCTGGACTTTCCCGAACTCTCCGTACTTCCCATGAATTTTCTCTGACTTCCACTGGACCTTCTCGGACTTCTCATGGATTTCCTTGGACTTCCTGAACTCCCTGAACTTCTTTTGGATCTCCCTAGATTTACCATGAATAAACTCAAACTGTCGGACTTTTGTTTTTTTTTAACTGTAATCAATATGTATTGGTGATACTGGAGATAGGTTTGTTTTATTTAATTTTTGGTTATTAAAAGTCTAGAAAACGGAAAATATTTTATTGGCCGATACTACGGGCACGCTAACGTGCCTCTAAAAATTAAATTACAGGCACGCGAATTGCGAACAGGTGTTAAGTATTGTGTTGAAATTTGTAGCAAAGCAATTTATCAACGCATTTTAAATAAACCCCTTAGCTGCCCTCTCGCACCAGACACACGCATTTTTTGCAAAAAAGATAATGTAAAAAAATGAGAGAAAAACTAACCTTTACGGGAGCCGATCCCACCCGGCTTGAGAGTAACAAACCGCCAGCTCTATACGATACCTACCTGCCTACGATCGCTGCTGGGTGGGATTCAACTAACGAGGTACTTATATGAAAGTATAACGTATAACTAATGATGACGTTTCCCGTGCCTCTAATATTTATTTTAGAGGCACGCTAGCGTGCCTGGAGTCACAGCGTATTTTATTCATAGAAATAAGCAATACCTATATTCTAGTTTTTGGTAAAAAATCTCAAAACAAGATGCCTATGTAAAAAGAAAAATGTCTGTCCATAAAAAACAAACTTTTCTTAAAAAAATTAACAACAAACAGTAATATTGTTTATTCACAATCAGTTAATAATAAGTCAATTGCCAACTTTTGAAAAGTTTGAAAGTAGGTTATTCTTGACTTCTACTTCCCGACCGGGTTGGAAAATTGTCCACCCGGGTGGAAAATTTAGTGCCTATTTGATTTTATACTTAAGTTCTTAAATTTCCAAATTTTGTGAAATTTCTGGCAGTTTTTTTAACAAATAAAACTTGTATTTTTTATTCGACGTTTCGCCCCCGTTTGGGGGCTTTGTCAAGAATATTTATTTAAACTTGTAAAGATATAAAAAAATATAAACGTAAATTATTTGACAAAATTTTTTAAAAAGTCAAAACGTGGTAACTATGTTCTAAAAATATAAAATTTCCGCACTTTTGATTTTGCAAAACATTCCAAAGGTAGTGTGTTTAATTTAACAATAATATTGGTTAATAAGTAAGTAGCAGAGAGTATGATTATTTTATTATATTACAGTAAATGTGACTTAAATTTTGTATATCAGTTCTATCATTAATAGAGTTTTGTTCTTTTTTTATGTAGATCATTTCTAAAAACAGTCGTGATTTTAAATTTTTTTCTTGTTCTAGAATTTTGGTATCATTAAATTCAAAAGTATGATTATTGTTTTTCATGTGTTTACTTATTGCTGAATTACTGTTTTTGTATTTGTGTTGTTTAAGTCTGGTTTCTAAATGGTTTTTAGATTGCCCAATATATGTTTTTTCACAGTCTTTACATTTAATTTTGTATACAGTATGTGTTTTCATTAGTTTAGGAATTGGCGTTTTTAAATTAGAATACAAAAATTTTAAGTTGTTATAATTCTTATGTGATACTTGTAAATTGTATTTTGCTAATAATTTACTAATATTGTGCGACATACCTTTAATATATGGCAATGAAATGTAATTTTTATTTTCTATTGGTTTTTTACTCTCTGTATTATTATTGTAAAATTTATGGATTCTATTTTTTATAATTGTCATAATGAAATTTTTAGGATAGTTATTTTTTAATAAACAATTTACTACTTTTTCTATTGCAGATTGTCTGTATTGCGGGCTCGAGAGTTTAATTGCTCGGTCGGCTAGACACATAACAATACTCTTTTTGTGGTAAGTAGGTTGTTCAGAATTAAAACAAATATAACGGCCAGACCAAGTTGATTTGGTGTACCATTCAGTTTCTATTGAATTTTTCGTTTTATATAAAGTCAAGTCTAAAAAATTAATTTGATCTTTTGTTGAAATTTCAATAGTGAATTGTAATTTAGGATGGTAGTTGTTAAATTGGTTAAGAATTTCGTCATATTTGTCTGGTGGGACGGCGGTTAGACAATCATCCACGTATCTAACAAAAAATGGTAAATTGAAAGATAATTTAGGAATAATAGTCGTTTCTAAATCTTCTAAAACTAACTGGGCAATGGGGCTGGAAATTGGGGAGCCCATGGCACAGCCATTTGTTTGTTTGTAAACTGAATCTTTAAATTTAAAATACGTAGTTGTTAGAGTAAGTTCAATAGCGGTAATGAAGTTATTTAATGTTAGAGATGTGTAAGGTTCAATTTTGTTCCAATTCTTTTTGACTATAGAGATTGCAAGGTCTATTGGTATATTTGTGTAGAGTGATACTACATCAAGGGAAATAAAATTGAAATTTTCGGGTATATAGAAATTTTTAGTTTTTTCTTTAAATGACCAGGAGTCTTTGATGTAAAATTCATTTTGTCCTATGATGTTAGACAGAATGTTAGCTAAAAATTTTGATAATTTATAAAATGGACTTTGAATGCAAGAAACAATTGGTCTGAGTAGAATATTAGTTTTGTGTAATTTTGGTAACCCATAAATCCGAGGAGGTAGAGAATTTTGAATTTTAAGTTTGCTACTAAGGTTGGGGGGTATGTTACCATCATCAACTAATTTAGAAACAAAATTATTGTTTTTATTTTGTAAGCTAATAGTCGGATCTTTAGGGATAATTGTATATGTTGATTGATCATTTATTAGTTCATAAAGTTTATTTTCATAATCAGTGGAATTCATAATTACTGTCTTATTACTTTTATCGGGTTTTAATATAATGATTTGTGGGTTGTTTTTGAGGAAAGTTTTCGTAATTTTAATGTTATTCAAAATTTCTTTTTCTTTTTTATTTGTTTTTGAATTAGAATTAGTGTATTTGCTGATAATTTGACAAATTCGATTCCTAATTGAGTTTTTTTCTTCGGACGGAAGTAAGGATATACCACTTTCTATAGATGCAATGATGTTGTTGATTGGAAAGTGTTTATTATTTGTATTTAAAGAAAAGTTAGGACCTAATTGTAAAATTTTTTGAATATTTGTTGGAATTTTTGTGGTGGATATATTATGTATCCATTCAGTGTTAATAGGGTTGCTGTTTTCATGTTTCTCTGTAAGTTTTGTTAATTTGTGTTGTTGTTTTTCTTTTATCTTCATAAATGTAGTATTGAATTTTTGGTATTGTGAATTGTAGAAAAAATTTATGTAATTTGGTGGTAGGCTACTATTAATTTTGAATTCTATATTTTTTTATTCTTTTTTCGTTTTATAAATGTCACTATAACAATTAGAAATTAGAATGTTTAAACACGACTTTTGACATTTTTCAAAAACTCTATTAATTTTAGATTTATAATAAAAATTTTCAATATTAATTTGTTTTGGATTTATATAATTTAAAAATTTTGGAAAAACATCATTCTCTCTGCACTTTAACAAAAATATTTTATTATTCTCGAGATGTGTTAATTTAATGTTTAATTTTTAGAACATAGTTACCACATGTTTTGACTTTTTAAAAAATTTTGTCAAATAATTTACGTTTATATTTTTTTATATCTTTACAAGTTTAAATAAATATTCTTGACAACGCCCCCAAACGGGGGCGAAACGTCGAATAAAAAATACAAGTTTTATTTGTTAAAAAAACTGCCAGAAATTTCACAAAATTTGGAAATTTAAAGTTTTTGGAACTGGCACAAATCAAAGAAAAATTTTTTAAGTTCTTAAGTAAGTATTATGTAATAAACTTGGAATAAAATTTCCTACCGTTTTTTCTGCGATCTCGGAGAGTTCTGCTCGAGTGTAGTGTGAACACCAACTGACTACCATGCATATTTTACCACCAGAAATACTCTTTCATATTCAGTTATTTTATTGTCAAAAAACAATGCTTGTCAGTTTAATCTATATATCGTCGCCCTCCTCACGTAATGGCGTAACTGACAATTGTGTGAAAATTGAGTTACGTTGTATATATGCATATCTCTAGTGTCTGCACCACCTCACGAAGTGGCGTAACTACACCACCAATCTACATAAAAAAGACAACCCGTAGGTTATGTTACTGTGTTTAATGCAGTCCTACAAGTGTAGGCGAATTAGGTTTTTCTTGTTCTGAAAAATTTACTAATTGTCGGTTACGCCAGTACGTGAGGAGGGCGACGATATATAAAAATGAATCCCTATTTCTCTTGGTCACGCCATAACTTGAGAACGGCTCGATCGATTAGGCTGATTTCTTTTTTATTTTGTTCGTAATTGTCAGGACGAATTAATAAATATATAAATGTCAATTTCACTGCCTACCAAGAATTATCGAAAGTGCAGTATTTAAAAAATAAAATGAATTTTGGGGGTGACTACTGAACAGTCCGGTCACTTCTAAATTTTGTTCCAGAACAGTCGACACAATATCAGTAAAATGACGTTTAAGAACTTCATTATTAAAAGACATCTCCAACAATCTCGGTGGGTGTTCGGGTATGGTACAAAGCTGCCATTTTGTTCTCCTACGGCCACACGAGTTCTGCGCCCGCTCGGGTCTGCATTTTTTGCTTGTTTCTACATCATCTTTTTGCCAAAAAATACGTGTGTCTGGTGCGAAAGGGCAAGTAAGGGTCTATTTTAAAAAAGCGTTCTCTCAGCTTTAGTTTTTTTTACACTTCCAAAATGCCAAATATAGGTTACATTCTGTAATGCGCAAGCGGCCGGACTGTGCAGTAGTCACTCCCATGAATTATTTATTCCTTTATTATTCAATAAAACTAATGATTGTGAATAAAATGATATACATACCTCGCTGGAAAATTTTATTACAGCCTCGCGCTATAGATGACCCCAGCGCTTCGCGCCTTGGTCATCTATCTCACCTTCGGCTGTAAAGAAACATTTTCCACCTCACCACGTAATATACTATTGCAATCGAGGTTGGGAATGTACAAAACTTCCCTCTGCGAAACACCCCTCGATTTGTACGATCCACTAATAGTGTCCTATTCATACTTTGTTATTATTTTCAGAGCTTTAATATTTGGTTTAAGTGAAAGTCAAGCTAAGAACGCCATGAATTATTATGGACGAAGTGTATACATAAATTCAGGTACATATATAAACTATGTTAGGTTAAATAGTTTTTATTTTATAGTTATCCTCTTTCAGTGAGCCGAAGAATGGGAAAAGCGGTAATTTTTGTAGAAAATACAAATAAAGATGATAAAAAGGAAGAAATTGCAGATACAGAAGATGAAATGGACGTTGATCAGCCTGCCCAAAAGAAATCTCGACAGTAATGTTAATGTATATTACTTATTATTAAGTATTCATTGTTTTATAATTTGTTTACATATAAAAGGAGTTTATTCCAGTTTATGGATTTATTGCAAATATTCAATAGAAACCTGATTACAGTGGACTCCCGATTATCCGGAACTCGATTATCTAAACTCCGCATTATCCGCGAGAATCTTAATTTCTAAATTCTCCGTATCAACCTAAATGCGAGTAGCGTGACTCCGCATTATCTGAAATTTAACCAAATTTTCATATGTATGTCATATGTATTTATAACAAGTCATCCCTTTAATGCAGAAGTAACTTAAGTCCAAAAACTAAATTTTACAGGAGACGATTTTTTCTTCTCACAACATTATTTATGCAAATACCTAAACCAAAATAGGCCAACTTATTTGAAAAGGTATTGTTTAATGAATCATATAATAAATATAAAAAAATGTTTGTGGTAGCATAAAACTTGGGACATAGAATACTTTTTAGCGTATATAATATTTCAAGTCCAAATATGGACACAAGTTTGCTATTTGTTTTAGGACATAGGCTAGTTTACATTTTTAAGGTCTAAAATTTTTGTACATTATTATTCGACGAAAAATTAAACTAGTTTTAAATTGAAAAGATTTATTTATAATTAGTGGGCCCGACACACGTTGTCCTGCCCGACATTAAAAACAATTTTTGGAAAAAAAATTCCTAGAACCCGATTGCAGGTCCAAATGTGAATGTAAACCATCCAGGGACCCACTTAAACACACACAAAAAATTTCATCAAAATCGGTCCAGCGCAGCTGTAAAAAAATTGTAGAACCCGATTGCAACGCAACCTACCGGGTCTAATTGTGAATGTAAACCATCCAGGAACCCACTTAAACACACACAAAAAATTTCATCAAAATCGGTCCAGCCCAGCCGTAAAAAAATTCTAGAACCCGATTGCAGCGCCACCTACCCAGTCCAATTGTGAATGTAAACCATCCCTGGAACTACTCAAACACACACCAAAAATTTGATCAAAATCGGTCGAGCCATTCTCGAGTTTTTCCGAGACTAACGCACGGCAATTGATTTTTATATATAAGATATAAACAAACTAACACTCATACGTAACATGCTATCTGCATATAAAAGTTTTAATATAATGAATATTCGGAACATAATGAAAGACGTATTGTTACATTTTTTCTAAAAATGGGTTGTTATGATTATAAATAAAGTTCCAAGCCTAGCTTCAATAAAAAATATAAGAAAACTTAACACAATATTAAACATTCTAATAAATGTAACTTCAGTACTATGCAGCCCGACTCATCATAAAGTTGTCAGTTCGAAGACTGGTTGGACACGAACCTCCGTCCTTTCCTATCCTGAGCCAACCTACGCATTTCCATAAAATTTGAACATCCTACATCCCTAACTATTTGAGAGCAGCAGTCTAATCTTGGCCTACCCCTACCTCTTTTTATTCCTATCTCTGACTCTAGTAGGTATGTCGCGAACTAAGCCTTCGTGCCTCAAAAGGTGTCCTACCGTCCTATCTCTCTTATTCTTTACCGACTTCCATAAATTTCGCTTTTCTCCAACTTTTTCTAATACCTCTCTGTTGCTAACCTTATTTAACCACGGTATCTTCATCATGCGTCTATAGCACCACATTTCAATTGCTTCTAATTTTTTCCTATCTGCTTCTCCTATCGTCCAAGTTTCACACCCGTACAATGCCGTACTCCATACATACGTGTATCATTCCCGAGCATAATAGTTGTTTCTTTTTATTAAATGCAACTCGACCCTGCGCTATTCTTTGTTTTATATCTGTAGAGCTCCTACCATCGCGAATTATTTGACTTCCTAAATAGCAGAAATCTGAGACTTCTTCTATCTTCTCGTTTTCAATTTGTATTTTAGTTTTAGTCCTATTTTTACTCCCCTTATATACACCAAGATTTTGGTTTTCTTTTTATTGATCTTCATACCACAGCAGTCTGTCAAAACCGCTTCGATTTGGTTTTTTTTCCCACTACTGAAGATGGCAACTTAGTTGCCGAAATGCGTATATAGTATTTCAAATTTTATGTGGTTAGGGGTACGATTGATTCTTGAATAAAATAAGGTTAGCAACAGAGAGGTATATTAGAAAGAGATGGAGAAAAGCGAAATTTATGGAAGGCAGTAAGGAATAGGAGAGATAGGATGGTAGGGCACCTTCTGAGGCACGAAGGCTTAGTTCGCGACATACTAGAGTCAGAGATAAGAATAAAAAGAGGTAGGGGTAGGCGCAGATAGACTACTGCTCTCAAATAGTTAGGGATGCAGGATGTTCAACTTTTGGGGAAATGCGTAGGTTAGCTCAGGATAGGGAACGATGGAGGTACGTGCCCAACCAGTCTTCGGACTGAAAACTTTATGATAATTTAGTAACATAACAATTCCTTTTTTGTCTGCATCAAAAAAATTAAATATACCTAGGGTCATGTATAATATATACCAGGTTAGTAGATGGGGTTAACAAGTCTAACTCCATACTAATTTGTCGCATAAGTTCATGGAATAAACGGGTTTGAACACCTGATTATCGCAAAACAAACCCATAATATAAACAAATACACTTGGATATGTTCTACGTATATTTTATTTACTCGACGATCGTTTCAGAATTTTATTCCATCATCAGGAGTACAGAGAAACACTTTTACTCATCCAAGTGTATTTGTTTATATTATAGTTAATCATGTTCTACCAAGCGCCTAGCGAAAAATCAGTTAAAATTATAAACAAACCCATGTTCACGCTAAACTATTGTAAATTAGAACTAGTCTAAGTCCACACTAATGGGGAAGATGGCATACTTCAAGTAAGTAGAACAAACCTAAGTCCCCACTTGGTATTTACATAAGCTTAATATTAAACTTGTGATGGTTCTGCTTGAAAATTTTATGCGTTAGCGGACTTAGGCTTATTTGTTATTTTGTTCTATGAAGCTTATTATAAAATATGGACATAAGTTACTTCTGCATATAATCCGCAGGGTCCTAATGTATCTGTATCTGTTAAAACCTGAAATTTGACAAAAATGAACTTAGGCTAGTTCTGCATTAAAGGGACGAAGTGTGGTTTTGCTGAATAAGTGCCTGTGAACACGTGGGATTACAGCTAGCAGCGGCTTGAACCTAGCATTAGGGGCACGACGGTGCGGCGTGAGGGGGTAATTGAGACTGCCGAAAGCCGATTTGTGCAGTCAGTGCATATGCATACCACAAGACAAGCATGTTATCTTAGAGTTGTTGAATACAAAATGTTCTACTAGTAGCAGATTTGTACTTGTCAAATATTAACCTATAATTTTATTGATCAAAAATGCACGCTATACTTCCGTAAATAAAAGATAAAAAATAAATTAGCCGAGTTAATAGAAGGCGAAAACTGGAAATATATAAGTAGATCTGGATTGCTCCGAAATAAATAGGGTTGATGATGACGAATACAAAGAAATCGTTATTTCGATTAATCGGGAATATACCGTATCTGGATTCTGGATCACAGCTAACCAAATTGGTGGATTATCCAAAACAAAAGTAAATCTTAAGGCCCGGTTTTACAAAGAATCTAACATCGGATTAAGTCTGACACGGCTTCGTTGCTATGCTACAAACAATCAGAAAGCCGGTATCATAGCAATGAAGCCGGTGTCAGACTTAATCCGGTGTTGGATTCTTTGAAAAACCAGGCCTAAGAGTGCTGTCTTAATCAGAACCACAGCTGAATTCCTGTCCATAAAATTGTTCGGTGGCGCATAGTACTGCACACCCAACTTTGGGTTAAACCAGTTGAGTTTAAAATAAATTTTTATTTGCACAAAAATATATACAATAGCATGTGAATGTATTGTATAAAATGTTCGGCTTCATGTTCGCGGAAGTTCACCTTCTGGGTTATGGATTGGCAGCGTCTTCGCAATAATGTGGAAGCGAAGGCGATAGAGAGAGTGCCACCTTGATGTGAGTGGCTGGAAAGTGGTGGTTTCCAGCAGTGATGTTGTCCTCAAACTTGTTGATAGGTCTCCTCGAAGGAGACATGAAGGCAGCGGCGGAGCGTGGTCCACCCTGGGTGAGTGGTTGGAAGGCGGTGGCTTCCAATGGCGTTGTCGTCCTCGAAGTTGGCTCGGAATTGGTGATATGGTTAGCTACGGGGTGTAGCTGCAGCGACTGCCTCCTGGGTGAGACTTGTTAATAGGTGTCCTCGAAAGAGATGTGAAGGCGGTGGCGGAGCGTGGTCCACCCTGGGGTGAGTGGCTGGAAGGCAATGGCTTCCAATGGTGGCATCATTCTCAACTTTGGCCCGAATGAACCAGTGGAGTTGGCTCGGTGGTGCCTGTAGTCAGTGATGAGGTCCAAGTTCCAGCTGGTATGCAGGCGCTGGGCTGTGGGATGTCCTGGAGCTGGCGGTGAAGTCCACGTCACGGCTGGTTCTGATGGTGTCCGGATGTCCTGGAGCTGGAGGCTGAGCTATCCTAGTCCTGCTGGTCGTGACGGCTGGGCTGTCCTGGTCCTGCTGGTGGTGGTCCAGAGCTTCGACCCAACTCTATGGGATTAAAATCTGGGAGATACGGGGGAAGCCTCAAAACTGTATGACCGTTGTCAATTAGATATGTCTTATATAAGGGCTTATTCATCTTGATTAAAGTGTGTAAATCAACTTTAACATTTCATCTGTAAATGGAATATTTTGTAATCGTAGCCAGTTTCTCATTTCTTCCTTTCTCGAACCAAAGTTTGGACATTTATCAGATTGAACGTTATGGTACAGCGCGTTATCTATAACAACAACGCTATTTGGACACAAATTCGGAATTAACATTTCTGGTAGTTTTCAAAATTCATCTCACTATGATAATCTCCAGTTTTACTTTTGGATTTCAATTCAATTTTAAATAAGCATTAATGATTATCAATCTTTGCCCTCTGGACACCGGCTTACGTAAACCTTCATTAGAATTGAAGAGTCTGATGCAATAACTGGCTATGTGCAAAATCTTAAATTTTCGGTATTCATGAAAAACGTATTAATAAGATATTTCGAAACATTTCAGGAGAAAGACTATGTTACAATGTCTGCGGATGACTAATAAACATGCACTCCATATTATTATTCATGAATTTCTAGCCATGACCGTTAAAAATGGAAAAAATTCTAGCACATAGTCGATTATTACACCCGAAATGAAATTAATTTTTTAGAGCATACTTAACAAACTGGTTGGTAACATAGTGAAAATAATAAAGCAAAAACAAATTTCTTCAGTACAAACTATTTATTACGCATAAAATATAAGGAAATGTGAACTTGGAAACATATGAAAAGAAATCAAGACATTATAAGCGTAATCAAAAAAAATGTTTCAATGTTTAGTCAGAATCATTGTCTTCATTTTCTCGTCGCTTTAGATTTTGGTACATAGTAAGTTTTGTATGCCACTGGAACATATAAGCATTTTTTATAGTTATTTCAGGGCCGTACCCAGGGGGGAGGTTAGAGGGGTCAACCCCCCCCCCCATCCGAAATGCTAAAACGAGAACGCCATAACATCAGCTGGCTACGAAAAATTCAAAAATTTTTCGGAAATTCAAAGATTTAGAAAATTGGCGGGTGCATTATTTTTCCAATAATCTGGAAGATGACGTGAATGATCACGGAAAGTTCTCCTGCGCTGCTGCGCTCTCCATTAATACTTAATACTTGTAATAAAACATTTTCCTTATTATTATTATTTTCGTCGTTCGTAAACTTATTTAATACCATACCATATCGACAAATGAAAAATGATCTTAGGTTATTTTTATCATTATATTTACTAATTAGCGGTACTGGACCGTTCGAACAATTACTCCTCGGGCAAATACCCCGCCAGGCATTGAATTATAGAACTAAATCCAGATTTTTTGTTATATTTACAGTTATCATTAAAGACGAAAAAGGTACGATGAATGGGACTCGGGGTCTACTACTATATTTTTATTTTCAGATACCCCCCTTCCCCTAAAAAGAATTCTAGGTACGACCCTGGGATGTAGAACATTCTACTTTTAGGGAAATGCGAAGGTTATTTTATAGGTATTTTTTATTTTGATAGGCAAAGCTGATTCATAAGCACAAGGCGCTTCCGGGTCAATAATATTATTGGAAAATTCTTTTTTCAACAGTAGATATCCTATCAAATTTTCATATGAGTGACTTTCTGTGACAAGTCCTTCGTTAGAGAAGGAAGTCGTTATGTTCAAAAATTCGATAGGTACTTGGATATAGTGAATGGTTTCTTTTTAATTACAAAAGATTTCTTAAAATACAGTTCTAGGTGATCCTTGTAGTCCTGAATTAAAACAAGTAACAAAATTTAAAATTAAAAAAAAAAACCCCGACAACGCCTGAACAGATCTTCATAAATTATAGCTAAGAACCATCTCGCTGACGTCGGCTTTCAAACAAAAAAAAAACGCATCAAAATCGGTCCATTCGTTTCGGAGCTTCAATGCTACAGACAGACATGTCAAACTTTTAGGTATAACAAATAACACTGTGTTATTAACACCCCTCTTTTTGTCGGGGGTTAATAAAATAGTTTCTATAATGTATGACTATCAGAATAATTGCTAACAATGATGGGGATTGCAATAACAAAGCCTAAAAGTTATGATTAGCTGACTTAATGAAGATTCAGTACCTACTAAGGAGACATCAGAGAGTAATTTACATTATAAAACAACTACAGTGCAACCTCGCTAATCCGACCATGCGCCAATCCGAACCGCCGGCGCCGGTCGAAAAGACGTTACCTCTATAATCCGAACAAATCTTAAAAAACTTCGATAATCCGAACAGTTGTTGTGTAGACTGAAACAAGCAAAAATTGACGATTTTTTCTCCGCGTAAATTTTAAGGTTATGTAAACGTAAGGTAAGCGTTACTCAAGGTTCACATCTTTATTTTTATATAAATTTTATGTTGTGTTGCCTGGTTTCTTACTTAATATGCGAAAAATATGTTTGTACATTAATGTACATACATACCTGTCCTCTATTCATGCCTAAACATACATACATATTATTTGTACTTGTTTAAGAATTGTTTTGATATTCTTCTAGAAATTTTATACGTATGTTATTACCAGTTTTCTCACTTAAGCTACACTTTCGTTTTCGCCGGTAGACGCGGCGCGTACCGGCTGCCGACACGCGCGACGAGCACCGTAGCATTTGAACGTGAACGCACCGGCCGGCAGTCAAAACGCATAAACGAAAGCAGTTCTATTTAATACCATTGGAGAAGTCTATGGGAGAAGTCCAGAATATGTGTCGGGTGCCTGTAAACGCCGCGTCTACCGGCGCAAACGAAAGTGTACCTGAAAATACAATGAATATCATTCTCAGCAAATTTTAGCGTGTTTTTAGAGTAATTCCAGTAAACCGAACAATTCGGTAATCCGAACATAGCCCAGTCCGAATTAGTTCGGATTACCGAGGTTGCACTGTACTAGAATATGCTCTCTCGGGGATGTCACATTTGACTTATAAGGGAAAACCTTCAAGGGAATTCATCCAGTATCTAAGAACAGCCCTTTCAGCCTTTTTCCGTTTTTCGATACCTATGAATCTATGTAACAAAACGAGATATGCACAAGCAACGAAACATGCGTTTCTAAAGTTTGGTTATGCAACCAAACGCACATCAGTAGAATGTCCTGTTTTCTTTTTTTTCTTATTCTTTGAGAAAAAATATGTGCCAATCAGGTCAGGTCGAAAACATTTGAAATATTAGTTTGAAAATAATATTTAACATATTATGTACTCATCATTTTTTAGTATAGGTGCCTATCTGCCTATGTACCTATGCATTATGCAAAAAATTCCGAGTTGCTAATAAAGAAAAATAAATAACAGGTCAAAAAAGAGCGACTAGGGGTAGTTACAAAAACAGTTGAAACTTGAAACATTCAGGAATATTTAAAAATTCAAAATTTGGCCTAATAAAATACAATATTTTGCATAACAGGTGTACAGGTCTAGTAATTTTTATAATAAATCAATAAAATTTCAGTAACAAATGGTGTTTAGGTTCCAGTAAGTATCAGATAAATTGAATTTAGGCAAGTCTTGGTCCATAAAGTGCCCATAATAAAGAAACTACAGAAATGTATGAAGTATGATTGTTTTGTCAAGGGCCCACAATTTTGCTGTTATGGACCAGTTATTCATTTAAATTTCCCGCCGCGTCCAGCCGAGATGGCAGCACGCTGCAATCTCGAACGCAAGCACCAGTTTGTGGAAGCGTAACGATAAAATGGAGTACCTACTCATTAATACACGAAGTTTACACGCAAAAATTAATTAAGCGAAATAGACGGGAGATATTATTATTAGCTAAATAATAAAACTAAAACTGCGTGGATTGTAGTGAAATATGCGAATTCGAGTAGTTTATAATATAGATAAAATAACAGTGTTTATTTAGTTGTCGGAAGGAGAAAACCCGAAACAGGCCGACGGTGTCCATGGTGAGTACGCTTCAACGTTTACGTTGCTCGTAATTAATGAACACGCGGGTTTTTCTTATTCTTGAGATGAAATGCAGATGATTTTTAATATTTTGAATGAATTATAGGCTATTTTAATAAAATTTCTCTAGTAACTAATAAAATGCTAATTCCCCATTGGCTATTCAAAAATCAACATTTCCAATGCATCCATATAAGATATCACCTGATTGGTTGTATTTCGACAACTAAATACTGAACTGTATTATTCTAACCAATTAAATAGTCTCTTTTCTTTCATTAATGGTAATGTCGGGCATGTATGTGATACATTTTGCAGTCTTTTGACCAAAATAAACGACGGTTTTTTTTGGGACTGTGTGTATGTTTTGATATAAATGCGGCATGCTGTGATAAAACAATAAAATGTGGGAAGCTGCGACCTTTTGACGAAGACGGTAGTGTCGCTAATTTCCAAAGCAAGACACCCAAGCGGTGGACATCTCAAATGGCGGTCGGTAGGTTCATTGTTCTCTATGCCGGTTTTAGATTGATATGTTGATGGATAGCGATTATCGAGAGCAACATTGAATTGTCGTCGCAGACGCACAGTTTTTAATAAGTTTTCACCTGGCTGTGATACGAAATTTACTTGGTTTATTTGTGTTATTTCGTCCTCTACCTCTAATCAATCATTTAATTACTCGAATGAATACGGATGTTCGGTACCTACCTATGTTTGTGTAAAATGCACCTGATCTAAAATGGAAAGTGCTTTTTGTGGAATTGATACTTTGTTTTGTTAGTCGCCGTTGTTCCCGGTACTCATTAATCACCTTCGGCACCTCCTTTTTATAAACGGGAGAATAAACGATTTGAAGACATATTGATTTTAATTGCTAATTGTCAAGGCTGTTGTAGTAAATGTATTAATTGCTCTTACGATAGGTATTTTGTTTTATCTACGTGTTGATTTTTCTTCGCGTTGGTTTAATTATCATTTTTTACTCATAAATTGTGATCTAAGGGTGGAAAGTTTGAGCGCTCATGCTGGTTCAGAGTCATAAGCGTTTAGCTTTTCCCCTTTGATTGCAGTTATAGCAACAAAGAGAACTGTTTATTATCTGATTAAAGATACCTACTTACAATAATTAAATTATCCACTTCTAATCTGTCTGGTTTTGTTTTTTTTTTGTGATACCTTGGTGTCTGCATTAAATTAGGCTTATAAAGGTGCATATTTTTCCACATTTTATCATTTCTGCATCCAGTGGTTTCCGAAATTTATACTAAACACCGAAAACGACTCGCTCTGTATATTTTCTGAGTCGCCACGATTTTTATAATAGTTTTACAGGTAGGTACAAAAATGCAATAATATACAGAGCAAAATTGGATATGGTGTAGCAGAAGAAATAAAACTATGAGGGAAACTCATAGCGAAGAAAATTTAACGAGTTACCTATCTCTTAAACCATATTGAATAAAATGCAGTAATGCATATCATAATAAAAGTAAAATTGCTGAAATACGGACAAGTAGGACATCAGCACGCTTTAGGCTACTAGATCTTTTTATTTTGTAAAAACGTTTCCAATAATTGTAAACATTCGAACTAAAAGTGTTAGCACTGTAAATAACAAATAATAAAACTATTTTTTTAAGTTGCGTAATAAAAGTAAATTAAGTTAATACACTAAATGTACTTACATTTGAAACCTGCAGAAACTATTCTTTAAAGAATAGAAATTAGAACAAGTATTGCATCATAATTTGTTTATTTTGGGTTACGCTTTTTAGCAGATAACTAATTAATTTTGTAACAGTTCATATATTACTTCAATGCTAAAATAGTCCGTAAGAAAACTAATTTGCAATTGATTTTTAAAATCTCATAAGTTCAAATGCAGTTTTGGTAGGTACCCTGCGCTCATAACATTGTATCTATTAAAAAGTGTGTTAGACTTATATTATTATTAATATTCAGGTAATTGGAGGCTTATTTTGTTTAAAAATAATTAAACATCACTAAGAAGCAATACAAATTTTAAGAATACGTATTTTTGTCTATTTCAGCCATTTCTGTGACTTTTCAGTCTAAACATACCTTCCGACTAAAGGTTTTTCGTGATAAAATTAGTGTCTTAGTATCTAGATGATATTCTAATGATCATTTAAGCCACATATGTGCATATATCTTCCTTTTTGTCGTCATCATCATAAGGTTCTCAGTCCGAAGACTGGTTGGACGCGTACCTCCATTCTTTTCTATCCTGAGCTAACCTACGCATTTCCCTAAAAGTAGAACATCCTACATCCCTAACTATTTGAGAGCAGTAGTCTAATCTAGGCCTACCCCTACCTCTTTTCATTCCTATCTCTGACTCTAGTATGTCGCGAACTATTCCTTCGTGTCTCAGAAGGTGTCCTACCATCCTATCTCTCCTACTCTTTATTGTCTTCCATACCTTTCGCTTTTCCCCAACTCTTTCTAATACTTCCCTATTGCTAACCTTATCTATCCACGGTATCTTCATCATGCGCCTGTAGCACCACATTTCAAACGCTTCTACTCTTTTTCGATCCGCTTCCCCTATTGTCCAAGTTTCGTTTGTCGTAACTCTGCTGAATTTAGAATCATACGGTTTCTTAAGAAAATATAAACCTATCTTCTTCCTACCAATCGTGAATAAAAATATAGTTAGATCTTACTTTCAGCTTCGTAGTCCTGAAGATGAAAAGCAATTTTCGAAACTACTCAAGAATTTAAAGTATCTGAATCATTTATTAGTATATTTGATGTATCTTGCACAAATTCTTACTAAAATATAATATGTATAATATGAGAAATGTCGCCTTAAGATTAACAATTAATGATTAAAGAAGAATGAAACTATGGAACCTTCCAAAAACCTAGGAGACCCAACCAAGCCTAAATGGTAAGAAATGTAGGCTAAAATTTGATGAAAATTGAGGCATTTAATGCAACTTGTCATTATTTTTGAAGCTATTGATTAAGAGCCCAACACACAGGAATTTTGGGAGCACGGTAGAAGTTTGCCTGTTTGTAAGTATTTCAAAAACTATAAATGATTAGAAATTAGATTAGAGAAGAAATTTATTAAAAAATATGAAAACAAACGAAGTCGCATGTTACAAGTGGTGAAAAACTACTTTTTATAGAACCTAATAAAACTTCCCTGAAAATAAAATCTCAAAATCTGTTAACGGCAGTAGTATACTGAACCTTTGGCTTGTAAGAAGACATAAAATTTTAAATTTCGACCGAAAAACAAAAAAGTTACGAGTAAACAGCGGTACCGTTGCATTCGGAGTTTTTTGTCGTAGCGCTTGCTCTCGCCTGTCTTCGGGTACTCATCAAAGTCACTCAACTAAGTCAGTCAATCCTGAAACGGAGTGCGCCCAACAAGTTCATTCTCAGTATTAATTTGGCCGACTAGTTCCCTGCTTTTCCAGATAATTTTTGTCGTCCGCTGTAGGTCTGCAGACATTGTTACTCATCATATTATGTGCAGGTATAATATTGCGCTCTACTACGTGAAGTATTTTTTAAGCTGTAATTGCTTCACCGTACCCCTGAACTCCCCGATTCTTAGTAAATTGGTGTGTCGGGCTCTTAATTGATTTGCACCAAATTTTGAATATGTACATCTAGACATTTGGAATATCGTCGGTTATTTCATAAAAAAACGCCTAACCCACTTTTGCGAATTTTGGTCTAAATTATTTTGTCGTAGTTGGTCGAGTTTTGGACTTAGGTTGTTTGAGTTTTCATTCTCTAAAGCCTACAAAAAGTTTTTGGAACCATCCATAAATATAAAAGTTAAGGTGGTGCTGCCACTCAAAGTTAAACACTATTGTATTGTACTAAAAAACAAGATCAGCCGTCTTAATAAGGATAAGTAAAAGTACAATAACAAGTAAAGATAAATTGCAACGGAACAATGCGTAACTTAAAAGCACAATCAAATTTGTGCTTCAAACTCAAGACTTGACTGTTGCTACTCACTCTCACCACTGCATCTGACTGGAGCTTCTAGTCTGGAGGTAAGGCGCAAGGGTGTCTCAATTACATAATTTGCACATGTTCGATTACGTAAACTGCAATGCAGTGGCATTTAACCACATTGTAGGATATGAGTACAGGAATTTTTAACCGACTCATCAATTTACCATATTGGCCCCACTGTGTCAGAGTACCTATTCCAGGACGACAGTGATAAACCATAGTCACTCATAAAGACTATCGTCGCCATCATAGCAGCACTACACTCCACGGTTTCTCTTCTCATATTCCACAAAAATCAACCAAGTCCGTATTCATAGTTTCTAAATACTCTTCCTTTGCCTCCAGCCAGATTTTCCTTTTCTTCCCCCTGCATGTCCTCTTAAACATTGTCTCATTGGTCCATCTTCATGACTTAGCCATCTTGGCCATCTTGGAGCTCCCTGTATTGCATACACTCGTTACAGTTAGTTGCTCATGAAGTAGCTTTAACAACCTTACTGCTGGTAATTAACCTTTCAAGAGCAACCGATACCATCAACATGAAATTACTCATTGGAAAACTGCAACAATCAAAAATGCGAATGAAAGATTTTAAAATCCTCACATCCCGTCTTACAAAGATGAAACAATCTGCAGAAAAGAAAGTGCAAAAAGGTAATGATAAGAAACAATAATAGAGTACTTGCGCCACTACTAAGGAAAAGCCGAGGGGCACACCGCTGTGGAAGTTTGCTGTTTAGGTGTGTGGAAGTTTCTGGACATTTACGCATGCGCTGTAATTCTATATGGTCTACGTATCATCGTATTCGTTGAGAATTGACCAGTCTAGACTAGTTTTTGCACATTTGCTTGCGTAGCAATGGTGTATTTATATTAGTTCATATTTTCTATATAGGGTGATTCATAACATGCGGAGGAGATTAAAAGAGTAGATGGGGGGGGGGTTCAAAATAGACCTTTTTATTAATAAAGTTTTTACAAAAGCTCAAAAATTGAAGAGTTACGTTAATGTAAAGTCAAATTAATTAAGAAGCATTTGTAAAAAAAATGATAGGAGTAGTTCTTTATATAATGCATAGATACAGGGTGGGCCAATAGTGCGTAGTCGGTCCATATCTGATTCTATTCAAGATATCAACATGAAATTTTACATGTGTGGAGAACCCCACCAAGGTTCTGTTACAATTATTTTGATGTATACAGGATGTTCACGTGCTTTGCACCAAACCAAAGTTATGTTTGTTTACATATGATTCCCCATAAAATTTCATGAAAGTTGATATGCTACACGGTGGGGTTTGGAGTAAGCGATATTAAGATATGGCCATTTTAGTACAAATGTGAACACAAATTTGTGGTGCATAGTGCTACTGACGTCTGCTGGTCAAAGCTAACTATGATTTTTTTATTGGACTAGGTTCAGAGGATACTCTATTTTTGTAAAATCCATTAACACTTTTTTCAAAATAATTATATTGTACAGAGTGGCCAACTTGGGCAAAATAGAGCTTTTCTCAAAAATGTTAAATGAAACACCCCGTATATTATTTGCAGGTTTGATAGCCAGTTTATTAAGCTTTTGACTGATGCAGATATTGGCAGGTCTGCGACTGATACTTTAGGCAGAAATAAAGATTGATCCTTAAGAATTGACATTTTTGCCGTAATTTTGTACCATTATTGGGGATTTTCCCCCATTTTGCCACCCAAAACTCAGAAAAATGCTTACACTTTGTTTTTACTGAAAATTTAGCGAACAGAGTTTACACCGGCACAAGAAATCTCATTGCAAGATTACTTCTTAACAGGACGATTTTCTTCCATGGCACTCCTTGTTTCAATTTATACCTATGTTTAATAAGTTATCATTTATTTAAGAATATGACCTTGAAGAAGCAATCTGGCGATGAAATCTTTTGTCTCAAACAAAATGGAAATCATATTTTGTTTTGGGCGCTAAAATATGGGAGAAACGAATAAACTACCGGTCAAATCACTACATTTTAAAGTTCAGTTTTCAATTCTACCGAAACCGTCAGTCGCAGACCTAACAATACCTACAGTAGTGGCCATAAATATAGCAACTTCCTGAAATTTCTAATTTAATTTTTTTTTCTAAGCAAAAATATTCTTTTTATTTACTTTTTGTTCTTAAAATACATACACATTTCTAGTACATAATGCGTATTTATGTGTAATTAAAACAAGTATTATTTTTAATATTTTTTAATTTTTATGTTGGACATAATTATAGCAACTACGGAAAAAAAAATTTTTTGACAAGTATTAAAAATAACAAAAGCGTTTAATATTTTGTATAATAACCTTTATTTTTAATAACCTGGGCACATCGCTTGGGCATCGATTCTATTAATTTAGTAATGTATCCATCATCAATTATTTCCCAAGCATTTTCCAGTGCAGTATAAAGGTTTTCCAAATTAGTATAATTATTTCCTCTAATTTTGCCATCCAAGTAATCCCACAAATTTTCTATTGGATTTAAGTCGGGTGACTGTGATGGCCATCGCATAATTTCGAAGTGTTGCTCCGCTAACCAATCCTGCACAAGTTTCGACGAGTGTTTCGGGTCATTATCTTGCTGAAACACACAACTTAAAGGCATTGTTTCGTCGATGTATGGGACCAGATGGTATTGCAAAATATTTTAATACATGAATCGATTCATTTTACCATGGATTCGACAGATTGGGCCCATCCCAAACTTAGAGAAACATCCCCAAACCATAACTGAACCACCACCGTGCTTAACAGTTGGACATGTGCACTTCTTGTCAAATCTCTTGCCCGTTGGTCGTCTAACATAGAGTAGCCCATCACTTTTAAACAAATTAAATTTTAATTCATCGCTAAAAACTACATTCTTCCAATTTTCTGGGGTCCAGTTAATATGATCTATTGCGAACTGGAGACAGGCCTTCACATTTTTCTTTGACAACAGCGGTTTCTTCGCTGGTCGGCGACCAAATAACCCGCCGTCGACTAATCTCCTTCTTATTGTACCAGCACTAACATCTTTTGATCCAATTTCCTCCAATTTTCCAAGAATTTTGGAAGAGGACAGGAATGGGTTTTCTTTCGATATTCTTAACACGTGTCGATCAAATCTTTCAGAAGTTTTTCTTGGTCTTCCTGGATTTGGAATGGGTTCAACATAAATAGCTTCAAAATTCTGGACACAACGGATTTATTTAAATTAAAACTTCTTGAAATTTCAGCCTGTTTGACACCGTTTTCATACTTTTGTGTAATAAGGTTCCTAATTTCAATTGAAACTGTTTTAGCCCGACCCATTTTTTAGTTACTAACCAGAAATAGTGCCAATGCGATAAATGCTCGGGATAAGTACAACTTAACTGGCGTTTTAATTACTTTAAACTTATTTATGACAGTTGTTGCTATATTTCTGTCCAACAAAAATTTGAACAAATGCTGGGATTAATTTGTTATTCACAGAGCTCTAATTTTTATTGCAGGAAACACTTACCATAGAAGCAATGTGAATGCTGGAATGCATTTCTAATCTTAAAAATAATGTTGTTTAATATTACATTGATTTTTTAAAAGTTGCTATATTTATGGCCACTACTGTACATCAATCAAGAAAAAATGCATTTTGCGTAAGTTGTCCACCCTGTATGATATTAAATTTTTCTGACAAACATACTCAAGAATTTTACAAATTGAGCAGTCTGTGAACCTAGTCCAATAAAGAAATCTTAAATGTTAAATACTTTCGACCAGTAGATGTCAGCAGCTCCTCAAAGTTGGATCCACACTGGCACTAAAATGGTAATATCTTAAAATCGCTCGCTCTAAACCCCATCGTGTAGTACACCATCTTTCATAAAATTTTATTGGGAATTCAAATATGTAAAGGAATGTGGGGCATTCCATTTAAAAAAACATAACTTTGGTTTGGTATTCAGAGTGTGAACACCCTGTATACACCAAAATAATTTTATTAGATGCTTCGTGGGGGTTCTCAACATAGGTGTAAATTTTTATTTTGATACCTTGAATAGAACCAGAGATATGGGCAGACTACACACTATTGGCCCACCCTGTATTATATTCTCTATGCGAAATGATTTATGAGTGTAAAAATTTGGAGAGGTGAGTAGGACGTCAAAATAAGAAGAAAAGTTTGTATGAACATATGCTTATCTTATAGTTACTAAGACACAGGGTGTTGAAGTCAAGGTTTAAGTTTCTCTGAAAATGGTCACTTGTGATAGGTACCCTTTCCATTGAAAATATTTTAAGTCCGGTTTTACCGAAAAGGCGAAGATGTTTACTAATTTCAGTAGATTTCGATTCTCATTGTTTTTATAGGACTTCTATAATATAACCATATTCAAAAACTCGCCATTACCTATAGGTATCTGCTGAAAAATTGAAATCGATCGAGGTATTTAAGTACCCTTGTACCTAATATGACGGCTGTCATTTAATAGATATTTTGCATTAAGCCCTGGTTTTTAAGAACTGACGGACTCCGTCGACGCTGGGGGACTTTGTTGAAATCAAACCTGCATAATTTGGTTGTTGCTAAGTTACACCAAACAAAAAACTGAAAATTTTCTGCCGTTCAAACAGCGACAGACTTAAAATACAGCAAACGGAATTCCGTCGACGGAAAGTTGTTAAAAACCAAGGCTTTATACAGCTATTTAGCACACCTGTTCTCAATTGATTGACAAATTTAATCGTTTTAAGATTAGAACACTACGAAAGCAGAAGTGCATGGAAATCACATGGAAGTTAGTGGAAGTCTCATAGAAAGTGAAAGTTTGGTATAGATTTTAGCCTGCGGTTTGCCCCTCGGGAAAGCAATACAGTATGCGGACGACTTCTCCCTTTGTTGCAAAACTTAACAAATCGACCATAACAAAACTTACTCTAAAAAGCAAAAAAAGACGGGCACGGAAAGTCAGGAGGCAACCTTACGAAAACAGTGTACACTAGACTACCATTAGGTACATAAAGGCTATCAAAAACACCAGCGGATACCACTAAAATTCCAGTGAGACTACGAAGCTACGTACACCAGATTACTGTGAAGGTCAGTCTCTTGCGAAAACCCAATTTATATGTATATATAGCAGATATCCACAGCAAGCTAAATTGAATTCAAGCCATGCTGGCCGCACCATCACTAGAGTTCCGACTTCTGTCACATACTCCTGCATGATTGCTCCCACGTGTGGTCCCATACCTATAAAAAATAAATCTTCAGTGATAAACCGTACATAAGGTATGACGTATTCTGCCAGAATCTTCTCTAAACAGGGTGATTCAGGAGGAGAGTGAAATATCTTGGCAGGTGATAGTATCAACAATTCTGAATAAAAAAGTTTATATGAACATGGTCATTATTCTTAACCCTCTCGGTACAGTTGCAAAAAATGTTCTTACCCGCCAGACGGGAAATGACTTAAGTTGGAAACTGGGAGAGAAGGTTTAGAACTGTAAACGACCGCAGTTTGATAGTGGGATGGCATTATGATAACCAATAATGTCTATAATAATTGGCGCTTATTGGTTAATTTAACCTCCCTCCATTTCCTCCCAGCATTTGTGTTCCATCGTGCAGTATATTGTGTATTGTGTTATGCCTTTGGGTGTGCACTGAGTGCTTTGATCTCAGAAAATGGATTCACGATCAAGTAATAATAATGAAAAGAAAACAAAATTTAACATTTTTTGGAACGAATAATTTGGCGCGCAAGATGGCTAGTGGCTGGAGTCTACGTGCTGTCCGCGGCCATCCAGCCAGCAATCGTTGTACCGCTACCATCCCGAAAGGGTTAATAGTATCGGAGATACAGCTTTCATTTCATTGCCAGTTTATAAAGTTAACATCGACGGAGGTGTAATTCCAACTTTGCACAATTAATATTTTGGAGATTCAAGTTTCTGCTATGAGTGGTTGGCTATTTAATATAATATATAATATACATTGTATAACATAATTCTATCCGCAGACCAATAATGTCATGATCACTAATTATAAAAGAACTCCTAGGCACTTCAATCAAACCGTATGTACGCGATACATATTCTATTTATGCTTGATATTACAGTATTAAAAGTTATAAATTCGATTAAGCGGGTCTTCCCCATTATATAATCAATCAGTGTTACCGATCTGTTGGTAACTTGAGTTTCCTTGGTAATTATTTGCTTAAAACCTGCTGACTGCATAATCTTTCTCAGATTTCAAGAGTCAAAACAATTTTTTAGATAATCTATATTTAGGTCTCCCATAAAAAAAAGTTCCCTAGGTACATCAAAAAATCTCTGACAACCATTGGGTGATCTACAGGGTGGTCACTTTTACAATGTACACCATTGGAGTCTTCTAAACCAGAAGTGATTCAGAGTTGGTCAAATTACAGAAAACGTGCACTTTTTCCATGCCCTTTAAGGATCTGAAAAGAAATTCTGGATAGCTCTCGTTGTTCCTGAAATATCCTGAAAAGAATTGAAGTATTGCATTTTCTTATTTCTTCCATATATTATTTATTACTTGAGCAAATGTAATGCCCTTCGGCAGGTTTACATAAGTAGGTATGGGCTATCCACTGGATGTTTCAAAATTTGTCTAAGCCTACTACATCTTTGAGTTTTCATAATCATGGCAACTAGATTCTGTAGATATGGAGTGAAATTAGTGTTCCAGAAAGTTAGATGACCCATGTGCGATACATCGTTGAAATTGTATTTTTTTTCTCTATCCAACCTTATGAAAATCCAATATGGCGCCCATAAGAAATTCAAAAGTTGACCATGAAAACTTGAAGATGTAGTAGGCTTAGACAAATTTTGAAACATCCAGTGGAAAGCCCATACCCACTTATGTAAACCTGCCAAAGGTCATCACATTCGCTTGAGTAATAAATAATATATGGAAGAAATAAGAAAACGCAATATTTCAATTTTTTCAGGATATTTCAGGAACAACGAGAGCTATCCAGAATTTCTTTTCAGATTCTTAAAGAGCATGAAAATGTGCACCTTTCTTACCATTTGACCAACTCTGAATCTCTTCGGGTTTAGAAGATTCCAATGGTGTACATTGTAAAAGTGACCACCCTGTATACACCATTTATTTATCAAGCTGTTAGTGTGCAAATATGACATCCCTAAGATGTCCACCTTTAGTTTCTTTACATTACTACACTCTTCTGAAATTTATTAATGATGACGATAATCAAAATTTGTTTAATATGTCGCATAGATTTCTTACCGTTTTGTATTTTTTCAGCAATGCAACGGTGAGATGAGCATTAAGAAGGCGCTATGTGCCGCATAAAGCGATGGACTCATACGACCTATTCGGCGAAGATGGTGCTAGTATGTTGGAAGGTTTGCCCGAACTGGGCACCGATCATTTCGACCCTGCGGTGACGGGAGCACGAGATGCTTCATCCGCTTATACGCAGCCCACGTACTCGCAAGAGACTCCCCTGCAAAAACTGGCATCTTTTGGAGGTACGGATTTTAACCACATGGACCCAAATGCGCAGAGTATGTACTCCCAGGGATATGGCACTGACCGTCCCATGGGACCCCCAGGAGGGACTTACCCTCATCAGCGTCAAATGTCTAGACCACCAGCTCCTCAGAGTAGCGCGACAAGTCAGTACCCTTATCAAACGGATATGTATTCTGTTCCTGATCATCAGCTTGGGATGAGTGACACAGCTAGCATGCAGGCTTCGTGGGGTCAGCATGCAAATTACCCCATGCATAGGTATGGGCAAATAAGTGGTTATAGACAGCAGCCTATGGGCTATGGACATCAACAGGAACAAAAACAGCAGTTCCCTCCTGCTCAGCATCCGATGATGCAACAACCTCACCAACCATCGGGTTATCCCATGCAGCAGAGGCACACTCCTCATTATGCCCAAAGTTCTGGTTACCCCGCTACAGCAGCCCAAGGTTATGGAGCTTACATGCATCAGCGAATGCCCCACCATCACCCACAATACCCTCAAAGTCACCATCAAATAGACATGTCAGTGGCACAAGCCCCACAGTATAATCACATGGGACATAGTCAAAGTTTAAGTTCCCATGCACCATCACATGCCGGCCCCAACACTGGTCATATGGGCCAACCTCATCCAGGGCATCCTGCAGCTCAAGGACACCCATCTGCGCAACAACCACCCACTCAGAATCCAATGGCGCATCCAAATCCAATGACTTATAATCAAACTATGCAATCCATGCAAAGACCTATGGATGTTACACCACAACCACAACAGTTCCCAACTAAACATGGTCCAGGACCAATGGGAAATGCTAGTCCTCAATATAGGGCACCATTTCCTCAATTATCTCCTCAAATGTCTCCGAGACCACAGATGTCACCAAGACCACCTGCACCTCAAATGTCTCCAAGACCAGTTATGTCTCCAGCTAAACCAAATTTATCGCCGCATCCTCAAATGCAGCAAACTACTTTAAGTCCGAGGCCTGCAACGAGCTTAACTCCCAAGTCAACGACTGCATCACCTGCTCCAGTTCCGCCATATTCGCAACAAAGTACATTACAAGCACTCGAGCAAATGGTAATACCACCCTCATCTAATAACCCTTCAGAATATCCACCATACCCAACAAGAACAACTTTAGGACCTCCGCAACCTTCTCAAAATCCACTGTCTCCTGTAATGGCACTGCGGAATCCAATGAGTGAACCATGGCAGACACAACCATCAAGGCCACTTATACCAAATATGAACGGTAGTATGAATATGATGGAAACAAATCAGCCTGCAACTGGTCAAAATGTTCCAACCTCACAAATTTTACCTCCGACTTCCAACTTACCTCCACCTGGCATGCAAAATACTCCAAGTTTAAATGTAGGATATAGTAATGAAGATACACGACCTGAACTTATCAAACCAAGTCTAACTTCTTTAACAGAAATGACTCACCCAATCCGAGAACAATCAATGCCGCAATCGATACCACCTTCGACACAAAACAGCTCTGCTAGGTCCCCAAATACAAGCACACCTAACAATGTACCAAGCAGTACAACAAATGTGGAAACAATAACCTCTGCTCCAAGCATATCAAACTCGCATCCTCCAACACCGACTCCAACATCTACTACAGATGACAACGCTCCTAGTATTCAAGACTCTGGTCTTCCTTCAAATACAGATACTTTAAAACACACAGAAGATAGCAACAGTAGTAGTACAACTTCTCAACAACCAACTCAAAGTCTTAACACAACGAATAGCTTTACAGACTTCAATTGTGTCTCTAGCATATCCAATTATGGCACTACTACAAAACATAAAATGGACGATTTAATGCCTGCAGCAGTACCAGCATACAATGATGAGAGTTCTATTGCTTCAGAAACTAGTGAATCAAACCATGCAACTCCAGTTTCTTACATGCCTTTGTCACATTCAACTAATCAAACTATGCCAAACTTGCCTGCGACGAGTATGTCTAATACTCCATTGCAACCCTCTAGTTTACAAATGACTCAAAACTTAATACAGGTGCAGACTACGAATCAAATGCCTACCAGTCAGAGTCATACTTCGGTACCTCAAATTCATCCATTACAAACGTCTCAGGCTCCGATGCAGCCTAGTCCAGCTCCACCTGAACAACCACCCACATCTATTTCTTCTGGACAAGTAATGCCCAATATTCCTTCCACTACGCCGGGAGTGCCGGTTCAAGACATTCTTAATTCGAATCAGACACAACTTCCACCTACACAAAATACAACATTGCCTCAAACACCCATGAGCCAACAACCTCAACAGCAACAAACAACACAACAACAGCATATGCCACCAATTATGCCACCTCATGGTCAAATACCAAATATACCACCAAATATGAATATTTCTCATTCAAATGTTAGTGGAATTCCAGCAACTTCACAACCAACAGTTATGTATGACCAGAATTCACAAATGATAGCTTCAGCTGGTATGGCAATGGTAGGACCAAGAAGTATGGGCCCAGGAATGCCTCACAGTTTACCAATGGGACATCCTGGTATACCACCTGGAATGATGCCACCGATGGGAATGATGCCTGGTCAAGAAATGGCATATCAACCACCAATAAGTCACCATCAAGAAAGAGCAGCATTGCAGCAACAGTTACAAGAATTGTATTGTATGCCTCCTGCTCCAGAGCACCAAGAAAAAATGGCTCATCTTCAAGAGCGATTGAATATTTTATCTCAGCATGAAGCTACCGAACAATGTAATGGTGGGCCTCAGTGTATCTTACAAAGCCCCATGTTCAATTCACCGATGATTGACAGTCCTCAAGTAACAAGCACTACAGGTAGAGGACGAGGAAAGGGGACACCCAGAGTTAAAAAACCAAGACAAAAGAAAGGTGATAAAACACAAATACAGATGCAATCGAGTGCCAGTCCTCCTCTTCAGATGGGAATGCCACCACAAACATTACCAGTTTCTGAAGATTGTGTTACTCCAGGAACTGGACTGAATATTTCAATAGGAGAAATGTCAGAAATGAGTGATTTGGGAGTAGATCCGTACATTGGTGAGATAGGTGATAAGCAGAAGAAGCCCCGTGGACCTAGAAAACCACGAGAGCCCAAGAAACCTAAACCACCTAAAGAACCTAAAGCACCTAAAGAACGAAAAAAGAAAGATTCTAAGGAACCTAAAGATCAGAAACCTAAAAGAAAATATGTTCGAAAAAAGAAGCTCGATGGTTCTGAAGATGCAACCACTGATGAATCATTCAATAGGTCTTTCGAAAATGGTGAAGAATTTCAATCAACTGATGTGACAGAATCGCAAGATTCTGGGAATAAAATTGAACAAGATTCTGGTTCCAATGAAGCGCTGCCAGATTCAGTTGAAGATGATCAAGAAGATGTCCAAGCAGACTCACAAACATCTGTAGAGGGTGTTTTAGAAATAGAGGATATTCCACCAAAGAAGGACGAATATGCTTTTGACGATAACCCACCTAGTCCAGCAGAATTGGGTGAGATTCCTAGGAAAACACCCAAGAGGATAAGACCTCCACCTAAAAAGACCGTAACACCTAAACCAAAATCAAGTAAAAGTAGTAGTAAGAAACGTAACAGGAAAGGTGTAATGCCGGAATCAGATGGGGAAGGTGAAGACATGGTAAGCACACCACCACCATCTCCTCCAGAAGATCCAGAAAGTTTATCTACAAAACGACGATCGGCTAGGAATACACAACGTAAAAAGTACATAGATGATGTTATGTTACGTTTTTCCGATGATGAATCCCCCGTTGTTTCTTCAAAAGGAAAGAAAACGCCTTTGCCTTCTACTCCGCCAATAACAGCTTCCACTTCATCTGTTCCTACACCAACAGATAGTGCTCAAGATGATGCATCTTCAAATACAGATATATTGAATAAACCGAATTATGTTTATGTTAATACTAATGATGAGGATTCTATGGTGGTTCAGTATGTACTAGCTTCACGTATGACTAAACGTGAGAAGAAAATTGAAATTACTTCAGCAGTTACACAAGATGCACGGGAAATTAATGATAAGTCAGAATCTAGTCCAAATGAAAATGTGATAAAAGGAAAAGGCGAACCTTCAGAGCCCATAGAAGAGATATCTTTGAAAGAAGAGAGTGTTAATGTTGATATAGTGTCAGAAGAAAAACCCATAATCGAAGACTTGAAGGAACAAAAGATAGAAACTGAAATAGTAGATGTTGAGGAGTATTACGTAAAGTATCGTAACTTCTCGTATTTACATTGTGAATGGAGAACCGAAGATGAATTATATAAAGGTGACAAGAGAATTGCAAATAAAATTAAACGATTTAAGCAAAAACAAGCGCAGCAACTTAATATATTTGAAAACTTGGAAGAAGAGCCATTCAACCCTGATTATGTGGAAGTAGACAGGGTGTTAGATGTTTCCGAACACGTAGATCCAAGTACCCAAGAGAGAGTTAAACATTTTTTGGTCAAATGGCGTGCTCTGCAGTATGAGGATAGCACTTGGGAATTAGAAGAAGATGTTGATCCTATAAAAATTGATCAGTTTCAGAAGTTCAATGCTGTCCCACCAAAAGATAAATGGAAACCAAAGAAGAGGCCACCACCAGAAAGTTGGGTTAAGTTGGATAACTCGCCCATATATAAAGGTGGAAACAGTTTAAGAGAATACCAATTGGAAGGGTTAAACTGGCTTTTGTTTTCATGGTACAATGGCCGCAATTGCATTTTAGCTGATGAAATGGGTCTTGGAAAAACTATCCAGAGTTTGACTTTCCTTAACGCAGTGTGGGAACATGGCATTAGAGGACCATTTCTAGTTATAGCTCCTTTATCTACAATACCAAACTGGCAAAGAGAAATAGAGGGATGGACTGATTTGAATGTAATTGTTTATCATGGTTCCTCGGCAAGTAGGAATATGTTGCAAGAATATGAAATGTACTATAAAAATGAAAAGGGGCAAGTCATAAAAGATTTGACAAAATTCAACATTTTGATAACCACATTTGAAATTATAGTGACGGATTTTGCCGATTTAAAAGGCTTCAATTGGCGTGTTTGTGTGATAGATGAGGCTCACCGCTTGAAGAACAGAAATTGTAAATTACTAGAAGGTTTAAGACAGCTTACTCTTGAACATAGAGTTTTATTATCGGGAACTCCTTTACAAAATAATGTAAATGAATTATTCTCCTTGCTCAATTTCCTAGAGCCAACGCAGTTCCCGAGCTCGGAAACTTTCTTACAAGAATTTGGAGCTTTGAAAACTGAACAGGAAGTCCAAAAATTACAACTCATACTCAAGCCGATGATGCTGAGACGTTTGAAAGAAGATGTGGAGAAATCATTGGCACCTAAAGAAGAAACCGTAGTTGAAGTAGAGTTGACTAATATACAGAAGAAATATTATAGAGGAATATTGGAACGTAATTTTTCTTTTCTCTCCAAAGGCACGACACATGCTAATATACCAAATTTAATGAATACCATGATGGAACTGAGAAAGTGTTGTATACATCCTTACTTGCTTAATGGAGCAGAGGATCAGATACAGTATGATTTTAAGCAATCTCACGGAGAAGACCCAGATGCTTATTATAAAGCTTTAATTAATTCTAGTGGTAAAATGGTTTTAATAGACAAGCTTTTACCAAAATTAAAAGCTAACGGACATCGTGTGCTTGTATTCAGTCAGATGGTACGGTGTTTGGATATTTTAGAAGATTATCTAATGTTCAGAAAATACCCGTATGAAAGAATCGATGGAAGAATAAGAGGCAATTTAAGACAAGCTGCAATTGACAGATTTTCAAAACCAGATTCCGATAGATTCGTATTTTTGTTATGCACAAAAGCAGGAGGGTTGGGTATAAACTTAACAGCTGCAGATACTGTTATTATCTATGACAGTGATTGGAACCCTCAAAATGATCTTCAAGCCCAAGCTCGTTGCCATCGTATTGGCCAACAAAAAATGGTCAAAATTTATAGGTTGTTGTGTCGAAACACCTACGAGAGAGAAATGTTTGATAAGGCATCATTGAAACTAGGTTTAGACAAAGCCATTCTTCAAAGTATGAATACTCAAGGTGGAAAAGAATCTGGCAATAAACAGTTAAGCAAGAAGGAAATCGAAGATCTGTTGAAGAAGGGTGCTTACGGTGCTTTATTAGATGAAGAAAATGATGGGGATAAATTCTGTGAAGAAGATATTGATATGATATTAGCAAGACGAACTCAAGTTATAACCATGGAATCTGAAAAGGGTTCAACTTTCTCTAAAGCAAGTTTTGCTTCAAGTGCAAACCGTTCCGATATAAATATAGACGACCCCGATTTTTGGAACAAATGGGCAAAGAAGGCCGACATCGATACAACAGAAAAGGATGAAACTGAAGATTTGGTACTTTCAGAACCTAGAAGACGTACACAAATAAAACGATACGGTCACGACGAGAGTGCTATAGACATGTCTGAATTGGAAAGTTCTTCAGATTCAGACCCTGATAACGAAGGTCTGTCTATGGGTATGAGAAGAAGGAACAAATTGAAAAAGAAGAAGTTACGAAGCGATGATTATATACCGCGAGACGGAGAAAGGGGCGACATCGTTTATGGTAGTTGGGCTCGTAGAGAATGCTTTATGGTTGAACGAGGATTACTCACATTTGGTTGGGGACGATGGCAGGAAATACTGCTGAATTCACAATTGAGAAAAGGTTGGAGAGAATCCGATGTGGAAGACTGTGCAAGAGTAATCGTAAGTAATTTGTACTTATCTAAAAATATTCATCATTGATTATTCTATAAAAAGTTCTTAAAGATAATTTTTTCTGTTTTATTTTCAAACAAATTTGTATCTGTTACTCCTATCTACGAGGTCTGCCCACAAAGATATCAAACTTATTCTGAACTATTTATTTACATACCAGGTTAGTCATAGAACTGGAGACATCCATATTGGAGTTATTATTCCTGTTAGACAAAATGTGTAAAACAAAACTTGGCCTTATTTCTCATAGCCCATATTTCTAAGATATTTTCTCACGCTTTCGGCAACCAGTTTTGTTATTTTGAATGGAGTACCCCATTTTATCTCATTTTTGGATTCCTCGGTTATTTTCAGAGTATTAAATTAAACATATGTTCTACCAGAGAACAGGCCTGAGAATAATGAATTATTACTATTCATTTTGTTAAAAATTTATATTTACTGGTAATACTATCAATTATTATGACCTTTACAATTACTCATAGGTTTTATAAATTAGCCCCTGAATTTTCATATATGACTTTTTAGATGTACTTAGTGGTACTGGATTGTTCGAACAACTACCCCTCAAGCAAGTACCCCGCCAGGCATTGAGTTATAGAACAAATACAGATTTTTTTTGTACTACGAGATATAACAGAATATTCCAGCTAACTATACTTGGGCCGCCGAACAGACGGAGTGATCACCCTGCAAGAACGTGCTCTAGCGGGGCCAATATTAATTTATGACTACCGAATTGGAGTGATGCGACTTCATTGGGTCTAAAGAAAACGCATCACTGCGGTTCGGTCGTCCTAAATTGATAGTGGTCTTGCCTAGAGCTCATGATTGCAGGGTGATCACTCCGTCTGTTGGGCGGCCCAAGTATAGTATTGAAACATTCATAACTTGTCTACTTACATTATTTCCAACGAACAAGATTTGTTTTATAGGTTATATCAAATTTGTTGCGTTCAAAATGATTACAGGAAACTGCAAACCAGTGGGGACTCATCAACTGGATGGTTGGAACAACTACTCCAGGTATAGCCTATAAAATGAATCTTGTTCGTTGAAGTATTGAACGTAAAGACACGTTATGAATGTTTCAACACCAACCAGATGGAGTAGCATTCTGTGATATATCGAAGTACAAAATAAATTTGGGTTTGTTCTACCGGTACCACAAATTATGTGCACCTAAGCAATTAATAAAGTAATTGGCGCTTGCTCATACTTGATTGACGGAGATTAGTATTTAAGCAAATTAGTTGTGTATAAAATTATGCAGAATGCACTGACGAGTCTCATAAGGACGAAATCAGTGGTCTGCAGTTTTCTGTAATCATTTTTAACACAACAAACTTGATGTGACTTTTTCATTGCGGATATATTCAATGTTATTTATTTCTTCTGATAGTTTGTACCTAGGTACTATCGGTGCCAAAACTTGTCTTCCACTTTACGGTTCAATTCCGCTTAAAATGCCATATCCAATTACGTTCTGAGGAAAAAACCTTAGCAACTGTCCGCCAATTAAAGTTTGGAAGGCGGATCTAAACGATTTAATTTGAATGAAACAAAATATTATGTTAGCCTTGCAACAGTAAACAAAGGGCAGCAAAAAATAGATAAATAATCACATAGTTGGCGAATTTTTGACTTTTAGGAAGAACTTCAAATACATTAGAACGTTATTATTTATTATTTTTCTCTGACTGTTAACTTTGCTCAATGTTTGTAGTTTTAAATGTTAAGTACTTATTACAATAATTTCTTATTATTATCATTGTTAATTATTTTAAGTGCATCGCAAATTCAAAGTATCGAGATCAGATAATGGAAAATCACATCATCTATGGGGGGCGGGACTGACGAAAACATAGCAACGTCCGGCACAAACTATTCCCTTTACAAAGTGGAACACCACTTTTGGAATTTATACTACATATCTAAAGAAGGTGCTGTGCCGGTGAAACAATAATTGTTATATAATACACATAATCAGTATAGTGAAAATCCGGTGAAAATCTAACACTTCTGTTATTTTAAATTTATGAATATTAACTTTCATCGGGAACTTTTACAGATGCCTACTTCAGAATCATCAAGAATGATTAGATGACAATTTTCACAGATTACAGCACGCATTCTTAACATGATCATTGTCTGTTACATGGGAGGCTGATCAAGTTTGGGGGCAGTGTGTTTTGACCGGTTGCAAATGTCATCAAAACTTTATAATGTTGTATGCGATTTAAACAAACTTGTTGTAATATGTGAAAAGTCAGTAAAAGTTCATTTTTCAACATGTTAGAAATGACACGCCTTTATGGCTAAGTAATATAGCATGTAATGATGCAGATAAAGATTTAAAGTTCCAGCTATGCTGCACCACTAGTTGCTTACTGGTGCACAATAATTGAAAAAGTTCAATTTCTGTGTGGGCAGATCTTGTATGTTGCTTAAAGTTTTCTCCCATTTTGTTTAATTGTTTCTTCATTGGATTTTTTGTTTACAGTTGCTATATTGTCTGCGTTTCTATCGGGGAGACGAAAAGATTCGTAGTTTTATTTGGGATTTAATTACTCCTTCAGAAAATGGGGAAGCTCAAAAAATAGGGAGGAATCATGATGGGTTAAAAGATCCAGTACCAAGAGGTATCCGAAACAAGAATAAAAAGAAACTGAAAGATAATAGACACGCTGCTTTGACTGATCCAAACCATTGGAGTAAGAATGAAAAGTATGATGGCGATATATTTCTGGAGAATAACTACAAGAAGCACTTGGGCCGCCATGCAAACAAGTAAGTTGTTTATTAAATATCCATTTAATTGTATGACAGATCTGGAATATTTAAGTTTTCATATTCTATAAGTAACAAAATTATAACCATGTGTGTGTGTGAGCTGCATTTTATGATTGATGACAATAATAAGTGGTGGAAGTATGTTCCATCAGTAAAATATCCTCAAATCATTTTAAAAGAAAAATTCACACATTTTTAATTATTAGTGTCGAATTTGTTATTTAAAATTAAAGAAATACTTAAGTGTGCCTTCTCTTATGATGAATATCATGCTAATTTAGAAAATACGTAGGTATTTGATGAAATAAACTTTTCTCGTCCAAACTGAAGATTAATTCGGTTTAATATTTTTAAAAGTGTAAATATTTCAGAATTTCTTACTTTTGATTTTCATTTTTGCAGAGTTCTTTTGCGTGTACGTATGTTATATTATATAAAGCACGAGATAATTGGAGACCTCGTACAACACATCGCTGATGGCGTCCAGGCAAGGTAAGTTTTCCGATCAGTTTTATAATCAGGTGCGTCAAAAAGTAAACAATGTCGATATTTCATTCTTTTGTGTTCTCTGTTTCATGTAATTTTTAACATTTTAAATTTCTTGGTGTATTATTTTACACTGTTGGGAATCGGCAATCAACCTTGCTTTATTTTTTTTAACTTTATGCATGCCCTTGCTTATGGTCATGCTAGTGCTTAAGCAGATATTTCATTACAAAAATTTCATGAAATCATTTGTTTTCGTTGTTTACATATTTACAAACATGTACAAAATATAAACGTATTTTGTACTAAGTTTATTTCACAGCTTTTTTGCTTTTGTTAACATTCATTCGTATTTTTATTAACACAATTTTGAAAGTCCATTAATTGGTTCCCAACTCCTTCCAAATTGTACGAGGTAACGATTAAAACGGTACGGCACTTGCTACCAAATTCCTCTTTTGAACTGTTGAAGAATCGACAACAGTTTCTTCGAAATATTTGACATAATCAAGTAAATAATACTGGAAGAGCAACGAATGGAACCAAACATTGCAGTTATGAGTGTAGAACAAACAGTATTATTTACTTGTATGGACTTCTACAACTTCTGTTTATCCTTTATCTACCTATCCTAGGTAGTTCTTGAAGTAATACAGTGTAATTAGCAATGCAGAATTCCTCTCTCAATGACCTGATGTTGCTGTCCCATTAGTTACAGAGAATATTGCAAACTTAAAGATTTCAAAGCGTTCTTCTACCCCAATTTTTGCAAACAAAAAAGGACCAACATATAAAACCAAAATCTTTTTGATTAATTGAAAATAAAGAATTGCACAGAAACAAAAGATTTTCACTAAGGAAAAAAATTTAGAGCTCAAAATTTGTAGATAGGCTTAGTTGAGTATACCGAACAACGTACTAAAAGTTTGAGTATTTTCACGTATTTTTATTGCTACACAAAAGAGTCTCATTTTATACTGTCACGATAATTTGAAAAGGTAGAATGAAAATACAGTAGTGTCCTCCTATAACGAACCTTGAAATTGCACAAAATATGGTTCGTTATAAGCGGAGTTCGTTATAAAAGGAAATACAAACATAGCTATTAATTATGGGCGTGTTTTTAGCACTTTCATAAACTGTTCATTTTAACCAGTAATTCATTGTAAACGGGTTCGTTATATGCGGACACCACTGTAGTAATAATATTGTCACGTCGAATAATTTCTGCCTTTCATAAAGTATTATGTATCACTGAACTCGTAAAGAAGAACTCTATCCAACCCAGCTATTTTCAAAAATGGTCTCCATAAGAAAAATTAAAGTTGTTGATGATTTGAGAGAAAGGAATCGTAAAAATTTTTTGTGTATGCCACCGTGGAGCATGTAAAAAGTTGCTCTAATAATGTACCCATTGTTTTTCATCTGTACAAAAACTACAGAGTTATCCACGAAAAAGAAAATGAAATACAGTAGAGTCTGCTTATAACGAACCTTGAAATTGCACAAAATATGGTTCGTTATAAGCGGAGTTCATTATAAAAGGAAATACAAACATTGCTACTAATTACGGGCGTGTTTTTAGCACTTTCATAAACGGTTCGTTTTAACCAGTAATTCGTTGTAAACGGGTTCGTTATATGTAGACACTACTGTATTTTCGTGTTTTCTTTTATGTATCTCAAAAATGACAAGTGATGACAAAACTTTCGTGGTGGCATATAATTCATCTCGCATCTTGCATCTTTTCAGTTAAGGGATTTCCTCATGCATTACTCAAATTTGAAACACCCTGTACATGCCAAAAAATTCACCTTTTAAGTTAAACTAATCGACGTACTTCTCGAAATTAAGAATTGTATTTAATTAATGTTATTGCTTACGATGTATTCCAGGTGCTTTTTCACCATTAATGTTCATATGCGAAAAATTTGAATCGGAATAAGAGGAAAGCACTTTAAAAGTTCGTTTATGTCTTTGTGGTTTCTTAGGTTAGGCATGAATTTGATATGTGACGTTTGGGAGTGACTACTGCAGGCTCCGACCGTTACATTAAATTTTGTTCCAACATGGTAGGACATGTACCGGGTGTCCAAATAAGAA
This sequence comes from Xestobium rufovillosum, assembly GCA_963966045.1. NCBI lineage: Eukaryota > Metazoa > Arthropoda > Insecta > Coleoptera > Ptinidae > Xestobium > Xestobium rufovillosum. The sequence continues at coordinate 18,014,468 of OZ014499.1, read as the reverse complement.
AGGATGCCGGCCATATTTAAGGAATCGTCCATGGTACAGCTAAGGAAAAGAAAAAATAATAATAAAAGTGGCCAAGAGAAATCGCTGGAAATTATTTTCAAGTTTATAAGTTTGCTGCTAGAGGGCGTAATAGTCATAGTCGACAAAAAAAACAAGGTTTTCTCTAAAATATACCCAGTAGATCAAAAATACAAATATTGCAATATTGAATATATTTTGTATAATTTTGGTTTACCACTTCTTGCTCTAGCTCATCAAATAGCAGCGGAGGGGGAAGGGGAGCATCTGGTTGTGGAGATGCTTGTAACTTCGGTTAGATTCAACCGAATTTAGCAAATTTAGTCTCGTTGAAAAGAGCTCTCTTCCTTTAATCAGATACTTTCATAATTTAAGTCATTTTTGTTCTGTAGTGATCTCTAGAGGGCGTTGTTTGAAAGATCAGCAAACTTTTCAGATTTTCTTGAAAATTTTAATTGGAACGGTATAATAATCATAAATTAATTAAAAAGAGGACAAAATAACGAGAGAAACAGTGAAAACCGCACATTGATATCTTTTTTCTAACCGGAGATATGGACAAAAGAGTTTCAGGGGCGGGAGGACGGGTTAATTACTAACCTTTATACGTGCCACGGAATATAAAAGACATTTTGAAAATATCATAATCATTAAAATTATATGTTGCTTCTTCGTGGCCGTTTTAAATATGGAAATTACCATTTTTTAAAGCAAAAACCAATGTTTTAGATATTAAAATGTACTCTTGTAAATTGCAATATTTATTATGAATTCTTAAGAAGATAACCCGACACGCGAAAAGACAGTCATTAAACTCGACACATATTTCGCTGACAAAGTCAGCGTCCTCAGGGGTGTGCTGTGTAACTGTCTTTTGGCGTGTGAGGTTAACTTATTACGAATTCATAGTGAATTTACGTCAAAGTTACTGATCCTACCACTGTGTGCGCAATATATTTATAAAACAAGTTGGCGTTGAAACAAAAAAATTCAGCACAATGTCAAGTGTTTGATATCTACAAATGTCTTAAATTTTCGGAAGATGGGAGACTTTCTCTAAGCTGTAGTAAAAGCTATTTTATCATACATATTTGTATAATTTTGATATTGGCATCAAAGCAAGTTTATCACAAGTTTATCACAAGTTTATCACTAATAATTGAAAATGTTGAACCGGGTGTTACCAACAATTTTTGCCCCCATCGCCCCATCCTCCCAATCCTAACACTAATTTGTTTATATTTCCGGTTATAAAAAAGATATCAATGCGCGGTTTTCACTATTCCTTTCATCATTCTATCCTCTTTTTAACTAGGTTAATCATTATTATATCATTCCATTTAAAATTCCCAAGAAATTTTGAAAAGTTTGCTGGCCTTTCAAACAGCGCCCCCTAGCGATCACTACAGAACTAAAAGAACCAAGCTCATAAAAGCATATAATTAACCGAAGAGAGCTTTTTTCAACGTGACCAAGTTTGCCAAGTTATGTTGAACCAAACCGAAGTTACAAGCATCTTCACAATCAATAGTTCCCCTTCCCCCTCCGCTGCTATTTGATGAGCTAGAGCAAAAAGTGGTAAACCAAAATTATACAAAATATATTCAAGGTTGCAATATTTTTATTTTTGATCTACTTTATCTGGGTATATTTTAGAGAAAACCATGTGTTTTTGTCGACTATAACTATTACGCCCTCTAGCAGCAAACTTAGAAACTTGAAAATAATTTCCAGCGATTTCTCTTGGCCACTTTTATTATTATTTTTTCTTTCCCATAGCTGTACCTTGAAAGGTTCCTTAGATATGGCCGGCATCCTTTCTTATTTGGACACCTGGTACATTACGTAATGTCAATAAAATGACGTTTAAGTAATTTGTTACGGTTTCGGTGGGTAGGCAGGTATTGTATTGCCAACTGTAAACAGTCTTTAAGAATTTTTGTATGCCCTAGGAGCAAATATATTATGCACCCTGGGTATATACCGAAATGGGTGAACCTGTTGTATTTGCCTAGGTACTACTATTTTTTTCCGAGATTTTTGTGCCATTTTAATATCCCCGATTACCTGTTCTCAGCTCAATTCGAGAATACATATTGAGCACTGGCAATAGCTTATAAATTAAAGCAAGTAAAAATTTTCTTTTCCCGCTAATTACACTGTATGTAAACAAGAAATATTTGCAAAAGCAAGAGTACTACTCTTTGTAGATTAATAATTTTGAGATTTTCTAGATGATTGGTGGTTCTTAAATTCTAGATGTGCAGGTACATACTTACAAAAATAATTGTGCAACGTAAGATCAAAGGCAGTTTCCCTGAAGTTTCAATCAATAATAAGAAAAAGTATTAATAAGTACTTAAGATTTAAGAACCATCGATAATAACCTGTAGTGACGTGCTTTACGCATTTTAAGAATAAAATCATAGTATCTTAACCCGAACCTAACACCCTATTCCTTTCTTTCCCTTAGAAATTGGTAGAAGTCCTGTGAAACTTGAAGCTCCTGAAAAAAAATGTAAATAATTGAAATGCCCTACAAGGGTGTAGATTTATCAAAATTGACAATTGGCAACATGATTCACAGTGCCCTGCCGATAAATCCTCCTGTAACGGAACAATTGCCTTGCGAGTGGTGGGATTCGGAATGCGACAAGTCTCTGCTCATTGGCACTTGGAAGCACGGCTATGAAAACTATACGGAGATGCGTGCAGACCCCACCCTCTGTTTCCTGTCTCGTTGCGGTCCGCCTTCCGCGCGAGAACTCCAGCTGGCCTCTAACACGCAACCCCCCACGCCTGCACTGTAAGTAGACACTAGGGCCACATTACCATCGCTCTAGTTTTTTTCGCTGCCGCTGCTGCTATTTTTATTTTTTGATTATACTAACTTGGTAAGAATATCGTCAGGTGCGGCAAATCATTTTGTCTTTTATTTTTATTTGTAGCCTGTGATTATTACTGTTTAATTTCATTTTTGCTAATATTGCATAACTGATTGGTTAGTGTACGCATGAATTTGTACTCGCACTTACCCTTCTTTGATCCATCATCATTTCATAATGTTAAACTTACTGATAGGAAAGTGGTGGGCTTCATTATTTTTGCAATACATTGAGATATTTCCCAAATTTTTATAAAAAGAAACTAAATTAATAATAGTTACAAAACTTTATTATGAAGTAATCCAACATTTTATTTAAATATCTGGTGCACTCTAATTGTTCACTGCAAAATAAGGACAACGTAATCTCATTATTTTTCTGTGTGAACATTACTTGCTGGAACACACGGTATATACCGATGTGAAATGCTAAAAAAATGTAAAAAATTTTAATGTTGGGAATTTCTTACCTACAACCTTGTATGCCCTTTGTTTATAAAGACACATTGTCGGTTGCCTTAAGGTAGAAATTTTGCTTATATCATGTCAGGAAGTAACAATAGACTTTCGTTTATGAAAGATAAGCAGCTCTGAACATGGCATACACTTGAAGGGGTAGCTGATATTAAAACCTTAAGCCCATCAAGTATGGCAACCTGCTTAACCAGTGTGGTATAAGGTAATAGCACTCCCATTATGGGAGGTTGAACATCCAGGAGTTTCAATTAAAAAAATACTTCTGCATATCACAAATGATAGCCATTCCACATGAAAAGGTACAACTGATTTAACGAATATGAAGAAAAATAAGAAGAAACCACCCCTTCTTTTCTATATTTTTTTAGTTGGCAAGTTCATAATACATAATTACATGTGATGTAGTTCTTGTCTATTGTTTACCTAAAAATTAGTTACACATATTCGTGTAGAGGACCATGATATACCCTAATGAGAAATTTTAGTGAAATTGATATGTTCTTTTTGGTTTATTCTTTTTTTCTATATTAATATTTTAATTTAGAATTTTCATATCTGAACAAGATTTTTATTGTCATGTATGTAACGTACTATTTTAATAATTGAGAAGTGGTACATTATAATCTCTTGACATTAACAGAATAAAGTTAAAATGCAGTTGGTGGGTTATGAATTGCTCTTACCTTCTATTATTTGTCTGTAATTTATATTTGTACAAAATGTTACAAAAAACGCTTAACAGCTTTTTTATTGGACAATTTTTGAATACTTTTACAAGAAGAAGGTGCTTTTTATTCCTTTTTTTTTCTTTGCTTTACTAGTTTTGATACATTCCTTCTATTGAGTAGTAGCTTTGAAATTAGAACATTTCAAAAATAATAAAATACAAGTTATTTGCCTGTAATTATTAACACAACCTGAATTCTATAAAGAAATATAATATTAACTTATATTTAAGAAAGCAATTTGAAGTTGAAACGTTAAAACTTTATGCTTAATGTACAGCAATGAAGAAGAGCTTGATGATGAAGACACAAATGAAGAAGCAAGTCTCAAATCCAGACGAGAAAGGGAGCTCTCAGATATAAATTCTGAAATTGCTGAACCATCACCAGGTCTTTCAGGATCTTCTGAGACTCAGCCGGCTGACACAGAAGATAGGATTATAGAGGAAAGTGAAGATAAGCAACATTGGCCAACAATAACCGACCTAAATACAAGATTACGGCGTGTTATAACTTCTTATCAAAGGAGTTATCGTAAGGAAGAACAGAAACTAGCTGCTGCTAAAGCTAAGGTAAGCGTTAAATATTATTTTATTCGAGTTAATAGATGTTTAATTCAATTTTTGAGTTAGTGTAACTACTATACATTTTTGGTTACACACATTTGAAGTCTTGCGCATAATTTCATTTCAAGTGTATGATCTGTGCTTCTAAAGCTGTGAACGCTTTTATTTTAATTTTTGACGAAAGTGTAGAACAGTTTCTGTCATTTTTATTTTGAAATGTGTGTCCTAACTGTATTTTTCTCAATAAATTTTGTCTGATCATACCTACTGTCGAAAAAGAAGTATGAATTTTATAATGCGTTTGATCCAACTCTGACAGATTTTTAACTAACTCGTGAAGATGTGAAATACTTCTAAGAATTTCATTTTTAATCAAAGTTTCGAGAACCATTTTTCTACCATGTACCTTCAAATGGTTTATATGACCTTAAAATTTAGTAATAGAAAAAATTGTTTAATATTTTCTACTTTATTTTAAATCGTGGCTTACTGAGCATGTTAAAAATCTTTTCTTGAGTACTAGTGATAGATAAAATTCATGCTGTCTTTTGGCACAATCATGTACCATTTAACTGTGCACACGCATGAGCGTGCTGGCTGTTCGGGTAGTATGTAGTGTGCACTGTGCAGCCCCCGATAGAGTCTGCCCTGTCCTCCCCTTTGGCTGCCCTGGCTCAAGTCTCCCAACAGTTAGAAGCCCGCGACGCCGCAGCTCTCGGTTTACCAGGATGGGACATCCAACAGCTTGCTCTTTATCTTTTGGTTAGTAATGTGTTTTACAGTTTATTATGTTTTGTGTGCTTCAGTCACTTGTAAATTTATGTATCGTTCAGATATTTGTTCACTGTTTTTTAACATTCAAATATTCATTTTATATTACGTAGTTTTTATTAGAATTGAAGTTTTGATGAGTTCTTACGAATGTTTTCTAGCAGATGGAGAGGCAAGGCAAGCAAATGGAAATGGCTATGAGAGAAAAGGAGAGGCAAACTATTGCGAAGAGATGGACAAGAAGGGAGGAAGCAGATTTCTTCAGAGTGGTGTCATCTTACGGGGTTAATTATTACCGAAAAAAGAAAGCCTATGACTGGACTAAATTCAAACAGCTGGCTAAATTGGAGAAGAAATCGGATGATGACATGACAGAATACTACAAAAGTTTCGTCGTAATGTGCAAAAAGCAAACTGGCATGAAAGTGGAAGAAGAAAGTTATGATAGCACCATAGAACATGTGTCGGAAGAGAAAGCAAGAAGAACTCTGGATCGATTAGAACTCTTATCGAGAATACGAGAAGAAGTGGTAACCCATCCCAAGTTAGATGAACGTCTGAAGGTTTGTCAAATTTCTGCTGACATGCCGGATTGGTGGATTGCAGGAAAACACGACAAGGATCTGTTATTAGGTGTTGCGAAGTAAGTAATATTGAAGATAAGAACAATATATTAAAATTAATACACCATTCACCCATTTTGATCAAGTTTGATGGTCAATAACTTTTCCACCGCTAAACAGATGTTGGTGATTTTTTCGCAATTAAAACAATTTTATGCAGGTTCCATTGCTGTCCCTTTTAAATCGTTATAGTAAAAGGCACGTTCACAACATCGTGCTGATTCCTTATAGGTACATAGGTAAATATTTCAAAATATTTGATTTGAAAAGTCTTGCTCGGATCTGAGGTAGAAGTCAAAATCTTATATTATGTATTTATGTGGGAAAGCTACATCAAGAGCACCCCTAGTACAGAACTCCTTAAAAACGAACAACAGCGATTCTGTCAAAAACCCGCCACATTACAGGAGGGTGAAATATTTATTCATTCGTATCTAATGTTACTTTAGAAGGATATTTTTATTATAATTGACTCAAAACTACACCAAATGAGAAAAACGGCCATACAAATTTTATTTTTAACTGCTTTTACCGAGGGTTGAACCGCAGAGGAATTTTGGTGTACAAGCTTAAGGAATTGCAGAGGAATTAGTGCGGAATGACATAAATTTGTAGGGAATTGCAGGAATTACAAGGGAATTGCAGAAATGTTTACTAACGATTGCGCATGCGCTGTAAATTATTGCATCATCTTTACAAATATAAATTACAGGAATTACATGGGGAATTGCAGGAATTACATGGGTAATTGGAGGAATTACTTAAGGAATTGCATGAATTAGATAGGAATTGCGGGAAATTAAAAGGAATTACACATAAATAGAGGAATTTGTGTAAAAGCTTGAGGAATTACATAAATTTGTAGGGAATTGCAGGAATTGTTTGGGGAATTGCAGGAATTAGTGAGGAATTGCAGGAATGTTTACCCCTCTTATACTAACGATTGCGCATGCGCTGTAAATTATTGCAGTATCGGACGTACAGGAAATGCAAGAATTAATTGTAAGGGAATTCCAGGAATTAGTAGGGGAATTGCAGGAATTACATGAGGAATTGCAGGAATTACATGGGGAATTGCAGGAATAACATGGGGAATAGCGGGAATTACTTGAGGAATTGCAGAAATTAGATAGGAATTGCAGGGAATTAAAAGGAATTACACATAAATAGAGGAATTGGTGTACAAGATTTTGCTCTGTGGTTCACCCCTCGGCTTTTACCAATTTACATAAGTTATTACATACACGATTAGATATATTTTTTAAATAATAAATTGTTATTATCTAAACATCACACATGTTACAGATATTACATGACAGATTGTAATAAAATGTACATTAATTAAAGTTGTAGTCATGTGAAGATGCTTTTTAGATTTTTTAATTCACTGTCAAATCACTTTATCTCTCAATCAAAGGGTTAAAACTTCTTGTATGTAACCTCGTGTTGCCATTTTGAATTCGTTCTAAATCCGTTTTAAATTTATTAACACAATATGAAATTTGAGTACAAACCAAGGTAAATTATGAAAGTCAAAATAAATTAAATTTCAAAAAGCTCGAAATTCCTCAGGTCTTGGTGCCCGAAATCATTGCGTACAATTTACAAAGGAATTTAGCAGATTCGTAAATATCGAATATTTGAAGCAAAGACTTGTAGAGGGGACTTAGCTATTTACATTTAGGGCTGAAGCAGGAATAGTACTCACAGTCTAAGAATTTGTGAGTGGAAAAGGCAAAACAAAACAGCCAACCAGTTTTGTAGTAAACAGGTGCTGCCCCAGAAACAGACTTACGCGGAACATTCACTTGGTCCATTGCTTGAATATATTAAACAACGATCCCCGCAACCCGCTGGCCTACAAACGTGTAGGCTTCAAAACAAAATCAGCTGTTGCATAAGAACGCTAGGTCCAGTCTATAAGTCTTTGATTTGAAATACCCCACCAATAGAATATAAAATATTACCTCAATAGAACTTGTTTGATAATGACAGTAATCATATTAGCGGCCGACGGGATACGCAAGCGACGGTCGGTAGTCCCATTAATATGGTCCCAGTCGTGTTTGTTTATTTGCTTTTTGAACCAAGTTTCTAGCTGCCAAAAATACACCAAAGGGCAAATTCCAGGTCTCGCTTCTATGATTATTTCGATATTTTTTCATAATTTGGTTTCTTGGAATTGTAGAACAAATCTTTCTTCTGGCAGAAAAAATTTCTGTAAAATATTCATTACTATGAGCTCTGCGTTTTGTAACATAAACCTTAATCGGCGTGATCTGGAATTTTTAGGTAATTTTACTCAAGCTGTTGCTTTTACTAGCCACTCGTGCAAATTTGACAGAAGATCACTCGCGCAAACTGTCAAATTTACACTCGTGGCTACCAAGCAACGCAACAGCTTTCGTAAAATTTCCGACAATTCCAGACCACTTATTGTATTACTACAGATAAGACCTTTGAAACGAGGTGTCACATGACCCTCCCTCTCATTTAAAATTGTGTTCCAAAATGGCGCTCGACCGCCATCTTGTGACTGACAGCTGTCATTATTACATCAGAAAATATATTATGACCTGTAATTGCCTTGTGCTGAATTTCATGGATGTACCTCAAATGGTTCAAAAATTAGTAGGGGGGGAACGGACTTTAGACGGGCACTGTATATTCTATTATAAAATTAAGTTTATTTGAAAATAATGAGGATACGTAAGATACATAACCTAGCGAAATATCGAGTATGTACATGCATATGTAAGTTTTTACTAAATTACGTATTTATAATTTTGTAAAAAATGACTCGAGATTTCGCTGGATTGCCTTATATTGAAGCCTGGAGTATGCAGTTTCTTTCAATTTTTTTAATAATAATACATCGTGCAAAGGGAGGTCATTTTCTTCAGCCCACTGTACACTTATAGATAATGCTCTCAGAGCATCAATATGTTTGATTTTAAATGTCGAGTCAACAATTTCTTCACTGTCATTTTCAATTTCCACGTTATCATTTTCGTGCCCATTATTAATAACCTCATCAATTATTTCTTTTTCTGAAAGCTCTTCAACATACAATTCATTTTGACCTGTGGCCCAAGCAGCTATTTCTTCATCAGTTAAACTGTTCGTAGGTTCAAGGGTACACAATGATTCTTTAATTTCTTTTAAATCTGCATACACAGTCTCAGATTGCAGTCTTTTTTGGAAATCGCTAAGTGGAAGATCTTCTTCATCCCACTTTGTTGTTAAATCTGACCATAAAGCTGACCAACTTCGTTGAATATTTTTTTCACTTATGGACTGCCAAGCCTGATCCAAATGAACTGTGGCATAATATCACTGTCGTCTTGTGCAATGATGTGATTTAATAAACTTTTTCTGTACGACACTTTAATATTTTGTATCAAATTTTGGTCCATAGGTTGAATTACTGCTGTACAATTGGGTGGTAGATATAAAATTCGGAAGTTTGGATTTAAATTAATCTCTTCTTCTTTGGATGAGAAGGAGCGTTATCAAGTATTTACTTCATTTAAAAACCTGGGATAAAATAATTATTAAACCAATCAAAGAAAAAGTCTTGTCATCCAGCCTTTATTAGTTGCTTTGTATGTTACAGAAATTTGAGCATTTTTAAAAGCTCTTGGATTGTGAGACTTTCCAATGACCAAAAGAGGGAGTTTGTGTGTACCGGCAGCGTTACAACATGGCATTAAAGTCAAACAATCCTTATAAACTTTTCTACCTGGTGCCGATTTTTCTCCTTCATGGACCCACGTTGTTCCCGGCAAAACCCCCCAGAAAGATGCAGATTCGTCGGCATTGTAAACCCGCTCTGCACTTAACCCCATTTCGCGAACTATTTTTATAAATGTTTCTTGAAATGGTTTTACACCTTCTATGTCACTAGAAATTTGTTCGCCGCATACTTTCAAGAGACGGATACCATGCCGTAATTTAAATTTGCCAACCAGCACTAGCTAAGAAATCAGTCTTACCGGTTATTTGTTCATAAAATAATAAATTTTGCCTTAGCACGCAAAATTTCAGAAGAAATTGGTATGTGGTGACCACGTTGTTGCAGAAACCAGGCATATAACGCTTGTTCCATCTCCGGATTTCCGGCTTTTTTAATGACTTTTTTTTACTAAAATTAAAAGATAACTATTTTAACGTTCAATAAGAAAACATAAATTGATCTTAGAACATACCTATGCCATTATATGAACTCTAAACAAAATCTCTTATTTTCGCTTTTTTATTTTTAATGTGGTAGACTTTGCAACATTAAATTTTTCGGCTACCTGTCGTATACTGTTGCCTGAATCAAGAGCATTTTCTTCACTAATTACACAACATTGCTTTAGTGGATAGATAGATCCATTTAAAGGTACCTATTTGTTGATGAGCTACCTTAATGGATATTCAAGAAAAGCGACAATGTTTGGCCTACACTTTTCGGTTATCATTTAGCTGTAATGAAATGGTGTTCTACGCCTCGGGCTTGATTGCTTTAACCAGATCAGTACTGAGGAAGAATTTTGCATATGCATTCATAACTTTTCTCGTGACAGCTGTTTTTTTGACCATTGTAATTGTCAGTTCATCTTTGTGAATCCGCACGATTCTGTTGTGACATCTTTGCGTCAAGAAATGGTAGGTGTGTTTCATCACCTATAATAATTTTAGATATTTTATTTGATGATCACAATTGTTCAACATTTCAATGTTTCAAAATTCTAACATGCTGTGCCCTTTGATGGTCTCATAGCTTATGGGAGAGAAACGATTAACTACTTTCTTCAGTTAAATTTCTAATGCACGATCATTTTCACTGCTGAGGTTTCAATCCCAATGTCCTGAATAGCTGGAAAAGTTATTCAATTGTCTACTTCAACCTATGCTTCAACCAAACTGTTTTCAACAACAAACATTTCCTTGGCTAGCAACTGTCAATAGACATTCTGCAACTTATGTGAAGGTGAAATTCTATCAGGTTCAAAATGTCTTAGACTGAGAGCGCGATTAATTTTTTATGTTCAATAAATTTGAAGTGACTCACGAATTAGAACATGACCATAATAGCTAATTACTCGACATGTTTTGTTCTTGTAAGAACTAGCATTTGTTTCATTTTCTTTCACTTGGTGTAATGATACAAGCAATTTTTTAAATTAGTAAATTTGTAATATTACAACTATCCACAACTTGCGGAAAAATTATTAAAATCTCTCCAAGAGCAAAAAAACATCAAACGTGATCAAAATTTGCGTTTATATCTTATCTGCATTATCATTATTGTACGTGAAATGGTGTTTTCATACTCAACTTTTTTTATTTACAGACATGGACTAGGTAGAACAGATTATTATATTTTGAACGATTCTGAACTATGCTTCCAAGAGGTCTTGCGTAAGAAAGTGAGCTCTGAATCTAATGAATCGAAGGGTGCTATTAAACTTGAGAGTCACGAAGACATCCTTAAATTTGATAGGAATGAAATATTGGTCAAACTAGAAAAGGGAGAGGGTACACTAAAAATTGAAAAAGTAGCAGTCAAAAAGGAAGGTGCTGAAGAAAAAGAGAGAAAGATTGAAGGCAGTAATAAAGTAGAATTGACGTTAATAAAGGCTGATACAGAAGCAGAAGATCCAAAACCAGAAATCCAATCGAAACTGCTAGAGGATAAAGAAGAAACTAAAAGTGAAGAAGTAGAAGAAAGAGATGAATCATCAGTTAAACCATCTCTCAAGGAGGAACATGAGGAAAAACCGAAGCAAGAGAAAGGAGCTGAATCTAAACCACAAAGTTCAGAGAAACCAAAGTCAGCTTCAGAAGAGGCAGATATTTGTTCGAAGCAGGCTGCAGAACTGAAAGCTATGTTCCCCGATTTAGAAGTGATTCAACCCCTCTCACGATTGTCACAAATAGATACATTTGTACTTCGTGAACAAAGAACAGGTGGTGCTTTAGACTTCAGTGAAACTACGGTTGCTCAGTTGTTCAATAATGCTGTAAAATGGCCGAAAGAATATGCAATTCAAGTGAGATTGCAACATATTATATATGCTATAGAAACAAAAGAATGGCCTGCTTCCAAGTCTTTCTCTGCTTATGCAAGTGGTATTGGTAATGAATATGATTTGCCGATACACGAACTCCCCAATGATCCTCCGAAAAGGGATTCTTCCACTCCCATGTCTCTTGGGGATTCAGAACTCATAACAATTACTACTGACAACTTCAATCGTGGCAGTGTTACTAAGAAGCGAAAGAGACACATAGCAATTGACGTAGAAACAGAAAGAGCAAAACTGCAAGCTTTGCTCAATAATGCGCCTGTAATGACAAATCCGTTAGGTAAACACGGCATGTCGTGGGATAATGACGACTCAGAGGACTCTAGGAGGTCAACTCCCATTCTGCAAAGTTCATTGCAACCACCACCAGCACATCAACAAGCTTCTAGGTTATTGAATATGCCCTATGATTTGAAGTACCACACTCCTTCGCCGAAGACTATTGGACAGACGACTTTAATACCAGGAACTAGTAGCACTCTCACGCCAATTGATTTGAGCTCAGGGTAAGTAATGAAAGTTTCTCATGCTATTAATTTGTACTTGGGCATAAAACATCCAATCTTTGCAAAAACGGTAAAACATGTATTTAAGTATCTCCGAAATGTGTAGGTTTTTAGATGCAACTGCTGTAGCAAGAAATTTTGTGGAAGGTAGGAAAACAATCCTGACAGTTTTATACAAGTTGTTTGAGGTTAATTTATGCCATTTTGTTTTTTGACAAAGCTTACAACGACCTTTCCCGTTGCGTCACCTTTTGTTGCTTCCGTCGGTCGGTCGGTGGACTTCTGGTCGTCGATAAATATACCCTGAACTCTAGTCAGAGACAGGGTTCTCTGGAACTATTGCAAAAACAAAAATAATACTCACGATGAAACTTAAACACCCTCTATTAATTTAACTATATACAGAAATTCAAATAAAACCAGAACGAATGTACAATAAAAAGTTATTTACAAATTTAATCAAAATAATGACAACCAGCGGTATCTGGCGGTCAAAGTCGGTATCACTGTATACACGAAGCGTGCGACAGATTGATAACTTATTTCGCTCTTGGCGATGTAGGCTACCGATCGGGCACTCACATTCGGAAAATCACAAACCAAAATCAACGAAGGCATGTAAATCGTACTACCTTGTGGTTATTCACGGGGAGTAAATGTTGTTTCAGTGTGATGTAACAGATAGGGACTCTCGCAGCCTTTCGACACAAGCTTTCCCTAATGAATATACGGAGAAGAGAATTATTCCGTCTTTCGATTGGAACGATTCCCTTTAGTGTAAATGATGGCTGTGTTGCGTTATGTAATAGCAAGGTATATACTGTGCTAAAGAACTCTACACTGTATTGACCCCCTAAGAGCGGCTGGTATTTCACCCCCAGCAACTTAGGTCTGTAATAAATTAGACAAGCCTTTCGACTAGCTCTAATCGATTGCCTGCATTTACGGATTATTGGAAAATGTGCCTTCACGTATGTTCGGGCCCACCTCCAACTTAGTAATCGGGTTTGTAAGACTCTACGAGCCCAAATCCATAATAGTTCGGCCGGCCGTCGATTTTAACATGGCGGTTTACAAACATGTAAAATTACCAAATAAATGTATTACTTTCGCAAATACCGCTACATCTATCTTAAAATATAATCGTTCAACTCTCTGTTAGCGAAAATACATTTATAATTTGTGCATAGTTCATTGTGTATTAAGGAAAAGAAACTACAATCTGTAATTCATAATAGTTCGGCCGGAATCAAGGCAGCTTTGTAATAAAATTACGCTCATCAAAACAAAACCGAAACGGCACAAGGCATATCGTGGCAGTTTCTGGTAAGATTCGGAATCGCATAATGCCTCGTGGAAAATCACTGAGCAAAGATCTGCGGTGGTCCATTATAAAAGCTCATTCAAATGGTATTTCCGCAAGAAAAATTTCCATTTCGCACTCAGTTCCGCGACCAACAGTGCAAGATGTTATCAATTTATACAAGAAAACTGGAGATATTCAAGAAGGCAAAAAAACCGGCCGCCCATCAAAAATTTCTATCGCTGATCGACGTGCTTTGAGAAGAATTATAAAAGCAAATCGACGATCAAATGCTCGAGAAGTCACTACACTGTGGAGGGAGGTAACTGGACGACAAATGTCCGTATCCACAACTAGAAGAGCAATTCACTAATTGGGATACAAATTTTACAAGGTAGACAACCAGCTTCTTGATTTTCCCTGTTAATAAACATTTTTGAATTTCATTATATAGGCAAAAGAAAAACCTCTGCTTACCAAATTACAAAAACTCAACCGTCTAAAATGGGCTAAGATACATAAAAATTGGACTCGATAGTACAAAGTGATTTGGAGCGATGAATCCAAGTTTGAAGTTTGTGTTGGAGACACTAGGAAACGCGTTTTGCGTACATCATCAGAAGCCTACCACAACGATTGCCTCGTTCAAAAAGTTAAGTTTCCAGCCTCCATTATGGTGTGGGGTTGTATGTCTGGAAGGGAAGTTGGGAAACTTCGTTTTATTAGTGGAATTGTGAACGCCGATGAATATAAAACCATTTTAACCGACAGTTTTTTGCCATCAATTCCTTTATGCCAAACTGCTGAAGGAGACTTTATTTTTCAGCAAGACGGTGCTCCGTGCCATACGGCAAAAAAAATAAAAACATGGTTTGAGGAAAATGATACTCCTGTTTTGCCGTGGATTTCAAGCAGTCCGGACCTGTCACCAATTGAATCAATTTGGCATACAATGAAGAAAGAGCTGCGTAAAAACCCAGCACGCACGGTAAATGAATTGAAAGCAAAACTGCAGCAAAAATGGGATAACATTCAGCCAGAAGATTGCAGAGAGCTTGTTGACACAATGCCCGACCGTATTAAAGCCGTAATCACCAATAAAGGAGGCGTAACACAGTACTAACATGAAGGCCGAACTATTATGAATCACAGATTGTAATTTATTTTCGTTAATTCACAATAAACTATGCAAAAATGACAAACGTGTTTTCACTAATAGAGAGTTGGAACGATTATATTTTAAGGTAGTTGTCACAGTATTTGCGAAAGTAATACATTTATTTGGTCATTTTACATTTTTGTGAACCGCCATGTTAAAATCGACGGCCGGCCGAACTATTATGGATTTGGGCTCGTAGGTATTACGACGACACACTATCGACGGTTTCGGTTAGCAACTATCAAGTATTTAATAGTTCTATCGGCAGTATGACAACAAACACTTAATCTCATAAATGTTTACGTCTTCGGAGTGTACCTTGAACAATTTCTGCTATGTGCCAACACTCGCAGAGAAGTGCTGTCGAGGTCCCGGCGCGGTCGGCCTATATCGAGAGGCCAGCGTTAGGAGATTTTGGAAGGAGGCTTCGGCGCACGGCGCGACCATATTTTCCCAAAATCTAGAAGGGGGCGTCCTCGCTTCATACGACCGGAGAAAATGATTATTCAGTTGTGTGAATAACGGCTTCATTTTATTTTGCATCGTTACACATCATCCCCTCTTCGGAAAAGATGAATGCCTGGTATGTGACGGTCTTCAGTCTTCATGTTTTCTTAGGTAACTATAACAAAACAACAACAGTACATGGGTTAGAAGTAATATTTTCCTACGGGTCGGATTCTGAATCTGGTTTCACGTCTTTAACGTGAACTCGGCCCACGTCTCTTCCACCTGGATCTCGCAACTCTACGATGACCGGGGAAATTACTCGGCTTATTTAGAACGGTCCAGCATATTTAGGTGCTAACTTGAATCCTCGGGCGGCATCAGAGAGCACGTGGGTACGCTTGTAAACCACATTTCCAACTTTTGGACGGTACGGTTGCCTTCTAGGATGATAATGATGACCTTGTTGAGTGAACGACTTTTCTAAGTTGGGCTTTCCCATTTTTAATTTCATTTCCCAGGCCTTTCTCACGTCAACTTTTTCTTCCATTCCTAATTTATTTATTAGTCACAAATGTACCTTGCGCAGGAAATGTATGAAACAAAGAAACGACAGCTTCCACGCGGACAGCCTCTCTTGCTCTCATGCCAAGTTTCTCAATTTTGCCACCATTTTGCAATTTAGCTGTGTTCGCGAATATTGACACGATCATATTATTTATCTCCCAATCTTTTGGTATCCTATTGTCTTCCCATGATTTTTTGAATGTTATCCATATCCACTTTTCCATTTCTGTCTGTCCTTTGCGATTTTGTCATTTCCGGGGCCATTCCTTGCTCCTCTGTTTTTATCATTTTTACTGCTTCTGTTTCTTCCTCCAGTGTTATACCATTATCTATCACTTCTCCGTATTTCCTCTCTACCCCCCCCCCCATTCTGTCCTCCATCTGTTGATCTCCCTCTATATTAAACTTCTCTTCGAAAAAGTTTTTCTAGACTTCCAACATATCTTCTGTTCCCATCTTTATTTCACTATTTTTGTCTTATACTCCATACTCTTTTCCTCCCTCACTATTTTCCAAAATTTGCTTTTATTTAATCTGTTCCCCTTCTCTATTTCTTTTCCAAATTGCTTCTAATCTTCTTTCTTTGCCTTTTTTTATTTTACTTCGTTCTTTGCTTCATCTTTTTCTTTCTGTATATTTGTTCATCCTTTATTTTCCGTGTTTCTTCCACTCTTTTTCTTTTCTCTTCTATTTTTCACCTCTTGATTCCACCATCTGCTACTTTTTCTGTTCCAGTTTATCATCTTTATCCCTTCTCCTGTCGTATCTATCACTACCTCTTTGAGGATTTTCTGCACTTCCTCCAACTCTCTACCTCTATTTCTGCTTGTTTTTCTCCTACTTTTTCCTGTAATCTTTTTTGGTATATTTGCCTTTTATCTTCATTCCTTAGTTTTTCAATGTTTATTCTTGTCTAATATTTTCGTTCGCTTCCATGAAATTTCTGATCTGTTATTTCCATTTACCATTAATATCAAGATATCTAGATTAATTTTTTCACTGGAAATCTGAAGGTTTTACCTCAGTGAGAAGCAATAATACATACTAAAATCTATTCTAATTTGTTCTTTCTGAAGCTTCATTCTACTTTTATTTTAAATTCTCTTAATACGTATATGCTATTAAGCAGTCTACTGGAAGAGATGCAGAATTCAAAGTACCGTTTCTGTCGGCGAGCAGTGATCTCAAGTTTTAGGTTGAGTGATACCATGATTTGTATCGATAGCATTGGAGTATCGAAATTATAGAAAGGTTTGGATACAGTTCATGGTATCACCCGACTTACAATCGGCATCAGTTCTCTAAAATCACTGCTCTCCGACAGAAATGGGGATTCTGCTGTCTGCTTGATAATATAAGTGCATGACTCACTGGTTCTGAAATGAACAATGCATTTTTAGTTGTACAGTTCTTGCATCATTCTTCGAACCGCATACACCATTCAAAAACATTGATTTTTTGTTGATTTCCTGTATCAAAAAATGAAAATTTCATTTCATTAAGTAAATTTTTGTGTTAAGTACACTCGTAAGTACATTTAAAATCTGGATGTTCTATTGCAGGTTACCAAAAATGAGTCCACTGGACATTCCAAAAGGCAATCAAGATATTCAAAACGAAGTTCAAGATTTTTCAATGCCCTCGAAGAAACATTCTTCCGGTGCTTCGAGTAGTTGTGCATCAAAAGCAGGAAATAAGCTTGATGACACTCTGTCAAAACTAATGAAGAGAAAGAATTGTGTATGCATATATAAACCTCATTGCTGACAAGGTATATTTATTGGTTGAATTTTTTTCTAGCCTATTGAAGAACCAGTTGTTGGCAAGGAAAAGAAAAGGCGCAAATTAGATGAAATTGTTTTGGGTCTGTCGGCTGCAAAAGAACAATCTCTTTTCCCCGAAATTTCCAAGAAACCTACTGTAACTCCTAGTGTTACTGTAACACCAACCTCAGCTCCTGTAAGTTCTGCTCATAACTTATCGCAAAAACCTTTTACCATAACTGTAACGTCTGTTCCACCTCCAGCACCCACATCAAGAACAAGTTCCATTCCCAATGTTATCCCGTCCTTATCAACAAAAGATAGCTTTGCAACTTTTCTTGCCCAAGCCGAACATCAAAATTTGTTGCTGAAGAAGCAACAGCAGCAGAGGAAGAGTTACGAAGCAATGATTGCTGATATTGGAAAAGTGTCTGATTACAGTTCAAAAGTGAACTCGTATTCCCATGAAGCTAAAGTAAACAAATGGTTAGCTGAGCAAAGTGCGGTGCTAGCGGAACAACCGTTAGGGTCCGAGTACTTGGCACCCAGAAGAAGGAGGCCCAGGGTGGATCCATCTTTGCTAGATTGGAAGAAACTGACTGGTGACGAAAATGTTTCTGTTATCCATAGAATGACTGGTAAAAAGTTGACAGGCCCAAAAGCCCCAACTCTGAAACGTTTAAGTCAGTGGCTAGTGGAAAATCCGATGTACGATGTGGATCCAAAATGGGCTGATCTAGTAAAAGAACGAGGCAACTTAAGCCATGATTTACAGAAACGTCTTCCTGGCTCAAGTAAAAAGGGTGTACCAGGACGACCACCATTATTATCGAGTCCAACTGGTTCAAATTCAAGTGTGAGCTCAGCAAACATAAATACTTCACTTGCTTCTAGTCTTCCTTTCCCATCATTGACTGGATCTGCTCTAAGTGGATTGAATTCCAGTTTATTGACTGGTCTGTCTGGATTAGGGCAGTTCGATCCGAAGAATTTATTAATGCCTTTCGCCGGTTTACCAAATGTGGGAGCACTTAATTCTGTTGGCGGTTTGGGAAACTTGTCGAATATGAACTTATTTGCTAATCTGGCTGGCTTAGGTGTACCAGGCCTTGGTGGTTTAGATGCATCTGCATTGTCTGGAGAAGCTAGTACGTCTGGAAAGGGATCTGGTAATTCAAGCAGCAGCAAAAGCAAATCTCAAAAGCCTACAGATGCGCACAGTTCTAACAAAACTCCATCTTCTACTGCCAGCAGTATACCGACATCAACACCTTTCCCCTTCTTTTTCCCCAACCCAAGTCTCTTGTACACACCTTTAGGCTTGGGTGGTTTAACTCCATTTTCTTTACAACCTGGTATGTCTACTTACGACACATTAGCGCAACAGTGTGGTTTATTGAATGGTAGTTTGAACCCTGCTGCTTCTCCAACGTCCAGTGCAAAATCTGGGAAGTATACCAGCAGTGGAGTTCAAAGGCCTCCTGCTTCTTCCACACCAGCAACTTCGACGAGTCAGAGTTCACCAAGCCCTAAATTACCAAAAACATCGAGAGAAGCACAGTTGCAACAGTTACTATTGCCTCCCGATACTCATTTGTTAGAGAGCATCTCAAAGGCAGCTGGCTCCTTTGATTTGAAACAAAGCAAGTCAGACAAGAAAGAAGAAAAAAGAAAAGCTCTGGAGAGTTTAAGAGGCATGCTACCGACGGATTTCTCCACGGTAGATAAATTTAAAGATAAGAAAGGAGTGCCCACTCTAGCCGACTTTAGCAAGCTTCTTGAAAGCACTCCTGGTCCTTCCAAGAAATCCCAAGAGCAGCAGATGAAAGAAGCTTTGGAACAATTAAGTAAAAGTAATACTGAATTTATGACCAGAGTGCTGGGAGAGGAGAGGGTATCGGCCAAAAGGCCACGTGAATCAGTTTCTTCTGATGGACCAGACAGCGTTGTTAGCGAGGACGAGAATGCCGCCAAACAAGCTAAGATGGACACTCACGAAAGAAGTTCTGCATCGCAGGTAAGAACGTTTTATATACATTTCTTATTTTGTAAAATGCAACATCCAGTCACTTTTGAGCCGATTGGCAAAATATGGAGTTTGTAAGAGAAGCTTTTATAAGTTGTTGGTATCAGAGCGACTCTTTAGACACTGAAATTTATAGCGTAGGAATTTAATGTAAAACATTCACAACTTAGAAATAATTTTAGTTAATCTTGAAATTGCCGCAGATGTTCTATTTTGTGGACTTAACAATTAGGGATGTACTTCTAAATTATTCTGCACCAAATTCCCTCATTTGATTTCCTATATATATATATATGCGAGTCTTTTACAGCTACTGTGGCCGTTTCTCGCACTCTAAACGCCAGAACTTCTTGTTTTCCCAGTCATTTTCCTTTATATTTCGTGCTCTCATAGCCTCACATCATTATCCCAACTTCTAGGTGGTCGTCCCCGTTTTCTTTTCTCTGCCGGAATCCATTCCCATACTTTCCTTGGCCATCTGTCTTGTTCCATCCTTCTAATGTGCCCATACCATACCAATCTCTTGCTATTCACTACATCCGCTACAGTTCTTTCTCTGCGCATTCGTCTTCTGATTTCATTGTTCCTTACACAATCCAATGTGGAGAGGCCACAACTTCTTCGGAGATAGTCCATTTCAACTGTCAGTATCTTAGCCTCACTCCTCTTTGTCATCTCCCAGCTCTCGGCGCCATATGTTAGAATACTACTTACAATTGTATCATATATTCTATTTTTGGTCTCATTTGTAATGTGCTTTGACCATAAGGTGAAATTTAGTTTTTGTGTAGCTTGTCTTTACGATTTCCTGTTTGCTGTTGCCCTCATCCGACATTACAACCCCTAGATATTTATAGTAGTTGCAGTTTTTTATAACGTGCCCAATTCAAGAATCACGTGCCCGTCTAAATTTAAATCTTCTCCTTTACCATTTACAACTACAGGTAACATCACCTTACTTTTTATGCACGTCACAAAATGTAACAATTGAGAGTCGCCATACGTAAAATGACAAGTCATATAAATTGAATGTGCTAAAAAAGAATAAAGAAATATTTGAATGTCTAAACACAACACCATTTTGTTGCATTATTGCCGCTTAATTTGTTGACGTTTCCCGGTTGACTTGACAGCTGATATTCTGAAAGCGTCAAGTTCGTTAACTTTTGTTGTTTTTGGTGTTTTAAACCCTTGTTTTCTTTGTTCATCAACTTTTGCGGTAAAAATCTGTTCTTTTGAGAACTAAAATAGTGCTCCTAGTTATTTATTATCGGTGTTGTTATTGTTATTGTTGGTATATTGCCCAAGTTCTTAAACAGTTGGTGTAAGGAGCTTGTAGCGTCCCTTATCAACTATTTTGAAAGAGAATTGGAAAATAATGGACCCATATTACCATTGAATTCAGTTAGAGAGGTAAATTGAATTTTAATATTTTGGAATTGAGTACCATAAACTCTTGTGGCAACAGTGCTGATATGAAGCCGGTGACGTGCATAAAAAGTTTGTCAAAGTTTATATTTAGACCCCATTTTGCATAGGTCTCCGTTAGTTTTCTAATCATATAATCTGCGTCGTATGCATCTGTAGCTATAACTACTTGATCATCTGCAAATAGGAGCGTGTGCAGATAATCATCTTGAATTTGAACACCCATGAATCTACATTTAGCCTGCCATTCTTTTATTGCTTTATATATATATCTTAAATAGTGATGGCGACATACAACAGCCTTGTCTTAAACCTTTATTAACTTTAAAGGGACAAGATACTTCTTTCCCTACTTTTATAACACTCGTTTGATCTTCGTAGAGCTCTTTGATGGCATTTCTGTACTTCCAATGAATGGCGCTTTCGTCTAATACGGTAAAGAGTTTTGTCAAGGGTACTGTATCATATGCTTTTTCTAAGTCCACGAAAACAAGATGCGTTTCCTGTCCTCTTTCATATCGTTTTCCAATAAGTTGACGAAGAGTAAATATATTGTCAACACAAGATCTACCAGCCGTAAAGCCACTCTGTTCTTCCCCCACAGCTATCTCTTCTTCCAGTCTATTAATGATCTTTCCGTACAGTCTTCCAATAGACGATGTCACACTCAATCCTCTATAATTTTTGCAGTCCTTTCTGGACCCTTTTTTAAACACTGACGATATATAAGCAAGTTTCCACTCCTTTGGTACAGGATTTCCGTGTATCAAGCAGTCATTAAAAATTTCTGTTAAATATTCAATCGCACATTCTGGACTGTTTTTGACAAGTTCTATTGGAATACCTCCAGGACCAGCAGCTTTTCCATTCTTCATAATTCGTAATGTGCGAGTGACTTCTTCCTTTGTAATTTTGGCTACTAATTCATTACTATTTCTAATGTTGTCTATTTCTATATCTTGTTTGTATTCATCTCTTCCTTCTTGTAGCATACCTTTGTAGTACTCCCTCCAATCATTCATTTTTATCATCTGGAATCCTGCCCTGTATTTGCTGTTTTCTCTCATAGACTTAAGTGCTCTCCATGCTTCCTTTGTCCTTGTTCCCCCCCAGATGCATATTCACTTCGTCACACTTTTTATTCCATGAATCATTTTTCGCCTTTATTGTGGCCTTTTTAACGTCTCTGCTCAACTTCGCATATAATTTTCTATCTTCGTTGTCCTGGCTTGCCAACCATTTTCCATATGCTTTTCTTTTCTCGTCAACGATCTCTCTTAACTCATCCTTCCACCAACCTGCATCATTCCTACCTCGTCGACTCTCTCCACCTTCCTCTCCCAAAGCTTCCGTTGCTGCTTCATCTATAGCCTTTACTATTTTATTATATTTCTCTTCCGAGGGGTTTACCACTAGGAAAAAATCTGTCCCAAGTATTTCCCATTTCCAAATATGACCTTACTATTTCCTTGCAATTTCTTACTATTTCCTACTATTTCCTCACTATTTCTTAGTATTTCTTAACTATTCCTTGGTATTTCCTCACCATTTCTTAGTATTTCTTCACCATTTCTTACTATTTCTAAGTATTTCCAGAGTATTTCCTAGTATTTCTTACCATTTCCTAGTATTTCTTTACCATTTCCGAGTATTTCTTTACCATTTCCTAGTATTTCTTTACCATTTCCTAGTATTTCTTTACCATTTCCTAGTATTTCCTTACCATTTCCTAGTATTTCTTTACCATTTCCGAGTATTTCTTCACCATTTCCAAGTATTTCCAGTGTTCCCGAGTATTTTTTACAGTTTCATTAAATTCGTACCTTTTACCTCGCCTTTTACTATTACAAAAATAGCATACATTATCTATTTTCTTCTTGTGAAATAATTTACTGCACATTTAATTTTTGTGTTGTAAAATAAATGTGTCACGGCCGTGGGCCGTGGGATCTTGCTGGCATGCGCGAGTGAGTAGTCGTTAGTGCTCAGCAACAGTGTCCGCGGTTTGGCTATGGATGGGTGACTCATTTCTGCGCTGTGGCTAGGGCGCGCCTTGGATCGCCTATCCAGCTTTACTTAATGAGGTTTTCCAGGTTTTCCTCATTCTCGCACTAAATGGTGGGTAGAGTACTAACAACTATAGGTCGTTCCTGTGACGCACCTGCGGCCAATAGTAATATGCCGCCTCCTCCGTCCCGCACAAGCTATATAGGTAGCTTCTGGGGCTAACCTTAGGGTTAGTAGGAGTGAGTAGAGATATTATTATTATTATTATAAACGATTATAAACGCCACTTGAAAAACAACCCCTATACAATTTATTAAATTTTGAAGTATAACGCCCATTTTCTTTAAGAATTGTCAGGGTGTCCAAAATTAAGTGCGTACCATTGTTAACTTTGTTATTATTGGACCTACGAGGTTGGTTAAATGGGCAAAGAATTAGTCGAGGAATTAGTATTTCTTATTACGAACAATATGGTGAACATCGCATTTTCGCGATATTCACACAAACAACAATGTTTTAAATGGAACGCCCTATATATTTCTGTAAGTGTTGAAAGAGAATAAAAGTCTGAATAAAAAAGTCTTATGGAACAACTATCCCAAAATTAAAAATAACATGGCTTTTGAAGCTCGTTTTGAAGGATCAAAACAGCCCGCTGACGCTGGTATCACGTTAGGTCTCACGTTAGGTAGTCCATAAAACAAATTTGGTTGGCTCCCATGTTTAAAATTCGCAAATAAGTAGTAAAATAATAATCAAATATGTACTGTTAACACCCGCCGACAATAATTATGACGCAAAATTAGTTTCATGGCCTACTTGATGTGATATATCTACTGGGCTCGATACGGGGGATTTTTTATGCTCCAAAAGTCAAGTTATTTTTAATTTTCAAATAGATGTTCATGTACACAATTTTATACTCTGTTTAAATATGCAAAAATATACATGTTGTCCCATTTAAAAAATTATCGTTTATTTTATGTGAATATCTCGAAAATGCGATGTTCGATTGTTTTTTTTTGTTTTCACCATTTTATTCTTCACGAAAACACTAATTCTTTGTCCATTTAACCGACCTTGAACGTCCAATAATAACGAAGTTAGCAATTGTGGACATTTAATTTTGGATACCCCGTATATGTATGCATGATGCGTTAGGAACTCTTCCCTAGTTTGGATGTGTGTTTTATAACCTCTCTAATTAATATTTAAGTATTGCTTACTAATTATGTTACTCAATTGATAAAACTTAATTTTCCTTCCTTGCATAATTAACTGAAATTTTAGCCCCCACGGTCGTGGTTTTCATAAAAATGCGAAAACAATAAACATAATAACAATGCTATTGTATGTCACCTCTCGCGCCGCCGCCGTGTCTAAATCGAGACCTACATAACATGATTACCGATATTTACAATAACTAAAATGACATGTGTTCGAGTATGTATTCAAAAAATGCTAGATATTCGCGAATGGTCACCACAGTTAAATACCGACAATTCTAGATGACCAAAGTAGATACTGAAAAGCCGGCAAATCGGGGCAAAGTCCCGATATATTACATAACTTTAATCAATCAAAACCGAATTTATCAATTTAACATTATTCGTTTATATCGAGGTTCATATTCGTTCCCAAGAGTTCCAACATTTGGAAGATTCCAAACATAATTATGTGACAAGGTCTTGGACGCGGTAGTTAATATTATCTTCTATATTACCCCTCAATTTGGGGCTCAGTTTAATTCACTCTGCATCGATCTTGTCCAATGCTATTTCTTAAATTATTATAGGTCCACAAATTGCATAAAAAGCGAGTAAAAATGACAGTATACCTCGCGGTATACCTAAAATTTTATTTTGTTGAACAGTGTATACCTACGAGAACCTAACTAAAATAATATAAAAGTCTATCGTTAAAACCTCTACTTAAAAAGCTCTTCACTTCCAAAAATTGTTATCCGTTTTTATATGAATTTTGGTACCGATCATGCTATTTGCGGGGATATTTACAAATATTTTTCAGAGTTTAAAATAGGATGGCAACTATCAATTTACATTAAATAATAAATCCAGGAATACTTGTAGGTATAAAGTTCATACCATTTTTTACTCAATTTTTTATTTGCTTTGAATGCTCACCATGACCCTACCACTCACTGTTGCTACAGAAGAAACTTATTACATATTGTTCACGTACCAACAATTGAGTCAAGTCGAAGTCACGCTATTGGCCGTCTACTGTGGCCTCATATTATTTGCTTCTGCGCCGCGGAGAACGCGACCGGCCTACCGGCCAATGTTTTTACTAATACTAGTACATTTGGCGCGAAGAGGGAGTAGAAAGTTTTATAAATATCGGTCGACTATTTCCAGTACTTCCTAGGTATTTCCCTTACTATTTCCAGTATTTCCCTAAGTATTTCCAGTATTTCTCAAACTATTTCCAGTATTTCTTTGAATATTTCCACCATTTCTTTACCATTTCCTGGGTATTTCCTACTATTTCTGAGTAAGAAATACTATTTCTGGACTATTTCGTAGTATTTCTGCACCATTTCCACCATTTCTCACCATTTCGGAAATACTATTTCTTGACCCTGTCCCAACCATTTCCTTAGTGGTAAACCCCTCGTTCTCTTCTGTGTCTCCATCTACCCCATGTTTCAATCTAGCAGTCACTCTCCATTTATATAAGAACTTAATGGATTCCTGGTTCAGTAATTCTAGCTTGTTAGTAGTTACAGTTAGTATCTTGTTACATTCATTTGATTCCCTCACTGTATTTGTTTGTTGGTTGGGATAGTGAAACAGCAATGTGGCTCTTAACAGATGATGGTCAGTACCACATTCTGCACCTCGAAAGGCTCTCACATCTATCATTTTAAAACGGGAATTTTGACTTTGGATCATATAATCAATAATAGATCTCAAATTTCGTGTTATTTGAGTCCATGTGAACTTGTGTATGTCCCTATGTTGAAAGAAGCCATTCATTATTTTCAAATTATATCTTTGACAAATTTCTATCAGTCGCATCCCATTGTTATTCACCGGCTCCTCTCCAAACCTGCCAACTACTTGTTCATCCACTTTACGCCCAGTTCTTGCGTTTAGATCTCCTAAAATTACTATTTCTTTCCTATCACTAATCCTACTCAAGACTGATGTTATGTCTTCCTCAAATTCTTCCTTAATTTCAATAGTTGAATCATCCGTTGGAGCATATGTCGCTATTATGACCAGTCTTTGTCCAAAGATCTCTAATTCCATTTCAATTATCCTTTCACTTATTTCTTCCCAATTCTTAATACAGTTCTTGAATTTCTTATGTATTACAATTGCAACACCTGCCCGTGCTCTTTTGTCTTTAGGAACACCGCTATAGAACAATACATAGTTACCATGAATCTCGTTCCCAATTCCCTTCTTTTTTGTCTCAGTTAGTGTTCCAATATCGATCCTGTATTTCTCCAACTGCTCAAATACTTCTATTTGTTTCGTATTCAATCCCTGAACATTCCATGTGCCAAGTATCAATGACCTTTTTCTTTGCTTACGTCGTTTTCCATTTTGACCGTCCTGTTTTCTCCGAGGCTCCTGTTTAGAGTTTTTAGCGGTGAAAAAATTTTCTGAGTGTGAGGTTGCTGGCCTCACGTCTCAACCTCCAACCTGGAGGACTGGGTACTTTTTGTTCAAGGTATTCATCCTCTAGCCTTTGACAAACTATCGCCAACCTGCAAGGCAGCAGATATAGAGGCTCTTCCGCTCCCTTAGCCATTCTGACTCATACGTCTTCTTCTGTCTTTGGGACCGTTGGCCAGTTTTCACCTGTGATCCTAGGTAGGAACCCGAACAGGGTGCTATCAGCTGGGTCAACTGAACCCTGGTTTTTTAACGAGGTTGTTACTCCTCCCCCTCGCCGCTTTTTCAACCTGACTTGGGACAGGCTTTCGTGGGTTTATTTGATTTCCACTAAACAAAAAAACATACTTCCTAAAATGAAACTAATGGAAATGTCAATTTTATAAGTTGCGAGTGGAAAATGCACCTTTTTGTCTCATTGAACTTTCTCAAATGTGAACCTATTCCAATATTTTCGACAAATATTGAAAAGCGGGTTTTTGAGAAGCTTATTCTTTTCTCGAAACACGTAATGCCTCCAATTCGAAAGGCAGTCTTAAGAAAATGAACAACTTCGTAAAACACTCTCTTTTTAATGGTGTGTCCTGCAATCTCTGAGAAATGCTTTTTGGTAAATGCAAAGATACAATCGTAAAATCGTAAAACATTTCAACACTGCACTCACATTTGATCCCCAAAAAATGTATTTTAAAAGTACAAAATTGAAAAATGTCTATAAAATTTCGAAATCCCCTTCCAACCTTTTATTCCATTGTAGAATGGACTACCGGAGCAGCGAGCGACGATCTGTAAACTATCTGTAAGTGGTAGCCTGTGGCAGCCTCTTTCCATTGGAGCCTTGTTTAAGAGTCATGGGCCCAATCGTGGACTGCTCCATATTATAGTATTTCTACATATTATGTATTCTCGTAAAATTTTTGAACTAATGTCTACGTACACCAACTTGCGGGGCTTCGAGCTTGCGCATATTGCAGTTATTGTATCTTGTACATTGCATTTGCATTTTACTTCCATGTTCCGTATAAGGAAATGGAAGTATGTATAATAATTGATATTGTATCAATAAGTGGTACTGGACCGTTCGAACAACTACTCCTCGGGCAAGTACCCCGCCAGGCATTGAATTATAGAACTAAATCCAGATTTTTTATACTACGAGACGTTACAGAATGCTACCCCACCTAAGGTGGCTTTGAAGAAATCATAACACCTCTACCGAATATCAAGGAGTACAAAATAATTATTATTATTACCCTTTTTTCCTTCGTGGCAACTTTGTCCAAATTATTTCGTCACGTGCAAAATAATCTAAAATTTGTAAGAAAAAATTATACAATGCACATATTTTATAACTTATTTTTATAGCTTTACCTAAATTCTGAAGGATCCATTACTTGAAGCCAAGCATTATAATACATTTCTCAACTTTGTCTTTAACACTCGAAAAGAAAATATTCATAATTTCTTCATCTGCACGATTTGAAATCAGAAATGCAGTTGGGTATCCTTCTCTCAAATCATCAAGTGTAAGCAGGGTATGCAATTCGAAACCATAACCATTTAATCCGTGCGGTCTATCTATGCAAATTGTGTCATTTCCAAATTGTCTTAGAAGTTCCATTTGTCCCTGAGTCATAATAATTAGAGCAAAATCTTCTTTTTTTAAATTATAAAATAAAACTGAAGACCGCATTTCTTTAACCCAAGATTCAACACTTATGACATCACTAGCATGACGAACTGAAGACTTGTTTAAATGAAAACACTGCTCGATATTATAGAG
Organism: Xestobium rufovillosum; assembly: GCA_963966045.1. Classification (NCBI taxonomy): domain Eukaryota; kingdom Metazoa; phylum Arthropoda; class Insecta; order Coleoptera; family Ptinidae; genus Xestobium; species Xestobium rufovillosum. The sequence continues at coordinate 17,985,691 of OZ014499.1, read as the reverse complement.
CTCTTTTCTTCAATAGGTGTAGTCTCTCAAGTTTACAGTTTGATACTGAATCTTGAATGTCATCGAGTATGCTCTGAAAAGGGATCTTACTATACTTGGGCCGCCGAACAGACGGAGTGATCACCCTCCAAGAACGTGCTCTAGGCTGGACCACTATCAATTTAGGACAACCGAACCGCAGTGATGCTCTTTCTTTAGTCCCAACGAAGTCGCATCACTCCAATTCGGTCGTCATAAATTACTATTGGCCCCGCTAGAGCACGTTCTTGCAGGGTGATCACTCCGTCTGTTGGGCGGCCCAAGTATAGCTATTTTTGATGGCAAATTCATGTCGTTCTGATTCTGTAAGAAATAGATAAGATGCTCCAAATCTGGTTTGTGGCCCACATGAGTCTTCACAAAAGTCGCAATGCATTTTCCATGTTTTGGTATAATAATATCCATTTCGGCAGGACAAAATCCATTTAACTTGTTAGAACCTTGTGTTTTTAAGTGTCTTTCTCCAGTACCTCTCTTTCTAAATTGACCAGATCTGTGGCAGCTGTAGTTTATTCTAGTATAATTGTTAGTTTTATATGATCCATTCATTTTAACAAAAGAAGATGTAGTTTTTTTTTAAATATTATTTTTCCATGCCAAGAATTCATCAAATCCACAAAACTCACGTTTCTCAATCTCTATTTGAATGTCATGAATTTGTTTAAAATGCTGTATGACATTGTTTTTACAATTATCTTCATGCGAACACAGGGTGCATTTTAATGGATTTTTCTCTCTATTTGGCATAGCAGCAAAGCCATTTTCTTTCCCTAAAAAATTATACCTAGGAAGGTATTACAAATAATAATGGGGATGATAATAATTAGGTAGGTATATTATATATTATTTATAGGGTACCTATTGATAGGGTTGCCAGACGCCCCGATTTGGGCGGGATTGCCCCGATTTTTCAGTAACTGCCCCCCCGCCACGCCGAACTAACGAAATGCCCCGATTTAAGAAATTTGTTCCCGATTATCCCGATTTTCTGGGACAAAAAAGGGTACAATTGACAACATTGCATAGCTACTTATCATCTTAGAGACAGAAGCTATGTTTACGTACCGCTCCATCACCCCACCATAAAAAGTGGATACCGATTCTAAACGCGTGAGGGATCCTTTTATATTTTGGATGCTTTTTCGTGATAAAAAGTTTATTTTTAAGTACATACCTACAGGACGTTATTTCTATTCCTTCGTAAGGTATCCAACACAGTGGCGTAACTACCCACCTGCGAGACCCCGCGGCGCGGGGGGGCCCGACATCCTAAGGGGCCCGGGGCCCGCAATTAGGTACTTGCATAAATTGAAACTTGCACTCTTTTTATCATATTTTGAAAATATGTGTTAAGTTTATCGTGACCGTATACTTAAAATGAGACTATTTTGTGTAGTAGTAAGAATATAACTTCATTTTTGGTTTCAAATCGCGGAGCACGTGCTCTTGGGTCATTTGGCCTTGAGCAGTCGTATTGACGTCACATAATCTTGCTGTCGTCACATCCTGACGTGCTACTTTTGCCTATTGCCAACATTTCGCATCTGTTGTCCCTATTCGCCTAACTGTATCACTTGTTATCAGCGCTTCAATTTGAAGTTCATTACTTTACTGAGGAGCATGAATCTTTTATTAGTACACAGTTAAACACTATAAATAAGTTAAGAAGAAGAATAAACTAATTATTATTGTATTTCAGGATCATTAGTACATTTTAATTTGTCACCATGGCTGCCTTGAGCCCTGTCATACAGTGACAGTTATAGGTTAGGAATTTTCGTTTCACTCATTTGGGTCCACGTTGTTGTTATTTCACAACTAGTACGAATATTGTAAATCCATCTGTAAAATGCCCGCAGAAGGTTCTTGCAAGCAGAATCTTATAATCAACCTAAAGTAGCCGTGTTCATGATAGTAGAGTTTAGAGGTGTTTTTGTTCTAGCTATTTACAGTTGCGAACTATATAATATAATGGGTTTTTAACAACAAATTGCTACTGAGCTCCACCATAGTTCCCTTTTCCCAGCAAACACCATGAACGTACACACGAAACAATTTCAAGACAGCTGTCAACTAAACCGGAAGCGGCCATATCGATTTAGGAAGTCACAGGCTACGTCACCGTATAGTTTCAATAATTCACACATGGCGCCATAAGCATATTTAGCGGGAAATATTTTTTCCGCAATAATTTGAATTTTCAGAAAAAAATTGCTTTGGTAATGTATTTCTGACCTCCCAAAGATTATAATTTCTCAAAATCCCAACTTCATGCAAGTACCCAATTATTTATAAATTATAAAGGGAATATTTTATATGAGCACCAAGATAATAATTATCGAGTAACAATATTTATACTTTGTCACCTAAGTAAATATTTGTAAACCAAAATTCATAAATGAGCACCAAAATACCGCTAAATTAATACTAAATTAATACTTTGACCACTAAAAATGTTATAAAAAGATCAAATCAATATTACTTTGGTGTTCGGTTAAATACAACCCAATTACTTTTGATTGAATTTTCATAACTTCTAAAATCAGAATGCTTTAATCATTTTTATATCAAGTAAAATAAAATAAGTAAAAATAAATAAATAAGAATTTAAATACCTACCTACTTTAGATTAGATATGAAATGAAATGCAGTATATTTGTGTTAATGTGTTAGTTCGAGATACTTATAATAAAAATTCGAATAAAAAATATTGTTACTATTAGTACTATTTATTGCTATTATTTATAGGGACTGGTACAGAAACTCCAGTGAAGGGCGGGGGTGGGGACCTCAAAATTTATTTGCGGGGGGCCCAAAATTTGAAGTTACGCCACTGATCCAACATATTTTTAAAACATTTTAAAATGACTTCCAAAGCACTTCATTTAAAAAAGGGAGGCACTCCCGAGCACCCTCCTTGTGGGGCGCTCCCCCCTCCCTTGTCCCCCGTCCAGTTGCCCCGCTTTTCCAATTTAAATATCTGGCAACCCTACCTATTGATCGTAATTCGTAATAATAGTTATCAGATAATAACACAACGGTGCTTTAAATTGTGTTCAGTTGCATAGGTAGTTTTTGATCAATTTACCTGAATGTTTCAGCTTCAAATGATTTTTAAGGTTAGATTTGTTTACAAACTTTTCTCACATTCACTGTATGTAAACATAGATGTGAAAACTTTCTTTGGGCATAGTTCGTTCAATTTGTCTAAAATCACAAACAAAAAATTATTATTATAATGGGAAAATATAAAGTAGGTACGTTTTTTACCTGGATGCTTTCTTTTCACATGAACTCGAAAATTTGAAAGCTTGGAAAAATCAGTTTTGCATTCCAGGCATGTTGCTCTTGAAGCCATACCTACTTTTCGATAGCAGACTATTCACTGAATTACTGACCTGAATTCCACGATTCCACCGAATAGGTATATTATACACAAAAGCAAAGAGCAAAAAATATAACTGACACCTGTCACTTGCTCACCTATAACATTCGTGAATGTACCAATGTACAAGATAGGATTACTGCAATATGCGCAAACTCAAAGCCCCGCAAGTTGTTGTTCGTAGACGTTTTGATGTGCGCTTTTTTCCATTTTTTTGGACACAATATCAGTACCAGTTGCTGACCCATTAAACCTTTTTAATGATATCAACGGGGACTCTGCTGGGGAGCATCAATAAAAGCCGCACAGTACAGCCTTGTTTGTACTACCGGTTGTTTATATTAGCGCAAATGTGAGACCCATATGTCATAAACAAACATTACAGAAACCCTAATTATTTCAGTTAGTTCTATCGATTCCTAAAATTATTCTAGTTAAACCTGAATCAACGTGTATAACACAAACATAAATCGAAAGTAGATACTTAATGAGCATTTTGAAATCACTAATCTCACCATCTTTAAACTAAGAAGAAAGTGAAGTTGACAACTCACTTAACTTTTGAATAACTTACAAGTGAATTAGCTTTCTTAACAGAACTATACGCTATATGTACTTATATCAAATGTAATCATTTTCTAGGCGTCCTCTGTCCCCATGGACCAAGGTGTTGATATAGAAACCCTCCTGCCACCATCAACTGTGGTAAAAGTTAGTGCTGTGATTGAAAATGAAGAAAAAGGTAAACCTCAGCCTGAAGAGTCAAAACCAGCTGATGACACACCTGTTGGTACCTCAGCAACCCCAGCTGTGAACCAAAGTGACAATACATCAGTAGAAGCAAGTAAAACAGAATCTGTAGAGAATCCAGAAAGTCTCCCCAAAAAGAGTACAAAGCGTACGAGAAATAAACGAAAGTCAGGGGAATTACCCCTTGATCATGAGGCTGTAATAGAGAAGAAAAATCTCAGGTCAAGTGCCAGCAGGTCGGCAGCTGCAGCAGCTGCTCGAGCAGCAGCAGAACAGGCAGCGGCCAGGTTAGAAGCAGAGAATGCCCAGAAAGCTCAAATGAATGACTGCGCATAATGAATTGATGTTAGCGTAAGCCAAAATTGGCTTTTAGTACTGTAAATTTAAGTGAAATGGACAAATGAAAGTGGGTAATTTTTTTTGGTGAACTGTGATACAAAACTGAACTTGCGGACACTTGATGTGCGCGGATTCAACAAGAAAGTAAGGTTTTTAAATGAGTATTGCTTAATTTTACTGAACAATTACGCTTGACGAACATGTATTCCCAATTTATTGATAAAGATGAATAATTTTAGGATGTAATTAAATACTGTCTAGGTAATCCTGTGGATGAATTGTCTAATGTAATAAATTACAGTATAATTATTGATTAATAAAGTTGGACAATTAAATTAATATGCCAGGGACTCGAATGATTCTTTTCATTATGAAACGTTTGATTTCATATTTTTCGGAAGGAAATTATTTATTTTATCTTATTGATTTTTATGCAATTGGTTTTCTTTTTGTAATGAAAGTATAATTTTCGTTATGTATAGATTTTGACGACTAATTTTGTATCGTGGTATATTTCGAACGTTCGTTTCATTTTGTACATAACAATGAAGGTTGTCGAACCAAATTCTTTTTGAGATGTGAAATGTGTAAATAGTTTCTTTTGTGTTTTTCCTTTTTTATTTAAACGTGTATGTTAAATAGTTGTATAAGTCTGATGAAATATTTATTATAGGTTTACATTGTCCTGACTTACGTATTTATTTGAATCTGCATTTACATTGCTGGTTAAAAACTGCCAGTTTATTAGATCTGTTGTCATCATGTAAGACCTGTACACGTATCATAGCATGGTAGCTCTCTCTCATTTTATTGTTACAATGTTCATATAGATAATTAAATAATATGAATACAATGTTGGCTTATTATTAACGAGCACTTGTCGGTGCAACTGAGAGTTCTACCCCAAATAATATTCCAGCCACGTTTAGACTAGTCCTGTGCGATTTTGAAAATTTTATGTCTAATATGGATATCAAAAAGATATCAAAATATTGATAAGATAACAAGGAATTTCCCTACAGCGAATATGCAAAATCCTCAGATAACTGAAAACTTGAAATCATTTGGATTTGCGAAAAAAAAAACAATTTTTTTGTTGTACATATATTACGCATGTTTCACATAGAAAGAATGCACATTACTTCTATATAAATTATATTATTTAGTTAAACAAGAAACGCCGTTATTTTGGTGGTATGCAATATGCAGGGTGATTCACGGAGACGGTCGGTTAGACGTTTCTCAGAAACGGCTTCGAATTAAAATCTGAAAATTTGCACACAACCGTTCTCGGCTTAGACCATTATAATTAAAACATTTTCAACGCCCGACAACTTCCGGTTATACCGGAAACGAGTACCTACTCGCTTATTTTAAATGGAATGCCCACATTTTTATTACGGATTTAGATTTTGGGCCGAATTTTAAAGTCACCTTATAGAAAACATCATATGTGTAAAGTGCACCCTCTTCAAGATACAAGACGTTAAAAATCGTCATTTTTCAAATTTCATAAATTATTTTTAGCTTGGAAACGGTAAGTGATAAAGAACCTTCTCTTTCTCAATTTTAAGTATACTTTGTTGAAAGAGGTTCATTTGAGAACGCTTCAGATGACGGATTTTCAAAAAATAATTTGATAACTTTTGGAACATTTTCTGTATTCAAATATTGCATGTTTTGAATGTGTGTGGAAAACCGCAGACCAACTGGTTTCGTCCTTCTGGGACTCATCAGTACAGTGCTCTCCCCTACACGCTCAAACCATGCGCTCTGGACAGATATCAGCAAGTGACAACTACTTTGAGTAATTATCTGGTATTAATTAGTGGTACTGGACCGTTCGAACAACTACTCCTCGGGCAAATACCCCGCCAGGCATTGAATTATAGAACTAAATCCAGATTTTTTGTACTACGAGACGTTTCAGACTGCTACCCCATCTAAGATGGCTTTGAAACAATCCTAATTTGTCTCCATGTACGTACGTGCTTTTAAGCAGGTCTTTGTTCAAATATTGCATGTTTTGAATGTGTATGGAAAACCGCAGACCAACTAGTTTCGTGCTTCTGGGACTCATCAGTACGGTGCTCTCCCCTACACACTCAAACCATGCAATTTAATCTTGCTATATAGGCTGTCGCGCTCTGGACAGATATCAGCAAGTGACAACTACTTTGAGTAATTATCTGGTATTAATTAGTGGTACTGGACCGTTCGAACAACTACTCCTCGGGCAAATACCTCGCCAGGCATTGAATTGTAGAACTAAATCCAGATTTTTTGTACTACGAGACGTTTCAGACTGTTACCCCATCTAAGATGGCTTTGAAACAATCCTAATTTGTCTCCATGTACGTACGTGCTTTTAAGCAGGTCTTTGTTCAAATATTGCATGTTTTGAATGTGTATGGAAAACCGCAGACCAACTGGTTTCGTCCTTCTGGGACTCATCAGTACGGTGCTCTCCCCTACACCCTCAAACCATGCAATTTAATCTTGCTATATATGCTGCCGCGCTCTGGACGTACGTACATGGAGACAAATTAGGATTGTTTCAAAGCCATCTTAGATGGGGTAGCAGTCTGAAACGTCTCGTAGTACAAAAAATCTGGATTTAGTTCTATAATTCGGGACCTAAGTGCCTCCGTCATACGTCAGGTTTTCATTCCAAACAAAACAAAAGCACGTGCCATTTGACATTTATCGATATTATTTACAACGTCTTAAACTAGTTTTTGCAATATAATTATAGACGTTTTGCAGTGAAAACAGTTTATTTTAAATTTGTGTGTTGGGCTTACATGTAAAAACTTGAAAACAACTATATGTAATTATAATTATATTTCAGAGGTTAGGTTAAAACGTCAGAAAGCACGTGGCTTTGTTTTGTTTGGAATGAAAATCTGACGTTCGTGACGCGCCACTTATCTCCCGAATTCAATGCCTGGCGGGATATTTGCCCGAGGAGTAGTTGTTCGAACGGTCCAGTACCACTAATTAACATTTTCTGTAGATAAAAAATACGATTTTAGTCCTTCAAATAGAAGCAAAATCCTTTCAACGGCTGGGAAAAGACTACCATCTTGTTTTAGAATGTCTTAGCAAATCCTGGTAACTTACATTTACAAAATCACCGAATTCTTTGAGTGATTGATTGAACCCTAAGGGTAATTGTAAAGTGACTGAATATTTTTAGTACAATTAGTTCAACGTCAACAGATAAACTATCTGCTGCCAACTGCACTGTGTTGTGTAAAATATGTGCTGGGCACCCAAATCCCAAAAACTTGGGATTATTCAATAATGCCTTTAAGTGGCTGTAAACGTTGGAACTTTTTCTCTTGCATCCACCAAAATTAGTATACTAAAAGCTGTTACTTTATCAAATAACTGAAATTTATTAACCTTATCAAACAAGTATTTACTAATGGTGGCAGACTTTTCATCCAACAATTCTTCAAATTCAATTAATTTTGTTTGCAAACCACTTGTTTTATCAAAAATCTATAATAATTGGAAACAGCTTATGGTATTCATGGTTACTGGCATCAGTGCTAATGCTTACAAATCTCGTTACAAATCTTACATTAATTAAAGAATTTTTAACTAATGTTAGAGCGTGTGGTGCTAATACATTGTTTATTATTGCTTCTGTTTTTCTTTTCACACATGACATTTTGGATGTAATTTTTGAATCGACCAACAATTTTGCCAAACGCGTATTCGATGGAGTCTCATTAAATTATAAGCTAGTGCAAATTTCTTACCTACACAATTTACAATATGCTTCATGAATGTTATTCCCTTTTATTATACAAGGAAATTCCGCCGTAATTGCACTCGAAAATTTAGAATTGCGCTTTGCCTTTGCTGCTTTCGACATCTTTATGCATATGCATGCATATTCTTTGATACACGGAATAGTCCGCACTAACAACTAATTAGCAACCTGCTGATTGATGACTGCGGGTGCAGCGCAGTTGCGCAGTTGTCTTCCCACCGCACGACCATAACGAGACTAGTCTTCTAGACGCTCAAAAAATTGGAAAGCAATCGGAACTGTTCGCCTGTTTACGAATTACGATTTATCACATACATACCAGAATTTTTGAGTAGTATTTTTGAGTTCAAAATTCAAATATATTTGGAATTTTTGTGTTCAAATCGGGACATTTCGGGACAGGAAAATTAATTGGTAATGAAAGTCTGAAATCGGGACAATCCCGAATAATCGGGACATATGGCAACCCTACTCTTCACCACTTTAGAAGTAACATCTACTGCATTAACCTTTGCTGCTCAACATATAACACTGCCTTCTCTAAGGCGAAATAAACAATCCTCCAGTTCTTCAATCTCCTCCAAGACTTTCTCTGTTCGTCCAGAAGCATTTATTTCTTCGATACGAAATTCGTGTTCTGTATCATCAGATGCAACCCACTGCCCAGTGATAGTTTCACAACCTTTTAATTGCCACATCAATTCAAACAAACTGGATTCCATCCTGCCTCGTCGCCGGAAAGATTCGTAGATGCTGTTTCTTTTCTATTTTTCAGTCTTGCACACATGACAATGTCATCATCATAATCGCTGTCGGTGGTTGCGATTATTTTTGACAATAATTTACAGATCATCAACTCACATACTTGGCTTATCCTGTATACAACAATCCTTTAGAGCAATTTTTCACAAAGAACTTTCAAGTTCTTCAATCTCTGTAAATTCCGACAGGTATTCTAAAAACAGTCTCCTATCATTTTTAGTTGCATTTTCAAGAACTACTTGGCCCATGGGTTGAGTGATGCTGGGTTACATTAGGCAACAAACATTTCATGAGGATGTCATTCTTTCATAGATTTTTCCCAGGGTGTGACGACGCATAATTCATCAACAAAACCTCTAACAGGAAGACCGTTTTTCCTTAAAAACTTGCTCACCGACGGTACATACCCTTCATTAAACCGTGTCGTGAATAAGCTTCCATCCATATCCAAGCATTTAATTGATTCTTATAATAAACGTGTAGGGCTTTGAACCTGCCGATTTTCGGATCACCATTAGTGGAATTTTGTTCCTAACCAAAGCATTTGCACAAGCCTCCGTTTGTGTCCAGGGGCTGAAGCTTCTTGCCGCAATGATGGTTTTGTAGGAAGCACTTTAAAATTTAAGCCAGTCTCATCGCAGTTATAAATTTGATCTCGCATGTACCCATTCACTTCCATTAACTTTTTCAATTCTTGCCTAAATTTATCAGTTGCAGACACATCAGCAGAAAGTTTCTACCCACATACGGTAAGCTGCCTCTCACCATACCTTCCATATACATCCAAGACCTGCGATCATGCATCAAGTCATCATCAAGTTTCTTTGCACGTGACAAGTTTTTTGGTAGACCAGGAAAAGGGTTGCAGCTGTAGCTAAATGGACAAAAATTTGTCTCCTGATGCTGAATATTGAAAAGTGTGTTGTGCTTCATATGGGAAGACTGAACATTGTGTATAGATACCATAAATAAATGCATCGATTCAAATTCCATTTTTGTAACTTTTAGTTTTTTGTTTTTTTTTATTTGGGCAATCAGTTTTGTGAAAGACGCATAAATACTTAAGCAGTGATTCAAATAATGTATGCCATGTTGCAAAAATTATAAGTTGCTTTGGCAAAAATAGACTATTAAGGTAATAAAAAATTGTAGTAATCCCAAAAAACGTTCGATACTTCAACACAAAATAAAAAAAAATAAAGTGCAGAGGGTGAATAATTTTCAACACAAAATGTATTTATTCAGTAACAGTAGATACATAAGTTTACATACCATCCATATTTTATTAATTTGTATTTTACACAAAACATTTAAAAAAATATTTTTCTTTAATAGTTATCCTAAATTATCTATCAACACATACTTATCCTCAGGAGTGACATTCCAATTAAATCAACATTATCACATATAAAATATATGTAAACAAATAATCGAACTTAATCATAAAAATTTTTGGCACACAAACTTGGTTTAATTTTAAATTTCGCAACAAATAATTATGCAATAAAATATACGTAGGTAGGTACTTACATTTAACAGAAACAAAATAGGTACCTACTAAACATTCAACTCTTAGTAAAAAAATCGCGAATGAAAAATACGAGTAAGGTAAAAAATATGCATACTTGATAAAATCAAACGCCTAACATCAAAGCTTGAAATTTCAATTGATGAAAACCAAGTTTAAACAATTTCAGTTAGGTACTACTTGAACAAGTGATATATAACTATGTACTTCGAAAATTTGTCGAGAGAAATATGTATAAATATACAGGGGTCCAATTTTTAATAGACAAACTTTGGGAATAGATAGAATTCTCCAAAATGATAGGGGTTTGTCTGAAAAACTATTATTCAAAAACGCTTTCTTTCAGAACTAAATAGCACCAAAGTTCGAATATTTTTAAGGTTCTTTCGTAATAATCTGCGCTAAACGGAAAGAGGACGATTTTCAAATTTGGCACAAGTACTTTGTAGTGCACAACTTTTCAAGCAAGGACACATTAAGTAATCTATCTGCAATACAATCAAAATGATTAAAATCACTTTTCGCATCTCTCTCATACTTGAATAGTCAAAATTGCAAGCAGACAAAAATTTCAGTACATTGCACTGAAATTTTTTAAATATCACGAAAACTAAGCGAAATATCTGAAAATTCAAAGAGACAAGAAACTTTGAAAAAAGATGGGCAATTTCAAATTTGACATTAAAATTCACCAGTGATGTAAGATGGAAACGTCGGGGTAGGTTTTGGGGTACCCAACCCCCCAAAAGCTATCCAGAATTTGGAATGAAGTGAAGCTGTTGACAAATAATGGTTACAACCTACAAAATATGATTGTCAAATTTGAAAGTCGCACCTTTCTTGTTTATCAGATTAGGGAAAAATCTGAAAAAAATTAAACTTCGGGGCTGTTTATCTCTGAAAGAAAGCGTTTTGTTGTATTAGTTTATATGATAAATCCTCACTATTCTGATGTGTTTCATCTACTCTCGAAGTTTATCGATTAAAAACTGGACCATCCTGTATGTAATATAGAAAAACAATTCAAAGTTTGTGTTTAATAAAGACATTTTACATAATCTTTAGAATTGTTTCATCGAAGGAACTTAAACCTAATCATAAAGTTCCTCTGTTCAAGGGTAATACATATTGGAATTACACTTAAATAGTACATCAAATTATACAGGGTGGGTCATGCAAGCCACAAAGTCCACTTATTCCTTAATGGTTCACGGGATTAAAAATTTAACTTCATGAATCATTTAAAAAATATTTATTTTTATACAAGATGGAGTGTAGGAGATCTAAAAATCTGACCAGGTGAAATGTTTTTTGTACACAAAAAATTCTGAAAGGCTAAAATGTAACTTCATCTTGCTACACACTTTGGTAAAAATATTTTTTAAATGTGACAATCCATCCATCCACACATTGATTTTTTTTCCTATGAACTGTTAGGGAACAAATGAACTTTAAAGCTCAACTGACTCACCACCTACACAAATTAAAATATAGACACATAAAATACAAATCAGTAGGGGAATAAACATTAAAAGTATATAAACATTAGGCACAAAACATCTAAACGTAAAAACAAACATGAACAAAGGTATTCTCGAAGTAAAAATTTTCACTTATTGTTTTCTGACATTTTATCTTCTTCATCACTCACGCACATTCTCGTCAAATTAGAAGCTACAGATTCTGTATCACATATGCTGACATGTTCTATGTCACTTGGTAACATTTTAATGTTCTCTGCTAAATAGTGTTCTGCCATTTGAACCAGGTGTTCATTAATATTAGAAGACAAAGTTGGTGATTTTTCACAAGTAGTAGCACCATGATCCCTTGTACTAAAATAAAGTAAAGATCAAAAATCTTTAAAATATATTAAGACAAAGTATTAGGTTTAGCATACTTTGTTTGGGAAGTATTCGGAGATTTGTTTAGTTGTAAACCAGTTTGAAACCAACCTGGAGAACTTAATCTTAAAAGCAAATGTTTATTAGTAAACGAGAGAAGACCCACAACAAAAAAACAAACTTACAAAGGCGTATAGCGAACAACTGATGGCATCTTTAAATAGTTAATAGAAAACTTTGTTGATTCTGCATAAGTTGTCGTTTCATCTGAAAACTCCATGCGACTTTCAGAACCATTTCTACTCTGCAGTAAATTCAAATCAAATTTTAATTTAGCTAAAATAACAAAATTGTTAACAATAATCTTTAATGTAGCGAAATTGATTCCAAAATGTGTCATTTTTTTATGGCACAGAACCCAATGAAACCTACTTCGTTATGTTCATTACACCATTTGCTACTAAAAGTGGTGGTTTACCAAAGACGTCTAGAATGGACCTAGCGTCCTTATGGAACAGCTGATTTTGTTTTGAAGCCTACACGTTCATTGGCCAGCGGGTCGCGGGGATCGTTGTTTGTTATTATATTCAAGCAACGGACCAAGCGAATGTTCCGCGATATTCTGTTTCCGCAGCACCACTACACAATTGGTCGGCTGTTTTGTTTTGCCTTTTCCACACACAAACGCTTAGACTGTGAATATTCACCCTGCTTCAATCGAAAATGTAAATAGCTAAGTCCCCTCTATAAGTCTTTGTGGTTTACAACCATTTTGGTCAGTACTGAACCTTTTTATTTTCGACACATCTCGGCAATACCGCATTCTAAGAATAACTCATTTTTGAAATATCTTGGCAACTAGTTAATATACAGGGTGTTTCAAAATAAGTGTGAAAAATTTTAGGAAATTATTTTTCTTGTCGAATTATAAAGTAGGTTTTTCATATAAACATATACTTGCATATCCCTCCTGGAGGAGTTGTCCCTTTTAAAAGGGGGAGGTGAAGTTGGGCTTTAATTTTTTTCTCAAGTTTTGGAAAGGTACAGAAATTAAATTTGGTGGACTTTTTCCACTAATAAAAAGGCTACTAGCAAATATAAGGAAATCATTTAAGGGGATGAAACTAGCCACCCCTATTCAGTTTTTTATTCGAATTTTTAATGTGCCGAAATGTGATCCTTTAAGAATATGCGTCAGAAAGACTGATTCTTTCAGAAACTATTTTATATATTTAATTTTTTTGCGTAAAACAAAGTTTTCTAGTAAAAAAATAAAATATAATACCATGCACAGCATAATTATTCAGAAAATTGCATTTTTAAGTAAATAATTGAAAAATCTCTCTGTATGTGGTTCTCAAGTCCTGTTCTGTGGTTTCGGTTGTGCAAGTTGTGATTTTAATTGTATTTTCATCATAATCTTATGCATACATACATAATTGCATCAAAGCTGAAATGGCAGATCTGCATTTTGTGTATTATTTCGCCAATGGAAATTCTTTGCGAGCTAGATATCTTTATGCTGAAATGTACCCTCAACAAGTGATACTTCATCGCAACATATTTAGATGTCTGTACCAGTGTTTCATAAAAAGAGACAGTGGTCTCTGTCGAGAAGTCAGGGCTATTGTACTTAAAGGAACAGGTCTTAATTTAATTGAGGAGCATTTCGAAACAAGTATTAGGAAAATTGCTAAAACACTAAACGTTAGCAACTCAACGACCTGGAAAATTTTAAAGGATAAGCAATTGTATCCCTATCATATCCGATGTGTCACTTTTAGCACTTGATTTTTCATTGTGTAAAAGAATTCTTGAAATTATTGCACAAGATACCCAATTTTTAGCAGAAGTCTGTTCACTGATGAAGCAAACATTTCAAAAGAATCCATTAAAAGTTATTTTTTTACTTGAAAATTACTAGTTTTATGAAAAACATAAAAGAGATCAAAAAATTTGGAAGAACGTATCTTCTCGGTGGGGAATACCACCTAATTTTTTGAATGAAAGACCCCTTATTTTTGGACAAGTTTTTCACACTTATTTGGAAACACCCTGTATAATAATAATTTTATTTTTCTCTCTCTATCTCTCTTAATTATACAACCAATTCATGAAAATTTAGAGTTGCAATAACAATATTCAAAACGTAGTGTATCTATGCCCCAAAAGAGCTTGCGTGAACATCGCAAATTGAAACAAAATAAGAAAATTCTCGATACAAGAGAAAGCAAAACTATAAATATTGCGACAGTAGCTGTACAAGTCTAGGTAAGTCAGTTTCAGAAACAATATAAAATTAAACTTTTTATTTGAATTTCAACTAGCTAAGAATCTGAATTTACCCTTCTTGTGTAGTGAAAACTTCGACAATCCATGTTTTTTTTAAATTTGTACATATATAGGAAGTTGCAAGTTCCAAACAAAAATGCTCGCATCGAGATAAGATAAAAAGTGGAAAAAGACAATGCATGATGCCGAGTTTCACATTTCGGGCACCAGTCGTATCATACCATGCCCCACTCATAATCAGGTTTTAGGATACCCCCTTCCTCTTTCTTGTGGTCGAAGATTACTACAAAAAAGACGCCCAGTGTGAAAAAAAAGGCTGGCGAAAGTCGATGTCTTGTTGTGGTCAACTTCGGCGACAAAAAAAACGCCTGTGTGAAGTTACATACCTGCTCTACTTCCAATGTTATTTCATATATTTTTGTTATATTTATTTGTGGTTATATCGGATAAACGGATAAAGCTAGTTCGCTATTACCATCACACAGGCGCTTCCAGAAATGAGCCATGCTAGAAACCTGTAGATGAACGGTTCATAAAATAAAAATTTTGTATCCAGCCACATTAAGAAAATATGATCACTTTTGGGAGTGCTCATCTGATCATCTAGTAAAGTGATTTATAGTGATTTATATGAAAAAAATTGAAGGAATAGGTATGTTACAGAGGAAGAAACTGATGGCGACACCAAATTATTAGAAATACATAATAAGTAATAACTTAATTTTTTGTATTGTACATTATAGTTTTAAGTTTTACACAAAATTCGTGATTTTCTAAAATTCATTTTCGGCAATAATTTTTAGGCTATGAGATCATAATTGTTTTTTTAAATGGAAATTCCAATCTTTTTCTCTAGATTTCCAAAATTAGAAAATTTATAATATCGGTGAATTGCATAACAATGTGTACAGCACGTTCAATAATTCTACAAGGATCCTATGATTTTAATTGCAAATTATTAGGTCTATTATGAAAATCTGCAATTTTAAATTTCTCCGCTTTCTAATTTTGGAAGTGATCAATTATAAATCGGAAGAAAAAAGTTGGTGTTGTCATTTAAAAAACAATATTACATTATTATAACGACTGCAGATATGAATATAAAGTAATGTGTATTAAACGGGCATAGCAGTCAAGAGAACTACACAGGAGGCTCCCCCCTCACTAAAAATGTGAAACAGGCGCCGACCAGGATTCGAACCCAGATCTTTCGCTTTCCGAGCGACTGCTCTAACCAATTACGCAATCCGCACCCCGACACATCAAACGCGAGAGAAAGGCCATATATAGGTAGCGAAGCAAGATGGAAGTAACAATTATGAATCTTATAATTAACCAACAACAACCACACTTTGGATCTGATGCAGTAGTCACACTATTTAAGTGCTTCGTAAAGACAAATGATCCCCGGAGGATAAATTGTCAGTCAAAGAGAATCAAGCCCAAGGAAATTACACAAATATTAAATTATTATAACGACTGCACATATGAATGTAAAGTAATGAGTATTAAACGGGCATAGCAGTCAAGAGAACTACACAGGTGGTCCCCCTCACGAAAAATGTGAAACAGGCGCTGACCAGGATTTGAACCCAGATCTTTCGCTTTCCGGGCGAATACTCTAATCAATTGAGCTAAAAAACAATGACATACCTAATTATATAGTTCAAAAACTATTGTTGATAATAAATAAATTTTTACATTAGAAGGTGCATTTTTTAAAATTCAGGATTTTTGAAAAAAAAACTAAATAAGAAAATCATTAATTTTGTGCGGGACTTTATGTAAGTAATCGTTTTTGCTACCTAACAAACAGATTCAAATTTTCTTGAAAAATATTTAAAGAATGTTATTATTTAGAATGTGTTTCCTTCATCTCGTGGCTTAAGCACATCTACTTACACGAGCGGAATCGATCAAGGGAGCATGCCCGTCTCGGTACTCATTGGCTAAAGAATCATAATCTGAAATCTAAAGTGTGTATGAGAATAATTTTTGACCAGAAACTTTGGTTTTCGTTTCATTCACTGCATGTACAGATTTTGAAGAATTAAAAAGTTTATCGAATATCAAAATTTTCACTACTCAGGAAGGGTATTTCCAAGTTCTTAATTAGTTAAAGAAAAATATATTGCAGTGTTATAAAATTATGTTTTGACCGTTTCAATTAAAAAAATTAATTCGATAGGTATACCTTCAGTATTTTTGAGACTTCGAAAATGAATAAAAACGTTCATAAATCATCATTTTTGGTAGCAAATGGTGCAGTGGACACAACGATGTAGATTTTGTTTGATCATATGTAAAAAAATTAATGAACACATTTTAGGACCGATTTTGCTCCCCCATTCTTTTTCATTCATACTTGTGTCGATTGTCCCCAACATCTGTGATATACTAAAAATATATTCAGCATTCCAGAAATTTGGAATACGAACGAATACTTTGCCGGTATCAATAGGCAGGTGTAATCCAAGTTTATGCAACAGCAATACAAAGGGTTTATATTCCAACGCACTGCTTTGCTCATCCGTCCAAGACACAACTGGTATAGGTAAGTTAAGTACTGGAAAACAAATTGAACATGCATAATTAGTGAAAACATGAGTGAGCAAAATAAAGTTTCAAATCTTCTCATACTTACAGGCATGATTGTATATTGTTGGCTCCATGACATACGCGTTGTTTTTAAAGGCTTCCGAATTTGATAAAAATAATTTTACAAAACATGCCTCCAACAAAGTTTTCTCTAGCCATATTATAAGTCTGCCTTTACTCTCTTCCAAGATATGCTGCTTTAAAGTTACTATATTACCATTTGCTACAGTTTCTGGCAAATGTGATTCGCAGTAAATTCCGGAATCATTTTCGGGAGCATACTTTTCTGACTCAGATATTTCGATTTTCATGAAATCTCTGTATTGGTTTTCATTAATAATGTTCTGATCCAATAGTTCTTTGATTATAGATAGTTTAGTTTTGTTAGTTATTCCATTTTCGTGATACTTTCTTGAAATATGAGCTACAGTGTCATGAACTTCTTCAATTTCATTGTAATACTTCAGTAGAGCATCTTTTGAACTATAAAATAATAAAAACGTACTTTTAAGTAACCCTCAAATTTGTATTATTACTTACTCAGAATTATCAGTTTTGCTTTGATATGGACAATTATAAACGTACTGTTCATCACTGGCGACGGTTAAATTTGTACAGTAGGTATGACGGGTGTTGATGAATTTATGAATAACATACTCGATTAAATCTGACCAATCCTAAAATGTTTAAATGTTGGTAATTTTATATGTGGGTATACAGGTGGCCCGCGGGTCTTGCACTCCCCAAAAAAACATTGGTATTTTAAAACATGAAAGTTATAGACTACAGGGAGTATTTTGCAATTTCTCCCTGGGCCATTCTGTAGCTACAGTCCTTACATCACATAGCTCGTAATCCATTTCCCAAATTTTGGAAAAAGTTTTCAAAATGTTTGGTTGAAATAGAGTTTGAACTAATTCTAAATCTCCTGCAACATGATGCATCATAGTAAATATGCAGTTGTTTACAAATTCACCATTGCTGTTAAAGTTCTCTAGCAATAAACCATATTGATGCATAATGTCCATAGTTGCAAACCTTGAAAATATAAATTACCACGCATTATTCACATTGAAAATAATCTGTAACATTATCAAGCTACAATCAGGGCCGTATTAACCACATGCGCCTCTGTAAGCAAATGTTTGTGTGCCACCTTCATCGAGCCAGGGCCTACTACAGTTATCAGGCCGGAGCATAAGGCCGAGCTTAGCGTGTGACGTCCACATCGGAGGCTGCCGCCAGAGACTCTCTGGCGTTTACTAACTAGGTGAATATCCCGCGCGTTCTTATTTTTATCTAATTAGGGATGGATCAGCTGTAGTTTATAAGTAATTTTCATGAGTTGCTGGTAACTTCACATACAATGCCACGAAAATATTGCGTACCGGGTATCGCTAGTGCAAAACAAATCACAAGTCGGGGGAATATTGCAGTGTGTTCAGATTCCCTTTGCATAAACCGCATGATATATTAGCATGTTCCTTTTTAGCTTTTATATAGAGGGTGATTCATGGCAAATGTAAAGAAAATTAGGAGGTGATAGAGGAGGTCAAAATAAGATAGAACATGTGTTCCAAAATTGCCCCCAACAAGATTTGAAAATAATTGTATGTTTACTCATTTCTGTAACTGCGAAAGCTATAGAATTAAATTTTTGGTAGTGATTGTCCTCTATATTTACATTTACTGTTCTAAAAGCTTTTGTTCTTTTAATACCTAATGGCGTTGCAAATAGTTTTGGAACAATGCTGTGGACGATTTCATAAAATGCTATTTTACTAGGAACCTAAGATTTGTAGGAAAGAATTCAACGATACATTTTTGTTTCCAAATTGAACGCAAAATTCGAAAATTTTAGTCTCATTGGTATAAACCGAGGTAGAAACTAGTGGCGTAACATCGTTTAAGCGAAAGGATCGAACTCACCTCCCTGTGGAGGCGCCACTTGTTGGCAGTAAAAAAGCAAAAATTCTTAGAACAACAGAAATTTACATAGGACAATCGCACCCAAAATTTTCATTCAATAGCTTTCCTGGTTTCGGAGAATCAATTTGTTTGTGAAATTTCTACACCCTGCATCTTTGCTAGAAGTAATTTTAGAATGAATGCTCACATAAACTTTTCTTCTTATTTTGACTTCCTCTATCGCCACCTAAATTTTTTACACTCGCTGCGAATCACTATGTATGTTAAATTTAGAATGCATGTTTTGAGACAATAAATACCAAACCCGTATTTATTTGAGAAACAAACTTTAAATATTTCTATATAATCAACATAACTCCTGTAATTACTAGGAATGCAAAAGTAAATTGCAGTTAGGGGTTCATTATCTTTAATTTCATGGAAATTCTTACTTTACTAATTATAATAAAACCGTTTTTCTACCGATATTTTCCTTGTATTTGTAATTTTGAAATATTTTGTATGTAATTGCGTTGCCAAATAATGAGAGGCGTTGTAATTAACTCTTACCGAATAGGCAGGTTCGGTAATTTTCAAATTTCATTAAAATTGATAAAGTTTATTATACTGAAGGCAGTTATGTTGTTAATTATTGTTAAAAAAAAATTCCTTCGCCTGTGAAGCCGTTGCAAAGTTTTCTGTCGGTGCGAGGCTAGAAATCGTACCTTGCAGCGAGAGTAGGCCGTGTGACGTCAGAACTTAGTATAACGTACAAGTCCCAGCTTCAGCGCGCAACAGTCCCATAAGTATTATGCATATGCATGTGTAGTTAAATTGTTAAATATTATTAACTGGTTCTATCTGGTGTTTTCTGTTTTGTACTCAGACTAATACATCGTACAGCACACCAACAAAACGGAAAAAGTGGTTCGTTGGAGCCAGAAGGAAAATCGGTCAGCATTATCAATATTTTCGCGAGTTAGTTTATCATTGCAAAAGTTTATAAAATTATCGGCTGCCCCATTGCAGCTACTCTAAATAAAGTCGAACATAATGTAATTTAATGACAGTTTTCTGGGACCCCTTGGTACTTGGTAACGTGTTACGGTTAGCATAATTTGAAACAGGATGCTAATAGCATGACGGAGCCAAATACTGAATCGCCACAGCGTTCCCTCCCTGAACTAAAAAAGGAAATTTTATTAACTATTTTACAATAATAATTAAATAGTACGTCTTTTGAAGACTGGTAGGACGCGTACCTCCATCCTTTCCCTGAGCTAGCCTACGCATTTCCGTAAAAGTAGAACATTCTACATCCCCAACTATTTGAGAGCAGTAGTCTAATCTGCTCCAACCTCTACCTCTTTATTCCTATCTCTGACTCTAGTATGTTGCGAGCTATTCCTTTGTGTCTCGGAAGGTGTACTACCATCCTACGATCCTATCCCCTATTCTTTATTGTCTTCCATACTTTTCTCTTTCTAATTCCTCCTTATTGCTAACTTGTCTATCCACGGTATCTTCAACACCCGTCTGTAGCATCACATTTCAAACGCTTCTACTCTTTTTCAATCCGCTTCTCCCATTGTCCAAGTTTCGCGCCCATAGGTATAATTTCGTACTCCATACATGCGTCTTTAAGAGTCTCTTCCGAGTTTCTACATTAACCGTTCCCGAATATAGCAGTTGTTTCTTTTTGTTAAACAAGTACCTAGTACCTACATAGCGTAGTTTTTTCATTCGCGTGAGTTGTATTTGTTTCCGTTTTTTTTAAATTTCCAATCCGTTATAAAACTGTTAATTTGATAACTTGTCAATCACTTAGGTATACATACCTACATAAATGAGTAGGTATGTATTGTATTGTATTAGAGAATATAGGTAGGTACCTATTTTACAAACAGAAGTAAGCAGGTATCTACAATCTACATACCTACTTATACTGAATTATAAAAGGCATGTACAGTTAATAAATTGTTGACTTTGTTTTACTTATACCGGTCTGCCTTTACACTACTGTTTTGAGGTTGAATGAAATTGGGGTTAGATGCAAGGATCACACACCATTTCCACATTTACCGGGACATTTACCTACCTACTACATAAATATGGCAAATTATGTGAATCGGACTTTTGATACCCTTGTTGCATCATTATATCGATTATGTTGTCTTTGTTTTATGTTTCCTTGACACCTTACTTTAAAAATTCACGCTCGAAATAGTCCCAATAAGTATGTTATGAGATAGGTACCGCTTCACGGGCACTTCAAGAGAAGTGAGAGGAGCTCCTTACGAATCTCTGACGTCAAACCAATAACAAAGCGAACTAGCATGTGGGCGTGATAAGCTAATTTCTTTCGCTTATTAAACGGCAAAAAAAATTTTTTAGAAAAAAAATTTCGCCATAAATCAATTACAATAACAATTTTCTGTCATTTTCATGCCAAAAATAGATATCTTATTTTTCTCCGAACCCCACTATTGCTTTTTCGTAGGTATCTAATAAAGCAAAGAAACAATACTAATACCAACTTGTATATTTATCACAAATTCTGAAGATTATTAGTAAATTATATTAAAATTTCTATAAAAATATGTGCATATACGCATGGAAACATAGGAAATCGCATTATAATCAAGCGTTTCAGTGGCCTCCGATCTCCCACTCCCGCTTCGAGCGTTTTGGCCTGTACTATAGTAGGCCCTGATCGAGCTAAAAAATTTTCAAGGTCAAACGCTTTAAATTAAGAATTCGAAATTTGAGTTAAATTGATATTCCGTCTCAAAGAAGGTTTTGTGGGTAGAAAATTTTTATTTTCTGATATCACCCCAATGATACATTATGCACTCTATTTTCTAGGACTGGCACTGTACAAGGTGTCCCAAACTAGACGCGTTCTTATGGGAACACCCCTTATTTGAAGAGATAGAAAAAAATTAACCAAGGTGTCTGTAACGTAACCAGAAGCGCTTACGTACGATCCTGGTTGCGGTAAATCCGAACGCACGGCAGACACAGGTTGACGGTCAAGTTCATGGGCCGCACCCAGTTGGCAATCGCTGTCAATGGCGTAGTCGTGTATTTACTTAATGTTGTTGTGTACTTGTCGTATAATATAATAATCATATGCAAATAAGTGTTAACTAATAAAATATGTTCTCTTAACGTTGTGTGTAATTGCCCACACACGTTACATGGTGTCAGAAGTCTTGTTTTTAAGTGCCAAAAAGTAAAAAGCAGTGAAAAATAAGTGATAAAATAAAGTAACTAGTGACTGAAAATGTCCCATGCTGAGGAAGAAACAATGAGGTCCAGTGGCGTCCAAATTAGACCACCCAAACCTTTACACTTGTCTGAAAACATGATCAACGATTGGAAGCTCTGGAAACAACAGTACGACTTCTATTCAGTTGCAGCAGAATTAGATAAGAAAACACCAAACATGCAAGTTGCCATTTTTATGACAATAATCGGACCAGAGGCACTGGCAATATTTAACACATTCACGCTCATAGAGGCAGAAAAAAGCAACCTAAAAATAATTGAAGAAAAATTCGAGGCGTATTTTATACCAAAGTTAAATACCACATATGAAAGGTACGTCTTCAACACGACACAGCAAAAAGAAGGTGAGAGCTTTGATGATTTTTTAACTAATATCACAAACAAAAGCAAAACCTGTGAGTTTCAAAATTTATGTGACAGCCTTATAAAAGACAGAATAGTTCTCGGGGTCAAAGATGTAAAGTTGAGAGAAAAATTACTCTCAGAAGATGACCTTGATCTACAAAAAGCAATTAAAATTTGTAGGGCAAGTGAACAAACGTCCAGACAAATGAACGAGATAACAAAAGAAGAGGCAAAAGAAGTACACGTAATAAGAAAAAAGAAAAACTCAAAAGACTCATCAAAAGAACAATTCGACTGCAGAAGATGTGGTTCCAAGCACGGAAAAAAAGAGTGTCCAGCCTACAACAAAAGTTGCGAAAACTGTGGAAAAAAAGGTCACCTAACAAAAAAGTGCTTTAGCCAAAACAAAAAGAAGGTCGAACAAAAAAACAAAATCAACTCCATCACGGAAGATGATGAAGAAGTTGTGTATGTGCACGCGATCAGCTCAAAAGAAGACAACGAATGGAATGAAACTGTCAAATACAAGCAGCAAAAGTTCCAAGTCAAGCTAGACACAGGGGCACAATGCAATGTCCTTCCATTAAGGTTACTAAAGAAGTTAGAAGCCAAAATTTCGCTAAAACCATCCAAAACAGCCAGATTGGTGAGTTTTACGGATCACAAAATTAAAGTGATCGGTGAAACAACTTTGAGTTGTACGGTTAAAGGTAAACAAGCAGAAATAACCTTCAAAATCGTTCGAGAGAATGTCTGCCCAATAATAGGTCGAAATACGTGCAAAGATCTAAAACTAATCCAAAGAGTTAACGCACTTTCTACAGAAAAGCAGGAAACTAATGTTTTCAAGGGACTGGGATGCCTGAAAAATTTTGAATATGATATTGACCTAGTGCCAAATCGAAGTTTCGAAATAAAACCAGCCAGAAGAATTCCTTACGCTATAAGAGAGGCCGTTAAAAAAGAACTGGATAAAATGGTTGACCTCCAAGTCATTAAATCGATCACAGAACCAACACCGGTGGTCAGTCCAATGGTTATAGTAAGAAAAAAGAACCAAATAAGGATATGCATTGATCCTACCGATGTTAACAAGAATTTATTGAGAAGACATTATCCTCTGAAAACGATGGAAGAAATCGCAGCTAAAGTTGCAGGATCCAGGTATTTCTCTTTGCTAGACTGCAAAAGAGGGTTCTGGCAAATAAAAGTCAGTGAAAGAACTCAAAAATACCTAACATTTGCTACTCCTTGGGGAAGATATTGTTGTACGCGACTTCCATTTGGTCTCGCATCAGCACCAGAAGTCTTCCAACAAGTGATGAATTCCTTGTTAAGAGACATGCCCAATACAGAATGTTCAATGGATGACATATTGATACATGCAGGGTCAAAACAGAAGTTAGAAGAAATCACTGCAAAAGTCATGAAGAAACTGGAAAATGCTGGATTGAAATTAAACGCAGAAAAATGTATTTTTGCCAAACCAAGCATAAAATTCCTGGGGCATATCCTATCAAGCGAAGGTCTAAAAATAGACATAGAAAAAGTCCAAGCGATAAACAAGCTGAAAACGCCAGAAAACAAAACTCAGTTACAAAGACTGCTAGGCATGGTAACATATTTGAACAAGTTCATAAACAACATGTCCAAATTAACAGAACCATTAAGGCAGTTGCTGAAAAAGGATGTAGCATGGGTCTGGAACAGAGAACAGCAAGAAGCGTTTGACAAAATTAAAAAAGTACTCACTGAACCACCAGTTCTGAAGTACTATGACGTCAATGACAACGTAACATTGTCAATAGATGCAAACGCTGTTTGTGGAAACGGATCACAAACCACTGGAAGTAATCTTCAAAAAACCAATTCAGTCAGCACCAGCGCGTCTCCAAAGAATTTTGTTTGATGTACTCATGTATTCACCACAAGTAAAGTACATAAAAGGGACAGAAATTCCAATTCCAGATACTCTGAGTCGTGACTGTAATAATGAAGAAGAAGAAAATGAGGAAGAAGAATTGGAAGTGCAAATAATACTAAGCATGAGCAGAAAAGCACGAGAAGATTTTGTACAATCAACAAAGCAAGATCTCGAATTGCAACAATTACTGGTGTAACGTTGCAAAAAGAAACACATTAGGTAATCAAGAATTGATTGTGTTTACTTTTAACGTTCTGACGTGACGCCCGGATCCCGAAGAGATGCACGTCACCTGTGTTCGTAGACACAGGTGGGAGACGCAAGCGCACGCCAGTTGAGACGACCGTCAAGAGAGAAGGATGGTAGTTGCGCCCGTTACTAATCTGACGTCCTGCATTTTGCACCCGGCACTACTCTTCCCGCTAGAAACTCGAAGTGACCCGCCACCGAAGACCTCCCGCCACCACAGCTGACGTAGAAGAATCCGACGTCAAACCGCTGATAAAAGTGGGTGCTCCGCCGAAGAGAATTCAGTATTTGGTCGCCCGGCCATCAGCCGAAACCAATACTCCCAGCATCCGGGATGATGCTGGCCGCCGATCCGACCTAGTAGTACCTGATCGACCGTTCCGACTTCGCCGTGTGATCAAACCGAAAGTAATTATATTATCCCGTAAATATTTGAGTAAGTAACTTTGAGTAAGTACCCTACCTCGTTCGTATCGAATAAATTCAATTTGTTCATGCTGGGGAATTGGGAGTGCTGTCTATGAAGATCGATCGATTTTCCCATCCTGTGGGGGCCCTAGCGCCTGTAATAGGACGACATACCGGTGGAAATCGATCGCATCCGGGTAACGGGCGGCTCCTGGTGAAATCTTAAGGTAGAACGAATTGATTATTTGCGACGGAGGAGCTAGCGGCGTTCCCCCAGGCGATTGCACTCGCGTGCTGCGACGAGAATTGCCCGCCGTTCCCGTTTCGGGGTTGGCACCGTTCGGTGCTCCCACGAAATCTCCGAGACCCCGTAAATATTCAGAATTGATCACTCGGCGGACCGCAAGCGTTCTATCTGGACACTCCGTAAAAACCGTGTTTCATTTCCCCGTAAATATCTCGTATTTTTGTATATATTCCGATTTATTAACTTAATTCTTTTAAGAATCCTCCGTGAGAACCGCATTTTATTTCACTGTAAATAATATCTCGTATTTTGTATATAAATTCTGTTTTTATCCACTCAAGTCTGTTTATTCAATTCTTTCAAATGTAAATAGTTAAATTAATAGAGTACCGTTTCATTTTCTTTCTGTTGTGTTATTCGACGTTTAGCAGTAGTAACATAATATTTGGACCCACCCTTCTGCGACTACGAGCAAAAGGGTGACCAACGTATAAGTCTTACCTGACCGTAAATACAACCCAAGAAAAACGTTCATAAGCGAACGATCCGACCAGCCTAAATATACAGCGTATCCCAATAAGTGATACCGAGGGGTACCGCTGCATATTTAAGGACCGCACCTAGAACGTCCAGAATTTGGCGTACGAAGTAAACCCAGACGAAATTTATCGTTGTATAAGTGACGTCCGAAATCCGGAGAAAGCAATCGTACTGGAATACATAAAAAATGGTTTTCCAGATGAAAGTAAAAAACTGCCAAATTGTATAAAGCACTACCACAACTTCCGCGAAGAACTTTCGTACTACGAAGGTTTAATTTTCAAAGGTGAAAAAATAGTTGTTCCTAAATCAGAAGTGAACAGAGTGCTAAAAGACATTCATGCTGGACACCTCGGCATACAAAGTTGTCTAAAACGCACAAGACCGTTGTTGTACTGGAAATCGCAGTATAAAGACATACTAGACTTTATCAACAAGTGCTCGGTGTGCCAAAAAACGCAACGCGCGAACATCAAAGAACCATTGGTGAATAAAGAAATACCAAATTTCCCATGGCAAAACGTCGCGAGTGATCTTTTTACGTTTCGCGGTAAAGAAAACGTGATGATCTACGATAGTTATTCCGGGTTCGTGGACTATAAACTGTTAAAAACACTCACCTCAAAGGAAGTGATTGATAAACTTAAAGAATGGTTCGCCACCCATGGAATTCCAGAAGTGCTTGAGACCGACAATGGTCCGCAATATACTTCCAGAGAATTCAAAAATTTTGAATCATCCTGGGGATTCGAACACAAGACTTCTAGTCCATATCACTCAAGTGGAAATGGATTAGCTAAACGTGGTGTTCAAATAATAAAAAACATTTTGAAAAAGTGCTCAGAAGATGACTCTGACGTTCAATTGGCATTGCTAAATTACAGAAATACACCAAGAAATGATGTACTGCACTCTCCCAACGAAAGGTTAATGAGTCGTGTAACTAAAACAAAACTACCAATTGCAAAAGAAAAATTGAAACCAAAAGTTACAAAAAACGTCTCTGAAGAACTGAAAAAATTGAGAGAAAAACAGAAGCAATACGCAGATCGAACAACCAGAGTAAGACCAGAGTTTCAAAAAGGAGACAAAGTTGGCATCCGAGTAGCACACAGGAAATGGAAAGGAGGAGAAGTAATAGAAAATACGGAAAATCCAAGGTCAGTCCTGGTAAGAGCAGAAGATGGAAGTGTTTATAGAAGAAATTCCTATCATCTTCGTAAAACCGAAGCCAAGTTTACTGAACCCATTACCGTCGTTCCATCCACATCGACTGTAAATCTCCAACCTCCATCTCCAGAAACCCAAGAAGTTGAGAGAGATGATTCTCACTCTTCCCAACCAACTACAGGACCAAACCTGGCCTCACCCATCAAGACAAGGTCAGGAAGAATAGTGAATCCACCTCAAAGACTAAATCTTTGAATACAAAAAGGGGGATGTAACGTAACCAGAAGCGCTTACGTACGATCCTGGTTGCGGTAAATCCGAACGCACGGCAGACACAGGTTGACGGTCAAGTTCATGGGCCGCACCCAGTTGGCAATCGCTGTCAATGGCGTAGTCGTGTATTTACTTAATGTTGTTGTGTACTTGTCGTATAATATAATAATCATATGCAAATAAGTGTTAACTAATAAAATATGTTCTCTTAACGTTGTGTGTAATTGCCCACACGTTACAGTATCCGGAGCTCAAATTTAATGAGAAAACCACTGGCGCAAACAAAACTTTGCTATCTCTTATCGTTTGGCCGCTAGAGGGCGATTCTCAAATTTCGTCGATTTCTTTTATGTCCTATAACTTGTTTATTAATAAAGATAATTAATTTTGGTTAAAACTTTCTTAAGGCACTTTTTTCCGTAAAATCCATTGCAATAGGCAGTTTTTTTACAGGGCGTTTAGATTTTCGTGCACCACTCCAAACTCATTTTTTTATATAGATCACCCTATATATTATGAGATTTTTGAAAAGCTCGTAAAATTTCCTAAATTTTGATGTATCACTTGTCTTGTTTATCTTAAAAACCATTAGCAACATTTAAAGAATTATTAATTTAATATAATAACTATGAGTAATCTTATCCTGAAACTTTAGATCTGTGGTTTTAATCATAACATGTTAGCATCCTATGTCATTTTATTAGTCATGGCAATCTTGATTTCTGTAGGCACAATATTTTAATTTTTAAATCGTAATGTTGCTAATGGTTTTTAAGATAAACATGACAAGTGATACATCAAAATTTAGGAAATTTTACGAGCTTTTCAAAAATCTCATAATATATAGGGTGGTCTATATAAAAAAAATTAGTTTGGGGTGGTGCACGAAAATCTAAACGCCCTGTAAAAAAACTGCCTATTGCAATGGATTCTACGGAAAAAAGTGCATTAAGAAAGTTTTTACCAAAATTAATTATCTTTGTTAATAAACAAGTTATAGGACATAAAAGAAATCGACGAAATTTGAGAATCGCCCTCTAGCGGCCAAACGATAAGAGATAGCAAAGTTTTGTTTGCGCCAGTGGTTTTCTCATTAAATTTGAGCTCCGGGCACCTTGGTTAATTTTAGTATTGAAAATGCTATTGGGATCACGTTTATGCAAACTTAGTAAGGATGGCGTGACCTCGACCAGCGCATACGGGTAATATTGGATTTCGTGACATATGACATGCCGACACCGAATCGGCGCGGAAGCAGTTATTGTTTTAAAACAAACCGCAAAGTATGGCTGTTTATTTTTACTGTGTGTCACCTCGGGTGTCAAGATCTCGACCCCGCAAAATCGGTAAACATAAATTAATAATAATTAATTTGTTATATTGTGGCAGATATAACTCATAAGTGTTTTAAATTTAAAAATTGTGTCAGGCATTTTCAATACATACGATGCTTGCGTAAGGTGCGAGATCTGTGAATTTTTTTCTATCTCTTCAAATAAGGGGTGTTCCCATAAGAACGCGTCCAGTTTGGGACACCTTGTACAGTCTGTAATTCACACTTGCAGGTGACAAACGGTCTAGCAGGTGTTTTCCAAATATCAAAGAAGCAAAGCACGACACCCTACATGACACACGTAGCAATTAACGAAAAGATTCATATTATTCCAGACCAGACTGAGACCCTGCACCAATACAGACCCGCTTTTCAAATTTTTAGAATTTTTGCAGCCCCTAGAATCTGTCATTGAAAGCAGCTGCTTACTCTGCTCGTTGGCTAATTCGGCCCTCGCTACAGTAAAAGTGTGTTTTGTGCTTTGTGTTTTTGCTACTTGCCTAATTTTTCTTACATACCTTGTTGTGCATTATAAGCCAAGAATGTATAAATGTGTTATTAATACTTTTACACAACATTTAGCAGAATGCGCACTTACTGTTTCAAATGATCCATAATGTTTTTTGAAGATTCTCCTTTTATTTCTGATATACTATCCAGCAGCAGTAAATAGTTGTGATTTGTAAGAATTAAATCTTGAAGGTACTGTCTGCTTTGCAAGTCTGGGTTGTAATGACGAAGCAGAAGTAAAAATAGTCGCTTCAAATCTTCCATTTCTCCTAATTGCGTCTGCAGTTTCCGAATGTATAAATGATCTTCTTCACTTAAGTAGGTTAATTTGTTGTAAGACTCCACTGCATGCATAAATTCACGTATGGCAGTCACAACCTTAAATGTTGCATTTCAATTTTATAATATATCAAAGACAACATTGGCCACCACCAAGATAGGGAATGACAGTCATAACTAATTTACTCTGGTTCAATTTGGTCAGTAACTATTTATACATTTTTGAAAAGAATTAAATATAAATGTTCGTTTGTGTAGTGTACCTAAGTGTGTTTAAAAAACCTTATTTTTGTCCATTGTATTGTGTTTTGATCATATATATATGAACACGGTATATCAAAAAAGAAACAGATTCTTACCAAATGTAACCTTCGTAAACAAGGTTTCAGATCGAAATGGGGTGTTTTGATAATCATCTTCAAATCCTCACACATTAGAACCCCTTGGAATATTAAATAAGATATGATATCGTAAGACAGTACTGGACCAATATGTTCAAAGTCCAATTCTAATTCAGTTGCAAATTTTAGAAAATATGTTATCAACCAGAAGAAATGTGATGTATCCATATCCAAATGCATGGTCGATATCAACTGAGAATGGAGATTCTGAACTAGAACTGCATATCCTTTCAGGAGAAAATCAACAGTAAATTCTTTTAGTACGTTGGTAATATCTTCATCTGTTGGAATGTGGTGCATTAATCCCTTCATTTTTATTCTAAAAAGTAAAATTATTTGAATATTCTTACTGATAGTCATTAGTGAGTTTTTGGAATACATAATATGTAATTTTTATATGACTGTCTGAATCAGTTTTAGATTTTGTAATGATAATCGGCAAGGGTACGTGCACAATGGAGTTTTGATGATATATGATAGTGTGACAGGGCCACTTTGGGTTTGATGTAAAATTTTTATGGTAGGTATACATATATTAACATTTAGTTAAGTAATTGTCAGTAAGTTGTACGAATCCCTCTACTCAGGATACCGAACTAGCGTATCGGTAGCAGCCTCATTTTTAGCACAGAATTCGAAGTTATCACTAGTGCCACTAGATGCCGGCATACGTCCTTAGGCCGATTTCTGCACGCAATTTTATGGGAATGAGACACAATTTCTCAATTTTTGTGTTAAATTTGATGCAACGGCTTCAATTCCATGTGTTGTCACCAACTTTAGTTTATTTTAATTATAATTACATACCGAAATTCAAGCTACGTCCGATACCATTAAATTTAAACGCGTTATATTGCGTCAATCTCACATATACAAATTCATAATTATTAACGTTTTAAAGGCATCTGTATTAGTAGTCGATTTTGCATACTTGATAATTATGTTTAAAACTAGAACATAAATAAATAATTTCATGCTGGGGGGTTGTTTTGTATGAATCATTTTGATGAGTATACAGGTTTGTATCTACCCAATTTGTTTTAGGTAAACATTTTGTTAGGCCAAAATATTCTAGGTAATGAAAAAATTATTACCCATAAAATGATGACACTTATATTAAAAACACAAATACATTAGCTAATGACAAATATAACAAGACGTTCAAATCACATATACTTACTCACTTTGGGTCTCAATCTCTCAGAAATTAGAGTAGAGAATTTCTTGCAAATTTTTCCTTACATCCACATCTAATCGTGTTTCTGATGTTTTAGGTAAAAATATTGTGAGGTCAGGATATACTGGGTAGGTATGAAAAAATAATACACATAAAATGACACTTATATTAAAAACAAGTTTATATATTACAACACTGATTACGTAAAACAATTTGTACATATTGACTTGTCAAGATTTCTTTAGCGTAATATACAAGGTGTTTCTAAATTGAGTACCATAAATTTAGGAGTTTGTAGAGAAAGTTAAAATAACACTAAAACATTTATATAGTTTTGTACAAAAACGCTTCCCTTCCAAAATACAGAGGGTGTTATAATGCCGACTGGCGTATCAGTTATTTTGCTATATCTGTAACTAAAGCAACCCGAGGAATCTAAATTTTTGTGAGCAAGTGTTACTCAAAACTACAGATAATTCAGCAATATTTTAAGTGTAATACGATAATTCAGTGGCGTAGGAAAAGGGGTCGTGTAATACCTTTTTGTTAATAAAAAGTTTGAGGTTAGGTTTTTTGAAAATACCGTTTTATTTTTAGAGTCTCTAATAAAAATACTGCAAAAAAAATACTCTTTTTAAATATCTCTAGAGTCTTTCGTTTTCGAGATATGCACGATTTTATGTGGCAGTGCTATTAAAATATTGCCTTTGTTTTGCTGTATTATCATTAGTTACGTAAAACTTGATAAGAAAATCATCTAGAAGTGCTTGCAGGTATAAATTACGAAGGTACCTACATCCTACAAAAATATGTAGCAATCATATGCGATTTTTTTTCGCAATTCAACCATAAGTAGGTAGATACCCCAGTTCTCATGAGCACTGCTACATAAAACCACGAATATTTCAAAAACAAACGACGTTAGAGATATTTAAAAAGATAATCTTTTTTGTAGTATTTTGATTAGAGAATATAAAAATGAAACGATATTTCCAAAAAACCTGACCTCAAACTTTTTATTAACAAAAAGGTATTACACGACCCCTTTTCCTACGCCACTGAATTGTCGTATTACATTTAAAATATTGCTGGATTATCTGTAGTTTTGAGTAGTACTTGCCCACAAAAATTTAGATTTCTCAGGCTGCTTTAGTTGCAGATATAGCTAAATAACTGATACGCCAGTCGACATTATAACACTCTGTATTTTGGAAAGGAAGCGTTTTCGTACAAAACTATATAAAGGTTTTAGTGTTATTTTAACTTTCTCTACAAACCCCTAAATTTATGGTACTCAATTTAGAAACACCTTGTGTATTACAAATTTATATAATATATTGTCATTTA
This sequence comes from Xestobium rufovillosum, assembly GCA_963966045.1. NCBI lineage: Eukaryota > Metazoa > Arthropoda > Insecta > Coleoptera > Ptinidae > Xestobium > Xestobium rufovillosum. Next base: position 17,952,968 of record OZ014499.1, on the reverse strand, counting down.
ACATATATTATACCAAATAAATATTGACAAAGGCACCAAACAGGGCCGACACGTCGATAGGTATACGCCAAGCTTTTTACATCTTTTAGTATCGCTCAGGTAGCCTGTTTTACAACCAGGCACAAAACACGATCTCATTTTTCACTTATTTTAATAAAAAGTCTGTTACTTAGGACCGCACACGTTTTCAGCAAAGCTTCACTGCCAAAATATCAAATAAGTCCGGAAAATTTACACTCAGTCACATAGAAAAAGACGCAGAAACTCGTAAAGCACAACAAACAATTAATAACACTAACGCCGCATAAATAATTCACAAGGCGGGAAAAGTGGTAAGTACAAAGTACTCTGTATTAAAGTTCAGAAAACTAATTAATCAGTCACATAAACTCATGAAGCAACATGTAAAAAGCAACTAATAACCCGGCAATAACTCGTAAGGCGAGAAAAGCTGGTAAAACTGCGTTAAAGTCCAGAAAACTAATTAAATATAACTCTCTGCCATTAAACGTAATGTTCAGGCGATACTACCGTAAGTTGCCGCCATCTACCGGTCTGCTATGGAGCCTCCAATTAAACAGGTACACTTCTCGAGTATTGGGAGATAGGGAAGTTCGGCATCCTGAATAGAGGGATTCGTAGTAAGTTGACATAATTTGATTCGACCACCTTCGAAGATAGTAATATTGTTTAATAAGTGGAAAAAGTTGAAGCTCAATTTTTGTTAATTAACTAAATTACCAGTCAAAATAAAGGGTCAATAAAGACAATTAACGGGTACCAATTGGCCATGCTACAAAGGCTTTGGTAACAATTCTAGATTACATTACAATAAAGCCAGAAAAGTAATTGACCACCAAGATGAATTTAATCAGACAGCTTAATAATGGCCATGTTGAGTGAATCATCAAAAGGAATTGTAAAAACTTTCATAATTTTCTTAATATTGTTACATACTTGGATTCAAACACTCTATTTACAGTGACTATTGTATATTTACACGAACTATTTCCACTCTTTCAGTTCCATGGTACGGAGCAAGCTGGTCTAGATGGACCACCTTCATCTTCGAACTCGGAGATCATTGAATCCGACAGATGACATCGTTGATCCTGGTCACCACTCTATATGGCCCCTCCCAATTCTTCTGTAGTTTCGGCAATCGCCCTTCCTTTCGTGCTGGATTATACAGCCACACTAAATCGCCCTCTTGGAAACCTGCCGAATTATATTGGGCGTCTTATCGTGTTTTCATGCGGTCACTCCCTAGGCGTATGGGGTTCCGAATGGCTTCATGTATAGCTTCAAGCCGTTCTGCTTAATTCTGGGAATACTCATCCACAGGCACCAGCATATCTTCAGGATGCCCAAACAACACATCCATAGGCAGCCTCAATTCCCTTCCAAATAGCACACTGACAGGTGTTCTTCCAGTTGACTCATGCACCGTTGGTCAATACCCCATCAGGAACAATGGAATATGTCCATCCCAGTCTGTCTGGTGTTCGTTCACCTCAATCCTTAGATGGTTCTCTAAGGTTATGTTAAAACGATCAACCATATACTGGCTGACTGAGGGTGCAAAGGAGTAGTTCTCGTCTTACGTACTCCCATTAACTTGCACACATCCTGGAATACCATTGACTCAATGTTTCGCCCCTGGTTCAAATGAAGCTCCATAGGGACAACAATCAGCTGAAAAGTTGTTAACCAGAACTTCAGCCACAGTGGTAGCTTCCTGATTTGGTAACGCATAAGCCTCAGGCCATTTACTAAAATAATCTGTCGCAATCAGAATATACTTGTTACCATCTCATGATGTGGGAAATAGACCTGTGACATCAATCGCAATCCTCTCAAATGGAGCTCGAATATTATACTGGCGCATTCTTCCACGGATCCTTAATTTGGGTCCCTTGCTGGATGCACAGCCCAACCAATAGTATCACTCTCAGATCTTCAACTTCGTCTTATTGACACAAGTAAGTGCCCTCAACTCGCTCCGTTGTGAGCCTCTGCCCAGACTTCCGGAATCTTCTACCACGGTGCCACGGCTTGTGGTTTTCTCTCCCTTCCGTTGGTACTCTCCTATGTTTTCTTCAACAGACCGTCTTCAACTACAAGAAAATTCCATTGGCCCAGTAAGACTTCAGGGCCACACACTTGTCGGACACTACTGCCCAATCCAACCTTCTTCCTGCTTCTTTCCATCTCTGCAAAGGTTCTACGTTCTTATCATTCTGTTGAGCGTCTCTCCAGGTCTGTACATGTTCTCCCTCGACATGTATTCGGGTTCGATGACATCTGACCTCGCATCTGACTGGCTGTATGTGCTCCTTCGTCTCTTGCTCATCAATATGGTACATAATTTTAGTTCCTCTTGTATAATTTCTGAAATATCCAGAAGAAACTGGAAATGTGGGAGTTGAAGAGGAGAAAATATTGCGAAAGGAATGGGTATGCCCTAGAGGAGGTTAAGGGAAGAAGAGAGAATTTAGGCCCAATGGAAGAGGAGATGGTGGACAGCGGACAGGAACAAAAAATTGCAATTGTGGGTCCAGAGAAGAAAGTTGGAAAATGCAAGGTACAACTCTAAACAAAGACAAACTCTAACAGAGAAGTTGCCAAAAGTGCCTAAGGGAATATTGAGAGAATAGTAGACAGAAGACAATAACGAGTTTTAGATGCAGGAATGAGTAAAATTCAAGAAAATATTGGATGAAGGAGGAAGAAAGAAAGTGTAGAATGTGTGGAGAGTAGAGTTCTAAGCTCTTGGAAAAAAAACGGAAACTTTGGAAAAAAACGTGTTTTTTTCGGTTTTTTTCCGAGGCTTCGGAAAAATAGGCTTTTTTCGGAAAAATTGAATATCACCCATTAAAACATAAATTAATCATTTCAAAATATAATAAACATAATAACTGGCGAAATAAATCAAATCAAATATTATTTAACACAAACAAGTATAAAAATATAAATCAAATAAGTATTAAGTATTACAGAACAGAGATTATGAATAGTCCCAAGCCCCAACAGAGCAGATCGATTACATTGACAAGTCAATGACAGAAACAACAAACTGCTGAAACTGAATTAGGGGATTACCCGCCCAGACGCACAGACTGCAGCTGCTATAGAATAGTCACGTTCACGTAATAACATGTAAAATGTAATAGAAAACGTAACGATCACTATATTTATTGAATAACTAAATAAAGATAAACGTGAGAATGTTAACATATACACAGAATAGATAGAAAATGTTGAAATATATTTTTCCGAAAGTTTCCATTTTTTCCGTTTTTTTCCTGGAAAAAAACCTGTTTATTTCAGAACTCCAAAATTTCCGGAAAATTTCAAACTCTGGGGAGAGAAAGAGCGGTCGGGTTACAAGAGGATGGAGGAAGGGTGAAATGGATGATAAGACCGAAAAGGGCAAGAGAAGAGAGGGAAGTGAAGAAATAATTTGAATTGTAAATGTACCATAGATATCAATAGCAATCCTCTCGAATGGAGCTCAAATATTATACTGGCGCATTCTTCCACGGATCCTTGTTTTGGGTCCCTTGCTGGATGCACAGCCCAACCAATAGTATCGCTCTCAGATCTTCAACGTCGTCTTATTAACACCTAAGTGCCCTACACTCGCTCCGTTGTGAGCCTCTGCCCAGACTTCCGGAATCTTCTCCCTCGGTGCCACGACTTGCGGTTTTCTCTCCCTTCCGTTGGTACTCTCCCACATTCTCTTCAACAGACTGTATTCAACTACAAGAGAATCGCATTGGGCCCAGTAAGACTTCAGGGCCACACACTTGTCGGACACTACTGCCAAATCCGACCTTCTTCCTGCTTCTTTCCATCTCAGCAAAGGTTCTACGTTCTTATCATTCTGTTGAGCGTCTCTCCAGGTCTGTACATGTTCTTCCTCGACCTGTATTCGGGTTTGATGACATCTGACTGGCTGTATGTGCTCTTTCTTCTCTTGCCTTACACAGTATTGTAATCTTCTGGGCAAGGTCTTCTAGAAAGTGCATCAGCGTTGCCATGTTTTCGTCCTATTTTGTGTTGGATGGTAAAATTGTAGTGCTGTAGCCTCTCTACCCAGCGGGTCAACTGACCTTCCGGGTTTTTAACTTGTAACAACTTCAGGGATGCGTGGTCAATTCTAATAAGGAATTCCTGCCCGCATAAATACTTGTAGAATTGCTCGATGGTCTTTACTATGGCTAACAGCTCCCTCCTGGTGACACAGTAGTTTCTTTCTGATTTAGACAGTGCCTTGCTGAAATAAGTCACGGCTTTCTCTTCCTCCTATTCCAACATCACTCGCATCAGTTTCGATGACAAACTCGCTTCCTGGCTTAGGATATGTCAGGACAGGAGCAGAACACAGAGCCTTCTTCAGCTCTTCAAATGCTTCTCTGCACTCCTTCGTCCACTCAAACGATCTATCTTCCTCAGTCAAGCGATGCAATGGCTTAGCTAATCTGCAAACCCTTTTACAAAACGGTGGTAATAGATACATAAACCCAGGAAACTTCGAAGCTGATGCTTATCCCTCAGCACTGGCCAATTCCTTACTGTGTCAGTCTTCTCCGGGTCAGTTGCAACGCCTTTAGTGGAAATAATGTGCCTTAAAAACGAACTTGCTTCTTAAACAGTTAAACCTCTGGCACTTCTGCGGGCTTAATTTCAAATTAGCTTGCCTCAACTTCTGGAAGACTTCGCACTCTTTAAGTGCTGGTCGAATATCTTCCCCATCACGACAATATTGTTGAGATATATCAGACAAGTCTTCCAATGCAACCCTCAGAGTACTGTCTCCATTAATCTTTCAAAAGTGACGGGTGCGTTGCAGAGCCCAAATGGCATCACCGTGAGCTGCCACAAACCGGTTCCAGCAGAGAACGCTATCTTGTCTTCATCTTTGGCATGCAGCTCAACCTGCCTCTTCAAGTCGAGGGTGGAAAACCATTTGGACCCGCCACCATGTCCAGAGTATTGTCAATTCGGGGTAAGGGATCCTTCTTCGTGGCATCATTCAACTGCCTGTAGTCCACACAAAAACGAGTCGAGCCATCTTTCTTGCTCACCAACACTACATGGGAGGTCCACTGACATTGCGAAGGTTCAATTACCCCTTGTCTATGCATAAAAGAACTTGAAAGAAAAGTAAAGAAAGGAAAACGATTGTGGACAAGACAGTGGTTGCTGCGAAGAGATAACATTGGCAATTATCAGCTCAACTTTTAAGAGAGCTAGCAACCAAAGACCAAAATGAATACTAAGTGAAAAAATTATTTCATAAGTTAAAAGGTTGACATTTTTCTGACAATTTAAGTTCAACAATCTCATCATCGTAAGGTTCTCAGTCCGAAACTGGTTGGACGCGTACCTCCATCCTTTCCTATCCTGAGCTAACCTATGCATTTCCATAAAAGTCGAACATCCCTAACTATTTGAGAGCAGTAATCTAATCTAGGCCTACCCCCTACCTCTTTTTATTCCTATCTCTGACTTATAGTATGTCGCGAACTATTCTTTCGTGGCTTAGAAGGTGTCCTACCATCCTGTTCTTTATTGTCTTCCATACCTTTCGCTTTTTCCCAACTCTTTCTAACAGCCAAAAAATTCAAAGTTGAAAACTTCCACCCCCTACCACCTGAAAAGTTTAAACTAATATAAGAGACTGGAGAACAAACATTTTTGGGGTAAACTTATGTATTGCACCTCTAGCCGAGAAAAATTACAAAGTGACACGTTCTTCACCTTTAGGAAGTGAAGTTCAAGGTTTCTTTCCAAAAAACAGGCAGCATGTATTTTTTATAAGAAATGGCAAAAGAGCAAATTTCATCCTTCAACACCCCTGAATAGGAGCCGCCAGCCTTACAGTCAGTTATGGACTTTGTATGCCTAAAAGATTACAGTTATTAAAACTGTCGTAATACTCTTTTAACTTCGTCCCCATTTTTACTGAAGTGTAATCAAAGGTTGTTGGTGTTATTCTCAAATATTCAGTTCTGCATACAGATGTTGAAATTCAGCTGGACCAGACCACATCTACTTCAATTTAGGGTGTACCTCGGGGGTGTACTTACATAATACCTACTTCCTGAAAAAGCCCATTTTCTATTGAGAATATACCACGTTCTCGCTGGAAAGGAAGAAGAATCGTCGTCACTTCTGACAAAACTGACAAACACCAACGCAATGAGTGAATATAAAAAGCTTCGTTGTGCACACCTATAATCGCTTATACTCTCCGCTATCATATATCATCACTGCTATTATCACAGTTCCATTGTGCACGAACCCTTATATGACAAGAATTCTGAAATTCCTAGAAAACGGGGAAAACAAACAACACAAAATTGGATTATTTTCTTTTGCATACAAGATGAGTCTAAAGCAAAGAACATGTTAATTATCTCTACTGAAATATTTATTTTGTAAAAAATCTGAAGCGCGCGATTTTCTTTGTTTGAAATTCATTCTTAGTCACATTCTTCTATGTTATATTTAAACCATATTTATAAACTTACATATTTGTTTTGCTGTGTTTAATAAGCTTCTTACGTCGCAGCTCCTTTCTTTCCAATGAAGTGGGTTTACTTTTGCACCCCTTATGTCTAGTTTTTTGAAAAGTATGGGGCTTTTGGTGCACAGGTTTTTGACGTGGTTGATCATCATCATTACTTGAAGTAGATATAAATTCTTGATTTTCAACTTGGGTAACATATCCACAATCAGACGCTTCACTTTGCAGTAAAGTGCAACCGGCAGAAGAGTGAACTGCATTAGATGCTTCTTCTGTATTGTCTCTTAGGCTTCTTGAAGAATTACTCTGTTTAAAAATATATTAATACATAAGAAAAATTGTACAGTAGTATGAACTATTTTTACCCCATTATAGTCTGCCGATTCTACGCTGGGAGTCATAGAGATTCCACTACTGGTACTTGCATCTGTTTCGGTTGATTTATTCCTCCTTAAGCTACCTAATAACAAAAAGAAAAGAATAATTTAGTGTCAATTTGATTAGCAAAATAAAGGACATTGCCCAATATATTGCCAAATGAAGAGAAAAATGGTAGGAGTGACACTAAAAGAGTTGAGAAATGAACAACTACCACAATGAACAAAAGGTAGCGGATATCATATGCAGGGTAACACAATTCAAATAGGACTACACAAGTCACACATCAAAAATAACAATTTATAGATGGAATCATAGCGTAGGTGAGGAAGAAAGCACCTGGATCGGATGAGGTGAAGAACGAGGCTTGGGTTTACGGGACAAAGGCGGTTGAAGATATAGAGAAGGTTGAATGGGGGAAACCTATGGAATTTTTGATGCTCATCAGTATGGTACATAATTTTAGTTCCTCTTGTATAGTTTCTGAAATATCCAGAAGAAACTGGAAATGTGAGAGTTGAAGAGGAGAAAATATTGCGAAAGGAATGGGTATGCCCTAGAGGAGGTTGAGGGAAGCAGAGAGAATCTAGGCCCAATGGAAGAGGAGATGGTGGATAGAGACAAAAAATTGCAATTGTGGGTCCAGAGAAGAAAGTTGGAAAATGCAAGGTACAACTCTAAACGAAGACAAATTCTAACAAAGAAGTTGCCAAAGTGCCTAATAGTAGACAGAAGACAATAACAAGTTTTAGATGCGGGAATGAGTAAAATTCAAGAAGATATTGGATGAAGGAGGAAGAAAGAAAGTGTAAAATGTGTGGAGAGAAAGAGGCGGAAGAGCGGTCTGGTTACACGAGGATGGAGGAAGGGTGAAATGGACGAGAAGACTGAAAAGGGCAAGAGAAGAAAGGGAAGTGAAGATATAATTTGAATTGTAAATGTACCATAGATATTTTTCTTCATTTTATTTTATTTTAAAATATAGGGAAGAAGTAAATCCTTTGTAGGCTGAAAGGTTACAGATAAATTACTATCCATATAGATGGAAGAATAAAATAAAAACCGTGAAAGGGAGAGGATAGCAGCATGCGAAGGCCTATCACTATAGGTGGTATGATGACCTGAAGAAAAACTTGGAATTGATCTGGATTAGAATATAGCCACAAGTAGAGAGAGATGGAAGTAAATGAGTGAGACCTATGCTTAATTTTGTGTGCAAGGAGTGAAGTAGAAAAAAATGGGGAAAAGCTACCTGCTGATGATTTGCCACTGCTTTGTGCTGATCTTGAAGTAGCTGAATATTTCGACAAATTATTAATTTTATTCCTCTCCTTACTATTTCCACCGTTATCACTAGAATCTGAAGTTGGATCTGAAGATACTATAGGGAAAGATTCACCACTTTCTCTATCTGGAGGAGAAGTATTACTTTCATTGTCTTCGGAACTTTCACTTAGTGAGACTTCTAGCCAGTGATTAAGGAGTTTTTGTAATGTACCAACATGCTGGTCTTTATACATTAGAGCGATCAATTGAACCAAGGTCACTCCCCAGTAGAGCTACAAATCATAAAGTGATTAAAAAGCTTTTATAAGTAGCAACTAAATTACCTTTTGCGAACAAGACAAAAGATGGATGATAATTTTGTCAATACTCTGGGTGAATAAATTCCAAATAATTTGATTCTGAAGATTACCCGTGGGGCTGTTAAAAATATTTGTTTTATGATCAGGCACATGCAGAATATTTCTTATAAGCAGTAAACAATTATTAATTCCATCACACTGCTCTACACTCCAAAGATGATCACTGCCAATGAAGAATTTTATATGGTCCATAACAGCCTTCATACTTCTGCTATCTGTGAAGGCTTCTTTGCTTGTTAAGAGCAAGTGACTTAAGTCATAAATTGTGTGTCTCCCAACATCAGTATGAGATACTGCATCTATAGACAACAAATATTCAACAGGTATTGTCAAATTGACCAAAATCTTAATAATCGTATCAATAATTTTCGTAGAATTTTCTATTTCGTCATTATCTCGCACAGATATTAAAAGCGGAATTAAATCTCGTTGCACGTTTTGTCCAAAACCAATAGCTCTACGGAATGTTCTGTAAGTGCAATCTTCTGCTACCAGATTTCCTAAAATTTCCTCCAAATATGCTACAACAGAGAAATTTATTTTATAAACATCTTATTACTTTACTCATGCTGCATAAAATGTTACCAAGACAATCTTTATTAGCCGTATATGTATCTCCATGTCGCTGCCCAAGAGAAGAAAATGTGTTATGCACTTGTGGATTAGATGTAGTCCATGCCATTTTCATGTTCACCATGTTACAGGAAACATCTGCAAAAATGTTACAATAATAGCAAGACTCTGTAATATAAAAAAGCAGAAAAACCTCACAGCAGAAAATCAAAAAGAGCTTCCAGCTGAAGGAGAAATGTTCACTTTTGAAGATATGTAAGTATATGTTCTCTTTATTATTACTTTGAAACAGTATTATTCAAAATTAAAATAGGTACTATCAACCTATTATTTTTCTGTAAATTTCTTTAAGTTAAATGGCCTAAAGGTAAAGAAAATCAAATACAACCCTGCTGTTCTTCTTATATTATGTTTTAACAATGCTTCGTTACAGTAGTGTTCAATCAGAAAAAGGCGTTACAAAAGCACTTCAAGGAATAATTTACAATCTCGTTTCTAGATTCCAAAATATCTAATTGATAAACTTTTTCCAATGTGTACAGTAATTTAGTTTCTTCAAGAATAGGAAATTTGTGATTATTTTCGATAAAATGGTTTGCAAAATTTGAATCGTTATTCTTCAACCGAAATTCATTATATTATCTTATGAATAGGTTTACCAGTTTGACCAACATAAATACTGTTACAATCAGAGCACTTTAGTTGGTATATAGGTACCTGCTCTGCAAAATTTATTAGTTTTATCTTTTGCATTAAACAAAATATGTATGAGATAAAATATGGGAAGGTTTAAATGCTACACTTGGGTGCAATGAAATCGACCCACTTAGTATTTTAGACAAATTCTTTTTCCAGAGAGTTCTTTTATAATCTAGTAAAATAATATATGTATAGTGTAAAAGATTATTTTACTTATTTATGAACATATAATTTTTAAGTTTTATGTTGTTTCACATTTTTACATTCTTAAACATAGCAATAAAGAATAAACACATTTTCAGCAGGATATTACGTGTGATTCTTTTCTTCCTTGAATAAATATTCCAGATAGTGGTATAATTTCTTGTCAGATCTCTTTTATTTAAGTCATCTTAACTGTCATTCTGTCTTTTAATCGCAAAAAAATTGTTTTCCAATGGATACAGCTCCAGAAATTGCAGCTCAAGCAGTTGCTCTGCTTTAAGCAAGAAACAGCCAAAGATTCGTCGCCATGCAACATGCAACTTAACTTAAGCCGATCAGCAGTTAGAACTTCTAACTTAGAAGGATGTTCCAGAGGTTCCAAGAAACTGGTTCTTATAATCGGAGACCAGGATCTGGCAGGGAAAAAGGCACAACCGTAAGGGACGAATATTTTCTGACCATATCAGCACTGAGGAAACGTCACTTGAATAGTGTCCAGTTGCATCTGCAGCTACGGGAAGCGCGTGGTATGGCTGTTAGTAGGTGGACTGTGAGGAGGAGAAAAAGTCCTTACATCACACAAGCCTACAAGTGGTCCAAAACTGACAGCAGCCCACCGCCAAGGTTGCCTCCAATTCGCAAGAGAATACCTGAATTGGGTAGTTGAACAATGAGGGGTCAGTTCTTTTCTCTGATGAGACCAGGATTTGCCTTAGTGGCAACTATGGAAGAAACAGAGTACCTATACAGAAGACATGGAGAACGATTAGCACAATGTTTCTTTCAAGAGCGAGTCCTTTTTGGAGGTGGATCATGTATGATTTGGGGAGCAATATCCTAAACAGCAAGAACTGACTGTGTTATCGTTGTTGGCGCTGAACGTGGTCATAACAGAAGATGCCTCAATACTGAAAGATACATAAACGAAGTGTTTCAAGATTTACGCGTGGTTTATTGGTGACCAATTCATTTTTATGCAAGATAATGCGAAACCTCACACTGCAACAGTTGTGCAGGGATCTTTGTAAGAGGTTGGTACACAGGTAATGGAATGGCCAGCACGCAGCCCCGACCTAAATCCCATTGAACATCTTTGGGATCAGTGAAAAATAAATATACGACGTAGAGATCCTGCACCTAATACGTTACAAGAGCTTGCGATTGCTGTTGAAGAATGGCTCACAATACCACAGGAAAACATAGCCAACCCCATACAATCGATGAAACACCGCATGCAGGGAAAAAAGAGGGAACACTAATGATTAATTTTGAAAGTTTTTTCATAATTTTGACTTTAACTGTTCAGGATCTTTACCCGATTTTAAAATTTTATACACCAAATTATGGTTAAATGGATGCTATTTACCGATATTGAAGACGTTTTCCCAATATTGAAAATTTCTAAGGAACAATAGTCATTTCGTCATTTGTTTTCTTTCAAATGGCAACATACTTTTTCTAATTTTTTTCGGGTTGGACCTTTTTTTCTGAACACAATGATGTGAATGGTGGTGAAAAAATTCAACAAACAACAAGCAACAAACAATCAAAATGACAGACCTACATTTATTAATTTTTGTTTATCAAAACACCTTGTTCCATAGCTTTCTTGGCGAGTATCTTGTTTCTTGGTTGCATGATATAATTCATTATGGGCCCGGTTTTTCATAGAAATCGAGAGACTATCGTTTGCTGATGAATATCACTTTCTTCCATAGCTTACTTGATGGCGTGTCATGGATGATTTGATGCTATTACGGGAGTCAATTTTAATCAATTAATTGAATTTTTCACCACGATTCACATCATTGTGTTCAGAAAAAAAGGCCCAGCCCGAAAAAAATAGAAAAAGTATGTTGCCATTTGAAAGAAAACAAATTACTATTGTTCCTTAGAAATGTTCAAAATTAAGAAAACGTCTTCAATATTGGTAAATAGCATCCTTTCAGCCATATAATTTGGTGTATAAAATTTTAAAATCGGGTCACAAATAACGACACTACAGCTCTGGCCGTTTTTCGTGCACCACTCTGTATACTGTTTTTTTGATAAAGTACTGGCAATTCTTTCAGAAACATTCACTACGTAAGTTATACTTACGACAAAATTTAATATCTTTTCTGATAATTTTGGGTATAAGTACTTACCTATACGCTCTTATAAGTATTTTTTTATTTTTTATTGTTAATAATTATGCTATTAATTATTTCGGTTGAGCAATAACGATTCAAACCTTCCAGCCCATTTTTTTCGAAAATACAGTAGACTCCCGATTATCCGAACTAATGTGGACCCACTGCATTTCAGATAACTGAAATTTCGGATAAAACGGGGTTTTAACAAAAATAACAAACAACTTTACAAAACGGTTTATTATGTATATGTGTCTACATATTTGTATTTATAAATTCATAAATGATGTAATGGGAATTTGCTTGTATCTCATTTTTGACCTATTCCTCGCAGCAATGTCTCTTCATCGTTTCAGAAGAATTACGTCGCTAGCGGTTGCATCTGGCTGTTGCTCTACATAAGTAAGGGCTGTTTGTAATGCATTAAAAGCAGCATCATGTGACACTTTTGGCGTATCTTCTATAATTATATCTTCCTCATCCCCACTACTATTTGTTTCATTTTGAATATCACTTACACTCTGAATTAGCTCTACATCAGTTAATTCTCTTTCGACATCCCCTTGCATCCACTCATCAATATCGTCTTCAGTAACTTTGTCGCATCCCGGTAATCTTGTCATTAATTCAGTCAGACTTACTACTTCTTCTTCTTCTCTTTCAGCATTTACGTCACTATCAGGTTGTTGTATTGTAGTTAGTTTCGCCCACGACTTTTCGATTGTGCTTGCTTTGACTTTATTCCACGCCTCAGCTAGCCAAAAAACAATATCCTCTAAATTTATGTTGCGTAAGCAATTGCGCAAGTATTGTTGCCCATCCTCACCCAACAGATTTAATATGGACTCCAACAGAAGTCGCCGGTAATTCCGCTTTAAGTTTTACAATACTCCTGGACTAATGATGTAACGTTTTGAGGAAGATACATCACCTCAATGTCTCCCTTCTTCAATTCATTTTCATTTGGATGGGATGGAGCATTGTCCAACAACAAGGCCATGTTTACTCAAATATTTTTCGACATTCGGAACAAACTGTTCAAAAAACCAGATTCTAAATAAAGTTGTGTCCATCCAAGCACTCTTCTGATTGCGGTAATATACGGGTAATACGCTGACATTGATGTGTTTGAAGGCTCTTGGTTGAACTGATTTTCCAATGCACATTAATGGCAGTTAGTGATTTCCAATTAAGTTACTGCAGGCTAAAACAGTTATACGTTCTTTGCTCTTTTTGTAACCCGGCGCAGACGCTTCCTGCCTGGATGCCAGCGTTTTTGATGGTAACATTTTAAAATTTAGTCCGGTCTCATCACAGTTATAAATTTGATCCGGTTCATAACCTTTCTCTGCAATATAAGATTGGAATCTTTGTTTAAATTCAACCACAGCTGCTTCGTTGGCCGACATTTTCTCGCCACAAATCTTCAGTTGCCTAATTCCATGCCGATGTTTCCATCTGGACAGCCATCCTTCACTCGCTGTAAATGTGGCTGAAGCCTCCCGAACAGGAAGCTCCTCGTTGAGCTCCATAGCTTTCTGTTGTAATATCTGACCCGAAATTGGTTCACCATGGTTACGTTGTTGAGAAAACCATAAAAATAACGCATCATCGACTTTCTTATGCTCACCTTCTTTCATTACTTTTCTTTCGGCAGCAGGTGAAACAAGAACACTAGCCCATTTTTCGATTTTTGTCGATTTTTTCGCCACCCGACAACAGTGCTTATGCCTACTCCACAGTCTTTAGCAACATTTTTCAGCAATTCACCTTTGTCCAAGCGTTGAACAGCTTTTAGTTTATCTTCAATTGATATAACAACACGCTTTCGTTTCTTCTGTCTTGGAACATCATTCGCTTGCGGATTCATCAGCACTAATTTGAAAACAGATCGTTACTGACCAACAAACACGACGCTACTTTTTAAACTGATAGATATGTACTGTTTTGTCTAGACTGCAATATTGCATCATATTTCGGATAATACGGAGTTCCGGTGCGGGCATTTCGGTTAATACGGAGAAATTTAAATTTTTTTCGGATATTGCGGAGTTCGGTTAATCGTGTTTCGGATAATCGAGAGTCTACTGTAATGAAAAATTTCATATTGAAGAAACTAAATTACTGTACACATTGGAAAAAGGTTATCAATGGGATATTTTGGAATCTCTAGAAATTTATAAACTTAAACATAATAAAAAAATATAACTTTACTTAACGAATAATTCAATTTATTATTTTTAAATTATTTTAAACTATTTAGGTAGGTGGATAATTTTGATTTTTTAGGTTTCCTAAGATGTCTGTCCAGTAATAACGTCAAAGTCACTTTTTGCAGTCTTTCTGGATTGCAAGTGTGCCTTGGTTTGTTTTTGACGTTGTTTGGGTTCTACTGGAATTCTATTATTTATTTTCAACTAGCTGGTACCCGGCGCGTTGCTGCCTTAGAAGAAATAATTGTGGTAAAATCGTTTGAAATTTGATAAACTGCGAATGACATATTCCGTTTGGCGTTTGCTGTCAATTATCACTTTATAAATAATAGCGACCCGCCCCGGCTTCACATAAACGTATAAAAAAAATCTGTTGATCCGATCCTACGAGCAAATAATTATTTGCTCGTAGATCCGATCGCTACCAAAATTTCATCAACATCGGTCCAGCCGTAGGTGCGAAATCTCTCGGGTGCGTATAGATTACACGAACATAACACCCCAAGTTCATATAGAGTTTTCTCCTACGACCTTCCCCTGCCGAGATATTCTCCCTTAAAATGGAGAAAAAATCGTTTTTTTACATAAAATTTTTATTTTTAATTGTATTTCGATAATTTTCTTGGTGACGTACCTAGTGACTAAATGTTGATAAAATAATGAGACCCGCTTTTTGATAGTGCATCAGGGGAGCAAGGGGTGAACTACCCCTTACCTTCTTAACTTCATATTTTTTAAGGGGCTGGGTATTTTTAATTTTTAACCGCATTTTTTGTTTCCCCGGACATTTTGCTAATAAAAAGTTACTCTTGTTAGGTTTCCATAAAATGAGGAGTTTTCGAGAAAATAAAACTCGACGAGCAAGAGGTAAGTACCGTGTTTCTACGATTTTCGTTTTCATTTTTTCTGGCATTCGAAACACCGAAAGCAATTTTTAATGTAAATTTTCACTACCTTTCGCAAACTGTTAAGGTTATTTTTGTACGACGTTTCGTCTGTTGTCTCCATCGTCAATTTTTATTTTTTCTTAATACGGACCTGGACAATTTTTAATGAATTTCAAAAGAAATAGCTCATATAGGGTAAAATCATATTTAAAAAATTCCTAAGAAATAATTTATTAAAAGAGCTTTCGATTTTTTGATATCTTTGAAAATAATGCCAGAAAAAATAAAGACGAAACTCGTAGAAACACTGTACCTCTTGCTCGTTGAGTTTCATTTTCTCGAAAACGCTTCATTTTATCGAAACCTAACAAGAGTAACTTTTTATTATCAAAATGTCCGGGGAAACAAAAAATGCTGTTAAAAATGCTGTTAAAAATTAAAGTTAAGAAGGTAAGGGGTAGTTCACCCCTTGCTTCCCTGATGCACTATCAAAAAACGGGGATGCTACTCTGAAAAGGTCTTTTCTGCGGGAAATGATAAAAGATTTACGCGCGTCACCACAGGACTACACGTGAAAATATATCACGTTTTGCGTTCTCTCAACTGCCAGTTTCAACAAACCAAGGCGTCCTTGTAAGGATATGTCCGCAGATAAACAAGAAATACCGTTATATTATTACAACAATTCACATTCATGACTTGCGACCTTCCATATAACATATACAGTTAGTTAGTCGTGGCCCTGGCATTCAAATTTCAGAGTTGGTAATACTTAATAACAAATAGGTAGGTAACTTAATTTTTTTATTTTATTGGCGATTTCATTTAGCAAGCTGCATCACTGAAATTAGTCTTGGACACTAGGTGTAGTTGGAGCACGTTGCTAATCAATCCAAGTCTTGGATTAGCAACGTTCTCCAACTATTAAGGTGGGTTCACAGAGCTCATGATTGTGCTTCTTGAGGTGCTTCTGATGTGTGAACATTCAATGCTCGCAAATGTTCGTACCGTTCCCAAGACACTCAAGGGTGTTCTAGAGTCTGGAAATACACTTGATAAGGCCACGGCCAGTTTGTTCTATCTTCGAAGTAGAGAAGGCAAATGGGAATCACTTGACATGGTCACACTGCATGTCTTTCTGCCAACAACAAACTTACTTGGAAGCCAGACTTAACAAAAAGCTACCAGAAAATACCTATTGCAGAAGTTGTAAAGAAAATGGGGAACAAGTCCACTGTTCTTTAACTGCCAAATATGACGCATCAACTTGGTAAGACCATATCAGTTTTTTTCTTCTTATTCGAAGTAAAGAGGCGGCATGGAATTATTTGAAAGAGCCACGCCTTCTACCAATAACCAATTTAGTTATTTGAGAAACATATTAATGAACTAGTATTTGGGAATCACATTTTCAACATCATGTCACCAAGACTAAGTCAAAGGCGATTCCCAGAAAGAAGCCACTTCAGAAGCAAGTGTACTGGCCTTTTTCTTTGTGTTTTTGGAAGATGCCGCACGGGAATGCGAACGAACAGCCTATGCATAAAATATTGACCTGTACTTAATCAAACTTGTCGGCTGGTAACTGGATTTCTTAAGCCAACACTCACAGACCGTCTAAGTCCCGGTTTTTCAAAGAATCCAACACCGGATTAAGTCTGTCACCGGCTTCGTTGCTATGATACCGGCTTTCTGATTGGTTGTATCATAGCAACGAAGCCGGTGTCAGACTTAACCCGGTGTTGGATTCTTTGAAAACCCGAGCCTAAATCTATTAAGTGGCATTGTCACATTATCTATGCAAGTCAGATGAAACTCAAAAAGCAGAAAACAGATCCATGACGCCCTCTTTATGGGCTAGTAAAATTTCATAAGAATTTTCTATCTTCTATCCTTGGAAAAGTCAGCCAAACAGGAACGAGATCTTCAAATGGTCATCCTCGTTCAAACAGAGAAAATGAACTTCAAATACAACCAAATGGGTAGCTTCTATCTGATGGCGATCCACTGGGCAACTTTTGGAAAGGCTTAAATCGAGTCAAATTTTGAACTGGGAGAATCAGAACAAACATGGGGGTTGGAAGGTCCACAAATGCTCGAATCTCTGCATATGCAGACATCAATAAACCATGGCTTACATGCTCAACTGCAATATGCCTGCCTAATCCAATAGAGGTAGTCTGCGTGAACTACCTACTGAATAATAGTGTAAATATGTATTATAGTTTTGAATTCATTTTTTATGCTGTCTTGATATGTTGCTTTGTGTACGCGTCTGATGGTTTGAACACGAATACTAATAATTTTATATATTGATTGCCCTTGCTTTGCCCCAGTCTTAATAAAATTAAATTTTATGACCCTGACTTAGATAAATAAAGGTTTATAACAATAACCAAACTTGTCTGATTAAAGGTCGATTGTTATAACTTGCATCAGAATTCAATTGGATATACTTATGGGGTTGGTAAATAATACGTCGATTGTAAATACGGAAGAAATTGCGGCAATGGCATTTTGGTTGATTCCGGAAAGAATACCTAATTGAATAAATATGTGTGCGGTTTGGCCTGTTATTTCGTTTTAATTTTTATGTAAATGTATAATATAAAAGTTTCAATTATTTCTTGTTTGTTCAGCGAAGCATAAAAGTACATACTGTCGCTTACAAATGAAAGTAATCAATAAGACGATCATTTTCCTCCGCCAAAAACAGACAAAATGATAACTGAAATAACTAGAAGCCTGATATATAAAAGATACATCTTACGTAAACCAAAAAATACATTTGTTTAATTCTGCTATAGAAACATGTTGTTTATACCTTAGATACCTACTAAGCGAGAAATCATTTATTTTGTTTTTTTCACTCAGATTGTTTTTATGACAACGGCTGGGCGAAAGTAGTGAGTAAATTTTCATTCACTGTCACTGCCCAGAATAAAACACAATTTTTTTTACATTTTAACTTTATTTGAACACTAACTACATTATTATTTGTATCGGGACTTCCTTTACTTGATAAGATCGAATAGGTTTAAATTCTGCACCTTTACAGAATTTGATGTTCATTAATATGCCATTGAGAAATTTGAATATGAATTCTTTATAAGTTAACCCCACACACGCCACAACAGTAATTAAACTCGACACGTATTTCGCTAACATCAGCATCCTCAAGAGTATGAAGGTTTCGAAGTTTCGATGTTACCCTAGAATGAATGAGCGCAAAAGCGAACGGCTGGGAGCTGGGTGTTAAACTAAATTGAATAAAGAGAACCATGTAACCGCGCACAGGGGGGCCAATTTCCCGAAAACAAGGACAACATTCTAGAATTTGCAAGACCTGACATTTAAGGAAGAGTCAAAAAATTAAATCGTAGAAAGAGGTTTTGTGAGGGTTGAAAAAAATTTAATGGACAACAAATTTGAAATTATGAATTCTTGCGATATTTAAAACGATAAAAACTTGAAATTTTGCTCAAACAGTTCTAGTTTATAAAGGAGCTATTTTATAGGGGGCGAAAAAATTATGTAATTATTGTAATAATAATAAATCGTAACTTTTGGAATCTTTGTTCACTGTGTGACTGTAATAAGTGAAAAAATGTTGAAAGGCGTGGGATAGCTTGTTTAATTGAATTCAGTATACGACAAATTAAGTAGTTTCACGCTTTTCTAAACCCAGCGCACTCCTTTTATAAGTTATCTTTTTACTATTTTCCTATTATACAGTGGACAAAGATTCCAAGTTACAAATTCTTAAATAATAAAATGTTTTCATCCCTTATAAAACACCACTTTTATACCACAATTTTCTGAGCAGTTTCTAATTTATTATATTTTGAAAGTTAACAAGATCTTACGTTTCAAATTTGTTTGTCGATGTAATTTTTGGGAGTTTACTCCTTAAGAATCGATTTTCAGTTATAGGGCGCGGTACGGAAATTTTATTAGTAGTAAAATGAAGCATTACATTTCGCGTTAACTAAAAGTAATGCGTTACGTTACCTGTAACATTGAAATCATGTACGTATCTATGGATACGGCTGTTTATGTCTGACTGCATAGAGCATGGAAATAGTGAAAATAGAGTGGCATAGAGTAGATACGACAGTTGGCGTTGTAAAGTCAGCATTTGCAGTGTTTGTTCGTTCTTAAATTTGTTAAATCTTTTGATTTAATATGGAAAAACCTAATATTAAATACTCCCAATATTGCTTAGTGCCGAAATGTGAATCAACGCCTATTCGAACACCAGGAAAAGTATTTATTTCATTGCCAGTGGGATCGACGTTTAGCAGATTGTCATTTACATAATTACTGAATTTATAAACAATTTATATTTTGATGTAAATGGACATTTTCGAACATAAACCATCTGATAAATACACATTTGGGTATAAAACTGACATTCGCGTGTACCCTATTATCAAGTGATTGAAGTTAACATAATCGTTCGTAAGGAATAAACTCCAGTCGTGCGTCGGAGCTGACACACACAAGTTTTTTTCTACTCCTACAAAACGGCCCCTTTTTAAGATTCAGCTTCCTTGTGGTTAAACCCTAAACCATGACAGAATTGCATGTGGTGATCCATTGTAAGGCCCTATGTAAATAACTGAAATTGAACTCAAGTAAGTCGGTGGCACGCCACAATAAATTACCAGAATAATGCCGAAAATGTCAGACGAAAGTCGAAACCGAGGTCGAAACTATCAGAATAAAGTCGAAATTGCCAGAATAAAATCGAAATTGTCAGAAAAAGGCAAAATTTCAAGAATAAAGTCGAATGCCAGAAAATAATGGGAATTGTCAGAATAAAGTCGAAATTGCCAGAATAAAGTCGTTTTATTTTTCTTTCATGTCTGTTCATCAGCGCCTTCGTACCCCGAGCTTCGATGAATAAAAGAAACGGACGATGACCAAAATAAAAACGCATGACTAATGAGCACGTGGCGAATACAAAGCTGTTTAGAATGAATGCAGCAAAATCATTTCTTAAATTACGGAGGTATCCGCTTTTTGTGCACCATCATTACAGAAATTATAGAAAACGAATTTCATAATTTAAATAGGTAGGTACTATAACCATATACTATAATATATATGTATTATATTATACTAGAGGAGGGGTGCAAATGTGGAAACATGAGGGTAATGTGGAAACGGCAAGTATTTCGACTGCAGAGAGCTTCACTCTAGCGGCGATTGCCGTCACGGCGCAGCGCTAAGAATCAGTCGGGCATTGTAGCTAATGGTGGTGCGTCGATTTCTGTTTCGTGATTTTCGTGAAGTTTTTGGAGGTAAGTTTGTGGTATTATATTTAGTCTAACTTATCATAGAGGCAGCGTAATGAGCGTAATGCGTATCAGAGTATTGGGAAAGGGAGTTATAGGGAAGGTATTGTTGGATTTCAATGAATCATATAAGCTAACGTTTTCTTGACTTAACTCGTAAAATCTAGTTTGGCTAAAGTGCGGGTAATTTGGAAATATGTGGATGAGGGCAATGTGTAAACGAAAAACGAATAATGTTTTCTATGAATAAAAACATTATAAAAAGAATATAATGCTTAAAGTTCAATATTCCATCATCTTTATGTGTTTACACATTGATTTACTGTCATTTTAGAGTGTTTTCACATTACCTGAACTTTTTTCAAAAATCGAAAAATGTAGTAAGTTAGCCAAATATTTTTTTAATTTTTTAAGCACATGGTTTTTGCACTTGTGACTTATGGTTCCCTATTTCTAACATTATAAGACATTTCAAGGCAATTTTCTAGGTTAAAATAACGATTGCACTGATTTTTTACAAATTAAAAACAAACTGGGTTTCCACATTTGCACCACCTCCTCTATACTATATTTTGCATGACTATTCCTGAATAAGTCCTGGTGAACAGGGCAGGTAAATATCAGCTTTTCAGATGAACCAAAAGGAAAGTCATACATGTTTCATCTACCTATACTCCTCATAAATTGGCAAATTCACTTACGACGGAATAAAGTTTGATGAACGATGGGTTATATGTTATAAGTAAAATACTAACATCACCTTTACTTTAATTAATCTACACGCTTCAAGTCCTTTCTTTAGATGACACACACGCCTTTATAACTGCAATTTCCTTTTCCCTCTAAAAATCCTAGAACTTCTATTTGATCAGACTTGAAAAGGTATGTAGTATAAATATATGTGAGTACTTTAAGAAGTCAAAGTGTACAGTTAATTTTAATAATGTTAATAATAGAGTGTGGTAAATCACTTTCAAATGCCACAACTATACCGTTATAAATGAAGGTTTTGCATAAAATTCAAAACATGTACGTCATTTTCAGGACCGTTATGTTTGTTTTAATATACACGATCTGCAACAAAAAGTAGTGTGGTTATCCTTGGCACTGAAAAGTTTCTTGTATCCGGAGGTAGTTCATTGCAAGATATCAATAAATGTGGTTGAAGCCAAACATCCGGTTTTGTTTAATTTGAGCATTATTGTTGTTACAGAAGATCAAGTTGTGCGACTTCTTATTTACAATCAGTTTTTCTTGATGCTCATTCACCACATTTATGCGTGACAGCCCTTCGAATAAGCCCGGGCAGGTTCTTGCCGCAAATTAAGTAATATAAGAAAAACACTAAAGACTAAATTGACTAAAAATAAAACTGATTTGCCAAGAAATCTGCCTAAACAAGTTGCTTGCACTTGCACAAAGGCCGAAGGATCCCCATTCCAAGACATAAAAGGAGTGAGTTGATCAAATATCACCACCTCGTCATCCCTATATTAACCCACGATAATCACAACCCTCCCGGCAATTTTTGTATTGCATCCTTTAGAAACGCAATGCAAAATTATCGGGTATCCAATTGACTCGGCATTGAATGTACGAATATTGCAAATGAATTATGTAATAAAACGCGAGTGAGGGTTGCCACATTTGCTTAGATCAAAGGGCTAGTAACAACCAGCACGGGTTACTAATTCAAACGTAATTATTAACGCAGTGACTATAGAGAGCCGGTAACGGCTCTTTATAAAATACCGAGAAATAGTCAACACGTGAGTGGTACTGGACCGTTTGAACAACTACTCCTTGGGCAAATACTCTGCCAGGCATTGAATTATAGAACTAAATCCAGATTTTGTGTAAGTACTACGAGATCTCATACGGGATGCTATCCCAAACATATCGTTGGGCTTGGAACATCCTTAGATCTCTACTTACTTTCCTGCTCAACTAGCAGAAGTAGTTATGTTCGAAGTGTTTCAATATTGCATGTTTCGAATGTGCATGGAAAACCGTAGGCCACTGGTTTCGTCCTTTTGGGACTCATCAGTACCTACACACTCGAACCATGCAGTATAATTGCTTGCTGTATATATTATATACTTACACACTTGGTGCAAGTATATGTTAGCAAGAGCTAATTATTTGCCGAATTATGCGGCGGACATGAGTGGTACTGAACCGTTCGAACAACTAATCCTCGGGCAAATACCCCGCCAGGAGGCAATGAATTATAGAACTAAATCCAGATTTATACATATATACTACTACTGCTAGTTGAGAACGAAAGTACGCAGAGATCCAAGGAGTAGTTGTTCGAACGGTCCAGTACCACTCAAGGAATTTGAGGACAAGGCTTATGGGTGGATCTGCTATTTACTTTTGGTTCTATAAACATAACTCCAAAGCTTGTACGCTTAACTGCTACAAAAGCCGGACATTCGCACAATATGTGATGGGAGGTTTCCTCCTCTTCCACACACATTCTGCAATCAGGGTTATCTTTCACTCCAATAGTGGTGAAGGTGAACTGCCTCATAAGTGAACAGTGTTCCGTAAATAGCCCTACTGCGTATTGCTATCTCAGCTGGTTTTTATCCAGTCGTAATAAGTAATTATCCAGTTCTCTTTTGCTGGATGGTTCACTAATGAAAATAATGTGATTGCCTCAGTACAGTAGTCCCCATCTAGCAAGAGGTATGTTATGGTCTTACTAGGTCCTTTTCACCCCTATGGCTACTTGATATGCCAAACAGCATGTGGATTCCAGCCCTATCAGCGGTATTTTAGCTTACTTCTTCGCTAAGAGGTTCGCTTTTTCGTTCCATTCATTTCCTTGGTGACCTTTCGCCCATAGCAGGATAACCCTGTTTACGTACTGCTAGCCGAGCCAGCGAGTACACACAGTCTGGAACCGTTCTAGATTGTATATGTATCTACAGCTTCCAGAGAGCTCACAATGCTGCATGGTTATCAGTGCCAATCTGCACCTTCCTGTTTTGAAAGGACCTCCTGATGATCATCTCCTGCGCACATGCGAAAATTGCAGTAATTTGAACCCGGAATACGGTCGCAAGGCTTTCCAAGTTTATGCAATTTCATTTCCTGTTCTGTGCAATTTTGGACCCATCTCTATACCAAAGGGTTTCGTACTGTTCCCTCGACTTCTGTCCACTGTACTCCTCTTCCTCTATCCCTCTATTTTAGCATGCAGTTTTTGTCTATTTGTTGAAATATTTCGATATGGTTTCCCGCTCTTAAAAGATTTTGCTCGTAACAATGTATCCTTAGTCTGAATGCCGTCGCCTTCGCCTCCACCACAATGTGTAGTGTAGAGGCGGGAGCTCCAACGTCACCTCCATGGCTATGCAGTGGGCGTTGTTTGCATCGCTCATGTAATTCAGGCATGCAAGTCTGCAGTTTTCCTAGCTTGAATAAATATTGCCTTTTTCTGGCTTTATGCCATCATATATTACTGTAGGGATTAATATAGCCTGATGGAGTATATCCAGGAGACAATTATTGCTGACCTTAGCTCCCAGGCTTTTCCTATCATACCCCAGCATCTTCAGGAGTTGAAGATTAATCTCCAACTCCTGAGGATGCTGACGTTGTCAGCGAAACACGTGTCGAGTTTAATTACTGTGTCACTATCTTTTGCCGTGTGCGGTTAACTTATTAAGAATTCGTCGTGAATTTACGTCAAAGTTCTCGATGCAACCACTGTGTGTATACTACGAGTAGATGTAAAATTGTATTTTGACATCTTGAATAGAACCAGAGATATGGACCGACTATACGCACTATTGTCCCACCTGTATGTATTTCATCTGATTTCATTGGTAGACATCTTGCCCAAATTATATCGAATATTTCATTTCAGCCAAAAAAGGAAATGCAACAAAAATTAAGTCGATATTGCAAAGAAACAAAACGCATACAGCCAGACATTTCTGGTAATTTAAGCAAATTGTGAAATGTTCTTGGTGCTGCTACTGAGACGCCATTTTCTCCCTGTCCTGTCCCTGTCACATAGTTTCTCAAATCACAGTTCGTTTATTGTTTTTAGTTAATGAGCACCAAGTTTTGTAAAAGTACCGGATTTAAATGTACCCTCTATATTTCCAAATAAGCGATATCCCAGTGGCGGCCCTCGAATTTGAATCTTCCTGTATAGATACAGAAACCCTACAGTATTGACCCTATGCGCAACTTTATTTTTTTTTGTAAATGGGTAGATAGGTGCAGAACTTAAAATCGGAATTTTGCGTACTTCACAGCTTCCAAGGTATCGTAATCAATAATTCTCTATGTTATGCAGTTTTCTCAGATACCACAAAGATACTTACGAGTGTGTAACTTTCGCATCTCGCTTGGAATGCAGAATAGACGCCATTCTCTGCACTGTTACCGTTATATTTCTTTTAATATATTATAGGAGCAAAAAACGGTTATGATATCCTTGATAATGAAATTTATTATACAGGGTATCCCACGACGACCTTACACGATCTGTATATAGAAAAGTATATACAAAGAACATATAATATTATATGTTCTTTGGTATATATAATAGAATTACACAAATTTGCACAAATAGGTAATCGAGGATGCTCATTTCGACTAAAATATTTTTGACTTTCTGCGACTTCCAGTTATACCGGAAATAGACACCAACTTCCTTATTTTAAATGGAATGCCCACATTTGTATTACGGATTTAGATTTTTGGTCGAATTTTAAGGTCACCTTATGCAAAACATCATATGTGTAAAGTGCACCCTCTTCGAGATATTAGACGCTAGAAATCATCATTTATCAAAAATAAACAGTGCAATTTAATCGAAGACGATAATATTCTCAAATCCAAAGACTCGGTCAATAGCAATACCTAAACTAACGTTGGGTACTTTTACTTCATTTTGTTTAAAAGAATAGAGAATCGAACAAATATTTTCAAACTTTGTTTGTTTAAAATTTAAAATTATTTTTAAAAAATGAAAGACAGGAACCAAATGTTGAATTCTGCAATTTGTTTGTTTATTAAAGCTTGTCCCGAAAATTTCAAGTTCGTCGGATTAGAATAATTATTAGAAACTGCTTTTCTACTAACCTAAACATTTCAAGTTATAATTAGTAAAAATTTTGCATTTTTTTTTCGATCGCCGGACTGACATGTCTTGGGACAGTCAATTTATTTATCTATTTACCTACGAGTAAATGCAATCCTATACGAATATACGAATGAAGGGTGCATAGCTTTTATGAAGACAATAAATACTAAAGCACTTTTTGAAGTACTTATGCAATTATGTAATGTATAATTCATTAAACGGGTTTCCTACGCATTCCTTTTAAAAACGCGTAAAACACGTAAAGTGCCGAAGCCACTATTAACGCAAAAAATGCTTAAGCAATTAAATTGAAAATGCATATTTGATTGATAATAAACAACTATATAAAAATGAAAAACTTACCAAAAATTTATTTCAGTTCGAAAAATAGCTCACGAAACATACAAATAAAACAAAACTAAAGCACAAAATCAAAAATATTCTAGATACATCTAACGGGTACAATTAATAACAATTACTAATTATCAAAATTACTTGATTGCTATAAACTAACGTTCTCCACATTGCTGGAGCAACTGAAAGAAAAGAGTATCATGTATCATTTCACGTGAAATTTCAACGTGATTGCCTACGCATGTTCGATAACAGCAATATGCGACTGTGAACCTTGTTGCCTATTCCACGGGCGAATAAAAAAGTTGTGGGTGTTCCCCGAGTGGGCGTTTTGATTGAAATATTTCAAATTAGTCTTCCAGATTTATTAAACTTAATTATTTGCGTGGTGGTTGTAGTAACATCAATTCAATTTACACCCTCGTTCATAATTTTGGCTTTCCCCGTTTTTAGAAAACATTTTTTGTTTGTATAGATGAGAAATTTTCAAGTTTTAAATTTTGTTTATCGTCTCATTAAGAAGTATACAAACATATTCTAAAGTGTTCGTAAATAAATAAAATTATATTTAAGGAATTAAAACTCGAACCAAATATTTATGTTAAATTTTGGAGGGCCGGCAGTTAGGGAAAAGGGTGCATTTGCAATACCTAGTTTTTAAAAATTGAACCCGTCTACTCAACTGGTATATGTTTGGTTGCATAACCAAACTTTAGGAGTGCACGATGGGTTACGTAATTCGTTTTGTTGGATAAGTAGCCAAAAGCGAAGAAAGAGTTAGATTCTTAGACACCGATTGCTTCACATGAAGGTTTTCTCCTAACAAAGATAAACGAGTTTTTCTCAAGAGGTTTTTGTAAAATACATATGAGAGATTTCCTTTCAAGCGGCGAGATCTCAGAGAGTGCTTGTTCTAGACGTTTTATAATGTAAATTATTCCTTGCTATCTCATTGGCAAATACCAAATCTCATCAGGAATTAAGTTAGCTAATTTTAGTCTTTGTTATTGTAATCCCCATTGTTAGGCTATTTAATTTACCAAATGGTCGCACTTATTACTGACTTCAAATCTCTCAGCTCAACAAATGGATAATTGAAAGATTGATCGAAATTATTGGAGCATCTCCGACCTCCTTTGTGTCGGTGTCGCACTTAGGAGTGCGGTTAGTAAGAACATTCGTTATGGCTGGGTTGGAACGGAGATGCTCGAATAATTTTGATCGATCATCCTTACAGATAAGTTGATCAATCTTTCAATAATTCTTCGCATCTCTGTCCTCCTTTGGTAACCTGTATGATAGATGTTCAGAGACTGAAAAAGTGCGACACATAATGGAAATATTTTATTTCTCGCAAACAATAGAATATACTACACCACAAGAAATTGTAAGAATATAGTCATAATTGAAATGTTATATAAGAATACAAAATTAACAAAAATATGCAAAGAAAACATTGTTTTAAATTCCAATGCAAGTATAATATAACAACATATAAATAACAACAAACTTTCATCTACCCATTATCAAATGAAAGGAATTAGTAGATTTTGGACCAATCAGCCTATTATAAGGAATATTAAAAGTTGTGGAAGTTGCTGACCATCCGCACTATTTCTAATATCCATATTTACACCCCCGCGATATAGTGGCATATTTTTGTTCTTTAATTTAAAAATTTATTTTATTGTGAAAATGTCCTTCAATCAAAATATCAAAATATGGTAGGTAATTTGGTAAAATTATTGCAATATTCCAGAGATTGGCAAAAACCTACTGTCCCTTATCTCATTTTAGAAAAAAATATACAGAAAATTTGTTCCTAATTAAGAGTTATGCTAAAATTTCAATGAAAAGCACAATCTAAAAAACACAAAATAAGTAGGTAATTGTATTATTTTCTCATTAAGCAAATACAAAATATTAAAATTGTGGAGGTGTCAATTAAGCAGATATTTTAAAATTAACAAAAATGAATAGAATTAATTACTTACAATACTTTTTATTTGAATTATAGTTGTTGTCAATATAAGTTTGAAGTAAATGGGGACGTTTTCTCTTTGTCTCTCCTTTCTTCTTAAAATATTAATGATCATAGGATTTCTTGAGAGGTCGACCACTCTGCAGACATTTTCTACCACCGCACTTTATCCTTCTTCGTATCGTAATATGATATTTTGAATGAAGGACATTTTCACAATAAAATAAATTTTTAAATTAAAGAACAAAAATATATTCCCACGTGGTGTGAACTTTCTACTGTTACTATAAATTTACATTATCATGTTTTCTCATATGTGTTTCCATATGAGTGATTTTTGAGTCAGTTACTGACAGTCCTTTTCCGAAAAAAAACGACTATTTCCAAATGTTCTTTTTACTATGTTTTTACTTATGAATAATCTCTTGCGAAAAATCATTCTATTTGAGTTGGCAAATGCTGACTTGAAAATCGCTCATAAGAAAACACATATGAGAAAACATATAATAATGAAACTAAATTTCTAAAAACAAAATGCCATAATCCTTGCATGTGTTCCTAGATTAGGGAGTAAGCGTTTTTCTGCATTGTATTTCAGTTCTGGCGCCACGCCGCTACGTATGCAGATGCACCTGACCAATCAGACCGCTTTAAATTTGTGCATTGGCAAAACTTAGTTGAGATACAAATAAACGCGTACCTATCGGTAATCGAACGTGTTCGGTGCTCCATTCCATGCCTTGATCTTGGCTGCTTCATAGCTTATATTTTGTGTTCTCTAGTGCTGGTGCATTAAACCTACAGAACAGAGCACTGCGCAACTGCGCTTATGAAATAAACTGAATACACTATAACTACTAAACAAATCAAACGTAGACGTTGGTATTTCTGTCATACCTAGTTAATGTACGTGAATTATCTAGTACCACCTAGATTATTTACAACACAGTAAAAATTTGAATTTTACAGATTACAGTCCCACCCATCAGAAAATAATGGCAACATTGCTGGATGGCGATCCCTGATTCACGTTAGCGCCATCATACGTAGGTAAACGAAAGCTGAAAAAAATATTTCTCCAGCCCATGAAATCTACACAGCCAAGGAAATATTTTTTTCTTGCGCGCAAGAATATTTCCTTAAGAAAAATATTTCCAGCGACAAAAATTTTCCCAGAGAAAAAATTAATTTCCGCGCAATCTTTTTTTGTCAGAGGGTGAAAAAAATATTTCCGCGCGATTTTTTTTTATTCCTGAAAAATATTTCCTTAATACACATTTTCTTTTTTTCATGTATATTATTATTTTTTCTTTGTCGTCCTTTTAGTTATTTTACTACAAATACTTATGGCACAAACGGCGCCTCATAAAATCTACACAGCCAAGGAAATATTTTTTTCTTGCACGCAAGAATCTTTCCTGAAGAAAAATATTTCCAGCGACAAAAATTTTCCCAGAGAAAAAAATTAATTTCCGCGAAATCTTTTTTTGTCCGAGGGTGAAAAAAATATTTCAGCGCGATTTTTTTTTATTCCTGAAAAATATTTCCTTAATACACATTTTCTTTTTTTCATGTACATTTTTATATTTTCTTTGTCATCCTTTTAGTTATTTCACTACAAATACTTATGGCACAAACGGCGCCTCATAAGTCAGACTCATTCGGATCCCCGCTCCCCGGTTTTTCGTCTGCAGCCTGGCCTATTTCAAATTTTGATGAACGGGACCTTCTCGGTGAAGTTGTTCCAAATAGATACTCGTCTATAGGTGATTCAAGCCAAACAACTTTATAATTCAAATTTAATTGAGGAACAATAATTGTCCTTCGCTTCCAAAGATAGAGTATGGTACGAATTTGGTAAAATCTGGGCTGAGTCTCTAAGTTCTGCATAAGGTCAGTGTCGTTCTCCGGTGCTTCTAATTTTGCATTGAGGGCCTTACCTTACCAATAGCTGACAGCCCAGTAACAAAAAACTTATCGGACGCCAAAATATACTTGTAGTCCGGAAGGACCGCTTTCAGCTCCTCGTTTAATCTGGGTGGAAGAAGAGCACTGCAATTTAAAGGAACTACAGCTCCGCTGTAGCATCCTTTATGAGACCTTGCTGTAAATAAGTGGTCCACCTTGCAACTAATTCTTCCTTTAGGGAGATTCCTAAGGAAAGAGGAGCATTGGGATCAGCTTCTAACAGTGAACTAAGGGCAACTTTGACGTCCTTATTTGCATGAACATGAGCCACAGTAGTTTCTGAGGAATGTGGATTGATGGTGGCTTCATCACTCGCCTCAAAGTATCAAATGTGCTACTTATTTAGTTATCGATGTGACCCAGCGCTTTTCTTTAAAACAATAAATTTTGTTCCGAACTTAATCGCCACTTGATTTATTTTATCAGAGTTACATAACCCAGTGCCATAAGCTTACTTGACCATTTAATTTAAAAATACGAAATATTTTCAAGATTGTTCAAAACACGTTTTTGAAAATACTTCAAACTTTAAATTTGAATGCAGCTTTGTCATCCTAAACTTCTCTTCTCTTTCTCACTTTTTGGTTCAAACTAATATAATATGTACTTATAAGTTTACTTATATGTATCTGCAGATTTTTACATAGTGATACGAATTTTTGCCCCGCAAGCGACGCTCATGGTTATGAGTCACGCTGTCCGTCTGCAAGCCGCTCGCAGCTGATTTATGGGTTGACCTTGTCGCCTGTTTATGAATCTCGAAAAATACGAAGACTAGAAAAATCTAATTCTGGAGCAATGTTCGATCACTAGTATAAATTGGGAAGCAAGAAGCCAGGAGGACAGTTTTTAGTTTGAAGTGAATAAATGCGATTGACCCATGTGAGTATTACATGCGAAGAGTTTCAGTACATGATGTTGATATTAGTCCTCTTGGCAAAGGAAGAGAAAGAACTAAAGGAGATGCCGAGAAGAATGGAAAGATATTTGGAGACGAAAGAACTAGTACTGAACACGGAGAAGACTAAAATTATGAGATTCAGGAAAGGGGACGGAAGTCACATAGAGAAGTGGGAGTGGAAGGGGGAAGAATTGGAGGAGGTGGGGGAGTTTAAATATCTAGGATTCACCTTACAAAAGAATGGAGGCCAAGAGAAGCATGTAAGAGAGGTAGTAAGAAAGGCAACAATAGCAATGAAGCAAGTATGGGGAATAGGAAAGAAGAATTTTGGGGGCGACTGGAAAAGAAGAGTAAAGTTGTTTGACGCATTGGTGAGCAGCGTAGCCATGTATGGAGCAGAAATTTGGGGGTGGGAAGAGAGAGAGAAGATAGAGGACATCCAGGAAAAGTACAGAAGATGGACACTGGGCTTAGATTGGATAACGCCAGGGTACATGGTAAG
The DNA here is from genome assembly GCA_963966045.1 of Xestobium rufovillosum. NCBI lineage: Eukaryota > Metazoa > Arthropoda > Insecta > Coleoptera > Ptinidae > Xestobium > Xestobium rufovillosum. Next base: position 17,921,585 of record OZ014499.1, on the reverse strand, counting down.
AGACGAAACAAACAGAGAAAAACTAAGAACCAGCGCAGGAAAGAGAGCCATGAAATATGAGGAAAAGTTAAGAGGTGGGGGCGGGAACGAGTTAGCCAGGCAGTGTTGGGAAGAGGTACGGAAGGGAGGAAGAGAAAAATCGAAATGGGAGGAGAGGCAAGAGAAATTTTATCAGGAGCGAGGCTATGCAGCAGAAGTGGAGAACTTGAGAACAGCAGGATGGAACATGGTGAGAGAGGTAGAGGAGAGAGACAGGCAAATACAAGTGCAGGATAAAGAAGAGAAGATAAGACAATCAAGATACAACAACAAATATAAAGAAATAAGGACAGCGGGACTGCCGCGATATCTACGAAGGTTTATTTGAGAGCATGCTCTCGTAGGCCCTGAACGACCACTTGCTTTTTTATTAATAAAGATTTCCCATGATTTTTTCCCATTTTATCACAGTTAAAAATCCAAAAATTCTCCTTGCAAATGCCTACATTCTTGTATAAAATAATATTTTACCGAATTTCTGAATTGTTCAGAAAATAAGTGACCTTCCCGAAATAAATTGCATCGATTGTATTTTACCACTTTCTTAGTAAATACAACATGCATGTGAATAAAGAGATATGCAGAAATAATCACAAACAATATGTTGCCTCAACAATTATAATTTCTTACAATATAAATTTAAAACAATGTAGTACAGAGTTTAAAAATAATAAATACTTTTTAAAAGGAAATATTTATATGTGTGGATAACCTCAACCAACAACTTACAAATGGCATTTACTGTTAGCAACCTAAGACAAATTGAAATATACAATATTTAATTTATTCGCACTTACTCTTAACCGTCGCTATAATCATATTTGTTTGATGAATTAAATATAAGGCAGAAACGAATACTGAATTAGCTCTGAAAAAGGAAATTTTATATTATTAACCAGTATTTATGGAAATTGATGCTGAATTATATTTCTGTCAGATAGCAGTTCCACACACAGGCAAGTGATCAGTGCTTTTTAATTTTGGGGAGAATTACCACACTTCAAACAATTTGTAGAAAATTCCATTTACAAATCATACTTGAATGAGGAACGAGAAGTAAGGGAAAGGTTAGAAGTAAAAACAGTCTTGAGAATAATAACGCAATGACAACTGAGATGGTTTGGTGATTTAGTCAGAATGGGCTGGCAAAAAAACAAGAACTGACAAAAACTTGGAATGGTGTAATACACAAATTTCTGAAAGAGTGACATTAACGTGAGCCTTGATAAGTGTATCAGACCACACCATAGAGACCAGTGGCACAAAATAAAAATTAAAATTACTGATTATAATAGTGTGCAAAGTTAGAGAATGGGTCCACCATATGATGCCTAGGTGCACAAAATTGTGGCTGTAATTATGATTTAACATAATTTTACAATTTTACAAACATTAAACAAGGGGTAATAAGCTGACAGCACTAGCCTGCTTGCGACCGCCTCCAGACAAAAGCAGTTTATTGCACCCAATCAGTTGCCGATTCATTCTCTAACTTTGCAGAGCTGTTACTGCACCTCTACACTTTTTGGTATTTGAGATTATTGATCATAAGTATGAAGTATAAAGTGAGACATACTTACTGGCCCTCTTTAAAATACTCCTTTAAAGTGTTACTAAATCTTTTAGAATACTTCACAAATTCTCTTTTTCTCTGCTCCAACGCCTGCTTTCCTGTTGGACCAGGTATAAAACCATTTACTTCGTTAACTGCATCTAATAACTTTTTGATGGCACTGGCTATTTCTTTAATAGTTTCCAAGAAAGTTTTGCGATCTGTGATTTCGTCTGGTATTCTACTTAATATTTTCTTTAATGCTGCCGATTTTTTATTAAGTTCTTGGAAAGATTCTTCTGACCGATTTAATCGATACTCTACGACTAAAAATTCGAATATGTATACTTAGAAACAACGGAAGAAGGTATATACCATCAGCATCTGAAACAGCACCTTGAAGCCGTAATACACTTTCATTCATATTAACTTGCATTTCACCGCGTCTCATAATTCCAACAACGAAGTCATATGTTAATCCTGGATATGAGGCTTCAGCTTTAGTCAAGGCCGCCCGTAAAGTCTGTGAGGCAGACACATCCCTTCTCTCCAGCTAAAACGAAATTTTACTTAGTTTAACCTTTAACAATACCTTAAAAGTCATTTTCGAAGTATATAAATACCTGTGACAAAATCGGGCGTATTAAAACAGGAAGAATTAATGATGTTGCCGGAGTTTCGTCGCCCATTGTCATATTTCTCCAGTATACTTCTAAATTACTACAACTAAATTAAAGCGATTAGTAAACGTAATCGTAAGTAAACCAAAAAATTTCAATAACGTCAATTAATGACAGTTGATTGTCATTTCAATGCCAAAACATCTGTCATTATGTTGCCAGTCGCCGGCCGCAAGATGGCATCTTCTAATTGCAATTTTACTGTTTGAAAGAGGTTCTAGTTAATGTAATGTAATAATTTAGCAGTAGACTGATTAACTATTCAGATATTCAGTCTTCGGTTTAGCCGTTGTCGTTGTCTGAATTTGAATATTTCAATAAATAGCTCCCATTTATGAAACTAAAATCTAAAAAATGGGATTTATTTTTCTTTTATTGGTAACGTTGAAATTTTTCAGAACTGTCAAAATTTGACGTTGACAGTTATGAGTCACAGGATATTGTGCCACTTGTTTACATAAACAGTGTTTTGAGTAAGTCATGTAGTAGAAAGACAGTATTTTTAGAGTAAACTGTTCACTTTGCCTTAAAAATGAGCGAAATACCTTTACAATATGGAGTCATCAAAGGAAATGTGGTAATGACTGATATGTCCAAAGAAAAGTCTCAAAGAACGGCGTTATTTGGATCAATTGTTAAAATTGAGGGTATATTAGGGGATAAAAACCTTTCAGTTAAATTTCTTAAAGATGATGGAAAAACGTGGCAAAACACAATGTTTTGTACAAAGCGAGATTATGTTATACCAGTACGTGAAAAGTTGTGGCCATTTTTAAATGCAATACATTCACCAGAGGCACGAGTAAAGTTAGCAGAGAATAGGACTAGATGTGAAAAGTTATTGAGAATTTCTTTTAACGATACAGTTGGTTTTTCTGATGTTGATCATGTTTATCTTGGTACAGTTAAGTACATTGGAGAAGTTAAAGGTATGGGAAAATGTCTCGGCATACAGTTGCATGTAAGTAATGTTACTGTGATCCATTATCATTTTGTTTTCTAATAATACATTTTTTAGGAAAAGAAACCTGACAATCGTTGCAATGGTTCTTGTGCCGGAGAGCAATATTTCAATTGCTTACCGGGCTATGGACTGTTTACAACTATTGAACGAGTAGCCCCTTACCACGATAACGAAAACATACAACCAAATAAATCAGTAGCAACAAATGAGATAGATGATTTAACAGAAAGAAATATTTCTCGGATTAGTATTAAATTTAAAGATGAAGAAAGTAAACCTGCTCATGAAGAAATAACAACTCGATATTCAGAATACCCTAAAAGAACTTCAGATATAAAAAACCACAACTCAACATATTTCAGAAATTCCATTTCCCTTCAAAATATTCTAGATTCTGGCGAATCAAATACTGTTAACACAAATAATGATTTTGATCAAAACAGTATGATTCAACCAGACAACATTCATTTAGTAAATGGCACCCAAAAAACTACAAATACTGTAAGTAAAATGGTTATTCCGATCAACAAAAACAAATCTGAAATGGACTTAATTGATGTAATTGGTGGCTCTTGGTCTGGTACCACAGACCCTCAGCAGCTACAAGCATTTGCTCATTTAAAAAAGAATTCTGATCATCACAGTGATAAAAATCAAAGGGCTTCTTATAGCAGCACTCTTTCTAAAGGAACGAGAAATAGAAGTACTAATCCATTATCACATTTAATTGAAGGAAGTAAAACGCTACCTCGGAAAAGTAAATTGTTGGAAAACATAAATGGAAGAGATGGCAGCTCAAATTCTGTATCAATTAATGGACAAAGTGGCTTAAGTAAGTTTATCGTAAAATAACTTGTTTTCATGTGTGTCAACGTAAATAAACATTGCCGAGTTTTTGAATAATTTGAATGTAATTGTAGATAATTGCTTTACGATGTGTCACATTTTTATCCTTATATTATTTTGTACAAAATATCTTATTATGCCTTACCTGTTCTTTGTGGCATAATTGTGTCCTCTTTAAGTAAATATATATTACGAAATAATTATTTCTGATTAACTGTGTGATTGCTGTTCTGTGCAGAAGTATCACAATTTTCACGTAAATCGCTTCTCACTTTCATTTCCATTTTATTCACTTCTTACTGCAAGCAGATGTTTCGAGTATAAACCTAAGCAATAAATGTTCCATACTAGTTCAGCACCGTGATTTTAGTTCTGTGTTAATTTCTAATTATAGAACTTCTGTTGCGTATAAATTCTAAATTGTACATGCAGACTTTTTTAGACTGCTATTTTTAAATTTTAGACCAAGAGTGTGAGAAGTGCTTATGGCTTTTTTAATATCCAACAAACTTATTAGTTTTGCAAATTATACACATTTTGTTTGTTAATTCAATGTTGTGCAACAAAATGAAAAATCACGGTCTTAAATTAAACGTCCATGCCAAAAATCCATGCAAAATGAAGAATACAAAGAACAAGAAGACATATGACAACCACATTTATTCTAATAATAATCAAGATGACATATTAAACAATATTCCTTTATTTGTCTTAGAATTAAATGAAAAATTGGATGCTTTGCCTAAATCAACAAATGCAACACCTTCGACGTCGCAAGAACAAGAAAAAATTGTGTATTACGATCCAGATCCAGGAACTACCAACGACTTGAGCGTAGGCTCTTTAGTGGAAGTTTTAAACGACGTTAGTGATGAACCTTTGTATGGAGTTATACGGTGGATGGGTATTGAGTCACAATCCAAGTTTGTCTTAGTTGGTGTGGAGTTAGAAAATGAACAACCACATTTGCCGCTCGTGCTAACAGATGGCATGCATAATGGAGAGCGATTCTTCAAATGTGCCTCTAAAAGAGCTCTTTTTGTGCCTCTTACTCAGTGTCACAGAGATTCCAGGTTTCAGGATGGAATTCCTACGCCTGTTCATCAGTTACCTAATAAAGTATTTGAAAAGGTAAATTTTATGTCTTTTTGATTATATTTTATTCAATTATATATGTATAGTCCGGCATAATATTCCGCTCATTGAGCCTAGGATCCTTTTTTTGGGATGGATCAGTTCCAGTTTTTCTGGCTTTTAATCTTATAAGGCTCTGTGTAACATTGCTCGTTGTGCTATTGCTCTCCACTTGTTTCGATCTTTAACATCTTCTCTCCAGTTGTACGCCTGCATGATTTGTAAATCCCTCATCACCTCATCCATCCACCTCCTCCTCCTTGGGCGTCCTCTGCCTCTTCCCTCGTCCGGCCTCCATTCTGTTATTCTTCTCAGGCGTGTCTTATGTGTCCAAACCATCTCATTCTTTGCGCCTTTATAGACCTTAAAACATCCTCTCCTCACACCCCTTCGAGTATTTCGAAATTCATCCTTCGCCTGCATTCCCCATTGTCCATTTTTTTGCCACCTAATATTTTGCGGTAGATTTTTCTTTCAAACACTCTTAGTTGCTCTTCCTCTTGTTCCGTAAGGCTCATCGTTTCACTTGCATACGTTATAATTGGTCTTATTGGTTTGTATATTCTCAGTTTTGTCTTGGCGTTCACTATTTTATTTTTTAAAACTGATTTATTTGCAAAGCACGCTCTGTTCGCAACTTGTATTTTTTCATTGATTTAATCTTCAGTTCCCTTTCCTATCCTCACACCCAAATATTGCAACGATGTTTCCTGGTCGGACATCAATTACGTAACGATATCGGATCGGTTTTGTTGAAAGTATTCAACGACATTTCTAGGTGACACTCTGGAGCCAGATATACTGCGTGCTCTTTCGATTTTGGTATCGGTATCTGGTACGCTAGGCTAATTGGATCGTTATCTTACTAACGATATAACGGGGTTGCATCTAGTCAGGTCAGGATCGTCGATAATACCCTTTGCTCAATAGTCGAAGAAGGGAGGGTTTGTTATTGCTTACTAAACGGTGAATTATAAAACATAAACAAATTAAAAGGGTTTCTATTAATATAACTTTTTACATTTTAAATGGGAAATTAAACGGATATTTACAGGAATATATACACATGAAAAATAAATGAGAAATTCTGGTATTAAAATCAGGGCGGTACTATAACCGGTTTCTCGAGTGAGTAGCGCACGAGATCTGGACTAGATGCCTAGCTCGTGGACTATTCCCTCGAGATCAGCTATCACTTGAATATGGGCAGCCTCGTCATATGATTAACTGTTCCGGATACTTGCGGTTTCGTAATAGCGCCTCTAGTGCGACCGGTCGGGGTTTCAAGTCTGTGATGTACGTTAGAACACCTAGGGTGTAATCCCGTGCGAGACAGGTTTATTAGTTGACGTGCACAAGCTTTATAACTGACGGAACCACCCCAGGACATATGCAGATTATTGTAGAAACCCTCCGCTGCACATCGACAAGGCTGTGTAATCCGCTGCAATGAATGCAAACTATGTAGGTTTCTACTTTCCTGCACCTGTACTAGTAAATGGACCAAGTCAGCTACACTTCCGCTGCAAGTCAACTAACTCCAGTCTTGTTAACTTAATTATTAGTCCCTTCGGCTTCGATAATTAAGTACTAGCGATGAAGATTTGGGTATTTATTCTTTTGAGAATAAATCAGATACGGGAATGAACAGAAAATCACACGCCGTGAATTAAACTCATTCAATCGGGCTGTCGGTTAATATTTATCGGACGCGGGTGGAGAGAATTCTACCTCGGAAATCGGTGAAGAAGATTCTTCCTGGACCTCTGCTGTGTGACTCCTTTTATAGCCACTTGGATAGGTTCGGCGGTCAGGCTTGCTTTCCTACCATCGAAACGCGTGACGTGCCACCACCACTCTTCTCATGCTCTTGTTTATTTATGATCGTGACGTAGCGGCTTGCTTTTCTCTCTTCATCTCGATATGCCACGGCTCTCGCTCCGTGACGCGGCTGCAATAGAGAGAACAATTATGAGTGCTAATCCAAGTCTGTTGGATGTTGGATGTAACCAGCATTCCAATTATGCATTGTTACAATATTTAAATGTTTCTAATTCATCGAAATCACAGTTATCTTAATTTTATTTCCTCCCCTTTGCTTCGTCCAGTTTATTTGCATATACTTTGTTTTTCTTCGTTTATTTCTAGCCCAATCTCTCTGGCCGACAATGAGTCTCCTTATCTCGCCCCTAAGTTGAATTCAAACTTCTATGTGCCTCCTACTACTGTTCTTACTGCTGCTTCGGATCCTTGCATTGTGAGTTGTGACACGTTTATTTCCATTTCTTTCATTATTTGAAGTAATCTCTCTGTTTATCGAGTCAAATAGTTACCCTTTAATTTGACATTGATTTAGTTACAGTGTAGTTTAGCAGTTACTTACATCTGTGGAACTTATACTGAATTTGACCAATCTGGTCTAAATACTGAATATCTGGTTTTTGGCAATTCAGGCGTATAGACTTTTTCACGGAAGAACGGACAAATTTATTATCAAGTTTTCTCAATGATAATGATGCCATACATCAAATGCGGTTCAAGTGATGTAAGATCGAGCTAGAGAACTATCAAAGACACACGGCTGACACTGAAAAGTTCACGTTGCTTAGCATCTGCTGTATGCTTACAAAAGCTGGGGTCACTTTCCGTTCTCCCATGAAACAAGTAATATAGCGAAACTTCTATTTTCCCTGAATATTATAAATTATCCAAAAATCTTCAGGCACTTAGATTTGATCCATCTTATTGGTTGATGAAACGATGAATCAAGTCCAGACAAACATATTGCTTCAGCTTCCAACAGAAAAATGTGAAGCATTACAGTTTGCAATATTTTAAATTACATTTGATCAGTGTACGAAGAGCCAGAGTAGCTTATTATTTGTTGATCATTAATTATACCCTACTAATGCAAAGACCGATGCCCTTTTACTCCAAGCATGTGGTAAAGAATATCATCATAAGGTTCTCAGTCCGAAGACTGGTTGGACGCGTACCTCCATTCTTTTCTATCCTGAGCTAACCTACGCATTTCCCTAAAAGTAGAACATCCTACATCCCTAACTATTTGAGAGCAGTAGTCTAATCTAGGCCTACCCCTACCTCTTTTTATTCCTATCTCTGACTCTAGTATGTCGCGAACTATTCCTTCGTGTCTTAGAAGGTGTCCTACCATCCTATCTCTCCTACTCTTTATTGTCTTCCATACCTTTCGCTTTTCCCCAACTCTTTCTAATACTTCCCTATTGCTAACCTTATCTATCCACGGTATCTTCATCATGCGTCTGAAGCACCACATTTCAAACGCTTCTACTCTTTTTCGATCCGCTTCTCCTATTGTCCAAGTTTCGCACCCGTATAATGCCGTACTCCATACATACGACTTTAAGAGTCTCTTCCTAGTCTCTATATTAACCGTTCTCGAACATAACAGTTGTTTCTTTTTGTTAAACGCAACTCGGCCCTGCGCTATTCTTTGTTTTATATCTTTAGTGCTCCTACCGTCTTGAGTTATTTTACTTCCTAAATAGCAAAAATCCGCGACCTCCTCTATCTTCTCATTTCCTATTTGTATGTCAACTTTAGTTCTATTTTCGCATGAACTCTTATATATCCTGCTTACAAATGATGTTGCCTTAGCTATTATGCGATCACAAAAACCAGAAAAATAATTTAATTGCGGTATTCAATATGTCTCATTCAGAGGAACAGCAAATTAACCTTATTGGTAACAATATTGAAAATTAGAACGTACTGTATGTACGTGCCCTATGTGTAAAATAAAATTTTCAGGAATGCCCCGTCATCCCTGGTTCAGTTGCTCCTTTGTGCATGCCCACTGAGGAGGATGTGGAAGCAGTGTGTGGAAAGCTGCGTGGTATACAAGGTCATCACAACTCATGTTACTTAGATGTTACTTTATTTTCCATGTTTACTTACACTGCAGTATTTGACAGCCTCTTGTTTAGGCCCAAAGGTCCTGACGATATTCCACATTACGAAGAAGTACGTTTTCTAATTATTTTTATAAAAGTATAGCCTGAATTTGATGTTATATATAAATTGTAGGTGCAGCGGGTGCTAAGGGAAGAAATAGTCAATCCTTTGCGTAAAAATTTATTCGTTAGTGCAGATCGTGTGATGAACTTGCGCAGACTTCTGGATCAGTTGAGTTCGGTGTCAGGTTTGACTAGTGAGGAGAAAGATCCAGAGGAGTTCCTGCATTCTTTATTGGCTCAAATTTTAAAAGCCGAACCATTTTTAAAATTAAATTCTGGCCAAGAAGCTTATCATTATCAATTGTTTGTTGAAAAGGACGATGGGTTGACTTTACCTACAGTGCAGCAATTATTTGAACAAAGTTTTCTTACAAGTGATATTAAATTAAAGGAAGTTCCGTCTTGTTTGATAATCCAGATGCCTAGGTTTGGAAAAAGCTATAAGATGTATCCCAGAATATTGCCTTCACAGCTGCTGGATGTTACGGATGTAATAGAAGATTGTAAGTAACTTTCAAAATTTAACGTATTCTTTATAAAGCATGCACCGCCAAAAATTAGGTCTTGCAAATGTTGAGTTCATTGCAACAGAAATTAATTTAATTTGGTAAAAATGACTGACTGATAAGATGCTATTATCAATGCTGTATTGCTAAGATTGCTCGGTTTTCTTGATTGCTAATAATCCTTCCCATTTTGGAACACAACTGCATATACATGGCTTTTGTTATTCGATTATCGTTGATCTTTGAATCGAACATTTGCAGGAATAATTTCCTGATAAGGCGTACAGTTTTGCAAAGTCCGGATGTGGGTGATCAGAAAAGTGTTCTCTTGCCGTTTTGTAGCTCCTCGTCAGTGTACGGTCTGTGGAAAACTAGCAAAATGGGAATGCCGTCAGTGTTTAGGAGAATGTGGAGTTGGTTTAGAAAGTATCGCCTTTTGTGCAAAATGTATAGAGAAAGCCCATTGCCACGAACGCAGAATTGCTCACAGTCCAAGACAGCTACATGTATCACAAGATTTTGCTATTATGGAAAATCATTGCTCACCCCCTAGACTTTTCATGGAATTGTTTGCCGTTATTTGCATAGAAACTTCTCATTATGTTGCATTTGTAAAGTGCGGAGTAGGACATGAGGCACCTTGGTGCTTCTTTGATTCAATGGCTGATAGAAGAGGTATGTAACTTTTATCTATACATATAAATAAAATTGAAGTGTCTGTCTGTGATTTCGAAATAAATGCTTTTTTCTAAGCTCATATGATTCTTCGCACGTTACCAAAACATAAAATCGCATTTTTCAATTTTTTGTCTGTCTGTCTGTTTGTTTTCACCGGGCCAATCTCAGAAATGGTTGAACCGAATTTGATGAGACTTTCATTATCAGGTAAAGGACTTTTCAGAGATTAATCTAGACTACTTTTTATTTCGGAAATATTCAGGTTTCCTGTGTAGAAATTGAAAAAAAATTAGAAATTAGGAGTCACGCGCGTACTGTGAACACATGTTACGTGCCATATACATTAAATAAATAAATAAATAAATAAATAAAATAAATAAATAAAAATTAGTAAATAAATAAATAAATAAATAAATAAATATAAATATTTGCCATTGTGCTTCTTTCTTTGGGGCAGTAACGTGTGCCGGGTACCGCTACATATTATAAAAATTAGTGATTCAACGATTACGATTACGATTAATTCACGAATATTGCTGTTCAACGATTAACCGTAATCGTGAATTCCTGTAGGGTTATTTGACGGTTATTTACAAGATCATTCTGGAAATTTAAGTGCCATAAATTTTGACTACTAAAATAAAAAAAATTAAATTTTATATTCCTCGTCTTTAAAAACAGGTCAGATATTTTTATTTTATTTAGATTTTGTTATACAAGCTGAGTTTGTTAGAGAATTTAAAATTTATTTGTTATCTTGTTAAGTTTTAACTTTTAAGTATTATTTTTGTAATTTTTATGAATTTTGTTATTAACTTTATTTAACTTATTTTGAAGAATAAACGAAAAAAGTTTATTGTGCTTTCTTTTTTCAGTTCATTTTAGATAACTGTAACCGTAATCGTATCGTACGGTTATTACTTTATTAATCGTAACCTTAATCGTAGTCATAAAACCCGGAACCGTTCAATCACTAATAAAAATCAATATTTGTTTGTTCGTATTGCATGTGCTGCCATACCGTTCATCCCATTGCGATAAAACTTAGTCAACTTATTGCTCGCACTTGCGCGAAGGTTATAGGCATAGTACAATTAACTTACAGTAGGTGGCGCGCGTGTCATACCGGGAAATGTATTTGAAAGAACATTTCTGCAATTCTATAATATTTTTCCTTTCAACATAATTTAAAAATTGACAATTGGCAATTGACAATCGGCAAGAGGTGGCGCGCGTCGTACCGGGAAATGTATTTGAAAGAATATTTCTGCAATTCTACAATATCTTTTTTCCTTTCAACATAATTTAAAAATTGCAGCAAACGTCAAACGGCAGCAACGCGCCGGGTACCAGCTAGTAGTCAATAAGTAGGTTACAAATGGTTATTAAAAATTGCTAAGTGAGACACGAACTTGCAAACCATTTATTATACACAGTGTCCCACTTAACTTGTTTAGTATGGGGAACTTTTAAACCGCGGTAGTTACAAGGGTGCTCAAATGGGAAAAAAGATTGCTTATTATAATTGTAATTTATCAGTACCAAGACAACTTCGGAAACTATATCTGTTTCTGAGAAAATCGTGAAAAAGTGAAAATGGCCGAAATATTGTTTTTGTTCTAGAGCCCTTATTTGTTGATATTTTGATATGAAATTTTAAACCAAGTTATGGTTGAAAATTCTCAACAGGTCGGTGGTATCAATTTTTATACAGGGTGTTTAATTTAAGCGTACCAGAGGTTAAGTTTGTTTTTTCTTATGGCCGCCATATTGGTACTGGACATATTCGAGTAGACGGTTTCAAGAGCTTTTCAACCATGTATAATAGTCCGCATAAAAACCTTTAGTTAACAACGGGGTTAACAATGAAAATCGAAAAATTTGCCTCTAAAATGTAACAGTCCATTAAGAATGCCACAGCTTCTCTTATCTAGTTAAATAATTGTTCAAAAAGTCCTCTGTCAGCATCTAAACAGTTTCTGCATCGAGTTTCCACCGAGTTGACCACATTTATCAAAAATTGAGGAGGAAGTTCTCTAAGAGCGGTCACTGCAGTTGCCCGAAGAGCATGCTGATTTTCATATTCTTGACTGTATACGTGATTTTTATGTAACCCCACAAGAAAGAATCTAGGGGTGTTAAGTCCGGGGAGCGAGCTGGCCAGTGTATTGATCCTGTATTCCCTGTGTATTAAAAATACGTTGGGTGTAACTTATTACTATCATAAATTTGAAACATACTTATCCATTTCTCACCAAATAAATTGTTTAGATACTGACGAACCATATGTGTATTGTGAGGAGGTGCACCATCCTGCTGCAACCAAACATTCTGAACTACATTTACCTGCGATAATTAAGTTGTCTTATTTAATTGTTGTCATAATAAACATAATGCTTTGTTTTCCATAGCTTGCTAGAGAAGAGAAATGTGGCATTCTTAGTGGACTGTTAATTTTTAAGGGAAAATTTTTCGATTTTCATTGTTAACTAAAGATTTTTATGCGGACTATTATACACGGTTGAAAAGCTCTTGAAACCGTCTACTCGAATATGACCAGTACCAATATGGCGGCCATAAGAAAAACCAAACTTAAACTCTGGTACGCTTAAATTAAATACCCTGTATAAAAATTGATACCACCGGCCTATTGAGAATTTTCAAGCATCTTGCTTTAAAATTTCGGATCAAAATGTCAACAAATAAGGGCTCTAGAACAAAAAGAATATTTCGGCCATTTTCACTTTTTCCCAATTTTCTCAGAAACAGAAATAATTTCCGAAGTTGTCTTGGTACTGCTAAATTACAATTATAATAAGCAACATTTTTTCCCATTTGAGCACTGTAATGATCCCCCCCCCAACCCCCTAATAAATAATAAAAGTAATATAAATTTTGCCCAAATCTTAATAATTTCCCATTAAATTGAATAAAACCAAAAAAACGCAAATGAACAATAAAAATCTCAAATTACCAAAAAAAAAACCTAAGAGCCACGTGATCGTCTTTACCTACGTTGTGTTTATATTAAATTAGAAGTTCGAATACAAAGAGTTGACACAAAGGGGTGAGAATGCCGGTGTTATAAATTAAAGAATGGAAGTTCTCAAAACTATTTTATTACAATTATTATTAAATGAAATAATGCCGCAAACGAATAATAGTAACGTGCATAAAACCGCCACCGCAATCCATTACCAGAGACAGGGTAAGTTGTGCTGAGGGGGAAGAGGGCGTTTCATCTCAAAACAAACACTTCTGCATTCAAAACAGAAGAAATGTGTTAATAAAGGGGACAACCCAGGTCACCAGATACCGCTAATCAAGGGCCTGCACAATACAGTTCAGTGCCTTTCGCACTGCCACGCTGGAAAATGTTAGTGTACTACATCAAGGCTCAATCACACATACTCTGGTTGGATTATGATGTAAATGCCATACACAATCACTAAATAATTCGGTCACGACACAAGTACATATTACCCTAATGATGAATTTATAAAAGTCAAACAAAGATGGAATTATTGTTAAGGAGTAAAAAATGAGCACTAAGTTACATTATAAATTTGAGTAGATATAAATTTAAACTGAACTGTCGGAGAATTAAAATGAACGAGAGTGAAAACTGCAATAAATTAAATCATGCGTAAATTTGAACTCAACAAAATAAATATAGGTAAATGAAAGAATTGATCCTCGTTTAATACTACACATATAAATAACATAAATAGCATAAAAGTTCCTACCTGTGAAACACAATTTAACACTCACAATTTGAGTAACAAAGGAAATAATAGTTACAATTTTCTATGTACGTGAACGCTGTTCGGTAGTTTAACCAAGAATGTCCTTAAAATGCGTCCCTTTTTCTTAGTTTGCGGGTTAATTCCCCTACTCTGGTCTAGTATTTGTTTTTTCACTGCATTCTCAGCTGTGTTTACGTCTGGCTTCCACCCTCGAGGTCGTGGGATCGTGACCCCTAGAGCTGGATCATTACAGACGCCCCCAAGTGTTTATGGTCAGATGTGAAGCAGAAGGATCAAAAACACTTCCAGGATGATCAGCTCTGAAGCGATCTCCTCTTGTGGTGTTGGTGTGCAGCGACCCTTAGTGGCGGAGACTGCGATAATCTTCTCTGATGATGGAATGTGCATGGTTGTGCGCCCTCTCTCTCTCTCTCTCTCCCTCTCTTTTCCCCTGTCTCTGGTTGGTGCAGTGGTGGACAGCGAGCAGACTGCCGTTCCGTCAGTTAGCTGTGGGTTTTGGCATCATCCTTCGGCAATGCGGGTCCCAGCCACAGGAAAACAGAAGGGTATTAATAAATCGGTTGATAATAAAGTTTCAAATTGTTGATATTGTAATTTCCTTTCTTACTGCCAGTAGTCGGATCCATGAGTGTGTAGACATTGGGAAAAGGTATTGCGGTAATCTTATAAGGGCCGGAGTAAAGGGGACAGAATTTAGAGATAATTTTATTGGAAGCATCAGATACTGGGTTTTCGCGCAATAGTACAAAGTCATTAATCTTCAGTTGGTCATGATAAGTTTTGGTATGTTTAGTTCGTTGTTCTGCGGCATGTTTCAAGTTTTGTCTGACTTCCTGGTGAATCGGATCTAGTGATTTTGGGGGTACTTGAGGTAACAAAGAAGAGATGAGCTTAGATAGAGGGTTAGGGGGGTTATGTCCAGACAAAATTTCATACGGAGAGTAACCTGTACTGATATGAGGTGTGACATTAAAAAGGAGTTCTATTTTGGGGATTTGGTGGCTCCACCCACTGTGAGAATGGTGGCAATAGGTCCTAAACAAGCGACTTAATTCTTTCATGACCCGTTCGGTGGGGTTAGAGGCCGGGTGTCGTATAGAAGAAAACGTGGGTTTAATATTATTTTCTAATAGCATGGTTTGCCATTTCTTGGAAGCAAATTGTGTACCATGATCACTTAAAACCACCTTAGGTTTAATGATTTTCGAGAAATCGTTGATAATTTTGGTGGCTGAAATTTTTGCTTGCGCCCTTCGAAGGGGATATAACTTCACAAACTTCGTAAAAGCATCGATAACCACTAAAATATACGACACTCGAAATCTACTTTCGGGTAAGGGGCCATAGTAATCCACGGTAATTAAATCACCAGGGTTTTCCACCAATACGGCATTTGGTGTTCCAATTAACTGACGCTGTGGGTATTTAGACTTTTGGCAGATTTCACAGGAACGTATGATGAGTTTGATTTTTTTTCTCATCTTTGGGAAATAAAAATTCGGCTTCAAAATAGAGTAAATTTTGGTGATACCAAAATGTCCAAACTGTTGATGATAACTATTAACTATAAGCTTTACTAAATTTTCGGGGAGAGCTATACGTGCTTTATTTTCTTTTTCATTATGATACAGTAAGATATCGGTATGGAATTGAAAATTATTTTGTAGTTTCTTAAAATCATTATTAACGAAGGTACTTGAGTTTAGTTTATACTGGAGTATGGGTGAGAGAAATTCATCGTTTTGTTGGTGCAGCTTTAAAGATTGTAAGGCTGTGCGCATTTCTTTAAAATTGTCGATTTCGAATAAGCCAATCAGGAGATTCTTACAGAGGCTGGCCACAAGAGGGCGTTTGTCGTGTGATAACGGAGAATTTATTAATGTAGGTGGAAAGCGGGAAAGGGTGTCAGGAACGGTATTATCCCGTCCTCGAATGTGTTCGATTTCGAAATCAAACTCGTTCATGAATAACGTCCATCGAGTCAACCTCTCATTTAACAAACGGCATTGTTTCAGGAATTTAAGGGCGTAATGGTCAGTCCGGATAATGAGCTTATAACCTGAAATGATGGTGCGAAATTTCTCTAAGCCGAAAATTATAGCCAATAATTCCTTCTCGGTCACGGTGTACATTAATTCCGGGCCATGTAACACTCTGCTAGCGAAACCTACAACCGCATGCTGCTGATGAATATTTTCGTCCAATATTTGATATAATTCCGCACCTAACGCTACACCAGAACTATCGGTTTGTAAATAAAAAGTTTTCTTGTAGTCGGGGAATTTTAACACTACAGTTTGCAAGAAAAGTTTCTTAGTTTCGTCAAAAGCCGCCTGTTCTGTTTCACCCCACTCCCATTTGACACCTTTCTTTAGAAGACGTGTTAGAGGAAACATTCTAGCACTGTATTTGTCCGAAAATCGTCTGTAATAGGAACACAAACCGAGAAAACCGCGGAGATGTTTAACACATTGTGGTACCGGGAATCCGTTTATGGAATGGAGTTTTTCGGGATCCGTGGCAATACCGTTTTTTGTGAGAATATGACCCAAAAACTTCACCTCTTCCTGTACAAAAAAAGTTTTGTCTAAATTTATTGTCAAGTTCGCTTCGGATAATTTACTCAAAACGGTGTGGAGATGGTACAGGTGCTTTTCGAATGTGTCAGAAATTACAAACAAGTCGTCAATATAATTTACAACATATTCGCGCACTTCAGGGCCCAAAATGACATCCATCGCTCGGCTAAAAGAACCTACTGCAGTTTTCAGCCCAAACGGTAGAACTTGATATGTGTAGGACTTCCCATTAAACAAAAATGCAGTGTATTGTGTACTATGGGGGTGTAAAGGAATTTGCCAGTAAGATGATCGGAGGTCAATGGTTGTCATAAATTTTATAGTTTGTAGCGAGTGGAATATATCTTCAGGGGCTCGAGGGGATTCTGTATCTGCTATCATTCGTCGATTTATCCAACGCGCGTCAAGGCAAACACGAACACCACCGTCCTTTTTTCGCAGGACTGTCATCGGGCTAGCAAACGGTGAAGATTAGCGCTTTATTACACCTAGGCGTAACATGGTCTGCAAAGTTTTTTCCACTTCTTCACGCATACTATAAGGCAGTGGGTAAGGTCGCCGAATGAAAGGTGTCGGGTGATGTAACTTTATCTGATGGACGTACTTATTAGTCCATCCTGGTAACTCATTAAACACATGCTGAAATTTGGTTAACGTTTCTAACAGACGTCTTTTGTATACTACGTTGATATGGGCGATACTGTGGACTTTCTGGGACAACTCTTCATGGGTCGCAGCGGTCTTAGAAAAATCGACAACGCTTCGTAATGGAAGTTCAAAGTTAGTGGAAGTAACGCAATGAATATTTTGGTTTTCTTGTTCTACACGCCCATATAAATAAAAGGGTACATGAAAAGTGTTAATATTAGGTTGTATAATTAGATGGCTTCCGGGTAAATCGATTACAGCGTTTATCTGCGATAACCAATCGTTTCCAAGTATGACTGGACGAACTAAATGTTTGACAACTAAAAAACCTGTAGAAAATAGATATTGTATACCGGGTATACTGAAATGTAACCAAGTTTGTACCTTAACGCGACTACTCTGCTGACCCATCGCACCGCGCAGGTGGGTAGACGTAACAGGCAAAATTTTCACTGTGTTTTTGCTCTGAATGCCTTCAAATACTTCCTCATTTATGCAGGTCACCTCGCTACCGGTATCAACTAATACGATCAAATCTAAATTGAGGCAACTAATATTAATATGTGGTAATGTACGAAACTTTGTATCGGGAATTGGGTCTGAAGAATACTGCAAAGTGAAGATGCGAAAATCGTTCTCAGGGTCATACAGAAAAAAATAACAATAATTAGGAATACGGCCTGTGATAGGAACGAGTTGTAACGGTTCTGATATGCCACGCCCCCACTTCCCTAACCCTTCTCCTACTTTCCACCCCATCTGTTCAAGAATTTTAACCCCTTTAGGGTAGAGGAGTACTAGATTTTGCTTATCTACGGGATTGGCGACTGTGATTTTATGGACTGGTTGAGCAAAACAGTATTGATGATCGACTTGTTCTGAAATACTCGTGGCATTGTGAGGCACAAAAGAAATTAATGGATATTTTTGTAACGGTGTTACGGAGGTGATAGAAGAACACGGGGGTTGAGCGTACCTCCTTAGTTGTCCCCCTGTTCGTTTCCCGAGACACTCTTGGGCGAACAGCAACAGCAGGTGGAGCAATTACCTTTTTGTGGGGATCTCGGGGCAGTAGTTCTAGTTCTGCTTTGTAAGGAGATTTCCCAACGAGGTTCTCTTTGCATTTTATAAAAAATATGCTCGCCTTCTTAATAAGGTGATAAAATTGGCAAAAAGTTTATACTTCGATAAATTGATTCGAGAGTCGACAAATGTGTCCAAGACTGCATGGTCCGTCATTCGGAGTGAGACTGGTGGTGCGAGCATGTTTGCTCCGATATCACTCAGAACTTCTGAAAATGTGGTCACGGATCCTGAACTGCTTGCCGAAATGTTTAATGAACATTTTTTGCAGAACACTGATGGAAGTTGCGGCGGAGATGTTGTCCCTGTGTCGCCTAATAGTGGCACATTCTTTGTTGATCCTGTTGATGAGGGCGAGGTGACTAGTATCGTTCGGAGATTGAGGAACACTAAGTCGACGGGCATTGACGATATACCTTCTGTTGTATATAAGAGAGCTTCAGCATTATTGGTGCCCATTATAACCAATATTATCAATTGCTCCTTTTCCGCTGGTTATGTGCCGTACCAACTCAAGATTGCGAAGGTCACTCCTATATTTAAAAAGGGTTCCATTGGCGACATTTCTAATTACAGGCCAATTTCGTTGTTGAATACGCTCTCAAAAATAGTGGAAGTTGCAATCCACAGCCGATTACTATGTTTTTTGGATTCTTGTGGTGTCTATTCGTCATCTCAGCATGGTTTTAGGGTTGGGCATTCTACGGAGACGGCAATTTATTCATTTCTAAGCACAATTTATGACTGTAAAAATAACAGCACACCTTGTGCAGCGCTTGTGTGTGACTTATCTAAGGCATTTGATAGGGTCAATCATGGGACTCTCCTTTCCAAGTTGGAAAATTAT
Organism: Xestobium rufovillosum; assembly: GCA_963966045.1. NCBI lineage: Eukaryota > Metazoa > Arthropoda > Insecta > Coleoptera > Ptinidae > Xestobium > Xestobium rufovillosum. The sequence continues at coordinate 17,902,264 of OZ014499.1, read as the reverse complement.
GGCATTAGAGGTGTAGGCTTGAGCTGGTTTAGATCATACCTGGATGGCAGGTGTCAGTATGTGTCGGTGGAGGGGCTCAATGATAGGAATGAGGTTCTACCATATAGATCAGATTTTAGGGACATAAGTTGCGGGGTGCCTCAGGGATCTGTATTGGGACCCCTATTATTTAATGTGTATGTTAATGATTTGCCCTTGTCGACGTCCCATAGGATTGTGATGTATGCTGATGATATTACTTGCATTGTAACTGGACCCAATCATGATGCGCTGTGGGTAAATTTGCAGTCCGCGGTGAATGATTTGTGTGCTTGGTTTCTGAGAAATGACCTAACTTTGAATGTATCCAAAACAGGCATTCTGGTGTTCTCTGATGTTCCGGGTAGTGGTCGTGAAGCTGTTATGCTTGAGCAACAGCACATGTCGGTCGTTGATAATTGTAGATTTCTTGGACTGCACATTGATACTAATCTTACTTTTGGGGATCACTTACTTCACCTAAATAAAAGGTTACGTTCGGCAAATTATTCGATCAGTTACTTTAAATCAATTGTACCGCAATTCACATTGCTCACCATTTACTATTCTTATTTTTATTCACTGATGTCTTATGGCATTCAGTTTTGGGGTCATTTGCCCTTACATAAACAAATCTTTAAGACTCAAAAAAGAGCCATACGTATAATTTGCAACTTATCGCCTAGAACATCATGCAGATCCTACTTTAAGCAATTGAGGATATTGCCTATGCCTGCAGTCTATATATATTTTTTACTGAAGTATGTTTACATGCATAAGAATGAGTATCGAAGTTCAAGTGCTGAGCATGCGTACGTACTGAGACGAGATCTGTTGAGACCAGCATTTCCATCCTCAACAGCTTACTTGAAAAGTCCATTTTATAATGGCCTTATTCTTTTTAATCAGCTTCCAACGCACATTAAAGACTGTTCAACTTTGATTGCATTTAAGTGTTCACTGAAGTTACTGCTATGTGATGGATGTCCATATTCTCTTGAGGAGTTTGTGGGCTGCTTGGCTGGTGTCTGATCGGATTTTATGTTGCTGTATTAATGTCGCCGTGTGCGTTGTGTATTATTATTGTATTAGTATATTAGTGTATTAGAGTATTAGTGTATTAGTTATAAGGTTATGTTGTTGTATTAATGTCACCATGTGCGTTATGTATTAGTTTCTTTGTATGTATGCTGAAGGCTGTCTGTACACCGTGAAAGGTTATTTATGACAATAAACATCTATCTATCTATCTATCTATCTAGTTTCTATATTGTTTACCATTGGTGGTGGTACAGCCGTATATTTATATTTAGATTTTACACACGGGTTACTCTCAGTGTGAATTCTCTTACTGGGGATGGCACTTTGGCGTTCTAAGAACTCCAAAGCACCTGCGAAAGTACGGTCTGGGTGGACGGTCCAAAGAGACTGGATGAATGGGGGAAACTGCTGCATAATATCGGCAACGATAACAGCTTCCGGTGGACAAACAGTTAAAGTTTGCATTTCGTTCACCTGTTTCACGAAATACTCGGACATGGAATATCGTTTAGTAGAGTCATAACGCTTTGTCAAAATACTTAAGCGGGTTTGTTGCTGTTTACTATCAGACCAGAAATGGGATAAGAAATCAGTTTTAAATTGTTCATAAGAGGTCCAAGACCCTTCGCGCAGAGCAGCCCACTCGGCGGGGAACCTAGCGAGACAATCTACGGCAAAAGTTACCTTATCCTCAGAAGGACACCGGATTTGGGTGAGGTATTTTTCGACCTTTGACAGAAAAGTTACTGGGTTAATTTCGCCGAGCCCTCGGAAGACAGGACGCTCAAGAGAAGGTAACGGGGGATTACGAGTTTGGTTACTTAGTGCTAAAGCAACTTGTGCCCAGTCAGTGCCTATTTGGGAAGTAGGTTGTGGGACAGTAGAAGTAGTATTTTCATACCTATTTCCGACGGTGACATCAGGTGCTTCCCGGGATGGTGACAAAAGTTGTGGCGGCGACTGGTAAGTAATTACGGGGTTAGGTGAGAGGACACTCAATCCGACTACTGGTACCATATTTGCGACAGTCTCCGCCGATTTACTAACTCCTCCTGTGTCCTGCCTGGTAATTTCGTAGAATGCCTTTCCTAGAACTTTCTGTTGATGGCCCAACGCTTGTAACAGTTCCGACTGCTGTCTGAGAAGTTGCCCCATTTGTCTGAAATCCATAGGCGGGACTTCGGTCTCCCCGACACCCATGTTCTCCGCGTCTCCAGTAGTGGGTTGTTGGTCGAATTCCGCCATCTTGTGAAACACGATGTACCTGTGAAACACAATTTAACCAGTAACAATTCTTAATACTTTGTCTAAACAAACAACCTGCATTCAACGGATGCGTCAACTTTCCTTTGTATCCTGGTCACGGCACCAAATGTAATGATCCCCCCCCCCAACCCCCTAATAAATAATAAAAGTAATATAAATTTTGCCCAAATCTTAATAATTTCCCATTAAATTGAATAAAACCAAAAAAACGCAAATGAACAATAAAAATCTCAAATTACCAAAAAAAAACCTAAGAGCCACGTGATCGTCTTTACCTACATTGTGTTTATATTAAATTAGAAGTTCGAATACAAAGAGTTGACACAAAGGGGTGAGAATGCCGGTGTTATAAATTAAAGAATGGAAGTTCTCAAAACTATTTTATTACAATTATTATTAAATGAAATAATGCCGCAAACGAATAATAGTAACGTGCATAAAACCGCCACCGCAATCCATTACCAGAGACAGGGTAAGTTGTGCTGAGGGGGAAGAGGGCGTTTCATCTCAAAACAAACACTTCTGCATTCAAAACAGAAGAAATGTGTTAATAAAGGGGACAACCCAGGTCACCGGATACCGCTAATCAAGGGCCTGCACAATACAGTTCAGTGCCTTTCGCACTGCCACGCTGGAAAATGTTAGTGTACTACATCAAGGCTCAATCACACATACTCTGGTTGGATTATGATGTAAATGCCATACACAATCACTAAATAATTCGGTCACGACACAAGTACATATTACCCTAATGATGAATTTATAAAAGACAAACAAAGATGGAATTATTGTTAAGGAGTAAAAAATGAGCACTAAGTTACATTATAAATTTGAGTAGATATAAATTTAAACTGAACTGTCGGAGAATTAAAATGAACGAGAGTGAAAACTGCAATAAATTAAATCATGCGTAAATTTGAACTCAACAAAATAAATATAGGTAAATCAAAGAATTGATCCTCGTTTAATACTACACATATAAATAACAAATAGCATAAAAGTTCCTACCTGTGAAACACAATTTAACACTCACAATTTGAGTAACAAAGGAAATAATAGTTACAATTTTTTATGTACGTGAACGCTGTTCGGTAGGTTAACCAAGAATGACCTTAAAATGCGTGACCCCTAGAGCTGGATCATTACAGCACCCTTATAACTACCGCGGTTTAAAAGTCCCCCATACTAAACAAGTTAAGTGGGACACTGTGTATATGCAGTTTAATAATAATAATAATAATAATAATAATTTACGACTTTATTAAGAAATTATCATTATAACAAAATAACATAAACACAAAATTTCAAAGTTTCTCAACATAATTCCCACCAATACTGATATACATATCCTTTATTATCCCTCTATCAGTGCCACGACACCTGCAACATAGAAGTCATTGTCTCAGCCTTTTGCGGAACATTTTCCAAAAATTCAAATGATCATTATGCTAATGATCATTAGCAAATCCAGTCGAGTATACAGCTTTGTGGAACAAAAATTTCCCACAATAAACAGTAAGCATGTCCTTAGGAATATCCTTTACGGGAAGGTCTTCTGCTCACAACAGCGCTTTCATCAAAAAGGAATAATGCTGTTACTTAGTGACACCTTTAGAAACTAGTAGCTACCATTTTTAGCTATCTCACATCACTCTGAGTCTCAGAGTCTGAGATCTATTTACTGAGTTTACCCCTTTCTTAAAAGAATATATAGCATGTAGGTAGTTCTAAAAGCGTTTTTGCGTTTTGTAGGAGAGAAAAATGGATACAACATCCCAGAAATGGTAGCTTGTCCAGATATTTCAAAATGGTTGAGTGATGAACAGAGCTGCAGGGCACTTCACGAAACCAGTCCATTAGATAGGTTTTTACCAGAGCATGCTAGACGCCTGCTATGCGATGCTTATATTTGTATGTATCAGAGCCCTGATGTTATGATGTATAGATAATTAAGTTCCAATTCTACGTGCTGTTACTAATTTTTTTGACTGACAATTATTTTTAACCTTATTTAAGGCGCAAATTGTGCTTCCATTGTATTTATTTCGGTGATGACACTCAAACGGTATTTTTTTATAGTATTTACTTTTGTTTATCGTGTTGAATATGTTGTATATTTCTTTTGTTTGTAGTTTTGCACATTTATTAATAGAAAACTGCGGTTTTGTTAATTGAACAAAAATTATTTCTGCACTAGAAGGCAAAATAAAAATATCTAATACAGTTATGATATTGCATTTTCATAAATTATTTCATAAATTTTATTGCAATAAAAGTTTATAGATTTTCATGACCAAGTAACTAGTTTTAAAGAGTTGAAATGTTTCATATTATATAGAACAATTAAATGCGTAATTTCATTTGAGTTCGGTGTGTGACGAAAATACATAAAGCATTTTTACGATAACGATGAGATGACGATACCGCCAATTTATTGTATTTTATCTTTAACACATTCACAAACAAATTAACAAACGAAATTAACCGCCATTAGAACTTTGGATTATTTAATTTCGCTATAGCTTTTTTATTTAGGTTTCTTTTTTGAATTTATCATTATACTTACGTACTTATGTTATTTAATTGTAACGGTGTCCATTTTGTATTTTTATAAGTTGTGGCTAGAGTCCCGTGGGCGGGATCATCGTGGAAAAATTTAAGACCCCCGAAGGTTCGTGATTTCTGCTAACTGTTAAAGAACACTGTCCAACAAACTATTCGGTAACCAAAAACTACAAGGTTTAATTGAAATCCGTTTATCCTCGACACTCTTTATTTAAACTGGTTACCGGTATAGGGGTCTTCACCTACCACCCCATCTTCAGACCAACCAAGAGAGTGATAAAAAAAAGTTTTCGTTTTGTTCACGCGTCTGTTCGTTTATACACCTTAATGTTGTAATTTAATGACAATTTGTATTAGTTTATGTGTTTTTATATTTCGATTAATGACAATAGAGCCAATTCTATATGCTATCTCGATTGTAAAAAGAAAAAAGAAACCGGTGATAGAGCCCCATGTTTGCTTTTGGTCTGGCATTCTCGAACTAATGCTGGATGTAGTTATTCGGTCCCATTAAGAGATCGTTCTCACTTTACATTTTAGTCCAATCCCCTCAGGAATGTTTTTTGTTGCTTTGGACCCTCCTTCAGAGGGGCCTTAGTTTTTTCACCACTTTTTGCTTGGGACTTCGCATAAGTCCCTATATACCGGGTGGGGATTTAGTGTGAATCGGTTCATATCTCTGGTACCGCTTAAGATATCAAAATGAAATTTTACGCGTATGTGGGGAACGACATGGAGCATTTCGTAAAATTATTTATGAATATACAGAATGTTCACATTCTGAGTACCAGACCAAAGTTCTATTTTTTTAAATGGAAACCCCACAAGTATTTGCGTGATTTCGATTCCCCATAAAATTTCATGAAAATTGATATACTACATGATGTGGTTTTGAGTAAGGACTGTTAAGATATTGACATTTTTGTGTAATTATGGTCTCAAATTTATGACACTACTGGCGTCTACTGACCAAAGCTACCTAATTATTTTTTATTTAAAGTTGTTTACACACTGCTGTATTTGTGAAATCTATAAATACTTTCACCATAATACTTAGGATTATACAAGGTGGTTAAGATAAGCAAAAGGTAATTTTTCTCAAAAATTTCAAATAGAATACGATGTATATTATTTGTCAGTTAACTAAGCTTTTAATTGATGTAGATATTGCCGGGTCTACTACTGATAGTTTCGGCAGATATTACGATTGAACATCAAAATTTTTGAATTTCATTATTAGTTTATACTCTTTTTGGCGAATTCTCCCTATTCTGTTGCTCAAAACTCATAATAATGTTTATATTTTGTATTTGCAAATTGGTATCAATATAAAGAGAATAAATATTATTGTAAAATTGTTTCTTGATGGTTATATTCTTAAATGCATAATGTCTTTTTAAAGTCGGGTATCATGTTCAAACAAGGAGTGCCATGGAAAAAAATATTATCTTTAAAAAATAATCTTGCAATGGGATTTTTTGTGTTAATATAAACTTCATTTGCTAAATATTTTATAGAAACAAAATGCAATCCTCTTTTGGAGTTTTGGGTGACAAAATAGGGGAGATCCTCAAAAATAATGTAAAATACTAACGAAACTCTACATTTTTATAATTAAATTGTACATTCTGTCGAAACTTTTACTGGTAGACTTGACAATACCCACATCAATAAAAAGTTTAGTGAAATGACCATCAATTGTACAAATAATATACATGGTGTTCCATTTGAAATTTTTGAGAAAAATTCTGTTTTGCATAACTTAACCACCATGTATTATCTCAAGTATTATGATAAAATTATTTATAGATTTCAAAAATACAGCAGTGTGTGAACCTATTTCAATAAAGAATTTATAGGTGACTTTGGTTAGTATGCGTCAGTAGCGTCATAAATTTGGGTCCATAATGGCACAAAAATGTCAATATCTCAAAATGTCTAAGTCAAAACCACATCATGTAGTGTAGTATATCAATTTTCATGGAATTTTATGGGGAATCCAAATTATGCAAGGACACATAGGGTTTCCATTTAAAGAAATAGAACTTTGGTCTGGTACTTAGAATTTGAACATCCTGTATATACCTAAATAATTTTGCGAAATGCTCCATATGGTTCCCCACATCCGTGCAAAATTTCATTTTGATATCTTAAATAGTTCCAGAGATATGAGCCGATTATACACTAAATCCCAACCCGGTATAGTGTTTATTTTCACACTTCGTTGGGATGCTCATGTGGTTGTTCCTCATTTGGTTCATTTTATCACTCTCTTGGTTGGTCTGAAGATGGGGTGGTAGGTGAAGACCCCGAAACCGGTAACCAGTTTAAATAGAGTGTCAAGGATAAACGGATTTCAATTAAATGGGACAGCTTGTACAAGTGAAAATAATTTTGTAATGGGAGGAAGGTTCCCCATTTTTCTCTAAATTCTCTCCTCTCCTTCTTCTTCTTCTTCTTCTTTTTTCTCTAAATAAAAGTGTGGAACAAAAGAAACACACTTAGGTGGCCGTGGCACACCTGTATATGGATACACATAATACTTTTAATTTTTGATATTACAAGATACTTTTTATTTATTTTTAGATTACATACTTTATAATAATTATGAAAAATACTTTATAAGGTACTAAATTTAATCAATTTAGTTCGCAATAATTTCAAGGTCACAGGAATTTGTTGAATTGCATTTGTATTCTTGGCATAAATTCATGATATTTGTACTTACGTATATCTGTTGATATTAAGTTAAATTCAGAATTAAAATAGGTATTCCAAATTAATTTAAACAGCGCTAAAACATGGAATTCGTAGAACAAAACAAATAAAAGCAAGTCGTTTTTAATGGAATATAGTGGGAAATGTGACATTGCTGTATTGGTCTACCAACAACACGACTTCAATAGAACTATGGCTAAAGTAAATTGCTTGGGTAATCGATTTTTAATTTGGTAGAATTTTATCACCAACTTTGACATTACATATCTGATTGTTATTGTAAAAATGCATTATAATTTGACATATTCAAGAATTTTTGTAAATAGGATCAAAAGATTAATAAAAATAATTCCCCAGGCTGCTTTTTTCCCTTAATGTATTATAAAATTAGATGAAAAAATTTATTACCTTTGTTGAATTAATTTTAAGTTTAAAAGATAGATATTTCTTGTTTCAGAAAACTGTGCTACATTAGGCTAATTTTATTACTTTAATTACTTATGCTAATATAGCACAGTTGCTTATAAGTCATATATGTTACGTGTTATGTAAAATATCTTCATATTATACATTATATGAGCTCTATTTAACTATTTATTGCCCCTTTCACACTATTCACAAATATATTTTCAGATCGTGCGATTTTAACCTCCCATTCCAGCCCTCACAACACCCACCCACCCCCACACACGCGCGCGCAAGCCCACCTTTACAATTTTGTAGGCCTAGTTACGAGGGGTCGTTTTTATATCCCCGGACTGGGCAGTTTTAAATTTTGTGACAATTTTCCATTAATTTTTTTTGTAATCACATATGCTTTGGAAACGTGTATGCCAAATTAGAGAACAATTGCAACATGTTTAATTTCATTAACTGCCAGTTTGTGTTGTCGCGCATCAAAATGAATAAAACCGAATATCAGGCTGTTATAAAATTTCTTACCAGACAAGGAAAAACTCCAAAAATTATTCTTGAAGAAATGTTGGTTGTGTACGGGGTTGATTGTCCTTCTAAGTCAACTATTTGCGAGTGGTCAAAACCGTTTAAAAATGGTCGAGAATCATTGGATGATGATTCCCGCCCAGGTCGCCCTGTTGACGTGATCACTTCAGATGTTGTTGAAAAAACCAAGTGTTTGGTACTGGAGGATGCAAGATTGAAGAAGCGGCAATTAGCAGCTTTACTAGGACTTTCAGAAACCAGGGTTCTCAGAATCCTACATGAGTACCTTGGAATGGCAAAGGTTAGTGCAAGATGGGTTCCGCGAATGCTTTCGCCATTCAAAATGCACGTTCGGGTAGAGGCGTGTGAACAATTCTTGACGCTTTGTTAAGATGAGCCAAATTTAATTATCAACCGACTTGTCACTGGAGATGAAACGTGGGATCATCATTATGAACCTGAATTGAAAAAGAGTCGATGCAGTGGCATGTTAAGGGCTCCAGCCCTCCCAAGAAGTTTAAGGTCACCCCTTCGGCAGGAAAAATAATGGCAACCATTTTTTGGGACTGTCAGGGAATTTTGCTGATTGATTGTATGGAGACAGGTAGAACAGTAACGGGAGAGTATTATTCAAGCTTAATGCATCGCCTCAGAGATTCAATTAAAGTGAAAAGAGGAGGAAAACTGACAAGAGGTGTTTTGTTGCTTCACGACACTGCACCAGAGCACAAGTCAAGACTTGCAAAAGCTGCTGTTGCTGATTGTGGCTTCGAAGAAATTGAACACCCGCCTTATAGTCCAGATTTAGCACCTAGTGACTATTTTTTGTTTCCTAATCATAATTCAGGGCAATGACGAACTTATTGCGGCTGTTGAGGACCATTTTGTGGAGAAACCGAATGAATATTTTTGCAACGGATTAAAGATGTTATTAAAGCGGTGTAATACCTGTATTCAAAAGCAAGGGAACCGTATTGAAAAATAAATTTTTGTTGCTGCTCTAGTCTTTTGTTTTCATGCCTAGTCCGGGAATATAAAAACGACCCCTCGTACGTGCCTGATTTGGTATCATCATAAGGTTCTCAGTTCGAAGACTGGTTAGACGCGTACCTCCATCCTTTCCTATCCTGAACTAACCTACGCATTTCCCTAAAAGTAGAACATTCTACATCTAATTTAGGCCTACCCCTACCTCTTTTTATTCTTATCTCTGACTCTAGTATGTCACGCACTAAAACTTCGTGTCTTAGAAGGTACCCTACCATCCTATCTCTCTTACTCTTTATTGTCTTCCATACCTTTCGCTTTTCCCCAATTCTTTCTAATACCTCCTTGTTGCTAACCTTATCCATCCACGGTATCTTCATCATGCGTCTGAAACACCATATTTCGAACACTTCCACTCTTTTTCGATCTGCTTCTCTTATTTTCCAAGTTTCGCACCTGTATAATGCCGTACTCTGTACATATGTCTTTAAAAGTCTCTTCCGAGTTTCTACATTAACTGTTCCCGAACATAACAGTTGTTTCTTTTTGTTAAACACAACTCGACCCTGCGCTATTCTTTGTTTTATGTCTTTAGTGCTACTACCATCTCGAGTCATTTTACTTCCTATATAGCAGAAATCCGCGACTTCCTCTATCTCTTCATTTCCTATATGTATTTCAGTTTTAGTTCTATTTTCACGCCCTCTACATACCAAAATTTTGGATTTCTTTTTATTGATTTTCATGCCGTAGTCCTCTGTCAAAACTGCTTCCATTTCATTCAAAGCCATTCCTAATTCTTCTTTGTTAGATGCTAACACTGCTATATCATCCGCAAATCTGAGCATGTTAATAGTTTGACCCTGTACATTAATCCCTAAGGCTGTTTTGTCCTTAACAATATCTTCAATATACAGGGTGAGTCAATAGTGCGGGATTCTTCGTTATATCCTTTACAGTTAGAAATACTAAAAAACTTTCCATATAAAAGTTGTTTCCAGTGACATGTTGCTCCAGCTAAAATTATTTTTAGCTATACAGCTTGTCCCATATTTGCTGTATGCAGGTCAACTTCATTATTTCAAATGGAACATCTTGTATTTGACTTCATTTTCGAATTCCTTGATCGATTTTACTATGAGGTTATATGAAATAATTTTTTTCTAAACTTTTCTAAATTTTTTGAGTTATGGGCATTTTCTTGCGATTATTTGCAGATGCAGAACAATTTTGAAATTTTAATATCTCGGAATTGAAAAAAAGCTGTAGCAGTAATAATTTGATGGAATGAAAGCAACATTTAGGAATAACTGTTGCTGTAAGAAACAATTGAAAATGTTATACAGGATATTAGCAGTTACAGGATCAAATTAGAAAATTGAAAACACCATAACTTTCTAATTTCAAATAGAACCCTATTGTTTTTATACCATTGTTGGATTCCCCATAAAATTGCCTTTCTTATTGCAATACACTTCCCTATCCCAAAATTAACAGGTTTTGAAATATTTGTATTTTCCAGACAAATCTAGCAAATATGATTTGATAATACTCAGTTGGCTATGAAAAAAGTTAAGCCGTACATTTTTTTCGCAGTTAATATCGCTTTGTTTGAGAATTAAGTTTTCTTAAGCGAAAATTAAATTTGGAAAACAAGAATTAATAGACATGGTCTACACTTTGAGCGAAAGTGAAAGAAATTGTTTGTTAGGTGCCAAAATGTATGTACAAAAATATTTTGTGACGAAGGGACATTCCATAGAAACGGAAATGTGAACAAACATAATTTGCATTATTATGCGACTGAAAATTCCCATTTTGTACGATATATGGACCATCAGCACAGATGGTTCATCAACGTTGTATTGTTGGGACACCTGTTGTTGGTTCTTATTTTTTTGGTAATGTGGATGGAAACACCTACCTCCACTTTCTGCAACATGATTTGGAAAATATGTTGGACGAGTTGCCATTAGCCGTAACGCGAAGGTTATGGATACAACACGACGGTGCCCCTGCACACTACAGTGCGTAGGTAAGAAACTACCGGGATAATCAGTTTCCTAACAGATGGGTTGTTGACTTTCTAAGTAATTGTTACTGTTTAATTAAATATTGCTATGGTTTGTTTTTATTTAGTTGTCTGATTTGGCACTTTTTTCAAGGAAATGCAAATTTGGCAAAAACGGTTGATTTTGGGTATAGGGAAGCGTATAGCAAAATGAAAGGCAATATTCGGAAAATCTAACAATGACCTAAAAACAATAGGGTTGTATTTGAAATTACAAAGTTATGGTGTTCTTTAGTTTTCTAATTTGCTTATATAATTGCTAATACCCTGTATAACAGTTTCAATTTTTTCTTACAGCAGAAGTTTTTCCTACATATTGCTTTAACTCCACTAAAATATTACTGCTACAGTTTCATGCAATACCAAAATATTAAAATTTCACAATTGCTCTACATCTGTCAATATTCGCAAAAAGATGCTCGCAACTTAAAAAATATGAAGTTTAGACAAAAATGACTTTATACAATGTGACAGTCAAATCGATCAAGGAATTCGAAAATGAAGTGAAATACAGGTTGTTCCATTTAAAAAACAAAGTTAGGTGCTGTGCAGAAGAAATGGGACAGTCTGTATAAGTGAAAATAATTTTGTATGATAGAGAATCACAAATTAAAGGGGGTCTTTTATATAACATTTTTCTCTAAAATGTACAATGATAGAGGTGCTATGGAAGAATCCCGCACTATTGACTCACCCTGTATAAGCTGAAAACTAGAGGTGACAATTCACACCCCTGTTTCACTGTTGATTTGCCATTCAGTTAAAAATTACGTGAAGTTTCGAATCCACATTGACTGTCAAACCATCTACTCATCTCTTAGGCAGCCGTCTTTATTGTGGAAGATTTATAAAGACAAAACCTCGCTTGTGACCTGACAATCAAAAATCTCTATCATGTCACTTTATCGTTACTCATTTCTCATTAGCAGTCTATTAGCATCTTTAATGTAGATTGTGCTAAAATTTAATCAAAATCAATACATTTAACACTAAGGTCTTCACCACTTCACTTGCTGGTATGTTATTGATTTTACTTAAACTCTTCGGAATTTTCAATTTTTGTGAATTGGAAGTTACGAGCTAATTTTTCTATTGATTTTTTAATTTTTACCTTTTTTAAAATATTCAAAAATAAGTCCATAAGGAAGAATGAACATTTGAAAATTTCAACATAACCGATACAACGTATAATTACCTAAATAAAAGTAATGCAAGTTCGGCACTGACCACTGAGTCATCTGAGGCTATAAATATTAAAATTAGAATGGTCTCCGGGATTCTGGATCAAACTACTAATGTGATCAGAATTGTAGGTGGCAGATGCAGAATGGCACGTCTTCACGTGACTGAGTCAGCGTGATTCTTTCCTCGTAAACTGATTTCGGCGGCTACTCAGGTGGGCGTGCGTTCTATTACACACTTACAACAGATAATGCGAACAAATGATATTTGAATTACCAGAGGACGTTTTTAAATACAAATTTAGTTAAATGGCACTAATTCGAAATTTGAATTTTGTCACGCTAAATAATGAGTTATTTCGTGTATGTGGCACCTGGAATATGCAAGTCAGCATCTATTTCTGATCGTCACCTTTTCATCTGAGAGCATTGAAAATTTCAATATGCTGCAAAAATTTTCCATACCTACACACAAGATCAACAAGTCATGTTAATGTTAAACATGTTTATTTGCACTTTTCTAGTACACAGATATGTTGGACACTAATAAAGTTAGAATTATGGTAATTGATAAATGTGTGAGCAAATTGGAGAATATAAGACCCCTTTCATACAGGTGTTTCTTTGTCACCTGTGTGAAAGGTGTCTTATTACAGAGCTTACACATTTTACTTTTCTGACTATTTTCAAAGCAACTTTTATCTTCATCAACAACTGCATGTAATAGCTTCATTCCAAAGAAAACTGAAACATAATTAGTAAAAGCAACAAATATAAATACTACAGCTTCAATTCACAATCACTTATATACCATCTTACATGTTAGTGCTCATTTATTGTAAATACAATGGGCAATCGGACAACTTTTTTTAATTTCATAATTAGAAAGCACTTGTCAAAATATTTTTTCAGCTAAGGCCCACATTTATCGAGAAAAAATGTATAAAAATTATCCCTTTTATGTGGCTGACGTAATAAATGTCAGGCAAGATCTCTGTCTAATACAAGTGTAGCATGCAGCTAGAACAGAGGTGACATCACTTAATTCTGCAAGGAAATGGTATGTTTAAGTGCTGCCTGAAAGGAAGTGTTCAAATTTTAATAATTTTTAAGTTTATGGGGTGCTAAATGGGTGTAATCATTGGTGTCCGATTGCCCATTACCATCTAGTACATTATAACTCGATATTAGTACATTTAAAGAGATTGAATTTCTTGTTACTGCAAGTAAAGGAAATAATGTGCATTGATACTACAACAAACATACCGATTCTGTGCATTTACTGGCCAGTGCACAATTTTTCTTGCTTTAAAAGCTTTTGCTTCCACTTACTATAAATGAAGTACAACAGGTACTTATGATGACTGATAAATTCAAATTTGGTTAGACCAAAATGACTAATATACATATTTTTATTTATCTGAATAAAACATTCTGTACGGTTTAGTATTGCAAATTCTTAGCAGTCTAATTTTAAATTTTTATATTTATTTGTGTCAATTCTTTTATTTAAATTTATTAATTTTGTGAATTTATTGGCAAAATACATTATTTTATGTAAATTTATATTTTTAATTTTAGATACATAGTTACCTTATTATTTACAAATTTCATTTGAAGAATTATGCCACTTTTTTATACTGTTATACGTTTTTAAATAAAATTCTTGACAAAGACCCTAGCCAGGGTCGAAACGTCGATTATTTACACAAAATAATTTATTTTGCCAAAAAATTCACAAAATTAATAAATCTAATTTTAAAACAATGTGAAACAAACTTTTTGAGATCAAAACAATACTTTTAACAATTTGAACTGTAAGTGAACTTACGAAAACACAACCATCACAATGCCTTTTAAAAACTACAATCTAAAATATATAAACTACTCTGTTAAAACAAAATGTTCCGATATAGGTACTCTACGACAAATTAATATAATCTTACTTTCTAGTACAATGAAAAGTATTTCTTAAGTAATTAAATTTTTATTTGTACTTTTGCTCTCACCAAAAGATTTGTCATATTTAAAAAGAAAATTAAAGCTACTGGATTTTCAATTCCAAAAACTACCAGCAAAAAATACGATTGTTATAAACTCTGAAATTAAAGATAATTGTACGTAATGCAACTAAAAGAAAATAATATTGAACTCCTTGGTACGGACAAATTTTTCTGTAAAATAAACAGTCTCAATCGAAGTCTTCTTCGTCCATGCCATAATCACTCCCAACTCCAGAATCCAATCCGTATATTGGACTAAAAAAACATGAAATATATTCTTTTCACAACAAACGAAGAAGAACCTTACTTGATAGCTCTGCAAGTGAAAAAAACAATTCTCTTCAGTTTTTTATTGTAGAAGAAATAATTAAAACTCCACAAACAACCATCTTCTCCAAAAGGATCAGATCCAAGATCCGGATTATAAGAATAAATATCGCACTCTTCTAAAGAGATTTCATCCTCAATTGCAACCCATAATGATTGGCGGAGCGCACGGTACTGCTCTCCAGCAGTAGCACTCAAATTTGTGTCGATGGCATTTGTGACCCAGTTTAGAGATGGCTCTTTGCTGAATTCGTGACTCTAATAAAAACAAAATTAGTTTTTAATTAAGTCACGCTTCAGATACACATTGTTATTTTTATGTCTTCAGAATAAACCACTGAAGTGCATTATCCTTTACTTAACGGTTACTAATTTGAAATCAACCTGAAATATATGAACAAAGGATTCTAAAGAATGCATTTTATTTAAATTTATGCATTATTAGTACTTCCATCGACCTCTAAATCACTACACACTTTCATTATTGTTAGGATACAGATAAGTTTTTAACCCTAACACATAAAAACAAAACTGTTTATCTCAACAATTTTCAGAAAACAAAAAACAAAACAGTAACACCATAAAAGTTAATTTCTTTCTAAATTATATGCAAACTACAGAGTTCATTAACCTTGTTATCGCATCAAAGGAAAATATATTCACCTTGACGTCTAGAAAATCATAATCAGGAAAGGCCGAATTCAGCGTGGCTATCAAGTAAAACAATGTTTTACGACTAATAGTGTCACAAAGGGGACCATCCTCGTCACCTGAAATACTGCGACTGTACTGGGAGAATCCAGAAGTCGTTCCTCTAGGTGGTGATAGAGCCTGCAGATCATTGGGATTAACACCTTCGGCGTTAAATCGTTTATACATAGCCTTATCGCCTCCAGCCATTTTACACGAATAACTTTCGATGCGACCGAATATTTTACTATCACCAGTTTGAATGCTCAGAGCATTGTTTATAGCTTCAAATCTTGTGCTTTCGAGAAGCTTCATCTTTATATAATTATATATCGATACGATAATGCAATAATACTTTTTGGATAGAATCTGTCCTTTTTATATTTATATTGTAGCACTACTTATAACACTCGGAAGAGGTGTATAGTTCTTAAACATTGCCGTAGGGTGTATGAATATTCCTTTTCTTTTCGAATGGAGAAGGCTTTGTCTCGGGATGAGAGTAAGTTTCGCGGAGTTCTTGTTTAATAAATAATTTGGGCACATTACAAAACGTAATTTGTACTTTATAGTTCAGTTACTTATTACTTCACAAATTACGTTTATTGTTTACTAACAGAACTCTGGAAAACGCTTGTCAATTTCACTGGACGAGTCCACTATACTAGCACAAAAATGACAAACTGAAATTCACCTCACAAAATATTATTAGTGTTCAGAAAACACGTACTCACACATTATACGAATCATTAGTTAAAAATTCACAACAATAAGCCTTTAAATTCCACTTTAACTTCCGAGTTTTGATAAAATTCTAAATTTAATCAGCAGTTTGACATAACAGAGCTCGTACACACAATAACAGTTTACCAGTGTTGCCAAGTTACGCGGCCAAAAATAGATAAAAATCAATGTTAGGAAAGGTTACGATGTTACGAAGGTGAACAAAGAATGTAAGCGATTCATAAAGAGCACAAAAACAATTAAATGAAGGAATATACGGCCGTGGCTTATTTTTCTTTTTGAGCAATATGTACTAAGCATGAAAAATGAAATGAAAATGAGATGTTTTTTTAAATTTTATTCCCCTTTCTTGATAAAAAATTACGGTAAAATAGTGCTAAACATATTTAATTTAGGTTCTAGTTGTTTGCTGTTATGACAGCTGTTATACCTATAATAACGAAATTCACAGAAGATAACTCGTGTAGGTATGGCAACGTTCCAGTGTGGATCACGGGCTCGTCATTTGATAACTGCCGTAGGGGGTATGCATTTATGTATTTGCATGAAAGAATAGGTAATAGTCATTTCACGGGGAACGGACGATTTTGTCATGAAAACTGCGCAAAAGTAATGCAGTGATGCAGTCACGCATCTGGTACGGGACCAGTGGCGCACTAGCTAAGTCAAAGACACAAAAGGCCGATTTTTCGAACGTGGATCAAAATATAACGCAAGGCTACATTTAATTCGGCTTTCGTTGCTATGATACAACCAATCACGAAGTCAGTACCTTAGCAACGAAAGTCGAATTAAATGTAGCCTCGCGTTACATTTTGATCCACGTTCGAAAAACCGGCCCAAAGACTGTTAAAAATAAAACGTCGCCGTCCGACGTTGGACACTGAAGCGAGAGGAATATGGACGGTCGCGTCTTTGTTGCTTAGCAATCGCGGTATGTCCAGGAAAACTTGTTTGTGCGCACACTAAGTCACTGTCCGTTCTCCTGTGAAACGACTACGTTAAGGTGTATGGTTTCAGTTCGGGCTCTGGGTCGTTTAAAAACTGCAAAATTTTATCTGTTTCAACAAAGCATAATTCATGAAAATTAAAGCAGTCTCAAAATATCAATATACAGAGTGAATCATATAAACGGTGGAACAAATACATCACAAAAGTAGTGAAGAAGTTTTCACACCAAGCAAACCTCCACCATACACTAACCGAGGCACTAACTAGAACAGTTCGAATGTTACAGGCGCGTTAGCAATTCGACATTTCAGGAAATTTAGCTAAAAAGTTGCAGACGTCTGTAACTTTCAGACTTCTCTATTCTCTTGTATTTGTATAGCATAATTTCATTTAAATACTTGGTTAAGAGGTTGGGTCAGTATCGTGTGGGATTTTTGATCCGATGTAATTTGGCTCGGTGTGGTCTCGCAGCGTATATTTCTAGCTGTGCTTTTATATTTTCTTTTTTACAAAACATGCGTGCGTCATGTTCTCAGTCAGTTAAGTGGTAGTTTTAAAATGCTGTGTCGTTATCGGCCGTAAAGTTATAGGCATGAGCACAGACGAAATTAACTAATTTCGTCTGTGGCATGAGTCAAGTCTTAAACGTCTGCAACTTTTTAGCTAAAAATGCGGAATTGCTAACACGCCTGTAACATTCGAATATGCGACCCATTTCCCTGACTCACAGTATATTATATAAAGGGAAGTAATTATTTGGGCGGTTGTTTTAACATCCAGGCAGTTCTATCGGGCAGTTAAAAATTCACGTGGGCGGTATTAAACTTTTTTGGCGGTAATTAACTTAATGTGGCAGTAAAACGTGGCCAGCAATATAAAAGAATTTGGTCGGTTATTTAATCCTACAACGGCAGTCCAAAACTTACTCGAGCGGCAGATTAAATAAATGTCCAGTGCAATTATTATTTGAGCTGTAGAATGTTTGAATGGACAGTATAATGTATTAATGAGCAGTTAGATAAATAGCTCGCCACTTCTCGACGTTTGGCAAAATCGAACGTCATTTTCATTGAAAAGAACGGCACACTTCCGTTAAAAGGGGCGCAGCTTACGCGACAGTGCACCGTGGGTGGCCAGTTGGAAGAGATTTGCCTATAAATATTAGGTCGTTTCGCTCATTACCTTATTACTTTGTTGTGAGTGCTTGGATCTATTACACTAGCATTGCACCATTAAATTTATTCAACCCCTCCCCGTTTTTCCATAGAAATGTTTAAAATACTGAACTCAGCCCCTAACAGATAAAAAAATATTAATTTTGCTTCATCCCTTTGCGTCTTCTATTGCACCGCATTGCCCCACAAAGCATTTTTGTAATGCTGCATCGAATAATAACGACTGAGACTTACAACGCTCCGCTCGCTTCGCTCCGCTTGACCTTAACCTGACAGACTTTTATATTAAAAAGTGTCAGTCGTTAGCGTGTATATTATTATTTTCAAATATTATTCACATGAAAATGCGCATCTTTGAAGAGAATAACAATATAAACGCTTACAACTGACACTTTTTGTCCAAAAATCTATCAGGTTAAGGTCAAGCGGAGCGAAGCGAAGCGAGCGGAGCGTTGTAAGTCTCGGTCGTTAGCATTTAATAATGTTAATGGTGCAATAAATTTAATTGTTTTCTTAATATCTACATTATTGTTAATTGTTATTTTTTATTTCGCTGCCTAACTTAAATAAACATTATATGTATGTATCATTTAACAGGCCGATCATATTTTGTACTGCGTAAGTATTTATAGAACTACTTGTCCCACGATTTCTAACAGACCAATTCTGATATCATGACTGCACACGCGTTACTGCCCCTTTATTCATTTTACTGCCCAATTGAATTTTCACGCATTCAAATATTTATTGAGCTACTCATTTGAAGATATGTTACTCCTCGTTTCCACTTTTTTTACTGCTCATATTTTACCACTCAATCTGTTATTGAACATACAATTTGTATTTTCACACTGACCAAAACTGTAATATAGTACCGCCCCTTTAAATAATAGCCTTATATAAATAATAAGACTATAAAGGAGCACTGGGTCGAAAAAATGAGACCGACAATGTAAAGGATGGCAATATTCTTGTTCAGCGGACCAATGAGCTGTAAAAAGTGCGCAAGTGCAAAAGTTTTGATAAGAGGCACCGTTATCGAGCACAATCGATTCAAAAATTTCGCTGCTTGCCCAAAAAATTCCTACAAGAAGTGGAGAACTTCGTTTGTATACTTAAACGAGACAGCAGCATATTTTTTGCAAAAAATCCCCGAAGTTGCAAATTTTTAAAGAAAAATTGAAAACGACATGCTCTAAAAAAGTTGGGGTAAATCTTACCTCCGCCACCCCCAGCTTTGAGACGCCCCTGTTAAATTTTAAAAAGAATGTTTACTGCAAAAGATTCAGCATTTGGTATGCACTTACACATTCCATTAAATGTCATGATTTTAACTGGACTTGTTTCGAAGATATTTAGAAGAAAACGTTCTCAGGTTTTCTCTTTTACAAAGCTAATAGCTCACTTGCGAAGCGTATTTCGGTATACGCTTACAGGATCATTTTGTCTTATTTTTGACCACAGAACACGTTGGTAAAATATTGCACACTAATTTCGGGCTACCCTGTATATGTATTTCATAATCGGTTATCGATTATTGAAAAATACCTAATCGATTGTTTGATTAATCGATTATTTGATTATATAATCCATTATTTTATTAATTGGCAATTTGACTAATCTACTTTATTAATCGAGCCGAGGCGGTAAGGACCTTTTCACAAGTGCTCGTCCAGGGCAGGCTATTGCGCAGTTATCTAAGCCGAAACGCTTTCGGCGCGCCTAATCGGAGTCTCTTGAGGTCCCGAATTTTATCGTTGGCGAGGGAATATACTTGTAATATACTTGTAATATACTTGTATGTCCCCTTCCTAGTTGAAGGGAAGTAAGTCTCTTTTTGTAATGCCCACGCTCGATTCATCAGCATCTTTGGTACTAGCAGAGTCCGCTGCCGAAAAGTCTGAAATTACAAAACTTATGGCTAAACTTTCCACTTCTTTTGAAACGTGATTGCAGCCTTTATGGTCGTTTCTGCCAATTATCACCTCCTCACTGATGAAGTTTCACAAATCAAGACGATGGTTGGTCGACTATCTCAACAGGTTAGCAGAGCTGAATCCGCTAATCTTATGCCGCCATGGCGGCATCCTCCACCATTTCCGTGCAATCAGAAAAAAATAATTTGTTTCGATGGCCAAAAAACCTGTTGTCTACAAATTTACCTCTGACCGAGATGGCCTATCCACAGCGCATGAGACATGTGATCTGCTGACGAAGTCGATAGACCTAAAAATTCCAACATGAAGATCGATGGGGTTTCCAAGTACGGTAAGTGTGGTGTAAGGTTGGGCACAATGCAACCCAACGAAAAAGTTTCATATGTCAAACTACAAGAGGTGGGTCTCACTTTGAAATTCTTTGACAAACTTAAACTAAGAATGTCTCTTCGGACATGCCTGACGAGCAAATTAAAGCGGCGAACTGACGATGAGGACGGCGAGGGGTTGGTTACTGCTGCTGCCAGTCCTCTTTAAAATGACACTACTTAAGTCGAAGTAACGTCTCTACCATGGACTGGAATTCCTGTCGCCTGAGAAATCACATTCGTGTCTTCCGATGTTTAAAACGTAAGAAGTTCGGCTACCAACAGAACTCTGCCACATAACACTGCACTAAGGACTATCCAAATTCAGTGTTAGATCCGAAATGTGTCATGATTCTGTCATGGAGATGATATCGTCAAACACTCTGCTAGATGCTTCCAGTGCGCCACGAACCTGCTAATTCGAGCGGCGCTTCATGTGACTTACAAAGAAACCAAGCGTTCTTTAAAAAATGTTTCTAAAGCAAGAACTGCTTGCTGGAGCAGATTCGTATATAATAGACTCTCAGACCTGTTTAGGTTGAGGATCTTTTTGCGCCAGTACAGTTCGGCTTCATAATAAGAGCCAATATCAATTTCCAACAGTGGCAAAAAGGTTCAACTTAATTGCCTTCATAGATATATCTGGGGCGTTTGATAACTTTGTGGTGACTCTCTGATCTTTCGGCTTCAGGGGCTAGCCCTTCCTGACGATCTTGAGATTATTCGGAGCTACCTATCATCTCGTGCAGTCTCATACAGATCCAAGTACTCAGTAATGGACGAAACGTTGTCTAAGGAATCCGTGTTGAGTCCAATGCTTTGAAAACATTGCATCCCCACGGATGCATGTCGAATGGTCATGCTGAAAACGTGGCTTTCACCACTGCAGCCGACAGCACGAGATCTCCAATAGAAAACTGGTAGTCATGGGCAGTCTCCAACTTTTACGTATAAAAACAAACCTGAAATTTCGCAGAATAAGGTTAAATATCTTCTCTTCAATAACACTTTGCGCAAAGAACCTGCAATGCTACTGAACAAAAAACACATTGACGTTCCAGAAGGTTTGGAAATATCCAAAGTAAATGGAATTTCGACGTTTTCTGGATTCAGTAGTGACTATAGGGACTAGTATAGTAATTTGGGAGGTGTGCTTTGACTTGCAGGTGTTTATATCGTTGACAAGAAGTGAAGCAGACGTGGAGCAACAACTGCAAGCTTTTATGGAACTAATGCGGAATAATATGGACGAAATGAAGATCAGTCAAGAAGCGATGAAGAAAAGCCAAAATGAATTGAAGTAACAGGAAGTAACGAAGAGCAATTTGGATGAAGCAATGAAAACAATTAAGAAATAATGAAGGACAAACAAGAACTAAAGAACAATCTAGAAGAAATGAAGAACGGCCAAGAAGAACAAGTAGCTGCTATAGTTACTGAAGTAGAAATAAAATTGGAAACTAAGAATAATGGAAGAAACCCAGGAAATAGAAAAGTGGTAGATGAAGAGATAACCAAGATAAATGAGGGAATAGCTGAATTGGAAAAGAAGACTCCGAAGATGGAAGGTGTCGGAATTATCGACGACAGAAGAGCCCATATTAAAATACAGTTGTGTACGTTCGATGGCAAGACGTCGTGACATATGAACTTTAAATAATTTGAAGCAGCGAAGCAGAGAAATTGGATCTAGCAGCAAAAACATTGGAAGTGAGGCAGGTGACATCCTAATCGGAAGAGAGGAAAAGGCAGATAGGTGGAAGGAATATTTGGGAATCTTGTATGCAGGACAAGAACTAGGAGATATATTAGAAAAGGAAATCAGTGTAAAGAGGGATAGCCTGGGCTGTCCGCTGTCCCATAATAAGGGAAGAGTTTGAGCTAGCATTAGAAAGTTTAAAAACAATAAAGCACCCGGAGTAGACGGATTGCAGGAAGAAATTTTTGAAGTGCGCAGGTGAAGAGGTAAGAGAGCGTTTATTTAAACTAGTTAGCCGTATATACGAGGCAGGTGAGATGCCAGAAGATTACAAAAAGAACATCATAGTCGCATTGCCAAAAAGGAAAGGTGCAGGTAAGTGCGAAAATTTTAGGACTATCAGTTTAACTTCCCACGCGTCAAAAAACGTAACTATAGAATTGTGCAAAGAAGGATGGAGAAAAGGGCGGAAGAAATATTAGGAGAAGATCAGTTCGGATTTAGACGAAATGGAGGAACGCACGAGGCCATTCTAGCTTTACGGGTAATTATAGAAAAAACAATAGAAAAGGGAAAGAGCGTCTATATAGGATTTGTAGATTTAAAAAAAAGCCTTCGACAACGTAAAATGGGAGAAGATGTTCGAAGTGCTCAGAAAGGTAGGGATGAAGAATAATACACAATCTCTACAATGAGCAAACGGCAGTTATAGAATTTGAGCAGGAACAAACAGAAGTAGATATCCGGAAGGGAGTGAGACAGGGATGTGCATTGTCACCTCTAGTTTTCAACTTATATATCGAAGATGCAATTAATATTGTTAAGAACAGAACAGGGATTAATGTAGAGGGTCAAACCATTAACATGCTCAGATTTGCGGATGATAATATAGCAGTCTTAGCATCTAGCAAATTAAGAATGGCTTTGAATGAAATTGAAGCAGCTTTGACAGAGGGCTACGGCATGAAAATCAATAAAAAGAAAACAAAAATTTTGGTATGTAGAGGGTGTGAAAATAGAACTAAAACTAAAATACATATAGGAAATGAGGAGATAGAGGAAGTCGCGGATTTCTGCTATTTAGGAAGTAAAATAACTCGAGATGGCAGGAGCAGTAAATAGGTACATAAAACAAAGAATAGCGCAGGGTCGAGTTGCGTTTAACAAAAAAGAAACAACTGTTATGCTCGGGAACGGTTAATGTAGAAACTCGGAAGAGACTCTTAAAGACGTATGTATAGAGTACGGCATTATACGGATGCGAAACTTGGACAATAGGAGAAGCGGATCGAGAAAGAGTAGAAGCGTTTGAAATGTGGTGCTACAGACGCATGGTGAAAATACCGTGGATAGATAAGGTTAGCAATAAGGAGGTATTAGAAAGAATTGGGGAAAAGCGAAAGGTATGGAAGATAACAAAGAATAGGAGAAACAGGATGGCAGGACACCTTCTAAGAAGGAATAGTTCGCGGCATACTAGAGTCAGAGATAGGAATGAAAAGAGGTAGTGTTAGACGCCGCAAAACTTGCCGCCGCCGCGCCGGCCGGGAGTCGAACCCGGTCCATGGGCTCCGAAGCCTTCGCGCTCCCCGACTGAGCTATCGGCGACCTACACGCCCTCTTTCTACTCGTCCATATATACTTATGATTGTAACAGTAGGGGTAGGCCTAGATTAGATTACTGCTCTCAAATATGTAGTTAGGGATGTAGGATGTTCTACTTTTAGGGAAATGAGAAGGTTAGCTCAGGGTAGGAAAGGATGGAGGTACGCGTCCAACCAATCTTCGGACTGAGAACCTTATGATGAAATTTGTCTCTAAAAACTCAGATCAAAGACCTTGCAGGATACCAGCCGTCAGAGTGTCTATATGTAATTCCAAATCTCAAAGCTCAAGGTTCAGAAAACAACGGCATAACAAGCAACTTTTACATTTTAGAATTAATTTATAATTCGTTATAATTTCGTGTATTAGAGCATCAGAATGATGAATGAATCATCTTTCACAAATAGAAATTTCCTGGGAAAGAGAGATGCATTATTAATATAAAATCAGATTTACTTAAGCGTTAGATAAAACTACTTTTGTGAAAACATCACACTTGTGACGTTTTTCAGAGTCGAAATTTTTGCAATAGAAACTAATTATTTATATCCAGTAAACACAGAATTAAAGACGGACGAAGCCGAACAGTAGAAATACTAAAATTATCCCAAACACCTCTCCGCCAACCACTACTTCTCTAACTAAGCGCCGAGGACGTCACACAACGTCTAAAACCCCTCTCCAAGCCGCATTCATTTTCAAAGTTATTGTTGTACTGGGCAAATTAATTTATGGATAAATGTCTGCCACTGGTAAGTTACAGTGAGAAAAATAACACGCTGAAATGATTTTCGCTAAGCAAACTAACAAAAAATAGTAATTTTACACTGCACGGCGGTAATTTTAACCCAAGTTCACATACCCAAAAATATCGCATGATCAGTCGCAATGGACACGTGCATCTTAACACAAGTACTCCCTCAATTTTCATTTTGCAATACAATTACCCTTTGTCTCCTACCACGCTTAACATTGTCTGTTGTTCACCAGCACGAAGAGGTATTCTCAGTTACCAAAAAGCGATGCTCACGGTTATACTATGAACGTCAATCATCAAGAAGCACCGGCAGAAAACATAGGACAAAGTCTTGGCCAAGATCCAAAAGCTTCAAAACGAAACAGCGGACTGTTCGCCTTCTTAAAATGGTTCAAGCCTTTCACTTCACACGAATCCGTTGATGCAGGTATTCGAAATTCCGATTCCAGCAGTTGCGAGAGCATCAACTCCACACAAAGCAACGGAACCGTGGCATCTTTTTCCTTCATCCCCCCGAGTGCTTACAACAACCGCGTGCCAGAAAAAATTATTAATCCCGGCCCAGAAACCGATACGTACAAAGCGCGCGTAAAACAACGCGATAAAAGAAGAGAAAATGAGAGAAATTTGACACTGCGAAAAAAATACAACTTGTTTTTTAATCGAGACACTTTAAAGCTTCAAGTGCAGGACGAAGATAACAGTAAAAGTTTACCACTGATGACGCGCAAAATGGAGCAAGATCAAGAGAAGATGCATAGGAGAACTGCTAGTGAATCGTCGAAAGTAAAAAGAGCCGGAGCTTACTGTCACGTTAAAGGCAAAAGAAAAGCTCCTCAACCGCCCGGAACGAAGGTAATTCAAGACGGAAATTCTACCACAAGCTTAAAACGTAAGAAAAGATTAGCCCCTACACCCCCAACAATAACTCAGGAACAAATAACAAGTGCATTGGGAAACGTACGTGAAGATGTGCTTTTTAACGACTCTTTAAAATTAGATCACGGTATTTTAAAATCAGTGAAGGAAATCGAGGCAGAAGAAAATAAAACAAAACCAGAAACTTCAGACAACGCATCCGCTAAATTGGACTACGTGGAAGCACCTTTGTCTCCGCGACCCTGGTACAAACGAAATTCCAACAGAGACAGCACAATATCCACCAAAAAAGAAACAAAGAACGACATAAAAGACCGTCTTTCAGAAGTACCTTACACGAGAAATTCCACTATTGATCTAACTATAGAAGAAATTAAAATAGATAAGAAGAAAGAAGACAAAAGGAAGTCAGGGATGTCTTTTCTAACAAACATCAGCGAGTTAGACCGCGAGGCCACCGAAATAATAAAAAAGGAACACGAAAAAGTTGGAAACGTTTTACCGGAAATACCAGAATTCATGCGCCCAAAGCAAGATTCTAAAATAAATACAGAGAGTTGGGTCTCTCCTAAACGTAAATCTGCTCGAGATTTAATAGCTAAATTTAACGCCATAACTAATGTTACAAAAGTTACAGTCAACACGGCTTTTTTCGGCTCCAAGGAAACCGGGATGGCCCAAAAATATTTCGAAAAACAAACAAGCCTGGATGAAACAAAAGCGGCGAAAAAATCGGCCGCCCTTAAAATCGAGCAAATACGGAAAAAATCTAACGAAGAAAGCAGGCTTAATTTGCCATTGATGAAATCGGAGAGCGCGAATGCTATAAAACTGCGACCGGAACCGTCGAAACCGGAAAAAGAAAACTGGCACTGCCCCAGATGTCGTCGTGAAAACGATTACTGGCGCATCATATGCTGTGTTTGTTCAAATATAAAACCATATTTCGACGATTTAATCAGTACACCCGTTAAAAATAGTGTCCTAGATCAGAATAAAACACAAAACGTTGAAATAAAACCCACCGCTATTTCTAAAAATACACCGGTATTTAAACCAGCCGGCGAAAGCCAGGAAAGAATTTTAGAAAGATCTAAAACTCAAATCGGCTTCTCTGCACTCGCGAAATACAACGAAAATCAAAATAAGACCAAAAAACTCGGCACCATCGACGACGACAGAACGCAAAAAGACAAGGTCGATAAAAAAGAAGAACGAGAGAAATTAAAGAAACTGTTAATAGAAATGAAAAATTCTTTGCCTAAAAAACGCATCAATGCAAATGCTATACAAACTTCCCGCGCCAGCATCATTGCAGAAAATTTAGAGACTGCTCTAGAAGAGGAAAAAGACAACTCAGGCGCAGTCGAGACGCCACCAACATCTCCAGAACTCAAAGAAGAAAAGACCGCTGAAATTATAGTCGCCACCACAGAAACAATTTACGAAAACATAAAAATGCGACGCACCCCTAATCCAAAACCTGTGAAAGTTTCTTCTTCTGCACAAACAAGTGCAGTCGTTAAAAAAGTCGTACTTCCCAACACAACAAAGGAACAGGAGTTCAAGACTGAACCGGTGACAAACCACAAACAAAACTATCAGTTAATGCGCCCCAAGGACTTCCAAGATATATACACGGATAAAACGGGCAAAAACAGCGGCAGAATTTACGAAAATTTGGCACAAAATGACGGACTCTCGCTATTTTTCAATATGCCCAAAAGGTTCAGTGAAATAAAGAACGAGTTAAATATTTCTGCAAATGCCAGTAATACGGATACTTTGGAAATAAATCGATTACTGAAGAGATTGGAAAATGCAATAGCTAAGGGAGAAATGGCTCAAGCGGCCCTTTTTGCAAGGGAACTGGCGCAGCTGAAAGTCAATTGCTCGGTGGTTAGACAAAAGTCTGTAGAAGAGGCTAGTTCGTCTGGACAAACGCGAGACGATAACTTCACGTAAGTTTTTCTTTTTTATTACGAAAACGTCCTGTATAGATACGTATGAAGGCATTTTTGGATTTTAATATAAGATTGCATCTCCAATTCTTTTGTTTAAAACTTAAAAGGCAAAATTGTTGTTATTTAAACATTTTTCGAAAATAATTCTGATAGACATAGAGCAATTTTGAAAATTAAATATCCTGAACTTTAATAAAGCTGTATTCCTTTAAATTTAAATCTTTTTAAACTGCTTTTGCAACGAACATTATGTTGCAGAGAGAATTTTGTTTTCAATTATTGTTTTCATGACAGCACGGCCAATTTGCTTCAGAAGAAAACATGAATTTCAACGCCATATTTAGTCCAAACATTAACTTATGACACATCACTGCCTGCCTGTTTGTTCTGCGCGTTATGACTCGCCCCTATATGGAATAAAACCTACATTTTTTATCTAAATTTAAATTCCCTCTTTGTGTAAATCATGATTTGATATTTTCCAAAAAGTAAAGGCTACTTTTACACAAAAACAAAACGAAAGAAACGAAAGAAAATAATAAATTGGCTGTCCTATTATCGGTTAAAGAAACTTTATATTGCAGTACATGAGTGGTAGCTGACAAATGTTTGCAGTATTTAGCTAAGAAAAAATCGTAATTATGAGATTATAAAATTTGCTCGGAAATGATTTAAAAACAGTTTCAAATTAATGACAGTTGTATTCGACGAATACAAATATCAGCAGCTATGATACAACATACAACACTACACATAACACAATAATGCACAACACAATAAATGTTTAAATATACTACCTTCTTCAGCAAGTAAGTCCATTAATTCCACAAAGTATGTATTTATTTCAATACCTAGAAGGGTAGCACTATTCTTCATTTCATAACTCTAGGTGTTGTTGGTCATTTAAAGCTGGTCTTTAACAAAACCTTAAATAAAGATATGAGGGGCTGTCAGATATAGAGATCTCGCAAAGTCAGAAAATTGACCCTCTTCTGCCAATTCGCTTCTTCGGGCAACAATTAAAAAGTAATTTCTTTAGTGAAGGGGTACTCAATCATACTTCATATTGGAACTAGATTAGGTAACCATTTTCTATTTAAATCAATATCTTCCAGTAATATACATTCACGAAAATGTTGTTCCATAAACTATAAGGGGATTATTAAAACAAAAATGCCCAAACTGCAGTCTTCACCTTTTCGTCGTCACTGAAATGGAGCCCATGAAGACCCTTTTTCAAATTTACAAACAGGTAAGTCAGAGTGGGCCATATCTGGATTCTGGACTACATACAGGGTGATCGATTTGTTTAAAACCGTAGTCAATAATTATTGCGGCTTAAGCAAATTTAGCAGTGTGCACGGGTGTGCATTACTGTGCAGTAAATGCACACCTCTGGTCAGTTTCCCACGACTTTTCTCCCAAATATTTTATTGCAATTTGTGTAGGAGGTTAAAAATTGTATCTGAAAACCTCGACATTTTTGATATTTCTTTCACCTTCAAGCATCGGTCGCCTAATACGAGATCCTCAACAAGGGCAATCTCGTCATCCGGCACCACTTCCACCATCCTTCCTGTTCTTGCATCATTTTCCAAGGATTCCTGCTCTTTTTGAAACCGTTTTGACCAATCTTTTACCACAGAATAAAACAGTGATTTTTCCCCGTACACCCCATCCAGCCGATCTATGATGCTTTGGGTGAAACATCCTCTCGCATAAGGGGTTTGATAACGGCTAGATACTCAATTTTCGTAACAAATGACAGTTATGAAAAGACTAACTAACATAATATCCATTTTTGTTTTTCCCAAGGCTAATAAGACTTGAACCAATGTGTCACCAAAATTTCGATCCACTGTAATACCTGGATCTAGGTCGGAAAATTTTGGCATATACCTCATATAATTTATCAAGATACCGGTACTTCCAACATAAATAATAATTTTTAGTTTGCATAAACCCCTTTTTTACCAACTTGCCCTAACTTTACCAGACCTAAAATTAGGACATTCATACCTATTTTAAATTGGTTTTCAGAGTTGAAATGTATGTAGAAGATAAATTATCACATCGGGGTCCTTTTCCGATTCAAGTCAGAGCGATGCAGACGGTTTACGAACTGAAAAAGCAGGTAGAGAGAGAATTTGAAATACCTGCTGCTGTTCAACGATGGATTTTAGGGAAAGAATTAGCAACTGATGATAATGCTACTTTAGCAGATGTCCACGTCACTACCAAAGGACTACCAATTTTCTTATATTTAGTAGCTCCGACAAACGGTAAGCAGAGTAAAAATAGCAAATGCTAATCCTTAAAATGTATTCAATTGAAATACAAAAAGGCTAATGATATGTACAAAAAAATGTCCATCCAGATTATTTTAAAACCCTGTGGGCTTCTTGAAAAATGCCAGAACACATTTAGTTTTCCAAGGGGACACATCAGGACAATGATAAATATGCCTTTGGCTCTTTCTCCACTAAGGTGGTAATCTCTTCAAGAACTTTAAAAAATGGAGTCATTTGTCACATCACTTTTAAAGGTCGGTTAATTCTATTTGCAATCACATATTTTTTTAGGAAATATCTGGGGGTTACTAATGTGAGTCCCTAACAGGAGATAATCTAAAATTATGAACGGATTATTGTTATAGCTTCCCACCCTAAAAAACTCTCATTCATAAATTTTCGAATTGATTTTCCAAAAAGGAAGAAAATCAAAACTGAAATGTTGGGAATCTTGGGAAATCATTCGAACAAAAAATATACAGTATGTAGGTCTCCAGATGGGTATACAAAGAGGAAAGATTTTTATTTTCAATTCAATTCAATCACTCTTCACAAAACACCCTGCTTGTTCTTAAACTCCCGTTGCACATATTATTTTCTATCTAACTGTTCCAGGAAATATTCTTATAATTTTCGCTTTTCCCCAGCTCTTTCTAATATGTTCCCATTGCTAACCATATCTATCCACGGTATCCTCTCATCATGCGCCTGTAGCGTCACATTTCAAATACTTCTGTTCCTTTTCGATTTGCTTCTCCTATTGTCCAAGTTTCGTACCCGTACAATTGGATAAAAATTTACATATGTTTGATATGTAAGTTTGGGAACAAGCAGTTTTTTATACAGTGATTTTTTTGAGAAGCTAAAAATAATGATTTGTTTGTTCTCTTTGTAACCCAATCCAGGGACATACTGTATATGTGTTTGTGGATGACCTTTAAAATGATGTGCCATCATTTGACCCCTACTTAGACTAAGAAGCCTTGAAGTGGTTGTTACGCTTGCTTAGCACCTTAGCAGGAGTAATTTCTCATGGTCTTGAGTCCCCTCCAAAACAAGTGATTTCTGGGGTTAAAAATAATTTTGGTGGAAGCTTTTCATTGTATCACCCTGCATATAAGTAAAAGGTCAATAATTATGGTTCCTGACATACGGAGAAAGAAATATTTATTTGCTTTTCTACAGACTAAACATTATCTTTATATTTATTAATCTAAAATTAAAATTTAAAACTTATCGCTTCTTTCAAAAATGCTTGTTTTACAGATGGCAAAAGCAACAACGAAATATTTATTCCAGAAAAACCTAAATTAGATAACGTTATTACGAATATCGCACAAAAACGTCAAAGTACAGAAGTTAAAATTGTCGACGAAGTATTGAAAAAACCAGAAGTTGCATCTACAAGTAACCAAAATCGATACTCTTTAATAGATTTACCAAAAACAAATACTCCGCTTCAAAAGGAAATTATTAACGAAGATAAAAAAGTTGCAGAAATTGTTCCAACTATGGTTAGCGAAATAAAATATCCGAAAGAAGTACTTCACACAATTACGGTAGTAGAAGATGGAGAGTATGATACAAAAACTTTGAAACCACAAAGCACTGAATGGGAATGCACGAGATGCACATTGCTTAACCCAACCAACAGCAACATATGTGCAGTATGTGCCTCTATGCGAATTAAAATTTCTAGTACCGAAGTGGAAAAGCCAAAACGCTTAAAAAATAAAGCACCACAACCTCAAGTGGGGGAAGCAAGTGGAGTGAACAAAGACCAACATTATTTGCAACTTTTAAATTTAGACAATGCTGATTTGGTGGAAAATACTGAAACTTTTGAGTGCCTCATTTGTTTCTTAGAAGTTAATCCCAAGGGCGGAGTAACATTACGTGAATGCTTACACCAATTTTGTAAATTATGTTTGAGAAATACAATAGAATACTCTGAAGAGGCCCAAGTCAAGTGTCCTTATAGAGATGAACAATATTCTTGTGATAGTGTGCTACAAGATAGGGAAATTAAAGCTCTTGTAACTCCAGTTATGTATGACCAATACTTAGCTAAATCAGTGGCACAGGCCGAGAACAAAATTGACAAGTCATTTCATTGCAAAACTCCAGATTGTAAAGGATGGTGTGTTTTCGAAGATAATGCAAATGAATTTCGTTGCCCCATTTGCAGAAAAGTTAATTGTTTGACTTGCCAGGTAATGAGCGATATAGAATATATGCAGTATTTGTAAAATATATTCCTGAAACAAAATACATACCTATATACAATCGTTTAAGGAATCTATTTTACAACCCTCCCTATATTTGTCAGATTCACAAACAATGTAAATTTTAGGCTATTCATATGGGGGTGAACTGCAAAGAATACCAAGAGCGTATGAACTTGGAATCAGAAGTAGACGAGAATGCCAAGAGAACTAAACAAATGTTACATGAAATGATAAACAAAGGCGATGCACTTACATGTCCAACATGCCAAGTGATTTTAATGAAAAAATGGGGCTGTGATTGGTTACGCTGTTCAATGTGTAAAACAGAAATATGTTGGGTGACGAGAGGACCTCGTTGGGGCCCAGCAGGGAAAGGTGATACTTCAGGTGGTTGCCAGTGTGGTGTCAATGGTGTTAAATGTCACCCGCAGTGCAATTACTGCCATTAGATTTTTTATTAACGTTGCAAATTGATAAGAAAATTTAAAAGACTGACAAGTAGGGAGGTACCTACTTTGCTTTCTCTCACTGCTTCATAAAGCAGCGAAATATTATGGTTGATGTTTTTGAATGCTTATGGATGTTTGTTTATAAGACTTAAATGTTAATCTATTTTGGTTGATAAGAGTTACAA
Source organism: Xestobium rufovillosum (assembly GCA_963966045.1). NCBI lineage: Eukaryota > Metazoa > Arthropoda > Insecta > Coleoptera > Ptinidae > Xestobium > Xestobium rufovillosum. The sequence continues at coordinate 17,869,223 of OZ014499.1, read as the reverse complement.
TTTTTAAGTTGTAGTGTTCAAGACGAGATTTTGGATTTTTCTTATACCAAACTGCCATGTTATTTTGATAGATTAAACGAATGCAACTATGAATTTACAGCAGTTTTATTGAATATACCATACAAAGAAAATTAACTCACCTATCACTATTTTTTCTTGGCAGCGTATATTTTCCCATGGTGTCAGGGACACGTTGCTCCATGCTCCTTGAACCGCACGTGTTCTTATTATGGTGGCACCTGTCATCCTGTCATTTTCAAATCAAGACTACGAGTGCTGTCGTGCTATAGAAATCTGTAGTAACGGATGCGTTTCTGACTAACGTTATTAGAGAAGGTCTATAGATGGAGATAAAGTATTTCTAACTCCGTTTAAATAGATGTCGCTGTACAGGTTATTTGTATCCCAACGAGGTTTTGCCAATGCCACGTATTAACGTGCTATTCTTCTCTTGTTTTCATTAGTGATTGCAGACTTTCTTATTTCTTAAAAAAATACCTTTCGTGACGGGCCAGTGGGCGCAACAAATGGAATGCAAAATTCTGTAAATTTCAACAAACTAGAAGAAAAAACAAAAAGGAACCGTTCGGATTCGAACAAAACTCCAGTGCGTTTCGGTAACAGCGTAACAGTCTATTATAGCCCGCGAAAGTGCAAGCGGCCTACTTGGCAAAACCTAGTTGGGATATATATGAACACTGTTCAGGGCTTTTATAAAGAGATGCGTTGATGCATTATTTCTTTTTTTCTTTACGTTCATGTTCCCAGCGTCGTAGACTACGCCTATTGTTATCCATAGATTTACTAAACCAAATACCTAACCAAGTCAAAATGGGGGATATAAGTGGCGTGTCACAAACGTCAGATTTTCATTCCAAACAAAACAAAACCACGTGCTTTCTGACGTTTTAACCTAACCTCTGAAATATAATTATAATTGTTTTCAAGTTTTTACACGTAAGCCCAACACACAAATTGAAAATAAACTGTTTTCACTGCAAAACGTCTATAATTATATTGCAAAAACTAGTTTAAGACGTTGTAAATAATATCGATAAACGTCAAATTGCACGTGCTTTTGTTTTGTTTGGAATGAAAATCTGACGTATGACGGAGGCACTTATGTCCCCTATACCACTGTGCCTATACCTATACTACGGATTACTGGACCTCTAGTCCTCCATAACCTATACCTATCCACAAAAGTCCGAGCGTCCTCTGACGACGTTTGAACGCATCAGTAGCGTGTCGGTAAATCTGTTCCCTTCACCGCCTCTAAATGCCATTAACTTCATAAGATACACAGCGGTTAAATTTATTAGGTTATGGTCTTTTCGTAAGTTAAACGCAGACTATCTTCTTGTTATTAATAATTTACAACAAAAGTTCAAAATGGTAAGTTCTTGAAATTGTCTTTTCTCTATCTGCTATATATGTATGTTTTGGTAGACGATCGGCAAAAATAATAAAATGATCCAGCACATAAACTATCGAGTACGAATAACTCTACAAGATTCTCGTACCTTCATAGGAACATTTAAAGCATTTGATAAGCATATGAACATGATATTAGGTGACTGTGAAGAATTCAGAAAGATTAAGCCAAAAAATTCAAAGGTCGAACGGGAAGAAAAAAGAGTTCTAGGATTTGTATTATTACGAGGTGAAAGCATCGTTTCATTAACAGTAGAAGGTCCACCACCCCCAGAAGAAGGACTGCCACGAGTACCAATACCTGGAGCTGCTCAAGGACCTGGTATAGGAAGAGCCGCTGGTCGTGGCATACCTGCTGGAATGGGCGGTGTACCTGTTGGTCTTCAGGGCCCTGTTAGAGGTGTGGGTGGGCCATCCCAACAAGTTATGACGCCTGGTGGAAGAGGGCAAGTTTCTGCACCTCCACAAATGAATCAAGGACCTCCAAGGATGGGTGGACCACCAGGAATGATGGGACCTCCACCTGGTATGATGGGAATGCCACCAGGTATGGCTATGGGTCGTGGTGGACCCCCACCACCAATGGGGATGAGAGGACCTCCACCAGGAATGATGCGTGGTGGTCCTCCTGGACCAAGACCTTTCTAGGGTTTAGTTGAGGCAGATTTAATCTTGGTAATATAATTATTTCATGTACAATTTGAGTTTATACTATTGTAATTTCTGTATTCGCATAGTAATTAAGAATAAATTTAATAATGTCTTTCTGTTATTTATAAATCCAGTTTTCTTAACTCCTCTTCACGAACACAAACAATATACATAAGAGTTATTTATGATATAAGTATCGTAACAGGTCATATTATGATACAAGATGGGAAAATTATCAAACAAGTTTGAAGGTCAAGCTTGGTAACCCATCGTGTATCATAATATGAAGTTACGATAAGAGTATCTTGCAATGACCACGACTAATATATTTGCTTAAGAAATAATTAGTAAACGAGAAATAATGCACAGACAAGTAGCAGACTGGTAGTTATATTATATATTTTGACTTCTGTGAGTACTCTGCGAATGAGAATTTTTTCCTCGGACATCAAGATAGCGATGTGGCTGTGAAATATTTTCCTTCAACAGCCTTCGGTGTTGAGTTAATATATGACACTGCGAAAAATTTTGTAATTAACGTTTACAAGTAAGTTTTATTTGATTTAATTTTAGTGTTAGTTTGCCATTCACTTCACAAAATGCGTGCTCTAAAGAATGTCAATTTGGCATTCTTTAGCACATAATCGCGCTAAAGTATGTCATTAGAACATTCAAATGAATGTCATAAAAATTTATATTATGAATTGATAGTAGATGAAAAATATGCAATGGAGTTTAATTGCATTACAAAAAATATTAAAATATAGTGTTTAAAATAACACGATGTGTTAAACTTTCACTTTATTTATTTTTGTACATGACAAATGTTTCGCCGATACAGCGGCTTCTTCAGATATAGGCACAAATTAATCAACAACAAGATTGACAAAATTATATTATTTTTTGACATAAGTATGTAATATAAATAAAATTGTTACCGACAAATTGAAATTTGATAGAAAAATTAAAATCTTGGATAAAACAAATTCAGCAAAGGAGAATGATTATTATCTGTTTGATTATTGAGTAATAGATTACAATATTTAAAATATATGCCTAGATAATATACTTTACTTTACTTAATCCTAAGCTCTTATACCTTTCAACGTCAAGGTAGATATGAATTGAGCTCTCTGGCAATTTCTTCATTTCCTTCCACTTCATTCTATCTCTTTCCAGCATTTTTACTTCTTCCCATCTTTTGTTCCTCTCTTCTCTACTGCTCTTCTCACTTCATCTGTCCAAGTCTTTTTAGGCCCATCTCTCTTCTCTTTACCTACTTATTCTTTGGCTTCGAATACTTGTCTTACTATCCTACTTTCATCTCTTTCATTACATGATCCGGGACATGACCCACATCGTTATTTGACTTTGTTCTATATGGTTGCTTGTTGCTTCTATAGGTGTTATATTTTCAACTTTTCTCGAAATACCTGATTCTATCTTTTCTTGCCCTAGGTACCTTCTATTTTCCGCAGGAATCTCATTTCTATGCTATTTTATTCTGCTCTCTGTCTCTGTGTCGTTGTCCGTAATTCACATGCATATTATTATGTTAATGTGGGTTTTACTATTCTTTCTACTATTTCTGCCTTTACTGTTTTAGGAACTTCTTTCTTACCCAGCAAATTGTTCTTTATTATATCTATTACATTACTTTACATTATATTAATTATATTGTTAGGTATATTATATTACATTACATTACATTATACATTATACATATTATATTATATTATATATTATGTATCATATTATATTATATTGTATATTGTATTGTATATATTTATGTATTATATTATCATATATTGATGAAAGGTATCTTGTCACCTCCGCTGCGTATCATGCAGGTAACCTTGTCACCTCATATATACCGCTGTGACCTCCGATTTCGGAGGCGACAACGTTTCGCCTTGTTTTCAATGTTTTCTTCGGCCAGATGGCGTTTAGAGCGCAAAAACGAATTTTTTGACGGAGGTCACAAAGATACCCCCATACTCATAAAAACGAAGTTTAGTTCAAGCATATACCGTTGGCGCTGGTGTCGCATTTCTCAAGATAAAGACGTAACCTTACCGCCTCCGAAATATATAACCATGCTTCGTAGCTCGCCTGTTAAGTTGTCACCTCCGAAACATGGCAACGTCGCAATCTTAATCTGTGCGTGTAGCGCATATGTGATCTGCCACTTTCCCGCGGAAACCTGTTCGATATGCTCGCAAAGGAAGGACCTTCTGGGTATGGAACAGTATTTGCGTGTAATTTATATATTTTCACTAATTTAAATGAGACAAGATTGTCTAGGTTTCGTAAATTTATTATTAATTAAACATGACAATTGTTTCGCCTACACAGTGGCTTCTTCAGATGTTGGTACTGAACAACTGTTTACAATGCTAAACTCATATTTATACCTGTTTTTATCTGTTTTTACCTGGCTGAAATTTTATTACTAATTGTGAAAGATATTTAACAATGGTGAAAAATTTAAATCTATTTGATAATTTAATGTAATATTTGATTTTTTAAGTTTATTTATTTCTAATGCTTCTAATAAGTTTAATTTAATATTCCTTTATTTTCTAAATGTAGAACTTCATAGTTTTCATTGATTGTGTGGTTCTCTGATATTAAATGATTTGCATAAAAACGCAAAATTGGGTATTGTGCAGAAGATGCTTGTGCAAGTGAAAATACGAGTATGTTTCTCATAAAACTTTTTTCTTTAAAAGGTATAAAGCTGTCATCATCATAAGGTTCTCAGTCCGAAGACTGGTTGGACGCGTACCTCCATTCTTTTCTATCCTGAGCTAACCTACGCATTTCCCTAAAAGTAGAACATCCTACATCCCTAACTATTTTAGAGCAGTAGTCTAATCTAGGCCTACCCCTACCTCTTTTTATTCCTATCTCTGACTCTAGTATGTCACGAACTATTCCTTCGTGTCTTAGAAGGTGTCCTACCATCCTATCTCTCCTACTCTTTATTGTTTTCCATACCTTTCGCTTTTCCCCAACTCTTTCTAATACTTCCCTATTGCTAACCTTATCTATCCACGGTATCTTCATCATGCGTCTGTAGCACCACATTTCAAACGCTTCTACTCTTTTTCTATCCGCTTCTCCTATTGTCCAAGTTTCGCACCCGTATAATGCCGTACTCCATACATACGACGTTAAGAGTCTCTTCCTAGTCTCTATATTAACCGTTCTCGAGCATAACAGTTGTTTCTTTTTGTTAAACGCAACTCGGCCCTGCGCCATTCTTTGTTTTATATCTTTAGTGCTCCTACCGTCTTGAGTTATTTTACTTCCTAAGTAGCAGAAATCCGCGACCTCCTCTATCTTCTCATTTCCAATTTGTATTTCCATTTTAGTTCTATTTTCACATCCCCTACATACCAAAATTTTAGTTTTCTTTTTATTGATTTTCATGCCGAAGCCCTGTGTCAAAACTGCTTCCATTTCATTCAAAGCCGCTCCTAATTCTTCTTTGCTAGATGCTAACACTGCTATATCATCCGCAAATCTGAGCATGTTAATAGTTTGGCCCTGTACATTGATCCCTGAGGCTGTTCTTTCCTTAACAATATTAATCGCATCTTCGATATATAAGTTGAAAACTAGAGGTGACAATGCACATCCCTGTCTCACTCCCTTCCGGATATCTACTTCCCTTTGTTCCTGCTCACATTCTATAACTGCCTTTTGCTCTTTGTAGAGATTATGTATTATTCTTCTGTCCCTGTATTTCATCCCTACCTTTCTCAGCACTTCGAACATCTTCCCCCATTTTACGTTGTCGAAGGCTTTTTCTAAATCTACAAATCCTATATAGACGCTCTTTCTCTTTTCTATCGTTTTTTCTATAATTACTCGTAAAGCTAGAATGGCCTCGCGCGTTCCTCTATTTCGTCTAAATCCGAACTGATCTTCTCCTAATATTTCTTCCGCCTTTTTCTCCATCCTTCTTTGCACAATTCTAGTTAAAATTTTTGACGCATGGGAAGTTAAACTGATAGTTCTAAAATTTTCGCATCTATCCGCGCCTTTTCTTTTTGGCAAAGCTACTATGATGTTCCGTTTGTAATCTTCTGGAATCTCGCCTGTCAGGTATATGCGACTAACTAATTTAAATAAACGATCTATTACCTCTTGACCTGCGCTCTTTAAGATTTCTGCCTGCAAGCCATCTATACCTAGTGCTTTATTATTCCTTAAACTTTTTAGTGCTATCTCAAACTCTTCTCTCATTATAGGACTCCCTAGGTTATCCCCCTCTACACTGCTTTCGCTTTCTAATATATCTTGCACTTCCTGTCCCGCATATAAGTTTCCTAAATATTCTTTCCACCTATCTGCCTTCTCCCCACTTCCGATTAGGATATCTCCTGCCTCATTTCTAATGTTTTTGGTACTAGATCCAATTTCTCTAAAATTTCTCCTAATTATTTTATATGCTTCATCAGTCTTTCCTACTTCGAATTTATCTTCCACTTCTTTGCATAAAGCTGTATGTAATCTAAAATTACCGCGCTACGGGGATAGTCTGTATGTATCTGTTAGGATCAAAGACCGATTTCGACCAATGACCAGAAAAAACGACCAGAATGCGTTCTGTATTTCACCAAATTGCCAAAGTCCGATAAGTCACGTTCTGGTCGCTTTAAATAGACCAGGACGCGTTCTGGGATTTCGATTTTTTCCAGAACGCTTTGCACATTGTAACACCAACGTGCAAAGATCGATTTCATGCCTGTATCAAAGAATAGGTCCAAAGGATTCATCAGTTCCTAAAGAACTCTTGTCTTATATTTATATTATTCAATCTGTAGAAAGAAAAGACTGTAGATGTTAGACGTAGTTCGAAAATTACCAAAGTCCAAAATTTAAGGTCAATTTTTTTCGGGTCTGGTAATGTCTGAGTAAGTCAGATCACAGGAGTAAATTACTTTTTCATAATAACTAGAGCACGTTTTGGGCAATAAGGTAAAAGTGTGAATATCGTTTAAACGAGAGATTGTAGATAGCAAACTTGCGAGATCTGACTTAACTAGATCTGACTGAACCCGACCAGTCCCGACAGAACTAGAATGCGACATTTCTGGCTTTTTCTGCTATAATTTTATTTAGAATTTTGATAGTTTTTGGATTTTGTGTCCAACATCTCTTCTGTTTCAATACTAGACAAGAGTTCTTTAGAAAATTATGAATGCTTTAGACCTGTGCTTTGATACAGGCGTGGAATCGGTTTTTGGGCGTTGGTGTTACAGTGAACGACGCGAACTGGCAATAATAGAAATCCCAGAACGCGTTCTGTTCTACTTAAAGCGACCACAATTCGGTGATATCCAGAATGCGTTCTGGTCATTCTTTTCGACCATTGGCCGAAATCGGTCTTTGGTCCTAACAAACTTATCTATACAATGAAAACAATTGTACATACATAAGTGTATGAAGTGGTAACTACGGAAGCCCTGAAAGGCCAAGGTAATTTTTATTTGAATCGGAAATTTCCAGTTGACTATTTGGAAATTTCTAAATACCACCAGGAAATTTCCAAATACAATCTGGAAATTTCCAAATAATCAACTGGAAATTACCATGCGGAATTTGTAAATTCCCAAACAGAAAAATGAAATTTAAAAAGGAGGCGCCGGAGTTGTCACAGAAGTTCTTTGGGATCATATTATAAATTGTTTAACGCTTATGCGAACTACTGTGTTGTTTAAAAAGAGCAATGAGTACTGCTTATGAAACTTACTTAATTGAATTCTGTCATGCCTTAAGCCTTCAGCAGATAGCAATTGTTAACAAGCGCTGAATAATCCAACAGTTCCACCCTTCTCTAAATTAACTTTTTTAAATATCGACCGATATTGCATAGAATCGCAAGCAAATTTCTTCGATTCGTGAAAATCGCATTATTCCTTTTCTCGTATTTATCACTTACTACTACTACTTTCTTCTTCTTTTCCAATCATTTCCTAAAAGATCTAACTCACTATCCCTCAACCATACCATCTGACTGATTGCAACCCTCTCGAATGGAACTCCCACATTATTTCGCATTATTTCGATTTTATTTCGATGGTCAGTCGAGTTCGGTGTAAATGTTGATGCACGGAGGAAGGCATAAGGAAACTACATTATATATTTGTAGAGCCAGCGAGCAGAATTTGTTTATTTTTGTAATAAGTTTTACTAGATCTAGGTATATGTATTTAGTTAAAAATGATTTTTGTTCTCAAGGAACGAATGGTAGATTGAGGAGCGATTTGTATTGCTGCCTTGAATTCATTCCTTGGGGTTTCTCATATAGTAAGATTTTAGTTTCCCACCTGTTACCTGATCGCGAGAAATAAATTCTATTATTATTATTATTATACTGGCGCATTTTGCCGCTATTCATAGTCTTGGCATGTGTGTCGAAGCATTATGCCTGTCCTGTAGCCCAATCAGTAGTACCTCTCCATGGCCTTCACTGTTGTCTTATTGACACCTAAGTGCCTTCCACTTATCCCATTGTGAGCCTCTGCCAAGAATTTCGAACCTTTTCCTTCAGCACCACAAATTCTGACGATGCTCTCCCACTTTCTCTTCAGAAGACTGTTTTCAATCAGAAGATAATCCTATTGCGCCCAGTATGAATTCAGAGCTACATTCTTGTTGGACATTTCTACCCCATCCAGTCACCTTCCAACTTACTTCCATCTCAGCAGAGGTTCTCACATCTTTCCGCTGTGCTCCCTCCAGGATTGTAAATGCTCTTCATCAACAACTTCATTGCCATCTGATGGAGTGTAATGCTCTTACTGCTCTTGCCTCTCGTAGTACTTGCAATCTTCTGGTCAAGGTCTTTTCAAAGCGCATAAGGATTGCCATGTTTTCGTCCTATCCGATGGTGTATAATGAAATTGCACTGCTGCAGCCTTTCAATCGTACGGAAGCCCTGAACGGCCAAGGTAATTTTTATTTGGATCGGAAATTTCAAATACTATCTGACTATTTGGAAATTTCCAAATTGTATTTGGAAATTTCCAAATAGTCAACTGGAAATTTTCAGGTAGCATTTGGAAATTTCCAAACCGAAAAATTAAATTTGAAAAGGGGCGCCTACGGAAGCACTGAGCGGCCAAGGTAGTTTTTTCTAAGCCGGAAGTTCCCAAATAGTCAATTCGAATTTTCCGAATGGTATTTGGAAATTTCCAAATAGTCAACTGGAAATTTCCAAAACTGACCATGCTTCCTTGTTCCATTTTAAAAACCCAGAAGGTCAGTTGGCCCGTTCGATTGAGATGCTGCAGCAGTACAGCTTCATTATGCAACATCAGATAGGATGAAAACATGGCAATGCTTATGCGCTTCGAGAAGCTTGCCCAGAAGATGGCAAGTATTGCGTGAGGCGAGAGCAAAAATATTATGTACACCCCATCAGATGGCATTGAACTTGAATATAAGTTGACGAAGAACATTTACAATCTTGGAGTGACACCAAGCAGAAAGATGTGAGAACCTCTGCTGAGATGGAAGGAAGTCTTACTGGGTGCACTACGATTCTCTTGTGATAGAAGGCGGTTCTCTGAAGAGGAAGTGGGAGAGTACCATTAGAAGAGAGGGAAAACCAACCCTAAGTCGTGGTGCTGAAGGAAAAGTTTACTAAATTCTTGGCAGAGGCTCACAATGGGACGAGTGGAAGACAATTAGGTGTCAATAAGTCAACGATGAAGGTCAGGGAGGGATACTGTTGGTTGGGCTACAGGACACACAAAATAAACTGATGCCGTAAATGCGTCGACTGCGTGTCGAGTAAGGGACAATGAGTCGTGGCAGAATGCGCCGGTATAATACGGAAGTTACATTCGAGAGGGTTGCCATCAGTCAGATGAGGACGAAAATCGTAGAAACACTGTACCTCTTGCTCGTCGAGTTTCATTTTCTCGAAAACGCTTCATTTTATCGAAACCTAACAAGAGTAACTTTTTATTAGCAAAATGTCTGGGGAAACAAAAAATGCCGTTAAAAATTAAAAATATCCAGCCCCTTAAAAATATGAAGTTAAGAAGGTAAGGGGTAGTTCACCCCTTACTCCCCTGATGCACTATCAAAAAACGGGTGGCATTATTTTATCGACATTCAATCACTACGTACGTCACCAAGAAAATTATCGAAATACAATTAAAAATAAAAATTTTATGTAGAAAAACGATTTTTATTTCTCCATTTTAAGGGAGAATATCTCGGCAGGGGAAGGTCGTAGGAGAAAACTTTATATGAACTTGGGGTGTTATTTTTGTGTAATCTATACGCACCCGAGAGATTTCGCACCTTCACCGGGACACCCTGTATTGCAAAAATTAGCTTAAGTCGTTGTAAATAAAAATGATAAACGTCAAATGACACGTGCATTTGTTTTGTTTAGAATGAAAATCTGATGTATGACGGAGGCACTTGTGCACTATATTGAAATTTGCCCAGAATGAAGATTTAAATACGGCCGACTTAAATCCACGACACAAGATTAGCTCAAATTCTCTGGCAGTTTCCAATTCCCTTTTCGCACGTTTGCGCCACCAGAAACAGTATTTCAATTTGGCGCGCGAATGTCCGTGCGCGGCTCGGAAACCCAACTTGCTACAGAAAATAAATAAAACATCTTTGATTAAACTGATTCTTAAAAAGCGTGGATATACAATATACATATAACTATGTGACCTCCGACAATATGGCAACGCTGTCGGAGGTGACAAAGGCACCCCAGTATCTGCTCATACACAGATTTCGGAGGTCACCAGATACACACCGTGGTTTCCATATATGATTTTTTAAAAGTCAAAAATCTTTTCCCCTCTCTAGAAATCCGGAAACTAGAGCTTCCCCTCACCCTATATATACATTCCATTTTAATCTAGCTACACTATAAGACCCGGAGGCTTGAGCGTCCCGTTCGTATGCCGGAGGTGACAACTTAACAAGCATCAGTATATATATATTATAACTCCCAAGTTAAAGTGTTTAAGTACACTTTTTAATCACATCGTCCAGCACCAAGATAAAGAGGAGGGGATAAATGCCTGTCTAAGGCCCGGTTTTTCAAAGAATCCAACACCGGATTAAGTCTGACACTCGCTTCGTTGCTATGATACCGGCTTTCTGATTGGCTGGCTTCATAGCAACGAGGGCGGTGTCAGACTTAATCCGGTGTTGGATTCTTTGAAAAACCGGGCCTTAGTCCCATTGTACTTTACTTATAAATTATTGTGATTTCGTTTCTGTTTTACATAGCTCTCGGTTTTTCCTTACACTTTTATAAGTAGGTATCTCATGAAAGCAGGATCGGGATCGACAAACATTTCCTCTATTCTATTCATTCATAGGTGTCTCTGCAACACTAATCGAGTTTTAAAATGAGGAATTGAAATTCTGGATGTTTTCCATAGAGAAGAAATTAATGGTATTTACAACATATCTTATGAATACATGGTTAGAAAACTCTTAAAACCAGAACAATTTTCGCTTATATCAAGATTATGGCAAGTAATAAAAGAATGCTGTTGCACGCGACGACGGCCTTGAATGTTATTGCTTACTGCCACTCACAGATGTCAGGTCAGGCATTTGATTAAATTGATTTCAACTTGAATATTTCAAGTAAGGAGCAAACGTAAAACCAGACGCTCGTTCCAGTGTTTGATACCTAATGGTTTCCTATAGTTCGTAACAATTCTGGAATAGTTACTTACAGTATTATATTTTCACAGTTTCTAATTTTTTCTGGGGGATGTGCAATGCAACTGATCGGGAACTGTATCATAAAGTTCTCAGTCCAAAGACTGGTTGGACGCGTACCTCCATCCTCTCCTATCTTGAGCAATTCCTTAAAAATAGAACATCCTGCATCCCCGACTATTTGAGAGCAGTAGTCTGATCTGGGCCTACCCCTACCTCTTTCTATTCCGATTTCTGACCAAGTAGTATGTATGTTGCGAACTACATATTCCTTCATCCTACCATCCTATCTCCTATTCTTTATTGTCTTCCATACCTTTCGCTTTTCACCAACTCTTTCTAATACCTCCCTATGCTAACCTTATCTATCCACAATGTCTTCATCATGTATCTAAAGGCAACACATTTCAAACGCTTCTATTCTTTTTCGATCCTCCTCTCCTGTTGTCCAGGTTTCGCACCCATACAATGCCATACTCCATACATATGTCTTTAAGTCTCTTCATCAGAGTCATTGTACATGGATCAATATTTCACATACATAACTTACCTGCCAAATTACTTTCATTATATCAAGTCGATTCAAACTTCTTGCAGTCGGGTCCAGATAGGGAAGTACGCATGCAGCATGATAGAATAAAATTTGAATTTTTCCATTTGATTTTATTCATTCATATACAATAATATAAGGAATACAATAAGTTATTGCCACTGGTTTTTGCAATGGCTCAGACTTAGAATACAGTACACTTTTACAATATGAAAACATCTTATAAAATAATAAAAAACACGTTTACAACATTTATACTATTTTTCAATTTGCCAAATTGGAAAATAGAATAAAAATAAAATACGAAAGTTACTAAAAACGATTATTAACACTGTAAATTGGTGCATTGGGCCATAGCACAATGCATATTGCGCGGGACCATACTCCCCAGGCACTGCTATGAGGTAAACGGACAAAATCTTTCCAGTCTTTTATCACAGAAAAAATAAAAATAAGAAAGTTCATTTGGTGTTAAAATCCCGAAATGTCGAACAGAATACACACTTTCAATTCAAAGACATATTTTTCATTTCAACATAGTTTATGTAAAATCATAAAAATCCAACAGAAATAAAACTTATAGTACCAACACATTATTTTTGGTTATACCGGAGAAATTAAGACGCACGTGCATATTGAATAACGGAACTGTACCGAACTGGCGATAAGTCTTTCACAGATTCCATCGACTTCAGGATCATCTTGGACCTTTTTCTCGGGGGCAAGCTGAGCTCGGGATCTGGAGAAACAGGGGAGGGAGCTGGTGATGCTGAATTCGAACTTGGTGGTGTGAGCATTGGTTCATCTTCAGAAGCGATGTTTTCGACAGCAAGAGCAGCTTCCAGTCGTCTTCTTATGTCATCGCCTGCATTTAAAGGAGTATCGTAACGGACGCTTGGTCCACCATAGTAGGCCGGATGCCGCAGAGCAGTAATTACATCTTGGGAACCCTTAGCAATAATGTTGAACACGTTCGTTTCCGGAGAACTCCTATCATCTTCAGATGCACGTTCTGAAGCAGATGCAGCAGCTGCGAGGAGTTCAACTCCTGAAGATGGATGGCCATATACGTGTGGGACGTACGTTAAAGAAGTAGGTGAGAGTTTATTTGAATATAGATAATAGCGGATATCGGATTCGTAACTTATCGGGGTGTCCGGAGTCGCAGATAATGGAGCAGTAGCACTTTTGTTCTCCTTGTCGCTGCTTGAGGAGGAACACGATGACTCACTAGGGGTGGTCGCTGGGGGAGTGACAGAACTGTCCGCGTGGCTTTTGATGTGAGCTTCCATGCACTTCTTTGAATTGAAAGTGTCATTGCATATAGTGCATTTGTAAACTTTCTCGCCATAATGAGCAACTTGGTGTAGTTTCAGGACGTGATTGTATCCGAACGATTTTCCACAAATCTCGCAGGAATATGGCTTTTCTCCGGTATGTGTTCTGGAGTGCACCTTCAATTGTTTACTGCAAGTGAATCCCTTCTGGCATACCATACAGACGTATGGTTTTTCACCGGTGTGCGTTCGCATGTGGATGACCAATTGGCCAGACTGGATGAAAGTTTTTGAACACACAGTGCATTTATGGGGGCGTTCTCCAGTGTGGATCCTCATGTGCCTATGCAGCTTTCCGGAGTGTTCAAATGCTCTGGAACACACTTCACATTTATAAGGACGTTCCTTGGTGTGAATTCTCCTATGGACACTGAGATTCTCTTTCACACTGAAGCTCTTATTGCAAAATTCACACCGGAAAGGCTTCTCACCGGTATGGGTACGGTAATGGCGGGTGAGTCTGGCGGGAACAGCGAATGTTTTCGAACAAATATTACAACGATAAGGATCTTCTGCTTCCTTCGAATGGGTGCGTTGATGTGATTGATATGCAGTTTTTGAAGAGAAGATTTTATTGCAGTGCTGACATTGAATATTTTGTTGGTCGGACTGGGTAGTTGGGAAGCTGGGTATCGGCAAGTCTGGGCTGCAAACTACACGTTTTACAGATATGCGGGCTTCCTCAGGAGTCGGCACCGGGCCCATCGTTAATGAAGCTTCGCTATAGTAGCCAACCATTTTTGGAACTTTCCACAAATCTGGAAAAAAATTAACACTCAACAATCGCCTTAAACAAAAATATTTTTAAACAACTAATTAATAATAAATATAATAAGTAATATTACTAAATGGAACACCCTATAAAATAATGCATTTATGGCTTCCTGAATAGATTTCATTGAGGTTGTAAAAGATTTTTCTTGTGTGGACCGGGGTGTGTAGTAGAATGAGTTAATACGAACACATTTGAAAACTTTCGATGATTTAGAAATTTAGAAAATTAAATATCTTGCGAGTTGGGACTGGATATAAAAGTAATACGTACTCGTATACAGGGTCCTGCATCTCACCTCCCGTCTTCTTCTACACCTAAACGATTTATTTTAGAAAAATGATTGAAACGGGACATTAGACTGTTTGTTAGAGAGCACATTTTAAAAATATTTTTTGAATATACAGGATGTCCCGAAAATTGATGGTGCATCAAAGTTGTATTTTTTTAAATGGAATGCCCTGTAGTCTTATTGATTTTTGAGACCCTTTCGAGCTACTGTACATATCCCTAGAATGCTAGAATATTATCAAATTTGATTTGATAGTTCCAGAGGAATAAATTAAAATCGGAAGAACAAAATTTTTTCGTCATGTTTTAAAAAAATTATAAAAAATAGAAGAAACATCTTCAAACCGAAACTAAGCAGCAGGTTGATTATAATAAAAGGTCAGTTTATCCTACTATGAATATCGTAAAAATAACTTATACAGATTGTTCAAAATTCAATGGCAAACTTTTCAAAATGTAATGCTATTTTTCTCCATTTTTTCAAATGGGACACACTGTATTATATTTTTATTATTTTTATCCCGTTGGATGCAGAATTAAAAAATTAACATGTTTTCTAATTACAATTATCTCGACATTCTCAAAGGTTTCACAGATACATATATTCATAAAATCGTAAAATTATTATCTAATAAATAATAATTTTACTTAGCAGTTTTCAAATCAATGACTAGAACATATGTTCAATATGTCTTCCGTTCTCTTGGAGGCACAAACGCAGGCGGGTATGAAATAATGACCTTGCTACTCTTCCTAATAGCTCGGGTGTAATGTTTTGAAATGCGTTTCTGATTCTTTGCTGCATGTTTTCTGGTGTGGTTGAAGGTTTCTGAACATTCTGTATAAGTTATTTTTGCGATATTCATAGTAGAATAAACTGACCTTTTATTATAAGCAACCTGCTGCTTAGTTTTGGTTTGAAGACGTTTCTTCTATTTTTTATAATTTTTTTAATACATGACGAAAAATTTTTTTTTCTGATTTTAATTTATTCCTCTGGAACTATCAAATCAAATTTGATAATATTCTATGGATATGTACAGTAGCTCGAAAGGGTATCAAAAATCAATAAGACTATAGGGCATTCCATTTAAAAAAATACAACTTCGATGCACCACCAATTTTCGGGACATCTGTATATTCAAAAATATTTTAAAAATATGCTCTCTAACAAACAGTCTATTGTCCCGTTTCAATCATTTTTCTAAAATAAATCGTTTAGGTGTAGTAGAAGACGGGAGGTGAGATGCAGGACCCTGTATAGTGTGATAAAAACAATATTTAGGAGTAAATGCTGCAACATTAAAAACAGAAAATATTATGCAGGGTGTTGGAATATTGCTTAGCAAAACCGGGAAATTCCAAAATACCCTAACTTTATTTTTAAAAATAATAATAATACATAATAATAACATAATTTTTAATAATGCTACTTTCCAACATAAACAACTACTGCTACCTTACAATTTGACATGGATTGTAAATTAATTAGTTTTCAAATAAAACCAAGATTTTCTTTATTGCTTAAAATTGAAATCTGGAAATATTCTTGGGGGTCTGGCCGAGGGTCTAGCAGATCCAGGAATGTAAGTACATACCTAGATTTTCGTTATTTGGTTAAAAATGGGGGCTGACTAAAACTGTTGAAAGGAATTTAAAATGCATAATACCCAATACTAAAACCGACTAAAACAGTAGAAGACAGGATGAAATATGTGCCTACTTGTGAACGAAATATTTTTCCTACTTTATCTTTGTTGCACATTTTTATAAGCTTGCCCTCGTATGTTTACTCCAATGTCAATTTATACGTCAACTTTGTTTTACCGAAAATTTATTAAAATTAATCTAAATTTCGTCAAGGTGGATTTGCTACAACGATTTTTACAGCTTAGTAATAGGGAAATACTTAGGTTGAAATATTTTCTTCAGAAACTCGAAAATACGGAAATTAATCGCAACAGTTTATTTTTTGTTTATTTTAACATATAACAAAAACCAGTGGCGTAAAGTAAACACCAACAGCTTGGGTTGAGGGGGTAGCAGCTAGCAGCCGGCTAAGAAATCCGTAACAGTCGTAACTTACAGAAATCCCATCCCTCATTTCCTTTCAAATTTTTTATGCTTTAATTTTTGTATTTATTAAAACAACCACACGGTAGTATTTTATACTGCTATGGTTGTAAGTAAACACTAGCCAAAATATTGCAAATATTTACGAGTTTGTTTATATTCCGTACCTATTCCTCTGAGCTATCGAGCTCGAGTACGAGAATACAGACTTTATTATGAATTGTACTTGTTCAAATTCAAAAATTGAATATTGTAGTTTTTTGGGAGTGATTTTTTTTTCGCTTTAGAATTCATTACCTATAGAATATAACACTAGAGTCTGCCAGATTCTTCACAGGAAATAAAACATTTCCCGGAACAGTCAGATAAAAAATAACGGGAGTTCACAAACAAGCGGGGTTTTTTACGAACAGTGATTTTTTCTGAGAAATTAAAAATAATTACTGTTTCCCTCTTTGTAACCCCATCTGGGGGTATGTTGTAGAATCGAGAGTACTTAGTGCTGTTCAAAATTATGGAACATCAAAACATCGAGCTCAGGATGTTTTTTAAAGTTTTGCGAACGATTCTTATAAGCTGCATTTTTCATTGTCTGTTAAAGAGAAACATACAATCTATTCAATTAAAATTGTGTGTTGCTGTACATTTCAAGTACATATGTAGTTTAATTTAATTTTTTTCTTTTCGTAAGGGAAGAAAACTTGATTTTTATTAGCAGAACGATAAATTCTTTCTCATTCTAAAAATGAAACAAAGAATCCAAAAATTGCAGGGCGGAAGAGCGAAATCTGAAATGAGCGGCACGAAATACACGAAAATTTGAGGGGTCAATCACTTGTAGCAGTAGGTACGTGTACAAACTGGTGGCAGTCAGTTGCAGTTATTGGCAGCCATTGGTATTTGATGAGACTGTCAATCATTTACAGTCAACGACAGTAATAACTAAATTGGCAGTATGCCAGTAATGTTGTGTACATTTTTGCCTCCTGCCCAGGAATTTCATAAAAAATCGCACTGTATATTACTTTTGTCTTAGAGTACACACTCATGCAGGGGAAAGTAACTTTTTGTTACGCCGCTGCGCTGTACAAAATAGAAGAATTACTTAACTGCTAACTTTTGTTTGAACAGGAATTCAGCACTTATTTTTTTTTGTTTTAAATAACAATTCAGTAAAACAGAATTCTAAAATTACTGAAAATATATGTCTTCGAGCTTCGACATCCGTCGCAACGCTGGGTCGATAAAGATTTCCAAAATTAAAAAGCATTGCCACAAAAATTCTTTTAAGCAAAGTCTAGCTCAAATTGCGCATAAAATTAGTTTAATAACTGCTTGTGAATATTCAAGTACTACCAAAACTTCAGGACAAAATAGATAAATATAAAACGACGGCAAAAAATTCAACTCAAATCAAAAACTTTGGAAACGATGGTGGATATAAAAATTACGCACCTTTGTTATCAGATTTGCACTGCAAAAACAGATTGAGTACATCCGCACTCTGAGATTTCTTTTCTTTTTTGGACATCTTCGCACTTCCCAATATACAGCGTTGCCCAAACAAAAGTTCTTACGCAAGGACTGATCTGGCGCTTACGCACTAAAATTTGAAGCGTGCCCGCTAGATGCACCAAAATAAATGCAGTCAAGTCAAAGATCCAAAACAAGTGCGAGTGCGTTAATGGTGATCTTAACTCCGCCCCATGCGTATGCAGGGCGTAGGAGTGGGGATTTTGTTAGGGTCGGTTTTTGACCCCGCGTATACGCACAACAAATTTTAGAATACATTGATCGTAAAAATGACATCGTAAATTCTGGTCCAGGAATACTGGATACATTGTTTTTGGACAATAAAGGGGAAAAAATAAAACTGGAACGTCACAATTCAAGAAGACAACGTAATTAAAGGATTCAATTACAAGCAATTATTGTGCCACGTGCTTGTATGTACCTAACTTTCATACAATACCTAATAATAGGTATCAAATTTCCATCAGGATACATTCTTTAAGTAGGTAAGTAAAAGAAACTATGCAGTACGACGTGCATTTGAAGTTTTCAATGTATAAATACCTACTTAATTATTCGTATGTTGAAATTCATATTATGCTTGGTCCAGCAAGAAAGAAGTCTAGCTGGTAGTCTAGCCAATTTCGTGCTAAACAAAAACTAAAGGTGGGAGTACCCATTGTCGACAGAGCAACAGATAAAACATTGCACAAATCCCAAATTCAGAATTTGGTTAGGTCATGACAAACAAACTATTTTCTCAGGCAACCAACCAAAATAGAGATAAAACTACAACAGACAAAAATTGTTTATTACCCACCAGCATTTGTCTATATTTATCCATGTAATAACAGTGATTGGCCAACAAATCAACAGATACGCGCTATAATCAAGTCGACACGAGGTGAAATGCAGTGAGGCCAGTGACTGCGGGTTTTCAATCTGTTTAAAGAGAACAGCGTTGCGAACCTTACGGCAGCCGCACGAGCTCTTGTCCACAGTCATTCGCCTCCACGTGGAGTTCCCTGCCGCTTTTTTACAAACGATCACCGACCTCGCCAACTCAGAGAGACGTAGGTCGGCATTAGGACTTTCGTCTCCCACCCCGTAAACATGACATGGTACGCACAGCTCGCAATGAATGATTTTTAAACATTTTTACGTTTCTTAATACTAAATATCGGCTATATTTGAGTTCCTCGAGTACTTTTAATTAGTTTATTCAGATAAATACTTACATTAAAGTACGTAAAACCTGTGTTTAGTAAAGGTAGCTATATCACCCTAATTATAAAATGAAACTGCTATTTAGATATTATTACGCTGTTCCATATTGGTGAACAGAATAAAAATCATCATTCACACCTACAATTCTGTTCGAAATGTCAAAACTAGCACTATATTCAAAAACACGCCTATCTGCTAGTTTACAGCGCTCCAAAATATCGTTTATGCGATGACCTTTCCCAACTAGCATCAATTTGCGCAAGTAAAACACTACATTAATAAAAATATTTAACGACTCATAGACAAATCACACAAATTCAATCACACTGCATATTTGAATGTATGATTGGCAAATAAATACTTACAAATAATATTCACTGAACAAAAAGGTCAAACTGAATTTGTACCATTTAAGTTAAAACGGCTTGGCTTCAATGAATAAAGTGTAAACGCGACATATTGTGGACAACCAAATGCCTTTAGTTCACAAAACGGGGTTAAACTGTCTTAATAATAAATAAAACTTTCACAGAATGAAAAACGGCACCATACGCAAAGCGCCCAAAATCAAACTAAATGTTTACCTCCTACAAGTTCGGCTGTCCCCGATAGTAAGCGAGAGAGACCGATTGTATTTTTCTCCCTTCCCTTGCCGCACTTTATCCATGTCCTGGCTCTGACTGTGGCCCGTGTAGCGGAGACACGTGGAGGCGAATGATCACGGTTTTTCATTTTGTCCTTGGTCAAGAAGAATAAATAATATTCCCCATTCTTTGGAATTATTTGTTATTTACTTTCTTAAATATTTATCAGAAATTTAATGTAGTGGAAATTGAAACACAATTTGTTTTGTATTGGCGAATTTCGGAAAATGAAGTTCAACTTTTCATCAAACTCGTGGAGACAAAGAATGATAGATACCTACCACAAATAAATATGTATTTTATTTGTGGAAAATAACTAAATAGTTTCAAATTTTACGTTTGATCTAGACAAATTTGTTTACCATAGGTAAAGGATGGTAGTTTCAGTTGCGAAAACAGGTACATATTTCACATAATACCTATCAAAAAATAACGAAAAACAGAAAATACACCATGGGATGGGGCACATATTTGTAGAATTAGATGCGTTTTAAGGTATTTAATAATTAAATTCGGAAAGATGTACTTCTGTCTAAAATTTTACACACTTTTGAACAATCTTTAATTCCTTTTTGTCGTACCGTTTATGGTCGTACGCTATTAACATTATTTTATTTTCTTGTTAGGTAGAACTCATCATCATAAGGTCCTCAATCCGAAGACTGGTTGCACGCGTACCTCCATCCTTTTCTATCCTGAGCTAACCAACACATCTCCGATTCTAGTATGTCGCAAACTATTCCTTCGTGTCTTAGAAGGTGCCCTGTACCATCCTATCTCTCCTATTTTTTATTGTCTTCCACACCTTTCGCTTTTCCCCAACTCTTTCTAATACCTCCCTATTGCTAACCTTATCTATCCACGATATCTTCATCATGCATCTGTAGCACCACATTTCAAACGCTTCTACTATTTTTCGATCCGCTTCTCCTACTGTCCAAGTTTCGCACCCGTATAATGCCGTACTCCATACACACGTCTTTAAGAGTTTCTTCCGAGTTTCTACGTTAACCGTTCCCGAGCATAACAGTAACTTGACCCTGCCCTATTCTTTGTTTTATATCTTTAATGCTCCTACCATCTCGAGTTATTTTACTTCCTAAATAACAGAAATCGGCAACTTCCTCTATATTCTCATTGCCTATTTGTTCTAGTTCTAGTTTTGTTGTCACGCCCTCTAAATACCAATATTTTGTTTTTTTATTGATTTTCATGCCGTAGCCCTTTGTCAAAGACCATTCCTAATTATTATTTGATAGATATGCTAACGCTGCTATATCATCCGCAAATCTAAGCATGTTAATAGTTTGATCCTGTACATTAATCCCTAAGGCTGTTCTTTAAATATTGCAAATCAGTTAAAAATAAATATTCAGTGAATACTTTATGCGAAGAGCTGTATTAAAAATAACTTAAAGGTACTGTAATTTACCCCAATGGATATTTTTTGCGTTCCAGTTTCAATTGGGGAGGCTAGACTATATCAGAAATAAAAAATCTATGTACAGCTTGGCAAATATTCATGTACCTGCATAGACAAAGAAGCGGGAGTAATGGACGTCAAGGTGGCTCTGTCTACTGCGCCCTTTAGGGCGGTCCTTATTTTCATTACTTCACCCACTAAACTGTATTTTCCAAGGTGTAATAAGGAGTATTTACCACAGCTTTTCCACACTATCCCCGTATCAATTTCGAAAACTGAAAAAAATGTTTTCTTGATAACGAATTTTTTCGAAAAGAATTATAGAAAATTGGGAGTAATAAGGGGTATTTGGCACACCTTTTTTACGCGAAACCAAAAACTTGCACAAAATCGTTTTACTTCTAAGTGGTTAATGAGTGAAAACTAACGGTTTATTTGCGAATTCATCTTTGATGTGACTTTCCGACTTATATTGTCTGATACTATATTATGTACACAATTTTTCCCACGACCCCTTAAGAGCCAAGTATCCGATCGCCAACATCAAGATTTTTTAGGGACGTAAGACGAGGTTTTATTTAACCGCATCTTGGATATGTAGTTATATATTATAGACCCCATTACTTTGATAATAACAGACGCAACTAACGATAAGTCATAAAGATTTATTCATATCTTTCAAAACATTATTCAATTATCATTAATCATATTGGTACAAAATCTGATTGGTTACCATCTGCATTAATCATAAATAAAAAGTGTTTCGTATTCTCTATCGAGATGCAAAATATATTTATTATAATTTTTACTGACACCAATCAAACAGCAGTCGTTAAAGTTTTGTTCTTTAATATTTATAGGCGTTCTCCTTAAACGGTTATCGCCTTTATCAGAAGATATATGGTTTGGTTGTCTATTGTAGTGGTAATCATTAGATGGGCGCTTTGGGCTTTCCCAACATCCCGCCTACTGTATAGTTTATCTGGCTAAGGTACTCCAGTGGGCTTTCTTCTCGAATACCACATATGTACTAAACACGATATGTGATTATTATTCAATATTATAAAATCATTAATTTGTTGAGCTAAGAGACTTGAAGTCAGTAATAAGTGCGACCATTTGGTTAGTTTAGAATTCAAGACGTTTTAAGTACACTTTGTATTATAATGCAATTACATCCAATATGTATACAAATTAATAAAATTGTTTTCAGACGTACCTGGTATAATCACTGACAAAACTAATCGATAGATTGAAAATGCAGAACAATTAATTATTATCTGATCAAGATGAAACTGAAACATCTGAGCAACCCTTTAAAAAATATCACTTCTCAGTTCAAGTTCTAGACCCCTTGTCCTTTGCCTAACTAACCTACACCGCGTCTCTAGCTGCTATCTTTGACCCCCGTTCTTGTTTACGTCTGCACTTCAATGAGGGTGAACAGTGTCTAATCTCTAATGCAGTCTATCCTAAAAGTAACCCATTGAAATAAAATAGAGATTCTAAAGTATAATTACTGAATTTCCTAATAATGGGGATTACAATAATAAAGACTAAAATTAGCTAACTTAATTACTAACGAGATTAAGTATTCACCAATGAGATATCAGAGAATAATTTACATTACAAAACAACTAGAACAAGCAATCTCTGAGATCTCACCGCTCGAAGAGAAAACCATTTGTTTCTTCTGTGTTGAACGTGTCCAGTGCTGATAGCTCAGTCGCTCAGTCGATTGTAACAGTTGCTCGCCTTTTTGACTATCGGATTCCCAAACAACGGGAATCACAACCACAACAGCAAAGATTAAATTGCCCAATTTGATGTATTGAGCATTTGCCTACAAGATTCCTGAAAATAACTTACATAATAAAATTAGTAGAAGATACAATTTCGGAGATTTCGTAGCTCAAGGGAAAAACCTTTTAGGAAAACCTCTCGTGCATGAGGAAAACACATTTAACTTTGCTTGAGAAAATCTTCAAGCGAAATCATCGTTTAGAGCATTGATCAGACTAAAATAAAATCGTGGGGCGAGTCGAATTTCTATTATCTACAGTCAATCGCTCATATCATTATAGGTATGCTTTGGATGCATCTTCTCAATAGACAACATCACAGAACGATTATTTACATATTTACTCAGGTTACGCTACGCCCCACGATTTTATTTTAGTCTGATCAATGCTCTAGATTGATGAGGAGAGTGGTGTGATGACTGGTACCTTTTACCTACCTAATTATTTTTTAGCTTTTAGTACATTATCTGCATCATTATTATGTTTCTTTACGATAAAACCGTTTAACTTTTTTTGCTTATTTTATTTTCAAGTTTTTAGTTTTTTTGTTTGTTTTTGTTTTGTTATCATTTTTCTAAAGAGTTCTGTGTTCTACTTGTCAAGCCCTTTCATTTGATACCCATAATTGAGGGGATTGGAAAAAAGTAATCCGCCATTTTGTGGTGGCGGCAATCTTAGATTTTGAATTTTTCATGGTGTACTGTATTCTACTAGTTAAGCCCTTTCATTTGATACCCATATTGAGAGGGTTAAAAAAAATATAATCCGCCATTTTGTGGCGGCGGCCATCTTGGATTTACAATGATACTGAATATACATAATTGTATTCTCATCACAACTAAATGTGTGTACCAAATTTCAGATCAATCGGTCAACAGGAAGGGGATAAAATTTCAATTAGGTACTAGATTTGACCCACACAAACAAACAAAGCAAGATAATAAAACCATTTAAAAACCATTTAAAAATGACCACGTATTTGTGAATAACCAAACCAAACTTTGTACTAATGACGTCTTTAATAAATATTTGGAAAAGGAACACGTAATAGTGGGTCCCTTAATCTCCGTGAATGCGTTCATAGAGGTAGGATTCGACAAATTTCTTGTTTAAAGTTATTAGTTGTGTTTAAAATGCAATCTCCATAGCGTGGTGCAGCTGCATTGAATTTAAGTTTATCAACAGCAATCTAACCCCTATACTGGCAACGCCAATTTTCTCGATTTCCTGGATGACGTACGAACGAAATTACGCTGCCATTACTGTATTCAGAAAATCTAATTACCTTCAGTATAAAAAAAAACAAATGTAATATACTGCGGCCTCCATAATATTATTTGATTGATGCAAAAATGTAGTGTAGACAAAAATAAACTTGCAGAAATTCCAAGTACGTTCAATGAGGGAATTCGTAAATGGAGTACCAAATACGAAGGATACTAACAGTGAAATGGAACTCTTGTCGCCAAGAGTAGGATGTAGGACAGACTGTACCCCGTCGTAGGAAGATAATCGCAGTTGGCACTGGAAAATAAATTCGTAGGGTTGATTAAAGAATATATAGTTTAAGTACCTAATTTGATTTCAGTTTATGGATTTTATGGGTTTTATGGTCTTATATTTTATTTTGTGTTTACTTGTGTGTAAATTGTTTTATGTTGTAATATGTTTACACAAGTTCTAATGAGATTGTATTATGTGCGGGAATACTTATTAAACATTCATGATTGTCCATGCCCTTGATTCCTATTAATGGAAAGTTGCGCACGGCAGTAACAGATGCAACGCAGTTATGTGCTTCTTGTAATTGCATCACAATGGTCGTGATTTATGTGAATTGCCGCAATTGCATACATTTATTATCTATACATCTAAATAGTAGACATATTCCTTATTTTTCCTTTAAGTTGATGGAGATGAATTTATTAGATCACCTATAGAATTTCGTTAGAGTTGTTGATGTTGAGTTCCTGGAACTTTGTTGTTGGCGGTGACTGACAAGGTGCAAGTGCAACTTGTTTTTTAAGAATTATTATGAGGTGGTAGCCCGTTTCGAAATTTTGTATCGCAAAAGAATAAATTCGGATGATAAAAGGTCACTTTATTTTAAATATTATGTTTGCATCATGCACGAAGAACAAAGCAAATCACGCCATTTTAAATGCTACAGGCAAACCTTTGTTGTTAAAAAAGCTCCTAAAATAGTTTAAAAGTGCAATGGCATTATCAGTACCTATCTTAACAATAATTTTATCGCCGACTTGTTTGTAAGAAAAATGTTATATCTTAAAAATTCGTGTGGCCAATAACCTAGGGGGCTTACACGTGGAGAATGAGAAACCTTGGTGCTTCGCCTCCTTGCGCCGAACCTGGAGGCCGTCATACCCGTCCTTTTTGCTCTCAACAACAAAAAAATAATACAATCACCGAATTGATGTCCTGGACTCTAGATTTCTTATCTCTAGCACTAATTTATCAAATGTTGTTGTTTAAAATAATCAAAAACAGCAAAATTAAATAGTAAACTGGAGCAATCGTCTCATTTTATACATTTTAGTTCGATAAATTCATTAGGAAAGAGAAAGTCTGCAACTCCGAGGTTCGTCGAGGAGAAACGACGGCATGCGAATGTCGCGGCCACCTTGACCAATCTCAACGTAAGTAGTTTTAAGTATTACAAAGGAATTTCGGCAGGCGATTAGAAATAGAAATTCCCAAATTTATTTTTGGAACAAATAACAGTTTCATCCTTCGTTTGCATTAATATTCCGTTTATTGATTACTCTTCTAATCAGTGTTATTTGATACCTATATTATGTTGTATTTACGTAACAGTTCTATTCTTTGTAAACGGAATACGCAACAATGAAGAATGAGTACCTAGTTATTTTAAGTACGTATAATTGGGAGAACGGCCTTCATCAGAGTATTTTTAGGTATGTACCTAAAGGTATTATTATGTATATTACATGCCCAATATTTTTTCATATCTGAGGACAAGCTAACAAAAAAATGCGTCAAAGGATACGAGATAGTGGAAGAATTTTACGAAGAACTCTACAAATATAATAACACTTCTACAGCAAAAACACATAGGTACCTCAAGAAGATGTAATGAACCAAGGATCAAAAAAATCTCGAAATCACGAGAGCTGAAATTTACCATGCCCTGAAGAAGTTGAAGAACAGTGTGAAGTGTGAAGTGTGAAGCATAAAATTGGAGGTCCAAACACTCTTCAACTTAGAATTGGTGGCAGTTCCGTACATCCCATTTCCGAACAAGGCGAAATCAGTGGCAGTTCCGTACACGATGCACGTGTCGCGATACTGGGGATCATTTGTAGTTGTGTACAGGTACCTACAATCCCTTAGTGACCGTATACTCGGAAAGCATTCTAAGAATCACCCGGGTTGTTTACGTAGGTACCTGAACATATAATTTTGGATTTAGTCTCATTTCGTGCGTTCCCGTTTCGTGCGTCGATGAAAATTTCTCTCCTATTATTTTCAAATGTTAATGTTTTTGTTTGGGGGGAGACTTAAACGCTCCGCTCGCTTCGCTCGCTCCGCTTGCCCACAGACCGGAAATAGTGGGCCGTGGAATCACTTTTTTGGCCGTATTCACTGACACCACTTTCTTGGCCGGGTGATTCTTAGAATACTCTCCGAGTATGCGAAGACGCACGAAACGGGAACGCACGAAATGGGACTAAATCCAAAATTCTATGTTCAGGTAAGTACCTACGTAAACAACCCGGGTGATTCTTAGAATGTTCTCCGAGTATACGGTCACTAAGGGATTGTACCTGTACGCAACTACCACTATTTCTAATGACAGTTTCTTACAAATGATCCCCAGTAATGCGACACGTGCACGTGCATCGTGTACGGAACTGCCACTGATTTCGTCTTGTACGGAAATGGGATGTATGGAACTACGACGATACCTTCAACTTAAGCATATCCAACCAACAGATTCGTTAAAAGTGGGACAACCCGATTGTGATCTTCCTCCACAAAGAACAACCCTCACTCAGAACAATTTATAGTACACCGTAACCAATTCTGTTACGTGCCAATCACAGTAGAAATAGTGACATCAAATCTTTTGTTTGGGTATGCTAGACGATTTTGGTTACTATCCCAACATGGCTTGTGTGCTTCAATGATCCAAGGCGCCGAACCAGAGGTTTAACCATACGGGTAGTGGGAAGGCATACTAAATCAAGTGACTGAAATAGGGCAGCAGCTCTTTCAATAATCAGAGTGGAAGAGACTGTAGAGGTCGGTATAGCACTGTGATACTCACTGTGATACATCTGTGGAAGGCAACGGAAAACCACCACATTATTTTGTCCCTAGAAAAGCGTACACACATTTTACGATGATGGCACCTTCTGAAGTAAAATATTCCGGAGGTAAAATGGTCTCACATTAGTATCTCCGGGCGGGGACTGCCTCGGAGTGAGTCATCAGCAATAATAAGTGTAACATTTCACGAGTCGGAACGTGGAATGTTAGAAGCATGAAACAAGTAGGAAAGTGAACCGAGTGCAAACACTGAAGGTTTTCAACAAAAATAGATTCTGACGTCATATTCAAGAACTCCGATTGGGTGAAGTTGACTTGGGGGCTTTCCAGTTTAACATAAAAAACGGAAAACTGCCGCAGCAATTCAGTCATTCGACTCAAACCACTATTGCCAAGTCTTTTTCTCCAGAGAACGAGGTGTGAGACTGCATTCCCGGTAGTGGTACTTGAGTCTGAATTTGGCCACTATACCCAAGTCATATCTTCAGAGACGGGGTGTGAGACTGCGTTTTAATTTTAGTTGTAAATATACAGTGCGTCGGATTTACACTCCAAATATAAAGCTCATCGAAAATTGAATGGCTTTATTTCTCTTTCAGAATTAGAATAAAGTTTAAGTTTTCCGATTTGTAAATAATTAGTGTGTTGTCATTACAAGTTGTTATTCTTCAACACAACCGACAATAATGATTATGAGAAATTTAATAGAAATTGCAAATTGGTCTAGCAGCAAGAACATTAGAAACGAGGCAGGTAACATCTTAATTGGTAGAGAGGAAAAGGTAGATGGGTGGAAGGGATATTTGGGAATCTTATATGCGGGGAAGGGAAGAGTTTGAGCTAGCATTAGAAAATGTAAAAAACAATAAAGCAACAGATGTAGACGGATTGCAGGCAGAAATTTTAAAATGTGCAGGTCAAAAGGTAAGAGAGCGTTTATTTAAACTAGTTAGCCTCATATACGAGACAGATGGGAATCCAGAAGATTGCAAAAGGAACATCATAGTCGCTTTGCCAAAAAGTAAAGGCGCGGATAAATGTGAAAATTTTAGAACGATCAGTTTAATTTCCCACGCGTCAAAAATTTTAACTAGAATTGTGCAAAGAAGGATGGAGAAAAGGGCGGAAGAAATATTAGGAGAAGATAAGTTCGGATTCAGACGCAGTAAAGGAACGCGCGAGGCCATTCTAGCTGTACGAGTAATTATAAAAAAAACTATGGATATAGAAAAAAATTATGCCAAAGAAAATTGCATTGTTGGCAGACGGGTTCACAGCACAAATAGTACCTACCCATATTGTTTTATAAGAAGGAAAAGTGTAACTTTTTAGTGATGAGTCACTAAAAACACTTTTACTGCCTTGGCAGTAAAGTTCATTTATACAGTGGCGAAATGTCATATTTTTCTGACGTTTGAAGAAAAATGCATCATTAAATACGAAATTCGAATGAATTTTTATGTTATTTTTCAACTGCATGAATCTGCTTGCTGACCTAGGCTGTACTTACTACACAGTTGATTTAAAAAGTAAAAATCCAGACTAAATAAGCATCATTATTAAATTAGTAGCTGGAATGTTCCAGGCATCCAAGCACTAAGGTAGCCTTCCATACCTTGATTTGCCATTTCTGCACTATGCTGTTACTTAAAACCGACTTAATACTTAATTCGATTCATCTCATATAGGGAAGTTTAAAATTTGACAAAGATATGTTGGCTGATGGTAAGGATGACCGCGACGGGGGTAGAGTAAAGAGTAGGGGTTTGCACGTGGGTAAAATTGTTCATCGGAGAACGGACAATTGCATCATCAAAACTGTCCGGAAATTAAGGTAACTTATTAAGGTACCGAGTAAGATCGCCCGCCATATTGGTTCCAGCTTTGCGTGCATTTTCAACAGGCGTGTTAAAGCCAAAGTTTGTTTATTTTTCTAAATGAAATTATTAAAATAAGTATGGCAACTAAAAAAAATTCTGCGATAGATTTCAGAATGAAATGTGAAGCAAAAAGTGAATACACATTTACGAATTTTTGTTATCATATTATTGTTTTTGTTCGTATGCCCCTTCAGTAAAAAGCTATACCCAATATTTGTGGTTTGTGTATTTTTGCCAATACCTAATTTCTGTTAGTATTTAACGCGACTGCTTAGTTATTTAGAGTCCTGGCAGTTTTGGGCTAGAAAATACAAGTGGCTTCGGGTCGGACCTAGGGTACTAGGGTTGCCATAATTTACAAATACGAAATCGTGACACAGGCGCATCCCCCCACCCACCCTCGCAGTTGCGCAGTCGTCTTCCCATCGCCCGACCATTAACGCGATATTCGCGACTAGTCCTCTAGACGCTCAAAAAATTGGGAAGCAATCGGAACTGGTCGCCTGTTTACGAATTAGGATTTATCACATACATAGAATTTTTGAGTAGTATTTTTGAGTTCTAATTTCAAATATATTTGGCATTTCAAATCGGGACATTTCGGGACAGAAAAATTAATTGGTACACAAAGTCTCAAATCGGGACAATCCCGAATAATCGGGACATATGTCAACCCTAGTAGGACCGAACTCGGGATTCGGGTCGGATCAGGTCGGATTCAAGAAAATGCGCACCTCTACACCTGTTCAGGAAGACTGAAAACGCAATTTTTGGAATCATGCGTTGATTTATTTATGATCCTTCTTGAATTTAGGATTTGTTAAGTCGTTAATAACTTTGATTTCGTTCGAAATTCAAATATTTTATAGTTTTCTTGTTTCAAGATTAAACATATCCAGATAACAATATTGTTTACAGAAAAATGTCTGTTTAAATAGACGGACTTATTTTTTTGGGAATTAAATGTAGGTCAATTTTATTTTTAATAAATGAATAAATGATAAGAAATTAATGCACTTGAACACGTAAAGTACTCAAAAATTACTTATGGGCTTAAAGACACGCCATTACTGATAGAATAAATTCGAGGTCGTCCAAAGTTCGCAAAATGGCAATAAGATTTTTTGAAAACGTAGGTAATTTAAATAAAGCGCTATCGTGTCTAGAGCTGTGGATGTTTTTGTACTTGTACTTTTAATTTATGATGCAAATATTCAAAAACTATTAAAGTGGACTACATTTAGAAAAAGGAATAGTTATGTAGCTACCATTGCACTTGGCAAGAGGGCCACCTTGTATTATTTTCCAAAATAATTGTAAGACGTTAGGTACAATGGATTATACAGGTTGTTTCACCTAATGATCCCACCGCCTTTATCTTTCTTACTTTTTAAATTGCAAAAATAAGTTAAATACAAGAGTTTAAGTTTTGGTTTTTAAGTGATCAATATGTTATTAGAGAAACACTCATGAGTTAAATATGGAAAGTTACAGACATAACTTATTTTTTTTAAATTGAGGAAACAACCTCATCCGAATTTTATTCTGATTTCACCGATATTAGCGTAAAGAAATTTATCTTCCCATGCGTCAAAAGTTTTAAATAGAATTGTGCAAAGAAGGATGTAGAAAAGGGCGGAAGAAATATTAGGAGAAGATCAGTTCGGATCTAGAAGAAATAGGAGAACGCGCGAGGTCATTCTAGCTTTACGAGTAATACAATATGTAGAAAAACAATACAAACGGGAAAGAGCGCCTATATAGGATTTGTAGATTTGGAAAAAAGCCTCCGACAATGTAAAATGGAAGAAGATGTAGGGATGAAGTAAAGAATAGAAGAATAATTCATAATCTATACAAAGAGCGAACGGCAGTTATAGAATTTGAGCAGGAACATAGAGAAGTAGATATCCGAAAGGAAGTGAGTCAGGGATGTGCGTTATCGTCTCTAGTTTTCAATTTATATATCGAAGATTCGATTAATATTGTTAAAGAGAGAATAGCTGCTGGAATTATTATACAGGGTCAAACTATTAATATGCTCACATTCGTGGATGATATAGCAGTATTAACATCCAGTAAAGAAGAATTAGAAGGACTCTGAACGAAATGGAAGCAGTTTTGACGGAGGGCAATGGTATGAAGATCAATAAAAAGAAAACCAAAATTTTGGTGTGTAGGGGGCGTGAAAATAGGACTAAAACGAAAATACAAATTGGAAACGAGAAGATAGAGGAAGTCTCAGATTTCTTCTATTTAGGAAGTCAAATAACTCGGGATGGTAGGAGCTCTAGAGATATAAAACAAAGAATAGCGCACCAGACTGAGAACTTTATGATGAGGAAATTATGTATATGTATGTAGTTTGTATTTTACTTATAAATAGGAATTCACTGTTATGTCGCGACCGAAAGACACATAGGTACTTACAAGTCTGTGAGAATTGAATGTTTTTATTTATCTCATAAAAATGTGAAAACGCAAAAACAATTAAGGGATTAAAAACACTTTGCGATTAAAAATTCAATAGATTGTATTTTATACCTATGGTTATGGATGTTACTTATGTGTAAACCTTTCAGGAATGCAAACTGAAAAACCAGCGGTTATCGTCCTGAATCTCACGTTTTGCATACAATAACTTTAGTGCTTCAGTGATCAGTGGACTACCTGCCGAAAATCTTATTATGGATGTCTCGTTTTCTTGAAAGTTCATCCTGTCTGTCTCGATGATTACACACGCACCAAGCAACTTTTACTTATTTTTTTATTTGTCTTCTGCAAGGAACCTGAATGGAAATCAAAATTTATTACATTTAAAGATGTTCTTATGTTGTTATTGCGTTGTCCGGTCAGACAGACTATCGAAAAACTTTTGTGGGTCAGAGGTAACAGATTAATGAAGGTGGAAGTGAAGTGGGAAACTATCTTTGCTGCACGATTATCGCTGAAACTGAAAATCTATTTGGTTTCACCCTTCAGATTCCCAATCGTATTTTTTAGTTACAATAATCTATGTCAGACTAAAGAAGTACTTATTAAGGGAGAGTGGGAGAATTGTGCGCAACGGGTAATTGTGCGCATGTTGATTCTCACACAAATAGTGCCAAGCTTGGAACACAACAAGTGCTGTCCTTTGTCGACAAGTGTATTAAACAACCTCCGTCAACAACTTGCGTTGCAGCGCTCTTGTTAGGTGAATAGGTATGGTCGCCAGACGTCAAAACGTACGAATTGTTATAATTTGTTGGCTCCAGCAGCTAAGGAGATAATAATAATAATAATAATATCGCTACTCACTCCAAACTAACCCCAAGGTTAGCCCCAGAAGCTAGTGCTAGCTTGTGCGGGACGGAGGAGGCGGCATATTACTATTGGCCGCAGGTGCGTCACAGGAACGACCTACAGTTGTTAGTACTCTACCCACCATTTAGTGCGAGAATGAGGAAAACCTGGAAAACGTCATTAGGTAAAGCTGGATAGGCGATCCAAGGCGCGCCCTAGCCACAGCGCAGAAATGGGTCACCCATCCATAGCCAAACCGCGGGCACTGTTGCTGACATTTTTATTTTAACAATGATCTCTCATGCATGGCTGTAATTAGCATTGTGTTCTGTTGTATTTCATGTAAGAATCCTCGACAAAACCTATAAGTACCTATACAAATGGTCGGTTTTCGTTGTTTTGATTTTAGAGAAGTTTATGTTAATTTTGTTAGATGAATAAAATATTCTGGTAGTTTAGAACAAATGTTTCTTACGTCAATTCGTACTAATTTGTAGGTTTAAATGTAAAGCGCACCTTCCCCACCTTTAGCGCACAATTACCCCGAGTGTTGGGGAATTGTGCGCTTTTTGGACTTTGGGCATTTTATTTTTTATGTTACCACACCTACCTTTCAATCAAATATACTTTTGCACAATGAAACTACCATGTTGGGCGCTTACATTCCTATATATTTCAACGTCATAACTGTAATGGCTTGGTCACAGCATCAGATCTTCAAGCTTAAGTGCGCACAATTCCCCCACTCTCCCTTATTTTTAATTGCTATAGTTATCTCTGGATAGTCAGTGTTCTAATGGTTATTTAACGTTTATTCAATGTTACACTGGAAATTACGTTAAAGCTGTTTGAAGGGTGTCGTTTTGATATATACGTAAGTGATAACTCACAATTTCACATAGGCAAATGACATTATCAGTAAATTATTCAAGAAGACATATGCCCTTTGATGAGGTGGATTTAAAGTTTAAGAGATACATTCTAAGAATGTTAAGGTACTACAGATTCTTTTCTGTAACTAAACCAAAAAGCTGATATTTAAAACCTGACATTCTTTGAAACAAGATTCTATTTCATCATTTATTATAATTTCTTGTTTGCAAATTCTAATCCAAATGACGTCAAATATCTGCACAAGAGTCTATACTTTGCCATGATTCGTAAAAAGTAACAGATCAGTTTCTATGATACCGATTCTCTGATTGGCTGTAACAAAGCAACCCAGTGGCGGCGGTAAGGCACCCGCAGACTCCGCGACGCGGGGGGCCCCGGGACAACTAGGGGCCCCGGCCCATACAAAGATCAAATACTAAAAAATCCCATTCATCGTTGGAAAACATTAACTAACATGATAAGTCCATTGGTTCAAAATTAATTTAGTCTTTTTTGTTCGGGTGAGGGGGGGGGGCAGAAACTTTTTGCGAGGGGGCCTCCACATCCTTACCGCCGCCACTGAAGCAACCCACCCATTGCGGCTGTTAGATATTTTGAACAATCGGACCTTAGTGTTTACAAAGATTTGAAATTCCTGAATTGAGAAATAAATTACTAACATCGTTTTTAATATTCCTACTGTCGAATACTTTTTATATTATTTCGATGGGGTAGCATTCTGTGGGGTCTCTTACCACTTCAAAAAATGCGTTTATAGTTCCATATAATTCCGTACTTTGCTGGGCACGTGCCCAAAGAGTAGTTGTTCGAACTGTCCAGTATCGCTAATTACTTGCTCCTAGATATTTACGGTTTTCTGAAGTAATTGTCTCTTACCGATGCAAGTTACATTGCATTACCTAGATAAGTGTGTAGTAGGGGCATCGTACTGATGGGTCACACAAAGACGAAACCAGTGGTCTGCGGTTTTCCCAAATACGTCTAGAATGGACCTAGCGTCCTTACGGAACAGCTGATTTTGTTTTAAAGCCTACACGTTCGTTGGCCAGCGGGTCGCGGGGATCGTTGTTTGTTATTATATTCAAGCAACGGATCAAGCGAATGTTCCGCGATATTCTGTTTCCGCGGCGGCACCTGTTCACTACACAACTGGTCGGCCGTTTTGTTTTGCCTTTTCCACACACAAACGCTTAGACTGTGAATATTCACCCTGCTTCAATCGAACATGTAAATAGCTAAGTCCCCTCTATAAGTCTTTGGGTTTTCCGCACATATTTAGAATATGCAACATAGTTTACCGTAACCTGTAAGTAAGCGAATGAGTAAGTAGCTAGAGCAGGATTTTGCAAAGCCACAGAGAACACAAAATGTGAATGTAATTCTGTAATTCGGAACCTAAGTGCTTCCGTCATACGTCAGATTTTCATTCCAAACAAAACAAAAGCACGTGCCATTTGACGTTTATCGTTATTATTTACAACGTCTTAAACTAGTTTTTGCAATATAATTATAGACGTTTTGC
Source organism: Xestobium rufovillosum (assembly GCA_963966045.1). Taxonomy (NCBI): domain Eukaryota; kingdom Metazoa; phylum Arthropoda; class Insecta; order Coleoptera; family Ptinidae; genus Xestobium; species Xestobium rufovillosum. The sequence continues at coordinate 17,833,886 of OZ014499.1, read as the reverse complement.
AGTGAAAACAGTTTATTTTCAATTTGTGTGTTGGGCTTACGCGTAAAAACTTGAAAACAACTACATGTAATTATAATTATATTTCAGAGGTTAGGTTAAAACGTCAGAAAGCACGTGGCTTTGTTTTGTTTGGAATTAAAATCTGACGTTTGTGACGCGCCACTTATCTCCCGAATTCAAGGCCTGACGGAGTATTTGCTTGACGAGTAGCTTTTCCTGTATAACTCATAAATTTTACTAGAGGAAAAATTGTGGAGGAAGAGAGTGGGTCAAAATTAGAAACAGTGAGAAGAAATGAAGACGACAATAAATTTGTTGGATGAACGAAATACACGGTTCAAAATTGTCTGAGGAACAAAACTATTATTTCTAAAATATTTTCGCCAACAATTCGTAGCAAATTGAAAACTGACTGATTTATTATTCTTCAAGCCAGGCGTAATGCATCAATTACGACACGAGAGCTTTCTGCGGATCTCCAAAATGTACTTGCCGTGGCGGTTTCAGACCAAACCATCAGAAATCGTATCCATGAAGCTGGTCTTCATTCTCGTCGACCAATAAGGGTACCTGCACTTCGCCACGGCAATCGCGAAGCTCATCTTGAATGGGTTGAAGAGCACGCTCAATGGGGTGAAGCAGAATGATCCAATGTTCTGTTTACTGACGAATCTCGATTCGGATTCAACCTGATAGCAGAAGAACGAGAGTGTGGCAAAGAAACGGAGCTTTGGAGAGGACCTGGCACTTCCAGGAAGTTCGCAATTACCGAGAAGGGTCTGTGATAGTATGGCCTGAAATCGATTTGCAACACAGAAAGGATCTCGTTTGTCTGGATGGAGCCATGCACCATCGGCGTTATATTGAACAAGTTCTTGTAACTGTTGGGCAACCATATTCATATGCTGCTGGTCCAGATTTGGTTTATATGCAGGACAATACTCGTCCTCACATAGAACATCAGGTACAAAATTGGTTTGAAGAAGAGAACACCGCCCTTTTGCCATGGCATCCTCAGTTTCCCTTCTTCCAGTTATGGCAAACATTCAAGGCCGTTTTGCATTTGAAAATGCATTGAGAGAGCAGTGGGCCCTTTTGCCACAAGATGCAATCGATAGGCTGATTTTAAGTATGCCTAGGCGGTGCCGGGCAGTCATTAATGTCCGTGGAGGCAATACATCGTGTATTAAGTACAAATTTCAAAAAAATAATGTTATCAGAAATACACTTTTATTTTAATACACATTGTATTGTTTTCAATTAAATGTTTATTTTCATTATTAAACAAATAATGCAAAACATTACAAGTTTATTTTAAGCCAATTTTGTACTAGACAAGCTATAATCAAATAAATAGTGTAACCTACTCACTTTGACTTGTATCTAGGATAAAAATCATACAATGAAAATTATTTGTGTTCCTTAGACAATTTTGAGCAGTGTATTTAAGTACGAGTAGCGAGTAGGTAAACCTACTTCTGCAAGTTGATTATTAATTCGGACACGCTTAAAATCCGACGAGACTAGCTCCGAACGCCTGAAAAACTCCAGCATCCGTAATTAAAGCATTTAATTTAAAAAAATAATGTTTTTTTTTCAAAATAGATGGATATAATATTGTAATGGGGATTCAATGTTTTTCATGCTTTTTAAGTATTTTCTAGTGGTCCAATATTTTTTAAATGTTGGATGCACATTCATTGCATGACCTACTTCCTAAACATTTTCTAAAAGCCAAAAACATCACCTGCTTGAAAATTGATTTATTTTGAAGCGCATGTTCCAGTAAGAAATTGATTTTAACCTTCATCCCTTTCACCCTCCGTAACCGTCTAATATTTACTTTAACCTACATATTAAAATGCGACATGCACTTGCTAAATAAAAATGTATTTAGGTTCACAAGTAATTTTACTGATATGCAAAAAATGTGGTGTGCGTGCACCCGCAAGTGAAAGTTGCTAGGGTGCTACTGCATATCCACATGTTGATATGCTTGTTTCAAAAAAACTGTTGCTCAAGCTGTTGTTATGTCCTTCAGCGCTTTTGTAAAAGTTTCCCTAACATCAAGTTCGACTCATTAAGAGAATGCCAACGACAACATCACGCTCTTTAAAATAAAGGCGTAAGTCTATAAATGGCATTTTCACTCTTCATTAATGAGTTCCAGGAGGTGAAACACTAATTTTTAAACATGTGAAATGAATATATCTTACACAGTCTTAAAATTTTGTTACCAGAAACAAAATAAAAACCAAAGACGCTCAATTCCGTACATTTTGCAACTGGAATCTTGTGCCGTCCAAGCTTTTTGAAACCAGCACTATTCTTTAATATCAAGAACCTTTGTCTGCAATAGCGAACACGGGATGAAAAAATATCATTGTGTACTCGCCTAACACACCAGGATTTTAGGTTTCCGCCAGTAAAACTAAATGCCCTATTTTTAACAGGTTCGCAGAGCCCATCATTCTAGAAATGGAAGTGGGGGCCAAAACTATTCAGAATAAAAACCCCACGAAGTTTTTGGGTTCAGTCTTTGGCAGGAAAGTAACACATATTAATTAGATAAATAAACTAACTATAAAGGGCATGTTACATACCATAGCCCCGAGTCTGTTGAAAATTCTCTGAAATCAAAAATGGGGAGTTGATACAATAACACTTATAATCTGCATGACCCTCATTAGGTCTAGAATTGAGTATGCTTCTGTGGCATATATTCCTACTACTGCTTCTAAAACAGTTTTAAAGAAAATATCATACAACTTCCGCCAAATCTGTTTTACATATGCATCACACCAAACGCACAAATTCGGCAAGACTATTAGGTGAAAGATGAACCTCTTCCGTAAGATTACAAAAATTCCTCCAAAATGTGGAGAACCGCCACTGCCACTGCCCTTAGAGCATATTAAAATCAATATCTACTTCTCTACCATTTTTATCCAAACATGAACTGCCTCCAACATCAACACTGGAAAGAGTTGCAGTTCTAAAATCAGTAAGAGTTATCCAACCGCATTCTACCTCCAGACTGACAATTTCTACCTCCTCAAGGTACAGCTGCATCAGTCTAGCCATATCCTGTCGAGAATTGCAGTATAATAAACCCCTGTGTGTTGTTCGCTCTTTTCTGTGTTAACCACTGCCAATTCGATACTTGCCTTCCGACTTTGAAACAAAATAATTGATTTGCCACCAAAGTTCCAAGGCTGTTACATCGTGCATGTATTTCTCCTGGTCTGTGCATTGTACATACTGTTCTGCCTATTGTCCGAAAAAAAAACACAATCAACAAAACCCTTGTTCAATCTTCACTTTCTTTATCACCATGTTAACTCAGAAGACTGTAATTTTAGTTCTGTGTGTTCCGGGATAAGTGGGGCCAGAGAAACTGGCTATTTGTGTTCAACTCAATATGAGAGACAAGAAAATCATGGCCGTAATGTCGAAGAATGGATTCTTCAAATTGTAGAGTGTAATCCATCATCGAGTACAAACCAGACTGGAGGCATATTGAATGTAAATCCTATGGTATGGTGGTCTGGCCCACCATCGACGAATAGTTACTGCATCCTTTATATCTTTTAAATTACAAGTCCTAAATGCAGCTGATTATTCAAATAGATTGCAACTCTAATTGCCTTGGTCTCTGGACGAAAATTGCAACGTTTTTTTGTGAGGAGTGAAGACGGTCCTCATCATATTTACGAAGAAATTTACCTTCTGATTGTTAAGAATAAACCCATTACTGAATTTTCCGTTCTGTCCATGAAACAAATTTAACGACTAACATTCATTCATCGGACGTTCATCAGCTGAATCATGTCTCATTTCTACATATTGTCTGTTTCATGAGCAGTTCCGTGAGCAAGCCCTCATGGAATTCTTCTATGGCCAGGTTTTTGATTCTTGTAGTCTTAAAATCAAATGTTTGTTCAGGTATGTCTACGACACATTCGTAATTTGACCACATGGTCATGCCACCTTTGGTCAATTCCTTGACCGTCTCAATAGTCAGCGCTCTAACATTCATTTAGCCACATAGAGGTTTAAATTTACGGATTAACAAATAAGCTTGCTGATCCTAGTCTCACCAGCTCAGTACCAAGCCAGCAATACTGAAGATGTCTATTGCGATAGTGTACGAAAGGTCGACATCCAGTCAATCAACGACGCAGTATTTTCCCAGAAGTCAAAGTTCCTAACACTTGCGAGAATGGCCGCAGAAGTCTACAGTATCGTTTAGGTTCAGTGTTCGGTAGCTGCAAGGTCCTTATTTTACGAATAAGAATATGTAATTACTGGTGAGGTGGATTTTACCAAAGACAAAACTGTAAATTTTCATAATTTGCATATTTGGTCGGATGAAACTTTCCAATCAGTTAAAGCGATTTTTATGACTTTACGGAAGATATTTTGCAAAACTAGAGATAATGTCTCCCATCCCGTGTGGTGTGAGGTACTACCCATCGGAGGCATCACAGGTCATAATGCCTCAAGGATATCCAGGTAACGTCTTGTTAGAGCTCCTACTGCTACACATCGTGGTGGAAGCGGAGGCTCTAGCGGCGGCAAGCAGGCTAAGAATGAATAGTTATGAGCAAACTCTTACCAACATATTTCAGCAAAAGAAGTCTGATAGAACCGTCAAACTATACCCATAGGAGTGGAGTGCAATGGACAGAAGACGAGAGAACTGTATGGAACCATCTGGTATATAGGTGGGTCCAAAACTGCACAAAGCATTGGGGTGGACATTTCTGACAAAGGACCAAGGAATGAAATTGGCATAAACCTGGAAAGCTTTGCGGTCGTATTCCAGACTGAAATTACTGAAATTTCCACATGTGCGCAGGAGATGATTCGGAGGTTCCTTCAAAATATGAGGTTTGTCACTGACAGCCAAGCAGCATTGAAAGCTTGGGAAGCTGTAGAGATACCATCCACAACGGTTAAAGACTGTGTGGGCTTGCTGGTTCGGCTAGCGGAACATAACCAGAGTTATCCTTTGATGGATGAAAGGCCGTCAAGGAAGTGAAGGGACCCCTTAGCGAAGAAGGGGGCTAAAATGGCCCATTGATAGTGCCGGAATCCACTTGCTGCTTGTCATATGAGACACCTCAGGGGCGATAAAGTATTAAGACAAAAACATACTGGATAGGAACTCCTGGACTGATGCAAACGCGGGTGTGCATTAGCGAACAATCCAGCAAGAGAGCTTGAGAATTATTACGACTATTTACGGGACACTGTTCATTTATGAGAAATCCCAGCACCACTATTGGAGAGAAGGAGAATCCTGGTTGCAGGATATGTGGAGAAGCGCAGGAAACTCCTCATCACATACTATGCAAAAGTCCGACTCTTGTAGCAGCTAGACGTACAAGCTTTGGGGCTATATTTGTAGAACCAAGAGTAAAAGCAGATGTGTCCATAAGTCTAGCCCTAAAATTCTTTGAAGAGACAGAACACAGAACTTATGAGATAAACATCTACGGGGGCACAATAAGCTTAAGCTTCAGTGCTAGGGGTCAGAAACCTATCGCATAACAAACAATAATAATAATAATGACTTCAAATAAGAAATCACCTAAATAATATATAGTTCGAGGTGGACCTGTTGCAAGCTTTTCAGACATGAAACCTCTGAGCTTTATTATTAGATCATTTAAAAAAGATAATTTCGGATTGAAGATCAAATTTGGGCAAGCCTTATTGGAACTGTTGTTGGCATATTCCAACGCTTTTGGGTATCTGTGTCAGAGTTGAGGAAAGCGATTTTGAGTAGCTATTATTACTATGAGATGTTATTTATTATAGTAATTAATACCTATTAAAAATATGTATGACCAGACCTGGTTTTCTTGCCGCTTCTTCAGGAAGCAGTACCTCAGATAGAAAGAGCTTTTGGACACTTCTTCTATAAACTTTTTTCTTATTTTGACGCATATAATGTCATTGAAATACTGATTGCTTCATATTACACCCTATATTATAATCGGCCACAAAATAATGCATGGGGGTGGGGGGAAGAATAAATTTTTATAATATGTATGTTACCCTCACTAACAGAAGAAGAAATTTCCCCAGGAATGTCACGGAATAACCACCAGCAAAAGATGCCAAATGCTTAGGAATGCAACTTGCCAGAAAATTATCTTGGAAAAACATATCTTCACAAAGCGGAAATAACTTGGACACAAACTTCATAGCCTATACTGGCACATCGGTTATAGATCGAAGCTTTTTATACCTACATAATAAACTACTACTTAATTTATAAAGCCATCCTAAAACCCATCTGGAGAGAGTTACGGAATTCAACTGCTTCTAACTGCAACCTAGAAATCTTAGAAAGTTTCACTCAAGAGTTCTACGCCTGGTACATACCAAACAATCTCCAAATGCTCACTGTAAAGGAAGAAGTATCCAAGTTTGGACGTAAGTATGAAGAGAGACTTCACCGACAAACGAATGAACTGGCAAGGACCCGCAAGAGAAAGATTAAACAAATTTAAAAAAAATTTTAAAAAAATTAAAAAATCTCATGTATTATAACCCAAGAAAATCAGATTACCTCCGAATCTGTAACCATTGATTAGACATTAGAGTATGAAGTTGTTTACTTTAATCAAGTAACTAACATAAACTTTGGGTGGATATTCTTCAAATATTCAAATTTCATTTGCCTCCTACTGCGTGGGGTGGAACATTCCATTGATATATAATTTAACTGCATCCCTGGTTATAAGCTACTGTCGTTGATGTGCGTATAACCTGGTATAATTTTACTATGGATCAATAAACTCAATATTTATAAAATGTCACTAAATGGTCTAATTCATCTATACATTAGACGATAGATAGGCACAATTAAATAGCCCCCAAGTAACACATTTGCCCACTTATGTAAGTAATGCAGATGTGTGAAAACATTACTGAAATAAATTTGAGCATTCCCTGAAATTGAGTACCTACTATACTAATCCCTAGAATGCACAATCTATAAATTGTTATTTGAACGCTCTCCGATGAGGAACGTGAACCTTCCCTCACAAATAGGAACACGTGACATAATTTTTCTCTTTCGGGAAAAAAGGAGATTTTCTGCAAGACTGGCTAATCCTAAAAGTGAAATCGCAGCACGTAATTAAGAGAGCAGGCCGAGTTGTTTGTTTGTTCGGAAAATTGAATAGCTTCCCTGTGTGAATTTTCCGTGGCCTAATTTCACTTGTGACCAGAATACTCGTTATTGATCCAAATATGAACTAGAGATCTCACGCAGCAGCAAGTGAGAGTAAAAATGCGCAGGCATTAAAGTTAGACGAGCACACCCGGGCCAGAATTTGGTGCGCAGGGCTCGAAGAGAAAGGGAAAGGTTCAATAACCCGTAGGGCGCACGTGTGGGATACGCCCTACATTGCCCTACAATCTCCCCTTCACTCGTTGCGTCGGATATCGAAGTTGTAACCCAGGACCATCCCTCTGAAAGCGAGAGTGTGTTGTCATGTTACCAGAATACTGTAAAAATAACTGCACACAAGTTACAGGGGGTGAGCGATTAAACGGAATGTTTTTGCGCCAGAAGGGATAAAAATTCTCCAAATAGACAGCTTCGTTCATGCTGAATAGCATAAACTAGCTGCATATTTTTATACAATGTGAATTGATTGAGTTTTTTTTTTAATTTCATTCGGTTGGAACTGTTCATCTATTTTTAGCCCTTATTCATGTCATGGCGGTTTTTCACTGGTGATATTGGTAGGTAATATTAGGAAAATATTCTTCCGTTGGAGGAATTTGTGTATTTGTTTGTGAATTTGTCATTGATTTTGCAAGATTCTTGTTGAGGGGATATGGGGTATAATTCTCACGAGTCCAACGCGGTATGAGCTGTATAGGCTTTCACGTCAAAAGACGGTACGTTTTGAACTTGCCGCCTGCTGACGTCAAATTGCCGCCGTATCATATAATCAAATTCATATAAAAGATTTCAAGTGGTTTGGCCGATGTTCTAACCTTGTTTATTCTGGGAAACTAAAGACTTCTCCTCAGTTCTAATGCTATACTTTCCGCTATACTGCGGAAGAGTTTCCTTTTGGTGGCTACTTCCTATTAACCGCATAGTGCATTGGTTGCTCTCTTCTCCATTGCAAAAAAATAAAACTTCAGTTCCTTCTACAGTCTCAAGAACCGAAGAAAGCAAAATTATGGATCTTTGCTCTACTTTGATCTCTTCCGTGTTACTGACTGTTTACGAAATCTCAATGGTGAACCCTTAGCTTTGCTTTCTTTTTTATGATAGGAGCATTTTCAGTTACGTCAAACTGACGAAATCATAAACGAACTTTGATTGGTATATATTAGCCATTAGCGTATCAGCAATGACAGCGAAGACGGCATGTATGCATGACGAGAAGCCGACGATTCATCCACTATTTAAGGTACATCTTCAGAAGTGGTACTGAACTAGTAGTATCTAGTGAGATCAGACCAGTCAATAGTGAATGATTTGAATGTTTGGATACTGTGGAGTACTTCCAAGCGATCTGAAGGTTAGAAGTCGTTGTAATTAAGACTGAGGGGGTGTTTGACGATTTGTATTGAGCTTCTGTGATATGTTGAAGTTCAGATGATATGAAGAAAGCTTCGGTTATGAAGATGGCCAAGTGAAGAAGAGAGTTGGATGACTATTAGGGAGATTATAGTGGGATGAGACAATGGGGTAACGACTGATATGAGTAGGCAACTTTGAATTGGATTTGGTATTCCTCAAAGAGTGATATTCGAATTTATATCAGAAGTAAATTTTCGTTAAATAAGACTTGTTGGGGCTTGTTCGTATGCCAGACATTCTAGAAAATCCCAATCAGATACCGAGAGAGTAATAGTAAGATAATTGAGGTGAAACAGGTCAACCGACACAGTACCAAGATCTTGTCTTGTTTGCTTAATACGGCTTAATATACTAGTTTTACCAAGAATATTATAAAAATTCGACCCGAGTTTGCTCCAACAACTACTCCCCACAACGAGAGTTGTTTTCCAAGAATATTACTTTTCAACCTAGTTTTCAAGTGGTGCTATAGGTGCCTGTAAATGTAGGAATAATATTATTAACACAACAACGCAGTTTTTGTCGCAGTTGTTCAAGTCTTCTGGACTCTATTTGATCTTCCTCCCCGAAGAGATCTCGCCAACGATTCTGTAGGGTTGCAAGACCTTCGTTTCGGAAACTTTCGGAAGTAACCCATACAACAAAGGATACAGCAGCCTGTAGCAATTTTATAGTTCACACTTATTTTCGAAAAATGAACTTGAATAAAATTAGTTGGTGTAAGAATAAGGGAAACTTTCTTTCCTCTATAATTTTTCCTCAAAAGGTCATTAGACAACTTCAAAAATAACTTATCTCTTTTCTACCGGTTACTTGTTTGATAAGGATAAGATAAATGGATAGGTACTACAACATGAGATGATTATTCTGCATCTTTGTATTTAAAACTATTGCGAAATTTAACGCGAATATCAATTGAGCTACCTAGCTGATAAACTTTCAAAGGTCAAAACTGGTTTTTGAAAATTGATAAAATAATCATCTATTGCGCAAGTTGCCTTGATAGAGTATGAAAAGCATTTCAAGTATTAAAATCAGAAAAAAATGCATTTTCCCATGCAACGATGCACTACCTAATTCCCTGGCATATTAAACATTATATAAAAAAAGATAGGTACGCATTTTAGAATCTATCCTAGAGCATATAAGCAGATTAAGATTAAGAATAATCACAGCGCATTCTCTCTATCCTTTACATGACCCAGCAGTACTGTTGAAGTATATACGCAATGCACATTCTACTTCCTAAATATTTTTATAAATTTGTATTTGTTAAGGTTAAAAGTTTTTTTTTTTTTTTTTTCAATATTGCATGTTTCGAATGTGCATGGAAAACCGTAGACCACTGGTTTCGTCCTTTTGGGACTCATCAGTACGGTGCTTTGCCCTACACACTCGAATTACGCAATATTGCTTGCTTTATATATACTTACACGCTTGGTGTAAGTATTAGCAAGAGCTAATTATTTGCCGAATTATGGGGCGGTTGTGAGTGGTACTGGACCGTTCGAACAACTACTCCTCGGGCAAATACCCCGCCATTTGTTAACTTCACGACAATGAACTTCATAAAGATGACTATAGTCCGGTTTAATGACCTAAATAAAACCTGTAAAATTGTTATGGTGTGCATTCTGTAGACAAAATTTGGGGTTAATAATTTACTAAGATTTTCATTTTGTTTAGTTATTATCTATAGTATATTGAAGATAATAATTCTCAAATATAATATTACTAAAATTTGAAATAATGTTAGGAAGGGTTGTTAAATAACTGTATCACTGGTATAACAATCATATTTGTAAGGCATATTTCAGGAGCGTTCCTTAGACTTAGTGTACTGCATTATATCAGAATAGGGAAGATCAAGCAATTCAGAATTCGAACCTGAAGCTTTTATGTTCTCAAACATGAAGGACCTATGTAAGTAAGTATCCCTTTCCATAGCATGTACCAGCTTTAGAAACAGTTAATTTATTAATAATATATAATGAGCTGATACTGCCTTTTACCCTTTTGCATTATTTCTTGCCGGCTGAGGACAGCAGTAATGTACCTACTTAAAAAGCGCTACCAAAGTAAAGATCTTATTTTGTTATTCTTCTTCAACTTGCAATCTCTTCTTTTCACATCACTTCGGTATCCGCTACCGCATATACTAGGCCTCTTCTTATTTTTATTTCATCTAACGATAAATTATGAAGACAAGAGGCATCAGAAGCAGAAAGAGAAGAAGACAAGGAGAAGTAGTAAGCAAGCAGAAACAAGAGGAGAAGTGAAAAATAGGAAGAAGAGTACGCAATTATTTATCAAATGCTACCGGAGTATAGGAACACACACTGTTCACTGTGACCCAAGGTAAAGTACTTTAATTGCACGTCGGACGCCATGATGACGAGGCGTCTTTAAATTATTAGGTATACGATTGTATCACAGCATAATACAGCAGAACAGCTCTCCCTAAATTTTCTAGCTCGCGTATCGTAGCCCGCGCAACTTCTCAGGCTACGCACGTGTTCTTTTTCGTTTGTCGCAGAGTTAATACCGACGTCAAACCGATTGATAAAACGCCGCGGTAGTAAATCACTTACAGTTGGAGGTCACCAAATGCAGCTAAAATAGTTCAAAGACACCACCAAGAACTTTAACGGCTGTATTATGCTGTGATTGTATATTAAAAGTGCATTGTAACAAAACGCTCTTTTTAAAAGAGGCGAGTGAAATCATTAAATATATTTTCAACCTTAAAAAATCCTGGAACTTTGGATAGGATTCCACAAACACTTGAAAGCTTTGAAATTGTTTCTAAATCTTGTGTAATAAGCAAATTTGAACTTTCATCAAGGACAGGAACATAAGACATGCTGTGTATCATTGTCATAAGCTTGTATATTAGTAGTACGAGAGCCAACGACCAAAATTTTTGTCTCATAACATCCCGGCCAAAACCGTATAAAATCTATAGATTAGATGACCATGGACTGAAAAATACAATTTTCAGACATTTTACGCGCAGCGCATGACCTGAGCGCATTTTCAAAAATGTCAACAAATTTGGCCACACTGAATCACAGCATCCCGTCTGATTTCCAGAATGTAGTTAGATGACAGCTCTGAGATGCAGAAAACACGTTTTTCAGAAGCCGATAGCCCAGCGCCTACATAGGAGACCATTTCGAAAAAAAACAATGAGACCAAAAAAACAGTATTATAGCATCCCGTCTGAAAATCACTTTAATACGTAAATTTATGCTATTTGATGTGAAAAAATCAATTTTCAAAAAAAAGTCGCACCGCCTTACATTTTTAGAGCATTTCGAAAATGTTAATAACGAATTTCGGTCAACTGTATCATAGCATGTCGTCTGAAAACAGTTGAACATGATAAAATGAGTCGCCCAGATGTAGAAAATATTCATATCAGACAAATTGAGTGCAGCATCTAACAAATCAGACAAATATTCGATACTCAAAAATTGAAACAACCAACACGCGAGACAGGCGCATAGCCACGTTGCCACGTACAACTCGTAAGTTATGGAAGCGTAACAAGAACTGGGCGACTCCGAAACGTTTTTTTCCTTTTGGGAATTATAGACGGTATTGAAAATGTCTGAAAACAGTATTTTGGCAATCTCGGCAGCCATAAAGAACATTTAAAGAAAAAACTAAGCGGGATGCTATGATACAGTGTGGTAAAATTTGTTGACATTTTTGAAAATGCGCTCAGGTCAGACGCTGTGCGGAAAATGTCTGAAAACAAAAATGTTAGTAACCAAATAACAAAATCTATGTACATTTTAAATATCAGACGGGATGTGATAATACAGTCAACCAATTTTTTTTGACATAGCAGAAATGGCCCCTCACGAAGCTGCTGGGTTTCTGATCGTTCTGTTCACTTAAGTCGGGTCTAGGGCCATCTAATCTATCTATTTAATATGATTTTAGCCGGGATGCTATGAGACATGGTTTTGGTCGTGGGCTCTCGTACTATAGTGTTTCATTTGCTCAAATAAATCGGCCGTGTATAAGAGAAACAATGTGGTCCCAGTGTAGATCCCTGTGACACTCTGATATAATCAAGCCAGATTCTGAAGAACCCCGAGATAAAGTATTTGAAAACGATCCGACGATAAGATAACAGTAAGGCAGCACAATGTATGGCCATCAAAACTGTAATATTTTGCTTTGGCAATAAGCAACCCAAGCGCTTTTCAGAAATCAAGAAGTATAAGAGCAGTTGCCAGTCAGCTGTCTAAATACTTAAGAATGCCATCAGAAAGGTTTATTAAAGAGCGAACTGTACTGTAACAGGAAGTGAGTTTGGGATGCTTTTTATATCGACAGTAGTGTATTTGCCAACCATACCCCTGGTTCAAATTTCATGTCTCTACGCAAATAGCAAGGCATTGACGAAGATCCCACAGCTACTGCCGCATCTCATTCTCCAGCTTCCTCTTTCCTGCCTTCCATTACTTTCGGTATATATTGAAACCAGGTTCCTCTTGGTTTAACTCTTCTTCTTCTACAGGGAGGTAGGTAGGTAGGTAAAAACTCTCCTGGTTTTCATGTACCCGTATCATATTAGTTGCCGATTTTCTATTCTATCGGCTAGTGTCTCTTCAACTCCCGTATCATAATCTACTTTTGTTTCTCCCGCTCAACTGCCAGCACTCTGAAAAATAAGTTGTCAATGGTTCTTCAATGGCCCTGTAAATATTCAAATTCGTGCTCATGTGCATCTTGTTCGACCACAGAAGGGAGTTTAAAATTTAGATCTCTGCTTTCCCTTGTATTATTCTGTTGTTAATATCCATATCAGAAGATCCTTGTTGTCATATAATGCTTCCTAAGTATTTATAACAATTGTACCTAACCCCTCACTAACTCATTTCCCACCCATATATCATCTGCCCCACCATTAACGCACATGTGCTCTATCTTTTAAAGTTGATACTTAAACCCCACCTTGGTGGGTACTCCTCCATCAATCTTTTCTTCGTAAAAGCGATATCTTCCTCATCATTTGCACTGATCGTCTACAAACAGAAGTATGGAATTCAATTCTCATTCATTTCCGATTCCAGTGGTCCAGTAGACACTTATTGAACAGCGCCGCAAGTAACCCAAGCAATCTATTTGGTGGTTTCACCAGCTTTACGGGAATTCTTCCAGGTCCCGATACCTTTCCATTTTTTATTTCCTGAACCACCTTTCTTATATCATCTACTGCGATTTCCTTTAGGTCTTGCTTCACATCTTGTTTTTTCGCTATTAGTAACCGTTTCACCTCTTCAAGGCAGGGGATAAACTCAGGTCTGCTTTCAGATAGCATTTTTCTATAATGTACTTCCCACTCTTTCATGCTTATTAACTGGACATTGATTCGTTGTTTAGCGTCTTTCCTTAGGGTCTTAATAGTTTTTCATATCTCTGCAACTCTAGTATCTCCCATATACCGACTCAACTCTACACACTTTCTGGCCTTTTTAATGAATTGCACATTTGCTGCTATCCCCTATCCTATCCTAAGGCTTCCGCAGCTGCTTCATGGATGCATTCTTTTATCTTCTGGTATAACTCTTCATTATTTCCTCTGACTATTATTCTCTGCACGTTATCAACTGTCCTGAATTTGTACAGAAATTAAGTCGACTCGTCTTCGGACTTGCTATGTTATATCTAAGGTTGTCTGTTTTCTTGTTCCTTTCTTTCTCTATCGCAACTTTACCAATTGTTCTATATTCCGCAAGAGCCCCCTGTACGCTCTTACGTCATGGAATTTAAGTCTTGATGCTTGTCGTTGAATCACGTAATCCATGAGTGATTGCATCCTCAGAGAAAACTGCGAGCACGAGTGTATGAATATTCGGCCACTGTCATTGACCACTTCCTCTCCATAACTTCCTACAATGGAATTCGTCCAGTTCTTGCATAAAGTCTCCCATTAGCATAGCTTCCTTTCTTGGGTTTATCTGGGACAGAACCTGCGTCAATTTACGTTCAAAATCATCCTTGTCGCTTATATAGCGTCGCCTGTGGGGGCATAAAACCCTACTAATATAATTTCATGTCCGTTTTTCTTCATTTCCATCCAGATAATCCTCTCGTTCTCCTCTTGCCAATCCTTAATGCATATTCGCCATTTACTATGTATGCTATTGAAACTCCCCTATTTGCCCATTCACTCTTACTTGTACCATAGAAATTAATATATTCTCCTACGTTCTTGTTAAGGTTTGTGTGTAAATATAGACTATATTAACACATAAACCGTAAGAAACACTATATTAACACAAAAACCTTAAGAGTTCTCGTTACCTATTTCTTCTTCTTCTGCTATTTGTTTCGCGTTTAATCCTTGAATGCTCCATAATGCCCAATTCATTAGCCTTTTCAGTTTCATTTAATCGTCTACTTGATCCATCCGTCTAAGATGAGATGTTTAACGATGGTTTTGTTTTACAAATATTGTTTATCATCAGATAAGTATTATTAGTAGTCAAATCTTCATGTAGTTGCAAATTCAAAATGTAGACCGATGACAGTTTAATTCTTGCGACATCCTCCACTGGCACCAATTTAAAGAGAGGAAGTTTTTTCAGCGAATTTATTGAATGCAAATAATTTAGCTACTGTTTGAGCACAAATAATGTTAGAACTGAATACAGATACCTACAAAATAATTGTTGTAAGTTGCAGGGAATATCAATGGAAGATTTACGCGAAATGTTTAAATCTTTCAAACCTCTCCAAACAGATATCTTTTCCAAATTGCTTTCCTGATGTCTGAGATAAGCAGCCTCTTCTCGTCGTATATCACCAACGACAAAATTTCGCAAACCCTTGCAGTTATTCTGATCTACTAAAGTTCTGGAGTGTATGTATTTAGGCAAGGCAAGGTTTCTTTTCTTCATCATCAATGTGATATTGGGATCTATACATGAAGACCAGATTTCTGTAACCTACATAATATCAAATTCATTTTCAATTACCAAATCAGAAAAACAATCCCATACACTTGTGAAGAAGTTTCGTATATTCACATGCTTTTCCATGGGAGCCTCATCTGTTCTAGGGACTTGATTTGTTCATCATTTTCCACTTTTACTCATCTTCGTTGCGGATGATATAGCAGCGTTTGCATCTAGCAAAGAAGAAATTAGGAATGACTTTCAATGAAATGGAAGCAGTTTTGACAGAGGGCTACTGCATGAAAATCAATAAAAAGAAAACCAAAATTTTGGTGTGTAGAGGGTGTGAACATGGAACTAAAACTGAAATATAAATAGGAAATCAGAAGATAGAGGAAGTCGCGAATTTCTGCTATTTAGGAAGTAAAATAACTCGAGATGGCAGGAGCACTAAAGCGCAGGGTCGAGTTGCATTTAACAAAAAGAAACAACTGCTATGCTCGGGAACGGTTAACGCAGAAACTCGGAAGAGACTCTTAAAGACGTATGTATGGAGTACGGCAAGGGTGCGAAACTTGGACAATATGAGAAGCGGATCGAAAAAGAGTAGAAGCGTTTGAAATGTGGTGCTACAGATGCATGACGAAGATATCGTGGATAGATAAGGTTAGCAATAGTCAGGTATTAGAAAGAGTTGGGGAAAGCGAAAGGTATGGAAGACAATAAAGAGATAGGATAGTAGGACACCTTCTAAGACGCCTTGGTGTACAATTATTGCGATACACTTTCTTGTTAGTGAACTAGTTATGGCGCCAATTTCTTCAACTTAGGTTACGCAAATCGAATTTTTAAGCGCATAAGTTGAAAATTTAGCGTTTTATACATAAAAGCCACAATCCAAGGAATCATTAGTAACAGACCTTACGGTTTCGACGTTCACAAATAAATTGCAGATTGTCAATTTAATAGTAATCACTATGCAAAAACTTAAGTAAGTGATGCAATGTTTGGCCAAAATTATGAGCAATCTTAAATGTCAATTTCAAGCAAAGCCTACATCAAGGTCAACAATTGCGATATTTACTAGGATATATCAAATTTGCATGCCGGATTATCAATTTTAAATTTTTGTTTCTCTTTCAAATAGACTTCTTCTGTATAGATAACTTTTATAAGGATATGTGATTATTTTTGAAGTTTTTTATACTAATATTAGGCTTGTATTTTTTTTCAATAATCAAACCTCAATATTATAATATTATTATTTGTTTTGTTTCTTCAAATTTTGTTTTGTTTGTCAACAACATATCTCCTAATACATGATAAGAAGAGTTGAATTATCTGTTTGTTTACGGTTTATTTTCGAAATGTGTGCCAAATAAAAAAACTGATGAAACTTTTTGAAAAGTTACAAGAATGCAGTTTAAAAGAGAAAAATGCACATTTGTAATTTGAATCTGTAAATTATTATGTTGAATGTAAACTACATACATAAAAACTAGTTTTAATGGTATTATATAATAGACATTTTAACACCAAAAGTGATCATTTTATGAATTAATTGATTTAATAGAGCATAGTATAACACTCTTCATAATTTATGAACCAAAACTAAAACTCATTAGGTACCTTTTAGGAGTTACGTGTTTATGTTCAAAGTTAATAAATATTTTATGCTTAAGTTTTAAATGTTATGATTGGACTAATTAAAAAGTCATATTTTCTCAGGTTAGTAAAATTTAGTTCTCACGAAAATCCATTGACCTTTCAACGATGATAAGCGCATCATACGATGTACAGAACTACGTATAAACTTATGTACTTTCGTGTATCTACAGGGTATAACAAAACGTTTTGGTCTCATTTTTCATATGATTTTTCAACTTACCTTCTATACTAGTATGTTTTTACATTTTAAGGTACTGTTGAGATATTTTCCCCGTTGCAAATAATCGTCCAGATAATTTTCCAAATGTCAATCGTAATTACCCCATGGCCGTTCCAAAGAACTTTTGCAACCGATTTTTGAACATGAAACTTCTAGTGCCGTGGAGAACTAGAGTGTTTCTTTTCTCTTGATTACTCTTTTATTAGTGGATCGTAGAAGTTTCAGAAATGGTAACAAAGCAGTTCAAGAAATTAGCATCGTTTCAAAACTGGCACGATGTGATGTTTTTACAGTTATTTGTTTCTGATCAACACTTAGATTTGAGCATTTGTGAATTCAGTTTACAGATTTTTGAAGTGAAACTTCTTTTGTCTCGGTAGAGTAGTTCCTGTGTTGGCAAATGCGACCGTCACGAAAAGTGAAACGAATGGAGGGGAGCAGTCTGAGAAGACGGGTAGAGGAGAAAGGGAATATCGAACGCCCCACTGTCTCTCATGCTTCGTGCTCTTTCTCTCCGGCAAGCGTCAGTAAAGCGAGACCGCAGCGTTTCATTTCTCGTGACGCCACAAAGCGTTTGGTTAGAACCATTAAAATTCGATTCATTCTTTTATTATTATTATTTTGATTCGGACAATACAAATTTTTTATTCTTCTAATAACGTTGAAGTTTCACTTCTATCGCGTGTGGCGACCACGCACCCAGTTTTTTTATAATTATATCAGAACTTAACTATTTAGTGAGCGGTGTAGCTGCCCATAGTAGTTACACTTGCCTTCACTTATTAAAGCAGTGCTCATCGGGGTTTGTGTAGGGCAGGGTGGCCGGTATTAAAAACCTTGAGCCTACTTATTCAATATGCTGCTACGAGTTTAACTCCTATCTCCAACTAGCCTAACCAGCGTGGCGTTGTAAAGGCTTTAACCAGACGTGGATGGCTATAGTCGGATAAAAACGTGTAATGAACACGTTAAGCAGGAAATAATCGACTTGACCTGTTTACGTGTTAGGATGACAATTATTTTTTTAATAGTGTCGAAATACACAAAGTAAATTCAGCTGTAGTTTTTCCAGCGCTTCAGAATACTACTAACTTTTCAAATTTATATCAAATCTACGAGAAAATTTTATTTTATGGGGTTCGGTTTACGTCTCGACTGTCATCTTGCATACAAAGTTGCTGTGTTGTGATAGATAAGGTTAGCAATAGGGAGGTATAAGAAAGTGTTCGGTAAAACAGGCAATATACGTGGGCAATTCAAATACCTATTATTGTCCCTGACATAGAAGCAAACGACTTGGAAAGGCAGAATTCTTTATTTTTCAGTATAGTCCCCTAAGACGTTGACACACTTGGTATAACTATAGTCAAGAGCCTTCACACCAGTAGAAAAAATGTTTTGTCTTGGGCTCCAAACCACTGGCTCACCTTTATCATTACCTTCTCATCGTTCTGGGAGTTAGTCCACGAAGATGCTCTTTGAGTTTGGGGAACCAATGGTAGTCACTAGAGACTACATTTGGAGAATAGGGCGGTTGTTCGAGAATTTAGAAGCCTGCATTAACGGAACACACTTCTTGTGGACAGGAGCGTAGCGAATTTTCCCCTCCATTTTTCTTTGATGGCATCACGCAATTTTGAAATTCAAGCAGCAAAATATTGTCCAGTTTTAGTGTGCCCACGTGGTAAAAAGTCTACAAGGATAACTCCCTCGGAATCCCAGATGCTGTTACATGAAGGTTTGGAGGGGGTGGTGAACCCTTGTGCCTACATTCTGTGCTCTACCGTTTTGACTCAAGATCTTAGTGGTGAACTCAGGTGTCATCTACATTAACGAATCTTACCAGGAAATTTTCAGAATCTCGGTCTCTGATGGTTAAGTTCGACTCTGAAGTGACGTATCGAATGCGTTTTTGTTCTGGCGTCAACATTTTCGGTACCCATCGTGCATGCAGCCACCTTTTTCAGACATAATTCCTGGTGTAAGATGGTTTCAACGCTGCTTATAGAAAAGTCACGAGTCTGAGCTATGAATTTCACAGTGATTCGTCTGTCTTGCAGGACCATGTCATGGACCAAATCAATGTTTTCTTCGGAAACAACAGTTTTTGGACGTCCAGCATCTGGATTTTGTTCACACGTCTTTCTGTCAAGTTTAAAATCCATGGTTCAGTTCTTCACCACCTGATTCTCAATGAAGATGTTCGAAAAATCCTCCTTCAGCATCGACGCAGGATCTACACTTTCCTAGAAAGGATCTGCGTACCCTTTAAAAAAACCCTGTTTTGTTCGAATTGTTTGACAACTTTGTTCAATTCGCAACTGCAACTCGGCAAGGTTATTTACTGGTGTTGGCTATACTAAACTTTTTAAGTAACTTCAAAATGCAAAAATCCAAAGGCGTTAACTCGGGAGATCTAGGGAGCCATGGAATGGAAAAGCTTTGGAATCAATAAGAATGTGGTTCCAACAAGATGTTGCTCCTGCCCACAACACTCAGGTTGTAAGAAAATTTTTAAATAAAAAAATTTGGGGAGATGGATAGGCAAGATCGCCTGACCCCATGCCCCTTGATTTTTTCCTGCGGGTGTTTCTAAGGGCGAAAATTTACAACGGAGTTTATAGCGCAATTGAGGAACTGGAGGAGGCTGTTCGTGGCGAAATTGCAGCATTGCCACGAAGGCAAGCTAGTACCCATCGACAGCGTCTCCAAGTTGTTTTATTGGTTTGTTATATGCTGTTTAATTATTGTTTTTTCTTTCTTTGTTAATTTGTTTATTGTTTCTTATAATCTATGATCAATAAAAATAAAACAGATAATTGCAGGTACTTACTAATGTGTGGTGCATAGTCGTATTTTTTGATCATGCTCAAAATTCTTATAAATAATAGATTTTTCTAAAATCCTCCGAAATCACAGTTCTTGTAATCGAGCAACCTTGTAATTTAATCGACACTGCATCTCTTCAAATAAAAATGTTCTTAATACACAGCTTCCATTTAAAGTAAACTGTTTTTGTTTCCACATTCTTTTATTTCATGACTTCCTTGATTAAATTTGCTAAACTTGTTTTCTCTGTAACTTCTTTACTTGTTGTTCGATTGAAAAAATCAAAAACAATTATTGGAATCACAAAGTGACGTATAAATATGTCAGCGACAGAAATGAATATGGCTGGCACGAAGAGAAATAAAGTTGACACTCCCTCTATAAGAATGAGATCTCGCACTGCATCACCATAATGTCATAGTACGATGCAAAACGCTCTTTTACGAAAGTGTTCTAAATTTCATACCATAACCGACATATTAATAAAAGAAAAAAATTAAAATTTGAGTTTTTTTCATTATACTCGCATATAGAAAGCCATGCAATTTTCGGAACATTTGGAAGTAGATTTAAAATTGTCACAATAAGAAAGATGCCAATACATAGCAGGATTCGATTCACCCGGTATATTAGGAAGTGATTTGAAGCTAAAATATTGCATTTAAAAGGATTTGAAACTTCTAGTGCTAAACTTTTAAAATGAAGTTGTGTGAAGAAGTGAAGATCAATAATTCAAGGGCTTTTAGTATGGTTAATAATTCAACTTCGTGCGTACATATTCTTATTTTTGTTGTATGTAGACAGTTTCATTCAACGTTCAAGTTATGTAAGTACTTTCTACGCGTAGCCAGTTAGATCTAATTACCAAAGTTATTTTTTAACGACTAATAAAAGCTAAATGTATCTATAAACAGGATAGGCTCTGCTATATCACAGTCGTGTGCATTACTGCTCCCACCGACAACAACAGACAACGTGAAAACTATCAGCAGTAAAACGTCAGAGGAGAATGAACCCTGAGATTGTCCCGGACCACGCGAAGTACCGAAACTAGGGTAAGTATTAGAGTTAAGGCCGGGTTCGGCACGTGGAAGTCAGTATACACGTGGGAGGTCATTCACCTCCTCCGAAAAAGGGTCCCCCAACGGATCAATACCACCAAAACTGGAGGAGCCTTGCTGAAATAGCTTGGGGTGCTACGATACCCGAAATGTTATCTGCGCAATTTTTCCAGTCATAAATTTATCAGTTAATGGCTTACATAGACTAGGGTTCAGTTTAATGGAATAGAAGAAGGAGCACTACAATACACACATTGCGGCACCAGAATAAATTTCATTTACACAAAAAGTTACATCCATCAGTATTTTCAGGTTAAACTCGGTAATCGTAAAAATGTTTCACTTTGCACATCTGGGAATTTACAGTTTAGAGTGTACCTATGATGTTACCCTACAAATTTGACAATAATTAATGTATTTATTTTAGGCGTGCATATAGAAATACAGGTTGTCTGACCAAGTTAAACGGAACCAGCTACAACGGCGAGCAGGACCACCAGAAGTTAAATTGGTGTGTCCCAGAATGAACTCCGTCTTACATTGTGCAAGATAAATGTATAGAGCAATGACCGTTGCTTGCATGTTTCGTTTTTATTTTATTTGAGAGCGGTGAAAATCTTGAATTCGAGAGATGATATTTCAGGCTGTGCGAAATATCTCGGTGACTTTAACGATATTGCACCCGACAACCCCTTTCCTGCTTAGGCCGTTCTCAGTAGGATTACCTACATATCTACCTACTCTTTAATCATATAATTTATATTCATTACTTTGTCTCTATAAATTTTGAATGAAAGTAAGTTGAATAAGTACCTATAGTTCCATCATAAACCTGTAAATTTAATCAAGTATTAGTATTTAATTCGCAAATAAACTAGTTACATCAAACTCAGTGATGAGTACTTTTTTATTTATATATAGGTACTTATATTTTTATAGGTAATTACTTTTAATTATATTTTATTTGTAATTATTAATGTGCTATCCCAACGGACGTGTACCTTGACGCAGTTCTAGTAATACTGGAACGGGTGGGATGGTTTGTGTGCTTCAATGATGTAAAGAGCTGAACCATACACAGAGAAAAGAGATTGTTTGATTTACGAATATGGGTTTCTTTGAATATCATTATTTTAAAACAAGAAAAAATTCGTTCAAAGAAGTAAATTTATTTCAACTGAAACAATAGCAGTTTCTTGAATATAGCATTCAATTAGTTTGGGTTCCAGTAACATCTGATCTTCAATTTAAAACATTATTTACTTGTTACAAATGCAAAAATGGTAAGACAAATTTGAAATCAAAAAGTTTTCACGGAAATAAATGTTTCTTTACGTTGAACAAATATCTGCTGAATGTAAAGTATTTTATTATTTTTATTAAAGCAATATATGTTTGAGTGCACTTAAATATTTGTTTCGCCTAAAACGCTCAATATTTGAAATCAAAAAATATTTCTTTGTAAATCGCACTCCTCAACCACTACCCCCATGTGTGCCGTGTGCAAAACACAAGAACAGATCAGATTAAAAACGCAAAGAAAAACGGTCAGTTAGCAACAAGAAATCACGGGAAACTGTGAACCGTGGGGGTGAGGCCGCGCCTTTTGTATTTCTTTGTTCTTTTCTGAATGTGAAAAATGGAGAAATTTTTGGAAGAGAATACGTTAATTCATCTCGCCGATATATTTGACAGTAAGTAGGTACTTATAGGTATTATTTATTTCATTTGGCATGTACAATGTTTTTAATTTTGTTGCATTAATGGACCTTTGAAGAAATTAACAACGGGACGTTAAACCTTATTGAAAATAATCTTATACCATGGTTGCATGTGCTCATTTACAGCATTTGTAATTTAATTTCTGAATGTACAATAAGTTTAAACAATAAAGTACGTATGAATGTTTTGTTAAATCACCAAAGAGGCTAGAAGTTCTTAAGCAGACATTTTTGAAGTTTTTTGTGTAAATATTTTAGGGCTAGGCGGTTAGGGAATGTTTATCTCGATGTTTATTCAGAGTTTAATGTTATGTTTCTTGAGTACAACAGCATAATATGGTAAAATATAATAAACGTATGAACATTTTCTGTAATTATTTTTATTTTCCAGTCGCAATTTCAAATTTTCCTATCCCAATATACAGTAAATAAAATACCCAAATAAATATTTCTTTAGTAGTACCTAATTACCCAAGTTTCAAAGAAATATTTGTTTGAATCATTTTTCTCAAAAAAAATGTTTATTTTGTTCAAAGAAATCATTCCTAAATTTCAGAAAAAACTTACAATTTAAAGAAATATTTATTCGCTCAAAAGCACGTGTACAAGCCCCCAAATAAATATTTCTTTCAAACAAAACTACATCTTTTCATTCAAATCCTGCTCTTATTTTCCGCAAAAAAATACTTTTAACTTAGCGATAATCTTGCTTTCAAGACAAATGTGTAAATGATTCTTTCAAAGAAATATTTTTTCGGTACAGTAAAATAAACTACGTTTTTGTATGAAATAACAGATTTACTTCGCCATATAGAAGCAAGAGATTTGTTTAAAGTGAATAAATTTTGTTTCGTTCAAGAAAATACTTTTATCTGTGTAGGTTTAACCATATTGGAGGGGGTTTTATTTGAGAAGACAGACTAAATCAAGTCCCTGAAAGGGGGCAGCAGCTCTTAATCAGAGTGGCAGAGATGGTGAGGGTCGGTATGGCAGTTTGATACACACTACTGCGGTATGGAAGGCAATGGGAAACTATCACATTATTTTATTCCTATAGTACAGCATACCTTAATTTATGATGATGGCACCTTCTGATGGAGTAAAATATTCGGGAGGTAAAATAGTCCCGCATTCGGATCTCCGGGCGGGGACTGCTTCAGGGGGAGTCATCAGTGTAACATTTCACGATTCGGAGCGCGGAATGTTGGAAGCATGAAACAAGTAGGAAAGCTAGAAAATTTGAAAATTGAGGTGGATAGGTTATAGCATTAGATGTGGTAGGTATTAGTGAAGAGCGATGGCCAGAAGCTGGAGCGGAAATTTTAGAGTAATTAATACACACAGGATCTGTAGGAGGAAATTCGGGAGTAGGAATTGTTACGCGGAAAAAATAGGGCGGAGAGTAGAAAATTTCTTACAGCAAAGTGACAGGGTAGTTATGGTTAGGTTACACATATACCCACTTCTAACTATAGTGATGAGGCTGTAGACGCAGTTTATAGTGATATTGAGTATGTGCTAGATTTTGTGAGAGGGCGCGCGAAAATATAATAATTATAGGAGATTTCAATGCAGTCGTAGGTACAGGGAGAGAAGGCGGAATAGTTGACCCCTTTGGATTAGGCAATAGGAACGATATGGTATTTAGACTGATAGAGCTTTGCGATAAACATATCTAACACTCTATTTCACCATCACGTTAGGAGACGCTATACCTCTAAGATGCCAGGAGATCTAGGGAGACATCAAATAGATTACATTCTCGTTAGGCAAAGATTTAGAAATCAAGTTAGGGACTGTATCAGCTATCCAGGAGCAGATATAGATAGTGATCACAACATAGTGGTTATGAAGGCAAATCTTAAATTTAAGATTTTGAAAAAACGAAGCGGAAAAGGTATCTTGACCTAGAGAAAATAAAAGATGATGAAGAAAAAGACAAACGAAGTACTAAAGGGCGCGGGTGAAAATATGGTTAGGGACATAGAGGCATTAAAAATAGTCCGCAGCTAGAGATATTTTGGGTCATAAACAGAATGAAAGTAGAAAACCCTGGATAATAAAACATATATTGGGAGTCTAATAGAGGAAAGGCGAAAATATAAAAATAGGTTAGATGAAAGAGGGAAACAAAGATATAAGGCGATCAAGTGGGAAATTATTCAGAAATGTAGGAAAGCGAAAGAGCAATGGATCGATAATAAATGCAAAGAAGTGGAAGATAGGTTCGAAGTAGAAAAGACTGATGAAGCATATAAAATAATTAGGAGAAATTTTAGAGAAATTGGATCTTGTATCAAAAACATTAGACATGAGGCAGGAGATTTCCCAATCGGAAACGGAGAGAACGCAGATATTTGGAAAGAATATTTGGGAAACTTATATGCAGGACAGGAAGTATGAGATATAGTAGATAAGCTATGCCGATACGGGACCACGATTAACATTGATTCTCCCATAAGAGCTAAAAAACTACTTTTGTTGCAAATCCCAACCAAGTTTTGCCAATGACTTGTAGATCCCAACTAGGTTTTGCCAATTCACTTAACATACGGATCCCAACTAGGTTTTGCCAATTACTTGTGGTTTCCCATCTAGGTTTAGCCAAACTACTTTGTTTGTGGTTCCCAACTTGGTTTTGCCAATGCCTGCTATTATTCCCTTGTTTTCATCAGTAATCGCGGATTAGTTCGAATCCTAACGGATCCTTTTGCTACCCGGAAGCCAGTAGTGCCGCTGGTAGGTCACACTGCCTCATGCCGGTAAGGCAGATTCCTGCAACGTCGTGGTAGAATGGCCCCAGACCTTAAGCCTTCGCCCCGCTGGAAGGCGACCCTAAGTGGGATTCGACAGACATAAATTCAGCGCCGCCGCCCGCAATCTCAGATAACTTATCTATGCGCGCGTGTTGACTACAGGAGAGCGGCCAGTTCCTGCAACTGCCAGGTTTGTACCATCAACGCCACAGCCGGCGTTCGCGTCGGCCCTTACGTTAAAGCTCTAGCTCCCACCCTGGGAAATCCGGAAAAGGTAAATAAACACCCGCAATTTTGCATTTTATGCCTTTTTGCCCCCCAAATCGAGCTCTTACGGGAGAATCAATGTTAATAGTGGTCCCGTATCCCGGGCCTACATCCTAGTTGACGCAATTATGACGTCAGCGTCCACGCAGACGCCAGCGTTTGCATCAGCGCAACGTTAATAAAACACAAGCAATATCTTGGTCTGTTCCACTCTTTCTCGAAGGAACGATGACTAAAACACAGTTTAGTATATTATGTTGTTATACCGGCCCTAACGTTAGTGCCAAATAGGCTTTAACTCATAAGGAACGGAAGTAGCGCATGTGAGGAGAATCGGAATAAACAGTTATTTCGCCGCGATTACTATTGGTTACAGACAGCTGGCCCCTATGTCAAAGCCAGCCCCCCCCCCCCCCTTCAACCCCCCTTCCGCGGTGATTTGAGTATGGCGTAACCAAGACGGAGCAACCCTGACGTCACATGTGGGCGCTTTCGCGATACGCACCCAAACCGCCACGGCTACGTCACCCAAGATGGCCGCCACCGAGCAGCCAAGTTGGCGGCAGCGTTCAGCTTTTGTGAATGTGAGAAGGTTAAATAAAACACTGTTGCGTATTATCTTTATTGGAGCATATTACACAAAAGACCCTGTATGTCCTGACATGATGCAATTTTATTGAAATTGTTTACTGGAATATAATACCCTGTATGTAAGTACTGCGAAACGATGAGATCTTATCGGACAAAGGACTATAATTAAAATGATGGCGGACACCGTCCAGCCTGCAACACATAAATATAAATTAAATAAAAAATAATAAACAGAAACCGAGACACGAACGAATATTTCGCAACGTACTAGAGTCTAAGATAGGAATAAAAAGAGGAATAGGTAGGCCCAGATTAGACTACTGCTCTCAAATAGTTGGGGATGTACGATGTTCTACTTGCAGACTAACGATAGCGTGACAAAATAAAAGCACATACCAGAATTTCGCTCCTGAAACCCTTCCAAAAACATTTGCTTCACGATGGAATAAATACGTTTCTGTTTCAAAGTTGATGAATTTACGTACCGTGCGGGGGCGGCATACTAAATTACCTGCGTGCATTTTACCTAGAAAATAACTTCTATTAGTTCGAATACATTTGTTGATATGAATCAAAAATGTCACGTCAATTTATTAGTATATGACTATGTGAGAAACATATCAATTAACCCTGGTATTTAATAAATGTGGTTAAATAAAACACTGTTGCGTATTATCTTTATTGGACAACACAACAGACCCTGTATATCCTGACATGATGAAATTATATTGAAAATGTTTACGGGAATATAACACCCTGTATGTACCTACACAACGATGAAATTTTATCGAACAAAGTTGTATTGAACTATAATTAAATAACACCCTGTATGTACGATATACGACTAGCCAACTTGCGGGGGGGGGGGGGGGGGGAATCTGTTGGCGATAATTTGCAGATTAACGATGGCGGACAGCGCCCAGTCTGCAATACATAAATATAAATTAAATAAAAAATAATAATAATAAAAGGGAAAAACTTTTCGATGCACGAAGGAATATTTCGCAACGTACTAGAGTCTGAGATAGAAATAGAAAGAGGGATAGGTAGGCCCAGATTAGACTACTGCTCTCAAATAGTTGGGGATGTACGATGTTCTACTTGCAGATTAACGATAGCGTGACAAAATAAAAGTACATACCAGAATTCCGAGCCTGAAACTCTTCCAAAAACATTTGCTTCACCATGGGATAAATAAGTTTCTGTTTCAA
The DNA here is from genome assembly GCA_963966045.1 of Xestobium rufovillosum. Taxonomy (NCBI): domain Eukaryota; kingdom Metazoa; phylum Arthropoda; class Insecta; order Coleoptera; family Ptinidae; genus Xestobium; species Xestobium rufovillosum. Next base: position 17,806,022 of record OZ014499.1, on the reverse strand, counting down.
AGTTGGTGAATTAACGTAAGTACCTGAGGATCCGTGCGGAGGCGGCATAGAAAATATCCACAATGCATTTTCCCTACAAAATAACCTCTATTAGTTAATTGCAATGCGTAGAAATGAATAAAAAAATACATCTTCAATTAGTAAGACTAGGTGAGAAACATATCAATAAACCCTCGTATTTAATAAATGTAAATTATATTTTTCACCAAATTAATTCGGATATACGTCGTGTAATCATTTGACAATCCTCACTGTCCTTAGTAAGACTAGGTGAGAAACATATCAATAAACCCTGGTATTTAATAAATGTAAATTATATTTTCCACCAATTAGTTAATTGCAATATGTAGATATGAATCAAAAAAATACAACTTCAATTAGTAAGACTAGGTGGGAAACATATCAGCAAACCCTGCGGTATTCCATAAATGTAAATTATAATTTATTGTTGTCCACCAAATTCATTCGGATATACATACAACAAACATTTGACACCCTTACATGACGAAATTTTATTGAAAATGTTTACCGGAATATAATTACATAACACCCTGTATGTACTTACACAACGATGAAATTTAATCGAACAGTATTATCTTTACTGAAACAAATTACACAAAAGACCCTGCACCTATGTCCCGATATGATGAAATTTTATTAAAAATGTTTACGGAATATAATTAAATAACACCCTGTATGTACGATATACAACGAGCCAACTTGCAGGGTGAAACTTTCCGATGCACGAAGGAATATTTCGCAACGTACTAGAGTCTGAGATAGGAATAAGAAGAGGGATAGGTAGGCCCAGATTAGACTACTGCTTTCAAATAGTTGGGGATGTACGATGTTCTACTTGCAGATTAACGATAGCGTGACAAAATAAAAGTACATACCAGAATTCCGAGCCTGAAACTCTTCCAAAAACATTTGCTTCACCATGGGATAAATAAGTTTCTGTTTGGAAGTTGGTGAATTAACGTAAGTACCTGAGGATCCGTGCGGGGCGGCATAGAAAATTTCCACGATGCATTTTCCCTACAAAATAACCTCTATTAGTTAATTGCAATGCGTAGAAATGAATAAAAAAATACATCTTCAATTAGTAAGACTAGGTGAGAAACATATCAATAAACCCTCGTATTTAATAAATGTAAATTATATTTTTCACCAAATTCATTCGGATATACGTCGTGTAAACATTTGACAATCCTCACTATCCAAAAATTATTATGATCGTGTATAATATTTATAAATAGGAACTTACCTGTGTCTAATTATTTCGGGGGATCACTCATGTAAAATTTTGGGCACGATATATTGCCATGTTCTACTTGTACGAGTAGATTAACGATGACGTAACAAAATAAAAGTAAATAAAAAAAACTTTCCGAGACACGAAGGAATATTTTGTCACTATAGATTGCCTCATGTAACCACTGACCACCACTAGATCAAATCTCGTGAGTTACTCTCCGAATATTCATATTAGCACATCAGTTGGTATCATTTATGAAAACTAGGTGCAGAATGTTAAAAATTTACTAATCTGGACGTTCTTTTATAACGTATTCTTGCGCAAGTTCGGCGTCTGCAAAGCCATAAATTACACATGGGAATGCTATTCTTTGATATAGGTACATGATGCAATGTGGCCAAATTAGTAGAATCGACGCGTTATTATTTTAATGAAACATAAACAATAATAAATTCATGTCCGAATTGAAAGTCTTATCAAAACAAATCATTATTTAGATTACCGAAGACACCCTGTGGGTAATAAAAATGACAATTTATAATGCTGACTCAATAAATAATTTCTGTTTAGGTATTTTATGTATGTCAGATCTAAAATTAATTCTGGAACATCATGAATCAAATAATGTTAAAATACAACAAGACCGTCTACTTAAATTCGTAAGGAATGGGGTGCGAGGGGGTAAACGATTATCTATACGACAAAACCGTGTACTTAAATTCAATTAAGTTCTTCCATTGTGAGCGAATATTATACCTGCTGTATGTTGGTTACAAATAAAAGTATTGTAGCTATATATTATGTAACTGCTAGTACCTACCCTGTATAATTATTTTGCGTTTCTAAATTTAGCCCATATCATAGACTTATGTGCATACACATGTAAGAAATTGTTGGCGCACCTTCTATAAGAAATGTTCCTGGGAGTTGTTTTGCATGTTGTCACGTATGGGAGCGATAAGGAGCTCCTAACTGGGCGACAAGAGGACGGGATTCATTCATTGAGAATCGGGCGCGGTCCAGGTTTATAATAAAATCATATCAAGTATCATAATCATTTGTTAAACTTTTGTGCCGAATATATTTTTTGGGAACTTTACGTAGTGTGGTTTTAGTACCTTCTTACACACATATACACAACTAAATATTCCCGCTTTACTTCTGATACCCGAGGCACGAGGGCATAAATATTTCGCAACATACTAGAGAACCTATATTAGTTCATTGCAAATACATACATGTATGTAGATATGAGTCAAAAATGCAACTTCAATTTAGTAGTATGACTAGGTAAGAAACATGTCAGAAAACCCTGGTATTCAATAAATGTATTTTATTTCCATCAAATTCATTCGGATATACGTCCTATATAAACATTCGACAATCCTCACTGCCCTATGACGTAACAACATTTCTTAGAAGACGTTGTCAAATATCTGACGGGTGAAGTTATTGTAAAACATAATTTGATCCGTTTGCTGAAGCCGCAGGAATAATCTTATGTAAATAAAATATATGTATACCTGCTGTATGTTTGTAACAAATAAAAGTAACTGCTAGTAAGTACCTACCGTGTATAATATTTTATTTTGCATTTTTAAATTGACCCCAAGAGATTAGTATAATAACCACTATACACACATACACATCCCACGCAATGCTCTAAAGTAAAGTAAATAAATAAGGACGCCGAACTAGTATCTGTAGGTACCTACCTTAAGTTTGTCAACTCAAAAGAACCTCATAAAAATTAATTGTGTATAAACAGATCTGGAAATGCATAGTCTTATGTGTATATACAACTAAATATTCCCGCTTTATCTCTGTTACTTAATGAAGCATGCGAAAATCTAAACAGAAAAATTCTTACGTTCACGTACTTCTATCTACTTACCTTAGTATCAAACCCAGAGAGATACTTGAAGATTGTGTTGAATAGTCTCCATGCTTGCTAAAGGGATACCTATCTATTTATTCCAAAGACTGGTTCGACGTACCCCACACTTTTTTAGGTGGGTACATAGTTGTATAAACCGAAATTGCATTTTTTCTACTTACTAATAACTGAATATGAGTGTGCTTTTTTTCTTCTTATACAGGTAAATTCTAGGGAGCCGTCAAAGAAGTCGCTCGCATGTGCGTGGGAAGTTTTAACATTTGTGATTAGGACCCAATGAACTATACAGTTTCATAATATTATTCCTTTGCGAACTAATGTTTGTTTTGATAAAAATCGCCAAATACAAACATGATTAGGTATACCAATATAATTATTCTGTAACATCTGCCCATATATGGTAATTTAAAGAACTCGCGGACATTTCGCTTGACCACGCACGAAGTGTAATTAACATTCATTTACCACCGTGGGCTACGGTAATTACTAAATAGCGCTATTCTTGTGTTTTCAATTTTATGAGTTATAGCACATGGACAGACTTACGTGTTGGGCTATAGGTGGTCTGGGATTCACCCTTCCATATAATAATGCCTATTTATGCCTAATTAGATATATTTATGCATTTCAAATCGAAAATTCTAGCACATTATAATAATTTTCAAAAGTTTTCATATGAGACAAAGTAGGGGCGCCGAAATAATATATTAGAGTTGTCACCAACAGCAGACGCCACCGTCGGGATGAACGTTCATGCTAAATGGGCGTTAACCCATAAGAGTAGTAAAATTATGTCATGTGGGGTATCAAATTAAAAGACTCGACGAGGAGTATCGGAATAAACAGTTACTTCGCCGAAAAATGGCCGCCCACCCGTAAGCCCTGTTTCGGACAAACGTAGGACACCATCACGGCGTTAACCCATAATGGAGGTAAAACAATGTCATGTGGGGTATCAAATTATAGAACTCGACGAGGAGAATCGCAATAAACAGTTATTTCATCGCAAAATGAACGCCCACCCGTAAGCCCTGTTTCGGTCAAACGTAGATCATCATCATACCGCTCCGCCACTCTTATTCCCTTATGGTCGACTGACGTCATGGGTTGAGATGCCACTTCCAGCCAAACCGGATCTGCGGTTTTGCCAATGCGCTTTACTTGCGGTTCCCAGCTAGGTTTTACCAATTACTTTCAGATCCCAACTAGGTTTTGCCAACGCACTTTACTTGCTGTTCCCAACTAGGTTTTGCCAATTACTTGCGGCTCCCAACTAGGTTTTGCCATTACGCTGAGAGGGCTCTTGCCCTGTGTACTAGAATCTGCAATATTACGAAGCGGACTTTTGTAACACATTGTATGTGTATACAGGTGTATACACCTGTATGTACTAACAGATGTAACACAAAGGCCTTGTATATACGAGCAGATAAAACACAAGTGTCCTATATGTACCATGCTATGTGCCCCTCTGGAATCGCATTACATGATTGACACAAATTTTGTTCCCAACCGCTGGACCAATCAGAAGACAGGAACAAGATGGCCGCCATTGCAACGTGACGTCAGCGCCCGACGTCAACGTCCACGCGGGCTTTAAGCCTTGTCTAAACTTGTCGCTGCACTGAACGCCCCGTGGACGTTGACGTCGGGCGCTGACGTCACGTTGCAATGGCGGCCATCTTGTTCCTGTCTTCTGATTGGTCCAGCGGTTGGGAATAAAATTTGTGTCAATCATGTAATGCGATTCCAGAGGGGCACATAGCATGGTACATATAGGACACTTGTGTTTTATCTGCTCGTATATACAAGGCCTTTGTGTTACATCTGTTAGTACATACAGGTGTATACACCTGTATACACATACAATGTGTTACAAAAGTCCGCTTCGTAATATTGCAGATTCTAGTACACAGGGCAAGAGCCCTCTCAGCGTAATGGCAAAACCTAGTTGGGAGCCGCAAGTAATTGGCAAAACCTAGTTGGGAACAGCAAGTAAAGTGCGTTGGCAAAACCTAGTTGGGATCTGAAAGTAATTGGTAAAACCTAGCTGGGAACCGCAAGTAAAGCGCATTGGCAAAACCGCAGATCCGGTTTGGCTGGAAGTGGCATCTCAACCCATGACGTCAGTCGACCATAAGGGAATAAGAGTGGCGGAGCGGTATGATGATGATCTACGTTTGACCGAAACAGGGCTTACGGGTGGGCGTTCATTTTGCGATGAAATAACTGTTTATTGCGATTCTCCTCGTCGAGTTCTATAATTTGATACCCCACATGACATTGTTTTACCTCCATTATGGGTTAACGCCGTGATGGTGTCCTACGTTTGTCCGAAACAGGGCTTACGGGTGGGCGGCCATTTTTCGGCGAAGTAACTGTTTATTCCGATACTCCTCGTCGAGTCTTTTAATTTGATACCCCACATGACATAATTTTACTACTCTTATGGGTTAACGCCCATTTAGCATGAACGTTCATCCCGACGGTGGCGTCTGCTGTTGGTGACAACTCTAATATATTATTTCGGCGCCCCTACTTTGTCTCATATGAAAACTTTTGAAAATTATTATAATGTGCTAGAATTTTCGATTTGAAATGCATAAATATATCTAATTAGGCATAAATAGGCATTATTATATGGAAGGGTGAATCCCAGACCACCTATAGCCCAACACGTAAGTCTGTCCATGTGCTATAACTCATAAAATTGAAAACACAAGAATAGCGCTATTTAGTAATTACCGTAGCCCACGGTGGTAAATGAATGTTAATTACACTTCGTGCGTGGTCAAGCGAAATGTCCGCGAGTTCTTTAAATTACCATATATGGGCAGATGTTACAGAATAATTATATTGGTATACCTAATCATGTTTGTATTTGGCGATTTTTATCAAAACAAACATTAGTTCGCAAAGGAATAATATTATGAAACTGTATAGTTCATTGGGTCCTAATCACAAATGTTAAAACTTCCCACGCACATGCGAGCGACTTCTTTGACGGCTCCCTAGAATTTACCTGTATAAGAAGAAAAAAAGCACACTCATATTCAGTTATTAGTAAGTAGAAAAAATGCAATTTCGGTTTATACAACTATGTACCCACCTAAAAAAGTGTGGGGTACGTCGAACCAGTCTTTGGAATAAATAGATAGGTATCCCTTTAGCAAGCATGGAGACTATTCAACACAATCTTCAAGTATCTCTCTGGGTTTGATACTAAGGTAAGTAGATAGAAGTACGTGAACGTAAGAATTTTTCTGTTTAGATTTTCGCATGCTTCATTAAGTAACAGAGATAAAGCGGGAATATTTAGTTGTATATACACATAAGACTATGCATTTCCAGATCTGTTTATACACAATTAATTTTTATGAGGTTCTTTTGAGTTGACAAACTTAAGGTAGGTACCTACAGATACTAGTTCGGCGTCCTTATTTATTTACTTTACTTTAGAGCATTGCGTGGGATGTGTATGTGTGTATAGTGGTTATTATACTAATCTCTTGGGGTCAATTTAAAAATGCAAAATAAAATATTATACACGGTAGGTACTTACTAGCAGTTACTTTTATTTGTTACAAACATACAGCAGGTATACATATATTTTATTTACATAAGATTATTCCTGCGGCTTCAGCAAACGGATCAAATTATGTTTTACAATAACTTCACCCGTCAGATATTTGACAACGTCTTCTAAGAAATGTTGTTACGTCATAGGGCAGTGAGGATTGTCGAATGTTTATATAGGACGTATATCCGAATGAATTTGATGGAAATAAAATACATTTATTGAATACCAGGGTTTTCTGACATGTTTCTTACCTAGTCATACTACTAAATTGAAGTTGCATTTTTGACTCATATCTACATACATGTATGTATTTGCAATGAACTAATATAGGTTCTCTAGTATGTTGCGAAATATTTATGCCCTCGTGCCTCGGGTATCAGAAGTAAAGCGGGAATATTTAGTTGTGTATATGTGTGTAAGAAGGTACTAAAACCACACTACGTAAAGTTCCCAAAAAATATATTCGGCACAAAAGTTTAACAAATGATTATGATACTTGATATGATTTTATTATAAACCTGGACCGCGCCCGATTCTCAATGAATGAATCCCGTCCTCTTGTCGCCCAGTTAGGAGCTCCTTATCGCTCCCATACGTGACAACATGCAAAACAACTCCCAGGAACATTTCTTATAGAAGGTGCGCCAACAATTTCTTACATGTGTATGCACATAAGTCTATGATATGGGCTAAATTTAGAAACGCAAAATAATTATACAGGGTAGGTACTAGCAGTTACATAATATATAGCTACAATACTTTTATTTGTAACCAACATACAGCAGGTATAATATTCGCTCACAATGGAAGAACTTAATTGAATTTAAGTACACGGTTTTGTCGTATAGATAATCGTTTACCCCCTCGCACCCCATTCCTTACGAATTTAAGTAGACGGTCTTGTTGTATTTTAACATTATTTGATTCATGATGTTCCAGAATTAATTTTAGATCTGACATACATAAAATACCTAAACAGAAATTATTTATTGAGTCAGCATTATAAATTGTCATTTTTATTACCCACAGGGTGTCTTCGGTAATCTAAATAATGATTTGTTTTGATAAGACTTTCAATTCGGACATGAATTTATTATTGTTTATGTTTCATTAAAATAATAACGCGTCGATTCTACTAATTTGGCCACATTGCATCATGTACCTATATCAAAGAATAGCATTCCCATGTGTAATTTATGGCTTTGCAGACGCCGAACTTGCGCAAGAATACGTTATAAAAGAACGTCCAGATTAGTAAATTTTTAACATTCTGCACCTAGTTTTCATAAATGATACCAACTGATGTGCTAATATGAATATTCGGAGAGTAACTCACGAGATTTGATCTAGTGGTGGTCAGTGGTTACATGAGGCAATCTATAGTGACAAAATATTCCTTCGTGTCTCGGAAAGTTTTTTTTATTTACTTTTATTTTGTTACGTCATCGTTAATCTACTCGTACAAGTAGAACATGGCAATATATCGTGCCCAAAATTTTACATGAGTGATCCCCCGAAATAATTAGACACAGGTAAGTTCCTATTTATAAATATTATACACGATCATAATAATTTTTGGATAGTGAGGATTGTCAAATGTTTACACGACGTATATCCGAATGAATTTGGTGAAAAATATAATTTACATTTATTAAATACGAGGGTTTATTGATATGTTTCTCACCTAGTCTTACTAATTGAAGATGTATTTTTTTATTCATTTCTACGCATTGCAATTAACTAATAGAGGTTATTTTGTAGGGAAAATGCATCGTGGAAATTTTCTATGCCGCCCCGCACGGATCCTCAGGTACTTACGTTAATTCACCAACTTCCAAACAGAAACTTATTTATCCCATGGTGAAGCAAATGTTTTTGGAAGAGTTTCAGGCTCGGAATTCTGGTATGTACTTTTATTTTGTCACGCTATCGTTAATCTGCAAGTAGAACATCGTACATCCCCAACTATTTGAAAGCAGTAGTCTAATCTGGGCCTACCTATCCCTCTTCTTATTCCTATCTCAGACTCTAGTACGTTGCGAAATATTCCTTCGTGCATCGGAAAGTTTCACCCTGCAAGTTGGCTCGTTGTATATCGTACATACAGGGTGTTATTTAATTATATTCCGTAAACATTTTTAATAAAATTTCATCATATCGGGACATAGGTGCAGGGTCTTTTGTGTAATTTGTTTCAGTAAAGATAATACTGTTCGATTAAATTTCATCGTTGTGTAAGTACATACAGGGTGTTATGTAATTATATTCCGGTAAACATTTTCAATAAAATTTCGTCATGTAAGGGTGTCAAATGTTTGTTGTATGTATATCCGAATGAATTTGGTGGACAACAATAAATTATAATTTACATTTATGGAATACCGCAGGGTTTGCTGATATGTTTCCCACCTAGTCTTACTAATTGAAGTTGTATTTTTTTGATTCATATCTACATATTGCAATTAACTAATTGGTGGAAAATATAATTTACATTTATTAAATACCAGGGTTTATTGATATGTTTCTCACCTAGTCTTACTAAGGACAGTGAGGATTGTCAAATGTTTACACGACGTATATCCGAATTAATTTGGTGAAAAATATAATTTACATTTATTAAATACGAGGGTTTATTGATATGTTTCTCACCTAGTCTTACTAATTGAAGATGTATTTTTTTATTCATTTCTACGCATTGCAATTAACTAATAGAGGTTATTTTGTAGGGAAAATGCATTGTGGATATTTTCTATGCCGCCTCCGCACGGATCCTCAGGTACTTACGTTAATTCACCAACTTTGAAACAGAAACTTATTTATCCCATGGTGAAGCAAATGTTTTTGGAAGAGTTTCAGGCTCGGAATTCTGGTATGTACTTTTATTTTGTCACGCTATCGTTAATCTGCAAGTAGAACATCGTACATCCCCAACTATTTGAGAGCAGTAGTCTAATCTGGGCCTACCTATCCCTCTTTCTATTTCTATCTCAGACTCTAGTACGTTGCGAAATATTCCTTCGTGCATCGAAAAGTTTTTCCCTTTTATTATTATTATTTTTTATTTAATTTATATTTATGTATTGCAGACTGGGCGCTGTCCGCCATCGTTAATCTGCAAATTATCGCCAACAGATTCCCCCCCCCCCCCCCCCCCCCCCCGCAAGTTGGCTAGTCGTATATCGTACATACAGGGTGTTATTTAATTATAGTTCAATACAACTTTGTTCGATAAAATTTCATCGTTGTGTAGGTACATACAGGGTGTTATATTCCCGTAAACATTTTCAATATAATTTCATCATGTCAGGATATACAGGGTCTGTTGTGTTGTCCAATAAAGATAATACGCAACAGTGTTTTATTTAACCACATTTATTAAATACCAGGGTTAATTGATATGTTTCTCACATAGTCATATACTAATAAATTGACGTGACATTTTTGATTCATATCAACAAATGTATTCGAACTAATAGAAGTTATTTTCTAGGTAAAATGCACGCAGGTAATTTAGTATGCCGCCCCCGCACGGTACGTAAATTCATCAACTTTGAAACAGAAACGTATTTATTCCATCGTGAAGCAAATGTTTTTGGAAGGGTTTCAGGAGCGAAATTCTGGTATGTGCTTTTATTTTGTCACGCTATCGTTAGTCTGCAAGTAGAACATCGTACATCCCCAACTATTTGAGAGCAGTAGTCTAATCTGGGCCTACCTATTCCTCTTTTTATTCCTATCTTAGACTCTAGTACGTTGCGAAATATTCGTTCGTGTCTCGGTTTCTGTTTATTATTTTTTATTTAATTTATATTTATGTGTTGCAGGCTGGACGGTGTCCGCCATCATTTTAATTATAGTCCTTTGTCCGATAAGATCTCATCGTTTCGCAGTACTTACATACAGGGTATTATATTCCAGTAAACAATTTCAATAAAATTGCATCATGTCAGGACATACAGGGTCTTTTGTGTAATATGCTCCAATAAAGATAATACGCAACAGTGTTTTATTTAACCTTCTCACATTCACAAAAGCTGAACGCTGCCGCCAACTTGGCTGCTCGGTGGCGGCCATCTTGGGTGACGTAGCCGTGGCGGTTTGGGTGCGTATCGCGAAAGCGCCCACATGTGACGTCAGGGTTGCTCCGTCTTGGTTACGCCATACTCAAATCACCGCGGAAGGGGGGTTGAGGGGGGGGGGGGGGGGCTGGCTTTGACATAGGGGCCAGCTGTCTGTAACCAATAGTAATCGCGGCGAAATAACTGTTTATTCCGATTCTCCTCACATGCGCTACTTCCGTTCCTTATGAGTTAAAGCCTATTTGGCACTAACGTTAGGGCCGGTATAACAACATAATATACTAAACTGTGTTTTAGTCATCGTTCCTTCGAGAAAGAGTGGAACAGACCAAGATATTGCTTGTGTTTTATTAACGTTGCGCTGATGCAAACGCTGGCGTCTGCGTGGACGCTGACGTCATAATTGCGTCAACTAGGATGTAGGCCCGGGATACGGGACCACTATTAACATTGATTCTCCCGTAAGAGCTCGATTTGGGGGGCAAAAAGGCATAAAATGCAAAATTGCGGGTGTTTATTTACCTTTTCCGGATTTCCCAGGGTGGGAGCTAGAGCTTTAACGTAAGGGCCGACGCGAACGCCGGCTGTGGCGTTGATGGTACAAACCTGGCAGTTGCAGGAACTGGCCGCTCTCCTGTAGTCAACACGCGCGCATAGATAAGTTATCTGAGATTGCGGGCGGCGGCGCTGAATTTATGTCTGTCGAATCCCACTTAGGGTCGCCTTCCAGCGGGGCGAAGGCTTAAGGTCTGGGGCCATTCTACCACGACGTTGCAGGAATCTGCCTTACCGGCATGAGGCAGTGTGACCTACCAGCGGCACTACTGGCTTCCGGGTAGCAAAAGGATCCGTTAGGATTCGAACTAATCCGCGATTACTGATGAAAACAAGGGAATAATAGCAGGCATTGGCAAAACCAAGTTGGGAACCACAAACAAAGTAGTTTGGCTAAACCTAGATGGGAAACCACAAGTAATTGGCAAAACCTAGTTGGGATCCGTATGTTAAGTGAATTGGCAAAACCTAGTTGGGATCTACAAGTCATTGGCAAAACTTGGTTGGGATTTGCAACAAAAGTAGTTTTTTAGCTCTTATGGGAGAATCAATGTTAATCGTGGTCCCGTATCGGCATAGCTTATCTACTAGATATATTAGAAAGCGAAAGCAGTGTAGAGGGGGACAACCTAGGGTGTCCTATAATGAGAGAAGAGTTTGAGCTAGCACTAAAAAGTTTAAGAAACAATAAAGCAACAGGTATAGATGGCTTGCAGACAGAAATCTTAAAGTGCGCAGGTCAAGAGATAATAGATGGTTTATTTAAACTAGTTAGTCGCATATACCTGGCAGGCGAGATTCTAGAAGATTACAAACGGAACATCATAGTAGCTTTGCCAAAAAGGAAAGGCACGGAGGTGTGACAATTTTAGAACGATCAGTTTAACTTCCTACGCGTTAAAAATTTTAACTAGAATTGTGCAAAGAATGATGGAGAAGAAATGGAGGAATGCGCGAGGCCATTCTAGCTTCACGAGTAATAATACAAAAAACAATAGAAAAGGGAAAGAGCGCCTATATAGGATTTGTAGATTTTGAAAAAGCCTTCGACAATGTAGAATGGAAGAAGATATTCGAAGTGCTCAAAAATTTAGGGATGAAGAATAGGGGAAGAATAATAATAATTCATAATCTATTCAAAGAGAAAACGGCAGTTATAGAATTTGAGCAGGAACATAGAGAAGTGGATATCCGAAAGGGAGTGAGGCAGGGATGTGCGCTATCGCCTCTAGTTTTCAATTTATATATCGAAGTTTCGATTAATATGGCTATTGGAACTAGTATACAGAGGCAAACTATTAACATGCTCAGATTCGCGAATGATATATCAGTATTAGCATCCAGCAAAGAAGAATTAGGAAGGGCTCTCAACGAAATGGAAGCGGTTTTGACGGAGGGCTATGGCATGAAGGTCAATAAAAAGAAACCCAAAATGTTGGTGATGGGGGCGTGAAAATAGGACACCTTATAAGGCACGAAGGTTTAGTTCGCGACATACTAGAGTCAGAGATATTAATAAAAGGAGGTAAGGGTAGGCCCAGATTAGACTACTGCTCTCAAATAGTTAGGGATGTATCATGTTCAACTTTTGGGGAAATGTGTTAAAATGGAGGTATGCGTCCAACCAGTTTTCGGACTGAAATCTTTAAGATGATGATATTAATGTAATGAAGGCCAAGTTTCACAAATACACTCTTTGTGGCATAATATAAGAAATAAGAACAAAGAATTCTTCAAGAATTAGATGTCATTTAACACTGTATTGGGTCAGAGGTCGCGAGAAACGGTTTTTCAAGAATATCTCAAAAGCACGTGAACCTATTCAAAAGACGATCCAAAAAATATAAATTGAAGGGCATTAAATTCTCTGTGAGAAAGGTTCTCTTCAGTCTAAGTATAAACTCAATGGTGAAAAACATATTTTTGGATAACAGTGTAAGAATCAATTTCCCCATTACACGATAGGTATACGACTCCTACTTTACAGTTTTCTATTTTACTAAAACCGCATTTTTGCCAGGTATTGCCGATATTAGAAAATGAGTCGAGGGCTTTTAAAAATCAATTCTCGACATGCATCGTTGACGCGTCGACGTCATCTTCCTAGTAGGTAGTAGTCAAATTCTGACCCGTCTTGGAATCATAATCGATTTCGGGGATATCGTCTTCCCGTGTCCTCTTCATCTTGATCAACGAGATTTGAACTGAAGCCACTTTTTGATGCAGTTAGATTGCGTATAATGAAGAAGGCTGGCAAATTCAACTAACGGAGGAAATTACTTCTAAAAATTTCCTTTGCAGTGTGGTTTGCTGTTACCTGCTTCACCGAGCTCTGTGGAACATCAATGAAGCATCTAAAGCAATTTGTCAGAAATTGATGGCGGATGTGAAGAACCATTTTTGCTCAAAAGCGGTTGTGGTATTTGACGACTATACTGACAGCACGATGAGCAAATAAATTTATGGGCACCATAGTAGATCTCAGATATACATATCTACGAAACTGTGTATTTTGAAAAGCGCCTGGCTTTAGTTATTTCCTAATTTGACACATCTTGAAGCTACAATGCGTAGGTTATTGTCAGATAACAATTTTTCCAAATTCTGAGTTGACATTTCACCAAATTTCTCACTCTTAAGTTCCAGTTACGCACCAGTTGGTAGTGAATATTTCCGTGCAAGAATTTAATATGATTTTAAAGTCATCCTAAGTGAAACTGATTAGAAGAGGGATCAAGACCTCACTTCTTCTCACGCAACAGTGTGCGGCTTCTGTCACTGCAAGAAATGTGGAAGCTATTAGAAAAATGCAGAAGGAAAATTGAAGAATCACTTACATAGAAACTGTCAGTGCAAAGTGGTTCAGTGAAGTCTGCTAGCTTTTCGTAACTAACAGGTTAATAGGAAAATGCCCACAATTTGGCATCATGACAACGCAGTTTTTTGAAAATGCTCGAAATGCTTCTTTGTCTGCTCTGGAAGACGTCCCGAAACAAAACTATGGCGAGTGTTTTTAATTTTAATTTAGGCGCCCAGTTCATGTTTGGGAAGCTGGTGAAGAGTACTTTAAATAATTAAAATTTCAAAGAGTATGTCGACTGTCATTGAGCTGGTTTCTCCTTTCTCCTTTCTCCTTTCTGCTTTCACTCTTTCTTCTCTTTCTTTTCACTTCCGTGGTGGGATGCTGTCAAGGGGCTAGAACTTTTCTGTAGGGATTGATTGATATAACCTGATTCTACCAAGTGCTTTATAGAATCTACCAATAGTTTCACATATAAACAAATCGCCTAATCTGCTCTGCTCTGATCTTATATAATCCCTTTGCCCCGTTCGCTTTCGTCTGATTTATCGTAACTTGTAGTTCCTTAACAAAATTGTCTAAGGAACACAATTAGCTTGTCTAGTACAAAATTGGTTAAAAATAAACTTGTAATAGTTTGCATTATTCGTTTAATAATGAAAATAAACATTTATTGGAAAACAATACATTGTGTATTAAAATAAAAGAGTATTTCTGATAACGTTAATTTTTTGAAATTTGTGTTTAATACGATGTATTGCCTCCTCGGGCATTAATCACTTCCCGGCACCGCCTAGGCAAGCTTAAAATCAGCCTTTCGATTGCATCTTGTGGCAAGAGGGTCCATTGCTCTCTCAGTGAATTTCCAAATGCAAGACGGCCTTGAATGTTTCCCATAACTGGAAGAAGTTGTCCCTGCAGCATGTCCCACACATGCTCAATGGGGCTGAGGTCGGGAGACTGAGGAGGCCATGGTAAAAGGGCAATGTTCTCTTCTTCAAACCAATTTTGTATCTGATGTTCAATGTGAGGGCGAGCATTGTCCTGCATATAAACCAAATCTGGGACCAGCAGCATATGTATATGGTTGCATAACAGGTGCAGATCATGTATGGTGCATTATACTACAGAGAAATCTGGTTAATCATTAACCAAGGCCTGAGGCCCTGTTATATCAGGGAGGTATTACATCTTCTCTTAGAACAAATTTCATAAGCAGTGTTGGTTAATAAGTATGCCAAAGCATGTCGAATGGTAAATAGTACAAGATGAGGTTACGCACTTTATTAAATTTGAAAAAGAGTGCTGGTATTTTGCTATTTTCCACTAACTTTCAATAATAACATAGCAGCAATAAGTATTCATATCTTACAGTTTTGAGGGAAATGAAAATAATTAATTAAGATATTTTTTGTTTACTATAATAATATTTTTTGTTTTTGCGAATTAACATGGAAATGTACCAGACAAACATGCTCCGAGACATTATGTACCATCCATTAATTAACGTTAGGCATGTAAATAACACAATAACATTTCCCTGAATGATCATATCATTTTATATTTACCGCGAATTCTTTTTTAACATTAACATAGGGCAGATTTAATTAATTCCGCCTGTCCATGTTCACAAATAATTTAGTGAATAGGTTATTTTTTGGATATCCACGTGTATGCACCAGCGGTCTTCGACCCAACGACCTACAAACGCAACAGTAGGGTATTCTTATAGCAAACATCACAATATTAACCTCCTGCTTTTGCCGTGACTGCATGTAATACGGCATAAGCATACAATATTTTCCGAAAAATTGACGAATGACATATGCCTGTGCGTGCCAGATTATCATCATAACTTACAACATCATTATTTTGATACCATATAGGTATTATCTTTATTATGGATCTGGAAGAATTGGAGATATATAAAACAAAATGAATAACCTATAGGTAAGTATCGAAAATAGCAAAACAAAGATTAAATAAACAATTTGTAAATACTTCCTCAAATAAACTTACGCTTTAAATGAACCTGCCTTCTTTCACTTTCGCAAATGAGAGGAGTATAGAAATAATGAACCCTTTTTCCAAAAGTCTACCGAAAATTTTATTAAGAGGAACTTCAACCATCACAAATTTGGTTTGAATGGAAACATCCCAAAAGCATCTCAAAATAACAGTATTTTTTCTCCATATAATCTAAAACGGGCAAGTATTTTTGTAAAACATATTCCTATAGAACAAATACTTAGGTAGTTATTTAGTTTCATAATGTTCGCCTCGCTTACATCATTTAGTTACCATCGCATTTAACACGTCATTTTTAAAAAATTATTTCTTTCTATAAACATTAACTGAATTAAGTTTTGAAGCTGTATTTTACTTTAAATCAATGCAAAATATATGGATGGAAGAAGAATCTTTGGAAGATGATCTATGTGCTGGTCTCCTAGTGTTTACGCAGGAGCTGCTATAATTGTCGAAGACCTCTTGCTAAATGACAACAATGTCTGATCTTTCACATACAATTACCTACTCGTATCGGATCTACGATCTAGGTATAAATAAATACGAGGATAAAGAATAAATTATGCAAAAGTTGGACCTCAAGACTTGTTGCTGTCGCTCGAGTAGACTTTGCGAAATGTGGATGATAGGAGAAAAGAATAGGAAAAAATAGAAGTTATTGAAATGTGTTGCTACTAGAAAAAAATAGCAATGGAGAGTCACTGGAGTTAGGCAAAAGATGAATATATGGAAGGTACTGGATGATAGGAAAACTTCTGAGCCATGAAATATGAGTTCGTGACATACTAGAGGTGGAGGTAGGAATAAAATGACGTAGGGGCAGGCCTATATTAGGCTACTGTACGCAAGCAGGTGAGGATATAGGATGTTCTACTTTTGGGGAAATACGCAGGTTAGCTCAGGATATGAAACCATGGAGGTACGCGTCCAAACAGTCTTCGACGATGTTTTTAATTAGTCTTCGGACTAAAAACCTTATGGTGATATGTGTACTGGATCCAAACTAGTTTTAAGAGTATGATAAATCATATCCCTGTAATATGATCCAATGCTAAAGTGAATCCATGGAATGACACTATTCTCACTGGTAGGTAATAGTATATTTTGTGGTAATAAATAAGTGTCGATGGAATATATAAGTTATTTACCAAAGAATTCACTTCTGTGCCACTGACATGATCTTTCTATATCACTAACTCCCTTCAGCTTATTTTGCAGTAGTCAGCCTCTTAATATCCAGAAAAACGTTAGGTATTTCTGAAAGTTGGCCTAAAACCTGACGGTCCTGTATTTGATTTTTATGGTTTCTTTTCTCTGATAAAAACCAAAGATGTGTTTGTGTCTATGAATAGATCTCATCGAGTAGGGAATGATTTATTTTTAGTAAATTTCTTGTAGTTCAATACGGACATGTGGAGAAGAGATCTAAAATGGTCAATTGGCACCAACTGTTGCATGAGGTAGAAACATTAAATCTGTTATTGACAGTCTTCGCAATAGCAGTTAACGCCAAACAAATGTTATCAAAATAAGTCCCGTTGTTTCTGAAACAAGCGCCTCAGAAACTCGTGAGATTGAAACTAGTACTTATGAAACCTTTTACATTTACCTATGTATAATTGTAGTTGGTACTTGGCGACGTCCGATTGATCCATAATGTTATAATACATTTTTAATTAATCTTCTTCCGTGCTACCTTATTACCAATTGGGTCGTAGGTTTAATGACGTTTCCATTACTTTCGATAGTCACTTGACTAGATGAAGTTCAGTGGTCAAAGCAATGGCACGGAAAGCGGGAAACGTCGGGTCGGTTCCGGTCAAGCCATGATAAATTTTTCAATCTATAAAATTTTGATGACTTTAAATGTTTTACTACATTTGTAAAAAATACATATTTCCAAATATAAATTGTTTAGTAAAAAGATATAAATAGAATTAAGGAAAATGAAATAATTCTGTAAAAAGTCCAAAGAATTCTGTTCCTTGGCGGCATCCTTAAATATTATTAGGTCTATTCCGATTAAAAGGTCTGTGAACTTAAATCTTTCGACATCGAATCCTTGTGTCGGTGGTCCATGGTTCAGCTGCTTTGTGGCTTAATTTATTTAAGTTACGAATTCGATCATGTTCTGTGGGGTCAACGAATTTAACATAAGTAACATATCTTAATAGTTTTCAATTACTTACTGATTTATTGCTTGCCTTTTTTGGTTATTAACCACATAATAATAAAAAGTACATGGTGTATGAAGTGTAAATTATTCCCTCAGTAATCACTTATCGGGCTCTTACTAGGTTCAATATTATTAATTAGATATTAGAAGTGATTTACTGAATTATTCTGTTAATTCCTTATATAGATTATTGTATACAGGCTGGTCCATTAGTGGGGCGACGGCTATGTGTCTTGAAGGCATTAATATGAAATTTTGTAAGTGCTTAGGAAATCCCATGCTGCATATTGTAAAATTATTTTGGTGTTTACAGGGTCTTCGGCAATGGTTACATGAACTTTTTCGCAATAAATGGATTGGTCGTGGTTCCGCATCCGCAGTACCCTGGCCTGCACTATCACCGACTTTACCCAACTCGACTTTTTCCTGTGGGGTTATGTGGAAGACAAAGTTCACGTTGAATCACCAACAACCCTTGAAAATACGCAAGAACGGATAAGGAAAGCATTAAGCATTCGCAACAATCACGCCGCAAATGCTGGAAAATATTAAAGAGTCGGTAGCAACTAGAGTTCGAAAATGAATTGAACAACATGGAAGACATTCTGAGCATCTGCTGGCTTAACGGATTTTATGGATTTTCTGCATTTTCTGTATTTTCTTATTTAATTTTAATTTAGGTAATAACTTAATTTCGATAAATTTGTTCCCCCTGTATAGTCTTTTATTTAAATTACATGTACCACCTGATAAAAGCCAAATTTATCTCATTAAGAGCCCGACACACCAATCTACTAAGAATCGGTGGGTTCAGGGGTTCGGAACTAGAGCGGACGGCAAAAGCTATCTGGATAAGCAGGGAACTAGTCGACCAAACTAACACTGAGAATGAACTTGTTGCACGCACTCCCTATTTCGGGATCGATTGACAGCTGAGCGACTTTGATCAGCAGTCGAAAGATAGACGAGAGCACGAGCTACGACGAAAAACTTCGAATGCAAGGGTACCGCTGTTTACTAATAAATTTTTTGTTTTTCTGCCGAAATTGAAAATTTTATGTGTTCTTACAAGCCAGAGGTTCAGTATACTATTGCTATTAACCAGATTCTGAGATATTCTTTTCAGGAAAGTTTTATTAGGTTCTATAAGAAGCAGTTTTTCGCCCACATATAACATACTCCTTCGTTTATTGTTTTCACATTTTTTTAACAAATTTCAAAATAGCAATAGTAGATTTGTATTTTAAGAACTGTTTGCAAACAAAAACAACTTAATATAATTTATAGTTTTTGAAATATTTACAAACAGGCGAACGTCTACCGTGCTCCCAAAATTCCTGTGTGTGTCGGGTTCTTAATAATTTCTACTGATTTTAAAATATTTACCTATCTGGTTCCGACTTCCGCAGCAACTCCAAATTTGAGGAGAAGAAATTGAAAACACGAAACAAAAGTACGTAACTAAATTGATTTAGAAAGCGAGTGGCTCAAATTTAAGTTTTCTTGGTTCTGGAAGATATTGTGAATGCTACATATTTGGTTTAAAGTATATTAATAGATGGGGTAGTATTCTGTGATATCTCCTAGCAGAAAAAATCTGGATTTAGTTCTATAATTGAATGAATGGCGGGCCTGAAAAGTGTTGTCCGAGCTACCCCGTTTCATTCATGCCAAAAAATTCATACAAATTTTTCCATAAAAGTGTTCCATTATCATCTTATCGTTTTGAACTTCAAAATTTCCAGCGTCTGCTAATTTGCATCTGTAAGAATTCTTAACAAAACATGACCTAATGAGAACGAGTTTCATTATACGGATATGTGGGCAACAGTACAAGTAAATGGTAGGTGTAATAATTACACGCATGTGTATCTCTAATATTACAAAGAGATACAAAGCACTGGAATTTTTATAATTGTATCCGTACCTCGCATACCCACTTAGGTATAGACGTGGCTGTAGCCACGAATGGAAGGTGTTGCATATTATGCAACAGCAAACAACCTTCAAGAAGTAAGACCGCAAGTAGATCCTAGTACAAGAATATTTCAGTCAAGGAGCAATGTTAAGGCAATGCGAGGGTATCGATCTTATGGCACACGTGCCGAGTGCTTGCGCGTGTAGAACCGGGCACCTGAACGGTCGCTCGTCGAAATTTCTGACTTATACCAAGTTAAAAGTGCAATCTTAGTACCTATTAATAGAACTATACTTTATTACCTTTGCAAAATATTTCTTGCACTGATTTGGCTATATTGCATTGAAGCTTTTAGTGACTGTGATGCTGGCTACGAGTAGGTATATACAGGGTTAGGGGATAATTTATTATTATATTGTGATATTTGATATTATTTCAAGGCACCTACATTTTAATGCAATAGGTAGTTACAGAATATTTTATGTGAACACTAGTCATTGATTTCAAAACTGTAAATTAGAATTTTTATTATTTGTTTTACCTATTTCAAGAAATACATTTTTGATTTTATTTGTTATAATTTTTAATGGCAGTAACAAGAAGTATGGAAATGCTGATATATTAATACCTTCCTTATAAAACTTCATAGTAAAATCGATCAAAGAATTCGAAAAAGTAGCCAAATTGTAGAATGTTTCAGTTGATCAGCATCATGTACAGGAAATATGGGGCACACGGTATAGTTGAAAATAATTTTAGCTGAAGATGCGACAGTTCACTGAGAACAACTTTTATAATGATTTTTTTAAGTATATTTCTAACTGCTTAGAATATATTGAAGAAACCAACAATTGTTTCGTCCTCTGCATTGACTTAAAATTTAGATCATCACGAAATGGAACTGCGCAATCGAGAAGGATAAGCATATTTTCAGATGAACTATGGGAATACAAATAATGTTTTAATTCTTCTATGTTAAAACAAGGTTCACAGTTGGATGGTTATTTCTCACAGACAATGAAATCGTTGCACTAAATAGAAAATCAATATAATTTCGATATAAATAAGTAATTATGTGTTTGTTGGCCCTCTGAGTTACATATATTTACTTCCCAATTGCCCAGAATTTAAACGATTTAAGCATGAAGCACTTTCAGATTCCCGCTGTTACGTCATCAGCTTAAAAGCGTTCGCCATTGGTCATCAAAACTTGTTCACCGAGACTGGTAAAGTTACGTGGATTTTGAGTCGGTAAGGCACTGAGCTAAGCAACAATGTTACGATTAATCATCAGAATCTGACATTTAGCAATTTCGAGTGTTATTTATTGTTGTCTTATTACTCTTATTTGTGTGTTCTTACTTTTTGTGTCAATCTGTGAACTGTCAACTGTATGCAGAAAAACAGTCAGTTTTGTTTGTTATGCTGATTCAGACAATTTCCTGGTTGGCTACTAAGCGAGGTTATTATAGCGAAATGATCGACAATACGTTAGAATCTGACGAAGTGGTTATGGATCATTCTCAAGAGGAGGAAGAACGACTTGCGATTACGAGAATGAATGTGTTGAACGCTATGAAAATTTCTGAAGGAAGAAGATTGCGGATTTAGTGGTTATTGTGCAACGTGACTACATATGTGTGAACTATGAAACCCTCTGCCAAATCTGCAGAACCAACATTGCGAAGAAGAAAAAGTAACATTGTTAGGGTGGCTTAACATTAACTAAATAAAAAGGGAAAAACAAAAAAAAATTAACCCATAGCGGATTCATTGAAGATTCGCACGTTTTGGTTTTACATATGTTAGGTGCATACACCAAAATAGGGACGCTTATTTGGAGATTGAGAGATCGCTTTTTTGATCATAACTTAATTTTTAATTTTATTTAATAATTTATTGTAGGTACTAGGTACATGATTTTTAGTTCTATTTGATTGTTTATAGTCTGGTTATTCTCTCTTCGGTAATAATATTTTATGGCTAACCTGCCTATTTTTCCCTTGTAATGTATGAAAATTCAAGTTTAGCGCATGGAATTTAACAGAATTAGGGTGCTGATTGTGAAAGACATTACATATGTATTAAAATACACATAGGTACCTACGTTCTCTCTTGCAAGACAATATGTATTACAAACCTTGAAAAGTTGTAGATACTTTGTTAATTTTAGGTAAAAAGCTGATTGAAGCAATGTAGAATTGGATTCAACTGCCATGAGAAAAATGATTAATTCAGGCATCGCCAATAACATATATTTAAAATTTGCTTTTATCCTGTTCTAGCATTGAAATCTCTGGGTGCTGCACGTTATCTGATTTTATTGATTTCGGTAGAGTCAGATACCTAATACAAAATATTACTTTCAACGTTCAAGTATTAATCCAGTTGGGGAAATTTATGGAATGAAACAGATTACTTTCGAGGTTCTCATTTTCTTTACTGTTACGATTTAATTCTTGTTAATAATTCCGTGTCTATCCTCTTATCCACTTTTCTTTACATAAAACATGAATATTTTTATCTGCCACCAGTTTAGGAAATTCAGGCTGTTCCATTATTGGACTATAACGGAAAATTAATCTTGGTTGTTCATTATTTTGGTGGAAGCTAGTAAATAAACGTATATCGAAATAAAAAATAATAGTAAGTTAAATTTATTGACAGGAAGATGGTAACAAACTTTATTATCCTTTTGTTTAAGAAAACAGTACTTAAAATTCTTCATCAAATTACCGACTTCCCTGCCATCTATACAAGAGCAATCAAAGATATTCTATCTATTAGTAGGATACAAAGCGGTTTCTTTTTTTTAAAGACGCCTGCACCAAAATATAATTGCCCACTCAAAGATGGCAAGCTAGCCTCTTTTCGGTCCAGTGCTCGTAATAGTCTTATTAATTATGTGAATTTCTCTAGTTAAGACATATAATTATTAATCTTAATATGGTTAAAGCTGTTAAGGTCGGTAAAAAGCATAAAAATAGTAAAATGATTTTCTTAGTTCTTCGCACCTGCCATCTGTCAAAAGTAGCGAAAACTACATTTCAAGTAAGCCAGACGAACTTATGTATATATGTACATTCCCGTAGTCCTAGGAGTATTAGTTGGAGGAGCTTCAACAAATGGCTCAATCTAAATATAATAGGTACAAATAAATAATATTCCCAGTAAATACACATGTAGGTCGGTACCAATCTTAGTTTCGCAAATAAGTTCAAATTCTACAATATACATACTGAAATTATGAATCGACAAAGCCCTTCTCTCACAAATAATACTAGTTGCAAACGTCTCTTCGACGTTATTTATTCAAATACATCTCCCGCGAGTTTAAGTCAGAGTTGAAGCAGAAGTTCCTTCATTTGTCAAGTTATCCGCGGAAGGTATGTACTATTTTCCTTGTCCGCAAGTCTTCCTTTATCTTTCAGAAATCAGACACCTGCATGATTCTGCCATTTTCTAAAACCAGCAAGGTTTCTGTAGATCTCCGCAGACCAGACGTTAGTCTTCAATTGCCATCACACTGGTAGTTATTATTATTGATGTAGTATTATTTTCTCATATTTGCCTAGCATTCTGACCACTACTCCTTCATTTTATAGGTGGCTTTAGGTATTCGGGAACCAGATGAACCAGCAACAGATTTGGGCTTCAAGCCTCAAATTTATTGAGTTAGGTACTTAAATATCAAATGGTTCTACTTTCTGGAGTCTGTTTCGCTGTACAACAAGACCATCATGTGTTATTGGCTTGTTTTTCTCTTTATATACACTTGCTTCTATTTCTGCCCTTCTCTTCACTTCACTTCACTTCAGTTGATATGATGTCAGTGGAGCGATAGAGGTCTTGTGTCAGAGAAGTTTCTATGCTTATTTAGCTTGCTCTTTTCATTATTAGATAATTCAAAATTTAAAATACTCATTTTTTCTATCAACAGCTATCTAGAGTTGGGCAATATGATTCATTTTAAGTCGATTCTCAAGATTCGTTCTTTTCAAATGAACCAATAATTCGTAGGAGCCATTACTTTAAACAACTGAACTGTAAATCAATGGAACCTTATTATATGTACCTATAAAATGTGTAGAGATTGAATTATATGCATTCGCATATTTTCTCTGGTGTCTGGTGGTATGCAGTTTATTGTAAATTTAGATATTGCTGTTTTAAGGTCATTACTACCTATACAGGGTTACAACTAGTTCAAGGGCTACTATGGGAATATTTGAAACCGTAATACATACCTACAAGGTTGGTCAAATGGGATAAAAGTTGCGTAATTATGGGGACATCTCACGCACATTTACAGATCTCGAAAATATTTCAGGGATCACTACTAGATATAAGAAAAAATGTGAAATTTGCCGATTTCTTTAATCTTAAATATCTTTTTTGCTATTAGAGATAGTGATCTGAAATTTGGTACCGTTGCATAAGCAAATATTCTGCATCTAATAGTGGTCATATAATCTTCCCAAGCCTACTAGTTTCTGCAGGGTGATAATAAACTTTTGTTTTCCTTATGGGCGCCATATTGGTTTTTAATCGCATTAAATAGACAGAAAAACTCTGAATACAATGGTACCAAACATTATAAAAACTTTGAAGAAAAAAATGCATATTAATAGATAAAATGATATGTTTCATTTTTTTAACTTGGCTTTGGAATTTTGACATTTACACTGCTTTTTGTTATCAGTTGATATCTCTTACGATGAAAATAATTTTTTTGCAAACGAAATTTTTATTAGCATTACATCTATTAATATGCATTTTTTCTTCAAAGTTTTTATAATGTGTTTGGTATCATTGTATTTAGATTTTTTCTGTCTATTTAATATGAATAAAAACCAATATGGCGCCCATAAGGAAAACAAAAGTTGACTATCACCCTGAAGAAACTAGGAGGCTTAGGAAGATTATATGACTACTAATAGATACAGAATATTTGCTTATGCAACGGTACCAAATTTCAGATCACTATATCTAATAGCAAAAAAGATATTTAAGATTAAAGAAATCGGCAAATTTCACATTTCTTGTTATATCTAGTGATCCGTGAAATATTTTCGAGATCTGTAAATATGTGTGAGATGTCCCCATAATTACGCAACTTTTATCCCATTTGACCAACCTTGTATGTATTACGGTTTCAAATATTCCCATAGTGGCCCTTGAATTAGTTGTAACCCTGTATACAAAATTTTATAATGCACATTTCAAAATGTTGTACCATACTGCTGCATATTGTGCATATTTACACTTACATTGCATATTTCCTCAAGAATTTGAATATCCACTTGCTAATTTGCGCACGTGATCTGCTGGTCCATGGTACAAAATGCTCATATTTTGCTATGCCTTTACCTCTTCCATGGTTGTCATTATAGTTTAAAAGATTATTTCGTTGCCCAAACTTAATGTAATTACCTAATAAAGAATACTTGCAGCCTTTGATGGTTTGAGAGAATATATTTTTGCATATTAATGCAAATTTGCATAAATTGGTGCATATTTTGACAGATTTTCAGTGCATATTTATTTATGTGCGCATATGCATCATTTTTTAAGGCATATCTTCCGATCTCTAGTGATGAGGTTAAAATGAAATTAAAACATTAAAGCCATTAATTCTGCTAACTGCAGTGAATTGCTCGATACCTCTGACTTAATGCTTTGGTGAATGGTACGGTTCAAAGTGAGGCAGTAATTCAAACAAATATATGTAAGAGTGAAATTGAATCTTTCCAAGCTTTCACAATACTCATTCAATCATTGTCAAACTATATTACTAACCATATCAATGTGTTATCGGTGTAAATGGATGGATCTATTATGTACTTTTATGCTTTAAGTGGTCTGCTATTTCTTCTTGTGGGTATCTCAAATTGTAGCCTTATTGACTATTAAGTCTTGTGTTACACATTTCAACTCCGGTCATACTTACTGCCAAATGAAAGGAGTTAGTGAATCTATATGAATTACCAGAATCCTTTACCTGAAAACCTTCCTGCTAAAAGAATGAAAAAAGAAAGAACGGCTCAGTTTTCAAGACTAGAGGCTGAGCAACAATTTACCAGAAAATAACTGAAAGTAGCTTTTATATTTTGTGGTAACCTAACTGTCTGCAAAACATTTCAACATAGTCACTTATCCCTTTTACTGCATATAATAATAATAAATGGTCTTTATTGCCACAATCAAAGTACAAAATAAACTAAAAAAAAACTAATTGTGGCTGGGCGAAGTTTAGTCTAAGCGACTATTCTACCACTTAACCCAATTACCTAGACAAAATTATCATTTGAGGCACCCGCATGACCGAAAACACAAAAAAAAGAGGAAAAGCAAAGGACAAACTGCAAAACTCACACAACTGCCCTAAGTTACAAAAACTAATCATAATCAAACAAAATAAAGAAAGAAACAAAAATATATATACTTATATCTATCTGTGTATGGGCATCATGATGTAGGATGTGTAACAAATTCTATATCGCTGCTGACTGACGCTTGGAAAAATATTGCTTAGATTTCAACTTAAATTGCCCTGGCGATAAAATCCTCATGTCAGATGGCAAACTATTAAAAAGCTTCACAGAACTGTAAATAAATGACCTCCGGAATAGTGATGTCCGATGTCGAGGCAAAATGCAAAGAACAAACATGTCTCAAATTTACACCATGGAGAGATTTGCGAAATGTCAAGCATTCAGCCAGATAAACAGGCGTACCCGTAATTAACAATTTATTCACGAATACAGCCAAATGATGCTTTCTTCTATTAGACATATTCAACCAGAACAACTGAGCAAACTTAGCAGATATGTGATCAAATTTCCTTAAACCAAAAATGAAGCGACAGCAAGCGTTCTGAAGACACTGAATACGCCTGGAATCCAGTGAATCAAGGCAAGGCCCATAAACAAAATCTCCATAATTGAAGTGCGATAGAACTAAAGACTCGCAGAGATGTTTTTTCAATTTTGTGTTAATAATGCTTTTATTGACATATAGTAATTTCAACAATATAAATGCTTTCTGAATTAACTTATTAATATGAGGTGTAAACCTAAGATTCTCATCAATGATGAAACCCAAATCCTTAGCACAATCAACATGAGGCAATACTCCCGAGTTCAATGAGACTGTAAAATTTTGTTTAAGTGAATCAATTTTATTTCTATTACCAAAGAGGATAACTTGAGATTTATCAGAATTCAACTTTAAATTATGAACCTTGGACAGTTGGTGCAATTTTTTTAAATCAGAATTTATTATACTTAACATATACTGATGATCGGAAGGATGAAATGTATATAATAACTGTGTGTCATCCGCATACGCCTGTACATGGCAGTTTCTTCCAAGAGAATTTATGATGTCGGCAGTATATACAGGGTGGTCACTTTTACAATGTACACCATTGGAATCTTCTAAACCCGAAGAGATTCAGAGTTGGTCAAATGGTAAGAAAGTTGCACATTTTCATGCTCTTTAAGGATCTGAAAAGAAATTCTGGATAGCTCTCGTTGTTCCTGAAATATCCTGAAAAAATTGAAATATTGCGTTTTCTTATTTCTTCCATATATTATTTATTACTCAAGCGAATGTGATGACCTTTGGCAGGTTTACATAAGTGGGTATGGGCTTTCCACTGGATGTTTCAAAATTTGTCTAAGCCTACTACATCTTCAAGTTTTCATGGTCAATTTTTGAATTTCTTATGGGCGCCATATTGGATTTTCATAAGGTTGGATAGAGAAAAAAAATACAATTTCAACGATGTATCGCACATGGGTCATCTAACTTTCTGGAACACTAATTTCACTCCTTATCTACAAAATCTAGTTGCCATGATTATGAAAACTCAAAGATGTAGTAGGCTTAGACAAATTTTGAAACATCCAGTGGATAGCCCATACCTACTTATGTAAACCTGCCGAAGGGCATTACATTTGCTCAAGTAATAAATAATATATTGAAGAAATAAGAAAATGCAATGCTTCAATTCTTTTCAGGATATTTCAGGAACAACGAGAGCTATCCAGAATTTCTTTTCAGATCCTTAAAGGGCATGGAAAATGTGCACGTTTTCTGTAATTTGACCAACTCTGAATCTCTTCTGGTTTAGAAGACTCCAATGGTGTACATTGTAAAAGTGACCACCCTGTATAATAAACAGCAGAGGGCCCAAAATAGAACCCTGAGGAACTCCTGAATTTAACGTTACAAAGCTAGACAAAACATTATTGAATTTAACTATTTGTTGACGGTTACTCGAATAAGAAGAAATTAGATCAAGGGCAGGTGATTCAAAGCCGTAATATTTAAGTTTGGCCAGAAGTACATCATGATTGATGGTATCAAAGGCCTTTGAATAATCCAGTAGTATTAAGGCAGAAATCATACCATCATCACGCGCACATATAATTTTATTCAGAATATCTGCAATCGCAGCACTAGTACTAAAACCTTTTCTAAAACCGGACTGGTGAACCGGAAGTATATCATTTCTTGAGACATAATTGTTAATTTGCTTAAAAATTATCTTTTCAAAAATTTTTGACATCGTAGGCAGAATACTTATCGGTCTAAGATCAGCCAGCGAAGTGGGACTCGATTTTTTAGCCAAAGGATTCACAACAGCCTGTTTCCAAGATTCTGGGAAATAGTTATTCATTATACAGCAGTTGCGTGATGTACTTACTAATAAAAGGACTACAGTATTTAAGCATTATGCCCGAAATATTGTCTATACCAGCAGATGTTAATTTTAAATTATTAATGAGCTCTGTCACCTCCTCAAGAGTTGTGAGTTGAAAAGAAAAACTCAGATCCGCACCAAACATTTTGTCATCATAAAAAGCAATTACCTCTAGACTGTTAAAAACACCATCCCGCACAGCGGCTGCAAAGAAATTATTCATTTCTTCGGAGTCAGCCAAAGTAGCAGGTATAGTATTTACTTTTTGACTCCTTACGTTCAGTGATTTCAACGCAGCCCACAATCTACGATTGTCACTCGCCCGATGAGATAAATGATTAATATAGGCTCGTTTTTCGTTTTTTATGGCTTGGACCGTAAAGTTTCTAAGTTGTTTATAACAATTCCAATCATTTATATTGTTTGTTCGCTTATATTTTAACAAAGCCTTGTTTCTCTCGCGCTGCAAAAGTCGAATACTATCAGTATACCAGGGCGATCTGGGTTTCGTTACTCTGACATTTCGCAAAGGTGCATGGCAATCAAACAAACTTATTAACAAAGAATTGAACATATTAATTTTATTATCAATATTCGTTTCTCTAATTATGGAAAACCAATCAGAAGTCTCCAGGTCTGTGACGAACGAATTATAATCAAAATATTTATATTCCCTATATGTAATAAATTTTGGTGCAAGTTTTGTAGAATTTATTTTAAGTTCACAGAAAACAAGTTGATGATCTTATATTAAATCGGCATTAACAACGCCCGAGGTACTAACAATACTCGACTGGTTAACAAAAATTGGATCCAACAAAGTCACAGTGCCAGGTGAAATTCTAGTGGGCTCCACAATAAGCTGTTCAAAACCATAAGCAGTAAAACATTTCTCAAGAGGATTGTTAGGATTAAAAAGATTAATATTAAAATAACCTAAACATAAGAAAAGATCTGTAGAAGGAAGAATATATGTGATAATCTGATCAAGCGTCTCGATAAAAGCAGGACAACTAGAATTAGGGGGAAGATAAAAGATTCCAATAGTAATTATCGTTCTACTTATAGTGAATTTCATAACCAAATATTCAAATGATGATTCTATTGGGAAATCAAACGATAGTATCTGAGTATTGTAACTGCTCCTCACATAAGCCCCAACACCCCCACCCCTACCTCGGCGATCACTTCTGAAAAAAGTATAGTCAGGAATGCTTATAACATCAGTCGACATATTTAATGAAAGCCAAGCTTCAGTCACAGCAGCGATATCAAAAGAGAAAGACTCAATTAAATCAGAAAAATCCTTAAAATTAGACATCAGCGATCTAACATTTAAATGAGATATAGTAAACGGTTTCATGACACAAACAACAGACCTCCACCAGAACACAAACCGAAATTCAAAAAAGGGATAATAATACTTAAAAAAAAAATCCTGAAATCCTGTCTTTATCATTCACAAATTTTGATTCACAACGGGGACTTTACTTCAATTACTTTTAAACTTACTCAACAGTTCCATCATCCAGGCTGAACACCTACTGATTCAAAACATTTTTGTTGGACTTGTTGTGAACTCAAATAACCTAATACCCATTGATCAAAGGAAATGTGAGAACAGTAGAATACATGTTTGTGGAAGTACAATTTGGACTGATCAGTGTTCATTACTGCCCAACAAGATGTTTAACCCAGCAAAAAACATTTTGACAACCAATCTGACTAGTGTACATATATCACTAGATACCACCAATAGTACGGGAGCAAGGCGCTCAAAATTGACATGTCAGTTGCAACTTGCGAGTACACTTGTTTTGAAAACAGTTTTCTATATAAAATTCTTGTAATTAATACAATAATTTGAGTTGTATTGCAAATATCGAAATGGTTAGCTACTTCAGACTGTTGGCTACAAACGCTTCGTTAAGTATACATATAATATGACTATTCTTTATAACAAAACACTTTATCTTTCTCTCAAAGGTGGATTGAAACAAATGCACTTTAATCTAAAAATACGGGAAAATATTTTGGATAAAAAATCGGCTTCCTAGCTGCAATCGGAGTGAAGATATGACGATGTAAAGTGAAAAATTTGTAATTTCGAATATTCCAATTTTTACATAAAATTGCTTTTTAGAACTAATGCCATTTTAAATCGATAGGCACCCTTCAGACTTGGATTCAGCAATCATCTTTACATCAAACACCGTTTTCAAAACAAGTGTGTTCTCAAGTTGCAACGGGACCTATAAATAAGCATTTTTCGAATGACCTGCTCCCCGATTACAAACATATTTTGACAATACTCCCATGATTTGTTGCTTGAGGGTCAAATAAAATGTAAACAAAACATTTTGACTAATCATTTTGTTATTAGGAATAACAAATTGTGTAAAAACAGCCCCTTTATACAGGGTGAATCAAATCCTTCTATGTATTGGTATTTTTGTTATTTGAAGAGCTACAAAGTCGGTTAAATCAGAAAACAGTTGCACTATTTTGGGGCCATTTTAAACCTACTTTCAAACATTTTCGCAGCTTTCTAGATATAATTAAAAAATTAAAATTTCCGATTTTTTTCTTTTGTTGATAACTCAACTGTGGTTTGTACAAATGACTTGAAACTTAGAATGCTTACTTAAAAGAACGTTGTGCATCGTTTGGTGACATTGGCAGTGCAGTGCAATCTGTCATTTTTGCAGAGCGACAGTCAACTTTTTGTTTCTTTATGGCAGCCATATTCATTTCTGCCACTGACATTAAGACAGCATTATTATTATTACAACGATTTTTTAATAAAGAAGTTATACAGAGAGAAACATGTTAGGACATGTAATCAAGGTAGCCATGCAACAAAAGAGCTGCGGTAAGTAAAAATCTTTATCAATAAACAATTTACTTTGAGTGGAAGCCCACGTATTCCCACCTTTTCTATTTGAAGAGATAGAGATTCGGTTAAATCAGCGAATACTTGCGCAATTACTAGTAATAAACGGTGGTTCCTGAACAGTTTAAGAAATCGGCTGTAGTCAAAATATTTATGGAAATTTTGAAAAGGGTCAATTAGTACTTGGATTAAAATAAAATCCTACATTTATTTTATTTTTCTTTATTAACTATGGAACTTTAAAGAACAATAAAACAAATTAACTAAAATGAATAAACAATAATTTAACAAAATGCCATAAAACAACAATGTAGAATTTTATTTTAATCCAAGTACTAATTGACCCGTTTCAAAATTTCCATAAATATTTTGACCACAGCCGATTTTTTAAACTCTTCGGGAACCACCGTTAATTGCTAGTAATTGCGCAAGTATTCGCGGATTTAACCGAATCTCTATCTCTTCAAATAGAAAAGATGGGAATACGTGGACTTCCACTCAAAGTAAATTGTTTATTGATACTTACCGCAGTTCTTTTGTTGCATGGCTACCTTGATTACATGTGCTATCATGTTTTTCTCTGTAACTTCTTTATTTGAGGTTCGATTTAAAAAATAATAAAACCGTTGTAATCATAATAATGCTGTCTTAATGTCAGCGGCAGAAATGAATATGGCTGCCATAAAGAAAAGAAAAGTTGACTGTCGCTCTGCAAAAATTACAGATCGCACTGCACTGCCAATGTCATCAAACGATGCACAACGTTCTTTTATGTAAGCATTCCAAGTTTCAAGACATTTGCACAAACCACAGTTGAGTTATCAACAAAAGAAAAAAATTGGAAATTTTAATTTTTTTATTATATCTAGAAAGCTGTGACAACTTTTGCAAATTTGAAAGTAGGTTTAAGATGGCCCCAAAATAATACAACTTTTCTCTCATTTAACCAACTTTGTAGCTCTTCAAATAACAAAAATACCAATGCATAGAAGGACTCCTGATTCACCCTGTATAGACAGTTTCGTTTATGCAGTATCTCTATATGAAGAAAAATATTTTGTGTCTAGTAACGCTTTTGTTTGTACCTCCCTGTATTCAGGAGAAAAATGTAACATTAGGAAAAACAAAAATTAAAGCAATTTCAAAACATATTTTTACTCTCTACATTATAAATTTCATATAGTATTTCTGTCGCGTACATAATAGTTTGTAAATAATATTATTAATTTTTTGTTGCCAGCGTTGTTGGATGCTTTTGTTTATTGTTTTGCTTAATAAGTTAAATTCGTTTCATGTTTCATTTCGCGAGTTTCTTACATGGGCGCTTGCGCATATTCCGACGATAGAAGAAAGAATTATTAGCCGCTGAAAAGAACAAAGAAGTGGTTGAGTTTTTGATTTTTGCTAAGTGCGGATTGCGCCTGTTACTAAAATCGCTAATCGCTCTCGTGGAAAATAATTTAAAACAGTGGTTTGGTGCGAAAGAGACATTTCATTAAAACTTGATCATAATTGGGTCTCATTACCGGTACCGGTACACTCCGCCAGTGGTTCAACTAACCAAATTCTCGAGGATCGAAAAGTAACCAAAATAAGGTAAGTGCTCTATTGCAAGAATTTATTGCCCGTTTTGAATCTGCGTTTAAAAATACAGTCCACAAGCTTTAGAAAATAGCAACCAACACCTGCTGTTAATAATCGTAAACATATTTTTGGGCCTTCTCGCCGGATAGTTTGTTGTATTTTGTGCAAATATAATATGTCGTTGTTAAAAACAATTAGTTTCGGTGCACATATTTACATTTAACTGTGAGGGTTAAAGTTCTTGTAAGTTAGCCTACCAAATTGAGGGTTATTTTCCTATTGTATTAGATTTCGTGGTTTCGGCAATATTTGCAATATCGTTTGCGAATATTGAATTTGTTCGTCGTTTAGTAAAAAAAAGGAAAAGCTTGTAGTTTTGGTGGAAAGTGGTCGCAGTTTGTAATACATACATATTTTCCAGCATATTTTGAAGATAAAGTACTTGCGCTGCATATTTTAGGTCGAGATAGTGAAATCCAGCTATCACGTGCGCAAGAGAGAAAGATACTCGAAAGCTTTACCGCATCTTTGTGTTTTGTTTGGCGGATTAAAATCAAAGAGACGTAATAAATTATTTTAGCTTGGTTGGCGTCTAAACTTAAAGTTGAAGTCGATTGTTTTGGCTATTGGTAGTTGATTTCCTGTGACTAATATTTTCGTTGTGTTGAATAGCATTTGTTTACTGGATCTGAACTGTTGTTTTTACTATTTTTCGATTGCTCTTAGATTATAGGTATTGTATATGCGCTTTTTATTTCCCAGCACATAGGCGGCTCGTTAGAGCATAAGTATTATTGTTTTCGTGATTTAATAAGTTATAACATCATGGCGCATACTATGGACAAGACAATAGCTGAAGCCAGAAAATTAGTTGTTCGTTTGAAATCGTTCTCGGCATTAGCGGACAAAGCCTCAAAGGGTGAAATTGCAGTTTCTGCATTTCTGGCAGTTAGCCAAAAGGCCACTGAATTATATAGCGCATTTCAGGAATTCGAAAAAGGAACTGTATTGGACGAATCTTCGGGAGATTGGAACATATTTTGTGATTTACTTGCAGAAGTTGATACTTTGTTTGTACTAATCGATGGTGTTCGTATTGCTTTGTGTGAATCGCCGGAACCTAAACTTGAAACTAAATCTGAACACGGTTCCAACGAATCTCTTCTGTCAAATAAATCTATTATGTCAAATAAATTCCTAACACCCAGTGTACGCTTGCCAAAGATTTCACTTCCGTCTTTTGATGGTTCTTTAAAATTGTGGAGTTCTTATTATGATTTGTTTAAATCTTTAATACACGACAACCCCTCGCTTACTGCAATTGAAAAATTTCAGTATTTAATATCTACCTTGTCCAAGGAACCTTTAGCATTGGTGAAGTGTTTGCCCTTGACATCAGAGAATTATGCTATTGCTTTTGATTCGCTTGTCGATCGTTATCAAAATGATAGAGTGTTAGCCACTTTCTATTGGAACGCCATATTTAACGCACCAAAGTTACATAGGTCTGATTCTGCTCAACCTTTACGGGACTTGTTAAATACTTTAGTGGAAAATGTTGCGGCTTTGGAGCGGTTTGCAAATTTAGATTTGTGGAATTTTTCTCTTTTTAATTTGTGTCTTCAAAAATTGGACGACTCAACACGCAAGCGTTTTGAGACAAAATTTGCTAATGAAGATTTTCCATCATTTGAGACTTTAAGGCAGTTTCTTTCAGATCAGTGTCGTGCTTTAGAAACATCAACGGCTAATAGCTCATCTTCCTCATATAGTTCGAAGCAATTTGGCTCGGTCAAAGGTCGAGATAATATAAACATAAAGAAATCATACAATCAGTCGTCGAAAATGGCCACACAGTCGTTTGTAGTCACAGAACAATTTCAAATTACTTGCAGTTTATGCAAAGCTGCACATGATATATCCAAGTGTGACCAATTTCTTTCGAAAACGCCTAATGAGAGGTATGATTTTGCAAAGCAAGCTGGACTGTGTCTCATTTGTCTTAAGTCGTCGCATAGGTTGAATTATTGTCGCTCGAAATGGTCATGTCAAACTTGTCGTGGATGGCATCACTCTTTGTTACATTTTGTTCGCAATGTACCCCAAGGTACTGTTCAGAATTCGTCTGGGACAAGTTCGTCGTCAGCCCCTATTGCTGAAATCTCGAATGTGGTTACAAATTTGATGGCCACCAAGGGGATGGTTTTGTTGTCGACTGCTCAAGCAGTAATTTTGGATTCGAGTGGCAGTCCTCAGAGAATTCGAATTTTGTTGGATAATGGAAGCCAAGCCAGTTTTATAACTGAAAGGTTCGCCAATAAACTTGGTCTTCGAAAGTCGTCAGCAGTTCCCTCAGTCCAAGGGCTAGGGCAACTTGCACCTCGTTGTTCAGGTGTAGTCAACTGCACCATTCGTTCATTGGTTAATGAAAACAATAGTTTTGAAGTAGAAGCAATTGTGATGTCTGAAATATGTAAAATGTTGCCCAGCGAGAAATTCTCAATTGATGGTTGGGATCACCTTTCGAATCTTTCCCTAGCTGATGAAACCTTCAATGTTCCTGGACCAATTGATATGCTCATCGGAGCTGATCTCTGCTCGCTGATAGTGAATGGCGGAAAAATTGTCAAGAATGAATTCTTGCCTATAGCCTTGAATACCGCATTTGGATGGACAGTGACAGGAAAGATTCCTTCACACTTGACCTCTACAGTCAGTTCCCTTCAGGTATCGTTAGATGTTTCGATTGATCAGATACTCAGGAAATTTTGGGAGGTAGAAGAAATACCTAAAGTTAAAGTCGTCGCTCCTGAGGATGAACATTGTGAAAAACATTATGTTGAGAATACATATCGAAATTCGTCTGGTCGTTTCGTGGTCGCTCTTCCTTTTAAAGGAGAAGAACCTACTTTTTTTGGATCTCGAGAGTTTGCAGTTCAAAGATTTTTGGCGTTGGAGAGAAGATTGGTGAAAGATCCTACAATGTACGAATTGTATCGAGAGTTCATGAAGGACTATTTGGACAGCGGTCACATGGAGCCGTCCTTGAATTACGTTGATGGTTACGATTCATATTACGTCCCACACCATTGTGTGCTGAAGCCTGACTCTACTAGCACAAAGCTCCGCGTGGTATTTGATGCGTCGGCCAAATCAGGATCTTCTAATTCATTGAACTCTTATTTATTAGTCGGTCCCAAGCTTCAAAAGGACATTTCTACAATTTTGTTACAATTTCGTCTACATTCGATAGCGTTCACAGCAGACATTCGTCAAATGTACCGCCAAATTTTGATCACTCCAGCCCATCGTAAATACCAGAAAATTCTTTGGCGCTCGTCTTCTGACAAACCCCTCGAGGAATACACCTTAAATACAGTGACGTATGGAGTTTCATCTTCCCCCTTTTTAGCTATTCGCACAATTCAGCAATTGGCTGAGGAAGAGAAACCCAATTTTCCTTTAGCGTCACAGATCTTAGAAAATGATATGTATGTAGATGACGTCGTTTCTGGTAGCAACTCTTTGGAAGAGGCCTTAGAAATCCAACAGCAATTGATCGAGTTGCTTCGCCGTGGTGGATTTGAATTGAGAAAGTGGGCCAGCAATAATTTGAATATGTTGTCGTCGCTACCAGTGTCTTATCTTCAGAATTCGTTGTCGTTTGATAGTGACAGAAACACAAATTTGAAAGTTTTAGGCTTGGAATGGCACCCTTCGCAAGATCAGTTCGCTTATAGCGTGGTTAGTCGTCAGAGTCCATGCACAAAAAGATGCATTTTGGCAGAACTTGCCAGGATATTTGACCCACTTGGTTTTCTTTCGCCGGTGACTATTCTGGGAAAACACTTAATGCAGCAACTTTGGAGCCTCAAGATTGATTGGGATGAAGTTCCGCCACCACATTTGGTGGAGAAATGGCAAAGGTATCAAAATGATCTATCCCAAATTGCCAGTCTTAAGATTCCTCGTCGAGTAATAGTCGAAAAAGCCGATTACTGTGAGCTCCATGGCTTCGCAGATGCCTCCGAAAAGGGCTATGCTGCAGTCATCTACCTTCGAACTGTTTATCAAGGCTTTCAGGAGGTCTTTGTATCGCTCGTTTGCGCAAAAGCAAAGGTGGCTCCTTTGCAAAAATTGAGTCTACCTCGGCTTGAGCTTTGCGCTGCTAAATTATTAGTTGACTTGATGTCGTTTGTTTTAAAATCTTACGATGGTAGAGTTCACATTGATGAGATACATGCTTGGTCTGACTCCACAGTCGTCTTATCGTGGTTAAGTGGTTCTCCGCACAGGTGGAAAACATTTGTGAGCAACCGTGTTTCCCACATACAAACAAAGCTTCCAGTTCTCAAGTGGCATCATATTCGCTCTGCAGATAATCCTGCAGACTGCGCCTCGCGTGGTATATTTGCTTCACAATTAGTTGACTACCCCATGTGGTGTCGGGGACCGTCTATTTTGTGGAACACTGAGAGTCAGTGGTCTGACGCGTTTGCTCCACCTCCATCAGGAGAAGTGTTGATAGAGGAGAAAAGAATCGTTTTCTTAAACTTTATTTCGTTGGATAACCTAGACCACCTCTTAAACAGATACTCATCTTTAAGCAAGATCACCAGAATCATTGCTTACGTTTGTCGTTTTGTGTCGAAGGTGAAAGGATCGCCTTCGGAAGAAATCTCCCTTCCATTCACTGAAGGGCAACTTCATAAATCGCTTTTGATACTGGTTAAACGTGTACAACATCTTGTGTTTAGAAGTGAAATTGAAAAGATTGAAAAGCATTTGCCGTGCTCAAAACCCATTCGAAAGCTTAATCCGTTCATTGATAAAGACGGTATTCTCAGGGTGGGCGGTCGCCTCAAACATTCGTCATTGTCATATGAGGCCAAGTTCCCTGCTCTACTTCCTCGTCGACATAGAATAACTGAATTGATCATTCTAGAGACGCATAAGCGCCATTTACACCCAGGTCCTCAGGCTATGTTACATTTGTTAACACAAAATTTCTGGATTTTGTCAGCCAGAAGAGCTATACGCTCTTGCCTTTTAGGTTGCATATCGTGCTTTCGAGTTAAACCTAGTAACCCGGAGCCGCTAATGGGTGATTTGCCAAGTACTCGGATTTCCCAAGTGAAACCATTTTCCATTGTTGGTGTTGACTATGGCGGTCCATTTTTGATAACCCAGTCTCGCCGTAGAGGTTCCAGATATGATAAAGCATATTTATGTTTGTTCGTTTGCTTTGCCACCAAAGCAGTTCATTTGGAACTTGCTTCTAGTTTGTCTACTGACGCTTTTTTGGCAGCCCTTAGGCGGTTTATATCACGTCGCGGTAGAGTTGAGAGTATTTTTCCGGGTTCAGATGATATAATTCGTGTCGCGACAGTTCGGACAGCAAAGGGTCTATTTAAAAGATCAGTACGTAAACTGTGTCCGCTCCCCATTCTTCCCGATCAGGGAAAATAACTGCGCATTTTGGTGGGCGGTATGTCGCGTACATAATAGTTTGTAAATAATATTATTAATTTTTTGTTGCCAGCGTTGTTGGATGCTTTTGTTTATTGTTTTGCTTAATAAGTTAAATTCGTTTCATGTTTCATTTCGCGAGTTTCTTGCATGGGCGCTTGCGCATATTCCGACGATAGAAGAAAGAATTATTAGCCGCTGAAAAGAACAAAGAAGTGGTTGAGTTTTTGATTTTTGCTAAGTGCGGATTGCGCCTGTTACTAAAATCGCTAATCGCTCTCGTGGAAAATAATTTAAAACAGTGGTTTGGTGCGAAAGAGACATTTCATTAAAACTTGATCATAATTGGGTCTCATTACCGGTACCGGTACACTCCGCCAGTGGTTCAACTAACCAAATTCTCGAGGATCGAAAAGTAACCAAAATAAGGTAAGTGCTCTATTGCAAGAATTTATTGCCCGTTTTGAATCTGCGTTTAAAAATACAGTCCACAAGCTTTAGAAAATAGCAACCAACACCTGCTGTTAATAATCGTAAACAATTTCTAAAAGTACATACATTTTATAATAAAAAAGAAGCAATAATTCTACATATTAAGAAGTGTCTCAAATACAAAAAACATAATATACACTAAATTATTGGCAAAAAATAGCTATACATAATATTAATTTACAAAAGATATATACAACGAGATTTCAATTTGAGATTTTGAGGGACTATACAACACGTACATTAAAAGACTATAAACACAAAGATACGTCCCTTAAAGTCTTATAACCCCAAATGCAAATAAAATTTCAGGTACTTTTCATATGTGAAGTTACTCTAAATATACATATATAATGCTTCATTATAATTAAAATATTTATCGGTACACTTAATTTATAATATTTACATTCTATATATAAAAAAACTTTAAAATGCCGCAGTTAAATATCTAAATTAATTGAATACATTTCATGACATGAAAGATTTAAATTGCACAATTTACAGTTAAGCTGCCGTAATAAGAGTATCAAAAATAACTTTTACAAGAAGCAAATTCATTTTGTAGAAGTTTGTCTTTTACATTCTTTTATTGAAAATTTAGTATTAACATATTTTTCAGAATTTGATAGCTAAACTTTCGGCAGTACCTACTTCAATGAATTAACCAGTGTTTGCATTTCCAAACATTTTACCGGTTAATTTA
This sequence comes from Xestobium rufovillosum, assembly GCA_963966045.1. Taxonomy (NCBI): domain Eukaryota; kingdom Metazoa; phylum Arthropoda; class Insecta; order Coleoptera; family Ptinidae; genus Xestobium; species Xestobium rufovillosum. Next base: position 17,765,883 of record OZ014499.1, on the reverse strand, counting down.
AAGTATTATACAAAATAAAAATGTAATGACAAAGTAAATTATACAATGGGGTCGTTCACCATTTTCTGGAAATCAGCTTAAATAAAAGATTTTGTCATAAAAAAGCTGTGCTTTTTCTTTTTTGCAGTTCCTCGCGTTTAAGTCCAAATAAAAATATAAAATAATGAAAACAATTAATTATTATTATAAGGTAAGTCAGGGTTAAAGGGGACGGGGGCTATAGGGGACGGTGAAAGTGTTTATTTTATTTGTCACTCTAAACGAATTTCAACTTGTCGATGGTTCAAATACTACAGCGACACCTCTAGCAGACAGTACCTAAAATGGCCGCATTATTTGACACCTTTATTAATTGAAACGCAAAAAATATGATGCAGTTTGTTTTTGATCGGTGTCCCCGATTGCCCCATCATCATAAGGTTCTCAGTCCGAAGACTGGTTGGGCGTGTACCTCCATCCTCTTCTATCCTGAGCTAACCTACGCATTTCCCTAAAAGTAGAACATCCTACATCCCTAACTATCTGAGAGCAGTATTCTGATCTAGGCCCACCCCTACCTCTTTTTATTCCTATCTCTGACTGTAGTATGTCGTGAACTATTCCTTCTTGTCTTAGAAGGTGTCCTACCATCCTATCTCTTCTATTCTTTATTGTCTTCCATACCTTTGGCTTTTCCCCGCAAAAATAAAAGTATGGGTATTTGGGGACAGCAGAACGGGGCTATATTGGGGACTATTTGCGTACTTGTGTTCAGCTCTTAAACTTATTGTGTTCTGTTTCATTTATTAGTTGTGTGTTGTCTGTGCTTTAAAGCCTAGAATGGTGTAAAATTTTTTAAGTTATATTCAGAAAATAATCTTATCTACTTTTAACAGCCAAATAAACAAACAAAAACACGAACTAATTTCTGTGTGAATCAAGCAACTAACCAACGCACTGGTAGCGAGCATTTTGCTCCACCAATGGGCGTGGAGCATATGCAAGGGAATTATTTTATTGGTAAATCAGCTTAACACGTCACAGATGGACTACATTTAAAATGCAAGTACTTACCCTAAAATTAATATTGTCGCCTAAATATATGAAAATATTTTAATTTTATTATGTAGATAAACCTTAAATGCGATAAACTATAGGTTATAATATAGGGTGACACTATAAAATTCTATAACGCTGAACGACCCCATTATAATTTCAGAAGCGTGGCTCTTGCTGAAGATGTTGGAGTTAGAAACTACTAAAAGCACAAAAACCACATTGCTTGCTACATTTTGCAAACACTCTGGTAATTTTGTATTTTTGGGACCATTTATACATACTAACTTTGTATGGGATAAAATTCGTAATTTATAAACGTGTAAAAATTTGACTAGACCCATTTGAAATTTAGTTTATCTAAAAAATTGTTTTTAATTTAATAATTGAATTGTTTCACCTGTACGTTAAAGTAAAACAAACATAAATATCTAAACACATACCTAAAAACTTTTCCCAAAATATAAAAGGGATCAGAAGGTCTGTTTTTGAGAACATAATGAGGAAAGAAACAACAAGAATTAATATTCTCTTATTCCCGGAAAATTTCATAAAATGAAAGATTTAAAAATAACATAACTTGTACTCCCACTGAAATAGTGAGATAGTGGCACTAGCCATAAACTCCCTCACAGCCCATGCTATATTCAAGATAGTAATAGAGTGGAAAAATAAAAAAACAAATAAGCCAATGATACTGGCTGCTGTCTTAATGCTCTCGTAACTTGTGAGCTGCCATTGACTGTTACTTTCTATGGCTATCTTGAATATATAGAAACACAAACCATAAAAAAACTGCTGGAGCATTTGAAATGCACTGTGGGCTCAAACCAACAAATTAGTATAAAATAACACGTACAATGTAGTTAGCGAAACAAACTTTTGGAAATAACTCTTTCAACTTACGATTAAGTTTTGTTAAAACTAAGTTCTACACTAATATTTTAAAAATGCACCCCCTTGCATAGAACTCTATAGTGCAGTTCTATCGACCTTCAAAATAAAAGAGCTTTTACATATTGGTACATAATGCTCGTCAAAAAGAAAAAACAAACAGACATACAGTTTTTTACCTTTAAATTATGAAATAATGAATGTACTCTATTATTATTAGTTGTTTGTATTTGTGTATTTCCTAGTTGATGAAAATAAAAGCAAAAACAATCGGAAATGTATGCTGGAAAATGGGAATGAAACATGTTAAAAGAGAAAATGAATAAAATTAACAATAGCAAAAAATCAAAAAATTAAATCACTCTCTAATTTCAAATGGTTGGCTTTGCACCAGATTTGAAATTGCCTCCTGGTTAATTCGTATGCAATCCTCCTACATGACCTGGAGTTTTTGGAATACACGATTCTTGTAAAATGTCAAAAAATTAGGCAATTTCTAGCCTGGATAAGTGAAGTTAAATGGCGGGGTGAAGGCTTATAATTCAGGAATACTTTTAAACAAGAATAGAAAATGTGAAGTGTGTGTTTATTTTTTATGCATTCTGTGGTGTTGACACGAATGAAATTGCTGCATTTTCCTTTCTTGAACATAGAAATAGTAGTTTGTTTGCTACTTGGAAAGTGGTATTTTGCTACATAGATACAGTACACTATTTCTGCAGTTATTTTCTCGGTCTTTGAGTTCTTTTTTCAAAAGTTTACTTATTAATAAAAGAACCCTGTAATGCCTACCAATATCATTAATATTAACTGTCAGAAGCAATGCGATGATGCAACTTCTCCATGTCATACGTTCTGACATAGCAAATCAGTGCAAGAGACCAGCTGCAATTTATTGATTGTAGTTAAGATAAATTTTTTAAAACTTCATTTTGAGTTTATCCGAAATCAGGATGAAATGTTTTTAGTGTTGTTTTGTCGATCCCTGTAAACAACAACTGTTCCTGGCCTTTTCTTCTGGTCTTCTCTCATCGTAACCGTATGCAACGCCCCTCTTCAAAAGATTCCATTCTCCTGTGAAACTTCACCTCTCCAAGGAGTCGTGAGTAGGACCAGTATTCGTCAAATGCCTTTTCAATGTATCCTTATATCTTAACATCTGGCCTCCATGTCCTCTTTCACCATATAGCTCTGAATGCAGCTCCTGCTTTGGGAGCCACCGATCTCATGATCTTGGTGCCTTGAACCAATCGGTACAAGTCATACACTGAATGCGTAGAAAAATCTTCCGGATCCATTAGACATTACCCAAAAATTCGTTGCCTCTTTTGGCCTAGCGTTTCACATCTGCGGCAGTTAAGGTCTTCATAATATTTGCCAATCTTCCATAGGTGTTCTTTAACGGTCGTGTGTCCCGTTAAGAGGCCTGCATTCTTCTTAAGCAAAGTAGTTCTGAACATCTCTTCCTACAAGGTCCATTTATATACGACTTGCTGTCACATTGTAGTACAGCGTAAACCTCTGCTTGAAAGACAGAGGCATATTTGCCCAGAGAGGAGCTAAGTTTCACTCTTGGTTTATCTCCAAACAGTCCTGACCCAGCACCTGTGTCAGCCTTAGAACTGTTGGTGTACCAGGTTTGACTGTCGGAAAGTATGCTGTTCAAAATTTGGTTCTCCTCTCTAGAGTCATCAATCTGAAAAAGTGGTTGGCAGGAGTTCTTGGGGACCATATAATCCATCTTCATCTCAAGCATGGGATCCTTTATGTCCTCAGTAATACTAGTATGCTCTGTACCCAGACGGACACGGCAGTTACTCAATCCCAAGTGTTTCGTGGGCGGCTTAAGTATGCCTCTATTGCCACGGCGGTCGTTCTAGCGCTCGTTTCTTGCGAGTTAGCACTTGTCAAATTCTGCGTGTAGGTATGGTCTACGCTCTACGGTATGGTATGGTATAATAGATAAAGGGTATGTATTTGAGTCAGTGTTGCCAAGTCAAGGAGTTTTTCCTTAGATCTAAGGATATTTTGGCTAAAATAAGAAGGTTTTTTGAAAAATGCTGGAAATCTAAGGATTTTCTGCTTTCCCTGACATATGCTGATTTAAATTATAAATCTGGCATCAATATTTACGTTACACTCGTTACACACCGGACCCGATTCCAGTAGAATAATTAATATATAAAGAAGAAAAGAAGTGTTTGGTTTATTCGCACACAGCAACTGTATATCATGATTTCACTTTGTTGGAGCTCATCAGTACAGTGCAGCCGTGTGCGAATAAACCCAACAAACAACTAGTCTTTAAGGGCGAGTAGGATACATCAGTAAGCGAGCGCCAACTCAAAGAATTAGCTCTCGCTCACTGACCGCCCTCTCTAGGACATTCCTATTCAATGTCGGAAGATAAAAAAATCTCAAAAACGATCGGGACTTAAGCAAGTCCCGATCGTTTTTGAGAATAATTAATAGATAATTCGCACTAGCTTGAGATCCGCCTATGCCACAGCGGTCGTACTCTGCGATCGGAGAGCTCCAAAGCACGACCGCTGGCCTACAGAAAATAATTTGTTTGAAGGTTTTTCAGCGGTCGTATACGACTGCCGGGACCGTTCAGATTTACTAATTGGCGGTCGTGTACGACCGATATGGCAGCCAACCTGTTAAAATCATTTTCCATTTAGTCCACTAAAAGCCGCAGCTGCATGTGGTACGCAAGTATTTATCTCAATGTCCAACCTGATATTGTCCAACCTGATATTGATATTTCGGATAAAATGGAGGTTAAACAAAGTACAGTAATAACATTGCAAAGAGGTTTATTATGTATGTAAATACATACATATGTAAATATGTAAAAGTATGTATAATTAGAGTACGCATTAGTAATTTATAAGTGCATAAATGATGTAATAGGTATTTGCTTGTACCTCATTTCAGTTCTGTTCCTTACGTCAAAGTCCCTCCATCGTTTCACCAGAATTACGTCGTTAGTTGTTGCACTTGGCTGTTGCTCCACATAAGTAAGGGCTGCCTGCAACGCATCAAGAGCAGCAGCATGTGAAATTTTAGGTGCATCTTCTATAATTATATTTTCTTCGTCATCACTACTATTTGCTTCATTTTGAATATCACTTACACTTTGTATGAGTGCCACGTCAGTTAATTCAATTTCAACATCAGCCTGCATCCCATTATCAATGTCCTCGTCAGCTACCTCCTCGCATCCAGGTAGTCTTGTCATCTCAGTCAGACTAGCAGTTTCTTCTTCTGTCCTACCATCAGGTTGTTTCATTGTAGATAACTTTGTCCATAATTTTTCAATGGTGCTTCCTTTTACTTTATTCCAGGCCTCAGCATTCCAAAAAACAACATCCTTTAAATTTATGTTTCGTAAGCCTATCCTCATCTAACTGGTTTAATATTGTTTCTAACAGAAGTCGCCGGTAATTCCGTTTTAAATTTTCCAAAACTCCCTGGTTCATTGACTGAATTAATGATGTAATGTTTGGAGGAAGATACAACACCTCAATGTCTCCCTTTTTCAATTCATTTTGACTTCGGTGGGGTGGAGCATTGTCCAACAACAAAAACGGCATTTTTCTGATGCCCATGTTTGCTCAAATATTTTTCCACACTTAAAACAAACTGTACAAAAAACCAGTCTAAAGAAGTCTATGACCATCCCAAGCACTCTTTTGACTGCAGTAATATACAGGCAAGATGTTCATACGTTTGAAGGCTCTTGGTCGCACATCAGCGGCAGTTTGTGATTTCCAGTCATGTTACTGCAGGCTAAAATGGTTATATATTTTTTGCTCTTTTTGTAACCCGGCGCAGATGTTTCCTGCTTGGATGCCAATGTTTTCGCTGGAAACATTTTGAAATTTAGGCTGGTTTCGTCGCAGTTGTAAATTTGAGTTGGTTCATAACCTTTTTCTGCAATAGAATATACGATTGGAATCATTGTTTCAATTTAACCACAGCTGCTTCGTCGGCGGACACTTTCCCGCCACTAATCTTCAGTCGCCTAATTCCTTGCCGATGTTTCCACCTGGACAACCATCCTTCACTTGCTGTAAATGTTGCAGACACCTCCCGAACAGGAAGCTCCTCCTTGATATCCATAGCTTTTTGTTTTAATATCAGACTTGAAATTGGTATACCACCGTTATGTTGTTGAGAAAACCATCAAAGCAACGCATTGCCCATTTTCTTATACTCTCAGTCTTCCATTACTTTTCGTTCAGAGGCAGGAGAAACAAGAACACTAGCCCATTTTTCAATTTGTGATCGATTTTTCACCATTCAGCCACAGTGCAACCAAGCACACATCAGCAAATAGGACTCCTGCATCCTCGCCAGCTGAACTTTCGAAGAAGCTCAAAGCCTGGAAATGTTGAAAAGTCCTCCTTGGAATCTACATATACTTTACGCGCATTGCATCAAACATACCCCGCAGTGTCTGTCACACCTCCAATCAAACCAAACTCCTTAGACAACAATCCATCTACCGGTACTCTCCTCATTGTACCGCTGTATACCTGTTGAATCAAAGGGAGAAGCTTCTGGGGGCAGCTAGCTCTCCTGATCACAATCTACAGAGCAGCTCTTGATACTCTATCGAAGACTTTGTTGAGATTGACAAAGCACAACTAAAGGGGTTGATATGGTTTTAAACTTTTCTCTTCCAGTTGACTTAAACTTAGAGCACATTTGTCGGCATCGGACGGACGGTACGCAACGGAAAAACATTCTTAAAATACATTTAAATAGGGTTCTTGCATTTTTTTTGTATACTTTCAATCGATTCTCGAGGTGTCGTATAGTCACGATTGTTATTGTTTAAATATTATTCACGGGGTAATCAAGATATTGATTAATTAAATTTGAGATTGACAAATCCTGGCGAAATAAACCGAGAGTAGCATATAACATCTGTGACGTCATCCGTCTGTAAACGGGAAGCGGCTATTTCCAGTTTACGATTGTCCCAGTAGCCAGTGTGGTTTGACCAGTGAAATGAGTACTTATTATTGGTGCCTTTGTGTGAAAAGACACCAGAAAAAAACTTTTATTCGTGTTCCTACTGACGAAAAACGTAGGAAACATTGGTACGATGCTGCAAGACGGGACTACAAATCCGTTTCTAAAAACAGTATCGTTTATGCTTGTGAAAATCATTTTAATGTAAGTACCCAAACATTTTAAAATTCATACGCTTTTAATTAGGGATGTACCGAATGTTCGGCAAATATTTGGTATTCGGTGTATTCGACATGTTTTCTGATTGTTCGGTTCCGGCCGAATATTACTTATTATTCGGCGGCATTGAAAATTCATTATTCGGTACCGAATATTTGGTGCAGAATATTCTGCGGCACTGACCTCCAATACAGGTGTGGTTCCGTGACGACACACACGCGGATAATATGGTTTGCTGCTGATTACACAAATACGAAATTTATGTTCAATAGCATTTTAGCCTTTTAGCGATTTTACTTTTTATGTTAACCCGAGTGTTAACCCTTTCGCTCATGCGAACATGTCACCATTTCTGCACATTGTGAATAAACGGTTGCAAGGCGATATGTAAAATATAACTGGAAATTTTCATACAAAGAGCTAATAAAATAAAAAATGCAAACTATGTTTTATTTTTTATGATATTTCATAAAACAATTTCATTTCCTTGTCAAACAAAGGTGTGCACTGCATTTTGCACACTTTATTCGGTGCAGAATAATATTCGGTGCAGAATAATATTCGGTGTTCGCTGAATATTATAGGAATATTCGTTATTCGGCACATGCGTAAGACCGAATATTCGGTATTCGGTATTTTAATAAATCTGTCTCCAGCACATCCCTACTTTTAATGTAAACAATGAACTTAACCTACTCAAAATTCTTAAAAGGCTGAGTATAGCGTTACGGTACCGGAACTCACACCCCGTTACAGTAAATCGGTATACGCTGGAGATTACGATGAACGACTGAAACCTATACCGTTACGCTCGCTTCGCTTCACTTGACTTAAAGTAGAAAATGCTGAGTCAAAGAATCCTCCTTTTTGCAGATAATTAAGAAACAAAATATTAGGTGGTATCAACATAAAAAAATTGTTCAATGCGGTCGAGGACTGAACAAAACCGCCATTGCATGGTAGCCGGGTACGATAGCTATGAACAATATCGCATCGCTACCAGATTCCTTGATTTTCTTGTATTTAAATTCACTTCTGCTACCATAAAGGTGTACAAGTTATGGTACCGGAATATTATACACTACGTTCTTAAAATACAAAAATATGGTCTTACTTAAAGTTCATTCTTTTTGCAAGAGTACCTAGTGCAAAAGGCTGTCGAGCTGCCCCGCAAGATGTTCAACAGTTCAACTTGCTAGAAATTGTACAGTCGGCCACAAAATGTCATCACATAATATAAAAAAGTTGTGCGGCTCAAGAACGATTAATTTTAGTGCTGAATATAAACTCAAGGCAGACGTCACCATATAAATTCTTAAAAATACAAAAAATTGGAATGTCTGTTTTATTTTCTTGACGTGCAGTATAGCATGTACCTATAAGTATTTCTGAAACACATTTAACATTAAGCACCCAGTTCTTGCAACATTCTAGTTCTGTTTATTCATAATCGTCCACCTTTTTTTCTGAATAAAATTACCTCGAAAATTTGGAAATTCCAAATCCAATTACACAACTAACTGTGAAAATTATGTAATTATGTAGCACTTTTGTGTGACTTTCCTGTAGTGTAAGCAATTTTTTTACAACTACTCTGAGCTTGTCATCATAAACTTATCAATGCACCAGAACATCTTTAGTATCAGTTGTAGTTCCTTGTCGCGTGGGACTTAACAATTCCTGTCTATCTCTGACTCTTTCACGACCAGGCCTGAAAGCCTCCAATAGCGCTTCTACTCTTTCTTCAGTTGGACCCCACCTTTGGTGGCCAGTGGAATTTTGGAGCCACACTATCACAGTACCATGACTTGAACGAACATTTATTTCTGACCTATATAGAATACATTTGTAGAAATAATAAGTACACCCCACCTATTAATTAATTTCTCTTTATGAAAACATTGGTATTTTTTGACGATAGAGATGCTTACCTGTTTAGAACGTGTTGGAATCCATGCCTATACTCGTGTTCATAAGCTGGCACAGTAACCTGTTTCCTTTTAAACTGGCTAGCTTCAACCCTCAACAATGCATTGGGCGTGGGATCTCGATAATCTGGCATAAAAACTACAAAACTAAGCGGCTCTGGACTATCACTCAGTAACCGTTCCATGTGGTCAATCGAAGACTCCATTAATTCCTCACTGTATGGAGGATGGGCTTCGAAAGAACCAGACACGGCCTTCAGATGTAAAAATGGCCTGAACAGACACCAGAGATAAAATATTGAAGTGTCATTTATTGCTTCGTGTGACTTACCCTCGACTACCGAAGTAAGAATCACAGTCAGCAAAAGCAGAACAGTACTGCTTAAAGTAACAATTAAGTGGAGATGCAAAGCATTCAAATGAGACACCAAACATCTTTTGAAGGCATTCAAATACCGTAACAGGTAAAGAAGCCTGTGTATCTTGAATATCTGCATTCGCAGTACTAGATGAGGGATTCACACCCAAAAATGTGGCATATCGTTTTAGTAAAACCCAAACTCTTGGTATGAATAATTCAAATTTTCTGTCGTCAAAACAACTATGCCTGTATAAATGTTCCTGTAAAATAACACAATGAATTAATTTTTAATTATGCTCAAAGCTTCATTGATAAATATTAATAGGAATGTGTATTTTCAAGAATGCCAAGAATTATATGTGCAGCTGTGGTGATCACGCGTAACTCCATTAGCAATGCCAAGAAGCAGAAAAAAATGAGCATCTGTATCTTTAATTTTCATTGTATTATTTTTACTCTGCATCACATTGGACACTTTTGTCCAATCTATTAGATTGCAACAAAAGTAAGTAGTATTCTTTTCGTACTGGAACAATCTATCGATTTTGATTAAGGCCCACTTTATGAGAGTTCCTGTCAACAAACCAAATGGCAACCACCTAAAATTTTTGAATCAATGGGGGTGTTGAAAAACTTGGAGATGTAACACCAGTTGAGCGCCAATAACAAAATTTAGAAAGGCAGCCTTTGTTCGCCGGCAAGTAGGAAATACCCGTGAGAAAGTTCAATGTGTACCCTCATAAGTATCTTCGAACTGAATCCAAGGAATCATTTCATTATGACCTAGCTTAGTTTTTAGTAATAGCGAGTTCTGGTTGATGTAATTCAGCAAAAACAATTAAATTAAGTTTCATCATGTTCAAATGAGCAGCTCTATCATAGTTGAACATAAAAATTGGTTGAATGTTCGAGAAGTGGGCATCAATGGTACATGTGAAAATACAGTGTGTCCCCGGATGAACCTAACTATACTTGTAAACTTTTTTATTTCGCATTTTAGATAAAAAGTAATCTTTCAGAAAAAGTATTGTTTACCATAGTCAGAATTACGAAATAATATACAGGGTGGTTAAGAAACAAGGAAGTACTGTACCTGGTGGCCAGATAAGAATGCAAAGTGCTGTATCTGGGAAGCTATTCATCATAGTCTTGCAGTAAAAAAATTTATTACTAAAGTGGCCAAGAGAAGACCGTGGAAAATATTTTCAGATTTCCAAGATGGTCGCCAGTGGGCGTAACCGCCATCTTAAACTTTTAAAGTGATTTTTCACTGAAATCCATCTAGTAAATGTACCAAAATAATAATTATGTGTTTTTTAAAGATAAGCTTTATTCGAGTAATTCTTGTTTAACACTTTTTGACGTATCTATTAAAATCAAGTGGTGGGGGGTGATTCAATGTTTTTTAACATAAACAGCTGTAACTCCTAAACGATTGAACGGATTTTAACAAACTTGGTCTAGTTGGAAAAAGCATTTATTGCTCCATCAAACCCATCTTACCTGTGATATGTCTAATTCTTAGTGATGCCGATAGAGCGCGTTTTTTGATAAAATAACAGAAAATTGCAAAATTCTCTAAAAAATTAAATGCAATAATATGACTTTTTGTCATAAAAATGTAGTGAAATGATACCTAAACAGGCTAGTGAAGAACACATCTCGAAATCTTATTCCTAGCCAAAAATATCGAAGAAATAAAATTTAATTATCATAAAATTTTAGAGAGACGCTATTACACCGGTATTTATTCTTATTTATTTATATTTTTTCAAGATTCAGTGATAAAATTTCATAATTTTATAATTTTTAAATAATAAAAGTATTCTTAGTTCAAACGATAGAAAAGAGAAAAGAGAAAAGAGACAAGAAAAAGAAAAGAGAAAAGAGAAAGAGCGTCTATATAGGATTTGTAGATTTAGAAAAAGCCTTCGACAACGTAAAATGGGGGAAGATGTTCGAAGTGCTGAGAAAGGTAGGGATGAAATACAGGGACAGAAGAATAATACATAATCTCTACAAAGAGCAAAAGGCAGTTATAGAATGTGAGCAGGAACAAAGGGAAGTAGATATCCGGAAGGGAGTGAGACAGGGATGTGCATTGTCACCTCTAGTTTTCAACTTATATATCGAAGATGCGATTAATATTGTTAAGGAAAGAACAGCCTCAGGGATCAATGTACAGGGCCAAACTATTAACATGCTCCGATTTGCGGATGATATAGCAGTGTTAGCATCTAGCAAAGAAGAATTAGGAGCGGCTCTGAATGAAATGGAAGCAATTTTGACACAGGGCTTCGGCATGAAAATCAATAAAAAGAAAACTAAAATTTTGGTATGTAGGGGATGTGAAAATAGAACTAAAATGGAAATACAAATTGGAAATGAGAAGATAGAGGAGGTCGCGGATTTCTGCTACTTAGGAAGTAAAATAACTCAAGACGGTAGGAGCACTAAAGATATAAAACAAAGAATGGCGCAGGGCCGAGTTGCGTTTAACAAAAAGAAACAACTGTTATGCTAGAGAACGGTTAATATAGAGACTAGGAAGAGACTCTTAACGTCGTATGTATGGAGTACGGCATTATACGGGTGCGAAACTTGGACAATAGGAGAAGCGGATAGAAAAAGAGTAGAAGCGTTTGAAATGTGGTGCTACAGACGCATGATGAAGATACCGTGGATAGATAAGGTTAGCAATAGGGAAGTATTAGAAAGAGTTGGGGAAAAGCGAAAGGTATGGAAAACAATAAAGAGTAGGAGAGATAGGATGGTAGGACACCTTCTAAGACACGAAGGAATAGTTCGTGACATACTAGAGTCAGAGATAGGAATAAAAAGAGGTAGGGGTAGGCCTAGATTAGACTACTGCTCTCAAATAGTTAGGGATGTAGGATGTTCTACTTTTAGGGAAATGCGTAGGTTAGCTCAGGATAGAAAAGAATGGAGGTACGCGTCCAACCAGTCTTCGGACTGAGAACCTTATGATGATGAGTTCAAACAATTAAAAAAACGTGTAGGGCCATAAGAAGAAAGAAGGACCGATTTTGAAATAAAACTAATGCCTCCTTAAATTCTCGAACTGTCTTCCATCACACTCAATGCATTGTTGGAGCCCATCATGCATAGACATTACAGCAGCTTCAATTTCTGCTCTTGACAGGCTACGAATGACCTCTTGTATTCGTATGTTCATGTTGTCTCTCGTTGTTGGTGGAATTTGGTAAACAATATCTTTTAACCGACCCCATAGATAGAAGTCCAAACAGGTGAGGTCTGGGGATCAAGGTGGCCAAGGAAATAGACTTCCTCGTCCAATCCACCTACACGTTTTTTTAATTGTTTGAACTAAGAATACTTTTATTATTTAAAAATTATAAAATTATGAAATTATGAAATTTTATCACTGAATCTTGAAAAAAGACAAATAAATAAGAATAAATACCGGTGTAATAGCGTCTCTTTAAAATTTTATGATAACTAAATTTTCTGGCTTCGATATTTTTGGCTAGGAATAAGAGCTGTGGTCTTCACTAGCCTATTTAGGTTATCATTTCACTACATTTTTGTGAAAAAAAGTCATATTATTGCATTTAATTTTTTAGAGAATTTTGCAATTTTCTGTTATTATATCAAAAAACACGCTCTAGCGGCATCACTAAGAATTAGACATATCACAGGTAAGATGGGTTTGATGGAGCAATAAATGCTTTTTCCAACGAGACCAAGTTTGTTAAAATCTGTTCAGTCATTTAGGAGTTACAGCTGTTTATGTAAAAAAACATTGAATCACCCCCCACCACTTCATTTTAATAGATACGTCAAAAAGTGTTAAACAAAAATTACTCGAATAAAGCTTATCTTTAAAAAACACATATTTTTTTGTACATTTACTAGGTGGATTTCAGAGAAAAATCACTTTAAAAGTTTAAGACGGCGGTTACGCCCCCTGGCGACCATCTTGGAAATCTGAAAATATTTTCCACGGTCTTCTCTTGGCCACTTTAGTAATACATTTTTTTACCGCAAGACACTATGATGAATAGCTTCCGAGATACAGCACTTTGCATTCTTATCTGGCCACCCGGTACACTGTATTTTATGTACTGATTTGTTGTTAATAAATTATTTCAAATATTGGAAAAAAATGCTATGAACCTATGTTACAATTGAATGCAATATGAACTGAGTATGAATAACTCAAGACCCCTTAGTTAAACCAAGATGCGGTTTTTAACTTCATAGTAATTGACAAATTTCACATAGGTGGCGCACACGTACAAAATTCATAATTCCTAGCTTCAGCTGCCAGAATAAATATTTTATGTCTCCAGCCAGAATCTGGATATATTTGCACGTGGTAACTCAAACAGCAAGCGCAGGGACAGCCTCGGTACGAGTGAATATAAGAACTTGCCAGTAATTACAAACTAAGCACAACATTTTTAACATTTTTATTCGTTCTGGAATATAATTGATGAATTGCAAATTGAGTTATTATGTACCGTTAAAAGCGGAACACCTACTTAGGTATATACCTTTTACTATTTTTTATAAATATCCAGGTGCATAAACCCTGGTGTGTGCAGCAGTCGGACAAAAGAAATGGGCAACATAATTAAGAAAGTCGGTAACAAACATAAATAAATAATACCATTAGAATTTAACGTAGATTTCAGAAATGAAAAATACTGTTCCATTTAAAAGAAGAAGGTCATAAATCATCCAAAGCATAGGTATAAATATTCGATTTACGTCATTCTTCTTATTCTAATAAATACATTGGCATACTTGCAATCGTATGTCGCATTTTAGATGATACAATTTTGCAGTGAAAATCCAAATGTGGTTACACTTTTTTAAATAAACATTTCTACGTAACAGTAGCATTATCTCTGTTTAACATACGACGCTTAATATGATAGAGTGCGAAAGATGAACATGCGTTTTGCAAAAGCTTCAGAATTACCTATATTTGTCTCTAGTGACATCTGAGAGATTTGTCAAAACCATCAATCAACGTCAAAACTAACGTTTAAAAACCAAGACATTGGTGGGGCATCTTGAGTTATTCAGTCTACGGTATGACAAAAGGAACAAAAGGAAGAAAATTAGCTGGGCGAAGAGAGAGAATAGTTGAATATTTTTGTTCCAAGAAAACAAAGGAGAGAAAAGGCACGTAAGAGAGGCATCGAAAGATCAACAAACGTAATGGCACATTGAGGAAAGAGAAGATTTTGGCTAGATTTCATCAGGTGAACTATGATGTTTGAGATGGTGTAATAAAGTTCATAATAATGTAAAGAGTGGAAATTTGGTGAGAGGGAATAGGAAAATCTGAAAAATGTACAGACGGGTCCAGTTTTTAATCGACAAATTTCGGGAATAGATAGAATAATTCTTCAAAATAATAGGGGTTTGTTATATAAACCATTATTCAAAAACGATTTCTTTCAGAGCTAAATGGTGCCAAAGTTCGAATATTTTTAAGGTTCTTTTGTAATAATTGCCAAAGATAAGGGGGGCGATTTTCAAATTTGCCACATGTAGGTATGTAGTTCACATTTTCTCAGACAAGGAATATCTCAAATTTATCTCAATACAATAAAAATGATTTTTTACCAAAACCATTTTCCACATATTTGTTACTTGAATCGTCGAAAATGTAAAAGGACAAAAAGTTCAGTACATTGCACTGAAATTTATTAAATATCGTGAAAACGAATGGAAATACATATCTGAACATTCAAACATACAAAAAACTTCGAAAAATGATCGCCGATTTCAAATTTGACATTAAAATTGACCAGTGGCGAAAGACAGAAAAAATGGGGTAAGTTTTGGGATACCCACCCCCCCTCAAGAATGCCATGCAGTATTTGGAATGAAGTGAAGTAGTTGCTAAACAATGCTTATGATTTACGAAGTATGGACTGCCAAATTTGAAAGTCACACCTTTTCTGTTTAGCAGATTATTACGAAAAAATCTTTGGAAAAAAAAACTTCCAGGATGTTTATCTCCGAAGGAAAACGTTTTGGTGTAATAGTTTATTTATATGATAAACCCACACTATTTTAATGCATTTTATCTAGGTACTCCCAAAGTTTGTCGATTAAAAACTGGATCATCCCTGTGGAAGCAAGGAAGAGACAAATTAAATACAAAAGATTGTTCAGGGAACAGAAAAAATTGCTGGCAGAGTATTGGAAGGAAATAAGAAGAAATAGGCAACGGAGGTTAAAAAGAAAGAAATAAGAAAGATTAAAAAAGATAAGTTTGATATTGTATAGAAGGAATTGGATAGATTGTATGGGTGAAAATAACTTTCTTTAGTGGGACACCTGCATAAATATTTTATAATAAAACTTACCAGCTTTTGCAAATGTGTCGTGTTGATGGCAAGTGTATCACCTTGAAATCGCAGCAGTGCCTGATCTCTATCTGGCAAATAATCCACCACAGGAAGTCTGGGACAACCAACGGCAAACTGTATAGGATAACACCAGACTTTTCTTGTATGGGTCATCGGTAGAGCACTTGGTGGCAGCTCCATTCCATGTTCCTTCAACAACGAATTTGATTTATCTTTTACTTTTTTAGCGTATTCTGCTGAGAGATTGTATATTTTCAAGCAAATGCCTTCAACAGAAGGTTTCACCGTTTCTGACAGGTGAGGTTGACACTGCTGCTTTAAGTGTGCCAGTCTATCTTGAAAGTCATCATATGTAGCTCCAACAGTTCTCCTTAGCCATTGAAAAGTTTCATCGACATTCCACTTAACAACTTTTCTCGACTCGCCTTCTGCATTTCTGGATTCCATAATTTTCTTAGCAGCTTCAGCGTATCTCGACAGTTGTTTTCTTGCATCTCCAGTAAATTTCGGCCTTACTAGTTTAATGGGTATATCATTCATAATTTCTTTATACATTGACAATGATATTTCAGGATAACAGTTACTGGGTAATAACGGATCACAACCTAAAAGTCAAAATTTAAAGTACATATAAAGAGTGTTTCAAAATGAGCGCAAGATTTAAATTTCTCGGCATTTTCTTTTAATCAAGGATGCTGGATTAAAAATTTAACAATTGTCGAGTAGACGCATTGCGATTATCAGTCATGGAATGCAACACGATCAAAGAGTGGATTTTAATAGTGAAAACATATCTAAAATATGGTGAAAGTTTAGCGGTCGCAGAGTGCGTGCAATTTTTCTAAATACGTATTTCAAGAAGGTACTTATATTATGAAGTATGAAATGATGATTTTTTCTCTATACAAAAATAGCGTATATAGAGACGAAATTTAGAATCACGAGAAGCCATTCCTAGCATCTAGGTGGTTATAAAATTTGAGCACGAACATGGAGAAGCACATTATCAGAAAGAGAGTCAGTCAATCAGGCATGAGCATCGGGTCTACTAGTTTTCAATTTATTAATTGAAAGAGCCATTAATATTATTAAACATAGAATATACCACATCAAATAGTTAATATGCTCAGATTTTCCTTATTGAAAATTCATAATTTTAAAAATACTGTGGCATTTCTCTGCAGCAACTGTCGATCAACTTATCTACAGCAGTCGAGTCACAACCGCTTACCATGCCCCACCAGTCGAGATCACTTTGTATATAAAGTATTAAAGACTGACGATCATCCGCAGTCGCTAATAGCCCCACCTAAACCCTACCGTAGTTCAAATTAGCCAGATATCACATTTCCGTTTCCAATTTCTACATATAAGCAAGTCAAACTTAGTTGTTACAACGGTAAAAGAATTCATAAAAATTGGGCAAAATATTTTGGTAGGCAATTGTATGTAGGCAATAGGTACTTTATAAAAATCAAATCATACCTGTATCTATAACTTTTCGTTCCATGAGCCACCTGTTGAAAGAGTCTTTTGGAGCATCGATTGCCTCTCTCGAGTGACACAATTCCTGATAACACTGTCGTAATTTAGCAAGTAAACTGCACCTGTATGCTTCAACTTCTGGATGAGAATGCATGTAATGACATGGACTCCTTTCCAAAATAATAACATTTGTAGGAACATCCAAGTCCCAAGGGCCAGCTAAAACAAATTTCTTAGCTTGAGAGTTTGGCAGTTCTTCCGATGCTCTCCGTTTTGCTACTGGTGCGGGTCCAGGAGTTATCGGCATGCTAGCAAGAGGAACCGGTGCACATATTCCTAATGGATCGGTTATGGGATCGAACTGCGGTTTGTTTACGACTGGCATTTCCCAAAGACTTTCTCCGGTGAGTTTATTCCAGAAATAAGGTCGATTTTCACGTTTGGACCAGAATTTCCGCCATCCCTGTTGTGTAAGTTCGAAAGGTAAGTCAAATTCTGGAAAAGTGCTAGTGCTTGCTGGGGCCCCCTGAGGGGTACTTGGCATTCCAATATTGAGGTGAGTGGTGGGTATTGGGCTTAAATTAACATTTTCGATTGCAGGCCAAGCTGGCCTTTCTTCAGTACCTTTGATTTCAATCTCTTCGTTCATTGTTTATATAATTTGAGGAAGCTTCTTTTACTTTTAATAAAATACGAATTGCATCATAACAGCACTCAAAAACACTTCAACTAAGATGTACTTACGGCAAACAGTAGATGTTTATCGTAATCACTTAACTTTTATAATTATTTTCGCGATTTTAAACATTTCATTCATCATTTACGCAGAAAATTTACGTACACATCCACCCAGACGCCATTTGCTGACTGAGAAAATCTTAAACGCCAGGAAATTTCTCAAACGCAACTTTCTATTGCCATGCCAGACAAACATCTGTGGATGGATATCGAACTAATTCCATCAATAATTCTACAGTTTTCTATAATTACATTTAGTAAATGTCAAAAGGCCAAACTTAACCTAAGTTTTTGGTTCCTGGCGTAGTGCTTAGAACATGTGCATTTAAATTAGGATATACTGCAGAATGGGGAAAAAGAGAAATGGTAACTTTAATTTTTTGTCTACTGTTACAATATTAACTTCATAGCATATTCATTTCAGAATTTTCCCATCTGACAATCGAAGAGAAAAAAATTAAAACTGTAGCAGAAGTTGTACAGTTTTTAATAACTGCGCATAAAGAAAACAAGGATGTAAATTTGAATGCTCTTAAAACCCGTATTTCCTCCAAGTATGGCTTGGAAACTTCACCTCGTTTGGTTGACATTATTGCTGCAGTTCCTATAGATTACAAAAAAATTCTTGTTCCAAAATTGTTAGCAAAACCTATTCGAACAGCTAGTGGAGTAAGTAATACTTTATTGTTATCGTTGTTAAAATACCTATAAGCTTCTTTACTGTTGTAGATAGCCATTGTAGCCGTTATGTGCAAACCGCATAGATGCCCTCATATAAACTACACTGGAAACATATGTGTTTATTGTCCCGGAGGCCCAGATTCTGATTTTGAATATTCCACTCAGAGTTACACAGGCTATGAACCAACCTCCATGAGGGCTATTCGTGCTCGATATGATCCATACCTGCAAACAAGACATCGTGTAGAGCAGGTATTTATATCTTGAACTATTTTTTGTGCAAATGAAAATATAAGCAAATCTGGCAGTTTATATTGAAATAATTAAAGTCAACCCCCTGAGCCGACCCAAATTTTGTTGCATTTAATGGGTAATAATTTTAGTTGAAGCAATTAGGGCATTCTGTAGACAAAGTGGAATTCATAGTAATGGGAGGTACATTTATGAGTTTATCAGAAGAATATCGAGATTATTTTATTAGAAATTTACATGATGCTTTGTCTGGTCATAAAAGTAGCTCTGTTGAAGAAGCAGTTAAATATTCCGAAAGAGCAAAGGTAAAATGTATTGGAATCACTATTGAAACAAGACCTGATTATTGTTTGCAACGGCATTTGTCTGATATGTTAAAATATGGATGTACGAGACTGGAAATAGGTAATTAGTTAGGTAATGTCTATTTTGAGATGAGATGTAAAACAATTTAAATTTATAGGTGTACAATCAGTTTATGAAGATGTAGCTAGAGATACAAATCGTGGACATACAGTCAAGGCAGTGTGTGAAACTTTTAATATTGCAAAAGATACTGGATATAAAGTTGTAGCACACATGATGCCTGATTTGCCAAATGTAGATCTTGAAAGGGACGTTGAACAATTCATTGTAAACTACTGATGTTAATTTTTGCATTGAAAAGTAATTGTGGATATTTATAGGAATTTTTTGAAAATCCTGCTTTTAGAGCTGACGGTCTTAAAATCTATCCCACTTTGGTTATACGAGGAACTGGTTTATATGAATTATGGAAAACAGGAAGATATAAAAGTTATCCTCCCTCAGTTCTTGTAGACTTAATTGCTAATATATTGGCTTTAGTCCCTCCGTGGACTAGAGTGTATCGGGTTCAAAGAGATATACCCATGCCTTTGGTTAGGTGAGCATATTATATAATTTTCCCGTTATTTTGCCCAATTTCATAATATTAATTTTTTAACGATTGTTTTCGTCATCATAAATTCTCAGTCCGAAAACTGGTTGGACGCGTAACCCCATCCTTTCCAATCCTAAGCTAACCTACGCATTTCCCTAAAAGTAGAACATCCTACATCCCCAAAATTTATCTCCGACTCTAGTGTTGCGAACTATTCCTTCGGGTCTCATCCTATCTCTCCTATTCTTTATTTGTCTTCCATGCCTTTCACTTTTCCCCAACTCTTTCTAATACCTCCCTATTGCTAACCTTTCCTACATTAACCGTTCCTGGACATAGTAGATGTTTCTTCTTGTTAAACGCAACTCAACCCTGCTCTACCATCTTGGGTTATTTGACTTCCTCAACAGGAGAATTGTTTTAATCCGTTGTAATTGTTTATAGTTCTGGTGTGGAACATGGGAATTTGAGAGAGTTGGCATTAGCTAGAATGAAGGATTTAGGCTTGAAGTGTAGAGATGTGAGAACTAGAGAAGTAGGAATAACCGAAATCCATGAGAAAGTGAAACCCAATGATGTAGAATTAGTTAGAAGAGAATATTTTGCAAATGGTGGTTGGGAAACGTTTCTAAGTTACGAAGATCCTGAACAAGACATTTTAATCGGTTTATTAAGGTATGATCTGTACAATTACAAAAATAATTTATGTCAATTTTTTTCTATGTATTAGATTGCGCAAATGTACAGAAAGAACGACATATAGGCCTGAATTAAAAGGAGGTTGTTCTATAGTACGAGAACTGCACGTATATGGCAGTGTCGTACCAGTAAG
Organism: Xestobium rufovillosum; assembly: GCA_963966045.1. Lineage (NCBI taxonomy): Eukaryota > Metazoa > Arthropoda > Insecta > Coleoptera > Ptinidae > Xestobium > Xestobium rufovillosum. The sequence continues at coordinate 17,745,197 of OZ014499.1, read as the reverse complement.
TGGACGTGATGTAAAGAAATTTCAACATCAAGGGTATGGAGCACTATTAATGCAAAAAGCTGAGAATATTGCTATTGAAGAACATAAATCTAAGAAAATTGCTGTCATTTCTGGTGTTGGTACTAGAAATTATTATCGTAAATTGGGCTATGAACTTGAAGGACCTTATATGGTGAAGAGTTTGGAAGAAGCAGAATATAGAAGTGTTTTTTCATGTATAGATGGAGAAGAATTTGTAAATCCGAATACTACACATCTTTTAACTAGGCGAACACTATCTGATGATGAATGGTTTGGTCAGTATGATCAAGAGAATGGAATATCAAATACGTAAGTATGCATGCATATGAAGATTAGCTTGATGTTACGGCCTTATAATAAAAGCACAATTTTTAGATCCGATGAACTGACGTTGGAATCAGCTGTGAAACTTTTTAGAAGTTTTGATTGAATATTTGTTAAAAACTCGTAGTTGTTTTATTTTTAATTTATAACTGCAAATTTTATCAAATGTGTTGCATTAAGGTGGGTTTTTTATTTTAATTATGAATTCTTGCATTATTTAAAATGACCACATGACGAGACGCGCTGTGTGGGCAAACGGTGTTAAAATTCATATAAATTTTGCACTGCTTCAGTTGCCCAGACCTACTGTTGCAGGTAAACTGAGCATCTGCAGTAAATTTTGGTAATTTACAGAAGTAGTTTACAATTTTTTTTCTACCATTTTTAATTCTCTGGTATTTTATTCTTGTAGAAATTTACGATCATAATTTACCACTTTTGTATTTCATATGTAAATAATTAAACTATGCATAATTACGAATTAATTAATTAATTAATTAAACTCATTAGAATTTCAAAAAATAAAATAGACGTAATATAAACTGATTTGTAAATAAAAATGTAGAGTTAAAGAAAGCATTAAACTAACTACTACATTCTACATATAAACTACACAAATAATTAGCATCTATACCAGGGCTGTGTGGTACTCGAGTACAAGTACTTAGACACTGTACTCTGAGAACTTTTGGCAAACTCGGTACTCAGTCCACGAGTAAATTTATTTTAATGTACTTGTATTTGACTCATTTTAGAACTTAGATATGCACTTGACTACATTTTCAAGTACTCGAGTACATTTGACTATGCAGTAAGTATATTTATATGGGAGTTCGAACCTGTACGAGATAAATGATTAAAGCTATTCACTGCATGAGAAAAGTGTTAGTTTTTTTGCATTAGCTGTGGTGACTAGATAGTGAATAAATCCCAGAAAGTAAAGAAAACCATTAGGTAAGTACACCTTGTTAGTATTCACTAGTGTTCACACGTATTTGTAACCAGTTGTAGTATTCCTTAAGAATTGTTATGTACTCAGGAGTATTCATGCAATGATAGTCTTCTATGTCTATATTTTTAAGTGTTTATATTTCTTCGGGGACGCAGCCTTGTTGATAAATAAAAACTTCACTTTTTCAAGCTTCGGCAATTTTTTTATTACCTTTTTCAGGAACTACAAAAACACTGTTAGATTAAACATCACTAAATATTGAAGATTTACAAAGAATAAATAAATGTGAAGGCACGCAACTGGGACTCGAACCCAGGTTTCCCACTTTCCGGGCAGGCGTTCTAACCTACTTTTAAACTGATAAAAGCTAATAATTTTAAGCATGTTATGTACTTGAGTATTTCAAACTAAAGTAATCAAGGTGCATTACTTGACAAACTGTGACATATGTCTTAATATAGTCACCGTACGCTATTCAACTATTTAAGCCAAAAGCTCAGATCGTATTTGGCATGTGTTCATTGTATTATCATATTTTATCAAGAGTGGGAAAGTGAGCACATGTCGTAGACTGATAATATTATGTATTGGACCCCACGCTGCTGGCATAAATCTTGTTTTGCTCAGGTTGGTTCTAATTTCTTTCCATTTTTATGAAGTTCTCAAGTGATCTGTCCAAATAATAAACAAAAATATTGAAAACTTACATACCTAAAAGTGGGGACTGTGTTTCACATCATAAATTAACCCTTTGCATCTTACTTTTTGGGATGAAGGTACAAAACCTGCCAACTATTTTAAATTTCCTTAATATTTTATGTTAAGAGTCCGACAAAGCAGGTTAAAAGTTACACCTGCGGGGTTGCGGGTCGGTGAGGTATCCGTTAAAAGGCAGAGCAAATTATCAGCTGTGTTGCAACACCGTCGTGCTAAACTGAACCAGCGAGCAAGCGGCTGCTGCTGACTGACACAAGATCAACACACATTCAAAGCCTGCTCTTTTGGTACATAGTAAATGTGACAACGGCTCTCTGAGTTTGCGCTTACTCGGTACAGTGCGGCAGCACATACTAAGGCATATTTTGAGTTTGTAGTGCTTTCGCTATGCTACGATTAAACCTTCATCCTAGTAAATTTAGCAACACGAACGCCTGCTTATGGTAGAAAAGGTATATTTTATGCCTCTATAGAAACAATTTTTCGAAAACTGCAAATCTTTTGGTGCTATGCACGCGTGAAGATGGTCAATTTCATGAGTGAACTGACATTTTCTAAGATAAAATTTTTACATTTTCTTTATATAGAAGCCTAAAATAAAGTGTCGTTTATAAACGAACTATCCAAAGTTCCCCATTTAGAAATGAGCGTAGTACTACGAAGTCAGTTTTAGGTTCATTTTAAAGGGGTTTGTCGGACTCTTAATAACTACATATGTATTATTGAAATTGAAAGAAAGGTACGTATAGGTTTTATAGTTTTTAGTTTATGAAATGATGTGAATTGTTGAGAATACTGTATTTGGGAGTTATGCTGGTTCATTCAGTTTTTCGGGGAAAAGTTGAAATTATTATTAACTGGACCAAATGTAGCTTTGGGACCCTGTATTAAACTGTATTTTTAAACTACGCTTTCATTACTTTTGTTGTTTTGACTTGTCATAAGAAAAAACAATTTAAAGTAAGTTAGAAATGAGACTCGTAAAAGAAAAAGTAAGCAAAACTAAAATTCAGTTCTTGAACTTACATTAATTCACTGTTGTTCAGTAAAATATACCGGTGAAGAACATCAAAAATTATGAACAAAAACAATCATGAAATTTTTTGACAAAAGTAGTAATAAGATTCAATCCTGGTGGGGTATTTGCTCGAGGAGTAGTTGTTCGAAAGGTCCAGTACCACTCATTGTAACTACTCTTATTGCACACATTATTTGTGGGAAGGTACTTGGTGTAGAAGTATATTTTGCCACAGTGCTGGACAAAGACCTCCACTAAACATTTCCATCTCATCCTGTCTTGAGTCGTTGCAACCTAATTTGTTGAATTTCTCTTGAAGGTCACTCATTCGTCAGATGAGTGGCCTTCGCCAGACCTTAGTCTGCATTCTATAACTTTTTCCTTCAGCTGCTGTCATTTTTCACTGCAACATGACGAGTTGACATTTGGCAATCCTTTTCTATTGTCTCCTGTTCTTCATATTCTTTATTTTTCTTTTTATTCTGTAGTGTTATTTTGAGCAGTGACCTTTCCATTTTATGTTATATTATTCAAAGCTTTCTTGTTGATGTTTTTGTAAGAGTTAATGTTTCTGTCGAGATTCCAGAAGATTACAAACGGAACGTCATAGTAGCTTTGCCAAAAAGGAAAGGCGCGGATAGGTGTGAAAATTTTAGAACGATCAATTTAACTTCCCACGCGTCAAAAATTTTAACTAAAATTGTGCAAAGAAGGATGGAGAAAAGGGCGGAAGAAATATTAGGAGAAGGTCAGTTCGGATTTAGTAAGTAAGTAAACGTTTATTGTCAAATCGCAACAGCGTATAGACAAAATTCAAAAACAAATGTAAGCATAGGTATATAAAAAAGTTGGCAGCTGAACAAAATACATTGAACCACCGTAATAATAGTAATAGAAAAAACAATAGAAACGGGAAAGAGAGCCTATATAGGATTTGGAATAAGCCTTCGACAATGTAAAATAGAGGATGTTCGAAAAAATTAGAAGCATTTGAAATGTGGTGCTGGGGACGCATGAAGAAGTTACAGTGGATAGTTAAGGTTAGCAACAGAGAGGTATTAGAAAGAGTTACCAACTTACTAATGAACCACTCGATGCCATCAAAAGGTTGTTACAACCAATTTACGGCACAGGGCAGAATGTAACTACTGATAACTGGTTTTCAGATGCGAAACTAGCAACTGATCTGAAGCAGAATAAAATTTAATTCGTCGGAACCGTAAAGAAAAATAGAAGATAGCTCCAAGCAGATCTACTGAATGCGAAGGGTCGATCTTCAAAATCGAGCATATTTGGTTTTGGAGAGTAAGTACTACGATTGTTTCATATGTGACAAGAAAAATCGAAATGTTGTAGTTATATCTACTCAGCACTTTGATGATTCTATAGATGAGGAATTAGAAGAAGCTGGCAAACATCAGGCGTCAGACAATTACTTATTATAATAAGACCAAATGTGGAGTTGACGTGGTAGACAAAGTTTGCTATGCTGAACATTGCGGGCATCAATGTGCAAGTGATTTCGGTCTGTAATGAACGAGAGAACATCTGACATTGGCTATTTCTTCAGAAGCTCGGTCATAAAACTGGCTCTACCACATCTACAAAGAAGTCTTCAGGCACAGGGACTTTAATTACTCTTATTGAAGCTCTAAAAAGGTTCAGATTACCCACAGAACATGACGAGGAAGCTTAACCTGCTGCTCCAAAAGAAAGTGTAACTCCCACAGCAAAGTGTTGTCGCTGCGCTTTGTGTTACATCATGGTTTACCAGGTTGACTAAATCTTTTTGCAAGAATTGTAAGTGTTGTGTCTGTGGCCAGCATACAACACCAGCCTGTACAGAGTGTTACCCTTGGCCCCAAGAATGGGAAGAAAGCTCAACCGTCGAAACAAGGAAATGGACATGTTTTTAGTTTTAAATATTAGAATTCCTTTAGTTTTTTATTTGTATTCATTTTTATTATATTTTCTGAAGGTTATCGTTTGATAATTTTCCCATCTTGTATCATAATATTATTTGTTACGATACTTTCTACCTTAAATATTACACGTTGGATGCACACAGTCACGATAGTTTCAAGTCAAAGTTAAATATGAATCATTATGAGACACTGCCACTGCATAAAAACAAAATCATGTTGCGATTGACAAGGTTAATTCTGTATGTAGTTAATTCTTTTGATTTCCCAGTCGAGTTTTTTAAACATAAGCTGCAAAGCAGCTGTGAATAATTTTGATGACAAAGTATCATTTTATCTTGTTCTGAGTTTGATGTGTCTTTTTGTATTTTTACAGTTGTTCCATGTTCGTAGATATTAGATATGATGTTAAAATCAATCTTACATCTGTGGGGGCCTACATATTGCACGTCTTGGTACTGTCGAATGCACTTTGGAAATTGACATTATAATACCTAGGTACTAAGAGTCTACTGTATTCAGCGATTTTCTTAATTAGGAATTTTCAAGCCCTGCAGATACAAATGAAATTTAGTCTCCAATCACAGTGTCACTATACAGGTCTATGTGTAGTTTGTAAAGATGATTAAGAAAGGCGATCTATTGTTATCTAGATTGGTTTTATCTCCTCGTGTTGTTTCACTTTGAAGGAATCTCCTGGCTGGACAAGTATAGCTTGAAAAGCTGTGAATTTTATTATTTTTATTAATGTTGGGGCATGTAGGCAGTGAAAATAATAACTTCAGATTTTTAAGTTTATTGTTTCAATTTGCTTATTTAAAGTAATGAGTAAAATCGGGCATATCAGTCAAGGAAAACTACACAGAGGCCTCCCCCATGAAAAATGTGAAACAGGCGCCGACCGGGATTCGAACCCAGATCTTTCGCTTTTCGGGCAACTGCTCTAACCAATTGATCAATCTGCACCCCGACACATCAAACGTGAGAAAGGCCCTAAATAGGTAGCGAAGGAAGATGAAAATAACAAATATGAATCTCATAATTAACCAACAACAACCTCACTTTAGATCTATTGCAGTAGTCACACTTATTTAAGTGCTTCGTAAAGACAATGACCCACGAAGGATAAATTGTCAGTCAATAAGAATTCAAGCCCAAGCAAAAATATACAATTATTAAATTTTAAATCGACTGCAATTGGTTACAGCAGTCACCCGGAAAGCCAAAGATCTGGGTTCGAATCCCGGTCGGCGCCTGTTTCACATTTTTCGTGGGGGAGGCGTCTGTGTAGTTTTCATTGACTGCTATGCCCGATTTGTACTCATTACTTTATATTTAATAATTGTAAATTTGCTTATTGACACTGCACCTTGTTCGCTTAATTTACTTATTTACTATTTACATTTTATCGGTTCTCTCTTCGTATTGAAAGTAAAATCACAAAAGCTGCTATTTTATTGAGATAAATTTTAACTAATATTTGCTTCCATTAAATATCTACTGCCATCTTGAACCTCCGGACGTTGTAGTCAATTTCCTCCCTTTCTTTGCAATGCATTTTGAAGTAGAATAGGGGAAGGGGGAACTTGTGGCTTTTTATGTAGTAGATAGATGCCAGAACCATTACACTTACATTGCATATTTAGTTAAAATCTAGGTTTAACACTGTTCTATCTCAGGTCCAGCTTACTTGATTTCTACGCTACTGGGAGATTTTGAACCTCTTCAGTTATAATAAAATATCCAAAATTATTTGTAGTAGTATTTTTACTCATCCAGTCAGCTGTACCTAAACCAAACAGACAAACATAATGTAATGTTTTTGTAATTTGACTATTTTGTGTCAAATAACTTGTCAAATATTGATTGAATTTTGAAATGTCAGTATTGTATTCCTGATCGTATGCCATAATGGAATATTTTACGCAGAAATCTGAAGATGATATGTATGGTGCAACAGCTGTGAGGGAGAGTTTAAATTAAATCATTTTCAGTGTTTTCCTAATATAATTTTCTTGATTAGCGAGGAGCAATTAAAGAAGAAAAAGAATATAAGCAGTATCTTGAGAAATGTAAATCTGAATTTTGGGATAGAATGAAAACAAGGTATAAAACAGAAGATGTCAGAATAGAAGATTTAAAGAGACTGCGTGTACTTGGTACAGGCTCATTTGGACATGTGGTATTTCTTAAACAAAAGTGACAAAACAGAATTATGAATCTTTTTAAGCTTTTAGCGCAACATAAAGTCACTGAGAAATATTACGCTCTAAAAGTTCTGGATAAAGCTGATATCGTACGGCGTAAACAAGTAGAGCATACTTTGTTCGAAAAGAATATTTCACTTGCAGTTAACTTCCCATTCGCTATTAATACATTATATACTGATAAGGATAATACTTACTTGTATTTTGTACTGCCGTACCTTAATGGTGGAGAATTGTTTCATTATTTGAAATCGTAAGTTGAAAGTTGATATTAGTGATTTAATGGTTACTTGTATTAATCATAATATGATCTGCCTTGAGAGAATAATCTCATTTACCCACTGCTGTTCAGCAGGCAGTAAAAAAGTGTATGGTGAGAAAATTACAAAACACCAATAGCGGCTTGTCAGGGATTGTAGGGTCGGCCGGGCCATACCAGGCAAAACATTTCAAAGTAATTAATATTTGAATCACATATTTCAGAAACCCCTTAAGTACATTGAACCTTACTTTCCAGAAAAGCCAAAAAAACTAATTTGCAACCAATTATTGTTTTTTATTGCAATTTTAGAAATGTTCTCCTTTATATATAAGGGTTCTATTCCGATTTGTATTAAGTTTTGGACAAGAAAAAAATTGTTGCTAATTTTATAAACAAACTTTGTTGCTGTACTTTCGGGGTTTCTGAATTACATGGTAAAATTCATTACGTCTAGTGGTAAAAATTAAGTAAAATTAGTTATGTATGACATTTTTATTCATGTAACATGTACATAAGACACAACTATTACATAAGAAATGAAAATCGACGCGAACTTGCTCCAACAACTACTCCCCGGGCAAATACCCCGACAGGCATTGAACTACAGAACCTGTCCTTGACGAGAGCGTGTACTGGACGGTAGCAAAACATCAGGAAACTCCCTGCTATTAACTAATGCAGGTATTAAGAATCCGACGTGCCCCTAGGGTACACAAACAAGTATGGAGCCCAATTATGACTTGAAAAAATTCGCAAGAAGAAAAGAAGTGTTTTCCTACCGTCCAGCACACGCTGTCGTCAAGGATTTGTTCTGTAGTTCAATGCCTAACTTTATTATCACAAAATAACGTTTATGTACAACTTAATTACTCGTACGGATGACGGTGTATGAACTAGTGGAATGTGCTAACTCGACAGTCTTAAGAGAATATGCTTATGCATGTTTACAAGTGTTGGCAAAATATAAATATGTAGTTGGTATTATCATTCAAAATATCATCATCATGAAGTTTTCAGTCCGAAGACTGGTTGGACGCATACCTCCATCTTTTCCTGTCCTGAGCTAACCTACGCATTTCCCCAAAAGTTGAACATCCTACATCCCTAACTATTTGAGAGCAGTTAGTCTAATCTGGGCCTACCCTTACCTCTTTTTATTCCTAAATAGCAGAAATCTGCGACTTCCTCTATCTTCTCGTTTCCAATTTGTATTTTAGTTTTACTCCTATGTTCACGCGCCCTACACACGAAAATTTTGGTTTTCTTTTTATTGATCTTCATACAGTAGCACTCTGTCAAAACCGCTTGCATTTCGTTCAGAGCCCTTCCTACTTCTTCTTTGCTGGATGCTAATACTGCTATACCATCTGCGAATCTGAACATATTAATGGTTTGGCCCTGTACATTAATTCCAGCAGCTATTCTGTCTTTGACAATATTAATCACATCTTCAATATATAAATTGAAAACTAGAGGCGATAGCGCACATCCCTGCCTCACTCCCTTTCGGATATCTACTTCTCTATGTTCCTGCTCAAATTCTATAACTGCCGTTTGCTCTTTGTATAGATTATGAATTATTCTTCTATCCCTAAATTCTATTCCTACATTTTTGAGCATTTTGAACATCTTCCATTTTACTTTGTCGAAGGCACTCTTTCCCTTTTTTATTGTTTTTTCAGGGATAATTGCAGCATGACGGATGCCATACTTTCCCTCATTACGTATGTCACAAATGCACTGGAAACACACAATAAGTGCGGTGCCAAGTTATGTGATCTGCAAAAGGCATTTGACTCTATGTCACATGCACTATTTACTCTTAAAATCGAACATTACGGCTTTAGAGGTACTGCTCTTAAACTACTTACCTCATATCTGAAAGACAGACAACAAGCTGTCTTCATGTGTGGTCGAATGAGCTCGCTGGGGAGGTTAAAGTCAGGCGTGCCACAAGGATCGCAGTTGGGACCGCTGTTGTTTATAATATACATGAACGATCTGCCCAATTCAATCAGTTGTCAGTCTATATTATATGCAGATGACACCACTATAACAGCAAGTGGATGCAATGTTCAAGAGGCTGCTTCAGCACTAGAAAACGGTTTTCAGGGTTTAAAAGAATGGTTTTCACAAAACAAATTAGTTTTAAATGAAAAGAAGTCCCATACTATAATCTTTGACACAGATCGTTGGGTGGAAGTTACTAGATCAGTTCGGTTCCTTGGTATGGAGGGATTATATTGACCGCTTGGTTTTGAGGTTGTCTAGGGCAGTGTATGCAATTAGGAGAATCATGCAGATAGCAGGTCATGATGCAACATTAACAGCATACTTTGCACTCTTTCATGCAGTTATGGCTTACTGTATAGAGGTATGGGGACATTCGCCACATATGAGGCTGGTGCTTGCTGTCCAGAAGAAAGTAATTAGAGTTATAGCTTGTGTGCCATATGGCACACACTGTAAGCCATATTTTATCAAATACAAAATTTTAACTGCACCAGCCTTCTATATCTTAAAAACGGTTCTGAGGGTGCATGGAGTTGCAGAAACCATTGGCCGCTCGGGTGATGGCCATACCTATGAAACAAGGGGTAGAAATGACCTGGCTATTTCTATAATCGATGTCCAGACCTGTGGAAGACCCTTCCCAAGGAAATTTTCAAACGGAAACTGAAAGAGGTGCTACTGTCCAACCTTCTGTACAATGTGAATTACTTTTTCGGAGTGGAAATCCCCCCATGATATGTATTTTTGATGTGTATTTCTTGTATTTTTTGACTGTTTTGTGTCTGTCGTCAATTTTGAGTGTCTGAATCTGGATTTTGTAGATCTCATTATGTAATGTGATGTACCTAATATATTGTATTGACTGAAATATGTACATATTCATAAATAAATTGAATTGAATTGAATATTATTACTCTTAAAGCTAGAATAGCCTCGCTCGTTCCCTTATTTCTTCTAAATGCGAACTGATCTTTTCCTAATATTTCTTCCGTCCTTTTCTCCATCCTTCTTTGCACAATTCTAGTTACAATTGATTGTTCTAAAATTTTCGCACCTATCCGCGCCTTTCCTTTTTGGCAAAGCTACTATAATGTTCCGTTTGTAATCTTCTGGAATCTCGTCTGTCTGGTATACTTATGAAGTTAACTAGTTTGAATAAACGATCTATTACCTCTTGACCCGCGCACTTTAAGATTTCTGCCTGCAAGTCATCTATACCTGGTTGCTGGTGCTTTATTGTTTCTTAAACTTTTTAGCACTAGCTCAAACTCATCTCATTATAGGACAGCCTACGTTTTTCCCTCTACACTGCTTTTCCTTTCTAATATATCTCCTACTTCTGTATACTGGGTGTTGAATACTTGGTTGCTACACCTGCAATGTTAAGTTCACCAAAGTTTCTAATTACATTTTTTCTGTTTGTTTCCTCTTTGATGTTTGCCTGATATTGCCTAGCGTTCACTGTCATACAATAATATTTTTTATTTCATGCATATGATCCTGGCTCAAGTTTAATCTAATGAGAAATTTTATGCCAAAACTGTCGTATGCGTGATTTTTTGTGCAAAAAGTGTCCGACCTTAATTTATAAATTCATTAAATTTGTTGAAATTATTTTGTCAAAGAATGAAGACGTTCACAGAACACGTAGCCAAGTTTTATGGTGCACAAATTTGTTTAGCCCTAGAATACCTTCATGCTTTAAATTTGGTTTACCGGGACCTCAAACCAGAGAACATTCTTCTTGATCATAGGGGATATGCAAAAATTATAGACTATGGATTTTGTAAGGTATAATTCTCAATGTTCTTGTACCTATTGATAATATTGCATTAACTTGCCTTTTTCATGACATGAAGTAGGTAGTCACGACACGCACCTATACATTTGTCGGAACACCAGAATATGTTGCTCCTGAAATAATTTGCGGCAAGGGATATGGTAAGGCAGTCGACTGGTGGTCCTACGGAGTATTACTTTATGAAATGTGCGCAGGCGCTTCACCATTTGTTGCCAAAGAACAAATACAAATTTTTGATAAAATTTGCACTGGCCGTTACCAGCCACCCAAACACTTCAGTCCTGAGTTAAGAGACATTATTAGGAACTTGCTGCAAATTGATTTATCACGAAGGTAAACATCTTTAGATTTCTTTGATATTCACTTTTTCAGAAGGTAATTCTACAAAATTGAATATTGTGTGAACCGAGAATATACAGGGTAGTAATTCAGAACAGGTACCTACGCCAAACTTTAGGGGAAAGTAGAGAAACTCAAAATAAGAAGAAAAGTTCCTATAAACAAGTACCCAGAAGTTACTACTAACAGAGATACAGGGTGGTTAACTTTCCTTAAAAATACAGGCGTCCCGCGACTCGATAGCCATAGCTTAAGGGTGTATTCCTATGTCCAAAAGTCAATATTAATAAAGCAATTCATTTTTCAAATAACTAAATCTTGGTAGGTCAAATATAATTTTGATTGATTGTAGCAACTGTTTCTTCTTTGATGTTTGTTGCATTATTTAATTGCAGCAATTATTTCTTCTTCGTTTGTTGCATTATTTGTGTTTCTTTAATGTTAATTTGATATGGCTACATTTTCCAATGATGAATATGCAGATATTCACAACATTTATGGATACTGTGACGGTAATATAAGGGCGGCAATGCGAGAATATCGGTGGAGGTTCCCTACCCGAAGAATGCCTCATCGGAATATGTTCAGCGATGTGCATCGGCATTTAAGGGAAACAGGTACTTTTCCTAAAGCTAGTGCAAGAACTTGCAGAAGAGGAAGTTATTCTTCATATGGTCGAAAACAATCACTCTACTAGCGTAAGAAGAATATCCAATCGTGTTGGTGTTGGCCGAATGAAAGTATGGAGAACATTACACAATTTTGGTTTGTATTCATATCATATTCAGTCTGTCCAAGCATTATAGCCTGCACATTATGCAGCGCGTGTTGACTTTTGTCATTGGTTGGTTGCACATGAACATCTTTGTGGACAAATTTTATTTTCCGAAGAAGTCACATTTACCAGAAATGGGATTACAAATACCCGAAACTTACATTCATGTGCACATGAAAATCGTTTTGAAACCACAGAAACGCCTTTCCAGCATCGCTTTTCGGTGAATATTTGGTGTGGTATTGTTAATGATATCTCATTGGGTTATTCGTATTTCAAGATCGTTTAACATCTGAGAATTTCCTACATTTTTTACAAACGACTTGCCAGGATTATTGAAAGAAGTTCCGCTTCAGAGAAGGCGAAACATGTGGTTTCAACTAGATGGTGCGTCTCCACATTTTGGTATAAATGTCACCAGACTTAACGCACCTCGATTTTTATCTTTGGGGACACATGAAGAGTTTGCTATATTCAGAAACATCTCAAACCAGAGAAGAATTAATTAATAAAATTATGCGAGCTGACATGGATACTCTTCAGAGAGCAACTGTATCAACTATAGAAAGGCAGCGGGAGGACATTTTGAACATTTACCATAATTAACTTTGATTTAAACATAGTTTTCCATTAATTTAATTAATAAACTTACTTATGTGATGTAAATCTATTCTGCTTATTAATCACTGATAATTTATTTACTATTCACTTTTAGACATATGTGCATCAGGTATTTTCGATTTGAAATTGCCTAAGGAATACACCCTTAAGCCCTGGTTTTTAAGAACTTTCCGCCGACACAATTGTGCCGACGAACTCCGTGGACGCACTGAGCTGTTGCACTTCGCTGAAATCAAACCTGCATATTTGTTTGTTGCTAAGTTACATCAAACAAAAAACTAAAAATTTTCTGCTGTTCAAACAGCGACAGAGTTTAAACAGAGCAAACGAGTTGCGGGACATCCTGTATAATGTATTTCTGTTTTTGAATCTCGGAAACCATGAAAGCTAATGAACTGAAATTTTTGGAGCGATTGTCATTTACAGACATCTATTGTTCCAAAAAGTTTTGCTTTTGTACTGCTTCCAGTGGCTTTGCTATATGTTAGGCGGTCTACTTATTTTATCTAAACTACATCGACGAAAAAAATTAACCCCTCACCAGAAATTTACCATAAGTTTGATATTCAATTTTTCCTGAACCATTTATCGGTTACGTATGCTCTTTCTTTTACATTGTAGAGTGCTTTGTGAGGAATGTTAATGTGGTACCTACTCACACCATATTGAAATACTTATGCTCCTTGATTGCCTTATGAAATTTAACCTATTATAACTTCCACCTTATTGATGCGTCTGACTTTCTTTTGGGAAGTAATTATTTGGGCGGTTGTTTTAATATCCAGGCAGTTTCATCGGGCAGTTAAAAATTCACGCGGGCGGTATTAAACTTTTTTGGCGGTAATTAACTTAATGTGGTAGTAGAACGTTGCCAGCAATATAAAAGAATTTGGTCGGTTATTTAATCTCACAACAGCAGTTCAAAACTTACTCGAGCGGCAGATTAAATAAATGTCCAGTGCAATTATTATTTGAGCTGTAAAATCATTGAATGGGCAGTATAATGTATTAATGGGCAGTTAGATAGAAAGTTCGCCAGTTCTCGACGTTTGGCAAAATTGAACGTCATTTTCATTGAAAAGAGTGGCACACTTCTGTTAAAAGGGGCGCAGCTTATGCGACAGTGCACCGTGGGCGGCCAATTGGAAGAGATTTGCCTATAAATATTAGGTCGTTTCGCTCATTACCTTATCACTGAGTTGCGAGTGCTTGGATCTATTACACTAGCATTGCACCGTTAAATTTATTCAACACACCCCTCCCCGTTTTCCCATAGAAATGTTTAAAATATTAATTTTGTTTCATCCCTCTGTGTCTTCTATTGCACCGTATTGCACCACGAAGCATTTTTGTAATGCTGCATCGAATAATGCATCATTTGGATGCTAACAACTGAGACTGACACTTTTGTATTAAAATGTGTCAGTCGTTAGCGTTTGTATTATTCTTTTCAAATATTATTCACATGAAAATGTGCACCTTTGAAAAGAATAATATTATAAAGGCTTACAATTGAACTTTTTGTCCAAAAATCTGTCAGGTTAAGGTCAAGCGAAGCGAGCGGAGCGTTATAAGTTTCAGCCGTTATCATTGAATAATTTTAATGGTGCAATAAATTTAATTTTTTCTTAATATCTACATTATTGTTATTGTTAATTTTTATTTCGCTGCCTAACTTAAATAAACATATGTATGTATCATTTAACAGGCCGATCATATTTTGTACTGCGTAAGTATTTATAGAACTACTTGTCCCACGATTTCTAACAGACCCATTCTGATTTCATGACTGCACACGCGTTACTGCCCCTTTATTCATTTTACTGCCCAATTGAATTTTCACGCATTCAAATATTTATTGAGCTACTCATTTGAAGAAATGTTACTCCTCGTTTCCACTTTTTTACTGCCCATATTTTACCACTCGATCTGTTATTGAACATACAATTTGTATTTTCACACTGACCAAAACTGTAATATAGTACCGCCCCTTTAAATAATAGCCCTTTCTTTTCCTGTTGTACCAATCTTCTCTTGCGAACAATGTTTTTGATGATTTCAAGAATTATTTATTTCATTTTCCAGGTGCATCTTCAGTCATCCAGGCATCAATTTCTTCTTTCTCTTGCAAATCCTTACAACACCCATCCCCTTTCACTTATTTGTTAAGAAGAAATGCATTTTCTTTTAAAATTGGCCCACTGATTGATGTTCCTCTTTGTCGTTGTTGTGAGAACCAAATCCACAGAGCTTTGTCTAAATCTTCCGATTTTGGCTTTTTCAGAGTTGGCGGAAATGCCAATGCTTTTTCTTTAAACCAACTTTTGTACAAAATGTCACTAGGTACACTTTTTCTATTTTATTCTGTTGTTTAAAGTTCTAAAAGCAACACCAAACTCATCTGCCAGCTCCTTTAGCGATTCACCATTGTCGAATCTAATTTTTTGATGATTACAAGAATTATTTATTTCATTTTCCAGGTGCATCTTCAGTCATCCAGGCATCAACTTCTTCTTTCTCTTGCAAATCCTTACAACACTCATCCCCGTTAATTTCTTTGTTAAGAAGAAATGCATTTTCTTATAAAATTGGCCCACTGATTGGTGTTCCTCTTTGTTGTTGTTGTGAGAACCAAATCCACAGAGCTTTTGTCTCAATCTTCGGTTTTTGAATTTTTCAGAGTTGGCGGAAATGTCAATTCCGCACAGAGGACAGTTCTCAAAAAGATCATATAATCCAATCGGATAACTGAGAGTTTGTTAAGCGGGAGTCTACTACATACACGGTGGAGTCAAATGAAATTATCTGCCAAATATCTATCTCTCTACGTTCCTGCTCAATTTCTATAACCATTTTTTGCCCCTCCATGAATTACTTTTTTGTTCTTACTTCTTATATTTCATCACTATATTTTTGGAAATCCTTTTTCCATTTTACATTGTCAACAGCCACCACTCATTCTCTTTTCTGTTATTTTCTCCATTGTTACCCATAAAGCTAGAATGGACTCGCATGTTCCCATATTTCGTCTAAACACGAATTTACCTTTTCCTAATACTTCTCCAACTTTCCATGCATGATTCTAGTTAAAATTTTGATGTCTAGGTATGGGAATTTAAAAAACGGAGCTTACGATATTAAATATCATAAATGGTATAAAAGCATGAATTGGAAAACTTTATTTGAACAAAAAATGGAGTCTCCGTTGAAACCAGAAGTTCATGGACCATCAGATACAAAACAGTATAAAGAATTCTCGAATTTTGACATGAGAGTGGCTGCTAATGAACAATTTGCTTTAGAATTCAGTCAGTTTTAAACATATGAAGTGGTACCGAAAAAATCTTGATCGCTTGTAACATTCACTTGTGAAAATCGGCATGCATGAGTAAGTAATAACTAATGCATAATAAATATCCTGATTTATGAACTAAATATAACTTACACGTGATTGTGTAACTCTTAACAGTTACTTAAGAATTTTCTGATACACCTATAAAGGCTCTACTGCTCAATTTTTCAACTTTATCTTTTAATTTAATTTTGCATGTGCAGCCTCTTTAATACAATTAATTTTTTTTTGGTACAACTTTGTTTTTATTTAAATAAGCCTTATGAAACTTTTTAATTTTTAATGTCTTGCAAAAGATTTGCTATGTAGTATGTACATATGTAAATGTTTTTAAAGAAGGAATAATTTTTTGATAGCGACAATTTTTCCATTTTATAATTTCATCATTATAATAATTATATATTCAAATTATAGTACCTATGTATAATAAATAATTAAAACAACGCTACTGCAATGCATTACTTATTTATTAATAATACATTAATTTCAAAAGTATAATTACACTAATTCACCAACAAAAAATTATAGAAACAAAATGAAAACATCCACAATAATCACCAAAAATTCGTTGAACGAAATGAACGATAACAAATTACAACTAAAAATTGAACATCTATTGTGGGTTAGGTTGAGGAGGGTAATTGTATGCATATTGTCCTTGAGGTGGAGGTCCTTGTGCAGCTGGCGGCCTAGGATATTGATATCCTTGAGGTTGTGATCCGTATTGTGGTTGTGGTGGGTATCCTGGTTGGGGAGGATAACCATAGCTGTTAGTAGGTGCTGCCGGAGGATACCCTTGATTTGGAGGTGGAGTGTATGCAGCATTGGATGGTTGCGAATTAGGTGGATAAGGAGGTTGGTATGGTTGCGAAGTAGGAGGTGGAGCAGAAGTAACTACAGTGTTTTGGGGTGGATTACTAGGGGGTGCTGAAAACGGAGGAGATTGAGCACTTGCAGGTCCATAGTTGGCAGGGCCAGGGCTGGGTTGGTTAGCATAAGCAGGGGTTGTTTGTGGTGGCTGACTTGCGGGAGGTGGTGGGTAGCTTTGTTGAGCAGGATAAGTTTGTTGTGGAGGATAATTCTGAGGTGGAGTAGGACTAGGGTAAGGGGCAGTATTAGGAGGAGCACCATAATTAGCCGGTGGATTTTGGGGTGGTCCTGCAGCAGGTGGGTAAGGTCCCCCCTGGGGCGGTGCAACAGCTGGAGGGGACGTTCCGTAACCCGGCTGGGGATAATTGTTGTGAGTTGTTGTTGCAGCAGGGGGTTGGCCGTAGTTGGCTTGAGTATTTGCTGGGTATACGGGTGGCTGATTTGGTGGATATTGACCTTGTTGAGGGTAAGTCCCTTGTGGGGGGTATTGGTTTGGATATTGCCCTTGTTGATAGCCACGTTGAGGATAGGGCTGTGGAGCACCAGGTCGCTGTGGACCTGGAGGTTGTCTGTAAGCAGGCTGTTGTTGATGGTTAAAGTTATTCATGTGTTGTTGCTCAGGGTTAGGTGGTTGTCCATGAGCAGGTGCTGCTGACTGGGGATTCTGCAACATCTAGAAATAGAGCACCAATCAGAACAAGAAAATATTATTTGTTATTAGTTAAAATGGTAGACTAGTGCCGTTCTGTATAAGCTATTAAAATATTATTTCAAACTGCTTTTTATTATATAAATACAGCAAATGGAAAAGTAAAAAATAAACATCCTATTAACTACATAAAAGTGGTTAGGATGCCTACAAAGCCATCTAACTCAGTACAACTAAGTGAGACTGATGTACAATAAATATCGATTACCTAACTGCACCATTCAACATTTATGCAATTTTTCTTTAACAATATAAATATGAATGTCTTCTTTGTATATACAGGGTGATCTATAACGAGTGTAACAAACTTTCGAGAGTAGATAGAATACCTTAAAATAATGCGAAAAGCCCTAATCAACGCATGTCCGAGAATGTCGAATAAGCGAGATACAGGTTGAAATTTCTTAAACAAATGTGTTTTTATTTAATATCTGGAAAACTACGAGAGCTATTCATTTGAAATTTGGAGTATAATAATTTATTTAAATTTTTTACTTTTCGTAATCTCACCATTAGCGTCACTATGAGGTTGGGAGATAGGGCTGCCAGATTTTCGAAAATAAAAAGCGGGAGGTTTGACAAACAAGATTTTATTAAAACTTAATGTCCCACTTTTTTTCTTTGCTCTATCATGTTCCTCGGTCCCACATTCTCGTAAACTTTGTTTGGATGTTTCACTTATTTCAGGCGCTTCAGATACACTGTAATCCTCTTCCTCTACATGTTGACCAACGCTTGAATAATTCATATATTTCCTAAAGTTTATATTAAAATTAAACTAACTAGGTATAAACCACAAGTATAAACTTTCCACGTTACGCATCCGCAGCCCGCGCTTTCCATTAAACAAATTCAAAATTTAACTACCAACATTCGATAATCGATAACCGATAATCCCACTTCAAGAAGACCCAGCATCAGCAGTAGAAGGACCGATTAGCGCGACCTCCCGGATGAGCGAGACGTATCGTTCGTATCGATATTATTTGACACTTGAATATTAATTCGACTATCAATATGAATGCGGGAGGTTCAAATGAAAATCGGGAGTTTGATGACTTAGTTTAAAAGGCGGGAGGGTCAATGAGAAATCGGGAGGCTCCCGCCTAAATCGGGATGTCTGGCAGCCCTATTGGGAGACCACATGTATTACTGAAATTATGTTATGTTACGCTACTGACTTATACAGATATGTTGCAAAATATCTGAATCTCTTATTTACAAGAAAAAATCTCTGATTTTTTTTTGTACAAAGCATAGTTTCAGAGATAAATAATTTTGTGTAACATGGTGATTAGTCCACGTTTTTAAAAACGAAATTGTCAGTCATCTTTCGTAACAACAGAGCGTTGTTAATATCGAAGTGGGGAGTAAATTCTCAAGAGAACAAAAAACAAAAAGTTGAAAATAGTAACGACAGAACCAGATATCACATTTTTTAGGAAAGTTCAACACCCTATCTCATTTAGCTGCTATTTTTGGACATGTTCATTAGGGATTTTCACAATATTTTTAAGTATTCTATCTACTCTCGAAGTTTATTACACTCGTTAGGTATAGATCACCTGGATATCTCTACTTACTGGTAATAAAGAATGCACATTCTGCGAAGCATCTGCTATGCTTGCAAGATATACCAAATTTCTGTGAAGAATTTGCTGGTAGTGCATTACTTCTTGTGCTTTCCCTTTACTCTGATGATCTTGAATTGTTTGAATGATATGACCATTTTCGTCTAGCAATTTTTGTATCTGCGCCGGATTTGGTGGTGGTCGAGCACCTCGTTGAGCAAAAGTAAGGGACATAATCGTCGTTGTAATTAGTTACCAATTTGAACTACACGCACGTTAATATACGAAATTCTACAACTACAACAATTTTCGCGCTTGACTTGGCTTGTCATTAAAATGTCAAAATCCCAAAATGTCGCACGACGGTTTGACGCGAAGATAAATGCAAACAACCACAGCAGCAGTAGCAGGCATGTAACAATCACCAGAGAAATTCGGGACATAAGTGCCTCCGTCATACGTCAGATTTTCATTCCAAACAAAACAAAAGCACGTGCCATTTGACGTTTATCGATATTATTTACAACGTCTTAAACTAGTTTTTGCAATATAATTATAGACGTTTTGCAGTGAAAACAGTTTATTTTCAATTTGTGTGTTGGGCTTACGTGGAAAAACTTGAAAACGACTATAATTATATTTCGGAGGTTAGGTTAAAACGTCAGAAAGCACGTGGCTTTGTTTGTTTGGAATGAAAATCTGACGTTTGTGACGCGCCACTTAGGTCCCTAATTTTGATCAAAGTTTATTTTCGTCACGTTGCCCAATCGTCGTTTTGTCTTTCGTTTCGATTTTTGACGTATGACGTTCCATTTGACAGACAAAAGACAGCAAGGTGCAAGAAACACAAAATACTGTGTCAGGTTCCAGTTGGGGGTACACCTCTTAATAAATAAGAAATAACACAATAATCATGAAAATAAGAAGATACAAGAAAGTTAATCGTTTTATAAGTTTTTACGTAAATAATTTTGGTTTTCGGGAGCCTTATCAGATGTTAGTGGATGGCACATTTTGCTTTGCTGCATTAAATGTAAGTTGCATTCTTCTTTAAAGCTGCGGTTTCCTAGAAAAGCAGTGCTATCATAAAGTGGCCCCCGTATATCGTTGCAGAGCGGCCAGAATAATTGGACTGCCATAGATGTGGGTTCAGGCGTATAGTTAGAAAATTTAGCGCAGCTGTTATTCAGTTTAGACTTCGGTTTAGACGTTCATTTGTAGGTAGGTTGGCACGTCAAAATTGTTTCTGTAAAAATATTTCATAATCTGTAAATAAGCTTATGGCAAGTTTATTACTACCAGAACACATTTTATGACAATAAATTATAAATAACTGTAATCAATTACTTTACTGTGTGGTACTCAAATACAACAACTAACAAATATGTGATTAATGCTACTGCGCCTGAGTGAGAAATTGAAATAAAAATCACTGTTACGTCAAAATCCATCGTAAAAAATGTTGATGAATTGTTTATCCGTCGTACTGCCGCCGTTTCATGATGGTACTGTATTATTACGTTGCGGTGATCAGTACTGCTTCCTAGGAAGCCATGTGATTATTACGCGTGGAAACGCTACATGATGGTACCACTTTTCTAGGAAACCGTAGCTTAAGCAATATTACATTTCCGGTATTTGTATCAGCACACTCCTACTTAACTGTAACAATGTTGTATTACTAAAATTAGTACCACTTAGACAGAACATTATGAGCGTTTTTTTACTTTATATGACTATGATCTGAGTGCACTGAATAGAAATAACGATGTAGTTTATTTTGCTTTTTTAACTCAAATTAAGTTTCTCACTGAAATCACAATAGGGGTAAAAGTAAAGTAAGTTTGTTTATAAACAAAAAATACCGTTGTAGTACGCAGGCGTTATATATTATTTTCGTTGATTAACACGAGATGTGACTGGCGTTTATGGTTAAAAATATTAGAAATTATTTTCCTTTGTCTTTGAACATTTAGGTAAATATAAATTAAATGTGCCTACACTGTCAAAAAGTGCCTGTAAAGATTTAAGTATATGTTGCATCCCTAATTTATTTGCTTCAAAAATTTACCATGGAACCAATGCAATAAAAAATCTCGAGTTGATCGGGATATGATACAGTGGTCAGTGTCACTGCTGCCAGATGGTTTTAAATTGTGGGCTTATGTGGGACCATCACACTTAAATAGTGGTAGTAATTTTTATACGTACCGTTGCTGCAGTCGTAGGACAAAGTTTCGTTATTATTAATGATTGTAAATTAGAACCAGGTTAACATATCTGAGATAATACCTCGGTATCTACAAGGAGAGTTGAAGTTATTAACCACACAATGCGTCCTTATAGAGATGGAAAACTTGGGCACAAAACTGTTTGGTGCTTTGTTGATTTTGAAAAAGTTTACCGTTCATAAATGCGGTCATGAAGGGAAACCAATTCCTGGAGCAGATTGTCTGTTATCAATGATCAAAGACAACAATTTAAAACATTATATTATAGCTACTCAGGATTTGGAACTTCAGAAGAAAATTAGAAAGATTCCAGTTATTCCGTTATTATATTTGCATCAAAAGGCACCAGTATTAGAACGACCATCAGAATTATCTATTGCTCTATCAGAAAAAAAAGTTGGATTGACTGAACTAGAAAAAATTAAGATAAACGAATTGAAGAAAGAGAGTGGATTGGATAAGCAAAATAAAAAAGAAATACACAGGAAGAAGAAAAGGAAAGGACCTAATCCATTGTCTCGTTTGAAAAAGAAGAAGACTCCAGCAACACATTTAGGGGTGAGAAAAGTTAAAGAGGTGATGAAAGAAAAGAAAGGACGAAAAGTTCGAATTCCTAAACATGTAAAGGAACACTTGTTTGAAAAAGTGAATAATAAATAATTGTTACATATATTTTTTTTATTTCTATGTAGGAATCACTTTTTTACACTGTGAATTGCACAGACGGTAAATTTACCATATAAATATTTATGATGCTTAAAACTACGACAGATAGACCCGTTAATAAATTATTATTCTAAATCTATCTACAATACACATTATTTCTTATATTTTCTTATACAACATTGGAAAGCAAAACTAAAGTTTAACTTAAATCACAAAACAGTGTGGCACACTTGCAGTTTTTAAACTTAAAAGTATTGTGCTTCGTAAGTAGAAACGAATAAACAAAAATACGAAGAAATTAAACTTATTTCACAGTCTTTGAGTGTATTGTCAGTAATTTAAATAAGAAATAAATTTTGATTATAAAGCTAAATATTTACTTTATAACTTATGAGCACCTTCAATTAATTTTCTAAGTCTAACTTTTATTTAAAGCTTATTTTTTACATTTCGTTAAAATTCGTATAACCATTCAGCTTGCTTGGTGTTGACGAGGTTATGTTTGGTTGTTTGAAGAAATTTTGAAACTAAATTTTAAACATCCGACTGATATGTAAAAATGCACATTTCAGCAATTCATAATATGTGTTGTATAAAGTTTAAATGCGTACATACAATCAGCGTTTTATACAGTTTACTTTATTACAACGCATTGATGGAAATGAATAAATTTTAATAATACGTTTGATTTTGTACTTCACCTAAATGATTGTGGAAACACCAAATTTTCTTTTTGAATCTTAGTTTGATTTTATAAACCTTATTTATGTATTTAGCCAAAATATTAAGTAGGAACTATGGCGAATTAGGAATAAAAAATACTGAATTGCTTAAATATGCATTGAAATAAAAACCTTACTCAGATAATCAAATACATATTTCAGATTATACATATCCTATGTACATTTTGATCACATTTAACTTGGATTATATTTGCAATGTACATTTTTATACTTCAGAGTCTTCTCGCACCCTACAGTATTTATCGCTCATGATGTTTAATATCTGCTCAAACTTCATATGCCTTTCACAACTTGCAGCCAAAGCGCCCCTGCTGCCCCACAAAAATTTCAATAAAAATTCAGACTTAAACATATCTAAGGTAAGTTCTTCCATTCTCGCTTCTTCTAATACTATTTCAGCATTCCTTTGGTATGTTTCGTTCATATTCAAGAATTTCCTCGAATGTTCCAAATGAGCAAGCAAAGTGCTAAGGCCAAAGTCTTGTTTGTTAAGTTCCCAAGGTCCCAGGCAAACTGACGATAACGTATTTTGTTCGTTTGGTGTTAAAAAATCTTCTAAATTCCTTTCCAAAAGCAAAAGTAATGGAATTAGATGTGGAATAGTTGTATTTGGTGCCTGAGGATTTGAGCAACTGTTCATACTTTTAAGAGTTGGCCGGAGTTTTGCTTCAAAATTAAATGCAGAATCAGTATATTTTTGTCGTAACATGTGCCACGTTGTATCTAATTTCTCTATCTGTAATAATCAATGATAATAAATTAATGTTCTTCAAAGGTAAGTGTATCTTTTATACCGTACCTGAGGAAGACATAGACCTAACATTATTCCACAAAATCCAAATAAATTTCCTAAGGCCATTTTTGTATCTATTGCTACTTCTATCCATTTATTAAGTGTATCAGCCCTTTCTGATTCGTCTTGGCAAGTGAGTATTGTTACAGCTACTAATAGTTTTAGACATTCAGTTCTGAAACAAGAGAGAAATAAAATTACTTTTAAGGATTTTTTTTATATGTAGGTATAAGGCATTATGAGATAAAGAAGTATGAAAAGAACCAATGTAATATAGGGCCAAAAATATGGCAAAAGTAAAAATTACGAACATTGAAACATGCAGTAATAGGACAAATTAGAAAACGATCTTAAAAATTATTTTTGCTTATACAGGCACCTAACCTCGTTTCTTAAGGGCGGCGCATTCCAGAGTGAGAGGCATAAGTCTCTAATCTATGGTGAGAGGCACGCTTCCTAAGAGACAAATGCAAGCATGCCGAGACATGCTGCCATCTGTCCCTAAAGTTATGCACGTTTTGCTATTAGTGGCATTGACACGTGATTCGAATTACAGATACCGTTGTTACCGTGTGCGATTTCATGTTTTGGAATGTGCAATTCTCAAGGTGGAAGTGGGACGCGGCGGGTACTGTCTGCAGCTGCCGCGGAATAATTTCGGAGGAAAATTTATATTTGTCTAAAGACGTTCGTAAGACAGGGTCGGCTGAAGGGGGCTGGCAAGATTTAGGGGTGGCCAGTTAAAATCAACCCTGGAAAACTTATTGTTTACTTTAACACGTTTATTTATAAGAGGTATTTCTTTTTATTATGTCACTTTTTGACAAAATGCGGCGCAATTAAATATAAGTAGTAGATCCAGACAACTTCTGTTCGTAAAATTTTGAGGAAACAATAAATAATACTTAATTCATTCATAATAACAGGTTAAAAATTATCACAGTTCTGTAAACCAAGGGCCGGGAAAATCATAATTTTGCCAGAGGGGCAAAATAGCTAGGGCCGGTCCTATGATATGAGATGAACGTGCCCGCGTTCTGCTAGCCCGCCAGCTCGCACTTCGTTTTTGCACGTAGTCTAGTCTGGAGTCATTCCATTACTTGCAGTACTATTTGTTCAATTTTGCATTAAAAATTGCTTTGTCAAGACGGGCACTTTCATCGCGTTAGTCGTGTTGATTGCGAAGTTATTTAGTGGTCATATTTCATTTCTGAGTCACTGGCAATAATTTGTTCAATTTTGCATTAAAAAATTGTCTTTTTCAAGACAGAAAGTGGTTTTTATTGCGCTTCAGAAAGGTAAATGTTCAAAGATTTATGTTTTAAAAGTTGTTATATATATAATTTCGTTTTAGCCTGAAAATGGGGAAATCTAAGAAAACTTTCTTATCCAAACCAAGAAAAAAGACTGCGAGCTAAGAACATTAGTAAGTCTATGTTATGTATGTATCGACACAGAGTTGCAGAACATTTTGCCAATGAAATACTTGAGGAACTGTTAGAACGAGTAGAATATTCGAAGACTTCTAGTCAGATTTGCAGAGCCATTCTTGATGATGTTCTTAATGATGTATTGTCATACTGGCATGAGCCCAATATTTTGGACCCAACTACATCAACATCAACAAATAATTATGACTTCACTTGGGGTTCTTTACAGGAATATGAAGAGTAAGTATCCAGGCCACTGCCGTTGTCAATGTCCTCGATTTTTAAAATTTTAAAATTGGTTTTGTAAAATATTGACATTTTCTAATTTATCATTAGAAATAAATCTTTACTGAATGCAACACTAATAGCTTAAATTTCATTTTGTAGAGTATCTGCCTACAGTTTGGAAATTGAAACTGAAAAACGTCAACCTAAAATAAGCGGATATCGTGTCGTAGAAATTGATTATTTCTTAGAAAGGGCTTTAAATCTCCAAAATGACCATAACAAAAAATGTACTGGTGGCCGATTGGAACTTACTGAGGAAAAACGATCTGGCTTAGTCAGTACTTTTGTGTTTAAATGCAGTTCATGCGATAAGGATGTATCTTTTCCATCTGAGAAACCTAAACAACAAGCTGTGGTCAATGAAGCTGCTGTATGGGGCACCGTTGCAACTGGTAGTACATATGCACATCTAACGGAACTCCTAAGTGTCATGGATATTCCACCAATGAATAGCAAAATGTTTTTTGAAATCCAGAGGTCATTGGGAGTGGTAATTTCTAAAAAGGTAATGATACGGAGGTTTTGTAGCTGTGGTGTTTGTAGGTTTGGAAGGAATCGTTGTGGGAGGAGATGGATAATGCAGGAAAAGATGAACGTAAATTGGCTGAAGAGAATGGTGACTTTGATAGCGATGGAATTCCATTTATTACTGTCCTTTTAGATGGTGGATGGTCGAAGAGAAGTTACGGTCATACTTATAATGCTGCTTCAGGCGTTGTACGTAATTATCAGTTTTCCATTATAACTTTACTTATTTCATGTTTCTTTTAGGCTGTCATAATTGGACGAAGAACAGGAAAATTACTTTTTATAGGCGTTCGAAATAAATACTGCTCGATTTGTGCTAGAGCTGAGAGCAAATGTATAAGTCCAGATGAACATGTGTGTTTTAAAAATTGGGAAGGTGCCTCAACATCAATGGAGGCAGACATTATTCTCGAGGGCTTTAAATGCAGCATTTCAATGCATGGAGTTCGATATAAGAAATTCATTGCAGACGGTGATTCAACAGTCTTTGCTAAAATAAAAGAAAATGTAGAGTACGGCTCCCAGGTAAAAATAAAAAATACATCTAGATTTGTGAATTTTTAATCCCTTGAGGTATCAAAAGTAATGAAAGTATTGAAATATTCAAAGTATCGAAGGTATTGAAGTATTGAAAGTATTGAAGTACCACTAGTGGTTGGGGTAAAATCTGCATTTCAAACAAAATATGTAGTTCAATACGTTTCATACATCGATACTTTCGGTACTTCCAAGCTTTTGATACCCCAATATTAGATCTTATGATACTTCTGATACTTGGAATATATCGATACCTCGATATTTCTGATACCCCGATACTTTCAATACTTTTTAGAAGTATCGATACCTAATTTATGGTATCGCCCAATCCTAATCTGTAAATGGACAAAAAATTATATAATAATAATAATTTTAAGGTATGTAAGATTGAATGCACAAACCACTGCATTAAAAATTATGGAAAACATCTGCATGATATTAAGAAAAACACAAAAACCATTGCCTTGTCAGTCCGAAAAATGATATCAAAATCGAAGATCGAAGATCTCACAAAATTTGCACAAAAGTGCATTTATGCGAATGCACATGGTGACATTGGCTGCCTAAAGGAAGATATTCGTAATTCTGTTGCTCATGTTTATGGCTGTCACACACACTGCAAAGCATATCTATGTGATAAAGTAGGTGATGTATCACAGAATGAAATGGACAATTTAAAAAAATCAGGAGCTGATCATCATATATATTCAGCACTAAATCTTCTGCTCGCAAAAGTTCATTTACTGATCGATAATGAGACTAACAACCGCGCAGAATTATTTATGAGCCTCCTTGCTCGATTTAATATGGGCAAACGACTTAATTTAATCCAGCGCAACAGTTTTCAAACTAGAGCATATTTAAGTGGTTTACGATATAACAAAGGTGTATCATGGCATAGAGATTCGTGGAAGAAACACTTTTTAGTAAGTCCAGGTATAAATTTGAAGAAATATATAGATTCCCAACAAGCATCGTTGAAAAGAAAGCGCAACGTACAATCACGAGCTAGAAAACGCTTTAAAAAGACAACCACTGCAAAAAAAGTTCATGCGCCTGATTATGGTCCAGACATAGCCCGCATCGATATTTCGGAGGATGATTTACATAAAGAAATCGACAATTTGCTACAAAGACTACAGGTCTGAAATCCATAATTAAGATGACAATTACTTATAATTGTGATTTTATTTTGTAGGTATCTTCTGAAGAACAAGCTGTTATTGCACAGAATACTGTAGGCCAGTTTGATAATCAGCTCTACTTGACACAAAGAATGAATCGGCTCACTGCATCCAATTTTGGCGAAGTTGTGAAAAGACGGCAAAAAACACCATGCGATGCCCTTGTGAAGAGAATTTTAAGCGCACAAAATGTAACATCACCTGCCATGGAATTTGGAAAAAGAAACGAGCTAGTTGCTATAAGAAAATTTGAAGAAAAGTATGGTTTAAAAGTTCAACCATCTGGTATCTATATTTCTACGACGCATGGGTGGTTAGCAGCATCTCCAGATGGTACTTTGCAATATGATTTGAAAGGAACAATTAATTTATTTTATTTTATAGGAATTATAAACGACCAAGATATTGTTGAAGTAAAGTGCTTGTTTAAAATAGCCACATCAAATACATCACTACATCATTCGGTTCAAGAAGGGAAAGTGGCATGTTTAACCATGG
This sequence comes from Xestobium rufovillosum, assembly GCA_963966045.1. Classification (NCBI taxonomy): domain Eukaryota; kingdom Metazoa; phylum Arthropoda; class Insecta; order Coleoptera; family Ptinidae; genus Xestobium; species Xestobium rufovillosum. The sequence continues at coordinate 17,716,825 of OZ014499.1, read as the reverse complement.
ACAAATTTGGTTGTTTACATTTGAAAAAAACTCACAATTACTTCTATCAAGTATAGTTTTTATGCAAGTTGCATCGTTAAAGAAACCTTTAATTCTACAATTAATTTTTAGATTCAAGGCCAACTCGAAATAACCAACAGATCAAGGTGTTTTTTGGTTATTTATTCTGGTGACAACAATGAGTTGTTTGTAGAAGAAGTGGAAAGGGATAAGCAAATGTGGACAAAAGAGATATTGCCCAAGTTAAAAAGTTTCTATTTAGAATGCGTGGCTCCGGAAATAATACTGAACCATAGGAGTAGGGGTTTAAGATGTGAACGACATCCATTTCCACAGTGAAAAACTGGAGGGGCATTGTGTGAAGTAGTTACTTAAGTGGCCTATTCACGATCAAGCATGTTGTGCAACCTGACATTTTATACTGCTTTTTCCATGACCACCACTGCTAATTATCATTATTGTACAACCGAACACTTTATGCACGGTCACGGGTTGGTTACCGTAGCGAAGTATTCTTTTACAATGGCTGATTGATCAATAAACCTTGGGCTGATTGCTTGTTACTAAGGTTTTGTGACAGTACTGATCCTAGATTAGGGAGTATTGGTACTGATTTCACAACTTGCGATTTATTGTAGTTCATGACAGTGTAGTTGTCATTAAGTTTTATTTAGTGAGAAAGAGTGGTCGTCAAAAAAGTATAACAATTACGTACAAAAAATTAATTGCCTTTTGCATATAGCTCAATCTATAATTTTAAATACTGTGTAAAAATAATTAAAGATTTCAAATCTCACAGTTTTACCTACTGGAACATGATAATTCTGAATTTCTTAGTGCGCGGATGGGCAAAAACTGCACAGGATGTTTTTTATCCCATAACTAAATGAATATTATTTTACTTCCTGTGACAATAAACAGTACATTTTATGCAATAATGACTGAAGAAAAATTGCTGACACGATAGTTATTACGCTTTATTTTCCAGATCGGTATGTGTTATGGAACATTGTTTTAATTTATTTTCGAATCCTATTCTTATTTCGGAAGATTTTTATAAATTAGCCATTTTCGTCTATGTGGATGAAATAAAAGTTCACATGTATATTTCTAATCAGCTTCATTTTTGTTTGTTATGATAGATAGGTACGTACCAACAATTTTAATGCAGAATCGGTGATCATGGATAATAATTTATCTGTAACATACTTACTTGTACACTGTAGTCAAACAGTCTAAAAGCGAAATTATTATTTACAAAATGTGTATCAATTTTAAGTGAAACTGATACAATAAATTCAATAAACAATTCTCTAAACAAACCTCCTTTTTTACTTTTTTAGTAATAATGTAGGTACTTCTAAAACTTTCCACAGTATGCAACAATTGTTTGGCACATATTCTGTCTATTAAAATTGAATTTGCTTTTCGTTTACCTTTTCGGTTCAGTTTTTTGAATGCAGCACATAACCTTACAAATCTGTGGCAACAAATACGTCGCAGTGTAACATGGACATTCTACTTTGAGAGAAATCTAAACATAGAGCTTCTCAGAATGAGTACCACTGCCTAATAGCAACCTTAAACGTAGATTTTGAAAGCGATATCAATGTATGCAAACGAAGTGTCAATGTGCAATCAGCTGACACCACACACCAGGGAACACAAAATACTGACACCTGACAACTTTTTGTTTATTCATTTTTGTCAAGGCAGCCATGACAGTTACGTGCGCCATCTAATAAGCAGACGCTGAACTAAAATAAGCACGTCCTGAATACAAATTAACAGGTTTCCTTATATACATCAACAACAGCTGTGTTGGAAAATGGAAGTACCGTGATTTGTGCATCAACTTCTAATTTCTAGTTTATCTGATCAGCCTGTTTATCAAATTGCTTTAACTTAGTCAAACTTTGAAGCTAATACATTAAATTACAACGTGTGCATGTGTTTTTTGTGCGAGTTTTTACACAACGGCTTTATTGACACTTCAAAACAACGTGAAACATGACCAATGTTTAAAAACAATAATAACAATAACCGTTTAGTTTATAGGCTGCAAAATATAGAGAAATTGTAGATTCAACTTTATACTTCAATTAATATATAAAACTTTTTTGTGTAGAAAGTGCCGCTTGGCCTGTAAACTAGAAATAGCAACGCCATGTTCATGTTGTTTTTAGCATAGGCAACATGCCCCCCATTTCTGCACGTGAAACATATTGCATTTTGGATTCCTTAAGGGTGCGGAATTTGAGCACTAAATGCGGGACATGTAGACACATTTTTATTCCAACACCATTCTGAAATTAAAGTGATAGGGCGTTAAATAAAAAAAAGATTTATCAATAAAGGGTCAACTTAGAGACTCACTACTTTTATAGTAATATTTTTCGTTCGCCTTAAATAAATCTCTCAAATTATTGAAAAATCCGTCATAAACTCCACACCTTTTTTACTATTTGTACACTTATTCATCGCAATTAAAAAGTAGGGTTGTCTAAGTTAAATATTCGTTATTCATTTTCGACCAAAAACGTCTTGATACGTTACTTGGTTGAACCGGCGTGTTGGAATAAAAATCATGTTGCAATTTCTCCATTTTGTTTCCATTTAGCCGAAATGCACAGTAAACTGAACATTTATTAGTAGTAGTAGTGTGGCAATTGCAACGCAGATGGCGCTGGCCCTTCAGTTTATTTTCTTATTTCTAAATAGTAAATAATAATTCAAAGATAGGACCGCCGACTAATCCTTTCAGATTTATTCGGTTGCCTCCAAAGCAAAAAACCTTGAAAATTCCAAGCTGCAGCTAAAGAGGTTGCAGCTGTGATAGAAACCAATCATAATAGATTGTGACTATAATTTGCACAACCCTAATCACACTTTTGGGCGATAGGTGGCAGCACTTTATAGACTAACAGCTGATAAATACTAGCCTTTCAATTTTGTTTTGAGACGAGATTAACCGTTGTATTTGCAAACTGAATTTAAAAAAATTTTTACTGTTAATTTGTTTATTGGTGGATTGTTAGGGTTATTTAATCGTGTACTACTAGTTGTTTAATTGTTGTTGCTTGTTGTTGTTTGTTTGTTGCTTGTTATTTCGCATTGTTAATTATGCATTTTATGTTCTCATATCACTTTTAATTGCAAATATTTTTTGTAAAATTAGTCATGGTAAATAAAATTGCGTTAATTCGAAATACGTTACAATATCTTGAACCACTAAGTCCATTTTATGAGAAGAACCGCAGAATCTGGCATTTTGCATAATGCCTAGGCGTTTTGCAAAATCAATGTTATTTTAATTTTTTCATTTACGTTACATACTTAGTTCATTGCTTAACATGTTCTAGACATTTCATTTCTGGTAATAAAACTTAATTTTAACTTTCCAAATAAAATATGAATAAATGTATGCCCTCCAATAACAAATGGGGAAGCCTGTCAAAATCAGCCATTCTAAAACAGTCTATGGCATGTTTATTTGGAATGAAAAACTCGCCCTACTCCAAGGTTACGACACTACTTTTCCGTGGAGAATCGCCTACTGACGTCTCGGCGTCCTGTTAATGGCGCTTATTTTTAAACGCACGATTTTGAGCAATTCATGTGGGTCACACTTCATACTAAAAATCCCATATACAAAAAAGGATCCGCATCTGACTGTTCTAGCTATCGACCGATCTCAGTTCTACCGATATTCTCTAAAGTTTTTGAGGAGGTTATACGCACCAGGATAATGGACTTTTTCAATAGGCACGGTTATTTTTTGTAAGCAGCAATTTGGCTTCCAGCACAACACTGGCACCAAGGATGCCATGCTCTCGTTGATTTCTCTCTTATACAGTGCATTGGAGCATAATGAAAAGTGTATCGCCAGGCTTTGTGATCTGACTAAGGCTTTTGATAGTGTATCACATGAGATCCTTCTTTCGAAGTTGGCTGGGTACGGGTTCAGAGGTCCCCCTTTGAAGTTGATGTCATCTTACTTGGAGGGACAGAGTCAATATGTGTTTTTAGACAGCCACACTGGTGACTTGACTGTTGTTACCATGGGTGTCCCACAGGGCTCGCTCCTGGGACCAGTTCTCTTCCTTATATATGTTAACGACCTGCCAGTCTCGTTGAGCTGTGAGATGATATCACGCTTGGTGCAAAGGGCTGCAGTATAGGAGAAGCCGAGGCTGTTTTAAATGAGGCTTTCACTGAGGCTTCCCATTGGTTCTCGGCAAATAATCTTCTGCTGAATAAAAATAAAACAACCACCATTAAATTCAGCACCGACGCGACCGTTGGAGCAGGCCAGATACTCCTGTGAGGTTTCTTGGAATTCTAATTGATTCAAGACTTTCATGGAGGGAGTATTTAACGTCATTATGCTTAAGACTTGCTAAGGCAACATTTGCCATACGAAGAATTCTGAGAGTGTCAGGTTTTCCTTCGGTTAAGACGGCGTATCACGCCCTTTTCCACTCAGTCATGAGTTATGGTATTGAGGTATGGGGTCACTCGCCTCATATTCGGGAGGTCCTTTTCGAGCAGAAGAAGGCAGTTCGAACTCTCGTAAATGTGTTGCAAACTACATCTTGCAAGCCTTATTTTCGATAGTTTAATATTTTGACTGCGCCTGCTACATATATTCTGAGCATCCTTCCGAATGTACATCAGAAGACTTCATTTGACCCGTTGCGGAGATAACTACAGTTATGAAACCAGTGGCAGAGATAACCTTCTTCCCGAGGGTAGGTTGAACATTTTTGACTTCTTCAAGACTGGGATAAGGCTGTACAACAGATGTCCAGCTGAATGGAAAGTGCTGAATTGCAGATGCTTCAAAAGTAAACTGAAGAATTACCTTCTCCAATTTCCACTCTACAGTGTGGATAATTTCATGTGTGATTGATTATTTGTTTATATGTACCATGTATTTTAAATCATGTTTTGTTTCTTTTGACCTAATGTGCACACATTGAAATAAAATTATTATTATTATTATTATTATATACAAATGGGTAAGTTTATTTTAGTTTCTGAATCCAAGAATAAACCAAAACTGGAGAACTACCCCATTAAAGGAGTCAGCATATTATTTCAAAACGTCACAATTAAAAAATTTTTAATTGATGTGTATCTGAACCTTTCTACTCAGAGTATCTTTTTCCTGTCAGGTTTAAAACTCCTACCACCAAAAACAGAAACATTAAATGTTTCTGAATCCAAGAATAAACCAAAACTGGAGAAGTACCCCATTAAAGGAGTCAGTTAGCATATTATTTCAAAACGTCACAATTAAAAAATTTTTAATTAAAACAAGGAGTCAGTTAGCATATTATTTCAAAACGTCACAATTAAAAAATTTTTAATTAAAACAATTAAAAAATTTTTAATTGTGACGTTTTGAAATAATATGCTAACTGACTCCTTTAATGGGGTAGTTCTCCAGTTTTGGTTTATTCTTGGATTCAGAAACATTTAATGTTTCTGTTTTTGGTGGTAGGAGTTTTAAACCTGACAGGAAAAAGATACTCTGAGTGGAAAGGTTCAGATACACATCATATTACATTATCTCAAAATGGTTCATTCAAGTTATATTTTTTAAATTTTTAGTTGGTATTTGCTTTTTGGTAGTCTGTGTAAGTAGGTTCATAATATGAATATTTTTCAAAAAACGTGATTTTTTAACTCGGCGTTATTGTGCAGAAAACATTGAATAAAATGTTTATTGAAGCTCTGTTTTGGCGTACCTAATTTAGGAAAATTCGTCTATACGTCGCGGTTGCATAAATGATTACATTTCCGGCGTCTCGTACCTACAATGAAAACTTCTGATTTCCGCTGCACAATGCCGTCGGCGAACATATAAGCCTCACCGTATCACATAGTAAAGTAGAGATCAGCACAAACTGTTTTTGGATTGAAAATTACCTGAATAATTATTTATTTAAAACTCTTCTTACCTTTCTATTAAATCTAATCGAAACTGATGCCCATGTGGGAGAGTGCATAGTTCAATACCACTGCCAAATTTTGTACTCTCTCGATCAGTCTGAAAAACTAAGTCAAAATCTACCCTAGTCAAATGATTCGCCAAAATTCTGGACCCAGATTCACTCAAAATCATTTTGATTCCTTTTAAGGCCTGTCCGTCCAACGGTTTGTTTTCGTTCGCAGGAAGCAATATCGTTTGGAAATTTTCTAAATCGAATCTACTATTAGTATCCACTTTGTACTGAGGCAAGTTCATCAATTTCTCCTCGGCTTCAGAATAATCGAAATCGAAATTCTTAAGGGTCGTAGAAGATTCGGAAGTGACTAGATTATATCGCGGATTTTTGATAATAACGCCCGAATTTCTATGGTTTGTTTCTATGGAATCCCCGGCTGCCGAGCTCAACGCTGAATCTCCGGAACCGTTTCCGGAATCCGATCCGGAAGCATGATAAGAAGTAATGCGCTGTAGACTTCCTTGAGGTAAGAATCCGCCACTGTCTTGACTTTGTTTGCAATCGTCGTAATCTTTCGAATCCGTACGCATTATGGAAGGTATGCGTGATGGTTTCGGTGGCGGGGAATCGCTGGAATGGCTGTTGTCATCGGAAGAGAAGAAACGTCTCTCTGCACAAGGAGATAGAGTGGGGTCGCTTGTTATCCTTTGTATCGCTTTTCCATTTCTTCCCAAAGTGTAAGAGCTTGGCGAAAGAGATAATTTTGTACAAGGACTTCTGGGTAAGGAATGCGTTGAGAACTTAGAAGTAGTATTTATAGTATCAGCTCCAGCAGAACGGGTCATTAACGGTGACTGTATCACACCATCAGCACTGTTACATTTTTCTTGGGATATTCTGTTAACTTCCGATGGTGTAAGCGAATGAGATCTTTGTTTTTTGGAGGGTAATCTGGGAACTCCTTCTTTGGATATACGCGTCGGGGAGCAGGAGTTTTTATAGGCTTGTAGTGGACTGTGGCGAAAAGGTGTGCTAGCGACCGGCGTTGTTGCTGGCGACGTAAGTCTACTTTGACTCATAGGAGCCGGGTACTTCGTTGCGTAAAATGACAAAGGGTACATTCGATTTTTAGGGAACTGAATCCTTGCCCTGGATACGGCAGTGATTGGTTTTCCAGATCCTACGTAAAATGTTATTAAATCAGGCACCGTATCAAAAGCGTCTCCCTCGAACTGGAACTGTACGCGTTCGTAAACCGTGTCTGGCTGAAGGATTATCTTCTTGATTACAAAGTGTAAGGCTTGCTGCTTTGTTCGACAGGTCAGGACGTAATTTCCTGGTTGTGAAGTACAATCGCGCACTAAAAATCCACCTTCTTCTTGCACTATGTCTTCGGCTCTCGCTCTTGGAATCGCACCGTGATACCATGCGTGAGATCGAAGGTCGCGACTGTCCAGTGAAAGTTCCCATTCTAAAGCCTTTTTTAGTGCTGTAGCGTCCAGCGAGGGGTCCACACAAGGCTCCTGGAAAAAAGGATTCAGTTTAAAATTCTGAATGATTTGCAACGTGTAAATGTGAATTAATAGTTTGATGGGTTCCCTTGAAATTACAAATTAGGCAATTTTTGAAAGAAATTTCGAAGACAGATTTTGTTTATAAATATCTCCTTTCTTTAAGTGAATATTCCGAATAATCTATGAATATAATAATAATAAACGATTTTATTTGGCATATAACGATTTAAAAATACCAAGATGCTGTCCAGTTGGTTGTTCTAGCACACTTAACAGCCTAAATTTACTAAAATTAATCAAATTAACATTGAAAATGAAACAGAATCTAATTTTCGATAATAAAATTAATGAAATAAACAGAGCAAGAGGCAAAAATGATCCAAGTTTAAGTATTAAAAAATTCAAGAGGATGACATAGAAAGAAGGGAGGAAAAGAAAGGATAGAACGAAAAAGATAAGGCCGAAAACACAAGCCTTACAACAAATTGATCTACTGGAGGAGTAACTCGCGATTTATAACTTTCCAAAATGTATAAACGTTGCAATTTCCGAGTAACGAGGTACATTGCTGTAAATTTTACTGTGCACGTAAAAGATATCTTCTACTACCTACTCAGATTGAATCAAGTTGACCATTGTTTGATGTGAGATATGTTCATACTTGCGAATTCCACCAATTAGCCCCTACGAATTTTGAACTAACTACCGTAAACAGCATCCCCATTTGAGAAATGAGGCATCACCACAATGTTCACAAAGGTAATAGTTTTAAGGAATTTTTTGTTAAATATATTTCCCTATTCCAGTATCTACCTTAGGTTTGAGAAGGATCTTTTGATGCTACACATGTAAGTCTTCAATTTGAAGTCATCAACAAACATCCACAGGTTATTAGCTTTCCCTAAACATTTTAATTTTATTATATTCTAATCAAACATATTGTTGGGCTTGGAACATCCTTAGATCTCTACGTACTTTCCTGCTCTACCAGCAGTAGTCTTATACGTATTGTATAAGTTCTTCAATATTGAATTTTTCGAATGTGCATGGAAAACCGTAGACCACTGGTTTCGTCTTTTTTGGGACCCATCAGTACGATGCTTTGCCCTACACCTACACCTACACACTCGAACCATGCAATATTGCTTGCTGTATATAGGTATACTTACACACTTAGTGCAAGTATTAACCGAATTATGCGACGGTAATGAGTGTTACTGTACCGTTCGAACAACTACTCCTCGGGCAAATACCCCGCCAGGCATTGAATTATAGAACTAAATACAGATTTTATGTACTACGAGATCTTATGCGGGATGCTACCCCAAACATATCGTTGGGCTTGGAACACCCTTAGATCTCTACGTACTTTCCTGCTCTACTAGCGTTAGTCTTATATATTTTAGAAGTTCTTCAATATTGTATGTTTCGAATGTGAAGAATTGAAGAATTTCTAACAATATTTAAAGAGTTCACAAAATATTTTGAGAACAGATTTGCTCGGGTTAATAATCAGATTATGCTGTGATATGTATCTACTGAGATCTAACTGATGTGCATACCCGCTTGTGTCGCCAGTTGTTCGAAAAGGATTATAGATCTGTGTGGCAATTGCAAAACAATGCACCCCAAAATGAGGTGTATATTAAAAGCAGAAGAGGATCGAAGACTGGATCCTGCGTAACCCCACAGTCCAGAGTTCTTTCCAGCGAGCAGCTCCCTTTCAGCTTGAATTTGTTTTCGGTATCTTCAGTAACTTTTGCAAAAAGATAGAGTTCTCAGAATAACCAACATACTCGTAAGAAAGAATGAATGATATAATATCTGATACAATCGAACGCCTTTTAGTAAGTACTAAAGCATCATTAATACATAATAGTTTCACGAAGGTAAGAATATACTCGTGTATTTCCATTGAAGAGCTGAAGTCCTTACTTAGTAGAACTGTAACATGTATCATGCTATCACGCAGAATTATAAATAATCTAACATATTTCCTTGTTTTTAATAATATTGGGGATCAACTGATTATATAGAACTTAAGTGCTTACAAAAGTTAATTCACGCACAAAACTACAAAATCCCCACAGTCAAGCCTGCCTCCTACGATAAGTAAGCGTTCATTGAGGTCGGCTGAAGACCTATTGTCATTTGCCCTGGAGTAGTGAGCACCCTCTCGAAGCTGAAGAGAAATCAAGATTGCTGCTATTCATATTCCCTCGTGTCCTTTTGTGTGACGGGACTTTCATTAGAAAACTTGGCGCTATTGTTTTGGAACAAATCATTCGTAAGTCTTTAGGGGTGAAAATGAGAAGGGAAAGAAAAGTCGGTAGTGGTACATTTTTTAAAACTCGAAAGAGAAATATAGCGGAAGTTTAGTCCCATGTTTTATTCATTAGGTACATTGGGAAATTGACGAGTTTACGTGTAACTGATTAGGGCAATAAGTTCTTGTCCGCGATGCTTAAATTTTGCAATTATTTTTTACTACTAAGCGAAATTTGTGTTAACTAATTTTAAATCCCCAGAAACAGTTGCGTCAAAAACAGATAATTTATTTCAAGCTTAATTATTATATTTGCAGCGCGTTTCAGAAGGAATGTTTTCTGTTCTTTTTTATGACGCCGAAGCGCGGACTCTATTGGAGCTGCATATTAAACATCTAGAAATGTTCGAATTTTGTAATTATAGCCTGTGTTATGCATTTCCATTCTTCGACCCATCTCATAACCAAAGATACAGCGTTTTGGTCTTGAATAAAAACAATGAAAAGCCGTAAAGGAAAGGGACAATTCGGCGGTAACAGAGGTCCATGTCCCCTCAGAATACCATGGCTTCGGAACTTCAGCTTGCGACAGTGAACTGGAATTATATTGCTTGAGTTGTTCAGAAGAACAGTAAATGTCATGTGAAAATAAAGGCGATCGACAATGCCTACTGGGGATGTGGTACAACCAGGACAAGAGAAAGAAGAAGATCGATTAAAAGACTCCAAAAAAGGCGCTGGACGATATTTTATTAAGACTACAGAACCCTTCGATCGTTCGTTGCGGTAAAATACGGAAGAGGTTTACATTAGTAAATGTATCAAGACTAAGAAAGGAATTTCATGTACACTTTGAAGTAAAATGCTTCACCAACCTACCCAAGATTAATCTTCCAATTGGGAAGACCCGCTTAATCGAATTTATATAACTTTTAGTACTGTAATATCAAGCACAAATAGAATATGTATCGCGTACCGCGTAAGAATGTTGATTATGCGCCGTGCTAAATGAAAAACATGCAACTAGAAAAGCAGCATAACCGGGAGGGCTAAAACGCGCGCTTTCTGTGACGTAGGAGGCCTATCCGTTGCGCCGTGGTATAACGCGTCTCCCTGGATAAAGTGAGGAGGAGTCGAAGAATGAGCGGGGGCTCAGGGTGCTAACGGATCGGTTTGCGCATGTGAAAATCCCTACCTAATCTGCAGGCCTCGTACGTCACAGCGTCATTCAAATATTGTGTTTCAAGTGTGATGCTTGTTTCGTATTTAATTATGACGAAAATAAGTCTCAAATATAAAATTAGAAAATTGCGGAATTTGTTTCGGATAGTAAACTATTCAATAGGATCATTTTAAAAATTTGGGGGTTTTCCTTATTTTTGACCGCAATATAAGAACTGAATCTGGATAACACGGAAAGTTACTCGGCCAATATTAACTAAGGAGTTCAGACACATGCGGTATTTTATTTTAATGACATCATTTTCAACAGCGCTTTTAAGACTGCAAATTTAATTTATTAATTCAATTATTATGTCACCTTGAATGTTATGCATTTAGATTATTGCCTGTTTTGCAGTTTTCACAGAATGTTATAGTAAATACTATACAATGTCGTACTCCATACACATACATAAGTCTTTAAGCGAGTCTCTTCCGAGTTTTTACATTAATAACGATTTCTGAGCATAACAGTTGTTTCTTCTTGTTAAACGTAACTGGGTCCTGCGCTATTCTTTGTTTTATATCTCTAATGCTCCTACCATCTAGAGTTATTTGACTTCCTAAATAGCAGAAATCTGCAACTTCCTCTATCTTCTCATTTGCTCATTTTCATAATTGCATTGGATATTGTTTGGCAGAAGCTGGAAACTTATTGAAAATCGCTATTGGAATAAATATTTCGTGTATTTTCTTTTATTTGAGTGGTCTTTATTATTTTACTTTTATTTATTTTGGGTAATTTCAACAAATTAATAGTTAATATTTTGGTATGACGCGTGAGAATTTCTAAATTATTTATTTGGAGACTGGATAACTGTACCCATACTTGACCTGGCGCAACGGTCAAATTAAATGAAATAGCAGCTAGCTGCCATGCACCTCCCACCATTATCGCGCTATCCTTACCCATATTGCCCATATACATGGTGGTTGTTTTATCAGCGGAAATGCGTTTTTCTCGTAAACGAGTAAAGTAAATTACTTTCTATAAGAAGTATTATATTTCTATTGCCTCTCAGTCAAAATTAGTAGGTATACAAACAAAGAATTCATAAACACGACGCTAAGATGCTGCGGCGCTTCAATTTTTTTCCACCAACATCACTTGAAAGGTCGTCTAATTTCGATTATTTTTTCTAAATTCTGTTTTTTAAAAAGTTATGATCTAATTTATATTTTTGAGATATTACTTTTATCTAGGTAATTTTGAGATAACTTTTTTAAATTGGAATTTTTTTGGAATATTATTTGAAAAGTTATGATCTACTTTAAATTTAAATTATCTCGATTATGCGTGGTTTTAATATTTTTAGCAGTATGTACACGTTATGTACATAGATAGTGGAATTGCTTTTACCAAGCTTACTTTCATTTCTATAGGATACATTTTCCTGTAGCTTTTTGTTAAAAAAGTGCGATATTTTAAGTGAGTGGAATATAGTAGAGGGCCATTTTAATTTTCAAAAAAAATTGGTTGTAGACAAAAATACGTGTTGAATAACTTGCGCGGATTGCAGTCTCTCCCATTTGCGACACTAGTGTATGCTCGTTGCTAGCCAGGGAAGAGAAGAATGAGCGCTGAGCGCGCTCCGCGCTGCCAGCCGCTTGGCTTTGAACCGCTGGCGCTCGGGCCTCAACGCGTCACGTGGTGTGGCAAATGCAGCATATGCTTGTCGTGAATTTTATCCCCTATACTAGGATACTAATAACATTTTCAATGTTAATAAATGAAGAAAAAAATTGAATTTGGAAAAGAGGCTGAATTAAAAACCTTTTCAGAGTAATGAAAGAGGTATGTTGCTGGAAAAGATGTTGAGGCGCTGCGATTTCGAGCGTCATCTTTATGAATTCTTTATTGACATTGAAAACATTACTAGTATTCTAGTATGGGTATCATATTCACCGAAAGATTGTGTTGCAGTAGCCATATACGTCACGCGTGACGCGTAAGAGTCGAGCGGTAGCGGTTAAAGTCGAGCGCCTTGCGGCGCGCTAGACTGCTCGGTCTGAGCGTCTCGCGTCGCAAATGTGAGAGAATGCCACAACAGCGCGGGAGTTGTATGAACACTTATTTAACACGCTATCGCGTATGCGGAAATATCCCAAATGCACAAGGGTTACAGTCTGCTTCGTCATTTTCAATGTCTCTCCCGGTTGCATCTTTGCGAAGGTTGTGAATTTTTGTATATTAATTATAAGCGACAGTCAGTAAGAATATAATTTCTCTTGCAGAATGTAATATTCTTTTTGGTCGTTTACGAAAGAAACGCATTTTCCCTGACAAAGCAATCACCCTGTACATAAGTAAATTAATAGTATTTTCCTAATCTATATTATGTAAGCTACATTGTTTTCCAACTTTATACAGGGGCACAGCACTGAAGAATTCCAGAAGGGCACAATCAGTGGCGTACGGTGTCTGTTTACATTTTGGAGCACAAAATATTTTGTTTCGAATTAATTTGTATTGCAGCTTCCATATTATTTGTTTCTTTAATTTAAGAATTCAGTTAGTTGGTCATACAGACATTTGGTTCCATTAAATATTACTACGAGGCATGCCTTCTCTTTTCTTGAAACTAGGTTTTATAGTTCTACTAATTTATCATTTACGTCGGCATATTACCTACATACTAATAGATAAAATTAACAAATAAATTTTGTAGCCCAAATTTACTTTGCTGCGGGATACTGGATTTAACCGGTAAAAATTTTCGTATGGAAATGAGGCGATAATTTTTTGGTTTATTAAATATTTAACATTTGTTACAGAATGTTGACAGTTGCTTTTTCGGCAACATAGCAAGTGCCTTATTTCACAAAAGTAGGTATTCGTAAAATTTCCCAAGAATATTGTAATTTAGCATAGTTAGAAAAATTGAAATAGTTAATGGTGGGAGTCCATGGAGGCCCATTAGTATTTTTACTGACAACGGTAGTTTAAATGTATGCAGTTTGAAAAAAAATAATTCACTTCCATTCTATGCAGTTATTGTAATAAAAATTGATTAAATTAATGAATTACTGATCAGGAGAATTATAGATCAACTGCATTTTTATAATATACAGTGAATAATTTATAAGGAAAAGTAATCCTAGTATTATAAGACATATCTAACATTATTAAAAATTCAAGAAAAAAGTACTTTGGCCATATTTGATTAGCACTTAGCGACTCCAAATATTGCAGATAGTAAGGTGCAAACAATATGAGCATAAATCTCGCTTAAATATTTTCTCAGTTTGAGTTACATTTCCTACCTATAACATGTCTAGCAATAGCGCTCTTAGTTTTTCTGATTATGGTAAGTAACGTTTATGCTATTATTTTCCGTTTGCTTATTTGATAGATTACTTTTTAAAATATACTCTGTGTGCACTTCATATTGTTTGCTTTGACTCAAATTGTTGAACATATTGTTTTTTAAGCTCAAGAAAAAATATTTATTTGCGGTCAGAGAAAACTCTCTTGGTGGAAAATATGTTACGTTGGTTGCGCCGAGTTTCTAGCGACAGCAACTTGGGTGTTCATCGCTTGCATGGGGTGTGTTGAAGGATTAGGAAATGGTACTGTAATTGGATTCCAAAAAACATTGATTAACGGTTTTGGAGTTATGACTGCAATTCATGTGAGTAATATATTATTAATTTTCAACTCCTGAGGATGCTGACGTTGTCAGCGAAACACGTGTCGAGTTTAATTACTGTGTCACCGTCTTTTGGCGTGTGGGGTTAACTTATTAAGAATTCATAGTGAATTTACGTCAAAGTTCTTGATCCAACAACTGTGTGTATGTATTTGCTTTTATAGCTGGAGGAATATAAGTTTATGATAATATATTCGAAATTTATCTTATTTTAAAATAAAAAGGGCTTAATTTGTTAAGATTTTTCTGTACATAAAAACAATAGAAGAGCATCTACATTTCTTTTAAATGCACTAATTGATTTTTCATATTTTACATTTTTAGAATTTTGGCCACATTTCTGGAGCTCATATCAACCCAATTACAACAGTATGTGCCTGCATTTTGAAAGCTACGCCCTACGTGCTGCTACCTGTGTATGTTATAATGCAACTGCTCGGGGCTGCCACTGGATACGGTATTTTAAAGGTAATGTACAATAAGCAGGGCAATTAATAATTCTACAACAATTAGATGAAGTACATAATAAATAAATTTAAATAATTGAATGCAGCAATTTTTATTACAATGCTGACATTGGCGGCGTCCTTATCTGTAGAGGTATGTGGAGGTGATAAACAAAATTTGGTGTCCTACATTAAAAAAAAAAACATAAAAGCACACAATTTAAATATAATCATGTTTTTGAATTATAGAGATATAAAGACAATCAGGTGTAACACTTACTTATTACAGTTGCTCTGCAACGCCTGTAAACTTTTTCAGGGCCGCAGCCAGATATTGATTCTAGGGAGGACCAAAGATTTTATTGAAACGGTAAACTTACCTCCATATACTTATATTTCCTGTGCTTAAAAATATAAATAGGTACAAATTTTTTATTGATATAAACAAAACGGTAACTAAAATAATTGCAACTTTCAATACACTAGAAAATTAGTGACGTAACTTTGGGGGTAGGTTAATCTGCATCCCAAATAAACAATCGTCGACGTACCCCTTACTTATGCCAGTTACAAAACATCATTTTTGCAAAATAAATATTGTGGTTTTCTCGCACAAACAACCCACAAATTGAAAATAAACTACACTGCCGGACAAAAAAAACAGGACACTCTCAGAATTACTATTTTAGTGAATAAAAAACAACGGATGGTCTGAAATGATATTTAACTATATTCTTTTCATCTTAACAATAAATAAAAAACAAGAAACAAAATGATCCGTCAACAAAAACCTAACAAAAGTATTTTTTAGAGATCAACTGTTACTTAAGAACTTGAAAAGACAAACAACAAAATATTAAAAGGAAAAGCACACTAGTAGAACCAAATTAATAATGGGTATTACCACCACGAACTCTTATTACTTCCCTTAAACATTGTGGCATGCCCTAAATGAGGCTATCAATAGATTCTTGGGGTATTTGTTCACATTCTTCTTGAAGCGCCATTTAATGTTTCTGGTAGGGGTCGGCGACGTCTAATCCTTTTCCCAAGCTGATCCCACATATGTTCATTGGGATTCAGGTCTGGACTATTGGCTGACCTGGGGAGACATCCAATACCAACCTCTTCACGGTACTCGGTAACAATTCTTGCTGTGTGTGGGTGGGCGTTGTCATCCATAAACACAAAATTGTCCGCTATAAATGGCATATATGGTGTGATATGGGGTTCCAGGCACTCAACAATGTATCGGTGTGCAGTCATTGTTCCATTCTAAATGAAAAGCAATTCTGTGTGAGCCCTCAGAGATATTCCGGCCCACACCGTAATGCTACCACCATTGAAACTGACCCTGGGAGATATACAACATCGACTGTAGTGCTCCCCTGGTCTTCGCCACACCTTTTCACGACCATCTGGTGACCTGACACTAAATCTTGACTCGTCCGAGAAGAGCACGTTCCTCCATTGATGTTCGTCCCAATTTACGTATTGCCGCGCAAATGCAAGTCATGCTCTGCGATGTTCTACGGTCTACAGGGGACCCGTAGCTGGCTTTCTTGAAGTCAAAACATATTCGTTTAGCCTTATCCGAACTGTTCTGGCTGAAACTGACACTCCTCGAACTTCGGCTAACCGTCCAGCAAGAATAGGTGATGGCAATGCTCGATCGGGCAGCGCAGCAACATGGAGAAAACGGACATCTTGATGGTTCGCAGTCCGTGGACGACCAGATCCGACCTTCTTTACAAACCCATGAGTTTCACGAAATCGCAAGAGTACATTTGACACTGTGTTGCGGGGTATATTCAGCACTTGAGCAATATACCGCACTCTTTGGCCATCGTGGCTTAAAGCAACAATTTGTGAACAAATTTCGGGGTGCATTGTATGGAAAATGTTAAAAGCTGACATTTACAAATGAAATTTCACCAAGAAACCAATAGAAAATAGAGAGTAGCCCAATAAGGTAAAAGATTTTGATGTTTCAATAAAGATGCATGAAGAGTCAAAATGCTGATTTGGCTGTTTAGGCTTACGAAAGGTGCAATATTCAGCTAAAACTTTCTTTTTCCTCACTAGTAGGGCAATTGTTAATTATTTGCGTAAGTTAAGTAACATAAAAATATTGTAGGGCCCCAAAATAAAAATAAAAACATGTGTCCGGTTTTTTTTGTCCGGCAGTGTATATACCTACACTGCAAAACTAGGTGTTTTTTTGCCCGACAGTGGTACGTGACAAGTTTGCTTATTTGGAACGAAAAATGAACTTGTGACGTCCATTATGCCGGCTACTGAATTTACCTAAAAGTGGACTATAGTCGATTATTGCGGATATTCTCTTCAAAAGCTACAACCACTAAGTCTGCCTCCATTGGTTTTCCACAGAAAACTAACCCGCAGTCACGATATCTGCCCATATTTCTCCCTCTGGCTCGACCATTTTTATTATTATTACCAAGTACAATTAACTCGAATATCGGCATCAAAACAGTCTTCACACAACCATGATGCGGGAACTTTCGTATTAAAGGAAAGGATCAGGAAAGTTGTTTCTAATAATGAAATAGGGAAAACAAAAATAAGAAAAAACCGGCCACAAGAAGTCAAGTGAAAAAATCCACAAATCTGCTACCAAGAAGTCAGAAGCTTGAATATGTCGATGCATTTACAGTAAAATTGACGATAATGAAATAAACATCAATCAATGGCAGCATACAAACAATAACAGTAAGAGAAAGTAATATGAGGAAAGCACAGATTAATGAAGAAATTACAAAAAATACTGATACGAAAACAAATTACATATATGGGGAACTAAATTTAATCCAAACGACGAGTTCATGGCAAATGCATATGAAAAGGTCAAAAATGGAATATAGTAAAATTAATTTAGAATTTTAGAACAAGACACTTCATAACTTAAGAAAAGCATGGGAAATAATAGAAGAAGCCATAAATAATACTAATAGATCTTATAATGACTTTTATAATAAATTCAAACGGAAGGAAGCAAACTGTGAAATCAGCCCAGGTTAAAGAAGAAGTAGCCGATTAGTTCAACATATTCTTCACACGTGTGGAACTGGGAACAGCGTAGAACCGAGGCAACAAAATTTACAACTCCCAGATAACACTAACAGAAGAATTCTAGCGTACTCCTGCAAGACGCTATAATAAAAAATCATACCACGAGCAAGAGACATGACCGAATAACTACCAAAATATAGCAATTTAAAAAAATGAAATACAGATTCTAATGATAATGCAAATCATCAAGTTGTAATAAAAGAACATTATACCCAGAGTTCTGGAAAATCGTTTGATTATTTATAGGTATTATTCTAAAATAACTACATATTATCAAGCTTTTTATCTGTAAAATGTTGGAAATAATAGGTGAAAACTTAATTACCTATTACTATAAGGAGGACCATGTAAAGTGGTCTAGGAAGGGCGAAAATTCTTGCAGAAAGGGCTTTGCTCTACAGTCTACATGGTCCCTCCCTGCCTGCGGCCCTAAAACTCAAAATGTTTCTCTGCGGTCTACAAACTAGTTCTACACACCCGAGTCCCGAGGCCCTGTATATTAATTCCGGAAGCTATTCCACCTTTAATACTAATAATCACCTCTTCGATATAAACATAATTACATTAGAAACTAGCGGTGACAACACGCATCTCTGCCTCACTCCCTTCTGAATATCTGCTTCTCCATATTCTTGTTCAATTTCTTTAACAGCAATTTGTTATGAAACATATGTATTACTCGTCTGTACCTATAGGTATCTTATTTTCATATTTTTGAGCATTTCCAGCATCTTTATTTTATCGAAGGCTTTCTTCTGAATCTGAAAATTCTGTATAAGTAGCCGCTTTTTCCCCTTTTGTATTGTTTTCTCTATTATGAACCGCAAAGCATTTCCACGTTTCGTTTAAACCCAAATTAACCTTTCTCTAATATTTTTGCGTCCTTTTCTCCATCCTTCTTTGCACAATGGGGTCGTTGCATTAAATAGAAAATCTATATAATTTAGATATAAATAAGTAACTAGGTGTTTAATGGCGCTCAGGGTTACATTTATATACTCGCTAATAGCCCAAAATTTAAACAATGCCGATTTTAGCACGAAGCGTGCCTTCGGAGAATTAAACAGAAACACGTGCTGCCCCCGACACGTCATTAGCTCAGAAGCGCTTGTGATTGGTCATCTAAATTGATGTTTTGATACCCAAGAAAGCTAAAGTTACGTGGAGTTTGAGTCGGTAAAGTAGGGAGCAATAATCAGAATTTCACATTTGAAAATTTATTATTTTTATTTGAATTTGGTGTATAAATAGTTCTCTGTCGTTTATTTATGTGTTTTTATTGCTATTTATTGTGTCAATTAGTATATTTGTGTACGGAAAATAGAGCAAGGTTTCGTTAAAGCCGATTCAGACAATTTACCGGTAGTTATAGACTGTTTTGGAATGGCCTGATTTAGACAGGCCGCCATTTTCTGTTGGAGGGCAGAGTATTGATACACAACGCTATGCACGTGAGTGTTACCAAAATTTTAGCAGATTTGGTGCCAAACAATGTGGTGAAACCAGGTTACTGTTTAGAGTTCATGTAATTTAACTAAAAATAACGAAAGCAACGCTTGCAATAGTGCAACCAGTCATATCATTTTAAGAATTTCCGTTCAATTCTCGGTGTAAAGCGAATAAGAAGTTTAAGTTACGACCCTTTTTGGCGCCAAGTGGTAACACAAACATCTGCTTTGTTATTCCTCCTCTTCTTTCCCCCAATAAGCTTTAAACAAACAAATGTTTGCCCTCCAGCTGTCAATTGTGTGACGACATTCTAAAATGATGTATTAAAATGAAATTGTGAGTACTTCACATTTGGGAACTAAACAAACTGAAAAACAACACTGGACACTATTCTGTCAAACGACTAGACTGCCATGATTGTTTATTAATTCAGTTTACGGTTGACATTAGACACAAAATGACTTTTCGTGCTAACAAGCATAAACAAACAACGGTTGTACTTTCCGGCTAATATCGACAATTCTCGGCATAAAGGTTAAAGGGCCAGCGTCTTAATTTTGATGCGGGTTTAGATGCCTAATACGTTCGCTGCGAGAAAAATAAAAAAACACGGATCAAATATTTTACGAGAATCTTCGGGAAAATATGATTTTTAAAAATTGTGTAACGACCCCATTCTAGCTAAAATTTTTGACGCATGGGAAGAAACTGATCGCTCTTAAATTTTCGCACCTATATGCGCTTTGTCTCTTCAAGGATTACGTGACAGGCGTCATAATTCATAAAAATTGTTTATGATTTTTATATCTGCTGTATAAACAAAATTTTACATCAAATATTGGGTGCGAGTTATAATTATAGTATTTTTATGCAAAACTGTGTACCGTTATGTGATTTTCCCATTTAAATGTAATGGCGTTTAATTTAATTTTATATGGGTCATGTGATTTTACAACTATGTTTAACAATTTTATGATTATTTTGTGGCATGTTTGTAAATTTCTGAGGAGTCAAATTTTTATAGGACTTCTCTATGGTGCAGCTGTTTTGTTTCTAACTTTAATTTCTGCGGCTTTTCTGTCATATTAAATTCTTCTTTTTTTGTATAATATGAATAAGCATATTTTTTATAAAATAATCTAAAGTTTGACATGCTTGCAAGTCGGTGTTTCTGTCGGCGGTAGTAAGTTCGATTCGCGCTAAAAGCAGTATTGAGTAATAGACAAAATATTCAAATTAACTCGTTTAAGCTATCGAAAAAGAAAATCGCTCATATCTCGAAAACGGTTAGTCTGCGGATCCATATTTATTTAGACTTTTTAACTTGCTTTTGATGATATTACATGCCCTCTAAATATTGAAACCCTTCTTTTCAACACACTGTATGCAGAGTGTGCCTCGCTAGCGTATTTCCTCCATAACTCCACTACTGTTAGAAATACGAAAAACCTGTTAAGCAGAAAAGGTGCTCTAAGTTATAAACTGTACGTTTTAAAACTATTTTCAAAAATTGCGGACTAGATACTAACTTCGTTATTTTAAACGGAACGGCATGTATATTATTGCATTTTTAAATTTCTTATTGAATTTTAGGGTAACTTTGTTAAAAACTCTTTGGGCCACGTACCGTTTGGTCGTAGTTTGACATTTTTGCAGTGCTTTAAAAAATTAATGATATCTCAGATTTTCTGAAAAAATCTCAAATTACGACCAAATTAGGTCCAAGAGAGCTTTTAACAAAGTGACCCGAAAATTCAATAAGAAATTAAAAAATGCAATAATATACAGGGTAGGGTGTTCCATTTAAAATAATCGGAAGTCTGCCATCTTTGAAAATAATTTTGACACGTGCAGCTTACAAATTAGAGCAATTTTTGTACTTTGCAGTTTTTTCGTATTGAAACGGAATGCGCTGGCGTGGGACACTCTGTATAGTAGACAAAACTGAAGAAAGACGAAATAAATAATTTTTCTTAATTTTAGGCTGTAACGCCGGAAGCAAGCTTTCCAACTTCATTCAATGGAACTCATGGAATATGCGTAATTTCTCAGTCTCCAGAAATTTCAACAATCCAAGTTCGTGCCCTCCACGCACAGCAATGTAATTAATTCTAATACTTTAACAACATAGGCCGTAGGTGTTGAATTGGTGATATCGGTGATATTGACATTTGCAAATTGCACTGCTTTTGATCCGAGGCACGCTGACAAGTTAGACACTTTATCTCTGAAGTTTGCTATTATAGTGGCTGCTCTTTCTACTGTAGCTGTAAGTTTAGATACAGGTAGGTTAATATTTCTAAGAATATGAAATTTATGATGGTGGTTGCAGGGTCCTTATACTGGTGGTGGAATGAATCCTGCGAGAAGTTTTGGGCCTGCAGTTTGGAATGACGATTGGACTAGTCACTGGGTAAGTTTGGATTCGATTGGTATTATACAGGACGTTTCCAAGCTTATCCCATTAACTTTTAAGGACAGGTAAAACTAAACACATTTCATTAATAAACAAATGATCAAAATGCTTGACAACGGTACTCTCACTTTGCCTAACCTTAACGAAATACTATTACTTTTAATATTATTTCTACGTACTCAAAAATTAATTATTTTTTTCAGATTTATTGGGTTTCACCTGTAACAGCTTCAATTATAGTATCAGTATTCTACCGAATGGTATACATGAAACCTTTTGTGCCGAGATAAAATATTATATACGGCGTACGGGATCTTTAGCGTTGCACGTCATAATTTAGTTTCAAATATGCTAAATACAAAGGAACTAACGTTTGTCAAAGAATTGTATTGTTTAAGAGCATAGCAGTTGGTGCACTTGTGAAAAATATTTATTGTATTTTCAAAGCTCCACGGCAACTAGTACAACTCTTTCTATTTTGCCTATCCTTGTTTACTTTTTTTGTGGCGATAGTCAAATTTTCACATAGTTTGTATTCTGTGTACAAATGCTTAAAATTAATAAGAAATTTCCGGTAACAGCTGGATAAAAATTTAAATGTTAAGAAGCAGGGTTTTTTAAAAAGAGTGATTTTTTGGGAGGTAAAAAAATCATTTTTGTCCTCTTTGTAATCAAATCCGGAGACATATTGTATAGTGTGAGAAAAATTTTATGTTCTACATTTAAAATTTTGTAATAAGTGCATAAATCTTACTGCAAGCCTTTTTAAATTTCTTCTTCTATGTTTAACACAGCAGTACGACAAAATCTAAATCAATATTCGCGCCAAACGTGAATTGCAACATAACCTAGAATAGTCACGTCAATTAAAATCTCCCACGAATGTACTATTCGCTTACGTCATCATCTGGTGATATAATTTTATTTTGTGACGTGCAACTCAGAAGTTCATGTATAAGCTTTAATTTTACTTTTAAGTATAAGCAATGTACCACCTACATTAGGTTTTTGTGTTGTAAAATAAATTATATGTTGTTAAGTACACATATTTTAATTTATCCGAATTTAATTTATTTTGGAAGTTGAAAGTTGGCAACTGCTGATGCAACCAAAAGTGAAGAATAAACGAACATAAGTAGAGAATTTTTATTGGTTTGCATTTAATAAGAAGATTGTTGCCACTCATCATATATGACGTAGATTCGTGAGAATGGGGTCGTTGCACTAAATAGAAAATCGATATAATTTTGATAGAAATAAGTAACTAGGTGTTTATTGGTCCTCTGGGTTACATTTATTTACTCATCAGTAGCTCAAAATTTAAACAATAGCGATTTAAAGCACGAAGCGCGCCTTCACAGAATTAAACAGAAACACGTGCTGCCCCGGTTACGTCATTAGCTTAGAAGCGCTTGTGATTGGTCATCTGAATTGATGTTTTGATACCCAAAAAGCGTAAAGTTACGTGGAGTTTGAGCCGGTAAAGTAGGGAGCAATAATGATTTTCCCTTGTTAGCAGGAACTCATAATGATCATATATCTATTTTGCAAAAAATGCGTGTCTGCTGCGAGGGACAGCTTAAAGGGTCTGTTTAAAATGTGTGTGTCAACTCTGGGGTCTGTTTAAAAAAAGTTATCGTCAGCAAAGTGGTCTGAACCTAAACGGAGAACGGCGCGCGCATCATGATCATTTTTGACCTCCTGATACTACGGGAATTTGACATTTTGAAACTTATTTCTATTTATGTTGGGTCTGGGTGTATA
Source organism: Xestobium rufovillosum (assembly GCA_963966045.1). Classification (NCBI taxonomy): domain Eukaryota; kingdom Metazoa; phylum Arthropoda; class Insecta; order Coleoptera; family Ptinidae; genus Xestobium; species Xestobium rufovillosum. The sequence goes on along the minus strand of OZ014499.1, from coordinate 17,693,052 downwards.
AATAGTTCTCTGCCGTTTATTTATGTGTCTTTATTCCTATTTATTCTGTCAATTAGTATATTTGTGTATGGAAAATAGAGCAAGGTTTCGTTAAAGCCGATTCAGACAATTTTATTAGGGGTAGTGAAATGATTGACAATTATTATTTATCCAATTTGGACTATTTCAGTGCTGAAATGAAAAATATTAAAACGAAACAATGAGTGCTTCATTTATTTGGGAACTAGATAAACTGAAAAACAACACTGGACACTATCTGTCTAACGACTAGACTGCCATGATTGTTTATTAATTCAGTATACGTTTGATAAGCAACGGTTGTACTTTTCGGCTAATATCGACAAATCTAGTAATTGAAATTTTATCCCCTTCCTGTTAACCGATTGATCTGAAATTTGGTACACACCTTTAGTTGTGATGACAATACAATATTCAGTATCAATGTAAATTCAAGATGGCCGCCGCCACAAAATGGCGGATTAGATATTTTTTCCCAACCCCCTCAATATGGGTACCAAATGAAAGGGCTTAACTAGTAGAATACAGTACACCATGAAAAAAATCCAAGATGGCCGCCACCACAAAATGGCGGATTACTTTTTTTCATATACCTATTACATTTTTTTTCAATCCCCTCAATATGGATATCAAATGAAAGGGCTTAACTAGTAGAATACAGTACACCATGAAAAATTCAAAGTCCAAGATGGCCGCCACCACAAAATGGCGGATTACTTTTTTCCAATCCCCTCAATATGGGTATCAAATGAAAGGGCTTGACAAATAGAATACAGTACACTTTAGAAAAATAATAAAACAAAAACAAACAAAAAAAACTAGAAACTTGAAAATAAAATAAGTAAAAAAACATTTTTAAGTTAAACGGTTTTATTGTAAAGAAACATAATAATGATGCAGATAATGTGCTAAAAGCTAAAAAAATAATTAGGTAGGTACCAGGTACCAGTCATCACACGACTCTCCTAATCAATCTAGAGCATTGATCAGACTAAAATAAAATCGTGGGGCGTAGCGTAACCTGAGTAAATATGTAAATGATCGTTCTGCGATGTTGTCTATTGAGAAGATGCATCCAAAGCATACCTATAATGAAATGAGCGGTTGACTGTAGATAATAGAAATTCGACTCGCCCCACGATTTTATTTTAGTCTGATCAATGCTCTAGATTGATGAGGAGAGTGGTGTGATGACTGGTACCTGGTAGCTACCTAATTATTTTTTAGCTTTTAGTACATTATCTGCATCATTATTATGTTTCTTTACAATAAAACCGTTTAACTTAAAAATGTTTTTTTACTTATTTTATTGCTTAGTAGTATCTATCCTTCAATAGTATTTTTGTACCAAACATAAACAATGTAATTAACATGAATCAGTAATATACTGGCATTAGGTATGTGAATGGGTATAGAGTTCATTGAATTGTTGGGTTGTTGCACGCCAGAAATAGTAAAACAAACTAAATAAAATAAATGAAAACAAGCTGTTTGAAATACCTTGTTGAAACTGCAGTTTTCAAAATGAAGGCTGTCATCAACACATATTCAAAAAAAATTAAAATTAGAACGGTTAAAAACTTGGGATTTAGAACACCCCTGAGTAAACCTCCCGTTCTTGTTCTTATTATCACTTCCTAAATACAATAATTTGGTATCTCTGCCTGAAGCAAAACAATTTCAAATAACCAGAAAAACTAATGCAGTTCAACTTAAAGTTCTAGACAGGTAGAATAGGTACTTTAGAAATTGCATGTGCATAGTCAGTGACTATGTTAGACAAATACTTACATTACAGACTACTTCAAAAAATATTGAAATGTTTTTAAGCCCTTATCTTCATGATATGAGACATATTCTTAATTTCTTATCACATTGGAAAGAAAACAGGGTGGGAATGAAGATACGCATAAAAAGAGCTGCATAAAGTAATTTCATTTTTATGGAGATCACTGACGTGGTTCCAAATGGCGAATGGTAGAGAGCGCGGACCAATAGGAAATTTTATGTCGTCCAAATACGATGGTAAGCAAATGTAAATTGGTTATTTAAATGACGTACTTAATGACATGAATGCTTAAAAGTTTGAGTTACTTGAAAATTTCTTTCTTTATTGTGACAGACGTTAAAAATTAAAAAACTATGTTTTCAAGTTTTAAATGAATTCGGCATTAAAATTTAGATAGGTACATTTACAAATTTACATGATTTTTTTTATGTTTCAGAAATTTCATCTCCAAGCGACGAGATCTGTTATAGACAAATTATATCCATTGGGGTGGCAGAACTTTTGGCTTCAACCATATTCATATTCGTCGCATGTTTAGGGTGCGCAGAAAATTTTATAGGTTATTTTTTGCCGTTTCTATTTTCCAATAAATGAACAGTATTTTTGATCACGCGTTTAATTCTGACCAATTAAATCATTATTATAGTGAGAATTTTTTACCTAACTTATCCCAGCGGGAATTTTTTTTAGTATTTTGTTTTTGTTGATAAAACGACTTGTTTTTTGGTTTTGACATATTGTCTTATATGTTTTAATCGCAAATTGTGACATTGAAAGAATAATATTGACAGTTGTTTCATATTTGAACGTCAAAAAATAACCTTTCGAATACCACACGACAGTAAGAATAACTTGGAAAATAATTCTCCACATTTTACTCAAACTTGTCGCCATTCGGCAATAGCCACTCGAGCCCTACGGGCTCTCGTGTCTACTGCCTGGCGACAAGTTTTCGAAAATCTGTCGAATTATTTTCAAGTAATTCTCACTCTCTTGTGATATTACATACGGATATTCACTAAATAACTTTGAAAAAGCTCTAATCAGTGGAGCGGCTGTGATGATAGCAGTTAATGTGAGAATATTCCCACATCTAGGTACTAAAAATTTTTATTTTCTTTATTTCAAATTTTATCTTCTAGAATTTTGGGCATATCTCTGGAGCTCATATAAATCCTGCAACATCATTGTGTGCATTTATTGTAAAAGAAATACCATTGATACTTTTACCAGTTTATCTACTAGCACAAGTGGGTGGATCGCTGTTGGGATTCAGTCTCTTAGTTGTAAGTATTTCAAAAATATACTCACGGGTTAAGTATTTTAGCTTATAATAGAATTCTGAACTTAAGACAATTTTATGTGCAAACTGTGGACCAAATTCAGAAGCAGATACGCAATGATTGATCATGAAGTAAAATAAATAAGGTTGTCCCCTTTCGCACCTCAAAATCAAAAACTTTTTCGTAAAACATTCTTTCCTTAAATGCTTTTTTATTGAGATATTTCTGTGTCAATTTAAATGACACACTCTGTATATCAAATGCCTGTACAGTACGTAGCAATCTTCCTAAATTATTTTATGACAATATGTTGAGCAATATGCTTATAAGCTTTTGAGTAATACCCGTACAATTTAAAATTTTAAACGGGGAAACTTTCTGGAAAAAAAAGTTTTTCTCTAAAGTTGGGTTAGACGTGCCCAAACACGTTACTTAAATGGGCTTATCCTGTAGTTTACGGTGATATAACTTATAACGGTGTAATCCTGTAAAACTAAAAGTTACTGGACCCTAAAGTGCGAGGTCTTGTGTCTCATTTGCCTCAGTGTATTTGCAACGGCGAAGTACGTGTGAAGTTTAAGATTGCATGTACGAATTATTTTGCTGTGTTTTTAAGAATTACGCTTTGTGGACAAGTTAAATACATATACATGCATTCATTGCAAATTTTTAATTTTTTAAGCATGTTTTAGAAACTATGAAGTTAATGCAGTTGATGTTTTTGGTGTGTCTTGTTATAGAAATCCTTTGCTATAAAATTAGTCACGCTTAGTCACGCCTATTCACGTTCTACGTTTTTATTGAAAGTAAAGTCCATGCGTGGGTAAATTTACTGCAAAAAATCTAGCTGCCAAAATTTGCATTTTTTAAAGATATTGATTTTTTTTAGGCTGTCATTCCAAATAACTATACAGTTCACCATAAAATGCATAACGAAACTATTGGAATATGCGTTACCTCAATTTCAGATGACCTTACGATTTTTCAGGTATGTTTATCTTGTAAGAAATTCGGTGTTTCCGATGAATTATGGAGATTTCTGATATAATTATACTGTACAGTACTTGGGCATAAAAAGCCCGCTTTTGACCTCGACACCATTGGAATCTTAGAAACAATAAGGCATGTTAGCGTAGAAACCAAAGACTTGGAGAATGCAACAGCTGATTTTGTTGTGAAGCATACACGGTCGTAGGCCAGAGGGTCGCGAGTAGCGTTGTTTGTTATTATTTTCCTCAAAAACATTGGCGTGTTTGTTTAGGAATAAATTAGTAAAAAAATAATGAAATATAGAGATAGTCATTGTTATACTAAAAAGATCAATATGATGCGAGCAATCATGGCATTTAACCTCAAATTAAATGTTGGACGACCGCTAATACGACTTCCTACAGGCTTACTAAAACACTTACCTGCATATCCTTGTATAATATAAAATGTTAAAAAACTATTAACACAGTATTTTGCATTATCCACCAGGAAAACAAACAAAACAACTAACCAGACGAATGTTCCGCGATATTCTGTTTCCGCAGCGGTATCTGTTTGCTACACAAACTGGTCGGCTGCTTTGTTTTGCTTTTTCTACAAACAAACGCTTAGACTGTGAGTATTCCGGATGCTTCAGTTGTAAAAATGCAAATAGCCGAGTCCCCCCTCCAAGTCTTTGGAAGAAACATAAACAGCGTACTCATCAGAAAGTAGCAATATTTTTTTAAATCTTATCGCCAGCTTTTCCTTTCTTGTGGAAGCAGTAGTTATATTTAATTTTTTACATTTTATCATAATGGTATGAGGTTCAATACGCATAGAACAATAATTAGGTATTTGATTTGCCATGTACAATAGGTATAGCTAGGGGGCAGTACTCGATTACATGGTACTCGCATAGAAGAACTCGCACAAAGTACTCACAAGTACTTTTAAAAATGTGTACTCTACATCTACATTTAAATTTTAAATATCTCTTTGGTTCTTGAGATATTTGAAATAAACAAATAGTTTACATTTACTTTTTTATTGATATTATTTTACATTGTTGGAACTTGAACATTGTTAAGGCACTTTTTGGACAGTTTGATCTTAGCAGTTTCTTTTTATCTCTTTTTATTTTCGAGATACGACCACTAACTTTTGTTTTTTGTATTCGTCAGTTTGTCAGTTATTTTGTTTGTATTTTCCAATAGCACTTTCCATTATCTTTTCATTATCTTTTCAAAGACGTGTTGCAACGTGCCAAAATTTAAAATTTTTCAAAAAATAGTTAAACAAAAGAACGGAGAATAACAATTTATTTTCAAACGAAAGAATAGGATAATTATTATTAATGTACCATAACGATCTTTTTTAAAATTTATTTTTATTCTGTGTTGTTTTGTTTTAATCATTTTTTAGAAATTGAACATTTTTAGCAGGTTGTAATACATCGTTGAATAGGTAATAAAAAGTGCTATTCAAATATGCCAACAAAACAATTGACGTTGATAATAAGAACCAGAGTTGGAAGTCCTACCGTGGAAATGAAAAGAGAATGGAAAGAAACAATGTAGAGTGAATAATGAAAAATATTAATAAGAAAGAAAATCGGAAGAATAGTTGTAACTCTAGGGTGGTCATAAGATTGTGATAAGCTTTCCCGTCCATTTAACCATCTTTGTATCTTCAATAATAATCAAGTTGCCCATAATGACGCCTCTAAATTTGGACCCCTATGTCCAGTACATAAGCTGTGACTACTTTAGAAAATTTGCAAATATGGGTGTAATATCCCATCTCTTACCGTTCTTTGTCCAGAATCCAATGGATTTGAGATGAAACGTAAATAGTTCATTACAAATTTATGGCTGAATTAGGGTTGGAGAAATGTAAACGTAATCCCCCTGGAAAGTTAATCAGTTTTATCAATAAATCTGATTACGCACTAAATGGGCAGAGGGCGTGCAAAAACCTAATGCCAGAATAAACATCCAATCCATCGAGAACACCTTATTCTTATAATATCTTTTTACCCTGTATTAAATTAAAGGCGTTGGGTATAGAAGTAATACTAACAATAATTCTGATATACGCTAATTGTTCGGCTTTTGATCACCGAAATGCTAAGCATAAAGATGCGTTATCCCTTCGCCTTGGATTTGTCGTGGCTGCTCTAATCGCTATTGGTGTAAGTTGAGGCTTTAGGTATGAAGTCAATACTTATATTTCCTGATCTAGGGTCATTTTACTGGAGCTTCAATGAACCCCATCAGAAGTTTAGGACCAGCAGTTTGGCATAATCACTGGAAGAATCAATGGGTAAATATTTTTCTGTAGTCTTTGTTGGCCATGTGCCAAGGTAAATTTTCTGATTTTATTGAACCCACATTAAATGAGAAATAAACTTTCGCTACTTTTGTCCCCTTGGGGGTTTAACAGGTCGATCAATATCTGTCAGTGTTCAGTGTAATAAAACGAAATTGCTGAATTCGCGTTTTTCTCTTACTGGTATTAAGATACTGACATTCTTTCAGGTTTACTGGGTTGCACCAGCTATTGCTTCTATATTAACGTCTGTGTTTTACAGATTTGCACACAGACCAATAAACGATTCTTGGACTTTTTAGGTTAAAATATTTTTATGCTTGATAATATTGTCGTTGTACAATGTGATGTAACAAAATAAAATTGAGATTTAAAAGTTTGTGTTTAATTTGAATTAAGGGCGTAATTTTCGCGTGTTAATCTTCTAATATTAGTGGAGTAAAATCGTCCGGCTATCTTGCTTGCTTCTGACATTTTTTTATTTGCAGGTATAACTAAATGAGACCTTCACCATCTTGTAGAACACACTTTTGGCCATCCGAAAAGGAATTTCACAACTTTTTTTAGTAGGGCCGAATTTTGCAAAATCAAATTTTTCGTGCCTGCGAAAGTAATTCGAAAACTGTGTTTTTGAAAACATATATCGCGGTATTAAATCAAGGAGTTGAGCTACAATTTTGAAATTTTGGTGTATTGCTGAGAAAACCATAGCGCTTCTAATGTAACTCTCAAAATTTCCAAAACATAGGGCCTTTTCGAGAAAATGAGCTTCGAATTCGCCACTAGCTAATCCGTGCATTGAAAATTTCGCCCAGCGAGGAGCTATGTTAATGATTAGAAATATGTGTATACATATATTGAGGCAAAGAAAGTCAAAACTATAGAAAAGTTTTTAAAAAAGCAATCAGCAAGCTAGGTCTTATAGTTTTCCAGAAATTTTGAATGCCGGTCGCGCGCGCCCTCGTGCTCAGTTACACTATCAGATACGCGTATTATATGGGATTGGAGCGACCTTCATTTTTCAGTAATGTAACGAGCGTTTAGGAGCTTGTACAGATTCCTTATTTGTAAATCATGAGTCTTCGTTCTTAGAAATAAAATTTGGCGAGTAAGCCCTATGAAACGAGTAGTTTTAGTTATAAAATTAATTATTGCAGTTTCTTTACTCGTAATATAAATTGTCTGAGATGGAGGAGAATTTGTTATGTTTAATTTGTGGGAATGCCTGTGATTATACCAAAAGCATGATTGTCAACAAGCCAACTAAAAAGGGTTAATAAACATAATAAAATCAGCTGAAGTTCGTATATAAGTCAAGGAAATATTAGTACTGCTAGGTACATTAAGGAATTCTGACCCTTCTGCTCAACCCAGCAGTAGTTCAAATGACCAGCTTCGAACTCGAAGCAATGATTATTTTGAAATACGTACAATGTGTTTATTTTGTAAAAGAGTGGGGAAAAAAGAAACAAGAAAAATTAACTTCAGTACAAACTGGTATTTATTTTTTAAGTATCTGGTTTATGTTATTAATATTTTTAATCAATAGGTACAGGACAATCGACACGCGCAAAAATTTTAGACGCTGCTAACAGATGTGATGATGCAGAAATGATTTCACGGCTTTCAAATTATAATGACCTTTTTGCTTATGACGTAAAATATCATCGTTCATGTTACAGCAAATATATTTCGAAAAAAATATAGCTGCAAAAATTAGACAAAAATCGAATATAGTTTGTGCTTCTGATGAAAAAGTTGCTGTTAATATTATGCCCAGTAGTTCAGATGATGATGAATGTTTTCAGGATACTTCTTCTTTAAATCTGGTTCGCTTTCTGATAATCAAATCCTTCACAGAGCTGTGAGAATTTTGCAAAAAGCTATATCTGACCACAAAACAACGAACAAATTCTTTCAGTCTGTTAATGGTATAACAAAAGAAGAATTTGAAAGTCAAGTTCCCGAAGTTTTATTGCCGTTTTCAAAATAACTTAAACTCCTGATGATGATAGAGATAATACAGATTTTGTAAGTCTAGCAAATATCATCATGAGCTTTTACGCAAAAGAATTTTCCAAGAATAACTTGCAGATAGGTTTAGGTTTGTACTTATATTATTATTATGTAATAACGTCAGAAGCAGAAAAATAATGAATCGATCTTCTTTATAAAATGGGATTTTCTTGTTCTTACATAACGATATAAGGAGTATAACAACCGCTTTGGCTAAACATAGGTGAAATACTGAAAAAGGCATTTATATCCCGTATGGACTAGAACCAATTAATGAAATCGAAAAAAATATAGTCATGCTAGTATTGATAATTTCGATAACAACGAAGAAAATCTTGACGGCATAAATTCAACTCAAAATGTGTTTGCAAAAAAGAAGGATTAAAATTTTAACTGAACTGATAATAAAAAGACAAACTTGTCTAGATTTTCACAATTTACTTTCAATAACATAACAATAATTGTTTCGCCAACACAGTGGCTTCGTCAGATGTTGGTACTAACATAAGCCACTGTGTTGGAGAAGCAATTGTTATGTTATTGAAAATAAATTGTGAAAATCTAGACAAGTTTGTCTTTTTATTATCAGTTCTGTTAATTATGGATTTTCTTCAAGTAAAGGCAGAAACTACCAACGATTAAAATGTTGTTTATATTGTTCTTACAATAATTGTAATAACATGCCGGAAATTGTAGAGAATGATGATACCGATGAAGACGTTTAATTTACCATTTAACCTATTTCAAATTTGTGATCGTTATTATACCTAATCATTTAGAGCAAGTACCCGGGATTTGTGATTTGAAAAAAAGCTTTCGATACTATAAAATGAAAAAATGGCTTAGAAATGTAGGGATGAAATATATAGGAACAGAAAAGTAATACATATTTTGAGTAAAAAGTAAGCGGCTGTTATAAAATTTAGAGTAGAGGTAGATATACGGCAGGAAGTGAGACAGAAATACGCGTTGCCACTGTTAGTTTTCAATTTATATACTTATGGGTAAGGCAACTAATATTATTAAAAGGAAAACAACGCCAGGAATTAATACACAGGCTCAAACTATTAATATGCTCAAATTTGCGGATGAAATAGAGGTACTACCATCAGGAAGGCAGTTTTGGCAGCATAGCGCTATGGCACGAAAATTAATAAAAGCCAAATCTAGGTTAGTGTACGAAAGTAGGACTAAAACTAAAAATAAAATGAAGAATTGAAAAATTACTTCGCGTACTACCAATATAACGATTTATTATTATAAATTCACCGGTTTCAGAATTCACAAAGATTCCATCATCAGAAATGTATAAATAAAATTATTGTAAACAAATTATTATGACAGTTGACGAGGAAACTAAAATTGACAGAACAACACAAATAATAATGATCCATGAAATAAGATAACTAGATAACTGAATTTCAGTATTTACCTACGGGGCATAAGAAAAACACAAAGGAAAATCGAATACCTCGTAGCTTGAAGGGAAAAAACATTGAATTTAAAGAAAACTATAATAGGAAAAAACAATAAATTCAATTGAAAAAACCTTCAAGTGAATTATCAGAACTAAATAAACAAAATATCCATGGAATCTTGACAACTGCCAACTGCTAATCTTGTAATGAACTGTGTGGTCAAGTCTATGGCCCGGTTTTTCAAAGAATCTAACACCGGATTAAGTCTGACACCTGCTTTGTTGCTATGCTACAACCAATCAGAAAGCCGGTATCATAGCAACGAAGCCGGTGTCAGACTTAATCCGGTGTTGGATTCTTTGAAAAACCGGGCCTATGTGTTCTGTCTTGACAACTGCCAACTGCTATTATTAATTGTAATAAACTAAAAAAGAGAAATGAGTCAATAAATGTCATAATGGCAAAAAAAGAGAAATAAGTCAAGTATTAAGATGTTAGAGACTGTGGCTGAATAATTAATTCAAGAATCAATCATAATAATAACAATGATAATAGTAATATTGATGATGATGATGATGATGAAAACGATAAAATCAGAAAATATTAACTACATAAAAATAAAATACGAATGGAGAGCAAAAAACGTTTTGCGGGTTTTTTAAATCCCCAAATCGAAGCTCTTTTGAAGAGGAGCAAAGAAAATCTATAGAAGGCGGTGACCCAAAAAATCCAGAGTATGTTTATGGAACAGTGTCAGAAAGGCTAAGTGTGAGCATAAGAACCGTACAAAGGATCGTTAAAGAAAAATGCAACAATATTGCGGCGAAAAAAGAAGGAAAACATCCAAAAAGGATTTAAACGAGTGCGTGTAGATGGAATTAAGAAAAGTTATGTAGGTACGACTTGTACAAATCAAACGCACACATAACACTTTCAGTTTTAGAGAACGTGTTAAGAGTTTGAGAGATTTCAGAATCTGGACTTAAATCTTTGTCAAAATTATTAAAGCATCTGGGATTTAGGTATTAAAAAGATTGCACCCAAAGATATTTGTGTGAGCTACCAAATACAGCAAGTCAACGAGTCACTGTTTAAGAAAAAAATTAAAAAGTTATTTTTTGGACGAAACATGAGTTTTCTTCAACGGGAGTAGGTTGCAATCTTGGCAGGATAGCTCGGTCAAATCAGCCAAAAGAAAAACAAGGTTGCGGTTCCGGAAAAGGATTCATTATCTTACATGCTGTATCCACCGAATTTGTTCCTGGGACCAACCTAATATTTTCTTCAACATCCAAAAGTGCCGACTACCATGATAGCATGAATAATTAGGTTCTCGAAAAGTGGCTAAAAGAAGTGCTTATTTCAAATTTAGATCAACCTTCATCAATCGTTTTGGACAATGCGTCATATCATTCAAGAGATTTAAACAAACAACCACATTCCTCGTGGAAAAAGTGACATTTTTCAGTGGCCAATAAAGCAAAATCAAATTCCGATTCAAATACCGTCTTTACCAGGAGAAAGTGATTCTATACGGCCCATTTTCCATCTGATGGGTGGCAGATTGTCTTCTTTTAGCACCACTTGAAGTCCATCCTTTGTTATTGACCACTCTGACCGCTTTTGCAGTTCAGACAAATACTCCTTACTCCATCTTTCCCAAAGATGCTGCTGAAGTTTTTGGATTTTTTGGTAACTGGACAATCTCATATCTTGAACTTCGAGTAACCTTGGATACGGAACGGCGGTTAATGGTCGCCCTACTGGGAAGTGAGCTGGAGTGATGGGAGATAGATCGTTGGGATGAGAGGACGACGGGAATAACGGCCTAGAATTTAATACGGCCTCAATTTGCGTCAGAAGAGTGCATTACTTTTCAAAAACAAGAAATGCATTTCCAACAATTCTTTTAAGGTGATGCTTAGTAGATTTGATACCTGCTTCCCAACTACCACCAAAGTGAGGTGAATAAGCAGGTATGAAATGCCAAGAAATACATTCAATTGCAAATGATTCGCTCAAATTTTCCGAAGATGCTTGCAAGAATGCTCCTAATTCACTCAGCTCTTTATCTGCACCAGAAAAGGTAGTGCCATTGTCTGAGTAAATGTGAGAGGGGAGCCCTCTTCTGGATGTAAATCGTCTTAAGGACTGCATAAAGCATTCACTTGACAAATTTGAAACTGGCTCCAAATGCACAGCTCTAGTAGCGAAGAAAATATATAAACAAATCCAAGCCTTAGTAATTTTTGAGCCCCTCCCTTTCTTATCCTTGCGAGTTATGGGACCAGCATAGTAAACCCCGCAAATATGAAATGGATAAGTCGGTTGGAGACGATGCTCATGCAAGTTACCCATGATTGGTTGAACTAATTTTTGTTTGCGTCTTGAGCATCTTCCACAAGAAAGTATAGTTTTCCGAGCTAAATTGCGCCCCGAGATTGGCCACTAAGTTTCACGAATTGAAAAGCGTGTTGGCGCCGGACATCAGGCGAAGTTCTGGAGGTATGGCAAGGCTCTTTAGACCATACTCCAGAGGACAATTGGAGAAAGATAGTAGAACTTATCGAAAAATTAATTAGTGAATGGTGGGAACGAGAAAAGTCAAGTCAATCGAATAATAATGAGTTTCTGAAGAAGACAGTAATACGTCGGACTACTCTTTGGACGTCTCAAACAGCAAATTTGAGCCTTTTTAATTGAGTGTACTTTTTCCTTTTTTTGGAGTCCTTATGTACCTATTTGTCATATTTTTTCGTCAGAATATTGTTTGACGGCCCTTCAACAAACTCTAGATTTCTTAGATAAGGTACTGCCTTCTGTAGTTTTCTTTGCGCCTGTTCAAAGTACCTTATTAAATGAAGCACCATTTTAACGTAAGTTGTTCCTGTATGCCGCAACCCGCAACCCAAATATATATATTTTAAAACAAAACGATGGCGTTAAGTTTTCCTTTTTCGGTCACAACTTTGATTTAAAAAGAAAACAGTGCCTTTGCATCCCTTATTCAAAGTGCTTTTGAAAGCTCTATGGAAAGCTTTCGATGTTAAAAATTAAAATTAAAATTTTAAAGTTTAGAACTGTTTTCGTTCTTGTGACACGTTGAATGCAGCGATTTAAGCAAGAGTCGAATTTTGCGTAAGCCAGTGAAAGAGGGAGGGCGACCATCAGTTTGTTAGGCGTCATCTCTCTTTCGCCAAAATTCGTTTAAGGTTTGTAAACATGGGTTGCATTTCAAAAAATTATGAATTTTTATATTCTGAACGTACTAAATCAAATTTATTTGTTTATTGTTTTCTGAGTTGAAAGCTAAAACTTTTAAATCAGCCACTTTTTTCTCACACACATTTTGAGAACCTCTGTTTTTTTTCAATGCACTTAATATTCAGATGACTGCATGACGTCAGAGGTCAGACGCGACTTATAACTGATGCTAGTACAATGTAACATAAAAAATAAAATACAAAAATACACTTACCATTATTAAGTTACTTAAGCTCTTGCTCTGTATTGCTTCTGTCACTGTTAACAGGTCGGATCTGTAACAATAAGCTATGTGTAATTTAATCTGAAGAATGTAGCCAAGAAGTGATAAATAGATTTGGGCATTTTACGCATAAAAAGTGGTCACCTTTTTTAATATTTCACAGTGGGTGTCACAGCATAGGCATCCGATTCCGAAATGCAGAAAGATACGAAATCCAAACAATTTCCTTCTTTTACATAAAGTCGCTGAAATTCAGGAAACTGATACATTAAAGTCTGCTTTCGGGAAATGTCAAATCCATTGAGTGCCAGTCTTACTACTAGGTATTCCATTCTCCCTTTTTAGAGAGGAATGGAAGACATTAGGTTCAAATAAAGTACTAGGGTTGAAAATGAGGGTGGTTTTAGCAGTATAAGAAAGATAAGAAAGATAAGCAATCCTGTGTTTCAGTTTCTTTGTCTCTATTAAAATTTAACTGAGATTAGAGAAAACGAATAAATTTGGAGGACCCCAGTGAATAAGCATGTCTCGCAGCATGTGGAGTAAAGCGAACTAAGGGAGTTAAAATAGTACTAACAAATAATTTACTCAGATTAACCAGCAATACATACATTAAAACCAGTTGTCAACACATTGACAGAACAGCTTCCTAGCCACACCTGAATATTCAAGCTGATAAATTTTCTTGTGAGTAAGGTGTAAGTTAGGTGCTTTATTTTATTATCTGTTTTCTTTGATATTTTTTAGTTAGGCCTTGTTTTTAGATGGTTGGCTTACACATTGGAAGTCTATTTTGGAAAATTATCTTTAATTGTAGATGTTGTTCCATCATTACAGGATACGTCAAACATGTCAAAGATACCAAGAGAAGAAGTTCGATCTACCTGAAACTTTGACCAAATTTGACGTTTTATAATTTTTCCACTTTTCAACCGACCAGTCTTTTCACTATGTTCAAACGCCCTCTAGAGGAATTCTCTGGAGCTCAATAAAGTTATATCTTGATTTCATCTCTTTTAATTGAAGAAGCAGTGCGAGTCATTTGATGTCTATGCACCACGACCGCTTTAAACTATTGTACTACGTGCTTGTCTGCTTGTATACAAATGAAACGAATTGATCGCATAGCAGTTTGTATCAAGATATAATGATGAGGGTCAAAAGGTTCATTATAAACTGACAAAAGCCATTGTAATTGCAATAGTGCTTCAACTGTGAACTTCGAGTGCCCTAAAGTAGTTATCCTGATATTAATGTACTTAACAAATAAACACATTAAAGGCGACGACATTTCTCTGTTAAAATTAAACTCTAGCCCATTCTCATTTATTCACCTAACTTTACCAAAGACTTTACAGCCAGCGCTGTAGAGAAGGGGTTTGCTTGGAATGTAAAAAGTGACCGTCATGACGAGCGAGCGGTTTTTTGACTTCCTTCGAAGTAATCACGGATTATTTTGAGAAACGCATGAAATCGTGCGAGAAAGATCTCTGGTTTTCCGTGGACGGTGCTCCCGCTATGCTAGAATGGCGGCTTGGGTCTGGCAACCCTGATGAAAGAAGAGTCTAAAGCGTTACCGGAAGACGTAGCTAATAATATAAAACTGACCATAGAGGTGGTAAATGATCTCAAAAGTAGTGTGCTTAATATGAGTCTTTTTCCAAAATTGTGCGCTGACTCCAACTCCAGGAACGAATTTCTCCTTTCTCACATCAAAGTTCATTGGATCACGAAACTAAACATGCAGAACAAATTCCGGAAATCACTGTAAACATCCTCGCATTTCAAGATAAACTTTCTCTGTTTTCTTACTAGCAAAATCGAATAAAGTTGTTACGAAGAACTATTCCTGGTTTTAGACGCTGAAAACTCTCGTTGACAATGAAAATCTCTCCTGCATCACTGCTGAAGTGAAGCGTTATTTCCTAGAATGCGGCGGAGTGGAAACGGAAGCTAACCGCAAGATGATTCGAGATCCCTTTTTGCGTCAAAGTTGGGTTCTTGATGAAATTCAGGTAGGGGTCAATGAAATGAGAAGATAAAGCAACTAGAAGGGTACATTTGCATCGGTGTGAACTTTGAAGAGTTCTGATGCAAAAAGGCGATTTCGTAAACTAAGCTTGGGAGACCTCTTTGCGATACCTTGTATTTTCATTGAAAATTTTTCAACGACTTTTTACGTGAGCAGGAACTTTCTAGTCTACTCTTGATCAAGAACAAGCAAGCTCGCGTAATTTTGAGAAGCAGAATTTCGCAGCTAGTTGCTTTTTCGGGTTGGTTTTAAATAATAAATACAAAAAACAAACAAAGTGCGGGATCTATTAAACAATTACCTAATTATTACAAATTTAAGTGATTTTTTGCGTGGAGTTGGAGGTGATGATTGCGGGGTGTAGTTGGTCAAAGGTGAATCTGATGTTTGCCCTAGTGGTCTCGGATCTCCAAAAAGGTTCTGCATTATTCAAGAAAAACGTATGCCAAACCACAAGATGGCAACCGAAAATATATGAGGCACATGTTTTTGTAATTCAATACAGAATTAGTTTTTTCATTATAACCTCCGGGATCTTGGGAACTGGCAGAGAAAGAGGTTAGGTTAAAGGAGTAAAGAAGAATGTTTCTACTAGATAAAACAAAAAAATAGAATTTTAAGAAATTTAAAACTACTTTTTACCCAGCTTTAAATAGGTTATTTTTCTGATTTTCGTAATATAGGTACCTTATTCTATTCCGCGCATATTTAAAAACATAAAGGGTTTTTTATCAGTTTTAAATTAATATAAATGTAAGCTAACCACGGCAAACAAAAAACGCGCAAGAAAAATCATTGAATAGACCTTTTCATTTCGTTAGTGCGCATGTGCAGAAGTGCACTGACAACCAGCTGTTCTCAGTTTTTCGGACGAATGTCACTGTCACCTGTCAGGCCTGAACTTCATGTAGAATATTCGTAAGTAAATAGTAGAATACCAAATAAGGAGGGTTTTTGAAAGACTGAAATCACAAAAAATGTTAGTTTCTAGTGATGTCCCTCATGAATTGTGAGGCTGAGTCCCGAAGGTTCTTGCTTGAAATACAGGAATGTTAATCAGCATATTAGGTATGTACTTCAATCGCGCAGGTTTCTAATACTCGTATGTAGCGGTGAAAATCAATCAGTTTTTTAAAAGAAAACTGAGAAAAAGGATCTAATAGACAGGTGCGTATTTTTCTGCAATGTAACTAGAAATAATTCTTATTTTAAAGACCTAACAAATAATGACGTAACCTGGAAACTTTCAATACATTTTTCCATTTCGAATCTTGCCTCTTAACATTTTCATCCACGCAACACAATTTATACCTATAGGTGGAACAAGTCCTCACATGGTCACCGACCCAGTTAACTTCGATTTTCCCCAGTGTTAGGCTTGGTTTAGGAAATGGATAAAATCGTAACCCCTAGCGATAACTTGACCTACCCACTTTGCTATCACCGTTGCAGTCACCAAAAGCACAATGTTTAGATGTTCCATACTTCTTTAGTTCCAAACTACTACGTACCTACTCATTTGGCACGTTTACAATAAAATATTGGTGTATAGACCAAACAATTTATATAGACACATGTAAAAATGCCATGAACTGAAACATACTTCTTTAGTTCCAAACTACTACGTACCTACTCATTTGGCACGTTTACAATAAAATATTGGTGTATAGACCAAACAATTTATATAAACACATGCAAAAATGCCATGAACTGAAACTGCCATGGTGCGACCGCGCATGCGCCTTAGCAATTTTTTATAATTAAAAGGTCTATTGAATACGAATATCGGACAGATATGTTTTGCGTTGCAGGATTGCAGCTCTCGAATGCGTCCTGCCTCCCGAACGCTGTATACTATATCGCCTGTGTACTTCGGGGTTGGCGATGAACTTACAACGCATCGCCTTTTGTGTGCTGTGCGAGCCATGTGACTCATTTGAACCGGTTCAGTTCTGCGGTTCGCAAACTGTGAACTGAACCGGAGAGTCGGATCGCGAAAATTTAACGAGTTACCTCGCGAGTAACTTACCAATGACAGCTGTCTGAAATTATTGTCATGGCGCTGTCGCGCATGCGCCTCAGCATTTTTTTTTATAATGAAAAGCCCTATTAAAGTAAATTAAATTTGACGTTTACTTTATAATAATTTCAACTTCGTGTATGGTTCTTTATAAAATATCCAAGAATTTTCAGAATTGAAAAATACCACAGTAATTTTATAAAAACCTCGATAAAAACAATACACGCACATTAAATTGTTATGAAGTAAACGTCAAAATAACGACAGCTAATTATTGTTTCTTGAGGGTCTTTTTTCATGGATAACTTGCATTTTATTAACTAGTATTGAAAAATGTTTAGAGCTCAATTGATTTTTATTTTATTTTAAAATAGGCGTGGTAAATTGTGTATCACGGAAACCAACAATAAATCGGGCAATGAATAACCTACATAGGAAGGGGAAAAAGTTTTACTGTTCTCTATTAGAAACCACTGCACTAATAGTTTAATTCTGAAAACAGTCATACAGCTTATGTCTTCTCTATGTAATCACCCGCCAAACCGACACACTTGACTCAGCAATGTTTCAACTTGAAAATCTTTTCCTAGTAAAAGTCCGCATTTTGAGCTTTAAACCATGAAGTGACCTCAGCTTTCAAACTCTTACTATCGTGAAATGCGTGCCACGAAGCTAAGCTTTTAGATTACCAAAGAGAAAGAAAGACGATACACTGTCATGCTGTAGAAGCACACCTTTTCGCAGCATACCACGCCGTTTGCCTTAATTTGTTTGGACCACCCTTCTGACAGTAATGCGCCTGTCTTCCAACACTAGCTTATCCACTTTGGTCACAGTTTCAGCGTTCAGAGCTGTTGCAGGTCTTCAGTTCCTTGGATCGTCTTCGAGACTCTCTCTACCACGCTTAACCTCATTATTTGCTCAACAGCGAACAGTCTTTTGTGGCAGAGAAGCTTTCTGGTAAACTGCCTTCAACCTCGCGAATAGTGAACACCCTCCCTGGTCAAGAATTTGATGACCGCCCGGTGTTCCAATTTTTCAATTTTTGTTAATCACTCACTAAATTAACAAATTAGCTATCAAATTAATAGTTTTCTATGAAACTCGGAGAAATTTTGCAGACTTACTGACAACACGATGCAGAATGAAATATACTCGATATTTTTCTTTCTAACTGAGAACGGCAAAACTTTTCCCCTTTCCACGCATAGTTTCCGTTTAAAAACCTGAGGTTATAATATTTCTTGAACATGACTGGTATAATGCGACTGTCGATCATTTGGGGTGATATTAAATTTTATTACGCCCAACTTTTGCCTTTACTATTTTTTTAATATTTTGTTTTTCAAGCCAGTTAGGAAATATTTTCAAATTCTCTAAAATCTGATTTTCTTATTAAATGTAGTCTAAATAGATTAAGAAATTTTTCAAATATTTCAAATTGCCTATTTATTAAGCTCAAGAAACTACTTCTTTCCGCATTTAATCTACCGTCTATCTCTGCCAGTTTCTAAGATACCCTGAATGATGTTTCCAAGCAATTTATATTCTTTTCATTGATTATTGAGTTAATGAAGGTATTGTGCTTCACAATGAGTTTATTTCAACACATGTATATCATCAAATTGAAACAGAACCCCACCTACCTACATTTACAACTACATCAAATAACTTCTATACTTATATAAGTTCATCTCAAGCCATCAATGCACAATTGAAAAATGCTATCATTATTTTGACATGTGGAAATATTCAGTCTGTCTGAAACTGATTTTTCAAACGGCAGAGGTAACCTACTGTTTCAAAATGTAGTAGGTAAGCCATCAATCCTAGAAAATGGGCTTGTAAATTAAAATGAGATGGGGATCACCTGGGTTTCTCTGCTGGAAGTTATTTATTGCCAATGAAGATCTTACGGGCAACATGCTACCAACGAATTTTAAATATTATGACGTATTTAGAATTGTTTTATTTTTAAATTAAAATGTACTCATCCATCAATTTGTTTATACTTACAATTAAGTGTATTTTCTAGATCAATTTTTTCAATATTGATACAGAATTCAACCACGGAATTTCACGGGTAGATTTCTAGACTAAAAATATTAAGAAAAGCCCAATTCCCCGTTAGAGAGAATCTACGGTATTTAGAAGAAGGACTTTTGCAGAAGGTTCTTCTATAATAACTTCGACGTGAACAAAACAGAGTGCGATAGTTACATTATCTGGTATATTATCATGACATAAATTATAGAAGATGATCAAACAAGAAAAGAAGAGTGACGTGAGGTTTTCCTGGTTGTTAAATTTGCTCTATAAGAAGAAGAAGAAGAAGAAGAAGAAGAAGAAGAAGTTAGGTGACATTCATTCGTATCTTATGATGAGGACCAGCATGTAGGTACTGGGTCTCACGTTTCAGCTCCTTTTGTGGAAGTTTAATTTCATTCTTAAAATTTGTATAAGTAGGTACAGATTTTTATTTTTGTTTCGTCCGTTATGCTACCCTCCGTTCGTTTAAGGTTTTATAAGCTCTCTAGAGGTAAGCAATAAGCTTTGGGTGAGTCATAAAATAACAAACCCTCCTTGTCATTCACGTGCTTGGCACTGTCTATTAAATCAACTTGAGGGTTGGGGTCATTTTTAAATTACAGCTTTGTTTTGTTTGTTAGCGGAGTTTGTAATTTCATCCACTTCATGTCGTAAAAACACCCGCAACGGAAATTTAAAATATTTTTATGAATTTAGAATTTTAATTAGATTTCTTGCATTTGACGACAGATAGCTTCTGCAATGTTTGTAAATAGCTCTTGAACACAAACTAAGAAATACCTGTATTTCAAGTGGTAATTATTGATTTATAACGTGTGACACAAGAATTGTGTGTGATTCACAGTTAGGTGTGTAATAAGTTGGATAAGCATTAATAGTCACGATAAAATATTTAAATCCAGTTAGGTGATTTAATTGTAATGTAGTTCCACTTTTAACTGGTTCATTTGTGCCGAGTTTAAAAGGTTTTATCAAGTACACAGTTGACAATTTTTAGGTAATGATTAATTATTATATCAAAGATCAGATCAAAGTCAAGTTACAAACAGTACAGTTGGAACCTTCATACAATTGCATACCTTAGAGTGGCAGAATCTGTTTTGCTGCATGTACATTTTCGAGCTACTAGAGTAGTCTTCAAAGTCTTTGAAGATAACCGCCCCGACATAATGACATAATTGACGGTCTTTCAGAGAGTCTAAACCTCGGTCTAAACAAGACCATGGATGGTCAAAAAATGACAAAGTTGCTTATCAGGAAGCAGTACTTTCCAGATCCATTAGATAGAGAATTAAAAACTAGGATAGGGACATGTAAGTCATTTTTCTTTATCTCGTACCGATTCAGTTATAACTTATGAAATTTGGAAAATGTCGAATTTTAATGTCAAATAACGCCGAAACCGTAAGACTTAAACCCAATGTATGGTTAACGAGGTGGCCCTTAAATTCAATAAACAAATTCAAAATGTATTCAGATACAGGGTGTTCCATTAAAGAAAACAAAGTTAGGTGCTCTGCAGAAGAAATAGGACAACCTGTATAGTCGAAAATAATTTTATTATGTGAGGAAGTTGATTGGATGCAACTTTCATTTGAATCAATGCAAGGTCTGTACACAGTGGATGGATCCATAACTTTGACGTTAATTTACGATGAATTCATTACATGTATGACGTGCCACCGAGCTGAAAGGAATGGGTCCGAATCGTATCGCTCACAAAGTAGTAGATGAGAAGGTCATTGAGGTTTTAGACTGAATAAGACCTAATGTAGAAAGCGCCTCAAGCAGTGGCGTAGCAAGTGCTGCCGGGGCCTCGGTGCAAAATATTCTCTGTTGCCCCTCTTCCCAACAAAGCTCAAACTGATAAACAAAACAAAAACCTATACTTATATACAGGGTGATTCAGAACGGACGTGCCAAATTAAAATGGGTGCTAGAGGAACTCCAAATAAGATGAAAAGTTTATATGAACATATGTTCTAAAGTGACTACTAACAAAGATACAGGGTGTAAAAGTTTTAATATATTTTTTTAATATTGTAATGTAATAATTGATGTGTTTTCTCGTTCTTCTTGTTAGTTTTGTTAGTGTTATTCTTAATAAACTATTTTTTTCAATTTTCACTTTCCTTGCATATCAGTGAAGCCAATATTGCTTTATGGAAAATTTCAGTGCCTGTGCACGATTTCACAAAAAGCTATTTAATTCAAATAATAAGCATTTTACGGAAAATTTTGAAGATACCAATTTCTTCCCAAATTGAACGTAGATTTCAAATACATTAATATCACATGCATTCACCAGTGGCGTAACATTGGAGTGGGGAAATAAATAAACGGCCTACCCCGTAGCAACGCTACTGATGGGGCTAGCAGAGCAAATTTTTTTGGAAAATTAGAACTTGGCAAATGAAAACGACACCTTAAATTTCAACTCAATAACTTTCCTAGTTACTAAGATAATAAAAAAATATTTAAAAAATATTAAAACTTTTACACCCGGTATCTTTGTTAGTAGTCACTTTAGAACATATGTTCATATAAACTTTTCGTCTTATTTGGAGTTCCTCTAGCCCCCATTTTAATTTGGCACGCTCTTCTGAATCACCCTGTATATATTATGTGTATATTATGGATGTAACGATATAAACAAAATAGTATAGATATTGTTTTAGGTATAAGGAGGAAAAAGTGTAATTTTTTAGTGATAAGTCTGTAGGCTTAGCGGCCGAGCTTGCGAGGCTGACAACACAGACGAATCACAAAAAACACTTTTCCTCCGAATAAAATATGCTATTATTTTCAATTCTTAACCCAACGTAAAATATCCAGATATCTCTGAAAACATTATAATCGGCGCTTACGGCGGCAGTAAAAGTAGCTTTCGCTGCCGCCCGTGAGCGACAGTAAAAGTAGCTTTTACTGCCTTGAATGTGAAGTTTAACTTTAAGTTCATGTATACACTCGCGAAATGCAATGGTTTACTGACGTTTGAAGTAAAACATAACTTTCTTATAAATAAAACACCTATAACAGCATTTATGAATAGGTAGGTACATAGTAATTTAGTAAATCAGGTAATAACATTAAAATACTATTTTAATTATTTGGAATTAACGAAATTATTAACCAAATTAATCAGATCCATTTTCGATGCCCTTGAAGATTCAGTTGACAGTAAAACCAGGTGAGATAGCCCACTACTCTGACTCATTGTTGACCGTAAATAATTTT
The DNA here is from genome assembly GCA_963966045.1 of Xestobium rufovillosum. Classification (NCBI taxonomy): domain Eukaryota; kingdom Metazoa; phylum Arthropoda; class Insecta; order Coleoptera; family Ptinidae; genus Xestobium; species Xestobium rufovillosum. The sequence goes on along the minus strand of OZ014499.1, from coordinate 17,670,403 downwards.
TGATCAGTTTCAATTTGCTAAATGAGCGTTCTACGCTGGCAACTGTCACCAGCCAAAAACAATAAAAGAGCCACGTACGCTTGTGAAAAATTGCTTTTCAATATCCCAAATTTGCCAATTACTACCTAATTCAAAATATTGTCTAACAGTCATTGAATCGTTTAGATTGTAATGAGTATAATGAGGTGAATATATTGGGATATTAGAGAATGATTAATTATTTCGGGATATTTGTTATAAAAATTTTCACATTTTTCAATCGTTATCGATTCAGAACAGTTTAGAATTATTCTTGGTTAAAAAAATCACAATATTCTGTGACGAGTTTCAAACCGGGAAACCTTCGTAGTAGTTGACCATTAACTTCATCGATCACTTTATAATAAACGTTTTTCTTCAAACGTCAGAAAAATATGACATATTTCGCGACTGTATATGTACATGAACTTCAAAGTTCAACTTTATTGCCAAACTTTTGCTGCCGCTCACGCCGACAGTTGACGAATTTCCTATGATGTTTTCAGAGATGTCTGGATATTTTACGGTTTATTTTGAGTAACAAAAAATTAAAAATGTTTTTTGGCGTTTAAAGAAAATAGCTAATTATTTTGAATTCTTAACCTATTTTCAACGTTTGTAGAAAAAATAGCATGTTTTATTCGGAGGAAAAGTGTTTTTGTGATTCGTGACACTTTTCCTCCTTATAAAAGAATAATACATACTATTATTTTAAATAAAGTTTCAGAAATTTCCAATCTGTAGTAACTTGCTAACTCGTCAAAATGCCTTTTATGTTTGACTTGCCTTTTTCAGGAAACTCAGGATTTATGTTCCATTTTGTTGCTAATTCTACAGCTTCAGATTTGATGTTTTTTACAGAGGCAAAAATCCGATACAATATTAATAATTTTATTCAGGTTAAGATTTGGAGGGCCCCAATACTGCGGGGCCCCTGTGTATTGCACGGAACTGCCCTACCATATCTAAGCCACTGGCCTCAAGGTTTGGTGGTTAGAGCACGGATTTTATTCCGATAGTGCTTAGAAAAAGTCCAAGGAAATGAATGCATAGGGATAAAGCTGGAGTAATAATAGGTGGCTTGAGGCGTAGTGCTTCTCACATTGCCCTCCGATTTTAATATGCCCAGTCTAAATTAAGCACCTCTAACGTGATTACCCGTACACTGCCGTCAGACAGTGTGCATCTGTAAAGTTACGACTAGGAGGTAGAAATATTAACAACCCACACTGTACTGATAGTGTAGGTTTATGCTGGGAAAGCGAAGTTCGATCAGAATAGATACTTTTCCAAGCACTTTTCTGGTATTGCTCTCAAAATATATAACGTGTTAGAAATAATAATCTCCTACGTCATGGGTTCATGGCATTTAAATATACAATATCGCTTTTTATTTTTTTAAAATTCAGATGAATTTATTAAGCACTATAGTTAGTGACAGACCAATTATTCCTGATTCGTGCAACCTTGACATTTTTAGCTTAATTAATATTTCATATACCTACCTCGCCAGCCTCGTCGCCAGCATACTTGTATTATATTTCCTATGCCAGTATTTCACCTGTAATGTGCTCCCATAACGAGAACCCATACTTACTTTAATTGCATATAATACAATAGTGTTATTGCCATTCCCCGTTTGAAAATATTTTGCAAGTTATGGTTTCTGCGAATTCAGAAGGCGTTGGGGATTTATTCAAAACTTGACCGCATTCATTTACTAGTTCGTAACGCCAACGTTAATTGCTTGGTTGCATGTTGAGTTGGCTAGGAATGTTATGAATAGTTAAGGTAATTAGATTTACATACAATAATTAAGATACGCAATCGTATAATTAAATTCTATTATTGGTGCTAACAGTAGTTATGTTTGGACATATTTGCAATAATCGTTTAGTGCACCGTTTTAAGTTTTCGTTATTTTGTCTGGATGGACGCTTGTGTAGAATATTATTCAAATTAATTTAACTTGAATAATGAAAATATGTTTTCTTCAATTGGTTTGTTGGGGTTGTACAGGTGTCTCTAAAAGTTCTGTACAAAAAGATGCCACAAAAGACCAATTTAGCCAAACTTACCCCCATTCAAAAGTGTTTTCTTAAGGCGCTACCGAACGTCAAAGATCTGTTTTTTTGAAATAACAAAAGATTGAATTTAACGATGGGAATTAAATTTGTAATGTGAATCTGCACTGGAAAAAAGGTGTTATTTGACATCTTTTTTGATCGTGGGTGTTACCTAAGTGATCATCCACATGCAAAGAAGCTCATATTTTTAACGGTTTGGTACAATACCTTTAAAACTTTTTCCGCCGACAGACACTCTCATTTCAACAATTTTTTGTCTCTTGTCCGATTTCGCTATCTGGCATAGTTTAACCAGAAAAAAAATTAGTTTGCTGCACGCCGTACGCCGCAGCCATAATGTAACTAATGTAAAATTTGTTGATGTTTGGAAAAAGTTAATTTTTGACCACTTAGGTAACATCCACGAGTAAAAAATTATGTCAAAAACACCTTTTTTCAGTGCTGATTCACATTCCATGCTACTCACGAAGGCAAGGTGGGTGACCCAAGTACATCTGAGATTGAAGGCGTTAGTAGCACTAAGCAGGGCTATCACTATGCACGTATACCCTGGTGTAGTGCTGGTGCTGGACAACTGGACAGGACAGTGGGAAAGGTGGAGATGACAGTGATACTCTTGGTTTTGATACCAACATAGGATGGGCACGTTTGTTAAAGATGAGTGTACCTAATAGTAAGTGTGATTCACTGGCAGGGACACCGGGGGAGGAAAGACTAATTGGTAAAATAATTAAGCATTCAAAGGTAAATTTCGATTAGAAGATCTAACGCAGTAGAGGCACTGGGGGTTACTGTAGGAGAAATCACTGCAGAAACTAATGATCCCAGGAAAGTAAAGGTTGTATGCTGCGCAGAACAGTGCAAACCTTTCCAGATGTGGAAAAAAGTGGAGAGCATTAGACAAGGCGGATCAAGAAACAGGAGGGGCGTTCAGTGCGGACAACATGATAGAGAGCAAAGACGAGGAGGAGTGATGAAGCTGGTTACTACATTGAAGAAATGTCGAAAGTGAAAGCGGATGCCGTTGTAAAAATATAAATGATGGAAAGAAGGAGTAAGTGGGTATAGAAATCCCCCATTCTCTCACGCAATTGACCATCGTCGTCCGGTTGGTTTCTTGTAGGTTTCTCCTCTCCACAAAAAAGGAGTACATTTCACCTATATCATATGGTGTGCTACACATTGTTTTGCCTAAATTTTTTTTCAGGGCTAGGCCTCGCCGCTATTAAACAGTGCCCAATGAAAATGTAGTTGATAATTCGTTTGCAAATTTTCTAACTCTGACTCTTTGTATTGCTAAATAAAGCAGCCAACCTGTTTTGCCAAAGATGTGAGTTTCCCCCCGTATTCTCAATCTATAGTGATCAGAACATTTTTTTCTTTTGTTCTACCTTGACTTCCCATGATAATGCTTTTCGCGTTGCTTGACTCTCATCTCGTTTCTGATTAGAGGAAATTGTGATACTTTCATGTACGTCGAGGGGGCATCCTGTCGTAAAATTTTGTACACCAGATAGGTATCCTTTCAAGCAAGGATATCCTCAGATTTCCTAGAATATCCTCAGATATCCTAGGAATAGATATCCTCGGATATCCCCAGGTATCCTTAGTTATTCCCGAGGGGTAAACCGCGAAATAAAATCTGTACACCTGATTTCCCTTTTTTGATGATTTCCTGCGATTTCCCTTTGATTACGTCTGATTTCCCCCTTGATTTCCCATTGATTTCCCCTGATTTTCTCTTGATGTCCTCTGATTTCCACTTTAACAAACTGAGCCAAGAATTTTTCCAGCAGATTTTTGTATTTCAAACTTCTTTGGGCCTTGGAAAACCTGAGTGTTTCCATTTAATCAAATTCTGCTTCGTTTCTGGGTCACAGAAACGTGTCCAAGTACCATCCATTGTATACAATACGGTTCAAGTCTTGAAGCCGGGATAGATAGAGAGCATAAATTATTATGTCGGGGCGGTTGTATTTTAAGGGTGAAATAGACATCTGTTATCCAGCCGCTCGAAAATGTACTTCCCGCAACAGATTCTACCACTGGAAGGTATGCAATTGTATGAAATACAATTACGAAAATTGGATTGCTAGTTTGCCATCGTGGAAAAATAGCGGAATTAAGGTTTTCCAGATTTTTCGCATTGCTTTAGAAGGGCTTCATTTTATGTGACTAAACTGAAAGAGCATAAAATTTCATACAAGACTTCTGCTTTAGTTTTTCTCCATATCTTCTCATTGACCAAGAAAGAAAAGTGTCATTTTAGAAAAAATATACGTACCTAAGAAACTAATTTATTTATTTATATATTTTCCGAGATATTTTCTCAAATAAATCCATGAGCATACCAAATTATCAAATGGTAATATAAGAACAAAAGAATTACTAAAGAATTTTAACATCTCAGCTGAAAGGCAAAAAAAAATCTCATTTACAATTCTTTTTTGTTTGCCGTGCCTTTTTCTGATTTCTTCTGGTTTCCTTTGATTTCCCCTTGATTTCCTCTGATTTCAACTTGATTTCGTCTGATCTCTCCTTGATTGTGCCAAAATAGGCAAACGTCAAAAGTATAGCGACGCCATATTACTGCATTATGTGTATTCAAGGTCGAATGTTCTGTGACGTCACTTTAATGGCTGAACTTAGAGGGGAATTTTTTTTTCATTTTTAACCATTATTTGTTGCGTTAGTAGAGATCACATCAAAACAATATGGAACACGGGCCTCCTTATTTACGCTATTCTTTAATAACACCCAATATATTGGAAATGGTGTACGACCCTATTATTCAAATACGAGATTTCTTTACGAATAGAATGACTTACGAAAATCTAATATTTTATAGCAAAGTGGCCATGGCCTTCTGCATTTTATCGGAATATTTTGAGGAGCATTCTTATCCGAAGGCGCATTAAATAACCTCAAAATATTCTGAGACTTCCCCGGATATCCTCAAGATTTCCTTAGATTTCCTTGGATATCCTCACATATCCTCGGTTTTCCTTTGATATTCTCGATTTTCCTCGGATATCCTAGGTTATCCTTATGTATGCACACCCGATATCCTCCACTGGATGCCCTCTCGATGCACCACATATTCGTATTTCCTCAATTTCTTTTAATAGGTACATAATTGTAAAAATAACGTGCTTCTGAGCCGCGCTCAGATTGCTGAGCACCCGTCGACCACACATCAGCTTCCTGACTCCAGAATGAGCCCCAGAGTTTCTTGACCCCTAAACGATCACGTAAATACATTTCTTTCATTGCATTTCGACCAGTTTCCAAGGTAGCACAGCAATGTTTTCTTCAAACACTGCGGTTCCAGATATTCCTCACGAAAACTAGATACTACTGGAATTCACTTTATTTTATCGTATGAAGGTGCTCGATAACAAAATAGCGTTTGAATTATTCCGTGCCTTGTTGACTACTTAACGAATCTTTAGTCTTATAAATTCATCAACGCTCGAAAGTTTTGGCAGCATTTTTTACAATAGGTACTGTTTTTATTAAAATCAAGACCAAATCGTGAAATATTTTTGTTTTATAAAAACTAAAGAACTCTGGAAAGATTTCGGAAAATATATTTGTGTTCAACTATGTACTTATAAGTTGAAAATTTATTGAGCATTTCTCATATTTTCTAGAGCATTTCTGATATTCTCTAGAGCATTTGGCTTCATTTAGCAGGGCCGCTGAATCAATGGCAGTACCTAGTTCAAAATAAGTTTTTTCTTGTAGTGAGTGATATTCTTTAATTCCAATAGTAAACGTACACCATAAATAATGCTTTCCGAAAGAAATTTATCCCATACAACCGCATCACGACGTTCTTGTACTGCGTCCACCCCAATATTTCGAGGAGGGGATTATGTTTCTTTGCCCTTTGTTACCCAACATAAGCCCGATTCAATGCAACTTTTCTAATCCTAAAAACATTGAGAAGGTTAGTATGAATGTTATGGCTAAAGGTTTAATATCGGTTGAATATTTATGAGCGATCTATCATTCATTTTAATGATACCTGCATTGATACTAATCGCATGTACTTAAGTAAGTTTCTTAAAAGTTCTGCAAATGAACGTTCAATGCAATTTTATTATCGGCATGCACAAGAAATAACTTCATTAGCGATAATAAAATGTGAAAACCTACGCTACTGGTTTCTCGTACTGATATCCTTATCTATGCACATCCAACATTAAATAATTTCAACTTACCAAGGCATGTAGGTAGTGAGTGGTTCTAGTATACAATTTATATGGCGGCAGTTGCAGCTATCTAATATTGGTAAATATTATAAAACACATCGATGAACACATTTTGTAGATCCATAACTTTTAGGACCATTCTAAGAACACCAATTAGCGCGCGTACACTACTAACTAAAAAAACTCCATACTCATTACATTTTATAGCTTTTAATTCAACTTTAATTACCCGAAACAGATAAACATCGAAGCTCCAAGCATCAGAGCTTTTTAAACTGGGGGCCCGAACAATCGAAATTAACCACCGACTCTTCGTACTGTAAAAATCACAACATAGTCTAAATAACTTCCCGAAAGATATCAGCTTTGTTTATCATTGTTTATGTTCACTGAACACTTTCATGGCACACTTGCGGAGGCTCTGTGCGCGGCATCTCATTTGTTCAACATCGCCACTCTTCTCTTTAATTAAATTAAACAGCAGAACTTCGCAGTCACTGGACAAAACAAGGCGGCTGCGATCTCATCTCAGATTTTGCCCCGTACAGTTTTACCATACAATGACACACCCCCACCGTCACTGAAACCCCGAAATATTGATCTCGACAAAGCGCAGCCGCTATTTGAGCGCCGTTCAAATAAAGTTAGATTTGGTCGGAAGAAAATTAAGATTTTTTGTCAGTGCCAATTTCAGCAGGTATCTTGAGGCAATCACGTTTACTGATTTCGCTTTATACCGATATTTTTGCTTTTTTAAGAAGTTAATTTGGTGTATTTTGCACTGTCAGGTATTTGGCGCGTTGAGGGTCATTTTTGGGTCGATATCTGAGTTTGTATTGAAGCACAGGAGCACAGAGGCGCATTAGTCATATCTACCGACAATAGAAACACTAAACTTGGCTAATTGAAAATAATTACTCAATTAAAAATACATAGAATCATCATAAAGTTTTCAGTCCGAAGACTGGTTGGACGCGTACCTCCATCCTTTTCTATCCTGAGCTAACCTATGCATTTCCCCAAAAGTTGAACATCCTACATCCCTAACTATGAGAGCAGTAGTCTAATCTGGGCCTACCCCTACCTCTTTTTATTCCTATCTCTGACTCTAGTATGTCACGAACTAAGCCTTCGTGCCTCAGAAGGTGTCCTACCATTTTTCCTCTCCTATTCCTTACCGTCTTCCATAAATTTCGCTTTTCTCCGACCCTTTCTAATACATCTCTGTTGCTAACCTTATCCACGGTATTCATCTTCGGGAATGCCCGAGCATAATAGTTTTCTTTAAATGCAATTCGGCCTTGGGCTATTCTTTGCTTTATATCTCTAGAGCTCCTACCATCGGGAGTTATTTGACTTCCTAAATAGCAGAAATCTGAGACTGCCTCTATCTTCTCGTTTTCAATTTGTATTTTTGTTTTAGTCCTATTTCCACGCCCCCTACACACCAAAATTTTGGTTTTCTTTTTATTGATCTTCAAAACTTAGCCCTCCGTCGAAACCGATTCCATTTCCTTCAGAGCCCTTACTAATTCTTCTCTGCTGGATGCTAATACTGCTATATCATCCGCGAATCTGAGCATATTAATAGTTTGGCCCTGTATATTATTTCCAGCAGCTATTCTGTCTTTAACAATATTAATCGCATCTTCCATTATATAAATTGAAAACTAGAGGCGATAACGCACATTCCTGCCTCACTCCCTTTCGGATATCTACTTCTCTATGTTCCTGCTCAAATTCTATAACTGTCGTTTGCTCTTTGTATAGATTATGAATTATCCTTCTATTCCTATACTTCATCCCTACATTTTTGGGCACTTCGAACACCTTCCATTTTACAGTGTGGAAGGATTTTTCCAACTCTACAAGTCCTATAGGTATAGCCGCTCTTTCTCTTTCCTATTGTTTTTTATATTATTATTCGTAAAGCTAGAAGGGCCTCGCGCGTTCCCCTATTTCGTCTAAATCCGAACTGATCTCTTAATATTTCGTTCGCACTTTTCTCCGTCCTTCTTTGCACAATTCTAGTTAAAATTTTTGACGCGTGGGAAGGTAAACTGATGGTTCTAAAATTTTCACACATATCCGCGCCTTTCCTTTTGGTAAAGCTACTATGATGTTCCGTTTGTAATCTTCTGGAATCTCGCCTGTCAGGTATATGCGATTAACTAGTTTCTATAAATGATCTATTACCCCTTGACCTACGTATTTTAAGATTTCTGCCTGCAAGCCATCTATACTTGGTACTTTTTCCAGACAATGTCTGAAATCGAAAATCCTCACTCACTTTGCTGCCAACCTTTTCAAGCACCAACTCCGAAATTCGTTAACACTTTCCAACGTATTCCTCCTGAAGAAACACAGAGGACTCATCCATTTGAAAACTTCCAGTGCGCATTGCATAATATACTCGTATAGGTACATAAATAGATGCTTCGTTCTGATGTGCCAGTGTTCTAAATTTAATGAAACTCACTGAGTCCAATACGGAGGCGCAGAAAGGCCACTGAAGTATTTTAATATTGTATTCTAACTTCAACTGAGAATTCCGATATAATCTCGAAAATTCCGACTTAATCTCGGATATTGCATCGTAAACTCGGAGTTTCAGACTTAAACTCGGAAATTTCAACTTAGTCTCTGAAATTCTGACAGAATCTTGGAAATTTCCACTTATCTCGGAAGTTCTCGGAAGTTCTGATTTAACCTCGGAAATTCCAACTTAATCTCGGATATTCAGACTGTCGGGTATAGAGAGACCACTGAGGTAGTAAATTCCCGGTTTCTAAAACTGAATTTTCGAGACTAAGTCGGAAATCTAGAGTTTAAATAGGGATTTCTGCGATTATTCGGAATTTCTGAGATTAAGTCGGAATTTCCGAGTTTAAGTCCGAACTTCAGGGTTTAAGTCGAAATTTTCGAGTTTAAACCTGAAATTCCGAGATCGAGTCGAAATTTTCGAATTTAAGTCGGATTTTCCGAGTTTAAGTTGGAATTTCAGAAATTAAGCCTGAATTCCCAAGATAAAGTAGGAATTTCGGAGTTTGATCCTGAATTTTCGAGTTTACTTCCGAGAGTAAGTGGGAATTTTCGAGGTCAAGTGGGAATTCTCGATATTAAGTGTTAATTTCGGAAGTTAAGTAGGAATTTTAGAGTTTAAGTCTGAACTTCCCAGATAAACCCGAAATTTCTGGGGGTAACATCATAAGTGCATCAAAAATTACCGATAACTCTGCTTGAAAGCTTGTTGCTTAGAAACTGCACGAATTCATAGGTCGAGGGATATTTTTTACTCACAACGATCAAAATGAATGAGTGCAGTTTCTAAACAACAAGCTTGAATGAAGAACATGTTATTTTTGATGCACGAATGGTGTTTAATGAGCAATTTCTCGAAAATAGGTACATACTTACCCTTATTTTCATATCTAATCTGAACAGTTGACGTTTCTAGAGGTGAATTATCGAACGTAATTTGACGAGTATTTTTTATTTATCCAGGCAAAATATAAATTTTTTGTCAAATTCGGTTAGATAATTTAATGAATATGAGAATACGCATATGGGGGACTTGATTTTTAAACATTTTACAATCAAAAATACGAAATTTGCAACGTGGTCATTGGTCATGATAGCAAAAGGTAAATAACATAATTATCGCTGTAATAGTTAGGGCTAACTTTTTTCGATGTCAGTCTGACAAAAACATCACGGGTTATGAGATTTTATACATATGAATAATTAGATTATCGAGATTACATATGTATATAGGAAATTCAGATTTGAAGTCAAGAATTCTGAATGTTGTTGTTTTGTTCGGTAACAGTCGTTTACGAAAATGTCACTTTTGAGGTGAAACTTCTTTAGCGGCACCTCGAAAATTGCCCGAGAATTGAGAGTAAAATTTCAAGGTCGCGTCACGTTTTCAAGCATTTCGTTACACGAGAGAGACGAAAGATATAACGTTGAGAGAAGGAGAAAGAGGGTTATACATGCATGAGTAGTTGAGATACCACGCGTTGTATAATTAATACTTACCATCGTGTTCTGTGATTATTTACGTTTTTTACGTATGTGTCCTTTGAATATTCGGTTATATCCGTGAATAGCTATTATCTAAGTACCTATATTTAAAATATTAAAATTTTAACGATAATGACGTTTGTATGCTTATATTGCAAAATCTCTCTCCCAAGTTTCACTTCTATCACGTATACGGTGTTACACTCGGTGTTACACACGCATTTTTTGCTAATAAACATAAATATTATACATTGTTTCAATATTTCAAAGCATTTCATAAAAACCATGGCTATTTTTCATGTTTGATTCCATAGCCTCCTCGTTAATTGGAAACCAAATAACATTGGTTCATGTGTAAAATCTCACATTTTTCTTGATATAAGGAGTAGAAAGGTGATGTGAAAAAGAAAATAGAGCAGCTCAAAATTTGTGTAAAAGCAGAATCGACTTTTAAAGGCTTCATATACGGATTTGTTTGAGTGGAAAACAAAATGCGCCTAGTCATCTACGAGAATCGCCTTTTGAGAAAAAATGGGCCATAAAAATCGACCAGCTGGTTCAAAAGTTATCGAACATCAAACTTACTGCAAGTATACTTGCACCGTCAGAATATTTGTATTTTACCTATACCGGGTGGGAATTAAGTGCGTAACTGGTTCATATCTCTGGGACTATTAAAGATACCAAAACCATGTATGCGGGAATTGCATGTGGCATTTCGTAAAATTATTTCAGTATATGCTCACCTGGGTACCCACCATAGTTCTATTCTTCTAAGTGGGAACTGCACATGACATGGCATAATTTGAATTCTTCTTAAATTTCAAGAAAATTGGTATACTAAACTAATACTAGATTGTTTTACAATAGATTACAAAATCTATTAATACTTTTGCCACACTACTTCGTATTATACAAGGAGGTTAACATTTCAAATTGAATACGAGGTATTTTATTTACACAATTATTGATAGGCAGTTTACTAAGAATTTAGAATTTCACTCTTATTTTATAGGTACTGCAATTGGAGAATTTTCCCCATTTTGTCACCCAAACCACAAAGAAGGATCTGAAATGTAGAATATCTATCTAGCAAATAAAATTTACACTGACAGAAGAAATTCCATTGTAAGATTACTTCTCAAATGTACTAATTTCTTCCATGGCACTCATTGATTTGATTTAAATTATTCTTGATTTTTGTGTTCTGATAGTAAAATTGAGGGAACTCGGAAAAACAAAATTCTCAAATGATAAAGTTCAATCTTCATTTCTGCCCAAACTATCAGTAGCAGACCTGGCAATATCTGCATCAATGAAAAGCTTAGTTAACTGGTTGTGTGCAAATAATTATGTACGATGTATTTTAGCAAAACTAAGATTTTAGAAACACAGAAGTCAATGAACACTCTTCAATAAGGAAGTTTTATGGCGAATCCAAGTTATACAAAGCCATGTGGAGTACTCTTTTTAAAATACCAAAACATTGGTTTAGTAGTTAGCATGGGAACGCCCTGTATATGCGAAAATAACTCATGAAATGCCCCATGAGATTCTCCACACATACCTACTTGTAAAATTTCATTATGTTGTCTTGAATAGTACCAGAGATAAGAACCGATTATACACTAAATTCCCACCCCGGTATACGACCCAATGGAGTTTTTTAAAGCCTTCGTAGCATTTAGGTACGTGTCAGAATTACCATAAGAGCTGCTACTAACATGTAAAATAAGAAATATGTTCGTTTTTTGAATAAAGTCAATGAGTCCATGTTTGATGGACATGTCTACCAAAATAACATACATAATTGTATTCAAAATTCACGAATTCGCGTACCAGAAAACTGAACACATTATTCCCTTTTTGCTTTATCTTACTCTTAGTGCATTTAAAAGTCATGTCTTTATGACTCGTTTTAATAAACACATAGCTTTCATTCACATAAAAATTGTCTCCCTGTAACACGTTCATACGTAAAATTGGAATATTTCCGCACCCCAAATTAGCTGAATATACCCCTGTATGAATATACATGAATGCATGTGTATTCCCTTTCGTTTTTTTTTTGGTATTGTGGAGTCTGCTCTAACACAATGGAAAGCGGGAGGTCTTTCCGTGGGGAGAAAACGCGTGTGCGTAGTACCCACGTACGTAACGTACGTAATAGTATCTGAACGATGAAATGTATGTGCAGCTGACATCAATGTGATAGAGCACGTGTTTTCTGAATTTATGTAGTGCTTGTGCTTGATGGATGACCCAAATCAGATAAAAGATGGGTATTGATCGAGTTTGAGATTAATCACTTTGGAAACTGAGAATCAACAGCGTTAAAACTACAATAGGGGCGCGATTATTTTAAACAAAGGAAAAGTGCGAGGAACGTGTCGATGGCTGATTTATGTGACGTGGTTAAAAATGTGAAGTATAAAACTAAAAAAAAATAAATCTGCGCATATGAAGAAGATTTAAACAGGACGTTTCCTTCTAACCACGTTTTTTTGATTGAATAGATGTTCTAATTGTTATTCTTCAGTAGCCTCCTGTTTTCAACCTTTGGACGTAGACCTGTCCCATTTGATGCAACCGTCTGATTCAACTCAAACGGCTTCTAGCAATGTGATCTGCGTTGTTCCAGTTCAAAAGCTGCTTGTTCTGTCATGTCCATTACTCTGGTTCTTCTTTTACCCAACTGTTTGTCTTCCCGTCTTTTAGTTTACGTCCAACTTGCGTTCTCTCTGTTTCATTCTGTATTTTAACGGCTTTGTCCATCTTGTTATTCAAGAGTCCATGCTTGTGTTATATGTCTATACAGGGTGTTCACACTTTGGGTATCAAACCAAAGTATGTTTTTTCAAATGCAACGCCCCACATTTATTTACATATTTGGATTCACAATAAAATTTTATGAAAGTTCATATACTGCACGATGGGGTTTAGACGTTTAGAGTGAGCGATTTTAAGATATTACCATTTTAATGCCAGAGCGGACCCAACTTTGAGGAGTTACCGACGTCTATACTGGTCTTCTTTACTAAACTAGGTTCACAGACTACTATATTTGTAAAATCCATGAATACTTTTGTCACAATACTTCATATCATACAGAGTGGACAACTGCGACTGACGGTTTCGATAGAACTGAGCCTTAAAATCTAAAATGTAGTCGTTTTTTGGCTGGTAGTTTATTCGGTTCCCCTAAATTTTAGCACCCAAACACAAAATATGGTTTCCATTTGAGTTGACATTGAAACAAAAAATTCCACTGCCAGATTGCTTCTTTCATGCTGATATTCTTAAATACGTGATAACTTATTAAACCTAGGTATAACTTGAAACACGGAGTGCCATGGAAGAAAACCTCGAAGAAAACAGTTCTTTAAAGAAGTAATCTTGCAATGGCATTTCTTGCGCTGTTGTAAACCCTGTCCAATAAATTTTCTGTAAAAACAAAGTGTAAGCATTTTTCTGAGTTTTGGGTGGCAAAATAACTGAAATTCCCCAAGAATGGTACAAGACTAAGACAAAAATCTCAATTTTTAAGGTTCGATCTTTATTTCTGCCTAAATTATCAGTGTCAGACCTGCCAATACCCACTTCAGTCAGATGTACGGGGTATCCCATTTAAAATTTCTGAGGAAAGGTCAATTTTGCGCACGTCACTCTGTACAATATGAAATATTTTGGGAAAAGTGTTGATGAATTTTACAAATAGAGTAGGCTGTGAACCTAGTCCAATAAAGAAATCTCAGATCAGCAAACGTCAGTGCCTCCACAAAGTTGGGTTCACACCGGCCGTAAAATGGCAATATCTTAACCTCCAAATATGTAAACAAATGTGGGGCATTCTATTTAAAAGAAACGTAACTTTGGTTTGGTACTTAGCACGTGAAATCCTGTACACATCAAAATAATTTTATCAAAAGCTTCGTGGGGTTCTCCACATAAGTACACGTAAAATTTTAAGCTGATATCTTGAATAGAACTAGAGACATGCATCGACTACGCACTATTGGCAAACCTTTATACACTCAAGCGCATAAAATTCCAACCAATTGGATATTTTCGATTTAAATGTGAATATTCTTTATTATGAGTAGTATTAGATGGAAGAGAAGAAAAATAATAAATAGTTCCTGTCCTGTGTTCTGTACTTAACAATGATTTTTGTCTTGTTAAAACTCCTGCTAGTTGACTCGTATATTAACTTTAGAGTTCTGCTAGCATTTGCTTGTAATACGGACTATACTTGGGCCGCCGAACAGACGGAGTGATCACCCTGCAAGAACGTGCTCTAGGCGGGACCACTATAATTTTAGGACAACCGAACCGCAGTGATGCGCTTTCTTTAGACCCAACGAAATCGCATCACTCCAATTCGGTCGTTATAAATTACTACTGGCCCCGCTAGAGCACGTTCTTGCAGGGTGATCACTCCGTCTGTTCGGCGGCCCAAGTATAGGGAATCAGGACGATGTCATGGACTGAAAAAACTGAACAATTTATTTTTTATCTCCTTTTAGTAATATCCTCATTTTTAAATGGATTTAAGAGAAATTTTTACAGCATGCATAACTGAATATTCGTCTCTATTCAACGGTGACATCAGAAAAAAAAGATATATCAGAAAGTTGAAAAATTTAATATGGTGCACACAAGAAATAAAAACTTGACTATCCTTATTAATTTGTTGTTATTAAAAAAGAAAAAGAAATCGAGTGTTTTTCATTTTTTTCACGCTGCATTACAAAATGTTTGGTTGGGTGAATCTGGGACCCATTAGTCACATCTTGCTTTTTTTAAGTCCTCAAAATTTGTAGTGTGCAATATGCAATTTATGAATTATGCAGGGACTCTTGAATAAATTAACTACTTACTCAACGAATTTTAATTACATGTAAATATCTGAACCAGCGTATATCCCAAATATGTTTTAAAAGATAGGTATATGCATATTCAACAGGCTTCCTTACTCAATTTACCGGTGTGGTTTAGACTGATATGTACAAAAAAGAACAAATTTCCTATCACAAAAATTTCAATGCAATGAATTTCGATTTAGTTCGGGTTATTCATAAATGCTAGAGAAGAATTATGTTACAGAAACTAGTCCTATAAAACATTTATGAAAAGGAAAGTGCCCTATAATACTTTTCCGCATTTTTTCAACAATAGCGTGGCCATTAAACTTAAAGCCAAATCTAAAGATAAAAGCTTTCGGTGCGTAGATAACAGATGAGAAGAAATTTATATGTTCCATAAACGATGCCATAAATTCAACGGTAGTTGACATAAAAGCTTTATGGCAAATAACTCCTTGGATTTCATTGTAAGTTTTATGATATTCGGCAATTACAGATATCTATAGGGACACCAGGGTATATTGAAAATTGCGTGGCCTAACACAGAAGGCGTTTATTTATCAACTTTTTTTACAATATTTTCCAAAATCCTCAAAATCCTGGTATCTCCGAACTTTATCTCATGACCCGTCTCGACTCGATGTTCTGCGGCGGCAGACTTGTCCCAGTGGTGGTGCTTGGTATGGCTGATATGTTCCTTTAGCCTCGTGCTGATATGTCGTCCTGTCTGTCCAATATACACCTTCCCACAGTGGTGCATGGTATGCTGTACAAGGTGTCCCAAACTGGACGCGTTCTTATGGGAACACCCCTTATTTGAAGAGGTAGAAAAAAATTAACCAAGGTGTCCGGAGCTCAAATTTAATGAGAAAACCACTGGCGCAAACGAAACTTTGCTATCTCTTATCGTTTGGCCCCTAGAGGGCGATTCTCAAATTTCGTCGATTTCTTTTATGTCCTAAAACTTGTTTATTAATAAAGATAATTAATTTTGGTAAAAACTTTCTTAAGGCACTTTTTTCCGTAGAATCCATCGCAGTAGGCAGTTTTTTTACAGGGCGTTTAGATTTTCGTGCACCACCCCAAACTCATTTTTCTTATATAGACCACCCTATATATTATGAGATTTTTGAAAAGCTCGTAAAATTTCCTAAATTTTGATGTATCACTTGTCATGTTTATATTAAAAAACATTAGCAACATTACGATTTAAAAATTAAAATATTGTGCCTACAGAAATCAAGATTGCCATGACTAATAAAATGGCATACGGTTAAAGTCACCTTACTTTTTATGCACGTCACCGGCTTCATATCAGCACTGTTGCCACAAGAGTTTATGGTATGTACTCAATTCCAAAATATTAAAATTCAATTTACCTCTCTAACTGAATTCAATGGTAATAAGGGTCCATTATTTTCCAATTTTCTTTCAAAATAGTTGATAAGGGATGCTACAAGCTCCTTTTACACCGACTGTTTAAGAACTTGGGCATTATACCAACAATAACAATAACAGCACCGATAATAAATAACCAGGAGCACTATTTTAGTTCTCAAAAGAAAAGATTTTTACCGCAAAAGTTGATGAACAAAGAAAACAAGGGTTTAACACCAAAAACTACAAAAGTTAACGAAACTTGACGCTTTCAGAATATCAGCTGTCAAGTCAACCGAGAAACGTCAACAAATTAAGCGGCAATCATGCAACAAAATAGTGTTGTGTTTAGACATTCAAATATTTCTTTATTCTTTGTTAGCACATTCAATTTATATGACTTGTCATTTTACGTAAGGCGACTCTTAATCGTTACATTTTGTGGCGTACATAAAAAGTAAGGTGATTTTACCTGTAGGATGCTAACATGTTATGATTAAAACCACAGATTGATCTAAAGTTTCATGATAAGATTACTCATAGTTATTATATTAAATTAATAATTCTTTAAATATTGCTAATGGTTTTTAAGATAAACATGACAAGTGATACATCAAAATTTAGGAAATTTTACGAGCTTTTCAAAAATCTCATAATATATAGGGTGGTCTATATAAAAAAATGAGTTTGGGGTGGTGCACGAAAATCTAAACGCCCCGTAAAAAAACTGCCCATTGCAATGGATTTTACGGAAAAAAGTGCATTAAGAAAGTTTTTACCAAAATTAATTATTTTTATTAATAAACAAGTTATAGGACATAAAAGAAATCGACGAAATTTGAGAATCGCCCTCTAGCGGCCAAACGATAAGAGATAGCAAAGTTTTGTTTGCGCCAGTGGTTTTCTCATTAATTTCTTTCTATCTCTTCAAATAAGGGGTGTTCCCATAAGAACGCGTCCAGGTTGGGACACCTTGTACACTCTAGGCCCTTCTAGATTCTTGTGCGCTCTCCGATATTTTGGAAATTCCGCTGCTATCTTATTTGGTGTGCTGAAGATGGTACATACTTCATGATATAAGAAAAATAGGCAGATGCCTTGAATATCTCTGGTTCCTTCATCACTGGCTTTCTCTTAATGGCTTTCTCTATGTCGGTCCTAGTATAGCCGTTCTTCCTTAACGTCAGGCGTAGATGGTTCAGCTCCTCCCTAAGATGCTCTGGTTCGCTGATCTGCTTAGCTCGTCTAACCAAGGTGTCGATGATGCCTTGCTTCTGCGCCGGGTGATGGTGCGATTTTGCGTTTAGGTAACGATCCGTGTGCGTAGGTTTCCTATACACTTGATGTCCCAAAGTTCCATCTCCCTTTCGACGAACCAGTACCTACATCCAGAAATGGTAGTGTCCTCCTCTAACTTCATGGTGAACTGTATACTAGGATGTATACTGTTAAGGTGGTCCTTAAATCTTTCAATGGTGCCGCGTCCATGTGGCCAAATAACGAAGGTGTCGTCCACGTACATAAACCAACACTTTTCGGCTTCAGTTCGGGTGATTCCAGTGCGGTTTTCTCGAAAATTTCCATGTAGCGGAGATATGGGTGATCCCATAGCTGTTCCTTCCGTTTGTTCGTAAAACTCGTCCCTGAAGGCGAAAAAGGTAGAGTGAATTCATAACCGTGCCAAATCCGCAGTCTCCATCGAGGTTCTCCTCAGACAAGCGCCTTCGTGTCTCCGTGATGGTTTCGTTCGTCGGCACCTTGGTGAATAGGGATGAGACGTCGAAACTCACTAGGATGTCCTCTGACTGTAATTGAAGTTCTTGGATTTTGTCGATGAAATGTTCCGAGTTCCGAATGTGATGTTCCGTATTTCCCACAAGTCCAGCGAAGGATCGTGATAGGTGATGCTCCAAAGAATGGGTAGCTGATCCTACTGCGCTAACTATCGGCCTCAATGAAGTTCTTGGCTTATGAATCTTCGGTAAGCAGTACAGCTGAGGTGTCCTGGAATCATTCATAATTAATTGGCGACGAAGCTTCTTCGGTATGATAGATGCTCGGATAGCTGTAGCAACTGCCCTCTCCACTTTCTTAACCGGATTGTTCTTGATCTTCCTGTATGCTAGATCCTCTAAAAGGGTTGCCACTTTTGATTCGTAGTTTACCGTGTCCATGATAATAGTCGCGTTTGGCGTTTCCCATATCCGCTGGGAGTATAGTAAGGTCCTTGTTGTTTTGAAGTTCTCAAATGGCTCGCTGCTCCTTTCCACTGATGTTTGCTTTAGGGGATTTCGTCTTTTGTAGGATCTGTACCGCTCCGATCCGGATCTCCTCCGCCGTTTCTGCTGGTAACCGTCTGCAGGTGCTTTCTATGACACTGTTGATGTCTTTCTTTGGAATGATCCTTGGGGGCTATTGCAAAGTTTCGTCCTCTTGCTAAAGCCTGTAGGGTGGAATCGTCCATAGTCGCCGAAGACATGTTGATGACTACTCGAGATTTCTCCAGCTATTGGGCGCTGTGATTCGTACAACTTCTCGAATTTCTTCATCTGTGTGGTGGCCGCTGTTTGAACTATGTACCACGCCTTCTCCATGGTTAACCTATCCACTTGATCCCATATGTCCCGTCCCAAATTCTTGTCTACAAAACAATGCACATCGTACAAACTTTTCTCGTTTCTATCCAACTGTTTTCTGGTGTCATGGATTCTTTCCTTCGGCAGGGCTCTACTGGCTGTCCTCAGGATCCTCTTGACTGGTCTTCTCTAGGTGTGATGTTTTACCTTTAGGAATCCTGGAATCACTTTCTGATCCCGGCACCTCATCAGGAAAGTCGGTTCAGGAGCTTCTGGTTCTTCCAAAAATGCACTCCGCTGTCGAATTTTTTTCACGACTTTTGTTTCTCGACTGGTTATCGTAGCAACAAAACCTTCATTTAAAAATAAAATTATTCTATAAAAATCAGTCTCTTGTGTCACCCGATAATTTCAGTTTCGAAAAACCCTAACACGTCTGCTTTGCACAATTGTCATGTTGTTTCGAAATTTTATACTGCCTTTAAAAAAAAGGAAAAAGTTTTGTCAAAACTCGGTGTTTTCATTTTATTTTTCATCTTTACCTCAAATAAATTGTCCTCGTACAACTTGAACCAATTTTCATTACAGACATAATGTGTATTAAATAAGTATTTCCTGTTTTGATTAATCTCCTGCTTGTTTGGCAAGAAATTCAGAGAGTTTATTGTTCAAAGGCTTTTCAACTGCCATGCTTAGTTGTAGGCAACATCGAATTGTTAGGGTATGTGAGTAGATTCATTTTCACGTAGATAATTTTGATTGGGGTTTGAAGTGTGAAGTGGCAAAAACGGGAGTTAGCACCCAGGCTTTACATTAATTTGCGAAGGGTGTGTTTGAAATAATTATCGGATAATACAATGGAAGGACGTCAGCTTTAATATCATGTTAAGCCCCACCAAGAAACAATAATGGATTATGTACTGAAATACAAATGCACCTAAATCTTCTCGTCGCCTGTAATGGATAGGCAAGCTTCTAGGTATGTTTTCTTGTTGATGATTATTTTAACAGATTCAAACAGATCCAAACGACATAACGGAGAGATGGAAAGAATATTTTCCAGAGCTACTGAGTACGCAGCAGAGATATACAGAGGATGAAGTAACAGGTGGGGAAGAGGAAAATGAAGAGATGATAACAGAGGACAAACTAAACGAAGCACTGTGAAGGGTAAAAGGCAGCAAATCTCCTGGTTATATGAGCGATGCTGGAAATATACAACAAAATATGTAAAGAAGAAAGAATTTCTAGTGATTGCGAAATAGAAATGATAGTGCCAATACACAGAAAAGTGGACAACAAAGAGTGGGTGAATTAGTAAGTATACCAATGAATATATGTATTATGCGAACAGGTATTAGAGAAGGGACTACGAACGACAATACAATGACAAACTTTAATTATTAATAACTGAATACTCTAATGTCAAAGCCATTAATAACATAGAATTGCCCTGAAGCGGGGTGATCATGCAATTTCAGCCTATCTTATGCATTCTGACGTAAGGATGCAGTGCGAGGAAGCCTTTTAGGTGCCATTTTGTTCAGAATGAACTGCTCTGGCAATATAGCATAAATAAATTACATGCACTTTCCTGATTTTATTGAAAACGTTTTTTGTGGACCTCTAGATTAAGTGGGTATAATCCTTTCCAAAGATATATCAATAATTAATAGATGGCGCTATGTATTCAGAAACTTTAGTCTAGTCTTGGGCAAATCAAAATGCACATCTAAAATTTAAAGTAAGTACATATGTATTTAAATAAATAACAAATAAAATTTGATAATCGCCGAATTTTGTGTAAGATTTCATGGTCGTGGTGCTACTAAATACCAAATAATTGCAAGTGTGATGCAAATTATGACAAAATTCTCTGAAATATTGAATACATTACTCAATCATACATTACATTATTATACATTATTGAATCATTTTTATTAAGACAGATGACAGACTTGGAAAACTGATTTTCCACTAATTGAGTATAAGAAACATGTGCATTTCTTGTTTCTTCGTTTTACAGTATTTTCAATTTAGTAGAACATTAATTTTGCATTTATGTAGAACTGTCGTATTGTTTTATTTAGTTTCGTGTTCTGTAGGTGTAGAAGGCAACAAAAATATGTGCGTTTTATATTCACCTTTTACAAGGATATAATAGTATATTATACACGAGTTTATAATGAATGTTATTATTACCGAGGATGAAGTTTACGACACGAGCGAGCGAAGCGAGCGAGTTTTGTAATCATCCGAGGTAATAATAGCATCATTATAACGAGTTGTATACTATACTTTGTCCACGACTATCAAAACAGATTCCCAGAAAGAATTTACCTTCATTTCCCTTCTCCAGTGTAAGAAAGATTCATATATATGCTCTCAGGTATAATTTTCTTGGTTTTTTGGGCAATGAATCTAATGAGGCAAGTTCTGCAGCTTCTTTTATTGCTAGTGCTGTTAAAGAAATCTCGTTTTCACTCTCACTACTCATTATATCTTCTTTTTTAGAATATGCATTTCAAATTAAAAGCAAACCATGCTGATTTGACGTTTCAATTTGAACTAACACATCGCGATCGCGGCCTACTAAATAAATGTAAAAAAGGGTCAAAGCGATGTTCCTATTGGTTTAGTGAATAATATTCATTAATCACTGCAGTGAATAATGTATCTAATTTTGATTGAAGAAACACAAATATAAAGAGTATGTTGTAAGATAGTCGTGGACAAATTCTATTGCATCATTGTGATTGTGAAATACTTTTTATTTACTTTTTATTTACCTGTAAATGTACATAGTCATGGAACTGTGATCTTGTATTATGCATTCATATATGCATCTAAGTATGCACAAATTTAGGCGAAACCTATGTATATTATAAAAATACTTTAAAAACCTACAATTTGTACTTGAAATTATTAATTAGACTAAATATGGCATGTGCCTATCTATATTTCTTGATGTGTAACAAAATTTCTTTATCACCAAAAAGGTAATGATGTGTAACATAAATAATTAAATATATTTTACCAATTCTAATAACTACCAATACCGCAATACCAAATACAGACAACATGCTCTGAGAGATTGACTCCTGCTGTGACTCTCAAGTACAAGTTAATTGAGTATTTAATGGAATGAGGAAGTGACATTATTATGTCATTTGTGTCTGTTTATTTGATTGGAAAATAGTATTTTATCTGTAGACGCTTTATAGAACTGAATAAATGAAGATATAGTTTTGAAAAAAGTATATCTTCTATTTCTTATGCTTACCAGAGACTTCCTGGTTTAAAACTATTACTATTTTCGCATTTATGGTATTATGGTAAATTTTGTTCCCACCTACTTGTTACTTTTCTTGTAATATGAAAACGCTATCGTACTCTGGCTTCAAGAGACAAATAGATGAGTCTCATGAAGAGCAGGCACTTACTTTGGTCGATAAATTAGTTACGACGGAATGAACTCTAAGCTTCTTTAGTCGTTTAGCTCCATTTTTTAATTATACGCTTCGTTAGCATTTGCCTGAATAAATAATTTATCCAAATTATTCTCAACTGAAGGAAGCATTATTTCAAACTGCATTCAGAGTATTTATAATAAGTCTCTGGTGAAATTTTAACTCGTTGTTTCTTATTAAAGCTGTAAACTTTCAACTAATGCTGGAAACCTACTTGCAACATGTCACGCCACGACATGAAAGTTTGGGTGCACATATAACATTATTTAACTGTATCTCGAAGCCATGTCACGTTAAAACATGTGATCCAAATTTAGATGTGGGAGAAGCCTGATTCCACATACGTGTCCTACTTGTTTACACCATGTTGAACCTTCCCATCATTCCTTGTACCCTATGTCAGTCCATCAACAGCAAATTTCCAGAAGAAAACAGGTATAGAGCAACATACAATAGCCAAATTATAGATGAGATAAATATTTTTCTTTTCTTTTGTTTATATTACACCATGCGCGCCGGGAACGCTCGCTGGCGTAAATTCACTTTACTTTATAAGTTAACCCCACAGTCACAGTAATGTAAACTCGACACGTGTTTCGCTGACACCTCTAGGACAGAAACTTGTAACTGCAGATTCTAACAACTGCGATCAGCACAAAGCGACTAGGTTTGGATTTTTAGTTGCGTTTGTTATTATCTGTTGAAAAATACTGCAAAGAAATAAAAACAATTAAAATGTAACGGTTTCGAACCAGAAATTGCAAATATACAGGGTGTCCCACGCTAGCGTATTTTTTGCATAACTCATCAACAGGAGTTGTAGATATCGAAAAATGATTCAACTGAAAGTTGCAACCAATCAAATTCCTCACATTATAAAATTATGTTCTACTATGCAGGGTGTCCCATTTCTTCTGCACAGCTCTTAACTTTGTTTTCTTTAATGGAACACCCTGTAACTGATTGTATTTTGGAATTGTTTGTTGAATTTAAGGGCCACTTCGTTAACCATACATTGGGTCTAAGTCTTACGGTTTCGGCGTCACTTGACGTTAAAAATCATCATTTTTCAAATTTTATCAGTTGCGAAATTCCACACTTTAGATGGGAATAACCAAATTATTAAATTATAAAATTATAAAATTATCATAAATAATGCACGGCAAATAACCAGAGGTTTGAATACGATTTTCGGGAAAGTAGGCTTCAAATTGGTTCACACCTTTAGCAACAATGAACAAAATCTTGGAAATGCCAAGGATAAAACAGAATCTTTTCAAAAAGCAAGAATTTACGAAATACCATGCGGAAATTGCTACAAAAATATATCAGGTAATCAACTCGGATATTTTAACTTGTTTTAAGGAGCATCCAGCTTATTACAAATATGGTCGTACAGTCTAGTGTGGCCACGTATGCTTTGGATGCGAGCCATAAATTCAATATCAATAATCTGAAACTCTTAAAGTCAGCGATTAATAAATTTTATTTAAACACCTTGGATTGTATAGATAGAATTCTTTAGGGCCAGCAATAAATACGTGTCTGACCACCCTTTTCAGTTCTAAGAAACCAAATTTGATTGCACATACGTTCTAAGTGTTCTAAGAAACCCAATAAGGTTTATTGATTTATTTTATTTGTTATCTCCAATAGGGGAGAGGTATTTAAGCAAGGTAGTACCTATAAGTTTCTAAGTTAATCTTCATACTCTTGAGGATACTGACATTGTCAGTGAAACATGTGTCGAGTTTAATTACTGTGTCACTGGTTTGGCGTTAATTCATAAATACATATTCTTTCTGGATTTATTATTCAAAATTAAATTTTATCAGATGAAAGTATGTACTGAAGTACTTACTAATTCAATTTTAATTTAGAATATCTTGAAATGATTATTAAATTAATGTCGGTTGGTGTAGCATGGCGTGTTGCAAATGTGCTAGCACAGATCAGCACTTGACGTCGCTTTGCGCGGGTGGTGTGTTGCTAGTTGGTTACCAGCACGGATGTAGAATAAATTGTAGGATTGTACAGCCATGGTTTCCAGCTTGAGTAAACTTCTAATTAAGTAATATGTATGAGACGAGATGAATATTTTAGGTCATAAAACTGTCGAGGTTTGAGCCCTTCCTTTCGATTTCAGTAAGTGCCTTTTTATAACTTGTGTTCTTGGGAATTTACAGTCAAGACAATCGAAAAATTCTGATTAAATCCTTATATCTGTTCATGACGTAAGTATTACCACTTTTTATTTAGAATAAAATATGTGTAGCTTTATATTGTTTTATTATAGGAAAGTAGATAAGTGTGACTTACATGTTGTCCTTTCGCCTGTTACTTTTGGAATCTGCACCAACGGCCACGCTGTGTCGTACAGAGGGTTCCCTTCGTCTGTTCGTACCTGTAAAAGTATATTCTTGATTAAATTCTGCATTGTTTGGAATTTTTCTTAGCAACTACACATTAGCAACTAGTCATACATTTACTTTATTTTTCTCACTATCTGCTTAGGCTTTTGCCTACCATATACCGGGTGGGGATTTAGTGTGTAATCGGTTTGCACGTATGTGGGGAACGACATGGAGCATTTCGTAAAATTATTTATGAATATACAGAATGTTTACATTCTGAGTACCAGAACAAAGTTCTATTTCTTTAAATGGAAACCCCACAAATATTTGCGTGATTTCGATTCCCCATAAAATTTAATGAAAATTGATATACTATACTACATGATGTGGTTTTGAGTAAGATATTGACATTTTTGTGTCATTATGGTCCCAAATTTATGACGCTACTGGCGTCTACTGACCAAAGCCACCTAATTATTTTTTATTGAAAGGGGTTTACACACTGCTGTATTTGTTAAATCTATAAATACTTTCACCATAATACTTAGGATTATACATGCAAAAGTTATGCAAAAGATAATTTTTCTCAAAAATTTCAAATAGAATACCATGAATATTATTTGCACAACTGACAGTCAGTTAACTAAGCATTTAATTGATGTAGGTATTGCCAGGTCTACTATTGATAGTTTCGGCAGATATTATGATTGAACATCAACATTTTTGAATTTCATTATTAGTTTATACTCTTTTTGGCGAATTTCCCCTATTCTGTTGCTCAAAACTCACAATAATGTTTATATTTTGTATTTGCAAATTGGTATCAATATAAAGACAATAAATCTTATTGTAAATTTGTTTCTTGATGGTTATATTCGTAATGTATAATGTCTTTTTAAAGACGGGTATAATGTTCAAACAAGGAGTGCCATGGAAGAAAATATTATCTTTAAAAAATAATCTTGCAATGTGATTTTTTGTGTTAATGTAAACTTCATTTGCTAAATATTTTATAGAAACAAAATGCAGACCTTTTTTGGAGTTTTGGGTGACAAAATAGGGGAAATCGTCAAAAATAACGTAAAATACTATATTTTTATAATTCAATTGTACATTCTGTCGAAACTGGTAGACTT
Organism: Xestobium rufovillosum; assembly: GCA_963966045.1. Taxonomy (NCBI): domain Eukaryota; kingdom Metazoa; phylum Arthropoda; class Insecta; order Coleoptera; family Ptinidae; genus Xestobium; species Xestobium rufovillosum. The sequence goes on along the minus strand of OZ014499.1, from coordinate 17,644,277 downwards.
GACAATATCCACACCAATAAAAACTTAGTAATAAAATGACCATCAATTGTACAAATAATATACTTACGTGGTGTTCCATTTGAAATTTTTGAGAAAAATTTTGTTTTGCATAACTTAAGCACACTGTATTATCTCAAGTACATATTATGATAACATTATTTATAGATTTCAAAAATACAGCAGTGTGTGAACCTATTCCATTAAAGAAATTTTAGGTGGCTTTGGTTAGTATGCGTCAGTAGCGTCATAAATTTGGGTCCATAATGGCACAAAAATGTCAATATCTCAACATTCCTTAGTCAAAACCACATCATGTAGTATATCAATTTTCGGTCCCGGTTCCGGTACCTTGAAATAAATCTGTTCTGTTCCAGTACCATTTTCGGTACCGGTACCAAGTAATAATAATAATAATAATAATATCTCTACTCACTCCAAACTAACCCTAAGGCGGCATATTACTATTGGCCGCAGGTGCGTAGTAGTAGTAGTAATAAATAATAATAATTGTTTATTAATTGCTACTTCAGGTTGCACAGCTTGGAGGAAATTAATGGATAAGGGTGCTTTAATTTTTAATTCGTAAACAAACTGGCACCTAAAGAGCGCGTGGTTGAGCTCAGGTTAGAAGAAGGTTAGAAGTCAAGAGCTCAAGAGTAGAACGCCGGTGCGGCGTTTTTTGAGAGCCGGTGCTGCGTCTGTCCTGCGCCTGCGCCTGGTAGGAACCGAAATATTCATAAAGGTTCCGGTTCCGAAACGGTTCCAGACAATTTTAAAATAAAGGTTTCGGTTCTGTTCCGGTTCCGAAAAAAATAACGGTTCCGGTTCTGTTCCCGTTACTTTTCAGTTCCGGTCCAGGTCCCTGGCTATAACTTAACTATACGGCCAATAACGTCAACGATGCTGCCTTACGAATGGAACATTTTTTGTAGTGTACTCTTATTTAGATCAATTTAACTCGTAATGCAGGTAAGGTTTAAAGGTAAGAAATTTGAAGCTTTCTTAAGAAATTAAGTGTGGCGCGTGTGACGCCATCTAGGAGTCAAACTGTATCCATATTATGAATAGGTGTATAAGAGTTGCAGTTTAATAGAAGTTAATAAATATATAAGCAAGGGCGTCGCCAGGGGGGGGGCAGGGGGGCTCCTGCCCCCCTGCCTTTTGGCACATAATGAAGTATGGTGGGTACTATATTACTGTAATGAAAATCAATCCATTATATGCTAAGAAAATTTTGCTTCGCCCCCCTGGAAATTTTGGAGGCGACGCCCATGTATATAAGAAACCTGAAAAATGCTTTATTCATCAACTTTCTAAATTAGATGGAGTGGTACTAAAGTTGATATGAAGGACAAAGGCGCATAAAAACAGTTGTTATAAATCAAATAATCCTAATCCATATAATACCTACCATAATATTTCGCTTTTAATCCCGTCAAACTAGTCACGATTTTGGCTCGATGAGATGAAATTTTTACTCCAAGCTTGAATATGTCAGCCTCGGAATGATCCAACAGATCTTCAACACCTCCAAATTTATTAAAAATTTTTTCATACTGTTCCAAGTCCAACATTTTCAACCATTCTTTTATGTCTAAATGTTTCCCAGGCGGCTTGCACATCTCCTTTATTTCCTTGTCAGTATGTGATATATTATTGTTGACTTGCAGTTTAGATTTTATTGACACGATGGATCCCAGTCTGCTGAAGGCTGCCAGATCTGCAAAAAGTAACAGCTTTATAATTACTTATTTTAAAACATTATTGCAATTATTTACTGGTGTATACGAAGGTGCAGCCTTGTTGAAAAAACATGCACGTTAACAAAAACAATCAATATAGTGAGTCTGTACTATTATCAGCTTAAGTTAATTCAATCTTATCTTTTTAGATGACGTAATAATGCAGTTCTAGATAATATTTCATGGAGTTTTACTCAACGAACAAAGTTATTTGGTAGGTACCTAGTTTTGATAAACCATTATTATCAATTAAGCGCAACTACTTAAAATTATTAGGAAGATTGTTTTGAGTGAATATAAAATAATGTGAAATGTTCAAGAAAAATTTCTCTGGGATGGTTGTGTTACCATGCCCCATAATCGCACAAAATTTTATGAAAATCTGTTTCAGGAAAGTGGAAATTCATAGCCCCCACAGTTTAGATTTCTTGGTGACTACACCATTTGATTTAAATCGTCTTTTCCCAATTTTTTATATAAGTAGGTACCTACGTAACATACCAGCAGAATCGAATGACAATAACATATATACAGAGTGCTATTTAAACTAATAAAGTGAACGCAAGTTTTGGTTAAATCGGAAAGAATTTGCAATGCTTCTCAGGCGAAGAATAGTGAATTTATCAACCAAGTACCTGGTCCAAATGTCAAATTCATACATTAAGTAGTAAGGAAATGACAAACTGTTGAACGATTTCATGGGCATCGGGTATATTTCGTTTTATCTCAGAAATATAAATGAATGATATATAATTTTGGCGGAGGTGCCGGCATCTAGCTGGAGCTCATGGTTTTCCAGGTATGGGTTGAAAATTTTGTTGTGATGAAGGCGAAAAAATCACTTTCTTTTTATGAGAATCTGAGACGATCCATAGCGAGATACATAGTAACAGAAGTATTCGGCTGTATGGTATTTCTTGAAACACATTTTATTGATTGGAACTGCAATCTACGTACTGGTGTACGTTTGGTTGCTTACCTAAAACTGTAGCAACGCATTTAGGGTCTCGTTTAGGGTTGCCTGCTTCGTTTCGTACAACAGATGCCTCACTTGGAGGTTTTCGTGAATAAAATTAAATGGGCTTAAAATGTACTTAAAATGTCGCACATTTTAAACTGACCTAAATGGTTACTCAGTTCAACAAATGCACAATTATATTTTCTGGCGGAGGCGCCGGTATCGAATCGAAGTCACTTAGTTTTCGAAAAATGAATTGAAATTGAAGATCCACTTTTCATGTGACGCTGGCAAAGTGATCACTTTATCTTCACGAGATTCTGACGCGATCACTAGTCACTGGGGTATTCGGCTGTTACGCTCTCAAGTTGGCATTCCATTATATATTATACATTCGGGTCAGATAAAATTCTCGCGAGTGTTGTTCTGAACCAAAATTTGAAGCCATCAAATTTTAACGATATAATTTAGTGTTTGAAAGTTGGCAATAAAAATTTCCCGCAACCGCAAAATCAACCGAATCCCAATACCCAACTGTTAAAATTTAAGGGAAATTGAGAATTTTTGAATGTTCATGGCGGCTTTCAGGGACCTCGCGGACGTGCGTTCTTTTTAATAAAGTTTTCAGATCCTTTCCAGATCATATTTCGATACACAGATCGTCGTTACCCTTGGTGCTCATACCACAATAAGGCAATTTTTTTTTAGATTTCAGGGATCTTTTTTAATTCTCGCGTTTCAGATAAATTTTCTAGGTGTGCGGCGACCGTAGGTGGGAAGGCTTTGGATGGCTTGTCGGCCCATTACGGCCACTTTAAGTTTGATTCTTACTTTTCAATATTATATTTTTTAGGAGTTGAAGGACACCTCTAAGGATGACGCGTTTACGAGGTCGTCCATTTTCTTAAACCGTCTGTCTTTAGAGTTAGAGGCTCCGAATGTCGCTCTGAAAGCTGGGATCACTTTGAGACATCGGTTCATATTTTAGGATTTAGTACGTTTACCGTGAGCAGATACCAGGACCTCTAGAACTCCAACAGAAAATAAATTTCGCCAATTTATAAATTGCACAAAATATGAAGTTTCTATGATGCCAAATTGTTACTGAACGTCTTTTAATTTCAATTAACGAACTTGTACTTTTTGGTAATAAAACAAAATTTCTAGTTTAATATCTTTATTTGGCTTTACTCAACAAATCTTGAAAGGTAGAATATTTCTACCAATTAATGTGCAATATCACATTTTGTTATCCTTGTGACATGGTTAGTACTGAAACTTTACGTAATTTTTAATAAGGCATTTAAACACTTTGCCAAAAAACGGAAGGGAAGGCCAAAAGGAAGTTCAGTAGCTTAAAAAATTACCAGAAATTACGAAAACTACGAAAAAATGCATATAAAAAATGCATAACCCAAGAGACGGTAAAAATGGTTCTGGCCAAAGACATACCTACGAAATATTGCGTGTACAAAAAATGGCAACTAAAATGAAACAATTTGGAAAAAATTATGTTAATATTATCTCAAAGTGATTTACTGTAGAAATCGCACACGGTCAAGATGGCATTTATTACCAAGTTTTTTCATGAAAACGCATTTAGAGATAATGAAAAAGAAAGCATTCAAAGTCACCAATGAGACGAAGGAAATATTTTTGAGATTGAAATTCCACAGGTAAACTTTTCACTTTGTCTTTTCTCATATTCTCGAGACATTTAAAACAAAAATTACTCTTGAAGAGACGAATGTACCTAAGTAAAGAAACAAGGGAATAATATTTTAGTAGTGCAAAAACTAGTTTACTCATATATTGTACAAGATAGTATAAGTAACAGTAATAACTACAACGAATTACAAAAATTAAATGGTGCAAATCAGGGTTTAAGCTGGAGATACTTTTTTCTGTAGCTGCGTTTGATTAATCATGTGTATGTCGAATTAGCCAAATCAATTTGTCACCCCTGCTCCCAGATGTAAACACTGTGCCAAGTTAAATACTAGGACAACGAAATGTTCCTTTTTGTAACAACCGATGGAATACACACGCGAGACTCGCCATTTTAGAATTGTTTTGAGAAATACTAATTTGGGGATTAACCCCATATTAAATTAGCCAAATAATAAGAAAATTGGCCGTCTGATGATTTAACTACCGGCAGCTTGAACCTTGGGTACAATATTTGTATACTTAATAATATTTAATAATCTATATTCAATCCAAATACTTTTTTTTAGTCTGTATTATATTGCCAGTATAAAATAAGGCGTATCTGTTACGAAAGACCAGAGCAAACAAGAATAGTATATCTTAGAAGTTGAAAGTAGGTACCTACTTTAAGAAAGTTATTGAATTTCTTATAATTCAATATACTCGTTTCAAGTTGCAGTTGCAAAGTTGTACTGTACATTACGTTTCATCATAAACTGAATAAATATCAAACCAACCCATACAGTTTCCTTTCTAAGGTTTAAGACACGATATTTATTCATTTTAGTGTATAAGTAAAAGCTGCCGCAATCCTTGATTCTTCTCTGTCGAGCTTATTATAATTTTTACACCTTTTAAAGTTCCAATGTTTCTAGAAGAAATAGGCCTTTCTTTTACTTCGTGTAATATTGACTTCACCAATTAGTAAAAGTGAAGACTAATTATTATTGAAATGTGGATTTGCCCAATGCATACACTGTGTAATTTTTCATTTAGTATTGTTGCACCTTGGTGTACTCAGGAAACGGTAACAACAAACAAAAATTTATTAAAACAAAAAAAATTAATGAGTAAAACAAGGAGTTAAATTGCTCATTTACTGGTTATGGGCCTGTGCATAGTTATCTAACAGGCTGGTATTTGAATTTAATAAAATTGCTTTTGACCTTTCTTTGTCGATATGTTAAATATTTATTTATGAAAACTATCTGTATTTTATTACGTGTGTAATCTTCGACACATACGAGGTGAATGCACTCAAAAATAGGTATTATTGTGTAAATAAAATATATTAGATAGAATAAGTATAATTTTTACAATATATCCAGCGCATTATAGTTTAATAGCTTATAGTAAAATGCCCTCTTTCATCTGCTTCCGATTTATGTTTGATTTAGCGTACAAATTATACAACCATTACGATTAAGTAAGTGAATTAACATTTGTATGAAAAATTATCACGGGCTTCAATAAGTTTGTTAGTGTATTCTAGTTTATTTAATTTTTCTCTTAAACTATTCTAAATGAGTAAATTTAAATATTTTCTGTCCCAGATCTTTGAGTATAGGTACATAATGAAGATGAAAAACAGTTACTACAGAATACTAGTAACCATAAAATGGAAATGTGCTAGGGAACAAGAGAAGAAATTAAACGATTTGGACATGGTCGGGTTGTATTCGAGCACAAAATACTTTATTACTATGCTTAAACTCGTCACGCGTTTCGCTGACAACGCCGGCACCCTTAGGAGTTAACTTATAAGGAATTCACAGTGAATTTTGGCCAAAGTTCCCAATCCAACCACTGCTTGTAAGGAGGATGAAAGTTTAAAATGTGAGCCATAATTGGAGAGTGGAATACTATATTTTATCTGCAAAACTCATGGCAAGTTGCACTCTTAAGGCTAGATTACCCTCCTTAGCCTAAATAAGCGTAAATACGAAGTAGCCCTTGGAACGAACGTTGCTTTAGAAACGTTCAATACACCCACGATTTTTTTACTAGTAAATACCTATAAACTCAGCATTTTCTACGTGACGGAAACCTGGATATACCTACTTTCGAGCTTACTTTGATAGAAAATTTCTTATTGGCTATAGCCCATTGAATAATGTTTTATTATTCAATGGCCATTGAATAATAAACCTTATTGAACGCACAAGTAATGAACGCATAATTTGACGGTTGCAGATAAACTGATTTTATAATTTAAGCTCAGTTTTTATTTTACAAAGTTAAAAGTTTTCTGAAATTGTGCGAAAGAAATAAAAAACAAATTCAATGTTATTTGCGTATAATAAACTAACAGGTAAATTAAGAAAAAGCAGAAAGAACAATGTTTAAAAATATGAAAGATCGAAAATATGAAATTCGAGAAAAACAGAAGGCGTACTTAGGGTGAAAGTTGGCGCCTTCTATGTTTCACTCAAAAATAACTGCATATTATTGTTTAGCTACGAAAAACGTTCTTGTAACAAGTTCCGCACTAAAGTTACTTCAAAAGTGAACGAGAAATAACGAAATGAAAAATAAAAAATTGTTGATCGAAAGCCCATAACTTTTTAAGGGAGCAGAATTGTACTAAGATAAATTGGATCACCCTGAACAACGTTATTCTTGTCATAGTACTTTATTTTCAAAATCGATTTTCAAACCGAATTGTAAAGCCGATTTTAACATCGTCTATAATAATCAAAATTAAAAAGTTTAAGGCCCGGTTTTTCAAAGAATCCAACACCGGATTAAGTCTGACACCGGCTTTGTTGCTATGCTACAACCAATCAGAAAGCCGGTATCATAGCAACGAAGCCGGTGTCAGACTTAATCCGGTGTTGGATTCTTTGAAAAACCGGGCCTAAGTAACCCCCGACACATCATCAAACGCCTGAACAGATCTTCATAAATTATAGCTAAGAACACAAAATAATTTGGAACGTCGACAAAACAGAGGCCGAACATGGCATTAGGGAACGAAAAATTGGAAAAGTTGCCCGGAAAATTGGAAAATTCGGAAAAAACTGAAAGTGCTTTTTTCTATGGGATTTTTGTATGATATGGATATGCGTAAGTCGTGAAATTCGGACAAACTGTAAAAATCATAATTTTGGAAAATCCACCGGAAAATTTGAAAATTCTGGAAAAACTAAAAGTGCTTAACGCCTGAACCGATTTGGCTGATTCTTTTTTGTTGTGATCGTAATTGTCAGGATAAGGTTTGTATGAAAGAAAATTTTTGGAGAATCCACCGGGAAATGTGAAAATTCGGGAAAAACTGAAAGTGCTCAACGGTTGGACCGATTTGGCTAATTCTTTTCAAAAATAAGGTTTTTAGGGAACGAAAAATTGGAAAAGTTGCCCGGAAAATTGGAAAATTCGGAAAAAACTGAAAGTGCTTTTTTCTATTGGATTCTTGTATGATATGAATAGGCGTAAGTCGGGAAATTTGGACAAACTGTCAAAATCATAATTTTTTGTATGCACTCGCGATCATAACTGACGATAGGAACGTCATATTTGGTTGAACATAAACGTAATCAGAAAAATGTTTCACATTGAATAAACTATTTGGTTAATGAATCAAAAGTTCAATATGAAAAGTAATTTTAGGCAGGACAACATCTGCCGGGCCCGCTAGTTTTTAATAAACTGCTTGGTGACCACTGGATATTGCAAAATAAGCATATAAATTATAGCTAGGAACCATCTCGATCACGTCAGCTTTCAAACAAAAAAAAACGCATCAAAATCGGTCCATTCGTTTAGGAGCTACGTTGCCACAGACAGACACATAGACACGTCAAACTTATAACACCCCTCTTTTTTGTCGGGGATTAAAAGCTGATTCCAAAATAGACTTTAAAAATCGATTCCAAAATCGACTTTCAAAATGGATCCCGAAATCAACTTTCAAAATCGATTTCTCTCTTTCGTCGATTATTCGATTTATCCAAAATCGATTTTCTCAAGAATCGATTTTACATTTCTGTCGATTTTGACAGCATTGATGAAAATGGACGTTTTCGAGAAAAAAAATCATTTTTACTATAAGTTTAGAGGAGAAAATTGACATCAAGAACTGCGGGCGTCTAGTACTAGTTCCCATTTTAAATGTGCATAGTTCTGATTCCGATTAAGTGCAAGATACAGGGCTGGGTTGACACTGAAATTTAAAGAAGCAGTCTACGACAAAACTTTGTGGTTATATGCGGATGTAGAGAAAAAACGCGTACTTTTGTTTTATTTGGCTGCTTTTCGGTGGACCGAGAAAGGGGTAGATACCTAAGTATGTGATTTAAAACAACTTTCTGAAAAAATAAAAAAAATATGAAATTTAGTAATGCGCAACATATTGGTGAGCTATCAATTTTTTTTATCGGGCTAGACATAAAGAGGTTCCAGAATAAAATAAAATACAGAATGTACATCAGTACGAAATTTGGGTGCAAGATGCCCCCTTGGTTTAAATAATTTTTCTCCGTGTTAATTTTGTTAATAATTAACAAAATTAACCAAATCAATCAAATGACTGAGACTCGTTCCATAACGGCCTTCACTTGAAGAAAAGCCGATGGGTTTATTAAAAGAATAAAATGGAAGAATACAATAAAAATACTCGCTGCAAGCAGCGATCCCGAGCCCATTACTAGTCCGATGCACTAACCATTCAACCACTGATGTTGCTGAAAAATCACGCCCAGCCAGTCAGTATTTAAACATAGGTACACACGTAGGTACATTCGGTCGCATAGTATTTTACGAGGTATTTTTATGTTCATTCTTATTTGATTCTGACCAATGCCAAATAACAATATGGAATGTCTAGATATTTGCGGTGTTTGAAATTTATATGCTTTATCAGCAGTCATGCAGTGGATATAGTACAGACATATTAGTTTCTAGTTATGTGGAATACATTCAAAATAGTGAGAAATCAGAAAGGGATGCCTGGTTCCGTGAAGTTTATAGCATCATAAGAAAGCAATAAACTAAACTATTCTACGTTTGTTTCATTACATGTACCTAACAGTCTTCTTATTTTGTTCCTGTCTTACTTTAAACAAGAAAATACTCTTGTAGCAATTACTGCAACATTTTCAAAATTTATTTGCCGATTCTTGTAACTAATGAGAAACTGAACAAGACTATATCGTTCGTGGAACAGATGTTTGAAATGCTAAGGCGGGCAGCCACCCACATGGTAAACACCATTTGCGTCATTGATATTGCATAAAAAATGCATTAGCATTCTAAGCTTGAATGAATCTAACACCATCCAGTTCATATTTGGGCGGAATGTATGCAGAGTTCAAAATGTCACAGGCGAAACGAGGTAATGTGATGAAACTGGTTAAATTATACTTGTCTGCGAAGGTTGCATCCGGTTTTTAGAAACATAGTAGCGAATTCCGGTTCTGCCATCTCAAATTTCATATAACATATGCGTATGACGAAATTAGAAATGCCATTATACCAAACACGTTTACAGTACGTAGGTATTTTATTTTTATAAACAAATGTGCGGAATGATGGAAAGTTTATTTGTAGTTGTATTTGGAGTATAACTGCGAAAAACATTTTTAAATTGGCATGATGTCAGTATGTATCTGAATTTGAATTAACCAAGGAGGAGAGGTCATCTTTGCAACATCAAATTAATACATGTTAACTTTTGGGTTATCTGGGAGGCGAGGAATTTGCAATAACAGTAGCAAAAAAACTAAATCTCAAATGTTTTCATTTCCATCACTTTAAATTAACAATTTTGTTGTTTTGACATTTTTTTTACTCAGATTAGTGCGAGTCTGTTTATCAACACAATAGTGTCCATTTTATCTTTAACCCAATTTGAATTAGGTACCTACTCCAAAAAACGACCTCCATCTATGATCTAGATCACATTAGAATGATCTACTTTTTACCACATAAATGAAAACAAAAAGTGATGTAAATTAAATTTCCATCGCATACTGCTGCATGAATGTAGTTTACAATTCTAAACAGTTACAACATCTTTATGTAAACTATTATTTTTTCATATTTAAAAAACGCTATACAATTCAAATGCAGTGTAACATATTAATTTAAAAGATAAACAGAGGCAAGTGCAAATTGCTAACTTATTGCCATGCCAGTAATTTGTTTGCTAGAAGGAGCATTCGATAATACATCATTCAATAGTATCTCCAAAGTCGTAGGCCAAACAGGACTAGAGGCTTTGTGCTGCAGGTGGATAGACTGCATGCTGAGGGATAGAGTGATGTTTACTACACTGTTTGGTGAGACCTTGGCAGTCAGGGTGGCAGGTGGTTGTCCGCAGGGTGGAGTTCTATCTCCTCTTGTGTGGAACCTAGTTATGGACGGACTGTTAAGGAAACTCAGTGATGAAGGATATTCTCCCCTAGGATATGCAGATGATTTACTCATCACAGTCGAGGGAAGATTTAGTAGTACGATTAGGGAACGTATGCAAATGTAGCAGCTTGGACTGAAAAGGAAGGTTTGACCATTAGTCCAGAAAAAACAACAATAGTTCCATTTACGCGAAAGAGAAATATAGAGAAATAAATGGTGCACTGGCTGTACACCAGAGTGGTCAGACCAGGAATAATGTATGCAGCTTTGGCATGGTGGCCCAAAGTCGAACAGGTAACTACTAGGCTAAGGCTAAACAAAATTCAGAGGCTTGCCTGCCTAGGGATAACAGGGGCGATGCGGACTTCGCCAACTGCAGCCATAGAGACTCCTCTGAACCTTCCCTCTCTCCACTTCGTGATACAAGGGGAGGCGAGACTGCCGCTATACAGACTGCAAAACTCTTTTTACCGTGTCCGTCTGGGTACAGAGCACACTAGCATTATTGAGGACATAAAGCATCCCATGACATGAGGACGGATTACATGGTTTCCAAGAACATCACACAATCACTCTTTCAGGTCACAATCGATGACCCTAGAGTGGAGAATCAAATTCTGAACAGCATAGCTTCCGGCAGTCAAATCTGGTACACCGACGGTTCTAAGACCGACACAGGTGCTGGGTCAGGACTGTTTGGAGATAAACCAAGAGTGAAACTCAGCTCCTCTCTGGGCAAATATGCCTCTGTCTTTCAAGCAGAGGTCTACGCGATACTGCAATGTGCGCGGGAAAACATTAAGAGGGGCTACAAAAATCAGCGGATCTTTATCTTATCAGACAGCCAGGCAGCTTTGAAGGCTCGTATGAGCCCAAAGATGTCTTCTAGACTGGCGTGGGAATGCTTCGAGCAACTTAATATCCTAGCCATGCGGAACGCAGTGAGACTGCTTTGGATTCCAGGTCACTGTGGGCTGATAGGGAACGAGGAAGCCGATAAACTAGCAAAGCGGGGCTCCAACGATCCTTTCGTTGGACCGGAACCTGCCCTAGGCATAACTAAGAGTGCAGTCAGACACCAAGTAAACGGATGGATTCGCGCTCAACATCACAATTACTGGAACATAATTCCAGGACACAGGCACAGCAAGTTGTATATAAAGGGACCTTGCAGGAAAAGATGCTCAGAACTACTTTGCCTTAGTAGGATGGAAATTAGAATCGTAACAGGCTTCCTAACGGGACACACGACCGTTAAAGAACACCTGTGAAAGATTGGCAAATATTACGGAGACCTTAACTGTCGCTTGTGTAATAAGGAACGGGAGACAGCTATGCACATCTTGTGCAGATGTGAAGCTCTAGACCAGAAGAGGCAGCGAATTTTCGGGCGATGTCTGATGGAACCGGAAGAATTTTCTACGCATTCAATGTTTGACTTGTACCGTTTGGTCCAAGGCACCAAGATCATGGAATGGGTGTGACTTAATTAGGGTGAGCACAATAAGCCCATTTTGAGGCTTCAGTGCATCTGAGCCTACGGGCAGGCAGGCCCTAAGGGGAGGAAAAAAATTGTTTGCTTCCCTGCCAACGTGTATACCGTGTATAACGTTGCATACCTATATCATCAATTAAAACTAAAAGAAGCAAGAAATTAGAACAGCTTCTCAAGAAAAAGTTGGAGGACTTTAGAGTAAAAGTCAACGTGCCTTAATAAACGTGATTGTCGGAGACGAACAAAACAGAAGAAAGTGAGGGAAGTGGTACTTCTGGAAATGAAATCGTTGATCACCGGTAATACCTTCAGTATAATTAAGGAAAGAAAGGGCTACCTAAAATAGAAACTAATAGACGTATTTTGAAGAAAGCAAGAGAGAGCTAAATCTTGAAGATCCGTGAAGAAATTAATCAACATAAGTAAGTAGTATTTTCGATTAGGGTACATATAGTGTTGTGAGTCGGGTAAATACCCACTGGGTAGGGTATTTATGAATGGGTATTTACCTGGGTATTTACCCGACTAGAAAATACCCGGGTATTTTACAAATATTTTATGTAGTTTTAATTATATAAAAATGTAGTACAATTATTGAAGTAAAACTTCCAGCACTAGGGAATTTAACACTTAACGTACTTTTAGGTGGCACTCTGTTATAGTTAACTATAACCTCAATTTTACTTGTCAGATAAAGTGCTACTCTCTAGTTTGTTTTTAAATATTGTTGCATTAGCTTTTATTTTGATGCCTTTTATAGAAATAAAAATTCATTTTTAGAATATTATTTGCTTAACCAGACACATTTTTAATCTTTAGTTTATTTTAAGTAACCACCATTTACACTTACATTGTACAATCATGGAAACGCCTCGTAGTACAAAAAATCTGGATTTAGTTCTATAATTCAATGTCTGGCGGAGTATTTGCCCGAGGAGTAGTTGTTCGATCGGTCCAGTACCACTAATCATGGAATAATAATGTTTATTATTCCGTGGTACAATGGCTTTTAAGACTACTACTTTCTATTTGCTGAGCTAAAACTATTAATATCCACTAAAATACCCATTTTGGGTACATACCTCGGGTAAATATCCAGGGTATTTACCCCTAAAAATAAATACCCAGGTATTTTACATCACTAGGTACATAGGAGGTCTTAGTGGAATGAAATAAAACAATTAAAACCTAACAGATTGCTAGATCACGCGTGAGCAAGATATGGGCTGGTCATAGGAATGGGTAAAATTTATCATCGTCGGGAAATCGACGGTCACTGTGAAATGTTCTGAAAGAAAAATGATGGCGGTGGAGATGAACAGTAGAACCAGTGACTAGTTGAAGATAGAAGAAGGCGCGAGACAGGGTTATGTACCTATTGTGTCCAGATCTCTCCAACACAATGAATAAACCACGCAGTTCTGCAAAGCAAAGAGGAGGCAAAAACGTTTCCGAATTGAGACATACAGATTAACAGCATTTAATGAAGTAGGGTTAACTCATCTTCCTGATAGGGGAGAGCAAGAAAGTTAAAAATTGAAGATCCTATTGAATCGAAAGACGGGCCAAATTGGCAAATATGCCCTGGCCATTCTGAGAAAATTTTGGCAAAGGAGAAGCATTTCAAACTCTGTCAAGACGTGCTTGACGTGCTCTCTAGTATTCTCAGTCTTTTTGTGCATATGGAGCTGAGATGTCGAACCCGTGATCTAAAGAAAGAAAGAAGATCAATGCCTTTAATATGCGATGTTGGAGCCATAATGTTGAGGGCAGACACAAGACGAAAGTACCCGTTCTAAGTACTAAGGATAACGGCACGTCTGTTTTCCACGGTTTTCCATATGTTTCCAATGAATTATCCCGATATATACAGGCAAATTGCTTGTAGCAAAAGATGATTCACTTGATACAACTATGACGGAAAACACCCAGAATCTCAAGTCTCGGAGGAGGCGAAGAACGAGATGGAGTTACAACATCTAGGCAAGGGCTGGGGCCAACTTTACACCAGGCAAGAAGGTAGCCCAAATATGGAAAGATTTTGTTCAATGAAATCAATCACGTCTTCAATAATGATAATATTTCTTGTATTGGGCAAAACAATTTTTCCATATATTATTTTTTGGTAATACGAAAAGAAACCTCAAATGCTACAATGGAGTAATGGATACTTCTCGCTGTAATTCTTTAGACCGTATTATACCTAGTCTTGTGACGCAACTTAAAGACGTACAAACCTAAAGAAGTACGAAGTCCTACCTGCACAATCTTTGTATCGCAGATTTGATTCTCTTAATTAAAGCTTACATACCTATTATGGAATAAAGGTAGACTTTAGTTATGAAAATTTAGTCCTGAAACCCGTTAGTGAAATGTTGTAAGTTTTCAAAAACAAATAAATTTATACTTGGGCCGCCGAACAGACCGAGTGATCACCCTGCAAGAACGTGCTGTATTAGGCGGGACCACTATCAATTTAGGACAACCGAACCGCTTTCTTTAGACCCAACGAAGTCGCATCACTCCAATTCGGTCGTCACTCCGTCTGTTCGGCGGCCCAAGTATAGTCATTTTTATAACAAAAGATAGCGACACCTTTGTTTTGTAGTAGGATGTAAGTACATAATATGTGCAAGTTTATCACTACTATGCGCACTACCAATTATTATAATACATATAATATACTAATGCATTTTCGAAATTTTTTCCAGCGTCAGAAGACATATTATTTCTATTACTGAAAATAAATAACAGAATTTTAGTGGAACCCAGGCAACTTTAAAAACAACCCAAGGCACACTTGCACTCCAGAAAGACTGCAAAAAAGTAAATCGGGTTTTTGATTGAAATTAATTAACCGTTTATTGCAACAATTTTATAGTAAACAAAAAGTGGCGAAATAAAAGTCCCATCAAATTCTGTTGGTCACTATTGTCATCTCAGTTATTATTTACATAAAGAATAAACAAAAAGTTTAAATGGAAATACATTTCATTTCTAAGTCCCAGCATGGTGATTTTTTGAAATTATAGTTTTACTTAGAAATAATTTTTTGAAGTACCTATCCTGAAAGAACCTGAAAAAGTGCAAAAGTACTGCCTAAAACAGTCTGAAAAAACGGGGAAATTCGGTTCCAAATTATGCGTAAAACAAAAATTAAAAACAGTTAATTTTGCGGCCTTTTTGACACTGAAGCTGCGCATCAACTTCCTAAGAACTGAATTAAAAGAGCTAGATATTGTTCTACATCGTTGTAGCATACCTACATCATCATCATAAGGTTCTCAGTCCGAAGACTGGTTGGACGCGTACCTCCATTCTTTTCTATCCTGAGCTAACCTACGCATTTCCCTAAAAGTAGAACATCCTACATCCCTAACTATTTGAGAGCAGTAGTCTAATCTAGGCCTACCCCTACCTCTTTTTATTCCTATCTCTGACTCTAGTATGTCACGAACTATTCCTTCGTGTCTTAGAAGGTGTCCTACCATCCTATCTCTCCTACTCTTTATTGTTTTCCATACCTTTCGCTTTTCCCCAACTCTTTCTAATACTTCCCTATTGCTAATCTTATCTATCCACGGTATCTTCATCATGCGTCTGTAGCACCACATTTCAAACGCTTCTACTCTTTTTCTATCCGCTTCTCCTATTGTCCAAGTTTCGCACCCGTATAATGCCGTACTCCATACATACGACGTTAAGAGTCTCTTCCTAGTCTCTATATTAACCGTTCTCGAGCATAACAGTTGTTTCTTTTTGTTAAACGCAACTCGGCCCTGCGCCATTCTTTGTTTTATATCTTTAGTGCTCCTACCGTCTTGAGTTATTTTACTTCCTAAGTAGCAGAAATCCGCGACCTCCTCTATCTTCTCATTTCCAATTTGTATTTCCATTTTAGTTCTATTTTCACATCCCCTACATACCAAAATTTTAGTTTTCTTTTTATTGATTTTCATGCAGAAGCCCTGTGTCAAAACTGCTTCCATTTCATTCAAAGCCGCTCCTAATTCTTCTTTGCTAGATGCTAACACTGCTATATACCTACATGTAGTATATGTTTTTTGAAACGCTCATCTATGCCGCAATTTAAATAGTTGATCTCGTCGTCGATATACCCTTTATAGTCCTTTTGCCAAGGCGAAAATTTTTATTTTTTTATTTTTTTATTGAATAATGCGACCAGTTTCAGGTTTTATATTAACAACCCAGCATCAGGTCGCATTATGATTCAATAAAAAAAATAAATAAATAATAAAAAAGAAGAAGAAGGAGGAATATAAACGGACGTTCATTCTCCTGTTTACAAAACCATACCTCGAAAATATGGAGCAGTTTAAAAGATTCAAATAGTTAAATAATGACATTTTCCATTCTCAATAATTCTAGGATACCTAGGTATTAAATCTTATCCTTTCTAGGTAGGTACCTCTCAGTCTAATAAGACAGTCTGAGAGAATCTAATTTATCTGTTTGAAGTTTGGAAAGGGAACAGAGATTAGTGTAAACTGGCACAAATTTAAAGCAATTTAAAACTTACGTGGATCCCTTTTTTTCTTAAGTTTGCTGCCAGTCTTCCCCATTATAGCCTGATAAACCACTGAACTTCACTTATAATTATAATTGCACGTAGCTGTAGATAGGTAGTCAGAAATATCCTTATCACTTAGATATTAATGTAAACACACGATAAAAACACACATCACGTTGCTCCTTCATCGCAGTCAGTATCTTCACTTCACAGCGCGTTTTATCCTGGTCATCAAAAAACTGCATTATGCACGAGGGAGTTTAAAAAATAAAGAACACTTTCAAATTATGCAAAGCACTCGACACAGGCTGGCCACCGGCGGCTGTGACTTTTTTGTAAACAGTGCCGCCAACGCATAAAATCTAAGACACGTACAGAGTAACTACCAAAGCACACACGTCGGTATGTATTTATGAAATGCGATGGGTTTCGAGATATGCATATGGAGAAACTCTCTAGAGGGGACACCGTTTAAGATTCAGAGCAATATTCTACTTCAGTCTAAATAATCTAATAAGATGTAACGTTATAACGGTGTTTATTTAAATCGATAAATGCGATTATTTGGATATCATAATATATCTACTCGTTTACAAAGCATCATTTGTGACTTTATCTCAACCCATATCTAATTCGGAACCTCAATAGATACCCTGACAGTTGTAGTAACACCTTATTGTGCCAATTTGACGTGGCCGGAATTTGATTGATGTGTTTCGTGTTTAATAGTTTAATAGCAATTAGCAAGAAAGTAATACCTAACCTAGAAATTAGGTACACGCCAGTATGCTCCTAGACAAAGAAGAGTAAACAGGATAATGAAGTAAAAATAGCAAAAACGCTATACGATTAAGAATTAACGAAACCTCATACCTACGAATTTTTTAAGCGAAGAAACAAATTGCTGAAGTAAATGTATAAACAACATAAAAATATGTAAAGGAATTGGACTGCGGTGTAAGAAAAAAAATTTCTTCATCTAAAAATAATACCCTATCAATCAAGATAAATAATGTATACGAGCACTTCTTAGTAATACCATGTATACCGTTGAAAACAATTAGCAAGTTTAAAGTTAACAGGTTCAACATGATAAAATAAATTTTGCACATTCCTGTAAAACGTGTAAGAACTGAACTGGAAGCAAACGCATGCTTCAGTTTGTTATTGAACTGATTAAGAAATTTCCTCGCTGTTCTCCAATTTAAATGAAATTGCAAGTACCTACTTAGTTTAATTGAGAAATAACAAAGTAAAAACAAATTATAGTTTTGAAACTAGATTTACAGTTGCATGAATATCTTGAGATTTGTGAGATTCGTACGTTCACGTCAGTGGCGTGCAGTCAGGGTGTGCAAGGGGTGCACTGCACATCCAGGCAATAGGTACTCCTCGAAATGTAATTTTTTAATAATATTACGTTATTTATTGCACCCGTAGTGGGAAAATTCATTCGCTAGCACACTGCATCTTCCCATATTCATTGCCGTCTCCGATTGCCAAGGGAAAAAATGTACGCAGGGTGCAGAGATGTAGAGATGAAAAGTTTGATGCGAAACCGTTTTAACTTTTCATTTTCATTTAATGAAAATTTCAATAGGAATGAAACATTTCATACCTCGCTGGTTGTTGTGAACAAAAAGACACTAAGTCTTTTTTAATATTGCACACCCTTTCTAGAATGTCACCGCATGCCACTGCTTGACGTATGTTAAGCTTTTAGTGTACAAAGTTTTTAATTTCAATTCAATTAATCACATCAAAAATATCTAACACTAGGTATAATCGAATTGAGATGAAGTTGAATCTAATATAGGTACGTGTCATTTGGATAATTAAGTAAGTAGGTTATGCAAAGTGGACTTCTGAAAGAACATTTACAAAAGCACCTTTGATCTTTTCTTATAATCGATGA
This sequence comes from Xestobium rufovillosum, assembly GCA_963966045.1. Classification (NCBI taxonomy): domain Eukaryota; kingdom Metazoa; phylum Arthropoda; class Insecta; order Coleoptera; family Ptinidae; genus Xestobium; species Xestobium rufovillosum. The sequence goes on along the minus strand of OZ014499.1, from coordinate 17,625,572 downwards.
CATTTTAATACAGCTATTCACTATTCTATTTAATGGTTTTGTAAAATAAAGATGCTGGAAACTGGTACAGTTTAGATAGACATTCAAACGGTTTCTAAATGAAAATAAGTTAATAAAACATTTTGAAGGAATTAACAGGAATATTGAGATTGATAGCATTCTTCTAGGTGAATTATTTATTTATGAAACAAGCAGATTTTAAAGTACGCTCACTTTAAATTCCAGAAATTGAACAAATCTGCTGGACAAGAGGGGTAAAGAAATATTGTACTCTCCCAAAAACGAGCATAATTTAGCTGAATTACATAAAAAGGCACGGTCACATAAAGCAGTTTTCTCAAAAGATAGCTTAGTGAAGAAATATAATAAATATAAAATCGGTACTGTGTTTGCAGCAACAGCTTCATATACAGGCTGTTTTTTATGTGGTGTTAACATGGCTATCTTTTTAATCTTAATAGATACAGGATCTGTTAAATGGGAGAAAAGTCGCGTCTATTCAAGCATAAAGAAGTGCCGTTTGCAGAAGTTTATTATCTCTTTTCATTTTTGAGATAATCGAAAAAAATTAAAATTTTGACTTTTACATTAATTTGTGTTTATATTTTCCTTATTTCATTATTTGGCATTCAACTTTCAATCTTCAAAAACTTTCTTGGGACGACTTTTCATCCTCTTTCCATTTGTGGTAGCAGAAAGTACCTACCACGTTTCGTTTCTTCAGAATCATCATCAGGTTCATTTTTTCTTATGGCGTCATCTTAGATTTTTTCACCATGAAATAACCCATTTTTTCTGAATAAAATGATATAACATATTTGTATGTTTAAATCGCATAAACAAATAATAACATGCCAACCTTTTCGTGATTAGAGTAATCCATTGTAACCCAATAAAACACAATAGTATTAAAAATGTTTCTTGACGTTTGAGTTGACAAAACTTTTGTTTCCACGGCAATTGTGATTAGATGGAAAAACAATTTTTATCATGTTTCATTTAAATTTTGGACCTAAATGCGATTTAAACATACAAATATATTATATAATTTTATTCAGAAAAAAATGGTCTATTTCATGGTGAAAAAATCTAAGATGGCGCCATAAGAAAAAATGAATCTGATGATGATTCTGAAGAAACGAAACGTGGTAGGTACTTTCTGCTACCACAAATAGAAAGAGGATGAAAAATCGTTCCAAGAAATTTTTGCAGATTGAAAATTGAATGCCAAATAAAGAAAATATGAACACAAATGTGAAAGTCAAAATTTTAATCTTTTTCGATTATCTCAAAAACGAAACGAGATAATCAACTTCTGCAAACGGCACTTCTTTATGATTGAATAGACGCAACTTTTCTCCCATTTAACCGAACCTCTACTTACTAAGATTAAAAAGATAGCCATGTTAACACCATATAAAAAACATGTTGTACGTATATCATAAGAAAACAATTCTAGGCCTAAATTATTTTGTCTAAATAAGGGTTAGTGGTACTGGACCGTTCGAACAACTACTCCTCGGGCAAATACCCCGCCAGGCATTGAATTATAGAACTAAATCCAGATTTTTTGTACTACGAGACGTTTCAGACTGCTACCCCACCTAAGGTGGCTTTGAAACAATCCTAATTTGTCTCCATGTACGTACGTGCTTTTAAGCAGGTCTTTGTTCAAATATTGCATGTTTTGAATGTGTATGGAAAACCGCAGACCAACTGGTTTCGTCCTTCTGGGACTCATCAGTACGGTGCCTTCCCCTACACACTCAAACTATGCAATTTATTTAGGTGTGGTAGCAGTCTGAAACGTCTCGTAGTACAAAAAATCTGCATTTAGTTCTATAATTCAATGCCTGGCGGGGTATTTGCCCGATGAGTAGTTGTTCGAACGGTCCAGTACCACTAATTAATGCCAGATAATTACTCAAAGTAGTTGTCACTTGCTGATATCTGTCCAGAGCGCGGCAGCATGTATAGCAAGATAAATTGCATAGTTTGAGTGTGTAGGGGAAGGCACCGTACTGATGAGTCCCAGAAGGACGAAACCAGTTGAGGAGCGTTTTTTCAAAACTCAACAAAATAAAAAAAGTTATTTTTTAGGAATCACATTTTTATGATTTAGAAATTGACTGCTGGGTTTAAAGAAATGATGTTAAGAATTTAAACTTGTTTTATTACGTGCATAATATAAATTATAACTATGAAAAAAAACAAAACTTAAATTTTTTATAAAAAATTTACAAAACTCTCGAGTTTTTACAAAACTCAACAACTTACGTATTAACATGTGACTTTTGTTACTAAAAAATTCACAGACCTCGCATCTTACGCAAGTATCATAGGCGTATTGAAAATACCGACACAACAGCTCGGTTTCTAAGATGTCCAACAAAAGTGATCTGTGCCGTTTCAAGTTGGTATATTATTGATACAATAAAATAAAAGAAATGATTTGTGACAAGCACAAGGCACATAGTCAAACTGACGCATAGGTAACAAAATATTAACGCATCCGTTTTGTACTGTTTGGACTTTTATTGCAACGCGATATCCCTCTTAAACGGTACTCGCGTTCGCCGTACCTTAGTTTACATCTGGCTAGCGCTCTCCATCCAATACAAAAAATCTGGATTTAGTTCTATAATTCAATGCCTGGCGGGGTATTTGCCCGAGGAGTAGTTGTTCGAACGGTCCAGTACCACTAATTAATGCCAGATAATTACTCAAAGTAGTTGTCACTTGCTGATACCTGTCCAGAGCGCGGCAGCATATGTAGCAAGATAAATTGCATAGTTTGAGTGTGTAGGGGAAGGCACCGTACTGATGAGTCCCAGAAGGACGAAACCAGTTGGTCTGCGGTTTTCCATACACATTCAAAACGTGCAATATTTGAATAAATAAGGGTTACTAGTAATTCGATATATTCCTTTGGAGATGTGATAGGACAGGATCTAAATAGCAAATTTAACCTAACATACATTATGCAAAACTCAATAGTTTTTGAGATATTTCAATTTTTATTTTCTTTTTTGCTAAAAAGTAGATCTTAAAACTGAATTTTCAAAAAATCTACTTCATATTTTAACTAGATTACTTGTCCAACACTATGGTCATCTGTTTGGAATGAAAAAATACGGAAACATTTTAATCTGTGAATAACTTTTAAAAAGAACTTCAAAATTCAGCTATGAAAACTACATCATTTTGCTCAGAAAAATTATCAACGTAGCATGCACACAAATTGTTTTAAAAACTTCCTTATTTGTTATTTCAATAGCTATATAACAAGGTACAATAATTTATTGTTCAATGTACTTGCCCTTGATAGTTATAATAAAAAAGTAGTAAAAATTATAGTAGTACGGTTCTTATTTTTGGATTAACAGTAAAAAACGTATTGCAAAAGTTGCGTTTAATGCGTTATTAATTTCAAAGTTGTTTATTTAACTCCTGAATCGTGCGCGCACAACAACGTCGACAGTTCATTGAGTTTTGCATAATGTATGTTAGGTTAAATTTACTCCTCCTTATTCCCAACACATCTCCAAAGCAGTAATCCTGTATTGGGGTTCAAATTTGCCCATAAACATTTCGACAATGGAAGGGGAGAGGCAATTTCCCATAGCTGTACCTTCACTTTGCTGAAAAAATAATCCATTGACTTCGAAATTTATAATTCTGCTGCACACACAGATTGGTTAAATTGATATTTTCTTTGACAGTTTGTTCTTCAATGTTATTGTTACTAAGAATTTCATGCAAGTATTCCACGGTCTGGTACAGATACACTGGGATAAAGTGAGCTGACGATGAATGAAATTAATAATTCGTTATCGTGCAATGTGTTGTGTTGACCCATATTCATCCTCCAATTTTTCTGGAATGAAATGGACACACTCGTAATGAATACCTACATTGCATTAACATCAGATTTTTGACAGACATCCATAACTAATTTTGAATGCATCTACGCCACTGGAATTTTAAGAACATTCAGTCTTTTATGTGCAGCATTATAAAAATAATTTGGAAGGTGCATTCAAATTAATTTACAATACTTGTTAACGCTGAAAACAATGACGGTCAATATTTCCACAACTAATTTGCAAGGAGGATAGTAAACAACAAACAGACCATAAACAGGATGACTTAAATTTTATTTTAATGCATGCCGTCAGCAAGTGGTTTGTGTTCAACTTACTTGTAAAATAAGGTGAAGACCAATCAATAAATTTAACCTTCGATGACTTCAACAATAAATTGCACGGTTATTGCAGTGGCGTTTCTAAAAATAAAATATCTTTGTGTATGCAGTTACCTAATAAATCCATTGCATTTTAGATGGGATTTTATTGGCAAATAAATTACTGACAATTACGAGAAACAAGCGACAATATTTCTCACGGAATATTCACAGTCAACAATATTTATGGAGGGTTTTGGGTCCCAAGCCCAAAAGATTTTATGAATGGTAGGCATACGACGCTGGAACCGGAAAGTGAATATTTTTGCGTGATTCTGGGAATAGGTGGTTAGCTACATATGTTATCTAACGTGGTCAAGCCAAATTCCTCTCCATAAATTGCCAGTATAGCCTAGCATTTTATAATTTGTCCAAAACCATTAGACATTCTTGAGTTACAAATTTACTATCGTAAAAAACGCAGGTTGTAGCAATCAATCCGAAATTCAGTCATGTTTTGTGAAAAAAGTTAGATTATTAGACTTCTATTTGTATTTCTACTGTTTACTCATTGTAAAGAATAAATAAATATAAAACTTCATAATGAAGAAGAAAAGAAGTGAGTGGTACTGGACCGTTCGAACAACTACTCCTCGGGCAAATACCCCGCCAGGCATTGAATTATAGAACTAAATCCAGATTTTATGTACTACGAGATCCATACTGAATGCTACCCCAAACATATCGTTGGACTTGGAACATCCTTAGATCTCTACGTACTTCCTGCTCCCAGCAGTAGGTTATGTATGTTAAAAGTTTTTCAATATTGCATGTTTCGAATGTGCATGGAAAACCAGTGGTCTACGGTTTTCCATGCACATTCGAAACATGCAATATTGAAAAACTTTTAACAAGAAAAGAAGTGTTTTGGTTCGTTTGACCACAGCAACCGTATAACATGATTTCCTCTTTGTTGGAGCTCATCAGTATGGTGCAGCTGTGTGCAAACAAACCACACACAGCTGCACAGTACTGATGACCGTATACGCGTGGACAGTGATTTGGACTGGTCATCTCATATTTCGGGTCTCTGTTCGGTTCTTATAGCTCCAATTTTCGCTAGTGCTACGATTACGAAACGACTTACTTTTGACATTTTCTAGAGTACCTATATATCATGCTTATTTTGAGAGTGTTGTAGCGTATGATGTACAGTTTTGCTATTTGAAATCCAAAAACGTGCTCTTAGATATAAATTTAAGCAATATAAAATTGAAACATTTTTTACACACCAATATCTTAATAGTATGACAGTACTGGACATGAAGTTTTCAGGAGGGTCCCCAATGATCCCCAGAGGTTTGAGATCCATACCGAAATATCATTTCGCATGATTTGGTATTAATTTTGCGTTCATTTATTTCTTATCTTGTTTCAGTAGAAAATTCTATTGGTTCCGATCTTGATATCGGCATGTATTTTTATGGGAAATAAAGATTACTGTATACAAATAATCACAGATTAATAATGTCCTGAATTCAGACGTCATGAATTATCAGTCGTTCCACTAATTAGCATCAGGTGACATAATTTACAACGAAAGCATTTGGGTGTGTTATGTTTAACTTACTACGTTTCATTGAACAAACGCCTTTCAATGTAAAGTTTGGTACACGATAGGAGTAGGTACATATAGCGACGTATTTTTATATTACAAGATAGCAAACAAATCTTTTTATAAAAGTTTCAAAAGGTAGAGGCACATTTTTATTCGAACCATTTTTCCTTGTGGGGGGGAGGTATTTTTAAATAGCAGATTGTTTGAAGTTTCTGTATATGTTATACCATTTACCTAACAAATATTTATATATCTACGTGCAAATAAAACAGTAGCATTAAATGAGGTGCGGCAAGTCTATAAATTCGCACACATTAAATATTATCAAGTAGTGCCCGTAAATATCGCGATGAAATTAAGTACACATTACGAAACGTGTGCTGTTTGATAAATAATCGATAGCAAGTAGGCATATTTCACATAAATTTGAAACAGTAGGATTATACCTGCTTTTTAAAGAATATTATTTAAATCAGATAATTTTTAAAATAGGCATCTGACGGAGACTAGACCGACTGGTGCTAAAAGCTATATGATACGTTACAGTAATTCTAAAATATTAGAGCATTGTTTCCAACACCTATTAGCTGAATTGTTTTAATTTTTTAAGGTTGCATCACTGAATATTTTGCAATTCGGGGATATTTTTGTGGATTAGTAAACTACAGTTAAATCCTGAGTTACAGTTAGTTTAGTGTCTCATAGGAATGGTACCATTATGTTTGTTGGAGATTATGAAATTTGTATAAGCATGTATGTACTTTAAGCTTCTGCAACACAACGGGTAGCAATTAAAATGATAAAGATCTGTATTATTGCAATAACGAGTGCTGGCGCCATTTTCGTGAATACATGAAGTGGACTAAACTAGTGAGAACAAATTTGATATGATATTTACTTTATTTGCACTGATAAGTCAAAAATTGAATTGGTGGAAAATGTAGATCCAACAAAAACCTGGTATAATGGTGAGGGTAACGCTGAAGAACTTAAAAGGAATATTAAACTAGGTAAAGAGAAATTAGAGCAAGCCCAAAATCTACTTGGGAAGGGTTATGCCTTATGCAACATAAATATTATAAGTTATATTGCATTGTCCAATGGGGTTGTTGCACTAAATAGAAAATCGATATAATTTTGATAGAAATAAGTAACTAGGTGTTTATTGGCCCTCTGGGTTACATTTATTTACTCACCAATAGCCTAAAATTTAAACAATGGCGATTTTAGCACGAAGCGCGCCTTCGGAGAATTAAACAAAAACAGGTGCTGCCCCGGTTACGTCATTAGCTTAGAAGCGCTTGTGATTGGTCATCTGAATTGATACCCAGAAAGCTAACATTACGTGGAGTTTGAGTCGGTAAAGTAGGGAGCAATAATGTTAGGAATAATCAGAATTTGACATTTGGAAATTTATTATTTTTATTTGTATTGGGTGCATAAATAGTTCTCTTCCGTTTATTTATGTGTTTTTATTCCTATTTGTTATGTGTCAATTAGTATATTGTATACGTGTATACGGAAAATAGAGCAAGGTTTCGTTAAAGCCGATTCAGACAATTTACCGGTAGTTAGTAGTGAAATGATTGACAATTATTATTTATCCAATTTGGACTATTTCAGCGCTGAAATGAAAAATATTAAAACGAAACGGTGAGTGCTTCATTTATTTGGGAACTAGACAAACAACACTGGACACTATTTGTTAAACGACTAGACTGCCATGATTGTTTATTAATTCAGTTTACGTTTGACGCGTTTGACAAATAACGGTTGTACTTTCCGACTAATATCGACAATTCTCGGCATTGCCCCGGATACGTCATCATTTAAGATTTAAAAGGCTTAAAGTGCCAGCGTCTTAACTTTGATGCTGCTTTAGATGCCTAAAACGTTCGTTTGAGAAAAATAAAAAAATACGGGTCAAATATTTTTCGACAATCTTCCGGAAAATAAGATCTTTAAAAATTGTGCAACGACCCTATTGTCTACAAGTTACGAAGGAATATAAGCCCCATAAGGATTTTAAGGTTTTTTCGAACCTACAAATACGGAACAAGAAAATTTAGCTTGACTTATCCTCCTAATAGGGAGTGACAGTTTATCTGGCGGTAGTACTGTGACGTCACAACTAGTACACAAAATCTGAATTTATGTCTACAATTCAGTGCTGGGTGGGTTATTTGCTCCTGTTCTTGGTGGTAGAAAATGCGTTGGGTTATAGGTACTTACAAAATATATCAATCGAAAGAGTGCTGGCGCCATTTTCGTGAATATGTAGATACGAAGAATTTGTAAGGAAAATTAATTTTATGATATTAACTTAAAATGCACTGATAAGCCAAAAATAGATTTGGTGGAAAGTCCATGCAAAAAATTATGGGGAATTTAGATGAATAATCTCTACTTGCAAATAAAGTTTATAAGATTTAGCGCGAAAAAGTTACTCAATCCTGATACTTCTAACAAAGGCATTCTTGCAAATGATTTTATGGCTTTAACAGAAATAAAATGGGATTAAAATTAACTTATCAAATTATAGAAAATTCCCAGCAAGCATGCAATTGTGTATTCTACATACATAGGTATTTAGAAACATACACTTTGTCAATGAGCAGAATTTCTAGCAGTTTTCAAGTGGCAAAATTTTATAATTTGATATTTGCAAATAGAGTTCTCGTGGATTTAGTAAGTGAACTTCTATTTAAGTTATTTCAAAAACTATTAAAAGAGAAAAGTACAGAAAACTAAAATGTGAAACATACTAGGTACGTAGGTACATACATAATTAAAATGGAACGATTGGGGCGAAACCGAAATGATCTACCTACTTGGACAAAACTTCTTAAAAATAGGTGCTAATTGAAAAATATGGGAAGTAGGTATCAGTTTTATTCGAGGAAATTTTGTGAATGGGTGTGACATTTTTCTCTCAATTTTGTTAGCACGCACGATACAAGCTGCAAGGTAATATCTTTTGTCCACGACTATCTTGTAATATACTCTTTATACTTGTGTTTCTTCAATCATAATTAGATACATTAATCACTGCAGTGATAAATGAATATTATTCCCTACACCAATAGGAACATCGCTTTGACCCTTTTTTACATTTATTTAGTAGGCCGCGATCGCGATGTGTCAGTTCAAATTGAAACGTCAAATCAGCATGGTTTGCTTTTAATTTGAAATGCATATTCTAAAAAAGAAGATATAATGAGTAGTGAGAGTGAAAACGAGGTTTCTTTAACAGCACCAGCAATAAAAGAAGCTGCAGAACTTGCCTCCTTAGATTCATTGCCCAAAAAACCAAGAAAATTATACCTGAGAGCGTATGTATGAATCTTTCTTACGCATTGGAGAAGGGAAATGAAGGTAAATTATTTCTGGGAATCTGTTTTGATAGTCGTGGACAAAGTATAGTATACAACTCGTTATAATGATGCTATTATTACCTCGGATGATTACAAAAGTCGCTCGTGTTGTAAACTTCATCCTCGGTAATAATAGCATTCATTATAAACTCGTGTATAATATACCTACTATTAATGCTCTACTAGTTTTGAAGTACGGAAATTTAAATATTTTTATCACGCAATAGTAAATATTTCGGATACGGAACTTCATATAAATTTTATGAAGTGGTCAGTAGAAATGCAGTAAAGTTCGGTTTTCCTGTTGCCCACATTTTTCTTGGGGAAACTGATTCATGCTGAAGCTGAGTTGTCCACGAGCTATGTCATTCCTGTATCCTGTAAGTATTAACTTGAAGCACTTCAAATATATTTTGCGTAAATATTTATATGAGGCTATCATTGTAGTGTTTAGTTTTCAAAATATGTTTACCACTAACACGTACGCAGATTAATACCTACTGTACATAACAATTTCCCTCGATAATCATTTTGTGTATATTACGTTACCTTGTAATTTTACATATTTATAGATTTTTAAACCAAGTTCAATATTACGCAATATTCCAATAGTTACCTAACGAGAATGAAAGCACAAAATTTAAGAGTTTCACCACCCATTTCGCATGCTATTAAAACTATCTCCCATCAAACTTTTTTTCCACATTATTTTAATATAAGGAAGTCGCAAAACGTTCTGAACTTCGCAGCCGCCAGCAAGCCATAAATAAAAGTGTTCTTGGTTTTTAAACTTTTAGAAGGAAGGAGGGAACGTAAAACGATATCCTTACAGCAATATGCACTCACAAACTTTTGCACTGACACTTTACCACTGCGGCGCATGAAACTGTAGAAGAGCGACTGCCGATGTTGCAGTCTACACGCACCGGGTTTTAGCGGTAGCTACCAATAAACAACAATAAACTAAAAGTCTAATGAAATAGTGAAACACCGACGTCAGCAAGGTCGGCTAGAACAACATAGGACTAATACCGACAATGAAACTGTAGAACCACTACACGTGTATTGATATTGGGAGATATCAGTCTGTTTATCAGTGAGGATCGGTTGGGGGGTCACATGAATTTGAGTAAAAATGGAGAAATTATTTTTATTTGTAATTACTTTTATGACTTTCTTTATGCTGATAAGTGATACATTCTGATAATGTACTGTTTCAGGTACAGAGATGATTAAGATATTGTTACATAAGTATTACAGGTACCGCAGTCATGGTTTAAAGGATTTCCCAAACTTGATAATATATTAATAATAATAAGTCCAGAAAATGAAAAAGTATTGTCTCTATGACCTACTAAAGTTAGAAATTTCGTAATGATTTTCCATATACGAGTGTTTGTATAGGAAGAAAAATAAGATTAAAATAAACATATAAAGAGGTGCATTTTCTTATATAAAATATACAATAAAAGTTTCACAGGAAAATAAATGATTTTTCAGTTACAGTTTAGCTGTGTGAAATATCGACGATGTCTGGCAACTTCCGGTTGTGCCTGAAGTGAACATTTTGTTTTCAATTTGAATAGGTCAGTATCATAGCGGTCATTCAAAAATACCTTCGGGGGGAATCAAGAGGATCGATTTTTTTTGTAAAATGTAAACAAATAGGTAATTCAAAAACGATTCAGTTTAGGTATCGCATAAGATAATCGCATCATCTTAAAGTTTTCAGTCCGAAGACTGGTTGGACGCGTTCCTCCATCCTTTCCTATCCTTAGCTAACCTACGCATTTCCCCAAAAGTTGAAAATCCTACATCACCAACTATTTGACAGCAGTAGTTTAATCTGGGCCTACTTCTTCCTCTTTTTATTCCTATCTCTGACTCTAGTATGTCGCGAACTAATCCTTCGTGCCTCAGAAGGTGTCCTACCATCCTATCTCTCCTATTCTCTACTGATCTTCCATAAATTTCGTTTTTCTCCAACTCTTTTTAATATCTCTCTGCTGCTAACCTTATCTATCCACGGTAACTTCATCATGCGTCTGTAGCACCACATTTCAAAAGCTTCTAATTTTTTACGATCCGCTTTTCCTATGCACCAAAAATACCTTCGGGGGGAATCAAGAGGATCGATTTTTTTTGTAAAATGTAAACAAATAGGTAATTCAAAAACGATTCAGTTTAGGTATCGCATAAGATAATCGCATCATCTTAAAGTTTTCAGTCCGAAGACTGGTTGGACGCGTTCCTCCATCCTTTCCTATCCTTAGCTAACCTACGCATTTCCCCAAAAGTTGAAAATCCTACATCACCAACTATTTGACAGCAGTAGTTTAATCTGGGCCTACTTCTTCCTCTTTTTATTCCTATCTCTGACTCTAGTATGTCGCGAACTAATCCTTCGTGCCTCAGAAGGTGTCCTACCATCCTATCTCTCCTATTCTCTACTGATCTTCCATAAATTTCGTTTTTCTCCAACTCTTTCTAATATCTCTCTGCTGCTAACCTTATCTATCCACGGTAACTTCATCATGCGTCTGTAGCACCACATTTCAAAAGCTTCTAATTTTTTACGATCCGCTTTTCCTATGCACCCGTACAATGCCGTGCTCCATACATACATTTTTAAGAACCTCTTCCGAGTTTCTACATTTACCATACCCGAACATAATAGTTGTTCCCTTTTCACTATGAATTTTTAATGAGTTAACCCCACACGCCAAAAGACAGTGACACAGTAATTAAACTCGACACGTGTTTCGCTTCAGGAGTTGAAGATTAATCTAACTCTAAACTTAAATTACGTTGCTATAAATACGCAACCCCCACTCCTAAAGTGAAGAGAATCGATAAATCTAATCTATAGGGTTTCTTCATCAACCCCTCCCACTCAAGAAACCAACTCCATGTCTCCCCCATGCTCAAAATAGTTCCTTGAAATTCTAGAACCATTTCGAACACGAGAGCAATAAAATTGGTCTCCCAAGCGAAAGGGATCGGCATACCTACAGGGTTTCTTAGAACTATTTTGAACATAAGAGCAATAAAATTGGTGTCCTAGAACTGGAAGGTACGTATTTTATGGCTGGTCTTAATTCTATCTACCTGATAAATCTATACAGGGTCGAGTTCGGAATTGGACCATAATTATTGTTAAGACAGCTACGTTTATTTTTATATATCGCTATACTTTCCAAGGCGTTTAAATCAAATTTATTATTTCCTGGTTTTAAAAGTTTGAGATTATTGACATTGAATTTATGGCCCGTTTCCAACGCGTGTGATGCCATGCTAGACTCATCAGGACGGCCGTGTTTGTAATGGGCTTGATGCTCCTTGAAGCGGGTTAAAATAGACCGAGTTGACTGCCAGATATATTTTTCCTCGCAATTTCCGCATGCTATTTCGTAAATTCCCGCTTTATGAATTGGTTCCCTTTTATCTTTCGCATTTCCAAGCAGATTTTGTAAATTGTCGCTTGAAGTGTGAACCACTTTGAAGCCTGCTTTCATACCTCTAGTTATCTGCGGTACAAGGTATTTTTATAAATTTAGTAAGTAATTTTATTTTCCCTATTTAAAGTGGATCAATTTGGCAATAGCATTTTAAATTTACGTTTCCTAATTAACCTATTGACAATTTCTGGATCGAAACCGTTATATCTCGCTATATCTTTAATTGTGTTTACTTCCTTGCGGTATCTTTCAAAGGATAATGGTAGACTCAACAGTCTATTAACTATAAAACCAAAACTAGCCTCTTTGTGCTGACTGCAGTGGTTCGAATCTGCAGTTATGTACCGAGCTGTACTTTCCTATTATAGATGTCAAATTCTAACTTACTGTTATTCCTAATTACCAAAATGTTCAAAAATGGGGAAGCTGCCCTTCTCTTTCTATTTCGTGGGTAAATTTGATTGAATTGAATCTACTATTTAAGTCGCTCAAAAAATCTTCAACGTTACATTTACTAGTGCCAAAAATGGCATATATATCGTCTACATATCTCACCCACACCTTTGGAAAATATGGGAGCTCATCTTTCAGTTGGGTTTCAAATTTTCCCATGAAAATTTCTGCAATGAAATGAGAGAGGCAATTTGCCACGGCTGTACCTTCACTTTTTTGAAAAAATGATCCACTGCTGCATACACAGATTGGTTAAATTAATGTATTCTTTGACAGTTTGTTCATCAATGTTATTTTTCTTAAGGAGTTCATACAAATACTCCAAAGCCTTTGGTACATGTACACTGGGAATAAGTGAGCTGACGTCGAATGAAATTAATAATTCGTTATCATGCAATGTGATGTGTTGCATTTTGTTTATAAACTCTAAAGAGTTCTTTACTGAAAAACTAGACTGCTTGATCTCGAGGTTATTAAATTCATTGACTAACCAGCTGAAATTATGGGCCTTCCTTTCTGAGTATCTGAAATCATTTTAGGCAACAGAGTTTTGTTAATTTTCATTAGGGTTGGGCGAGATCGAGATCTCGGCGAGAGTTGGCCCACTCTCGTCTCGATCTCGAAAATTCTCGAACCTCTTCGGTCTCGTCTTGATCTCGAACAACTCTCGACTGCGAAAATCTCGTCTCGCCTCGAGACTCTCAGTTCTCGATCTCGAATTTATTAAGAGGTAGGTGGCATCCTTTGTACTTTGGAAGCCAAGTACCAAGTACGATTTTCGCCTGCGATAAGGGGATGGTGTATCGCACGACACCGAGCACGACGCGGCACCAGCAGTTTTCGTGTCAGGACCGCATTCAGAACAGTTTGTTTGGGCTCGGGAACGTTTTTAGAACGCAGAATATTGAAATAAAAAATGTCCAGAATACAAATACATATTCAAAACATTTTTTAACAGAACGTCTTATAAAACGGTACAGGATGATCCAATCAAAATACCAAAATACGTATTTAGTACAGCTACACAATCTCGTAGCTCGTAGACTACTGATGATGGCACCTTAGCTGCCGAAATACGTATTTAGTACACTTCAATGTCCTGAAATATTGTGGCAAGGGTTTTTATTTTTCCATCTCTCTTAGTAAAACCACACGCGATCCGTAAATATTGGATTAAGTTTTGTTTTTTGAGTTGTTCTGTAATGTATTGTTTTTGCACTGAAATGTATGTATTGTACATATATCGTGTTTAAATCAACGTTTCTTGTGTTTTAGTGACTGAAATACGCAATGATTAAGTAAAACTGAGTTATTGCGAAAAAGTTATCAAGGGGAAAACTTCACAATTATATTTTACAAAATCTAACAAAATGACACTTACCTATTTGCATCCGTTGGAAATTTAAAAAAACCGACACAGCATTTTTTGCACTTTTTCTACATTATTTTTATCAATTATTTTCCAAATAAGTATTTTTGTTGTAATATTAACGAGGATATTAATTATGCAGTTACTACGATTTTATTTTAAGTTTATTTCCTAGAAACTCCTTTATTTTGCTTTACAAAAATAAATATAATTTTTCCGTCGACAGTGTATTTATGAATATGATTAACAAACGCAAAACAGTTCGTTAATGACCCCTATTAATGAATGATTTCTGTAAACTTTCGGTGACGGTGACGGAACTAAACGCCTTTCGTTATTCGTCCCCGTCGGGTTTTCTCGTTTGTTCACGTATGACTTATACGTAAACGTACACCATGTGTAATAATTGCACGTCCGGTCGATGTAATAAAACAACGACGCACTGAACTAGATACAATTTAATTTAAATTAATATGTTACAAAAATCAACAACGCACATAAACCTCTTAACGTGAAAATCAACTCGAACAAACTAGACTTATATGAACAATGTACTGATTAATTCAAAGGTTGAAGATGCACTCTCTTATAATAACAAAAACTACCCTCAAATTTTAAGTAAACCACTCCTTCTTTAACTTATGACCAATCCAATGTTGGAAGGGATTTTGCGAGTACGAATGATCGTCCAATCAAGCGGTTTTTTCCAAAACACATAAAATGTCGTAGCACCTAATTATTTAAAACCTTACCCTTAAACATATCGCTATAATAATTTAACATGGACTCAAGTGCCTAGTTGTAAGGCCAACAGTTTTGCACAGTTATCTCGCGTCTATACGGCACCAGAGCTATTAAGATTCACTTACCCCACACTTAGAGAGAGGTGTGACAAAACATGGAGCATTCACCCCGGGCAGATACATATGAAAACTTACGATAAAGTGCTACAAAATATAAACATATGTGACTAATAATCCCGCATACAGCAAAAATATAATTATCCTAAATACGAGACGAACATAGCCGCCCGCCTTGAAAGGATCACCTTTCAACAGCAACCATCAAAAAAGGCTGAAGGCATTGAAATGCAATTTCTACACGAGAAACAAATTATTGTAGTAGGATTAGGTACCATAAAATACATAATATAATATTGGCAAGACAAATAAATTCAAATTGAAAGAATCAACTTATCAAATAAAATAAGAAAAATAAAATAAAATAAGAAATAGGAATAATCAAATAAACATAAAAATAAGTATTTACACTCCGCACCACACACCACTGACGTCAACCGGTAAAACGCAGAGCTTATTAGCGGCTCTTTTAAACTCACCGGTGTTAATCTTAACAGTGGCGGCCCGCACTATGCCGTCCTTTCCGGGGTGCACACTTGTTATGCGCCCAGTTTTCCATTGGAGCGCAGGAAGATTATCGTCGCGGAGCAACACTAGTTGACCAGGGGCTAACTGAGGTCCGCGGCCGATCTTCCATTTCGAACGCTGTTGCATTTGATGGAGATATTCCATTGACCAGCGAGACCAGAAATGTTGCTTCAATTGATTGACCCTTTGCCAATGCGATAAGCGATTAATTGGCAACTGCTTCAGATTTGTCTCGTTTATAGCGGTTAGCGCGTCTCCAATCAGGAAATGACCCGGAGTAAGGAAGGTTAGATCATTAGGATCATTAGAAATTGCGGTTATGGGGCGGGAGTTCAAAATGGCTTCTATTTCACATAATAACGTGGTTAGCTGCTCGAATGTTAATGAAGCATTTCCAGCAACACGCCGCAGGTGTAACTTAAAAGATTTCACTGCAGCTTCCCACAAACCCCCGATATGTGGGCTTCTAGCTGGTATAAAATGCCAGTTGATTTTATTGTTAGCAATGTTCTCTAGTACGGCGGACATAGAAGTGGAATTACACAAAAATTCGTATGCCTCCTTTAATTCTCGATTAGCGCCAACGAAGTTTGTTGCGTTGTCGGAATAGATATGCGAGACCATGCCACGTCTTGCAATGAAGCGCTTAAGAGATGCTATGAAAGCTTCGCTTGACAAATCACTGACCAATTCTACATGTACAGCTTTAGTTGCAAAACAAACAAAAATAGCAGCGTCAGCCTTTGGAATACCTTTACTTTTGCGGGAACCTTCTTTTAATAAAAATGGACCGCAATAATCTACCCCACATATTGAAAATGGCCTAGAAGGCTCTAATCTCCCTGAGGGAATGTCGCCCATAATGGGATGTGAGGAGGATGAGAACTTGTAAAACACATCTATCTCATCCCTCTTTAGAGTTGCCGAATGAGCACAAACTGACTTCCTTTTTTCGGGAACATCTATATTATTTATATTCAAGGTGTTGGTCGGCCAATGATTACGATTTTTAAGTAACCACTTAGGGCCGTACCACCCTAACTGGTTATTTATTATTGTTTCTGGGTTTATGCCTCTAGAAATAATATCAGCGGGATTATCTGTTGTCGATACATGCCGCCAGTCACGGACTTCAGTTAATTGTTGAATTGAAAGGTGAGATGAAATGTAAATGCTCCCCTTTTTAACAGGTATAGCGCCAGAAACAACCCAACCAAAATGAGTCTTTTGAAAAGATGGTTGGTCTTGGTTAGACCCTTTAATTTGACCTACACAAAGTAGCTGATAAAACGATTCCGCCCCTATTAGCATTTCAATCTTACGAGAAATATTGAACTGGGGGTCAGCTAACTGTATGTTTCTTGGTACATGAAAACCGCGTGCATTAAAGGAAACTAAAGGCAATGATCTGGTTATATTTTCCAGTACGGTACACTTCAGATTTAACTTATAATTTGAAAATCTAGATATTACCGTTGTTTCTACAGAATAATGAGCCGTAGAATTAGACATATTTACCCCACCAATATTCATGAGGATTTGTTTTTTCGGCAATCCCAGTAGCTCCGCAAATTCCTTTGTTATGAAATGGGATTGGGATCCCTGATCCAACAGAATGCGACATACGCGCTTATTGCCCTTATGGTCAAACACGTGTACAATCGCGGTGGACAACAATACTTCTCTTTCGCTAGTTACATGCGCGCAGACATTATTAACACTTGCTAACTGATTCGCCGACGAAGAAATATTTTGTTGCGAGACAACTAATTGACTTTCATTACCGGGCGAATTTGAATTTTGAATCGCATGAACATTTCTTACATGAAGAAGAGTACTGTGCCGTTTTTTACATATTTTACATTTCCCATACCGACATTCATCCGTAGAATGGGTTGGATATAAACAATTAAAGCAAACGCCCAAAGATTTCGCTTTATCAATGCGTTGAGCTTCACTTAACATTATGAAGGCATTACACTTACTTAGCACGTGTGGCTGTGTACACAAAGGGCATTTTAAGTCACTAGTGCCTAAATGTGAAGTAGTTTTACGATTAAAATGCTTATCGTTAGCCTTTGATGCAACTGGACGATTGGAATTTAATTTAGCCTGGGTGCTCTCTAAGATATCGCGTTTATGATTTAAGAAATTTAAAAACTCAGTCATATTTGGCATGCTATTTTTTGATAATGTGCTTTCCCATTCTCTAACCGTTTTAAAGTCTAATTTAGCGGCTAAAAGAGGAATAAGCAGGTCATCCCAAGTGTCAACTGGGCGATCTAGACGTTTTAAACTGCTTAAATTACGGCGCACTGAATTTATCAAATTTTTAATTCCGGTAACAGTTTCCTTTTGAACTGACGGAATATCTAGTAATGCATGAACATGATCTTGTATTATTAAACGATCCTTTTGATAATTAGACTTTAGTAAGTCCATAGCAATTGCATAATTTTCTGAACAAGTTTGAAGGTCTTGCACTAGTTCTAAAGCCTCTCCTTGCAAACTCGATTTTAAGTAATGTAATTTGGTTACTTCAGATAATGAATTATTAGCATCTATTAAGGACATGAAAGAATCGTGGAATGAAATCCATTCTTTATATAAGCCGGAAAATGACGGAATATTGATCACTGGCATTCGTGCCGTCATATCGCTATTCAAATTAATATTTGTAGCCACTGAATTGCTACCATTAATACTTGAAGGTTGAGATGCTGAAGAGTGAGAATTTGTCGCGATTAACTCTTCAGCTCTCGCGAGTAACTCGTAATAAGTATCTTCGAATTTAGTAAATTCGTTGCCATTAGCTTCCGCTGGGCTTTTAATTTCTATTAATGACTGACATTGTTCAAATTTATGAAAATTGGTCACGTAATCTGCCAAACGTGCCTGTAAATTGGATAAATTGATTACTTCTTGAGATCGAACTTTATCCAAATGAGTTTTAAATCTAGAGAGAGATGATTTTATTTGACCACGCTTTGATATAAGAGTTTGCAAATCTTCGTTCCCATTTAGAAAAGCCATTTTGAATATATGGATATGGGAAGCAGAAAGAAATACAATATGATTGGAGACTTACCAATGTGATGCGTTGATAGACTTGTAACAGTATTCTGAAGCTGGTAGCGGATCTGGACACCTGGAAAACGGAGATCCAGCTCGAAGGACCATGTAAACTTTCGGTGACGGTGACGGAACTAAACGCCTTTCGTTATTCGTCCCCGTCGGGTTTTCTCGTTTGTTCACGTATGACTTATACGTAAACGTACACCATGTGTAATAATTGCACGTCCGGTCGATGTAATAAAACAACGACGCACTGAACTAGATACAATTTAATTTAAATTAATATGTTACAAAAATCAACAACGCACATAAACCTCTTAACGTGAAAATCAACTCGAACAAACTAGACTTATATGAACAATGTACTGATTAATTCAAAGGTTGAAGATGCACTCTCTTATAATAACAAAAACTACCCTCAAATTTTAAGTAAACCACTCCTTCTTTAACTTATGACCAATCCAATGTTGGAAGGGATTTTGCGAGTACGAATGATCGTCCAATCAAGCGGTTTTTTCCAAAACACATAAAATGTCGTAGCACCTAATTATTTAAAACCTTACCCTTAAACATATCGCTATAATAATTTAACATGGACTCAAGTGCCTAGTTGTAAGGCCAACAGTTTTGCACAGTTATCTCGCGTCTATACGGCACCAGAGCTATTAAGATTCACCTACCCCACACTTAGAGAGAGGTGTGACAAAACATGGAGCATTCACCCCGGGCAGATACATATGAAAACTTACGATAAAGTGCTACAAAATATAAACATATGTGACTAATAATCGCGCATACAGCAAAAATATAATTATCCTAAATACGAGACGAACAATTTCTATTAATAAACGATTTTAGAATCCTAGGCAACCAAACATAGGTTCATATACAATGAAATATCCAAATCAAGTTTTCATGTCATCAAGATCTGTCACTGTCAAGTTTATAGTTTCTGAAATCGTAATTCGTACAAAATTTAATAAATGGATGTTGACGAAGATTTTACGTTAAAAGTCGACGGAAAAAATTTGTAACGAACTCTTATATTAAAAAGCGATTAATAATCTCGACAATTAACTCACTCGCTGCGCTCGTGAGTGAAAATGTCTCGATTATTAATCGCCTTTATTGATACACTTGTTCGTTAAATAACTATTCTCACATAACGGTTTAGTTTAGTATTATTAATTATCACCTATTATTCTTGACAGAAATACAGAAAAATGACACATTTATCAAAAAAATAATGTCGAGAAATCGAGACTCTCGACGATTTCTCGAGCGAGAGTCTCGATCTCGTGCAATTGACTCTCGGTCTTGATCTCGATTTCATTGGACAGTTCTCGTCTCGGTCTCGCACCCGAGATTTTCATTCTCTCTCGATCTCGGCGAGAATCGAGACGAGAAATGCACAACCCAAATTTTCATGTATTTCTATTAAATTATTTACTCTTTCGTAAGTTACATTTATCCAATATAACAACCTTGTTACCCTTATCTGCCTTAAGATAAGAACAAACTTTCTCTCTCAGTCCTTTGATAGTTTTAGAGTGGTTTTTGCGGTGGGAAAGAGAACCATGATATTTAATAATATTTTCGGATATTTTTTGTGCAACCGTTCCTCTAATCATACCTTTTTTGGATTCAGTTAAGCACTGAATAAATTGAGGATTCAATACTAGCTATTACATTTTCGGTACCTACGCGACAAGATTCTGCATTCTGGCAAGCTAAACTTCAAGCCTTTATTTAATAAGTCCAGTTCGGCTTTATCAAAGGTTTGAGAAGATAGATTTTCTACAATGTCGATCTTTTTCTGCGAGATCTTAGTCGCATCTAATTTCTGACAGGGGTTTATTCCCAACTTTATTAATTTCTTCTTATTAGACATAACTTTTTTCAGATATTTAGCAGTATTTGTGACCTCCATTCTCCTCAAAAAATTATCCCATTCTAGATTTCCTAAACTGTCTAGCTTATATTTTTGTTAAATTCAACTCGGCTCTGCGATATTCTCTATTTTATATCTCTAGAGCTCCTACCATCGCGAGTTATTTGACTTCCTGAGTAGCAGAAATCTGAGACTTCCTCTATCTTCTCTCTTCCAATTTGTATTTTCGTTTTAGTCCTATGTTCACGCCCTTTACACACCAAAATTTTGGTTTTCCTTTTATTCATCTTCATACCATAGCCCTCCGTCAAAACAGCTTCCATTTCGTCCAGAGCCCTTCCTAATGTAGGTGTATAGGTACCTTATGTGAAAATAAATTGAATATTTTAAACACTCTAAGTAGGTATTTACTGAAAAAGAGTAATCAGAAATATTTTCGGGCAGGTATCCTAGTATACTGCAATATTTCTGAAAAAGTATACACTACTGTAGTATACCTATGTGAAAAATACCATTTTCAAAGTGCCAAACAAACCATTATTTCTATGCGGTCAAAAATTTATAAGTCTATAATAAGCCATTTGACTTCACTTATCTAGGCCTGAAATTTTTTGACAGTTTACAAGAATCATGTTTGGGATGTTACATGTAACCGAAAACAAGCAGTCAAGGTGTCTCTCATACTGCATTATAACGTCACGATCACATGTTTTCTCTTTAAATTTGTTCACATTTTAAAATTAATTTTTGGTTCCACCGTTCCTCGCGCTGATATCAAGATAGGTCTCAAATCAGTGTTATTTCTTAAGAAAACGAAAGTTTTAGGCGATTTAAGAGATTTATGCACTTTCTCATTGTCAATAATTAGCCGTAGGTATTGTTGATGTATTTTTCTACTATTGTTATATGTAGTTACAAATTTCGGAAAAAATACATATGCATTGCAATTTATTATTGAAGGGGAACCTATTAATACTAATTATTTTATTTCAATGCGAATTATTACTTTCTGCTCTTGTCGCTGCGAAATGGATTGGCCCACTTTTATTCGTGAAGTGCGCTCTCTGACGTATGTGCTTATCTTAACTGAAAAGAGTTATACCTTTCAGCTAATTTTGGTTCGCAAAATATAATTTTTTTGTACAAATTGATGGCTTTAAAAAGTTAGTAACTCCAAAATAGCCCATCTCAATTTATTTCATAATATTTCAAATATTGGGCAATATGAATAAAGTAGCCATTATTTCTACCTAATTTACTGTTTGGATGCTTCATAAAGTACCTAGGTGTACGTACAGAGGATTGCAGAACTAATAAAAAAGTTTTCCATATAGCATGTTCATTTCTTGAACATGCTAGGGATCAATTCGACGTAACAATACCTACCTATTGTTATCGTGAAAACATGTAATGCAGATGGAAGTAGTAAACGATGCGCAAATATTTTATTATAGATAAGATAGCATTGACATTATTCAACATTTTTAAAATACGCGGAATTTTCAGGTCAGCCAGATGTAAGTAGGTAGATGTATTTACCCATTCCTGAAAATTCTCGTCATATTACACTAACTTTTTACAAGAATTTTTATTAGTCAAACCCTTAAAAACATTATTTCATAATGTTGCGTATGATTTTATAAAGCGATCTGATCTAGTGGACGTTCCTTATTTCACTAAAAGGACACTGATTGTTTGTTCGCGTAGTTCCATTTTCCCTATCCTGGGTTAACCTACGAACTTCACAGAAAGTAGCACATCCTACATCCTACATCTCATTCAATCGATATTATATGGGAAATCGATCATAATATTTTAAGTCTTACTGAACTAAATTTACGTTTAAATTATCTTATAACAATAGTCTCATTGTCCCAAATATTCACTGATGTTATTACGTAAATCTATTAGCTATATTTGTCTAAAACCTGAATATTGTAAGCGAGCTGCCTGTAAAAACTTCTTTTATTTTATTTGGCTATACACTTCATTGATCAGATTTGGTTCACTTTTGCTTTCGATATTCTAATATATTGATGGCTCCTGTAACTTATGCAAATCACAAAAGTTAGAACAGGAAATGCAGGCGCCACATTATTCAAATTTAATCTACAACTGAAACTCTGAAATCGTTCCTAGAACGACTGTTCTGAATATTTAAATGTTAAAACTTTTATGCACTTATTTATTTAAACTAGCGGGACTAAAGAGACATAACATTTAATAGTCTTAGATCCAAGATCTTTTGGTTACATATTTGATATAAATTACTTACGGCTGCTTTCGTTTATTCATTTACATGAGCTGCAGTCAAAGAATGCAGTTATATACGACTTGCATGTATAAAATGCTGGAATAGCCAGCCATCTTAATAACTGCTCATTGCGGAAAATGAGATCAGTAATGTCAAGTTTATGTTCAATAAAAAACTTGTTGCAGAGCAGAGATAGTGATTTTAATTTACCACATGTAAACTGGGGTAATTATGATAAAACGCTAATGGACTTTTTTGTTTATGAAGCGAGCATTTGCAGAATATTACGATATAATTTTATCTGGTGCAAATTACTTTTTATTTTCCTTATCTGTACAAGCTCTTAAAACCGTTCACAGCGAATTTATTTCTGTTTGGCTTCCAAAACATGTTGGTCGTTACGGAACAAAACTTGAACAGTTTATAAGATCTGATTGTATGGTAAATAAAAATAAAAGAGTGCGAAGAATTTCAAGTGCAAAAGTATGTTTCTTTAAGACTCAAGTTAAGTCATTTCCAGTGTAAGCCGCGAAGAGATTTCTTAAGATAAAGTGCCAGGATTGCGGAGTTATAATGGGGGAATTAAGGTGGTATTTTTGCAGAAAAACTAGTCTGCGTCGTTGAGAGTTGTGGATATTTTTAACAACTATTTTGAAGACTCAGAATCAGAATCACCAGAATCTTATTCTATGGCGAGCGGCGAACAAATCAGTCATCAATATGTTGGTATTTATTATTCGTAATACTCGAAGGTAAATCAAATGACCAATGTAGTTGGGCAACGCGTCGGTTCGGTATAATTTGGTAAATTTATTTTATTAGATTCAGGACAATTCCAATAGTGCACTAGTAAGTGCATAATCGGCTGTTTGACCTTACAGTAACGCTGGCTGGGAGGACAGAATGGGGGTGATGTCTTAGAAGTTACTTAGAAGTGACTTCGGCGGTCATATAAACAAAATGTAATAAACAATGAAAATGCCGTTTGTGTGGTGAACTGACCACGAGACTATGTGCTTGTTTTTGTTTGCCAACCTTCGTTGGTCACCCATCGGAGGTAAGAGAGTTCAAATACAATACATTCTGTTCTGTTCTCTAGTATTTCATTTGTTCTTTCTGTTAATAGTCGTATGTTCTTCTGGTTAGTCGATTTTGGGAAACTAGTAACCAAGAACTCAAAGATTTTTGGAACTATTTATCCGTCACTAGCAACTGGTTGCTGACACCACACCCGCAACGAAGTCATTTCGTTGAAACTGGATGCTATCCATCGCTTCTTCGGCGGCCCACTTTATTTCGAATTCTTTAATATTGTACTATAGTTATAGATTTAAATTCCGCAATTTTTCGTTAACGTCGTATTCGCTTATTGTGGAGGATATTTATCTGTATTGTGATGCAAAACCTTCGTTTGCGAATATTAGCTAGATTATTATTAACGTTAGTAGTCCGTAATCAATGGCGGCTCATATTGAATGGCACTATGGTGCCGCCCTCCCAGCTCCCAAAAATTTTTAAACGAAAATTAAATAAAATCTTGCTTCGCATTTTCATCATTTCAATAAAATATAATATTTGCCGTTATTTTTATATATCTTACGCCTTTGATCTCCTTCGCTACAGCCCTAGTCCGAATAATCGGGGAGCAAGGTGCTCTAATTCGACACCCTCTATACAACTCAAGCACACACAAGAAAATGATCTGCCGGATTCGAATTTTGAGGTCGCGAAAAGATCGGGAATTGCGAAAATGCCGGAAAATCGATTTTTCCTAAAATTTTCATAAATCAATTTTCGACCATTTTTAAAACTTTTCTCGTTGTATTTCAGTAACGAAGAGTTAGAGATCTATTTTTTTTTTCGTGGAATATACACTGAAGTGTGCTGATCATCACAGTGTACTCACGTTGCCTCTACAATTTTCCAATTTTATAAAAAAAATGGTTTCTTGCTAGACCGCAAATTTGTGTAATGTATTTTTCATGCACCGGGTAAGTAATCTTATTTTTCGGAATTAACAAATACATATGCGAGACCAAACACGGACAAAGGCTCGAAATTATTTTTGGTGAAGAAACTAAACATTAATGTTGTTGCTGAAAAAAGTTACAGGGAGCTAAAACATAAATAAATCGTGCGCGCTAGCCGCGCTGAGCCGTGTTGCCGTGTAGTAGTGGTTTATGTGCGGGCGTATAAACGCTGCATTAATATCGAGAACATTCGTATTTTTTATTCAGACAAATTGCATTTCCCTTCCCATAAACATGATATTATACATTGCACATTAGATTTCATGCATGCCCATCGAAAAGAACAGGTAAAATGTTTACATTTACAGAACTGTGTTATAGTAACACAATCCAGTTTAGAGCTATTTGTGAATGTTATTGGCATAATAACGTCATTTTCCATGTAACCATCCATATTCCAGGATGTTTGGAATATTTGGACTTATTTGCCAAGCCGTTTTATATACAGCACATTGTAAAAAAGCTCTTTTAACATGAAAGTTAAATGCGTTTTCCGTAGAAGGCAGATCTCTGAAAGCAAAACATATCATTTTTCTGATGAGACAAAAATTGGGTTAGTGAGTGATTATCGACGTGAAAGGGTCTCTAGGGGATCGGGACGACAAGAAAGACTTACTTTTGCCAGAGAAGTTGTTCCTTATCAAGGCGGAACAGTAATGTTTTGAGGGGGGTATAATGTATGGTCGTGGCACGTCAATTATTCACGTGCGCAAACCATGACGGGAAACATTTACGTCCAAAACATTATCCAACCCACCATCCTTCCATTGGAGAAAATTTCGTTTTTATGGACGATAACGCCACGCCCCACCGCACAAGAAGGGTTGCCAATTTGCTACAGGAAGGGAATATTCCAAGAATGAATAGGCCAACAAACTCACCGGACTTGAATCCTTGTGAGAACGTGTGGGATTTCCTAAAAAGGACCATTTTAAATAGAGATAACCCCCCTTTCATCCTTCAGGAGCTAATTGTTGCTGCTCAAGAAGAATGGAACAACATACCGCAGGAAGCAATTAATAACCTTTTTATTGGAATGTACAGACGTGTTAATATTTTGCTCGAGAACAGAGGCGTACATACTTGTTATGGACATCTTCGTTTCTCACATTTTGCGAAGATTTCGGCCTTTTGAAAGAAAATTAATTAGGACATTTTCTTAAATTTAATTCCTGGCCGTGTACTCCTTCCATGAAAATAACCTTACACGTGAAAAGCATTTCAATAAAATGTGTAATTGAATCCATGTATTTGTTAGAATTATTTTTGTTTACGGTTTAAATTAATTCAGGGGGCCAAGAGTTTCGGCTATGTGTGTATTATCAAGGATAAAAGCGCTGGAACCCATGTCGCTACCTATCAATATCAACCCATCAGCGCGGCTAGCGCGCACGAATTATTTATGTTTTAACTCGCTTTAACTTTTTTCAGCAACAACATTAATGTTTCGTTTCTCCACCAAAAATAATTTCGAGCCTTTGTCCGTGTTTGGTCTCGCATATGTATATGTTAATTCCGAAAAATAAGATTACTTACCCGATGCATGAAAAATACATTACACAAATTTGTGGTCTAGCAAGAAACCATTTTTTTTTCATAAAATTGGAAAACTGTAGAGGTTACGTGAGTACACTGTGATGATAAGCACACTTCAGTCTATATTCCAAGATAAAAACAGATCTCTAACTCTTTTCGTTGCTGAAATACAACGAGAAAAGTTTTAAAAATGGTCGAAAATTGATTTAGGAAAATTTTACGAAAAACCGATTATCCGGCATTTTCGCGATCTTTTCGCGACCTCAAAATTCGAATCCGGCAAATCATTTTACATAAGAATCAGCTTCATTTTCTTGTGTGTATTCGAGTTGTATAGAGAGTTTTTAAAACGCATCTTTCAGGCGGTCTGCTCCCCGACTAGAATATTCAGCCGGCAAATCAACTTGGCCCTGCCACGGCATGCGGAGTACTGCATGGAAAAGATTGGTGATCACGTGATCAGCGCACAGCGCACGAGCCCGACTCTCCTACAGAAAAAAACACACCAGTAAATCTGTAACCCTGTTGTACTTACTTCGTTCGACGTTCCATTGTCGTTCTGTAACTTATCATCGGGGCAACCCTGGTCTCCAATCGGACTATATTATGGAGAATAGCAGTATAAGCGAAGTACAGTATAGGAAAAGTAGGTAATAAATGTTTACAGCACCGCATCGTAATAGCTACTGCGGCGGGATGGTTAGCGAATCGGCTTAGGGATCCATTTGACCAGGGTTCTATGCTCGTAGTGGTTGGTTTTCGCTTTCGATTTTGTTATTGCACTTATTTTGGTAGCAATGAAGTGCTTTTGAATAATATTTTGAAATATTTTTCGTGTTGATTGGCAATAAAAGTTAAAAAACTTCTAAAACTACCTAATAGAAAAATTCGCTCTCAAATAGGGTAGTTGGCCAGGCAAATTAGGGTTTATATCGGAACTAATTAACCTAAAGCTAATTTTCTCAGGAAATGTAGTTAGTGGTATGTAATCTCTTCTGTGAAATCACCAAAAATCTGAGTGTCGGAAGACCCTGATGAAAATTGCTTAAAATTATTATTTTATGGGACTGAACATGAACAATGAATTAAGTTGCTCATTTTAGCTGGTTCTGCACTGGCAAAGCACCTAGGTTGGACACCGATCATCAAATTAATCTCTGGAACGCTGAATAACTATATGTAAATAATTAGCATTTCATTCCACTTGGCGCCGTCTGTTTGAACGCCCCTCGTACTTACTGTAAAAATGTTTCGTGCTGGAATTACTAAAAATACATTTAAGTCCAACTTTATTTGCACCTATATTCTGACACCTATCTTTATTTTAAGAGAAAGTGGTAAGTACAATTTTCCTCTTTTAATTGAACTTTTCAATATTTGTAAAGAATTAGTCTTCCTTTTACATTTTTGGAAAGTAATTCTGGCGGTTTAGGAAAAGTCCAAAAACTTTTATAATGATCGTTATTCGATTAACCCATATCGATTGCTGCATTATTCTCTATAGCAAAAACATAAAAGTTTGGGGTTTGGTACCTCCGACATTACAGTTGCTGGTGGGTATGTAGTTACATCACTGACTTGAACCGTTGATTATCCTATTTGCGGTGTATTTTCTGCGAACGTGTTAAAACGCAGAAGTTTTCATATTTCAATACGTACTCGATATTTCTATAGATATTAAAATTTTGTATTGACACGCGATTCCCTAAATAAATGTTCAAGCGTTAATTGAAGGAATTCCTTCAATTCCTTCAATTAACGCTTGAACATTTATTTAGGGAATCGCGTGTCAATACAAAATTTTAATATCTATAGAAATATCGAGTACGTATTGAAATATGAAAACTTCTGCGTTTTAACACGTTCGCAGAAAATACACCGCAAATAGGATAATGGAATGAAAGTAAACGGTGAACTGATTAACGTGTTTAGGTATATGGGCGATCGATGGCATCATCATAGATCATATCCGATGACAGCAGATCAATTTAAATCTATTTTGCATGAATTCACACAATGTTATCTACGGCTCTGCAATATACCCGAGCAATGTGAGACATCTAATAAAACCAGTTAGCCCGCAAATCCTATTTCAGTGAAAGCAATTGTAAAAATTCTAGTTGAAAAAACGAGCAGCATGTTCTTACCTGATATGGTGAGGTTTCGAAGATCAGCGTGATGCTCGTGTCTGCTGGCAGGTCTAGAAGGGGGTGAAGCCCACGATTCTCTTGCACCCACGGGTCCCCAGATGTTCCGCACGCCACTGCCACTCCTGAGAGCGCAAATCACGATTAATTGTTACGATACAATGATGTCGCTTACCTATGAACCGAAATACATTAGTTATCAATAGAGTGGGTGACTCAATTTTATACAGTAATTCGCCAGTACTTTCCGTTCACGTAGTACGTTATTGGGTTGTCCTATCACGAAATATTGCAGGTAAGCAGATTAACAAGAATCGAGTTCAGATGCTGGCGAAAGTACTGCAATTTAGCATTTGCCGGGACTTTCTAGATATTTCAATTGGGGCTTAGGGGCAGGTCAGTTTAATAACTGGAAATTACAAAGGCGGAATGGGGAAGATAAAAACCGCTTTACAAACCAACAATAGTCATTTAATTTGTCAAGCAGTGTTGGACATTCTCCTTTTATACGCGAATATTCATTTGATGCATTAAAAATTGAAACTTTTGACAGTAGGAATCCTCATTAGCTATTTTATACAAAAGGGTAGAAAGTTGCAGTTTTAAACATTTGAAGTGTTCTAGTTCTATACAGGATCAGTTATTCTTGTGACAAACTCCTTTTGTTCTTTGATTGTCTACACTCCACAGGAATAAAAATTTAATGAGGAAAGTGCATAGATATGGAATCACCTATCTTGATATCAGTTGTATAATTTATGGTTTCTAGAACCAACGAACTAGTCTTAAAACATGGATAGGCATGTAATCATAATAGCGTATATACGTATTAATACACTATAGATAGCCTGATAGCCACTTTGACTGTTTATTTAATCAAGAAAATTTGAAATTTCTAAACTATTTAAGTATTTGACTAACTTATACGTAGGCTGCTAGAATAACAAAACATAAACAAAACAAATAAGTAAATGCGGTGGTTTTTGGGTTTATTGTATTTCAAAATATTCGCCTCCATACCGTATATCCCCGGAGGGGGTTACAAAGAGGGAAAACAATTTTATTTTTAATTTCTCAGAAAAATTCACACTTCTTTAAAAACCCTGCTTGTTCTTATTTCTTATTAAACTCCCATTGCACATATTATTTTTATTCAACTGTCCCAGGACACATTTCATTTTTTATGCGTTTCTCGGCTTAGAAAATGTTCGTTACTGTACAGTAAAAATTTATTTAATTCAGTACCGTATGACGCCGGCGAGGAATCAGTAAATTTTATTTTAGAAATTGGTTCTGTTCAAATATAAAAAATAAATAAAAATAGACTTAACGAAGATGAGATTACTTCTATTTGATACAAATGACGCACTATTTTAATTCTTAAATATTCATGTAAATGTTTTTTTCGATTTAATAATAATTATTTTAATAATAATAAGTCCAAAAAATGCATTTTTTAAATTTATTTTTATTTAAACATAGCCACTTCGCTTCTTGAGCTGCTTAAAGCTCTTGGTGAAGCTTATATATGTTAAATGGAACTTAGTGGTGAGCGGGAGTTGCCTCTCATATTTACATATACATCGTTCCAGGGTGGGTGTACGTTTCTTGTTACTGCTAGCAGCCGAATTCCAGGAAGCTGAAAGCAGCATTGTTAATTGTGACCCAACAATGCATGGGAGACCGAACCGGGTACCTATCTATCTAAAAAACGTTAATGCCCTTCAGGAGATTTGAACCCGGGACTTCGCAATCAGAATCTAGCTATCTTACCACTGAGCTACCCGGCCAAATTAATAACAAATTTTCTGTAACAGTTAAATGAAAAACTATATGTGCTGTGGGATGTAGGATGTTCTACTTTTAGGGAACATGAGCAGGTTAGCTCAGGATAGGAAAAGATGGAGGTACGCGTCCAACCAGTCTTCGGACAGAGAACTTTATGATGATCATGATGATATGGGAGTTTGGGGACAAGCAGGGTTTTCCATATAACAAGTGATTTTTTTGAGAAATTAAAAATAATCATTTTTTGTCCTGGGCACTTATGCTATCGATTAAACCAGTCGCGGAAGACCTGCACCCAACAATCGGAAGGTACCAGAGAGTAAATTTTCGTATGCCTCGACTGTCGCGTCCGGGGTGTTAAAATATATTCCGCGAATTTTATCCACTATTGTCGGGAACAAGAAGAAGTCCAAGGTGCCAGATCCGGACTGTATGGCAGATAACTCATCAATTCCACATCAGAATTATTCAAAAACTTCCAGCAGCAGTGCGAGACAATGCATTGCCCTGATGTAGGAACAGGAGGCTTCTAGGTCGGCTGTCGCGAACTCTTTGGGGTGAACAAATAGACGTGTACCACTCAGCATTCACAGTACGACGGTCTTCTAATGAAATAATAGCCACTGGACCCGTTCGTCCAAAGAACGAAGCGATCACCATTTTGGAAGGCTCACTGCGTGGATTGTAGATTGCTTTTCGGATTGCAATAGTAGATCCACTTACGATGTCAAACACACGTGCTTCGATTGACCGTCCTCGAATTTAGTAATCATTTGTATGCCTTTTGAGGTTCCGTTATAGTGATGTGTGTGGAACCCATCGACCGAACACCCAAGTGTTGGTGCGAGATGGTTTTGATGGCGGCCCCTAAGATCCTCAAGGATGCCTCAATATTCTCATAGGTGGTCCGTCTGTCCTCTTCAGTAAAAAAACTTGTGTGTGTCAGCTCCGATGCACGACTGGAGTTTACTCCTTACGAACGATTATTTTAACTTCAATCACTTGATAATAGGGTACACGCGAATGTCAGTTTTATACCCATTTATCAGATGGTTTATGTTCGAAAATGTCCAACTACATCAAAATATAAATTGTTTATAAATTCAGTAATTAAGCGACAATCTGCTAAACGTCGATCCCACTGGCAATGAAATAAATACTTTTCCTGGTGTTCGAATAGGCGTTGATTCACATGTCTGTACTAAACAATATTTGGAGTATTTAATATTAGGTTTTTTCATATTAAATCAAAAGATTCAACAAATTTAGGAACGAACAAATACTGCAAATGCTGACTTTACAACGCCAACTGTCATATCTACTCTATGCCACTCTATTTTCACTATTTCCATGCTCTATGCAGTCAGACATACACAGCCGTATCCATAGATACGTACATAATTTCAATGTGAAAGGTCACGTAACGCAACGCCTTACTTTTAGTTAACGCTTGATTTTACTCCTCATAAAATTTTCGTACCGCGGTCTATAACTGAAAATCGATTCTTAAGGAGTAAACTCCAATAAATGTTAAATGACTCTGTGGAAACTTATCTAGTGGTCTACCGCCTACGTGTAGCGTAAGCGTAATCCCTGGTTTTTAAGAACTTTCCGCCGACGCAATTGCGCCGACGGACTCCGTCGACGCACTGCACTGACAGACTTCGCTGAAATTAAACCTGCATATTTGTTTGTTGCTAAGTTACACCAAACAAAAAACTAAAAATATTTTCTGCCGTTCAAACAGGGACAGACTTAAAATACAGCAAACGGAATTCCGTAGACGCAATTCCGTCGACGGAAAGTTGTTAAAAACCAAGGCGTTCGTCTTGTCGCCCGGCGCCTGGTTCCGATAATAAACAAGTGGAGGGTCTTCTCTGTTTTGTAATGCGGTAGGCCACATGTGCAAGGGATGTTAAACCTACCCTATATAATCCTCTATGCGAGACTGGTGTCAGTTTCTCATTTATATGCTAAACTATTCTGGAATATTCCTCAAATGTCAGTTCGATTGTTTCAATGTGGGCTGATATTATTCAGTATCATCCACCAGTGGTATAATCCAAGCAAATTTTGAGTCGTGTTAGTTGGTGTCATCGTGTCATAGTTTTAATTCTTAGTAGGAGCCATATGTTGCTTTTACAGAATAATATCCATTAAAGTTTGTAGTTTACATAAATTTTATAACATATAGGTACCAATCCAGCAATTTTCGATTTCTATTAAAACTCATTTGAAAATCAAAACGTGTTGTGCTTTGTTCTGTATTTTGCTTACAAAAAGTAGCGGGAAGTGGAACGTACCTACCTATTTGGGATTTTAAAGTGAAGAAGAGAGGTAGAATCTAAATCGGGAAAGAAATGACAATGCAAGGGTAGCAGGGACATTTTAAGTAAGCTGAAGGGACAGTCAACCATGCGGAAGAAGATAGTGACACTCGGAAATCTGACAATATTGATTTTACGTCTGCTTGGCTTCTATAGGTGTTAAGCTAGAATATATTGAAAGATCTGTCTTGTCCAATAGAAATATTGAATGGTTATGTTAGCTGTAGATCAGAATGCTGTGCCACCTTTATATAAGTTAACAGAGAATTTCAGAAACACAAGCGTATCTGTAAATATCAGATAAAACTAGCACATTTTTATAGAAAAAACTTACATTTAAAAAGATTGCCTGGGACGAAATGTGCAACAGTCATATTAAAATGAATTGTAAGAAACAGTAAACTTCCCCATTGGTTTATTCATAATGCCCAATACCGATTCTAGACCGAAAGTCCGGAATACAAGATGGCGATTTTTCGGTTATTTCCAATTATGTGTATTTCTGGCGACATTTTTTTACGATAATAGTATTCAGAGGGTTTGGTCGTGAAATCCAGTGAACCTCTGATATTAAAGCATGCAAATATCATACGAACTTTTAACATTGAAATTTTGAAATGTTTAACGAATTGGACGTGTGACGGTATAGGGCGGTCTCAGTAGCGATTCCTGACACATAAATTCTGTGACGCTTGGAAATTTCGCAGTTATTGCGAATTTTTGCAAATTCTATGTATGGCAGGTCAATATTTTTGGCGTTATTTTGAAGATGTGAACTTTGGGGGAGGGATAGAAAATGTAAGATTCGAGGGGGCGAAAATACGGGGGTTAAAATGATTTTTCGAACACGAAAACATTCGGTGCTGTTACATGTTACATTGCATACTTTGTGAAACATCCAACTTTGATTTTGGGCTAGTTGGGAAGAGGATGAAACAGCCGACATCGTTATAGGTTGATTTTTGGGGTCTGCGATGCTTGGGGGCGAGATCATAGGGGTGTAAAATTGAGGTGCGCTTTTAGCAAACTTTAAACGTTCGACATAGTTATATCGAATATTTCTGCAACATCCAAATTTAATTTTGGGCTAGTTGGAAAGAGGACTAACAAGAGCACATTGTGTGGGTTAGTTTTTGGAGTCTGAGATGCACGAGGGCAATTTTTAGTGGTTTAAAGTTGAGTTATGTTTTAGCAAATTTTAAGCGTTTGGTGCTGTTATACCGCAGTAGTTAGAAAATGACAATACTGAATCAAACTCTCGTGTCTATACTACTAAACGCCTGCATGCCATCCAGTTCTCCAGATGCCATCGACTTCTTCGGCAATGACCTTGGAAGACACCAGTACTGGATAAATCTCTCATGTCTATACTACTACGCGCCTGTAGGCCATCCAGTTCTCCGGATGCCATCGGCTGCTTCAGCAACGACCTTGGAAGACACCAGAGGCTGTTGAAGGAGTCGTTGAAGAAGAGCGGCACCTTCAGCAGCGCGGCCCCCTTCTTCAGCGGTGTCTTTGGTTGTGGTCCAGGCGCCTGCGCCGGGACTCTGTTTGGGGGCAATGAGGGTGTCTGTGGGGCCTCAGCAGCCTGTCTGTGGAGGTCGTTGCCGAAGGAGGGGGGCCCCTGGTGTCTTTGGTTGTGGCTCAGGCGCCTGCGCCGGGGCTCCGCCTTCAGCAGCTTCTGGTCATTGCTGAAGAAGTGGTCTTCAGCGGCCCCCCTGGTGTCTCTCATTCTGTTGGGCCTTTGGATGTGGCTCAGGCGCCTGCGCCGGGGCTGTCGCGTACAAAGCACGTGTTGCTCACTGTTCAGGCCAGTCCATGTCATGTCTTCAGCAACGGTGGCTTTGGGGCCTTTGGTCGTGGCTCAGGCGCATGCGCCGGGGTTTTCGCAAACGTTCTGGAAATGACGCCGACCGGGATTCGAACCCGGGTCCCCACGCACCGGAGCTCTCGCTCCAACCAACTGAGCTAATCGGCTGCCTACATGCCCGTCTTTTAAATCATCCATATATACTTAGGATTGTAAACAGAAGTTTCTCGGAAATTTACAGTTGTTTATACTAAATAAATATTGATATCAAAGTTTAAGAAAAAAGCACGTTCGCCGCCGATAAGAGATGTTATAATTGTTTTTATTATGGGTAAAAAACCTTTCAACTCGCCGACAGGATTATGTTTGTTTAGGTTTGCTCCCACGTTCTGTATATGCACATACTACGTTGTAGACACTACAAGGTGACCCGTTTATTTGTTTGTATTATTACAATAAAATAACATTCTAGAACATTCGTCAGTTTGTTTATTTTGATACGTACTATGTTTTGAAATTACTTGTTATCTTAATGCGTTTCGGACACGTGTGGGAACCATCTGGTGAGTGCTGGAAGTACTAATTGAGCGTCGGTAATATAGAACACATGTAGATTTCTGTTACACTTACTGGAAAGTGCAAATTGAATGTCGGTAATATAGATTAGGGCCCACTGCACACGCCCCCTTGCCCCGCCCACTTAGGTCATGGAGGGTATCAAATTAACCAGCTCGATGAGACAAATAGGAATCTATAGTTATTCTCCTACTTCAGAATTCTCATCAGATGTCTGTCTGTCTGTCTGTCTGTGTCTGTCTGTCTGTGTCTGTCTGTCTGTGTCTGTCTGTCTGTCTGCCTGCCGGTCTGCCTGCCTGCCTGTCTGTCTATCTGTCTGTCTGTTACATCAGCCGTTCGTGTCAACAACAACATTCAATGCCAATGACGAAATTCGCATACCAATCCACCAACAAGACGTTTACGTACTGCCGCATCTAAGCTGCATCTACATAGAGGGGTTTTTCCTCTTTCTATTCTTGCTTGTGTCATCAGCCATGGTGTTTGCGAATAGAGCTGTCTGTGTCAACAGACAGCTGTGTCAACAGCTGTCTGGGTCAACAGCTGTCTGGGTCAACAGCTGTCTGGTGTCAACAGACAGCTTGTCAAAAAATCACGCTTCTAGCATACATTTATTGGAAAGCACACAACAAATATTTCTAACATAATGGGGAGTATTATTCAGTAATCAATTCATTAGTTTAGTTAGTTCCCATGGAATACGGTAAATTATATAATATAATTTATTATATTAAAATACATTTTGTCAATTAAAATAATATAATACTGTTCATAATATGATATTATTATATTAAAATACATTTTATTCATTAAAATAATATAACAGTGTAATCAAACTCGTGACGCTGCTTATACATCGTTGACTGCAACAAGAGAAAAATACCATAATTAAGAAATTATACTAGTAAACAAACAAACAAACAAACAAACAAACAAAACAAACAAACAAAACGTACAGACAAACTGACAGACAAACAAAGATAAGAAATTGTACTAGTAAACAAACAAACAAACAAACAAACAAACAAACAAACAAACGGGCGGATAAACAAAGAAATAACTTCATTCATTATAAAAACAATTAATTTTCCACCACTAGAATAATTGTGAATCAGAAATCCCAATTTTCCACTACTAAAATTGCGAATCAAAAATCCCCAATTTCACACTACTATCACTGAATATTAAAAAAATCTAAATGCTTTACTTACGATCTACAATATTGACCCAAATGACCACAAGTTCACTGCACGATTCCAACAAAATTATCGTTGTTTCTTTCTCCATGAATAGGCCCGAAAATAACACATTTTCTGTTGTTGTTGACGCCATGTGTGGCACATTTCCACAAATTATCATTTTGGGTCTGTTCTAAATATAGAAAATAGTTTACAATTAGATAATATGTATGCTTTTAATTACTTATATTGAAATTATTATGAATGACTTCTATTATGAATGAGATTTATTAACATACTGCTTGGACAATAAAAGAAATGATTACTGCAAATGGACTTACTTTTATATTTTCCGGCAAGTTTTGCAGGATAAAATGGTACAATAAAATATCCCCAACATCGTCTTGGCTAATTACCGCATCCATATTGGGAAACTAACTTTTACCGCACCTATTCCGTGGAAATCAACTGAACAATTGAACTAACTACTGAATAAAATGCTCGCGATTAGATTCGTTCTATTTATTTCGCAGCTTTTGCCGAGTTTGCTAAATTTTGATAACATGTAGAAGTTATCAGAAAAAACAATCAATTGAGCATTGTTTATTTATCTGGCGGTAAGCTTCGAAAATGTTCTTATTTTATTGTAATAATACAAACAACAGGGTATAACATAATCTCGGTCATCTTGTAGAGTTTGAACATATTAAGTGCACACGCACTTATTGGCATGCAGACCGTGGGAGTCAAACCAAACAAATATACATATCCTATCGGCAAAGTTGAAAGGTTTTTCTAGAACGTTCTTAGCTATTAATATTTAATCATAATAAAAACAATTATAACATCTCTTCGGACATGTTTCTTTCTCAAACTTTGATAACAATATTTATTTAGTATAAACAATTGCAAACGTTCGAATTTCCGAGAAAAAACATTAATTCTGCAACATCTGTGTACTATTGCATCAGCATTTCCAGAACATTCTTCCATTGCGCAACAATGAGCAACACGTGCACTTTTTGAGTCCCGGCGCAGGTGCCTGAGCCACATCCAAAGGCCCAACAGAATGAGAGACACCAGGGGGGCCGCTGAAGACCACTTCTTCAGCAATGACCAGAAGCTGCTGAAGGCGGAGCCCCGGCGCAGGCGCCTGAGCCACAACCAAAGACACCAGGGGCCCCCCTCCTTCGGCAACGACCTCCACAGACAGGCTGCTGAGGCCCCACAGACACCCTCATTGCCCCCAAACAGAGTCCCGGCGCAGGCGCCTGGACCACAACCAAAGACACCGCTGAAGAAGGGGGCCGCGCTGCTGAAGGTGCCGCTCTTCTTCAACGACTCCTTCAACAGCCTCTGGTGTCTTCCAAGGTCCTTGCTGAAGCAGCCGATGGCATCCGGAGAACTGGATGGCCTACAGGCGCGTAGTAGTATAGACATGAGAGATTTATCCAGTACTGGTGTCTTCCAAGGTCATTGCCGAAGAAGTCGATGGCATCTGGAGAACTGGATGGCATGCAGGCGTTTAGTAGTATAGACACGAGAGTTTGATTCAGTATTGTCATTTTCTAACTACTCACCGCAATTTAATGAAAGTGCATGATCTAAGCAGTTAAATATTTTTGCTCCCAT
Organism: Xestobium rufovillosum; assembly: GCA_963966045.1. Classification (NCBI taxonomy): domain Eukaryota; kingdom Metazoa; phylum Arthropoda; class Insecta; order Coleoptera; family Ptinidae; genus Xestobium; species Xestobium rufovillosum. Next base: position 17,587,485 of record OZ014499.1, on the reverse strand, counting down.
TCTGCAGAACATCCTAGAAAATTTCTTTTACAAAGGAAAACAGGATGTTCCCGAGAAAATATTGTAGACATTTTGTAATTGTTTTAAAGATGCAAAAAGTAATTAAAAGAGCATGTCTTGCTCTCATCTATAAACCTCACCTATCGAATCTACAACGTAGTAGATACATTAAGAGGAAGTAAAAATTTATTATCTAGTAAACTTTTGGCGACAGTTTTGTATTTCTGGGACTATTCCACTCATCAAGGTTCAATATTTCTGAACAGATTACAGTTCAAGAGTTACCTGCGTTACCTTTAGCGGCTGCTTAGCAACGCAATAGGTACTGTTTGATGACATCAATTTATTGCGTTTTTATTAATAAATATATTACGATTGCGTTTTATGGTCTTTTGCTAAAATAGTCACGATGAATATCATTTCATGTGCTAGGCAACATCGAAGAATTTTGCCGGCAAAATATAATTATTTTCCGTGGCTTGAAAAGTTAATTTAATAGGTATTTATGATGTTAGTGGGTTAGTGTTAAAAGTGTCATTTTATTTTGTGAGAACCCTTTGTACAAAATAAAAACACTTTTAACACGTACATCATACATTTTTTTTCTACAAACACTATTAAACAAGGCTCTAAAGAGATCAAATATTTTATTAAATTCAAAATTTAAACCAAAATAATTCGAAATCTAGTGATTTGTGCTCACTTTTTTGATGTTAGTTACACAGCAACCAGTGTTAAAAGAACTCACTTTTAACACTAGTGTTCAAAGTAAATGGCTTTTAAAACTGGTGCCTTAAATTTACATTTTTGACACTGACAATAAACGTTAAAAAATGTATTTTTAATAGTGTTTGTAGAAAAAAAGAAGTGAAAATAATTAAAACTTAAAGTAACTTGCTTAAGTGCCGGAAGAACATAGGTATATTTACTTTAATATATCTGAAGAAGTAAATGTGCATAGAGGAGACAAAACCTTATTTATTTATGAGGTAACGTAAGCGCATTGTTGACGATTAACCGGAAGAAATGCGATAGTGCTTATTCTTTGAAGTTCAAAAGCGAATGTACATTCTTCCTCGTATTTTGTAACTGATACTAAGCAAATCACCGTGTTTATTAAGAATTACTTTTAAAAATATGACTTACATTTTCCCCATAAAACCTGTTATTACACTATAATCTTAAATTTATTGGACACAATTTAAAGTCACTGACTTCCATGCGAATCTTCAAACATATACATTTTTTATGAACTCTTATTACCAATCAAAGTTTACAGTCGCAAATTTCTTATATGCACGCCGACCTGGGATGATTAAAGAAACGCGCAGGTAAACTTCGCATTCGAAGACGCTGAAAACTTGTTTTATGTTTACGGCTAATTTCCGATGCAATTTGTTACAATTTGTTTCTGAAGAAGTCGCAATTATTTTCTTTCGATTTTATATGAACCGTCCGGCACAATTAAAATGAAACTATGTACATGTAAACGACTCGTTCGTGTGACAGGTTTGCCGGGAGCACTCTGCAGTGTGCACTGATCACTGAAAGGCAGAGTCTCCTTCTTCAGATATGCACTGCACAATTTCAGCACTAGGATATTAATCACAGTTGCATAATGAGGACGCCAGAAGCGGCAGAACTGACGGCTTAGCAAACTTCAAACACGACATGCCAGACACAGATTATGAGGTTCCAAAGAAAGGCCTTGTACTTGAAATGCCCTAACGAATAGACTTGCTGGAAATGACTGATACAAGTAGCTGTAAGTATACACACCAGGGGTACTGTTGAACTATTAACGCAGCAACTAATCGACTGAAGTGTGTAATCTGTTTTATATGCAAATGCTAGGATGTCTGGATGTCTGTGGAGTTCTTGCTGAAAGGAATTTATAATAATTTGGTTTTGGAACATTTCTCCTATTACTTACCTACCTATATTAAAAATTCTTGTGTAGAAATATGAATTTTCACTAAATGATTATTATTACTAACATTCCTATTATCTAATTGTGTTTATTATCACATATAATAATAATAATTATTATTTAATCTATTTGGTCACCCAGAGAAGTATGACTTGTTGCATTTCAGTATGCAGGGAAAGATTTATAGCAGAGGAGGTCCAGGAAGGCGTTGAACATCTTGGTTTAAGAATCTACTGCCTACTGTCTAGATTCTACTCGTATACTATTAAATTACTGGGACCTTCCCATTGACGGGAAAAAGGAAAATGCAAAAATACAACAAAAAAAACACCCGCGAGTATCGAACCCTCTGCGCGAAAATGAACAAGATTATCATCTCGAAGCGTAGGTACGTACCTAGCTAGAGAAGCTGTTAAATTCGTTACTTAATAATCAAGTACTTGAATAAAATTATAAGGTTTTTAGATTTATTAATTCTGTAGTCCGGAGGGAAATCTAATACGCCATCGGTACTCGTGCAGCTGAATCGAACGATGCACCAGGTTCCTGGTTTATCCTTGGCCCAGGACATCGATGGTTGAATCAATTTCTTGGATCGAATAATTTTCTTTTAAATGTTGCTGTTCATATCCTATTCATATTCCTATTCAAGAATATGAGGATACCGAAGTACAGGTTACTCCGTAAAGCTTATTGCTTCATTCTTATCCGATAGAAGTCAGTGTGTCGCTTACAACAACCGGCTATCCTTGCCGTACAGTCTCACATCCGGCGTGCCTCAGGGTAGTATTCTTGGACCCATCTTGTATACTATTTATACGTCTTCTTTCCATAAATCGTTTCTTCACTGTAACTATCACTTTTATGCAGATGATACTCAGCTTTACTATTCTTTCGACGCTGCAGATGTTCGCGATGCATGTTCCTTTATAAATTGTGATCTTGAACAGCTATCTATTATTTCCGAACAACACCTATTAAAAATTAATTCAAAGAAATCTTGTGCTATTTTGTTTGGCGATGAAGGTTTCAGAAATACCTCAGCAAATGTCATTGTTTTAAAAATAAACGGCGCCGTGGTGCCTTTTGCGACATGTGTTAAGAATTTGGGATTACACATTGATTCTAATTTGCGGTTTACGCAACATGTTTGCTCTATGTTGCGGAAGGCTTACCTTGCCCTGAAACTCGTATACGGACAAAGGCATTATCTTAATCTGAATACTAGGAGGACGCTGTGTGACTCGCTTGTTCTTTCGCATTTCAACTTCTGTGACACTGTCTATGGTCCTTGTCTCTCATTTCGGGATAAATTTCGTGTTCAGAAAGTTCAGAATTCGTGTCTTCGTTTGATGTTTGGAATTAGAGCACGTTCGCGTATTTCTCATAAACTGAAAGACGCGAACTGGTTGAATATGTTCAATAGACGTCGCCTTCACATGGTCTGCTTCTTCCTCAAGATTGTTCAGTTCCGTTTGCCTCTCTATTTGTACAACAAACTTGTTTTTCGTGCTGATGTGCATGGCGTTGCCACCCGCCGAAAGTCCTTAATGCTCACGATTCCGCGGCATCGCAAGGAAATATTTAAGAGATCTTTCTCTTACAATGTTGTGTCCTGTTTAAATCAGTTTCACTCGTTTCTTACTCTCCCTTGTGATGCCGTGAAACATAAATTATTCAAGATTTTCTTTGGCCAGCAGTAGCTAAAATTTTTTTATTATTATTTTTTGTCTACCTACCATTGCATGGGCTGCACATGACTATGTTCTTCTTCTACATTTTCATGGTCTTTCCCCTCTTTTTCTCTTCTCTTTCCTTTCATTTCCTTCTCTCTTCTTGTCTTCTTCATTCCCCGTTTCATCATTATCTCTTCATGTAGTTTATTTTTTTTCTTCTCGTTTTTTAGTTTTAGTTTTATGAATAGGCCTGCATGGAAGATCAGGCTCTGGGAATACTGCGTTATTCTCAGATGCCTGAATGCTCGCCTTTTGGCACCAGAGTTTTTATATTCAGTTTGTCAATTATGTGTACTTTTGGGTGTTAATAAATTTATTATTATTATTATTATTATTATTATTATTATTAATGTTATTATTATTATTATTATATCGGCTGATAATAAATTGATTTTGAAGACTATTAAAATCAATACGAGAAAATTTATTCAAAAGGAAAAATATTTCATGTGTTGTATACACAGCGTTTTTTCTTTTGAAGTGATAAAAACAAGGGCGCTCTCAGATTCACTAATTAACTATTCCGTTAGTGGTTACATTTACATTTAATCTCTAAACACTCATGGCCAGACAATGAAAGATGAGCGAATTTAGGTAAAAACTTTTTGCAAAAAAATATCTTAAAATTATTAGGCAGTTTTGAGAATTCTTAAAACTTGGCGAATTTAATAAATTAAAGGAATCTTTCTTTTAGTTAGGTTCTTATATTTTAATTTTCTGTTTCATATTGAGGTTGCTGCCCTCCTAGTTAGTGGAACTGCATGGGACTCGATATGATTGATGCCACCGATGCGACAACCACGCACCTGGAAAGGGCACCCCTAAGGATTAACTATTCCCGAAATAAAAGCAAACAACTAAGCAATTAAACAGTGGGATAAATCGCCCGAAAACGTGCCCAAAATTCGGTTTTAAGAATTTCTGGGGAACGTTATTTTAATTGTTTCACTTTAAAGAGAAAATTATCTAGTTTATAAGATATAATTTCGGGCAAGGGTAAAACTAGCAGGTACCGGTGACTAAATTATGAGGTTTACGCCTTCTCAGTGGCGGAGTGCTTGCGAAGTTCAAGATTACATGTACGAATTATTTTGCTGTTTTTAAGAATAACGTGATGGACCAGTTAAATATAGGTTTGTAGATAAGTACATGATTGCATCGTAAACTTTTAGTAGTTTTTATCAATCTATACTTTTCCTCTTCTTCACACCTTCCACAATCAGGATTGTCTTTATTCCAATAGTGGTGGGAGTCTCTTAAGTGAACAGTGTCCCATAAATAGTCCTACTGCCCATCTCAGCTGGTTTTTACCCAGTCGTAATATTTCTCCTGTTCTCCTGCTGGATGGTCAGCTAATGAATATCCGCGATTGCCTCAGTCCAGGACCCCCCATCCAGCAAAAGGTATATTTCCTGCCTGGAATACGGTCGCAAAGTGTCTCAGGTTTATGCTAATATCAATCCCTGGGTTTTTGCCAGCGATACCCACCCAGTGTTCTGTAGTTTTGGATCCAACTGTATACCAAAAATGGTTCCATACTGTTCTCTCGACTTGTATCAATTGAGACGGTTCTATTGAACTGCATGTTAAGCATGCGGTTTTTGGCTCTCAACTTTCATCCATTGTACTCCACTTTCTCTATCGGCATGATTGCCCGATTGGGTTTGTGAAAGTTTAGGGTTGAGACGATTCTATCAGACTTCCATGCTAAGTGGACAATGTCCCGTAACTAGTCTTACTGCCCATCTCAGCCTAGTTTTTACCCAGTCGTAATAATTATCTAACTCTCTTACTAGATGGTCCGCTAATGAATTGCCTCAGTCTAGGAGCTCCAATCCAGTAAGAGGGAAGAGGCATAATTTCTTCTGTCCAGAGTTCGGTCGCAAGGCTTCCCAGGTTTATGTTACTTTCATTCTCTGAGTCTTTGCCAGCGGCACCCTTTGCAGTGCTCTGTGCAACTTTGAACCCATCTGTACATCAGATGGTCCCATAGTATGGGACTCATACTGTTCTCTCGACTTCCCTCCATTGTACTCCAATCCCTCTTTCGGTCTGGTTACCCGGTAAGGTTTGTGACGTTTAGGATTGAGACGGTTCTATCCAACTGCGCCTGGTGCCCCGAAGTTGGTTCCAGTGTTGACTGATCTTATATCCAGTGACGCATCCTTTCAGCCTGGACCTTTCTTTTACTGAGGTTGTCTCGTCTGAGCCCGGGCGATTACGCCAAGGCTCCCACGTCAATCCGGCGCCGTTTACCTCAGTGCAGGCCTTTAGACACGACACGACTTCTTGGGCTGGGAGAGGTTGATCCGCGACAACTTTTAGCCTGTACCTATGTATAAAATTACTCTCCTCACTTTATAGTCTTTACTGGTAGAACGTTACGATTGTTACAATCTTGTTTTTTACATTTTCAATCGAATATGCTTTATATAATATAAGTGTACTTGTTTAGTCACACTTTCACATCCACAACGTTTCTTGATTCACCTCTTTATCAAACCGGGTGTGTAGATTCAACTCTCTATCTGTAATATTTGAGCCGTAATTAAATTTGACACAACGCAGTCCGTGGTGCGCCGTGAGCCTCGTGGAAATCGCACCACGGTCATTTTCCGAGGTGCATAACTTACATTGTCATGGCAATGGCGCGGCGTGGCTCGTACTACGAGCTAAAGAAGCTCTGGTGATTTATGGTGTTAGTGGAAGAGCGTAAGTCCTCTCTTTCTTTGCGTTATAGTCAGGTTAATGATAGGTATAGAATTATCAATCATAAAACAAATGTTTAGACAAACTGTCTACATTATTATCAATACAAAAGTCAATAACGAAAACTGTCACTGGAGTTATCATTTTTTAAATTATGTCAAGTATCGATGATAGAATTAAGGTGCTAGTAGTGAAAAAAATTGCATATACACCATGGTTAAAAAGTACTATTATTGTCCTCGCACCTTGTGTCCCTCGGCGCTTACGCGTCTCGTGATACAATAATGGTGCTCGGGCAATAATAGTAGACTTCTCAATCTTGATGTATAATATACTATTATTTTACTTGTATATTATCATCTCTACTTTTGTTTCTTCCATTATTAGGTAGGTATCTACAAAGAAAAACTGTACACACGTACTAGAAAATTATTACAGCGTGTCAGACATTATTAACTTATGTAGTCATGCATTACTCTATTTATAGATAATTGTGTTGTAATACCTTCTTGCATAAATCAGTCTTGAAAAATATTCGTCTAGCTACCTTTACTTGACATAATACAGCTTTTTACAAGTTTGAGTTAAAACATTTTAGATTTTTATCAGCGATATATGTAACTAAGTGTCAACCTCTCTGCACCGTGCGTGAGCTTGTCACAAAAAATCCACTTACAGATTAGCCCTCTCCTGCTGCATTAATTATTTTTTATGCTGGATGCAATCTATATTTACGATTTTGTATTATTAGACGGTTTAACCATATTTAAGTTACCAACTTAAAGAAATTATAAGGTAGATAATGGCAGTACTAACGGGTAAACATAAACTAAGTATTATTTTCAAATTGTACTGGAAGAAATTAAATTATGCTAGTGGAAAACATAGCGGTTCAACAAAGAATTGTTTTTCGTAAATGTTATCAATTTCATGGGCGACACGTCAACATACAATGCTTAAATATAATACCAAGAAAATTTAATATTGCGCTAAATTTTATTCATTTATTTGTAAATAAAATCATTTTATTAGAAAATATAAATTAAGAATTTTAAATATCCCGCCATTTTTGTGAGTTAATGATTGGTACCTCTGATAAATTATTTTGAAAAATACTGCATAACGAGCTTTAGTTGTTTGTATGCACTTAATACTACTTATTTTCTTGTAATCTCAGAAAAAAAAGAATTATTTCTAATTTAAAATAGGAAAAAATGTCAATTTTTAAGTAAGCAAACAGATAGGTAATATTTCTTTCTAAAATTACAAAAAACTGAGATCATAGACCATATCTGCACAAGACGTTTAAAATTTCAGGTAGAAACTCAGAAAGCTGTTTGTGTAATCTTTGAAAAACGACCACCTAGTTCTCAGGGATTATAAACATGCGCGAGCGAGACAGTCGAAATTTCGATAATGCCTTTTCATTACAGAAAGAAATGTTTCATTTCCAATTTAAAATTGGAAAAAATGTTAGTTTTTAAGTAAGGAAGAAGACGCTCCTTTTCAAAAAAAAGCAGGTCAGAGCGCATGTAGGAAATCGAACAACTATGTGTAGTTCTCAGGGATGATCAACGTGAATGAGCGGGACAGTTGAAACTTTGTAAAGCCTCTTTAAATACAGGTGAGGGCAGGTCTCTACTACAATTTGGTACCCTGCGTCGCGTTGCGTCGTCAAGTTCGGTGTCGCATTTACGAGTTGAAATTCGCATTGTAGCGTGGCATCAGCAATGTTACCGAACTAACAAAATTTGCTGCCTTAGGCTTCAGCCTTTCTAGCCTTATGGCTAATCCGACCCTGGATATTTTAAATAAATGCCAGCTGCTATAAAACAATACCTGGTGCTATTACATTTCTGGCTTATTGGTGCGCTTCAATATTACTTACCTATATCTGGATTTTGTTTATTGTGCTCCATAAATTTAAGGAGTAGGTACTAGACTACTACAAATATCGAGTGTTCCAAATTCATTCAAAAAGCACTGGTTTAGTTCTTATTAAGGAGTACTAGAGGTACTTCCAGTAATCCTTAGTTCTTATGTGACTTCAGCCTTCAGTACTGCACACAGATGCAACTTTATATACCCTATCCTATAACTTAGGTACCTACTAGACGTAAGTACGTGAAACTGTCAAATATTTCCAAACCAGGAATTTTACGCACAATAAATTTTGATAAAAACGGTATATAAGTAATTTGATTTCGGCTTTAGTTTTACATGCTCTAGTTATCGTTAAAAATTAATAATATGCATTTTAGCTTTTAGGCCATCTTTATGTAATGATTCCGCAATTATTCATCCCTGAGCGTATTTTTATTGACAGTGTGGGTGTCAGGGGTGGGCAAAATACATGAAAAATGTATTTTCGATACAAAATACAAAATACACTACCCAATATATTTTAAAATATCAAATACAAAATACTTTTATACTGTATTTTAAATTACAAAATACAAAATACATTTTTATGTTGTATTTGAAATACAAAATACAAAATACCTATTATATGTAATTCAAATACAAAATACAAGATATCTGAACGTACCGTTCATCTCCTTCCCTCGACCCTCTCTGGTACATTTTGCTACATGCTAGATGCTACTTACCGACATGCAGTATGCAGTACATTTTAGAGTGCAGTGTTGGTAGTGATGACATGAAAAATTACGATTTTTTTAAGCAGAAAAAAACATGAAAAAAGGCATGCTTACTGAAAAAAAACATTGATTGTTTTTTAACCACGCCCATTTATTCATTAATCAGTTAGCGAGGTGAGATTCACATCTAGCTGTTGTACATACATGGTGTTTCAAAACAATATACAGATTTTTTTAGAGACGATAGAGTAGGCAAAAACGAACATTTTATGTCAATAAACTCATGTCGTCCTGAGTTTCGTTAAGGCTCCAAGAGTAGAAACACTTTTCACTTGCAGCTCGCGATTTCCTAGAAGGAATGTATTCAGGGCATTGGATTGGTCGGGGTGGGCCTGTGGGCTGGCCTCCACGCTCTCCGGATCTCAACCTCATAGATTTTTTTCTATGGGGGCATTTGAAAACATTGGTCTACGAGACACCCGTAGAAATTGTTAAAGACCTTGCAGCAAGAATACACAGCGAAAAATATAGGGTAAAATATTATCTCTAGGGAAATCTAACTAGGGCTTATACAGGTCCATCTATTTAGAGTTTATTTTTAAATTTTAACTCTGTTGTTTAGAGTAAAATGTAGAGTGAAATGTACACTACAACAGTGTAAACCTTTCATCTAAATCTTTTACTCTAATGATTTACTCTAAGTAATAACTCTTCTATAGAGCTTTCATTACTCTATGCAAGGTACAAATTAATCTATTTAGATAAAAACAAAGTACAAAAATGATTGCGTTTTATGGCGGGAATTTTAAATGATGCGCTTTTTAGAGTAGACTTAAACACTAATTAGTGTTTAAGTTTTCTTATTAAGAGTAAATACTATTGCCTTTCATAAGAGCGGGAAATTTAAATTAAACTCTATCTAGAGTATCTAACGTACTCATATAGAGCACATTCACTCTAATTAAAAAAAGGAGGGAAATTCAAATGTCACTGAAACAAAAAATTTCACAGTAATATTTATTTCTTTCATTTTCATATACAAAAAACTACATAATAAATTTGAATATATAGGAACTAAATACCATTTACTGGACAAGTATGATTGGCTAATATTGTACGGTTCTTTATAGAGCAGAAAGTACAAATTATGTCGAATAATGCATCGGTATCAGATTTTAGATTATATGCATGCAAATCTTCTACAAAAGTTACAGTTCGCCATTTCTTCGTTACAAAAAAATATGGTCTTCTAATTCTTTAGTATCTAATTTAAAAGATATGTATTTAAAATAAAATCGTGAGAGAAGCAAATTAATTTCTAAACTCCAATTACGATAGACTATTACAAAGTAACCGAAGAAAATGCTAACACATGAAATTTATAAAAATTTATCATGAAATATGAAATATGTAACTAAATAAGCATCAGATAATAATAAAATCTTACTAACTTTTTCGAAAATTATAAGCCTTTCTTCTGCTGTAGCACCATTTCCTGAAATTCTTGCCCGAGACTGTAACATTCGAATCAAAGCCAGAGCTGCTCTTGTAGTTTTATCATACCCTACAAGAATGAAAATGAAAGACAACAAGCACTAATTTATTATTGCCTTCAAGGTAACCAAATAGTACTATTGTAATCAAAAAACTTACCTAAAGATTGGAGAAAGCTGATGGGATCTGCAGTACTGAACTTTACAACATGCAATTCAATTACAATTGCACCATATGAGACAATGGCGAATGGTGGTTGGCGGGCAACCCATTTTTACATTAGAGTAAAAGTCGGAGTAGGAGTGACTGGGAAATATAGTAAAATTTACTCTAATTACCATAAATTTTACTCGTGCTAGAGTTTATTTGCTCTGCATAACTATTCAGCGATAAAAATTGTTGACGATAATAAATATTGTACTCTTGTAGAGTAGAAACAGCCCAAAATACTTTCCACCTTTTTAAAATGTAAAATATTTCTCCAGTTAGAGTTGTAAGATTCTAATATTATTTAGAGTATAAATTCAGAGTAAATATACTCTGCTAAATTTACTCTATTGCTGTTTCTCTAGGCTAAGGTAAATTTACAATACAGGATTTTTCGCTGTGTAGCAGTCGGGGCTGAAATAGTACGAGACAACCCAAACATTATTTCTTGGTGTTCACGAATCGCTATCGAGACACCTCGTTGAACTGGTTGACAATAATTATGAACATTATAGGCAAAATACAGATTATTACGAGGATTATTATTATAAAGTGACAGGGAAACAATTTGTCTGAACATGAACCTCTTGATTAGTTGAATGCAATTTGGGACAATGATTATTATTTATTTGTAAATTCGTCTGGCTGCCTAGATATCAGGGCTATAATTGGGAATGTTTCTTGCCTCCTGGAACCTCAATGAAACCCAGGCGGATATGAATTTATTGACAAAAAATGTTCGTTTTTGCCTACTCTATCGCCTCTAAAAAAATCTGTATGTTGTTTAGAAAGTAGCAAGTAGCAATTAAATTTGAATTTGTAGTTGGAAGTATTTCAAATACAAAGTACTGTAAAATAAAGTATTCTCAATAAAAAATACAAAATACTTTCAAAATGTATTTTGATACAAAATACAAAATACACTAAATGTATTTGAAATACGCATTTGAAATACTACAAGTATTTTAAATACTGCCCACCCCTGGTGGGTGTGTGGGGAAACTTCTGGCGCTGATATCAGGTGTTATGTTAGTTATATTTTCTCTGGTGTGCAACCTTAGAATGCAGCTGAAGACGTTCAGTATAGATTTCTATAATAATTTGCTTGTATAGGTAACTAGCCTCTAGGATGTAAGGTAGGATTCTGTGATCCAGCTACTCTTTATTCTCTTACTTAGTGGAGAACTCTGTGTTGCTGCTGCCCTCTGTAGACCGAAAGAGAAAAGTTTCCACCGCTACGAAAGTAAACTGTTCACCCAGCGTCGATAACTGCAGTTAGTATCAGCTAAGTATAATAGATGCCACGGCAGGCCCTAAATTATCAGAAGTACAAAATTTTAGGAACAGTTGAAATATACAAAACACGTTCTAGTTGCTTTGTGGCGTGTGGCAATACCTAGAATAGATAATAGATTAGAAAGTTTATGATTAAAGGATTATGATAGATAGCATCTGAAGTCTGATATAGGTATGTAAAGACTGTCCTATTTTCGTTGTGATTTGGGGGTTTCTCACAGAAGCAGCAGAGATAGAGCCTCGGGGTTTTCGGGAACCTGAGCTACTTTTTTGAGTATAATAGAAAGCTGAAACCAGAATTTGGATATCGTTTTTAGTTTTCGAGAAAAAAAATAATGTTGATTTTTATCGTTTTTCGAAAACTCTCTCCAATTCTTTTTGTACTAAACAGACTAAAACTATTACGTTTGACTCATATAGAACTTTTTCCAAGGAATTCAGTGGCGTACGTAGTTTTTTTCTAGGGAGCGTATTTTTTGAGTTATGACAAAGTTAAATTTTTTTAATGGAAATCATAGTAGGCTTTGGTCTAGTACGAAAGGTCTTTTTCTACGGTATCAAAATGTATACACTTTTATATTGTTATTTCAAAAAACGGCAACGATTTTGGTACTTTTTAAGTTTTAACTTTAGAAAATATAAGATAGGTAAGTACATCCAAGATACCTGTGATTTGATGTTAACAACTGAATAATAAATTATCTGGTGACATACATTAGCAAAAGTTGCATGCAGCTAGTTTTATTAATATTATATGCATAATGGCACTTCACAATTATCAAAATTTCGAAAAATACGACAATTGCTATTTTCAATGAACGTCGTGAGAATGTAAATGAATCAATGGATCTATATCTCAACAGGTACACAAAAAAATTCCTAGTTACCCATTTCCAGTATAATACCTATCCATCGATTTATTAAATTTAGATACCCAGAAAGAAGACAACCAAGCAAAATGATGTTTTCGAGATTAAAATCAAATTTAATTCACTATGGGTCATTCAATAAACCTAGAAACAAAATTTATAATAAAGAAAATAGGGAAGAGGAAGAAATAAATGTTTTATCGTTGGTTGAGGCGACACCAAAAACTTCGTATTGCGAAATCGAATCACAAGTTAGTGTTTCCAAATCAAAAGTTCAAAAAATATTAAAAAAGGCAAATATAGGCCATATAAAATTCAAATTATTCACCATCTCTTCCCGGGAGATCAAAAAAGAAGGCTTAATTTTTGTAGGTGGTAAAATTCAAGAAAATCCATAATTTGGGCGGTCTGTCATTTGGACAGATGAAACTCACATAAGCAGCGTAGAATTATTTAACAGACATAATGTGCGTCACTGGTCTGATACAAATCAGCACCAAACTTTTGAACGTCGGAGGCAAGGACGTTTTGGATTTAACGTTTCGTGTTTTATTTTGGGTGGTCAACTAGCATACCAAATTTTTGATGGAAATTTAACGAGATTGAGATACATTAATTTATTGAATATTAACGCAGAGGCGATAGTGGAAAATGTTCCGTTAATAAACATAAACAGGGTATATTTCCAACAAGATGGTGCCCCTGCACACAATTTTGCAATAGTTAGAAATTATTTAGAAAATCATTTTCCGGGTAGATGGTTGGGTACAAATGGACCTATATTGTGGCCTGCAAGATCACCGGATCTGAGTATATTAAACTTTTTTGTTTGGGCATTTTTGAAAGAAAAAATATACATACGAAGATACAACAATCAAGCCGAGCTAGCAGAGGCAAAACATGCAGCTTTCCAATATTTGCAAACCCATCCTATTTTTTTAATTAATGCCATCAATCTAATAACTAAAAGATGTAGATTATTTGTTGAAAAACATGGCAATCAATTTGAGCCTCGATTTGAGCAGTTCCTAGAATTTTGTTGTTTGTAGTTTGATGTTTTTCTTGTTTTTCTTTGTTTTGCTGTTTTGCTGTTTTTGTTACTTTTATTTCAGTTATTATTAAAAGTTGCTAACATAAAATCACAGGTATCTTGGATGTACCTATCTTATATTTTCTAAAGGTAAAAAGTACCAAAATCTTTTTCGTTTATAGAAATAACAATATAAAAGTATATATATTTTGATAGCTTAAAAGAAGACCTTTCGAACTAGATGAAAGCCTGCTGCGGGTTCCATTTAAAAAATTCGACTTTATGTCATAACTCAAGAAATACGCTTCCTAGAAAGAAACTACGTACGCCACTGAATTGCTTGGAAAAAGTTCTATAGGAATCAATCTTAACAGTTTTAGTCTGCTTAGTACAAAAAGAATTGGAGATAATTTTTGAAAATCGATAAAAATCAATATCATTTTTTTTCTCGAAAACTAAAAACGATATCCAAATTCTGGATTCAACTTTCTATTATACTCAAGAAAGTAGCTTTGGTTCGCGAAAATCCCAAGGCTCTATCTCTGCTGCTTCTATGAGAAACCCCCAAATCACAACGAAAATAGGACACCTGTACAGCAAATTATTAACGTTTTCGAAACTGTCAACAATAAATTAATGAAATCCACTCGCAGTCAACTATTCACATAATTGGCTAAGTATACATGTCAAGTCTTCTGTCAAAACATTTACAGGATGTGTGTAAATTATTGTTAAATTTCGGAACACTAGTTCCAAAATTACGTAATTACCTTCTAATTTTAAATGGAACACCATATTTTTTATTACATTGTTGAATTCTACGTCAAATTTTATATCGGGTTAACTGGAAAATGACTTTTCCCAAATGAAACCATTTCAGAGATACTACCTAGATTTTTTAACAGAAGTACCTAGGTACGTGGTATAATATCTTTAAAATGCAACCTATAATTATTTTTTTCTTATGCAATGTCTCGACATCTAAAATCCACTGTATCGTGTAAGCAAAAGAAAATGGATGTTGATGAATTTCAGGGGTAGAGACCTTTTCACCTTTTCATATATTCATATTAAATAATAATCAATAATATGGTTTCATTTGGAAAAAAATATTTTTCAATCGACTTTAGCATAGAATTCGAAAATGCAATAAAATATATTATGGTGTTTCATTCAAAATTAGAATGTACTCGTAATTCTGGAATTCGTTTTCCGAAATTTAATAATAATTTGCACACACCCTGTAAATGTTTTGACAAACGTTTTGACATGCACACTTATTTAACTCTGAATGGCTTCGTGTGAGTAAATTTCATTAATTTATTGTAGACAATTTCGAAGATATGAATAATTTGCTAGAACTCTGCATACACATTTTTTTCTTATAAGAGATCAAGATATCTATGAAATGCAACACCCTATATTTTCTTTCTTATACAATGTCGATAAGTTGTTCGAAATGCTCAAAAATGTAGGGATGGAGTATAGGGATAGAAGAATAATTCATAATCTATACAAAGAATAAACGGCAGTTATAGAATTTGAGCAGGAGCAGCGAAATTTATGGAAGGCAATAAAGAATAGGAGAGATAGGATGGTAGGTAGGATGGTATTACACCTTCTGAGGCACGAAGGATTCGTTCGCGACATACTAGAGACAGAGATATGAATAAAGAGAGGTAGAGGTAGGCCCAGACTAGACTACAGCTCTCAAATAGTTGATGACGTAGGATGTTCAATTGTTCATGTTCAACTTTTAGGGAAATGTGTATAGGCGAGCTCAGAATAGGAAGGGATGGAGGTACGCGTCCAACCATTCTTCGGACTGAAAACTTTATGATGATGATAAAGTCGATTTAAAACCCGCTCTATAATTTAGCATTTCATTTAAAATAAACGGAAGTATGTACAAAAGAATTGAAAATATTATCGTTAAATTTATTTTACCCCTTGGTTTAGATAGGTTTGCTTTATTAATTGAGATAAAGTAAGATTGAATTGAAAGACCCTGTATAATAAGGCTATCCGGATAATGAAAAGGAATGAAGTTCAACGAAAATCTGAACACGCAAAGAAATGCTTTTTTACATTCTGTCTGTATTTATACAGTTCCTAACAAATACCCCTAACGCTCTTGACAGTGTACATAAGTTTAAGTCTGAACAAAACGTAATATAAAGATTCTGAAAGATTGCGAGTGATTTTTTCACGTCGGCTTGACTTGAATTGACTTTTAAAGGTTTGTGTTTCAGTGTCGAGAACCCCTTAGTGAAAAATGGCGTGTTGTATTATTAAGGAAGTCTGCAAGTTGGTACATCAATATTCAAAAGAAATTTTTTAGGTGCAGAATTTGTCATTACTACCGTCTGAAAAAAAGCTCTTTGTTGTGATTGAAGTGAGATAACTAATGGAATTTGCTTTGAAATATTCTGTAGTAGAAGTGGCAAGAAATTTGTGGATACAGTTCGGCTAAAGATTTTGCGCATATGCATTTGAATAACAGAAGAAATTAGGTTTTGTGGCATGTCGCTTATAGATGCTTGAAATTCCACGTCTCAACAAGAAACTGCAGACCTGGAATAATAAGGTGAATCTTCTGAATTGCTCCACATTATCGAGGTTATTATTTAATTAGGGAAGGAATTTTATTCGTTTATAATCCTCGACACTTTTCAAGTTGTTTATTATGTAAAAGTACAGACGACCATGGTTTCGGGTTCTTAAACTACCAACCCATCTTCAGGTCAAGAAACTACACTTCAAAGAGAAAGGGGCAAGCATGGGTGCTGGTTACTGTCACTATCCAAACAACCATACTCACAGTGATTATATAAAGTTCTTATGACCAACTAAAGGTAACACTCTGCTGGGCAATCAAGTCTGGTTCGCAGGAAGGATGGAAAATAAGCAGCAAACAAATCTGGATGAGACCGCAGCTGGAGAAGCCAATTTCTGCAGTCGGAATGCTCGGAAGAGACTTTTCTTTTAACAAGTATGGTGAAATACTCGTGGTCAGTTAAGCCAACCGACGAGCTGCATGAAATTAGGAAAACTCTTGGTGGGTAACCAGAGAGTCATCCATCCTGCACATCAGAATCGTCAACCCTACCAACAAAGGCAAAATACACATGAAACCCCTGTCACAGGTCACAGGATTGCAACTCTGGGATCCAAAAAGCAAGCATAAAAGTTAGCAGCTGTCACCAGGCAGCCAATTACTTACAGTATAAATATGCGGCCCCATGCCAATAAGAGTTGATGTTTGCTGCTTATTTTCCATCCTTCCTGCGGACCAGACTTGATTGCCTAGCAGAGTGTTACCTTTAGTTAGTCATAGGAACCCCAACTTTTTTTAGAACATGTCATTTTCAATTTTTCCATAAAAATATGAAACTTCAGAGTTTTATCCAAAAAAATGTGCTCCCGACTCGTTTTGATAGGAGACACCGTTATCGAGTGCAATCGATTCAAGAATACAGGAGCACATTATTTTGCAAAAAACTGAAGGTGCAAATTTTTACGGAAAAATTGAAAACTACATGTTCTACAAAAAAGTTGGGGTAAATCTTACCTCCGCCACCCCCAGATTTGAGACCCCCCTGTTAATTTTTAAAAATTATGTGTACAGCAAACGATTCAACATTTGGTACTTACACATTCCATTAAATTTAATAATTTTAACGACAGAACACGCTGGTAAAATATTGCACGCTAATTTCGGGCCACCTGTATACCTATAGGTAATAACTGTAGAGTGTAGTTTGGTGGAAATGCTTCCTTCTGTGACACGTATTTAAAGAGAAAGAAATTTTACTCTCTAGGATAATTATTTCCACTGGTTCCGTAATTTGCGCGGTTCCGCGGAATCGGCCGGTTCCGTAAATTATGCAGACCCCTTTCGCTTTCCTACATTTCCGAATCATTTCCCACTTGATCGCCTTATATCTTTCTTTCCCTCTTTCATCTAACCTATTTTTATATTTTCCCCTTTCCTCTATTAGACTCACAATATCCCTTGTTATCCAGGGCTTTCTACTTTCATTCTGTTTATGACCCAAAATATCTCTAGCTGCGGAATCTAAACTAGGTATTTAATGCAATATTTTTCTGCAAAATATATAATGAAGGTGTAACAGAAGAAATACATACGTTCATTTGGTGCACACTGTATAAAATAGGCAGGTACCTATTTTTTAGACTGACTTGCATAAACAATATAATTTCCGAAACCTAATAATTTCATATTTTACACCCAGTTCTTGGAATAAATCTGTATCTTTTTCCCAGAAGAGTAGTTCTTGTAGGTACCTAGGCATAATCTGCATAAAAAGCCTATCAATCAAAATTAGTATTCAAGTTGTTAAATTTTTTTCCGTTTATATCAAAATTTTATTCCTCGACTACTCGCAGAAGTATTTCTTTTAGCATAAAATATACAAAAACTGCATACAAGTAGTGAGTGAGCTAACCAATTCTTTCAATTGTTTTTATACATAAATGTTGTCATCTATTTTAAACATATCTGTACCTTGATCAGTTTTTAGTTTATCGTGTAGAAGTGTGGTCTAGTGCAGAGGAGACGTCTGCATAATGCGGTTTATAAAATCATAACAAATAATAATTAACAATTAAGTATTGTGTGTTGTAAATAATAACTTTTACCCAATTCAACAATCTAAAATCTATGTTCTTGCGTCTGCGTGCATGAATAATTTAAGTTTTCAAATTAACTGCCGTTTGCTTCGGGAATTATAAACAGAAGTTTTCTTCCGAAAAGTGAATAATGACGCCAGAATTTAACGAAATTACGTATCGAAAATCGAAATAATTTATTATTTAAGTGTGGACAGTGTGCTTAGTGACTGAAATGGAGTGGAATTTGGATATGAAGTTAAGGAGTCTGCTTGGTGTGATGTAAGTTTTTTTTATCTACTATAAAATCATCAGCCATTTTTTGTTTTGTTCGAAGCAAATATTTTCAATATTTTTTGCGTCAAATCACATTGTGTGAACATTTTGTGCTTGTCTGTATACAGGGTGGGTCAATAGTGCTTAGTCTGTCCATACCTATCTCTGGTTCTATTCCAGACACAAACATGAAATTTTACTTGTAAGTATATTATGGAGAACCCCGCGAAGCTAATGATAAAATTATTTTGATGTATGTACTATATGTTCACGTTCACAAACAACATTTGTTTACATATTTGGATTTCACCTTAAAAATTAGGATTTTTGCTGTAATTTTATACCAGTTTTAGGTAATTTTCCCTATATTGCCATCCAAAACTCAGAAAAATGCCTAAACTTTGTTTTTACAGAAAATTACTTGTACCTACCTAGGTAAATAATTTTGCCTTATTGATAACCAATAAGACATAGGGTGGCCAGGTATTCTCAAAATTAGGTATTGGGCAAATTTTTATTTTCTTGGTTTTTTATGCGCCTGATTATAATTTACACCATCAGTGCCCTAATCGAATGTTTAACTTTTTTCTTTTGTTACAGCTGTATCTCGTGGAGGGAATGAGATCATATCTGGCAAGGTCAGGGATAGTTTTTTCTTTTTCTATTAACATACCTAAATACATATCCCAATATTGTAATTTAATTTTGTCACGGTACAATTTCGAGGACCACCATTAAAATCTTGCTTAATTTTGACAGATCGATGCTATTTAATGTACCAGTGCAAAAACTAATCCATCTCAAAGGGTTATGAAAAATATATAATATAATTATATTTTTTGCGGCATCATCACTCATACTAATAGTATACAGTGTGTGTTGCCAGTTAGTGCCGAGAAAACAGGTAAATATTAAATGAAATGAATGCAAATATTTTAAAAATCAAAATTGTGTGCGTGAAACCGGTATTCGGGAAAGCAAACGGCTCGGTTTCGCTTAGAAAAATCGTGGTTTAATTTAAAATTGAGTGCCCCCTCCTTTACCTGGATCTGGATTTTGAATCGCAACATAAACTGGTTACGATGTAAGTGTCTTTTTAAATTTTGTACTATATTTACGACACTCTTTGTATTGATTTTTTACAAAACTTTGTCTCATTTATATTTTACGTGTTATATTTTGGTTTTCTCTTGTTACAGCTTGTCTCATCGGAGCGTCGGATCGTAACTGGCAAGGTCAGTCATTATTCTTTTGCTCTTGTATCGCTAATATTTTTCTTTATTTCTATTTGGGCATTTATTAAAAGTTGTGGGGAAAATATAAAGTACCTACGTTCGTTTTTTCGATGAATCCAGCACCAAATTATTTTCCATGTGTGTTGTGTTATTCGATTGTGAGTGTAACCCTTTCAGGATAAATTCAAGGTACGTATGTAGTAATTTTTGGCACGGGTTTGTTTTGTTAATCAATTTTTTTGTTTCAGAAACGATAGTTTTTCCGTACTACATTTTTCTTTTTTATATTAATTTGTTTCACTGGATTAACTTTTGTTTGTTTCAGAATTAATATTATCCTTTTTTCAGTGCAAAAACTATAGTAGGTAGATATACTCAATTTTGCCTTTTGTTTCAGGGGGACGCAAATACTTATTTTCCCTTTTATAGTTTCTTACTTATTTTGTTTATGTATCAGCACTAAGAATTATTTCAATTTCAAAAGTAAGTCATTACATTATTAATCAACATATTTTACTCTTTCAGGAAAACTATTTTCTTTTCTAAAGTTTGGTATTTATGTTGTTTATATTTCAGCATTAATAAAGGTTACATTTATTTCAGAGCTCAGAGGTATATCCTGCTTTTTTTCTGTTTCAGGAAAATAACGCGGTGTTGCTTGCGATTATGTTTTTTTCTTTTTTCCTGTTTAATGAAGTTTTCAGCATTAATTTTTTAATTTTATCTTTTTTTCAGAATTATTGTGTAACATTTACAAAAGTATTGATATGTTTTTCTTTGTTTTAAGGGGATATACAGGATGGCCCGAAATTAGCATGCAATATTTTACCAGCGTGTTCTGTGGTCAAAAATAAGACAAAAAGTTCCTAATAAGCTTATACCGAAATATGCTTCGCAAGGGAGCTTTCTAAAAGAGAAAACCTGAGGACGCTTTCTTCTAAATATCTTCGAAACAAATCAAGTTAAAATTATGAAATTTAATGGAAGTGGAAGTACCAAATGCTGAATCTTTGATGTAAACATAATTTTTAAAATTTAACAGGGGTGTCTCAAATCTGGGGGTGGCGGAGGTAAGATTTACCCCAACTCTTGTAGAACATGCAATTTTCAATTTTTCCGTAAAAATTTGCATCTTCAGAGTTTTTAGCAAAATAATGTGCTCCTATCTCGTTTAAGTATACAAAAAAGTTCTCCACTCCTTGTAGGAATTTCTTGGGTTTGCTGCGAAATTTTTGAATCGATTGTACTCGATAACGGTGTCTCCTATCAAAACGAGACAGGAGCACATTTTTTTGCAAAAAACTCTGAAGTTTCATATTTTTATGGAAAAATTGAAAATGACATGTTCTAAAACAAGTTGGGGTAAACTTACCTCCGCCACCCCCAGATTTGAGAAGCCCCTGTTAAATTTTAAAAATTATGTTTACAACAGTTTTTCTTACTTCGAACTTATCTTCTACTAATTCACTTCTTCTTCTAATTCACTGTTCTTTCACTTTCTTACATTTCCGAATAATTTCCTACTTGACCGCCTTATACCTTTGTTTCCCTCCTTCATCTAGCCTATTTTTATATTTTCGCTTCTCGTCTATTAGAGCCACAATATCCTTTGTTATCCAGGATATTCTACTTTTATTTTGTTTGTGACCCAAAATATCTCTAGCTGCAGAATACGAACTATTTTTAATATTTTTAAGGGTCGTAATTTACACCCGATAATTTAATAAATTTTGCATTCTAAAAAATAATAAATGCTCGATATAAAATAATAAATGCTCGATAAAATATAAAAATGCCGAATAAACTAATGCAATATGCTTTGTATTTTAAAGAAATTCACCCGATAAAGTATCTCATTTGCACT
Organism: Xestobium rufovillosum; assembly: GCA_963966045.1. NCBI lineage: Eukaryota > Metazoa > Arthropoda > Insecta > Coleoptera > Ptinidae > Xestobium > Xestobium rufovillosum. The sequence goes on along the minus strand of OZ014499.1, from coordinate 17,565,607 downwards.
ATAAGTTCTGGTCGCTACTTTAATCAAATAAGCGCTCTAAAAAAATGTAAATGCTCGATAAGTCGGGTTCGCTATTAAATCAAATTTTGCTTGATATAATTGAATTATCCCGATGGGGTACTAAATAAACGCTCTGTAATGTTTTGGTTTTGGGGGGGGACTTAAACGCTCCGCTCGCTTCGCTCGCTCCGCTTGCCCAAAGACCGGAAATAGTGGGCCGTGGAGCCACTTTTTTGGCCGTATTCAGTGACGGGCAAGTTTAAAACAAAGCAGTACGTTTTTTATACCTTTATATACCGAACATTCATTATAATAATTGAGAGTTTATAATTTTTTATCGAATATTTATTATTATGGGAGGCATTTGAATTTTGTATCAAACTTTCATTACATTTATCGAGCGTCTATCATATTTATCGAGTATTTATTATATTAGCGAGCATGTGAATTATATACCGAGCATTCATTATAATAATCAAGTATCTGTTATTTACATCGAATTTTTATTTCTTAATCATGCATTTGTATAAATTAACGGGAAAGTGTGCTCTGCAGTATGATTATAATATCGAGCACCTAATTTGTTCCCTATTTTTAATGCGATTCCATTCTGCTTCTACGTCCCTAACAGTATTTTCATCCACACCCTTTAGTACATCGTTTGCCTTTTTTTAACTTATCGCGCGAATCACAATCTTGTAGTTTTTCGAGGTGGTCAAGGTGTCTTCTACCGTTTTGTTTTTTCAAAATCTTAAATTTAAGATTAATCTTCATAATCACTATGCTGTGATCACTATCCGTATCTGCTCCTGGATAGCTTCTGCAGTCCTTAACATGATTTCTGAATCTTTTCCTAACAAGAATGTAATATATTTGATATCTCCCTAGGTCTCCTGGCATCTTCCATGTATAGCGTCTCCTAACGTGATGTTGAAATATAGTGTTCCCGATGGTTAGGTTATCAAACTTGCGCAGTAACGCATTTGCCTGTGTCAATTCTATCAGTGAAAGGGTACACCCTTGTCACTGCTTCTGCGCAGATATCAGTTGCTGCTCTCTATCAGTGAAAGGGTACACCCTACACCCTTGTCACTGACTGCTTCTGCGCAGATATCCGTTGCTGCTCAAGTTCTTTGATTGTACAAGATCTAACAACTTCTTAATAAGATAGGTACTTATTCTGAAAAAGTGAAAATCGCCCAAATTTTTAATGTGAAATATCTTTGACTTTATAAGATAAAAAAGGAGATTAAAGTGGTTAGGTACCTGTAGATATTTTTACGTAGAATTTAAAAATGACTGTAAAATCTTCATGACTGTCTTGAATTTCGAGAAATCATGTTTAAATCATGTTTCTTTTCAGATTTCATAGATGTCCAGCTTTTTTACAGCTGTTTACCTAATGCTAAAAATACAAAGTAACTGAATCAGAATGCAAATAGAGGTGTCCAGTAAAGAATGGGCCACACTTCAAATATAGCTTGTTTGAGTCAAGCGAAATCGATCTGAATCAATTTAGCTTAGAACTCTGCTTCCTTAAAAAGTTATGGGCTTTAGAAGACCAATTTTTTTCGTTACTTTTCGCGAACTTTGCAGTTATTTCAGTGAAACTTGGTATAGGAAGGTTTCTTGGGTAGCTAAACAATAATATGCAATTATTTCTGAGTAAAACATAGAGGGCTCCATCTTTCACCTTACGTCTTTTTCTGTTTTTGCCGAATTTTGTTCGTGGGTGCAAATTTTAAAACAATAACTAGTTTTATGTAAAGAGCACATGTAACTCTGAACCGCTAAAGCGTACCATTTTAGAGCAAAATGCATTAAAAATTATCTAATGCTTTTTGGTATACCGACAACGTTGATCGCGAATCCGGCCTCCGGTAGGCGCCAAACATACATAAACATGAGACAGTCAACGATTTTGATTTTATGCCATTAGTAGATACCAAAAATATCGTGACTACGTTTTCTTACCAACTAAAAAGTACTAGTCGGTATAGTTAAATTTGACTGAAATGTTAGATGTCCTTAATGCGGTGGTAATCCATAATAATAATAATTAGAGCATTAAAAATGGGTACGGTGACGAGAATTAGCATACTAAATTATAGGTGATGTCTGAAACATTGACTAAATTTTATTCGGCGAGCATTAGTAACCGACATTCATTATAAATATCATTTTTAATTAATTTTAAATAATTGAGCATTACGGTGTACATAGGGCATGGAGTTTAAATTATGCCCAAGGATGATTTTTAATTAGGCTTATTGTAGAAAATAAAATGTATCTAACCACGCAAAAGATTGATATCGAAAATTTGCGTGCAGTTTTCATTTTTTGCATAAATTGAAATTACTTTATAATGGCATATTGTAGAGCCTATTGCATGTAACCAAAATCCTCCTCCTCTTTGTATCAATTAATCAGCAGCGTAGGCACAGTATTGGATCATTACATGCAGAATTTTGAGGGCATACCACTGAGTCAGTATTATTTGCATGGCTTCCTATAAGCGTCTTCTTTAAGAAAATGAAACAGTTATAATTAAACAGTATATCCCTCTTCAGTTTTTTATTTTTATTAATATTTCTTTTTCCCGAAGTCTCATGGTTTAACCCTCTCCCGTGACGCTCCTTTTAATGGCGTCAAGCCTGTAAATTTCCCGTAATCAATTCGTTCTGAATCTAAGGAGTGGAAAATAAATTGGGCGAGCCTGAGGACGGGACAGTAAAAGTTAAGACGTTATACATATTGATAGATCAATTGGATTCGGAGCGATTACTTGATAAACACAGTCCTTGGGGACTGTGAACTTGTAGGGGTGATCTATAGACCCCGACATTTGTATTCACCACCCTAGGCAGTAGAAAATCTATTGCCATCATGTTTATTGCTATTACCATTTCAGTATTAGCAAAGTTTATTGAATTAGTTTAGTGAGTTGGTTGTTCATTATTCTGCCAAGTTGAAATGTGGGTAAAAAATTGAATCTGATTTTAACGCTAATAGAAAATTAAAAATAATATCATAATTATGGTCTTTTTGATAATCGATAATTAGCGATGAATTGCAATGAAGTAGCAATAACTTCAAAGTTAATAAAATCACAGTTATAACATTAAATCCTGATTGTCAGCGAAATAATGTGCCCACAGAAACAAAGGACGATAAAGTGACAAAGGAAAATAAAATTGGTGATTAAACGTCGTTTTTGTGGATGAAGTATCTATAGACTGATAAACAAGAAAGAATTCGGGAGATAAGTGGCGCGTCACAAACGTCAGATTTTCATTCCAAACAAAACAAAGCCACGTGCTTTCTGACGTTTTAACCTAACCTCTGAAATATAATTATAGTTGTTTTCAAGTTTTTACGCGTAAGCCCAACACACAAATTGAAAATAAACTGTTTTCACTGCAAAACGTCTAGAATTATATTGCAAAAACTAGTTTAAGACGTTCTAAATAATATGGATAAACGTCAAATGGCACGTGCTTTTGTTTTGTTTGAAATGAAAATCTGACGTATGACGGAGGCACTTATATCCCGAATTACATTTGGAGGTAAAGAACATTTTGTTTTTGTACCAGCAAGGTACTCTGTCGGATTGTATTTACTTAGCTACCTACCACGTGAACTCAAATTAATACAACAGATATTCCCGTTTCCAGATGGGTCGTAGGAAACCCTGGATAACAAAACATATTGTGAGTCTAATAGAGGAAAGGCGCAAATATAAAAATAGGTTAGATGAAATAGGGAAACAAAGATATAAGGCGATCAAGTGGGAAATTATTCGGAAATGTAGGAAAGCGAAAGAGCAATGGATCGATGATAAGTGCAAAGAAGTGGAAAATAAGTTCGAAATAGGAAAGACTGATGAAGCATATAAAATAATTAGGAGAAATTTTAGAGAAATTGGATCTAGTACCAAAAGCATTAGGAATGAGGCAGGAGATATCCTAATCGAAAGCGGGGAGAAGGCAGATAGGTGGAAAGAATATTTAGGAAACTTATATGCGGGACAGGAAGTGCAAGATATATTAGAAAGTGAAAGCAGTATAGAAGGGGATAACCTAGGGAGTCCTATAATGAGAGAAGAGTTTGAGCTAGCACTAAAAAGTTTAAGGAATAATAAAGCACCAGGTATAGATGGCTTGCAGGCAGAAATCTTAAAGTGCGCAGGTCAAGAGGTAATAGATCGTTTATTTAAATTAGTTAGTCGCATATACCTGACAGGCGAGATTCCAGAGGATTACAAACTGAACATCATGGTAGCTTTGCCAAAAAGGAAAGGCGCGGATAGATGCGAAAATTTTAGAACTATCAGTTTAACTTCCCATGCGTCAAAAATTTTAACTAGAATTGTGCAAAGAAGGATGGAGAAAAAGGCGGAAGAAATATTAGGAGAAGATCAGTTCGGATTTAGACGAAATAGAGGAACGCGCGAGGCCATTCTAGCTTTACGAGTAATTATAGAAAAAACGATAGAAAAGAGAAAGAGCGTATATATAGGATTTGTAGATTTAGAAAAAGCCTTCGACAACGTAAAATGGGGGAAGATGTTCGAAGTGCTGAGAAAGGTAGGGATGAAATACAGGGACAGAAGAATAATACATAATCTCTACAAAGAGCAAAAGGCAGTTATAGAATGTGAGCAGGAACGAAGGGAAGTAGATATCCGGAAGGGAGTGAGACAGGGATGTGCATTGTCACCTCTAGTTTTCAACTTATATATCGAAGATGCGATTAATATTGTTAAGGAAAGAACAGCCTCAGGGATCAATGTACAGGGCCAAACTATTAACATGCTCAGATTTGCGGATGATATAGCAGTGTTGGCATCTAGCAAAGAAGAATTAGGAGCGGCTTTGAATGAAATGGAAGCAGTTTTGACACAGGGCTACGGCATGAAAATCAATAAAAAGAAAACTAAAATTTTGGTATGTAGATGGAGTGAAAATAGAACTAAAATTGAAATACGAATAGGAAATGAGAAGATAGAGGAGGTCGCGGATTTCTGCTACTTAGGAAGTAAAATAACCCAAGACGGTAGGAGCACTAAAGATATAAAACAAAGAATGGCGCAGGGACGAGTTGCGTTTAACAAAAAGAAACAACTGTTATGTTCGAGAACGGTTAATATAGAGACTAGGAAGAGACTCTTAAAGTCGTATATATGGAGTACGGCATTATACGGGTGCGAAACTTGGACAATAGGAGAAGCGGATAGAAAAAGAGTAGAAGCGTTTGAACTGTGGTGTTACAGACGCATGATGAAGATACCGTGGATAGATAAGGTTAGCAATAGGGAAGTATTAGAAAGAGTTGGGGAAAGGCGAAAGGTATGGAAAACAATAAAGAGTAGGAGAGATAGGATGGTAGGACACCTTCTAAGACACGAAGGAATAGTTCGCGACATACTAGAGTCAGAGATAGGAATAAAAAGAGGTAGGGGTAGGCCTAGATTAGACTACTGCTCTCAAATAGTTAGGGATGTAGGATGTTCTACTTTTAGGGAAATGCGTAGGTTAGCTCAGGAAAAGAATGGAGGTACGCGTCCAACCAGTCTTCGGACTGAGAACCTTATGATGATGAGATGGGTCGTGAAAAAATCTGCAGTCGGTATGTGGACTGCATACAATGATAAATTATTTTTTATACAATGTTTTATTGAGTACAAACTCCATTTTTCGATCTCCTATGACAACCATGCTAAAAACTTACTGGATAAAGTTTTACATTAAACATACTCCCCACCTTGAAATGATTAACTTTCAACTTCACATGATATGAAAATATTAAGAAAAACATAAACTGTAAAACTAACAAATTAATGTTAAATACAAAATATTCACTTAGGTAAGAGCAATGGACATAAATTTACTAAAGTACCTTTAGAAATTTTAAGTGAACAAACACGCCCGTCGCCAGGATATAACTCGACAACTCGGCCTATCAGAGGGGGCAAGCTATAATTTTTTATCATGACAATGTAATCAACTTTCAACGATTGTTTGTTTTTTCCCCTTGATACAACACTGAAGATGGGGCACATATTCCTTTGACCACTTCTTCCAAAATTGCTGTTGTAATAATTGAATTTTCTTGCAATGATTAAGTAAACTGCATTTATGATGGTTCAAATTTAAATCTGGTGCTGACGTCAAAGGCTTACCAAGCAGAAAATGACCAGGAGTCAGTGGTTCTAGGTCGGAAGGATGTCAAAGGCCTAGAATTTAATAAAGCTTCGATTTGTGCAAGCAATGTTGAGTTCTGTTCAAAAGTTAAGCAATAGTCAAGCATATGGCATATCTCTTCTCAGAAGATGTTTGGTAGATTTTATTCTAGCCTCCCAGACTCCCCCGAAATGTGAAGAATAGGTTGGAATGAATTTCCAGTTAAAATTTTCCAAATTTTTCTGATTTTGATACAAGGATTTACCTAAATCATTGAGCTCCGAACTCGCCCCGATTAAATTCTCACTGCTATAATAGTATTGTATAGTGCGTGTTTGTTCACTAATGATTTCTAAAGATGCATTGCGTATCGCTTTAGTGAATATATGTCCATTGTCCTTACCTAAGTGAATTTATTGAATTCAGCATTCGATAGTTTTACGATTTATGTGTTACTTGATGATTTCATGCCATGTAAAGTAGAAAGTTAACCTTTTCAAGGTGGGTAGCATGTTTAATGTAAAACCTATCTAGTAAGTGCATGCTTGTCATAAGAACGAAAAAATTGTTAAACATTGTGTAAAAATAATTCATCATTATATACATTCCACATATCCAACATTGATTCGGTTCGAAGGACCAATGTTGGATTCGTGGACTGCATAAATACAGGTAACATCACCTTACTTTTTATGCACGTCACAAAATGTAACGATTGAGAGTCGCCTTACGTAAAATGACAAGTCATATAAATTGAATGTGCTAAAAAAGAATAAAGAAATATTTGAATGTCTAAACACAACACTATTTTGTTGCATGATTGCCGCTTAATTTGTTGACGTTTCCCGGTTGACTTGACAGCTGATATTCTGAAAGCGTCAAGTTTCGTTAACTTTTGTTGTTTTTAGTGTTTTAAACCCTTGTTTTCTTTGTTCATCAACTTTTGCGGTACAAGTCTGTTCTTTTGAGAAGTAAAATAGTGCTCCTAGTTATTTATTATCGGTGTTGTTATTGTTATTGTTGGTATAATGCCCAAGTTCTTAAACAGTCGGTGTAAGGAGCTTGTAGCGTCCCTTATCAACTATTTTGAAAGAGAATTGGAAAATAATGGACCCATATTACCATTGAATTCAGTTAGAGAGGTAAATTGAATTTTAATATTTTGGAATTGAGTACCATAAACTCTTGTGGCAACAGTGCTGATATGAAGCCGGTGACGTGCATAAAAAGTAAGGCGATTTTCCCTATATAATATGTTTTTGATTTTATAGCGTTTCTGCAGCTGAAGCCACGCTGCCGCATAATTATTAGAGGTGGTTTCATAACCCTGAATGCTTCAGACTGGTAAGATGAATTCTTTTAAGGCACGTTTGCACAAAATGAACTATTCAGTAAATTCTTTTCTGTTCGCGATAAAACCATAAAATATGAATCTTCAGATCTAATATCTGGTTTTCAATAATTTGCGTCATCAGTAATTATGTCAGTTTAATTTTGACAATTTTCAAATTCAGTTAAAATGTCACTTGTTTTATTTACTCTATCAAGTTGACTTTTGGAACTCAATAGGTGGTATGCAGAAAAAGTAGTACATGCTAATGCTTCATGAAAAAGTATTTACTTCGTAGTATTTACTTTTATATATATGTAGTATCTACTTCAGTTCCAAAGCATATGCTACACAAACGAAGTTTATACTATAATGCAAAGTATGTATAGTTCTTTTCAAATATCTTGGCGTGTGTGTGCAGTAATCTGCGCATTACGTTCATATGTCTTTCTCCCTTTTGTAAAATGGATTTGTTGAATTTTAATTGCTGCCGTAAGATGACTTGAGAATATTCTCACGTTTCCGTATTTGATCTCACTCTTTCTTACTATGGTTGTGTGAAACAAAATGGTTCCAGTATTAATATGCTTATTTTGCAATATCCAGTGGTCACCAAGCAATTTATCAAAAATGATTGCCTTTCAAGTATAACTGTCAGTTTGATTGTCAGGTGTAAAGATGCCTGGAAATGTTTTTACCAAACAGCGTCGAGAAGTTTTACGAAATATTTTTGAATACTTTACTGGAAAGAAGGAAAATAATGGTCCCCTATTGCCTTTAACTTGTGACCAGGAGCGATTGGCCGATGCATCAAAAGTAAGTCTACGCAGCGTGTCGCGCATAGTTGGAGAGGAATAATGAGGTTTGTCTGCTACAACGCCCGGAAAAAGGCACAGCAAATCAAAATGAAAAAGTGAAGATGTAACTGACAGCATTAAAACCGAAGTAAAGAATGCTATTTATTCCATGAAAAAATTTTAAATAACGAATTAGAAACAAAACAAATAGTGGATATTTCTGACACAGGTTTGTGGCATTTATAACCAATAGCAGATTTAAGTACAAACTAGAAAATAACCGGTGTCTTTTGTGTGAATGGGCTAATGTTGTGGGTAAAAGAATACATTTCTTGAGGGAAAACGTCAAAATGCTCATTGCCGTGTGCCGTGTCCAGAGTCTCGGCGCACACGCTTGTCACGGTTCCTAGCAACAGCAAAATTTTGGAAACTACTGAACTGCTGGCGGTTGCTTGGATAATCGGATATGGCAGCGCAAACGCCAACAAATCTGAAAAATGCTATACTTCGTGCTACTAAATTTTATTAAACTTAAGTAGGCTACTACCACAGGTCGGAGTCAAAAAAATGTGACTTGTCAAATTTTCATTTTACAAAATACCTAACTCAAATTAAACTTATTTTATCTGCCGATTTCAAAAGTTTTTTCTTATATGCATTAAAATTAATTCCGATTCTGAAAGAGAACAAGAATTCAAAGAAGAAATAAATGAATGGGTTCTGCTTTGTTCTTCTTGTAAAATATTATAAAATTTTGTTTGATAAGAGATTCCAAAAGTTAAAAACGAAAAAGAGGAGGCACTAAAAGAGCTAACTGCTGAATTTAATTATAACACGAAAAAGGAACTTGACACAAGAAGTTTTAAAGAAATTTAACAATATGAAAATTAAAATTGAAAAAATTGTTGACATGAAACAAAAAAAAATATTTTGTCTGAGTGGCAGCAAGAATTCTATAATCTATGGAACGTAGAAAATAATCCAGTGCTGTATAGCGTACCGGGAGGCATAGTAAATCTCACGAATCGTGTCGCAATCCGAAGTAACACTAAGTCGGTTCATTATTCTTTTCGTTTAAGTACCTATTTCGTTACTTGTGAATACCGTCAGCGGTTTCCGTGGGTAGGGAAGTATCGCATACGGTTAGTAGTTTGGTGTCCATGGGCTGGGCGAGTTCGACTCCCGTAGGGTTAGTTTCTTTTTCTTATGTTTTTACACTCGTTTTTACATTATCTTTTTTACAAAAAATGCGTGTGTCTGGTTTCCGTCAGTTAAGGGGTCTGTTTCAAAAATGCGTTCTCTAAAACAGAAACTAGTGCAATTTGTCGATTTATAAACTACGTACTATATCGCAACTTCGAGAGCGATCTTGCACGTTGGATATGAGCTGACTTCATGTTACTTCGTATTTCGATGCGGTACGTGAGTAATGAATAAGCTACCCTGAGCATCCCAGGCTGGTGTTAGGCCGGCCGCACATTGAGCATAGCGCAGAGACAACATAGGAACAGCCAAGTCAGGGTGAAATCTGTGAAATCCAGATTTAAACTGATTAACGCATATTGAACACAGCCGAGGTGCAAAAGAGGGAAAGTTTCCTTTGGACTCTGTCGAATTGTGGTTTCTTCAAAGTTTTCCGATGTCCTCTGTAAAATCTTCGGAATATACATAGTTGTTTACTTGTTAACTTTTGTCCCAATATGTGTCTGTGAATTACATCCTTTCCCCGTGATGTCTTGATGAACCTCCTCAAACTGAATTATACTTTCTTATCTTTTCTTGGAAAACTTGGTCAGGAATTTCGTTGAATAGGTAAAATTAGTATATTCCATTAGTGCTTCTTTTGGTAAAATATGCGTGTTTCTAAATTGTTTTGGATTTTTACTCCGGCTCTGGCTTCAGTGAGTTGTATTGTCTTTTTTTCCTCAAGTTTATTCACGTTTTAATTTGAATGTATGGACTTCTATAAAAACTGGTCTGTTGGTTATACCTATGAAAATGCTCTGTACGAGGGAATGAATAAACGTATTAATTATATTTTTATTATTATTATTGCTGTTGTTGTTGTTGTTTTTTTAATTTTTATTATTATTATAATTTTTGAAGGACAAATTTTGCAGTAACTACCTGAATAATTTTCGATATACATCTTCGATATAAATTCCTTCTTCTTTCATTGCACACTTTTTTAGCAGGTACCTATATTCATAAAAGCGGTCATATTTTTGCAAGAGAAAATTTATTTGAAGTTTCCCAAACAGCAACTTCGCTGAAACTGAAGTAGATACTACTAAGCAGCGATAATTTTTGGATTTTGTAGTAGATACTACGAGAGGTAGAGTAGGTGCTTCTACGGCGAAGTAGAAACTTCTATGTACTACTGTACATAATAGTATCTACTAAACGAGGACAGTAAGTAGGTACCTACGATGGTGTAGTAGGTACTTCACTTGCGAAGTAAATACTTGAAGTATTAGCATGTACTACTTTTTATGCATATCACCCATGTATTTTCAGTTGAAACGACAAACCTTTCATAAATTGTTAGTCGACTACAGGCTCTACCACGCTAGCGCCAAACAAAACTTGCACAAATCTAATTTCTGTATTTAATGAGAAAATATGTAATTGACCTGTTTACTGACTTTACTGACTCCCGTGTGTCTCTGTTATGACTGGGGCTCTGAATGATAACTTCTCACTGCCAAATACAGTTCTGGTCTGGATGATTTTATTGCTTACTGAAGGACCAATGTTGGATAAGTGGACTGTTACTTAATGATGAATTATATTTTTACACGATTTATTTTTTATAGCGTAACAACTTCTTTTCTTTTCACTCCTTTGACAACCATGCTAAAAACTTACTGGGTAAAGTTTTGCATTAAACACCAGATGTATTTTAAAATGTGTAAAATCAAAAGAATTGGCTGTGTTACTGTGAACGCCACACGTGCTGTGCCATTATCACCTTTAGGTTCCGATTTGTGCCTAAACGTATAAAGTATGCCATCCAACGAAAAATACTACGGCAGAATTCATGAAAAAATACCCATCTTGTTTTCTGCTTTTCGCGTGTCATTTTCCATTTATAAATTCTATCGCAGTATTTTTTGTTAGTTTACATGCCTTTATGGAATAGGAATAACAAATAACGGTGGATGGGTGCTGAATTTCAAAATTAATCATATCCGTAACAACGGGAAGACTATGTAAATGTATTAGGAAAATTGGGGCGGATACCTCTCAGCTTTCGACACCCAAAAGTTCTGGCAAAATTCTTAAAATGACAGTTCCCTTCAAAATTGGATTTTTACCTGTTAGTTGTGCGGTATTTTCTCTATACCATCGGAACACATATATTTACCGGTTTTCTATTATTCCTTTGAAAGGTTTTATCTTCAAACTAAAGCGTGTAAATATTTCAAGACGGAACGTTCTAATCAACATTTTAAGAATGATCTGATTGATCATCTCCTGATACCTTCACCTTTCTCCTCTGGAACATTAGTATGTTTATTTCAAATTGCAAAAAAAAATAGGGTTTGATTGCTGTTCCCATAGACTTTGCTACGTCGAATTCTATTAATAAATTATTCAATTTATTAGCTGGCTGCAATATAGAGCAAATAGGTAATTCAACTCTGCAAAGAACACCCAAGTTAATAAATTCTGCGCGCGGGGTTAAATGGGATGGTCTCCGACCCGCGTAGCTTGTTTACGGATTATCAGAATTATTAACTGATTGGTGACAGATTACGATTGATTCTTTTCATTACGTGATTAGTTTGTAGCTCAATTCCATACTGTGCAAACATCATTAGATTTTTACGACCTGCATATTGTTGGTATCAGGTTGCAATTTTGCTAGGTAATTTATTAATGCATGGTTTTCTTGTATATGGAGTTTCGAATTAATTTAGTATTAGTATATTACGTAACGAGCATGGAAAGTGACAAATTTCATGCGAATGTGAAGTTTTATGTACGAGGCGCAAAAATCACACGAGTTTATAAGAAATACACTTTCCATCCAGTTATGTATCTACACTATTTTTCCCACGACCCCTTAAGAAAGACAAATTATTCACAAAACATTAACTTTATTTTTCCACGACTGCGACTGTTTGAAATACGCTATATAAAAGTAATATTTGGGTTGTTATATTACTTGGTAGTATCTAAGAAAAACAAAAATAGATGATTGTTCCAAAAGTTCAAGTATCTTCTCCAATGGAAGAGAGTCGGGCCACCTCTTTCATAACAGACACAAACCTATAAGAATAGAATTCTTCTTTGAAAATCCAATGTAAAATTCAACCGTTTGTTCCAACTCTTTAGCCTTATTAAGGCACACATACTGGTGCTCGTTTAAAATTTCTTCCGTTAATTCTTAGAAACAAAAGTTCTTTTTCTAGAAGAATTCACCAATTTGTGATTTTGTATTGGCAATCATGGGAGTGTGTCATGGGGCATTACACTATGTGACAGAAATATCAGGAAGCAATTGACATTCAAACGTTCCGTTCCGTTGTCGGGTCTTCACGATATTCCACCTTGGCATTTTTGCATTTTTGCTGACAGAAGTAAAGTTCTCGATATGCGATATTATTTCAAATCTGGAGCCGGAGTTAGGAACTATAATTCCGTTTCCTTCATTTGATGGTGTTTGTAGTCTAACATGCTTCGAAAAGACACATTCAACCTTTGGATAATTTACTTGGGTTCTTTATGGATGTCGAAGGCAAAATTTACAGTCCATTTATTGACTATAAACCACATTTTTAATTCTTGCAGCACAAAAACTATTGTCGCATCTGGGTTTACTAGGGGAATGTTCTCTTGGTACGAGATCTTTAAAAGGGAGTTACTAAAGAAAAAGCCGAATGTCCAGTCCTCAATTTTCCTTTTAATCTCATCAAAAACTTGCATTTGCGACAACCTTTCTTACATAGGCAAATGAACTCCACCCGGACACATAAAATATTAACCGTTTACAACAAGAACGGGAAACGCAGCACAACAATTAAAATTCAAAAATAACAAAGACAAAATTAATTAGTTACAAATTTAAAATTACTTACATTTTGTAGGCTGGGCGGAAGTGTCACTTGCACCTTCTAGCAGACCCGAGACGCGACTCCCTATACCGCGTTCGCACGGCTGAGGTTAAACATTTTTGCTAACGCTGCGGTTTACTTCAGCATTGCTTTTTATGAATGGAAATTTTAATTTGGCAGGTACAGAAAAAGAATATGTTATTGGAATTATGCTATATGACACTATTAGCTATTAGCTAGCTAAAAGAGAAAATCTGAAGTATCTAAGTATCTTCGAAACAAGTCAAGTTAAAATTATGAAATTTGATGGAATATGTAAGTACCAAATGCTGAATCTTTTGCTGTAAGCATAATTTTTAAAATTTAACAGGGACGTCTTAAATCTGGGGGTGACGGAGGTAAGATTTACCCCAACTTTTTTCAGAACATGCCATTTTCAATTTTTCCATAAAAATTTGCAACGTCAGAGTTTTTTGCTAAAAAAATGTGCTCCTGTTTCGTTTTGATAGGAGGCACCTTTATCAAGCACAAGCGATTCAAAAATTTCGCTGCATGCCCAAAAAATTCCTACAAGAAGTGAACTTCGTTTGTATACTTAAATGAGACAGGAGCATATTTTTTTGCAAAAAAGCCAGGAAGTTGCAATTTTTACGGAAAAATTGAAAACGACATGCTCTAAAACGAGTTGGGATAAATCTTACCTCCGCCACCCCAAGCTTTGAGACGCCCCTGTTAAATTTTAAAAAGTATGTTTACAGCAAAAGATTCAGCATTTGGTACTTGCACATTGCATTAAATTTTATGATTTTAACTGGACTTGTTTCGAAGATATTTAGAAGAAAACGTCCTCTTTTAGAAAGCTAATATTAGCTCCCTTGCGAAGCATATTTCGGTATACGCTTATAGGATCATTTTGTCTTAATTTTGACCACAGAACATGCTGGTAAAATATTGCACGCTAATTTCGGGCCACCCTGTGTATTAAGAATTTATGTACTGCCACCGGAGTACACCAGGTTCTCTTGAAGGAATTACCCGTTTTTCTATGGTGGCAATAAAATGTCGGTTAGAGTTATGTTTTTTTATCATCCTCAACCATTAACTCCTGTATGCTTGACCTCCTTCCTGGGGACATATAAGCCTCATAATGTCACACTGGTTTAGGTTGGCGAGGGGAGTTGATCTCATCCCGGCACATTGTATTGGTCGACGGTTTTTAATATCAGTTTCCCAGACAATCGCGATCAGCGCTGCTTTACTTTCGTAAACGAAAGACTGCCGAGGTACAACATTTAGAATGGATTATTTATCTAACTTGATCACAAATCCTCATCCTCAAATATTGCACGTTGGCTTAAGTGATAAAGTTTAGTAATTCATACAGGCGATTCTAAATATATGCCAAGCATTTCAGGAGGTGATGCCTTTGTCAAAATTAAGGGGTTTTTCTTCATAAGCTTATGCACTAAGGTACCGCCAAAGAGTGGGGTTGAAAACAACTTTTTATTTCTTTTTACTCGGAAAGAAAGGTATACTTAAGTGAGATCTGTGGAACATAATCTATTCGCATAAGGACTTCTTACTGCAATATTTTCAATTTTCCTCTTGTATTGAAAAGTGCAGAGATTTACAACCCCCTTTAGTTCTTTATTAAAATTTTTTAAGTAGGCGCATATATTTAGAAGAACTTTGTATAAATGATTGAATATTCCGACAGGAACATAAAATTATGCAACTGTATTTCACTGAACGGTGGGCCAAATAATTTTCATTTTTAATGAATACACGACATCCTCACCTCTGAAAATTATTAATTGGTTTTAACCCAACAAAGGCTATACCTAATAAAATCCTGAAATTTGTGGGACTCATGAGTAGGTACGCTTCAGACATGTCTCTAAGTAATACTACTGAACGTGGAAAGCCGATAATTTTTCTTTGATTATAATAATAATAATGTCATTTCCATTCATTTAAGAAATTGGTCTGATTATGACAATAAATTCACTTTTAGAGAGACGTTTTGTTTCATCTTGGAAATAAAGGGACGAACAGGTAATTGAGGATCATTTGGAATGGTCACCCAGTGTCTATCCCCAAACAACCAATCTCTATCTTTCAGGTAGCAAGTTGGCTACCAGAAGCAACCTACTTCAGAAGAAAATGTGTAGTAAATAGGGAGCGGGTCAGTACACTACGTTTTTTGGTGCTCTTGTTCTTGCTTTGTGTTTCCAGATTGCCATGAAGCTCAAGAAGACAAGCTTAATTCGCTGCTTAATCAACTGGGTATCTGACATGTCGTCTGAATCTTTAGCGGTATTGTCTCACCATCATTCAGACGCATGGATGCAAGTCAGGCAGAACAGGAAACGGATCCATATCACATTTCCTTTATCGGTTCATAGCATCCTTTTAAAGCGGGGAAAGAACAGATCTACAATACCTAGAGTTCCATTAAGAACAGTAAAAATGAGTTTCAAATATCAAATTCAACAGAATGAGCAGATTGCCTTCGATCTCAAACCGGAAGTTGTAGAACGAGATGGGGCTTCTAAACCTCTACATAATGTACGAGTATAATATGCAGGCACTATACTTGGGCCGCCCAACAGGCGGAGTGATGACCCTGCAATCATGAGCTCTAGGCAGGACCACTATTAATTTAGGACGACCGAACCGCAGTGATGCGCTTTCTTTAGACCCAACGAAGTCGCATCACTCCAATTCGGTCGTCATAAATTAATATTGACCGCGCTAAAGCACGTTCTTGCAGGGTGATCACTTCGTCTGTTCGGCGGCCCAAGTATAATAAAATCGCGCAATGACCTAATCGCACTGTTCTATAGAACACACATTTGCCTAATAAGTGATTTTGATACTGCTAAAGACAAAGAGCTGCGTCTTGTTGTTATCTTGATAGGTAATGTTTGCATGTCCCGACTCCCGACTGGACCCAAATAATAATAATAGTTTTTCGCAAAACGTCTTTCTTCACTTCATGGGTTCAATTTTTTCGTCTTCGGGAAACCTAAAAATATGCAACTTTTGGGTATTTTTTATTGCGCACCACAATCCATTTAAGTGAAATATGTTCATAACAACAAAATTGTATAGGATAATTCCAAAAATGAATTTTCTAATGGAACCTTTATCGAATTGCCGCACAGGTATAACCAAATTTAAAACAGATCAGTTTCATTTCAAGGTTGCAAGGGGTGTATTCTCGACATTCAAAAATATTTGTGGATAAGAGCGCCCGCCAGAAAATAACATTATAATACGCACACATACCAACTGGAATAAATTTAGAATATTTCTGTAGGGAAAACTAGTGTTTCCCGCTGGAGCTATCGTTCTTTCCAAATGACAGTGTTATCATACATTCACATACGCTGTACTGATTAAATTTCAGCCTATTATACTCAATATTTTAAAATTACTTTGGGTTGGCCTTGCGCGACTATATGTGCGTGTGATTTGTACATATTTGCTTTTTATTATTATTTTTGACGTACTTGAGTCTGCTCCCCTCTTCTTTCAACTAATTAACTACCCTCAAAAAGGGAGGAGGATAGATGCTTCGTGTAAAACAGACACAGATGATTTGAGGTGGTCTCAATAGAGGAGTCCTGCCCAACGATAATACGTTCTGCCTAACCCTTTTGATCTCCCATAGGTGTCATCGTTGGTGACATGAAATATTGGGAGCTAATTTGTTTTATGCGATTTATTAATTAGAAGTATTCATGTGGCATGGAAGCCTGATGATCCATTAACCTACATCATTTATTAAATGGGTGAGACGAGTTTAAACTTAAAACCTCAAATTATTATCACTTATTAGTTGTGGATATCATAAACGTAAAGTGTCACTATTTGACATAGGTGCAGCAGAGATTGAACATTTAGGTGAAATTAAAGGTAAAGTGTTACTATGTTGTTTTTTAGAATTAAATAATTTTCTTCTATTATCATTTTTAGTTCTTACGTATACATTTTATAGCCAGCGTATGTACAGTTTTAGTTACTAATTTTTGATCTTGGCTTTTGATTTACTGGTTTTATGACGTGCCTGAAGCTTTAAATTAACTATAGGTTTCACACGATGATTATATTATATTATAGATGATTATAGAACACTTTTACTTCTTTCCTTGTAATAACCTGAAAAATTATTTAAGGTGTCGAAAAGATTGGCAAAATATTTAAAGGGTATATAGATAACCCAAAATAAGTCGAAAAGGTTTGAAAATGAGTCTCCTCTACGACATTCAATTGTGTGCATTCAAAATCCCTACTTCCAGGTCGATGCAGCATCTGCGTCTTCTAAAAGAGGAATTTCGTGTTCGCTCAAAAAATCCGAACTGCCCTTTAAAGGTGTAGCAGGATTCTTCTATGTGCTGGTGCAATTTTTCCAATTTATTGTCTGGTTCTGCATAAAACACTTTTTAAATAAAGCTGATGTAAAGCTGATGCAAAACTTGGAGGAATTCCATCGTGCGCAAACCTAAACACAGGTCTCACGTTCAATGGTACTGCAAGTAAAGGAGGCAACGTGTTCGTTAAAGAGTTAGATAGATAGATAATGGTTTTATTGTTTCCCATTTGGGATTACAACTCAACAAACAATAAATAAACAAATAAATGAATGGAACAAACAAAATAATAAATAAATAAACTTCTTTTCACAATTAACTTCCACCTGTCTAATTCCCATTTAAGTCTAATTAACGCTCCCTCTCCTTTCTTCCCCTCTGTATCAATTCCATCCACTTCTCCCCTCTTCCGCTTTCTTCCAGTATCATCCCCACCCCGACTTGTTCTGTGTTCTCTCTCCACCAGCACATGTTCCCATGTCTCCTCCTCTGCCGCACATACCCTACACATTCTTCTGTCTTCGCTTTCCCAATACCCCCCTTTCATCTCATTTCCCAGTCTAAACATTGCCACCCTTATTATCTTCTCCTCCCTTCCCCTACTTCGTAGATATCTCGGTAGTCCCGCTGCCCTTATTTCTTTATATTTGCTGTTGTATCTTGACTGTCTTATCTTCTCTTCTTTACCCTGCACTTATATTTGTCTGTTTCTCTCCTCTACCTCTCTCACCATGTTCCATCCTGCTGTTCTCAAGTTCTACACTTCTTCTGCTGCCTATCCTCGTTCCTGATAAAAATTTCTTTCGCCTCTCCTCCCATTTCGATTTTTCTCTTCCTCCCTTCCGTACCTCTTCCCAACACTGCCTGGCTAACTCATTCCTGCCCCCCCCTCTTAACTTTTCCTCATATTTCATAGCTCTCTTTCCTGCCCTAGTTCTTAGTTTTTCTCTGTTTGTTTCGTCTCTTACCATGTACCCTGACGTTACCAAGTCTAAGCCCAGTGTCCACCTTATGTACTTTTCCTGGATCCCCTCTATCTTCTCTCTCTCTTCCCACCCCCAAATTTCCGCTCCATACATGGCTACGCTGTTCACTAATGCGTCAAACAACTTTACTCTTCTTTTCCAGTCGCCACCAAAATATCTCTTCCCTATTCCCCATACCTGCTTCATTGCTATTGTTGCCTTTCTTACGATCTCTCTCTCACTTGCTTCTCTTGGTCCCCATTCTCTTGTAAGATGAATCCTAGATATTTAAACTCCCCCACCTCCTCCAACTTTTCCCCCTTCCACTCCCACTTCTCTATGCGACTCCCCCCCTTTCCTGAATCCCATAATTTTGGTCTTCTCTATGTTCACTACTAACTTTTTCCTCTCTAAATATCTTTCCATTCTTCTCAGCATCTCCTTTAGTTCTTTCTCTTCCTTTGCCAAGAGGACTACATCATACGCATTATGCTAGTGTCCAATTATCCTATTATCACTCCTCCTGCCTCCCCCTTTCTCATTACTTCTAAATCTGACAGGAAGATGTTAAACAAGTTCGGGCTCAGGGGACACCCCTGTCTGACTCCTCTCTCCGTCCAAAATACTTCGCCTAGCCGTCCTCCCACCCTTACCCTGTTTCTTGTTCCACTATATATTTCCTGAATGCTTTCTCTCAAGTTCCTTGTTATATTCTTTCTTTCCAACAAAAACAATTTTTTCCTGTTAATCCTGTCAAACGCCGTCTCTAGATCTATGAAGCATGCTATTATTTTCCCTCCCTTCTTCTTCGTTTCTCTTCCTAATACGTGATTCAGTGTGTAAATATTTTCCATCGTACCTTTTGCCTTCCTGAATCCCGTTTGTCCTTCCGGTACTATATTCTTCTCCTCTAATTCTTTTTCTAACTTGTTTGCCAATGCTGCTGCATATATTTTGTATGCTGTTGGCATCAGTGTCACTCCTCTGTAATCTGCTGTTTCCCTCCCATCTCCTTTCTTTCTTATTGGCACTGTCAGTCCCTCCCTCCACTTTTCTAGAAAACCTTTGCCTTCCCATATACCACTGCATATCTTCCTTATCATTTCCAGTGTCTCCTCACCTCCATCTATCCATACTTCGTTTTGCAGAGCGTCCACCCCTGCAGCTTTTCCCCCTTTTAATCTGTTTACTACTTCTCTGACTTCCTCCAGTTTGATCGTCTCCACTTGTACCTCTCCGTTTGTGTCTTCATTCATGTCATTATTATAATTTTCTCTCTCCCCCTCCGTCCCCACAAGTACCTTAATAAAATGCCTCTTCCAATCATCCATTGTAATTCCTTCATATATCTCTCTTCCTTGTTTCTTCCCTCTATTTATTATATTCCATATTTCTTTTTCCGACTTCACCTTTTCTATTTCCTGCAATAGCTTGATTATTGCCTCTTCCTTTTTCCTTTCACATAAGTTCTTGTACGCCGTTTTTTCTATCCTGTACTCTTCCAGACTCATGTTTCCTCTTCTGTATCTCCTCATTGCTTTCCTTACTTCTCTCTTTCTATCTCCACACTCCATGTACCACCATTTATTTCTCCTTCCCCCCCCCCCCTTACACCCTTTTTGATCATTTTCCATCTTGCTTAAAGAGTTAAGGTATGCCTCAGTCAACAATTTGGATCAAACGACATCAGGTTCTGTTAGGTTGTCTCTCAAAATGTCCACCCAGGCATTTGGTTTTCGCTGAGTTTCTCTCGAAAAAGAGATCGAGGATGGGTGATTAATTTTTCTATAACAGCTATAGTTACTGAGTTGCCCGATACTAACAAGCAATTTTGCCCAGCCTGTACATACATATTCGACTAAATTTACTGTATTTGTTTTATACCATTCACTTTCTCACTTAGAAATGAGCACCACTCAGTAATAACATGTCTAATATAAGCGGCCCTTCTCACAGAATTATTTAATTTTTAGTGAAAATACCGTATTTCGCAGTTATGAATACAAGTAGACCTATCAAAACCATACCCTGGGCAAGACTCTAACGCAATTTCGTTCTAAAGAACATTCGCTTAAATAACATCCGGTACTGAATTTAAGTGTATAATGAGAGGCAATCATAATTACCACGGGTAAAATGGCACTTCTAACCAGTTTCTGAAAATTAGAATAAAACAGTAAAAGCTCTAATGTGTTGAATTGAATTACGGAACATTTCCCTTTGCAAACATAGGATGAGCTTTTCCCGGGTTATTATTTCTTCTTCCTAAAGGGTTGCGCAATAAAAAGGTTAATTATAGTGTGTGTATGTGTGGGGGCACGACCCTTATTGTGTTATGTATTAGCTAGCTGTTTTACGTGTGGCGCTGACCGTTCATCGGAAGTTGTTAGGCGCTAGGCGTCTGATATTTGTTCAACGTCCTTTTCTATTGTGTTTATGTGCACACTTGCAACCCTCCTGAAGTGTGACCCACTATTAGTTTCAAGAGTTATTTCCTGTAATTAATTAATTAATTTGTTGATTTAAGACGATCTAGTAAAATTAACTACAAAATTATCAACAATTTTAGGATAATTCAGTTATTGTGTTTTACTATTTATAGTAGGTACCTACATAATAAAACCAAACGCTCTACAGGTATCCTTTTGCGCTACCGATAAAACCTTCTAACAAGACGTTTGCGTTTTATTCGAACTACAATGTAAAAATATTTTCGAGCATAAAGCTTGTACCATGTAAGCGTGGTAATGTTTTCTTTTGATCGAAGTTTATAGATTTAGAAGTTTAGGATAATTTTGGACACATTTTTATAAGATCACCATGTAATAACTGATCTCGGATATTTTTGAGTTATTGAAGTTTTTATGAAAAGTTTGCAGCAACATAAGTAATAAAAAGCCTACTAGTAGTTTAATTGCCATTATACATCCATTGCAACAGACTATAGGTATAAACTCTTAAAAGTATTTAGAAAACTGTAACACTAAAAATGTGCATTTTAGACGAAAAAACTTTGCACAAGTTCATAAGAAATAAGAAATAAGAAATATTATATGCATATCAAATACCACATCATTGAAATCAAAATAACAAGAGTTTTTAATGAGGCCATGGCCAACTATCTTACTTTTTAAAAGATGTAGGTACGTATGTGTTATATATCGAACACCAAGACCTTGTCATTTCTTTAGTGCGCATGTGCAGAAGTACACTGACAATCAGCTGTTCTTAGTTTTTCCGACGAATGTCACTGTCAGGCCTTATAAACTTCGTGTAGAATGTTTGTAAGTAAATTGTAGAATACCAAACAAGGAGGGTGTTTAAAAGACGGAAAATTACAAATGTTAATTCGCAGTGATATCCCTCGTAAAATTGTGAGGCACAAATGACAGTCAAACGCGTCCAGATTGTGATGAAAAATTATAAAGCAAGGACGTTCGGAATTTAGAAGTCCAAGGGCAGAAAATCTAGCTTTCGGTTATTTT
The DNA here is from genome assembly GCA_963966045.1 of Xestobium rufovillosum. Taxonomy (NCBI): domain Eukaryota; kingdom Metazoa; phylum Arthropoda; class Insecta; order Coleoptera; family Ptinidae; genus Xestobium; species Xestobium rufovillosum. The sequence goes on along the minus strand of OZ014499.1, from coordinate 17,543,412 downwards.
TTAGGGTTGCTATGATTCATTTTCAGGTATGCGAAGCGAAATAGTATATTTTACAACAAGAGATGAAAATGCTGTTTTTTTCGTGAGGTGAGAATTTGCCCACGAGCGAAGCGAGTGGGGCAATCTCACGAACGAACAAAACGAATTTCATCTCGAGTAGGAAATGCTATTTTTTCTACACATAATTATTTGGGGGCCTGCATGATTCACAGTATTCACTTTCTGAGTCCATTTAAAATGCTATTAAATTATGTAGAAAAAACATTTTTTTATGGCTCCAGAATATTTCCTCGAATATTTCCTACACAAAATCATATGAATCATCATAGTTTTCAAAGTTATTATGTTTTCATGTTACTGACATTTTGTCAATAGCAATTTTTTAATTTGACAGTTAAATGTATTTTTAGTGCATACAATTTTGTAGATAATATTTTCTTCTTTTACTTTTTGGTAGAAGTTCATGATGAAACAAATAATTACTCTGCGAAATACCAATATATAACGTTTTATTTCAATATTTTTTAAACAATCTTGAAAAACCGGTCAAATATTTAAATAAAACGCAGAGTAATTATTTGTTTCATCATACAATTTTGTATGTACCATGGTCGTAAGGAGCTTCTACGAACGAAGAAGTGTTTTATCCCTCGCGCTCTACGCTTCAGGCTTGAATCACATCTTAGATCGTAAAAGCACAATCGATCTATAATGGTTTAGCATATCTTGAAAAACGGTGGTAAATGGTATTTTCGGCCTTACGGTGCTAAAAAGTTTTATGTACAAAATTGTATTATATTTGTATAATACTGTCATTTTGACACCAACATTTTTTTTATTCGACAGCTAAATGGGTTTTTATTTTTTTGAATACCTACTATAATATTAAAATTATTCCTTGTGTCTAAAATTTTACATGCATCTCTTTGAGTTATATCCTTCGGCGCTCTGTGCCTCGGGCTTCAATCACACCTCGTGCCGTAAAATACCGTTTACGGCCTTGGTACATAAATAACTGTTAACGAGCCACTTCAATCCGTTTCTTATCTTACATGGTATCTCACAGTTTCAGTAACTTTTTCATTTTTTCAAACCTTTTAAAAATTGTCACGATAGCTTAAATTTGAAATTGTTAAATTACTTTTACAATAATTCTGTCAGATTTTGCTTATTTAACATTGCTCCTATTTTCAATACTGATGTAATAAAGTTACCTAAAGCTTAACCCCTTATTGCGTGATTTTTTTAATTTTAGTGAAAAAAATAAATTAAGTGTCTTTTGGTGTATTATTTACCCAAAAAATGTTTTAAAAAATTAATTATAAAATTTGGGCCAGTAATTTGCAAAAAAAATGGTTTGTGCCAAATGGGGCACACCATGCAGTTGCGACATGTACGCTTATTCAATTGGGCAAAATTTATTTAAAAGTTATCATTGACTAATGTGATGTGTCAAAGGGAAATAGAAACAAAATAAAAATAAACTTTTTCTAATCATATATTCGGCACTAAAAAATTATTGGCACAATCAAATCTGATATTTTCCAGTTTAGTTTATTTTGTGTTGATGTCAGGGATTCTCTTTATTGTAGGAAGTGAATCAGAGGAATATTATCTTCACTGTCAGTATCTGCATCTGTTTCAGGAGATATGTGAGCTATGTCTATTTCCTCGTCCCCAGAATCGGAGCCATTGGCCAGAATATCGTTATCGATGGGGTGCTCATCATGGGATAAATTATCATCTTCACTTACATTTCCATCTGGGAAATCAATAACGAAGTTCTTAAACGTCATTTTACTGATATTGTGTCGACTGTCGTGGAACAAAATTTAGAAGTAACCGGCGGACTGTTCAGTAGTCACTCCCTTTTTTAATCTCATAAAACATTTTGGGTCCCATTTTATTCTAAAATATACTACAATTAGAATACATTTCCAGGATCACACATTTCCGCTTTTACACACTCCGTTTTCTTCATTGCATACTGTGCCATATATACGGCATCGGCACAAACCAATTTTTCAAGTGTACATTTGTTTCAAAATGTCATACCTGTTTGCCGTAGTAGTTATCCACTTCACATATACTGTAGTTTGTCAATATATTTTATTTTCTGACAAATTCTATACTTGGGCCGCCCAACAGACGGAGTGATCACCCTGCAAGAACGTGCTCTAGCGGGGCCAATATTAATTTATGACGACCGAATTGGAGTGATGCGACTTCGTTGGGTCTAAAGAAAGCGCATCATCAAGCTCATGCTTGCAGGGTGATCACTCCGTCTGTTGGGCGGCCCAAGTATAACAATAAATACAATTACGGTGCAATATTTGGATGCGGTTCCAAGTCCATCAATTGACAAGTGACATTGACATTCAAAAGTAAAAATAAGGCAAGTAGGAGAAATCTGTAAGATATATTTTGTATACAGATCTCTGCAATAACCCTATAAATTCGCCTTATAATGGTAATAGAACTATTTAGCACTAGGTGGCATTAAACAACAAGCTGAAAATGCTTTGTGCCATATACGGCACACCATGCAGGAAGGGGTTAACACGTAGCCGGAACGTGGGTCTTCATCAGTATATCTACAGTTAATAAATAACAGTTAAATAAATTATCCTTTTTGATCGACACATTTTGAAATTTCTGCATGCACTCAATCGATACTGTTTCTGAAATTTTTTAATGGTGGCTAAAAATTTTTCCTTACAACTCTGATTTTTTTTCTAGTACATTTACGTTGTCAGCGAAACACGTGTCGAGTTTAAATACTGTGCCACTGTTTTGGCTTGTTGGATAATCTTATAAAGAATTCATAGAGTACATAAATATTTAGAAGCTCTCCAAGTTCGTTATGCTTCGTTAGTGCTAAAAGATTTCGACTTGACAAAAACCAACAGCTAACTTCACACACTTTTTCAGAGCACTCATTGAGTCAAAGAAATACTTTTTTATATTTATTTGTGCCAATTCTTTTATTTAAATTTATACTTTCATGAAATTATTGGCAAAATAAACTACTGTGACAATATTTCGAAATCAGCATGACCATGAGCCCTAACGAATTATGTGGTCTGGAATATTTGTGCTTTGAAAAATCGGGTGAAGTTAGTCAAGTTATAATTAGTTTGTCGTAGAACCATTTACTATTAAATGCACAATAATGTGCCGAGTTACTTCGATTCGATAATGCTTTCTAGTAGCAGACGAATTACGCCTGTTTAAATTTCACATAATTACCACTATAATTTTATTACTGTCAACAAAAGGAACCTCTCAGTATCAATATTTATCCATAGGTGAAATATCAAATATACCAATCCGATTTTAGGCACCTAGGTAGATATCGGTCGTTGCTGAGATAGTTTATCGGGTTCAATTTATGCAATGGCGGACTGCAATTTGCAGAGAATGTACATGGTAGAATTCCCATTTATCAAGAGCTGTTTATGAAGCTAGTTATCCCTGGGAGGTATGCTCCATCCCCCAGGAAACTGCGACGATCGCTCCTCCAGTGGCGCAACATTCACGCCAGAGCGGCAGTTGCTTCCTTAAATTGAAGAGTATACCCTACCTATTTCAGATTGTTTTATTGCATAATAGCCATATTTGATATAATACTGAATTACTTTGACGCAACTGTTTATACTTGTCTGTGGTTTTTAAATTAAGGACAAGCAAAGGGTATTTTTAAACGGTTGCATAAACTGACACATAGTCTTGTACCAAACTTTCAAAAGGATGATGGATGACGACACCCCACTCTTAGAGCGCAAATGGGATATAATTTTATAGGATAAACTCCTCTTTTAATGACTTATCATTTCTCAAACTTACACCTTTACCACCCTGCACTGACATGTAAATCTATTCGAAGAACATCTCTGCCTCATTGTAAAACCTATTTTTATCAAAAGTATATCTGTCATTAATTTAGTGGGGGAGTTTCCATCTGTTAAATTAAATGAAAACTAAAGTGGAGAGAAAAATTAAAACAGGGCTGAACGCGAAACGAAGCTGTGTAGATTACTTCTGTGTTTGACACAATGTGCCGGAATGATTCAGATTAATTTTTGTGGATTTAATATTTGGAAAAAGTAGGAATGTATTTCTCTGGTCCCTAGAGGTACCGCACTGTTGTATGGCGGGAGAATGCTGCCAAAGTACAAAGCGCAAGCGAGCGGGATAGGAGTGATTAACTACACTTCTGCAGAGGCAGTGTGAAATCAGTCCGCCAAATTAAATCCGGCCTCAGATTATTACATACCTCAGTGACTGTTCATAAATATCAGTTGCCCCAAATGCACAGTGGTAGGCGACGAATTGAGTCGTGTATTGAAAAATATGACATATATCATCTGCGAAAAGAGAGAAGCATATATATTTTGCATTTCCATTTATCGATTTAAACAATAAATATGGTAGTTCATAATATTAAAGATACTGTGTTGAAACAATACTGTTCTAATTTTAGACGTGCCCTAGAATACAGGGAAACACACCTAAGTGTGCGCCAATGTTAACTTCGTTAATATTGGACCTAGGAGGTCGGACAAAGAATTTTAACATTGAAAATGTTTTAGTATCCTAGTATGGGGATCATATTCAACGAAAAGATTCTGTTGCATTTGCCACATACGTCACGCGTGCGAGCCGAACGCTGGCGGTTAAAGTCATGCGCGCTAGACGGCTAGACCTCTCATTATGAGTAAACTTCATTCAGAGTGCGACCGCCTAGCGTCGCAAATGTGAGAGAATGCCACAACAGGGCAGGTATTTTATGAATAATTATTTAACACGATATTCCCCTGCAAATTTTTCTGAAATTCATTCAGTTTAATTTATTCTTATTTTTCATCAATTTTAGGGTTTTTATTAAAAATAGTCCATGCTCCCAGCCAGGTTGCCGTCAAATTAATAGGAGCTAGTACCAAAAAGACCAACTGGTAAATTTTATACCCACTTTTATTTTCATTTCTTTCGTTGGCTGAAGTGGATTGGTGTACAGCTGGACAGCGGCTTATTGTTGCCAAATAACCATTTCAATTGACTATTGGATTAAGTAGTTCTTCGTAGCGGCTTTTGCTTTTAGAACTTCTTTAGTTCTAGTTATAGTTAAAATCACCTTACTTTTTATGCACGTCACCGGCTTCATATCAGCACTGTTGCCACAAGAGTTTATGGTACTCAATTCCAAAATATTAAAATTCAATTTACCTCTCTAACTGAATTCAATGCTAATAAGAGTCCATTATTTTCCAATTCTCTTTCAAAATAGTTGATAAGGGACGCTACAAGCTCCTTACACCGACTGTTTAAGAACTTGGGCATTATACCAACAATAACAATAACAACACCGATAATAAATAAGGAGCTCTATTTTAGTTCTCAAAAGAACAGATTTTTACCGCAAAAGTTGATGAACAAAGAAAACAAGGGTTTAAAACACCAAAAACAACAAAAGTTAACGAAACTTGACGCTTTCAGAATATCAGCTGTCAAGTCAACCGGGAAACGTCAACAAATTAAGCGGCAATCATGCAACAAAATAGTGTTGTGTTTAGACATTCAAATATTTCTTTATTCTTTTTAGCACATTCAATTTATATGACTTGTCATTTTACGTAAGGCGACTCTCAATCGTTACATTTTGTGACGTGCATAAAAAGTAAGGTGATTTTACCTGTAGTCGGCTCATTTGCTTGTTGCTTGTATGTAACAGTTTACCTACATTTTCTTTGTAGCCAGTTAACTTGCGCTTTTGTCTTACTAATCTGTAATTTTATTTTGTTCTTTTTTTGTAATTTTAAAACTTTCGTCGCTTACTGTTTTTTCGCGTAGTAGTACCACGTGTGATCGATTCCTGGGGCGCCTTTGCGAATGCGTATTGTCGAATTCGTGCGTCATACTCACTCAACTTTTGAATTTGGTCTTATCGTTTCGTTTAAGTAATTCAGTTCCTGCACATTTATTTAAATATTGCTTACCCTTTGTTTGTTTGTTCTTTTGTTTGATAATTATTATTTTTTTATTACTGCTGTTTCTTGCACTAATACCCCAAGTCATTGTTCTCACCATACTTCTTCAGTAGTTGTCTTGCTTATTTTTCAGATGATCGAAGGCTTCAACTCCTTAGCGCCCTTATTTTTTCTTCTTTCGACCCACCCCATCTTCTTTTTGGGCATTAGTGGCGGTCGAGATCCTCCTGTGACGTCATCGTTGCTTGGTTCACGTGACATGGGTTTGTCAGAAATGCACACATAACAATAGAATACACTGAGAAACAAGAAAACTTTTAAGGAAACTGATAAATCTTCAAAATGGCCAATGCTGGCATGTGCACATTGCACAAGCCCTGACCCCTCACGAAGCTGGAAGTGGAGCAACTCCAAGTGCTGAGAGATAAGTGAAAATGGAAGAGTGTAGGAGCTGAATGAAAAACTATGATTTCTTAAATGATAAGGGAAGCAAATATTGTGAAGTATATGAGTAAGAATAATTACGTGATGAAAGCTAGAAATGTGGACGATTAGGGGAAGACCTAAATCGAGATGGTGGGATGAAAAGATGGTATATGAGATTAATGGAATCCAGGGGTTGGGGAGCAAACGTCGTGAATAGGAAAATAGGGACAAAGACAGTAGTTTAAACAAGGAAACCCAAGAAACTGTCAAAAGATCAGAAGTACAATGGGGAGTTATTCATCCCGAATAAATTTTGAATACTTCTGAAAAAGCAACACTTTTCCTGCTGTAATGCGCTGCCATTTCTATTATTATATTACATATAACTCGAAAAAAAAAATAAAAAGTAAAGTATGATTCAGAACGCGTACGTCAAACTTCATAGGAAGAAAAGGTTTCATGAGCAAGTGCCCAAAAGTGATTATTAAGAAAGGTACAGGGTGGCGAAGTTTCCTTCAAAAACTATTCTTGTTTCAGTATTGTGAAAACTACAGAATTGAAATTCTATTGACGATTTTCCTTTATAGATATCTAGGTATTGTTCTAAAAAGTTTTTCTTTTGTACTGCTTCCAGTGGCGTCGCTACATGGTAGGCCGTCTATTTATTTTCCCTAAACTTTGTTACGAAACTGATCTATATTAAAGGTACCTAACACAAATTAGGGCAAATTTTCAGTTTTGGACAGTGTAAAATATACCAAGAACTGAAAATATTGTGGCAATATAAACATTGAATTACCAGACACGAAAAATACTAATAAAGCAGGCATGTTAATTATTAATGATGAAACGAGATAGTTTACCACCAACAAAACATTGAAACTGTCAACCCCTGAAATAGCTTAATTACGCAGATAACGTCACACATAAGATTGAGTGACACAAATATGGTAATTTTTCCATAACGTAATGGATGCAGCAGTTAATCAAGTAAATGATTTTGTATACTTTCGCATCAACTTTAATACATTTCTTTAATATTTCAAATTGGTTTTGGTAATTTATTCATCATTGATCGGAAAGTGTTAAATGATAACAGTTTTGGGATTGGAATATTCCAAAGATTGCCGAATCTGGTAAAAGCATTTTCAGGCTATTACCATAACACGTCATCATGTGAGTATAACAGATAATTATCGTAGATATCTGACTCTACCAATCAGGATAATTAAATATTTAAATCGAGCTCCTCCGACTAATGGATTAGATGGAAGATACATGCTGTGCACGTCACTTAGAAAAACAATTCGCATTTTGATTAGTTCCGTAAATTAATCCAAAATGGTAATAATGTCATCGTATATTTTAGAACTGAGCGCTGTAATTTCGAAACACACCCTAATTCAGCATCATCCCTTCAATCTGAAAAGTTTTTACTGCTGAAATATGAGTTTTGCAGATACTAATTGCACTAAAAATTTATAAAATTATGAATAAACGAATAGTAGAGAAAACAAGCAAACAGTTTAAATTACTACACTGATTCAAAATTACCAATAAAAAAACCATACCATTGGCAGTAATTTAGAGGTTTCTTACATGTAAATATCTGAAACTATAGGTACTAACTAGCCAGAAGAAGGTTTTCCTGTGTTGAATGTTTTCAAAATGTACCTCCGCGTACTGGTGCTGCAGTGTCTTTCTTCTGAAACGTTCGAACTCTAAGTACTGCGAGAAGACGAGAAGTAAGAATGCGTTATTATTGACAAAGTCAGTCATGTGTGGTTATAGGAATAGTTTTACATTTGCAATGTTACATTGTTATATTGCAGATGATGATGGAGGTAGAAATGAGGAGGAGGAAGCTGTAGTAGAAGATGCAAGATTAGAAGCAGAATATAATATGGTCCATGAAGATGAAGATGCAAAATTTGGAAATTTGTTGGATTAATTACTTTCCAAGAAAAAAAAATACGGAACTCAGGTGTTCTGAAATGTGGCAGAGAAAAATGTAGCAACGAGGTACTTTTTTATTTTTAGGGATATTGGCCGATTTCTTTCAGCCGTATTGAAGCAGCGCGGTACTGTTAATTGAATTATTAACAGTAACAATAATCGGATTGTAAAAATTCTTTCACTAAAATCTAATTCAGAGTTTTTGCTTCAATATGGCTAAAAAAATCAGCCAATATGCCCAAAAATAAAAAATACCTCGATGCTACATTTTTCTCTGCCATATTTCAGAACACCTGAGTTCCGTTTTTTTTTCTTGGAACGTAATTAATCCAACAAATTTACAAAGTGGTCATCGAAAGCGCTATACTTTGCTTGGCTTGTGTCTAAAATTTCACATTTTTATCACTTGTAGTTTCTGAGATATCACAAGATAGACTTGAAAAAGTACAAATGTCGCGTACCACTGAAAATGGGTGAAAAATTAAAATAGGGGATGAATGCAAGCCCGAATCGCTTTGGGCCCTTTCGATATGGATCCAACAGGACATTTTACATAATATAGATCTAATTTTAAAAGTATGTCCAAAAGACGCATAGACATAAAAAAATAAGCGGAATTTAAGGCTCTGGATCCCTGACTAGTCGACGAAAAGTTCTTAAAAACCAGGGCTTAAGGTGAAATTTGTTGAGAAATAATCTGTTTTTGAACAAAATTTTTTAAACAATAGATGGGTGTAATTTTTGGTCAGTACGGGTTCTGTAGAAAGGTGTAAGTACTTACTCAATTAATTTAAGGCCGAAAAATGTACCAGCCAATATGTCTCCCTCCCATTCCCTGCGTCTGCAGTTTCAGTCGCATAACAAAATTTATGTGGTAACTAGATTTTAGCGATAACCAATTTTATTAGCTGTTTATCACGTAATGACTTTCCCGTTGCACTAAAAATGCAAAGTGGTCACGCAGTAATTAAAAATTCCCGCAACTGCTTTATTACGTAGAAACAGCTTTTGATTAATATGTTTGTTTAAGCTTTGAGCAAAATTCTCGTTAAGACCTCTTGTTTGGAAAAGATTTTGAGATTGGTTGAAATGTTTCTCGACAACCTACCTACTGGAAACTGAAAGTATACCAGGCGTACCGTTAGGTAGGGGACGAGGACCGGTCGCATATTTGGGAACACGGGACTCTAGGAGCATGGCGTTTATTTATATCCCAATGCAGAGATATCCAACGTTTTAGCGTGCTATTATTCCCTTGTTTTCATTAGTAATCGCGGATTTTCTTGAAAAACACCTTCCCTGACGGGACACCGGACACAACACATCGAACGCAAAATTATGTAAATTACAATTAACTTTAGAAGACAAAAAGAAAAAGGGTCCCCTTGAATTCGAGCAAACACTCCTCGCGCACTTTGGCACTGAGCCACGCCTGTTGCTTGCTTTGCAGGAAGTTTAACAGTCTATTAAAGCGCGTAAAAATGGAAGTAGACCAGTCAGCTTAGTACTTAGCCCCTTTATATGCAGATCTGCTGGAATACAATGGATGAGCAGAGCAGCAGTTTTGGGGAATAAACGATTCATGAAAATTACCTTTTCTTTGGGTCTAAGTACCAGGTTGTTAATTTTGTTGGGATTACTTATTTGATATATTGAAAATAATTTTAAACTGAGAATATTTGATGAAAAACACAAATTACTCTTCCCACTCATACATGTATTATTTTGGTATGCGAGACATATTGTCCCATTGTTTTCAAACACTTTGTACCTACCTACATCTAGTCATATTTTCACTATTAGTGACACTTAAGTGGTTGTGGCCCTTCAGCAATATTTACGAATTCACTACCGATACAAATTCTAATGATCGAGACGGCTTATGTTTCACACGTTAACAATAGCTCAGTGATTGCTGCTGTAGGATAATCCTAGATTACAGTGGCGTTTGACGGGGTTCTGTATCGCAGCCCGCCGCAGCACACAGGATGGTAATACTCCCAACCTTAAGGCTATTTGTTACGACAGGGCCTCAAACCAGGGGTAGTTAACGTTTGTTTCTATTTGGGTTCTACTATGATATGTGTAAATGTGATATGCGTAAAATGTGGGTGTGAGGATTGTTTGGCGAATGACGTGAATAAAAATCGAATCAAGACAACTGAACTGCATTTAGTATCACTGTAAAAAATATAATCGATTAAATTCATATCTTATATTGCGGGATTCCTTTGAATGAATAAAACGTGGAACTTATTTTCTTAGCACATTATTTGTGTGCGCTTTATGATAAACACATTTTAGTGTGAAATAAGGATCGCCTGCTCAGTTTTGTGTTTACAATCGTTAAGGCATGACACATTATTGTGTAAAACTAGAACATCTTTGCGTGGTGGTTTGTAGCGTTGCAAGACTTCGCAACTACTGTGGTTTTCTCGTTTACGATGTCTGATCGCGTTCTTGATTGAGAGGTATTTTTGGTGTTCATCTAGCTCAAAAAGAGGGCAGAATAAATCAGAAAGGTACAACGTCAAATTCTCTTTTGGTCCATATCGCTGAAAAGCGGAATCACACCAAAGGTGGGTTGCACAGTAAGTTTTGAAGTTGTTTTTCAGTAACACTAATTTATGCTATGTTTTTGTCTCAAGCACCTATAGAGAAATTTGTACACTTCTGGCACTAATACATCTATTGCCTACATTTGCAGGGCGAAAGAAAATGCCAAAAATAACAAGGAGAAGTTTTCCATGAAAAAGCTTCTGTTTAAATAATTTAGAAAATCATTATCCGAGTTAATGATGAATATACCTATTCATTTTTCGGACTACACACTACTTGTCCAACACATATTATCAAAAAGTGCAGCAAACAGTCGTTCATGATTGCGGAAGGAACGGATATGGAAGAAATTGCTGTTTGTAGTATACCTAAGTTTCTAATTACTAATATTACTAATTACTAGTAATTGCTAATAATAAAATGTAAGATTGGTAACAAATAATTCATAATTTTGTGCTATTAAATATATCTTGGGCTTTGAAATAATCACCTTCTTGTTGAAATGTTGAAAATTTGGCTGAAAACAGGCCGAAAAGTTACTCAAACTTCCATATACAGGGCCGCCCGAAATTAGCGTGCATTATTTTACCAGCGTGTTCCGTGGTCAAAATTAAGACAAGAAATTCCTATAAGCGTATACCGAAATATGCCTCCCAAGGGAGCTATAGCTTTCTACAAGAGAAGGCCCGGTGACGTTTTCTTCTAAGTATCTTCGAAACAAATCCAGTTAAAATGATGAAATTTGATGAAATGTGTAAGTACCAAATGCTGAATCTTCTGGTGTAAACATAATTTTTAAAATTCAACAGGGGCGTCTTAAATCTGGGGGTGGCGGAGGTAAGACTTACCCCAACTTTTTTCAGAGCATGTCATTTTCAATTTTTCCATAAAAATGTGCAACTTCAGAGTTTTTTGCAAAAAAATGTGCTCCTGTTTCGTTTTGATAGGAGGCACCGTTATCGAGCACAATCGATTCAAAAATTTCGCTGCATGCCCAAAAATTCCTACAAAAAGTGGAGAACTTCGTTTATATACTTAAACGAGAGAGGAGCATATTTTTCTTGCAAGGAAACCCCGAAGTTGCAAATTTTTACGGAAAAATTGAAAACGACATGCTCTAAATAAAGTTGGGGTAAATCTTACATCCGCCACCCCCAACTTTGAGATGCCCCTGTTAAATTTTAAAAAGTATGTTTACAGCAAAATATTCAGCATTTGGTACTTACACATTCCATTAAATTTCATGATTTTAACTGGACTTGTTTGGAAGATATTTAGAAGAAAACCTCGCCAGGTTTTCTCTTTTAGAAAGCTAATAGCTCCCTTGCGAAGCATATTTCGGTATACGCTTATAGGATCATTTTGTCCTCGATTTTGTCTTATTTTTGGTAAAATATTGCACACTAATTTCGGACCCCTGTTAAATTTTAAAAAGTATGTTTACAGCAAAAGATTCAGCATTTGGTACTTACACATTCCATTAAATTTCATGATTTTAACTGGACTTGTTTGGAAGATATTTAGAAGAAAACCTCGCCAGGTTTTCTCTTTTAGAAAGCTAATAGCTCCCTTGCGAAGCATATTTCGGTATACGCTTATAGGATCATTTTGTCCTCGATTTTGTCTTATTTTTGGTAAAATATTGCACACTAATTTCGGGCCACCCTATATCTTGAGCTTGCAGTAACCATTTTTGCGTTGAATTGACGACCATTTTAACGAATATTTAGTCTAGTTTGATAGCAAATAATTCTCACTAAATAATGACAAATTCAAAATTTTATCAAAACTGTGTGAGGCCAATTAAAATGTTCTGATTGTAAGAGTATAATTTCTATTGGTTCTATGATCGAACATTTGAGATCATTTCGGTTGAGGAATAACTATTCAAATTTTGTAAATCATTTTTTTTAAGACAATCACAAATTTCCCATTCTTGAAGAAACTAAACTGCGGCATACATTAGAAAAAGGTTATTAGTTAGATATTGTAGAATCTACAGAAATTTATAAACAGAACTATGACTATAAACTATAACTTACTTAACGTTATGAACTGATTTGCACTTTATTTTCTTGGAGAAAAAAAATAATAAATAATTAGGAAATGGCGACCGGTAGTGTTATATGAAGCTTTCATTCATTATTCCTACTTTTCTAATAAAGCTCTAAATGTTTTAACTGTGTACATGAAAATTAAACTTTTTCAAAACACAAAATTATTAAGAGGAAACAGAATCGAAATACCCACTGAAACATACCTAAGTTTCACTATTTTTCGACTTAGCTCCGAACACAGCAACTTTCATACGAATTAGATAATTCGTATTTTACTAGTACTTAGTTTATAATGATGTATTCACAGTCATTAGTTTTAATGAACAATAAAGTAATAAATAATTCATTTTGTCCACGACTATCTTATAATATACTCTTTATACTTGTGTTTCTTCAATCATAATTAGATACATTAATCACTGCAGTAATTAATGAATATTATTCACTACACCAATAGGAACATCGCTTTGACCCTTTTTTACTTTTATTTAGTAGGCCGCGATCGCGATGTGTCAGTTCAAATTGAAACGTCAAATCAGCATGGTTTGCTTTTAATTTGAAATGCATATTCTAAAAAAGAAGATATAATGAGTAGTGAGAGTGAAAACGAGGTTTCTTTAACAGCACCAGCAATAAAAGAAGCTGCAGAACTTGCCTCATTAGATTCATTGCCCAAAAAACCAAGAAAATTATACCCGAGAGCGTATGTATAATATACTATTATGAAATAATTAATTTTATTTTTTAAATACTGCACTTTAGATAATTCTTGGTAGGTAGTGAAATTGACATTTTATATTTTTATTAATTGTTAAACTGACAAGCATCGTTTTTTTACAATAAAATAACTGAATATGAAAGAGAATTTCTGGTGGTAAAATATGTCTGGTATTCAGTTTGAGTACACAATACACTCAAGCAGAACTCCCCGAGACCGCAGAAAAAAACAGTATAAAATAAAATAGGCACTGAAGTTTCTACCCGGGTGGAAAATTTTCCAACCCGGATTGGAAGTAGAAGTCATTAGGAATAACCTACTTTCAAACTTTTTAAAAGTTGGCAATTGACTTATTACTAACTCATTGTGAATAAAGTAATGTATAGTACACTGAAAAAAAATCCGTTCATAATATTAATAAACGTCGTTTATTAACTCGAAGTTCATTGGCTCAATTAATTTTTCATTAATATTACGAAAATCGCTCTGTCCCTTTTTGATGAGTTGATAACCGTGATCATTGATATTATAAATTCCGTTTATTAAAAGTTGATGTGGCAAATCATTGTTACAATGAAATTTTAAATTGGCCCAACGTACATATTCATTATATTAATAAATTTATTTATTAAATCAATGAACAGAATTAATAACACAACTTCATAATATTGATGTATAAGTTTATTAGTCAACAAACGGGTACATTGTCTCAATGTACACTTTTATTGGTCAATAAACGGGTACATTGTTCCAATGTCCCAAATATTTTGCTAATATGACCGTTCCTTGAGCCAATGCAGTTATACATTGTCGCAATGAACGAACAGGTAGTCGAGCAATGCCGATGTGTTCCGATAGGAACTTAGCTCTCTTCGAAGTTTTCTGTTTGGTTTTCGTTGGTTTCCGTCGTTTCCGTTAAGACAGCTTAAAGAGCGTCAGTTTATGTTAGTGTTCGGCGTGTTCGCTGTGATTTTTGATTTCAAAGTCTGTGTCAAGGGGGTGAATTTGATGTGTGTGTTCAATAAATTCGGTAAGTACACTACACCCTCCCTCCTATTCCTCTTAATTTAGGAAATATGTTTTGCTTGCAGAATTTTCTAACATCCGAGCTTATTTAAATTTGATGTTTTGCTAGACCGGAATTAAGTCGCTGAAAATGCACGGGTACACTAGCACCTTAAACATCTCTAAGATTATTCAATTATTAAATGATTGCGACCGATAATTTAGTATGTATTCATAGTTGTTTTCTAACATTTACTCTTATTAATTCTTATTTAGTTGTATTTATCCAAAGGCATCTTTATATTTATTATATTATTTTTGTTTAGAAGAGGTCCGAAAATATGTTCATATGTTCTAAACATAAGATTAGTTTATTGGCCGTTGGGCGTCTCTTTTATTGTAAAATGTAGCTGGTTATATGTAAGTCAGATATATCTATAGAAACAAGATAATTAAAAAATTAAAAAGCAAGCAGTTCTCTAGATATCAACTTCAAATGGTATTTTATTTATTACGTTTTTAAGTTTTTCTATAACCTGGAATAAGAATAAAAAGTGTTTAAATTGATTTTGTCTTATTTTGCCTTGTATCTTACTTCATCTTCCCTATATAGGTATCTTTTTAATCCTTAGTAGCAGTTTCTACTCTTCTTGCAAGAGACTGCAGCAACTTAAAACCAACTATAGAAGACAAGTACAAGACTGATATTTGTAAAGTGAGTTGTCAATTCTAAACTCAGAATTTACTTAAGAATCCTTCAACAAGAGGAAAAACTGGTTAATAATAAATATTTTCCGTTTACTGCTCAAAACGAAGATAACAAGATAAGTACCTACCCTCTCTGTGTAGTTCTAAAAGAAATAAAAAAATGTTGTCTATAAGTGTTCTAGAGATCTCAAGCTGACACAACCTAAAAATATAAGGTTGTGCTATCTTGAAATCTCTAGAACATTTTATAAACAAAATATTTTTTATTTCTTATAGAACTAGAGATATCTTCCTTTTGCATACTAAATGGACAGCATGTATAAACCCGATAATTCATGAAATTAATGTAAGTTGGACATTGATTCACTGTACCAATTCATTGATGCAATAAATCATTTCGTTGAGACAATAAATGATATTTATGAAATTAATGTAAGCCTTACATTGGGCCAATGAACTAGTTAATTCCACCAAGGTATACTGGGCATACAATGAATGTACAAAGTTAATTGGTAGAATGTATACGCGACATTAATACTATAAAAGTAGTACGTTAGCTCAATGTATGATCTACATGACTGCAATGTATAACGTTATTGTCTTAACGAAAATATGAGAACAAAAACCAATGAATTAAATTCATAAATACAATGAACCTTACATTGGCCAATAAATGTGTTTATTAACCGATTAATGGTATTCATTCCGACAATGTATTTCTTCATCGGACCAATTTTAATAAATTTTTTCATTGTTACAATAAACTTTTTTATTGTATTTACGTCACTTTTTGGTTGGGTGTACTGCCGTAATGATTTACTGCTTATTTACCGTTTTGACATTCGAATATGAAGTGGAACTAGACATCAACAAATGAAAACGACTAAATTCTGTGCAGCTAAAATGACCCATGGTTTACTGGTTGCAGTATTTAGTGGGGAAAATATTTTTAAATATTCTGATTGTGCTCATGGTGCAACAACTATTTGTTAGAAATTTGGAACTTTTTGGGAACGGTGTTAATAGAAAAATTCCACATTTTTAATTGGTGTTTAGTAGGTTTATGAATCAATTGCTTTTATACAGGACCACATATTTACTATCAGACAGTTAATTGAAAAGACGCGATCATCGGGTGTGGAAATTTATGTAGCATTTTTAGACTTGGAAAAGGCGTTTGACAGGGTCCCCAGAAGTATAGTGAGAGAAAGCCTGGAACTGAAAATGGTAGATAGAACATTAATACGTGCAATCATGAGTTTATACCGAAAAAATAGAAATTATGTAAGAACTGATAATATGCAATCGCAGGAATTTGAAGTGAATGAAGGACTGAGACAGGGGGGAGTGCTCAGCCCTGCACTGTTTAATGTAGTTATGGATGAAGTCATAAAAGAAGTCAAAAAGAAAACAACAAGAGTATTTGCTGGGTACAGGAATTTACAACCAATCTGGATAGGAGAGTGCGCGTTTGCGGACGATTTGGTGGTATTTGCGAAAAACGAGGATGAGCTCAAGAAAAATCTTAGTATTTGGAATGTGGCACTAGAAAAAAGAAATTTAAAGATAAATGAAGCTAAGACTAGAATTATGATAATAGGAAAAACAGAAAAGGACGTGAATATATCTATAAATGGTAAAAAACTGCAATTTGTGGATACCTTTAAATACTTAGGTGTGAACATTAACGGTAGAGGGGAACAGGATGGAGAAATAGCTCAGAGAATTGAGAGTGCATCACGAGTGTACCATGCCATAAAGGGTACTTTCATAAGCAAGAAGGAAGTATCGAGAAGTGCAAAAATGTGCATCTTTAAAACTGTGTTTGTGCCTATTCTTACTTTCGGTTGTGAAAGCTGAACCTTGACAAGGAGTATGAAAAGCAGAATACAAAGCATCGAAATGATGTATCTGCGTAGGGTGATGGGAATAACCCGAAGAGATAGAATAAGAAATAGTGATGTACGAGAGGAATTGGAGGTAGAACCATTACTGAAGAAAATAGAAGACTGTCAACTGAGATGGTATGGACATTTAATGCGCATGAAGAGTGAAAGACCTGTGAAAAGCATATGGGAGGCGAGGGTGCAAAGAAGAAAGACAAAAGGAAGACCTATGAAGACATGGGACTCAGTGCTGAACGATATCTTGACGAGAAGAGGAGTTACTTCTGTTCAAGCAAAATTAATAGCGCAGGATAAGAAAAAATGGAGGCGGTTTATATATGAGGGAGAATGTTAGCATATTGAAATGTTACAGCCTTACACCCGTGAGGGTAATACAAGGCTTTAGATTATATATATATATATATATATATATATATATATATATATATATATATATATATATATATATATATATATATATATATATTAATTGTTAAACTGACAAGCATCGTTTTTTTACAATAAAATAACTGAATATGAAAGAGAATTTCTGGTGGTAAAATATGTCTGGTATTCAGTTTGAGTACACAATACACTCAAGCAGAACTCCCCGAGACCGCAGAAAAAAACAGTATAAAATAAAATAGGCACTGAAGTTTCTACCCGGGTGGAAAATTTTCCAACCCGGATTGGAAGTAGAAGTCATTAGGAATAACCTACTTTCAAACTTTTTAAAAGTTGGCAATTGACTTATTACTAACTCATTGCGAATAAAGTAATGTATAGTACTGCCGTAATGATTTACTGCTTATTTACCGTTTTGACATTCGAATATGAAGTGGAACTAGACATCAACAAATGAAAACGACTAAATTCTGTGCAGCTAAAATGACCCATGGTTTACTGGTTGCAGAATTTAGTGGGGAAAATATTTTTAAATATTCTGATTGTGCTCATGGTGCAACAACTATTTGTTAGAAATTTGGAACTTTTTCGGAACGGTGTTAATAGAAAAATTCCACATTTTTAATTGGTGTTTAGTAGGTTTATGAATCAATTGCTTTTATGAAGGTTAATTCATCACCTGGCGAGACTTCCCTGACATTTTTGTATCTTTTTTCTCTTGAATAATTTGTCCTCAAATTGTGCATCGCAGTCAATGTAATGGTAAGCGGTATCGGTATCTAAATCAGCTGCTTGCAATTGCAATTACAATGCTGAGACACAGTTAGTTTTCATAGTGCATTATAAAATTAATAAAATTATGTTACCTGCGGTAGAAATTGACCTTAATACTTTGTAGGATCATAAACAGGTATTTTTAGGCCCAGAACAAGAAGCATTTATTGGAAGTCGATTTGACGTTTTTATTTTACGATATATGTGCGTTATTGCTTCTAGGTAAGTACGTATAAACTTATATATTGTCGTAAATTGGAGGTTTTTTGGTTGAAACACATTTCGTAGGTACAAGGCAGTAAGTACCTACCGTCTATTCCATGCACATCATCTTCTTATGTGGATATTGAAAAGTTGCAATTGAATTTGAGGATACTCAAATATTTAGCGCACATAAAAAGTATCAAACATCTGCGACGAAAAAGTTATCAAATAAAACCGAATTTTAGCAATAACATCAAAAATATTGGATCATATATGTCAGTTTCAACGATAAAATGAAATAAAATTGGTGCATAAACGTACATATTTTCCCAAAAGCGACCGTCCCTAAATATTTTATCAACTTATACTTTAATACTCCTCAAAGGGAATTTCATTCTAGAACAACGGAATTTTTAAGTAAATGAGCACGAAAAATCTACATGAAAGCACGGTGCAGCAGAACAAACGGCGCGTTACAGATTTAGCCGTACCAAAATCATGTATTATTAAAATAATTTAGAGCGTTCCCGCTGCTCCGTGGGTAAAACTGTCATAACTAATGCATGGAGTGTGCGACATAAAATATGTCTCCGTGTATGTAGAAAAGTTTAACGTAGCAGGGGCAAAATGGCTACTCACAATTTCATGATACCTCGGCGTCGAAGTTGAGAAAATAGAATTTTCTAATTAAGTAATGTTATAAGAAAATTAACAGGGAAAATACGAAAATTCAATACAACACCCATATTTCGGTCTATCATTGATTACAAGAAAGATTTTGATTGCGTTCGCTTGGGCAGTTCTATCGCATTGAAAGTAATTCGTATCAAAAGAACGAAGAATAACAGAACGTCAGACACATAGAGGAATACGATAAGGCTGCATATTGTCACCTGGGGTATTCAATATACACTGCTCAAAATTGTCTAGGGAACACAAATAATTTTCATTGTATGATTTTTATCCTACAAATCAAAGTGAGTAGGTTACACTATTTATTTGATTAGCTTGTCTAGTACAAAATTGGCTAAAAATAAACTTGTAATGTTTAATAATGAAAATAAACAATACATTGCGTATTAAAATAAAAGTGTATTTCTGATAATGTTCATTTTTTGAAATTTGTACGATGTATTGCTTCCTCGAGTATTAATGACTTCCCAGCACCGCACAGGCACACTTAAAATCAGCCCATCGATTGCATCTTGTGGCAAAAGGGCCCACTGCACTCTCAGTACATTTTCAAATGCAAAACGGCTTTGAATGTTTGCCACGAGATTTGCCATAACTGGAAGAAGTTGTCTCTGCAGCATGTACCACACATGCTCAATGACGTTGAGGTCGGGAGACTGAGGAGGCCATGGCAAAAGGGCAATGTTCTCTTCTTCAAACCAATTTTATGCCTGATGTGCAATGTGAGGATGAGCATTGTCTTGCATATAAACCAAATCTGAACCAGCAGGATATGAATATGGTTGCACAACAGGTACAAGAACTTGTTCAATATAACGCCGCTGGTTCATTTCTGGAAACGAATATTTGTTGTTTGGTGTAACGTCGTTGGTTGTTCCACCGCTGTTTCCAGCTTGAACAATAACAAGTTCTTCTTTGGGCTGGTTTTTATCCATCACGATTTCGTACAATTTCGGTAGCGGATCAAGTCAGCACGCGTGATTGACGATCACGTCGGCAGGTCACCAATGTGGAGTGAGTGGGCGCCAAGCACAAAGAAGAAGGTACTCGATTCTAAACTATCGATCTTATTCTTTCTGCCTGGCACTCACTCCACAACCTCACCACTATAATAGCAGCAAGGGATAAAGAAGAAACGATAAGACTGCTACAACTGGTCACCTATGAAAGTTCCACCGTAAGTTTGGAAATCAGCTTGAATAAGACCGACAGGTAAATCGACTCCTATCGAAATTGTAAAGAAATCTGTGTACCTGGGAGCTTTAATAGTCGACGATGGAGGATCCGCAACGGAGATCAGAAGACGTATTTTAATGGCATGAGACCATGTGAAACCGAATGAAAATATGAACAGGCAGACAAATAAAGAAACACCAAATTTTTCATCGATAGGAGACCGATGTTCTCCATAGTCTTTGTGGTTATTAACCTGGGTTTAAGCTTCCTTTTGCAATTTTCACAGTCTGTCAATATTGCAACCTTTTTTTACCAAGTACCTACATAATATACCATTTTAGGTTTACGAGTTGTTGAAAAGTTGATGATCTCCGCCTCCAATGATTCATAAATTATTTTCGTTGGCTATACATGTAGGAATATATTCGTACTTCACACAAAAATTACTTTAAAATCGCATTCAGAGAAAGAAAGTTTCTCATTTGGTATTCCTAAAGTGGGTAAGTGTACCAACTAATCCTTTGTGCCTGAGAAGGTGTCCTAGAATACTGTTTCTCGTATTCTTTATTGTCTTCCATAATTCTTTCTAACACCTAACCTGCTTATTGCTAACCCAAATCCATGGCATTTTCATTATGAGTTCGCAGCGTTTCCCAAACATATAATCCCTTATTGTATGTACGCACGTTTCATTTAGAATATCTATTTACCAGTATGTTTAAAATAACCCCTTGTGTTTAACACTTTAACACTTTCACCAATATTCAATATCAATGTACTTAATAAATTTAAATGGCGTCTTCGATCGTCTTTCATACGATCATTGTTCATGTTTTTTAAGGTTGGGGATCGAATATAAAATCCAGTATAAAATTAATGAAACGAATGTTGTTAAATGTTTCGAATGCATGTAGATTTAGGTTTTCATGTGATTCGATCTACATGAGACAAAACTCTGTCACAAGAGCGTGCACCCACGACGTAAGTAACTCGTTCTGAATATATCATGAAGCAAAATGACAGAGCAGTGTATACCGCTTGTAGATTATGAGAACGTGTCAGCTAAACTTCTTTGAAGGGTGGCACCATAGCGTCCTTATAGTGGCACTCGTCGAAAATATGTTCATAAACTACCCTTGGTCGTCGCGTTTAAACAAAGCTATGCTCGGGAGATTTTGGGACACATAACCGGCGGAGTATCAGAGTACGTCCCAATAAAAATATAAAATAATCTCAGGGGATTCCGGGCAAGTATGGACAGCCGCCAATATTACCATCAACCCGAGAAGATATGCGATCGCGGGTTTCAATAACTCTAAAAGCAGAAAGTCTGTCGCTTAGATACATATTCAAGAATGATGAAGTATTATTCAGTGGCGGAGTGCAGGAATACTTGCAGAAGGATTGATCATAAAAAAGAGAAGTATATTTTTCGTCCCCAGACGGCTCGTTATAGATTTTCTGGAGTAACGATATTTTGACTTGGAAGAGGAAACGTAAATTACGGTACGAAGTTGACAGTTGAATGTTTTTTTAAAATTGTCGCAAAATTTCTGTTCCTTTCTTCTAAACAATTTTATCTATAGCACTCGTCTGTTAATAATAATGCTGCGTAAGGTGCGTCAGAGAACAAGGTAGCCGTGGACTTCCTTTATGCTTGCAATTTTTATCAACTTCATAAAATAAAAATAAATGATTTTTGAGGAAATGGCTCTAGCACTCGTCACAAATTTTGTGTTCTCTTCTTGTAAGTAATATCCACCGAACTTACTAACTAGAAGGCAACTTGCGATTATAATGCTCAAAACCGTGACCATCTGTCTGGGTAAACATTTATGTGGTTGTTAACAAGTTTTCAATTAGTGAAGCTTCAAGTGCAAAACTTCTTTGAACACCACCCAAATCACTGACCGAGTGAACTAGTTCGATTTCATGCACTACAGAGCTAACTTGTTCCTCATACTTTGGCATTGATGACTACAATTCTACAACTGGTTGTAATTCTGAAACATTCCACTCAGTAATTGCTGTTTGCACTACAAAGTCTTAAATTTCTTTTCCTGCGACCACCTAAGAAAGAGGCCAAAAGTTGTTGAAGAGGCACAGAAACCTTTGCTATAATAAAATAATTTGTTAACTAATAAAAAATATGAGTGGTACTGGACCGTTCGAACAACTACTCCTCGGGCAAATATCCCGCCAGGCATTGAATTATAGAACTAAATCCAGATTTTATGCACTACGAGATCCAAAAAAAAAAAACCTTTTAACATACATAACCTACTGCTGGGAGCAGGAAGTACGTAGAGATCTAAGGATGTTCCAAGCCCAACGATATGTTTGGGGTAGCATTCAGTATGGATCTCGTAGTACATAAAATCTGGATTTAGTTCTATAATTCAATGCCTGGCGGGGTATTTGCCCGAGGAGTAGTTGTTCGAACGGTCCAGTACCACTCATAACCGCCCCATAATTCGGCAAATAATTAGCTCTTGCTAATACTTACACCAAGCGTGTAAGTATATATAAAGCAAGCAATATTGCGTAGTTCGAGTGTGTAGGGCAAAGCACCGTACTGATGAGTCCCAAAAGGACAAAACCAGTGGTCTACGGTTTTCCATGCACATTCGAAACATGCAATATTGAAAAACTTTTAACATAATAAAAAATATCTTTCGTAGCCAGTGGGATTATTCGAATATACATATTTAGTAGGCCGTTTTGACAAATATAAAATGCTTAAGTGGCAGTTGAAAATGCTCAGTTTGCAATAGGTTATTCTAATTTGAGCTTTGAACCTACCTAAAGGCATTGTTAATAATAAGATCTGATGTGACCTTACCTGACCCAATAGTATCGTCTAAATTTTTTGTAACATGTTTTACTGATCATTCATTGAAAATTATCTCTTCTGGAGCATGGAGCATATAGTTTCACAGTTTTTTCTGCTGATAAACCAGTTGTTCAGTTCTCCGCTTTTACGATTAAAGCCATGGGAAT
Organism: Xestobium rufovillosum; assembly: GCA_963966045.1. Lineage (NCBI taxonomy): Eukaryota > Metazoa > Arthropoda > Insecta > Coleoptera > Ptinidae > Xestobium > Xestobium rufovillosum. The sequence continues at coordinate 17,519,858 of OZ014499.1, read as the reverse complement.
CTACCAGTTGCCCCTTGCCCATAGAAAATCTTTATGCTTCGGATTCAATGGTTTTGAAAAATGATCGATACCAGGAACAGACGAGAACTACAAAAATCCAACCACTGAGAAAAGTTCGATTATTTTCTCGTTCTTGTTATCTATATTCATGCATGGGACTGTGGAAAACTATACTTCATGGAATTTTCGAATTCTGCACAATATTTTCAACTAATTTTGAATAACATAGCGTATATGTCTAAAATTATCAATTGTGAGTTTTTTGGTCAAATTTGATATATGCCCCGTACCAACTTTAAGAATCGTTATGTCGTAAATTAAGGAAATTTAACGGGCACTTTTGTAAAATAGTATTAGGACAATGAGAGAGTTTCGGTTACAAATCAAATATTTTAATATTTTTTTCCCAGGACCCCCTATGAAAAGATGAAAACGGCACATTGCATACAGTATAGTAGGCCGGAAACTTGACAATTGCGATGCCCGTGCGCTAAACTCAAAGCTGTGCTGCAATATTTGAAAATCGCACAGTTCATTCAAATTTTTCAGTCAGCTTTGAGATTTTGACGTTTACTCTTAATTATTAGAATATTATGCTCACAGTAAGTTAGTAGGCTGCTTGGAAATTTTGACACGTGTTAACATAGACAACAAATCATTAAAATAGTATATTACGTAACGAGCATGGAAAGTGACACATTTCATACGAGCAGAAACCACGCGAGTTTATAGGAAATACATTTTCCATCGAGTTATGTACACTATTTTTCCCACGGCCCCTTCAGAAGACAAATTTATTCATAAAACAGTAGGTAACTTTATTTTTAAGCTTTAATGATTTGTTGTCTATGTTAATAGATGTCAAAATTTCCAAGTAGCCTACTAACTTACCATGAGCATAACATTCTAATAATTCCGACCGGCTCATGAATGACACGTTGAGTTGTTCTCTTGCCCGCCAATTCATAAATCATCAGTAGTTCGTACCTAAAATATTTAGGTCTTCCACGGAGTAGCCATTAAAATGTTCAACTGCCGTACCTTTTAAGAGATTTTTCTGATAAAAAATTATTAGATTTAAAAGAGGTGCGACAGAATATTTATTCAGTAAACGTCAAAATCTCAAAGCTGACTACAAAATTTAAATGAACTGTGCGATTTTCAAAAATTACAGCACAGTTTTCAATTTAGCGCACGGGCAACGCAATTGTAAAGTTTCCGGCCTACTATGCTGTATGCAACGTGCCGCTTTCCTAGGTGGTCGTGGGAAAATAAAATTACTGTTTTATGAATAAATTCGTCTTCTTAAGTGGCCGTGGGAAAAATAGTGTTCATAACTCGATGGAAGTGGAAAGTGGATAAAATTTCACGCTCGTATGAAATTTGTCACTTTCCATGCTCGTTACGTAATATACTATTATACTGGTGTTAGCAATTAATTTATCAATTGTTTTAAAGTATTTTAAATACGTGGTACTGGTTTGTTCCAACAATTGCTACTCGAGCAAATACTCCAACAAGACGAAAACAAAACCGTTGGGGTGCAGTTTCCGTAATAATTCTGAATGCAACATTTAGGATTTGAAAGGTTCCTATCATGATCATATGATCAACTGTATTCATACGCCTCATTTTTTGTTTATTTCTTTTTTACTTCACCCTCGGCATGTTGAAGTACATTTACGTACTTATACAATATTTCTATCTTAGAACATATAAATTTAAGACGATAATGTTCTAAGATTTGGTTCCAGGTAAGATTATGGTGAGTAGCAGAATATTATGAAATTAATAAAACTTGTTCGGCGCGGCAAATTTGACGAGTCGCCCTGGAACACGTAAACTTTTCCATGCAAAGGCAATGTCTGTGTAATATCGATGATTGAAACACATCAGGTACGCTGCGGATGATGAGATGCACAGGATTCGTCCTTTTATGAATTCTGTTTCATATTTTATGGACATGTCCTTAGAGATATCGTCCGTGTACATTGCCGGCGATATTACGTTTTACTAGCGATTTTACCCTGGCTTGTGTAAACTTTATTTAACCGGGCGGGTATTTTATGATAATATCTTAAATCATCATTTTGACAGTCGCGTCCAAATGAAGACGCATTCGATCATTAAGTTTTCAACATGAGTTATCTGATTTATGCGTTGAGGATTAATTTTCGTAATTTTTCAGATAAAACAACACGCAAGAGAGGCATGCATGTAAAATGTTCACCGTCATTTGCATGCAATCCCCGTAGCCACATGCTTGCTAGTTGTATCTGATAAAACGGAAGAGCTCAATTACGAAATTGAATTAAACGCTTTTAGGTTTGATACTCTACGTTTTGTATAATTTTTCTGATCCTAACTTTTTTGATAAATGTTGCATTTGCTCTACAAGTCATTGTTTTTATTCTCGAAAATAACAAAATATTTGGGGTTGAATCTTCCATTACTGAAAAAGGTATCACTTCCAACGTAGATGGCAATGGGCTTAGTATCTCAAGTTTTTAATTCCATGCTTGTAACTTGTATTTCGATTTTTATGTCCTCTCATAAATTACTTTTTAGCTTGTTTAGTCGCTCAAGTTTGACGTGATTATGAATAAGATTCCAATAATGATTTTCTTCATGTTTTCACAGAATGTCAGAAAACTTAATTTTATTCAGAAAGAAAGTGCCGCTACCACGTTTCTCCAAATAGTAGAAACTAATTTTTTTATTTTATCCCAACGGACTTGTACCTTCACGCAGTTCTAGTAGCTAATACTGAAACGGGTGGGATGGCTTGTGTGCTTCAGTGATATAAAGAGCCGAAGCATAGGTTTAACCGCATATCAGGGTTTTTTATTGAGAAGACAGGCTAAATCAAGTCCCTGAAAGAGGGCACCAGCTCTTTCAGTGGTCAGAGTGACAGAGACTGTAGAAGACAGTATGGCACTGTGATACACATTCTGCGATGTGGAAGGCAACGAAACCACCACATTATTTTTTCCCTAGAACAGTGTACTAAAATTTCATTATGGCACCTTCTGGAGTAAAATATTCCGGGGGTAAAATAGTCCTGCATTCGGATCTCCGGGCGGGGACTGCTTCGGAGGGAGTCATCAACAATAATAAGTGTAACATTTCACGGGTCGGAGCGTGGAATGTTAGAAGCATGAAACAGATAGGAAAGTTAGAAAATTTGAAAACAGAGATGGATAGGTTAGCATTAGACATAGCAGGTATCAGTGAGTTGCGATGGCCAGAAGCTGGAGACTTTTGGAGCGGAGATTTTAGAGTAATACACAGGGTCGATAGGTGGAAATTCTGGTGTAGGAATTGTTATGAAGAAGAAAATAGGGCAGAACGTAGAAAATTTCTTGCAGAAAAGTGACAGGGTAGTTATGGTTAGGTTAAATTCGAAACCTGTAAAGACGGTAATAATACAGGTATATATGCCCACATCTAATTATAGTGATGAGGCTGTAGAGGCAGTTTATAGCGATATCGAATATGTGCTAGAGTCTGTGAAGGGGCATGAAAATTAATAATTGTAGGAGACTTTAATGCAGTTGAAGGTACAGGGAGTGAAGATAGAATAATCGGTCCCTATGGATTAGGTAATAGGAAAGACAGGGGAGATAGACTGATAGATTTTTGCGATAAACATAACCTAACCGTCACGAGCACTATATTTCAACATCACGTTAGGAGGCGTTATACATGAAAAATGCCAGGGGACCTAAGGAGATATCAAATAGATTGCATTCTCGTTACGCAAAGATTTAGAAATCAAGTTAGGGACTGCAGAAGCTATCCAGGAGCAGATATAGATAGTGATCACAACATGATGGTTACGAAGGCTAATCTCTGTCAGAATTTCTTCTAGCTGCCCGGGTTCCAAATACACTTTCACAATTGGTCTGCTGCTTTGTTTTGCTTTTTCCACAAACAAACGTTTAGATTGTGAGTACCCCCTTTCTAAGTCTTTACTAATAACTGCGAATTACTTAGGTTCTTAAAGTGAAAACTGAGATGCAAATTGGAACAACTATTTAATGACCTCTTTACAATTTGCATTTTGCACCTACTGTAATGTATAATTATCAGCGTCAACTGGTAAAGAATATTACGTATCTTTTCTCTTGTCAGAAAAGTGTGTGCAACCCACATTTCATCGCGGAAATACGTAGGTGATGTACTCACTGAGGATTTCTGATTTAAAAAGAAGGAGATAAATGGCAAAGCGTTTTTCGCTACATGTATTTATAATGTTTCAATCAGTATGATGGGAAACGCGCGAGTGGGGTTTCAAGTTGAGATTTTTTCTTCAAACGATTTGTGTGAATGTCACGGTCTAGACGTATTTCACCAGATAAGCTTCGAACTCTCGTGAAGGCGCATTAAGTTCTAAATTTCGAAGCAAATCCACAGGATTGGAATAAAATTAGGGATCGAAATTAGTGATTTATCTAAGCGTTCGTTTTGAAAAGTAATATTTTCGAATTAATGAATCAAGATAATTTATTGAAGCAAATATTAAAGTACTATCGCTTGTCAACATACTTCGTTGGCTCCCAAGTACGCAAATTTTTGCAAACACGTTGCAAGTTTATAGATCCTCGTTCTTATAGAACTACGTCGGCTGAATACGACATCATCATCCATCTTCTGCCTTCACAGCACCATCATCTTCAAAAGGTGTACCTCTCCTAATACTGCTAGAACTAAATCCTATCTAATAAAAGTGATGTTAGTCGTGGAGAATGCGCAATAGACACGTATCGTTTCGATCTAGCGAAGTCAGATTTTTCGTTTCCGTCTCTTTTTAATACGCACGGGAGCCAATCGCCAAAAGTGCGTACGTCTGAACTATCACAGGTAGGTATCATGTTTGTTGTCGTTGTAAAAGTATACGCCGTCAGAAACAATTCAAAGTTATTGGACGCATGTACTCCGTAAGCCCCAGCCAAATTGAACTATTTCATTTTCGATTATTATTACTTCATATTAAAGGAGCAAACAGATTTGAAGATCTGAAAACAGTAAACGTAGAAATACAGGAATCTTGTGTAGCAGCGTGTTTAAAATTAGGTCTTATTTAAGATCATCACGAGGAAAAGAGCCATGAATGAAGCTGAAATTTGGATGATGCCCAGACAGCTGAGATATTTATTCATTCGTATTTTAATGCATTGCCGACCAATTTATCAGGAAGAATTGTGGGAAGAATTTAAAGAAACAATGCCATAAGATTATGAAAGACGTTACAGCAATATACTGAAGGACAAAAAAGCCTATATTCAAATTAGTTCCATGCTTTCTGCGGAAGGTTACAATCTTCCAATGTTTCCTACCATGCCCCGACATTGAATATGCAAATGAAGAACAAGCAATATAAATAGGATCGCGACAATATAAACACCTAAATGAAAAGCAGAAAGAAATTGTAGATATTCTTTTGGGTAAATGTGATGCTAACATAAATGAACCAATTTCTAAATCTTCATGTTTTTATATAGACGGTCCAGGAGGCTCCTGTAAGACTTATGTTTATACAACCCTTTACAGCTTACTGAAGAGTAAGAATAAAATTGTTTGTACCACGGCCTTCACGGGCATAGGAGCAACACTACTTCCTCATGGCAGAACAGTTCATAAAACGTTTGGGTTACCTGTTCCTCTGTTTTCAGATTAATTTTCCAACTTTAAGAAAAATTCAAAAGAAGCAGATTATTTAAGGAGTGTAGATGTTTTTATTTAGGATGAAGCTCCTGTGACGCTAAGGTATGTTTTAGACATTACAGACAGAACCTTACGGACTTTATGAATTGTGATGTTCCGTTTGGTGGAAAAATTATGGTGTTGCGAGGAGATTTTTGACAATTTATTGTTACCAGTTAAAATAAATACTACCCGCTGTGAAACAGTGAATTTAAGTATCAAATTTAGTTCTCTTTGGAGTTATTTCCGTAAATTTTCTTAAACACAAAATATGCGGGCTCTACCACAGGAACAAGAATTCACCAATTTTTTATTGGATGTTGGAGATGGAGTTTTGAACGATATGAATAGCAATTTAGAATTGCCACAGAGATGCATTTATAATTCGGATATCGTTGAACGTATATATGGAGGAATCAATTAGAGAAAAGCGATTCATAGATATGACCTAATCAGCTATTCTGATGTTGAAGACATTAACAAAAGAGTGGTAGAACTGTTAGATATAAAAACAGAAAAAATATATATAAAACTTGGATGTGTTGAAAATTGTGATAATGGAGATTTAAACGATGCTATTCTTCCTGAATTTTTAAATACTTTAAACCCGCCAAATTTTCCTCCGCATGAATTGAAGTTGAGAGTATATTGTATTGTGATGTTGGTTAGAAATCTCAGCATTAATGAAGGCTTATGTAATGGTACGAGATTGTTAATTTTACAATTGGGAGACAATATCCTGCAATGCAAAATTTTAACAGGCGATAAACATGGAGATATAGTTTTCGTTAACCGTATAGCGTTGTACTGTGAAAATGTTTATCCTTTTACTTTTAAAAGACGACAATAATTTCCCATTAAACTAGCGTTTGCAATGACTATTAACAAATCACAAAGCCAAACATTTGATCAAATAGGAATTGATCTCCGAAAAGAAATATTTACTCACGGACAATTATTATGCGTGGCTTTTTTCAAGAGTTCGTTCTTGGGAAGGTTTGATAATTTATTTAAGAAATCAAAGAAGTAGCCGTATAGTTCAAAACTACGTTTTCAGGGAATTATATCAGATGTAAATTATTCTGTAATCTGGCAAAATAATGCGTTTCTTTAAAGTCATGATTCGACTAGGGCAGATGACCTTATTTTCATATTTTTCATATTTTTCTTGATCAAACTGTTAGTCATATCACGGAACTTGTTAGGTTAGGTGCTGTTCTTGGACCACAATTGGTGGAATTTGAAATCTGTTTACTATGTTTTTAGAGGAGAGTAAAAAAACGATTGAAAAGTTTATTTGAGCAATGAAATTTCAGCTTCGAATTCAACTGACATTAACATTTCTAAGTTTTTACCCGTGGTAATGCAATTTCTGGAAATTGCATTAAAGTGACTTTATATGTTATTAACTACTGGTAAAAAGCAAGTGTTAAAGACAAAGTTATATACATAGACCACCAAAAAGTAAATATTGATTGTGTTAACAATATTATCTTTATGTTTGTCACTGACCAACTAATTGGTTTGTGTCAAATATTTATTTATGTCTTGAACTGCAATCATTAACGAGAATTTACTAAGCAAAGTATGCTATCGCATTCAAGGCTACGACGTCTGCCAAATTGCTGGGATTCGGAATTGGTTAAGGGAGAATCGTATCCTGGAAAGCGTTCTCAGACGACACCTCTAAAATATAGTCGCATAATCCTGCCTAGATATAGCCACATATTTATAAGGTCGCGCTACTTTATCATTCCTGAAGTTTAGATTGGATTTTATAATATATACGCTTTGTTTGCAAGTTAAGCCCATCTTTGCTTCATACTTAGGAGCAAGATTTTCAGGAACGCGACAGCACTGCTTAATCGTTTTTGTATAGTATTTCAAGACGACGTCTTACTAAAATATCAAGTTAATAACAGTTTTTCAGGGTACTATATCACCGCTATGAGCTATAAATCGCACAATTTTCTAAAGATAAAAATATGCATCTCTATACGACGACGAAAAATCAAGACATACGATATTTGGCAAAATTTTATAATGTATTTTTTTTCAACGTGGTCTCCCTTTAAGTCAATACACTTAATCGTTTTTGTATAGTATGTATAGTTTTTGTATAGTATTTCAAGACGACGTCTTACTAAAATATCAAGTTAATAACAGTTTTTCAGGGTACTATATCACCGCTATGAGCTATAAATCGCACAATTTTCTAAAGATAAAAATATGCATCTCTATACGACGACGAAAAATCAAGACATACGATATTTGGCAAAATTTTATAATGTATTTTTTTTCAACGTGGTCTCCCTTTAAGTCAATACACTTGGTCCAAGTTTTCTGAAGTGCTCCCAGGTCATCAAAATAATCCTCCACAGCTTGGATGACTTCTAAATGTTTCGAAAAATGCTTGCTCTAAGCCACTTCTTTAAGTTGGGAAGCAGGAACAAGTAGCTTGGGGCCAAATCTCTCAAATACGGCGCGAGGAATAATTTTCCAATCCAACCCATAGATTGTGGCCTTTGCGACGATGGAAGTGTGCATAGCGGCATTTTTTGTCCTGATGTAAGAACTCCCTTTCGTGTCAAGCGATACAGTCTTTTTCGCAATGTGACGTCGATTCGCAACAGCAACATTGAAATCGCGATCGTTCAATGTTTCCAGTGGCGTAGATGGCAGGTAGGTACCCAAGAATATTTTAATTGAAAAAGATATTAACCCATTGGAATTTGTGAAAATATGAAAGAGCATCTAATTTTATTTGAAGACCCTCTTGTTACAAATCGGTAAGATGAAGCGTTTTAAAGATAAAGGGAAATATTTGTAATCAGTTAGAAGTGTATTTATTTAATATTAGGTAACAAAATTTAATATAAAACGTAAAGAAACAATGATACAACTAATAATAACGATCATCATCATAAGGTTCTCAGTCCGAAGACTGGTTGGACGCGTACCTCCATTCTTTTCTATCCTGAGCTAACCTACGCATTTCCCTAAAAGTAGAACATCCTACATCCCTAACTATTTGAGAGCAGTAGTCTAATCTAGGCCTACCCCTACCTCTTTTTATTCCTATCTCTGACTCTAGTATGTCACGAACTATTCCTTCGTGTCTTAGAAGGTGTCCTACCATCCTATCTCTCCTACTCAAAGATAAATCCAATAACAGTTTAAAGTATTTGCTCAAAGTGAGAACCGTTTTGAGAAAAAATCATTTAATAAGTACTAGATAGTCAAATTTAATGTAAGTCATAAAACACATGAAACAACTAATAATAACGAGAACCAAAAATAAATTCAATAATAGATTAAAGTATTTGCTTAAATGTGAACCATTTTGTTCTATCCACAATTAACATCGACGCTCAGTAGAACGTCCCATGCGCACTAAATTGTGAACCCTTATTTCATTACACGCATTTCTTATGCAATTAATAAGCTGCTCCCTAGTTTCAATAGGAGTCGCATAAACTCTTCCTTAAGAATCCCCACACAAAAAATCTAGGGGGTTTAAGTCTGGGGGTCGTGGAGGCCACGCAACTGTCCCTCCACGACCAATTCAACTCTCTGAGAAGTCCAGCCAGTTCCTCACTTTCCTCCCGAAAAGAGTTGGGCAACCATCAAATTGAAACAAAGCCAATCTTCTTAAAATCAGAGGAATTTCTTCCCATATATTCGCATGCTTGGCTTGTAAAAACTGCAGAAAATTTTCGATGGTAAAAAATAGGGCCTAAACAAATGAATATTATAAATTCCCTCCCAAACGTTTATACTGAACTTGGAAATTCCTTGGCAGAACGACATGCGGATTTTCATGTGCCCGCACATGTTAATTATGGAAATTTATAAATCTCCGACGGGTGAAGCGGAATTCATCAGTCCATAATATGTTGAAGAGAGAATTCCTATTATTCTGAATTGAATTGAGTACTCACCGACAAAAATGCAGTTTCCGTTCTTCGTCATGTGGATGTAAATGGATGGAAAACATGCATGTGATCCCTTTTCAAAATTTGAGAAACTTTGGTTTGGGAAACGTCAAATGCAACGAAGATTTTGCTAGTACTTGTTGTTGAATTTCTAAGTTTCCATTTGCAAACCTACAAATAAAATTGATATCCGCTTTTTCTTGGGTGTGAAAATAAAAGGCATTTTAATTAAAAAGGAAAAAACATGAAAAATGAACTTAGAAATAAATTATTAAAGAATCTACAAGTTATAATATCTCAGTAGGGCTTTTCATTATAAAAAAATGCTGAGGCGCATGCGCGATCGCACCATGAGAATTTTGGACAAATGTCAAAGTCGTGTATTGTTTGAAAGTGTTTAATTTAAATTATTTGGCCTATACAGTAAAATTGTATTGCAAACGTGCAAAATTTTTATCCATTTCCCAAACCTCTGCCTAACACTGGGGAAAATCGAAGTTAATAACTGGGTCGGTGACCATGTGAGGACTTGTTCCACCTATATAAATTGTGTCGCCTGGATGAAAATGTGTAAGAGGCAAAATTCGAAATGAAAAAGTGTATTGAACGTTTCCAGGTTTTACGTCATTATTTGTTATGTTTTTAAAATAAGAATTAATTATTTGTAGTTGCATACATACATTGCAGAAAAATACGCACCTGTATGTTAGATCCTTTTTCTCCGTTTTCTTTTAAACAATTGATTGATTTTCACCGCTACATATTAAAAACCTGCATAATTGAAGTATGTATTTCAAGCAAGATCCAGGCACGCCTTCGGGATTCAGACTCACAGTTTTACGAGGGATATCACTGGGAACTAACATTTGTAATTTTCCGTCTTTCAAACACCCTCCTTGTTTGATATTCTACTATTTACTTACGAATATTCTACACGAAGTTTATAAGGCCTGACAGTGACATCTGTTCGAAAAACTAAAAACAGCTGATTGTCAGTGTACTTCTGCACATGCGCACTAACGAAATGAAAAGGTCTATTACGCTGCTGTCGTGTCAAGGCTTGACGTTCACGTTTAATTTTGTTTTCCATTTGTTTCGCTGAATTAAAAATTGTCCACTTTTCCCGTTCTACCTCGCGTTCTATTAAATGTTGTCAGAGTAAATTGGGCGCAAGTATTTTATCCCAGACACTTTGAATTGTTACTGGTCTCATTTGTTATTATCATTATTGCTAGTTGTTTCATGTTTTCCACGAAATTTTTCACGATTTAGATTAAATTTGACATACCTAGTATTAAGGGAATTCCTGACTGATTACAAATGTTTCACTTTATTTTGATAACGCTGCATCTTATCGACTTATAACAAGAGGGTCCTTTTCAAACAAAATTATATGATCTTTCATATTTTTGAATAAAAATTGACAAGTTCCAATTGGATAATATCTTTTTCAATAAAAATACTCATGGGTACCATTCCATCTATGCCACTGGAAACATTGAAAGATTTCAACACAAGTACTAAGTAAGTCTTTTGCCCCATTATCAGGATTTTAATTCAAACAGTTACTTTTATATTAAGGAAAATGTGTATTTCAACACCCTGTATCTCACAAATGAGTAATTCTATAAGACCTATGTTTAAAGGAACCTTTTTTCTTGAGAGAAGATCTTTTATCAACTGCTAAGGTCCTGCTAGAAAAAGCTAACTCACCCGATTTATTTTGTCTAATAATCACTGAAACTCGGAAACGATGAACGTGTATTAAGGTGACTTATTCTAATATTGGAAATATCAAGTTACCTAGCACGTGAGCTGTGGGATACCGTTCCATATAATAAATAGAACAAACGACTTACCTTAAGGATGTTCGTTCTATATTATATGAGCGTAGTCTTTTCCAAATATTGAACACTCTGTAGTATACTTTCTTGTAGAAACAAGAGACGCACAAATTTTAAAGAATGAATCACATCTTTTTCTGGTTACCCAACGGCCCGGGTATCGGTACCTGCTCAACATGATTAATCAGAACACGACTTGTGCATTGACAATCGCTTTGCGGGGTAAGGGGTTGGGAGGGAGAGAAATATTTGGAAAAGACTACGCTCATATAATATAGAACGAACATCCTTAAGGTAAGTCGTTTGTTCTATTTATTATATTTCGCTTCGTCTTTTCCAAATATTGAACACTCTGTAGATGTTCAAATGAATCAAGCAAAGCGATTTATATTCTATAATTTATAAACAAGGAATACATAATTATAATATACATAAAATAATGATATTAATAAATCATTATGGAATATCATTATATCAACACATCAATAATATGCGAAATACACTGTTTCACAAAAAAAATACTGCAGGCAGTGTCTTATCTAAATAATAGTGCAAGGAAGGGAAGTACCAATTAGTCTTAAATTAAGGTTTTGTTAACAGAATTCTTGTAAGAGCTTGATTTGCATTGTTCGTTAACGGTCGGTTGTAAAATTTCGCGAAAACTGCCGATTTTTTCGTCCACCCCGCTGAGTTCCGGATGTTTTCGATAGAGAGACCGCCTCTAGCAGCAGCAGAGGTAGAAGCATGCCTGGTACTATGAGGTTTGAAAATGACTGTGTCAATACCGCTATCTTTCAATACTGATTTTACCCATCTGCTGAGTGTTTGGGTGGTTGCCGTCTTATGAGGAGGTTTTATTGTTAACAATAGGTACGGAGAGGAAGAAGATCTTAACAGTTTCGTCGTTTCGGTATGTTTCCAGTGTGTTTACTACACAAAGTTTTTGATTTTCTGGAAACCTATGTAATTGTAAGAGGGGTTGTTGTCGATTTGGTGCAGATGTTTTTATGATCTCTGTGATAAATATATTAAACCCGGATGCCGTTTTCGCAATGTCCGACGTTTTAATTTTAGAGAATGTCTGCATTCTGTGGCAAGTTACGAGGGCTAATAATGTTATCAGTTTCTTAGTTAGTTGTTCCAAAGTAAGAGACTCTGTGGGGGAAAGTGTCTCTAAGTAATTCAAGACAATTTGGGGGTCCCAGGTTTCTTGGTATTTTGGGAAGTTAGGATTCAATCTGAAGACACCCTTTAAATATCTCTTAATTAGACTGTCGTGGTGTTCGTGTTTTTCGAGAATAAGGCGAAGCGCCGAGTTGTAGGAGTTCATTGTGTTGAAAGTGACTGACTCTTGGAAACAACTGTTTAAAAAGGTTAAAATCTGAGTTATCGTTGGTTTAAATAAGTTGCTTTGAGTGTCTTTGCAATAATTGTACCACTTCCAAATTGTTCCGGCATACTGTTTCATTGTCGACTCGCTTATGGATGCCAAGATAACTCGGGTTGCTTCTTTTGGGACCCCTTTTCTTATGAAAGCTTCCCGGATAATCTCCCTGCTATTAGAGAAAGATTCCTCCATATGGGATGTTTGTGTCTGAAAGGAGATAATAAGAGTTTTTTATGCGGCTGAATGAAGATAGGATCTTGAGTTAATAATTTAAAGAATTGTGGATACCACGGTTGGCATGACCAGTTTGGTACCACAAGTATACCTTCTGCTTTATCAAGTATAATTTTATTAATTACTTTGGTTATTATAGCGAAAGGTGGAAATGCGTAAAAGACACCAACCTTGCCCCAATCTAGGGTAAATGCGTCAGTGTTTATGGAATAGGGATCTTTAAACCAGGAGATATAAGTCGCGCATTTTGCGTTTGAGAATGAGGCGAACAAATCAATATCAGGCTTTCCTAAAGTTCTAGCTATGAGATCATACTTGTGTTGGTTTAGGCTATACTCTGTATCTATTTTGGTTTCCCTGGATGCTGTGTCTGCTACAAAATTGTCTATGGAGCTTATATATGAAGCAAAAATGTGCATATCTTTGGATTCGCAGTACTCCCAAATATTTTTGGTAATACTATTAAGGTTATCAAATTTTGTACCCCCCATTTTGTTGATATATGCGATTGCAGTTGTATTATCAATCCGAAGCAGTATGTCACAATGTTCATAATTTTTTGAGAAGGATTTTAGCCCATAAAAAGCAGCCAACAATTCCAAATAATTAATGTGTTTCATAGATTGGTCTTTGTTCCAAAACCCCCAAGCCCTTTCAGAATTACAAGCTGCCCCCCATCCAGTCTTTGACGAGTCGCTAAAAATTTCCAACATGTATTTTGGTTTTTGGATGGAATTTTTACTATTGCTTACGTGTGATATCCACCAGTTTATATCTTCATATATAGGCCCGCTTAATTTAACATTACCGTTATAATCGTTATTATTATGCGTGAGGGCTGTGTGTTTGGACTTTTCCAGCTGCTTTACATGGCCCCAACCATATTTTACGGCAGGACATGCTGCCACCAATGTACCTGTGATCTTAGCTAATTCTCTAATCTTACAAACCGACTTCTGTTTGAACAGTTGAAGGTTCTTAACAATTTTTTCTTTTTTGTCGGATGTAAGAGTGACGGATAAGCTGCGAGTGCTGTATGTAAATCCCAAAAAAGTGCAAGACTGAGCGGGTTGTAACTGACATTTTTCATAGTTAATTAGAAATCCCAGATTGGCTAGCAAAACTAAAGTCCTATTTAAGTTCTCCTTGCACTCTATTTCGGTTTGAGCGATAATGAGTATATCATCTAAATAACTAATACATGTTATGAAGTGACGCCGAAGTAAACTTAATATGGGTTTGAACAGTTTCGTGAAAATAAACGGTGCCGTGCACAACCCAAAGGGCAGACACTGGAATTCGAATATTACGTTTTGAAATTTAAAGCGTAAATATTTTCTAAAGTTACTGTGTATAGATACCATGTAATATGCATCTTTGAGGTCTATGCTCGCCAAGAAACAGTCTTTTGTTATCATATTGAAAACAGTTTTGTGATTTTCAAGCTTAAAGTGAGGGGGAGTCAAATATTTATTCAAGTTTTTGAGGTTCAAAATAAAGCGATATTGGCCATTCGGTTTCTGGCGCAAGAAATATGAAGACAGAAATTGTCCCTTCACTTCCTTGCAAGGCATTATTACATTTTTGTTAATAAGTTCGTGAATGCATGCTTTTATCAGTTTTGGATCATTATGCAACGATTTTGCATGATCGGATTTGCTATGCGGTTTCATATTGAATTGAATTTTATAACCTTTCACCCATTGTAACACAAGAGGGTTTTTTGTAATAATTTCCCAATTTCTATAAAAATATGCAAGTCTGCAACACTGGGCTCGTACCTGTTCATTTATTTCCTCCTGGAGTAATTCCTCTTCCTGTTGTATCCTTTCCTCGTCGAAGAATGACCTTGCGGTCCCTCTGCGCGCTCCCCTCCCCGCTCCTTTCTCCAGTAATCTTGATTTTGATTGAACTTCGCGGTCATTTTCGGGAAGGGGCGTTTGAAGTTTAAAGACCCGGACTGGAATGAGGTCTTCTTTGTTCCCTGTTTAGAGTGAGTGGTCAAGACGACCTTGAGGTCCTTCCCCGCCTTGGATGCTAACTGCATGTTCTTAATTTTCTCGCTCAGATTTTGGCCACAAAGTAACGAGTCCGACTTTGACTCGGTAATTAACTTCCGTACGTCTGCATTGAGCATGGGCAGTACGTTGTATTTACGGTGTGATGATACCATATTGAAGGTGTCTGCCAGAATTCTGCCAGTGTCCATTACAGTCGGCAAGATTTTGTCGATTGGGGAGTTAGCCGGTTTTTGGAGTAAGTTATCCGCTACTTTAGATAATGCATTTAGTGCGGTACCAACTCTAGATTGCAATTTTTGTAAAAACTTGTCCTTGCGGCCGTCCCATTCTGACATTAAAGTGGACAGTTCAGGGTTCATAGCAGGTGATTGGAATATACAGTTCTCCGGCCTGAGGTATTTTTCGGCGAGTTCTTGACGTTTGGCGGAATCATCGCCGTGCGTGATGTAATGATTCCAACGGTCCGCTATAGTGCTATGAACTTTATGAGTGGTTCTCACTTCTTGGCTTGTGGGAGCTTCTCCCATAAGAGCCAGAACTTCAGGAGCGAGCATTTGTTCGGCAAGTTCCTGGCCGGCAGAGGAGGTAGAAGCCACAGGAGTTGGTATGACTCCCTGCTGATCCGGTTCTTCATCCGATGAGCTTATATGCCTCGTGCAAATACGACGATATCGTTTTTTATCCTCTGAATCATCTGAAACGGAATACGAGAATTATGTCAACATAATCCACAGGACAGTAGCGGAATAATATGCTGAACAATTTGCTGACGCATATACGGAGGTTGTGTAAAGCATAACCTGCTCACCAAATCCACACCAAGATTGTATTCATTTGCCTCATTTGTCAGTGTTTCACACCGACGAGGTCAAATAGAGGCCACGTCCACCGGCCATTGGTTTTAAACGGCGTAACACGCCAACCAATTTAAAAAGAAAACTCCATCAGCGATTTAAGCTGACGTAGAAATTTGCACAACGTACAATGAGTTTTTTAAGGAGATGGGGCGCACCTCGCAGGTGATGTAGAACCATAGCCTAAAAAATGGGAGATAAAATCGAATAAACAATTACCTGAGGATATTGATGAATCCGATGCACCGGAGGAGAGAACCTGCCTCAAGGATTGAAGCTTGCGTATTTTCTTATCGAGGGAAGATTTGTCCTGATGTCCAGAGCGATTACGCTTTTTCATTTTTGTCACTGCACAATTCACTAACACGTCCGTCTCTATGCACACAAGAAAGTGTTCTGATTAATCATGTTGAGCAGGTACCGATACCCGGGCCGTTGGGTAACCAGAAAAAGATGTGATTCATTCTTTAAAATTTGTGCGTCTCTTGTTTCTACAAGAAAGTATACTACAGAGTGTTCAATATTTGGAAAAGACGAAGCGAAATATAATAGCAACATATTATGGTTTATTCTTTGTCTATTTTCTCAACTTCAAGTGTGACTTATAGACTTATACCCTCTGTCAAACACACTGACTGTAGCTTATATTTGGAACTCTGAAGACCTCATGTGCATGCTGAAAATTCACACATTTTGCATAATTTTCACGACATTTCTATTGCTTATGAGCATCCGCACATTTTGAACGCAGTTTAGGAGCTTGAATGTGGTAATTTTCACCAAGTCCAGTCATGGCTACTGCCTGAAGTTTTTTCAGCGAGTTTTTATCACTGCATTGAATGAAGACACTCTTATGATTAAGTTGTCTCAAACCCGTTACAGAGAGGGACAAATCAGTGGGTTTAATTGTCTGCATTATTTCAGTTTTGTGGCTGAACTGTTTTGATTTTTATTCTTCGGTTTAACATCACATTGAACTTTATTCAGAACTGGTTAGCGTAGAGCAGAGCTTATTTATGGGACTAAATATTTCCTCTTCAATTCACAAAAGTGCCCTAAATCACATGTCCCATGTATCCTTTGTCAATTTAAAAAATACTCAAATAAGAAATATGCCGCGCAAAAAGGTCTGGGATATATTCATATCTAAATATGTAAAATTTCCATTTAGAAAATGGTTCTCATAATATATTCAAGAGCGGACAGTTAGTCAGTGTGCATGTACAAGTCCGGTAGAACACGAGAAAAGAACCCTACAAAGTCCCTCCCCTTTAGAATTGACCCCAGTTGAGAAGTAGAGCCTCTTGAACGTGACAAAATCTCCGCAGGGACTTTAAACAAGAATTTCTGAGTGAACATTTTCAGTTAACAGCGACGTATGCTCGTATCAGAGATATTTCCTGGAGATTATGCCATGTAAAGCGAGACCGCAAACTGTTTCAGTGCTATTATGCTGTCCTTGAGACTCACAGGTGCTCATTAAGGACCTATTTTATACTCAGTACCATAGATAAACGAGCTTGTTTCTGGTAATAATATACAAAATGTACTTATGTACAGAAGGTAGCGTTTAAAATGAAGAGAACCCGATGTTTTCTTGATTTTCAGGAGTGAAGTGAAGATTCAAGATTTGAATTTTTACTCATGAAAAACGTACTCAACTAGATCGTAAGTTGTAAACTCATAATCAATTTTGGCCATTGCACGATTCTTTGTGTTTAGCTTAGTGTTGGGGATATCGAAAGAAGTGATTTGAAAAATTTCCTCCAGATCCCATGTGCAGAGTTACTATACAAATTTGGCGATTTAATTTTTTAATAACATCCTTGCTCACAATTTGCTTTAAAAGTGAACAGCAAAACTGTACTCCTTGGGGTTGGTTCTGAGGCATAGGCTGCACGTGATAGGGATAAAGTTGATTTTCACGTAAAATAATCCGCACTTTGCTTATGGGATGCCTCGACTTGTCTTGCGATATATCTGGTATTGCTTGTTGGGTCTTCTTCAACGAAATCTGGAACATTTTCTGATACCTGCCACATTCTAGGCGGCCCAAGTCTTCCATTATGCCCATCACGATTTTCCAGTAAGTATTCGGTGTCTCGACGGATTACGGGGTGAAATTGAAAAGGAAAATGTGCGGCATATAATGACGTCGCTGCTTCATCACTTTGCTGACACTCTCCGTATACTAATAACATATCAGCCAATTCGTTGAAAACTGATAAAGCGTACTTTCATGAAGCGTCATCGGTATAAAATAAGACATTTACAAAAAACCTTAAACACTTCATGCATTATACGCTTTGCTGTGGCAACTAATTGTACAATTTTTTGTTGAACCGTCTTTGCAGATTATAATAAGATTTTGCACAGGGATGTATTTGATTTTCGATATTATTTCAAATGACCATATTCCCATCATATTCAAAATTTTGAAAAAGTACTACTAGTAAAATTGGCTTGGTTTGTTGAGAAGTCGTGTTAAAAGGAAAACTCAAATTTAAAAGATACCCTGATTGTATATAAAAGACAAACTAGAAGGATTGTCTTAATTTTCTCCCACAAAAATTCATTATTATTAACACACGTACCGAAAACAAGACAGTTTAGTGCTGTTGTTAGTGTACTTAAATATTATTCAGATTTGCCCTTTGCCCTTTGTTTTTCACGACATTTGTATTCTTTAAACTTTTTACATTAAAGAGAAGGTGAATTTGTCCACGAAAACTGCTATATTTCTGATCTCCGCTTTGGTAGAACTCTTTGTGAACCTATTATCTCTCTTCTCTTCTAAAATTCAGATAGTTGCGTGTTGAGAGCTACTTACTGGAAAAATTCTCCGAACGAAGTTAAAACCACTTGCTTCAGTCATGTGGAAGTCCCTGTTACATAACTCACAATCTGTGTCAGATTAATATTTCAGTAGTTTTCCTAAGCAGCAACCGAGCATGTTTGGTTGAAATTTTCGTGCCGTGTTCTAATTATTGTATTTTTCGTCGCGTTAACTCGTAAAGGAATGGATAGAACTTTTATTTTGACTGCTGTTCATCTCGCATAGTTGATAATGGAGTTACTTCAGTTTCTGGCTGTTTAGCATATTCAAAAAGCTTCAACTCAATTTATCGGAGTTTAAGTGAACTAGAATTCAGTTACATTTTGTTAACTCGGGAAGTTGCTGAAATCGTGAATTCTTTAATAGTGTGATACAGGAAAATCACATGAAGGGATATAATTGCGCAATTAGGTTTTTGCCATTTAACGCGTTTAAATATTATAAACGTAATATGACTTCATATGAATTACGCTAACTATTAATATGTGTGTATAATATTAGCCTGTTTACCTGCGCTTGTGTTCGCCTTAATCTACGAGTATGAGCTACCTGAAATAACTCATCACATCATCATCTTCCTACATCAGTCTTCGCTAAATCTATAAAGCGGCACCTGCCTGGCATAGTAAATAAGGCCAATTTTAAAATATTTCCAAGAGATATTGCAAAATTTCTGGTAGGTACAGAAGTAAAAGTAGTCTTGAGTTGACCTAAACAAGTTCTTAGTAGGTAGTAGTTTCGAATTTCTTTGGTTGTTCTTAGTCATATGGTATTTTACTTTCCTGACAACTTTTGGTTTTTTTATACATTTCCTTTAACCCCATATTTCTAATTCGGCATTTTTGGGAAACTGAACCTTATACAGACTTGTTTAACACAGCAGTTGACGTTTACAAAGTTATTTGTACCTATTCAGTGCCAAAAATATTTACAAATTTACAATCCAAGGCACATGAACTTAGTGTTTGTATTATTTGGAAGATTTTAATAAATGTGTTGCGAACTGTGCCAGCTACAACGCAGTGCACATGCACAGTAGTTGTATGCTTGGTGAACTACCTCGTTTGTCACTTAGTTCGTTTGACATGAAGATTTCCATGCTGATAGTGCGGACGAAACATCGGCATCGGACCAGTCAATAACAGGTTGGACCCAACAAATAGATTTCCTAATTACGCCTTGAACCACTCAAATTCCGACTAGTACCTTTTCAGCAGAAATTAGGTGTCGTGAAATTGCATATGGCATAGAAACAGTGTCGCACTATCAAATCTCTCGACTGATTTCTTTAAGAATCTTAATTCAACTGCCATATTCTAACGACACACATAAAAATCGTGAACTTTGTTTTCATGGCTCTTTAATAGCGTTATTGGCCTGAGAAATGGCTAATCTGCAGAATTGGGATTTTAAACTGGTAGTGCAGCGTTTTCTCTGTGTCACATAATTTCACAACACTTAATTTCTGTTGAAAAGCTACTAGTCGCCATTTTCGTAGTTCTACGTGTAATTAGGGAATCTATTTGTTGGGTCCAAAATATTGTTACAGGGTGTAACGAAGAGGCATATCAATACTGGGACTAACTCCAAAGAATGTGTGTATCAATAATCGAACATACAACATAGTATATCAGAGGGAAATTTTTGCCCATAAAAATATATGAATGTTTACCCTCAACTTAGTCAATGTTATAATAAACGGTAAGTTTTATGTAGTACTTAGTCAAATTGAAATCAAACGGGAACAAGAAATTCAATCACTACATCCAGTGTGATATAATATCAGATGTCCCTTTCACGAAAATCAGTTGTTTAAACGAAAATTCTGTAACCGGACTGCTTTTAGGCTAGTAGTGGAAGATAGTATATTATACATCAAGGTTGAGAAGTCTACTATTATTGCCCGAGCACCAATATTAGTATCATGAGGTGCGTAAGCACAGAGCACAGAGGGATACAAGGTGCGAGAGCAATAAGAGTACTTCTCAACCGTGGTGTAGGTATATACAACTTTTTCACTACTAGTACCTTAATTCTATCATTTAATAAGCAAAATTTCGATACTTGACATACCTAATTCAATAAAAATTACAACTCCAGTGACAGTTTTCGTTAAGTATAGAGTTTTGTATTAATAATAATGATTGATAATTCTATAGATATTATTGACCTAGAGACTTAGACCAATAATGAACCAATCATTAGCCTATTATAAGTAAGAGGTGGAGAAAAACAATTTCATGGCACAAATATCGGTAAATAATGATATGTTTTAAGGCTAGTAGTGAAAAAACATTTTAATGCTTTTATTAATTTTTCCCTTTCTTATTTACGTTGTATATTTCACAGACATCTACAAATGTTTTGAATTTTCGAAAGAAGAGAAGAGAAGACTTTCTTCGAACTGTAGTAAAAGTTGTCATATCATACTACTTCTAATAGTTATTTACGAAACGACTGCGAGAAGACATTTTTCGCGCATGAGCGCAATGTTTGAAGCACGAGCGACGAAGGAGCGAGTGCTCCATTTGCGCGAATGCGCCGAAGACGTCTTCGCGCATCGAGGTTCGTACAATATTTTTTGAAACGAACATTATAATTTTTTAATTATTATCTATAATACGTTTCCAATTTAAAATTTCAAAAAATCAAGTGGTTACATTGACAGATTTCCATTTGACAATAATTGTAGAAAATGACATTTGGTTTAATTTATTGAATTGAGTTGTCAAAGTGTCAATCGAATTAATAGCGATTTAGATTTATTCTTTCACTATTTTCAACATCCAAATTGGTGAAATGGCGTTTTGTTAACCAAACTTTATTACTATCAAGTCAAATTATTTCTAGAAAGCCTGAAAAGGCCAGTGCTTTTTGTTAGTGCGCGACACAGAACACCCAAATAAGAACGCGCAGCTTAATGTTAAAAGTAGGAACCGCGTTTAGCGCCATCTCTAGCTGTTTACAAGAACCAATTGTGTATAAGCGCGCGTAGATAGAATAAATTGAAATTTAAACTTTATTTTTATTAATATTAAAAATCCAACTGAATTAAAGAAAACAAAGACTATGCATGCTTATATGTAGGCATCAGTTTTATTTAATCGGCATTTTACATTGTAAGTAGAAACATAAATAACGTTAAAGAACGTCAAATAGGCATTCTTTAGCGTACGCAAATTAAAACTAACATCAAATAATGAACCTTACTTGTAAACGTTAATTACAAAATTTGCGCAATTTAGTATATTAATTCAACACCGAGAAACGTTGAAGGAAGACATTTCACAGCCGCATTGCTGCTATTTCGATTTCCGAGGAAAAACTCCTCATTCGCAGAGATGTCAAAGAAGTACCTACTGACGGAAGTCAAAATATATACGCGGCCTGCTGCTTTTTTGTGCATAATTATTTTTTCTTTGTTATGCACCTATTTCTCATGCAATATTATTGCGTATCGAGAAAACGTAACCATATTTAGATGTTCTGCGAACTTAACCACGGAATATCTAAAATAACGCGCAATTTTTAAATTTTTCATTTTGCTGACGATGCCGGTTGTGACAGAAAGCGCATACTTTGGATTAAAATTTCACGAAGTCGGTAATACAGAGTTTCGATGTCAAATGTCAGAGTCGTAGTGCCATCTAAAACGGTTTACAGAAACTGAAGCTAACATAGTTCAAGGTCGTGCATAACAGTGAAACCCCCCTGGTGCGCGAACACTATGTTTGGGTTTGTCTGTCGGGTTTGCGAAATGTCATTTTGAGAGCGGTGAGTTCAAAAAAATTTTATTGACATCAATGCAAACATAAGTTTGGCACTACCTACTACACATGTAATAATAAAATATTGTACAGGTTGGCATATTTGTATCTAGAGTAGCGTATTGCATTCCTAACTGTCGACTTCCAGCAACGGGTGTATTTTCTACTTATAAAGGTACTATTTTCGTAAGCTTTCTTGCCAGCACATCTTCGTGGCTCAGTGGTCGATGTGTCAGTCTCCCAAGTCGCAACGATGAGGGTTCGCACCTCGCAGTAGTTCTTTTTTGTCATGGTGATTTCTTTTTTCTTTTGAACAAAAAATCGGTCAAGTCCAAAAGGACAGCAAGGGATCGCCATCACTCGAGACGCAGACATCCACTCGTTTGCGAAATGTCATTTTGAGAGCGGTGAGTTCAAAAAAATTTTATTGACATCAATGCAAACATAAGTTTGGCACTACCTACTACACATGTAATAATAAAATATTGTACAGGTTGGCATATTTGTATCTAGAGTAGCGTATTGCATTCCTAACTGTCGACTTCCAGCAACGGGTGTATTTTCTACTTATAAAGGTACTATTTTCGTAAGCTTTCTTGCCAGCACATCTTCGTGGCTCAGTGGTCGATGTGTCAGTCTCCCAAGTCGCAACGATGAGGGTTCGCACCTCGCAGTAGTTCTTTTTTGTCATGGTGATTTCTTTTTTCTTTTGAACAAAAAATCGGTCAAGTCCAAAAGGACAGCAAGGGATCGCCATCACTCGAGACGCAGACATCCACTCGTTTGCGAAATGTCATTTTGAGAGCGGTGAGTTCAAAAAAATTTTATTGACATCAATGCAAACATAAGTTTGGCACTACCTACTACACATGTAATAATAAAATATTGTACAGGTTGGCATATTTGTATCTAGAGTAGCGTATTGCATTCCTAACTGTCGACTTCCAGCAACGGGTGTATTTTCTACTTATAAAGGTACTATTTTCGTAAGCTTTCTTGCCAGCACAATCTTCGTGGCTCAGTGGTCGATGTGTCAGTCTCCCAAGTCGCAACGATGAGGGTTCGCACCTCGCAGTAGTTCTTTTTTGTCATGGTGATTTCTTTTTTCTTTTGAACAAAAAATCGGTCAAGTCCAAAAGGACAGCAAGGGATCGCCATCACTCGAGACGCAGACATCCACTCATTTGCCATACCTCTGCGACCACGGTCGTCCGATACGAAACTAAGCTAAGTTCGGCATTTGCCAATCTGCGATAGCATACGCTCGATACGAATATGCTACCGGGTGCCACTAACAATTTTTGCTCCCATCCTCCCACTCCTAAACGCTGTTTAGTCCATATATTTCAGGTCAGAAAAATATATCAACATACGGTTTTCACTGCTTCTTTCGTATTTTGTCCTCTCTTTGTTAGGTTATGATTATTGTAGCATTCCATTTTTAAGAAAATCTAAAAACTTTTCTGGACTACAGAGCTAAAAAGACTTAACCCAATTTATAACGTGATCTGATTAAAATAATAGAGCTCTTTTTAACGAGACCAAATCGAAGTTACAGGCATCCCCTCAACCAGAAGTTCCCCTTCCCTTTCAGCTCCCATTTGATGAGCTAGATGCTAGAGCAATAAGTGGTAAACCAAAATCATGCTAAAGTTATGCAAGATTGTAATATTCGTATCTTTGGACTACCTTACCTGAATATATTTTAGAAAAACTCTTTTCTGTTGTCTATGGCCATTACGCCATCTAGCAGCAAACTTAGAAAGTTGAAAATCATTTCCAGTTATTTTTCTTGGCTACTTTTATTATTATTCTTTTCCAAATCTTTACTATGAACAGTTCCTTAATTATGGCTGACGTCCTTCTTCTTTGGACACCCGGTACACAATTATATTAGTTTTAGAACTTTTCGCTTGGGGTATTAGCAAGGGGCAAGTAACTTCGAAAGAGCTCTAACTAAGAAGAAAACTTACTAAGAAAATAATTCCAAATTTAGCAAAATAAATAATAGCGCAGATAAATCCCCGTAAAGCGATTACAAATTATCAGACGAGACAGAAGTAGCAGAAGATAATATTTATTAGAGTGCCTACCCAGTCTCCTCACCAAGCGCTTCTGCCTTCTGCAGTTTCCTTCATCAAACTCTCACCTTACATCGTCTCTCATTCCATGAACGCCTAGGCCTTTCTCGTGGTGTATGATATAGACCTTATTAGACCATCGATTTTCACAGGTACCTATTCGCAATATGTGCCGAAGCTACTATAAACGTTTGCGTTCTATTTGGCCCGTTATAATTTATATTCCCCGAATGGTACCTATGACTTATTTGTTTATTGACAATCCTCTGTAATACTCTTGCGTTCGCCTTATGTAATCCCAGATTCAGATGATACAAGGGATTGTACCGTGCAAGGCATCCTGATTAACACTTTGAACAATTTTTGTAGACCAACATAGAAATAAATGTTATGTGAAACAATATTTTGTTGGTCAAGGTAGTCGGTGAATTATGAGCCAGTAATTTTTCGCTATATTGCAATTAGAGAGCTGTACATTGGATGGAAATCTTCGTATATAATTTACCACAAATATTTTGCTTTTCTGATGAAAGATATGCATTAAGCAGTTATCTAGAATACCAATTTTTGTATTCTGGTAGCTATTCCACCATCGTGTAACATAATGTAACATAATGCAACATAATAATTGATTATGATTAGATGGTACGTGAAAATTATGTTTTCATAAAATGCGAGAAATGAACAGATGTACTGAGATTACCAATTACTATATAGCTTAAAAAGCGAATGAAATACTTTTTTATTTTAATAAAACAGATTTACCACTCGCTTTTGTAAACGTGGCATGCGTGGATTTCAGTACGTGGATTGGGCAGTGCCGGCTCTAATTCGTCGGGATTGCTAAATCATATCAGCCGACAAAAGCAAAGCAGCGAGAGGCTAAATTCAGCGTTCGCTTTGTGCCTATTCCTGGTCTCAAGAGAAATACAATCAGCGAGTTGGAGAACGGTCAATCGGATGTTATATGTCAGTACGCCCGGTCATCATTCCCCTCAAGTAAAAATGTTACCTCAAGTAAATTTAGGGCTTGGTCAAGTGGAAAGCATTGCGTATCTTTCGGTTTGGTGATACTTTTATTCTATTACGTTGTTGATTAATTTTTGACGTCTTTTCTTAATTTTGTAATATACTGCATATGGAGTGCTTTTTAATGGAACACAATATATTTTTGAATGTTCAAACAACATAGTATATTTTATTCTTTTGTTCGGTTGTTCGGTTATCATTATTCGCAAAAATAAAATTGTTTGTTATTCAGCTAACCAAAGTAAATAATCGAGAGCATTCTTTCACAAATTTTTAAGTTTTACTACTACTACTTAATATACAGATAGATAATATACGTGATACGTTTATTATAACTAAACTAAATAACAAAATTTTATAATTAAAATAATATAGTAATGTCAGGAGGTAATAAAAAAATTAAAATAAAATGGATACTCTTAATATAAAAATATATCATGATCCTTTCCTTAGAAAATCAGCTAGGAGGTACAATTGTGTGGTAACAAATAATGCCCCGAAAACTGTGAGCACAAATTGTTACAAACTGCAAATGTTAAGATAAATAAATGAACTAATGGTAACAATAACGTCATGTGATCGATAATTATCACTCAACGGTCGCAACATTATTGTACTCCAGGGACACACTTGGTGGAACTCGCCCCCTTAGAGAAAACCTGCACGCAAGGTGCCGTGATCATCTAGTTTTCTTCTATGGAGAACCAAAGAATCAGTCTGATGCCCAACCCACTTTAAAATTTATCTGTCTCTTATCTGATCTGGAAATTTATACAATCAGGGATGAGTGCAATTTCAGTTTATTCCACCCTTTACATCAGCTGCAATGACAGGCGCTTTAATAATTTTTGTGGTTTACTGCAAGCGTGATAGTAAATTAGTGTGACATATGCTGGAAAAAAATTAATGAAAATTTATGGAAATATTTGTCGTTGAAAAATGATTGCACAAAATATTGTAGGTTTAAGGGTTTCTTAAATATTATGTATTGTAGAGGATAGATAAAGGTATTGGGCGTACCAGTGTTATAATTGTATTTAGTTTTTATACCTAATATCCCATAAAATAAAATAAGGTGTGCACCAAAAAATCTTAATTTTGATTTTATTTTTGGACAGGCTCTAGCATTTGCTTACCTAACTTTATTTAAGCTATAAATATATTTTGTTCTGTAAAGGAGCCTACAAGAAACGTTATTGGCATTGGATAATTTCGCTAAATTTGTTATACAGGGGGTGCACATGAAAAACGGCAAAAACTGTTTTTCCATCCTAAGGTACTGAAATTGTATATTCTGGAATAGCTTTTAAATAGAAACAACTTTTCCTCTCGTATACTGCATAAGTTTTACCGAATACGATGGGTGCTGTTTTGGTTTAACGACATGCAGGACTTTTTTACAATAAAACAAATTTATGAAATTAAAAGGTAGAAAAATTTCCCATATGGTGCGGACTTTCTGCCGGTCGCTGTATATAGATACAAAGTGTTATGTGAAGGATGCTGCTAAATTTCTTCATTCAAATCTTGTTCTTTTATACCTAGTAATACTAGAACATTAATTTGTTCGCGAAAACATCTTCCGTTTATTTCGCTGATTTGCCAGTCGCCATTGGACACATTTTTGTGATTACCTATGTGAAAAATCATTGTTCACAAAAGCCTTCTTGGTATGATTTGCTTCTGGAACACTAAAGTGTTTCAATCCTAGGCCATCATGTTCCGTGTAATACGACTCATAAAATTTTTGAAGGAAATTCAAAAATGCCCATATTCATTTGACGCGTCTAATGCTTCTCACGCAAGTTTTCTGATGAATAGTGACCTTCACAAATTATCCTCTATTTCTAAACAACATCTATTAAGAATCAATCCTACGAAATCAAGCGCAATTATATTTGGTAATGACGTACAGCGGGGTTGTGTGTTGAGTGAAATGGTGTTGAAGATTGATAATAGGGTCATTTCATTTGAGACATGTGTTAAGAATTTGGGATTGTTTATTGATTGTAATCTCCGTTTCACTCAACACATTAGCTTCCTTTTAAAGAAAGCATATGTATCACTGAAACTTATATATGGGCAAAGGAAATGCTTAGATTTGAAAACGAGGAAGATGCTGTGCGATTCTCTTGTACTTTCGCATTTTAGTTTTTGCGATAGTGTTTACGGTCCTTGCTTGACAAGTCACGACACTCGCCGTGTACAAAAAGTTCAGAATTCTTGTTTGAGACTCATGTTTGGGATTCGGGCCCGTTCTCGTATCTCTCACAAGTTGAAGGATGCTGGGTGGCTCAATATGTATAACAGGCTCCGACTTCACATGGCTTGTTTCTTCCTCGGGATTGTTAAATGCCGTCAGCCTCCTTACTTGTATGACAAACTTATTTTTCGCGTTGATGTGCATGGCGCCAACACACGTCCAAAGTCTATGATGCTAACAATTATTCCTCGGCACCGCAAGGAGATTTTTAAGAGATCCTTCTCTTATAACATCGCTTGGCTTTTAAATAGATTTCACGAGTTTCATCTGTCTTCGTCTTGCGGTGCCGTCAGAAATAGAATGCATGGGATCCTGCTTGAGCAACAATAGTGTCTGATTGGTTTCAGTTATATTTTAATTATTCTTTCTCTTCGTTTCGTTATCTCCTCCTCCTCCTCCTCCTCCTCCTCCTCCTCCTCCTCCTCCTCCTCCTCCTCCTCCTCCTCCTCCTCCTCCTCCTCATTCTTCTTCCTTTTCTTTCTCCTTTTCCTCTTCTCTCTCGTTTTCCGCTTATATTTTTTTCTACTAATTTTCTGTACATTAGAATTAAGTTAGTTTAGTACAGGCCAGCATGGAAGATCAGGCTCCATAACTGTCACATATTGAAGTCTGAATGCTGGCCTATTAACACCAATGTCATGTGTATTGTATTTGTACATGTATTCTTTGAGTGTGGTGTTAATAAATATATTATTATTATTATATGACCCTTGCATCATACAACGGCCAGTACGCTTTGTGCAGAAAAAGCTTGTGTGTGTCAGCTCCGACGCACGACTGGAGTTTACTCCTTACGAACGATTATTTTAACTTCAATCACTTGATAATAGGGTACACGTGAATGTCAGTTTTATACCCAAATGTGTATTTTATTTATCAGATGGTTTATGTTCGAATATGTCCAACTACATCAAAATATAAATTGTTTATAAATTCGGTAACTAAGTGACAATCTGCTAAACGTCGATCCTACTGGCAATGAAATAAAAACTTTTCCTGGTGCTCGAATAGGCGTTGATTCACATTTCGGCACTAAGCAATATTTGGAGTATTTAATATTAGGTTTTTCCATATATTAAATAAAAAGATTCAACAAATTTAGGAACGAACAAACACTGCAAATGCTGACTTTACAACGCCAACTGTTATATCTACTCTATGCCACTCTATTTTCACTACTTCGATGCTCTCAGTCAGACATAAACAGCCGTATCCATAATTTCAATGCTTGATTTTACTCCTGAAATTTCCGTACAGCGGGCTGTAACTGAAAATCGATTCTTAAGGAGTAAACTCCAAAAGAAATCTTGTAATTGCTTCTGCTTTCAAATTTGGAACCAGACTAAGTAAGAGGTAGTGACGTCATTAATAAACCACTTAACTGAGGGAACATTTAGATCTGGATAATAAAAATCTGAAAATAATATCAGAAAATGATGTTTAACAGTAGGTAATGAGAATATGGAATCTCAAAATTTCTAATATTTCTCATAATTGCCACTGGTATGTGTTAAGTAAGTATGTAGGTGCAAAATAATTCAGAAAGTTGTTTCTTATTTACTAATTAGTATTTGATGAGCTTTCCTCTAATCAAAATGAAGTTAGTAATCAAGCGAATGTTACCCCATTTCCAACAAATGATACCGCGTTGACAGTTTTGCACAATTTGTATTATCCTCTTTGTGTATATTATTATATTATTGTAGGCATTAACGTAATTCCATTATAATAGCAGTCCTCAAGGCCGCGCCGCAAGCTGATTAATTAGAGTTCTTGATTAATAACAACAAGCTGGTAATAATAGACTCAGAATATTAATTGACTTGAACGAGGATTTGATTTGACAGCTACTGCATTGTGCGAACAAATGACGACGCAGCTATGTCATTATCATCACTCATAACGATCGCAGTGCCTCGGTTTCTCCCGAACTGTTTGTCAAGCAGATCACATTCTTTCTAAAACGTCAGGGCAAGAGAGAAAAGTGCATTATGCAAAGTATATTTTAAAATGTAACATTATACAAATTTTATTTATTTATTTGGAAATAGGCTCACGTAGTGCCGGAGTTGTGGTAATATAATTTGAGAATAGTGAGCGGCGATCTGTCTCTTCGGAGTTTCCAGGCATTGCGGGGTTGAAAGGGATCGCTAAAGGGGCTTATGCGCTCCGCCTTCGTGTAGGGGGTGAATGGAGATGGAGGAATATGCCTCGTATTAGCATCTCAGATGTCGCTCATGCTGCTCCGCACGTTTAACCCCGGTCGCCTGTTTCAATTTGCAGACTAGAGAGTTGTAAACAGATATAGGTAATAGTTGATGGATTCTGGAATTCTTGAGTTATCCAAAACGTCAATGTACGTCGAAACTAAAATAAGACTAGTATAGTGTACCTATTCAAACTTAAAACGAAATAAAAGTACAAGATAATGTCAAAAGAGAAATTTATTAAAGAAAATCAAAAACCTTTAACTATTCTTGATAATATTACATTTTGTTTGAATTCTTTCAGTTCTAGAAGAATAAAGGAAGCCAATTTTAACAAAAAATAATACTTCTTTGTTCTATTAATTTTCTTTATCTACTATCAATGAACATAATATCAAACTTTATGATAGTCATTTTAATGTTATAATGACATAAGTGAAACTTACTTATTGTAAACGTCAATTACAAAATGTCTCGATATCTAAAGGTAAGTGTCCATTTGAGAGTAACTAGCGAGAGTTACTCTCGAGAGCTACTCGCAAGTGTATGTCCACTTGAGAGTAATTTTCAAAAACTTTGCTCTCTCGGGTGTCTCGGAGAGTTACTGCCTGGAGAGAACTCTCGGATCCGTGTCCACTCGCTAGTTGTAGGTGCATTTGCGAAAACCGAATTTATAATGGACAACAAGCTCGCGGCTCTTATAATTGCATATACAATATTAAAAAGAAAAAGGGCACGCCGAAGGAAAAAGAAATGCTGGATAAAGCCGTGGATTCAACGTAGGTCAGAATTGGGCGCTTGTTCTACATTGCCAAGAGAACTACAAATAGAAGATACCCAGCAATTTCGAAACTTTATTCGTATGAGTGCAGTGCAGGTGCAATATATAAAGAGTTAATTGGTCCGAAAGTTTTTAAAAAGGATACGAAATTTCGCAATGCTATTTCTGTTTACGAACGCGTAATGGTGACACTGCGAGTATTTTAGTTCTCCTTTCGCGATTGCGATATTCTTTATCCTTTGCAATCAGTGGTACTGGACCGTTCGAACAACTAGGTACTCCTCGAGAAAATACTCCGCCAGGCCATTATATTATAGAACCAAATTCAGATTTTTTGCACTACGAGATTTGGTTCTACAATTCAATGCCTGGCGGGGTATTTGCCTGAGGAGTAATAAAACGTAAGTAACTGTTGTTGAATTGTAATAAGTTTTTATAATTTATTGGTTTAATGTAAAATTTTTCATACGTTGTTCGAACGGTCCAGTACCACTGATTACTCCCAGATAATTACTCAAAGTAATTGTCACTTGCTGATATTTGTCCAGAGCGCGGCAGCATATACAGCAAGTTAAATTGCATGGTTTGAGTGTGTGGGGGAAAGCACCGTACTGATGAGTCCCAGAAGGACGAAACCAGTTGATCTGTGGTTTTCCAAACACATTCAAAACATGCAATATTTAAACAAATTTTGTGTTCCATAAAATAGAATTTTCTTCATACATGCTGATGAGGTTTTCCATTTTTGCGCCATAATCACTAGCTGAGAGTACTCTCAAAATTCGAACGCGATTCGTTTTCCGAGAGCAGCTATCCGAGAGTGAAATAACTGCGTGTCGACTTGAGAGCAGGCCACCACATGTTCACTCTCGGCGAGTAAGCCGGAGCTCTCCGATTTTCACTCTCAGAAGCGTGTAGACTTGCGAGAAATCTCGAGAGCAACTCTCGAGAGTTTTTCTCGCAAGTGGACACTTACCTTTAGGAAAAAATATTTTTGCTCAAAATGTTCACAATGATGTCAAAAGAGTGTATGACAGAAGCAAAAAATATATCTGCCCTATTACTTTTGGTGTATCATTATTATCTCTCGTCTACTAATTTTTTCTTAAATTAATGTGTTAGTCGTGGTCACGCTGATAGTATAGATAAAGTGTTGTACGATACTTTTATCGTGATTTTACATTGTAATGCGCGAGTACATTCCTATGGATTTATTGAAAATCGTTTCGTTTAGGTCAAACCACCATCATGTTTATATTTCCTAATGGGTCATTTTTGTCTTACACTTTAATAATAACAAATGGCTTTATTGGTACAATTACATACCTTATACAAAAAAAATAACTCAATTAATTTACCTACTGCGCTTCCACTCAACTAGAAGTACAAAAAATAAAGAAAAACAGTCAGAAAAAAAGGCAACTAAAAGTAGAATGTAGAGGAAAAGGAAGATGCAGAAAGTGAGATGGAAATAGGAAGAAGAAAGAAATGGTGGATATTTAAATCTTATAATAGGTATTATTATTTAAAAACTTATAATTTCGACATACTCTCTATTAGGGCACATATATTACCTAATATTAGAACTTTCTTTTAAGAATTTTTTTCATTGCAAGTTTAAATTTCTCTATGCTCAAAGTTTTTAAAAACTTAGGAAGATTGTTATGAATATTGTAGCTGTAAGATCTCTCGAAGATAGCAGGTCTGTAAGCAGGTATAGCTATAAGCGATTTTCTTCTGATGTTTACACTGAACATTGCATTTTGGTGTTTGCTCCTTTTTAACATTGGAAATGTTAATGTTCGTATATGGGACCAGAGTTACGATTTTTGTCCAAGGCCACCGACACGAAAGTGTCGAGGTCGTATGACGTATACTGAGATAACGCAGCGCTCGAGTGGTGAGAGCCGGGAGCCTACTATAGTGTGAAGTGTGCACAGTATGAGTATGCCCGGAGAACATGACGTAAAATAGTATAAGTATTCCGTGACGAGCATAGAAAGTGACAAATTTCATACGAGCGTTAAAAGCCGAGTGCAGAGAAGAAATCACGCGAGTTTAAAGGAAATATACTTTCTATCGAGTTATGTACACTATTTTTCCCACGATAAAAAGTTAATTATGTTTTATGTATGGTGTTATCATTTCTAATGTCCCGATGGTTGCAAGGATAGCGAAATCTGTGAATTTCTCTGAGTGATATACCTATCCTACAATATCGCAGTCAATTTTTTACACAATTTTCCCACTTCGATGCCAATGCAGGTGGTAGGTAATTCATGAACCACTGCGTTCTTTCTGTTAAATATATTTAAATAATTGGTCGTTTACTTGCCGGAGGGTATATTTATTTTAGACGAATCAACGTGCCAGGGTGATTTTGCTAACTTTTGAAGCCCTTTTTAGACTAACGGCGCCACATTCCCCTCTCTAAATATCTACTATTCAGTAATAATTTATTAAACGGCACCTGAAAGGAAAGGATGGTATAATTACAACCGAAGGCGGGGAAATAAAAATAATTTATTTAAAATCCCAAGTGTAGTATTTACAACATTAAAAGAATCGTTAAATTGGCGGAACATTTACAGCTCGTAAGTTGGATTTTAAATAACCCATGCATCGAACGACGCCTTCTACAAACTGTAAAACGTTTATAGATCAATTACTAAGCTTAGGACTAAACTCGTTGAGCAAAAAGTGAAGTGGAGGTTAACAGTGGCAAAATAAGTTGTTCGCTTTAAATTTGAAATGTACCGCAATACTCTTTTGTACATTACTTAGGTACGTATATCTCAAATTCAAATCTCTCAATTGGAATATCAAAGAGAGAAAAATAAAGAATTGGTCAAATAAAAAAAATTGTAATGAGAAGTAGGACGAGTACCCCAGTTTTGACTTCCTTTTTGATTTTTCCACATGTCAAGCTTCTTACACTGAAAGTTTTGTTTAGAACAGCTAAAATGTTGGGTTGAGTTGTGGCTGTTGATATCTAAAGAGCAGAATAATTGTACTCCTACCACCTTTTGATTAATACCGAGAGGTAGGCCGTACGATGAAACAGTAATTTTTTTCAGTTCGTGTAATGCGGACAATGGGAAATAGAAAATAAAAACAGTTACTCAAAATAAAAATTGCACGCTCTCTTGGATTCGAACCTCTGTGAACGCCATAACACATAGCGAACAAGATTAATTTTTACTCTGTTTAAGTGTGGTGTACGAAATTCTGCAAACGGGAAACTCATTTTTGCAGAACGTATTAAATCCGTTTCTTGAAAACACTACGGTAGGTACCTATATTGATTTTATTTTTGATTCTTTCTTCACTTTACTTTGACTATGCAAATTTATCCACTATTTTCTTCATTACAATCTGGTTGCATAAGTTTCATTTATTTTTTTTTTATTTTTCTATTACTATATTTTTTTACCTTTATTGATTTGTGTTGAGAATTTTATTCAAATGGTTCAAATTAAGTGACTGTTTCTTTAGACAAAGGGTGAACGTTTTAGTCGACGTAGATTTTCATAATTGACAAGGATCAGAAGCCAAGGCTTTAAGATATTAATTAAATCAGGCTCTATTACGAACTCTGCGGATTGAGTTACGCAGTCCGAAATGAAGTTAAACTCGAAGAGGAACGAGCACTCTGAATCTTTACTTATCACACGCAATTTTGTTCAAGAAAATATTAGGTATTCATTACATTTTTTATCTACTTTTTTATCACATTTTACGTGCGTATCATTACATGTGCGATTTATAAGACACATAAGGTGCAATAAGGTGCATTACCGATTGGCCGTTGAACAATATGGGCTGACCAAACAAATCATTCATATCGAGGCTGCTATGACCCGCAAAATATTTTTATGCCAACTGAAATTTTGGAATTGTAATATGTATATTTCCCACAACCCCCCAAGAAAGCCACACGTTGTATACAAAGTAGGCGCGGAAGTTGACAATTGCGCCCACCGGTGTGGTATACTCGTAGCTGTGAGTTATAAATAAAAATCACACGGGTATATTCAAATGTTGTAGGTAGTTTTGAAATTTTCACGATTACTGAATAAATATCGCGGCGCGTTTCTTTTCAAATCTAATAATATAATAAAAAGATTTGATACTCTCCTCCAAAATGGAAGAAGAAGCCTGCCGCGATACTTTCGTCGAGTGTACGGCACCAGCAGTTGTCAAAACGGCTTAGAAGACATTAGGTACTTAATTTGTTACCAGAAAAGTCGCTTAAAAGGTAAGTACGACAGTTAAACATTTTAATGGCTTTTCGATGTGGGTACTTGTAGGAACCTAAATACTCGTACTATTATTACTGGGGAATCACTGGTACCTACTCGTAAAGGATACTAATTTTGTGCCGTAGGTACCAACTCCTTGCAAAATTAGAATGTTACCTGTATTCTGCCTCCCCCCTATTTCTCTACCTACCTTAAAAACTCCATCTTTACGGCGCGGGAGACAAGGAATCATAGTTTAAACATTCTATGCACCTATTTTATTATTGTTTTGGTACGGGGTTCGACCCAGGTGTTCTGCACATTTGTATCTGTTGTGGAATACAAGAATACTCAGAGGAAGTCGTTAACGATGTTTGCCGAAGAAGTTCAGGGCCATCCAAAATACGGTCAGTTTCCATTTCATTTCCGTTCTTGTAATTAATAATAATAATAATAATAACACCATTTATTCAACCCAAATTCCGTACAGCAAGTTAAACAGATTTTTTTAAAATTTACAAATTTAAATTGTGTCACAACACAATCACCCACATTTGGAGCGCGCCATAAAATCGCCACTTATTTTATATATTTCTTTATTTCATGTTAATTTCATTCCTTATGCATTCCACTTCCATAATATTAATATGATTTTTATTGGAATCAGATTCCCTTTTTAAAGGGTGTTTTTAGAGGTTTTTTATCGAATTGGTAACACTGTTTGTAGTGATAGTTCAATTGACAGCTGACAGCTGATTTCTGCTCAGTATGTTTTGCCATTTCACCATGAATAGATTTACGTCAGACTAACGTTAGCAAATTGTGCAAATTTTTTTCGAAAATCGTTGTTCAGTTCGCGAAACTTACCTTGCGCTGCGTCCAGTATATGGTCGACATAATCGTCCATCTGAGCAACATATTCGAATAACCATGGATCGTTTTCGCACCACGAATACTCTAAGTGATAATGTGAATCCCCAGAGACGTCGTTCAGTGCGCACCGAAGAAGTTGTTGCTGCTGTGGAGGAGCGTAGTGTTGAGGAGGACCCAAATGAGTCGATTCGCCATCGTGCACAGCAATTGGAGCTGTGTCCATCCACCTTATGGAAGATTTTGCGGAAAGATCTTGGTTTACGACCTTACAAAAACCAGCTCGTGCAAGAACTGAAGCCGCGTGACAATCATGTGCGTCGTACGTTCGATGAATGGGCCGAAAACAAGATTGTTCTTGATCCTCATTTTCACCAAAAAATTTTGTTCAGCGATGAGGCTCATTTTTGGCTAAATGGCTACGTGAACAAGCAAAATAATTGCCGGATTTGAAGTGACGAAGATCCAAAAGCCTTTATTGAGACGACGTTACATCCACAAAAGTCACTGTTTGGTGTGCTTTATGGACTGGTGGAATCATTGGCCCATATTTCTTCAGAGATTATGCCGGCTAGACCGTTACAGTCAATGGAGAGTGTAACGTTGCACAGAGGGAATGCCTCAAACCTAACAAACTTAGAGTGGCATTCCGTAATCGTTCGACGAGACCGCTACCTGCAAATCAAATACGAAAGAAATACTGAACTAATTCATCCGAATACGCATGTACCGATTTTCGAGATGAGCACGCCCCAGATGTGAAGGACGTCACGCGAAAGAATCGAAATCCCCGAATGAATATTTGCACGCAGCCCCAATATGACGTAGAAAATATTGAAATAAACCGCCGTCGAAGCCCCACTATCCGCTTATAAAAGTGGGTGCTCCGCCGAAGAAAATTCAATATTTGGCCGTCCGGCCCTCAGCTGGAACAAATACTCCCAGCATCCGGGATGATGCTGGCCGCCGCATCCGAAATAGTACCTGATAGGCCGTTCCGACTTGGCCGTGTGATCAAACCGATAGTAGCCGTCCTATCAATATTTAAGTAAGATAATTTTGAATAAAGGCCTGGTGTTCACTTGCTGTTATCGTAAAAGATATCACCAATTAAACATTTCCCCAGTCACAAGCTAACTGGCCTAGCTTGTCCGTGCCCAGCGAGTAGTAATATCTTCAAACCCAGTAATTAGGGACCTGTACAGTGAAGGTTAAATCGATTTCTCAATCTTGTGCGACAGCTTCTATGAATGAGATGACAGGAATCGATTGCACCCGGGTAACTGAGGGTCACTAGTGACATACGGAGGGCGAACGAACTATTTACTTGTCACGAATATCCTAGCGGCACCGACGTTCCCCAACGAGATCGCAGTCTAGTTACTGAAACGAAAATCTCGCCCCGAAGCCTGTCTAGGAGTCGGCATATTTTATTGCTATTACGGATACTCCGAGGCACCGTAAAAGTTCAGTTTTGATCATACGACGGACCTAATGTACTATCAGGGATACTCCGCGAGAGAAACATTTTATTTTCATGTAAATATTTTGTATCTATAGTCAGTTTTTCTTTTACCGTTTTAAAATGTAATAGAGTCCGTTTATATTTTGTTTATTCTGCTTATTATTTCATCGACGATTAGCAATAGTATGTATTAGTGGTACTGGACCGTTCGAACAACTACTCCTCGGGCAAATACCCCGACAGGCATTGAATTATAGAACTAAATCCAGATTTTTTGTACTACGAGACGTTTCAGACTGCTACCCCACCTAAGGTGGCTTTGAAACAATCCTAATTTGTCTCCATGTACGTACGTGCTTTCAAGCAGGTCTTTGTTCAAATATTGCATGTTTTGAATGTGTATGGAAAACCGGAGACCAACTGATTTCTTCCTTCTGGGACTCATCAGTACGGTGCTTTCCCATACACACTCAAACCATGCAATTTAATCTTGCTATATATGCTGCCGCGCTCTGGACAGATATCAGCAAGTGACAACTATGTAATTGAACTGTAATTGAACTCGCCCTTCTGCGACTAAGAGCTTAAAGGTGAACAACGAATAAATCTTCCAATGACCAGACCGTACAGGCAACGCCGAACACGTTCATAAGCGAACGTACATATCCTCCTAGATATACAGTGTGTCCCAGTAAGTGAGACCGAGGGACACAGGTGTATGTTTAGGGGCCCGAACCGAGAACGTCGTTGTATAAGTGACGTCCGAGTAGAGAAGACAAAAGTAATCGTTGCATAATGGCTACGTGAACAAGCAAAATTGCCGGATTTGGAGTGACGAAGATCCAAACTCCTTTATTGAGACGCCGTTACATCCACAAAAGTCACTGTTTGGTGTGCTTTATGGACTGGTGGAATCATTGGCCCATATTTCTTCAGAGATGATGCCGGCTAGACCGTTACAGTCAATGGAGAGCGCTATAATAGAGCCATGATTACTGACTTTTTCGTTCCTCAGTTGAACGGCGTGTGGAAACGCTTTGGTTCCAACAAGACGGCCCCACATGCCACACAGCGCGCGACACAATTAGTTTATTGCAGGAAACATTCGATGACCGCATAACTTCGCGCAATGGACCTGTGAATAATTGGCCTTCACGGTCGTGTGATCTCACACCTATGGATTATTTTCTGTGGGGATATGTGAATTTGCTAGTCCACCGACGTTGGACCATTTGCAAGCCAACATTCGCCGCGTTATTGCCGATATACGGCCGATATACGACCCCATATGCCCGAGATCATATTAAGCACTAAAGGCATAAAATTATCTTTCCAAAAAAGCCAATACCATGACCGTTAGCATGATTTTATGTGCGTTTTATTTCATTGTAAAGTTCTATACCTCTAAAAAAAACTCCCCTTAGTTGAATTCTTTTATCTAAAACTAAGACCTTTTCACAGAAGACTGCAGTTACGCAGGAGGAATGAAATTCTAGCAAATATTACCTACGTCTGTTTTGTAATCCTTATTGGTTACTGTGGTGCTGTCGATAAGGGTTAACAACTAACTTCTAATAAATGGAATGATAAAATGAATTTTTGGGTTTCATTTTGTAGAAGAACGACTTGGAATATTGTAGTTTTCTATAGTTCTTCAAGTTTTACAAACTGGATTTCGGAGGACTTGGACGTCAGACTTCTTATAAATCATAATAGTATTAATTTTTAATGGGAAAGAAAAGCAAGGGCAAGAGCATTAGAGGTAGACTATTATTTGACTGTTTAATTCATGTTTAAGTATTTTTCTTAAAAGGGTTAGATTTTTAGTAAAGTAAATGAACATGTAGAGTTCATTCAGGATGAGAAAATGCCAGGGGTAACATATTAAGTTGGTGACGTAACCTGTCCGACAAAGAATTTGCCTCGACTGTCAAAGTTTTCAGTGGCGTAACTTAAATATCTTTTGGGGGTGCGATTGATGATGTGTAGGGATATAATCACAAAATAGCCAAAACGCTCTTTGGTGTTTAAAACAATATAAAAATATTTCAATCAAAAGAGAATTATTTAAGCCTAAATTAATCACAAAATAACTAAAAAGTGCTACGATGTTCCAAAAAATACTGATTTGTATCATCCCTATAATTCACTAATCACATTTGGCGATCACGCGCAAATAACGCGCGCAGGTCAGGCCAGGCGCATTATGTCACTGTGAGGAGCATGGCCTTTTCTCATTCTGTAATGGACTGTGACACCACCACCGAAATTGTAAGTGAGTCAAATTTCACCATATTTCAAGTTCATATAATTTTACTTGTGTGGTGTATGGTCACCAATATGTGGTGTAGGTGTACGTCACATGGAATGAAAGCAACGACTTGTGCCATGTTGAGAATTGAATTATTTTTGTAAGAAATTCTTAAGGTTATATACAATGTACAAGTGACGTGTGACCTTGTTTAGTATATTAAAGGCTTTGCAGAAAATGTTTTGGCAATAGAACATATTATATTCTGATTTCCCTGACACGCACTTGATCGGTTATCCTCTGTCGCATATATGCAAGAAACTTTTAGGCTCATGCTAAGGTAACCACACAAAAAGTAGGCCATTTAATCAGGTTACGACCGCCGATCGTCCGATCCTCTATTGGGGTGCAGATTGTCAAGGTAATTCCTCACTTACCTGAAATACCTAATGCACAGGGCATTCAAATCCCTGGGCATTATTTTGAATTCCCTGTATTATTTTTCAACATGAATAACAACAGTAAAGTAATTATTGTAACATTTTATTTAAATTGCCTGGTGACACATTATAGAGAATTTCTCATAAAGATACACTAAAGCATATTTACAATACTGTACTTATATTACATGTACATACAAATTTATGTGTTTATAAATGGTTTACTTTTAAAAATTTACAAAAAAATATAACCAAAAGCTTAAAAATTAATAACAACAATTAATAATCTGGTAATATCATTATTTGGCGTAGAAAATTATACCTATAAATTGCAATGAGAATAATTTAAAAAATGCACAATATTTATGCATTGTCAATATTTTGTTGGTACCTTTCGACAACTACTTCGAAATTCAAAAACTATTTAGAAATGTATTCCCTAAAGGAATGAAAATTTCGTTTTACAAAACAATAAATAAAACAAAAACTTAAAATAGAAACAATCATCTGGATAACCTCACGTTTCCGAGCCAGGAAAGTCAGTTCTACAAGGAAGAAACCGAAATTAAAGTAAAATCACACGTCCAAAGCGAATAGATCATGACAGTTTTCAGGTTTCAGGAGACTTTGCGGTGCAACGGCGCGCTGTCGACGTGAGTGCTGAAATAGGAAACTTGCTTTCCGTGTCGTGATCTTCCCTGCTTACCACAGCTCTGGGAATATAGAATTACTCATGACAATCCGCATTATTCAGAATTTAATTTGTATCGTATTTGCTATACTGATTATTATTATCTTGAAAGGCGGAGGATTGTATACCTTCTAGTAAATTTAATAGGATACAGGGTATTTTAAACATTCAGCACGTAAAATTTGGCGCTGAAAATATTTTGAAATTGCTGCTCAGGATCATTTATTAGAATCACAGTTTTCTTAAGGCGCCCACTCACACAGAGCGAAGAATGCGCTGGTTTGACTGCACACTTTTACGTTAAGTTAAACCTGTAGTCTGTCCTTCCCCACACACACAATGAGTAAAATGGTCAGTTTTGGGTACGATGGCAACACGAAAAGACCTTATGTTGATGACAGTGGCGTGCTTAATAATAAAAAAACAAAGTGTTACAAAAACCAAAAGACCTAGATCCAAATGGGTGAAGGAATGGTTGCTGAAACGTCATGAATATTCTCACGTGAACAATTCAATAAACTCCGTTAAAAATTCGCGTGAAAAATTGTGTAAATCCGACATGTTGATGCGTCAAATCGCGGATGCAATGCTGCTAAACAAACGCCACTGTCCCGACCCGAGGCGTGCACGGACTTTTTCACCATACACGGTGACTCTTCCCCGTGCAGTTATAACTGCACATTCCAAAAATCAAGCAGCGCTTGATTCCCAGCGACTTGACTGTGCACGCCACACGCTTTCCCATACACAGTAAGTTTTAACTGTACCCCGTGGCGTGTGCATTCAAGTCTTCAGTTATCCCTCTGTGTGAGTGGGCCCCTTTACTCCTTTTATTTTTTAAACCGCATGTTTCATTTGTTTTGCGTTGTGGAATACTCAAAATAAACTTTAAATTTCTCGAAGACGTGTTTAGAATAGGAGGATAGAGCAACAACTACAATTTTCAATATTTTCTTTCGTTTTAAATAAGTGATAGAAGACTAAGAGCAAATAGATATTTTGTACAGACAAGATGACACATGCATCTCCTCTCCAAGCGTATACCCCAGAACAAATGTCATCGACTTCAGAGCAAGAGTTTGCAGTTATATCAAAGAAACTGCTGGCTCCCTGCGTATGTCATACAGTATGAAGAAAATTACTTTTCGTTGTAAAGATCATTTTATTAGCCTTCAGAGTTGTTGCAAAATGATAACATTTTTGTTTTTGTAACCGAACTCTATGTCATTTTGTATACATTTACATTGTTTATTATTATTATTATTGGCACTAAAGCTCGAGCGTATTGTGCCCCCATACGCGTTTTTCTCATAAGTTCTGTCTACGGTTCCCTCTACTCAGGTTGCGTCACTCTGTGCTCTACACATTAGTAGAAGCGTTCCCGTTTTCTGCTATTTCCGGTAGTTCAGAAAGTCGCCACTAGAGTTATAGGAGGCACATTTTTTTACGTTGACGGTCTTGCTGTTGATACAAGTTTTACATTTTGCGAATTGTTTTGTACCATTTTGAATAAGTATGAAGCATTGTTTTGTACCTGGTTGCAAGACAGGTTATCCAAGTGAGCGCAACAACAGGCTTGATTTTAAAAAGAAAAGTATTTTTTCCGCACCTAAGGTAGGCACTTCAGGTTAGGTTAACAAGTTGTTATCGCGACTATTTTTTTCGTTTGTGAAGCAGTTTTTGTAGCAGATGATATAATTCGTCACAAGGAAATTGCTCTACAAAATGAAGACTTTTTACGAACTGAAAGGGGCCACAAAGAACAATTATCAGAGGCAATCGTGAGATTTTATTTAGTTACATGCGCATTACAGAATGTCAACACATTTTGCATTTTGGAAGTGTAAAAAAACTAAAGCCGAGAGAACGCCTTTTTTAAACAGACCATTTACTTACCCTCGCACCAGACACATGCATTTTTTTAAAAGATGATGTAGAAACAAGCAAAATATACCAACCCGTACGGGACTAGAACTCGTCTAGCCGTAGGAGAACAAAATGGCAGGTCTGTACGATAACTGCACACCCACCTAGACCGTTAGTGTTGCTAGCCAATAACGAGATACTTAAACGTCATTTTACGGACATCACGTCCGACCGTATCAGAATAAAATTTCAGGGGACCAACGGCCAGCGCAGTAGTTACTCGCTATTAATATTCTAAATTAATTTTGGCTTAGTCTTTAGTGGCGTTATTACGCTCAAATATTGACAAAGGAACAGTTAATGGGAAATTATCGTGTTTAATGCCATAAAGTGTAATGTAAAACCTTGCATCCTTTGACTCTAGCGGCGTAATCGCGAACTACTGCTCAGCTGCCACGCATTTCAGAAGGTAGTGGCGCAACCTGAGTAGAGGGAACCGTAGTTCTGTCCCTTCAAAGAATTTGAGTCCAAGACTGCATTTGCTATTACTTTTGGTTTTACAAATACAGCTTCAAAGCTTGTATGTCTATAGCTGCTACAAGAGCCAGATATTCGCATAGCATGTGGTTGGTGTTTTCCTCCTCTTCTACACATCCTGCAATCCGGATTGCCCTTCACTCTAATAGTGGTGAGCTGAGATGTCTCGTAAATTAAATAGTTCTATTGCTCTTCTCGGCCCGTTTTTATCAAATCGTAATATATCTCCAGCTTTTTTGCTGCTTGCTGGTTGGTCCGCCAATGAGCATGCGCAATTCAGAAGTCCCCCATCCAGGAAGACGTACCTATGTTTTTGTCTTATCACCTCTTTTGCTGTCTGATATGCCAAACAGCATGTGGGTTTCAGCCCTATCAGCGGCATTTTAGCTCCCTTCTTCGTTAAAGGGCCTTCTTTCTTGTTCCCTTTATATC
Source organism: Xestobium rufovillosum (assembly GCA_963966045.1). NCBI lineage: Eukaryota > Metazoa > Arthropoda > Insecta > Coleoptera > Ptinidae > Xestobium > Xestobium rufovillosum. Next base: position 17,476,120 of record OZ014499.1, on the reverse strand, counting down.
CTTGATTGCCTTTCACCAATATTGTAGAATAAACCTGTTATACACTGCTAGCCGAGTCAGCGAGTTCACAAAATCTTTAAACGTTCTGAATTCTCTACAGCTTCCAGAGTACTCGATGCTGCTTGGCTGTGAGTGACATCAGGATTTTGCTATTTTTGGAAGGACCTCCTGATTATCTTCTATGTACATATGGAAATTACAGTAATCTCTGCCCGGAATACACCCTATGCCATTTTGGACCCACCTGTATACCTAATGGTTCCATGCTATTCTCTTGACGTCTCTCCATTGTACTCCTGTCCCTTTATCGGTATGGTTAGACGATTAGGTTTGTGGAAGTTTAGGACTGAGACTGTGCTATCCGACTGCATGCTAAGCAAGCCCATAACCATTTATCCTTAGACTGTATGCCGCCGCTAGAGTCTCCGCCTCAACCACGAGGTATAGCGGCGGGAGCTCCAACAGTACTTCGATGTCCGCAGTGGGCGTTGTGATTTCTAGGCATGCAAGTTTCTGCAATTTTTCTAACTTGATTAAAGATTCTCTTTTCCTGACTTTATGCCACCATATTAGGAATCCATATACTGCATTACTGGACTTAGCCCCATGTGTTTCCTCCCATACCCCAATAGGGGCATTATAATAATTTAGTTTAGTGTCTAAGATTAGTCCCATTGCTAAGTTGAATCCCCTGACCCCACAACCGTCCACCACCAGATTCCAAAGTAAGGGCGATAAAACCCCCACAGTCACATTGCTCATTGAGCTAGTTATTACCATTCCTCTTATCGTAGGGTCAATCCACTTTGCAATAGACTGATCGACTCCGTGAACTTCAGCAGCTCTCTTAATGGATTTGAAAGAGGTATTGTCAAATGCACTCTTTACATCCAAAAAGGTGTCCAGTGCAACTTTTTTGTTGATCAAGGTCTCTTAGATCCTGCATATGAGCTCATGGATGCTGAGTTCACAGGATTTACCCGCTTGGTAGGCATACAAGTGTCGATGTAGAGATGCACTCCCGAAACTTCGACCCGTATATGCCTGTTCACAAGCTTTTCCATCGTATTGAGCAAAAATGAAGTCGAGCAGATTGGACGAAATGATTTTACCTGGGAGTGTGATTCTCGGCCTTTGATTTGAATATGAAAGCTACATTTACCCTTCGCCGATCATAGAGAGTATAAAGGAGTAGACTGCAAGGGAAGAAAAACATGAGTTACAGATATTTGAGTGGGATCTGATGTAAGTGCTAATAAGGATTTATTTTTATCCTAAGTGATGGCTGGTTCGCAGTTCAGGACAAACCTTGCGTGCATTCTAACCTCTGGAATTGGCCTTATAAACCGGTGAAGAGACGTTTAAACCGTAAATAAATAAATGAAAATTCGATAATAAAATTCAAAAATTGCACCTCATCTAAAATTATACGTCTTCCCACCGAACAACCCTTTCCATATTACACTCAAAAAATTTTCTCACAGTTTTCCTGTACTATATCTAACATTTTTCACCGAACAATTTTGACGAAGTCCTTATGACTTAACTGACTTAATTCAAATTTCAATTTCATTATTGCAGAATTTAAATCTTGTATAGGTCATCAGCGTACTGTAAGAATTATAAGTAGACCTGACCTGGCATTGATAATAATACGGAAAGCAGAAGTCGTGAGCAAAAAATGTAGGTAGATACGTATATAACAAAAACGACAATACTGCAGTTCTTTCTTTATCCATACATCGTCCTTTCGTAGGTACTAAAATTAAAACTATGGATATCTAACCAGCAACCGATTACTCGTTATGAACATCAACCAGGACACGTTTGCTGGTTACTTTTAAGAATGCAGACTATCTCATTTAGTTTTTCAGGCATCAATCTTTCGACCTAATCTGGAACCTTGTTAGTCTGCGAATCCGAATAGTTGAAAGTAACTCTGGTTAAAAATCAAGTCGCTCAATCAAGGATGCCTGTTTGATATTCCGACCGCGCTTCAGCTCTGCTGTAAATAAAGATATGGCTGCCTCTCGGCGCCTTTCGTAATATCGCATCCCTTGGCTCTGTTACGCTTTAGTTGTTTCTCTTTACTTCGCGATCATCTATTTTAAGGTATTGTTAGTTTTTGAAAGACTTGGCACAGTCCGAAAAGTTTTGATCTTTAAAAAGCTCTTAAATTTGAACTAGAGTGAAATAAATAAGCAATAATTTTCTGGTACTTTTATGACCAGACGCTGTCGAAAAGTACCAAATTAAGTTAATCGGAATGATTCGTTGTAGAAGAACAAGAATATGGATTATGGTGCTCTTGACTGACAAAAATTGAAGCACATTTTGCAAACTTTTTACAAATATTTGGATGGGGACAATTAATTAACAACATTGCACGAAACTGAATAACAAACCCCATACTTTCTATATTATACTAACACCGAAAAAGTTCAGAAAATTGCCGAATTTATTTATACATCAGTGGGAATGAATTTATGTAATAAATTTTTACATTATACTAAATAGCACCATATTTAATATGATGGCGGTAAAAATCACAGTTTCAACATTTACTTAAAAGTTCTTTGGTAATCTTTGGCATAAAACTTTGCTCAATTGTTCCAACTAATGTTGGAGAATACCGAGCGTATCGGAGGTAACTGCACTGGAATTGACGAAGAGAAGAACTTATTCAAATGACTACCTTCCTCTCCGTTCTGCTGCTCAACCTTCCTCGAGTTCATCCGGAGATACGGCTGAAGAACTCCTTCATCGATATTTCTTGCGGTTGAAAAATGCGTGTACGTATTTGCCTCAGTGTCATTAGTCAAATTTACTTGTCTTTCTTTAACAACAGTCGAGGGATTATTGAGATCATTGACCGGAAGCTTTTGATTGGCACTCCCGGAATTTGAACACTATGTGACGATGGGGCGGAGTTCAGTGTGTTGTGTTTCTTTGTGTCGACGGAGATCGACCTTCCTCTGGAATGCCCTTCCACATAAGTCACAAGCGAAAGGTTTGAATCCTGTGTGCTTCCTTGAATGGGTTATTAAGTTTGACGATTGACTAAAGGCTTTTCCGCACACTGTGCATTTGTGAGGTTTCTCACCTGCGAAAAAGAGAACCGTGTTAATTTTTCTGTTGGTAGTAGGTATACATAAACTCCCCATAGACAAACAATATTGGAACAATGCTGGGCACATATTTATATTTAAGCCAGTATACCTATCAGCATTTAGCCTTTTTTGAAAACTAATAGATCATAAAGGCTGTCTATAACATAATTTAATTCTAAATACTGTTGGTTAGGAATAATGCTGTTAAAGTTGTGTTTGTTTTCGTATATTTTTGTTATCTTAGATTAGACCCTAACTGTATTAATTAACCGATCGATCGCTGAGCCATCTAGCAATCGGGAGATGGATGCTTGCAAAATTTGAAGAAGATAACTAGAATTTAACATATTTTTTTGATTTGGTTTTAATTCCCACGAAAACCATCAAAATTCCTCTTTCCTTTTTGGAATGAAAATTTCCGCGACGAGAGAAGGATCACACAACCTGGGAATAATATTGCGGTACATTATTTGCATTACCTTTTTATTAACCCCCGACAAAAAAGAGGGGTGCTATAAGTTTGACGTGTCTGTGTGTCTGTCTGTGGCATCGTAGCTCCTAAACGAATGGACCGATTTTGATGCGTTTTTTTTGGTTGAAAGCTGACGGGATCGAGATGGTTCTTAGGTATAATTTACTAGCTGGTACCCGGCGCGTTGCTGCATCAGAAGAAATAATTGTGGTAAAGTCGTTTGAAACTTGATAAACTGCGAATGACATATGCCGTTTGACGTTTGCTGTCAATTGTCACTTTATAAATTATAGCGACTCGCCCCGGCTTCACATAAATTTATAAAAAAAATCTGTTGATACGATCGCTACCAATAACTTCCCAGGATCACCCGCTGGGTTAATCTGAAGATTTCCTGAAAATTTCATCAACATCGGTCCAGCCGTTTTGGAGTCTATAACGGACATAGGTAGAAACAATTTTTGTTTTATATATAAAGATGAAGATCTGTTCAGGCGTTGTGTCGGGGGTTACTTAAATTTCTTATTTTTTTTATTTTATAATAACTAATCACATATTATTATACCAAGCCTGCTACGTAGTCTTCCGATCTCGATTTATTGAGTGAAGCATTTGATGTTGTAGACTTCGCGTGGCTGGCTGCTAAGTTTTTTTGGGAAAGTTTTGTGTTATTCCAGTTTCTGATGGGGATAGCAAGCCGAAACGGGTTTCATTGGATTGCAAATTAAAAACTTAAGCTTCAAAGACTTGCTGCTGGTCACATGGGGTATGGTTTTTTATCGCGTCTCTTGATCCGTTATAACAAGCATCACATATGCAAGAGTCTCGCTGTTTACGAGATAAAAATAGTTTTTGAACTTGCTAGACAATAAAAAATTAGATAAAGGTGTCCCAGAATTCGACCACCGAAACTGAAGAACAGATTCGTTGAACGCCCCTTATACCGTATAACCGTATACAGGTTGTTCATGAACGAAGTAGCATAAATGTTACCAGTGAATCTAGAGATCAAAATAGGTCAAAATAGGTCTCGCTGTTTACGAGATAAAAATAGTTTTTGAACTTGCTAGACAATAAAAAATTAGATAAAGGTGTCCCAGAATTCGACCACCGAAACTGAAGAACAGATTCGTTGAACGCCCCTTATACCGTATAACCGTATACAGGTTGTTCATGAACGAAGTAGCATAAATGTTACCAGTGAATCTAGAGATCAAAATAGGTCAAAATAGGTCGATTGAACTAAACATACCTTTATCCATAGTTGCACCTGTACGGAGTTACAGCCTCTTAATAGTTAAGGAGAAGATCACATTTTTATTTATAAATCCAAAATGCTTTGACACACAATGTTCATTCTTGGTACAGATATTTGTGTATTGATGGTATATATTGTTTATTAATATTGACTAAAATTGTCCTGGGGTGCACAGCAATAGATATTGTCTACCTTGATTTCTCTATATTTTTTTGCCCTATTCAATATGTGTATTAATTCACTATAATATGGATGAATCGGTTAAAATATAAAATTACATATTTCTTGTACCTAACTCAATTTTTTTGGGCACTCGATTTTGTAAAAAACACATAAATGGTTACGTAGTGATTTAAATATTTGCGGCGAAGTAAACCATTTAACAAAAATGGCCAAATTGGCCAAAGTAAAAAAATTAAAGTTACGAAAAATAAGTAATTTGAAAATATTTTTTTTGCAGTAAATTAATACTTACATGTACTGAATAAGCTCTTAAAATTATACAAAAATTGCGGTAGACATCGTCTAACAGTTTTAGACAATATTAAGACAGAATATGTGCCATTCCATACACACGTGTCTGTACCAGGTATGAACATTGCGTGCTAAAGAATTTTGAATTTATAAATGAAAATGTTATCTTCCTCATGACTTTTAAGAAGCTGTAATTTCGCAGAGGTGCAACTTTAGATATAGGTAGGTATGATTCCTCAGTTTAGTAGAATAGGTGTATATCGGCAAATTTTTGTTTATGAAAGTTAAGCAGCGCTCATCGGGGTCTGCGGTTGGATGGGTTCCCTGTATTTCAAGCTGTAAACCCATTCAATATGCCGCGATGAGTTGACTCCACTCGCCAACACGCATTAAGCCAACGTGGCGTTGTAAGGCTTATATACCCACATAAGGGGAGGCCGAGCATCCAGCAGTGGATGGGTTAAGGTTTATATTATAAATATAGAGAATAAGGTTTATATTATAAATATAGAGAAGAAAGAACTTTGGCTCAATCGACCTATTTTGACCTCTGCATTCGCTGGTAGCATTTACGATACTTTGTTCATGAATACCTGTATACTACCCATGTAATTCCCCATCAGAGAGATGTTTCAAAGAATGGGTTCTTCTACAATAACTTTCAAACCATTTAAGATATAGTAACCAAATTTCTTTGGTAGGGGAGAGGGGGGCACATTGGGACATTTGGGACATTTTTTAGTCCGGAGTCCACATTTATTAGCGAAATAATTTCAGTTTTGGCCACAATAAGATTTAATCCTTTGGCATTAAAATGTTATAGCTGTCAAAGACAGATTCGTTCAGAAGAACTTTATATCCTTATTTCAAAAATATAATGTATTTGTCCCAATGTACCCCAGTGGTGGGGTACATTAGGACACAACTGGGGCACTTGTGGACATGATGGTTAATGCGCATAAAATACTCCATTACGTGAAAATGTAATATTTATTATACTTTTGACACAAATAAACATACCTTCCCTCAACAAAAGGAACCACTAAGGACTCTGGAAAGGGTATAAAAATATAAACTCATAAAGTAGAGAGATATTAGATCAACGGAAATATAAATTTCACTTAAAAACAAGACAGTAGTAACGATTCCCCTCAAAAAATATTGTAAAAACGGAAGTCTACGGGAAACTTTCTTGTAGATCCATTATCTGATCGAGTCGACGAATAGTTTACATCATCTCATCTGGCAAATTTTTCTCCCTCTTCCCTAAACTTTGTTCCCCAGAAGGTTCAAGATTGTTCAGTTCCGTTTACCTCTCTATTTGTATTATAAACTTGTTTTCCGTGCTGATGTGCATGGCGTTGCCACCCGTCGAAAGTCCCTAATGCTCACGATTCCGCGGCATCGCAAGGAAATATTTAAGAGGTCTTTCTCTTACAATGTCGTGTCCTATTTAAATCTGCTTCACTCGTTTCTAACTCTCCCTTGTGATGCCGTGAAACACAAATTATTCAAAATTTTCTTTGACCAGTTTTTTTTTTTTTTTTTTTTTTTGGGTCTGCTTAGCATTATGTGGGTTGCACATGACTGTGTTCTTCTTCTACATCTTCATAGTCTTTCCTCTCTTTCTTGTCTTTCCCTTTCCTCCCTTTTCTCTTCTTTTCTTCTTCGTCCCCCGTTTTATCGTTTTATCGTTATCGCTTCAAGTAGCTAATTTTTGGTTCTAGTTTATTTATGAATAGGCCCGCATGGAAGATCAGGCTCTGGGAATACTGCGTTATTTTCAGATGCCTGAATGCCCGCCTTTTAGCACCAGTGTTATTATTTACATTTTGTCTATTATGTATCGAATTGGGTGTTAATAAATTTATTATTATTATTATTATTATTATTATTAAGAATTATCTTCTCCTGTTTCCGCATCCCTATTTACTTCTATTCTTCGTTTCTTTATTTTGTTCAATCCGTTTCCTAAAGTAGATTTGTTCACGTTATGTGTTACAGCTCCCCTCTAATACGTCCTTAACTGCGGCGGCAATGTCTTCCTCCGGACAGTGTCCAAATGTGCCCCATATTTCTTGTCCCAAAGTGCCCCCAATGCCCGTTGTTGATAGAAAATTGCATAAAAAAAAATTAAGTTATGTTTAAAAAATTAACAACACTACTAAAATAAAGCTGAATGTTGCGTGTTTTCAACAGTCAATAGATATTAAAATATTTAAATAATGTAAAGAAGATATCCACTTTCCAATTTGTAAGAAATTTTTTACAGCAACCACCAAAAACACTCAAGAGAGCATAAAACATTTCATCAGTATGTTAGGGACTTGAAACTGTTCGACATTGTCGAGCAAGGTACTGCCATCTGGCATACTGCACCCGAAGTACATGCATTGAGTAACAGCGCTAAAATTTAAAATGTCCCATTGTGCCTCATGTCCCAATGTGACCCCCTCTCCCCTTCGCTAAAACACATACCTGCATAAAGAATATTGTGAAAATTCGTTTTGCGTAAAGTGGAAATGCACAGCCCTAGGAACGTGTTTTTTTAAATAGTTTTTATGCCGTTTCATTGCGATCGCATCTTCTCAATTTCTTAGAGATATTTTCGATTTGAAACAAATTATAATGCCTTAAAAGTCTTAAAATTACATTCCAATTCAGGTTCATGGACTCTGTTCTCGAGTTCATCTTGTATACTTGTATTAACGATTAACCGAATGCACTGCTGACGCTGGCGCTGCTGCTGGAAATGCAGGCGAGGATGCAGTATATATACGTACAGATAAACTTACTGAAGTACCTAACAATATTGCAATATTGCTTCCTCATGCGAAATCTGATCTACTTTTAATAGTTCGCGGTAATTTAAGTAAAGCAACGAAACAAAGAAACAAACATCAAGGTAAAAAATTCAAATAGGAAATGAAAAGATATAGGAAGTCGCGGATTTCTGCTATTTAGGAAATCAAATAACTCGCGATGGCAGGAGCCACTAGAGGTATAAAACAAAGAATAGCGCAGGGTGGAGTTGGACTTAACAAAAAGAAACAACTGCTGTGCTCGGGAATGGTTAATGTAGAAACTCTGAGGAGACTCTTAACGTACCTATATGTGTGGAGTACGGCACGATACGGGTGCGACAAGAGAGAAGGGGATCGAAAAATAATAGAAGCGTTTGAAATGTGGTGCTACAGACGCATGATGAAGATACCGTGGATAGATAAGGTCAGCAATAGGAAAGTATTAAAAAGAATTGGGGGAAAGCGAAGGGCATGGAAGACAGTAAGGAATAGGAGAGATAGGATGGTAGGACACCTTCTAAGACACGAAGGTTTAGTTCGCGACGTACTAGAGTCGGAGAAAGGAATAAAAAGAGGTAGTGGCAGGCTGGGATCAGACTACTGCTCTCAAATAGTTGGGGATGTGGGATGTTCTACTTTGAGCTTAGCTCAGGATAGGGAAGGATGGAGGTACGCGTTCAACTAGTCTTCGAACTGAAAACTTTATGAAGAATAAAGACGTTATGAGTAAAAATACAATTAGGTTATTATGCGACTCTCTGGTACTCCATCAGTTCTCATATTATGATGTGCTGTGCAGGCCTTGCTTGTATGTATGGACAGTGAGTACAATATTAATCAACTAATTCAGAGAACGCTTGTGTAAAGCAGTTTTTCGTTTGCGAAAGTTAAGTACCTATTTCTAATCGAAATTTGTGTTTGGAATTGGATGGGTTGCCGGTATTAAAAACCTCCGCGAATCCAATAATGTCGCATGCCTCGTTAATTGTAATTCCCTTCGCCAACCCGCCTGGTCAGAATGGTGAAAAGTTTATAGCGCCACCATTGTGTATTGTAAGTCATTAAAATGGTGACAATTCAGAAGTGGATGGTTAAAGCTGATTTATAAAAAATGTAAAAAAGAGCGATTTAACGAAAAGTAATTTTTATTTATTTATTTTTATTTGAAAGTACAATATTTGTAAGACTTAGTGCATAATTTTCTAGGGTTGCTTAAGTAACATTCTCCATTCGATGAAAATGCACAATAAATTACAATGTAAAATAAATCAATGTGGTAGTTCCTTAGTACTCTAATCATAATGGGAGGAAGCGCTTCAAATTTGAGAGGAGAAAATCATTTGCCTGAGTAAATTGCAATTTCCACTTAAACTCTGCTAAAATCTGCCGCCCTCCTCGCTTTCAACCTTCTCGCGGCAATAATCGTAAATTCTATTAAAACATAACCACGGCGCGAAATCTGCCGCCATTACTGCGATGGTTTCTACAGTCATCTGTTTTATCTCCAACCTGCGCTCACTGCGATCGCATTTGCAGAGAGCGAGACTCATCGAAATTTATACATACCATTATGAACTAAACTGCAGGGAGACGGCACATTCAATCTTTTCCAACCGTTCCCTTGTGTCATAATATTCAATTATTAAAGTATATTGCACATATAAGTCGTCCCTTGAAATGATTGCTTCACTATCGCTGTGACCCCAGATGTATTTTTGATTTTGCCGTTTTTTGTGGCATCCTCTTGTTTTCGAGATTTACTACCAGGTGTTTATAGGGGTTGTAAAAATAAAACTGGAGATTTTGCTTCGAGAACTTCAATAATTGATTTCTTTATTGGAGTAGACAGATTTGACTCAACAACAAAGCTTTACAGGTTTGATTATGCTTTCCGTATCACTATTTCATAGTTCCAGACAACAATATTTTTATTTTTAGCGGAAAATTCGATAATTAAATTTAAATTTAATGTTTGCATTTAGGTCTACGAATATCAAGAAGGGGGTTGTTTCACAAGGTTTAAAAATTATGTTTTAATATACCCACCATATTCTGGCAATGAAAAAAGAAAAAAAAATAGTGCCTACCTAACGATTTAACAATTTAAATTTATTGTATTTAAATGTACGGGACAATGACGTACAACTGCATGCTAGTAACAAATAATCTGCAATACCTATGGGATCTGTATTACCGACATTGATTTGACATTACTGTCAAAAACAAGTGTGGGCTGCGAGGTTATGTGTTAGTGTTATTTATTTTGTGAGATTTAATTAACTAATTTCAGTATAATGGTGCCTCGTTTATTAAAAACGCATATAAATTTTGAAATTTCAACAGATGATAATTTGCCGTCAGTTGATAGTGATATGGCTAACCACTTTTTTATAAACAAATGTGACCTTTTTAAATAGGTATCTTAAATTCACTCAATTTTATTGTTATCAATTCTTTGTATGTTTATAGTTTATGATCTTTACAACATGTGAAGTTCAAAGATGTTCAAGGTGGGGAGAATGTTTATTTCAGAATAAAATATTCAGTTCTTAATAAGTAATAAAAAGTGTGTTAAAAATAACTCATTATTATATGCATGTATTGAAAGAGGAGCTCATTTGAAATGGCAGTGAGTTGGCCACTTGGCCAGACAGAAGTCAGACAGTTTTTGGAAGTGGAGACCCTGGGAAAACAAGAGAAGCATGGGCAGACCCCCGAATGGATGACTGGTGGAGATCAAGAAAGCAGCCGGAAATGATTGATTCTATGTTGTGTTCAAATCCGATAAATTTGTACGAAACTTCTAAACTTACCGGAAATTTTACTGAAGAAAACTTATTTCCCGTGTTTGGAATTTAGAAGATATTTAGGCATCTTAATTCTATCCGTATGAATATGATTACTTTCAGTGCAATTTTGGCTTTGGCTTTTTTTGTGTGCGTACTGACACTACCACACTATGCTACTACCTGCAGCGTAGTATGTTTCTGAATTGAGTTTATCACGTATTATTCGAGTTGCATCCCTTATGGGATACTTGTATCTATATCTATCGCCTTTATTTTTTCGGAGTCAGTTTTACTTTTACCCATACCAGTATTGAATGAGTAGTGGATAGTGCCCAATGTTCCGAAGGAAAAATATGCATCTTTGAGAACTTTGGCTCTTCTACTTTAAGTGCGATACTTTTGGTAGTTACCGGAAATACTTGGAGGTTATCTGAATGAAATGAAGGGGCACAACTTTGTTCAATAGTGCACGAATGGTCTACAAAGATTGGAATTGTTCGATTTCGTTTCATGTTACTGGTTGTGTCGTTTAAGCAACTTATTTAAGTAACGCCAAAGAAGAAAGTCCGGCGAGTGTCCATAGAGCAGGATGGGCAATTATAGGTAATCTTTCAAACATTATTTTACATGTTATGAAGTATTGCTCTTATGAGTTGTGTGCGCTGAAGCTCTGTCTTTTTGGAACCATAAATCTTCCCGATTAGGGGTGACAATACAATGATTTCGAAGGCGAAGAAATCGTTCATCATATATGTGTGTAGTGCTTGTCATTGACTGTCGCTGGTCATACTGGTCTACAAGGGAACTAGTCCTAGTTATGCAGAACAATGCTAAATCATACCACACAGTTAACTTTGAGATATGTAGATATGATATGATGGATCTCAATGAGATTTGATAACAACTGAACATTCTTTTTGAAACTTCGATGCACATATAAGAATTAAGAATTGCGAGATACTGTATCGTGTCGATTTAGCACTTTAGGAAAGCCTCGCCTAGTATAAATTTGTTTTTTTTGTACAACACTACAACAGCAAACACAATCACGCACATAGCACATAACAACGATCTGGCGAATTGAAGACCTTTATGATAGATCATGTGAAAGATATATCAATTATCCACAGTCACGACGATACTATGTAATTTTAAATTTTTTACGACTAATTCAACGAATTATTTCCACCAAGAATATTTATAGACTGTAATATTAAAGTGAGTTTACACTATGCGATTGGTCGAATGACTGGTCGCAAGACTAGTCGAATCGCATGTAATTTTATGTTCACAACATGATACTAGTCATTCCACGACGTTGTTTAGACTAGTCGCGCGACTTTTCCCGGAATAGCGCAGCACCTATTTTCGTGCGACTAATCGTGCGATTATGTAGGGTTTTTCCGTCCGCAGTGTTGATTGCTGCGTTGTTGGTATCAGCGAGCGAGCGTCAAGTCAAGAGATTTCAGCGGCAACTGACACTCTGACAACCATCATGCAATCAACACGCATGGACGGCAAATACGATTAAGTAAAAAACCATAACAACGTGATGGATCTTAATATCATCCAGTTTCCATAATGCATTAACCTATTCCAAGAACTAAGAACTAGCACACAGAGTAAACCAAAAGTGAGGTTAATTTTACGTCAGAATAGTCATTGATAGATGTCGCATAGTGTGAACGCGAAAACTTGAAAAGGATTTCGATTTGGAGTCGCATGATCCGTCGATTCGTTTTATCATCCGACCAGTCATTCAACAAATCGCATAGTGTAAATGCACTTTTAGACGAGAGGTTTTAATTTTGCCGAATAAATATCCGCTTTGAACGAGAGTTTGTTGCCTAGCAATTTGACGAGAAAAACTGTCAGCCAACAAACACGCGACACTGTAGGTCAGAATAGCTGCATTTACCGTTCGGAGACCGTTTCCGTTAAGTCCGTCAATTTCCATGTCTCGCCTTCAGTCTGGACTTCTGGCATTTTGAACTTTTGTAATTTATATTAGGTCACACATAAAACCCTAGAGACGTAGACCGTAAATAAATCATTGAACAGAAAAACAAAGACAGACTAATGTGTCGTACACGTCCGAGACAGCGCAACCTTACAAGTGCCAAACAATTGTCAGTCTAATTCATAATCGGGGAATAAAATTAATATAGTCGTTGCCATGGTTACACATCACATCACATAATGTACACACATTATTTTACTAGTAACATAATAACTTCGTTCTATACCGTGTGTCCCGGGAATTCAGCATCCTGTTTAACATGGGAAATTTGAAAATAGCGATTTCTATGTCCCTAAAGTCTTTTAAGGATATTCCGAGTATTACGACACATGTGGCACCATAGAACGCTTTTGTGCAATAATTTTCAAAGTTTAATAAAAAATGTAAAAAATATTTCCAAAAATATATGGCGTGTTGTGTAGTATTATACGAGTATTTTAATACGCTTGAAGAAATTTTACGGCGGTGAAAGTGTGCATCGGTGCGAGACCTATTTTCAATAAGGTACAGCAAAAGGTCTATGATATACCATGAGTTTCTCTAATGTTCGATTTTGAAACAGGGTTTATGTTGAGCAATGCATTTTTCCTATGCATTTTGAAACAGGTATATGAATTAATGAATCACAATCATTTAATTTGCAAATTAATTACAAGTATTTATGATATTATAGCTGAGTATGTAGATAATAATTTCCAGCATTGGTTGCGACTTTATCTGAAAGATGCGTGAAAATCCGGAAATTCATAAAGGTGAAGGATGTACTGGCTAAATATCAACACATTCCAGAACCGAGACTGAATGAACCCCAGGGGTTGAGAAGCTTAGGATTGCGCACTCAAGACAGGACATACTGAAATGACCAAGATTCCTGAGATATTGGACTCGCTCTGCTTTCGGCCGGAATATTAATCTTGGGAATCTGGAGAATCAGGAGTCCCGCTTTTTTGTTTACGTGCTTACGGTACTTAATTTTTATGTGAGATAATTCTCAACGCGTTGGTCGTAAATTCGAACTTTTAAGTGGGCAACCTGATTTTGATTGCAATTTCATTATCACTTAAAACGTTTTGAAATTACAAACTACATATAAGATTATAACATTGCGAGTTACTTATTAAGGAGCATTTATATTTAGCAAGCGTAGTAGTGGGGGTGAAAATGTTTAGATATTTACGTATATAACCCTGAATGAGAAAAGCAATCTATGGAGTACAAGCACTCTGATTCGAGTTCAGAAATCTGCTCGAAACTTTCTTGCCCCAGTTTTTTTGGAATGACCGTGGAAGATATTGCGATTTACTAGCTGAATAAAAATCCTGAAGGAAATGAAATATCAGCCGAGGCGATAAAAAGTGGGAGAGATTACGTTCTTGCTCAAAGTATTGAAACCAATACAAATAATTTATTTTTGCTTGTTGTCTTAGAGGTTTATGCATTATGCATCGTTACAATACATAGGTACTAGCGACAGAAGCTTGGAAAAAACGTGATACAGTCGGGAGTCTTGGAATTGTTCTTGCTATTCACAAAATCGCATTTGCACTTAATGTTATTAATAACAATTATTGTAGTTTTATAACTTTAATTTGTTATCTGTTAAACTAGGCAACGTTTTGTAACGGTGTATTTCGTATCGATTATTCCAATAAAAGAAAACAAATCAAACGTACTTTGCAGGGAATATAACAGTTCTGAGCGCTATGTAAACTTTAATCCCGCTGGGTTAGCAAAGAAAATATTTAGCCAGAGGCCAATCTAAATTTGGTGGTTGAAGTGGAGTGTCTGATTGGTCGTATCGAGAGTTCACAGCCCCAATGTTATCTTAGCAGGATTGCTCTGTTCTTTATAGTGGATGTGGATTTTTCATCAAACTTTCATAGCTGCAGAACTCTATCAGATTTTTATTGTAGGTACTTCCCATTTAGTTGTCGGTCTAGTTGCAATTGTAGGGGAAGTATTAATTTATTGAAAGGATTTTATAGAATGCTAGCGATATTTGCATCAACAAGTAAGTAATGAAAATTAATAAAAAAATTAACAAGAAAATTAACAAGAAAATATAACTTTATGGTATTAGGTAGTTAATGTTAGCATAAAATTCAAATTTTCCAAATAAATGGAAACTGAGGATTTTCAAAATTGTATAGAGTATGAATTATTGGAACGAGAAAAAAATGGTAACAGAAAATTGTCGGAAAAGGATAGATTAAAAGCTGTAGGCAACGAAGAAATAGGAACTACACTGACGGACAAAAAAGTGGCGCACCTAGATTTTGCAATAAGTACGAAGTTCAATAAATTTTGAACGAGGCAATCGATTTTAATAATTATTTTTTTGTTGTAAAGGGTGACTGTTCTAGATGACTATGATGTATTTTGCTTTCTATTAAAAATTTTTTGGTTCTTCTATAGTGCCTTTAGAAGTCGAGTATGTTTTTACGCAAAGTTTCATTGGCGCTATGGAGTGAAATTGTAAAGTTATTGAATTCTTCATTAGTTACGTGATACGCCATTTCCTTTTCAATAGTTTTCCTTTTATTTCACCTTTTTATTCCTTGTGTTACCGAAAATGCGACACTTTAGACGAAGCAGTGTAATTTAGCTTGTAATTAAGAAGGGGGACATGGAACTACAAAAGCCAAAAAATAACATCGTTTTATGAAATGTGTTGAGGAAGTATTTGAGAAAGAAGAGTAACAATTTCGTAAACAACTGTAATTAATCGCTTGCCGTGGTCCGCTACAAGCCCGGATAGAATCCTATCGAAAATTTATGGGATGAATTGGGACGACGCGTTAGCGGCCGCAATCCAGAAAATCTTCATGAATTGAGGGTCTCTCTTATAGAAGAATGAGAAAATATTCCTCAAATAAACATCACAAATTTGACTAGAAGCATGCCACGACGTGGAAGCTATAATTAGAATCAGAGGAGGAAATACTCTTTATTAACCAACTTGTTTTTCAGTTTATTTTTATGTTTATTTTTTATACTGTTATTTGTTGTTTTATTTACTAATTACAGTTGTTTACAAAATTGCTGCTCTTCTTTCTCGAACACTTCCTCAACACATTTTATAAAACTATGTTCTTTGGCTCTTGTAATTTCATGGCCTTCTTGTTATTTACAAGCTAAAACACTGCTTCGTCTAAAGTGTCGCATTTTCGGTAGGACAAGGACTAAAAAGGTGAAATAAAAGGAAACTTATTGAAAAGGATATGGGGTATCACGTGAGTAATGTAAGAATTCAATAGACTTATAATTTCACTCAATAGCGTCAATCAAACTTTGCGTAAAAACATACTTGACATCTAAAGGCACTATAGAAGAACCAACAAATTTTTAGTGGAAAGCAAAATGCATCATAGTCATCTAGAACAGTTACCCTTTACAACAAAAAAATAATTATTAAAATCGATTGCCTCGTTCAAAAGTTATTGAACTTCGAACTTATTGCAAAATCTAGGTGCGCCACTTTTTTTGTCCGTCAGTGTATATTAAAAACGCGAAGAGGAAAATTTTATTGGAGATATTAAGAGAAGAAGGGCGGAAAGAGTATTTCCAACAACTATTAAACTGTGGAGAAAAGGAATTGGGAGAAAAGTAGGCATGAAATCAAAAGAAGGAAGGATATACACCAACAAGATACAAGAAAGGGAGTAACGTGGAGATAATTATGAGACTGAAATTCCAGCAAAAATCATCAAAAATGCAAGAAACCATAGTAAAGTTTTGAATATACTACGGTGATGTGTGGGAAGGAGCAGTGTATCCTCGGATGGACCTAACCATACTTGTAAACTTTCTTATTTCCATATTAAGTTTATCACTATTATTTCCCATTTTAAGAGAAAAATTCAAAAGTCACTTCATGAAAAGTTCTCAGTCATAGTCAGAATTTGGAAATAATGTAGGTACAGGGTGATTAAAAAATAAGGACACGTTAAATTGTACTAAGTTTTAACATTAGAGCAACAAATTCACTTAGCAAAATGTTATGGTATAAGTGAAACATCGTATCGCTATGCAAATTGCACTTTTCAGTAGAAAATATCCTGGTATTGAATTTGTACCATTACTTTAATCACAACGAAGGCATACATATCAACTCTGAGATACAACGTTCAAATTTCATACCTGAACTTTAATTGACAAATAGAAATGTTTTTCCTATACAATTTTTAATCTCCTGGTACCTTACTCTTGGCACAATTTCACGCTACTTATTTCTTAACCACCACGTTAGTTCGAACAAAACCCACCGAGGCGAGGCGCGAACCTCTAGACTTGCACTTTCGTTGAGGACGCATTAACCACATGAGCCACGAAGGTGTTGCCGATCGCATTTAACTAAATAGTATTTAAGTAGTCGCTTTCTTGATATATGTTTTGCTTGTTGGTGGCGCTGCAGGAATGCTCGTGACAGTCAATGATGCAGCCTCTTGTAAGCTTTCGTGGTAGGTGATGGGTTAAAAGAGAGCAATTCGTTCTCCCAATTGAATTGGAATTGTCCCAGAGTTCACAGTGAAGGGACGTTCTGATAATACATAAAAACTGGTATTTAATTATGCCTGATCGAGAAGATCAGAATAACTAAATGCGAACCTATTAAGCTGACGACAGCTAATACCTACATCGTTTAGGGTTAAACCAGCCGCAGAGTTTTTTCGCATTGTGATTTGACGGTCTGCTCGCGAACAAACATCAGAATCACCGGAAAGAACTGTGCAAATCTCAGGTGTGTGTGAGTTTCTAGCCGTAACATACACCGATAACATAATTTATTCCCGACGCATATCCTTATTACCAGATATTGCGGTTGTTGGAATTAGGTGAAATGTTTCGCTACACTGCAGCTTCTTCAGAACTTACAAATAAACTTTGTTTGTAAGTTCTGAAGAAGCTACAGTGTAGCGAAACAATAATTGTTAACAGTGTTTGATAAAAAGTGGAAATTATCACATTCAAGTGTTTCATATTACAATAATCCAGGAAGAGTTTCTTCCAGAAGATCAGCCTTATATATAAATTCAGAGAAGCCCATAGTTGGAAGTCGTGCATCTCTTGGTTCCTCAAAAGGAATCGGGTTCAGTGGTTCTGTTTTTTATCATTTTTTCCCTGTTACTTGTTCCGGACCTGGACATCATGTGTTTCGGATTTATTTCCTGATGCGATGTTACTTCTAACATAAAAGACGTGCCTCTTCTCTCCCACTTTTTCTACCCATTTTTTTCGTGTTAACGTCATCTCTCTTTTGACAAAACGTCAAAATGATTTTTTGGCGTAGCGCGCTAATTAAATTGCATGAAATTTAAACGTCAAGTCACCTTGTCATTTGAATTTTTATTTTGTGTACGCGAGTAAACTTATTAATTATCGTTACTCAAGTTTTGCCTAGAAATTTCTGTTACTTAATAATAATTTACTTCAATAGCTATTATTTTCACTTGCCTACTCGATGCTCACTCTCCTAAAGGTTTTAATTTATTTCTGTATCTAATTTGACAACTAACACTGACAACTTATGAAATCAAGGTTGCCCCAGATATGACTTTTGTCTTAAAATAGAGGCAAAATTCATTTTTGCGTACTCCGAACTAGGACGGAAAATATTTTCTTGTCGCACGTATGTTTTCATAGATATTAAAGTGTGTCTTGGTATCTATAGAAATAGAACGTCTTTGATAATGTTACTCAGGTGTTATAATTAACAAATAGGCACATTAAAACAATATTGCCAATTGCTTTAGAAGAACAGTAGAAACTGCCACCGAATTATACACTTTCTAAATCAAAATCTTAAATATATCCCTCTCTCTCTTCAAGGGAATACACCCGTAGTCGTCTCCATTTCGTCTGTTATCAGTGCGTTTTTATCTCGCTCTAAATGCAGGGTACGTTCCTATAGCAACCTGAAGGCGCGGGCGGAGCTTGATTTGAAGTAACTGAACGAATCACGGTAGCCGCAAACTGATAGTAATCGATAATACGTAAGCTATACAACGCACTTTAAGGTGATGGATAATATAAGGGGATTTACTTGAAAACCCGTAAAGGGTATAAAACACTGACGATTTTATCTTAACAGAGGGTGTTATTTCACTTTAAGTATGTCTCTAATTATTAGGTTATTGATCCAGTGATTTCTTCTTACAAAAAAACTATCTTTTATTTTGTAGTAGGTATTAGCTTGATTATGGCAGTATAAGGTGAATTTCCAGAGTCGAATAGGAAAATGTTTATACGTATTCTTATATCTACGTTGACAAGACCACGATTTTAGTAATCCAATATCCAACCTACACTGCTACTAATGAGCAGCTTTTCTGCAAGTAGAAGTTCTGGGCTCAATTCCCAGTTCCCAGTTCAAAATATTGACTGAAATTTTGC
This sequence comes from Xestobium rufovillosum, assembly GCA_963966045.1. NCBI lineage: Eukaryota > Metazoa > Arthropoda > Insecta > Coleoptera > Ptinidae > Xestobium > Xestobium rufovillosum. The sequence continues at coordinate 17,456,800 of OZ014499.1, read as the reverse complement.
TCACTGGTACTTAGGTAAGCATTTTGGGGGGTGCCTTTTGTACAAAATACGGAAAATGGAATAATATTGACTGTTTTCAATTATCTAAAGTTGGGTTGGGTCACTTTTTATAGTAACATTTTAGAAATAAGATGCCATATTAGTAAACAACGCATGTGTCAAAAACTTGGAAGATGGATCTCACCCCTGAGAAATTTCCTCATCCCCAATTACGTATTCATAGTGAATCAGGCACAACCGAGATTTCTAATAAATCAAGACATGATTTCTCCTGAAACAGTTCTTTCCCCGAAGAGCTTTATTTATACTCGGTATCTCAATGTTTCGCGCCCGCACATGTTCAGTTTACTGATGTAGAAAACTCCGGGACTGAAATAATATCGCCTCGAGCTTTTTACTCTCCTGGGCCGTTCTACAAACTCCGAAAAGAGTCTTTGATATATACTCCCGATTCCTGGAAACTGGGCAGTAATATGTGTCCAGCGCTCACCAAGAAATGTCAAATCAGCCATAAATTTTATTTGCCCCACGGGAGGTCTTGATCACGTCCAGTGTCATCGCCACGTTGCAGAGATTTAATCAAAGAATTTTGTGTTCCTGTGTATTGTCGGGCCCTTTTTAAGTCGACTGAATCCATGGCAATAGATTACCTACGATTTGCGATTAACGTAACATTGTTTATGAGGGATTTAGGATAATGCCCGCAGCTTTCCGGTTATCAAAGTGAAATTGTGATTTACAACATTTAATCGGACCATTATAACCTTATCGTTCATTTAAACCGGCCAAATTTACAGTATGTGCTAAGTCAACACCAAACAGATTATATGAAATGGAGCACAACAATATGGAACGCGAACGGATGACAAAATATTATATCAATTAGCGGTTTCGATTTTATTATATTGTCTTTACGTCATGGATTATAGTTGTTTTATTTTTACCATTAGTACCTAGTAGATACGATATAGTAAACAGAAACAAGCTCATTGCGAATTAAATTGTACCGAACTGGCGGAATATTGTTGACTTGTTTCCTCAATTACACGTGTTACGAAAATATAAAGTTATAATCTGTTTTTAATAGTAGATACCTATCTCTTACCTCTTTTAGTTAGGATGCTGGTATACCATAAAAAATGTAAGACATCGTACCTGCGTACCTACAAATAGTACTTCTTCGTACTGCGTTTATGTTTCAAAAAATCTGCATGGTGTTATAGCGACGTAGACGCATAATGGAATTGCGTTAAAAACAGTACTGGTTTCAAATAGTTAGGGATGTAGGGGGTGTTCTACTTTTAGGTTAGCTCAGGATAGGAAAGGGTGGAAATACGCGTCCAACCAATCTTCGGACTGAGAACTTTATGATGATGAGGAAGCCTGAGTTAACAAAACTTATTGTGAGTCTAATAGAGGAGAGGCGGAAATGTAATAATAGGATAGAGCTGGATGAAAGAGGGAAATAAACATATGAGCGAAAGAAAAATGGATTAATAACTGTTGGTAAGTGGAAAATAAAATCGAAAGATTTATTAGGAGACATTCCAGGGAAATTTGACTTATCAGCCATTTCAATAGAACCGAGGCGACAATCGGAAACGAAAAAAGGCATAACTTTAGACACTTTTCAAAGACTCTTCAAATAGTATGCATAGAACATGGCATTGTAAACATGCGATGCATGGACGAAAGGAGAAGCGGATATGGGAAAATTAGAAGCGTTTGAAATGTAGTGCGAAGGTCTCACGATGAAAAGATTGTATTAGAAAGAGTTGTGCCTAAGTTTTCCTACCTCTAACATATACAGTTTTTGAAACAATCTCCCTGAAATAGCTAACTGACTCTAGTTCATAAATAAAAGATTAATATTTTCAACTGGTGAGTGTAAATTTTCTAAATGAATAACCAGTTATGAACCGGGCAGATCAGTCAAAGGCAAACAGCCATAGCACCTCACCTCCTGTGAGAAATGTGTATAAGCGCAGGCCCGGTTTTTAAAAGAATCCAACATCGGGTTAAGTCTGACACCCGCTTCGTTACTATGATACAACCAATCAGAAAGCCGGTATCATAGCAACGAAGCCGGTGTCAGACTTAATCCGGTGCTAGATTCTTTGAAAAACAGGGACTTAGTATAAGCCAACGCAAACAACGAGAACAATAAAATATTCACGAAATCGAAATACTGACAGATGTTCGCATACTGCAACAAACAAAACTGAAACTAAACAGCGAGGATTACGTGAAACGTGAGTGACTGCACGTCGCTAGTGGCCGTCTGCCAATAAGCGACGCGCGACGATAGCATTCCCAGGAAATATTATTCATTGTTTACAAGCTTTTATTAAGTTTGTTTCAACCAGCTCAAACTCAAATTCGGATGGATGCATGAAAGGCCAGGTGCTATTCGATGAAGCCTGACATGCATCAGTTTTTCATCTTCCCATTTTATTGTTTTCTAATTTGTATTGGTGTTAATGAATTTATTATCTTCATCATCATAAAGTTCTCAGTCCGAAGACTGGTTAGAAGCGTACCTCCATCCTTTGCTTTCCTGAGCTAGTCTACGCATCTCCAACTATTTGACTCTAGTATGAAGCGAACTATTCCTTCGTGTCTCAGAAGGCGGCGTTCTACTATCCTATCTCTCCTGTTCTTTATTGTCCTTAATATCGTTCGATTTTCCTCAACTCTTTCTAATACCTCCCTGTTGCTGACCTTATCTATCCACGGAATCTTCAACATGCGTTTGTAGCACCACATTTCAAACGCTTCTACTCTTTTTTCGGTCCGCTTCTCCTATTATCCAAGGTTCGCACTCCATACATACGTCTTTAAGAGACTCTTCCGAGTTTCTATATTAACCGTTCTCGAGCATAACTATTATATTGTTTCTTTTTGTTAAACTCGACTCGATTCTGCTCCATTCTTTGCTTCATATTATTATTAATAAAAAAAGTATGCGACAGCATACCGAACGCTTAAAATTTGTTAAAAAATGCATCTCAATTTTATACCCTCATAATATCGCCCCTATGCATCGCAGACCCCAAAAACCAACTCATACGCTATGCGCTGGTTCATTCTCTTTCCAAATAGCCCAAAATAATATTTGGATCTTGCAAAAAGTATGCGATATAACAACATCGAACGCTTAAAATTTTCTAAAAACGTACCTACCTCAACTTTACACTCCTATAATGTCGCCCCTGTGCATCACAGATCCCAAAAACTTGCCTATACCATGGATAGTTCATCTTCTTTCCAGCTAGCCCAAAATCAAATTTAAATGTTTCACAAAGTAATGTGATGTAACAGCACCTAACGCCTTCCATTTTAATCACCGTATTTTTATCTACTCGAATCTTACATTTCCTGTCCCTCCCCCCAAAGTTCGCATTGGACGAAATTTTCAAAATAGCATCAAAAATATTCCCTAAGATTACGTAGAAATTGCAAAAATTCGCAAACATTGTGAAATCTTAAAAACTGTTAATTTTAATTTAAGTATATAGAAGTTGAAAGTTTTCATTTGAAAAATACGTTTATGAGGTTTTCAATTTCCTGATTTAAACATTTACGTTGTGTATAATCCCATATTCCCGACTTTTTATTTATTTTATTGTTTCGATTACTTTTGGATATTGCTTCCATCCAATCAAAACCTTATAGATAAAGCTTTGATCAATCTGAACAAATATTTAGTTTCCAAAATTTCTCTACACGTCAAAATTAAAGAAAAAACGCGGGTAGCAGTATAAATATGCATTTTATACAACCTAATAGATAAATCAATATACTTTTTTTTCCATAAAATGATAAATTCGGGTATTGTGCAGAAGAAATGGGACAGCCTGTACATATACCTGTATATTTTATTTTTATTTACTTGCATTTCATTTATTTCATGTTGTAATGCAGGAACCATTTTTTCTTTCAAACTAACAAAAATGTTTCGTTCTGTGACGTATAGGTACTAGTTGAACAGACCGTGAGAATCATCTGCGGTATGCCGAGGGCCCATTACAATTCAATACTAATATAATTATCATTATTGCCTTTCGTAATCCTGCTAGCTAATATTCAGGGGGGGTGATGCTATCGGTAACCCGACACCAGTGGCTTCGAGCGCTGTTCTTTTGTTGCGGAGCGTGCCCCTAATGGAGTGAAGAGCTTGGAACGCGTGCCCGTCCAATTGTGATCTTCTCCGCACTTGTACATAAAAATATAAGTAGATAAGTTAACTGGATTGGAGCATGCAGAACTGGAACGGACGGAAGTGATTGCTAAATAATTGAAATGAACAGATTTACTTAAATTATGATGCCTTATTACTGAGGAACTGTATTAATGAACTCAGAAGTTCATAACCTAGTCAACAAAAGTTTGGAGAAAATTTTACAAATAATAGATGAAATATCAACTCTTCATTGGAAGCAAGATTTCGCGAATTCATAATTTCGAACGGCATCTTGGTGGGTCTACTGTTTTCTAAATTGTCCAAAGATTTGGATAAATTCTTAATGGTGCCTAGGTATGGTATGCAGTTATTTAAAATAACGTACTACGTCACAAAGTTTTATTATTAGTGTAGTCTACATATAATCCGAGCGACTAATATTAAAATTTTCTGCTTAAGCCCCATTGTAAATCAACATGCAGTCGCAAAATGTTTCTAAATTTTGCTAAGAACTTTAATAACAGGGATTGACTTCGCGTCTCGTGTTTGAGATTTTCAAATCTTTTCAAATATTTTAAAGCCTTCTAGATTTAAAATGGGATCAAATTCATACAGGGCGAGCCAATAAATACTCCAGTGGGAAATATTTTACGATTAAAAATTGTGAATAGAATCGTACTTTAGGAAGTTGATCAAGCACACGCTACACATGCAGCGGCGGCCGGTGACTCATAAGCGGCACGTCTGAGCCACGCTACAGGTAAGTCACATAACTGATTGGAATTAATATAGCAATAACTAATATTCTTAACAATTTCATAATTTTAATTTCCAGGAGACTGACAAATCTATCATGTGTATATGAGAGGATTCTTTTAGAGTTTGCTGCACAAAAATTACCATAAGATCGTAAATGCCTATCTAATAGTATATTACGTACCAATGGCTGCAAGTGATTTTTTGGCGGCCAAGAGTACATTCGAGATCACAAGAGTCAGTTACAGTCCACGGTGCGTACACTATTTTTTGCGGAATCGTGTTTCGTTAGTCCCTCTCCACCCATGACAAAAAAGAGGTATTTCCCAACTGGTTGCATAAATAGTTATTCTAATTCTTAGGCAAATTTACTGTTTCCAGGTTCCTAATATTCGCTTAGAACCCAATTAAATCCGCCACAGACACACCAACTTATCCATCGTTCTGCTCGCACATTTTAAGTCGTGATACAAAACGGGGTGCTAGTAGGATCAAGTTGGTTGGTTCGCGTTCCGTCAAAACAATAGAATCAGAATTCAGTAAATTTTCCGGTTACATTTCGTGTTATCACCTGAGTCGTCGCAGGGCGGTCGACCTCTCATTCACTTTTTCTACCGGAAATTGAGCTAATTAGATATTTCACAAAAGTAAGTACTCCAACCACCAGGAAAAATGCAGTGTTTAAAAGGAAATTAAAAGGAAATTAAGTGAAAATAAAAACTTAACCTCCTTGAAAAAGAGTAGGATTTAAACGCTCTCACGTGGACCGTGTGTTGACAAACAAATCATTATAAAAGAAGCCGTATGACCTAACGTGACCTCCACCTGACAGAAGTAAAAGTATCAAATTTTAATGCAAGAATATCAAACAAAACGGTGGATAATTTGGTGTGTCTTTGGTGTCCTTTACAGCCCTTCTGTAACTATGTAACTATAGAAGCCAGTAAATGACTTATGAGTTCCGCTTAGTCTGCCCAGATTTCGTTAATAACGATGAACTTACGGTGCCGGCATTGTAAAAAGGTAGTAGGAAAATGGCCGAATTCCACGCAAGTTATTTGAAAATTCTTGCACAAGGGTTATTATTATTCAGGATAGTAAACTCTTTCCCCTGAAAGCAAAGCTTTAGGTAAAATAAAACGGAACTGAACGTAGTAGACTAGACTGTGTTTACGGCCGCTGAGGAACTGCAATATCTGTAAAAGGGCTTGAACCTTCTATCTTATTACTGCTCAGACGCGGCGATGAAGTTCGCCGGTGGAACGTGATAGTGATTTAGAAAAATCAGTGGACACTATAAATCATGTCTAAGATATATCTTTTTGGTTTAAGGCTGAAAAGGTTTTAGAAATAAAACGTGAAGAAGACTACGGCGTATTTCACACCGAACTTAAGTACCTATATTAAAATGTCCTGAAAATATAATTAAGTAAAATATAACGTGTTCGTCATATTCTTACAGATGAGAAAATATTACTTTAGCCCATAATTCACTAGTATTAGAAAGTTGAGATTAATTAGGAATGGCTCTGAATGAAATGGAAGCAGTTTTGACAGATGGATACGGCATGAAAATCAATAGAAAGAAACCCAAAATTTTGGTATGTAGAGAGCGTGAAAATAGAAGTAATACTAAAATACAAACATGAAATGAGAAAATAGAGGAAGTCGCGGATTTCTGCTATTTAGGAAGTCAGATAACCCAAGATGTTAGAAGCACTAAAGATCTAAAACAAAGAATATCGCAGGGTCGAGTTCTGTTTAACAAAAAGAAACAACTGCTATGCTCGGGAACGGTTAATGTACTTGGAAGAGACTCTTAAAGATGTATGTATGGAGTACGGCATTTTACGGGCGCGAAACTTGGACAATAGGAGAAGCGGATCGAACGAGAATAGAAGCGTTTGAAATGTGGTGCTACAGACGCATGATGAAGATACCGTGGTTAGATAAGTTTAGCAACAGAGAGATATTAGAAAGAGTTGGGGAAAAGCGAAAGGTATGGAAGGCAATAAAGAATAGGAGAGATAGAATGGTAGGGCACCTTCTGAGACAAGAAGGAATGGTAGAGTCAGAGATAGGAATAAAAAGAGGTAGAGGTAGGTTCATATTAGACTATTGCTCTCAAATATTTGAGGATATTGATGTAGGATGTTCTACTTTTGGAGAAATGCGTAGGTTAGCTCAGGATATTCTTTTCTAGTTCATATCTGGGGGGGGGGGGACCTTGCCGGTCAAGCAGTGGGTTCGGCCCAATTTACTAATCGATACGTTAATGGGAAACCTCTGCCGATAAAAAATCACTCTAACTGCATGTGCTCGTGTATTCATCCGACCAAAAGGCAATTGTGCAAATGTACAACCCCCTCTTTATTAAAACTCGGTAAATAAGATCTTATTCACACGAATACGAATCTTGCACACACATTCCTACAGTCATAAAACATTGACTGAACGCAAACGTCCAGTTTTTCTTCTTCGTCTTCTGACTTGATTTTAATGTTTATAGAACGGTATACCCGAGAAGTAGACGAGGGCATGTGTAACATCGATATTTAGGAAAGGAAACCGCAATTCATCCGAAAACTACAAAGATCTAGGCAAGTGTGGTCGCATTGATGTGAAGGAATTTATGGAATATTAATGAAGAATAAGATCGAAGAAGATGTATATGGAAAGAAATGGCAGGATAAGGTAGGATTTGTAGCTAGAAAATTACGTATAATTAATATACAGCAATTGATAGAACGGAAGAAGGCAAAAAATTGAGAAATTTGTTTGGCATCAACAGACCTCAAGAAAGCATATGACTTAAGCTCAATAGGAAGATCCCTGCAATAAAAAATATTTAGTAGCGTCGGAGACTCCCAGTACACCATAAACATCTATATTCCCTAAGTTTCGCAGGTCACCAGGGTCTTAATAGCAGGAGATACTGGAATGGAAATGAACTTTAGGAAGGCAGAATATTTGGTAACCACAGATGAAGAGATTTAGAACCCAGAAGTTGACGAGAAATTGGATGGAAGAGGAAGAAATACATTTAAGTAATCAAGAACAGGAACCATAGAAGAAGAATTAAAGAATCTACTAGAATAAACAAGAACCTGTTACATCCCTTTCCATAGAGTGTGGTAACTCAAATCACAAAGGAACTATAACAATAATTGTAATTGGTATCAAGACTGATGGAGTGGAAAATAGGGTGGTAATGAAAATGAAGATAACAGCTATGGAAATTGAGTAGTGGAGAAAGAGAATGGTGACAAGAAGAGACAACCCGAAATTAGGATGTGTAGAAAAGAAGGTGGAGAAGAATATGATAGAGAAAAGGTTATATGGTATGAAAAATTACCGATTGAAGTCCAACGAGAAGAAGGAGAAAAGGAAGGTCAAGAAGATCGTTCAGGGACTAAGCGGACGAGGTCATGTAGTTTGGGGTTGCAAGTCGATGATTGGGAGAACTACGTAAGTGCGCTATCTCCTGATGTGAAACCATGTAATTCAAAATTCGCGTATTTTTACAATTCAATTCAAACATGCTTTCGTTTCTAGTATTTCAAATATCTTCCATGCCTTAAAAGACAATAGGCACCAGAATGGACTTCTATAATTTATTGATCCATAAACATTTGATAGAGCAGTCCCCCATGCAGCGTCTTCATCATATTCAGAAGTTGCATTACGTAACAAATTCTTCTCGCTTAAAACGTGTTTGCATTGGGATTTCAAGTGCTCTATAGACTTTTCTAGAAGCATTAAAGACGTGGACACTCGTGAAGGTTTTATTGAAAACACTGCATTTCGCATGACATCTTTTCTTTGCAGGTTAGTTTACGAGATCAAAATAATAATGAAAAAATTATGTTTTAATGCATTTTCAGTTATTTGCTAAGACTGGGATTGTTAACCAAATGAAAAGGGGTAATTTATACTTTTGAAATTCTTCACATACTTAAACTATTTAATTTAATCATTTAATTGAATGACCGACGAATTTAATACTTCCCTCGTCCATCCCAATTTTTGTGTACAGGAAGCCCAACGAGAGTAATTTCGTTATTGGTCTCGCTTTAGCAATTCAGATTAAAAAATCTTGTAATACTAATAATGATTTGCTACCCGATATAGGCGAGCAGTTGGAGTTACGTTAGGGACACACACAATTTTATGAGGGTGCTAATAAAATTACGGCAGCAAATGGCCCTCTACGCCAGCATCACGCCACATGCTCCCATCACTGGTGTATGTGTTGCTATCGCCACTCTATCTAGACCTCGATATGGATTGGGAAAACAATTGAGAGTTATGTATTGTCCTAGCGACTTTTGTTGGAATGAATATGTTTAAATGGTGAGTAAATAAAATGAAAGTTAACAAAAAAATTGTGCTAAATCACGTAAGGCACAATGAAACTAAATTAAATCCAAATATATTTTTGTTAAACTTTCACACCAATTATTTACTATCAACATTGGATTGTTTATATTGTTGTTATAACTGTTTACTTATATTGCAAATGGTTTAATTATTTATCTAACCCCGCTATGAAATGTCACATTTTAAATGCATTTTTGACATTACGAAACGTCATATTTTTCATAACTGTCAGTTCATTACATAACTAGTTATGTAATGAACTTTCATTACATAACTAGTTATGTAATGGACTTTTACGTAACTGAATATTTAAAAGCAAAAACAAAAGTAAGAATTTATTACAGGGTATTATTGAATCTATTGCCAAATTCGCTGATTCTTCTATATCAGAAGGCATGTCTACATCAGAATCATCCATTTTTGGCAGAATTTGAAATAAAAAAACTCATCACTGACAATAGTTATTTATAGTATCCATAGCAACGCCAAGGTAAAGCGATGAAGTTGAATTTATTTGTACGGCTACAAGGGATGTTACATTATTTGGAGTAGCATAATTATTTTTTATTTTAAAGCGGGGTTAGATAAAATTTTGTACTTAACACGTTATGAAAAGGCTAATTTTATTTGACTCATATAATTTGCAAAACTCGCTCACTTCCTTCGCTCGTTTTGGCAAATATTATATTCGTCAAATAAAATTAGTCTTTTCATAACTGGTTACGTAAATAACTATTACTTCACCCATTTCTTTTTCTTTATGCATTCTTTATTTTATCTACTCTAGGTATTAACATTTGCTTATGGTTTGCTACTAGGTAATGCATATGCATTAAAAATTAATATTTTGCTTTCATTTCCAAAGGAGGCTTGTTTTAATCTTTCAATACAACCTGTAAACTCCCAATCTGTTAACTAGGCTACCCATTGAAAGATCTGTTCTTATTAGGGCGATCTTTTCAACAAAGTGATAGAAGAAAACATAAGAACCCATAAAACGGATCTCCTTCCAGTTTTTTTGCGTTTCGCCTGACTTGCAGGAGTGCATTTGATTATTAGCCCATAAGTTTGGTTAAACTCTGGATCAAGTTTGCGGTCATGGGCTAACGGTTCCCGGACCGATCGATGCAGTATATTCAGCAGCTGGCAAATATAGATCAAAGGCATCGAAACAGAATCATTCTTTGCTTATATCTTAGTAATGTGCTTGTAACTTCTAAGGATGATCCCCAGTTTCCTGCTTCGAAAATGGAATGAAGTCGATATGTTCTTATAATCAAGTATTTTCTATTGCTACAAATTCGTTTGCGAGCGTAGGAATTGTTAAGACATACCTACAATTATTGTATTTCAGTTACACCGAGAATTTAATCATTCGAACTCCACCCTATTACATGACCACAATTCTTCCTTCTTTCTAAATCAACGATACTATGCTCTTGCGTTCTTTACTTCTTTTTAATGAAGACGATCAGTTGCTTGCTTCAATCGATGTGACGACAAGATTTAAACGAATAAAGCTCAAGGTTGCTACTGACGAGCCATTCCTGTGCCTGTAAAAGTAGTACCTAGAATTCCTCTTGAGTGGGCTTGATCATTTTGCAACAGGAAGGCCTTTGTGAGCAATACTTGTTGTCTTCGTGCAGGCAGCTTGACCTGTCATTTGCATCATCTTTGATGCAATATACTGCGATGTTGTGGTGCAACAGCAATAAATATGTATATGTTTGGACATTAAAGAAAAAGATCTCGACGCCCACAATCTTCTAGGACAACTTTCCTTTTTTGATTTGCCTTGCAACCTAATATTTTATTTAATTAATATTAAATCTTTATAGGTGTACTTAAATGGCGCCTCATTTCTTTTACTAATTAAGACAAAATTAATTGTCCAACTGAGTCACTATATTTTATTTTCCAAGAGTATCCTCGTTGAATAAATTAGTCGAACGAAACCCCTTTTTAATGGGGTCATCACTTCAAAATTGATATTCATCAGAGTCCGCGGAAGTATTCCCAGCAATCTGTATTTATAGACGGGATGGGTAGAGAGCGCGTGCGAACGCATTATTAACAGCGATATTGAAGCACGGCCCGGAATTCCAATTTGACTCCGAAATCCGGCCATCGGAGACTCTTAATGATCACATTTGATTTATCGTCGCAATACTCATTCTTTATTGCACTTTATTACCGGATTCGTAGAACGCTTTCGGCAAGATTTAATTACCGCCCTTTTAATTAATCGTCAACGACCACGGGTAAGTAAAGTGTTTTGTTTTTTTAACGAGATGTGTATGGCTTCGTGAAGAAGTAAGCAAATACGGAGAGTGCAAAGTATAAAACAGCGGAGGGGTGCGTTTCGAGTGCATCTTGTTTTATTTTGGTTTGTGTATATGTGACCCCTCTTTTAGGGCTCTTGTTTATATTGAACAGGTTGTTCAAGTAGCGCTCTTAAACACATTTCCACATTGAATTAATTTGTTCGTAATACTGCGTCTTCATGTAAGAGATTTTGTTGCAACTGCAATCATGATAAGCACTTTTGTTCCTGGGAAAATCAGCAGTACTTGGTTGTGGAGTGCTTGATGTAAAGTTGGGAAATGTTTCATTCTCCGTAAGTCCTTGTTTGGTAAATAAATTCTTCCTTCCAAATGAACATCTTGGGGTCAGAGTAACGCGCACATACATGGAATGTATATTCACTGACCGGCAAAAAAAACCGGCCATCCTGAAATGTTTTATATAGATCCCCATATATGCATCATTTGTATATAAATCGGGAACTGATTTGGTTTTTCTTCATTGTTAATGCTTTGAAATGCTTGTTTACTCCTACCTACGTCTAATTTTAATTTTAGCTGCCGAAATTATCTTTTCAGTACATAACATCAACATGTTCGCGGAAATCAGACGGCAGTGGACTATGCATCATTTCTTGTCTTATATGAAAAAGACAAGTAGGCATTTGTGCATTTGTTTTAGAATTGAGTTTGACAGTAAATGAAATTTTAAAGCGATGACAATGCCGTTGACTGTTGCGGACATTTCTCAAATTGTTGATTTGATTGAGAATGGTCATAGTCAACGGTATGTGTCTCGAACACTGGGAATAGCTCGTACTACTGTTCAGGATGCGTGGAATCGGTATCTGGAGACTGGCGGATTTGAGAGGCGAGCAGGATCTGATGGAAGACAAAGGGTGACAACTGCCGTCGATGATCCTTTTCTTGTGCTCAACACATTGAGAGAGCGCAGATCAACGGCAGTTCAACTTCAACATCGTCTTCTAACAGTGCGAGGGGTTCAAACAAGTGAGAAGACGATTAGGACGAGACTTGTGGAAAGTGACTTAATTTCGCGAAGGCCTGCCACAGGACCACAATTGCTTCCTAGCCATCGAAGAGCACGTCTGCAGTTTGCGCAGTTACATGCAGATTGGAATCCTCAGCAATGGAGTGAAGTTGTTTTTACTCATGAGTCACGTTTTTGTCTGCGATCACCTGATGGTCGAGAAAGGGTATGGAGAAGACGAGGTGAACGATATCTCGACTGCACCATCTCTGCACGGTTATCTTTTAACGGTGGTTCTGTTATGGTGTGGGCAGGCATTCCCAGGGTAGCACATACCGACCTCTTACTTGTGGAAAATGGTGCTTTGAACGCCCACAGATATGTGAAAGATATTCTTCAAGAAGCTGTCGTCCCATTTTCGCATTTTAATGCATGACAACGTCAGATCAGACACTGCACGAGTAGTAACTGAAGATCTGGATGAGGTTGGTATTCGTAGATTTGATTGTCCAGCATGCAGCCCGGATCTTAATCCTATAGAGCACCTATGGGATCAGCTTCAGAGGCACATTAATCGTCGTCCAGCCACGCCAGAGACTCTTCAAGAGTTACGCTTGGCCCTTCAAGAAAAATTTGAAGGAATTCCTCAAATGTGCTTAGCAGATTTGATTAACTCAATACCACCACCGTCACATGCTGTAATTCAGGCTCGAGGAAGACATATACGGTACTGACAGTAAGCAGGAGTTCTTAAAAGAACATTCACAATTTTTACACATAAGAAAAAAACGTATTTGTTATGTTTCTGCTATTTTCTTTCATTAAATTACCTAATTCTGTGTTAATTAGTCTTTTTTCTCCTAATCTTTGCATCCCGTATCACCAATAAATGGTTCTTCAATCCAATACCACTGTTAAGTTGAATTAATGAAAATTTAAGTGCTTTTTTCAAACATTTCCGTGTGACAGGTTTTTTTTTGAAGGTCAGTGTAGGTAGGTACATAAGAAAACTCAAATAACCTCTTTCATTTCATGGAAGTATACTCGTCTTTTTCAACAGTTGCTCCCAAAATATAACATCCCATCACCCTTTCAACTTCAAGTGAACGCCCTAATCAAGAGAATGTCAAAGGACAAGGTATTTTTCTTTTTCTTGTAAAACACTGTATATGAAAAATACTATTTTTGCATTTACATAGAATCCTCATGTGGTGAAATGACATTTTCACCACAAAGCAACTTAGAGTCTATGCCCGGTGCTTATTCTTAGCTTATGAACGCTTATGAACTACGGCCAGGTACTAACCGAATTTCTGTTGAAAAATCTACGTTTTAATATTTCATGCCAATACATTGACAGTCTTTCAACCGTGGAAGTTCAGTAACCCTCGTCATGGTTTGTGCTTGGCTGACTGATCAGCTTTAAAAATCATGCGCCCTTTCATGCCGCAGAAGTTGAATTCCCTTCGCCAAACCACCTAGCCAGAATGGCGTTATAAGAGTTTATAACACCTCTATTTGAAGAAACTCTAGCATCCAGCAGTGTATATGAGTGAAAGTTGACTAAAAGATGTTGAAAATCAAAACAGAAGAAAGGTTACGGAGGAAGCGGACTTTGGAAATGCAGTTGATAATGAAATGACGAAAGTAAAAGTAGGTGTAACTTAAGCGTGTCGCGAAGCACATTTTAGTTTCGACTTGCTGAAAAATTCGTAAAAACTTCAAAGACCACGGCCCACCCTACCTAATTGAAGCAGAATAATAATTATTGTTGATAGTGGATAAAATAATGTGTGCTAAAAGGATTCCCTGCACGTAAAAACGATACAATAGTTGCGCAAACTATGAATTTGGGATTAATTAATATTTTGTGAATTACCGGCAATTAATAAATGAACACTGTATTATATGTCGACGTTTCGGCCCCACTTGGGGCCTTTGTCAAAATTTATTTGTAAAAACAGATATAAAAAGTGGCATAAATTATTTGTCTAATTAAGTCTTAAATAAAAATTATTAATAAGGTAATAGGTATGTAGATAAGAACTGCATAGATTATGAAAATAAAATGTATGAAGTATTAGATGACCGATCAACATAATATTAAATTATCCTTAAAGATCCTACTACTAGCTTACAAAATAAAAACACTAATTTTTATTTCTAAATTCCGTGATGGAAATAATATTCTCCCCAACCTCAGTTGCAAACTTAAAATTCAAAATTCTCTACTTGTATAAAACTAATATTCCTCCCATACCAATTATTTCTTGTATTCAAAGCCCATTTTAATAATTGTAAAAATTTTTAGCCAACATTCTTCACAGGACAAAATGAATTTAACATCAAAGGTTCCCGGTCTTTTAAAGAAAAAACAAAACATTATACAGGATGAGTTTTCTTTTCCATTTTCACTACAGGGATCTTGGAAACCAGCAGAGATAGAAGGTAGGTTAAATGAGGAAAGAAGTGCAGTTCTTTGAGCTTAATAAATAAACAAATTCAAATTTTCGAAAATTTGCATAGTCTGCTAGATAAAATGGAAATATCAAATTTTTCGAGATTTAAAAATATTTTCTAGCCGGCTTGTAACACAAAATATGAAAAAATGTCAAAGGAAAAAGTTGTACGGAATTAGACTTAGTAGTATCTCAAATAATCAAAAGTTGTATTATACCAGTCGTGTTCGAGAAATAATTCAAACTTATGTCTTTTTAAATGGATACCATATGCGATTATGGCACCACTAAATAGGATATTTTTGTTGATTTTGCTGATATATCATATTCCATGTTTATTTTAAAAAATGAAGGAGTTATAAGCATTTTTCAATTTTAAATTAATGAATAATGTGCAAGTTATACATGGAAAACAAAAAAATAAAAAAAATAAGTATGTACATACAAGTGAATCACGGTGGCGTAGTAAACCTTCAACTTGCAGTTACCGATTGTTTTTTATCTTCATGCATCTTATACCCTAATACTGAAATTATTTTTCAAATAAGTATGGACAATGTTATATCGCAGAAATCAGCAAAAAATATCCTACTTAGTGGTGCCATAGTCGCATATGGTTTCCATTTAAAAACAAACATAAGTTTGCATTATTTCTCGAACACGACTGGTATAATACAACTTTTGATTATTTGAGATAGTACTAAGTCTAATTCTGTACAAATTTTTCATTTGGAATTTTTTCATATTTTGTGTTACAAGCTGGTGCAGTTTGAGAAATATACATATTTTATTTTAAGAGAAAGTGGTTTTTGGAATTGTTACATAAATTCATCAATTTATGAGATAATATGATCTAGTACAGTGGTGAAAAGGTAATGATCTAATTTGATGTAGAACTCGCGAACTTTTACGGCTTCTCAGGGAGAAACAGATTTTTCACTGCTCCGGAATCATTTCACGGAATAAACGCTTTAGAATTCGCAATATAATCCAGAAACCTTCTTCCCACTTAGACCGGTACGTGCCGGGAAAGTAATTAGCGATATAAAAATCCGTCGAGACTCAGAAACAAATGAAAGTGCGACGCCGGCCCCTGTAATTGGCCAGGGAACGATGTCTAAAAAAGTGACACTTCGCAAGCCGACCCGGCTGCTATTTAAAAACAAGGCGAATCTTCTCCCTCGTTTAGAAAAAAGTTGTTTTCGAGACACAATCAAAATTACCCTTCGAGAATGCCAGCCAACTGGCAATTTTAAAAATGGGGTTTTGCTTAATTGCAAAAAGTCTAATTATAAGAAACATCGCAGAGACGTTAATTGATTGAGAAACGGGAACGGAATGTCCAATTTTTTCGTCGGGAAACTCTGCGCTGTAACAGAATAAACGTCAGCTAAATCGTCTTGTATTATGAGTCCAGTAAATCCCCTTCTACCAGATCTACTTATATCTACTTGTTTCTCCAGTAATAATGCAAAAGTAATTATATGCAAGCCCTTCGTTGAATGTGAATAATGTATTTTTGAATAAGTACTTATAGAGCTTTAATAGCCCCTAATGCAATACTAATATTTTTAACAAAAATAAGACCCAACCGATGTCTGAAGTTGTTCCAACATTTTACAGCTCTTAGGAAGCGGCCATGATGCGCACTTTTACTACTTGGAGGAATTACTGGGGCTCGTGACTTAACTGTCTCACCTTGCAAGTTACGAGCAAATTTTGAATTCTACCAGTTCGCGATAATGTAGCTAAAAGCTAAAAAACGATTAGGTAGGTACCAGATACCAGTCACCACACCACTCTCCTCATCAATATAGAGCATTGATCAGACTAAAATAAAATCGTGGGGCGAGTTGAATTTCTATTATCTACAGTCAACCGCTCATATCATTATAGGTATGCTTTGGATGCAACTTTTCAATAGACAACATCGCAGAACGATATTTTACATATTTACTCAAGTTACGCTACGCCCCACGATTTTATTTTAGTCTGATCAATGCTCTAGATTGATGAGGAGAGTGGTGTGATGACTGGTATCTGGTACCTACCTAATTATTTTTTCGCTTTTAGTACATTATCTGCATCATTATTATGTTTCTTTACAATAAAACCGTTTAACATAAAAATGTTTTTTTACTTATTTTATTTTTTTTTTGTTTGTTTTTGTTTTGTTATTATTTTTAACCATTTTGTTCTCACGAGTAATGGACATTATAACGGTCGACCAAGAGGTCCAATAGAGGGGCAAGGCTTTTATACAACAAGATGTGCCCAAGTCTTGAGGGGAAAACGCTAAACGATACGAAATCTTCACTTGGGTGGGGGATTCATGCTTGAATCACGATTCTAAGTTGACAAAATCCTTTGTTTTGATTAGACACCTAGGTTTCAATTTTAATATATTTACTGTCTAAACTCTATCATCCGCCATTTTGTTTCGGACGCCATTTTCGATTAGGATTTTTTTCTGACGTGTACTGTGTTCTACTTGTCAAGCCCTTTCATTTGATACCCATATTGAGGGGATCGAAAAAGAATAATCCGCCATTTTGTGGTGGCAGCCATCTTGGCTTCTTTTCATGGTTTACTGTATTCTATTAGTTAAGCCCTTTCATTTGATGCCCATATTGAGGGGGTTGAATAAAAATATCTAATCCGTCATTTTGTGGCCGCGGCCATCTTGGATTTACAATGATACTGAATATACATAATTGTATTGTTATCACAACTAAAGGTGTATCAAATTTCAGATAAATTGATCAACAGGAAGGGGGTAAAATTTCAATTACTAGATTTGACCCACACAAACAAACAAAAAATCAAGCTAAATAAAGTCAAAAACTTTTAACTTTTTGATTTATGTGCTCACATTGACTGCTAGTTTTTACGAGAATCGCAAAAAGTTGAACATGGCCGAAACTAGGTATAGTTTTTTCTCTGGATTCTGCATTTTTATACTACCATTTTTATACTACCGAAATTTAAAATAAGTTGTGACTGCAAAATTTCAATAGAAATTTGATGCCAACTTTTATGCAAGGTGTTTGATTTAAGCGTATCAGTAGTCAAGTTTGTTTTTTCTTAATGACGTCACTTTTCGACGATGTATAATTTATAATTCACATAAGAAACTTCATTTCTTAATAACTCCCCACTACTCAATCGCGACTAGTGGTGGGCGATAATGGTTTGGAATTATCGATAATTTTCATAATATTGATAATATTGATAATATCGATATCGATATTATTATTAATATTGGTGTTGGGCGAACACCCAAAACGAGACAGAGGGAGCCAAGAAGACTCACAAATGTGTAAAGAAAGAACTCCAAAGAAGCCCCTCGACATGAAATAATAACAGAACACAAAGCAATTGGAGATTTAACTCGGAAAGTAAATTTGATGCGCCCGTCGATATTATCGATAATTATAGATATTTCTATAATTATCGATATATCGATAATTGTCCCAGCCCTAATCACAACAATGACCTTAAAACTGATATGACATTTCCAGCGTCAAGGTTAAGGTTCAATGATGGGGAGTTATCCAGAACTGTCCACTTTTCCCTACTATAATATTAAGTGAAATAATTTATGCTAATTATTATAGTTGGTAACCATTTTATATTGAGATTTTGCAGCCAAAACTTGACATAAAACTTCGTTTTAAAATGTCAACACGGACTCTACAGTATAAGCAAAATTGCGATCGTTTTCATTTTTTCCGATTTTCTGGAAAACTAAAATAATTATCGAATTTCTCTTCTTGCTGTCAAAATGCTTCTATTATAACAGTATATTAATATTATACATCAAAGTTGAGAAGTCTACTTTTACTGCCTACGATTCTAAACCTAACATAAAATATTTTAGAAACTAGAACCATTAAAATTTGTCGTTGGACTTTGGAATGTGCCCGAGCGCACATCAAAAATTGACGGAATATGATATTTTTCAGTATAATATGCATATCGGTCCGATACGAGGCTTTGCAAACAGGCTAGTAAATTAATGTGAGTGATATTGAGTACATATTCTATTAGACACTTTGGCGAAAAATTTCATGATCCTGAATAAATTAAATTCTTGTGGAAAAAGTATTACATTAGAGTAGTAGTCAGTAGGGCCGCAAAATTATGTCCTTATTGACACTAAAGCGATGAAATATTAACGGCCTCTGTTCTAAAGTCCCATCAGAGAATATTTTATTTTTATGAAAGTTTATGAGAAAACTAGACAAGTATGCGAAAAATGTGTGGGTTCCTTTTAAAGAATAATATGTATATTAAAATAATAAAAGAACACGTAGACCGTCCTCACACTAATAACCCACCGTGTAGATATAAGTTAATTTATGCAAAAGTTTTTTTCTGGAGATTCAGAAGATAGATAGGAAGGTAACCAATAATTAATAAATATTTATCTAGAATAAATCCTTATCCTTCCCTGTAACATTTACTGCGATAATTGAATACCCCCCAGTGACAATTATTCGGATGTAATGTGGTACAATTGGTATTATATTATCAGGAAATAACTGGAGGTGAAACATTATTGTATTCACCCTACTTCCGAATAACCCTTTCACTAAGAACGTCTTACAGTTAAGGGCGTTATTAATTGCCGACGTGGCTTACCAGTGAATTATTTACTAATTAGACAAGGCGTAGGGTTATAAACTTCAAGCTGTTAGCAACCTGCCCGCTGAAGATACTACGAATCTCCGTTATCCACCGCTTCCGTCTACTCTTCAGAATATCATTATGTATACTTATAATTTATTACTCTTTACAATAACGAACACACAATTCATTAAATGTGTAATAATTCTGTAATGAAGTTCGTGGATGAAAATACTATAACAATATTTTTCGACTGTGAAGAATTTTCTATTATGTATATTATTTGCACTCAATTTGTTATCCAATTATCACAACAATAAATTGGAAAATTGTATACCCAGAAAGCAAATGTATCCATGGAATGTATTTTTTGTGGCTTTCATCCCTTTTGTTTATGGCTATCGAAATCTTTTACTTACCAGTGTGAATATAGGTGTGTTTCTTCATGTCAGACTTTTGATGAAACCGTTTTCCACAGAACTGACAGGGATACGGCCGAGTGTCAGAATGTATAAGTAGATGCGTCGATAACGTTGAAGATCTCTTAAAGGACTTTCCGCATTGCTTACATTCGAATACCTTTTCTACATTGTGAACAGCCCTGGAAAAATTACGAGTTGTGAAGGTTTGCGAGAACATTAACATTTGAGAAAATAACAATGTGAATAAAGATACAGTTTTTTGTATATATTTCTATCTAAAATACAAGTATTTATAGGTAATTCTTGAGTTGTCCCAATTTCGAGCCGTCAGTATGGTCAATTCGGCTATTATTGAAGTTACAGAGAACGTTAAACGGGGAATGTTTGAATTTTTTCTTAAGGTGACTTTTGCAGACTTAATGAATCATTAATGCTGAAATACCGTTACTTTTATTTAATTATTATTAAAAATTTTGACAGGTCCTTGGAAAGATAATAAAAATGCTAATCAAAAGTGCTGAAAACGAATTGGCGTTCAGAAGAAAAGCAAAAGTTGGTA
This sequence comes from Xestobium rufovillosum, assembly GCA_963966045.1. Classification (NCBI taxonomy): domain Eukaryota; kingdom Metazoa; phylum Arthropoda; class Insecta; order Coleoptera; family Ptinidae; genus Xestobium; species Xestobium rufovillosum. The sequence continues at coordinate 17,436,118 of OZ014499.1, read as the reverse complement.
GTCGTATCTTCGAAATAAAAAATGGAAAAAATTGGTGGTACCGCCAAAGGCGTCTTCAAAATTTGTTTGGTAATGTTCAAGGTAAAATTAATAATAAAAGAAAAGTCGATAAAAAATTACACTCTTCGCTTCTTCAGATATTTTAAAACCCCAAAAAGATACGCAGAACTTGATTGTAGATGTGAAATGGCCATAAAAGTGTGCAAAACTTTCCCCATTTAACCATCTTTGTATCTTCAATAATATCCAAGTTACCTATTTAGACACTAAAGGGTGATTCTAAAATGGCGAATTTCCTCTACAGCACGTCGGAGGGAATCGTAGAGTGTAGTCTGGAGAAAATGTTGAAAAATTGTGTCTGCTTTCGTTTTATCCTTATGGGCAAAAACTAAAAGGTAAATTTGACAATATTTGTTCAGTGGCTTGTGTCTTCTACCATGCCAGACCTTATTAATCTTGATGTATGAAATACGATGAACAAGAATATGGCTATAGCAAAGTTGCATCTGAGTCGCATTACAGGTGGCGCTCTTTCAAAGTTAAGTTGCTACTGACATGTTTTCTGCCAACAGATTCTCATTTTACTGACTCTTTTAACCACGATGCATGCCAAAATAATACTGCCCAGATACGTTATAAGTCGCGAGTTGGTGCCAGAGAACCCCAAATTTATCTTAAAGCGGGAGCGTCACGTGACATATTTTCTACCAACAAATTTGTCTTTTACTGGCTTTTTGCATCATAAGTAAGCCAAAATATCATTGCAAAACACATTAGATAGTCGCGAGTCGGACCCAGACGATCCCAAACTTTTCTGAAGAGAGCCATCTGTAGTGCGACTCAGATGCAACTTTATTATACTCATGTTCTTGTTCCTCGTGTTTCATACATTAAGATTAATAACGCCTGACATGGTAGAAAATACAGAAATAATTTACCATTGCGGCTCCCTAACCAAAAGCATATTGATAAACAAATTTTCAACATTAAAATTACTAGGAAATTAGACGCTGCAAGCATTTTTTTGCACAGTCTTATAGGTCAAATAACTTTTTATGAAAAATGAACTATCCTCCAAAATTAACAATTAAGATTTTCCTCAGACTGCATTTACGATTATCTACAACGTACCTACTGAAAAGAAAATCCGCCATTTTGAAATGTCCCTGAATATACATAGGTTAGGGCAATACTAGATATACTAATTCTTGTGCTAGTACCTACAGAACGGAACTTTTAAGCGGAATAATACAAAAAATTAATGAGATCAAATTCTTCTTCCATTTTCTTTGGTAAAAATACGTCGCAAACATGCTACAATACATGCTGTAAATACCTCCCATTTCACATTTTTCCCACCCTATCTGGAAGAGACATGGCAGCGCAACATGTATTTCCAAACTGCAAATTTGAAAGAGAAAAATTTTGCTCTAGCGACGGAGAAACCCAAAATGTACCATGTTTTTTGGGAGAACCACCTGTACCAAGCAACGCGAGAAGTTAGTATCAATTGGACTTGCACCTGTGGCTCGATAGAAAATGATTCCAATTTCAAAAAATATATTTGCTAGTCTTCTATAACTGAAAAGAGACTTTTCACTTCCAAAATTTGGAAGTGAAAAAAATATTTAATACTGATGCCCAAACACGAATGTTGCAATTTAAGAAAAATTGCAAAATTACCTTTAAAGGCGACGAAAAAATGTGAAATCGTGAGCACAAGTTGCATTTTTCCAAAACAAAATGACGAGTCTGAGGGATTTCCCTGAAAATTTAGCAGTTCCGCCCTGTATAATGTTTTCACTGATATTTTTTATTTTTTTATTGGTAAAATTTGAAAACTATGGGTAGGTATATTTTCTGGGAAGCATTTCAGCTCAATTGGTGTGCCTCTTGCCACATTATTGTCGAAAATAGAACGCGTTAAAATCATCTCTCTTCGAGGAAGGCTTCCTAACCAAACAGCAAGGACATCTGCCATAGTTGTTTGATGTTAACCAATCGATAATTTTCAGAATTCTGAGGCCGTTTTCGAGAACAGAGAGTAACAAAGAACTACCAAGAAAGGGTAATGCAAGAGTTATATGGGGTAAGATACCATTTGAAGAAAAGCATCAATACTCCAAGTCACCAAATTAAATCAGTGAAGCGTGACGGTCAAACTACAGCCATGGTGTTACGGCGTTACCAACTATATACCATGCAAGCATATTGTTGTACAAAAAAAGAATCTTCTTTATGTCACAGATAGTTATCCTCTGGAAAAATCAAAATTCTCGCTTCAATTTGGAACAAAAATTTTTCGCGTATCTCAGCGTCTTTCTTATCCAACATTTTAAATTAGGGGTTTGGTATGACAACCACCGGCTCCTTACTTGCCAAGCGGTTCACTCATAATTGTATAAGTGAATACCGTGAAGACTGGACGAAAGTTCTGTCATGAATGAATCCAGGCTCTGTCTTTTCTCCCCGACGATAGGCAAAAAAGAGTACACAGCAATGAATGAAAAATATATGCCCCAATGTAACATTGACAGAATTGTTAGTTTTGGTGGTGTGTGCAAAAGAGGTAAAAATTGCTGCTATGATTTGGCCACCGAGGAGCACCGACTATTATATGGGATATCATGAGGAGGCGATTGAAATAGCTACTAACCTTCCAAATATATAAATAAAACATTCTTTCCTTGACACTTCCCTGAGAGAAGGCATCTATCAATAACAAATTTATTTGATGGAATAAAATATCTTAACCATTCAACAGACAATATATTTTATGGAATATATTTCCAGCTCACCTGTGTTGGCTGAGACTTATTTCATGTCCAAAAGTTTTATTGCACAACTCGCAGGCGAAGGGTCTTTTCCCATTATGAGATCTTCTCGCATGCACTTCCAATCCGTGAGGAGTAGAAAACATTTTTTCACATTTTATACACGAGTACACATCCCCAAGAGGCATTAAGCCAGGTCGCATCAGCAAATGGTGATGGTGAGGATGAACACTTGAAGGATTGTTTATAAAGTGATGTCTTAGTCTATAGAGTTCATCAGTACTAGGAGGTAGAGGATATTGGCCTGCTTGACTGCCATTTTGCCCATTAGCCATGGCCGCTGCGAAAGCGCTCAAGTATAGGGATCCTGGCGTAGGTAAGAAGCTCCGTTCTTCTCCATCCTTGTGCGGGTACATTCCCGGTGGGAAGAATCCAGGATGAACAAAACTGCGCGGGAGAAAATGCCCACTATATTCCTGAGCAGACTTGATCTGGGCGTCTCTAAGTAAGTCGACAAAAGGAGGACAAAGATACGATCTCGTTACTGAAATAGTTTCTTGATAACAAGAATCAGACTTGTTTTTGGGATTGTCAGGCCTCAACAACGCACTAACAGAAAAGGTTTCAGATTTCTTTAAAGGCAAATCCTTTTTAGAAATTTCTGTTATCGTTGGGGGTGTTGGTGAAGGAGTGTTTGTTCTTGAAGGTATAGGGGAGTCTACTTCTAGTTCTGGGGAGGTACTTGAAGATGGTCGCGACGGTGAGCAGTCCCATCTTTCCTTAGGTCTAGGTGAGATTGGCTCGTCCCCACTGTTATAGCAAGTGCCTCCAGATTCTATGCTTTGGTATGATTTGAGATTATTGTTCAACTGTTCTTCATCTTCTTCACATGATTTAGACATTAGCCTACTGATGCCAAATTTGATGGGTTCTGAAACAAGGAAGAAATGTGCATTGTAATCATATCTACTTTTTGTATTGATTCTGTGACACAGTGAATAACATACTATGTGAGCATTCTTATGTTTCTCGATTGTAACTTGTATATCGTTGTGAAAATTCCGATTTTACAATATCATTAATGAGCAACAAATTCTGGAAAAATACCAAATTTAAGGTGTAAGGTACAATTCATTATTATTTCACTTTCCCCTACAAAACGCTCCCTTTGCGCCAATTACTGGTTTCCAGCGGACTTCAGCTTACTTTTTGAAAACTTTTAATTAAATTTAAATCAAAATATATCTATGCTCAAAATTGAACACAATTTGACAAAGCAGGTCGATCATAACTGACTCAATTCGAGCAGAGGAACGAAAATATTACTATTGCCCACGAAAAGACTGTAACACAGGAGTTATTGGCTATGGCACCAGCTTATTTGCTTTTGAACTCACAAAAGTATTGAAACCATTGATCCTATCCCCTAATAGCTGTCTTTAACTCACCATTGTTGAACCCTTTGATAGTTAAACAAGGGCGTGGCATTTTCAAAAATAAATTCCCTAAATTATGCAAATCTGCAGTGGAAGGTATATGATTTTAAGATTAACCATAATAGTCAAGCTGTCATTACAGGCTTTCTTTTATTAGCGAACCTCAATAAGTGCAGTAGCTACTCTAAATAAAAAATTTAGCTTAAATGTATAAGGGTTAAAAGGATAAAAGGGCACGTGATGTTAACAATCATGTGGTATTGTCAGGGTCGTAAAAAGAAGTTTAGTTGTGCTACTGTATTTACTTGCATGTCGTAGACAGCATAATGAAGTGTGTTATAAAGAAGATGTAAAATATACCTGAATAAGAGAATAGAAATAAAATATCGGAAAACCACTTATTACAACATAATTTTAAATTGCTTCCGAAATTTACATGCGAGAGCTTCATGGGAGTACACCCCCATTTTTTCTTTATTTTTGAAAATAAATTTTTGCAACTTGGCCCATCGTATGTATTGAGTAAACGTCAAGTTTTGGCACAAACAAGGAAATTTTCACACTTCACATTTGAGGAATTCCTTCAAATTTTCCTTGAAGGGCCAAGCGTAACTCTTGAAGAGTCTCTGGCATGACTGGACGACGATGAATATGCCTCGGAAGCTGATCCCAGAGGTGCTCTATAGAATTAAGATCCGTGCTGCATGCCGGCCAATCAAATCTACGAATGCCAACCTCATTCAGATATTCAGTTACTACTCGTGCAGTGTGTGATCTGACGTCATGCATTAAAACAAAGCCATCTCCAATAAAACGCGAAAATGGGACGACAGCTTCTTGAAGAACATCTTCCACATATCTGTGGGCGTTCAAAGCACTATTTTCCACAAATAAGAGGTCGGTATGTGCTACCGTGGAAATTCCTACCCACACCATAACAGAACCACCTTTAAAAGATAACCGTACAGAGATGGTGCAGTCGAAATATCGTCCACCTTGTCTTCTCCATACCCTTTCTCAACCATCAGGTGATCACAGACAAAAACGTGTCTCATGAGTAAAAAGAACTTCACTTCATTGCTGAGGATTCCAATCTGCATGTAACTGCGCAAATTGCAGACTTGCTCTTCGATGGCTAGGAAGAAACTGTGGTCCTGTGGCAGGCCTTCGCAAAATTAAGCCACTTTTCACAAGTCTCCTCCTAATCGTCTTCTCACTTCTTTGGACCCCTCGCACTGTTAGAAGACGATGTTGAAGTTGAACTGCCGTTGATCTGCGTTCTCTCAGTGTGTTGAGCACAAGAAAAAGATCATCGACGGCAGTTGTCACCCTTTGTCTTCCAGATCTTGCTCGCCTCTCAAATCCGCCAGTCTCCAGATACCGATTCCAGTGTACGAGACACATACCGTTGACTACGATCATCCTCAATCAAAGTAACAATTTTAGAAATATCCGCAACAGTTAACGGCATTGCTATCGCTTGAAAACTTGCATTTACTGTCAAACTCGATTCCAAAACAAAAAATGCCCATAAGCCTACATGTCTTTTAGCGCACACAAATTATAAGAAATTATGCATAGTCCACTGCTGTCTGATTTCTGCGAACATGTTGATGTCACTGAAAAGAGAATTTCGGCTGCTAAAATTCAAATTAGACGTAGGTAGGAGTGGAACAAGCATTTCAAAGCATTAACAATGAAGAAAAACCGAATCAGTTCCCGATTTATATACAGGGTGTTCCAAAATTAGGGTGCCAGACTTTAACAGTAGCTTCTACACCCAAAAACACAAGAAAAAGTTCATATAAATATATCTCGAGAAATGCTTTATATAGAAGATACAGGGTGTTGAAAGTGGGATCATGAAGTTGTTTTTTATAAATATTTTCGTCGCTTTTAGAGATAACTAAATCAAATTTTGGACAACTTCAGAACTTTTTACATTTCTTAAGAAAGATAGGTGGGTAAAATTGGACGGGGGGGGGGGTGCTGGATTTTCCCGAGCAATAATCAGTCCAGCACGGTTTTGAATTGAAGAGAATGGAAATAATTTCGAGCAGTTATTGTAACCATTCGGTTTTAATTATTAATTTGTGTACAATATTAAATTGGTATTTAACGCCAGTTTTGTATTTCATGGCTAAATTATTGAATTTTACCATTGGTATCGTTAGTAAAATCATTTTTAAACCGATTTTATTCAAAAACGGTGCATCATATGGGAAGAAGACAAGTGGACATTTTTTAGTGAAAGGTGTTTAAATTTTCACATTTTGGCTTCAAATTTGGAAAAAGTCTTCACATAAAAAAGTTTGGGCATTTTTTTCCAGATCCCTCCAATCATAAGACATAATTTTCGGACTATCTTATGAAATGTAAAAAGTTTAGTAGTAGTTGTCTAAAATTAGATTCAGTTATCTTTAAAAGTGATGAAACTATTTATAAAAAAACATCTTCATGACCGCACCTTCAACACCCTGTAGCTTCTATATAACACATTTTATTTGTTATGTTTATATGAACTTTTTCTCGTTTCTTTGGGTGTAGAACCTACTGTCAAAGTCTGGCACCCTAATTTTGGGACACCCTGTATAAACTATGCAGATATGGGGATCTATATGAAACATTTCAGGGTGGCCGTTTTTTTGCCGATCGGTGTATTTTATATTGTAATTTTTATAAAAGAGTTTTTGACAATAAATATGAAATTATAAGTTATAAATGGATTTTGGAAGAAAAGGGATGGATTAAGTAAGAACATTGAATGGATAATGAAATGGAAGAATGATATAGAAATCTACAAATATATAAGAACCTAGACAGCTGCAACGTTTTTAAAATTATATGAGACATTTGAGATTTCCTTTTTATAAAACTTTTAGTTACAAAATCACATCCAGGCCCTTTCACAGACGACTGTCATCTCTATGGGTATACTTATGTATATTTGCAGGATAATAAATAAATAAATATTTTATAACCTATATACCTATTATTTTTCAAGAAAGTTGATTTTTTTATATCACACTACCTAGATACATATGAATATGACATTATTTTCCTTATAAGTCCTGTACAATTAGGGAAAAATGATAAAAGTTTTGAACCATTACTATCTGTTAATAAGAAAAAACGTGATTCGATTACCCTCAAGTTTAATCTGTTTATAAATCTGTGGTAAATAGACTTTAATGCCCTTAATCGAACAAGAAAATAATAACTATAAAAATTTTATTGGCAATTATGTCTGTATACTTATATGGTGGCTATTATTGATAAGTTTATATAATAAACTGACAAAATTTGTTACTCTCCAAACTGAAATTAATGATGTGCAAAAGTTTAATCCTTGTTCGCCAACTGATTTCAGTAATCTTAAATTTTATTTCTGTCCAATAGTCCATGGTATATTTCCATCAGTTTTTATAGATTGTGCATTCTTCTATTATTAAGTTGTACTATACTGTTCATTTTGTTGTGATAAGGGCGTATGTATTAAAAAAGAGCTCAAAATATGCCATTGAGAAGTTAGTGTAACAGATGTCAACATGAAGTCATGAATAATTCAGAGCTTCCCTTGTACACATTACACCCCTATTCTCTGTATTACGCGTATCGTGTTGAACTAAATGAGCGAAGTAGCATTTGCCTGAAAGGGGGTTGCTACCCCTCAAACTAACCCTAAGAATTACGCCTGTTAAACTATTCGGTCACAACCTAATGATTCGTGAATTTTACAAAAGAATACATTAGTGAACGTTTTCTTCCCGTTTGTCAATATATACTGTTTCTATTAATGTCTTTATTGCTTGTAATTCGTTATTATTATTTCAAGGTGTTCCTTTAGCAATTAAGTCAACGTAATCAATCAAAAAACGAGTGAATTATAAATAGAGGTTTAGGGAGTTACTTATTTGAACAGGGGGCAATTAATCATTTTTAGATTCACATTGCTTATAAACAATTTCAATTACTTCGTATAGCTACCTGTCGTTTTCTGATATTGTGTTTGTTTTCTTGTTTGAGAAATAACTAATTGAGTAATGCTTCGTAAGACCAAGGAGAGGGTTTTGTCTATATTATTTTCTCTATCGTCTAATTGACCACGTCATAAATACTAACTAACTAATATTACATACATAGTTTTTGTGACTTTTTCGATACTGGTGTTTTTGGCAGTTTGTCACCGGAGAAACTTCGACTTCATTCCTTAATTTTATTGGTAAAATGTTTAAAAATCAAGTCGCCCATAATATGCGTGTTATTTTATTCATTAAATTATCTTTCAGAATTAGACTGGACCTTTTTATTTTAACTGGATAAATCCCTGTTAAGCAAACTCAATTTTCTTGCCTGTCAGTAATTTGACTTTAATAAACATTCATTCCAAAAACGCTCGTCAAACTGTTGACTGTTGAGCAACAAAACATAAATATATCTAGTAAAATAAAAACCTCTAGTCTATAATATTACAGCCAAGAATTTTTTGTTGTTGGTAAGCTGGTAAGCTACGAATTCGTAGTTGATTGTTAAAGAATGAATTCTAACGTCTCAATAGTAACATCAAATATACAGGTGTCCCAAAAGTGACGCCCGTGCTTTCGGAATTTCACTTTGTGAGCTAAAACAAATCGAAAGTTAAGAGTGATGAAATTTCCGTTTGGCCTTCGTTAACGAGTTGTTGAGAAAACAACTTTAGATTTTATTTAATTTTTTAAATTTAATTTCTACATAACATCTTAGTTAGTTTTTACAAAACATGCTCAATTAGGTTTCCTCCTACTTCAATGCAAACAGTAGCCCGATGTATCATGGAAGCAGGAACACTCTCTAACATCTCTTCATTTATTAATGCCACAGCATAATGAACACATCATCAGCATCCGCAACAGGTATGGAGTAAACCTTGTCCTTCAAAAATCCCCAAAAAAAGAAATCTAAGGGGTGCAAGTCGGGCGATCTAGGTGGCCAAGATACGGGTCCACCTCTTCCAATCCACTTTCCAGGGAAAGAATTATTCAAAAACTGTCGTACTTGTACACCATAATGCGCTGGTGCTCCGTCATGTTGGAACCAGCAGTTTAGTCTAGTTGCCAACGGAATATCATTAATATGACACAATCACATCGGCTGGGCTCTGATTATTTTCTTATGCGTTTTATTAGTTTTTCCTTAATAACTCGTTAACGAAAGCCAAACGGAAATTTCATCACTCTTAACTTTCAATTTGTTTTAGCTAACAAAATCAAATTCCGAAAGCACGGGCGTCACTTTTGGGACACCCTGTATATTGCACTTTTTGCCGATTAAAGGGTGGTCACCAGTTCCAAAATGAATAGATTTGTAAAAATACAATTGGTGACTTTGAATTTTCAGGTAATTTTATCCAAGTTTGCATAAAATAACATTTTGGTCCAGTTTGATAGATCACCCGCGTGACAGACTTGTGATCTTTTTTCTTAACTGTCAAACTGACACTCTTTGTTACTAATCGACGCTTTCCTAAATTACCGACAATTCCAAACCACAGTGTATTACCAAAAATGCAATAGAAAATTCAGACACCAGAGCAATCAACACTTGTATTAAAGTGGTAAGTGGATTTAAGAAAGTACCTATGTTTCCTACACTTGGTGATCCACGTCCTTCATATTATGCTTTCGATCTTCCACAAAGCGTACCAATGATGAACAATTTCTGCATTTTTGGTTTCTACCAAACTAAATTAATGATACCTATATTGTACTCGTAAGTACCAAAAAGGGAATCTTGAAAGTATGAACTACTTGAATATATGAATAGATCTGGTAACAGGTGTCCCAGATCTGCTATTCAGAATAAAATTCCTTTAGATTTACCAGAATAAATCTACCACTAAACCCATACAACATTTTACATATTTGTTCTAAATTTCCGCCAACAAATTTTTGAATGCAATATTATGCATCTGCATAACATTAAATCAGTTAGGTGTAAATAAAAGCGGCTGGGCGTAAATTGTCGATTTAATTGAGGGGGCTGGATTACACTAGCATGCCCCCGAGGCCCCAGTCAATTTACACTTGCACAACACGATTCAGTTGACTGCATATTTGGTTACAGTTCAGCTACAGATTCTCACGCCGTGAATAGACAGAAATGAACTAGGATAATATTTTCACTACGTCATGTACCTAGATTATATCACTTACAGTAATGTTCCTTTCCTATATTTTTGTCTTAGGTACCTAGTTCAATTAGTAAAACTTTTTATGTTTTCCATTTCGATTCTAGTCGATCATTTTGTTAATTGATTCTTAGATTGTTCCATTTTGTCATTCCAATTTAGTGACAGTGGATTCTACGTCTAACTTTTTATACGAAAGTCCTACTTTACAATCTCCGTGAAATAGGGCTACTACAGGGTGAACAAGAGATATTTGACGAATTTGTAAACCTATTACGGCGTAATTAATTGAAAATTGTATTTAACAGTATATTACGCAATGAGCATTTAATGCTAGCTGTATTAAGACATGAGTACGAGAATTACGAAACGAGCCGTAGGAGAGTGTAGTATATGTAATGAATGGGGGTGGGGGTGTCTTCATAGTCATTAAATGTGAGTTGCATACACTATTTTTACTACCCTAAATCCCTTGTTCGTAGAAACAACATATGTCAAATATGTCTCCACTGCTTCAGCTGCTACTCCCAACACATTTAAAATCAAGAAAAGCTATATCTTTTGCAAGAACTTTTTCCATCATGCCATCATTCTGAAGAATGCAGAAAGTGCGCACGTCCTCCTGTCAGTTCTTTTCCAAATAATACTATGACAGAAAATACTCGTATTTTCATACTTCCTATCTGCTTTGGGTGTGGTATCATTGGACATAATTATTATTCGTAGCAATGGCGCCGTTTGTATAGGTCTAATAAAGACTCTAATAAAGACTCTTCTACTGAAGATCTCGCAAAAAAGTGGATTTTCAGTAAGCTTCCATAAGTTAGTCAACTTGATAATTAGTCAAAAATCCCCTAGTTTTGATCAATATTTTAGGTCACAATGGACTTGCCTACTGTTTAGACATTGGCGCAAAAGCTGGTTCCACGTTAAGCAAACTCCCAACAAAGAAAATTACATTCCGAAATTAAATATTCCAGATGACCCTAGAAGTTGACATTCAGCAAACAGTTGATACTCAGTTGTTCGTTGCTCCAACGCGTGCTCCAAAGCTGGCCTTGCTGGGTCTCAATACCAGCCCACCTAAATAGTAAAAGGCTATCCGGCGTCAAATTTATCATCCAGGTAGGCACGACAATCGACATATTTTGGGGTTGTTCGTATTTTAAAGAAGACCCTAGAAATGGTTTCAAATTCGTAATTGATTCTCGGTTTCGACTATCTCTCAAACCGATGGGCCTAACTCCATTGTATTACACCGACCGGCAAAAAACCGGCCACACGGAAATGTTTGAAAAAAGCACTTAAATGTTCATTAATTCAACTTAACAGTGGTATTGGCTTGAAGAACCATTTATTGGTGATACGGGATGCAAAGATTATGAGAAAAAGACTAATTAACACAAAATTAGGTAATTTAATGAAAGAAAATAACAGAAACTCAACAAATACGTTTTTTTTCTAGCGTGTAAAAAAATGTTGCAGTTTTTTTAAAAGAACTCCTGCTTACTGTCAGTACCGTGTATGTCCTCCTTGAGCCTGAATTACAGCATTTAACCGTTGTGGCATTGAGTTAGTCAAATCTGCTAAGCACATTTGAAGCGTAACTCTTGAAGAGTCTCTGGCATGGCTGGACGATGACGAATATGCCTCTGAAGCTGATCCCAGAGGTGCTCTATAGGATTAAGATCCATGCTGCATGCCAACCTCATCTAGATATTCAGTTACTACTCGTGCAGTGTGTGATCTGACGTTGTCATGCATTAAAACAAAGCCATCTCCAATAAAATGCAAAAATGGGACGACAGCTTCTTGAAGAACATCTTACACATATCTGTGGACATTCAAAACACCATTTTCCACAAATAAGAGGTCGGTATGTGCTACCCTGGAAATGCCTACCCACACCATAACAGAACCACCGTTAAAAGATAACCGTACAGAGATGGTGCAGTCGAAATATCGTTCACATCGTCTTCTCCGACCATCAGGTGATCGCAGACAAAAATGTGATTCATAAGTAAAAAGAACTTCACTCCATTGCTGAGGATTCCAGTCTGCATGTAATTGCGCAAAATGCAGACGTGCTCTTCGATGGCTAGGAAGCAATTGTGGTCCTGTGGCAGGCCTTCGCGAAATTAAGCCACTTTCCACAAGTCTCCTTCTAATCGTCTTCTCACTTGTTTGAACCCCTCGCACTTTTAGAAAACGATGTTGAAGTTGAACTGCCGTTGATCTGCGCTCTCTCAGTGTGTTGAGCACAAGAAAACGATCATCAACGGCAGTTGTCACCCTTTGTCTTCCATGTCCTGCTCGCCTCTCAAATCCGCTACCGATACCGATACCGATTCCACGCATCCTGAACAGTAGTATGGGCTATTCCCAGTGTACGAGACACATACCGTTGACTACGACCATCCTCAATCACAGCTACAATTTGAGAAATGTCCGTAACAGTTACCGGCATTGTTATCGCTTGAAAACTTGCATTTACTGTCAAACTCAATTCCAAAACAAATGCACATAAGCCTACTTGTCTTTTAGCATGCACAAATGATAAGAAATGATGCGTCCACTGCCGTCTGATTTCCGCGAACGTGTTGATGTTATTGAAAATCCTCTTTCTGGATAGACTTTTTCTAGCTTTCGATGTGGCTACAAAATATAGGTACTCTATAAAAGACCTACAACGTCTCTATTAACCTGGGTGGTTTATCTACCATTTTAGTTCACTATCAGTTCAAACACATTACCCCATTTAATTCAAACACAGACTTCGCAACAATAAAATTTTAAATGAAATATCCTCGTGACCATTATAAAATGTATATGATACCGAATAGTAAACTGTGGGCAATATTTACCGTAGACTTCCGTGAGACACGAAAGATTGTGATCGATGTTAAGCAAACACAAATATATATTTACGGCGCGGGCAATGAAAAGTGCAGGTTATATTTTTGTAAATATTTAGACCTCGTTGGTTTTTACATGCTTGCAATTCGCATCGTGCATCCAAACTGAACATCATAAATTTAAGGAAATGGAAAATGTTTTTCGCGATTATTTAGAACAGCAAATAATAATTGTTCCCATGCAACCCTTGTTTCTAAATAGTTATATTTCTTTATTTCTTTATTTAGTATTCTGCAAAAAAAAATTTCTTCAAATCATAAACTTATTTGAAATCAGTATTAAAACCTTGCAAAAATTATGAACTGCTCAAAGTGACATAACTCAGAATCCGTAGTCTTCTGTCAGCGTAGGAATTGGTGTTGTGAGTGACAAAACGAACTGCGTAAAGTGCAATACCTTCACGATGAAATAAATAAATATTTTTGTCATAAAATGCTCCAAACGATTTTACTCTAAACTTTGAGAGCGCTCCAAGCATGTATGCTCGTTAGCGGCGATTTTTGCGCTCACACGGCTTGGACCTCGTGAAACAGTGCTACGTATATTGAGAAGAATGAATGTTATCTGCTAACTTTTCGAAATTTTGCTTGAAATAATATTATTTCTAATTTGTCTCCTTTATCACAATCTCTTAGAGGAAAGTCGCCTAGGATTACGATAGTTCCTAATATGGGGTACCGCGTTTTTGGCCATATTCCATTTTTGCCGCATCTGTTAAATTCATTGCTAATTATTGTCGACTTCATTTTGCTATTTTCCTATATGACCGATAGTGTTACTACTTTGACCGTTTCTCCACCAGGTGGCTTCAAAAGTTTGTATACATCTGAAACGTTAGGGCCATTTCGCACCAAGCCACTCCAATCCAGTCACGCCCAGTCTTGTTAAGTCCAGTCAAGTCACCATAGAGATTGGTATTAATGGTTTTCGCAAAACGAGTATATTTCCACCCAACAGAAATGCCTTTAATGACTACGAAATCGTTGCGAAAAACACCGAAACAGCACAAGGAGACGAAAGTTCTGTAAATTAAGAAACAGAAGATACAGCAAACCAAAAAAATACTAGAGAAAGAGAGTGCTAGAGCTAGAGAAGCTGCTATCGTCACAAGCACTCCATACAAGAATGACTTAGAGAGCAGCATTCAAAAGAAAAACTTAGGTACCTTCGACATCTGGAGTAAAAAGGAAAACTTACGATTTCAAAGCAAAAGGGCACAAGAAAAAAAGAAATTATGTTCTGCCTGCCGCGAAAGTGGCATCTGCCGAAGGGAACAAACAACCGAACTGGGAATCCTCTTCAGATTCAGATATTAAACTGGAATATGAAGATTCTGACGATGCCTCAGAAAATTTTGAAGTAGATGCTATTTGCCTGTTCTGCGAATTGCCATTCTCTATGGATTTGAAAGGTGAAGAATGGATAAAATGCTAAAGTTGTGGTAAATGGGTTTGCTAGTGAAAATTCTCCTAAAAACATAGTTACAACAACTTTGGAGCAATTTGAAAAAAGTACCTACCCTATATTAGGCAACTTTCCTCTACATTCAACAATTATATAAATACATTTCTTTTCTCTTTAAAAATTTCTACGGAATCACTCTTTGATCCACGCCACTGCAAAAATAATTAATAGTAATTAAATGTGTTCGAAACTTATTATTGATATAGATATAACATTTAATTTTCGTAATAAATCAATTTTATCATTTTATAGCCAATAAATAAAGGTATCAAAGGAAGATAATGCTTAGATTTTCAGTAAGATATTTTACCATCAGTAATAGTGCCGATTAAATATCGGTAATTTAAACAAAAAACAGTATTAATCAATTAATCAGTGCAATAAACTTTTTATCTAAAACTAAGAGGATTACAGTAATTTTCCAGGCGACAAGTTAGAGCTCCACATCCTTTAGATTCAAGAAAACGCAACGTGCACATTTTTGCGGCAGCTTCCTCCTCCTCTGGCCTGCGTAGTACCTACACTGTTCATCCTGTAATGCTTTTGGTGGTTTATTTTTTAATTTTTACCACCCCACGTTTAATTTAGTCTATATCTAGTTATAGCTACGAAGTTTTAGGAATGACAGAATGAAATCATGTCACGACGTAGTACGCGGTGGTAGTGGTAATGCCGTTCGCAGTTAAGTCCCAATAAAATGAAGATTTAAAATTTTATTGCAGTTGATAAATTCTCTGACGGAATCAAAAATTGAGCTTTTAATCTGAGCTTAGGTTTATTATTTCTCTTGCACAACATATAAAACACACTAACCAAAATCGTTTTCTGAATCATGGTTTATTTGGTAAAACATGATTTATAAATTTTTATCGTACTTATCTGCAACCTCAAAATTAATTAGTTTTCCTATAAATAGTCACATTTTCAGATTTTATTGCAGACACTTTATCTGGGGCAATAAATGTGGGGATAAAATTTAATTCCTACCACAATTGTAAGTTATTTTCGTTCTATTTACGCACTTTTATACGCATTTCGGATGATGCGTTTACAGAGGCTCTTAGTCGCCTATTACAACAAAATTACAGGATTCGTATAAACGTCCCTAAAAGGAATCAAAAATCGGCAATAAATAAATAAGCAGGAAGAAAACTTTAATTTGGACAGGCCTTACTGTACAGTCTAACAGATTTAAGTTGACGAG
The DNA here is from genome assembly GCA_963966045.1 of Xestobium rufovillosum. Classification (NCBI taxonomy): domain Eukaryota; kingdom Metazoa; phylum Arthropoda; class Insecta; order Coleoptera; family Ptinidae; genus Xestobium; species Xestobium rufovillosum. The sequence continues at coordinate 17,420,158 of OZ014499.1, read as the reverse complement.
GGGTGGAGTTGCGCATTAGCATACTTTAGGGATGCAATAAAATGTCTTGCAGTACCAGTGGCGAAGATAAAATTTTCATTTACCGGTGAGTTTTTGAAAAGGCAAGATGACGGGTTGCGAATGGAAAGGTGTTTTACGTAGTCAAACACGGAAAATAGTGTACATAGAGTTTTGTTATTTTAAAAGTGAGAAAAGTGAAACAGAAACATTGGAAAGTGTGAAAATGAAGACGTCTGTTGCAACTATAGAGAGAATAGTTAGTGAAGGCAACACTAGCGCGTCGGAAAATAACGGCAAAGCGACCTTTAGAATACCAGGAAAGAAACTTACAAGGAAGAGTTCCTTACCGACTGATTTACCGGAGTAGACGGCTGATATATACGTTACATCGTACACGAATTTCACAAGACTGAAGGTTGTCGTGTTACCCTTTCAAAATTGAACCAAAAAATACGGACCGAACTAGAACGGAACGGATCTAATGAAACACTGAGAATTCTTTTGGGTAAAATGGGGTTCAGGTGGAGAAGGGCGCGAAATAATAGGAAAATCCTAATTGAAAAACACCATATATAAGATCGCTTCGTATTTGAAGAAAATTAAATATTCCCGAAGTTAAAATAGACCAATTGTTTACCTGGACGAAACATATTTGCACAGCAGCCATGTCTCTTCGAAGAATTAGACAGATGACTAAATCAAATGACTATTTGCAAATATCTCTTAAAGGTCAGATTTTAATTATTGTAAATTATGGTTGCGAAAAGGGCTTTATAACTGGATGTTTCAAATCTGGATCTAAAACCGGTGATTACCATTCAGAAATGCATTCAGAGAATTATGGTTGCAGCAAAAGTTGATTCATAATTTTCCAAATAATTCCGTCGTCGTCGTAGATAACGCACCCTACCACAACGTCCAGGGTTCAGGCAAATCCCGCACCCACATCGAATCCTAAAAAGGCAGATATGATTAAATGGCTAAACGACAAAAATATTAATTTTGAACCTAATACGTTAAAACCATAGTTGTACGAAATTATCAAGCATTATAAGAAGAGGTAAATAACTTACACGTTCTACACATTATTACAAGACCATGGACACACTGTTTTACGTTTACCACCATATCATCCAGATTTAAATTCCATCGAGTTAATATGGGCGACAGTCAAAAACAACGTCACTGCAAAAAGTACTTATACCTTCAAATTAGAAGATGCCCGGAAGTTAGCGGAATATGAAGTTAATCAAATAAAGCCAGAAGACTGGAAGAAGCATTGCGATCACGTGATTAAGATCGAGGACAAATATTTAGAAAATGAAGTGTTCGCAGACAATATCAGTGAAGTTGAATCATTAATGATTTCTATAATTCAATGCCTGACGGGGTACTTGTCCAAGGAGTAATTGTTCGAACGGTCCAGTACCCTCAGCATTAGCTCTGCTCGGTGTTGGACTGCTAGAGAGGCGTTTCTGAAAACTGCTAAAAGACTTTTCTTAAACTTCCATGCACACGTAGAGTTCACCCATTGTATGACGATTGAATTTGCTTAGGTATATCTGAACAATAGTATTCGGTTGAATGGTAGAGGGGCTAACTAGTTTAGTATAGGTACGTCAATGATCAACAGTAATTTTCTACATTTTTTAAGAGATTTTGTATGAATCAGTGCATGAGTGTATTATTCTATGGGGGAAAATGAATTAAAACACTTGCCAAGTGTTTGAAATTTCATCCTCGAGAGTGAAATACTGTACTTTATCTGCAAAAACTCTTAGGAAGTTGCACTTTTAAGACCAGATTAAGACCTTTGGTATAGATAAGTTTGCATAGGAAGTAGGCCTTGGACGAACGTTGCTATAGAAACATGTAAAACATACGCGATTTCTTGACAAGTAAATATCAATGTGACGTTTTTCGCTACACAGCAACCACTGATATAAAATAAATAGAAGAGCAGAGCAGGGGGTTGCACAAGATATTTTTACACCGAACTGAACTCTGTCCATCTCAACCTCGGTTTGGAAGTTATAGGCAGAATGGTATCGACCGATAAGAGGGGAATTCAAAACAAACCAATTCCACCCAAGTCGCAAGAACTCAACTGTCAAACTCAAACACCATATCATAACCAAACATTTATGTAGGTATCATTGTTATTTTCGGTGTTCTGTGTTTTCATTCGTTTCTTTTTGCTAACTCATTATTTATTCTTTTCCATATGATGTAAAATAGTATTATTATAAGAAAAAGCTTGTTTGTAGTTCAAACTATTGTGGTTTCCTTTTTTTGTTATTAACGAGTTTTACATCAAATCTAGTTCATTTTAGTGGGGTATTCCCGTCAGCAATACCAGTTTCGTTCAAAGTGTGTTAAATCTACCAAAAATTTCAATTTGAAAGTAGCGTTTTAGAGCAACACGGGTTAAATCCACTTTTTGGGCAAAATGGGTTAAATTTAATATACCTAATAGAGAACTCTGTAGGAACTGCAACTCCTACATTATACATGCTCTTTACTATTGGTTACAATTTCGGAGAAAACTGACAGAAAAATTAAGGTTGGTTATGGTACAATAACCCAGTTATTATTGACGTTGTAGCGGGGGAAGAAGAAGATGAGGAAAAGTTGGGAAGAGAAGGAGATGGGGAAGTGAAAGAGAGGAGGCAGTGTGTCAAGAAGGCGAACCGTGTGATTGCTTGGAGGAAGAATTTGGAATGCATGTCTAAATAAACATTAAACAAATTTAAACAAGATGAAAATGTGTATGTTTTCTTGAATGGGCAAATGAAGTTAAAAATTCATTCAGTAATCCCGCTGCGTGAAGTACGTGTACCCATATAAATAATAAGAATGTAAGGAGCTTTGCCTGGCTTTACCCATAAGACCAATGAGCGGAAAATGTGACCACCAAAGAGTGTTAGAAAACAATTCTTGTGAAGCAGACCCAGCGTACAGTGTCAAACACAACATGACTGGGAGGCAATAGCTGAGATGGAGACGACGCTTCACCACGTACCTGGTAACGAATGACGATAAAATCATGCACTTTTGCACTTGTGCATTATTCACGGTCCGTTGGATAAGAATATTGCTATCCTTTATATTGTTTGTTTCACTTTCTCACTTTAATGCTCCTTATAGTCTTATTATTTATATGATGTTGGCAACATCATGTTGCCGCAGTTTTCTAACATTGTTCTGCTTTTCTATTCAATTTATATCGGTGACACTAACGTAGATATGCTACATTAGGAATTTGTGATTAGCTACAACTCATTGCCAAAGCAAAAACCTTGAAAATTCCGTCTAAAGTGGTTGCAGCTGTGATGAAACCAATCATAATAGATTATGACAATATTTTGCATAATCCTAATCGCACTTTTGGGCGATAGGTGGCAGCACTTTATAGACGTTTGCCCAGAATTACTATTTAACACCTGATAAATCCCACCCTTAAGGTTTTTTTCATTGATTCGATATTGAACCAGATGCGTACACCATCAACGATCAACGGCAAATTGACAATCTATGTATACTGGTGTTTGAAACTTGTGAACTTGCAACTTGCGATTTCCTCTCACTCTTAAAGAAGATAAGCGAGCTAAATGGTGCTCAGTCACTCCTCTACAACATGTTACTTGTAATTAATTTTGTATTAAACATTCGTATTAAATAGTTACCGCAAAACAATTTAACACATGTACTGGGTAAGATAACCAATATTATGTATACTTAGCTTACTGGTTGTCAGTCATCCAAACAATATACGGAAATCATTAGTGCTTCTTTAATATTTGTGTTAACATTTACAGTTTCATAAAAACCGTTATAATAATTTTTTTGAAGTAGGTACTTTAAATGATCGGGTATTTGAAATCAAACTGTGCGATAAAATCTGTTATTAGTCCTAACAGCTGTAGATACAGGCGGTATAAGATGGTTTTGTGTATGAAGTAGGATTAGCAATCCAGACGTTATAGCAGATAGCGGCTGGATAAAAGAATCGATAATGCAGGGATTTTAGATATCGATGTCAGCATGATGAATTGCTTCACGGATTGTAAATCACATTTAATCTAACACAGATGATTGTTTTCTTTGTTGATTTTTCACATTCAAATTTAGGTTAGCCACCTTAAAATTCAATACATGTGTAACGTTGTTTACAAGAAACGGAAATTCTTAATCCTTATCGAAACGTACTTGAATTGCTTTCTCTGGAAGATTCTGAAGTCGTTATACTGCGTGCAACATTATTTAATGAAATTTATTCTTCGAATGAAAGCTCAGTAAATTCCTAAAATTCCTAAAATTTTTCGAATAAAATCGGTACTGTTGGTAGAAAAAATAATGTATGCGACTCACATTTAATGGTTATTAATTAATTATTACGATTCATACTCGTGCCTTAAAAGCTATCATTAAATGCTCGTTGCATAATATACTAATTTTTTTTTCGCCAATGCTACAAATACTGTCAATACTGTTTTCAGTTGTAAAAATAATTGTGAATATTATTTTGTCCACGACTATCTTATAATATACTCTTTATACTTGTGTTTCTTCAATCATAATTAGATACATTAATCACTGCAGTGATTAATGAATATTATTCACTACACCAATAGGAACATCGCTTTGACCCTTTTTTACATTTGTTTAGTAGGCCGCGATCGCGATGTGTCAGTTCAAATTGAAACGTCAAATCAGCATGGTTTGCTTTTAATTTGAAATGCATATTCTAAAAAAGAAGATATAATGAGTAGTGAGAGTGAAAACGAGGTTTCTTTAACAGCACCAGCAATAAAAGAAGCTGCAGAACTTGCCTCATTAGATTCATTGCCCAAAAAACCAAGAAAATTATACCTGAGAGCGTATGTATGAATCTTTCTTACACTGGAGAAGGGAAATGAAGGTAAATTCTTTCTGGGAATCTGTTTTGCTAGTCGTGGACAAAGTATAGTATACAACTCGTTATAATGATGCTATTATTACCTCGGATGATTACAAAACTCGCTCGTTTCACTCGCTCGTGTTGTAAACTTCATCCTCGGTAATAATAGCATTAATTATAAACTCGTGTATAATATACTATTTTGTTGCCAACACGTGTCGTCACCACTCTTGCTCATAAATCAGACTTACATCAAAAGAAAACTATTTTGCCGACTTATACTGTCACTCTGCTGCAAGTACTTCCAAATTTGCAACTAAATTTAAGTTCTTATGCTGCTCTTACATGTGAGGAGGTTTATGGTAAATGGAAAATATAATTTATTGTTAAATTTGACTGTTAATTTGATATTTTTGAAAGGTGAACCAAAGGTTAAAGCGCAGGATTGCATTTCAGTAGTTTGTGTCTCTGCGAATTACTTCTCAATTCATTATTTAAAGGATTGTATTACCAAAATAACACCCTTTACCAGATTAGTTCCATTATGCATAGTCTTCTCTTCTGTAGACTAAGGCGAAACCAAAATGATCATCGACGATGTTCTCCTGCACGAGTAATAACAAAAAATTGAGCAGCAAAGGCTATGCTGTTTTCTTCTTCGTACCAATGTACATAATATTGATGTTGATTGAAAATGTTTCGTTTTCTCTAAAACTGGCAGCAATGCTGAGCTGCTCGCAGACGTTCTGCTAATTTTCAAGAAAAGTATCAAAAGATATGTTGCCTCAACACTGTTTAGATTGTCGAAAACGTGTGTTGCTTTGGTGAAGGCGCAGTATTAGAATGACAGGTCGTACAAAAATACTGCCACATTCTTGTCGACTAATGACAAGTTTATTTAAACCAGAATAATTACATGTAGAAAATCGAAAGTATAGCACTAGCAAATACGAATAATACATGTCGAGTACATGCTCATATGTTGCAAGTACTTGGATAAAGCGAAAACTTCTAGAACCCGTTGTATGCTGGTGATAAGTGGATAAGCTCACGAGCTCAAATCTGGAGTTGGTTTCTACCATTACTGCTGTGATCACATCTGGTGGATTGACGATATTATATGCAACTCTCCTACAAACTTTTCTCGGAGTATCAAATCAGCAAATCATATAGCAGAAAATAATCAGAGAAAACTGAATACAAAGACAATATTTTAAAGCTATACTCTTCATTGTTGCAAAGAATGAAATAGGGGTGGACCAGAATGTGGTTAAGTGCAATTTCGGTGCCTGAAGTGGTCACGATTTTATCAATTGAAAGTGTTCTTAATTCAAACTCAGCGAATCGAATTCGCACCATGGGTGGTGAAAGAAAGCGAAGAAGCTCACATAACCCTGATGTAATTTTTTTGTTCCCCAGCTCTATACGATTGAAATTTAACACCTGATGGTGCCTGTCTTTCTCCGTCCCAATTAGGGAACCTCAAAATTGCTCACACACATGAACACCTTGAACTAGTTGACGCTATTTGCTATCCCACATTTCTCTAATAGGTACTTGAGAAAGATACTTGGTAAGACCTCGTCCCGAAGTACCCACACCCAGCAAACACCAGGCAATTAGCCGTTCAATGTTTAGTGGAAAAATTGAACCATACTTAGCCAGCTTTCTCGCCAAGCTTCAGAAATAACTCGCAGGTGGCATCACTGCTTCCAGTCACCCGATAGACAAAATTCTTTCAAATGACAACTCACATCAGATACAAATGACATTCTTTCGAAACTGGCTGAAGCAAGTCCTACTCGCACTGCATTATACGAACTCTGCACACCGTAGGCACCTTTTCACTCATGCTTTAAACTATGCTACAAAGAAGGTTTTGCATGACGCTGCAATTGATGAATTGAGAACATTTTGTAAATCAGACACTTTTGAATATAAAAGAATTTAGAGTAAGCTTTTGGGTCCGTTCAAGAACATCAAAAGTTTGTGCCGTACATATCACAGCAAGATATTTTGAGTATCGATCAGGATTGCGTTTCTCTTTCGCTGATTGTACCCAATAATGTAACTGTTATTAATTCCTTCGCAAATAACCGACAAAGCGATTCTGAATAAACTGCATGATTATATCCGATTATAAAGTGGCGGCTCGTGTACACAAAATAGACCGCACATGTCGACCTATTACGTCATTTCCGAACCGGTAGTGCACACAGAACTCGACTAACATTGGTGAATAATGGTGGTTACCCCCTGTATTAGGCCACGGTTATAATTAATTGTTTAAATAGTGACCTAATACTAATAACGAGACAACGATAAACATGGGGGAAACATGATTTATTTTTCGTGCCAGAAATAATTCCTATTTTAGCTCAACTTATATATTCTAACGTTTGTATCAAAAATTTCTTTGCAAAAGGCTCTTGTGTTACAAATATGATACTGAATATTACCTGCTGGCTTTTCTTGAAATTTTTCTAAGGGTTGTGACAGACTGGAAAGGTATCTTGGTCCACCTGGTAAAATTGGAGTTGTCCAAAGAGTTCTGCAGTATGTTGCGAATCCAGAAGGTGGTGAGAATTGAACAGGCGAGACTGATCTGTCTCCTGAATTACCTGAAACAAATATAATTATTTTTCATTTGCTTAAAATAATCAACGCAAGATTTATATCACTTTAATTTCTTCTGACATTTTCATACTGTTTACGGAGTATTTAGTCAAACATTGCTTCGTTTTTCCTGTTAACTAGTCTTGCCAAAATCTCCTTGACCACTGATCAAGCCATTATTGCTGTGTTCATGTCTCAGAAAAGATCGCCAAGCAGATATTGTAGAACTGCTGGAAACGGATCAGAATAAACAGGGGGAACACTTTATTTTCCGCTTTAGGGAACCAAAGTGACTGTTAGAAGATCTGGAAGTTGTTCACAGAGGGTTAGAATATCTCTATCGGAACGACTTCTCGTCATGAACGTAAGAATGACTTGGTTAGAATGTGTGACGTTTTACCTCACACAATCGTAACGGAACCTATTTATGAAGCGGGAATTTACGAAATATGTAGTACCTATGTATTGCGACAAAACATATATCAACTAATTTTAAGGAGCATCAAACGCATTACAAATACAGTCGTACATATAAGTCTAGTATGACTTGGCTTGAGTTCAATAGGGTTATAAATTGAATTTCAATAATTTGTAACTCTTAAAGTCAACGAATAATAAATTTGGCTGAATAAACTTTCAATATCTTCAATAAATGGCTTACCGACAATTATGGGATCTTTCTGAATCATAATGATGCCACTAGACACTACAATTAGATTTTCCTTGGCGGCAGTGCTCGGCCCCAATGGATCAAAATTCCAATTCGTTTGTGAATATTGGTTTCTATGGTCACTTCGTGTGGAAAGAATCTAATGCTCAATAATGAAACTGAATCACGATATTTCTGTGCCTTTGGTATTTGAATGTTTTTGTCTTTCACTTTAATATTGTAAATTTATTACTTTCATGAAATTATTGGCAAAATAAACAGCTGTATGTAAATTTATTTCCTATTTCATAATGTTACCAAAATCAAGTGTGCTAAGTATAATTTCTATTTCTAATTCTAGATACATACAGTGTGTCCGCGGATGGAAAACTATTCTTGCAAAAACTTTTATTTTCGGCTTTTTGGAAAAAGTCATTCTCCATAATTTCTTTTGCTTCTTATATAAAGACGTTTCCCTTTGAGGAACTTTGATTTTGTTGTACAGGGTGAGCAAAAAATCGAAAAATATAATTTGGTAAATAAAAATTTTTGAATCAAACTATTTTGAAGCATCAAAATAGAAGAGCTTAGAAGGAGAAATCGAAAAGTCAAATAAAGTTTTTTCATAGAAGTTATGGTTACTAAAATATTTGATGTTAAAAATGAAATCGTTTTTTTTTTGTTTTTCCATATCTTAATATCGATTATTATTTTTTTCTAGACTACTACTCGTACTTGTAATGAAACGTTATGTGCAACTATTATTAGCAAGTTTAAGTATAAAAGGTGTTTCAAAATTGACGTTGGAGTGTTTCAGGGTGAATAAATCTTCACTGTGTTAAATAAATATTGATTTTTGGCTTTCCGATTTCTCCTCCAAAGCTCTTTCATTTTGATGCGTCAAAAAGGTTTGATTCAAAAATTTTTAATTTTGTAAGTCTACATTTTTATATTTTTTGCGCACCCTGTACAACAAAATCAAAGTTTCTGAACTTGAATCGTATTTATGAAGCAAAAGATATGAGGAATACTTTTTTTCGAGAAACTGAATTTTTTAAAGTATAGTTCAGTCCATCTGTGGACACACTGTAATTACTTTATTATTGTCACTTTCTATACTTTTATACTTTTCAATAATAAATCTTGACAAAGATCCTATCCAAGGTCGAAACGTCGATAATTTACATTCAGTAGTTTATTTTGCCAATAATTTCACGAAAGTAGTAAATTTAAGGATTAAGATGTAAGAGACTGTGGTTAAATAATCAATTCAAGAATCAATTGTACCCCTAACCACATAAAATTTGAAATATTTCAAATTTTATGTGGTTAGGGGTACAATTGATTCTTGAATTTAGTAAATTTAAATAAAAGAATTGGGACTTATAAACTACTGCCACAGCATAATACAGCAGTTAAAGTTCTTGGCGGTGTCTTTGAACTATTTTAGCTGCATTTGGTAACCTCCAACTGTAAGTGATTTACTATCGCGGCGTTTTATCAAACGGTTTGACGCCGGTATTAACTCGGCGACAAACGAAAAAGAACACGTGCGGAGCCTGCGAAGTTGCGCGGGCTAGGCCACGCGAGCTAGGAAATTTAGGGAGAGCTGTTCTGCTGTATTGTGCTGTGGTACTGCTCTCAAATAGTTAGGGATGTAGGATGTTCTACTTTTAGGGAAATGCGTGGGTTAGCTCAGGATATAAAAGGATGGAGGTACGCATCCAACCAGTCTTCGGACTGAGAACCTTATATATGTTGAAATTATTTCTAAGCATTCGTTCTTTATCAAGACGCCCACAACTGTTAGGAAATATTCCATTTAAACGTTTAGTGAATTACGAATGGCACAAAGCTTTCAGAAAATCCATAAACACTAAATCGTCTGTACCAGTAAAAATAAATATTTAATATTAAGTTTCGAAGTTAAAGCGATATATATTCCCGATGCTGAATCTTTCAATAGCCGAAGCAGAAATCCCTCAGTAATAAATCCAATATTAGGAACGCTGCTTTAGTGGTTCATCTCTCAGGGGATGTCTCATATCACCTGACACCAAATCATAATTACGATCGAGTCTCTTGGCGTAGCGCTTTCCCGAACGAGGATCAGAAATCAAGTTTATAAGAGGAAGTAAAAAAGTTGTTCGAAAGATTTCAAATTTGTTATCGAAGTTTAGTAATTACATAAAAGAAAGGTCTTGCTACTTCATCGTTCATTTTTTCTTAAATAGAGTAGGTATCATGATTTATTATCTGAAGACATCATTAGTACCTATACGTTTAGCAAGTTACATTCTGTATAAATACAGGGAGTCCCACTTAAGATCATCTCTTCCAGAGCCCTCTTATTATTTATTTAACAAAATATAAGAGAGAGAGAGAGAGAGAGAGGGAGTCCTAAATAGCCTCCCTCGTATTTCTGCATATCGCCTTCCTTAAAATAGTTTGTTCAATATTTTAGCATTCTAGGAATCATTTAGGAATAACGTAAATAGGCTTGAATGTCGCCTTATTTTATCAAATGCTTTCCCAAGCGGGCATTTTTGCAGTCTTTTCAAGTTATTAATTCCTAACTGTAAAATGCGCTCGCGAAGCAGGCATATATATGTCCAAAGGAACATATTCATCCACCTTGCCGATTTGCCCCAAAAACTAGCGTATTAAACTTTCAATATCAAGACAAAGGAAAATACATATATGAATGTTAAAACCGATCAGCCGTCAATTATTGCCCTATATTGCCCCGAAAGAGCCTGCAATTTGTTATGAAGAACCAGAGACAGCTGGTAGGTAGACCCTTCAAGAGTGTTACCTCTACCCAGGACATCGCTTCATCGAGAAGCTTAGAGACCATGACTGACGGTAACTTCGGAAAGAAATATACAGAGTAATATTTCCTGATATTCCAATAAAGGATGATCTGGAAGAAAGTCGGATAACTGCCAATAAGTGTTCAGGAAGAGACTACTGCGTTTCAGCAAATAGAAACGTCGTCTTCAAACAAAATTAACAACAGAAACAAAGTTTAAGCATGGGTGCGCCTACGGGCGATGCGATACAGAGGGGGGGGGGGGCAACTTCTTTTTTTTTCTTTTTGTACACATAATATTCGAATAACGCTTTCTTATGAAGAAATATTTAATTTTATTCATTAATAACATTTCTCACATTTATAACAATTGGCATACTAGGTAAATGTAGTGGTTGTTTGAGTAGGGTTATTGTAAAGTAATTTACAAAAAAGTATTGAAATGGATAAAGATCCTTGTGTTCCCAACACTGCATTGCTAGTTGGTTGTAACCGCTTCCCTATCCTAGCTTTTCCTCTTACTTCATCACTCTCTTCCCTTATCGGTTTCTCAGCATAATCCTCTTTGTTTCATCTCCCACCAGTCACCCCTGTTTGATCTATTCACGGTCTACTGTCCACCTTATATATTTTTTGTGGAGTCCCTCTGCCTTCTCTCTCTCTCTCCTTCCACCCCAAAATATCGGCTGCATATAACGCTACTATGCTTACCAATGCATCGAATAACTTTATTATTCTTTTCCAGGCCCCCCCAAAATTATTTTTCCTGCTATTCCCTATACTTGTTTCATCGCTATTGTCGCCTTTTCCGCTATTTCGTTGACATGTATTTCTTGTCTTTCATTCTTTCTAAACGTAAATCCTTTGTACTCTTGTACCTTCCCAGCTCTTTCCCCTTCCATACCCATCTCTCTGCTCGTCTTCTTCCACCCTCTTTGCGAAACGTCATTATTTTTGTTTTCTCTATATTTAGTACCAATTGCTTCCTTCTGCTTCTTTCCATCCTTCTCATAATCTCCTTTAATTATTTTTTCTTCCTTCGCCAGCAGGACATCATTCGCATGTCAATTGGTTGATTGAAGAAAACGAAAGTTAGTAGTCGTATCTCGGAAATAAACAGAGATACGAAAAAACTGCTGAGACCACCAAACCTGTCTTCTAAAACTTCCCCAAAAGTGTAAAATAAATAATAAAAGGATATCGATAAACATCTAAAACGCATACTTTTTGTCTTTTTTAGATATCTCTAAAATCAAAAAGGTTATTTAAAATTTGAATGTAGATTTGAGATGGTCATAAACTGTGATAATCTTTCCCTATTTAACAATTTTTGTATCTTCAATTATAACCAAGTTACCCATACTGACGGCTCGAAATTCGGACACTGTATAATAGACTGTATAGAAACTTAGGAACTTAGATAACCGCACACAAAATAAAACTAAAAGCAATATGTATTTTATCTGAATCAATGCGGACCATATGCATTATTATTAACTATAGGGTTTCTTCAGTGGTGTCCCATAAATCAAATCTTCAGTTAAACTGATATGGTTTTTAATTTTGTATATTATTAATGCTACATACGATTTTCTAAACGACAGGTAAACCACGGCCAACTTTTTTCTACATGCGATAAGTGATGTTGACATAGCGGCCAATTTATCTCGTATATCAATATTATTTATGTTCCATATGATTGGTTAATAATTTCCATATCATACTATAGAGCCCTCTTCAAATATTTCGCGGCCATATGTTTGCACTGCGCTATAGCAAAATAATAGTTTGGGTTGTTTCATTTGAAAAATGATTTATATTGCTCATGATGGCCCCCGGCACATATTAAAGAGGGAAGTCCTTCACTCTGATGACTTTCAAAAAATGTACCATAGTTTTGTGCCCGAAACTTAATTTGTAATAACTAATAACTAGTAAGCAATGAGCGCAGGGTGATCGCGTATATTTTGAGCAATCTCAGAATTTCTTTGTTTTCAATTTCTTCGTTAACGAAATTTCTAGATTCCTGATTTGGCACTGAGTTTTCTCAAAAATTACTGGAAGTTATGAAAAATTAGAAAGAGATAATTTTGTATTCCATTGGCTCATCATATATTCCACAATTAGTTTCCAAAAAACCTCCCATTAATTTATGAATTTCCTTTACCAAATAATTTGTATAATCTCCAAATTCGAAGCAATCCTTTAAAAAATATACTTACAGAAATGTACGCTAAGAGAGTTCCTTGCTAGCACTTATAAATAAATTTCTTATGAGCAATATTCTTGGGTAGGGTCAGTTAATAGCATTGGGACTACGACAACTAGCAGAAGAACATAATCAGCTTATCAAAGCATCAAATTATCTATAGGAACAGAGAGTATGCCATCCATTATTGATTATAAATACCTCAAAATATTCTTGCAATCTCCTAACATGATGTGCATCACGTCATACGTGGAAGAGACGTGATTACCAGATATCATTTATTATTCGGTCTATCTGTATCAAGATCTTTAATATACTGTATGGTTTAAAATGTGCATGTATAGTTTTCTGCAAGCTATGTCCAACAAAAAAGTACCAACCCAGAAACGAAAACAGAATTTTTAATTTCCAAATTTTTGATATATTCAACTTCTTTTCGGGGTTCTACTAAGGTTATCTGAAATAGGTCTCAACTTGTCAACTTGTGGTATGAATTGACAGAAAATAGGTGTCCAAGGGTCTCCTTCGTCTGGTAACATAAATTTATGCCTACGTTCTTTCCACTGTGCAGTAGCTCTAATTACTTATTAGGTTGTGGTCCATGAGACCAATGAGATGAGAATCGCAGCTGCAGATCTCGCCCAATGGGAAAGCTATTTTTCCGCAAACAACATGCCCGGAATGCTTGAATAGCTCATTATCAGAAAATTTAGAACTGGAAGTCCACAGAAATGGTTTCTTCGCCATTTTAATATATCCGCCTTTTCGTAGAACGAAGGCATAAAATTAAATATGTAAGCAGAAATTTATTAGGCAATCTAAATTTCTGTTTTTCTTTTCGAAAGATGTTTTAAGAATATCATCACATTTTTGAACTGACCTCTTTTTTCAATTCTCGAGTTTATGGTGCAGCAGTAGTAGAGTAGCTTTGTGTTGAGAACTAGATTATTTGATTAAGAAAATCCTAATACTCGTACAATTAACGTGTGATAAATAGTTTAGTAGTAATGCAAGGTTAATGTTTCTATTTCATGTGATGTACATTTATACCACATATCGGTGACCGTACATCACACTGTATCCAAAAATTGTTTAAATTCAGGGACAGTTGTTGGTGGTTTTTTGAGTGGGAGGGGATATTTGGACGCGGGGATCTAGGAGGCATCGGTTCCGTATGACCACTAAGAGTTTGTAGTGGTTGAGGAAATCAGCTCCGACGGTCGGTTTGAATACGTCCGCGATGATGAATCTCCATAAAAGAATCTCTTGAGTTAGATGTTCAAATAAAATGTAATGGAATATCATATGTCTTCTGTTTTGAGCCATGAATTTTAAGTAGAGTTCAGAGCCGATGTTAGAAGGGAACTGTACCATTATGTGGATCCTTGACGAAAAGGCGTCTTGATAACGAGGTTGCTGATATTGATGGTGACTGGCCTGGGGTTTTCGAAAGAATGAAACGGCAGAGAGATTGACAGTTCTTAGCGTTTCTTCCGAACCTGCGATGATACGAGGTACGAGAATGTACCATGAGCGGTGAGAGAAAGGAGCCGGGTGCGAGAATGCGCTCTAGATGAGAATCGTGAGCGAGGATGGGTAGGTACTGCGATCTCTCGTCCGAGGCTTGCCGTCGTATTTGATACTTTGAGTTGAGAAAAACTCCTTCGTGGAGATACTGTGGATAGCTTCTGGGCGGTTAGGTGTGTCGTCGGCAATGACATCCGCCAGTTCAGCGACGACGCTTAGCTCAATGATTTGCCAATATGGGTTGCATCGATGCAACAGGGTAAGTGTAAGATGACAGTTAGAGCTTAAATTAATGCTGTTAATCTCTAAGAATTCAGTATTCGTTAGATTGCGAGACTTTCATCGTCTCGCATCGTGTAAAGAATTACTAGTCTCATATCGAGAACGAAATGAGAGGCTTTCGCCAATGAGACTCGTTGCCATCCATATTTGTTTAGTTGCATTCTTGGCCAGATGTAATCAGATCAAAACAAAATTATTCACCAGGCTTCCTCTCAAGGTTTGTCGGTACCAAAGACTTCCAGAATGAACCCGGCGTTCCTATGCAATAGCTGATTTTGTTGTGAAGCCTACACGGTCGTATGTCAGCGGGTGGCGGGGATCGTTGTTTGTTATTATATTCAAGCAACGGACCAAGCGAATGTTCCGCGATATTCTGTTTCCGCGGCGGCACCTGTTTACTGCACAACTAGTAGGCTGCTTTGTTTTGCCTTTTCCACACACAAACTCTTAGACTGTGAGTATTCCTCCTGCTTCAGTTGTAAATGTAAATTGCTAAGTCCCCCTACAAGTCTTTGGTCGGTACAGTATAAAGTTCTTTCTAATTTATTGCAATAAAACCATGTCTTATTCTTGCGTACTACAAATTGCCGTGTTTATTAATGCTGTGTATTACAGATATTACAAAGAGACGCTATGACTTGGTAACTCTTTATTTAGTGACTGCTGACTGACATTGCCAACCTTACGACTAAACATAACATTTTCTTCCCCCTTAAAATAGATACTTATTGCAATATAATAATCATAAATTTAAGGGCTGCGTGGCTTAATATTACGACATGATTTCCTTAGTGGGATGTGCATGTCAGGTTTTATTTTGGGTTCAGGTGGGTTCTAAGGGATATCATAGGAAGGTTGTTCTCGTTCTGCTATTTTTGTTTCCCCTGGTACTTCTAGAGGTATTTGTTCCATTTTCTCTGGAGCTTTTTCTACGGGAATCTGATTATGTGTTCCCATGAGTTGTTCTCTTTGTTATTATTGTTTGTTCATCATCTTCTTTTATTTCGCATTCCTTCAAATTATCTTTATGTATAGACTTTATTCTCTCCTTTGCCCACACTAAATATGTCAATCTTAAATATTTCCATTTGTCATTGCTTCGGGTTTTTACATTCCTTATCGTCTGTTCAATATTGAGGTTTTAACATAGGTACTTAATTTTGATCTAGGAATGTGTCTAAACAACAAGAAAATATTTGACAATAGCAACGAGATTTCTAACCTTGAATTCTAATACATAATTAGTTTTTAAACGGATAAATTCCCCCTTTGATCTTGATCATATTTTCGTGATAAAAAATCAATTCATTTCCATTGTTTCACCAAACAGTGATTACTTATATCTTAATAATATCCGAAGTAATTGATGATAAAATTATTTCAAATGAAATATTGTGCATTCTCAGAACTTATTCGTTGCAATAATTTTTTGTGTGTAGTTAGAACGTTTTCCAAAATTGATAAATCTCCGTCACGTGCTGATTAACCTGCCTGTGATGAAACTAAAGCTCGTCATTTATTCGGTGTCTGTATAAAACTTTCTTACACTGCTTTGAGAGGGATGACTAAAAATAAAAATATATTGACCATTCAATATTTCGTTATGAATTCAACTCCCCTCGCCAGTCAGCCTAGCTGACCCTCTGTTGTAAAGCGTATGTAAATGGGCATTTCTCTATAAATCAGTCAACAGTTTAACCCCAAAATTATAGTGTTGGTTACCCCGTTCATGTCAACCAACAAATCCTAGCCATCATGCAAGCTTTCATTACGTTCCAAGTACTAATCCAAACAGTTTACTCCAATACTGACTCAAGCCTGCGTGCAGATCCACAAATTAACAAATCCGTCACTACAGATAGAGAGACGTATAAATTAAAGCAAAATAAATTCATCACAAGCAATTCGACGAAAGGAAAAAAGCCGGCATCATACACGCCGATACAAATGAATCAGTTAATTCTAATGGCCTATTTAAGGGGCACTTTTTGAAGTAAACATGCCGACGACTATTTTGGACAATTAAGGACATTAGTCAGAATCAACAATTAACAGAATGCTACGTCATCGGATATGATTTCTTCTGTGTACGTAGTGGACTTTTATGTCCGCTTATTTACTGGTAATTTTAATGGAACTTAATGCTGTGGCAACTTTTGAGTAATTTACTGCTGGGTCAGAACAAGTCGAGGGAACTCTTGTCAAAGGACTCACAATCCCGCGAATCGTTATTAAAGAGAAAGATAACTACCTAAACAAGGTTGCGTGGTGGGTAATTAGCAGAAAAATAAATAAAACTATTAACAATTTCTTTGAATATCCCTTTTATTCTTTCTCATTTCGGTTCTTTACGACCTTAATCAACCAATCTATTTCTCACCCGTCTTTCGTTCCCCCCTTGATATGAAGATTCTGCCTATAGGTACATTTTCTATTTCTTTCCAATATTTATTTGCCAGTTCTTCGTTGTCACACCTGAATCTAGCTAGTGGCACCTGCCCATTTTACTTTACTTTACTTTACTTTACTTTACTTTACTTTACTTTACTTTACTTTACTTTACTTTACTTTACTTTACTTTACTTCACTTCACTTTACTTTACTTTACTTTACTTTACTTCACTTTACTTTACTTTACTTTACTCTACTTTACTTTTCTTCTCTTTCTTTCACGGCTAGGTGGGCGGGCGGACTTGTAAATATACACCGAGTTCCAACAAGAAACCTAGGGTGATATCACGTTAATACTCGTCGTAAAGTAAGTGCTGTACCGTGGAGAGTTATAGTTTGTACCATGCGTGGATTGATGTTTGGACAAATCTTTAAAATGTGTTCGTGTTGCGTGTGTGTGATTGTGCTCAAAGCCCCTACGACGACTGGGATAATGTCTACTCTTGGATGCCACATGCGCGATATTTCTATGGCAAGATCTCGATATTTAAGTATCTTTTCAGCTTCCTTCTTATCGACATTGAAATCCATAGGCACGGACACTTCTATCAACATACAGTTCTTCCCAGAATTATTTCGGACGATAATATCCCCCACAGTAGTCACGGGCTGAGGCTTATGTTTGTACTAGTGCTGGCAGCAAAAATCGATTTTTCGATTAATCGATTAATCGCGATTTTGAGAAAAATCGAAAACCGATTAATCGATTTTTAAAGTCGACTTTAAAAATCGATTTCAAAAGTCTACTTTAGAAATCGATTTCTAAAGTCGACTTTACACAGTAAAAATTCGAGTGGTGGTAAAAAGCATTTTGGCAGTTGTTAATTATTTGAGTGTTAATTTCAACACTTATGCCATTTAATTTTGCAAGTTTGATGTCTTGCGTGTTAATTTTAAAAAAACGTCTGCATATGGATTATATTTTCCGTTGTGAGTGTTAAATTTAACCATTTTTAAGTAAAAAAGTACCTGGCGTGTTAATTTAACACGCATTGAGTGTTGCGTTAAACAGCACGCGTGTTGCGTTTACCCGCACGCATGTCACTTGTTTCTGCGCTTAACGTCCGGACATCATACGCTAGTCTAAACTCGAACGGATAGGACTTATAATTTCCCGTCATTTTGTTAATAAATGCAATAGTGACAATAGTGTTTTTTTCGAAAACGTTTTTTGTGCTTGTGGTATAAAGTGGTATAAAGATTGCTGTTTAGTTTATGTTTAAATATTATAGATACATGTAAATTGTACAAAAAGGGCGATTCATGACGAGAATAAAACTTCGGTATTAAGTGATGATGAGTTCTAAATAAGAAGAAAAGTTTGTGTGAATCTATATGTATGTCCCAAAAATAGCTCCCAACAAGGATACATGATGTGAAAGTTTCGCACCTTGCAGCGACGTCACAAGACAATTTTTGAACAAATCTACAAAGAACAAACACGTCCAAAATTTTACTAGAATAATTTCCATAGTTCCGGAGACATTAAAAATAATCAATTTATTTGAGAAATTCCAACTTTCTGTATCTTGGTTGGCAATAATTTTAGGGCACATATTCATACAAACTTTTATTTTAATTTTGAGCTCCTCTATCACCTCCCAAAAGTATTTGAACCACCTGTATACTTTAAAAATGCTATAAATATTTCATGTTCCTTACGTATACGTATTTTATGATATTTTAGGTATATTTAGTTAAATAAAGTATTAAAAATAAAAATTTCAAATAGTTCAAAATGTCTTATTTAAAATTCCCGGTTTTTATTCCCCTGGGCCTATTTACCTGAATGAAACACCCTATAAATGATATTTACACTCTACAGTCTATATTCTAACCAAATAATATATGATTTTGTGTCTCAAGTAG
Source organism: Xestobium rufovillosum (assembly GCA_963966045.1). NCBI lineage: Eukaryota > Metazoa > Arthropoda > Insecta > Coleoptera > Ptinidae > Xestobium > Xestobium rufovillosum. The sequence continues at coordinate 17,400,843 of OZ014499.1, read as the reverse complement.
AGTCAGAATCATGAAACCGCAGCAAAATTTACACCCAGTGTAGTAAAAATTAACCTGCCTCAATATGCTACTAACACGATAAATATACCTATTTACCTTAGGAGAACAAGAATGAGTGTTAAAAAATACTTTTAGTTTCGTGTAAAATTACCATGATGACTTCATGTTATTAACCCGATTACAAAAGTGGTTAAACAACACTCATGCGTGTGGACCTATATACACCAATCGGAGTGTTGAGTGGGTGTTAAATTTAACACTCAATTTTTTACTGTGTAAAAACCGACTTTGAATCGATTTTAAAAATGGATTTTTAAGTCAACATTTGTTGACTTAAAACCGATTTTCAAAATATGTATATGGTTAGGTCTTTTTAAATAAATTATAAATAATTAAACAAACCTCTTAATTTACAGTAGGTACTAACTTGCGCTAGTTAATGAAAAGTATAACAAAAATGTTTTATACCCACAGCAATTGAAATATGTAGTAGTCACCTTCCACAGCAACAAATGAACAAACCTACTCTTTGTCATTTATTGCAAGGCAATTGCAAGATGATTGGCCAAAAATTATAAAAAATTACCGATCAAGTCAGCTCAAATCAGCAGAATTTTCCATTCCAACTAAATAAAGGATTAAAAACTAGGATAGGGGCATGTATGTAAGTTATTTTTCAATTTCTCGTGTCGTTTCTAAATTGTAATTGATAATGACGATATTTAACGTCAAATAACATCGAAACGGTGGGAGTTAGACCAAATGTAGTTAACAAAGTAGGTATTAAGAAGTTTTTCTATATTGCATGTTTCGAATGTGCATGGAAAACCGTAGACCACTGGTTTCGTCCTTTTGGGACTCATCAGTACGGTGCTTTGCCCTACACACTCGAACTATGCAATATTGCTTGCTTTATATATACTTACACGCTTGGTGTAAGTATTAGCAAGAGCTAATTCTTTGCCGAATTATGGGGCGAATTATGGATTTAGTTCTATAATTCAATGCCTGGCGGGGTATTTGCCCGAGGAGTAGTTGTTCGAACGGTCCAGTACCACTCAAAGTAGGTATTAAATTCAACAAGGCAATCAGATGTAGTGTTTCATTAAAAAAAACAAAGTAAGGTGTTATGCGAAAGGAATGGGACAGCCTGTATAAGTGAAAATAATTTTAAAGCAATATTCGTCAAAAAATAAATTTGGGTCTTTTATGCAACTTTTTTCTTGAAAAAGAATAAAAAGGGAGCTGAGGATGAATCAATCTTAGGCGAAACATCCTGTATGTAGTACTCATATAATTTTTACGTAAATATTTACAGTTAATCGAGTGTTCTTTCCATAAAACTAGTAATGTAGTAATTATTGTTTTAAAATTTGTACCCACTAGCAAAATTTGATAAAAATGAAAGAAGATTTAGGGTGAAAGTTGGCGCCTTTTATATTTAACTCAAAAATAACTGCATATTATTGTTCAGCTACACAGAAAAACCTTCCTATACCAAGTTTCACTAAAATAACTGCAAAAGTGCGCCGGAAATAATGAAAACATTAAATAAAAAATTGTTCTTCATTCTTCAAATGCCCATAACTTTTAAGGAAGCAGATGTACTAAGATAAATTGGATGAGATCAGTTTCTTTCCAAGAAAACTGGATTTGTAGTTTGACCCATTCTTTACTGGACACCCGCCACTCTTGTCGTATTAACTTTATATTCAAAATCGGTTTTCAAACCAAATTTTAAAGCCCATTTTAACATAGACTATAAAAGCTGATTCTAAAATCGACTTTAAAAATTGATTTTAAAAATTGATTCCATAATCGACTTTAGAAATGGATTCCAAAATCTAATTTAAAATCAATTCCAAAATCGACTTTAAAAATCGATTCCAAAATTGACTTTCAAAATCGACTTTCAAAATCGATTTCTCTCTATCGTTGATTATTCGATTTTTTCCAAAATCGATTTTCTCAAAAATCTATTAATCGATTTTACATTTCTGTCGATTTTACCAGCACTAGTTTGTACCACTGGGGAGCAACAGATTTCGTGGTGGACATAAGTGCAGAAGATGCGGTCGTGCCTCCTGATATATTCACGTTGAGCGAGAATTTTGCAGCAAGATACGATGTGATCAATCATTTCCCATTGATCTTTGCAGATTCTGCATTTCCCATCACTGCCTATTTTTAAAATGTTTTCATCATAGTAGCGGGTTCTAAGTGCTTGGTCTTGCGCGGCAGTAAGCAGTGCCTCAGTTTCACCTTTCAGTATTATTATTATTATTAATATCAACTCTAGAATATTGGTACATCATTCCAATAATTATTATTATTAACACTCAATACATCATTGTGTATTGTTTAATTATTTGAGACCTTTGACCAAATATATGAAGGTGGCCAATTCTTTCTGCAGATCTTCCAAGAACATCAAAATCTGCGAATGCTTTTTCAGATTTGGCTCATTATGAACTCCTCTAGTAATTTCTTCTTCAAAAGCAAAATGAGGAATTTCTATCCGACTAGATAAGACTTGTGCAAGTTTAGGATTACCATAGTTTTATTCGACTCGCTAAAATATATCTGTATCATACAACAGATCTTCAGATTACCAGATCCAATTATCTAGCGTCTGCTAGAAACTATGCCGCCACCACGATGTGAGAAACCTAGTAGTACCTCCATAAGCCGCAGTGGACGCTGTTTACATCGCCACTGTGGTTCTTATAGACATACAAGTTTTTGCAACCCTCTTAGTCTGGTTTCTGGATTTTTGCCACCACAGTGTCGTGTTAAATTGGATCTTTGGTCCCAACTGAAGCTTCTTCAGATCCTGAAGATTTCTTCGTCGCTCAAGGCCACCACTGTTCTTTCATCAGGGTTCATGGTTAATCCTCCTGCTTTCTACCAAAACGGCACCTTGCGGTGCGCGCCCCCTGGCGGCCCCTTGGTTACATTGCCCTCTTCTCTTATTGTAAAGTCAATACTCTATGCAAAAGTTCGATCGGCTCAGTAAACCATTCTACCCAGTTCTTTTTTGCACCGATAACCTGAAGAACTGATCAGTAGATTACAACGGATTTTGAAGAGCACACTGGTACTACTATAACAATTTTTTATAAGAAAGACCTGAGCTGAAACGACCTCTCTCTCGAACGATAATACCTATAGGTTTCCCCTGAAAGATAATTGCCGGAGGCAAGTAACGTTCGAAGTAACTTAAATCGGAGATGTCTGCTCAAAATGTGGAAGATCTGCGCTACACGACATAAACAATGAAGGAAGTAAATAATGGTTTGTTAGTAGCCTAAATGAAATCTTAGAGTCAAAGTGCACATTTAAATCATGCAAATCTAGAACACGTAGGCTGAGGAGTGTGTCTGATAACCAAGTTCGGAAATAACAAATTAATGTGCAATTGACTTCAGTTATACGGTCTAGGCCCATTCGTTAAGTCTTACATGAGTCACTGTAGGCGCCATGTACTCTTCTCTAGACAGTTATCACTTCATTTGTCATAATGCAGAAGAAAAAAAAGTCGTTAGAGATATTGCTTTATCAGTATAGGAAGAATCATTTCCCTTTTGTAAGAATATGATTAATATGTATTTGTGGTTTAAAAATGCTTTATGTAGCACCGATTTGTTTCAGGAAGTAATTGTAATCTACCACAATGTGTAACGCGCTTTTGAATATTTTCTAGAAATTAACGCTGTCGAATTAAACGAAATTTGATACCTTTTACCGCAGCACTGGCCAGGAAAAGGTTTGGGGAATTGGATTTTATAGCTTTATCAACAAATTAAATTATTCTACCGGTACTTGCCGGACGGACGGTTGTGTACGTGTATTTGCGTATTTCTTGTTAATCAAAATTACCAAGTAAAAATTCAACGTGAAAATAAGGTAAAAGTATCAAATAAAACATCAGACATGGACGTACGATAGCGCCACTCAAGGAACCTGTTGACGCCACAAAATCGATATTATGCCTACACTTAACTATTCTCACCATGAGAATTTTGGGATCTGCAGGAGATACAGGGGCCAGTTAAATGGTAGAGGAGGTGGTGCAAATGTGGAAACCCAGTTTGTTTTTAATTTGTAAAAAATCAGTGAATCGTTATTTTAACCTGGAAAATTGCCTTAAAATGCCTTGTAATATTAGAAATAGGGGACCATAAGTCACAAGTGCAAAAACCATGTACTTAAAAAATAAAAAAAATATTTGGCTAACTTACTGCATCTTTCGATTGTTGGAAAATGTGCGGGTAATGTAAACACCCTAAAATTACAGTAAATAAATGTGTAAACACATAAAGATGTTGAAATATTGAACTTTAAGCATTATATTCTTTTTATAATTATGTTTTTATTCATAGAAAACATTATTCGTTGATAAAAAAAAATACAACACATTGCCCTCATCCACATGTTTCCAAGTTACCCGAACTTTAGCCAAACTGGATTTTACGAGTTAAGTCAAGAAAACGTTAGCTTATGATTCATTGAAATCCAACAATACCAACAATACCTTCCCTATAACTCCCTTTCCCAATACTCTGATACGCATTACGCTACCTCTATGATAAGTTAGACTAAATAATACCGCAAACTTACCTCCAAAATCACGGAACAGAAATGGATGCACCACCATTAACTACAATGCCCGATTGATTCCTAGCGTTGCGCCGTGACGAATAGGAACGAGAGTTACTGTAAACGGAAATCGCCGCTAGAGTGAAGCTCATGTTTCCACATTTGCACCCCCTCCTCTATAAATTTACAAATTTTGAAAACAATGCACCATTTGACATCATTCCAGCGGCAATTTGCTGACGCAGAATAATTTTGATTATATGAAATATCTGTCTCAAAATTTCAGTTATCTAATAATCACATTCTGGAAATAGAGTATTAAATCTGATTGATAGTTTACGATGGGAAGTGCAATGAGTGTGTAATTACGATTAATAACAATAAATATATTAACGTCAACGTGATTTCTAAAAATAATGTAGGATGAGTAAAAAGTATGACATATATCTCAAATAAAAGTTTCACAATCACAAGACGTTAGCCAGAGAAATTCAAGTGCACGTCGATTTAGAATATTCGATTTGTATACCTATGAGTTTCCACCATATATAGGATGTTCCACGCAAACCGTTCATTATAAGTTTGTAGGGTTCCCGTTATAATGGAAATTTGAAAACTTGCAGCTTAACCTAGTATAGATTCCGTTCTCCTCAAGCAAAACACTTCCAACTTTTTAGCACTTCCGATTCTACCGGAAGTAGCTATCAACTGTGTTATTTTAAATGGAACTCCTGTATATTTGTACTTTCTTGGATTTCGCGTTGAATTTTGAATAACTTTTGCTAACGGTTTGTACACTCTTATCTTTTTTAGCTTTCGAGATAAAAATTTATGTCTGCAGTTTTGACCGCTAACAAACGTTTTGAAAATTTGCTATAACTTTTTTTCTGAAAAAGACAAAAATGTGAATGACGGCTTATACTGTAGATGGAAGATGCCTCTATCAGTGGAATATTTTGAAACTGTAATTTCTTATACTAAGCGTGTAGAAAATTGGAATATTCCAATTCTGTCATATTTAATTTTTTCAATATATTATGGCATACTTTTTATGCCACGTACAGATTTATTGGATACTTTACTAAAAAATATTATAATATGTCCCTATACTATTATACTATTATACTATACTATTATACCTAGCTAAGACTATAGTTACTCTATCGACAAGCCGTTTTCGAATTATTTCCGTGATTGTAGAAAATTGCATTTTTTGTTTGATAATAATTCATAGTAGGCGCCGCATGATTATCACTAAATTTCGAAATGTCAAAGTATTGTTGAGCGATTTGTTGAAAACTTAACTTCAAAATGGGCAATCATAATACACTGCCGGACAAAAAAAAACCGGACACATGTTTTTATTTTTATTTTGAGGCCCTACAATATTTTTATGTTACTTAACTTACGTAAATAATTAACGATTGCCCTACTAGTAAGGAAAAAGAAAGTTTTAGCTGAATATTGCACCTTTCGTAAGCCTAAACAGCCAAATCAGCATTTTGACTCTTCATCTTTATTGACACAACAAAATCTTTTACCATATTGAGCTGCTCTCTATTTTCTATTGGTTTTTTGGTGAAATTTCATTTGTAAATGTCAGCTTTCAACATTTTCCATACAATGCACCCCGAAATTTGTTCACAAATTGTTGCTTTAAGCCACGATGGCTGAAGAGTGCGGTATATTGCTCAAGTGCTGAATATACCCCTTAACACAGTGCAAAATGTACTCTTGCGATTTCGTGAAACTCATGGGTTTGTAAAGAAGGTCGGATCTGGTCGTCCACGGACTGCGAACCATCAAGATGTCCGATTTCTCCATGTTGCTGCGCTGCCCGATCGAGCATTGCCATCACCTATTCTTGCTGGACGGTTAGCCGAAGTTCGAGGAGTGGCAGTTTTAGCCAGAACAGTTCGGAAAAGGCTAAACGAATATGTTTTGACTTCAGGAAAGCCAGCTACGGGTCCCCTGTAGACCGTAGAACATCGCAGAGCATGACTTGCATTTGCGCGGCAATACGTAAATTGGGACGAACATCAATGGAGGAACGTGCTCTTCTCGGACGAGTCAAGATTTAGTGTCAGGTCACCAGATGGACGTGAAAAGGTGTGGCGAAGACCAGGGGAGCGGTACAGTCAATGTTGTATATCTCCCAGGGTCAGTTTCAATGGTGGTAGCATTACGGTGTGGGCCGGAATATCTCTGAGGGCTCACACATAATTGATTTTCATTTAGAATGGAACAATGACTGCACACCGATACATTGTTGAATGCCTGGAACCCCATGTCACACCATATGTGCCATTTATAGCGGACAATTTTGTGTTTATGGATGACAACGCCCACCCACACACAGCAAGAATTGTTACCGAGTACCGTGAAGAGGTTGGTATTTTACGTCTCCCATGGTCAGCCAATAGTCCAGACCTGAATCCCATTGAACATCTGTGGGATTAGCTTGCGAAAAGGATTAGACGTCGCCAACCCCTAAGCAGAAACATTAAATGGTGCTTCAAGAAGAATGTGAACAAATACCCCAAGAATCTATTGATAGCCTCATTTAGGGCATGCCACAACGTTTAAGGGAAGTAATAAGCGTTCGTGGTGGTAACGCCCATTATTAATTTGGTTCTACTAGTGTGCTTTTCCTTTTAATATTTTTTTTGTTTGTCTTTTCAAGTTCTTAAGTAACAGTTGATCTCTAAAAAATACTTTTGTTAGGTTTTTGTTGACGAATCATTTTGTTTCTTATTTTTTATTTATTGTTAAGATGAAAAGAATATAGTTAAATATCATTTCAAACCGTCCGTTGTTTTTTATTCACTAAAATAGTAATTCTGAGAGTGTCCGGTTTTTTTGTCCGGCAGCGTACATACAGAAATCAAGAAATTTTTAATTTATTCGTTATACATGGCAAGTGTGACAGCATTGTTAGCAGAAATATGGTCAAGTATCGTCAATAGAACGCAAAAAGGAATCGACCTAAACGGGTTATTTAGGGAACGAGAAAGTAGAGGTGAATGTTTTGGCGTATTTTCGGGCATACATCTATCTGGAACCCTAACATCCCGGAGATATTTAGAGATCTTGACTACTGTGGTAAGAGAGTTTTTGGACGGCCTGCCTTTAAATGCAAGAGGGAGATGTTAGTATAAACTGGATGGAGCCCATTGCACCCAGTGAGTATCTCAGCAACTTACCAATATGTTCCAAGACAGGTGGATAAGGCAGTTGGGCCCATGGGACAAGCCAGTGGGGTCTCCTGACTTGACTCCTCTCGATTTCTTCCTTTGGGGACGCATAAAGACCCAAGTGTAGGTAACAGTCGTCAACACGAGGAATGGACTGGAGGCACGCGTGAGAGCTGCATTTGCGAACTTTGACTCTGCAGAAATCCAGTCAATCGGTACGTGATATAAAAAGCATTCCATCCTATTTAAAAGTTTCGCACCCGTACAATGCCGTCCTCCATACATGCATTTTTAAGAGCCTCTTACGAGTTTCTACATTCATCATTCCCGAGCACAATAGTTGTTTCTTTTTATTAAATGCAGTTCGACCCTGCGCTATCCTTTTTTTATATCTCTAGAGCTCCTACCATCGCAAGTTATTTGACTTCCTAAATAGCAGAAATCTGAGACTTCCTCAATCTTCTCGTTTCCAATTTGTATTTTCATTTTAGTCCTATTTTCATGCCCCCTATACACAACAAAATTTTGGTATTCTTTTTATTGATCTTCATACCATAGCCCACCGTTAAAATCGCTTCCATTTCGTTCAGAGCCATTCCTAATTATTTTCCTTTGCTGGATGCTAATACTGCTATATCATCCGTGAATCTGAGCATATTAATAGTTTGACCCTGTATATTAATTCCAGCAACAGCTATTCTGTCTTTAACAATATTAATCGCATCTCAAATTTTATAATTGCCGTTTGCATTTTGTATAGATTATGAATTATTCTTCTATCCCTATACTTCATCCCTACATTTTTGAGCACTTCGAACATCTTCTTCCATTTTACATTGTCGAAGGCTTTTACCAAATCTACAAATGCTATATAGGTGCTCAGAAAAGCAAAAGGAAAGGGAAACCTTTCTTATTGTTTTTCTATTATTACTCGTAAAGCTAGAATGGCCTCGCGCGTTCCCCTATTTCTTCTAAATCCGAACTGATCTTCTCATAATATTTCTTCCGTCCTTTTCTCCATCCTTCCTTGCACAATTCTAGTTAAAATTTTTGATGCGTGGGAAATTAAACTGATTTCACACCACTCCGCGCCTTTTCTTTTTGGCAAAGCTACTATAATGTTCCGTTTATAATCTTCTGAAATCTGGCCTGTCAAGTATATGCTACTAACTAGTTTAAATAAACGATCTATTACCTCTTGGCCTGCGCACTTTAAAATTTCTGCCTGCAAGCTATCTATACTTGGTGCTTTATTGTTTCTTAAACTTTTTAGTACTAGTTCAAACTCTTCTGTCATTATAGGACACCCTAGGTTGTCCCCCTCTACACTGCTTTCCCTTTCTAATTATATCTAGTACTTCCTGTCCCGCCTATAAGTTTCCCAAATATTCTTTCCACCTATCTGCCTTCTCCCCGCCTCCGATTAGGATATCTCCTGCCTCATTTCTAATGTTTTTATACTAGATCCAATTTCACTAAATTTATTTTATATGCTTCATCAGTCTTTCCTTTATCTTCCACTTCTTTATATTTATTATCGCTCCATTGCTCTTTCGCTTTCCTACATTTCCGAATAATTTCCCACTTGATCGCCTTATATCTTTGTTTCCCTCTTTCATCTAACCTATTTGATTGACCCAAAAAAACAAATTTTGATGTTCATTGGAAATTGTCTATAGTCTGTTGAGGTCTTCATTTATCAATTTATTTTAAATCTGCATTTTTGATGCATATTATATTCAGCATACTAGCATACAAATGATAGCGGCAGAGCAGAATGAATTAAAATTGAGAATTGAGCAGGTGTATAAATTGTATAAAGCAGCGAACCAGCGAAGCTTCTCTGTGAAACTGGGGGCGTGCCCCACACTCTGCGTTCTACCACAAAGGAAGGATGAGACTAGATTAACAGCACTTATATCCAGGTCGAAGTATTGGAAAATCGGCTGGGAGATGACCCGCCATATCAAAAGTCTTGGAGTGATCCAAGAGTGTTAAAATCACCCAATGCTCTGAAAACCAACATCCGCCAGCCCCGTTGCGCAGCTAAAATCCGACCCAAAACCTGACTGCCTCGGAGGAAGTATCCTATTCGACTGAATTCTGATTTAGTTCCACCTAGCCTTTAGGGTACAAACCGTGAAACTCTGAAATAAATTATGCTAGTGCATACAAAGCTAGACCGGAACTGTAAACGCACCAAAAAAATTCAACATTTAATTCCAGCATAATTAAAAATAAATCTCAGTATGTGAACCATGTGTCTAATGTGGAAAGACATTTTTTTCGGTTTTTACATTCCAGGTCAATGAATGCGCAGATGTGGGTGTGAATTACAATAAATTAATAAAAAGCGACTTAGGATTTGTTGTCATGTGTAAACAGACAGATGCTGAACATAAGTCATTGTTCCCGGATGAGTACTGCAAGTAATCGACACAAAAACCGAAGGGATTTTATTACTTTGTCGCATCTACAGACGTCATAGGACGTTGAAGTATTAATGACATGTTCTTGATGCAGTCCGGCAAATAATACAATAAAAACTAACATACGGTTTGTAATTAACTTAGAATTGGGGCAAGTAGTCACTTGCGAGCAATGTAACTGATAAGCAAATATATACGATGTTTCATTTTTCCAGCATAATACGAAACCGAGTTTCCACATAACAAAAAAAAACTGAAACATGCTTCTGAAAATTTTAAAGACCTGCGTTTCCAAATTTCAGCAAGAAGCCATCCGATTTGTGCTCGCTAGGTTGGGCTACCTACTCTCATTTAAAGTCTTGTGCTGAATTTATATTATGAAAAATGTTTCGATCGTCCCCAAACCGCCGAAACTAACTTAATGAGCGACCAGCCTAAAAGTGTGCACATGTTTACTGATTATTCGACAGTTTTAGCAGGGCAGGATTGAAAGACATGTAAGACGTCTAATAAATTGTGTTTAAATACATAGCAGGAATAGTGCATTTCTGACAGAATAGAAAAGAAACAGAGCTGGCAGTTCAGTGCCGGTCCACCAACCTTGAAGATGCGGTTTGTGATAACGGAAGAAACGTCGGCATCCAGCTAATCAAGGTAACAATTACGACAATGGCAGCGGAAGCCTACAATTTTTGCTATAATTTATTTTCAGTTTGATACAATACCGTTCAGTGCCTACTCCTTATTTAACTGTGATAAATAATAAACCAATACACACCTGCAGTATTCCAAGCAATTTATTTAGGAATTTATTGAATTGTATAAAAGCTTCCAGTCTTTCAGTAACAAGTTCTTTGTCTATTGGGATGTTTGTCTTTTTACTCTTAATAATACCGCCACCGCTGCCAACTCATTTTCTGCTTTACTTGGCTGTTTAAACAGCACGTCGTTCCAGCAGTTTTATAGACGATTCCCATCACAATGCTTTCTATAGTGTGACCACGTTATCTTGGCGAGCCAAAAGAATGTAACAACTGACACTGTCTTAAAAAGGCGGCACAAGTTAAAACAATAGCTTCATCGCTTGCTGCGTGGAGTTCATTATGATCCGCTCGATTCTACGGTTGACCATTGCGAAGTGTGAACGTGTGGCACTGATTTAATTTGCAATTATTGAATGGTCCGATATACTTCCAGCTGGACTATAATTGGTACCGTTCACACTAACAAACCTCCAACGGTACAGAATGTCAAGTATTTTCTCCGAGAATATTTTGGCAGGACATTATCCGTGACGTGAAATGATGCGACGCTGACTCAGCAGCTATACAGGACGATCAATGCTGTTATAGAATATCACGTCGATGTATGGACACCTTACTTTTTTCCTTTGACACATGTCATATGCATTATGCAAGGTATGATCTCGGAAAGTAACAGAAGCGACAATTAAGCCTTATAAGAGAATTTTTTTGTCTCACATACCATGGCCGGTGGTCATCAACATCAACTTCAATTTCTTGCCCTTTACTAATCGTTTTTAATTTTAGTTCAACGTCTAGTTGTCTAGCAAGAATAACACATAAAAGTGTGGTACGCATTCTGAAGAGAATATTAGAATAATCTTAATGTGCATCCCGGTACCACCAGAATAATGGCGCAAAGTCACACAAATTGTTCACAATAGAGCAATAGGAATACGCTTAGCTGTCGCTTCTGTTACATGCTATTCTGGGACAGAGTTTGGAAGTAGATTTTCAGGTGTCTTTAGGGATTGTTTAGAGCGGAGCCTACACACTCTTTAAATTTTGAATGTCTTCGTCAAGGGGGTCCAGAAGAATTTTGCTCCAAAACGTTTTTGAAGGATGAAGGATGTCTAGCATAATAATCAAGTATTTTGTGAATGTGATGTGTCTGATAAACACGTTTTGGCCCCAATTGGAAATTGGTCCATTCTCGGTAAATGAACTAATATTACTGACTTCCAAACAATAACTGAATCCCCTGCTTAAACCACATCGACATTTCCTCGTCATGCTTTTGTGGGCGGCTGCTGCATGCGATTGCCAATGTTGGTCAGTATCTTTTGGATGTACGAGCAATTGAAGTTCTTAATATATGTATTTGCAGTATTAGAACATGTTCCAAATTCTTAAAAAAATTACACAACGTCTTGAGCATTCAAAAAAGAATGGATTTAGACGAAGTTCGTCTTATAAAAATGCTGAAAAGTCGCTGGATTTAAGTGCAAGTTCACAGGTGCGTACATCATACATTTAGCATGTTCAACAATTTTTGGTAGGCACTGGATGTTCTTTCGATTCTACATTCAAATTATTTATAACAGAGTCATCACGGTTTATTTCCAAAATTCTGGACCAGTATGGCGGATTAATGTATAATCTTATTTTCTTGTGATATTGATCACAGAAGATCTGAGATTGACATATGTATTACTACACTGCTCTATCGACATCATCATTGTTGGCGAAGGAGACGAAATATTGAAAATAGGTATGTCATGAAACAAATCGTCAAAGAGTACTATAGTTATAGTTCTTTTTTTCCATTTTAGCCGAAAATATTACAAATCGATATTCTAGAATTATTATTTTATTTTTAATATTTCTATTCAGTTTCATCCCTAAAAGCTGTCATAAAAAAGGTTGCTCTTCACGAATACAATTCGAAATCAAATCGTACGCCTGTTCAGAAAAAATAGCTAAAATTAATCAACACTTCCGATAAAACCAGGAAGATGTAGAGATAAACCAGTGAGAGTCGAGTGTTAAAATAATTTGATTTCTGTATCAAATTCTCTTTGAAGTGAAGCGCTGGATTGCATTCTGCTGGCATTAATTGAAATTGACTAAAAAATAATTAGTTTTGCCTCTTCTCGGTCGCCATCAATCACGAGTGTGTTTGTTTCAAAATATGGCACGTACACGAGTTCCCATTTTATGCATTTACGAGTGAATATATCCATCTTCTCATTTCCTATTTGCATTTTAGTTTTAGTTCTATTTTCGCGCCCCCTACATACTAAAATTTTGGTTTTCTTTTTATTGATCTTCATGCCGTTGCCCTGTGCTGTATATTAATCCCTGAAGCTGGTTTGTCCTTAACAATATTAATCCCATCTTCGGTAAGTATATATGTATTGAAAAATGATATAGATTGCCAAAAATAAATTGTTGGAGTGGCGTTAAAAAAGTTTTCATGACGTTATTGTTTCAAACAAGCGTAAAAGAAAATCCTTACGAGCTTCAGTAAAACATGGAAATTTTAATTGAAAAATGAATGTGTCCAAGGATTTGCTTCTTACTTTCAATTTCAGGAAATTGTGAATTTCATTTTTGTTTTTGGAACACACTGTACCTATACTTAATAAACAATCAGCGGTAGTAAAATAGAAATACAAACACTGTTTTCGGTTCTCCGATTTGCCTTTATAGATCATTAATGATTTTACCGGTTCTTCAGTGAAGTATCGAATATTTCGGCATTAACAAAAACCAGTATTCCTTCCGGTTTTTTGAAACACTTGTCTATGTATCGTGCAGCTGTAGTAGCTACTGTTGAAAATGTTTCAGAAAACCCACAATGAAGCAGTAGTCGTATAGGTACTCTCAAACCAAAAATGCGATGATTTTAGAAAAAAATTGAATTGGAGATTTTCATTATACAGCTACGAAATTTTCACCAACTCTACGTGTCTAGTGAAACTGTATTAATTTGCATACAACACTTAGCAAAAGACGTTTCCATAAAAGTAATTGGCGAATTTGGGATCTCATAGGTATAAAATTAGCACTGTAGAATATAACATAAATGTTCTCTGAGGGCAGTTCTTAAAAATTTTCTGTCGAGAGAAGGCAAAGCTAAACTGAATGATTATAACACACAGCATTTTTGTTTCCGAAAAGTCATTGTTTTGGCAAAGTAATTGCGTGGATATCTGCTACTATCTCATTCACTAAAATCAGCAATTTATTAGGTGTTATAATTTACAAATTTATCTAAGGTTTTCAAAATATTTCCTTGTTTTTGTGAAGATACCTTAGTTAATTCATAAAATATACCAAAAAGTTCTTATATTTTCATTTATGTGTATAGGTACTCCAAGATACTCTTAAACTGGTTTAATACCGTGTGGTTAATTTGATGATGATCACTATATTGTTGATGTAATATTATATTATTATTACCATAACATAGAAAGTTCGCCAAATATGCTGCTGTGTTTGGTTTTATTAACCGTGGAGCTATGAGATTTGAAGTCAAAAATCTATTCAAAAACGATCAAAAAGTTTGTCTACTTATCTATTTGATGTAGCATATTATGTGCCATCATAATTAAAACATATTATTGTTAATTCTCCGGGTTCCTTATAAGTAAAGTATTTAGTTTCTGATGTAGTATAAGTATTCACGAAACGCGGGGGGTTTTACAATTAAAAAACAAAAGTCATGAGGCATGTTAGTGTTAAGCGCTGTGGCAAAAGAACCGATCCTAAAATGTATATTTTCTTATGGAAACGCCATTGATAATCCAATAAAACCGCGAAGGTAGCAGCGATTTCAGAATGTTCAGCAGTTTTTTTGAGAGCCATTTGTTTCAGACTAGGATTCAATAAACTTGCTTATGGTAGTCAGGGGTGAAGAGTCCGACAAACCCCTTTAAAATGAACCTGAAAACTGACTTCGTAGTACTATGCTTATTTCTAAACGGTGAAAATTGAAGTGTTGAATTTTGGACAGTTTATAAACGAAACTTTATTTTATGTTTCTATAGAAAGAAAAGTTAAAATTTTATTTTAGAAAGTGTCAGTTCACTCAGGAAATTGACCAACTTCACGCGTGCATACTGCCAAGAGATTTATAGTTTTCGAAAAATTGTTTCAATAGAGACATAAAATATACCTTCTTCTACCATAATCAGGCTTTCGTGTTGCTAAATTTACTAGGATGAAGGTTTAATCATGGTACAGCGAGAGCACTGCAAACGCAAAATATGCCTTGGTATGTGCTGCCGCCGCGTAGCGAGTGAGCGTAAACTCAGAGCGGCGTTGTCACATTCACTAGGTACCGAAAGCGCGGGCTTTGAATGTGCATTGTTCTTGTACCCATAAATGTGTTTAGCACGACGATGTTGCAACACTGCTGATAGTTTGTTCCGATTTCTAACGGATGCCTCACCGACCCGATGCCCCGCAGCTGTAACTTTTGACCTGCTTTGTCGGACTCTTAAGGACTTGTACCTACTGGGGCATTATAATATGAGTAATAAAGATGTTGAAGAGTTGCCCAAATGATGGCTATTATTTTCAGTTTCTGACGAAATTCTTCTCGCTCTCATTTGAGGATATCTTAATACTGTGGGCCAAAGTTTACCTCCCACCTCAAATGTTACAGATCTTGGCCGTCCAGAACGGTAAGTACCCATATTTTACAACGGAAGCAGTTTTCCGTAGTCTTCCAGGCATCCGAAAAAGTCATTTGACAACATGAAGAAGACTCGCCATAAAGGGGACGTACCTGTTAAGATATCTTTGTTTGTGCACGATTGTACATAAATCATGTCTGTCATAAGTTCTGCATTTGAATAGAAAGACACCCAGATGTAAAAATTGTGGAACCACTAAATATTAATAATTATTCATTTAGTATCGTATATCAGTATTCGAAAAACGTTGGATATCAATAATAATGCATTGCAAAAATGATATGATATATACTGATAATTTGTTAAGAAACAAACGATCGCTCTGGGTATAGTACTTACTTGATTTTTTATGGCGGTAAATAAAAGCAAAGTATCTTGTATAGTCTTGATATTTTGTTGGGGCTTCTCCTGCAATTTTTTAGATGCATATACTAAGTGCATAAAATATCACTTATTTCCTATACCTGGAAAATTCTTGACTCATGTAACTTGCTAAAATAATGAAATACATTTACGAAAAGGAAACATTTCGAGCAAAAATTAACGAAGACCTGAAGGCATATAAGATAGGTACCACAAAATATGGAGTAAGACCAATTTAGACCCATTTTAATGGCACCAGAGGAAAGAAAGATCCAGGCTAGAGTATAATAATTAAATTCGGTAAGGAAAGCGAACCGCGAGGGTGAATAAAAGAATTCAAATGACTTGGGGCCTCCACGGGAAGACTAGAAGCAATATTTTAAACACAAACCTGCTATTGAAAGGGGATTAGTCTCAGACACCATCAAGTACTAAACAAGAAAGCACAATGAAGCCCTAAAGTTGAAGGCGTCATAGAAGATTGGTTACCTTGAAATAGCGCTGGACAGATCATATTGTCAGACAGGAAGAGATAAAATGGACGAAGTGGATTATGGAATGGTTTCCTAGAGTACGAAAGAGTGATGGCTATGCGCAAAGCAGGTGGATTGGCAATGTTAGGGAGAAATTTGGCGAACATGAAATTAGACAGGGGCATAATGGATAGCAAGAAGTATAGGTATAACCTCCAGTAGTGGATCGAGAATAACTCAAAAGAGGAGGAGGAAGAAGGAGAAGATAAAAATTATTGTCGGAATACTCGACAACAAGAGGATTAGAAGATTAGACTGTTTTCAATATCTTGCTTTCGTTTTTAGGTACACTATGTAATTTTGAAGGCAATTTTATGTCAATTTATTTAAAGGGCGTTTGGTACTTATGTTAAATCAGAAACATTTGCGGAATACGAATGTGTAATATCCAATATGGCCACCATAGAACAAACTTCAGGGATACAAATACCTACTTTGGTTTTCAAAAATAGATTGTTCTGAATTTTCTTGTAAATAGGTACCTATACCTAGCTCTTGAACAAACAAACATTCAATTCTTTTGTTTACGGCACGGTTTTCTTTTGACCAAATGTATATTTTCTATAATAACAGGGATAGTTCCGTTGGACGTACTGTATAGTATTTTTGGAAAGCATCTACAGCCAAGAATTTAAAAATGTGAAAAAATTATGTAGGTAATTTAGGAATAATATAAAATATAGCGAGTATGGAAGAAAACGAAATTTGTTAAAAATTCTTGATGCGACTTGGTTTAGTAAAAGATTGGTTTTTATTTTGTTAGTAGTCACGATTTGGTAGCTGCGTAGCTAAATATCTACCACATTTGAGTATATTTTTTAAAAGTCTGATAGGTATGTGGACGTTTACAAGTAGGTACTTCTTTGACTTCTCTATTCGTAGAGTAATTAATGTTTATAAGAAATGAACTTCAATTTTATGTAGATAGGCACATGTTTCAAGTCCATAAGCTTGACTTACCTTTAGGAGTTACGACTCGAAAAGCGCTTGTTCCCGCCGGACTTGATGGCCCGGAATCATCAACGTTCACCGGACTTCCACAACTTTCTCTTGTACCAGAGCTGCTGTAGTCCAATGGCATGATTGGATGTGTGCTCAGTTCTAGTGCCATAATAGATTTTGTGGACTGTCCACGTTGCAACGAATGTGTCTATATAAGAAACAGCACAATTTTTATAGATTTTGCTTCGTTCAACATGATTAAGCAGATTGCGGAAAATTTTATACAGCGGTAGAAATGTTCAATATTAAATTATGCTCTTGCAAATATTAATTTTATTCAAAACAGGGTTTCTTTCTTTAAGATTTTCACTAGTCACTTAACTGGAAATTTAATGTATGTCCAAAAAATTCATTTTGCAGAGATCGCGCATGTTTATGCTGACACAAATTTTCCAAAAACATCCAGAAAACGCGTGTATCCTTAAAATCGGCCGGCAGTCGACTGTCTCATCCTCAAATGTTTTGGTTGATAACCCGAAGCCTTGATGATAGTCCCTCCCTTTTAGGGAATAATGGTCCTTCCGCTTATGTACATTAGGATAAGGGAGGAGCCAAAGGATAAAAGCTCCGCCTTTTCAGGAAATCCTTGAAGTGAATTGAATTCCAAGCAATTGTTTTATTAATATTATTTCGTCTGTATTGATTTTAAATTTAAATTAATATATGTTTAAGGGTAAATGGGCAACTAGTGGAAACTTTAATTTGCAACTTCCAGAGAAAAATTGATTGGAAATAAATTTCATTTCTGAGAAAGGACATTTGAAACCGTAAAATATTCTTCAATATTATTTGTCATTTTTTAAAGGATAAGTCTTTGAGAAGGCAATTTAAATTATTGACTTTTATTTATTTTTTTGGTAGGTTTTGATTATCTGCCTTGATTTAATTCTTCGTACCTGACAATGTGATAACAATATTTGATAGAATTCAAATTTCTTTTGCAACTGCAGAAATAGTTTTTACTGAATATTTCAGAATTCAGATTTTTGGCATTGTATTTAGGTTAAAACACGAAATTTTAAAATAAATAGCCTGTTCCAATAGCGTTTGTAGTTGATTTGTTGTTTTGCATTTAAAAGAAGTTTTAAATTGACATAGCATTTACCCAAATTTTGACTCATTCAATAATATGAAACGGAGGGGACTTGAGTGCCTCCATTGGCCGGTTTTAATATCACGCCCCTTCCTGAATGCCTGTAATAGTTTAAAGTCTATGTTTTGTGTCACTACCTATTCTATGCTTTATGATATCAAGCAGTACCTATGCTACTCTGAAATTTTAAAGAATGGAATACCTAGGTATTAAGTATTATAAATATTATAGGTACATATTTTTACTTTATTTATTATTGAAGCTATAATCAGTCATAGTTGTTCAACTACTTCAGGTTATCAGGTTAGAGGGTAGGTAAGTTTAAATTCGCCACTTTTGCAAAATTTGGTATTCATTAATATGCCGTTGAGAAATCTGATCTATTTCAAACGGTAGGAAGGTATACCATGTAATATGTCTGAGAAACAAAAAATGCTCTTTTAGTGTTTGTCGTGCAGCTCGACTATTTGACCTGGTATACCTACCTATCGGAAAGATATATGCATAGATACATATTAGAACACTTTTTCGTGCTCTATCGGCACATTCTCATGGATTTTCCTGGAAAACGTTTCGCTTAGGGCAGGTCATCACTCATCACCAGCTTTATTTTTGTCTTACACTGTGTTGAAAGAATCATACGCTTCTGATTTAATTCATATATAATTTGTCCATATATCGAATATCGAACATTACAGCAGCTGCAATAAGAAAAAAATTAAAATATCAGACTTGCCTGCAAAGGACGTGAACTAAAAACAATAAACTACTTACCTACCTGTACTTAATGTAACTTTTAATGCAAGATAGGGTTTCATCTGAAAAATTATATGACATAGGCACCTATTATTTTACCACAAAAGGCGTCTCAGCAATTTACTGTTTTCCGACTGCAATGGTTCCCAATGTTCGATATAATGTAACATGAAAAAGTATGTATAGCACAGAAATGGTCCCCATAAGAAAAAAAGTTGATGATGACCTGACCTAACGTATACACTGTGGCGGCCTATTAGAAGTTTATGGAGAATGAAAAATGGGATAAATTTGAAACTTTGCATGGAATTATAGTTGGAAGTGATCTACTTTTCTAAAATATTTTCAGACTTCTAGCACTTCCGATTATACCGGAAGTTGACATAAAGTTCAGTTTCTTAAATAGGACAACCCCCAAATATACCAATATTTGGTTTTATCACATGAGTTTGAATGATTTTTACTGGGAAAGTTTTTTGTTATCTCTTCTCTTTCTTGAGATAAAAATTATATTTCGAAATTTTCACACATTTCCTCTACTTGAAAAATCGCTAATAACTCTTGATCCAAAACACTCACTAGCTTAAAATTAGGGTCAATTCGTTGCTAATGAATGTAGCTCTCCGAGGAATCGTCTACAAATAGGAAGTCTAAAAAAGTCTTCTAAATGAACAAAAACTTCAAACGCTTAAAAGCCCATTTTCTTAAATAGAACCCTATGTTCTTAATCACACCCATGAATAGAGCCGAGAAAATGTTCTAATTAACCATATTTAAGTATCCCTATACCCAAATTCGACGGCTTTTTAGATATTTACAAAAATTCTTAAAAATCCTAATTTTTGTTACCTATTTGCCCAAAAGTGAAATTGTGAACTTGATCAGAGATCAAAATGTTAGCCAGGCAACGATTTATAGGGCAATAAGAGAATTAGAAGAGGATATGCATTGCCGAAAACTGGAAAACATCATGTTTTGACCCAAAACAGGATTAATAGACTGGTACAAACCGCTCAAGAAAGAATGGGAAAGCTGGGGTTGCCGTTTTGGGATCTCATATAAGACCGTACAGAGAATTTTGTCCAGAAATGATGTACATTATCGAAAAAGAAGAGAGTGTCCCAAGTTAGGAACATCCAGGCAGAGCTCGAAAGAATACCTATTAGATGTTGCAGAGCTCTGATTCGAAAGGCATTTTGTGAGGAACAGTGTGATTGTGATTATACTGTATGATGAGAAGTATTTCACGCTGTCATATTCTGAAATGAAAGGTAACGATGAATTTTACACCTCTGATATTGAAAACTGCCCAAACAAAGTAAAATTCAAAACCAAAAGCGAAATTTGCTGACAAAGTTTTAGCCTGATGCGCGATTTCTGAGGCTGGGATTTCAACATCCTATGTTGGACGAGTTCGGAGAGAAGCTGTGGATGCTGGGCTTTATACCCAAATATGTTTACCGAAAATGCTTAATTTTATTAATATCCATCATCAGAACGAAGATATAATATTTCGGCCTGATCTCGTTTCGTGCCATTATGCCAGGAGGACTCGGAAATGGTTTTGGATCGGAGAGAAGACAACCCCCCAAATGTCTCTGAAGCTCGGCCAATAGAAGAATTTTGGTCACGACCCCCATGTTTCATACTCTAGTAATCTATTTATTGATTTTTTTACGAAATTTATGAAATATAATTTTAATTTCGTAGCAGTAGATGTTTGTTTTCCTTTTGAACAAGAATTGGTTAGAAATTCTTTGTGAGAACGATTTTTATTTGATGAAAGTTTTTCTATATTTGCATTTGGAACAGATGGAATGGTTTGCGTCTTTCAGTGATCTGAAAAGCCGAACCATAAGTTTAACTATATTGGTGAGTAACGGAACGAAGACAAGTCCCTAAAAGAAAAGGCAGCAACTCTTTGAGTTATCAGAATGGCAGAGTTCGTGGGGGTCGATATGACATTTTGACGCACACTATTCAGATGTGGAACGCAATGGAAAAATATCAGGATAGAGCAGGTTGGAGGTACTCAACCGACCTGTCTTCGGGCTCAGAACTTTAATGGTGATAATATGACAACTGAATTTATAGCTAGAGTATAAGAGTAGATGATGAAAATACATACATTTCCTGGATTGGTCTTAGTACAGCTATGTAGGTCATAGATATTCAGTTTCGAATTACAGATGTAATTAGTACATTTCATTTTCAAAAAATAAAGGATCTGAATATCTGAAAGGAAGCTTGTAAAAAATTCAATCCACATCCCTGTTTAAAATTTCCTAGAGAGAATCTCCCTTTTTAATATGCAAATACGGGTACGATTTAAACGCAAATCCCTTTCAAGTTTCCCAACTCATTTGCGATGAAGGTCCGCGTATTAGCACCTTTTGATTTCTTTTTAATGGAAAAACCAAGTGCTTTGTGTCTTTAAGCTCTTCTAAAGCTTTTTTAAATTGCTGCAACTTTCGCATCTTTGATGTTGCCTCGGGGTGCTAATTATTTAAACGACTTTCAAGGCGCGACTTTTGTCTGTATATTTCGGAAATATTGCGGTAAAATTTATTAAAGTCATGACTTGTTAGGTTGCGTTCCAGTTTCTTGATTCTAATTTTTATTTAATGAATTAAATAGTTTTTTCCTGTGCTTTATCAGATATTTTGACTCAACAGACATCCCGAGAGTTGCATCCTAACAAGACTGACTGGAAGAATTCCCGCTTTATGTGATCATACAGGGTGGGCTAATAGTGTGTAGTCGGTCTATACCTCTGATTCTATTCAAGGTATCAAAATAACATTTTACACGTATGTGGAGACCCCATGAAGCACATGAAAAAATTATTTTGGTGCGTACAGGGTGTTCCCACTCTGAGCACCAAACCCAAAAAAATGTATTTAAACATTACGAAATTGGAAAAAATTTCCGTAAACTCAGGAAATCGCCTCCGACATTTTATCTCATCGTGGGGTCGATACTAGATACCCGGCGTAGCGGTGATCTGCACATGGAAATATAATCTAGAAAACATCTATAAACTTTATTAAGAGCCCGACACAGGAATTTTGGGAGCACGGTAGACGTTCGCCTGTTTGTAAATATTTCAAAAACTATAAACTATATTAAATTGTTTTTGTATGCAAACAGTTCTTAAAATAGAAATCTACTATTGCTGTTTTGATATTTGTTAAAAAATATGAAAACAATAGCAAGTCGCATGTTCCAAGTGGCGAAAAACTGCTTTTTTGAAACCTATAATAAATCTTTCCTGAAAAGAAAATCTCAGAATCTGGTTAACGGCAATAGTATGTGGTCTGACTTGTAAGAAGACTTAAAATTTTCAATTTCTACCGAAAAACAAAAAAAATATGAGTATACAGTGGTATTCAGAGTTTTCGACGTAGCTCGTGCGCTCGCCTGTCTTTCGACTAGGTACTGATCAAAGTCGCTCAGCTGTCAATCGTTCCCGAAATAGGGAGTGCGCGCAACAAGTTCATTCTCAGTATTAGTTTGGCCGACTAGCTCCCTGCTTTTCCAGATCATTTTTGCCGTCTGCTTTAGGTCCGTACCCCTGAACCCCCCAATTCTTAGTAAATTGGTGTGTCTGGCTCTTAAGAAAAGAACGCACGTCGGGTGGTGTCTGAAACACACCTTCAGTTTTCTGAAATTTTTACGGGTAGGTGTTTGAACATGGAAGGTTTCGCGATCGCCTGAAGTTTTTGTCGTCAACTTTTGAAAGCAAAATGAATGCAAAGTGAACTTCACTCTAAGAAGAGATCAGTGTCCTTCACTAAAAATAAATGATGCACACAAATATCATTATATTCCAGCACAAAATACTTAAGAATCCATTTGAACAGTATTCTTACCTGGAAAGAACATATTGTCAAAAAACGAAACCAGATATACTCGTACCTAATGTTAAAAGTATTATCGTTGATTGACTAATCAACGGTATTATATTATGGCTGATCGATAGAAAGTCTACTCTGTCGCTAGAAAATAAACCCCTTCTATACAAGGCCATTATCAGGCCGAATTGGGTATACGGACTGGAGATTTGGGGGGATGTGCCGGCAGATCAAGCGTAGCCCGTATTCAAAGAAGCCAGTCGAAAATACTACTCTGCAAGACAATTATTTGCAAGTGCCTTATGTTAAGGGCATCATCAGGGAAAAAGCATAAAGCATCATAAGAAATTGGAAAGTCACTCTAATGTCTTACTACACCCTCTATTGGAACCACAAGATGAGAGAAGACTTGAAAGAAATTGATCAGCAGATGTGAAAGACGGTTAAAGAGGACTTCTCACTGGAGGAGGCCTCATCGTGACAGTAAAGGACTATAGAAGTCATAAATATGTCACATTAGCTTATAGGATAGATAAATAAATAAATAAATAAGCAAACAAAAAAGAATGATATCATGTGGCATGATGTGGCATGTGGCATAAACTCTTTCATTTGAGCACTGTTTGAGGGTCATGGGTTCAACCGTTTGTCCTTAAATTCTAGTGCTGGATCCGCACTTATCCTAGCGTTCCAGGAGTTCAAGCACCTGGAATTCCAGAAAGCCGGTACGGGAGGTTAGGGAATTATTTTGGATATATTGTTAGGCACATCAGCAGTACTAAAATTTTCTCTAGGTTAAAATCTAATATTTCTGAGCTATAATATTATCATTGGTGTACCGAAACATCTGTAGTAAGTTTTACCAATACGTGTTTAAAAAATGCCTTTCGTCCAAAATCTGGTTTCTGATTGATTTCTGCCTTTACTTCATGTTTACTATCATTTCTTTGAATGATGACTTTGGTACTGTTAAAATAAGGTAAAAGTTCAAAAATTTCGTCTGTTTAGGGAAATTGACCACTCATTTTTACATTTATGAGGCATTTAATACATACTTGATACTTCCAAAATTATACCTACACAATTTATTTTTAGTACATAAGTATTTCGTATTCTTTGTATTCCTTACTTCTAATCCGCCTTTAAAAGAAACCACCATTCAAATTCATATTCGTATCATAACAGGGGATGTCAAATTTTATTTTCGCATTTAAACCAAAATTACGAAGGTAGCGTTAGACGTGAAAATATTTCCCAAAAGTAGTTAAACCGCAATACGCAAGAATGCTACCATTAGCGGTGACGTTTATGACACTTTATGAAGTAGAATACATTTGCGTGTATTGTGTGATGACGGTTTCCGCGCTGTTTTGCTATAGTAAAGACAATAATGGGGATTAAAGACAACAATTAGAAGACAGAGCGATATAGGCAAAAGAGCTGGTACGCTTCCCATAGGATTAGATGGTGATTCACGACATCAGCGCTGTTCAGCAGCCAGGATTATACCCGATATTTACGTCTTACGGGACTTGACTGCTTTTGAATGCGAGTTCATTCAGTATAAATTGATTTATTAAAATTGCAACTCATTTATGGTGAAGCGTTTGTGAATTTGTAGGTATTTGAATTTTTCTGAACTGTGAGAAATCCCTTTGTTTTTACAATGAAAGAGGACTGAATATGCTCAGAAATCAAGCGGTAACTTTGTTGATAGAAATAATTATTCTAAGTTCATTTATATACAGCGCGTTTTATTAACACTGCATATCATAGTAATTTACACGGTATAAACTTCTTCTCGTGTTAATAGTTTTTCTATTGATAATTCTTGGTACACATTTAACTCACCATCATTTATTAAACGTCATGATAGTTTTAAAAATGTTAGAGTTTCTTAAATAAAATGAAACTAGTTAGAAAATTTTAGTTCAATTATTTTTTTTTTTAATTGACAGCCTGTGTCCACTGACATAGCTGTCAGTTTAATTTAAATTTCATTTAAAGCGAAGGTATAGAGTAAGTAAAACGTGAAATAGTATATTTCATTACCAGTCCGGAAATAAGGATTTTTCCGTGCGCGGGCGACAAAGACGAACAGGGGAAGTCGCGCAAGAACGGAAAAATCCATTTCTGGAAGTGTAATGAACGATATTTTTTATTATACTTACCTGAAAACAAGATAAACAAAAAATATCTGGATTTTCTTCCAAATTTGAGTAAATTTTTAAAAAATGGCATAAGTAAATTTCACTGACAGAAAATAAAATATGTCAATAATAAATATATCGTTGCTATAGAAACATTAATCATTTCTTATTTTCTGAACGTAACCCCCACTGTTATTTATTTAGCGGAGTGAAACAGCGCACGGAAACTTTTTCCGTGCGCTGTTCTGAAAATGTCACCTTTACTTTATTGTAAACACAGATGGAAACGAGGTGTTTTCAGGTAAGTATAATAAAATAGTATAATATGAAAAACTTCTACATTGCGTCTGTTAATGGCTTTTCTGCTGCAAATTACAAAAATAATTTTGTGCACTTTTAATTTACGTCATTTTTGGACGCCTCAATAGTTTTTCAAATATAGGAAGTGAAAAGATTGCACGACTTCCCGTGTTCGGCTTCGCCTCACACAGGAATTGTCGCGCGCGCACGGAAAAATCCTTATTCCCGGACTCGTAATTAACGATATTTTTTATTATACTTACCTGGAAACAAGATAAACAAAAATATCGGAATTTTCTTCCAAATTTGAGTCAACTTTTTAAAAATGACATAAGTAAATTTCACTGACAGAAAATAAAATATTATGTCAATAATGAATATATGGTTGCTATAGAAACATTAATCATTTTCTGAACGTAACCCTCATTGTTATTTATTTTTCGCTTCGCATACCTGAAAATTAATCATAGTAACCCTAAAAAAATAACCGAAAGCTAGATTTTCTGCCCTTGGGGATTCTAAATTCAGAACGTCCCTACTTTATAGTTTTTCATCACAATCTGGACACCTTCGACTGTCATTTGTGCACTTTTTTGACGTTTCGTATAATTTTTTATTAAACGTCAGTTTAAATCAAAACAGACAACAAGACAAGTTTTCAACAATTTCAGTTATATTTATCTAATTTGGTTTAATGCGAAGCGAAAAACAGTTGTGTGTTACACAGGCAGAAAGGCATTTGCTGGCCAGCGGCTGGTTGATGCCCGAGCGATAGCGAGGGCAGCAGGCGGCTAAGGGCCAGCAAATGCCTACTTTCTGCCCTTATGACACAATATGATCAGGCCTATTCTATATATTATCGTTAACTAACAACATCGCTTATGAACTACTGCTTCTTTGCGACACTTATAACGATTGTTATAAAAACTGTATTCTGTATCTGTCATCGTTAATTTTGTGACAATGCGAAATCATAACGACTTTGAAACAGTAGTAACGTGCGTCTGTCATCAAGCGTTGTAGTGTAGGAGGCTGTGGTAAAAAATTGTTGCCGTGTGAAATTGCTCTTCTAACCATTTTGGATTTATTTTGTTGTTAATTAAACCAGTAATTTGTTTTAGTTTTGGCTTTTAAGTGAACAAAAAATAAAACAAATGCTTGTTTATTAACTTTATTTACATACAGTGCGATTCAAAAGCCTCAGCCCCATCTTAAGTTTTGAATGACGTGACATAGAAAACCCAAATTTGGGGAACTTTCAGGGCAGGTCCGATAGTAGCTTTTTCAAAATATTTGACAGGTGAGTTTCCAAAGACGGCGATCGGGCGCCGTCTTGGTCTAAGAATTTAAATGGCAGTAGTGGTTAAGTGGGGATTCAATCAAAAACGCTTTTCATTCTGAATACAACAACCAGGTGTCATAATATTCTATGGACACAATTCAAAATGGCGGCGGATTCAATATTCCAGTTTTTAATTTTCATTTTGAATATTTTAATAGTAACGACGCCAACACGTAAAACCGCTATTGTCGCCGAGTTCAGAATCAAAAGGGCTTTCGAACGAGCCCTCACTTGACGCCTACTGTAATTTAATTATTTATACTAAGATGGCGCTCGACCGCGTTCTTTCGGGAAGCACTTGTCAAATATTTTGAAAATGCACTAGAGCAGTTGCCATGATGGTTTCCCGAACTTGCATGCTCTATATCACTCTGTTACTGTTAAAATATGAGCTTTTCCTGAAATTACTATACACCGTCATTTTGAATTTAAGTTGATAGAATATTACGAAACTTTGTTATCGTATTCAGAATTAAGAGCGCTTTCAATTCAGCCCTCACTTCACCCCTACTGCTATTTAAATTTTTAGACCAAGATGGCGCCCAGTCCCCATCTTTGGCGATTCAACTGTCCAAAGGTGCTATCTGAGCTGCCATGAAGGTAACCCAAATTTGGTTTTTCTATGTCTCGCCATTCTGAAGATATAGGGAGAGGGGAGACTTTTGGATCACACTGTTTATACTTGTATAAATTTCAAATTTATTTCAAATCATTAATTATGAAACGAAGTGAAAATGAACACTCACTTTAACGTCAGGAGGTGTAGCAGTTCTTCGCTGGGGTGCATGCATATAGGTAGGTACTCGTAACTAACGATCTCCATAAAAAACATATCTGGCTGATTCTCTACTGAGTCTATATGTATTGACCTCGAAATATTTTAAAGGGTCCCGTAATTGCTGCAATAAATAATTATTCGTCCTTCTACAGTTATAAGAGATACGTTTTTGTAGACCCCTGTCCTAACAAGTATATTTTAATTCTCATAAATGCAATGCCTACATGCTTTCTTTCTAGTTCGAATAATAAATCATTTACTACAGCAGCCCAATCCATCTCAAACTCTTTTTTTTTTGGTATAGCAGTTCGCAGAATAGATCTATTTCATGCAACAATGCGAAATGTCACAATGGAAACTATATGTTTGAAGGAGGTGTTTATGAACGATGGTTATTTAACGATTTTGTAGTTACTCAGCAACATATAATTGTTTACAGAATCGAAATATCGTCTTCTAACAACTCCCAATATTTGAAATGGTTCACAAACAATTAGTCGTTACGATAACGACTTGCGCGAAACAGCTGTCAACTACGGAATCGCTTGACCTGTTTATATAACGATAATCGTCCAATAACGAGTCGTTACAAGTTATAGAATAGGCCTGACTATTAGTGCACGGAAACAGCGCACGGAATTTTTTTCCGTGGCGCTGTTCTGAAAATGTCACCTTTACTTTATTGTAAACACAGATGAAATCGAGGTGTTTTCAGGTAAGTATAATAAAAATACAATTTTATATCCGCAGAAGAAAAAGTGAAAATTGTTACAGTCTATGCCAGAGGTCTCTCGGGCGATCATTTTTTTGGCAGCGTAGTTTCCAAATGAAGTGGTAACTTTCGAACTATTATTTATTTGCTTGTGTTAGTGGATATAAGTAAGCTCTTTAATAATTTTTAAAATGAGCTAAAATCGTCTTTTATTTTCCTTTCTATTTAGAATCTTTTCACTTCCTACATTTGAAAAACTATTGGGGCTTCCAAAAATGACGTAAATTAAAAGTGCACCAAAAATAATTTTGAAATTTGCAGCAGAAAAACCATTAACAGACGCAATGTAGATGTTTTCTGCAATAAGAAGCAAAATTTTAGCGAAAATCAAGTCCGCCTTGGAAGGAAACAAACTAGAAATATTTAAATTTGCTGTAAATCAAGAAATATATTTTTTCCCATGCCACAAAGCTCCTGAAATTAAAACGCTTTAAACTTCGCTCACGTTAATAATCCAGCCAAAGTTACTGTTTCTGATTGATTGATGCCAGTAAATTTTTCACTAACACAATGTCTATCAAAAATGACAAGTGAATTGTCACGGTGACATTTATATTTTTCAAAATTGAGAGAATCTGAGAATTATAGACCTTTTCATTTCGTTAGTGCGCATGTGCAGAAGTACGCTGACAATCAGCTGTTCATAGTTTTTCGGACGAATGTCACTGTCAGAACTTGTAGAATATTCGTAATAGTCGAGTAAATCCAGGCCGCTAACTCGCTTAGTTCTCGAAAAAAAATTTTTCAACGTAGAACCAAATAAAATCTATATGGTTGTGTTCCTTGTATTATTTTCCATATGAATCTTTGGTTTACGACATTTCCGGCCTGTGCAGAACTTTTTTATTTTCGAAAAATGTAGAATTTCGCATATGTATGAAACAGTTGGTTTTTAAAACACAACACGTCATATCTCAGTAAATATTTGAGATATCGATTTGAATTTTTTTTTTAAATTAAAGTAGAAACATGAACGCCTCAAACAGTACTAAAATATTCAAAAATATCACAATATTTTTTGCGGAAAATAATTAGAAACTTCATTTTACTTCGCTTGTGCATTATAAATTTCGACATGCGACAAACTTTTTTATTTTTGAAAATATGTCGGTATATGCTGCGAATGAAATGAAGAGAAAGGTTGTAAAAAGTTTTTGGAGAAAAAATTATTGACCTATGCGTCATAGTTTTGAAGTTATGATTTTTTTTGTCAGACGCGGCCTAACAATGCACCATCAGGGTAACGCGTAGCGGACCGATAGTCGGCTACGGATAACGACGCATAAATGAGTCAAAACATGAAAAGAACTTAGTTTATTTTTATTCCTATTTTATACAATCAATATTGAGTGTCAGATTCAGTATCTGATTCTTCCTCTTCTAATTTTACTGCAGTATTAACACAATTTTTGCACTTCCAGTCTATAGAATATTTTAAACCTTCTTTTGCACAGTTACATCTATTACTATTACAGTTTTTATCTGAACACAAAAGTGATAAAGGCTATCTCACAGATGGAGGTATGGGGTCGTGATTACTAAATAAGGGTTACCAGTGGTCTTTCTGGAATGTCCATCCGTATTTTTCTGGGCTTTCGAAGTCGATGTTGTTAATATGACTAGAATGCCATGTTTTTAATTGGTATATACATCTAAATTGGGAAAAAATCAAATGCGATTATATCTATAACAAGATACGAATTCGAATACAAACCTTTGCAAATGCAATTTAAAAGCATCGTCTGTAGGCGGGATTTCAGACTCTGGCCTATTCGTGTTTCTGGCCAAAAGAATCTTAATTAATTTAATGTTCTGACGTCTTTTTGTTTATTTTTGTAAATTAATATAAAACTTACGCAACTGCAATCATTATGTGCGTTCAAATGGCAGATTTAGTAAGACCATCATATCCTTAAGGTTGTCGGCGTTTTTAAGTAATACATCAAGAGCGGGTTTCTTTCCAATTTTGTAAAACGCACTGGTAGTATCACACCCAGTGAGACAGTGTATTTCCAATAAACATTGCGATACAGTTTTGTCAATTTTGTTTATAATCTTGTACCATTATAGGTAATACGTGTGTTTTTGGTATGGCTTAACTGCATAATAAGCAAAATAAGCACGGCCATATCTACAGATTTCAACAAAATATTTTTCCTATAGGTACATTCTTACAATGCATATAAAATTATGTATACCATTACATTCCCTTTTTACTGTAGTAAGGTACCTGAATTATATAATTGTGATCTCTTTATGCAGTTAGGCCATACCAAAAACACACGTATTATAATGGTAAAATATATTATAAAAAAATTGGCAAAACTGTATCGCAATGTTTATTTGGCAATACACTGTCTCACTGGGTGTGATACTAGGTACCAGTGCGTTTACAAAATTGGGAAGAAAACCGCTCTTGATGTATTACTTAAAAACGCCGACAACCTTAAGGATATGATGGACTTGCCAAATCTGCCATTTGCCTAGAAGAATACGGCTGGACATTTCAGAAAGACCACTGGAAACCCTTATTTAGCAACCAGGACCCCATACCTCCATCTGCGAGACAACCTTTATCACTTTTGTGTTCAGATAAAAACTGTAATAGTAATAGATGTAACTGTGCAAAAGAAGATTTAAAATATTCTATAGACTGGAAGTGCAAGAATTCTGTTAATACTGCAGTAAAATTAGAAGAGGAAGAATCAGATGCTGAATCTGACACTCAATATTAATTATATAAAATAGGAATAAAAATAAACTAAGTTCTTTTCATGTTTTGACTCATTTATGCGTCGTTATCCCATCCGTAGCCGACTATCGGTCCGCTACTCGTTACCCTGATGGTGCATTGCCACGACCCGTCCGCTCATTAGGCCGCGTCTGACAAAAAAATCATAACTTCAAAACTATGACTCATAGGTCAATAATTCTTTCTCCAAAAACTTTTCACAACCTTTCTCTTCATTTCATTCCCAGCATATACAGACATATTTTCAAAAATAAAAAAGTTTGTCGCATGTCGAAATTTATAATGCACAAGCGAAGTAAAATGAAGTTTCTAATTATTTTCCGCAAAAAATATTGTGATATTTTTGAATATTTTAGTACTGTTTGAGGCGTTCATGTTTCTACTTTAATTTAAAAAAAAATTCAAATCGATATCTCAAATATTTACTGAGATATGGCGTGTTGTGTTTTAAAAACCAACTGTTTCATACATATGCAAAATTTTACATTTTTCGAAAATAAAAAAGTTCTGCACAGACCAGAAATGTCGTAAACCAAAGATTCATATGGAAAATAATACAAGGAACACAACCATATAGATTTTACTTGGTTCTACGCCAAAAAAAATTTTCGTCACAATTGCAGGTTGATTTTACTCGACTATAAGTAAATAGTGGAATACCAAATAAGGAGGGTGTTTGAAAGACAGAAAATTACAAATGTTAGTTCCCAGCGAGGTTCCCAGTGATATCCCTCGTAAAATTGTGAGGCTGAATCCCGAAGGCATGCCTGGTTCTTGCTTGAAATACGGGGGGTCAACCAACATACTTCAATCACGCAGGTTTTTAATATGTAACGGTGAAAATCAATCAATGTATTAAAAGAAAACGAAGAAAAACGATCTAATAGACAGGTGCGTATTTTTCTGCAATGTATGTATGTAACTACAAATAATTTTTATTTTAAAGACCTAACAAATAATGACGCAGACCCTTGAAACGTTCAATACACGTTTCCATTTAGAATCTTAGGCAGGGTTTGAGAAATGGCTAAAATCGTAATTCCAAGCGATAACTTGGCCTACCTACTCTGCTATCACCGTTACAGTCACCAAAAGCACAATGTTTGGATGCTCCAAAAAAGTTGATAATGGTATGACATCCATGAAAATTGCTAACAGAACACGAAAAGTTGTTCTAAAGATTATACTTAGTGATTCACGAAAACCATTGACTGAAATTTGGATTCGCGCATAACCACCTACGAACTTTTCAATGAAAATATTTTCAAATTAATAGCACTTCCGGTCATGTTTTTGAGAGTAGATTTCGATTATGCTTATTTTCAAAAAGTCTTTATAATATAACCATGCATAATCAAAAAGACGGTCACTTTCGAACCATTAATATATGTTTAGAAATTCCTCATAGGTACTTAAAAATCTATTTTTGCTATGTATTTCGAATTGAAGGAGCGGTATTCGTAACATCGTGAGTTACCATTTTTGTACATTTCCTAGGATTCCTCTAATTTGCTTCAGATATAAAGCGGGTGTTGTTAATCTGATATATTGAACAAACTTCAAATTTGTAGAAGTCAATTTTCTTAAATGAAAGAACTGTATAGGTATTACTTCGTCATCTAAAACAAAATGATATTCTTCTTCAAAAATTATAAGCATTAGCTGTACCTGTCTCTTATCGATTTGTCGTTATGGTCAATTTTCAGAAATTGCCTTGTTTGAGTAATTATTTCATCTGGAATCCTTATACCCATTAGGGTGCCGGATTATTGTTGCTGTATATTAACCCAATTTCTCCCTCCCTTCCGGGTCATCGCCAATAATTTCATCTCTTCTTTCGTCTTCCCTCTTTGTCTGCCCAATTCCTCTGTTCTTTGTAAGCAGCTATTTCTGGGTCTTCCACTTCTTCTTTTTCCAATTCTGCCCGTCTCCATTATCTTCCTCACCAATCTCCCCCGATTCCATTCGCATTATGTGCCGTACCAATTCAATTGCTCCCTCTCAATCTTTTCTGTAAATGACCTTTTTGGACCATTTGTCTTATAAGTTCATTCCTTTCTCTATTCATTTTTGTTTTCCCAGTAGGTAGTCTTTTTGAAGTACTTCAGCCGCTATGATCCTTCATTCGTGTTTACCTTGTTTTGCCCATGACTCACTTACATATGTCAGTGTTGGGAACACTATTGAATTACATATACTCTTAATTTTGTTTTCATCATATATCTCTTTTTTCCATAACCGGAAGTGCCATAAATATGAAAATATTTTCATTGAAAGTTCCCAGGTGTTTATGTAGGTACGAATCTAAATTTTCATAATTGTAAATGCTTTGGGTCAGGAAATATCTAGTCAGCGGTTTCCGCGAATCACCCTGTATACATGTTTTTTGATACGGATTGAAATAGCCACGTAATATGTGAAAAACGATATGAACATTTTGATGGTTTTTAATCATAGCTCTTGTACTGTTTATGTTTTGTTTCGATTTTTCAGTGACATATTAAAGAACACCAAACTTTGCTATAATTATTACAAAATTTGAAGCTACCCTCTACATTTTCAAATAAGCGACATTCCAGTGGTGGCCCTGGAAATTGATTCCGTTTGTATTCAGTTGTATTTTTATTTTATCCCGAAAGTTGTATACAGACTACGGGGTGAGTCAGCCAAGCCACAAAATCCATTTACTCTTTGGTGGTTCATGAAATTAGAATTATGAGAGAACGAATGATTAGGGGTGATATTAAGACATATTTTAAAAATATATTCTTTCATACAGGATGATCCACAGAAATGTAGCAAGATAAAGTTAGAATTTTTTAAAATGGAAAGTTATGAATAGTTCAAGAAAGACGTGATCTTCATCTGCTCGACGTGAACTTCAAATACAATATTATCGATTTTCCACCACGGCAGTGTTTGTTGTCTATAAGTTCCTATAAATAGTTTATACTTTCAACTCTTACGTTTTGGTAATTACAGTA
Source organism: Xestobium rufovillosum (assembly GCA_963966045.1). Classification (NCBI taxonomy): domain Eukaryota; kingdom Metazoa; phylum Arthropoda; class Insecta; order Coleoptera; family Ptinidae; genus Xestobium; species Xestobium rufovillosum. Next base: position 17,366,496 of record OZ014499.1, on the reverse strand, counting down.
AACAGTTAACTTCACCAAAATGTATTCAAATGGAAGTGCTATTATTCGAGCAGACGTTGATACGGCTCTAGCAATGAGTGGCAAAAACAACTGCAAATGTTACACAATATTCAACAAGCGTTTGTCTCTAGATTAGGGTATTGCCTCGCCGTTAACGGACAGTAATTTGAACATTTGATTTAATTAAATTTTACACTGTTTTGTTATTTTTCAAAAATTATTTTGGTAAATATCTCCGTTATTTATCATCCGATTTTGAAAAACTTTTATTTATTGTATTCAGAATAAAAAATGCTATCAAATGAGGTATCAGAAGGGGTACTTTGCTATTTGAATTTTTAAAGTTGGGGTTGTTAGCGATTAGGGGTTGAAGAGTGGGGGGCTGAAAATTAAATTTGTAAATGATAATTTAAAAATAAAAATCGACGTGTCCAAGCATTTGTTTGAAATATTTTTCTCAACGATTTTATAGAATTTATCCGTTACTTGTATATTAATTGTTCATGTTTTTTTAAATCCAATTCAAAAAGATTAATACTCTAGAAACCGTGGCGAAAAAAGAGTGCACCAGAAAGCGTCAGTTCGAGAAACATCGCTGAGCAGTGCGACTATCTTCATCGCACGGATGCCTTGAAATGAAATGGGACGAGATACACAGCTAAATGAAATACGTCATCCCTACCTATAATTTATTGTAATGTACCTATCTTAAAGTCAGTTTTTGCAATTTCAAACCAACTTGAAAAATATCAGCAAATGAACTAATGAACGTGGGTCCACGCATTTATTCTTATTTGTGTCTTCGTAAAAAAAATCTTAAACAATACGAAATAAAGATCTGGAGAAATCCCAGGAATAAGTGACTTTATTTCACAGCTACATAATTACAGTAATAATATCAATTAATGCTGTAAATTCTGAAGCCCCAAGTCTTTGGAATGCTTTCCGGTGCATTCTGCTACCATTTTAGCTACGGCACACTTATCGGCATTCCCTTTTCCTATATGCTTTTCACAAGATGTGACCATGTCACTCAGACCTTGGAGCTTATCCGGCTGAGCCTGCATTAAGGGCGTCAATACTTGCAGAGTACTGGGTCCGTTGAATTTTCCATTTTGCATAATTTTAGTTTTATCAAAAATACACTCGAGCAAGCATTGTCCTGCATGGCTGGGCGGTACCTTGTTTTCTCTCAGTAACTTGACGTCGGCATCGGTAGCTCCGGTAGCTCTCTGGCAGTCTTTCATTGCTCCAGATAGTTTCTCTTTGTCTTCTTTGCTCAGCTGCTGTGGTTTACCTTGAGCAAATCCATAGAAGAACGCTACACAAGCTGTGAAAAGAAAATTGAGTTAGTCTTTATTATAAGTTGTGCAGATGTAGGTACTTAAGAATCATTTGGAAACCCTCAGTGAAAGCAAACGAAAGTTTCTTAGACAATAATGGAAGAATAGAAGATGAAGTGAATGAAAGAATGGAAAGAAGCAGAGTGTAGCGAAGAAAAGAGATATGTGGAGGAAAACCGTAGCCAGGAGGATTAAAGTAAAGGTAAAGACATATCTTCCGCCCATCGATGGGACATAAAGGTCTTGTGCTCTACAGCATTCAATTGCGCTGGTACCGATTTTTACAACTCTACTTCGAATATGAGTAATTAATCTCATTTCCGTTTAATAACATAAATTAATGAAACTATTGCCGGAGAGCACATCCAGTTTTCCGCACTTTAATTATGACTTTTCATTTCTGATACTTTTCTTCCAAATTCTTTTGGTCAGTAAACAAATACAAACAATATTTAGTTCCATATGCCTCTGTAATTTAGGAAATTATAGGTTAAAATGATCATATACCTATTACTTTATACTTTCTTTCCGAACTGCTAATCAGAAATTACTAGGCATATAAAGTCTACGTAAAGAGTAAGTAATGACAAAAAGAAACACTTACTAATAATTACGAGTAATTTCATTTTGAATACCTACTCAATGCGAACCACTAAAACTGACTAAAATAAAATTATACTTTAATATTTATATATTTTTGTTCTGGCATTGATACCTTCCTGTTCATTGTTATAATTTACTTTACAAAAAAATATTAGAGATGATCAACTAATGATGACCGGTTGTTTGGTTCTATTCCTACTTTTATTCTTGTTATTAATTTTAGTAAATTGTAGGTACGGCCACAAAATGTTGGTGTTTATTATTTTTATATTATGAATCGTTGGAGAAGAGCAAGTAGCAGACTGATACCAATCTTATTTTGTAATGGAGTAGATACCTATAATTATTATGTACCTATGCAAAACGTAAACAAAATAATGTTTATTTTATCAGGATTACAGAATTCATGCAAAGTAATGAAAACGCAAGAAATGATAAAATTCCAAACATGGATGCCCTGTAAAAAAATACACTCTTTTATCTTCATAGAAATGTATAATAGAAAGCTAGAAACTAAAAATGCGGCTTACTATATCACGTCAGATGAATTTTAGCCATTAAAGTGACAGTTGCTGTTGATCCCAAGGGGTGCACGTGATAGGCAGAAAGAAATAATGTTACAATAGGTACCGAGAACTTTTTCTAATTTTATGCTTGGTTCCTTACAGAGTTCTATCTATATGTACTTCCCTGTACACATTCAAGATTGCTCGCGTGTTGCACGCAGTTCTTATAGGACACCAGCATTTGCGTAAATTCACTATGAATTCTTTATAAGTTAACCCCACATGTCAAAAACAGTGGCCACTGTAATTAAACTAGACATGTGCTTCGCTGACAACGTCAGCATCCTCAGTAGTTTAAGATTAATTTAAAGCTAAAACTTACACTAGATTGCCTTAAATACCTCCCTCCTACTCGACATACACAAATAAAATGAATCAATAAACTTTAAGTTTCTTAGAAGTCTCAGACATAAAATTTTGGTTTCTTAGAACTTACGGGTAGTCGGGCAAGTATTTAGTTCTGGCCTTAAAATAATTCTGTCTACCTACCTGATACAGGGTCGAATTTGAAATCGGGTCATAATTACTGTTTTTATTTTTATATATCGCTATGCTTTCCAAGGCGTGTAGATTATTGATATTAAATTTATGGCCCGAATCCAATGCGTGCGAAACTATACTAGACTTATCTGTACAGTCGTATTTATAATGGGCTTGGTGCTCCTTAAAACGAGTTAAAATAGATTGAGTTGGTTGCCCGATATATTTTTTGTATATCGTATATTGTGTACCTATCCTGTCGTTTGTACAAAAACTTTTTATTGAACAAACAAACTTGTTCCCGATGTATGCAAACAAATTTTTTCTGCAAATTAAAAATTTTAAAAATTAATAAAACTAGTAAACTAAGTTTTTAGCATTTTATCATTACATTTTATTTAAAAAAGGCGATGAAAAATAACAGATAAGTTATTAATTTGAATGTTTAACACGCAAATAGCTTCAAAGGACCTTAGCATGTTGTATCACTCGGCGCTTCGCGCATCGTGCTTCAATCATACCTGGGGTCATAAAATAATTTTTACGACCTTAATACATAAATAACTTTGAAATGCATTTGCATGTTCGTCCGCGATACAATTTTAATAATTCTGGAAATCACTAGTAATGTTTATACGTAAAAGAATAATAAAACAGGTTGTATGCTAAAATAGGGTTTATGTTAAAACGTCTTCAGTTCCCTACTCAAATTGATTCTAATAAACCCCATCTCTAGCGAACGATAAAAGTGTTGAAATTTTTCACTTGAGAAACCCCCAGATCAAAGTGTGGGATATGATATATATGTAAATTTATATAAAAGCATAAAAGAACAGAGAAGGTAATCGAAGTCTCCTGAGACGTCGTTCTGAATAGAAAACAGAAACGTTATCAAAACAATCAAGACGGAATCAAAGAGAGCGATTGGTCGAACCGGCATTTCCGGTTATTGAATCCTGAACAATCATTGGTAAATCACTTGCGATTTTCCTTTGTCCGTGCTTTTCAAATTGCCTCGCTAAAACTAAGAGAAAAAGGGGGCGATTTCTGCTGTCGAATGGTTAATGACTGAGAAGAAATTGCTTTTCGTTTACTACGTAGTGTGCCAGGAGATTTTATACAGATTTTGTTCGCTTGCTTTTCAAACAAACCTTTTTTATTTTTATTAGAGAAAGGAAAAATGTTCTACCAGTTTATTTGAACTGTTTGCAGTTACTGACGAGTGAGCGAAGTAATTTATAGTAATTTACTAAAGGAAAGAAATAACAAGTTTGATGTAACCATGCATAATTTTATACTAGTCAATAATTAAACTTTGCTTAACAATTACCTACTTCATTAATTGTATAGGCTTCACTCATTATTATATAAATTACTAGCTGGTACCCGGCGCGTTGCTGCCTCAGAAGAAATAATTGTAATAAAAAAATTCTGTTGATCCGATCGCTACCAAACTTCACAGGAACACCCGCTGGGCTAATCTGAAGATTGCCTGAAAATTTCATCAACATCGGTCCAGCCGTTTCGGAGTCTATAACGGACATAGGTAAATAGGTAGGTAGGTAGGTAGACACATTTTTTGTGTTTTATATACAGGTTGCCCCAGCGAAAACTTTCACCTCAAATAATTCAGCAGGACATAATTTTTGTTAAAATTGCTGAAACCCGTCAACTTCAATTTGGAGGGGGCATGTCCTTTTCATAAATCTACTCGCAGCTACACGGGGTAGCACCCCCTCAAATAATTTAAATGACAATAGGGGTCGAGTAGCACATCATTTTAAAGGTATTTCGATTCTCTTTACAATGGTACCAAACTTTTTGAATTTTAACTAATAATAAATAATAATAATAATAAGAATTGGTTTTGAAAACCTCAAATTTGTTCGATTTTGAATGTTATTGAAAGTTATTATTTAGTAGCAGGTAGTTCTCTTTAACTTTGCCCTTCTATGTAAATTTTGATTATTAATTATTGAACAACCTGACTTATTTAATTATTTTTTTACTGAATTATTATGAACTTGGAAAGATAACAAATGTTTATTATTATGTAGTTAATATTTTCACTTTTCACTATTTGGTAGAAATCCATGAGTAAATAAAAAATTACTTCGCGTACTACCAATAAGTATAACAAAATTATTTTATTTAACCGGTTTCAAGATCTACAAACGATCCCATCATCAGAAATGTTTAAGAAAAATTGTAAACAAATTATTATGACAGTTGACAAGGAAACTAAAATTGACAAATTATAATGATATCCATGAAATAAGATAACTAGATAACTGAATTTCAGTATTTACCTACGGGGTATAAGAAAAACACAAAGGAAAATCGAATACCTCGTAGCTTGAAGGGAAAAAAGAATGAATTTAAAGAAAACCATATAGGAAGAAAACAATAAATTCAATTGAAAAACCTTCAAGTGAAATATCAGAACAGAAAAAACTAAATAAATAAAATATCCATGGAATCTTGACAACTACCAACTACTAATCTTGTAATAAATTGTGGTCAAGTCTATGTGTTCTGTCTTGACAACTGCCAACTGCTAGTACATATTGTAATAAACTAAAAAAGAGAGAAATAAGTCAATAATAGCAAGAGAAAAAAAAAAAAAAAAAAAAAAAAGACTCAAGGATTAAGATGTAGAGACTGTGGTTAAATAATTAATTCAAGAATCAATCATAATAACAATAATATTGATGAATAACAAAACAAAAAGAAAAAATCCCATAATGCCAAATAACCTCGAAAGTCCATGGTTTATATGGGGGGGGGGGGCAAATAAACTAATTGATTCTTGAATTAATTTACAAAAGTTTAAATAAACTAGATTGTATTAAATCGACTTGATCATTAAGTAAGTTACAATTTTATCATTTTTATGTTTATAAATTTCTATAGACTCTAATATATCCAATTGGTAACTCTTTACAAAATTAAACAATAATTTAGTATTCTCCGGAGGAGGGAATTGATGATTGTTATCAAAGAAATGATTAGCAAAACTTGAATGATCATTCTTCAAACGAAATGATCTTAAATGTTCGTTTTACCTAATACGTATAGATCTGCCAGTCTGTCCGATATATATGCTGTTACAGCCTAAGCAATTTAGTTGATAAACACCTGTGTGGTCAAGTTTATGTGTTCTGTCTTTACTGTTAAATAAAATATGTGATAATATATTTGATGGTTTAAATGTGACTTGTATGTTGTTTTTTCTTAAAATACTGGCAATCTTTTCAGAAATATTTCCAAAATAGGTAATCCTGCAAAATTTGGTAAGTTTATCATTAGATAATTTAGGATATACCGAGTGTTAACTTTCAAATCCGCTCATAGGAAGTTAACATTGTAAGTAACGTTTTTGTGAATTCCTGCTCCCCATTTTAACTTACAAGAAAGCTAATGGTATCAAATAAAAGACAAAATTATTCCGCATCGGACAATAAACAAAAGGGCAAGAAAACGTTGTAATTTGCATCTATTTTAACCATTTCTTTTTTTACTTTTTAAACTGTGATTAACAAATTTGTCTCTGTTGCTAAGCAACATGTTTGCTTGTGCGAATATTTCTTACAGTTTGTCAGCGGGTTTTGCAACAGCGTAGAGAATAAAAATTAAAATGGATAATAATTACTCAAATGTAGAAATGGTATTTATGGTGAAAACCTTCTATGGCGGGTCTAGTTTAAGGGTAGTTAGAGATTTGTTTTCTGTTCAGTTTAATAACAGACCGATACCTTCCACATCAACAATTCGAAGTTACATCAGAAAATTTGAAGAAACTGCCAATATTTCTACAGAATCAGAAGCTATGGGTGGTAAATATTAATAATTTTTCTTAACAATGTTCAAATTACATTAGAGTTATGTAGGAAATCGAAGACATGGAGCTTATAATGTATTGGAAGAGCGTGTTTTGGGAATGATCAATGTAGATCCAAAATTGAGTACAAGAGTCATTGCCCGTCATGTTTCAAATATCGCGGTATTCAAGATACTAAAGAAACATAGGTACCAATGTTAGAAATGCATTTTACAACAGGCTTGGGTATTGCTTAGTCCAAAATGGTGGATTATTTGAATACTTACTGTAATTGATGTAACTTATGTTAAAATTTATTATTAGGTATTAATACAGTCTTAATCTTACTGACATTTTTGTTTTGTTCATTTCGACGATGTTATTAGATTAAACAGAAAATAATCTATAACTTTAAAACATCAATATTTATAAAAGCAACATTTACAAATTATGGGTCAATACATAGTAATTTCCTATGAGCGGCTTTGAAAGTTAACACTCGGTATATTGTTATAAGCAATTTTAAATTTTTTATTGTTAATGATTCTATTGATGATTTCAATCTTAAATCCGTTATTTATTGCAATTGTTCTAATTATGTTTAGTTCTTTATTCAATTTATCTAAAGATAGCGGTACTGTAAAGGCCCTGTGTATCATAGAATTATAAGCAGAAATTTTTTGACAAACGGGATGAAATGAATTTGCTGAAAGAGTAATATCTGTATATGTTGGTTTCCTAAAAATATCGAAATTTATTTTATTGTTCTCATTTATTAAAGTTAAATCTAAGAAATTAATTTTGTGTTCAGTTTCTATTTCTTTCGTAAATTTAATTTTTGGATGAATACTGTTCAAGAAATTTTGAAAATTGTCCAATTGTCTTGTTGTTCCTTTAAAACAAGCAATAATATCATCTACATATCTATACCAAAATAGAATATGTTGTTTCCCTAATTCTGAGTTCATAATTTTTTCTTCAATATCTGACATGAAAATATCTGCTAATAAAGGACTAATTGGTGAACCCATAGCAAGACCTAAATCTTGAGTATAATATTTATTATTGAACTGGAGATAATTTTGCTCAATACAAAGTTGGAAAGCAGTAATAATATAATTTTTATAACAATATTAGTATGAGTTTTATCTAAAATATTTTCAATTGATTTTAAGCATTCATTAGGAGGAATATTAGGGAACATATTTGTAACATCAAAAGAAACCAAAAGGGACCCTGTTATATTTTTATATTTGATATTGTTAATTAATTCTAAAGAATTTTTTAAACTAAATTTGGATTTAAAATTTGTTGTATTTTTGAATATATTATTAATGTTTTTAGCTAAATTTCTCGTGGAAGCATTAATATATGATACTACTGGTCTTATAGGTGTATTAATTTTATGGTTCTTGATAAGTCCATATAATTTAGGGGCACATGCATTCATATTAATTAATCTTAATTTTTCAAAATTGTTATTGAAAATACTGTTGCAATTTTTTAACCAATCTTTTAATTTTGTTTGAAAATGTTTTGTTGGATCTTTTTTCAGTTCAGTTAATTTTTCATTTGTAATAAAATTTTGCATCTTTGTTATATATTCATCTTTAGGTAAAATTACTAAGAAATCAATATTTAGTTCCAAATTTATCAACTACAGTAATACAGTTTTTGACAATAATGAAACAGAATTACTATCAAAAGGTCCAAAATTTGCCCCCAATATAAACAATATAAATAGAACCAAAATTTTAATTTCAGAAATTGAAGTAATTTTAAAAAAGGATGATGATTCTCAGAATATTAGAAATAAATTTCATAATCCCTTTCAGTACAAAAACTCCATCATTAATAAAATTAATAAAATCGATAAAATTACAATTAATTCTATTAAAGAAAAAATTAATAAAGATAATTTGATAGTTTCGAAAGCCGACAAATCCAATGCTATAGTAATTTTACCTAAAGATGAATATATAACAAAGATGCAAAATTTTATTACAAATGAAAAATTAACTGAACTGAAAAAAGATCCAACAAAACATTTTCAAACAAAATTAAAAGATTGGTTAAAAAATTGCAATAGTATTTTCAATAACAATTTTGAAAAATTAAGATTAATTAATATGAATGCATGTGCCCCTAAATTATATGGACTTATCAAGAACCATAAAATTAATACACCTATAAGACCAGTAGTATCATATATTAATGCTTCCACGAGAAATTTAGCTAAAAACATTAATAATATATTCAAAAATACAACAAATTTTAAATCCAAATTTAGTTTAAAAAATTCTTTAGAATTAATTAACAATATCAAATATAAAAATATAACAGGGTCCCTTTTGGTTTCTTTTGATGTTACAAATATGTTCCCTAATATTCCTCCTAATGAATGCTTAAAATCAATTGAAAATATTTTAGATAAAACTCATACTAATATTGTTATAAAAAATTATATTATTACTGCTTTCCAACTTTGTATTGAGCAAAATTATCTCCAGTTCAATAATAAATATTATACTCAAGATTTAGGTCTTGCTATGGGTTCACCAATTAGTCCTTTATTAGCAGATATTTTCATGTCAGATATTGAAGAAAAAATTATGAACTCAGAATTAGGGAAACAACATATTCTATTTTGGTATAGATATGTAGATGATATTATTGCTTGTTTTAAAGGAACAACAAGACAATTGGACAATTTTCAAAATTTCTTGAACAGCATTCATCCAAAAATTAAATTTACGAAAGAAATAGAAACTGAACACAAAATTAATTTCTTAGATTTAACTTTAATAAATGAGAACAATAAAATAAATTTCGATATTTTTAGGAAACCAACATATACAGATATTACTCTTTCAGCAAATTCATTTCATCCCTTTTGTCAAAAAATTTCTGCTTATAATTCTTTGATACACAGGGCCTTTACAGTACCGCTATCTTTAGATAAATTGAATAAAGAACTAAACATAATTAGAACAATTGCAATAAATAACGGATTTAAGATTGAAATCATCAATAGAATCATTAACAATAAAAAATTTAAAATTGCTTGTAACAATATATATCCTAAATTATCTAATGATAAACTTACCAAATTTTGCAGGATTACCTATTTTGGAAATATTTCTGAAAAGATTGCCAGTATTTTAAGAAAAAACAACATACAAGTCACATTTAAACCATCAAATATATTATCACATATTTTATTTAACAGTAAAGACAGAACACATAAACTTGACCACACAGGTGTTTATCAACTAAATTGCTTAGACTGTAACAGCATATATATCGGACAGACTGGCAGATCTATACGTATTAGGTATAACGAACATTTAAGATCATTTCGTTTGAAGAATGATCATTCAAGTTTTGCTAATCATTTCTTTGATAACAATCATCAATTGTTTAATTTTGTAAAGAGTTACCAATTGCATATATTAGAGTCTATAGAAATTTATAAACATAAAAATGATAAAATTGTAACTTACTTAATGATCAAGTCGATTTAATACAATCTAGTTTATTTAAACTTTTGTAAATTAATTCAAGAATCAATTAGTTTATTTGCCCCCCCCCCCCATATAAACTATGGACTTTCGAGGTTATTTGGCATTATAGGATTTTTTCTTTTTGTTTTGTTATTCATCAATATTATTGTTATTATGATTGATTCTTGAATTAATTATTTAACCACAGTCTCTACATCTTAATCCTTGAGTCATTTTTTTTTCTCTTGCTATTAGAAGAGTAGAAGCGTTTGAAATGTGGTGCTACAGACGCATGATGAAGATACCGTGGATAGATAAGGTTAGCAATAGGGAAGTATTAGAAAGAGTTGTGGAAAAGCGGAAGGTATGGAAAACAATAAAGAGTAGGAGAGATAGGATGGTAGGACACCTTCTAAGACACGAAGGAATAGTTCGTGACATACTAGAGTCAGAGATAGGAATAAAAAGAGGTAGGGGTAGGCCTAGATTAGACTACTGCTCTCAAATAGTTAGGGATGTAGGATGTTCTACTTTTAGGGAAATGCGTAGGTTAGCTCAGGATATAAAAGAATGGAGGTACGCGTCCAACCAGTCTTCGGATTGAGAACCTTATGATGATGATTGCTATTATTGACTTATTTCTCTCTTTTTTAGTTTATTACAATATGTACTAGCAGTTGGCAGTTGTCAAGACAGAACGCATAGACTTGACCACAATTTATTACAAGATTAGCAGTTGGCAGTTGTCAAGATTCCATGGATATTTTATTTATTTAGTTTTTTCTGTTCTGATATTTCACTTGAAGGTTTTTTCAATTGAATTTATTGTTTTCTTCCTATATGGTTTTCTTTAAATTCATTCTTTTTTCCCTTCAAGCTACGAGGTATTCGATTTTCCTTTGTGTTTTTCTTATACCCCGTAGGTAAATACTGAAATTCAGTTATCTAGTTATCTTATTTCATGGATATCATTATAATTTGTCAATTTTAGTTTCCTTGTCAACTGTCATAATAATTTGTTTACAATTTTTCTTAAACATTTCTGATGATGGGATCGTTTGTAGATCTTGAAACCGGTTAAATAAAATAATTTTGTTATACTTATTGGTAGTACGCGAAGTAATTTTTTATTTAATAAAAATGTTTATTATTATTTATTATTATCCAAAATTTAAATTTTTTTGTACCGTTGAAAAAATAATTGAAATAGCTTTAAAATGATGCTGCTCGACCCCTATTGCCATTTTAGATTTTTGAGGGGGTTGCTACCCCGCATAAGTGGTAGGCACAAAGTGAGTGGACTTATGACAAGGATATGTCCCCCTCGAAAATAAAGTTGACGTGTGTCAGCATTTTTAGCAAAAATTACGTACTGCTGAGGTATTTGAGGTGAAAGTTTTCGCTGGGACACTCTGTATATAGATTGTAAACCGGTACAATTACCACTCGGCATTTTTTCTTTCCACTAAAGTAAAGAAAACATAGGAGAAGGATAAAGCGCTTATATAAGGTTTGTGGATTTGGAAAAGCCTTCGACAATGTAAAATTGTAAAATATACTTTCTTAAAGTGCTCATGAATGTTGTGGATGAAATTTAAGCACGGAAGAGTAATATTATTCGGGCAGGAACGTAAATAAGCAGAAATTTGGAAGGTAGTGAGAGAGGGATGCACATTTTCACCGCTATTTTTCAACCGAAAAATCGATCCGAACTTGCTCAAACAACTACTCCTCGGGCAAATACCCCGACATGCATTGAACTACAGAGCAAATCCTTGACGAGAGCGTATACTGAACGGTGACAAGACGTCAGGAGACCAACCTTTGAACGAAATGAAAACAGTTTTTACAAAGGGCTGCGGTAAGAAGATTAATAAAAATAAAATCATAATCTTAGTATGTTCTATGTTAGGAGGAGCGAAAATAGGACTCAAACGAAAATACAAATCGAGATAGAGAAATTAGAAGTCGTGAATGTCTGCGATTTGGGAAGTTAAATAATTCGCAATGATCGGAGCAGTACGGATTTACAACAAAGTTTTGTTTAATAAAAAGAAACATTTATTATAATTACTTGGAAGCGACTCTTAACGACTTACGTAATTTTTACATTTTTGTGCTTTGTTTGTGTATGTGTGTGCTTTTTTGTTGATTTTTTGTTGATTTTTTTGTATATTCTACGCTTGTGCCAGTGAATAAATTGATCTATCTATTGATCAACATGGCATTATAAGGGTGCGAAACATGATAGATAGGAAAAGCGGGTAGGAAAATTAGAAGCATTAGAAATGTTTACAGGCGCATGACGAAGAACCACGGATAGATGAAGTTACCAATAAGGAGATATTAGAAAGAGTTTGGAAAAAGATAAATATAATGGACGATAAATAATAGGAGATACAGGATGGTAGGATGGTAAAGAAGGAATAGTTCGCGACGTACTGGAGTCAGAGATAGGAATAAAAAGAGGTAGGGGTATTATAGGCCTAGATCAGCTACTGCACTGAGATAATTAGGGATGTAGGATATTATACTTTTCGGGAAATGCGTTGGTTAGCTCAGGATAGAAAAGGATCGAGGTACACGTCCAACCAGTCTTCAGACTGAGAACCTTATGATGATGAGGCCCAGATTAGACTAATATTCACAAATAGTTGAAGATGCCGCATGTTTTTCGTTCAGAAAATGCGTATGTAAGCTAAGAATAGGAAGGAATTCATGGAGATACGCGCTCAACCAATTTTCGGACTTAGAACTTCATAATGATTATAAAGTGGGTTGGACCAAAGAATACGATAAGTTTCTCAAAATTTTTACAAAAATTTAGAAAATGAATTGAATATTATCGAGTGTCCGGCAGGATTGAACAGTTTTCGATAAGTTATTTTGGAAAAATAAATTGTGATTTGACGCCTAGATAAGGCAAGTAATATAGATGGCGAACTGCCATGCCATATTCAGAAGCCTATTTCACAAAAGACATCTAGTATCACTATCTCCTACCTGTATGCCAGTAAAGTAGAAAACTTTTGCACTTTTATGTCACTAAAGTAGAAAACTTCTTCGCCTAACGTTTTCAGCGCCACCTACTGGTCGAAATATGGAATGGTAGATACAAATTTATTTTATTTGCAAAAATAATTGCCCAGTTTCTTTAAATTCTTAACTATAATTTCGAGAATTACGGATACAGCAAAGACAAAACGCCCTCAGAGGCGGCCGATAAGAAAATTTTGAAAAATATGCAGCAAAACCCTTCTAGACAGAGAACGAAGTGAGAATCTACTGCAAATGTGTAATGTGAAAAATGCTAATGACTGGGTGGTAAGAAGCATACATAGGATAGATAAGTTGTAAAAACAGAACAGAACAGAACATGCCCTTTTCAGGCCGAAGGACCAAATGAAATCCGAGAAAGGAAAAGATAAAACTATAACATTGAATATAAGGATAGAAGGCACCCGAATTAATAATAATAATAATAATAATTTTATTCGACATCAAAAATACATGACACGTCATAGCAACATCTAAAGATGTATCCGAAGGGGAAAAAAATGAGAAAATGAATGAAACAATCGTGCGATAATGAAATAAAACTACAAATCAATTTAGGATTGGAGCCCATCTAGAGACGAATTACAAAAGTCTGTCAGGTTATAGAACACTTTCCCAATTAGGTAGTCTTTCAACACTGCTTTGAATTTCTTCAATTTCAGGTCCTTTATGTGTTGTGGCAGTTTGTTATGGATTTTAATACATAAATAATTTGTTCCCTGTTGGGCACAATTAACCCTGTGGTAGGGTATTACAAGCTGGCTTTTATTTCTAGTGTTGTGGCTATGTATCTCACTATGACTCCGAAACTGATGTTGGTTTTCATGGGCGTAAACTAGACATGTATATGAGGAGAACAAAGTAAGTATTTTTTCTTTGAGAAATAGTAGTTTGCAACTGCTTCTGTACTCTGCATTGCACAGTATTCGAATGGCTTCTTTTTGTTTCAAGAAGACATCATGGGCTCCCGAAGAACTTCCCCATATAATGAGTCCAGATGGTACTGTGGATAAAAGCGAAGTGGGCCTCTCTTGTTGCTTGATATCCAGCCACCCTCTGTAGTTTACGCAAGGCATATAGGTAAGTGGATAATTTCTTTGTAATGTGATCCGTGTGTATGTCAAACTTCAGACTGGGATCCAGATAGAGACCCAGCAATTTAACATATTCGTCTCTCTTTTCAGGTTTGGTGTTAAAGTCTTGCAGGTGAGTCTTGCTTACATTTATTTTCATTATATTAGCACAAAACCATTCTTCAGCTTGTCTAAGGCATTTTTCCGTTTTCATCCTACAATTCTCTCGGTTTTCACTGGAGTTTATTATTGTGGTGTCATCAGCGAAAATTACTACTTCGTCTGCTTCCAAGTTGGCTGGTAAATCATTTATGTAGATTACGAAAAGGAGAGGGCCCAGAACCGACCCCTGTGGTATGCCGTGTGTTACTGGTTTCCAACTGGATTCTTTATTGTTATACATTACTTTCTGTTGTCTGCTTTGTAAATAACTCTTGAATATTTTTAATGGGTGACCTCGGACACCATAAGAATTTAGTTTTCGGAGTAGAATGTCATGGTTTATAGTGTCAAACGCTTTACTTAGATCGCAGCAGGCTACTGTAGCACTAGGTTTGGAATTAAACGAGTTTGAAAGTTTTTCCACTACATTTATCATAGCAGTTATGGTCGATTTTGAGTCGAGGTAACCATGTTGTTTAGGTGATAATATTTTAAACTTATTTAAAAACTTTGTTAGCCGTTTTTTAGGAGGGATTCTAATATTTTGGATAGAATAGGGAGAATAGATATTGGTCTATAGTTTTTTGGCAGCATTCTATCTTCAGACTTAAAGATAGGTACTACTTTAACTTGTTTTAAGCAATTTGGAAAAACACTCTCTTTAAAGCAGTTATTTATGAGGTAAGTCAATGGTGCAAGCATGTTCCCTAAAGCAGAAGAATGAAGACGTTTTTAAATGCAATAATTTAACGAAACCACACTGACTTATCAAATACGTTGAATGACAAAACTTACATAAATCTGGTGCATTAATAACACCCTTCTGTGCAATAACTGAAACATTATTGGATCTACAAGTACCTACATTCAATGCTGGTGGAAAGCTCTGGAGAATCTCCAATCCTAACCATAACATAAAATAAATGAATTTGAATATATTGTGCAAACGCACATCAATTCGAGACGATTTAATATTTTGAATTCAGGAACTACTAAGTCTTCAAGAAACTATTCTTCTGGATTATAGTTAATCTATATTATTACGAGCAATTATAAATATCTATACTTAGTAAAGTTTAGTGGAATAAAAAATCATTGCTTAGGCGCTTTTTGAGCAAATAAAAATAAAGTTGGGTCAGCTTCTTTCTTTAAAACGTGTTGAAGTAGATGTCATCATTCGCGAAATAAGTGTGGCATACTCTTTTTCTCTGATGTAGTTCTGCATTCTTGGATTAGGGAAGGTACGTCGAGATTGTTTGAATTCACACCCGTACACTGAACATGTGCGATATCTCGCCATTGTTACACAAAAATGGATAAAATAAGCAGCTAAAATTAATTTATAAAAATATTATAGTTTTTCCAATTTATTAGTATCAAATATAATACTTACCAACTCACAAAAAATGTCCAAAATATCGGAACAGCAAACACGAAAACAAAAATTAAAATTCCGCTTAATAGACTAATATTATTTAAACTATACAAGAATATTGTCTATGGGAACCATTCAGAACTTGTAAACACAGTAATTATTGTAAAAACGCGCACAAAAACAATATTCGAAATAAAACTATACTGTGATAGTATCAAGAATTTTAATAAATATTCAAATTTTTAAACATTTTAATGTGAGATTCCTAGATTTATAAATCATTTACTCATCAACGCATAGTCCTTGAAACAGTTATCACCATCTAGTAGAACTGTCTCCAACTTATATAGTCTATCTCTCTTGCACAGTTTGGCCCCAGAATGTGCATTTAAGTTTACTCACCCTGGATAAGTCAAAAAGTGATATACTTACATGATGATACCGCAAGTTTCGTGTATCCTGTACCATGACTAACAGGCCCCTTAAATCAACGGGTCTTCAAAAAGAAGGCACATCCATAAACAATATCAGGATTCGCGACGAGGTAAACCCTGTTGTAGCGAGCCTTTATACTTTAACACGAATTTCAGAAGAATAATGCAGCCACAAGTGGACGGTGGACATTATATGGACGTCGCATTTACGCACTTATAGTTTAGAAATAAATTTCCCCAAATGCATTTTTAGTTTCTTACGGGGTTTCAAAAATTGAAAATTAAATTGGATCTTCACAAGAAGCTATCAAAAAAGGTTCAATCCTGTTGCCGAACCCTGTGTGTATGATTGTTTATATCTGAAATTGTTATATTGAAACCGTTAACAAAAGAATGAATATTGTATTTTGAAAAAAATATATCCAAACAATTTGCATAAATCCATATTTCTATACTTCTTTACAATTTAGTTCCTGCAAATTTTATTTGAGTAATGCAGATGCAGAGTTGCACATATAGTGACATTTAATGACGATATATTTATATCTATTAGAGCCGAGGGGTTGACAACTTAAAAAATTGACGTACAATTCAATTCCATTTTGAACTAATTCAGGAAAATTCAAATATTCTGAACTAATTCAAAAAATTCAGAAGTAATTCAAAAATGCAGAATTACTTCAAAAAAATTAGAATTAATTCCAGAAGTTTGGATTTAATTCAACAAATTCAACTTCAGTTCGAACAATTCATTTTCTGTTCGAGCAATTCGAATTTAATTCAATGAATTACATTTTTAGTTTGGTTCCATGCCTTGCTAGTTAAGTTATTTATTCCCAGTAAACCTTGTTGCCGGCAAATGTAAAATATTTTTGACTTTTCACTTCTCAGTTAGGTAAATAAATTTCAAATTAAATTTGAATAAAAGACGAAACCAATCGAAATATTTATAAAACAGGAAATGCCATTTACCAGTATTTTTTTTTTAATAATAGAGGTCTACAAAGGACAGTTAGGTACCCTAAAAATTTTAATTCTATGGCTTCCTTGGTTTTGGAGCTAATCATTCTTTTTCCAGGAACTTCAACACCCTGTATCTTACTTAAGTGTATCTTTTGGTTGCATGTCCATAGGAACTTTTCTTCTTATTTTGAGCTCCTCTATAAACTGCTGAAGTTTGGCGTATGTGTTCTGAATCACCCTGTATAGAGGTTGCAGATTTAGAAAAAAACTTCGACGGCGTAAAATGGAGGAAGATGCCCGAAGTGCTCAGAAATGTAGGGAGGATATATGGATATATGGATAGGAGAATAATACGTAATTTCTACAAAGAGCGAACAGCAGCTATAGAATTTGAGCCAGGAACGTAAAGACGCAGATAAGTATTCGAAGGGGAATGAGCCAGAGATGTGCCTTGCCACCGCTAGTTTTCAATTTATATATCGAAGATGCGATTAATACTGTTAAAGACAGAATAGCTGCTGGAATTAATATACAGGACCAAACTATTAATATGCTCAGATCCGCGGATGATATAGCAGTATTAGCATCCAGCAAAGAAGAATTAGGAAGGGCTCTGAACGAGTAACAGACACTTTAGCATTCCATTTACAATAACAAACTTGGTTGCAACTAAGGTTGCAACACACGCTCAATGGAACACCTTGTATGTACCTATACATATAAATTCAGAAACGTGTACCATTGAAATCGGCAATTTTTTCCAAACTCAACTATTGGAATGAGGGCTAAAATAATATTCAGTACTGAAAGCAAAATGCACCACCATTAATTTACGTACTACTATAAAAATTAAGAACTTTACCCACCTGGTAAAAATTGAAATTTTTCTTTCACGCGCATATAGTGCAATTCATGCAATCCTTTAGTCTTAATTTCTTCCTGTATGTCTCCGATATTTTCCGCTAAGTATTCCTCTATCGCGCTTATGAAATTTTCTTCCGCATTTATCAGTGACAAAAAGGTGTCGTAACCGCACCTATATAATAAAAACTTTATATAAAATGGTATCTCTCCTAAATGCACAGTCTTTTCCATCGAAGTCCATATTCTATTGATTAGTTCCTTTCTCCCTCGCTTTGTCTTATGCTTTTTTCTTTATCCTGATCCATATCCAATTTTTCATGCACACCATAAAACTAACAAAACGCGAAAATTGGGGGAACCCCGGAAGCAAAACTATCAGGTAGCTAACTAGATTAACCTCTACTCGAGTTCTGCTCTCTATGTCTGCTAATATCACGCTAATGTGGAGCCAACTGCTAGCTGCGAAATACTATGACAATTGCACAGTCAATCATGCTTTTTCCCTCCCTTTTTTCTAGAAGCAAACAGAATCTCGAGCAGTCGCTTCGAATTTCGTATTATGTTTTCAATCGTCAGACACGCAATATACAGTTCAAATTCAATTCGACCAATTCAAGTTCAATTCAAACGATTCAAATTCAATTCAATTCAATTCAAATTCAAATCATATCAATTCGCAAGTAATTCTCTGTCAATTCAGATCAATTCGCAAGTAATTCTGTCAATTCAAATTTAATTCAACCCAATTCGAAAAAATTCAGTCAATTCAAATTCAATTCTTATAATGCAACTCAATTCAGTCAATTCAATTCTATTCGAATTTAATTTGAATTCAATTCACATTAGCCTGTACACAACAATTCATAAGTTGTCAACCCCTCAATTAGAGCTGTGCGCTATGAATATCATAGGCAAAACACAGATAAGAATATTGTATTTTATTACACTTAATTAGATAAAAATTAAAAGGATAAAATTTCATTATGTGATTTTGTTTAATTTTCTTTCAGAAATTCTTGGGATGGCGGTGCCTTAAAGTCCATAATTAAGAGCCTCCACTGTTGCTCCTACACGATTATGAGAAAGTGCTTTTTTAAGTTGTAGTTGAACGCTCTGTGTGGTAGATACAATTAATTAATGATTTGTTAGTTAACTTACTCTAAGAAAATTACAAATCAACGTCGCGAAATTCGAATTACAGGCGTAAATATTGTTGGGTTACGTTAATGGTCACACGTTTACAACGAGGCATTAGGTTTTCCATTTTATTTACGTCCTTTAGCGTGCAGACGAGAGAATAGCTCTTAATTCGGCCATGTATGTGTGTGTACACCCTTTGACCAAAGAACAATGCTCAGTCGTCTCGAATGAAACATCGCCCTAGCTTTTAATTAAGAATCCACTAAATTGGAACATATTTAACTTGAATCACATGAATGACTTGCTTTTATCGTGAGGATTCCCTTTTTAAAGGCCATAGCACTTTAGTATGAAAGCACCGCTTAGGAAATGACCTTTATTTGATAAAACGGGAAACTTTGTTTTCCTTTTAGCACTGTGTAAAAATAAGTACCACAAAAACCATAGTAAATAATAAAAACAAGAGTGAAAAATGGCATATAAATAATAAAATACGAACGGGTCATACAGCACAGAGGCTAAAGGTATAGCTTTCTAAAAGAGAAGGCCTGAAGGCGTTTTCTTCTAAGTATCTTCGAAACAAGTCCACTTAAAATTATGATATTTGATGGAATGTACCAAATGCTGAATCTTTTGGTGTAAACATAATTTTTTAAATTTAACAGGGGCGTCTCAAAGCTGGGGGTGGCGGAGGTAAGATTTACCCCAACTTTTTTCAGAGCATGTCATTTTCAATTTTTCCATAAAAATTTGTAACTTCAGAGTTTTTGCAAAAATTGTGCTCCTGTTTCGTTTTGATAGGAGGCACCGGTATTGAGCACAATCGATTCAAAAATTTCGCTGCATGCCCAAAAAATTCCTACAAGAAGTGGAGAACTTCGTTTGTATACTTAAACGAAACAGGAGCATATTTTTTTGCAAAAAAAACCCGAAGCTGCAAATTTTTACGGAAAAATTGAAAACGACATACTCCCCAGGTTTTCTCTTTTAGAAAGCTAATAGCTCCCTTGCGAAGCATAGGTATTTCGGTATACGCTTATAGAATCATTTTGTCTTATTTTTGACCACAGAACACGCTGGTAAAATATTGCACGCTAATTTCGGGCCACTCTTTATAAAAGTTGCAAAATAACGGAAGATGCGGAAATCTTACCGATACGATTGTTCCTATAATCCTATACGGTCCTGAGATGTTTACAAAAATTGTTTAAAGTTGTCACTGTTCGATTGGTGACACCATAATCTTGCTCGGCGTAACCATGAGTCCCGAACGGGGAGGAAATGAAATTCCTTTGCCTACGAACAACTTCAAAGGCGTTTCCTATAGACTGCCTAAGGTCTTCACGTTCTCCAGTTCTCCATTATGATAAACAAAGGTTTTCAAATGACCTCGTACTGAATGAGGATATTCTACTGCCCAAACATGGAAATTATAAAAATTTTTCACTCAAATTCGTATGAATGTGGTACCGTCTGCAGTCAAAATAGATTGTGTGAAATTTTCGTTACGATTAAAGTGTGCGAGGTAGCTTGAAAAGAAATATAGGTAACTTTAATCGATTGTGAATACTTATTTCATTTCATTATGAAAACTAGATTAAATCGATAGATCGATCGATTTATTAATTTTACTAATATTCGGTCAATTAATTTAGTCAATTACTTAATCAAACGATCGATAGATCTATTAATCAATTAATCGGAAAATCGTATAATCGATTTTTTGATTTGCCTATCGAGTTTCTGATTAATCGATCAATCGATTAAGGAAATGATTAAATCGATCGATTCCATTAAATCTATTAAACACAAAATCGATTAATCGATATAATTGATTAATTTTTGTGATCGATTATCTAATATCGATATTGGCCAATCCTACTTCGGGCTTTTGAAGCTTACTACCACTACCACACTACACCTCACGCCGCGTCGCCTATTAGCACCATTTACTAATACGCAAACGACAAATAATAAATAAGTAAATAACACACATTAAATAATATATCTCCTGACTTGATAATCCATAATTTCACTTTTTAAATTTGCCAATATTTTCATAAAACCCCCGTATACTTTTACAATCCAAACTTGCTCCAGTAGATTCAGAAACTAGAGATTCTCATTTTCATTACATTTTCTGTGTTTCTCTAGATCACTTGCTTTACTTAAAGTCACCTATGGGAGAGAGTGAGATGACCAATCAATAATCTAACTGTTCAGTTAGATTTAGTCGACAATGGTCATGAAAGAGGGGTTGAAAGCATAGCACTTGAATGGTATTGCTAGCAAATGAGACTACTAGCTTCACGCGACATTAACCTGTTGTTAGAACGCAGGGCTCCTAAATTGTCTACGATTAATTTTTCTGTCTTACTCGGTTTGTGGCAAGTCCCTTGTAGTTTTCCACAAAGTAAATCTTCACTGGCATGTTTCTTTCTGTTACTAATCACATTTACAGTGCTGGACTGACCGATCATCTCTGTTAGGGTAACAAGATGAAAGTTCTCTTCGTAAAATCATACGATATGAATAAAATTTGAATTTATAATCAGTGCAAAACGAAATAATCTTGGAAATCAAACTAAATTGATACGTACAGTTGCAAGAAAAATATAGTAGGTTCGCCTAATTTTCTACTGAGTGAATCGATCGTTTCTATTAATATCACTTTTAATGACACAGAGGTAAACAAAATACTAAAATTAATATTTTGATTCGCTTTATTGTCAAACAACAAATTTTTAAAAGGGAACAATTATTTAAGCATTGAGCATTAGATTGTATATTCTCGTATTAAGAATTGGTACTTTTACTTCCGTCAGTTGGAGGCCAGGCCAGGCCATAAAACTTCTTTTGTAATGATTTATCAAGAAGTCATTTTAACAGTCGGACCAAGTGAGAGCTATTAAAATTTACATTCACAAATTAATGCAGATTAATCTGCAAGTTTTAATGCTCATTGTACTTAATGGTGTCCCCTTAAATCCTACCCTTTTTACATAAGACATTAAAAATTCGAAAAAAAGATGTCCAAAAATGTAAAGACTTTGAACTCTTGAATTTGAAAGTATATGCTTGATTCTTTGCTATATGAGTTGAACTTATAAAATCTCTTCTAGATTTCATTTGATTCACTCCACTCGACGGACTAATATTTTCTTCTTGAAAATCTCTGAGTGCATTCTTTGATATAACCAATCGCCTCACAAAAACAATAAATGCACCACTCATTTTATTATTACATTTATGTTTTTTGCTTCACATCATGCAACGAATTTATCAAAGTTCATCTGTTAAAACCTTGTTCCCCTCAAATTTATTACTATTACTATTACTACATGGCTAGCAAACGAATAATATTTTTTGGCAATCGTTCGTGCATCGCCGATAACTTAAAAAGTCATTTTCATGCGCATATCACGTGATCACTAGAAAATTTAAACGATTGTTGTGAAGGTGCAAAAAATGGACTTAATAAAATTAAATTCAGATTTCTTCTTCATGGTTACCTTAGCTTATGGGCGAAGAATGCATCATTGATTCATCCACTAAAATAAGGGACATCTTCAGAGCTGTTGGGCTTACATTGAACCGATGGGACGGGAGATAGGAACTGACACCCGGATGTGAACTGATTCCGTGTAGTTTAGAAATAAAATAAAGAAGAGTTGGATTTAACACTCAGCCGTGAAAGATCGGTTTCATCTTTACTTCAAACAGAGATTGGAACCCATATCCCACGCATATTCTTGGGATGTACTGTTTATGTACCATGTACATTCCCTTTACATCGGGGGGACGTAAAATGTCACTAATTTGCTCGTTCTAGGTAAGTACATCCCCTGAATGTACCACTGGATATACTTAGAAATTACATGGGTTGTTCTGTGGACATTCTTTGGCTGTACTACTACGCTCCAAATATGTACATGAAAATTAGGTACATGTGTTATCTATTTGTGCATGAAAAGTACATCCCTGGGACATACTGTTGGCTTGCTCTTGTTGTGAAGCTACAGATATAACCCATTTCGGCCTCATCCCAAAACAGGGATCATCCTGTACGGAACATTTCTAGAACGTTCTGTATGAGATCATGCCTGGTATATCCTATTGGCCCAAGACATAAATGGGACTAAATTGAAACGTCCTAGGTACATCCTGTGCTATATGGGAATTCTTCCTGTAAAAGATCACTGGAGTGCCAGAATTGCCGAAGTAAAGATTGCTACTCGAGGCGTGCCTACTGCTTATGTGTCATGGTAAAACAATGTTCACGAGGTCATTGGTAGGTATATGTGTTACCAAATGGACAATTATGTTACCAAATGAACACCCCGAGATGTGAAATGTTGTAAGTCCCACTGTGACATCTTCGTTTTTAGTCTTATTATGTTCCCACTCCCCACTACTCAACATCAGCTTTTCGTAGTCTGTGAAGTAAGCGAAAAGTGAGGCCATTTGCTGGGCCCATTGTTTATTTAAAACCCGAAAACATGAATGCGAAGATACAATGTGATTTTTGATTTTTAGTATCTGATTATTTTTGGTTGGAGCAATAACAGATTACCCTCTGCACTCTTCCTAACTAATAGAGATGGGTAACGAATTTTCAAAAGGAGCGAGCGACTCTCTTAAGGAGTTATGGTCACTTTGACTTCAGTGAAAAAGTCACAGAAGTCGAAGTGTAGTGCCCCAGTTAGAATCAGTAATAACTTCCTGAGAACCTTTGTGGCAATGTTTTGTTCAAATTTTATGCTTACTACGGCGTTCCGGGTCGCATATTCGTATCAAGCGTATGCTATCGCAGATTGGCAAATGACGAACTTAGCTTGGTTTCGTATCGGACGACCGTGGTCGCAGAGGTATGGCAAATGAGTGAATGTCTGTCTCGAGTGATGGCGCTCTCCTAGCTGTCCTTTTGAACCTAACCGATTTTTTGTTCAGAAGGAAAAAGATAAATCATCATAACAAAAAAGAACTATTGCGAGGTGCGAACCCTCAACGTTGCGACTTGGGAGACTGACACATCGACCACTGAGCCACGAACCATCAATCACTATTCATTCACATGTGCGACGCTCAATGTGATGCTTGTCGAGCATCTCAAAGATAGACCGATATATTTTGCATCTTCATTGAACAGGGGGGTCGTCGCGATGAACAAGAAACAGAAATTCCTGCGTGAGTTCACTAATCGCCCATAAATTAACTTGACCTACTTGGCCCACCTCTCGTATTACTGACTTCGTCTGACGTTCGCCACTGGTTTACTTGACTTGACTTGATTTAACTTGACTGTGCACCCCGAAAATAGCAAATCGTTCAAGACTTTAAATTAATAAGTTGCAATGAAAACGACCAGTGATACAATGGATGCAACAGTGAGTGCTTTATTATGAGCTGCGAAGGGCTCAGAACTAGCACAAGTCCTAGTTCGAAGGTAGTCTATGATTTTTATCTACTTACAACTACGAAAATGCATGACAAAGTGGCCTCTTCCAATTTGGCATGCATGCTAAATAAAAATTAATAAATAAAAATAAATAAATAAATAATGAAAAATACGGTGCCCGTAACAAGAAAGTCTCTTTATAATGTTTCGAAGCGAATATAAACGTATAGAATTAAAAACAAACACAAACGTTTACAAAACATGATACGCAAAATTAACTCGTTCTTTGTCAAAGATTTTAGTTTTAAGATATTTAAAGCGGTGGATGTGATGGCATTTTCAAAAATTTCGCACAATACTGCTAGAGCACTCACTTGAGTCCACCCCTGTCTACGTGAAAGTATAGTTTCAGAGGTAATATCGTGAAACCTCTTTTTATTACTTATAAATTATGTGGGCGTCGAGTCTAATTTAGTGGATGCAGTTTTTGGAGACCGTTTCTTGTTATATGGGGACAGACGTAAGTGGAATCGTGTGCTAGTGATTAAGAGCACTATAACCTATTGTTTCAACAGTAATTTTTCTTACAAACAGCGGGTTAAATACACATAAAAACCCTCCAATTAGTACCACAAATAAAGTAAATTGCGGAATTCATTTTTTCCTATTTACTCGGGATTATTAATAGCTTTGAAATTAATTTATTATAGTGAACGTTCAATGATCCTTTTTATTACATTTATTTGAATCTGGTTTTATTTTATGGCCTATTTATCTCGTAATAAACATCACAAAAACCAAACGTAATGTGACTGTTCGGTTTCCAGTATGACGCAATCGTATGTAATAAAACTGAATATCTTTCAAATTTACAGATTAGAATTAAATACAATGCAACAAAAACATATGCTGAATGTACTTAAAATACAAATTATGCAAATAGCAAAGCATACTGCATACCTGTCGATCTGTCCAAATCAGAGGCGCCGACTTTTGGTATTTCCAGGGGGGGCACGAAATCGTAATAATAATAATAACATCAATAACCTTAATCCTTAATAGTAATAATAATAATAATAATAATAAAGCAAGTACGTACCTAACATTTTATTCGCCCAGGAAAGAAACAGAAAGTTATACATAAAAATAATAAAATTTCAAATTGAACGGATTTTCAGATAATGTCTAATACAACAAGTCAGGAAAGGTAAACGAATTATGTTTCAATTCATGGAAAATGTATTTTGACGAACTTTGGCTTTGCAAAAAAATTCAGTTGCTACGTCATTAATATTTAATTTGAATGCTAAATCTCCATGAATGTTCAAAATTGAAACACTATTTAACCTTTCCTGACACATGGTTGACCTTAAGTGGGATTTCAAACATCTTAAGATTGAAAATGACCTTTCAGCCGTACATGTCGCAATCAATTTGACAATTTCAGGCAACATTTCTGTATTGTAGACGTTTTCTAAAAAAATTGCAAACTTCCATATTATTGAATAAAAGTTAATATTGTGTGATGGAACTGGATAAATTTTCCAGGGGCACTGCCCCCTCTGATGTTCTCCTGGGGGGCACGAGCCCCACTGCCCCCCCGTAGTCGGCGCCTCTGGTCCAAATGCGTGCAAGAGCCACAGACCAGTGGTTTCGTTCTTCTGGAACTCATCAGTGCCGTACCTCCATACATACTGTCTTGCAAAATCCAACATAAGATAACTGACTTTGACCAGATATCAGTAAGGGACAATTACTGAACTAATTATCCGGGTATAACTAATGATACTAGACTACAACTTGAATTATGGCGTAGGTGAACTATGAGGGTGCCGAAATTATCATTTCAATGCCGATAGACTCGATTGCGGTGATGCAGAACATACTAGAGACGGGATATGGATTTTCGGCAACATGTGTGATATTTTCGGATGAGAGTCGTGTAAGTCGTGTTTGGAGAGAGCCCGGAGATCAAAATCGACTAATTATGTCACTGAGGCGGGTACCATGATTGGTGCACGAACGCCCCACTGGTTTCCACTCCAGGTATGTCAGATGGACGAAACTATAAGGAAAACATTATCTGGAATTATGTTCCAGCTTGGAAGGAAGTGGTTGAAAAATTTTATTTTTATGGAATATAGGAGCGCCAAGAAATACTGCAAAGCACAATACGCAACATTTTCTCTAGAACAGCGAAGTATACTGAATTTGGCGGTGGGATTTTTGAACCATTTCTGTAAAATCGATACTTTACTTTGTATAATAAATTAATGATAGTTGCCAGAATTAATAAAGTATTAAATTTGTTTATGCAGTAATTCAGCTGGCTGTAACTCAATAATTATTGAGAATTGGACACATGTTCATATGAACTTTTTTGTTCAAAATGAATGATACTATAACATACTAAAGTATGTACCATTCCTCCTGAAACATTAATAGAGTATTAAATTTGATTATGCAGAAATTCAGCTAGCTGTAACTCAATAATTACTGAGAATTGGACACATGTTCGTAAGAACTTTTTTGTTCAAAATGAGTGATACTATAACATACTAAAGTATGTACCTACCATTCCTCCTGAAACACCCTGTATGTTAGGAAATAGTGAAATGATTCCATACTTTTGTGATACACTGTAGAACTAAAGAATGTGCTAATGGAGGTCACTAAGCGATTGTCTACATAAGTGTAAGAATTTTAATTTTGAACATCTTAACATCTTATTAATAATTTCCTTATTTTACTGGGCTGATTATATCTTTGGGAATAATGAAGTTGTTCTAATTTTTACAACTGCCGTATGTAATCGAAACCGGGGATGCAAACTGTATCCATTCCACTGGACTTAGAAAGAATGAAGGTTCTCAAACAATTTTTGGAGTTAAACTTGTGTGGCTAATAAGATTTATACAAAATCCTGGATGGTCGAGAAGAATAGAACCGAACCGAACACCCTGTGTATAGAAATTGGTTTGATTAATTCAGAAACTGCTTGATGAATAATAACACAAAACAAATAAATGCCCAGCAAAGTTCTAAACGTTCTAAACGCTGCAATAAATTGCAAGTAATACCAACGACCGCGAGCAATCGAAATACCAATCTTCCGACCGCCTCTTTAAAGATTTCAATAGAATTAAACAAGAGAGCGTGTATAGGTAATATCATCACGCGGGATGTGGGGAAATTCACTCAATCTAAACCCGGAAACCGATTCCATTCTCCCGTGGGCGCAGTTTCAGGAGAAGTTTTATACACTCCGATGTCGGCGCCGAATTGCGGCGTACTTTGCAATGCAAATGAAAAGCAAAAGATCGCAAATCGACAATAGTATGGGAACCCGTCCAATTCTATATTTGCAAATGGATTTTGAAATGTGGATATGGTGTGAGGTTCAACAAGCTTGACGTGCATGGAAGTTCGTTGGAAAAATCAATGATATTGTATGAGGTGAATGCAGTACAATCAGCTTTCCAGGAAGTTGATTTTATTATAATTTTTGCCGGAACTGGGAGCACGGCGTACTCATACTCAACAGATAGGTAGGTACCTACTCCAGCCTATTTTAGATGCAATAGTATCTTAAAGAGAAGAAGTATCTTCAAATTCTTCTGAATATCTTAATTAATTAATATATAGGATCTAGACGAAAATTTTCGATACTCGAAAGTATCTTTAAGGTACTCAAATATAGATGCTTTAAGTATCTTCCTAAACGTGTAATTTTAATTTAACCTAACTCTACCTTCACAAATATTTAGGTAATATTTAAATTTCTATATGACTGACTATTGTCTTGTACTTTGAAGTTTGAATGAAGAAGCATTTTAAATATTGAGAAACACTTATGATTAGTATCACAGCACTACAGGTCATCAGCAATCCCCGTCCGCGCTGCCCAATTTCCCGCTATTTCTGTTAATTTTTCAACCTCTTCACGTTTCAAGTCTTCCTTCCCAGCTTCTAACAATTTTTTTCCGGAGTACACGGCCTAGTCACCTTTTACTCTCTTTTCAACGTGAGAAACACCTGGATATCTATACTTAGGTATATCTTCTTTGGTCCTTCGCCTCCGCAATCCATTCTCTGCTCTTACCCTACCCATAAATTTTTCTCACAGATTTTCCTCTATCAAATTTCTAGCTCGGTGTGCATTGTTTAATTCAGTACCCACAATTCACTTCCATACAACACCACTATACATCCTGACTTTTACTGCTCTTGACACCTTTTGGTCTAAACATCCTTATCAGCCCTCCCAATACTATATAGGTACTTCCTTTTAACATTCTCTTCTATATTTCAATATTTTCATCATTTTTGTTATATATAGTTACGCCTAAATATTTAAGACTTTTAACAGTTTCAAAACAATATATTTTGCTTTCTTCTACTTGGAATGTATTACATTCAATGTAACCTCTGTTGCATCTGCGTACGCCTTCCCCTTGATTACCATGTACTTTGTTTTCAGTTTGTTTATATCTAGCCTATATCTTTTTGCGTTTTCCACAGACATTATTCGGTTCCTTTTTTGGTATGAATACTATAAGTCATATGTGAATGCGATGCATTGGCTTCTTGAATGGTAAATAATTCTGTTGCCCAATATCTCTCTCTCACTTATTACTATTTCCAGCAAACAATTAAACAGGTCTGTAGTTGTTGTTCCTAGTAAGGTTTCAAGATGTACCAGTTTAGTACCAAGTTGAGTACCTACCTACCAACTTAGCAATTTTAGTAGCAGTAGTTGTTTTTTCGAACCAAATTTAAATAATTTCGCAGTCTCACGCAGCAGCATTGGGACGAAAGCATTGTAACGGAGGGCAGTATCCCTATTCCCGTGAAAAATGCCCAAATACAAAAGTGGCGACGCTAATCGTCATCTCCGTCTCCTCAGCTGTTACCTCGCAGTTTAACACTTTCAGCGCAATCGTATTACGCCGGGCGTTCCACTCCACAAGAATTGTTTTCTATCTCTCTTTACTGGCCTCATTTTCCTCACATTGGGTCTTATGGACGAAGCCAGACAAAGCTCCATATATTCTTCTTCTTTATTGGCCTTTTGTCTATTTAGACAACAGCCATCTCCAGTTACTGATTTCTGATAGCCAGGAGGGTGTAACCTTAAATTAAATTGTCCTTTTTAATTAAATATTAACTTTGGAAGCCTTAAGGAATTTGCTGATCAATTTAACGGTTTTAAAAGCATGGTTAACGACTACGCATGCAGCTTCGGTATAGCATTTGGCAGTTGTGCATGTTATTAGGGCAATTGAACAAAATGTGTTCTATGGTTCTAATTTCCGAGCACAGACATAAGTCTGTTTCTTGGACTTGAATTTTTTTGAGATGCCTAGGTGTAGAACAATGGCTAGAGCGTATTCGGCAGATTGTAATCACATCCATCCTGTCAAGATTTCTCATCTGAGTGAATCATGGTGTTGTAGGTATTTTGTTAACTAGCTTTGGGTAATATTTCCCTTTTTGTTCACTTTGTTGTTCCCATTCTCTACTGAATTTTTCTTTTATGTAATTATAATATCTCGCATAGAATTTTGCATGATCCATTTTGAACTCATTCATCTTCTGCAGGTCTCTTCCTATCTCGGCTAGTTTGTCCGCTCTGTCATTTCCGGGAATATTAGTATGACTTGGTACCCGTATTAGTGCGGCTAATCTATCATTCTGCATTGCTTCAATAACGATTTTTCTTGTTTGCAGAATTAATACCTAGTTTGTGGTATTCATTCCGCTTTTTGTGATTTTTTGTGTAGCACTTTTGGAATCGTTAATTATAATTATCTTTTGCGCGTTAGTGTCTACACCCTTTTTTAATGCCGTGTAAATCGCGATTACTTCAGCTGCGCATATTGTCAAGTTATCTGAGAGTCTTGCTGCAAAATTTTCGCCGATTTCTTGCGAGTAGCTTCCTATTCCAACATGTCCGACATCAGGTTTATATGATGCATCTGTATATACATATGTACCGAGTACCGGGTGTCCAAATAAGAAAGGATACCGGCCATATCTAAGAAACCGTTCATGGTACAGCTATGGGAAAGAAAAAGTAATAATAAAAGTGGCCAAGAGAAATCGCTGGAAATTATTTTCATGTTTCTAAGTTTCCCGCTAGAGGGCGTAATAGTCATAGTCGACCAAAAAAACATGATTTTCTCTAAAATATACCCAGATAAAGTAGATTAAAAATACGAATATTGCAATCTTGAATATATTTTGTATAATTTTGGTTTACCACTTCTTGCTCTAACTCATCAAATAGCAGCGGAGGGGGGGGGGGGGGAGCATCTGGTTGTGGAGATGCTTATAACTTCGGTTTGATTTAACCGAATTTAGCAAACTTAGTATCGTTGAAAAGAGATAGCTTCATGATGAAAAACTACTACGCGTACTACCAATATAACGATTTTATTATAAATTGACCGGTTTCAGAATTCACAACGATTCCATCATCAGAAATGTATAAATAAAATTATTGTAATTTTATTTATACATTTCTTATGATGGAATCGTTGTGAATTCTGAAACCGATCAATTTATAATAATAAATCGTTATATTGGTAGTACGCGTAGTAATTTTTCAATGGGCAATCGGACAACTTTTTTTTTATTTTATAATTAGAAAGAACTTGTGAAAATATTTGACCCGTGTTTTTTCTTTTTTCATCTAGAGCCCACATTAACCCAGAAAAAAATTTATAAAAGTTGTCACTTGTATGTGACTGACGTAATAAAAGCCAGGATATATCTCTGTTTAACACACGTGCAGCATGCAGGTGCGAGGGTCGTGACGTCACTTTGGTTAGTTGCCGCCGAATAAATTCTGCAGCGAAATGACAATGTTTAAGTGCTTCCTAAAATTAAGTGTTAAAATTTTAATCATTTTTACGATTATGTGGGGTGTTAAATGGGTATAATCTTTGGTTTAAGAGTAAAATTTTCTAAAAATTTCGTTAGTGTCCGATTGCCCATTCATCATGAATTTCTACCAAATAGTAAAGTCAGAAAATATTAACTACAGAGCTATCTTCCTTTAATCAGATACTTTTATAATGCAAGTCATTTTTGTTCTGTAGTAATCGCTAGAGGGCGTTGTTTGAAAGATCAGCAAACTTTTCAGATTTTCTTGAAAATTTTAAATGGAACGGTATAATAATTATAAATTAATTAAATTAGGGGAATGCGTACAGTTTGTATGATGGATCTTTGCGCGTGCGTCACAACTGCTTACATATGACACAAATCATTTCAAGGTCGAGTGTATTGTCAAGCAGTGGCGTGTGTTTTTATTTTGCTCAGGTACAGATATAAATATGGTAATTTAACAGTTACATCATGTATTAATTAGTAGGTATGGCACCAGCAAAAGAATAAATGAAAGAAACTTAGATTTTTAAGATATATTTTGTGATGCAATTCTAGATTTTAGTGCGTTCATAGTACCTATTTAAAAAATAAACTTACCTTGTGCATACATACATACATATAACATTACGAATTTCCATTTTTTGGCATTCGTCTAAATCTTCGGTTTTTTACGTTTTCCGTGGCCGGGATTTTCCTGGGCTAAACAAAGGCTCATTTCTTTCTGAACGTACTTTGATGCTGGAAACTGTACGCAAGCTAATCTTCAAGGCATCAGAAACACGGTAAAACATTATAAGAAGTTTATAAAATTAATTCCACATTATGACATTTACTTGACAGTAGGTACCTACACCACACGCCTATGAACTGTAACGCTGAATGGCGCTTCGACATCACTTCATATAGTCGCATTTGTGTTCCGCTCAATATTGTATTATGAGACGTACATATGTCTTACAACCAAATGACATACGTCGCTGCATTTATATTAAGGAATGGTACGGGCTAGCAGTAGGCGCGTATGTCTTAACTAATGTTATACACACGCAAAGATCCAGTATACAAAGTATAGGTTAGCTCAGGATATGAAAGGATGGAAGTACGATGATGATGATATTGAACCATATGCGCGTAGCATCAACGAAAGATTGACAATCTGTGTATACTAGAGGTACGTGTCCAACCAGTCTTCGGACTGAGAACCTTATGATGATGATGTGAAAGTGTAAAATTCAATGCCAGTGGAATACAAAACGTTATTTCCTGCAAAATTTAAATCCTCTCAGCAGCCCTAACAGCTTCGCCCCAGGTATCTCCACTAATCAAAATTACAGTATCATCTGATTTACCGCATAAACAGTACATCGAGCCCTCAGTGACAACGGCAACAGGTCGTTTAAATATACCGTAAATATTAGGGTGCCAAGAATTGTTCCATGCGGTACTCCATACCTACGTCATAATATAACATTCACTAATTTGTTCCTCCATGCTCACATATTGTTGCCTAGTTTCTAGATAGTTTTCGATTAAATTGTTTAAAATAAAAGTAGTACGTATCAAATACCTTAGTTAAGACGAGGAAAATTGCAACTTGCTTTAGGTTTGCATCTGTTTGTATCACTATAGTGAACGATGGATAATGCCTACAACCTCATAAATCGCATCTTCTGTGTCTTCAGTATGCTAGAACCTGGAAACCATACTGCCTCTATGATATTAATTTGCTATGCTGGAGTTGATAACTCGGCCTACATTTTATGTACATTTATTTTAAGCAATTTTCCATTATTTCCATTACTTATTACCAATATGGGCCTGTAGTTTTTTACCAACTTGCCATCACCACTCTTATAAACTCGTGTAATATCCGGGAATCTAAATCTCAAGATAAAAATATACACCAGCGGTTTTAAACGTAATGTGCTATGGTTTTTATAGTTTTTGACGTAATTCAGTAGCCCCATTATTTTTTCGTTTGCTTCAACAATTCGTCCTCTGTAACAGGTTTATAAAGCAATGGACTGGGACATGTGCCTTTATGGGATATTCGATTACTTGATTTATTAGCCAAATTTTGTGCTGCCATGTTCGCATTTATAAAGTATATAAGTAACGTATAGTAATTTCCTATTTAACATTTAACGGTTTCCCTTCATGCTACAAACTATGTTGTCTTCATTTTTAAATTTTCATTAGAGCTTTCTTTTATTATATTCCAAACTTTTTTAACATCACGTCCAATCTCATTTATTTCGCTCAAATAATATTGTATTTTAGTGTTTTTAATCAGTGTTTTAGTATTTCGGTACAAGAGGAGTAAACATATTTTGTATAAGTATTCAATTTGAATTTTGAAGAAAGACTTTTGCCAAGTTTCGCAATTCCAAATAAACTGCGGCTACAAAATTAATTTCTCTTGAATATTTTAACAAAATAATTCGCATTCAATTCTGAAACACATATGTATTTCAGCAAAAAGGCAATTTTTTAGATTTTAGGTAAATTTTCATCATTTTTAATAAAACGTTCACATACTCTTGTTACCAAACATTGGAAAGAAAGTCTGAAATATTCTGTGATAAAAATGGGACAATTCCGGCTCTGACAGTGAACTCCAGTAATCTAGTAAACAGGCCAGATTCCAGCAGCTGCGTCTGCTGGAGCAGGTGTCCAAAGATCAAGCTTTTATCCCGAGTGCTTCACTAATACGCTAGCGCAAGCAGGAGTAATACATGTCTGTAAATTGAATCCCTTCCTCATGATTCTTAATTAAGTTGGAGATTCTTCCATTAGATTTTTTTATTTAATAAAACTGAGTTTATATAAGAAGTACGTATTCTTATGGCGTCGATCTTTTAACATTGAAAATGTTATTAGTATCCTAGTATAGGGTATGCCATTCACCGAAAAGATTGTGTTGAATTTGCCACATACGTCACGCACCCGAGCGGTAACGGTTAAAGTCGAGCGCCTGACGGCCGCTAGACCGCGCAGTAAGCTTCGTTCAGCGTGGGACCGTCTAGCGCCGCAAATGTGAGAGAATGCCGCAACAGAAATGCAGTTATTATAAATCGGCTCAGGTGTTTTATGAATAATTATTTAACACGGTATCGAGTATGTGGAAATATTCCAAACGCACAAGGGTTACAGTCTGCTTCGTCATCTTCAATGTCTCCCCCGGTTGCATCTTTGCGAAGGCTACGATTTTTTTTATTTATTTTCTAAATTGCTTTACTTCCCTATTGCATTAACAGGCAGCAGTCAGTACGAGTGCTTATTCGAAATTATGTAGAAAAAAATTTAGGAAGGAAGTGAATAATTTATTTTTATAACAGCTAACTTGCTAGCTTTTATTAACTGGGCGAGTATGTTATTCCTGAATTATTAATTCGGTATTTTAAATATTATATTAATAGGAAAAGTCAACAACCCAGACAAAAGTAACTGTGTTGGCCATTCGTCATGAAAATATTGAATTCAGAATAATAACAATTCGTCATATAAAATAAATGGAACTGTTAAGTAAAGATGTTATGGTCCTTATCCTTAGCACGGAAGGTTGTGCCAAATGAACATTATGTTATTTGGGGTGCCCCTTGACCGTGGCTTGACTAC
Source organism: Xestobium rufovillosum (assembly GCA_963966045.1). Taxonomy (NCBI): domain Eukaryota; kingdom Metazoa; phylum Arthropoda; class Insecta; order Coleoptera; family Ptinidae; genus Xestobium; species Xestobium rufovillosum. Next base: position 17,331,203 of record OZ014499.1, on the reverse strand, counting down.
TTCGGCTGCAACCACTCCCGATCGGTCACTAGTCGCAGCGATCCGATCGCGTCACTGAAACCGTAATTGACGATTAGTCGCAGTCGCCAGTAGCGCTAGGGAAATCGTACTTTACAAGTTTCATGTACGCTCTGTGCTCCACGTCGAGTATCAACTAGCATAAAAGGAAAAGTTAGAAATTTGGTATATCAAGCTAACGAAATCCTGTAATAATTTCCAAAAAGTAACATAAAACTCAAGAATTACTTTCGTTGATGTTTCTCACAATATTATTTGTCGGCAATATTTGCCATTGCAAGGAAGCCCGTCTTATTGAACTGAGAAATTCGATTCGGTGTAGCTTCCGACGTGGTGTCGACAAACAGAAATGCTTCAGGATCACTTTTCTCAAGGTAAAACACGCTCATTTCTAAAATATCTGTGGAAAATTGAAAAAAGGACTTTCAAATACAATGAATCAACTTTCTTTAATCCGGATCTGGTCAATCATACATTTTGGTATGAAAACAAGATATGCCTTCTGCTGCCCTTTCTTATTATGGAATATGACCAAAACGTCTTCTGCTCACATATCCTAACTCAGTGAGTCTCTTCTTTCTTTGAATACTACGATTATACCTATATGTGCTTCCTATAGTGCTGTTCTGAAAATGTCACCTTTACTTTATTGTAAACACAGATGAAATCGAGGTGTTTTCAGGTAAGTATAATAAAAAATAAATAACAATGGGAGTTACGTTCAGAAAATAATGTTTCTATATCAACGATATATTCATATATTTTATTTTTTGTCAGTGAAATTTACTTATGTAATTTTTAAAAAGCTGACTCAAATTTGGAAGAAAATCCCGATATTTTTTATTTATCTTGTTTTCAGGTAAGTATAATAAAAAATATCGTTCATTACACGTCCGGAAATGGATTTTTCCCGAGGGGTTAATCACTCCGTGATAAGGCGTCCCACACTTGAAATACTTAGAAGTATTTCACAAGTATTGCATAGCATTTCACTGGTATTTCATACAATTTCACAAGCATTGCATAGCATTTCATTAGTATTGCACTTAATTTTGATAAAAATTAAATAATGAATTATTAAAGAAATTGAGTGAAACATGAATCTCTGAGATACCATAATTTCTTTCCTGATTAAATAGAAAAGGCTGGAGAAAAGTTTTATGGGTTTATTTCGAGGTTTATTTATAAACCAGGAACAGGAATAAAAGCAAATTAACATGGGAGAAATTTCTTACGTACAAATGTTCCTCCGGGCTTCCTATTGGCCAACAGGTATATACTAGTTTGATTTAGTGAACCAATGGGAGATTTGCTCGGAGATTTGGGATTAAATTCGTACAAAATAAATTTCTCCAGGAATTTCTTCCATGTGAATTTGCTACATAAGAAAGAAGAAAACAGTAGGTAACTCCTTAAATGTTAATACCGTAAAGGCTAATTCGTGTTTCTTTATTGATTTTTCTTATTCATGTCTTATAAACCCAGCATATAAGTTTATGTAAACTAGTAATCATTGACTGACATAATTCAAAACCGCGGGAAACTTCAATATTAAAAATCAAGGTGACCACGAATAGTTACACTCACTTATCCAGCAACCGTGTGTTCCGAAAAATTGTGATACTCCCCCAACCCTTGTGTATACATAAGTTGCCATCCACAAGGATAGAATGGGCACTAGAAACTTAATCCTAACACAATCACTAAATACATATGCGACGCGCCTGATAATGAAATTTATTTAGGCTTCAAAACAATTGCTCTGATTTTTTGGACTGCTGTCTTGCTCCGATTTTCTCGAATATATTCTCTATAAACATTAGAGGAATATAATGTAAATTATGGTCCCTTCCTGAAAAAAGTATACCGGCCCCGAGATTAGATTATCATTTCTACAATAATGGTAATAGGGAAGGTCAGGTCACCTACCCACCTGCTTAAAGAGAATCCCAATCTAGAAACACATGCAGTAGCACAATGTCCCTAGAGAACGCACAGTATGTAACGCAATAAATATGTAGTACCTAATCATCCAATAGTGTGGGTAATGCCGAAATGTTTTATGTAACACGTGCGCGAGGTACTGGAAGAAACTGAATTACGATTGCTATTTGCCATGAGTGGCCAGACGTAGTCACGTGATCGAAGTGCTGGCCGTCTATTGGAGCTTACACATGTTACAACGTAATAAATGCATAAGTTAATGAGCAGAGCCACCTACCATTTCATAAGTATTTCAAAGCCATTGCAAGGCATTTCAAAAGTAATTTCCCAGGCATTGCAAAGCATTTCACAAGTATTTCACAGGTATTGCACAGCATTCCACAAGTATTTCACAGGTATTGCAGCGCATTTCATAAGTATTTCACAGGTATTTCATGCTATTGCATATATTTCAAAGCATTTCATATGTATTTCAAAACATTTCATAACATTGCAAAAGTATTGCACATCGCTGTGTCCCACAATTGCACAGAGTGATTAACCCCTCGATTTTTCCGTGCTTGCACGACTTCCCGTGTTCGGCTTCGCCTCACACGAGAATTGTCGCGCGCGTACGGAAAAATCCTTATTTCCGGACTCGTACTGAAATATACTATACTTGGGCCGCCCAACAGACGGAGTGATCACCCTGCAAGAATGTGCTCTAGCGGGGCCAATATTAATTTATGACGACCGAATTGGAGTGATGCGACTTCGTTGGGTCTAAAGAAAGCGCATCACTGCGGTTCTGTCGTCCTAAATTGATAGTGGTCCCATCTAGAGCTCATGTTTGCAGGGTGATCACTCCGTCTGTTGGGCGGCCCAAGTTGTAAGTGTTCAAAATAACGTTAAGTACTTCTAATCTGACAGTAGCAGATGTCAAACTCCGAGCCAACCAGAATCTCTTAAGCTGACCGCACACAATCAATATTATTGACAATAATATAGACAATATCATGATTTGACCAATAATTAAGTGTTTTGATTGGTCAAATAACGGTATTGTCAATATTATTGTCAATAATATTGATTGTGTGCGGTCAGCTTTTATCTAATATTTAAAATCTGGGAATGTGTTGTACAAGAAGTAGCAAAAACTTTTTTAACAAAAGAGAAAGAGTAGATTTAAACAGTGATGACGAGAAGTTATCAATTTTGATACAACACGCTTTTTTGGGTTATATTTGCCTTGCTTTTCAGTGTTAGAATTTGGGATGTGTCATCAAAAAGAGCAATATGAGGATACTATAAGTAGTTATACTATATCTTCATACTCCTAAAGATGCTGATGATAGCGAAACAAGTGTCTGGGGTAAACGTAAAGTATTCCTAGTCATGCTACTTTGTTTTCAATTGATTCTCAAACTAATTTTACAGAAATTATTCAATGTGAACCCCGTTGGAATGAGTCTATGGAGGCATGCTTGACAATGACAAAATTCTCAATCATTGTTGAACAAATAATTATTACCTATTTATTTCAGATGCGAATGTATTACCCCTTTCAAATGTTTTCATGCCGTTATTCCTTGCAGGTTACATGAAATGCTTTAAATGTCCACAAATGTAGGTAACTATCTAAGTGATTTGAGTCCGCCAGTAGTTTAAAAAAATTACCTACGTATTTCTCCATGACGTGGTGTGCCGTCGTGTTGAAACCATAATCGTCGGCAGATGTTGAGAGCAATGCCGTGAAGGTTTGAATGCAGTGTAGGTATTATGAACTAACAAAAGAAAGTCTGCTTTTCTGACCAATCAAGTCTACTATAGTCATATATATTTAGGTATGTTCCATAACTATCTGAAGTTCCTGCAAACTATGTAATAAATTTTATGACTATGCGAACTATCTTTTGGGAAAGGAACCAACGAATCGAACCATCCATTCAAGTTTCCAGTTTTTGAAATCATTGACAGATATAGATTTGCCTGTTAACCTTATCATCGTTAATAAATAAACCATAAATTTAACACAAAGTACATTTTCATTAAGGTTCAAAGTAACTTGCATATTTTCCAGAAAAATTCTCCCGTTTCCTACCTCTGTATCTAAGTTTAAAGCACTTCATTCATTTAAACTGCGCAACATCTCTTAATCTGGTTGCTGGTAATTTAGTTTATTTGTAGATGTCAATTAGAAAAACTGACATCAGCTAAATCTCCTAGAGATTCACACGATCTTTTAACCTAAAAGCTGAAAGGATCAACGAAATGACATCATCTTCGTAACAATGGTGATTCACGACCATTTTATTTTTCACTGCCATCGTGGAAGTAAAATCGGTTCTAATTTGCCGATTTTTAACACAATGCCGCAGATGTTTATTTATGACAGTATGAAGTTTCATTTATTTGAAATGCGTATAATTATTTTCTAGATATCAATAAATAGAAAGCTTCACACAGAATTTAATGTGTCTACCAGCGATTATGGTGGTAGATACAATTAAACACCTAGGGCCCACAAATAAACCTTAATTATTAAATTAATGAATATATCACTTGAAATTATGACAGCGATGCCCCTATTGTTTCGACTGGTTTCATGCTTCTTTCGTATTTCATCGTCCACCCTCATTTATTCATAGATGACATATTGCACATTTACCTTCTGATAGTAAGTATTTATCTGGTGGTAATATACACACAAAGCTAATAGAAGTACATAATGTATGTAGTGACTGCTATTAATTCAATCGTACATAAACGATATATTAGAGTTACTTTAGGACATTACTGAGATTAACATAAGGTCAATGAATATCAATTTGATTCAAGCAATCTGATTTTATTACATGGGACACAGCCAATCTCATTCATTTTGATAAGTATTTATAAATATGCATGACAAAGATTTATTATCAAAAATTGTGATCCTATGCTTGGATATCAATTACAACATAAGAATTATTCACGTATCATTAATTTAAGAAGTGATAATTGTCAGATTTCATTTTCACTTTTTTTTCGAAATTCACAATTACGTTAGGTAGGTGCTGCATTCTAAACAGGCAAGACAAGTAACCGCAAAATCCAAAGACTGAATCAACGGAGTTATTCGCCGAATTTGTTGGAAGGGTCATAGCTCGTTATGAAATTTCTTCTAGGTGAACAACCAAAGAATAAGTTTTACCATAGCAGCTAACTAGATAAACTGAAACGAAACAAACCTTAAGAAAGTCAAACTACTAAATATTTTGCATTTCAAATGTATACAGAGTCGGTCCAAAATAGGTTCATTAATTTTCGAAATGCGTATAAAATAACAGATTTGTTTTGCATATAGCAAACGCATCGTAAATCCCATCCTGAAATATGGTCTATTAAGAGGTGGTTATACCGCGAGTGATTTGTCGAGTTTGTCCGTAAGAAGCCCATGTATTTCTTGTGTTTCCGGCTCTTTGCAGGGGTTTACAAAATACAATTTTGTGTTACCAATTCTTAACCGATTTTAATTTTTAAAAGCTTGCTGGCTTCGCAAAACTTCGAGCATGTTACCTACATCGAGTTTTTTCTCATAAATTTGCAGCAGTAACATGCAGTGGAACGTAAATATGACTGAAATTGCGTTAATTTTGTGCATTTTAAATATTTTTTTCTGGATTTCACAGCGAGAAAATTGAAAAAAGTCGCATGTAGGATTCAATTCCAACCTTTTAACTATGCACAAGAAAATTTTCACATTTCTAACTTCAAGAATGGCGTAGTAATCTTTTAGATTAGAAAGGCTGTTTTTCGCCTAAAATCGAGCGGTATAACCTCCTCTTAAAAGGTGGTTATTACCGCGAGCGATTTTTCGAATAGGTGCGTCTGCAGCCCATGTATTTATCGCGTTGTCGGCACTTTGCAAGGGTTTACAAAATACAATTTTGTGCTCTCAATTCTTAACCGATTTTAATTAGAAAAACCTTGCTGGCATCGCAAAATGTTGAGCATGTTGCCTACATCGAGTTTTCTTACATCGAGTTTTCTCTCCTAAGTTTGCAACAGTAACTTGCAGCGGAAGCGGAATGCGACTGAAATTGTGATACTTTTATGCGTTTTAAAATCTTTTTGGGTTTCACAGTGAGAAAATAGGAAAAAGTCGCATGGAGGATTCAATTGCAACCTTCTAACTGTGCACTAGAAATATTTAACATTTATAGCTTAAGAAATAGCTTATATTTTAGATTGGTAGCGCTGTTTTTCGACTAAAACCGAGCGATCTAACCTTCTCTTAAAAGTTTTCGTAGGGAAACTAAGAAAATCATTATACTCAATGTAGACAATGTAAAGTTTTGGAAATCGATAGAAATCATCAATAGGGAGGTTCGGAGAAAAATCAGATATCTATTTTTGGCATGAAAATGACAGAAAATTGTTATTGTAATTGATTTACGGCGAAATTTTTTTACTAAAAAAATTTTTTGCGGCGTAATAAGCGAAAGAAATTAGCTTATCACGCCCACATGCTAGTTCGCTTTGTTATTGGTTTGACGTCAGAGATTCGTAAGGCACTCCTCCCACTTCTCTTGAAGTGCCCGTGAAGCGGTACCTATCTCATAACATACTTATTGGGACTATTTCGAGCGTGAATTTTTAAAGTAAGGTGTCAAGGAAACATTAAACAAAGACGATATAATCGATATAATGATGCAACAAGGGTATCAAAAGTCCGATTCACATAATTTGCCATATTTATGTAGTATAGGTAGGTAAATGTCCCGGTAAATGTGGAAATGGTGTGTGATTCTTGCATCTAACCCCAATTTCATTCAACCTCAAAACAGTAGTGTAAAGGCAGACCGGTATAAGTAAAACAAAGTCAACAATTTATTAACTGTACATGCCTTTTATAATTCAGTATAAGTAGGTATATAGATTGTAGATACCTGCTTACTTCTGTTTGTAAAATAGGTACCTACCTATATTCTCTAATACAATACAATACATACCTACTCATTTATGTAGGTATGTATACCTAAAGCCCGTTATTGCCAGGCGCTTTTTAGGCGGCTGAATCGTTTTAGGCCGCTGAAATTTATGCCGCTGAATTTTGGATTTAGGCGGGGTGTTGTTGCCAGGAAAATTAATTAGGTCGCTGAAATTTATGTGTTCCGTGGTCAGTATTTTGACGTACGTCGGTATTTTAACTTGTATTTTTGTTTGAGCGTAAAAATATTGAAAATAACAACAATCATGATTCCATCAATGGTTCAGAAACAATAAATTAGTAATTAAATAAGATGAATTTAATGGTGGAGGTGGACGATGAAACTAAATTTTAATACACTGATTGCAATTACTGTCATTTTGACAGCAGATGTCAGAATTATGATGTAACACTACTTTCAGCCGCCTATAAAATGGACACGCTCATTTAAAAATTAAGCAGCTGAACGAAATGGTTTAGGCGCAGCAACCGCCTAAAATTAGAGAATTTTAGCGGCCTAAAACGATTCAGCCGCCTAAAAAGCGCCTGGCAATAACGGGCCAAGTGATTGACAAGTTATCAAGTTAACAGTTTTATAACGGATTGGAAATTCTGTAAAAAAACGGAAACAAATACAACTCACGCGAATCAAAAAACTACGCTACGTAGGTACTAGGTACTTGTTTAACAAAAAGAAACAACTGCTATATTCTGGAACGGTTAATGTAGAAACTCGGAAGAGACTCTTAAAGACGCATGTATGGAGTACGAAACTATACCTATGGGTGCGAAACTTGGACAATGGGAGAAGCGGATTGAAAAAGAGTAGAATCGTTTGAAATGTGATGCTACAGACGGGTGTTGAAGATACCGTGGATAGACAAGTTAGCAATAAGGAGGAATTAGAAAGAGTTGGGGAAAAGAGAAAAGTATGGAAGACAATAAAGAATAGGGGATAGGATCGTAGGATGGTATGACACCTTCTGAGACACAAAGGAATAGTTCGCGACATACTAGAGTCAGAGATAGGAATAGACTACTGCTCTCAAATAGTTGGGGATTTAGAATGTTCTACTTTTACGGAAATGCGTAGGCTAGCTCAGGGAAAGGATGGAGGTACGCGTCCTACCAGTCTTCAAAAGAGAACGTTATGATGACGTACTATTTAATTATTGTTGTAAAATCTAATATATAAAAATCTCGTGTCACGGTGTTTGTGGTCGCACTCCTCCGAAACGGATGGACCGATTTTTATGAACTTTTTTTTGTACATTTGGTAGGTATGAGAATAGGTCGTAAAGTATTTTTCACCCTCCTACCCCCACCCCCAATTTTTTAATCGCGATTTAAGTATTTTTGTATGAACAATATTCAAATAATTGAAATTTCTTTTGTACATTTGGTAGGTATGAGAATAGGTCGTAAAGTATTTTTCACCCTCCTACCCCCACCCCCCATTTTTTAATCGCGATTTTAGTATTTTTGTGTGAACAATATCCAAATAATTGATTTTTTTTGTACATTTGGTAGGTATGAGAATAGGTCGTAAAGTATTTTTCACCCTCCTACCCCCACCCCCCATTTTTTAATCGCGATTTTAGAATTTTTGTATGAATAATATCCAAATAATCGATTTTTTTTGTACGTTTGGTAGGTATGAGAATAGGTCGTAAAGTATTTTTCACCCTCCTACCCCCACCCCCCATTTTTTAATCGCGATTTTAGTATTTTTGTATGAACAATCTATTTATACCTATATATTAATGAATCCCTATTTCCCTTGGTCACGCGATAACTTGAGAACGACTTAACCGATTTCATTAATCTTTTTTTTGTGGTTTCTAATACTTCGTTGAAGGTTCTTACGGAACGGAAAATTAAGAAAATTGCGCAGAAAGTGGGAAAATTTGAGAAAACGTAACGACTATTTTAACTTCGCGCGTTTGACAGTCTGTACATGTCACCGAATTCCTCCTAAACGGCTAGACCGATTTTGATGAAATTTTTTGTGTGTGTTGGAGTGGGTCCCTGGATGGTTTACATTCACAATTGGACCCGGTAGGTGGCTCTGCAATCGGGTTCTAGGAATTTTTTTAAAAACGGCTGGACCGATTTTGATGAAATTTTTTGTGTGTGTTTGAGTGGACCCCTGAATGGTTTACATTCACAACTGGACCCGGTAGATGGCGCTGCAATCTGGTTCCAGGAGTTTTTTGAACGGCTGGACCGATTTTGATGAATTTTTTTGTGTTTGTTGGAGTGGGTACCTGGATGGTTTACATTCACAATTGGACCCGGTAGGTGGCGCTGCAATCGGGTGTTACTGAACTCCTCCTAAACGGCTGAACCGATTTTGATTAAATTTTTTGTGTGTGTTGGAGTGGGTTACATTCACAGTTGGACCAGGTAGGTGGCGCTGCAATCGGGTTCTAGGAATTTTTTTAAAAACGGCTGGACCGATTTTGATGAAAATTTTTGTGTGTGTTTGAGTGGGTCCCTGGATGGTTTACATTCACAATTAGACCCGGTAGGTGGCGCTGCAATCGGGTTCTAGGATTTTTTTTCGGAAATTCTTTTAATGTCGGGCAGGACAACGTCTGCCGGGCCCGCTAGTAGTTAATAAAATTTCCTTTTTTAGTTCAGGGAGGGAACGCTACGGCGATTCAGTATTTGGCTCCGTCATGCTCCTAGCATCCTGTTTCAAATTATGCTAACCGTAACACGTTACCAAGTACCAAGGGGTCCCAGAAAACTGTCGATAAATTACATTATGTTCGATTTTATTTAGAGTGGCTGCAATGGGGCAGCCGATAATTTTATAAACTTTTGCAATGATAAACTAACTCGCGAAAATATCGATAATGCTGACCGATTTTCCTTCTGGCTCCAACGAACCACTTTTTCCGTTTTATTGGTGTGCTGTACGATGTATTAGTCTGGGTACAAAACAGAAAACACCAGTTAGAACCAGTTAATAATATTTAACAATTTAACTACACATGCATATGCATAATACTTATGGGACTGCTGCGCGCGGAAGCTGGGACTTGTACGTTATACTAAGTTCTGACGTCACGCGGCCTACTCTCGCTGCAAGGTACGATTTCTAGCCTCGCACCGACGGAAAACTTTGCAACGGCTTCACAGGCGAAGGAATTTTTTTTTAACAAAAATTAACAACATACCTAGCTGCCTTCAGTATAATAAACTCTATCAATTTGAATGAAATTTGAAAATTACCGAACCTGCCTATTCGGTATTCGCGACAACGGTTTCCATCATCAAAGCACTTAAAATCACCAGAAACCTGTATACTTTACCATTACCACTCATTCAAATCATTCGCCACAACTGATTATTGTCTTTGGTTTAAATACGCCCCTAGATTCGAGTCCTATTTCAGACCAGTGCTGACTCATTCACTCTGAATCCTAGGCATAAGCCTGTTATGAAAAAAACAAATAATGAGATATAGTATTTTTGTTTAACTTGGATAGATAAAACAAAAAAATTACTTACTCTGCATCGTTAAAAAGCTGACCGTTCGAATCAAGGGGCAAATATATGAAGCCCGTCTTAATTTGCGTGGTCATTAAGAACACACGTTTGAAGGAAATCATGTTTAAAGGCGTACAAGGAAGAAGCTTGATTTAGTAATTCCAGAAAATGACACAATATTATTAATATAAGGCAGTGCGTAGGTCTCACTTAGCGTGAGAACTGAAATGTTCAGCAGATTATAATTAACGTTGTCGTAAACCTTGGTTAGGTCAGAAAAAAGGAAAATTTGTCATCCACAACTCCTCTAATCCTAATTATTTCATCACTTATTTGAAGTTCAGGTGCAGTTTCATAGTAATAGATAATATAAGTTCTTCTTCATGATTGCCAACTTCTATCGTTCTGGTTATTTGTACTTTAGAGACCCCTGGGCCAAATAAAAATCTTGCACTTTTGCAGTACCGCTCTTTCAGCCTCTCGAGCCGAGATCTTCATCCTGACTGTCGTCATCCTTTTACTTTTGCCAGAATTATCAATTGCAGGATGATCTATTTTTCGCCTCTCATATAATATTCCAAGCACTCCATCTTCCACATCTTTGTGGTGTACTAACGTAACTTTAATCTCAGCGATCTTTTACGTTCACGTTTCCTACTCTATCTTTAAGCACTCGAATGTTTCAATCAGTTTATATTTTAGGCTCAGAAAGGCGAACTATACATTCTATAAAGTTATATGGCCAAACGTACAGCACTACGGGCGTATCTTCAGAGACAGCGTTGTTTGTCGACAGGTTAAGTTCCTTCATTTTGGTAAACGCGTAATGACTTCGATTCCGAATTTCAGTGTTCCTATTCATATTCCAACGCCATAATGAAATAACGGCCCCACATCAGATTTTGACTCCCTAGCTGAATTACGTCTCATTTCCACACGTACTTCCTTTTTATGAATTGTTATAGCGACAAGACTCACGTACCGCCATTGTCTTTCCTTTGTCCACGTGTGGTTGCTAACATTTTCATCGAATTTTTAGGGGAACACGTTCTTGAACCTTATAGCTTTAAACCAAAGTGTTGGCTTAAGATATGTATGTCGATGACCCTTTTGCAATGGCTACATAATCGTGCCAACTTAGATCAATAATTAGTCAATCTTAATATTCATCACCTCAATATTCTGTTCACCACGGAGGTTGAAGTTTGATGTAAAGTTGTCGTTCTTAGATTTTTTGGACAATCCTCATTTTGATGACAATCTTGGCTATTCGGTCACACCCACTCAACCAATCGCATATCAGATTTTCTCAAAAATATCACCATCAGTTTTCTTGTTCGCTGGGCGGTCGTCATATCCGAATCTTCTTCTGAATCTTCTGGTCTTCAACATATTACGGAAACTTTTACAAACTTCTTCCCAAACATAACATCAAGACCGTCTTCGCTCCTCATAAGAGAATTTCAGATCTTCTATCGTCTTCACACAGAAGATGTGTATTGCATTTCTTTGAGAGATGGATGAACTTGGATGATACACTAACTTGCTGGTTCAGCACTGGCAGAGCACAAGTTAAACAATAATAATTATTCATTATTATTCATTCATTATTCTCCGGTAATAAACAGTCTGAATCATAGTTCTATCATTCAGTACCAACCAGAAGTCCTGAAGATCTCCCGAACTAAGCGGCAACATCCGCAACCAGTCAGTAACGTGCAGTCTTTGTCCGGAAGTCAAGGTAACCATTACCACAATATTGCAGCGAAATCTTGCAGAAATTGCTTGCATAATGATTGCTTAGTCGCGCATGTTACGATATCCTTTTCTTTTATCTCAAAAGTTTTGGGAATAATGAACGAGAATTTAGAAAAGTTAAGTTGTAATTCGCGCATCCGCTTGCACAATGATTACTATTAATATTAGTGCACGGGGCCTGGGACTTGACGTCCGTTGTTTTTTGCTGAAACTTGATATCCTCAGTGCAAGACAGACATGGATAGGAAGCGAAGAATTAAATAAATGTGACCTCAGTGTGTTAAATCTATTGTAGCAATTAACGGCTAGGATATAAAGTCAGAGTGTTAATTGTTTATTAAGTATTGTAACAACAGTAAGCTAAGCGTGGGAAGCGTGCGAAAATAAGCTTATTTGCTAATTTTAACCAAATCTCTTTTTGTTCAGTATATATGAATAAATTAAGTCCCGCTTTGTACAAATTAGAGCGCTTTCAGTGTCCCAAAGTACAAGAAGTCCATTAATTTGGTGATCAGTAATAAGAAGTTTTCTTATTTTCATTCTTATAAATTTTTCGAAAGACCGTAGAGTATTCCACAAGCTGCGGAATCCTATCAAGTGTACTATACGGTTCCGCGCCTCTGTTGTTCACTATTTTTGCGTTAATTCGAAGATGCCTGGGAACTCTCTCCGTGTTCGGATGGCTAATGCGTTGGACGCGCAGTCGAGATATTCATGGGTCAAACATAGCCTGCTGCCGTTTCTTGCGTGTGTCTGGTGCCCCGTCAGATAAGGGAATCACATTTCAAGAAAACAATAATTATTTCTTGATTCATAACACCTGAGATGGGGCGATCAGCTGTCGGTTCGCATGCGCAGAACTTGCGGAGCCGTAGTGACAAATGATAGCGATCCGCAACTTGCGGAACCGTATCAAAGGCCTTTTCGAAAACCTTGCACAGAATAATAGACTTATGCATAAGATTATATTTTACATTTGCCTGTAGCTGAAAATCCTGAAAACACGTTTTGAACTCTTACTGACTTGCCCCATTCTTGCTTCGGTGTATCCTCAAATACCAAACGTGAAACTTTTCTATCGCTGAGTTTCAACCCAAATATTTGATGCGGTATTAAATACAAATTTCAATTATTTGAACGCTGGCCTGTCAAGTGGCTGCAAGTTAGAGGTGTGTGTGAGAGGCTGTAAACTGGGCACTTCTCTTGACTGCCATTACCAATCGCGACTACCTTATTGAAGATGATCACTGTATATTGTCTGTACGTTAACAGCTGAGATTTTGCAAATCGACATCTCACCCGCTGGCGCATTTATCCCGGATTTACCCTATGGATATACACTGCCTGACGGGAAACCTGAAAGAACGAAAAAAGGTCGATCTCACAGGAGCATTGAACCCAAAACCTTTCGGTCACTACACTAAGCGAGTGTGCTCTCTACTGCGCCACACATATTTTGAATATTTTGAATACACGTATGCACAGGTAGCCGACATCTGATCGAGTGCGATCGCATTTAAGAAGGGGAAAGTATTACGTAAGTCCATTATGGTGAACCGCTGTTGAACCTTATTTACGTGCTTACAGTGACTCACTACATCAAATGTAGGTACTGAAGCCTAGGGGGTTTGCGAGGATTCTCAGATCGAATACAAGGAAGGCCGGAGCAGCTAGTTTTATATAGCTAACGATATTCGGTGGTTAAGAATATTAATTGATTTTTTAACAAGCGATATTGTTTTAAATTGTTATATAAGTTCAATTTAGTCAAGTTAGTCTTTTATTGTATTTAAGTTTGAATTTATAAAAATAATTAATAATGTTTGTTGTAATGAATGACACATGATCATAAGGACAAGAGCTAATTTATGGATTAGTTCATGGTATAAATATTATTGAACATGCTAATTGCGAAATATTCTGCTGTGTTTCGGCGTAGAGGTGAGGAAAAGGTTACATTCTGTAGGGTTCCTAAAGAGTTTCAGATTTCCTACGGTAGGAAATATTTCAGAATTGGTAGGAATCCTACCAATTCCGAAATATTCTGAAAGGGTTATTAAAATTATTCTTCTGTCCAGTCCTCTAGTGGAAGTGCTACATAGAAGTAGCATCTTAGTTAATTTCTTTGTTAAGAAGGGTTAATAATAATTGCTAAACAATCGTTAGATTATGCACTTTCTTGTACCTACTTTAATATTATACTAGGAATTACGTAACTACAGTTTTTGATCTTTTTTACGAAACAGATACTTATCAAAAAAGTTTTGGGGACAATTATTGTAGTAATTATTGAATAGTATTAACAATAAATGTGGATGATACGATGATAGCCCCTAAAAGAATGAGCCACAATTGGAATTAATTGTAATAATTTCAGCTGTCAGAAAACGTTAAATTAAAAAAGTGGTCAATTATAAAATAAGCGATGGGGGCACCGATTTATCAAGATTGTAAAGTCAGAATGTCTTTTTATTAACTTTATCCGTATTACACGAAACATAATGTGGGCAAATTAATGACTTTTACTGCCTCAATTTTATAGAGGTCATAGTATTCGTTGTGCACTGTTTTCTATCTATAGAATCCCGCAAGTTCAAATGCACATTTGAAGTTTCCCGTGGACAGGAAGTATCAATTTCAATTAACTCCCGCGCAATAAATCAAGTGGTAAATAGAGAAACAGGCCCTGGAAATAAAAACTGATGCCGTCAATTGAGATGGCGCCTGCCTTATTGTCAACCACTGCTCTTTATATCTGACGTCATAATTAGTTGTGAAGAAGCAGTTCAATTTCGTAAATATTCGGGCACACCTACACAATGTTTGCACATGCCATCAGAATATTTTTTGACGAAGACTCCACGTTCATGAGCGTCAAATAAAATAAGACCTGGAGCTGAATGTTAATTGCAATAGATGATAAGTACAGAAATCCGCATCTACCGATAGGACAGGTAAGTATAGATACAGGGTTATTCATGGAGGAAGATTTTCATTTATAAGAGTGTAAATAGAGTATAAATAGAGTCACCTGCGATAGATTTTCAGTTTCAGAGTAGCTTCTGAAGAAGACTCCGGTATGCGAGTCAAAACGTCAAGTGTTAATTTTAATTTTACTGTTACAGATTACCAACGACGACGTGGCAACCAGCCCGGAAACCATTATTCCATGGACAACGGCCACGAAAGCCTTAAGAAGAAATTGATTCGCCTCTACGGGGAGGATATCTACAAGTTATCGAGGAAACTGGAAACCTACCGAACCAAGAAGTACAAGCTACTCAACCAGTTGACGTTCCTGAGCCGATGCCGAGACCAGGACGTGATTCCAGGGTTCTTGTATGTGAAGCACCACATCAGGACCAAGGCAGCAGCAGTCATCCTCCAGAGGACATCCAAGGCACTCCTAAGGGAAAGGATCCACGACACCCGCCGCCAACTGGAGAGGAACGATAGTAACTTACATGATGCACACGGAGCTCTAAGCGTTCACCTAGATAGAGACACCTGGGAAACCATAGACCGACTGACCATGGAGAAGGCGGAACAAGGTAGCAGGAAGACAGCAGCTATCCAGAAGAGGAAATTTGAGAATCTGATGGAGAAACAACATCCTAGGAGCCAAGGACTGGATAAAGGACGAGTTGTCATCAACCTCTCGCCAGTCACCATCAACGAGGAAGCCGAGGAGGTCCTTGCCAAAGGATTGAACTTCGCCATCGCACCAAGGACTATACCGAAGGAGGGGATAGCCAGTTCTCTGGAGAGTACTCTTCGCCGCCTACCGGAAGAACTAGCGGAAGTGGTACGGTCAGGAGCAGCCCGCATCCTACGGACAGCCAAACCACCGAGACCTAATATATCCCGGACGGAACGAGCAGTCATTCAGGAACTGAAGGAAAACAAGGATTTGACGATACTCCTAGCAGACAAGGGCAATGCCACTGTAATCATGGATTCCACGGAGTACAAGGATAAAGTGAAGGCTCTTCTAGCGGACCCCATTTACCGGAAGATCAAATCCAATCCTGCGAAGAAAGTGGAACAGGCTGTGAACGCCGCCAGCTTTACTGTTTGCCGAAGATCCACAAGGCCGGGCACTCTCTTCGCCCTATTGTGAGTGCCAGAGGATCAGCGACTCACCCTCTAGCCAAGTACATAGCAAGAGTTTTTCGGAGTCTAGTGGGGGAGACGGAGCACCACATCAAGAACTCTGGACATTTCATCGAGAAGATACGAGGGATACAACTAGACCCAAGAGACATTTTGGTGAGCTTCGATGTCACTTCGCTCTTCACGAAGGTACCCATCGAGGACTCTTTGGAGGAGACCCGTTCCAGACTGAGGCAACGAGGAATGGAAGACCTCGCGGATTTGGCTCGAAATCTACGAAATCTACGAAATCTACGTTCTTCGCCTTCAACGGGGAGTTCTATGAACAGACCGATGGAGCAGCGATGGGATCACCTCTATCACCAGCATTAGCCAACATCTACATGGAAAGCTTCGAGACCACGGCCCTGGACACAGCGACTCTCAAGCCGAAGTGTTGGTTCAGGTATGTGTATGTGGATGATATCTTCATCGTATGGCCCCATGGATCGGACGCCCTGGGAAGTTTCAAGGACCATCTGAACGGACTGCACCCCAACATACAGTTCACAATGGAAATGCAGAAAGACGGTGCCCTCCCATTCCTGGACGTCCTCGTCAACCGCAAGACTGATGGAAGCCTGGGACACAGAGTATACAGGAAGCCGACGCACACGGATCGCTATTTAAATGCCGCTTCCCATCATCACCCGGCACAGAAGCAGGGAATCATCAACACCTTGATGCGCAGAGCCCGCCAAATCAGCGAACCGGAACACTTGGAGGAAGAACTAGCGCATCTGAAGACAGCCCTAAGGAAGAATGGATATTCTCTATGAGCCATAGAGTGGGCTATCAGGAAGAGCGACCAACGGCGGGAGGAATCAGAAACCTACATTGTGACGGCCTTCCTTCCTTACATAGATGGATGCACGGACAAAATCGGACGCCTTCTCAACAGACACAAGATCAACGTAGTGTACAATCCGCTTGGAAATATTGCTGCAAGTTTCCCTAGGACAATATGAGAGCATAAGGAGCATCAAGGACCAGGAGTTTACAGCATCCCATATGTCTGTGGTAAGGAATACATCGGAGAAACGAAGAGACGCATCAGCACGAGGCTACAAGAGCACAGGAGGGACGTCAGGAACCAACGGACGGACAAGTCAGCAGTTGCGGAACACTCCTCTTTGCCAGGACATGAGATTCGATTCCAGGATGCTAAGGCGCTAGCAAGGATTCCCAATTTCTGGTCCAGACGGATCCGGGAGGCTATAAAGATCTTCAAGAGACCCAACTTCAACAGAGATGGAAGAATGGATCTACCGGTTACTTGGAAATCACTGTTCCGTGAAAACGTCGCGCTTTAGTTATTACTGACGAGTATAAATAGAGTCACCTGCGATAGATTTTCAGTTTCAGAGTAGCTTCAGAAGAAGACTCCGATATGCGAGTCGAAACGCCAAGTGCTAATTTTAATTTTAGTGTTACAGATTTCCAACGACGACGTGGCAACCAGCCCGGAAACCATTATTCCATGGACAACGGCCACGAAAGCCTTAAGAAGAAAGTGTAACTAAGTATCGGAATTAGATCGACCACAACTATTATTTTCATTAAGATATTTCTGGTAATTTAATTCATACAAAAATAAAACAAAATGTCGTTTGATAAAATCCAAAATTAATTTTATGGGTGCTGGGCTCAATATTGATCGAGTAACGATCGGAACCTTTGGCGATGATACTGCAGCCTTTGCAGTTGACGAAAGACCTGAAGAAGCCTCTACTGTGATGCAGAGGAACCTGAATAACATATCGAAGTGGATGAAAGAATGGAGAACCAAATCAGTACAAGTAACATTCACAACGAGAACAGCTATGTACCCACCAGTAACATTAAATGGCATAGTGATTCCCCAAATTGATGCCGTCAGATATCTTGGAATCTACTTAGACCGACACCTCACATTCAGGAAATATATATTTACCAAACGAAAAGCACTCGGTTTAGAACTCCGAAAGTCATACTGGCTTACGAGTAAGAAATTCCAACTCTAGATTGAGAACAAACTACTACTTTATAAATGTATCATTAAACCGATCTGATTATATACCGAATAGAGAGCTATAGAGCACAACAGCCAACTCAAACTTGGAAATAATGCAACGATTCCAATCTAAGGTTCTTCCTATAAGCGTCGATGCACCGTGGTACGAGTATGTTACCAATGATAGACTATATGGCGAAATGAACGTTTCAACAACAAAAGATTAAAATAATGAAAGCATATGGAGGATGAAACAAACGTTCAAATCTGATGGCCCCACTCTTTAGCCACGCTCTGTCTCATGCTTCGCGCTGTTTCTCTCAGGCAAGCGTCAGTAAGGCGAGGACACAACATTTCAGTTCTTGTGACACCACAAAGCGCTTGGTTAAAAGCATTAAAATTCGATTTATTCTTTCATAATTCTTATTTTGATACAGGGAATATTTATTATCGATTTTTTGTGTATTCAAAGTGCGATTGGTAGTCTATAAATTAATGAGTACATATATTCCAGTGTTAGGAAAATTAGAATAAGGCGCTCGCCACATAGGCCATGCCATGCCATACTAAATTAAATTTAGCATGGCACAGAACAGAGCTATCCACATAGGACATGCTATATAAATTTGGGTCGTTTCAACCCCCATATTTCGCCTGCAGTTTCTATCCCTCTCCCAAAAGTTCGAATTTGACGTAATCTTCAAAATGACACCAAAAACATTGACCTGGCAAACGTAGAACTTGTAAAAATTCGCAAAATCTGCGAAATTGCTACTGGGACCCCCGTATACCGTCACACTTCCAAATCGTTAAACATTTTCGATGTTAAAATACAACAATGAAAACCGGTAAATGAAGCTCTACCTTTAACAAAAGTGGCATTTCGAAGAAGTGACAAAGAAGTTTGATACGAATTCCTGGGGAAACTACTTCAAAAACTTATGGTTTCAGATCTTTGTGAATGTGGAGCTTAAAATAATGGATAACATCGAAAAGAAACTTGAATTGAATAAATTACTTGTAAAATAATGGACAGGCCACATTAGATATAGAATGAGTGCGTTTACAGTGTATAAGAGAAGAGGTTGGCAACTGGAAGCAGGAAAGTTACACTACGCAAGATTATGTTTCGAAGGGAAACCGAAATTTAATAAAAATATGTATATTTCTTCCTTGCCCTTGGCGACTTACTCTACTTGGAAGCAATTTACGAGAATTTGTAATCTTTTTCTCCTAACAGAAAAATGTCTTGCATTATAATTTTCATTGTGTAAATTTTTGCGTCGCATCATCTGCCTCTTTTCTAGTAAGATATTTAATACTTTATACTAGAAACGGCACTTTTATGCATATTATAATGAGAAAATATGCCGCCCCTAAAGAATATGATTTCACTCAATCTAAACTGCGGCATTGCAAAACGAATTGGACCCCAAGTTAACCACTATCAAAATATTTTTGAAGCACAAAGACAAAACTTAGATGGAATATCTCGACTCCACCCTTTATTACAACCCCTTTAACGATGTAAATGTATAGCCCCGAGGTCCGCTTTCTGTTGCTCGCATCATATATCTGTTCCATAAGCCACGCCACTGACATCAAAAGGTTTTATGTAGATTTAACGCTAAGAAAATAAAAACTTTAAAACAGTGCTTAATTTGAATTCAGAATGTAAAGAAACCCAAACAGGACCACGAATGTAAATACTAAAACAGCATCCAAGGAACACAGAAGTATCGTTTCGGTTAGCTCTTTTCGCTGAAGTTATCTACATAAAGTTGAAATAGGTATTCAGGAACAGTTAAACTGGCAAGATTCAACCCTTTGTCATCTTTATTTTCGTTACACCTACTCTATTTTCTGTCGGAGTAAATCTAATTGAAATATCACTGAGGGAAACGGCAGATTATAGTTTTGGGAAGCAACATATGGAGCCCTATGGAATGATCCATTCGCGTTCAGCTTCAGGCTGTTTCTTTTATGACCCCCTCATAGCTTGAATATAACAGTAATTACATCTTAATTATTGTTATGGGAGAGCAGGAGTTATTTGTCAACGCTTCTGTTGTTGTGTCGGGATAATATCGGCTTTTCAGAATGAGTTTTAGTCCGTTATTTAGATTGAATTCGTACGAGGAATAGGCTGTCTTGACAGAGCTCTCGATTGGCAATCGGGAGATGCTTGGTTCGATTCCTAACAAAATCGTTGACGTTTTACGATTGTATTTTTTTCACAATGTCATTTTCATTGCATAATTTTCTTTACCTACTAAATATCCGACAGAATGATAAATGAAACAATAATATAATAATTAAAAATGGTGCTGCCACGAAATATATTCCCCGAAAGGCGTTGAAGTGTTACACAGATAATTCTACTTGATTCCTCTTTTAGGGTATATGTGCAGAGATCGGTTAACTGTGTACGACCGATTACCACACTGAGAACCAGACCTAAGAAAATAGCATCTGGCGATTTCCCACCATCACGGAGAAACCTCAGCGCCATGATTTTGAGATTCTTCCCTGCTTTCTTGTTTATAGCTCATAGAAAATATACGGTCGTATTTATCTCACTTTTACAGTGCTTAGTGTAGAATGCGAACATTATGTAGGTACCTAATGCTTTAAAACTGAAAATGTGTGGAGGGTAGAAGTTAAAAACAATCTTTCTTACCTCCATAAAAATATTTTTGTTTATATTAAAATTATAAAAAAATCACCATAAAAATATTAACAGAAAAGCTTTAAAAATAACTCCAGCGAGCAAACATGTGCCATATCGTTTGTCCTAATTGAAATGCGAACAACTGGCGCAAAATTTAATTTCTTTCTAGTTTGATAATGAGAGCAGTTTTATGTTTGACGTCAAGTCTGTGTCAGTAAAAAATAGCATTTCTTCATATCCAGGGGTCTATTTTTGAAGAAAAACCCCGCAAATTAAATATGGAATTGTTTTTCCTTTTTTATTATGTAAATTCTAAGTTGCGATATTTCGTAAAAAAACATAATTCTACGGGAATCGAAATATGCAAAGCAATTAAGCAATACACAGTCACTTAAAATAATAAATTCGTGTTCATTTTCAGTCAAAGAGGAAATGATTTTATTGCTTACTTATGGTAAAAAATTTAATTTAAAAGCATACTAACTGGGTACCTGTATCACCTTGTTTAATGGGGAGTTTCCTCCTCTTCCCACAGATCCTTCAGTCGGAATTGTCCTTCACTTCGAAAGTAGGGAGAGAAATCTCATACGGTCGTACGTGGACAGTGTCCCGTAAAAGCACTTACCTGGTTTTTTCAGAGTTGTATTAATTCTTGCTGGATGGATTTGCTAATTAACGCCTGTCGCTGCGCAACCACCAAATGGCATGTGTTTATCGTACCTACTAAGTTTTCTATTCTCTTTTTAGCATCTACTAACTCATTTTCAAGTAAAAATATCAGTGCATGTCAAGATATGTGTTTATTTATACTCAGGGAAGTTCCGTGTGAAGAATCGATGCGGGTTCAGGTGCTTGGGTCATCTATCGCGCTCTCTGACATGGGATTACATTTCGTCTTTACTAACCCCTCAGCCTGTAAGCCCCGAAAGCATATCAAAATTTCGTATGTCAAACTGCATTTTTAGAGATTTATTCCTAAACATCACAGACATCTAAAAAATTATTTCGAAAGGTAAATAGGGTATACAAATCTACGTCTATTTTAAATAACGGAATTGAAAAGTGCCGATAGATAAAATAAATACAGCAAAGCACCACAAAGATATTCAACAGTTACATATTTATGTATCAAGAAGTCACAAACAAGCTTTTACGGCACGAGGTGTAATTGAGGGCCGAGGTGCAGAGCGTAGAGGTGTACAACACGCGAAGGTCCGTCAAAGCTCTTTACAATCGTGGTACATCCAAAATTTTATGCACAATCGAACCATTATGGCATATTCAAAAAAATTAAAACGCATTTAGCTGTTTAATTTAAAAAGTAACTAGTGCTTTAAAAATGACAATAACAAAAATGTTTCTGATATTATATAGCAAACTTTATGTCACAGTGTATTATTGTTGAAGTGCATAAATCTTGATAATACTGCTAGATAATGAAAAACGAGGGTGTTCCCCAAAAATTTGGCCCAAATTGTTAATAGTACCTATATTATCCAACGATCGAGTTGTGATGGTTATTATCGGACGAATTAAAGCACTCCGGTCTACGCTCTTGTTCCACACTTTCATCGTCAATAGCAGCCATAACTTGAGAGTTGGATACTGTGCTTTACCTGAAATAACTCATAGGTAGGTTGCTACGGTGCAAGTGTGCACAGACAGTAGTCCCTAAACGGATGTTGCCATAAAAACGTATAATGCATCCACGATTTCGTGAATTTTCCACCCGTGGTTGTAATATTTTCCAACCCGGTCGGGAGGTTGAAGTTAGGAATAACCTACTTCCAAACTTTTTAAAAGTTGGCAATTGACTTATTACTAACCGATTGTGAATAAAATAATTTTCATCTCATAATTAAGCATTAAATAAGCAAATTTAATTTTAGAAAACGATTCATTTCACGTTATAAATGGCATTCGCAACTTAAAATTATACGAAATCCACTTGTCTACTTCGAACGGTAAAAACTCGTATAAATAAGGCAAAAATTACAAATTTACGACTAAAATAAGCTTGGAGGGTGTCTGAGTATATTATTTAAGACAACAAATCTACCTTAGCTGACCGGAATAAAGAATTATAAAAAAATGAACGGGGCAAAAGTACGACTTCGATGTGGGCCCGCCTGCCGTTGCAAAATGGAATGCCCCCAGCAAAAATTTGTCCATGTAAAAGCATTGAATAAATGTAGAGCTCGGAAAATAAATTTATTTTGACGACGTTTCAGTGGGAATAGGGGGCTGAAATTTTTACTCTATTATATCAACGTGTGGGCTTTCGGGAAATTATATAATTTTAGGGAAATATTTATCGCGACCAGCGTAAATTACAATTTATCCAAAAAAGTGACAGATTTTTGCAGAGAAAATCATTTGGGATGGTAAAGCGGAAAAATGTCACTCGGCGACCCCGTTACCGATACTCGGGACACGAATAATCCAGAGTTTCAGATCGGTACCTTGAAAACTAAGTACGGTATGGCCTTAAAGAGGCCAACATTTTAAAGAGATGAGCAGTTTTGTCGAAATTTGCCACCCCTTTCGAGCACTTCGGAGGGATGAAAGTGTATCGGTCGGATATGCTCTTTTATTTTCCATCAGCCGACGTCCGATTTGCGACCTCGGGGTGATTTGTAAAAATTTTAAAGGGAAAAATCTGAGAAATGGTACTTTTTAACATTTCGAACCCTGGGTCGAGGGCGGAGGGACGAAACGCGAAAAGTAGCACTTGGTCGTGTAGAGCATCGTTGCTTGATTCAAGGAAAGGCACCAAATCATTTTCAGGACAGCTAATTTCGAAGCAAGAGAACCCCGAATTTCACCCCGCCTTAGAAAGGAATGAGGAGGGTTGAAAGACGCAGTCTAAACTTCGGACGCCACTGGCGGCCACCAGAAAATTGCTTTTTAAGAAAAGTTCATTTTTTGAGCGTTCCGAAGCGATAATAATAATAATAATAATAAATTTATTGCCATATCAAATTAACATGAATTTTATAATTACCAATAAAACTATTTCATTATGAGTGGCAATGGGTCGGTATTCAGTTCCAAGGGGAATTAAACAGGTCCCCCAAGGTCCTGATCTTCCACAGCGACCCGAAAAGAAAAAGCGAGAGCAACGGGGTAAGAGAATACTAGGAACGAATAGGAGAAAAGAAAAGAACATGCAGATAACTGCCAAAAGAAAGAAAATAAGAAGGGAAAGCAGAAGAAGAAGAAGTAGAAAAAGAAGTAGAAGGGCACAGTAAGGGACCACAGCGACGCTAACGAAAGCTAAAACCAGTTTTGTGCAGCCTTCAAAACTACTGCAGCCCTGTCCTTTTTCTTTAATAACTCTCTCAATCTCAAATATTGACCTTTTTTATTTCTCTTGACGGATATCGAAAGAGCGAGTTTCGGAGAACCTTATTCTTATTATGAAACCCTCTCAGCCTATAGAAGATTCCGTAAAACACGTACTTTTTAAGGGCGTCTTGCAACCCCCGTGTAACCCTTTTTGGCAAATCTAAATCCACAGGTACTTATAAGTGAACGTAAGGGGACGCGCGCCGGTGCGAGCATACAAATATTGGCAATTTCGACGAAAATTTGACAGTTGTAGGTGTTTCGAGATCGCCGGAAATTCTTGTTGATCGTATTTCCGGCGTATATTTCTATTCTTAAACGTTGAGAGACGGAAAGAAAACTTCCTTACGAACCACTTGAAATCTCCTCTTTCGAACAGTATATCGCGCCATGTTCCACCTTTCATCCCCTCGGACGAGTTAGATGCATGCCCCTTTTTCGATGTTTTCGGTTTATAAAGTTTACAAGGTTTACAAGGTTTCGAGGAGAAAATTATTTCCCTTAGCGACTGCGTCTCGAGGGGGATAATTTTCCGATATTTTCAGTCCGATCGACGGAGCTGTCGGAATCTGCTTTCCAAATTACCCGACGCTCCTCGGTTTGGCTAGTAAAAAATCTACCCTTAATTTGAGGGTGCCGTATCTCGCTTGTCATTCGACTTACCCATCCGGGACTTCCCCTATCACTCACAACTTTTACGGGCTGAAAGGCGGGCGGAGCCCATTTTTCTGGGCGGCTCCCCGGCTTTTCTGGGTGCGATAGAATATTTTGGACCCCTTCCGGTACACCGAGTTTGTTATCACTTGACAACGGGGTGTTTTACCGGAGATGGAAAAATCGCCAGTCACCCTACAGACGCGCAAGAGATGTGCGAGTTACCCTCCAAAATTCCATACCGGTCGGCAAATTTTTCGCTTTGAAAAAATTCTTTACGATTTAGGTATCATAAATGGAAAAGTTATAATTGAATTTAACTGGTTTATGATATTTTTGAGTGAAATCAGATTCAAAATTTTTTCTTAATTTTTAAACCACAAAAAATCAGTACGCATTCTTTATACAGTGCGAGCAAAAATATAACCATAAATTCAATAAAAGAATCAGAATATTCATTTTCCGAAAAAGGACTGGACAAGTCGATTTTTTGTTTTTAATGCACTTTGACATAAATGACCATTTTTTCCACCATATTTGACGAAGTTATGACGTCATCGTCAAAATCTTTAAATGATAGCGCTTATTTTCTATTGCGGATTTGAAAAGAGCGGCACATTCTGAGATAGAAATGGTATTTTTTCTCATACTAGGCACGGTTTTTCCGATATGTAATACATATTCTAAAACTGATTATTTCCAACAATTAAAGAGAAAATTAATGTACCAGGATATTAGCAATCGACATCATGTTTTGAATGTGTACTTATGGAAAACCGCAGACCAACTGGTTTCGTCCTTCTGGGACTCATCAGTACCGTGCTCTCCCCTACACACTCGAACCATGCAATTTAACTTGCTATATATGCTGCCGCGCTCTGGACAGATATCAGCAAGTGACAATTACTTTGAATAATTATCTGGGAGTAATCAGTGGTACTAGACCGTTCGAACAACTACTCCTCAGGCATTGAATTGTGGAACTAAATCCAGACTTTTATCTCAGATAAAAATTTAGTTCCATAATTTGCCCGAGGAGTAGTTGTTCGAACGATCCAGTACCACTGATTGCTCCCAGATCAATTATTCAAAGTAATTGTCACTTGCTGACAGGGGCGGGTGGGCCAACGTGGATTTCGGGAGATTTCCCGAAGGGGCTGGTGGTTCTGGGCCGGTCTGGGCCGACCGATGTGAAAAAACATGGCATTATAAAAAAATTGGCGGCCAGTGCAAAGCGGGCAGCCGAAAATGGGATTATTTTGGAACTTGAAAGCGGCCGGTCTAATCGGTAATCGCCCGCACCGCACAGCGTGCGTGCTTATTGTTTTTTCGGCTTTCGTCACCCCATCTCGAGCCTCACCCGGTCGTTCGTCGTTAAATTCTCCAGATTTTAAGTTTAGTTGTACTTTTTTGAAATGTTTTGTATTAAAAACCTTAAAAATCCGATTTGAATTTTATTACCTATAAATAAAAAAATTACATGCACAAAGTATAAAAAATGGTTATTTTCTGTTTCTCAAAAAAATTGGGTCGGTCCCGGTTCCCGGGCCGGTAAAACCTTCCCCACCCGCCCCTGCTTCCTGATATCTGTCCAGAGCGCGGCAGCATATACAGCAAGTTAAATTGCATGGTTCGAGTGTGTAGGGGAAAGCACAGTACTGATGAATCCCAGAAGTACGAAACCAGTTGGTCTTCGTTTTTCCATACACATTCAAAACAAGCAATATTTAAACATAGACCTGCTTAAAAGCACGTATTTTACATACGGGAGACACATTATGATTGCTTCAAAACCACCTTAGGTGGGGTAGCATTCTGTGACGTCTCGTAGTACAAAAAATCTTGATTTAGTTCTATAATTCAATGCCCGAGTATTTGTCCGAGGAGTAGTTATTCGAACGGTGCAGTACCACTGTTTAATCGACATCACGTAATACGAAATATTGACACTAACATTTTGTTTCAAAGCACTCTTGCGTGGCTATTTATCACTTACTTTAGCCTTTTTAGAAATTTATAATTAGATATCGGGAAACCCCTGCCTGTTATGGATTTTTTTGTCATTTCTAGATTCCAGATTCAGAATGTGCCGCTTTTCTCAAACCCACAGAAGGGAACGTAACTTTTTCAAATGGACTGAAAAAAATAAGTATGTATTTATGTTAAACACAGCACATTACAAAACAAAAATCGACGTGTCCAGGCCTCTTTTTCCAGAAATGAATCCTGAGTTTTTTGCGTTAATTTTTACTCACCCTTATAAATAAATTTATTGTAATTTTTATTTCAATAATTAGCTTCGCGTCGCCCTCTATGCCAGAGTTACCGAACTAGAAATGGGTAAGGCTATTCGTGCTACTCCCTTTTTTATTTCCAAGCAGTTCTTCGACTGTTATATTCACATAAGATAGATAGATGGCACCACATAAAATTCTGTCGAGAAAACTCTAGCCGCAGCGAACACATACTTTGAATGGCGGGTCAGCGCGCGGCGTGCACTTCGCCAGGCGCACAATCATTGTTATACCCGCAGCCGACCGATAGTCGGCTACGTTATACATTATATAACGTATAAGGTATCACATATTATGTTGGTGATGAACACAGTCAGTGGTTTTCGTGAATGCGTAGTTATCGCATAAAGCGATATTCTTGGGTGGGGGAGGATTAACTCCCTTAAAATTTAGTTTTTCCTTGCGTTTTTATATTATCTTTTTTTTTACAAAAAATGCGTGTGTCTGGTCTCCGTCAGTTAAGTGGTCTCTTTCGTTTTAGTCTTTAGTGTGAGCTCTTTCTCCCGGTCTCGGTTCGCCGACCCCGTCTGCGGTCCGCCAGGAAGCAATGCTATGACTAGAGTCTTATTCAGTCTACTATTCTACGTTTTTGTTCTAATGGTTTCCCTTGTGTCAAGTGTCACTGTCATTGTTTTGACTTTCAGTTCCAATAACCTAAAACTATGTTATTCAAAACACAATGATGTTGATTCACTATAGAATATTAACTAATTAAATTACATTTGCGCAATTTAATGCTACACTTGTATGAAGTATGTGGAAAAGTACGTACGTTTCAGTCTGAAGAGATATATTTAGCATCAGTATGTATTTTGCTACTATGAAGCAATACGTAATAGAATTATTTTTTATTTTTTTATCACATATACATTTTCTTAATGCATACAAACCAGTAGTGTTATTGCATGGAATAATGACTGGAAATGAAAGTATGACCCTAATTAAGGATGAAATAATGCTGGTAAGAAAATTGTGTTTTTGTAACATACAATTCGCTACGAGGTGACAGAAACTGATTTGTAGAAACATCCGGGCACAATTGTTTACAACACAGATAGATTTGGAGGATGGTCCAGCTTAGAAAATATGTGGTATCAAGTAGAACAATTAGGATATGATTTAATGAATATTACTCAAAAACATCCTGAAGGAGTCCACTTTGTAGGTAAGTAGGTATGCAAAATATAATTGATGAAAATAGACTATCAGGCAGAATTTCTCCATTCCAAGAGCTAAATGGCAAGGTGGCTGCCACAGGCATTTTCAGGGGCATTTTTACTGCTGGAAGATCAACTTTTTTTGATCAAAAAACTTGTGCGCTTAGCATTCTTATATTATTATTATTGATAGAACTGCATGTGAAAGACACCACTGGTAAAGTAATAAGACGTAAGTCTTCCAAATACATGGTACGGAAACGGTTTAGAATATATAGGTATTGATATTTGAATTCTTGAAAGTGGTTCTAGTTTTATGGAACATTTGAAAGTGTTTCAAATTCTTAGGTAGTAGTACTTACATATCTTAAAGCAGTTATAAAATATGTATAAACATGCCTCAAATCTGTATCACAAAATGATTTTAACATTGACTGTTACATTCAATTAAGATATACCTACTGTATTATTTTGTAAAATTTTCGACTTTAAATAATTCAACACTTTTTGGAACAGCGCCTCATTTAGTTAGAGGAAAAACAATAGGACAATGATGCACAACAATAAACAAGAAAGCTGCTGCTATGAGAGCTGCTTTTCTGTACTTCCTCATTTTCTGCTAATATTTTTACCTTTCCACTAAGTATTTTTGTTCGTTTTCTTCTCTAGGTTGAAGCACGAATTTTGAATTCCATTATTTGAATTTTAGGTTACTCACAAGGAGCATTATTAGCACGTGCCATATTACAAGCGTTCCCTCAGCATAAAGTACACAATTTTATATCTTTGAGTGGTCCTCAAGCAGGGCAGTATGGAAGTGAGTCACCTTTTTCCAGTATCGGGTCAATTTTATTAAATAAATATTATATTACAGCTGCATTTTTGCACTTAATATTTCCTGGTATAGCACTGAAGGCTGCATTTGAATTATTTTATTCCAGAGTTGGGCAGCATACTTCTGTAGGAAATTATTGGAATGATCCTCATCATCAGAACTTATATTACAATTATTCACAATTTTTGCCATATGTGAATAATGAACTTTTGTCAACACAAAGTGCAAATTTTAAAGATGGTATTACGAAATTAAATAAAATGATTCTCATTGGTGGACCTGATGATGATGTCATCACCCCATGGCAATCAAGGTAATATATTCTGTAAATTTAGAGATTGAGTCCGCAAGTAGGTACCTAATCTTCTCTATAAACCTTTTCTTATCTGGAAGTGATAGCATGTGAGCTAGTGACATCAGCTCGAACCAAGGAATACTGGCATCAATTGTTTATTGTTGGGTGTTTTTTTAATTTGTCGTAAATAATAATTACATTTTCATTTATCTTACACCTAGCATATCATTTGGTGGACCTAATCTCCAACTTAACAGACCCTATACTTTTCTTCGTGTACTTACATAAATGTTAATAATTATTATTAGTTTAAACATTACTGACACTGAATAGAAATTAAAATAATTACCAATCATTGTCCAGTTATGAATCTTTTATCTTGAATCGATTTTAAATATTCCATTGCAAAACGTATGGACAGATTAATAAGGCTGAGTCTAGATGCATGTAAAACTGAAAATTGTGGACAAGAGAAATGCAAATGACATGTGTTAAATATTGTGTTGAAACTTGTAACAAAGAAATTTATGAAACGAAATAGACTGACAGAATGCATTTTTGAAATAGACCACTTACCTGATGGAGATCAGACACGCATTTTTTTGTAAAAACGTAAGAAAAAGAAACTATCTTCTACGAGAGTCAAACTCACCCACCCTAATGACATCAAACTACTAACTCTATGCGATACCTGCCTACCCACCAAAACCGCTGAAGATGTCACGAATTACTTAAAAGAAAGTATAATGTTTCCGGTGCCCGCAATTTTTGGTTTTGCGTGCACATTAACGTGCACTTAGACACAGCAGATTACGAGGCAGATTAATAAAAAATAAAGTAAAATAAATCCTATACACACTACTAACTTGGCATTTAATGTTAATTGCAATTTTTTTGTTTCAGCCAATTTGGTTATTATAATGCAAACGTGACTGTTGTAAATTTTAAGCAAAGAGATATTTACACCAAAGATTTGATAGGACTGAAGACTTTAAATAAAAAAGGAAAGCTGCATGTTGTTACTGTTCCAGGGGTTAACCACTTCATGTGGCATTTAAATATGTCTGTCGTGGACAATCATGTTTTACCATTTTTAGATTAAGTCTCTTTTATCATAAGCGCTATACCCTTACATTCATTATGACAATAAATTATTTTTTCACGATAACGATTTTAATTTCGTTTTCTATTTTTGCATTTCAAAATGAAATTGAACACAGACTGGGTGCAACAAAAGGTTTTTAGGCAAGATGTGTTTTGTCAGAAGTTTTTCAATATTGCATGTATTGCATGCAGGAAATTACGTAGAGATTCAAGGATGTTCCAAGCCCAACGATATGTTTGGGGTAGCATCCCATATGAGATCTCGTAGTACACAAAATCTGGATTTAGTTCTATAATTCAATGCCTGGCGGGGTATTTGCCCGAGTAGTAGTCATTCGAACGGTCCGGTACCACTCATGTGTTTCGTCATTTTGTTCACTTGCCAACTCTAAAATTGACTCCCTCTATTTTCATATTTTTAAACATTTAGAAGAAAATTAAAATGTGGCCTTATCAGTCATTTTCCGAATATTTCAAATATAAAATTCAACATTGCATAAAGTCAATATCAATACATATACAGGTGGTGAAAAGAAAAAAATTATTGGAACACTATGGGCTGGTTGTTGGAACGTGGATCAAAATGTAACGCGATGTAATTCGGCTTTCACTGCTGAGGTACTGACTTCATGATTGATTGTATCATAGCAACGAAAGTCGAATTAAATGTAGCTTCGCGTTACATTTTGATCCGTGTTCCAACAACGGGCTCTGTATGTTATTTGACAGGTTTGCAGCACTTTTAGAGCTGAATTCAAATATAAATTACTGTTTGCATTTAAATGAAAATAGGCTGAGAAATTCAAGTTCAAACACGTGAAGAAAACTGTTTCACTCTTTTGAGATGGCTCTGCACTCTGACGTAATTATTATTTTTAGCTGTCAGAATGTTTCTTAGCAATAAAGGCCTCGCCACATAGGCCATGCTATGCTATGTCAATGTAAAACAGAAGTAGAGACAATGGAATTCAAATGGAAGTGTTCACATTGTTCATGTTTAAAGTAATTTACATAGCAACGAACTCTGCTTCTATGCTGTTTCTATGGATACGTTTCCATGGAAATGAGTATATAGTAATAATTGGAGTACAATGAACCCCAAAGCAATGTTATGAACATCATCCATTATTTAAATTTATGAATATTGACAGCTGCCAATTGACAAAAATAAGTTTTCAAACATAACTATGGTTACCTAGTTATCCATACAAATAACTATGGTTACCCAATTTTACATAGCATGCCCTTTGCGAACAACTCTGTGCTGTGTAATGCTAAATTTAATTTAGCATGGCATGGCATGGCCTATGTGGGGAGCCCTTAATTATCAAAAATTTAAATATCTATTCATTAACTCACAAAATCGAACTAATGATTTTTTACTGTTATATAAATGGCATGAACCCGCCAGAAAATTTGTTAATAAAATATGTACACATTTAATCTTGGATAGATACTTAAATTTTTGATATTTATTGCTAAGAAACATTATTTTGATAGATAAAAATAACAAATCAGAATGCAAAGCCTTGTCGAAAGAGTGAAAAAGAAATTTATTCACATGCGTTTGTCTCTGCCTATTTTGATCTAAATGCAAAAGAGTAAAATATATTTTTGAATTCAATTCTAAAAGTGCTACAAAATATAAAACTGTCGAATAATTCACGTATAGTGTTTGTTCCATTTTAATTTTGTTTTGATCACCTCTGTGAATTGACTTTAGGTAGGTAATATTTCCCCTTTGGCAAAAAATGCCTAATTTTGGAGACGCAAGTGTCTGGCGTAAGTTACAAAGGTACCTATTGAGTATCCCACTGCAACTATCAGTTTTCATTTAAAACCCATGAGGAATTTTGTTTTTTTTTTCTTGAAAATTATCCAACAATTTCAAGAATTAGATTAATGACTGAAGCGTTCGAGAAAAGGCAAAACAAAGCAGCCGAGCATTTGCTTAATATGCTTAGTAAACAAGTACCGCTGCGGAAACGAAATATCGCGGAGTCGCCTAGCCGGTTGTTTTGTTGGTCGTTTATTGTGTTGTTTGTTTTTATGCTGGATAGTGCAAAATACTGTGTTAATGGTTTTTTTAAGATTTTATTTCATACAAGAACGTGTAGGTAAGTGTTTTAGCAAGCCTGTAGGAAGTTTTATTATCTCATTTCATTTAAAATCAAGTTCATAAGCGGAATGTTTGCATTATCAGTCTTCAAAAACAATGTATGTACCTATAATATTAATCCTTGTAGGCATATAAGGGGCTGTGAAATGCCATTATTGCTCGTATCGTATTCCTATTTCATTTTAAACGGTTTTATTTAGCTTGCCTTGTGTGTTTGTTTGTTTGGGTCAAATCTAGTAATTGAAATTTTACCCCCTTCCTGTTGAACGATTGATCTGAAATTTGGTACATACCTTTAGTTGTGATGACAATACAATTATGTATATTCAGTATCATTGTAAATCCAAGATGGCCGCCGCCACAAAATGGCGGATTAGATATTTTTTTCCAACCCCCTCAATATGGGTATCAAATGAAAGGGCAACTAGTAAAATACAGTAGTACACCATTAAAGAAATCCAAGATGGCCGCCACCCAGTGTTGCCACATATATAGATCACTATATCGCTTGAGAGAGTGCAACGACACTTGTAAAATTGAAACTTGACCTTGGCGCCATTTTTACCTACTTTAGCTGTCAAACAACATAACCCAAGAATTTTCAGTAAAGTGTATACTATATTATTAACAAGAAACCACAATATTTTGATAAGCACATTGTAGTTAATAAAGCTTCTTGTTGCGGAGAATGTAACTTTGTAATATATGGTAAGAGCAGGTATTTTGGACATGAATTTATATTTTCTTTCGTAAGAAGAAAATTTTGTGTCTAGTCGTACAAAGTTTTTATTATATTAACAATTTGATTATAGGTATGTACATTTAGAGCTCTACTCATTAACTTGGCTGAGCAGTACATTATGATAGTTTCCAGTCAATCAAGTTCTCATACTTTGAACCTGAAGATGAATTACCGGAAATGGATTCTGAAACAAACTATCGCTGCCATGGAGGATCATAGAACATTAGCGGCAACTTTATTAGATGCTATTAGAGAAATATCAAGAGCATGGGATACAGATGTCTCAGCAACAATTAAGAATTGTTTTAAGAAAGCCGGATTCTCCCGACATTCGTGAAAATGAAGATCATTGGTTGGTTGAAGATGATCTTAGTCTTGTTGAATTAAAGGCAACGCTTGCGAACTACAGGGAATCGGTAAAAACGGAAGATATTAATTAAAGGCAACGCTTGCGCGAAATACAGGGAATCGGTACAGATGGAAGATATTGATGTAGAAGAATACATTGCCATCGACATCCAAATTGCAGAATTTCCAACTAATGATATTTTGTCTAGTTTAAAATGTCACTCGTCTAATTGCGAAATGTCCAACAGCGAAGGCAACGAAGAAAATGAAAGTGAGGGCGTTGAGATCGGAATAACAATACCGACAACTAAGCAGTTAGGTGACAGTTTGTAACATTTTTAATTTTTTGTATGCAAGTGAAAATGTTCAAGACAGTATGTATGCGTTATTAAGGTCTGTACAGCAATGAACAGTTACGTCATCAAAAACAGTGCAAAATTACCGACTTTTTTACTAAACAGTGATTTGATTGGTTACAGAATTGTAATAACCTGCATTTTGTATGGGTATGTTGTGTATAGTTACATTATACGTTGAGTTATTATGTGAATAATGCAAGATATGGAAATTTTAATAAAATGTTCTTAAACTCGAAGTTTCTTTAACTCAATTTTTTTTGCGCCCATTGAGATTGAGATTCGACTTATGGGAGTTCCACTGTTGACCTTGTAAGAATAACAATTTATTGAAAAATTCGACAAATTACAGAAAAATCACAATTTATTGTGTATGTTTAATACAAATAAAAATGAACTAGGTAAGTTCCACGCACAAATCACGATGATCCCGTGCTCTGTTTATTTGTCCGCAACCTGGGTCTCGGTGGCTTCAGCAACTGTGCTTCCAAATCAAAACATCAGGCTCCAATCACGTGGAATAAAAAGGCTGACTCAGAAAACATTCACAATCTACATTTTTACGTCAAAATTATATTAGTTTTAAACAATTTTGATTCCAAAAGGAACAGCAGGTATACGGGTGCACTAGGACATGAAAACTTCACACAAAAACAAAAAAAGAACACTTAAACTATTCCAACTGATCAGGATAAACGTCATCATCATAAGGTTCTCAGTCCGAAGACTGGTTGGACGCGTACCTCCATTCTTTTCTATCCTGAGGATAAACGTATGGAATTTTAAATCACATTCAAAACGTAAAACCAAAGAACATAAGTAACTAAACAAACAATATTTTCTTTGGTTATGTTATTTGACACTTGTCAGTTGTTGAGCCAGCAAGCAACTCCAGATTTGATTGGACCACATCCACCAATCAACCGCGAGTAGGTCAAAATGGCGTAATTTTCTATCCCTTTTTATTGCATGACCGGAATTGATGCGCAATGGTCCAAACGCGGTATATTTATCTAAGTATGTGAGTGTTGCCAACCCCAGTCGTAAATATTTCGGAAGCTTTTTGGTTGCCAAATTGCGGTAGATTCGGTTTTAAAAAGGAAAACAATGAGTAGGAATCTTACGGAAAGTAAGCAATATAGTTTTAGAAGAATTGCGAACGACACTAGCCGAAACAAAAACACCAGCGACGCGGCGTCTCTTTGAAACCAACGGCGGTGTGCCTGATCCCTGATAAAACCATGGCCGCAAAGATGGAAAGGTGCCGCCGAATCGCGGTGTACGGCGCCTTCGTTTTGTTTTGGTTCTAGGTAAGTTTTTTTGCATAACTATAATGTACCGCTGCCCTAAAATGATACCATACGAGTTCCCAAAGAAGAAAGGAAAAACGGAAAGGCGTTACGTATGATCTGTGCCCAATTTCCGGTTATTTCTTAATTGTATAATTAAAATATGAAATTTCGGTAGAATTATGTATCATTTCGTCGGTAGATGGGTAGAGATAACATATAAAATCGGTAGATCTACCGGAATTTCTGTAGGGTTGGCAACACTGACTAACTGTTTTCAAGCAGTGGTGCATGAAATTATAAATACGTCATAGTTCTCCTCCTCAATTGAGTGTCTACTAACCTGAAGATGACCTTAAATGCTTAAATAGTTTCTGTATTGACGTTTGACGACTTGACATTTGACAACGTGTTTAAAAAACTTGCACTTGCCGGTGTTGTGGGTGAGCGGTGAGGTGAACTACACCCCATTTCCTTAAATATTTTTTAATATTTGAACAACCTTTAAGTACCTTTACAAGAAAAAAACGGTAAATCCTGTAAGTATTATTTGTCTGCTTTCAAATTGCAATATAGAGCGAATCGTTTTTACACTCGCATTATTTTGAGAAACAGTACCCAGGAACTTCACTACCTATTTACTTTTTATGAATCATGAGTGTACATTAACCTTTTATTTATCGTTATCGCTCATTCTTTAAATATTTAAAGGGAACACCATCTTCAACCATGACTGATGGATCAAGTTACACCCAAACAATGTGAGTAAAGAAGTTAGGTTATGTCGCATGTCTGAGAATTTTTAACACTTCTAGAAACTTCACTGGGTCAGACAATGACTTTAGCGTAGAAACTGTTGCTGAAAATGTAAAAGTGATATGTAGTCCAGGAACTCACACCCATGGAAGTTCTAAAGTAAAGTTAACAGATCTGTCCGGTTATAACTGGGAGGTGCGATATTACAGAGGGCAATTAATAGCTGTACATGTTGGAGGCAACATTTTTGCTTATTCCATGACAAGTAAGTTTCGGCATTTGCTAAATATGTCACATTGCTTATCTTATTAAGTAACTAGATAAGTAGCACCTAAGGTCTTATCTGTCGTTGTTCTGAGCTGGGCCGCAAGCTGAATGGCATGCAGACTAGCAGCTACATGATAAACATCAAGTGGTTTCGTGCAGAATATTCGGTGCCAAATTATTCCAAAATATATCGACCGCCAGATAATTACTGAATATTTGGACATACTTTATACCAATACCAATATGGGTATCACATAAATATGATTTAGGGGGTATTTAAAAGCTGCAACTTTCTCGCCAACACACTGATTGTCCTGAGAAAAAAGTGTTCGTATTTCTTTGATTTCCCAAACAACTTTGGGAATTTTTACATGAAATTTTGAACACATAAGGTACCTTGTTATATAGAATTACACTATGTGTAATGTAACTTCAGAAAAAAATTACTCATTTGTAATAATTTAAAATTTGAAGAAAGTTACTGATTTGCTATACATACACCAAAAAAAATTCCTGTACTTTCTGTTCGTGATTATTGTTTCATAATGTTGTTTACATATTTATTATTGGGTCGTCTTTATTTATTTTAGTCAAAGGAGCTGGAAGCATAAATGTGGTAAATAAAGAGACTGGCAAACGTGGTAAAATAAAAGACTTAAGAAAGCAGGTGTTAGATATATCTTTCGCATTGATTCCGCAGCAAGTCATTTTGGGCTGCATTGATGGAGAAGCAAGTGTTTTTGTTTACGAGGTGGACGTAGAGAATACTCCAGTGTATCCTTTTTAAATTATTTTGTAGCACGGAAAGCAGCAAGTTTCATACCCGGTTTCATATTACTTTTTCATTTTTATATGAAAGATATTTTCTTGACTAAAATTTCAGCTGTACTCTCTTACTTCAAATAGCTCATCCAAGTTTTATTACAAATCCCGTGAATAACTGCAGGATAATATGGTGTCCTTACATACCATCGCATGGAGAAGATGTCAACACAAAAGATGATCCGGCGAAACTATTTGCATTTTTGAATGGACGCAAAGGTATATATAATTCATTCTATACGTTACTTTTTTCAAGAAACAAGCTAAATGAATTTGTCTACTGAAATGTTGAATATAGTAAAACTCCTATAAGACGACCAGCAGTGGTTCTGTCAAAAACTCGTCGCTTTGGGGAGAAGGGTGAAATATTTTTTCATGCAGACGAATCACAAAAAACATTTTTCCTCTGAATAAAGCGTGCTATTTTTTCTTAAAACGTTGAAAATAGGTTAAGAATTCACAATAATTAGCTATTTCTATTTTAATGGTAATATCCAGATATCTCTGAAAACATCATAGGAAATTCGTCAACTGTCGGTGTCGCTACTATAATCGGCGCTTAGGGCGGCAGTAAAAGTAGCTTTTACTGCCTTGGCAGTAAAGTTGAACTTTAAGTTCATGTATACAGTCGTGAAATGTCATGTTTTTCTGACGTTTGAAGAAGAAAGTACAGTGCAACCTCGGTAATCCGAACTAATTGAGACTGGGCTATGTTCGGATTACCGAAATGTTCGGATTACTGGTATTACTCTAAAAACATGCAAAATTTTGCTAAGCGTGATATTCATTGTATTTAAGTGAGAAAACTGGTAATAGCATACGTATAAAATTTCTCGAAGAATATCAAAACAATTCTTAGTCCCGGTTTTTTAAAGAATCCAACACCGGATTAAGTCTGATACCGGCTTCATTGCTTTGATACCGGCTTTCTGATTGGTTGTATCATAGCAACGAAGTCTGCGTCAGACTTAACTCGGTGTTGGATTCTTTGAAAAACCGGGCCATAGTCAAATACATACAAATATGTATAGGTATGTAAAGTCTGAATAATATAAGTTGGCGTATGATTGAAATAATCTACGCATCATGTTAGTTTGATGTCTCTCGCACGCAACTAGTTGATATGGCAGCTAATTATTAACGTAAGATGAAATAATCAAATTTTCCATTGTAACTCTTTATTTCACTCATTCTCATTTATAATGTTGGATAACAATGTATTTGTACGTCTTTGCTTGTCTCGTATGTTATCATGGAAACTAGTATTAGAGTCACAGTATTGTCAATGTCGAAACAAATTAGTTCACATGCATGTGTCAACCCATACGCCAAGTTATATGATTTAAACTTTATGTACATATTTTTTGCATGTTAAGTAAGAAACCCGGCAACACTACATAAAATTTCTATAAAAATAAAGAAATAAACCTTGAGTATAAATATTTTTTGCACACGTTTACGTTACGTTTACATAACCTTAAAAATTACGCAGAGAAGAAATCGTCAATTTTTACTTGTTTCAGTCTACACAATTGTTCGGATTATCGAGGTTTTTGAAGATTTGTTCGGATTAGAGGTAACGTTTTTTCGAGGTGCGGTTCGGATTACTGGAGGATCGAATTGGCGCATGGTCGGATTAGCGAGGTTGCACTGTACATTAATTAAAGTTGTAGTCGTGTAAAGATGCTTTTTAGATTTTCAGTTCACTGTCTAATCACTTTGGGCCTTGGGCCTGTTGTTGGAACGTGGATCAAAATGTAATGCTAGGTTACATTTAATTTGACTTTTGTTGCTAATGTACTGACTTTGTGGTTGGTTGTATCATAGCAACGAAAGTCGAATTAAATGTAGCAATGCGTTACATTTTGATTCGCGTTCCAACAACCGACCCTTTATCTCTCAATTTAAGAGACAAAATTTCTTGTTTGTAACTTCGCGTCACCATTTGAAATTCGGTCTAAATTTCTTTTAAATTTGTTCTAAATTCCTTTCAAATTCATCTGCGCAATATGAAATTCGAGAACAACCCGAGGTGAATTTTAAGAAATTCGAAATTCCTCGAGTCGTTCCTGCTCGGGAAAAACCTAATTCGTTACCTACAATTTACGAAGGAATTTACCCAACAGAAGGTATGCAGATTTGCAAATATCGAATATTTGAAGTGCGGCATCAATAACTTGTTTTCATAATGACAATAATCATATTAGTGGTCGACTGGAGACGCGAGCGACGGCGGGGTGATCACTTTAGGGCAGTTCCGGTCACGTTATTGAATGGTCGCTTTACAGGAGTGCAATTGAGGGTACAGTATAGCAAAATGGACTTGTTCCTATTCGCGAATCCAAATATGTCGATCGCCATCTGCAGGTCAGATTTGTAACCTAAAAAGCGAGTACTGCTTACTTGCAAACGTTAGAGCGTCAGACGTTTCCTTTGAGGTTAAATAGTGTTTTTGCATCATTTAATTCGAAGTTCAAGTCTTTTATGTAAATTGTGAACCAAAGAAAGTGTTACCTTATAGCTATAAAACGATTGTATAATGCAACAATGTCGAAGAAGTTAAATACGAACTGCTGTGTGTGTACGGGTGCAGTTCCAGAAAGGGAAAGAACCCCGACTTACACTTCCATTATTTCCCAAAATGAGACAGACGAGTGAAACTGTTTAAATTGTTAATAAATTAAGAGCTTGTGATAGTTTAGACGGAAAGAAAGCCTGAATAAAAGCGTTGTTGATGGGGAAATAGTAACAAATAGCATGGGAGTGCGTTCTCTACATTTTGCAGCTGAAGACTATTTATTAAAAGGCAAGTCTGTGTACGGTTATATTAGTTTCATTTAGTAATTTATCTTTGAATTAAAGGGTTAGCACTGGTCCACTGGTACAACTACAACCCAAACTCAA
This sequence comes from Xestobium rufovillosum, assembly GCA_963966045.1. Taxonomy (NCBI): domain Eukaryota; kingdom Metazoa; phylum Arthropoda; class Insecta; order Coleoptera; family Ptinidae; genus Xestobium; species Xestobium rufovillosum. The sequence goes on along the minus strand of OZ014499.1, from coordinate 17,290,928 downwards.
GCGAACTGCCTTTTCATCGCAAGACCTGAACTTAAAATGTTCTGTTAAAGTTATTATTGCTTAAAGCAGGCCTGTGCAACCTTTTAAGCGAAAGGGCCATTTGCAAATTTTATGCGGGCCGCACTACTGTCTATCAAGGGTTCCCTATGTGTGGTGGGTCCACAGTATTTTGAATAATTGAAGACAAACGTTAATATTGAGATTTGTAATTTTATAGGTAATAGAAAAAGTTAACAAAAAAACACTTTTTTGATAGAAACATTAAACAAAAACGTTATTACTTGTACATTTGTATGTGTAAAAAAATATTTACCATTTAAACTAGTTAGTCGCATATACCTGACAGGCGAGATTCCAGAAGATTACAAACGGAACATCATAGTAGCTTTGCCAAAAAGAAAAGGCGCGGATAGATGCGAAAATTTTAGAACTATCAGTTTAACTTCCCATGCGTCAAAAATTTTAACTAGAATTGTGCAAAGAAGGATGGAGAAAAAGGCGGAAGAAATATTAGGAGAAGATCAGTTCGGATTTAGACAAAATAGAGGAACACGCGAGGCCATTCTAGCTTTACGAGTAATTATAGAAAAAACGATAGAAAAGAGAAAGAGCGTCTATATAGGATTTGTAGATTTAGAAAAAGCCTTCGACAACGTAAAATGGGGGAAGATGTTCGAAGTGCTGAGAAAGGTAGGGATGAAATACAGGGACAGAAGAATAATACATAATCTCTACAAAGAGCAAAAGGCAGTTATAGAATGTGAGCAGGAACAAAGGGAAGTAGATATCCGGAAGGGAGTGAGACAGGGATGTGCATTGTCACCTCTAGTTTTCAACTTATATATCGAAGATGCGATTAATATTGTTAAGGAAAGAACAGCCTCAGGGATCAATGTACAGGGCCAAACTATTAACATGCTCAGATTTGCGGATGATATAGCAGTGTTAGCATCTAGCAAAGAAGAATTAGGAGCGGCTCTGAATGAAATGGAAGCAGTTTTGACACAGGGCTTCGGCATGAAAATCAATAAAAAGAAAACTAAAATTTTGGTATGTAGGGGATGTGAAAATAGAACTAAAATGGAAATACAAATTGGAAATGAGAAGATAGAAGAGGTCGCGGATTTCTGCTACTTAGGAAGTAAAATAACTCAAGACGGTAGGAGCACTAAAGATATAAAACAAAGAATGGCGCAGGGCCGAGTTGCGTTTAACAAAAAGAAACAACTGTTATGCTCGAGAACGGTTAATATAGAGACTAGGAAGAGACTCTTAACGTCGTATGTATGGAGTACGGCATTATACGGGTGCGAAACTTGGACAATAGGAGAAGCGGATAGAAAAAGAGTAGAAGCGTTTGAAATGTGGTGCTACAGGCGCATGATGAAGATACCGTGGATAGATAAGGTTAGCAATAGGGAAGTATTAGAAAGAGTTGGGGAAAAGCGAAAGGTATGGAAAACAATAAAGAGTAGGAGAGATAGGATGGTAGGACACCTTCTAAGACACGAAGGAATAGTTCGTGACATACTAGAGTCAGAGATAGGAATAAAAAGAGGTAGGGGTAGGCCTAGATTAGACTACTGCTCTCAAATAGTTAGGGATGTAGGATGTTCTACTTTTAGGGAAATGCGTAGGTTAGCTCAGGATAGAAAAGAATGGAGGTACGCGTCCAACCAGTCTTCGGACTGAGAACCTTATGATGATGATGATCAAAACACAAATTATTTGGAAAAAATTGTAATAAATAAATAGCCTAATCTTCAAAACTTATACCTAGGTATTATAATAAAACTTACACAAAAATTCTGATTTATGAGAGGAGTGAATGGATGAACACTGTGCGAACTGCGTCTGCGTACTCCCACCACGTGTAGTGCATTATGTCGCACCACAGATCAATGTTGCCAGATTGGGCTACTTGTCGCAATTTGGGCTACTTTGTGGATGTTTCGAATACTAATTTTTTGAGAAAGTAGCAATCCGACTTTTTGGGCTACTTTTCATATAACGTTAGACAACTTTGGGCGATTTTTAGGCGTTCATTGGTATCATTATAGTTGTGCGGTTATTTCATTCATCTGTAAGTAATCGATATATTAATGTATTGAAAATCAAACTATCGAATTCGAAATTTCATTCTCCCATCGTGCACAATACACATTCACTTGCCAGCACAAATGACTCCGAAATTGACCGAATCTATATGCCGAAATGTAGCCGAATAAATCCTCTTTTAGTCGGCCGCAACTGGACAGTACAAAATGATTTTTAAATTCCTACATGCGTAATTTTATATCATCGTAACCTTATTTTTAATCCTTGTTTGCAATAGAAATGTGCGACGCACACCCAAAAAAATGATACCTAGAGTTGATGCATGATTGTTCCAAATCTGTATTGTAATCACTGAAACGAATTAAATATAAAATTAACTTCACTTCAGTGGTGGTAAGGGCTGCAGAGAGCGGGAGAGAGCGTCTGCTGGGGTGACTACCGCATGCCCACGAATATCTTCCCTTAAAAACGCGTTAAAATTGTTTGTAAATTACTTAATTTGAAAAATATTCTTCTCTTCTTTTTGTACTCCGTTTTTGGGCTACTTTTGGGCGACTTTGTAGGATTGCGTTTTTTTGGAGACTTTTTATTCTGCGGCTGCACTTCTTGAAAATTCAATCTGGCAACACTGCCACAGACACCACCATGTCTGTGTGTTCGACCCACCTACCGCGATTCTACAGTTCATGAGAAAAGGTTCATTTCGTGTTTCGCGAAAGCGGAGTGTTTGAAAAAGAACTTTTTGATGACAGAAACTGGATTTGGACATTCAGTTCATGAAATGTACAATCACGGGATGTGCTGTACGTGAAACGGTGTATTTTGTGTTCCTTGTTGAGAGACGTTACATTTTTTACTAGAATTTACTTTGCTTTATTTTTTTTAATATTCAGTTCTGTGCCGCGGGCCGCATAAAAATGTCAGAAGGGCCGCATGCGGCCCGCGGGCCGCAGGTTGCACGGGCCTGGCTTAAAGTAAAGATCATTATACCAAAATTAGTTACTGATCTCGCTTTCTTTTGTTTAATTTGTTATTCATGAGATATTTTTTTTATATTTAAGCAGACCAAGGTTATTTTAAGTTAGGTTAGTTTACGTGAAATTACCATAATTTCTTTGAATATAACAACTTTTATAAATAAATAAATAAAAACTTCCATACATATTAAAATTATAAACCTACATTACTCTTTAGAAGTCACTTCTGCACACACACAATGTATGAATCATATTATTAAAATAATTTTCGGTAATTGGGTACTTGCATAAATTTAAACTGGCACTTTTTTTATCATATTTTGCAAATGTGTGTTAAGTTTATCGTGACCGTATAAAATGAGGCTATTTTGTGAAGTAATAAGAATATAATTTCATTTTTAATTTCAAATCGCGGAGCACGCGCTAGTGGGCTATTTGGAATTGAGCAGTCGTATTGACGTCACATAATCTAGCTGTCGTCACAGCCTGACGTGCTACTTTTGCCTCTTGCCAACATTTCGCGTCTTGTCCCTACTCGCCTAACTGTATCACTTATATCAGGGCTTCAATTGGATGTTGTTACTTTACTGAGCAGTATCAATATTTTATTAATGCACAGTTAAACACTGGAAATAAGTTAAGAAGAAGAATAAACTATTATGTAGTGTATTTCAGGATCATTAGTACATTTCAATTATTTTTCACCGTGGCTTCCCTGAGCCCTGTCATACACTGACAGTTATAGGTTAGCCAAGCACAGAATTTTCGTTTCACTCATTTGTGTCCACGTTGTTATTTCACAACTAGTACGAATATCACAAATTAATCTGTAAAATATCCGCAGAAGTTTCTTGCAAGCAGAATCCCATAATCCATCTTAAAATAGCCGCGTTCACGATGGGTAGTAGAGTTTAGAGGTTAGAAGTGGTTTTGTTGTACCTATTCACAGTTGGGCATTATAAAATATAATGCATTTTTAACAACAAATTGCTACTGAGCTCCACCATAGTTCCATTCTCCCAGCAAACACCATTAACGTACACACCAAACAATTTCAGGACTTACTAGACAGCTGTCAACTAAACCGGAAGCGGCCATTTCGATTTAGGAATGCATAGGTGCGTCATACTGACGTCACCGTATAGTTTCAATAATTCACACATGGCACCGTAAGCATATTTAGCGGGAAATATTTTTCCCCAATAATTTGAATTCTACAGGGCTCAGAGAAAAATTGCTTTGGGAATGTATTTCTGACCTCCCGGAGATTATAATTTCGCAAAATCCCAAATTCATGCAAGTACCCAATTGTGGTTTAAAACTTTTGGAAATTCAGGGTCAAAGGGCACAATAATATTCAAAAATGGGCTAGGTATCATAGGTATGAAGAATATAAGTCAAAATCACAAGTTAAATATTGACATACCTAGCTGCACTTGCGCATCAATCAACGCCAAGAGTACTCGCTTTCCTCCATATTTGTTTACAATCGACAGCGCCCTCAACGGTAGTTTGATTCGCGAATAAAATTTGGTCTGTTGTTCAAATGGTTGTTTTATAGAGGTGGTCGCTCCTAGGATTTCGACTGTACATGCAATATTGTTCTTTTACAGCTGAAGTGTGGGATGTTTGTCTTGTAAGCAAAGAACAGCAGTACGGGGTACCTTTAGAACCTAAACCTCGTGATGGATACGTAGAAATTGATGATCACAAAGAAGATATAATCGACGCTTCTTTTTCACCAGATGGTACTGCTCTTGCTACAGCTAGCTTAGATGGTTATGTGAAGTTTTTTCAAGTGAGATAGTTTTGAGAGAAACTTAGGCAATTTATTGATCTTTTGATTATGTTAGGTTTACATGGTTGATTATGAAAATAAGCGCTGCCTGCATCAGTGGGTACCGCACGACCGTGAACCTCTGTCTTGCTTATTCTTTTTAGATGATATCAAGGAATATGGCACTGCCGAGTAAGTTTCTGTAACAATATAAATGCTCTTTCTTACCCACATTTTAGTTCTAGATTCTGGAAGTTTGCCGTTACAGGTGCAAAAAATAATTCTGAAATTAAAATTTGGTCTTGTATTACCTGGTCTTGTCTGCAGACTGTGCATTTCTTGCCATATCCGAACTCTCCTATACTCGATTTGTATTTTAAAGTTGGTTTGGACATGAGCGGCCAGTATTTAATTTTATCTGAAATTAACAAGCGTTTGCTGTACGTGTTGCATTTAAAGAAAAATGATGATGAATATGCTGAAGTATCTTGTATATCAGAATTTCAGTTGCCAGCACCTTTTCTGAGTTTTAGTATTACTGATGCAACTATGAGTAAGTTCAGATATTCGAGTAGTACTGACGAATTATACAAAGATGATCTTGACCTTTACGATGAGAACTTGTATGTAAATGTTAACGAAATTAATATGTTTGTAATTCAACCGAGCAAATTACAAGAATGTTACATCAAATTCCAGCCAGACACAAGCAAAAGCCTGAAAGATGCATTTATCAAAACATCAGATGCGCGAGAAAATTTATTAACAGATACAGAAGAGAATGAACAGGATGTGTCGAAAGAAATTACAAAACTAAATGAATTGCAAAACTCAGTTTCGTTGTTAATTGAGCAGCAGAATAACCAGCATCTCCCACAATTAAACCTAATGACGCCAGATGCTTTTAGTTCACCGGCACATAACTCTAGCCCTAGCAGCATTAGGAATTCTTTGGGAAATGAAGCAAATTCGCTTCTGAGTAAATCTATAGAGAAAGTAAATGACTCTAACGTGGAGAATCTTATAGATTTCCAAAGACCTCAGAAAGATAACTTTGCTAGTGGAGGATCGAGTCCTAGCCGTGAAGTTCAAGAAATATTAAATTCCTCTTTCACTACTCAAGAACTAATTGATAATTTAAAGATGATAGATAATGAGACTGATGATCAGAATAACTTCGACCAAAAAGACTTAGTATTTGCTGAAAATAAGGAAGTTGCTTGGCCTAATGTGATTTTAGCTAAAGCATCCAAAATGGTCCAAGAAGAGAATCGCAGACAAGAATTGCGTCTTGGTGCAGGTGATGAAGTTGAACATACAGATGAACAAAAGTGGAATAAAGCACAAATGCAAATGATCACCTTCAGATTAAATAGTTTAGAGAACTTGGTGCGAGAACAAAACGTACACATTCAAAAGTTGCAAAATGAATTAAAATCTCAGAGTAAAAATCATGCTGGAGACAGTGCCAGGGCCTTCTCAAAAGAACTAGAATTAGCAATGTCTCAAAATCAAGTACAAATGGCAAAATTACTCGATAAATATATGAATGTTCAGATGAGTAAGGGTAGAGAATTAGAAGAGAATTTGCTGAGCGGAGTTTCACGACTTTTAAGCAAACAACTGTCGGATAAGTTAGAACAACTTATTGGCAATGAAATTAAACATGTGGTACTACCTGCTGTTCTATCAATCTTCGAGGGTCTGAAACATCAGTTGGACATACAGTACTCTCAGAAATTGAATAGTACAGACCGCCTACTGAAAGATAATCTGACTAAGTTGGTTACGAGTAGAGTAAGTACCTGTAATTTGTTGATCTCCCCTCTGTTGCCCTTAGAATATCACAAGAACTAGATTTTAATAATTATAACGGTTTACCAAATCCTCCTGCAGTATAATTAACTTCAATGATTATTTGTTCGGACAATCATCTTTAGAATGGTGTGACTTAGAGCAATCAAATTTGGGGAACTTTCATAGCAGATACGATAATACCGAGGATAATACTTTTTCATTTTGATTTCCCAGAAACAAATTCCGTAACCAATTATAGACTGTACTTGTCCAAAATAGAACACAAGTTTCCTCAGTTAAGATATCACGCAAATGACATCAGACCACAGAATCTGTTCACTCACAATCGAGGTCCCGATAATAAAGTTGATATAATATGCTTCCAATTTAATGTTGAGTACAAATGAACACCCAAAAATTACGGGACTCCCACATATAAAGGTTCTGTTTTATTAAAGGACTAATTGAATTGAACTGAACTAAACTTACAGTGGACCTCCAATAAGTCGAATCTCAAGGGACACAAAAAAAATCGAGTTACAGAAACTTCGAGTTTAAGAACATTTTATAAAAATTTCCATACCTGGCATTATTCACATAATAACTCAAAACCCATAACGTATAAAGTAACTATACAGAATATACCCATACAAAATGCAGGTTGTTACATTTCTGCAACCAATCAAATCATTGTTTAATAAAAAAGTCTGTAATTTTGCACTGTTTTTGCTGACGTAACTGTTCATTTTCACAAAATTGCTGTACAGACCTTAATGACACATGCATACTGTCTTGAACATTTTCACTTGCACATAAAAAATTAAGAATGTTTTTAAAACTGCCACCTAACTGCTTACTTGTCGGTATTGTTATCCTGGTGTCAACGCCTTCACTTTCGTTTTCTTCATCGCGTTCGCTGTCGGACATTTCGCAATTAGACGACGGACATTTTAAACTAGACAAAATATCATCATCAGTCAGAAATTCTGCAATTTGGATGTCGTCGTCGATGGCAATGTATTCTTCTCCGTCAATATTTTGCAAGCGTTGTCTTTAATTCTCCAAGATTAAGATCATCTTCATCCAACCAATGATCTTCACTTTCACGAATGTCACGGAATAATCCGGGTTTCTAAAAACAATTCTGAATTGTTGTTGCTGAGACATCTGTATCCCATGCTCTTGTTGTTTCTCTAATAGCATCTAATAAAGTTACCGCTAATGTTCTACAATCCTCCATGGCAGGGATAGTTTGTTTCAGAATCTGTTTCCGGTAATTCATCTTCAGGTTCTTAATAATTATACCCTGATCTATTGGTTGAAACTTAGACGTCATATTAGGTGGCAGAAATACGACGCGGATAGACTTCAACTTTTCGTCAATTGTAGGATGAGCCGGGCAGTTGTCTACGAAAAGTAAAATTTTTGTCTTCTGGTCCGAAAACTTTCTGTAAAGAGACAATAACCATTTCTTGTACAGGTCCCTGGTCATCCACGCCTTCTTGTTATTCTGATAAGTGACCGGCAAAGACTTGATGCCCTTAAAACATCTAGGGTTCTTTGATTTCCCAATTACCAAAAGTTGCAGTTTTTGTGTCCCGTCCATATTTGCATCAACTATAACAGTAATTCGTTCTTTACTTTGCTTTCCCCCATAACACTTCTCATTTTTAAAAGCCAAGGTTTTATCCGGTAAACATTTAAAGAACAGACCCGTTTCGTCGGCGTTGAAGATGTCCTTAGATTCATATTGGGAGAGTAATCTAGGGAGCACATTTTCTTTCCAATTTTCACACTCATTTTCATTTACATCTGCACTTTCACCGCAGATCACTTTTTGCACAATTGTGTCACGAACTTTAAATTTATGCAGCCATCCCGAGCTCGCAGCGAAATCCAAATATTCCAAAGTTTTCGCGAATTCCTGTGCTTTCTCCCGAATTATTGTTCCCGATACCGGCAGTTTCTTGTCACGGCAAACCTTAACCCACTTCAACATTGCTTCATCGATATCTTTATACACACACGACTTAAACAGTTTTCGAGCATTGCTGACCCCGTCAAAACTTTTTTTAAGAATTGCATCGCCATTTGTTTATAAAAAGACATGATTATTATAATTTTTACTACACAAACAATTTATTCGTCTACAAGGTGTTCACTTCGAGAATTTATTTTAGCCTCTATTATGTTTTCATAACCGATTTTTCATACATTTTACAACGATTACTTGTCTTTTTCGGGGACGCTAAATTTTACAATGGCGTATTCTAGTCCAAAACGGTGCTTCTGGATTTGGTCCCTAAATATACAGCTGTATCCCTCGGTATCACTTATTGGGATACGCTGTATATATAGGCGGGTCGGGTCATTCTCTTATGAACGATCTCTGGGAGTTGTATATACGGTCAGGTCGGTAAGACTTAGTCGTTGATCACCCTTATGCTCTTAGTCGCAGAAGGGCGGGTCCTATTACTATATTACTATTGCTAAACGTCGAATAACAAAATAAAACGGTACTCTATTATGTTAACTATTTACACTTGAAAGAATTGAATCGATAAAACAGAATTGAATGTATAAAAACAGAATATACAGGGTGAGTCGGGGTTAAACGGTCATACGTAAACCATGCATAGGAAATTTGATTTTTAGAAAAAAAGTTCATATAAATGTGTACTCGAAAATGCTTTCTAAGAGCGCTACAGCGTTTAGTAGGCTTGAACAAAAATAAAAAAAATTATAAAAAACGCTTCGATATAACAACAACTTTATTAGAAACAAATAGCCAAAGAAAGAGAAGAAAATACGTCGTCAAACAGCAGTTAATTTTCAAAAATTTATAAAAATGGCTCAAAATGGCCACCATCATTTTCAATGCAAACTTCGCATCTACGGACGACAGACTGTGCAGCTGCGCGGCACTCTGCTGGTGTGATTTCTTGGGCTGCTTCAACAATCCTTTCCCGGAGAGTAGCTTCGTTGTTAACAACCTCAGAATAAACCTTGCTCTTCATTGTACCCCATACAAAAAAATCTAAGGGGGTCAAATTCGGGGAGCGCGCAGGCCAAGGACGGGGGCAGTCTTGACCGCGACCAATCCATCTTTCCGCAAAATTGTCATGCAGCCATCGTCGGACTGGTAGAGTGTAATGATCCATCTAACTGGAACCATCTGTTTGCTCTAGTAACTAGAGGCATGTCATCTAAGACTGCTTCAAAATCATTTTCCAAGAAAATAAGTAAAGCCGGACCATTAAGCCGTGGAGGCAGAAAATACGGGCCAATGAGTGAGTCATCGCATAATCCCATCCTAACGTTGCACGAAAATTGATGCTGAAACTTGCTGATTTTTATAGCATGAGGATTTTCGTGTACCCAAATATGAGCATTATGCTGATTAAAAATACCAGCACGAGTAAAAGTTGCCTCGTCAGTCCAAATCACCCTCCGAAAGTAAGAAGTATCATTTCTTATTTGCCCCAAGAACCACTCTGAAAATTCTCTTCTTCGTGGCAAGTCTTCAGGCAGCAAATGCTGAACTTTCTGCAAATGATATGCGTGACGAGCATCTGCTTTCAGAGTCTTGTTCACAATGCTCTGCGAATATCCTAATATCGTAAAGAACATCTCCGCATGCTACTGGAAGGGATTTCATCAAAGTGCTGTAAGATATTTTCTGTTCTAATATTTTGAAAGGGTGCGAAAATACCGTCTGTTCGCGATTGCAATGAAGTTGATCCTGTTTCTCTTAGACGTTGAAACGTACTGGAAAATACTGACCTGTGAGGCAATCTCCTTAGAGGAAATCTGCGGGCGTACTCAGCTACTGCAGCGTGCGCATTACCGTCACAGTACCCATAGACAAACACAATATCCACGTATTCAGCTTTATTGTAAATTTTTGGCATTATTCCGCAATCTACGCATAAACGCACCTACAATGCACTAAAATTACTTACTTAATAAACTGACATGTCAAAAACTGTCAAACTTCGACACAAATAAATCTTCAATTTTTGTCAAAGCCTACTAATTTTGTCAAAACCTACTAAACGCTGTAGCGCTCTTAGAAAGCATTTTAGAGTACACATTTATATGAACTTTTTTCTAAAAATCAAATTTCCTATGTACGGTTTACGTATGGCCGTTTAACCCCGACTCACCCTGTATATTTACAAAAATATTTTCTTGGAAATAAAACGCGGTTCTCACGGAGTATCCTTAAAAGAATTGACTTAATAAATCGGAATATAAACCAAATACAAGATATTTACATGGAAATAAAACGCGGTGTATCCTGATGGTGCGCTACGGCCTGTCGTGTGATCAAAACTGAACATTTACGGTGTCTCGGAGTTTTCGCAGAAACACCGAACGGTGTCGACTCCGAGCCGGGTTTCGGGGGCGATTCTCGTCAAAGCACGCGAGTGCAATCACCTGGGGGAACGCCACTAGCTCTTCCATCGCAAATAAGTAAATGTTCTACCTTAAGATTTCACCAAAAGCTGCCCATTATCCGGATGCGATCGATTTGCACCGGTATATCGTCCTGTTACAGGCACTATGGCCACACAGGAATAGGCAAATCTATCTAATCTTCATAGACAGACACTTTCAATTCCCCAGCATGAACATAGTTTACTTATTTGTTACCAACAAGCTAGGGTACTTACTCAAAAGTTAAAGGACGGTTACTATCAGTTGCTCACACGGCAAAGTCGGAACGGTCGATCAAGTACTACAAGGTCGGATGTCAGCGGCCAGCATCATCCTGGATGCCGGGAGTATTTGTTCCAGCTGAGGGCCGGATGGCCAAACACTGAATTTTCTTCTGCGGAGCACCCACTTTTATAAGAGGAAAGTGGGGGCTTCGGCTGCGGTTTGACGTCGGATTCTTCTACATCAGCTGTGGTGGCGGATGCAAATTCAGCACGGATTCTTGCCATCTCGTAAAAGTGGGAGTCAAGAGTTTCTACGTCACATCAGTGCCTCGTGCAAAGATTGGTTTGAGAATTCCTATCATCTCGCATGACGTTGGTCGCACGTGTAGCGTGTTTCATTCTTTCATCGGTGCATGCGTATACTGGCAAATTTATCCTTTTGATCGGGGCTTTCCTCTGTTTCAAATTACCCGTAGCGGTCTCGTAGAACAATTTCGGAATGCCACTCTAAGTTCATTAGAGCTCTTAGGCATTACGTCTGTGCATTGTTACAATTTTCATTTCATTTTCTCACATGTTTCATGAAGCAGTTCTTATTTCATAACCTGCTTGTATAGTAAAAATCATGAATCATGCCTGCGTACATTTTTTTTCTCGAAAACGGGCCGTTTTATCGGTTTCAAAAAGAGTACCTGTTTTGAGGAAATTGTTTAAGGAATTTAAAAATGTTGTTGCAAATTCGTTAAAAGCATCAACGGTTAAGGGGTAAAAAGCATTAGGGGTGTTCCATCCCCGGCTTCCTACACAAGATACTGAACATGTCATGTCACTCGATCACAGATACTTGCTTACTATATCTACAGTCCAAATTTTATAACATTCGATACAGTAGTTCGAAAGTTACCAGCAAAAAAACCTTCTTCAGGACTTGACCTTTAAGGGCGAATAGCTTCGAAGGGAGGTGTCCTAGAAAAAAAAAATTTTGCTCTTTTGACCCAAACTATATATGCTCCAGAAATATTGCCCCATTGTTCTGGGACACCCTGTATATGAAATAATCTCTTCAACGAGATACATTGGATTCAAATAACTGTGGGGAATGTGAAGATCGTGGGTGATGCTTCGGAAACTATATTTAGGAAAAGAAAGCTTGTTCTCTTCTTCGATGTCCTTGAGATTTGGACAAGTAATGGGGTTTCTTATTTTGATACAAGGAAACTTTGGGAGTAAATAGGAATAACAAATTTGTGTTGAAAAGTGTCTTGTTCTTGAATACAGAATGTGGAAGTTGACCTATGAAAATCAAATTTATTTAGAAGGCACAAATGATCGACTGTGCCACATGGACCTCATTTCTCCATAACAGATCCTATTTGCACACTTTTCTAACGTCGGTACTCGGTACTTCCAAAAAGAGTGTGCTATATCACCATCTAGTCTTAATCAAATTACAGAAACTTTATTTTTAGCAGAATTTGCTTTTGATTTTATTACCCTAAATTCTTGTGATACTCTAATAAAGGTTGCTCACTAAGGGAGGTATACTTGAAGCTATTGTTTTGGTAAACCATTTTATTCTGCAGGTTGTAGCGGATTCTCTAAGCTCGTCAATCGTGACTGTTATAAAACCTAGTTTAGAACAGTGCTACAAAGATATGATATCATCAACCTTTATACCTTCTTGGGAACGTATTTGCAGCACCATGTTTCAGCAAATTAATGAAACGTTTACGCAAGGAACAAAAGAATGTATGCAATTCATAATAGGTTAGTTACATTTTGTATAATTTTTTGAACATTCTAGATACAGCTTCAGTTGAGGCATATATGGATCGGCAAAGAAGGGCGCAGGATAGAGACAAAGATCTATTAGTGCAAATGCAAAATGTGTCTGAAACAATAAAGAACAATGCTGACAAACTTACCAGTAATTTAGCACAGGAAGTGCACAGGCAGTTCACGATCTCGCTGGCGAAGTTTGTGGTAGTTTAAATTTTTGTTTGTTTTGTTTATTATGCTTCTTTCAGTATGCAAGATAAGATGACTCGTAGTTTGGTTGATGTTTTGGTTGAGCAAATAAGTCAAGGGTTCAAAACCAATGCTGCTATGCTAGAAGACAGTGTAATGCATGCAGTTAGATCCAGGGCAGTTACTCCATCTCCTCATGTCATCGACACTCAAGTACGTCCAACTAATAAATTTCGATATGCTTATAAACGTAAACCTTAATTTTATTTTTGAATATTTTTTTTTTGTTTCGTTATTTTTCATATTGAAAGGTTATTTTTGTTACTGTTCTAATATTCTGTTAAGTTTTGTATGTTTTGGAATAAAAGTTTAAGTTTCCCTTAGCACATGATTTTCAAAATTCAACCCGTTTATGAACATTTCATTAAAAAAGAATCATAAAACTGCTAAAAATCAAAGTGCATATGATAGTGATTTTCTAACATGTAGGAGTGACGTTAGTAAGGAAGTTGAAAAAATAATACTGAACTAAAACTTGATTTGCGCAGTACTGTTAGAGCAGAGGTCTGATTCATCCTAGCCTGTCTGATGACTCATAATTTTTGTGAGGGGAGGGAGATGGTTGCAATTTTCATAACTTGTACTTTTTAGCTGTATTGGTACCTATTGTTTTCTGTTTTCAGGGTCACCAATTTGAAATATGACATCGTCGATGTTGAAATTAATTTAAATGTAATCTCTGTCGACTATGATAGTTTCTGAACCGCTCAGATCATTAGATAGAGGAGTTAACTCAACTACAGTGATAACTTCAAGGTCTTATGCATGAAACCATGGTGCTATCTTGAATTTGAGCTGTTCCACTTAGGTGTTGATTATCCATAAAATTCTATTAAAAAGTTATTAAGAGATTAATAGAAGTAGCTTCTCTACTAACTGTTGTGTTATGGTACTGTTAACAGCAGAGAGTAGGTGAACGGCTTCTTTCTTCATCGATTTAACATTTCCAAATATATAACCGTCCTACAGTGTCAGTTTGTGGTGTTGTCACCAAGGCTTCCAGAGTAAAGTGTAAAGTGTCAATAAGGAACTCTGCTTATCAACATCTCTTTCATCATTAGCTTTTATCAGCTTATTAATTCCTCTTCTCACGCTTTTTTTCCCCCTTAGGGCCTGCCTGCCCGTAGGCTCAGATGCACTGCAGCCACAAAATGGGCTTATTGTGCTCACCCTAATTCTAAGTCACACCCATTCCATGATCTTGGTGCCTTGGACCAAACGGTACAAGTCAAACATTGAATGCGTGGAAAATTCTTCCGGTTCTATCAGACATTGCCCAAAAATTCGTTGCCTCTTTTGGTCTAGAGCTTCACATCTGCACAAGATGTGCATAGCTGTCTCCCGTTCCTTATTACACAAGCGGCAGTTAAGGTCTCCGTAATATTTGCCAATCTTCCACAGGTGTTCTTTAACGGTCGTGTGTCCCGTTAGGAAGCCTGTTACGATTCTAATTTGCATTCTACTAAGGCAAAGTAGTTCTGAGCATCTTTTCCTGCAAGGTCCCTTTATATACGACTTGCTGTGCCTGTGCCCTGGAATCATGTTCCAGTAATTGTGATGTTGAGCGCGAATTCATCTGTTTATGTGGTGTCTGACGGCACTCTTAGTTATGCCTAGGGCAGGTACCGGTCCAACGAAAGGATCGTTGGAGCCCCGCTTTGCTAGTTTATCGGCTTTCTCGTTCCCTATTAGCCCACAGTGACCTCGAATTCAAAGCAGTCTCACTGTGTTCCGCATGGCTAGGATATTAAGTTGCTCGAAGCATTCCCACACCAGTCTGGAAGACATCTTTGGGCACATAAGAGCCTTCAAAGCTGCCTGGCTGTCTGATAAGATAAAGATCGCTGATTTTTGTAGCCCCTCTTAATGTTTTCCCGCGCACATTGTAGTATCGCGTAGACCTCTGCTTGAAAGACAGAGGCATATTTGCCCAGAGAGGAGCTGAGTTTCACTCTTGGTTTATCGTCGTTCTTAGAACCGTCGGCGTACCAGATTAGACTGCTGGAAAGTATACTGTTCAGAATTTGGTTCTCCACTCTAGAGTAAAGTGTATATTTTAAATTTCAATAATTTTTTCTGGCTGTCAATAAGGAACTCTGCTTGTCAACATCTCTTTCGTCATTAGCTTTTATCAGCTTATTAATTCCTCTTCTCACGCTCACTACAGCTCCTTCATCTTATGAAACCCCACAGTAAAAGCAACTGGATTTCATTACTTATAAAACAACTTCTAACAACTCCGTAATAACAGTAATATTCCAAGTCTTGCCTGGATTTGTTTTCACTAACCTAAAGCAACACGATCAGAACTTGATAATGGATTAAATCTCAAGATAAATGTGCATTATCGTATTTCACATTGGCGACAGTGAATGCAGAAAATGATGACAGTATAGCTAATAAATGTAAATTGCAATCTCCTATCCCCTCCGTCAAAAAATGACGAAGCAGTCATCTGAGGAGCTGAAACTTTTTAGATCTTTAACTACATGACAGTATGATATACTGTACATTTTTTCGACCTTTGTATAATTTTTGCCTTACATTACTAATATAAAAGGTTAATATGAAGATTTCAATTACTCAATACAGGATTAAAGGTCTCGGCGTCAAGGAGATTTCAGAATGTAAAAGGTTACATGGTCTTGATGCTTCCTGTTATTTTTTGTTTCTCTTGTTTAGGTACAGCTGTCACATATACAACAACTTGTTGCCAAAGGAAATATTGAAGTAGCATTCCAGCAAGCATTATCGGCTTCAGACTTGTCGTTAGTAACCTATATTTGTGAGAAAGTTGATCCTCAAGAAGTTTTTAAAGATGGCAAATGTATTCTTCAGCAGCATGTTCTGCTTTCTTTAATACAGCAATTAAGTGCAGACTTGGTTCATAATACATCAGTAAAACATAAGTAAGTAATGTAACTTACAATTAAGGACTTTTGTAATTTTCTTTTTCTAGATATTTAGAAGAAGCGTTGTTGTATTTGGAAGATTTGCAACCCATAACTAATGAGCATATACCAGTAATTTTACGTGATTTAGTTCGCCAGATAACCATGTTTATTTCAACAAATCCAACAAATAAACATGTAAAACATTTGAAGATGTTGCTACTAGCAACCCAGTCTCTTCTAAAATCTTAATTTTAGGAGATTTATTTTAAATAATTTTATTTTTGTAACAATATTATTTTAAGAATTCTTTCTGATTGTGGACGTTATGTTAATGTTTTGTTTTAAAGACTGTAAATGACTTTGTTATACAATATAATTTTCAGTAGAATGTAAAAAGTTCTATAAGTGATTAGAATAAAATACTTTTTTATGTATGTACTTCGATGTTTAATTTGTTATATTTCTCCTACTTTAGTTATTTCTAGTGGCTAGAGTGAAATTTCGAAGAAAATAGAAGTGTTGCATTATTATTATTATTATTATTATTTGGGTTCCTGAGTGCCGTTGTTATGATCGGGCCATAAGTAAAAATGAGATTAGTTCAAACTACTAAAATCAATTAATGATAAAATTTAGACCTAATTGAATGTCATTTTAGTCGGGAATCTGACTCTCCAAAAGACGCTTCTAAAATGGTGAACTCAACTCAAAGATATAGTTTTAAAAAAATAAGGGCAACATGGGAAATCGTTATGCGCATTCGTGTCTAGAAGGGCGCAAAAGTCCGGGATTGCAAAAAGCCAAAAAAAAATATTTTGTAATTTTTTTTGCGAATTCAAAAGTGTTTAATTTTTTTTGAATCGTATTTGCGAGCGTAATATTTGACGTACAGTAATAATTTTTACATAAATAATAAATAATAGTAAACCAGCATTTTGCGATAGTTCTCTAATAACAACATGAATTGGTATAGACAGATCAAATCTACGCATCCACAACTCTTTGATTTGAATTCATCATGATACGTGTAATAATATGTAGGTTATTTTATACGTTACAATTAAAGTATTCAGGCTGACCGAAGACGAAAATTTATTTCTTAAACAAATTGTCTCACATTCTGCTAGTGAGAAAGAGACAGACTTACGCGATAACGCACAGATTAACAAGAGACGGACGTGAGCATGATGCGAGGCATGATGGGGACAGGAACTGAACTGCGTCGGGGTTTGCCCGGCGACAGCGGGCAGCGGTACGCTGTAAATAAATATTTATAACTTTTGCTACAAAAACGTTATTGAAATGATTGTTTCACCAAAATTTTCCACATTCTTTTCAGAACATTCGATATGATACATGTATGCAGCTGACTATAATAGTTAAGAAATTCCCTCGATGCTGAAGTTTGCAATGCACTTTTTGTACATTCTCTAATTAAACAGTTTGTATAGGTTTTATTAACAATAATATAAAAACGGGCTTGGTACCGCGTACCAGCGGAAAGTGCAGAGAATAAGCTTTCTATTTATGTAAAAATTATTACTGCACGTCAAATATTACGCTCGCAAATACGATTCAAAAAAAATTAAACACTTGAATTCTCAAGAAAAAAATTACAAAATATTTTTTTTGTCTTTTTGCAATCCCGAACTTTTGTGCCCTTCTAGACATGAATTCACATAACGATTTCCCATGTCACCCTTATTTTCTTAAAACTATATCTTCGAGTTGACACCCCTTGATCGATTTTTGACCTTCAGATTCCGTACTATTTCTTTTACTTCAGTTAATAAATACATCACTTGTACTACCTATAAGAGTACAAAGTTTGTAAATTGCTGAAAATCCTGGAGTGTTTTTTAAATATTCAATTTTTACCTGTTTTGACACAATGAATACCTACTAAAAGTATCTTGGGGCGAAGTAAAATTCTTGAGAACTTCCTGAATTTTACTCTCCTGAACGAGTTCCTTATTCCATAGAAGTAGCATTAAATGGCTTGTTCGGTGTTTCCATCATTTGAACCAGGTTATCTTTACTGGAAGTAGACGTCGACGATTACCAAATTTTGATGAACATTTCCACGTTTATTTAGTGAATGGTGGTGGTCGCATTTATTATCAAGCTATTTATTCTCTAGTGAAAAATTTAGAATTTTTCACGAAAATTTGATAGTTTTCAAATTTATCAATGGATGTCCCTGTCTTGGAACTGTTTCTCTTCTTTAGCAAAGATTGTCACGGATGGTGGAGGATCAGGGTTTTGTCAAATTATGAAAATCAAATTTTTCGTTTCGAACAAAGCTAAAAAATTTCGAAATTTCTCAAGTCTTGATATACCTACATGCTTAATTTTGATTGATGGACTTGTTTAAAATCCTTGTCTATCTAACACTTAAATGAGGTTAAATTAAAGTCTTTCTTAAGTCGTTTTTTTTTTTATTTAAAAGCATTTAGGGCATACAAAAGATCCTTGAGATACATGGTCTCATCTGGATCAACATACAGAAACTTACAAACTATTATAAAGAGGCAAAAAATAAAAAGAAAATATGTAAGAGAATGAATACAATGAACTATTACTACTTTAAACATAATCAAAACTTACTACACTATGGTAAAATAACAAAACAAAAAATATAATGTAAAATCAGGCGAAAAATAAAAAGAAAATACACTGTCGGACAAAAAAAACCGGACACATGTTTTTATTTTTATTTCGAGGCCCTAAAATATCTTTATGTTACTTAACTTACGCAAATAATTAACGATTGCCCTACTAGTGAGGAAAAAGAAAGTGTTCGCTGAACATTGCACCTTTCGTAAGCCTAAACAATCAATATCAGCATTTTGACTCTTCCTGCATCTTTATTGAAACATCAAAATCTTACCTTATTGGCTGCTCTTTATTTTCTATTGGTTTTTTGGTGAAATTTCATTTGTAAATGTCAGCTTTTAATATTTTCCATACAATGCACCCCGAAATTTGTTCACAAATTGTTGCTTTAAGCCACGATGGCCGAAGAATGCGGTATATTGCTCAAGTGCTGAATATACCCCGTAACACAGTGCAAAATGTACTCTTGCGATTTCGTGAAACTCATGGGTTTGTAAAGAAGGTCGGATCTGGTCGTCCACGGACTGCGAACCATCAAGATGTCCGTTTTCTCCATGTTGCTGCGCTGCCCGATCGAGCATTGCCATCACCTATTCTTGCTGGATGGTTAGCCGAAGTTCGAGGAGTGGCAGTTTCAGCCAGAACAGTTCGGAAAAGGCTAAACGGATATGTTTTGACTTCAAGAAAACCAGCTACGGGTCCCCTGTAGACCGTAGAACATCGCAGAGCATGACTTGCATTTGCGCGGCAATACGTAAATTGGGACGAACATCAATGGAGGAACGTGCTCTTCTCGGACGAGTCAAGATTTAGTGTCAGATCACCAGATGGACGTGAAAAGGTGTGGCGAAGACCAGGGGAGCGGTACAGTCAATGTTGTATATCTCCCAGGGTCAGTTTCAATAGTGGTAGCATTACGGTGTGGGCCGGAATATCTTTGAGGGCTCACACACAGAATTGATTTTCATTTAGAATGGAACAATGACTGCACACCGATACATTGTGGAGTGCCTGGTACCCCATGTCACACCATATATGCCATTTATAGCTGACAATTTTGTGTTTATGGATGACAACGCCCACCCACACACAGCAAGAATTGTTACCGAGTACCGTGAAGAGGTTGGCATTGGATGTCTCCCATGGTCAGCCAATAGTCCAGACCTGAATCCCACTGAACATCTGTGGGATCAGCTTGGGAAAAGGATTAGACGTCGCCGACCCCTACCAGAAACATTAAATGGCGCTTCAAGAAGAATGTGAACAAATACCCCAAGAATCTATTGATAGCCTCATTTAGGGCATGCCACAACGTTTAAGGGAAGTAATAAAAGTTCGTGGTGGTAACATCCATTATTAATTTGGTTCTAATAGTGTGCTTTTCCTTTTAATATTTTTTTTGTTTGTCTTTTCAAGTTCTTAAGTAACAGTTGATCTCTAAAAAATACTTTTGTTAGGTTTTTGTTGACGAATCATTTTGTTTCTTGTTTTTTATTTATTGCTAAGATTAAAAGAATATAGTTACATATCATTTCAAACCGTTCGTTGTTTTTTATTCACTAAAATAGTAATTCTGAGAGTGTCCGGTTTTTTTTGTCAGGCAGTGTATATAAGAGAATGAATACAATGAACTATAACTACTTTGAACATATCTAATCAAAACTTACTATACTATATCAAAAAATAATAAAACAAAAAACATAATATACAATCAGGTAACTCTTCATTGCCATTATTTGGTAATACGTACTTTGTACTTTGTGCTTCAATGAGGTGGAAAACATGCATAAAAATTGTGCTGTCATTCCTAATCAGTCTGTTTTCCTTTTATCTTTGGACATGGTTGGGGACCAGAATAGTTAGTTACATTTCGAAAGATAGATTTCTCGATTTTGACGAAAATTTGATGATTCCTAAATTTTTCAATTGACGGCTTAACCTTGATGCTTGCTCATTTTTGGTTTCCCAATTTGTTTAAATGGGAGTGTCTACCTTTAGCATCATAGGCAGTCGTGGATGGTGGAAAATCAGGATTCTTAAATTCCTCATTTTTAATGAAATTCAATAGTTCCCAAATTCCTCAACAGATTGCATAGTATTGATACTCGCAAAATTTTGATTGCTTGCTTAAACAGTGCTTATTTTTGATCGGGGATGGTTGGGGATCAAGATTTTTCATTTCTCGAGATAAATTTCAAATTTTTCACGAAAATTAGGTAGCTTCCAAACTTCTCGACACAGGCTCCTAATTTCTGATCTCGTTTACTGTCACGAGACCGACCTTCAAAAATTATGTTTATGTCCGACTGGGTTACATGTGAACCGTACTAAGGTACTTTTTTATGCTGCTTATTTTTTGAGTGAATAAATTGAAAGCAAATCGACAGTTTTTCGAAAACTCATTGCCAGATACCAAACAACGGTCCTGACAACCCAAAGTCCTGGAGGAGGTATTGCCGAACAGTAACGAATTTGAGAAGTAGGTAAACTATTTGTAGACCTCTTGAGTAGTATTCGAGAAGATTATTTCTTGACCTAAACTTTTGATGGAATCACAAACTACATTTCTGAGATGTAAATCTTCGATTTCCATATACATTTTTAATGAAATTATGTTTCTTTGGGGAAGAGGATCAGAGATGGTGGAGGACCAATATTTACAAATATCACGTGTGCGTCGGCTTGGTTGGCTTGTAACATGGGTGATTCTGTGGACGTCAGCTTCGTGGCAAATATATGTTATGCTAGCGCCACATGTTGGAAAATGCTGCGTTGTTCACCAAATTGATTGCCTATTTATCAGTTATTGCGAGTGTTTCATATCGGTGAATTTGGTCCAATACAGAGAGTTGCGTTGTGTTCAGCATGGTTCAAGGTCATGAAACTTAACTAACTCACTAAAGTGGCAGGAGAATGTCGAGTTAAATAAAGGGGTGGCCAATACCGAGATTTCTGGTACACCGGAATGGCTTCGGCATTCAATCAGTATCAGTTTAAATGAGGGATACGAATATTAAAAGCCCTATGACGTGCACCTGACCCAGACATTACGTACCTATATAAAAGGAGTGGGACTCCATTCGTCACAACCACGCCATAGCCTATCTCTTTTTTTGGTTCTAATTCAAATCCCAATTAACCCTTGATAATTGCACTCCTTGTGGTAATTGTGGTAGGACAACACCATTACGTTCACGGTATCGTAATGCACAATATATCCGGTATCCAACTGATACAGCATTGAATGTGGGAATATAGCAATGGTATAACTGAAGTGTGCGTGAGTGTTACCGCATTTGCCTCGATCAAATGATTAAATAGTAGGTAACCAGAATGGGTTACTGGTCAAAACGTATTTATTTCTTAGATTTGAGGAAAACCTAGGCAAAAACCTTCAAGTGACCTCAGCGTCTAAAATCTAACCTTTATACCGGGGCCATCGTCAGATCTGACTATGGCCCCATTTATACCTCTCTATGCTAGCTTTCTATCTCGGTTATACAACCAAACCTACATACATCTCAACGTTTGGTTATGCAATCAAATTTACACCTGTAGACTAATCCGATCCTCTTCAGTATGTAGGTATTGCATTGCCAGTGGAAAAGTGGAAAAGATTAATAGCTGAATCATAAGGAAATGTATTTATAATAACATTGATAATGAAATTTGTCATGTTCTGGAAGTAGATCCAGAATGATGTAGTTTTTGACCGACATACCTGTTTAAAAAAAAAGCTTTCCTGGCTGTCGAGGTTGGTTTCAACAGAGCACAATACTCGTTTTAAAAATAATGTATTTAATGAAAAATATACGAACATAATATATACATACAAAAAATATACACCATTTAAGTACAATAGCCAATAAATAGTAAATTATTAGTAAATAAATACCTATGTACGAATAAATAAAGTAAGTTCTAACCATTTCATTATAAATCCATCTCAATTTCCTGTCAAAAATTTTGCTTTACCTACTTTCATCATCTTGTATGATGAAATGGCGAAAGTCATTTCAAAATTTAACAGGTATAATGTATAAAGTTTATTTCGACAATCACATTTAGCTCTTCATTTTTAGTTTAAATTCGTTGAATAATATTTATGACTACCAGTGTCATCTTACCACTTAAACAAGTATTATTATATATTACAGGCAAGTTAAGTAGTAAAAAAGCACCACATTGAATTTTATTATCATAATTATTAATTACTCAATTAAAAAGAAAGGTACTTATTTTTTGTACAAATAGTACAACATACATGGACTTTAATGAGGTAAAGATTGTTAACCCCATTTTCTTCTTATCACAATTTTTTCACTTGTACATAAAACAATTAGCCTCCTACAACAGTTTGTGGTATGTACATACATTTATTTGTACCTACTGTAAACATATATACATACAACATTTTTTACAGGAATATAAATATTATTTTACCTACAATTTCAGGAATAAAGAGATTGGTTATTAAAACTAACGAGCTAACATAATGTCGAGAAGAACGTAAGGCTCGAACCTTCCTATATCCCATTTGCCTTTATTAAGTACCAATTTTGTCTACTCGAGACCCACATGGATATATTTTGTTGGTATAATGGAAAAGACGGCGAATACGAAATTGGTAGGGTAATTTAGGCTGATAACATATTAGCGGATTTATGGCGGGGTGGATGACGTCGAGAAAATATTATTAAATACAAAGTTTAAATGGAAACGGTTTACTCGTTTCAATACACTTTGCACCATTGCAGTAGAAGATCATGAGATCTTCCGTTTAACGTCTACTGTTTAATATTATTCTACCCGTCCCATTCTGCTGCAAATCTGCTAATGTGCGACCAGCCTTAGGATTATGGCGAACAATAAGAAGATTCAGCTGGTTAGTGTTGCCGGTGAAACACCGATAGTATAGGAAGAAGCAGAAATCGAATTGGTGTCAGAAACGTTGATATAGTCGATAGAATTCTTGTGGTCGATGAAGTGATACTGGACTTGGACTGTAAGCACAAAATTGTGCTCGATGTTGGCACCGGCGTGCTTTGAATTCTGTTCTAAAACTGGCGATGGGTTCTCGTGGGAGGAATAGTGTTTGTGGAGTGAATGTCAAAGATGTCGTATTAGCCTAGTAGGTCCGAGACCATCGTAAGGACCTGTGTAGAAGGTTCCCCTTGTTGTTTGGTGGAATTGGCCGAGGCGATGTAAAACAAGAGGAAGAAGAATAATTACTTCCAACTCTGGATAGGGCGAAATATAGCAATGCTGTTGTGTTTTCTAGAAGACCTTACCCAGAAGACTGCAATTACTATGTGAGGCAACAGAAGAAATAGTACGTAAAACCAAGCAGATGCCATCGAACCCTGGTACCGAAAATGTGATGAATGCGCGTCCATAAAGGAAACCAAGGCAAGGAGCCGTGGTAGAATGCGTCAGTATATTGCTGAAACTCCATTCCAGAAGGTTGCGCTTCTTGCGATTGACGTAGCAGGTTCATTCCTCGCATCTGTAAATAGCAAGAAGTGTATCCTGATTACGGCTGACTATCTTTAGCAAAGGGTAGTAGGCTTATACGTAACCGAACCAGGAAGCTACAATAGTGGCTGAAGTGGAGCTACATTCGGATCAGTGCCAAAACTTCGAGTATGTATTGTTCCAGAATGCGCGTAAGTTACTAAGATCACCCAAGACCAGGAAGATTCAACAATCCACAGTTCAGATGGTATGTGTTACTTCGACTTCCTGAACACAGTATACCCAGAAATTAGAGGAACGGTTCGAAGCAAATATGAAGTTGTTCAGAACCGCATGCACCTGGATAATGACAGAATGAAAATACGAGTATAATACACCCAAGCGAATTTGGCAGGTTTCTGATCAGTGGCCATAAGTTTTTCAAGGAGGGACTAGCTTCTGCTTCTTTGTATTTTGTGATTAATTTGATGTATGATAAATATCGTGCCTGGATACTGTAAAAATTTATTATTATTTATGGCCTCGTTTATTTACTAGCCATGATATTTTTATTATCTCGTGAAAAATTTGCCGGAATTTTCCAGTTCTTCGTGTTTTCTAGAACAATCCTTAGCGGTATAAAAGTTCGTCGACCATCTGAAACAGGGGTTGTACTTGTTTGGGGTTCAGACCGATAAAAGTAAAATACATGGGTGATTAAAGTAGTGCGATAGTTTAATTTGTTCGCTTAAAGTTAGACTGCTTGTTCCTTGTTCGTTCGCTGTTGATTGTTATTGTTTAAAATATTGTTCCAAATAACTTCAAATAATCGTAAATCATTGTAAATAATCGACCGTAATTTATTAGATTGCCGGGTAAATTTCTGCTTTGAACGAAATTTTGCTGCCTAGCAATTTGACGAAAAAACTGAGCCAACAAAAGTAGGACACTGCAGATGGAATGCTCTTGGATGACAGTTTTTTAAGTGAAATTGATGGAGTTTGAAAAACAAGAATTTATCCAGACAAAATAAAAATCTCGGTTCCAATTCGGCAAAATAATGTGAGGATATATGCATATCAGTCCAGTAACCATATACATCAGACCATGCGTCAAATCCGGTAGTTCTGATTTTTGGCTGACCTGTTTATAATGTTGGCCCAATGTATATATAATCCAAGTTTTCGACCTCGAGCGCTGAACGCAACCTTATCAAACATACGAAAAACCGCGAATTTTTCGACCTTTCTTCAGTTTTTGACAATTTTAACCCTGAAGGACCAGTTTTTCAAAAATAACTATTCAGCACGTTTTCAAAGTAGACGAAATTTGCTACAATTTAATACCAAACGGTCTCTGTAGACCTAATAGTTTCCAAAATACAGCTTTTCTAAATTTATCAACTTTTTCGAACCCGGAAATTTTTTGCAATCTTTTGTTGTTATGTAATCCCATGAAAGGAAACGAGAAGAGTAAATGATGATTTACTTTAAATTACAAAACACTTCTTCAAGATTAAAAAGACATTGTTGCAATCCCATCAAACAAGAACAGAAGAAGACATCGTTGGTTTCTTCAGTGGAAACGTCTGCAGCTGGATTGTCAATGTGTTTTGTAAAATCTGTGCTCACCACAATACATCCTCCAGCATATGGAATCATAGGGAGTCACTATCTGTATACCTCCCATTGCGTGGAAGGTTCCTATAGCGTTTGTAACAGTTTGCTGGAATGAGAGACACAGCAGAAGAAGATTCTAGAATAGCCTTTTGACAATTGACATATTAGTTTTTAGCTATTACTTAAAACGTAAATGTATTACCAGTTATATTATCAATAAAACATTAACAATTAACATTTGATGTAAAGAACATCACATAATTTGGCGACGAGTACTGGGTATAAACAAAGGTGTGGAACAAGGAAAGCAATTTTTGTGCTAACAAAGCCACTGTAATAAATCAACAAAGGGCGTGTCCACAAAGGTAAAAGAAAAAGTGAAGAAAAATGAACAGTTTACCAGGTATTTTGCCATTTGATTTAAAAACTGATATCCACAACATTGGAGAACGGTGGAATAGATGGTTGGGGCGACTAGAAAACTATCTGATAGCAGCCGGAATCACGAATGAAGAAAGGAAAACTGCAGTCTTATTGCATATGATGGGTGAGGATTGCTATGATATGTATCTCTCCCTTCCTGATCCTCCTACTCCTGAGTCTAATTCCTTTTTAACTGCCAAAAGTAAACTAAACAATTATTTTAAGCCAAAGGTCAACGTAGACTTCGAAATCTTCAAATTTCGAGAAACAAAACAAGAACAGGATGAAACCATGGACCAGTTTTATGCACGCTTACTAAAATTGTCCCAAACATGCAAATTCAGTGATTGCAACAATGAAATCAAAGCCCAAATTATTCTCAACACGAACAACAAAGAATTAACAGAACAGCCGGATTTGGATCAGCTCTTAACAAAGGGTCGAACACTGGAGGTAACGAACGCGCAACTGACTCAGTTAGA
Source organism: Xestobium rufovillosum (assembly GCA_963966045.1). Lineage (NCBI taxonomy): Eukaryota > Metazoa > Arthropoda > Insecta > Coleoptera > Ptinidae > Xestobium > Xestobium rufovillosum. The sequence goes on along the minus strand of OZ014499.1, from coordinate 17,264,139 downwards.
AGAAAGACACTCAACAACAACTATCAATAAAATTAGAAGATCAACAGACAACAAATATAATACCAGTAACAACATGGACAGAAGCAACAACCAGTCACATAAATGGTACGAAGAGAAGAGTCATAAAACAATTTGCAAGAATTGTGGGAACAAATGGCATGCAGAAGGACGCAATAGCTGTCCAGCATTAAACAGCGTATGTTTTAAATGTAACAAACGAGGTCATTTCAGCAAAGTTTGCCTATCATCAACATATTATAACAACAAGCAACAAACACATCGCAGGAGTCGTCAACAAGATACACTCCCACACCAAGAAAACAACAGGGTTCACTATAACAGACAAGAAACAACGAACGATGCAGACACCAGCTCTGGAAGCTCTTTTCACATCAGAATAAATCAAATTAGCAACTTACCTAGAGTCTCGTTAAAGCTAAACAATACATATACCAGTTTTATCATTGACACAGGGTCTTCAGTGAACCTGATAAGTGAAACAACTTACAAGAAATTAAACAACATAGATCTATCCCCAGATTCAACAAGCATTTATCCGTATAATTCAAATACAAAACTAACTATATCGGGAAAATTTTTAGGCATTTTCAAACACCACAACAAACAAACCACAAGTAATATAATTGTAGTTGAAGGTGAAGCAGAATCACTTTTAAGTTACCATACTGCAAAAGACCTTCAACTAGTTCAGGTTTCATGCCAACACATTGACCAAAGAATAGATATTGAATACGTCGAACAACACTTTCCAGAAATCACCAAGGGTGTGGGAAATTTGAAAAATAAAGAAGTAACATTACACATTGACAACTCTGTAACACCAGTTGCACAAACAAACAGAAGAATACCCTTCCACTTTCGTAATAAAGTTGAAGAGGAAATCAACCGCCTACTAAACGAAGATATCATTGAGAAAGCTGAAGGACCAACCCCATGGGTTTCACCCATAGTCATCGTACCTAAGCCGCACAATTCAGAAGCTATCAGAATATGCGTCGACATGCGAGCAGCAAACAAAGCAATCAAAAGGGTTCGCAATATAACACCAACAATAGACGATATTATTACACGTTTAAATGGTTCGAAATTCTTTAGTAAAATTGATCTGAAAGATGGGTACCACCAGCTAACACTATCAAAAGAATCCAGGATAATAACAACATTTGCAACACATATTGGACTCTACAGATATAAGCGACTAAATTTTGGCATTAATACAGCAGCAGAAATTTTCCAGGATGTGAACAGACAAACCCTGTCATAAACATCAGCGATGACATTTTAATTTATGGCAAGTCAAAAACTGATCATGACAATGCGTTAGACAGGTCCTACAAATCTTACGGAACAACAATTTAACAATAAACGTAAACAAATGCATTTTTAACACAACAAACAAAATTTTTTGGATATGTTTTCGGAAATGATGGAATTTACGCTGACCCCGAGAAAATAGAAACAATTTTGAATCTACAACCACCAACATCAGCTACTGAGATAAGTAGCTTTTTGGGCATGATAAACTATGTCAACAAATTTATACCTCAATTAGCAAATCATACTACGAACATCCGAAAACTTATTTTAAAAGACACATCATGGCAGTGGACAGAAAGACACCAACAAGAATTTAATAACATCAAACAATTACTCGTAGAAGCTCATAAACTAACATATTTTGATCCTCATCACTTAAGCCACTTACATGTAGATGCAGGACCAACAGGGTTAGGAGCAATCCTTTCTCAAGAGCACAACGAAAAACTAGAAGTCATTGCCTTTGCAAGCCGAACACTTACCAAAACTGAACAGAAGTACTGTCAAATTTAAAAAGAACTGCTAGCCATAACATGGGCACTCCAGCATTTTGACCTTTATCTAAAAGGAGATATTCTTGTCATACATACTGATCATAAGCCGTTAATCAGCATTCTAACAAAAACTTCAAAACTTCCAAATGCAAGAATTGAACGTTTGTGTTTGAAAACACAACCATACAACTTTCATGTTGTACATCAGGATGGTAAAAAAAATCCCTCAGACTATTTAAGCAGACACCCCATGGTACAAACTGATGGAAAAGAGGAAAACAAAATGATCCATTATCTAAATTTCATATTGACCAACAATTTACCAAATAAAATAACATTAAAGCAGGTCCAAGATGAAACTTTTCAAAAACTTATTTGTGCTTTGAATGATCAGGAATCTATACTCTGGAAAGACCCACAACTAATTCCTTTTAACAAAATTAAAGAAGAGCTCACGTTACACAATGGAGTTATACTAAGAAATCGACAAATTGTAATTCCACACTCCCTTCAAAATGAAGTAATAAGACTTGCTCATAAGGGACATCAAGGACTAGTGAGAACAAAACAGTTAATTCGTTCTAAAGTTTGGTTTCCAAATATTGATAAATACACAGAAAAAGAAATAAAAAACTGTTATGCCTGTCAAGTATGCGATACAACAAAACACAGAGATCCCGTAGCTGTTCGAAACTTACCAGATACGCCTTTCATCAATATCGACATAGATTACGCAGGACCTTTCCCAAACAATAAATATGTTCTATTAATTGTAGATGAATTTTCAAGATTTCCTTTTGCTGAAATAATAGACTCAACAAAATTCATACATTTAAAATCAGTACTAGAAAAAGTATTTGCCTTGGTTGGAATACCATTTGTTTTAACATCTGACAACGGACCCCCATTTAATGGCAACACATTCCAAGAATTCTTGCACAACTATGGCATCACACATCATAAAGTAACACCATATTGGCCTGAAGCCAATGGTATTGTAGAAAGATTTGTTAAGACTATAAAACATTCCCTAATATGTGCAAATTTTGAAACTAACGATTTTACATCACAACTACAGCAATTTTTTACAAACTATCGTAGCACACCACATGCAACAACCAAGAAATCACCGTATGAATTAATCTACAACAGACAAATAAACAACTTTCTGCCAATGATAACAGAACAGGATACTGAGAGAAAAGAAAGAAAGAAGATTGATGAAGAAAACAGAAGGAAGGCCAATAAGTATGCTAATGAAAAGAGGCGAACTGCAGAACACAATTTTAAACTTGGAGATCTAGTTTTATGCAAGCAAAAGCGAATAAATGTCCTAACTCCAAACTATAATCAATATCCATATACAGTTACTAAAATATGTGGCACTCAAATAACTGGCAAGAGAGACAACGTCCTAATAACCAGAAATGCTTCCTTTTTTAAACATTTTTCCAATCCAAACCTTCAAAATAACCAAAACGTAGAAGAACCACCTCGCCTCACCACAGGACCACCAACACCCAGGGAACACCAAACAGTCGACTTCGAAGCAACGGAAGAAAAGGAATTGCCACTAGTTGACGAACAGTCAATTTATTTGAAACCCAGGCGAAGACAACACCGTTTGCCTCAGCGCTTCCAAGATTATGTAATGGAAACCGAATCTGAAGATGAAGAGAGAATATAGTGTTTGTATCAGTTTGCCGGAATGAGAGACACAGCAGAAGAAGATTCTAGAATAGCCTTTTGACAATTGACATATTAGTTTTTAGCTATTACTTAAAACGTAAATGTATTACCAGTTATATTATCAATAAAACATTAACAATTAACATTTGCTGTAAAGAACATCACAGTTCCCAACCCGTCCACATTGAAATCTGTATTATCAATAATGTAAATTATAAAAATGACGGTTCCTTCAAAATGAGTTTGTCTGGTCGTATGATGGCTGAGGTTTCCAAACCCAATGTCTCCTTGTAACTAGTTGAGAATCCAATCGTTGACAGTAACTCAACCAAATGTTTCGACCCGAACTTGTGATACAAGTACACACCAACCCCATCCAGTAGTGAAGAGATGAACGAGCGAGGCCTTATTGCTGATATTATTGAATGTGAAAGAGCAACACACTTCTTTCTATATGGATCCAAGCAGCCTCGTTTGTCTTTTAGAATTACCGATTCCAGCAATAGTCTTAAAGACTCGGGGATCACAGAATGTACATCCTGGAAGAAGTCATCGGAAGGTGCAAACTGATTTGTCTCGTACACTTGCGAAACGTATGTCCTCTCATATGATTTCAGCAGCTGCCTTCACCACACGTAGTCTTTCTGCTTGAGGATATGAATATTTACTCTCGTACCAAGAGCTGGTGAGAATTTTGTGGCCCGTGTTTTTAAAACAGACAGTCGTGTGCTTGGAGGATGTCTCGACGATCAAAATGTCACCTCCATACTTTTCAAACAAGCGATTTTTGACTGTTCGAGGTTGGCGTTTTTCTTCTTCTACCTGGTCCATAAGTTGAGCTAGTGAGAACTGACACTCTTCAGAGTTCTCTTCCAGAAATTAATAAATTACTTCCATGGCCTGATCAACCATGGAATGCTGACAACTTCCCCTGGGCATTCCTGTTAGTGGGGCCTGGTAGAGCTTTGTTTGGCAAAACCGGTGGTACCTCGAATCAAGGGCAACCAAATCTGTGTTCTCCGATATACGCTCTTTTATTTTGAGGGCTCATTCGCCACCACGTTTTTCTGCTGCTTTCAAGATTGTTGCATTGAGAGACATCTTTTCCACAGTAATAACATTGTTTCTTTTTTCTGGCTTCATCTTCCTTTGAGCCACAAGGAATCCTTCAGTTATTTTGTCTCCACAGAGAAAACATTGTTCCCTGAAATTGAACTGTTCCGAGATTGATCTTGTGGCTCTTGATGGTTTCACACCTGTATTTCCGCGGTGAACAGCTGCTTTGATCGACTTCGAGTCGTTGTACCTCTTCTGGCAAGAATGTGCACAGATATCTCATTTACACCTATAAGTAAACGTAATTTTCTTGAATGTTACGAGAAACGCTCGATGCACGAAGGGTTTTTACCCCCCTTTCCTTAACTAACACTACTACACCTTCAGTTAAAGTCTCCTTACATATAAAACACAAACTTGCGCTAGACCGATTGGACATTCTGAAGATTTCGAATTTAAATGACGCGGAAGACTATCACGCATTACCTACTCATGGGCGAGGCGGTTAGACGACAACTGATGTTGATGTTCTCTGAACTGATGTGACATGTGATGTGCCGGGGTGGGAAGACACAGTCTTTTCCCACCACTGCCTCTTTCTACCGCGTGATGTTGTATGAAGGGCAAAAAATTTTGGCGCCCGAAAAAATCGATAAATTTAGAAATGTTGTATTTCGGAAACTATTAGGTCTACAGAGACCGTTGTGGTCTTAAATTGTAGCAAATTTGGTCTACTCTGAAAACCTGCTGAATAGTAGTTATTATTGAAAAACTGGTCCTTCAGGGTTACAATCGTCAAAAACTGAAGAAAGGTCGAAAAATTCGCGGTTTCTCGTATGTTGCGTTCTGCGCTCGAGGTCAAAAACTTGGATTATTCGTTTGGCAAACATTATAAACAACTTAACAAAAAACCAGAACTTCCAGATTTGACGCACGGTACCCTCACCTTTCAGAGACAAGGTTACTGGACGATATGGGAGACTTGATTTTTAAACATTTTACAAAGCAAGTAACATAATTATTATCGTTATAATAGTTAGGACTAACTTTTCCGCTGTCGTGCTGATAAAAACATCGAGACTTAAGAGATTTAATATGTGTGAATCGAATTATCACTAAAATAAAGCTGAGTGCCTGAAAGAAGTAAAAACGAGAGCCTAGATGCCAAAAATTCCAGATGACTCCAAAGTTCATTGCTTTCACCTATTCCCTTTTTACACATTGCTAAAATGGCATTGTGTAGTGCTGTTTGATTTGGCCACGTACCTATCTATCGAGGTCTTATTGTATTTGCGTTGAAATTGAATTTCCTTTGAAACAGCAATCCAATCCAAGTCGCAGGAGGCAGGAGCCTTTCTTTTTGCAGTGGGTATTTTATGTTTATAATACGCAGGGTAATAGTGATTGTTTAAAAACTAAAGGTTTCATGCTGACAGATTTTAATTATTATTTCTGCAAATTTCAAAATATTGTCAGGACTCGGGATTACTAGAAATTTATATATCTGTAATTATTTAAACCTGCGCTAATAACAACTTTGAATTCGCAATGAAACATAAATAATGTATGTAATTTTAGACCAAATTACCATATTTCCCTTTTATCTCATTTAAGTGGTTTATTATCCTGTATTGGGGGTCTTACAATAAGGACGCTTTACTTTGTTTTCAAGGGTATCGCTGCCCTGTTCAAAGGCAAATATGGTACCCTATCCTTTCTAAACTTTCTTAGCAAATGAATTTAGGACGACCAATTCTTTGATTTTTAGTCAATACATGCTTGCCGTTTTGTTGTTTGTACGATTGTCTGCAGACTTTTGAAGAACTTTTTTACTTCTTGTTTGATTTCTAAAGGAAAAAAGTTGTATGTACCTCGAAATCAATTTCCTTTGTACTTATTTAATATTAAATAAGGCTTTAATATTACTTCTTAAATATTTTTAAATTTATTAAAAACTTTTAGTACGAACAGTAATTAATTTGAATAACCAAAAAGAATAATGAAGATGTTTAATTTGATTACAAAATAAATTATGTAGGAAAAAGGAGGAATACACCAACAAAATTGGAATGTTAAAATCCGCCATTTTTGTGCAAACGTATTGGCAGGTACTTAAATGCTGCATCCTTGGAAATTTCATTACATATTTTATCAAGCACTGTTTAATTTAAATTCCAAAATTCTTATTTGAAGAAAAGAATAAGCGTTCCTCCTACAGAATAATAATGTTATCCAATACAGAGTCTTTCATGGTGAGTGACTTATGACACTATTGTTGAAAGTAAAGAGTTGAAAATTTAGGCATTGGAATATGACCTATCGAATGAACATATTTTTGCTGCGTTTTCTGCCGTCATAAATAGGTACTTTTTTAAAGCAACTTTGTTAATATATCAATACATATTTAAAAAGTTATAATTTTATACTAAACGAGTTTTTGAATAAAGTAATGAAGTAGTCCGTTTAACTTAAATCTGTCATATTTACGAATCTTATAGATTAGTTGAAGAATGATATAGGTAAGCTCGGCTAAGTTTATTTCAGTTGGCAAAAAAGAGACACAAGTACAAAAAATGAATTGGCCGAAGTAAGAGGGTACAGCATACATAAATAATCACATTATTTCACATAGTACATAAGAAGCATAAATATTAAAATTAACAACAAATATATAAGTTTGTAGCAAGTATAAAAATATACTCAATATTTCAATTTATTGAAGTGATAAGTAATTTCTAATTTCTCGCAAAACTTCATGGAGTTTCAAAAAAAAAACACTAAACCGCAAGCAAAACCATTTATTGTATGGTTGAAATTCTTATCCCTTTCTTTGCTGCTTTCTCACGTTTAAGATCATTTTGTCTATTTAATTATCAACTTCCTTAACCATAAAACACTACTTTCACATGATTAACACAAGTGAACATTTTATTTCAAATTCTATAAACATTAAAAGAATAATTATTTGTCGCACAGGACCAGTATAGAAATATTTTATATTCTATAAGGGTGAATATTTCAAAACTGTCGATTTTCGCGACCGTTTTCGTGAACGCACAAAAAAGTGACAAATCCTGTCAATTTTGCACTTTTAGGTCTTTTCCAATCATAACCGTAAACATAAACACGAAAAACGGATAATTTTTTTTATTTGTGTTTTTCCAGAAAATCGAACCCACGGTAATGATTTTCCTTATTTCCTCACTTGTAAATCATAAGACGCCATTGTCGTGGACATATCGTCATTTGCGTGTCCACACAAGAACACGACAATGACGAGCACGGTAATGACTAATGACGATTTATGGTGATAGTCTCTTCAAATTTTTATTGAAGAATTTAATAGAACTGTTGAGTTACCATTTACTTAACAGTCATACTTTGACATACTTTGTGATAATATAATATTTTTTATGTCTGCATACTTCAAATAATACTTAACCCGACAATGACGGGAGCGACGTAACAAGCCGTGTTCGTTTGCTTTCAGAGCACATAGTTACCCCTACATTGAACAAATGCTACTGACCGTTACACATACATTGTATTTACACATTAGACGCTCGAAAACTGCCGGAATTTGCCGAATGTGCCGGGTATTTAATAGTAAGTTGTGCACATTTTGTGGGAGCACGGTAATGACGCTTATGGGCGTGAACAAACTTTGAGGTGATATTAAGGGAAAAATATACTTATTATATTCAATTTTTTGGTTGCATCGCATTATTCCATATTTTCTCCGCCAGTATTAGATAGGATACTTCAAAATTTAATTGTTAAATGATTGTAAAAAAATAAAATGTCTGTGTACTTCGGATGTGAACCAGGCACGGTAATGATGATTGCCACACAAAATTCAAAATACTCTTTTGGCTATGCTTTTTTTAATTAAAATAAGTATCTAAGGGACCAAGTGAGAACAGTTAATTGAATTATGCAGCAAGTAGGTACTTTTTTTAAAGTGGGATGTTAACTTTTGAAATAACAAACCTGAACAGGCGAATTGACACTTTCGAAATATTCACCCATAACATAATTTTCTACTGTGCAACTAAATATTTGAACGGATAAAGGAATTCAATATTTTATTACTATTTAACAAACAGTTCACCATTAAAGCTAGTTTAAAAAATAAATATACCTATTTTAACTTTTGATAGGTAGTTATTGGGGTGTAAATAGCGGACTGTATGTAAAAAAAGGTTAGAATGTGGACGTGGAAATCGCCCCACTTACCTGGACGTGGTGTCTTGGTTGATGGGGAGCGCTCCTAGTTTTCGCCGTCGCCTGGCTGTGGTGGCGACCGGGGGTGGATGTAGTTATAGGGGGGTGGATGATCAAGTAACACAACAACAAATAATGCACTCGCGACTTTAATTCGATGACAATACATCGACTTTTCCGAATACTATAATTCGAAAACTAGCAGCAACGAGTACTGGTACGACTACTACTCTACTCAAAAATCTCATGCAGCGCGCGGCTCAAGAAGCTCGTCTGTCGCTTTCAAAAAACCCATTTCAACAAAAAATGCGACTTCAAAATAATACCAAAATAAATAACTATACGAAAAATAAACAGTTATTTTTCAGTAAAACTGGCTGGGTCACATGGAAAGCAAAACATAACATTTGAGGTACCTAGTTGTTAGCCCCGCCAAAATACTTTACAGCTTTGCCGTTTGTGAAATTTGAGGTTATTATTATACCTATACCTAAACTTAGTTGTGATTGCTCAAATTGAACCCGTAATCGTATCTCAGAATTGAACTGAGGTTCAGATTGTGCAACCGCGTTTAATATCTTGTGATTTTAAGTTTATTTTATTCAGTTGTCAAAGCGGGGAAAAATGTGGAAAATGGTCGACGGAAGATATGGAACTAGCTATAAAAGCATACAAGAGTGGCGCAGAGAGGTTAAATTAATGTTGTCATTGTGTTAGCTTGAATCCACATCACCTAACAGGATAAAATGATTTGACAGAGAAAATGTTCAAGACTTTTTGACTTACTGGAAAAATCGTATGATATGCCTATCATCAGCGCAAGTACTATTTTTAACATGGATGAGTCTGGTTCCTCAAGTGTGGTAAAAAATGTCAGAAGATTGTTGCTGCAAAGTTGGCCTGTTCTGCTATTCACGATAATTTTTAAGCAAAAAAATACCTGTAGACCTGTCGTATCCGAATTAGGTAATAAATGCGGGGAATGTTTTGCAAAATGGGTCAAATGTCCATCCTACAAATATTTGACTGGTAAATGAAATAGCAATGGTATAGGCATCGATCTGCAGATCAAACTTGTGGGTTAGTTTAAAAGAAATCGTCCCCTTACCGACACCGGTAAGAGATGTTCGGAATAAGGGAGCCAGAGGAGTTGGTTGTAGAACTAACCAGCAGTCCGAATAAAATCGCCCTTGAAATGAACGTGGAAAATAAGAAACAATAAGGCGATATAGCCCTGTAAAAGTGATGGTAGTGGAAGGAATGTGGAGTGGAGGAGTGTAGTGATATGGTTCAACGCATGCAGTACAAGACCTGGATCCACCATAAATATGTTGGAGTCGGCCCAGGAAAAAATAAGTGTATCATGCAATGAATAATTTTTGTAAAAAATACTTCAGTTTGCTTTCGTCTTGTCATGTTTACTTTCTTTTCCTTTTGTTCATATTTTAGTTCTTGCTTTGTCGTAATAACTATTGAAATAAAAGCTTCAATTTAGGATACCGGCGGTTCAATTTGAGCAACTAGTTTCCTAAATTGAACCAATCGCAAGCTTTAACATTTTTTATACGTCTATAGACAACTGTGCTAAATGTTTCTTTTGTGTACATAAATTTCAAGATTTTGAATAATATCAGTTTAACTTTTCACGCCTCAAAAATTTTAACTAGAATTGTTCAAAAAAGGATGGAGAAAAGGGCGGAAGAAATATTAGGAGTTCAGTTCGGATTTAGACGAAATAGAGGAACGCGCGAGGCCATTTTAGCTTTACGAGTAATTATAGAAAAAACAATAGAAAAGGGAAAGAGCGTCTATATAGGATTTGTAGATTTGGAAAAAGCCTTCGACAACGTAAAATGGGGGAAGATGTTCGAAGTGCTCAGAAAGGTAGGGATAAAATATAGAGACAGAAGAATAATACATAATCTCTACAAAGAGCAAAAAGCGGTTATAGAATTTGAGCAGGAACGAAGAGAAGGGAGTGAGACAGGGATGTGCATTGTCACCTCTAGTTCTCAACTTATATATCGAAGATGCGATTAATATTGTTAAAGATAGAACAGCCTCAGGGATTAATGTACAGGGTCAAACTATTAACATGCTCAGATTTGCGGATGATATAGCAGTGTTAGCATCTAGCAAAGAAGAATTAGGAGCGGCTTTGAATGAAATGGAAGCAGTTTTGACACAGGGCTACGGCATGAAAACCAAGAAAAATTAAACTAAAACTTTGGTATGTAGAGGGAGTGAAAATAGAACAAAAATTGAAATACAAATAGGAAATGAGAAGATAGAGGAGGTCGTGGATTTCTGCTATTTAGGAAGTAAAATAACTCGAGATGGTTAGGAGCACTAAAGATATAAAACCGTTGATCGAGAGATTCTCTCAATCAACGATAAAACAAAGAATAGCGCAGGGTCGAGTTGCGTTTAGCAAAAAGAAACAACTGTTAATGTAGAAACTCGGAAGAGACTCTTAAAGTCATATGTATGGAGTACGGCATTATACGGGTGCGAAACTTGGACAATAGGAGAAGCGGAACGAAAAACAGTAGAAGCGTTTGAAATGTGGTGCTACAGACGCATGATGAAGATACCGTGGATAGATAGCGTTAGCAATAGGGAAGTATTAGAAAGAGTTGGGGAAAAGCGAAAGGTATGGAAGACAATAAAGAATAGGAGAGATAGGATGGTAGGACACCTTCTAAGACACGAAGGAATAGTTCGCGACATATTAGTCAGAGATAGGAATAAAAAGAGGTAGGGGTAGGCCTAGATTAGATTACTGCTCTCAAATAGTTAGGGATGTAGGATGTTCTACTTTTAGGGAAATGCGTAGGTTAGCTCAGGATAGAAAAGGATGTAGGTACGCGTCCAACCAGTCTTCGGACTGAAAACCTTGTGATGATGACTTGAAAGAAAGTAAACGGTGATTGTGTTAACTTAGTTTGTTTTCCTTTAATAAAATTTTTAAATAATATACCTACCTATTAATCGACTCCTTTTCTCCTTTAATAAAATATCACGATTTATTATATTCGAATTCCTTTAAAAGAAAGTTCAACAACTTCGAGGATATTCTTTTATCAAAGAAAAATAATTCCTGAAATAGATTGTCAGAAACGTATACAATGTATTTGTATAGCAGCACAGCGACGGGAATAAGGATGTAATAAAATAATACCCGCCTTATCTCGGTTTTTCACTAACGGATGAAAGCGAAAAAGAAAATATTTATCACTTCGTACTGAAATGCCATTGGCACGACGTCTCGATACCTGAATTACTTAGCACTAAGTACAAAGAAATCTGTCTCTTAGCTATACTTTGAGCAATAGAGACAGGAACTACAACCTCATACTTCGTGAGAACACTCAGAACTATGTTCGTTGTTCAAGATAGTCACTGTGGTAGCATTCGCTTTGATGGTCGACCGCGTTGAAGCGTGCCTTTGAATTCCTACGTGCAAGTCATACGTGTGATGATTGCGCTCCGTGGGTAATCGCCTGTTTCCTCGGAAAGAGCAGAGCAGAATTTCCCGCATGCCCCTGAAAATTAAAGAGAGTTTAGTGTCGCGGCATCGGCAGTAAGTTCTGATAAGATGTGGGTTGAATACGGATTTTATCGGTTCTTTTCGAGGATATTTTTTACCTCTTGAAATGTTTCGGCATAATGGTACCATTAAAATATGCAAAAGTGTAAGGACTTTTTGTGAATTTGGGTCGGATAACGCTTAGACAGCATGACGCAAATAGAACGAAAAAGTCGGCAATCTCTTCCAGGGTTTTATTCCTTGAGTGCTACATAAGTACTTACAGAAAAAAATTGTCAAAGAAACTTCATAATTTATATACAAATTGTACATTATATCAATACATTTACTTCTGCACGTACTGGGTGTAGCGGCTTGATCGTTTTCAAGCTCGTAAAAGTAATTTTTAAATATCTTTTTCTACACCTATTTAATTATATGACAATTATTCGGATATTCTTCGTGAAATATCGTACCCATAATTCACTGTAGTGAATTATGAAATCATAATTCGCGGCATTTCGGTCAATCACAAATATAGATTCAATAATCACAGTTTCCCTGATCCAATGATATTTTATATCGACCGCGATCAACTCTTGCTGGAGCTGACAATCGCTCGGGTGACAGCCAAGTGTATCTCGCCATATTACTTGTTTACGTTTTCCAACGTATGCACTTCGGTCGAGTAGGTACCCATTAATCTGAAAAAACTAACAATTCAACCACTAAAACTGCCAGAATTTAACAATGGAAGGGACAACTCCAAATTTATATCTTACTAACTGCACAAATTTCAATATATATTCCTAGTAAGTAGTCCATTTATTGAAAAATAAAAATTAATGTATTATCATAGTGTTCCATTAAAGTTATCAAATTTATTTGTTTAATAGGTGTAGAAAAAGTATAGTATTATATTCGCGATTATGACCATTATTCACTCAGATGTTTTGAGCCACTCGCCTTCGGCTCGTGGGCTCAAACATCATCTTCGTGAATAATGGTTGTCATAATCGCTCATATAATATTAATTAGACATTTTTTCAAAACAACTTTTTTTTTATTTATTCTCCTGATTTACGGCAACTACATTTTTTATCTCACAAACACATAGCCTACCTAGAGCCACAACATGCCGGCCCCCTTAAAGTCCCGGAGGACTTTAATACTAATTGCAATATTCACAATTAAGAAGATAAATAATGGTAGGTACTTAAAGTGAATACAAAATTTGACACAAAAGAACAAAATGAATAGTGTAAGTTACAAAGTGAAATAAGCATATTTAGGTAAGTTTACACCAAATTTTTGGAACATAAGTTTTTAAGTATCAACATTAAAAGAGTCGCCTGTGTGAAACTTTATTTACAGGCTCGCACCAGCGTCAAAATTGTCACTATCGCGAATACTTTTGCGCTCGTCACTATTCCCGTCATCACAAGGAAGCACACATAACTTGGTTGCCGGTCGCTTAAAGGTACCGGAAGACGACTGGATTGTAGCTGCTCGAACTACCCCATCTGCACCAGGATGTACTTCGATGACTCTGCCGAGTTTCCATCGTAAAGGTGGTAAGTTTTCGTCCTTTACTAGCTTGCCAATTTTTGTAAGGAAGGATAATTCTTTCTCCATTTAGTCCTCACTTGTAATTCGGCGATATAATCTTTGGACCAGCGCCGCCAAAACTGCTGTTGCAATTGTTGTAGATATTGGAACCTCGTGGTTGAGCTCATTTTTACATCAACATATTTACAGTCCGGGAGTGCAGTTAATTTCTCGCCGATGATAAAATGTGCAGGAGTAATAGGATTGGGATCATTTGGATCATTTGATAAAGGATATAAACGACGGGAGTTGATGCAAGCTTCAACTTGAGTGAGTATAGTTACAAATTCTTCAAAAGTTAGAACCGCATTGCCGATTACACGCTTCAAATGAAATTTAACCCTTTTTACCCCAGCTTCCCATAAACCGCCGAAGTGGGCAGCCCTGGCTGGAATGAAGTGCCAACTCACACCCTCCTGAGCCAATTCACCCTTTACTGAGTCATGAGACGACTCCAAAAATTCTTTAATGGCAGAATTCGCTCCTATGAAGTTGGAACCGTTATCAGAATATAAGTTAACGCATTTCCCGCGTCTAGACGCAAAGCGCCTTAGTGCAGCCAAAAAAGCGTACGTAGTTAAATCACTGACTAACTTTAGGTGTAACGCCTTTGTCACAAGACATATGAAAAAACAAACATATGCTTTAGTAGTTTTGTAATTTCTATTTTTCCTATCACGTATTAGGAAATGTCCGGTATAGTCCACGCCACAATTCAAGAAAGGTCGCGCTGGAGAAACCCTACTGGAAGGTAAATCAGCCATTATATACTTTATATCTTTAGGCTCGCAACGGTAACAACGTATGCAATTATGAACCACCTTTCTCACAAGATTTCGACAGGAAAGTATCCAAAATCTATCTCTTAGAGAAGCAAGTAATGCCTGAGGACCAGCATGTAATAGTTGGACGTGCTCATACCTAGCAAGAAGCAATGATAGATTATTTTTTGATGATAATACAATTGGATGCTTTTTATCATATTCAAATTTTGACAACTTTAAACGTCCACCCACTCGTATTATATCATCTTCATCTAAAAAAGGATTAAGTGAGGCCAATTTACTTTTATGACTTACCTCCCGCGAACTTTTTAGGTCCCGAAATTCTTCATTGAAATCTAGATTTTGAGCTAACCGAATTAATACATATAATGACATTTTTAGCTCTTCACAAGTTAAAGAGCCTACTTCACGCTCAGCCCTGTCTGTCAACGAGCTATTTTTGAACCTTAACATATAGGCTACTACATTTTGTAGCTTAGTTAACGAAGAATATCGATTTAAAATATCTAAATCATCCGCTACAGTTACCTTCATACAAAGATTCTGACAGCGAACATCCTCCATGGGCAACTCCGGCGCCGGTAAGTTATAATTCGGCCAGTTTTCGGGTTGTTCTTGCAGCCAGGCTGGACCTGTCCACCATAATCCTAAATCTTTCAAAATCTTTGGATTGACTCCCCTGGACACCAGGTCAGACGGGTTGTTGGAGGTGTGGACATATTGCCAATTACCAATGTAAGTGAGAGATTGAATCTCAGAAACTCTGTTGGCGACGAATACTTTCCATCGGTGTGGCGAGCCTCGAATCCAAGATAGGACAATTGTGGAATCTGACAGCAGTACAAACGTGTGAAAGATAAGTTAATGGCATGTTTTGTTTTATCAACTAAAAGGCTTAAAAGATGCGCAGCGCATAATTCCAACCTTGGAATGCTTATTCTCTTTAACGGTGCTACTCGGGACTTGGAGCATAACAATCGAACGGAAACATTACCATGGACGTCAATACTCTTCAAGTAAATTACAGCCCCATAAACCCGTTCAGAAGCATCTGCATAGCCGTGCAATTCAATTGTTACAGGTTCCTTCAACAAAACATGTCGAGGTATTTTAATGTCATTTAAATAGATTAAATTATTTTTGAACTCTAACCATTGAGTTTGCAAATCTGCAGGAACTGATTCGTCCCATGACAGTTTCAATTGCCAAAGAGTTTGCATGATTATTTTAGCCGCAACGACTACAGGACTGACAAGTCCCAAAGGATCAAATAATTGAGATGTCTCAGACAAAATTGTCCTTTTTGTTACCTTCTTTGTCACTGGAGCCTTGACGAAATAATGCAACACATCTGCAGATGCTTTCCAGCATAAACCTAAAGTTCGTGTTTCATTATTGTCACTAATATTCAAGATAGCATCATCTCTAGAAGATATAATATCTTCAAGAACGTCTTCACTGTTAGAGAGCCATTTATTCAGACAAAATCCGCCTCTCTGTAGAATATCTGAGATATCGCGTTGTAAAATTTTTATTTCTTATATGATCGAACCACCTGTCAGCAAATCATCGACGTAAAAGTCATTTATTATGCATTCACTCGCCGAAGGGAACTCTTCAGAATGATCTTTGCCTAATTGATATAAGCATCTAATGGCGAGAAAGGCGGCAGAAGCCATTCCGTAGGTAACAGTGTTGAGTTCGAAACACTCAACTTCTTCAGATTTATTATTCCTCCAAAAAATACGTTGCAGACACCTTTGTTTCGGATGCAATTGAATCATACGATACATTTTGGTTACGTCTGCTGCAAGCACTACGTTGTGTTTACGAAATCTCAAAATTATCGAGAACAAATCTTGTTGAATCGTAGGGCCGACCAACTGGATGTCATTTAATGAAAGACCGCTGGTTGTCTTTGCAGATGCGTCAAAGACAACCCTTAACCTCGTAGTGAGGCTAGAATTTTTTATCACACAGTGATGAGGTAAATAGTACGACCCATTTGTTGTATTCTCATCAATCTTGCTCATGTGATTTAATTTATCATACTCGTCCATGAATTTTACATATTGAACCTTTAATTCGGGGTTACTATCTAGCTTACGCTCGATATTATAAAATCTTTTTAATGCGCATTGTCGCGATTCGCCTAATTTGTCAGATGAATATTTAAGTGGAATACTTACCACGAACCTACCAATTTGGTCGCGATATGTATTTTGAACAAAGTGTTCTTCAGCAGCCTTTTCTTCAGCTGAATATTTACTATCGGCAGAAAAACTAATTTGTTCTATTTCCCAAAACTTTTCAATTGTATTATTTAAATCAACCGTAGACACCTTGTCTTGGAATTTCCCCAGCTATCACCCAACCCAGCTTTGTTTTTTGAAGGAGCGGTAAGCTTTTTCCAAGTCTTATTTGACCCTGGCTAAGAAGAGACCAGAAAATGTCAGCTCCTAAAAGCATATCTATTTTGCCGGACACATTGAAAGTGGGATCAGCAAGCGACACGTTTGCAGGTAAATTTAGCAGGTTGGCATCAAAGCTGCATGAAGGTAAATCCTCAGTTATTTTGGGTAATATCAAACACGAAATTTTTGCAGTGAATGAATTAAGTCGTGATTGTATTTTGACATATACATGATTGCGTATATTTGTAAGACACTGATTAATTCCAGTGACAGCAAAATCAATGTTAGATTTACGAAGCTTAAGTTTATTTGCAAGTTCTTCACTTATGAAATGAGATTGAGAACCGCTGTCCAATAATACGCGAATCTCATGAACGTTGTTTGAGGAATCAAACACTTGGATAACCGCCGTGGACAACAAAATCTGCGCTAATGCCCTATTAGATGTATGATTCACGCTCGTTTGACCAACTTCATCATTTTGAATTTTTTCAATTACCCTTTGGTTAGTTTCATGTATCGGTCTATTAGTATTCTCAGAAAAATGTAAGAGTACATTATGTTTCTTGTTGCATTTACTACAACCTGCTCGTTTACAATGGAGGGGGGAATGTTTTGATTTAAAGCAATTTACGCACAATTTTAAACGCTTAATATTTTCGTACCTTTCGTAAGGTTGGAGTTTTATAAATTCAGAACAATTGTATATTAAATGTTTCGCGTTGCAAAACACACATTTTTCCCCGCTCGTTGAAATATGAGCTTTTATTTTGGGTTTTGAGTAATAATTTTTATTATCATCATTGCTTAATTGCAAAGTTTCTAATAAACGACATTTTTCCTTCAGAAAATTTTTAAATTCATCAAGGGATGGCAATTCGCCCTTTGTATTTCGTGACTCCCACTCCCGTCTGGTGAGGGGGTCTAATTTGACAGAAATAATGTGAATAACTAATGTATTCCACTTTTCGACCGGCTGTCCCAAAACCTCTAAAGCGCGCAAGTGCTTAGAAAAGCCGTCCAATAACTGACGCAATCCAACAGAGGATTCCTTAGTTACACCAGGTAAATTCAAAAATTCCTTTACATGATTCGTAATTAATAAATTTTTATTTTCGTAACGCTCTAAAATAAGCTCCCACGCGGTGTTATAGTTTGCTGATGAAACTTCCAATGATTGAATGATTTCCGCAGCGCCGCCTTTTAAAGCTGAACGTAAGTAATGGAATTTCTGCACTGGCGACAGAATTTGGTTTCATGAATGACCGACATAAACGTGTCTTTAAAATATAACCATTGGTCATACGACCCGTCATACGTCGGTAAACTTAAGGTAGGTAATTTAACATGGTTAAAAAATCAATAAAAAGAAAACTAAAATTTTGGTATGTAGATGGAGTGAAAATAGAACTAAAATTGAAATACAAATAGGAAATGAGAAGATAGAGGAGGTCGCGGATTTCTGCTACTTAGGAAGTAAAATAACCCAAGACGGTAGGAGCACTAAAGATATAAAACAAAGAATGGCGCAGGGACGAGTTGCGTTTAACAAAAAGAAACAACTGTTATGTTCGAGAACGGTTAATATAGAGACTAGGAAGAGACTCTTAAAGTCGTATGTATGGAGTACGGCATTATACGGGTGCGAAACTTGGACAATAGGAGAAGCGGATAGAAAAAGAGTAGAAGCGTTTGAACTGTGGTGTTACAGACGCATGATGAAGATACCGTGGATAGATAAGGTTAGCAATAGGCAAGTATTAGAAAGAGTTGGGGAAAGGCGAAAGGTATGGAAAACAACAAAGAGTAGGAGAGATAGGATGGTAGGACACCTTCTAAGACACGAAGGAATAGTTCGCGATATACTAGAGTCAGAGATAGGAATAAAAAGAGGTAGGGGTAGGCCTAGATTAGACTACTGCTCTCAAATAGTTAGGGATGTAGGATGTTCTACTTTTAGGGAAATGCGTAGGTTAGCTCAGGATAGAAAAGAATGGAGGTACGCGTCCAACCAGTCTTCGGACTGAGAACCTTATGATGATAAAAACATTCGGATTTGAATAATTCGCGCCAAGTCGCGAATTAGCAGAATTTTCTGCGGACACTTCCGACATATATTCGGGCAACACGTGTTGAACCGAAGCCGTCACGAGAGCTTTAGCTTTTGAAACCGCCTCAAAGTATTTTTCTTCGAAATCGGCACGCTCTCTTTCATCAATATTTATGTTTTCCGCAGACTGCATTAAGTCGATCTTTAATTGGATGTCATTAAAATCATCGAACAATGATTCAATTTTTAGCATTTGTGTTTCCACCCGAGCAATATCACATTCCTTACTGTCAAATTTTATTAGAATGCTCTGGAAACGTGTGAGCTGGCCCTTTATTGCTGCCCTTTTTATTATAAAGGCTTGCAATTCCGCCATTGTTTATTACTGTGCAATACAATTACAAACTTTAGGACACAAAAACATATAATTATTATATGCGAATAATCGGCATGCGTCTACCCAATTAATTCCACTTATCACCTTTATTACAGGTAATTATACAATATCAAACCCAATGAAGCATGCAGCAATTTGCAGGAAATATGGGATTAGGGAACTAACCTTGGAGGACAATGTAATATGCACGATATTCTTCAAGTTTTGTTCAGCTCACGTATTCTTTGCGCTTACTTGCACAATAAACCATTAGACCATTTGTATCCGGCTCGAAGGACCATTTGTAGCGGCTTGATCGTTTTCAAGCTCGTAAAAGTAATTTTTAAATATCTTTAATTAGACATTTTTTCAAAACAACTTTTTTTTTTATTTATTCTCCTGATTTACGGCAACTACATTTTTTATCTCACAAACACATAGCCTACCTAGAGCCACAACACTGGGGTAAACTTCATAAATAATATAAGAGAATAATTTAAATGCCAAATATTTAAAATGAAATGAACATTACATTTGATATTCCCGCATCGCATTCAAATTTGGTGGTTTCACTTTTGTCAGGTGGAGGTCAGGGGCAGGGCATAAGGCTTTTTATATTGATCTGAACACACGTCCCACATGAGAGATGTTCAAATTTCTATGCACAAATACCGATTACCGTCATTTATGTAATAGTGCTTGAAATATTTAAAATAATATCCATAACATAAACGTAAGTTTGTTTAAATTGAACGTTTACAGGTATGTACATAAATAGGTATACAATTTATTATTTAAAACGAATCTATTTTGGGTTATGTTAGAAGTTTTTCAATATTGCATGTTTCGAATGTGCATGGAAAACCGTAGACAACTGGTTTCGCCCTTTTGGGACTCATCAGTATGGTGCTTTGCCCTACACACTCGAACCATGCAATATTGCTTGCTGTATGCTTACACGCTTGGTGCCAGTATTAGCAAGAGCTAATTATTAGCCGAATTATTCGGCGGTAATGAGTGGTATTGGACCGTTCGAACAACTACTCCTCGGGCAAATACCCCGCCAGGCATATAATTATAGAACTAAATCAAGATTTTGTATACTACGAGATCTTACACGGGATGCTACCCCAAACATATCGTTGGGCTTGGAACATCCTTAGACCTCTACGTACTTTCCTGCTCTACCAGCAGTACTCTTATGTATGTTAGAAGTTTTTCAATACTGGATGTTTCGAATGTGCATGGAAAACCGTAGACCACTGCTTTCGTCCTTTTGGGACTCATCAGTACGGTACTTTGCCTTACACACTCGAACCATGCAATATTGCTTGCTGTATGTATACTTACACGCTTGATGCAAGTATTAGCCAGAGTTAATTATTGTCATTGGGTTACTTACACTTTTTTAAATTGCTAAGCTACTCTTGCTACTTGTTTCAAATTTATGATTTTTTCACAAATGCCTTCTGTGTAAATAGCAAAATAAAGAAATACAGAATCACATGTACCAAATTGCAGCCATGTTGGGGTTAAAGTGCATGTAAAAACGCATTTCGCGATTGGCTTAAAAACAAATATCATAAATAAAAATTGAGTAGCATCTACAAGGAAGGCGAGAAATTGTAAAACAGGATAATTGAATAAGTATTATTATAATTAATTATCAAACGAGGCGGAAGGCTGAGTTCGATAACCCATTGTGTATCGTAATATGAAGTTACGATAAGAGTATCGTATAACGTTTTATCTACTATCAGCGTGACCACGACTATTGTATTAGTTTAAGAAATAATAATAATGAACAAAAAAATTATCAGGCCGGATATATATTTTTACTTCCGCCAGTGCTCTTTTGGCATCATTAAAGTATAAGGGCGTTAAAGTATGTCATTATATGTAGCCTTCAAATGGATATATATAATCAATGTATGTAAGCAGGTTAGTTGCGCAGCAGGCCACTCGTCAAGGCGGAAAGCGGTACGGATAATACTTAATATCCCGATTGATTCGACGATCACCACAGAAAGTTACAGATGGCGTAGTCATCGGCGACGACGCGATTATGTGGCTTTACCTTCACCAACAGACAACTCCGATTTCACTGGGCTTATTTGTTACGAATCAGTTAGCTCCATCCATAAGGTGGTTCGATAATGATTAATTACTGATAGCTAACTAAGAATTCTTAAGAAGTTAACCCCACACCCCAAAAGACAGTGACACAGTAATTAAACTGGACACGTGTTTCGCTGACAACGTCAGCATCTTCAGGAGTTGAAGATTAATCTACTCTAAACTTAAATTACATCGCTATAAATACGCAACCCGCACTCCTAAAGTGAAGAGGATCGATAAACCTATAGGGTTTCTTCAACTCCTGAAGATGCTGACGTTGTCAGCGAAACACGTGTCGAGTTTAATTACTGTGTCACTGTCTTTTGGCGTGTGGGGTTAACTTATTAAGAATTCTTAGTGAATTTACGTCAAAGTTCACACATCTACTGTGTGTACTGATAGCTAAGTTATGGACTAAATATCGGCATCAATTGCCACACAGTGACGTCGTGTGCTATTATCATTTTCAGTGTCTTGCATCTTTGGTGTCGTTTCTTCCATTTCATATGGCGCGTGCTTGCTTCTTCGTTTTCCTCTTTCCCTTTTCCCGGAACCTGATAGTTGCAGCGGCTTCGAAGAACATAATGCCGAACTATGAGGTCAGCTTGATTGGATGAAAATCCTGATCATGTGCAGGATGGAGTGTCAATCTTTCTCAAAGGCGGATAACTTTCCTCGCGGTTGTAGGTATCCTGTTTTTGTATGGTCAGAGTTACCAACATTAGCAAATCCACAAAAGTATCCGTGTTTTAGCTCATGATAGGAAATAATTACATAAGTACATTTTTCATGGTTTGCTTTTAACAATGTCAAAATATTTCTTTCTTTATAACAATAATTCCCTTAGTAGTTGTTTGATAATGTCTGCTTTTTTAAAAAATCAAGGGGAATGGTACATCAAAGGTTATTCGTTTTCCTTCATTAAGCATATTTTCTGTTCGCCTAGTCCAGTGTTTCTAATGGTAATATTTTCCAATGTATATTTTCTAATATACAGTATTTCCTCCATAACTCAACAGGAGTTTTAGATATCAAAAAATGATTCAAATGAAAGTTGCATCCAATCAACTTCCTCACATTTTAAAATTATTTTGACCATACAGGTTGTTCCATTTCTTCTGCACAGCACCTAGCTTTGCTTTCTTAGATGGAACATCCTGTATCTGAATTGTTTGTTGAATTTAGTGCCACTTCGTTAACCATACATTGGGTCTAAGTCTTACGGCTTCGGCGTTATGTGACGTTAAAAATAGTCATTTTTCAAATTTCATCAATTATAACTGCAGTCGCACAGTCGCACAGACAATCGATAATTCACCACTGGTACACACTAAATTTCAGACAGTGAGATGCAGTGTTCTTCCGGTTACTTTGATGCATTTTTTTCGACCATTTTAATGATGTGTAACCAAATCTTAAATGGCCCAAGATAATTACTGAATTTACCTCAAGTCCGTTTGTAGCAGTCTTCGTTCGCATATTATTGATAAAGCTTCTCCACGGTGTTCTTCCTACTTAAGAAGAATTTACGGAAGTAATAAATTGTGAGTAGGTATCATATAGATTCTCTCAAGATTTTTCACTTCCTTTTACGATTGTTCATAAAAGTTGCATCGGCGAACAGAGTTCAATCTGAATTTTGCTTTCGGAATACCGACCTTGAGGAAAATTGAGTTGGGAAATGAATTTTACGTTTACTAAAATAAATTGAGAATTTTTACGACTCTGACACAATTAACTCCAAGATGTCTAGTATTCTACCCCTTATAATTTTACGTAAAATACTGTCAGAATAATAATGGAATGTATTGCCGCATAGCTTCCAAATAGGAAAATAAAACAATAAATGTGATGAATTTGCTGAATTTTATTTGTCCCCTGAGAATCAAATAACACAAATAATCATGTTACTTTCTGTAAGGTCCCCCCTAAGGCACATAAAACGTTTACAAACATTAATTTTTTAGTAAACATTTCTTATCTAACTATAATAACCTCGATAATAACCCTATTGTACTAAGGGCAGTTCGAAAGGAGACGCTTGTGATTACGCCCCTCATTTTATTTTACTGTGGGCAAGGAAAATGTGTTTTCTATGAAGAACTCTATAATAGTATATTATACACAAGTTTATAATGAATGCTATTATTACGGAGGATGGAGTTTACAACACGAGCGAGTGAAACGAGCGAGTTTTATAATCATCCGAGGTAATAATAGCATCATTATAACGAGTTGTATACTATACTTTGTCCACGACTATCAAAACAGATTCCCAGAAAGAATTTACCTTCTTTTCCCTTCTCCAGTGTAAGAAAGATTCATACATACGCTCTCAGGTATAATTTTCTTGGTTTTTTGGGCAATGAATCTAATGAGGCAAGTTCTGCAGCTTCTTTTATTGCTGGTGCTGTTAAAGAAACCTCGTTTTCACTCTCACTACTCATTATATCTTCTTTTTTAGAATATGCATTTCAAATTAAAAGCAAACCATGCTGATTTGACGTTTCAATTTGAACTGACACATCGCGATCGCGGTCTACTAAATAAATGTAAAAAAGGGTCAAAGCGATGTTCCTATTGGTGTAGTGAACAATATTCATTAATCACTGCAGTGATTAATGTATCTAATTATGATTGAAGAAACAAAAGTATAAAGAGTATATTATAAGATAGTCGTGGACAAATTTCATTAAATCTGGTGATGAAATGAGGAAACTCTTATTTCTTTTTTTTTCAATCTGTTGTACTTGCATTTTGCACTTTTTTATCTTAGTCCTATTATAATACCTAGGTAGTTTAATTTTGCACCACATTTTTAACTAAAAAGGAGATAAGATATGACTCTTTCTGAGCAGCTGAACACTTTAGCAAAACAACTACCCGGCACCTACGCCATTTATTACAAAGTTTGTATTGTACGAGATGCTACTGATATCTAATTAGACTAGATAATTTTCCATACACATAGTAATCAGAAATGAAAGAGTAATCGATGGAATGGAAGCACTCTGGTTTTCTAAGGTCCACGAAATTTCGTGCTCAAAAATATGCTATTTGAATAACCGTGGAGTAATTATAATCGATCTTCTGGAGAAGGATACAGAGGCAAGAAAACAATATTATTAGACAATCTGCGAAACGGAATTGGGAAAAAGAGGTATGGAAGATGGATCAAAGCTCTTGATTCGAATTAATCGAAAACCACCCTTATTCAACAGACATGCTCACTTAGGGCTATCACCTCTTCCACCAAATGAAAGAATTTGAAAAGTTTTAATTTATGTCTAGCAAAGAAATGACAGAAGACGTGGAGAGGTGGTTTGCAGGGTACATAGAAACATTTTTTCTAAAAGGTTAACGGGCGTTACAATAAGATGTGAGTATGTTGAATAACAAAATATTGTGAATTTTCAGTTCGCATATTTTTGTTTCTTATCTAGCCAAGAATAAAGCTAATGTACCTTGCACAAGCCGCGAATTCATTCGGAAGTAAAATAGATACTTGTTAACAAATAATCGTTATAGAAAGAAAAAAAGTACCTTCAATTGCCCATTGAAATAAACAATGATATTTGAAAAGGTCAACTCCAAGCTACTACAGCTTTAAAGGAAAATTCAGAAGTAACTCGCAGATATGACGCAACTCCGGAATAAAAAAAACCTAATCTGATATGTCTACTCCGAAAGGGACCGTTAACTTCGTTTTCTATATTTAAAGACAGACCCAAGAGCAGTGCTGAAATTTGAAATACATCACCAAACTTTTTGAGACTGACATCGACTTCATTCAAGAGGGGACTTTTATCTGGAAACTTACGTCGGGTTAAAAAACGCAATCACAACAAATACGTAGATGTACCTGTACAAATAATACTCAGAACGGGGGTTTTACAGTTTTAATAGCGAAATATTATAATTTCCCGCCCATTCTCCGACCCAGAACTAGCGCCGCTTGCAGCCGAGAGACGGAACTTTACAGACTTTATAGACTCTTGTTGTGATTTCCTGCTTATATACTCGCCGTGAGTTTAGTTAGAAGTTGTACGAAAAATGTGACGGCACGCAACTGGGACTCGAACCCACCTGGACCCGAAGTAGTTTAGTGGTCAGAACGCCTGCCCGGAAAGTGGGAAACTTATGTTCGAGTCCCTGTTGCGTGCCCCCAAATTTTTCGTACAGCTTCTAATTAAACAGTTTCACTAGTCCTAATAGCTTTAATAATCTTCAACTCCTGAGGATGCTGACGTTGTCAGCGAAACAAGTGTCGAGTTTAATTACTGTGTCACTGTCTTCTGGCGAGTAGGGATAACTTATTAAGAATTCATAGCGGAGCTTTTGGTAATATAAAATGGAAAAATTTATTTGCTACAAAAAAGTAGAGGTGGCATATTAGGGCAAAAGAGTTAATACATACTAATTTGCACATGAAACAAACGGTGGCAACAAACCGGCAAATATAAACTTCAATTTGTAATACCATTGCATTGTATAATGTACCTAGGTTTTTCATTATCGTCGTATCGCTTTAATCGACTATACACATTTCATATTATTTCATCTATGTAGAACTGAAACTTGCAGCAAGTTGAATAACATGTTGATACTGAAATCCTTTTTAGCAAGGGAGCATTAGTTTTATTAAATTATGTAATCTGAATTCTGAATTCTGAAACTGGGACCTTATGGTACGAGCCCAAATCCATAATAGTTCGGCCGGCCGTCGATTTTAACATGGCGGTTCACAAAAATGTAAAATGACCAAATAAATGTATTACCTACTTTCGCAAATACTGTGACAACTACCTTAAAATATAATCGTTCAACTCTCTATTAGTGAAAACACGTTTGTCATTTTTGCATAGTTTATTGTGAATTAACGAAAATAAATTACAATCTGTGATTCATAATAGTTCGGCCTTCAGGTTAGTACTGTGTTACGCCTCCTTTACTGGTGATTACGGCTTCAATACGATTAGGCATTGTGTCAACAAGCTCTCTGCAATCTTTTGGCTGAATGTTATCCCATATTTGCTGCAGTTTTGCTTTCAACTCATTTACCGTGCGTGCTGGGTTTTTACGCAGCTCTTTCTTCATTGTATGCCAAATTGATTCAATTGGTGACAGGTCCGGACTGCTTGAAATCCACGGCAAAACAGGAATATCATTTTCCTCAAACCATGTTTTTATTTTTTTTGCCGTATGGCACGGAGCACCGTCTTGCTGAAAAATAAAGTCTCCTTCAGCAGTTTGGCATAAAGGAATCGATGGCAAAAAACTGTCGGTTAAAATGGTTTTATATTCATCGGCGTTCACAATTCCACTAATAAAACGAAGTTTTCTAACTCCCCTTCCAGACATACAACCCCACACCATAATGGAGGCTGGAAACTTAACTTTTTGAACGAGGCAATCGTTGTGGTAGGCTTCTGATGATGTACGCGAAACGCGTTTCCTAGTGTCTCCAACACAAACTTCAAACTTGGATTCATCGCTCCAAATCACTTTGTACCATTGTTAGCCCATTTTAGACGGTTGAGTTTTTGTAATTTGGTTAGCAGAGGTTTTTCTTTTGCCTACATAATGAAATTCAAAAATGTTTATTAAGAGGGAAAATCAAGAAGCTGGCTGTCTACCTTGTAAAATTTGTATCCCAATTTGTGAATTGCTTCTAGTTGTGGATACGGACATTTGTCGTCCAGTTACCTCCCTCCACAGTGTAGTGACTTCTCGAGCATTTGATCGTCGATTTGCTTTTATAATTCTTCTCAAAGCACGTCGATCAGCGATAGAAATTTTTGATGGGCGGCCAGTTTTTTGCCTTCTTGAATATCTCCAGTTTTCTTGTATAAATTGATAACATCTTGCACTGTTGATCGCGGAACTGAGTGCGAAATGGAAATTTTTCTTGCGGAAATACCATTTGAATGAGCTTTTATAATGGACCACCGCAAATCTTTGCTCAATGATTTTCCACGAGGCATTATGCGATTCCGAATCTTACCAGAAACTGCCACGATATGCCGTGTGCCGTTTCGGTTTTGTTTTGATGAGCGTAATTTTATTACAAAGCTGCCTTGATTCCGGCCGAACTATTATAAATTACAAATTGTAGTTTCTTTTCCTTAATACACAATAAACTATGCACAAATTATAAATGTATTTTCGCTAACAGAGAGTTGAACGATTATATTTTAAGATAGATGTAGCAGTATTTGCGAAAAAAATACATTTATTTGGTAATTTTACATGTTTGTAAACGGCCATGTTAAAATCGACGGCCGGCCGAACTATTATGGATTTGGACTCGTATTTGCTGAAAACACAATGCTGATGTTCCTGTCACAAGAACTGCCTGTAAAATTATTTTCGGCTATTCGTTAGACTTTCCTTGTTTGATGATTTTGTGGCTTCCTTCCGAGAGTTGGCTATAAGCACCCCAAATAAAAAAGTTTATAAATGATAAAAATTATTCTTTTGTAGTGCAGTAAGAAAAAAACAGGTTAACAACGTTCAGTTTAGAGCTGCTAGCTGCCAATATCCAATTAACAAAAATGTTCCAATACCAACTGCACAGTGCACATGCCAACTGCTGCATGCCTTCAACTGGTAAGATTCAAATATGCTTAATATATTGTATCTAATCTGTAGGTTTGTAGCTTGTGCCGACAACTTATTTAAGGTTTCTAATCAGAATCTGATTCCATCATTATTCCTTGACATGAGGTGCGAACGTCTTTGAATGACATCTAAATGTTTATAATTCATTATTGAACTTACTTACTTACTCCCGTCCATTTCTAAGTTCTCTAATTTAATATATTATAACTGAAATTGTTCCATAACATTTTTCCATGTAGGTATAATACAATACAGGCAAAACAAAGAAAGGGTCTTATGAAATATGGTTTTAAGTCTCAAATTTATAAATACCTAGCCACTAGCCACTTTAATATACGTCAACTTTACCCCGCGTAAAGTAGAAGAATAATGTTTATGATCTGCTTTTATCTCAGACTTCGGTATAAATACTCAGGGATGTTGAATATTGGGAGCAGAATATGTAAAATTCATAGTTTCCTTGGCCCGAAAAGCTTAAATTAACCTGTAAAGCACAGCGCAAAAAATGAACATCAATTAAGTGATTATAAAGTTTACTCGTTAGTGAAACATTCCGCTTGAGACACTGATTGACGTTAATCGATAATCTATTTTTAAGTTTTTAAGTACGAACTTGGTGTCAGGTATGTATTTGTTACTTAAGCAGAAATTGATTGGAGAGAAGAAGAGAAGAGATCAAACATAAAAAGTTGAGAGAACTTTACGGCTTCTTGTAAAGGTCGCATGTTCAAGATTCTAGAACTAATCAAAATGCACTGCTCTAATTGGGAGATGTAGGGCCATGAATAAAATAGTATATTTCCAGCTATTTCCAGCAATGTTTGAGTCTATTAGTCTTTGCTCTTGTGGTGCTGCACTCGAAGTAGGTCGAAGTAATCGTGGGGAATTTTCAGGGAAAATGCCAACAGTGACGCGTTCCAAATAAATAAAACAGGAATCGTACTTGCACGTGACTTCATAACATTTGCACGGAATGTCATTTTGCTTGGCGTTTGGCAAGTATTTCCGGGCACATGTTGCGTCTATAGTACGTAATACTATTGTTTAAAGATGTTGGGTTGTTTAAAGATGTTATAGTTAGACAATACCGTGTATTAAACTAGAAACACGGATAGGGACGCAGAAATGTCTACTTTGTGAGGCAGAGGTCAGGTGGCGCTCTTTAAAAGAAACTTGTGTAATATTTCTTGGATTCTTTGAACTATAAAGTCGGTAAGCGGTGGCTGATTTTAAGCTACGTTATTACCCGTTTGGGGGCGCTCATGAGGCTTAGTATTTTGGGCGAGTTATAGATTGATATAATCACTGTGGTGAAAATACAGACGGGGCAGCCGGCAGATGTTGTCGATGCTTTTGTCGGCTCGGCAGTTTTTGCTCAAAGCCACAAAGGCATGTTTTGCCGCCGCAGCTGGCATGGAAATTTGTTCACACTTCAGGAATAAATTGTTTTCCTTATCGAAAAACGAAGGATAGGTACATTACATACCTACATAGGTATGTAATTATTACATTTACACAGGAAGTAAATCAGTTACAGATGCAGGTCACCAAACGCAGCTAAAATACTTCAAAGGCACCGCAAACAACTTTAACTGATGTATTATGCTGTGATATTGATTTATCTATATGAATCTATCTTTGATCTTTGTGTACAGGCGCTGCGACCGACTTTTTTGCCATCTACAATGAATAGAAATAACTGGGATA
Source organism: Xestobium rufovillosum (assembly GCA_963966045.1). Lineage (NCBI taxonomy): Eukaryota > Metazoa > Arthropoda > Insecta > Coleoptera > Ptinidae > Xestobium > Xestobium rufovillosum. The sequence goes on along the minus strand of OZ014499.1, from coordinate 17,234,130 downwards.
CCACATTTTTAATTTCAACAGTGGAAAAGGTGTGTATCCGTACTACTATAACTTGAAATAAATGGAAAATAGTGAGTCTACTGCCATCTGGCGAGTCCGCTAAATCGGTTTCCCAATAAGAGCATACTACTGACTAACTGTAACATCTTTAAACAATGGTAATACACATAATATCGCGAGGAATTTTTTTAAAATAGTTCACTCTTTCAAATATGTATTACTTTTTTTGTAATTGGCCTATATTTATTTTGTAGTGTTAACGAATTTCATTTCATTCCATCGATGCTTGATAGAATGATAGAAGCATATTTCACTGTCCACAATAGCATGAAGTAATTTGTTTGAAGTGCCTAGTCTTTTATAACAAAATTACGATTAGAACAGATGCCCAGAAGTTGAGTTTAAGAGGGATAAACACTCGGTCTCCCCCACTTCACTAGCCAGCGCAGGAGAAACACGAAGAGAAACTGATCTGCCAGCCAGATACGGCCCGAACGTACTCGGCTGTCACCGACTACTGAGGGGCGGTTAGAATCTGCTAGTGGAAGGAGGCGCTCCCGTTTTTAGAAATGGGTTTATTGTCGAAGTAAATTTAATGTAGCTTATTTATTTTCAGTTTAAATGCAGTCAAATTTGAAACGCAAGCAATTTAATGTCCATGTTATAGTGTGCTCTAATTAGTTTTCCAGTATTTGCTTTTTGAACCAAGTTTCTAGCTGCTGAAAATACACCAAAAGGCAAATTTCACGTCTCATTTCTGTGATTATTTACATATTTGTTCTTAATTTGGTTTGACGGAATTGTAGAACAAATCTTCTTCTTTCTGACAAAGAAGAAATTTCTGCAAAACATTTATTAGTAAGAGCTCTACGGTTCCTAATATACAGCTTCATATCGGCGCTGTTTTCAACGTACGTATCCCTCTTAAGAGTCAGTCACCTTAACTTCTCCTTTCCTTTAATCAGCTCTAATTATTACATATTATTATTATTATTATTATTGTTATTATTATTAATGTTATTAATGCTACCTATTATTATTATTAGTGTTGTATTGTTTATTCTCCTTTACGGGTAAAATTCGGACACACGGGCATTATGCCAAGTATGACCTAATAATATTTATTTATGGGAAAAAAGCGATCCTGTTATATTTGAGGTTTTAAGTACAAGAGCTCTCTGTATGGTTGTGTGAATGTCCATTTCTAATCCCAGCTCATGTGATTTGGGGGTGATTTGGGGTTTATGCCAGTTGCTGATAAAACTATAGGTTTTATTTCCTAACGCCAAATTCTTGTTATTTCTTGTGCAAATGGTAGATATTTTTCAGTTTTTTATGGATTTAGTGTATTTTGTGTATTATATTATTGTCGCTACGGATACTGTGATACTGATTTCTATTAGGTATACCTATTCTATTATTCGCTTTGTCTATCAGTGTTATATCAAGTATATTGCATGTTATTGTATGATGAGTCATCATACAATAATATGCAATAGACTGGATATGACAGAACCATTCACACTCATCAATGATGAATATGATGGGTATGGTTGGTTTTCTTCTATGACATTGTGTTTCTGTGTCAGAGCTTGGTGTATAATTTCTGATGCCAGGTTATGCGTGCCTGTGTACTGTGTAGTGCGTTGCTGCCATCAGTTTACACCCGCCTGTTATATGCTCTATTATTTCGGATGCAAGGGGGCATTTCCTACTTTGTCATCTTCGATTCATTCCCTCAGTATACAATACTTTCTGCAGTTTTTGGTGCTAATAACGTGGTCCAGAATAGCTGTTACAAACCTTTCCATTTCAGGTTGTAATTTTCTCTTCTTGGGCCAAGCATTTATGTTAGCTCAGTGTCTATTTCTTCTTGCTTTACTATAGTTATATTATTAGGTATAAGTTTTGTTTTTTTTTTCATCGGAAGATGGTGTATTCTGTTCCTGCCAGTAACTTGCAACCTCCTACTATGTTCTATTTATTCGTTTTGTGTATGACACTTTCTGTATTTATCGTTTGTTACCTTCAGGTCCTTCATGATACATCTCCGATAATTACGTGTAGCTATTTTATTACTTGGTCTTGAATATAAATCCTCCCGTTTCCGGATAGAGTTGGCTTTTTGTTAATCACGCATTTGTATATTTCTTGTTGACATGTTCGTTGTTCACGATGTAGCAATGTTTACCATGGAGTTTCTTCTTCGCCCAGTCCAGTGCTCCTTCTTTTCTGCAGGGTATGTCTTCCACGGTAAAATCTTTTGATGATAAATTGAGTGGTGTATAATTTCCGTCTGCATGTACTACTGCTTCATGCAGTTGATTATTTTTGTTCTGGAAATATTCTCTGAGTGATTTTATTTGTTGTGAGTGCAGTGAGTCATTCCTCTGCGCCCTTTTCTTCTGGGTACAGTTGGCCTTGGTTTACTTGAGCTTGGGTTTAATTTTCTGTTTCAACAAATTTTTTGGGGTGCTTTATTCTAAAACCAAATACCTAAGTATATTCGATAAGTGATTTAGGCAGATACAGAACCATAGGCCGCTGAGTCTCCTTGAAAGATTCATGATTCATCGTTTAATGTTAATTTCGTATGTCTGAATAAACCATGTGTATGTTTTAACAGTATTCTTGTTTTCCAAGTGTGCATTTTAATTGTTAGGGAATTTAGTATCTGAATGTATACCTGTGGGACCTTTGTTAACCAGCTGTGTGGCGGAACGAATCGAATGTTTTTTTTGTAATCCATATAGCACGTAGGTATATAAATTTCCCTGTACATAAAACACCCGCAAGAAGCTCGTGATTTAAAGGAACTAGCATGGAAACTCTTCTTTGAAGTCCAGCACAATAATCTGGTTCCTGTTTTGTATTTTCCGTTGCGTCTTCTTTGAAGTCCAGCACAATAATCTGGTTCCTGTTTTGTATTTTCCGTTGCGTATAATCTGGCGCCCGAGTCAATAGAAAACATCACTCTTCTTCCACTAAGAGCTTAAGAGTATTATCGACAAATACATATATTATGTCCTACCGACGGTGTCTACATGCAACAAAAGATATCGGTAGTTAATAAGTTAACTCTCCAATAGGTAGAGTTGTAAAGAGCGTCCCAGTGTCCCAGAACGCAGGCCTGTGCAACTTTAATAAATTATTGTCCATTTTTAGTATTATTTACGAGTATATACCAATAATGTATTGTACACATACAGGGTGTCACAGATAAGTCCCGACAACATTGCTATCTCACTTATATTTGAAGATAGAAACACGGTTAAAGGGGGAGAAAGTTTTACAATTTGGAGCCCTTTAATATTCCCTCATAAAAATCGACTGTTGGTTTCCTAGATATTTGAAAAAAAAGGAAAAATTGGCAATTTGGTTTTTTGTTAATAACTTCGTTATTTATTAACATTTTGATGATTTGTAAAAACATGTTTAAATGGTTGTTTAATCCGCATATTTTACAGTACTCTAAAATTGTCTCCGACGTTTCATACACTTGCAATCATCATCAGGTTTATTTTTCCTAATGGATTATTATGTCTTTAAATAGATTATTTTTTGCTGAGTATAGCAACCTATAACAAGTTGATATTCTACCAAAAACAATAGCTTCAGAAAATAAAATTCATAATTTAGTAGAAAAATTTAGTTATCCATGGAAAAACAACTTTATTAAGGAGTAGAAACGAATGAAACACCCTTAATTTGTAGCAGTAGAAACTGCAAAAAATAGTTTGGTGTTAAATTTTATTTGCCGCCCCAAGAAATTATAACTGAAAAATTTAAAAACAAAAAACATCAATAGAATAATAAAAACTAGTTACAAAACAAACGAAACCAACTTATTTTACTGTCGCAGATGTTCAATATGTGCGCCTTCATTCTAGATGCAAATTTGCGCTCGTCGTACAGTTATTGCGCTGATAGAGTTCCGCGTCTTTGTACGACTTATTTTTAGGCCTTCAAGAACTTCATTGAATTGGAATAGTAAATCGTGCAAGTTATTGTACCGTCATTCAAGATTTTACAAGTAGATAGACTGTTTTGTAAATAAAGAAAGTATTCATTTAAAACTCAAAAAAATTAAACTTATTTCTAATTTCACCGTTAAGATTTTCTTCCACACTTTCCTATTGTTTAAAAAGTTCATATTTTGTAAAATTACACATTCGTAAATCTATTTTTCCAAGGCCAACTAAATTGTAATCCAAAATAACAGGTATTTTCTAAAACTGTTTGTGCTGGAATAATATCCATTTGATATAGGTTGCTATACTCAGAAAAAAATAAGCTATTTAAAGATATAACAATCCAATATGGCGTACATAATGAAAAATGATGATGACTGCAAGTGTATGAAACGTCGGAGACAATTTTAGAGTACTGTAAAATATGCAGGTTAAACAACCATTTAAACCTGTTTTTACAAATCATAAAAATGTGAATAAATAAGGAATTTATTAACAAAAAGCCAAATTTTTTCCGTTTTTTCAAATATCTAGGAAACCAACAGAGAAAAGTCGATTTTTGTGAGGACATATTAAACTTTTACCCCATTTAAACGTGTTTCTAGCTTTCAAGATAAGTGAGATAGCAATGTTGTCGAGGCTTATCTGGGACACCATGTATAACATGGCCGAAACTGTTTTCTGTCTCTCACTCTTAGCGCTTGTGTCGAGTGGAAGACCAACGACCAACGACCAACTGCTAAACTGCTATGCAGCCTCCAGAGTGCTTGCCTAGTGAGTTGAATTGCGCATTGCTACCACTAGTAATTACTTCATTTTTGCTTTGAATTGCATTTGTGTTCTTTTTACGTGCAATTAAAGATCTATTATGTTTTGTCACTGATTACGCATTTTAGCTAAAGCGGCACCCTCCTCGACCCGATACGTATCGTATATCTGTTGGGACCTTTACATTTGGTTAAGCCCTTCCCCTTGCTTGGGGCCTCTTAAATTTGGAGGCTTGTTCATCTTCGGGCACCTTATATTTTTTTTAATCCGATTACCAAAGAGTGTTAGCAGCGTCTGTTTTTCACGAACCCTTTATTTCCAAGAAGGGTTTTTTGTATCAAAATGTGGAACCTGGTTTCATCAACTACAATGTCAGATAAGGCTCTATATCTATACAATAACACTAATACCGGTAATTTTATAAGGAATGTGGGGTAAATATTATAAAATGTAATTTATTCATACTTTTATCCTGGTAGAGAAGTAAAGTTTTTTGTGAGCATCTGCAGACAATTTTTTTCTACGCCCGGCTTGTTAAAACCACCTACCTACCCGGTCCGTATTGAATCATTAAAAAGTTTACGAAATATTGCGTGTTTCAAATAATAAGAAATAACAAACGACTCACCTCCTGAAGTTCCTGGAAAGGAAAGCGTACAGTAGGGGGTTGACGGCGGAGTTGAAGTACGTAATCAAAAAAGTTAATGGCGTAAGAACTGCACTAAAATTGGAGTCCCCTTTATAATCCGTGGACCAGTATTGCCACATCTTCCTAGCGTGAAGAGGGAGATTACAAAGAGCAAACGTGAAAACCACAATTATTAGCATTCTTATTACTCCTCTTCTTGCTTGTAGCACGTTTTGGCTCGAATTTACATTAGGAACTCCATTTGGGTTTTGCAGAAGTTTTCCCTCTCCATTAGACACCTGGAATTACAAAACGCAGTATTAAGAAACAACAATTCAGGACACAAATTACAAAATTAAATTGCCTATGTTACGCGGAGTTTACGAAATTGCCTATTTACGTAATCGGCAGAATATATTGTAACGCTTATGGAATAAGTACCAATTTTAACTTCACTTTAAAACAAAGTTAGCCCAGCGAAAGCAAAGTTCGTAACGTATAGGTAGTAGGTGTTCTTATACAGAGCCGCTGCGCTATGATGCATTCCTATGTATTTTGTTTACTCAGAATCAGTGTGCGAGAGAGACGAAAAACATCGGCCACCGATATTCCACGTTTTGCTGTATTTTATTGCCAGACATGGAACAGCACAAATATTTGAAGCATATTTGGAAATATTGGCCATAAGTGACTTGTATCGAACTGTAGAAGCGGGTAGCATCACCTTTTAATGAATTCAAAATTAATTTGAAGAAAATGCAGATTTAATTTCGAGGAGAAAGATATAGAAGAACTTAGGTTCGAATCCAAATTGTCTGTCGTCACATTTTTCGTGCATCTTCTAATTTATTAAACATGCTCACCCACGACGACTATTTATAAGCCGAACTCTTCCTTATTGTTATGCAAGCATACCGTGATTTTAACACAGTCTCAGTTACACCATCAAATTATGGTTGCAGTCAAGTGTGCATTGGCAATTTAGCAATTTAGCAATTTTACGGCTATGTCTATTTCCTTCAAGGATTTTATGTCTACATTGTAATGTACCCTACCCCACCCTTGTAAGCTGTCGATAAAGTTTTGTTCTTTAATGTTTATTGGCTTTCTCCTTACAGGTTATCTCCTTTATAACGAAGCAGAGATATTTGGTTGGATTTAACTAGTATGATGTATATTGCAGTGCTAATTCTTAGATGGGTCGCTGACTGGTCTGACCAACCATCTCCGCCTACTTTAAAGTTTATATGGCTAAGAGTACCCCAGTGGGCTTCTTCTCGAATTCCACATAATAAACACGATACGTGATTATTACTAAATATAATAGTATAATTAATTATTTTAGGCATATTTATTTGTTGAGCTATGAGATTTGAAGCCAGTAATAAGCGCGACCAATTTGGTCTGTTTAGAACTCACTACGTTTTAAGTACACTTTGTATTATAATGCAATTAGGTACATCAAATATGCAAAATAATAAAATTGTATTCAGACGTGCCTACCTGATATAATCACTTTACGCTGGTATTTATATTAAAATGAATTTTTCCACGACCCCCTAGGAAAGTAGGCCGGAAACTTGACAATTGCGTTGCCCGTGCGCTAAACTCGCAACTGTGCTGCGATATTTTAAAATCGCACAGGTTCATTCAAATTTTGTAGGCAGCTTTGAGATTCTGGCGTTTACTGAATAAATTAATGTCCTGTCGCGCCTCTTTTTAAATCTAATAATTTTTTATCAGAAACATCTCTTAAAAGGTACAGCAACTGAACATTTTAAAGGCTACTTCGTGGATGACCTGAATATTTTAGGTACGAACTGGTCATTTATGAATTGCCGGGCAAGAGAACAAATCAACGTGTCATTCATGAGCCGGTTGGAATTATTATATTATGCTCATAGTAAGTTAGTGGGCTACTTGGAAATTTTGACATCTGTTAACATAGACAACAAATCCTTAAAAATAAAGTTAGTGTTTTATGAATAAATTTGTCTTCTTAAGGGGTCATGGGAAAAATGGTGTACATAACTCGATGGAAAGTGTATTTCCTATAAACTCGCGTGATTTCTGCGCTCGGCTACGCTCGTATGAAATTTGTCACTTTCCATGCTCGTTACGTAATATACTATTATAGTTATTTTATTGGTGCAAACGATTTTGGGAAAACCTAATGGGAAAATCCGTTTAACTTTATTAGGAGAAAGCCTTTTTAAGTGAAGTCATCAGTGTCTAAGAACCCTGACCCTTCGCTTTTGGCTATTTATTTAAGGAAACGAAGTAGGCAAGCCAACGTGCATTCCTAACGTTAGGTTATACAACCAGACATACACCAGTTGAGTAGACTGCGATTCCTTTCAATATATATTTTCCTTTGGAATTTTACATCCATATCTATTTCCTAAAATAGTCGATTTAGCATATTTGATGTACTACATAATATGTATATCGTAACAATACCTAAGCTATTCGAAAAGACATAATATATACTTTCACGTTGAGATAAATCATTTATTCACATTTCTTTCTACCCACTGAGAGATCAAAAGTCTGAATATAACCTGCAACGTAGGCAAGAAAGAACTTTTTGCTAAAAGGGATAACGAGGAAAAGAGGAAAAGTAATGTACCACGAAACACGTGTATTTCGTGGAATGGGTAGGTCACGTTTACTTACATACTTAATTCATTCACCTTATACAGGGTAGAACACTTCTCAGTTTGATGCTATTGTCTTATCGGAAACGTGTAAGAATCTGGAGTAGGCCTTGCTATTGTTCCCGACGGCGAACTAATAATTCCATGGTTCTTTAACGAGATATCATACAATCCCAGGTGATCCCACGAGCAAATGATCAGGTTCATAACCGATGTACGTAATGTAAGGATCTATACTTTCTTTGCCTTTGCATAGCCACTTTTTTAAGAAGTATTTTTTCCATAATACATGTTTTTATACGATAGTGCACCGATTGAATTTAAAATTTTTATTCCATTACATATTTTAATTTTACTGTTCCGAGTGCGCTGCGTACCGTAAACACCCTTGTAAACAACCATCGACCAGCGTGATTTATGACTATGCATCGCTTTCTTGTGCACCGCTCTATTATTTACGCGCGATGACATTTATTGCAGTCAGACTATGTTTTATATTTTTTGTGGGGACCTGTTGTACGGGAACTGTTCTAGCTTCTTCAAAGTAGTATTGGAAGACCGACAATGAGCCCTGTGGAGTTAGCCATATATATCACGACGCGACGGTACGAAAGAATAAGTACATAATGACATAGCGCGTTTATCTGAATGTTGCAAGTTTTGGTCTGTTAGATTGTTGCTTGTTCATTTATTATTAAATTGTTACCGTTAAATTAATAGCTATAAAATAATTCTAAATAATTTGTATATATATATCCACAATGACATAATAAAGTTTCGAAAAATCGAAATTATTATTACAGTTGAATTGGATACGATTATTAACTAACGTTGCTACTAAGGTTGCGGTGAGAATGATGGTGCAAAGAATAATGAGAAATGGTTTGACAAGGAATGCAAAATAGAATTAGAAAAAAATAAAAAAGTTGCGACTGGAAATGTTAAAGAAAGAAACAGGAGAGATGAGAAGAGGATTAGAATAACAAAGGAAAATATGTAATGGGATATTGAGGGAAAAGAAAATATGACGAAAAGCTTATAAGCTGATATAGAGGAGAATCACAAGAACAACGAAATAAGAAGTCTATACAGAGGAGTAAGAAACGACATACCAACCAAGTACAGTATTTTATCAGAATAAAAATGGTGAAGTAATAGGAGAAGAGAGGGGTGTATTGGAATTGTGACAGAATTACTTTGATGAATTATTGAAAGGAGGTGAAGGGCGAGACGAAGAAATAGTAGATGAATGCGCAGAAGATGATATTCAGAATCAAATGAACGGGATGAAGAACCACCAACTTAGGAAGTTGAAGATATTATTCAAAGTCTGCAAAATTACAAGAGTCCTGGAGGCGACGAAATGTTTAAATATGGAGGAGAGGAATTGGCTCGATGTGTGAGGGACTTTTTGGAAGAAATATGCACACAGGAAGAAATACTACAGAGTTGGAGGGAAGCAATACTACATCCATTGTACAAGAAAGGCGATAAGATGGAACCTAAGAAGTACAGCGTAGAGCTTTACTTAATGTTGCTCATAAAATACTTGCATTATGTTTCAAGAATAGGTTAACGGTAACAATGGAGGATGAACTGGGAGATTATCAGTCGTTTTAGAAGGGGAAAATCGGTCGTAGACCAGATGTTTACTTTGAGGAAATTACAGGCAGAAAGTGGTGAGTATCAAAAGGAGACATATGTTATTTTTGTTGACTTTAGACAAGCCTGCGATAGAATAACTTCAGAGTTGTACAAAACACTAAAGCAGTTGGGAGTAGGCAAAAAACTTTTAAACATGGTGAAGTTGACATTAAACGAAACTGAGAACAGATTCCGAATAAGCGGCAAAACATCAGAGAAATTTAAAGTGAATGAAGGAGTAAGACAAGGTGACCATCTATCATCCGTGCTGTTTAATTTTGCACTGGAAAGAGTAATACGGGATGCCAATGTTAATAGGTCAGGTATACAATAAGCGACACCAGTGCATAGCATTTGCAGACGCTATAGTGAGTGTGACAAGAAGTAAACAGGAACTGTAGGTGGTGGTAATGCGGAAATTGGAAAGTTCGATAAAGAAGATGGGGTTAATTATCAATGAAAAGAACACAAATTCATGACATGGACAAAATGAGATTTTGGAGTGAGCGAAGGCCTAAAATTAAGAACAAAAAAGGTAAGTTTTCCATATCTGGGGACAATGTTCTGCAGAAAACAGAACATCCAAAGAGAGGTACAGCAAAGAATAATGACAGGAAACCGACGCATACATTCATTCAGCAAATTATTAAATAGTAAGAGGATATCAAAGATATTAAAGAAAGTTTCATACTACATTATTTACAAACCATGAACATCAGTAATGTTTTAAAGCAGCTGATCTTTTATAAATATGTTTCTCTAATTAAGTTATTTTATCAAATTATGTTCACGAACTATCGCATTTTACATCGTTTGGCAGGTACGACCTCCCAGCAAAGGTACCTACCGTAATTTATCAAAATATGGGTTAAGATATATTATTTTTGCATTTAAAATAGGGGAAATGTCATGATTAATGCTCGTAAGCACGCTTAGTTGACGTATAAAAAACGACCTACGCTTCCTTGAAATTATAGCAGTTCAAGGTGATTTGTTATCTCGTGTAGCAGAAAACAGGGTCGTAAAAATATGTCCTCTTTAAGTCACAAGAGATCGGTAAAGCATAAATAGGTAAATTGCTCTAAAAATGGTAACTGCTTTTTCTATTCGCATTTTCTTATCTTTTAACAAGTGTGCGCTCAATCGTAGAATAAAAAAATCAAATCCACATTTTTTACAGTTTTCGGTTTATATGCATTAGAACAGTTTGTCAAATCAAAAGCAAAAAATTGGTTTCAGGGTAGGTACTGCTAAAAATGAACACTGCGTATGTAGTTCTACAAAATTAACTGCAGTAATTGTTCTAAGACAAGAAGAGAAAATGTTTGCTGTCTTTAGACTTACAGAGAGAAGTACCTATTGCATTAGTAATGTCGCAGAAAACTATCCTCAGTATTACGATTACTTAACTTAAGAGTGTATAGCTCCTACAAAAAATATTCCAAATAAACTGAAAGTGTGGTCTGGAAATACGATCTCCTCTTGCTAAACTTTCAGACACAGTTCCCAGATGTACTGTCACCAAACATTATCGATTGAAACTGGCAATAACAAAACGTATAAAATGTAAGTCAAGACGATATAGAGAAGCTCGTGTAATACGCTGCACCCTCTAGAAACGCAAGCCGTTCCGACCGCGTGCGTGTATGTCACATGGAGCTGGTGCCACCATTACGTCTGTATCAATCATATATCGATAATTACATATTCTTAGACAGTACCAAGGAACAGCCCAACCGTATATTTCGGCACAGAAACAAATCATATAGCAGAACTATAAATATTTAATCGGACTTACTAGCGACTGGGCCGGGTTCGAGGAGTCTATTATGCGAACTGCTGATTAACTCTCAGAGAATGGAAGCATATTTCCACCAGCGGAAGACTTGATCACCAAAATAACACTAACCCCTTCTTTTATAAGGTTGGTCACGACATTTTAGTTTCGAGCTGTGCTGCCTCCTAAAGACACCTGTAGAAACTGTTACCCTTTTGTATTTTCTTTTTTTTTTTTTTTTTTAGTAATATTTGTGAAATTTATGGCAAATGAAACACTATGTAAAAAATGTTATCGACGTTTCGCCTCTGGTTGGAGGCTTTGTCAAGATTATATATTTAAAAGTTTACAAAATGTATAAAAGTGACAAAATTTTTTCTTAATAAAAATGTAAATAACAGTAACTAAGAACTTATATTAAAAATAGAAATTATACGTAGCACACATGATTTTGTAAAAAATATGAAGGAGGAAAGAAATGTACATAAATTATAATCAAGTGGTAGAGAACAGATTTACGTTATTATGTCACTGTAAATTTGACTTAAATTTTGAATGTCAGATCTGTTATTCAAGGAATTTTTATCTTTTTGGATGTGTATCATTTCTAAAACCAGTCTAGCTTTTAAGTTTTTTTCTTGTTCTAAAATAGTAGTATTGTGAAAATCGAAATTGTGTTTAGTATCTTTTATGTGTTTACTGATAGCTGAATTACTATTTTGGTAAGTATGTTGTTTTAACCTAGTTTCAAGGTGATTTTTGGTTTGCCCAATGTATGTTTTATTACAGTTATTACAATTAATTTTGTATACAATATGAGTTTTCATTAATTTTGGAATTGGAGTTTTTAAACGAGAATATAAAAATTGTAAGTTGTTATGCTTTTTATGAGCAATTACAAAATTATGTTTTAATAATAATTTATTAATGTTATGTGATATGTGTTTTATATATGGTAAAGAAATGTAATTTTTAGGTTCTTTTTGGTTTTGATTGTCGTTATTGTTATTATAATAATGATGTAGTCTATTTTTTATAATTTTGTCAATAAAATTTCTTGGGTAGTTATTTTTTATTAAACAATTTATGGTTTTGTTTAATGCATCTTGTCTGAATTGTGGACTGGAGAGTTTGATTGCTCTGTCAGTCAAGCAAATAACGATACTTTTTTTGTGACAAATGGGTTGTTTGGAATTAAAATGAATATAACGGCCAGACCAAGTGGGTTTTGTGTACCATTCTGTTTCTATTGAATTATTAATTTTGTATAGTGTTAAGTCTAAGAAGTTAATTTGGTTATTTTTTGAAATTTCTATAGTAAATTGTAATTTGGGATGATAATTATTGAATTGATGAAGAATTTCATTTTCTTTGTTGGGAGGAATAGCAGTAAGACAATCATCTACATAACGTACAAAAAAAGGTAGATTAAATGATAATTTAGGAATAACAGTGGTTTCTAAATCTTCTAAAACTAATTGGGCAATAGTGCTTGAGATTGGAGAACCCATAGCACAGCCATCAGTTTGTTTATAAATTTTATCTTTAAATTTGAAATATGTAGTGGTTAAGGTAAGTTCAATGGCTGTAATAAAATTGTTTAAAGTAAGTGACGTGAACGGTTCGATTTTATTCCAGTTTTTTTTTATTATTGTAATTGCTAGATTTATTGGAATATTGGTATAGAGAGATACAGCATCAAGTGAAATAAATATATAATTTTCAGGGAAATAAAAATTTTTGCTTTTTTCTTTAAATGACCAAGAATCTTTGATGTAAAATTCATTTTGACCTGTGATGTTAGATAAAATATTAGATAAATATTTTGATAATTTATAAAAAGGACTTTGTATACATGATACTATTGGTCTAAGTGGGATATTAATTTTGTGTAATTTTGGGAGGCCATATATACGTGGGGGTAGGGAATTTTGTATTTTAAGTTTAGTGCTAAGTTTATAAGAGATATTATTTTCATTTAATAATTTAGATATAAAATTATTATTTTTAGTTTGTAAACTAATAGTGGGATCTTTAGGAAGAGGCATATAAATTAATTTGTCGTTTAATAGATTAAACATTTTATTTTCGTAATCAGTGGAATTCATTATTACTGTTTTGTTACTTTTATCTGGTTTTAAGATGATAATTTGTGGGTTGTTTTTAAGGAAAGTTTTTGTAATTTTAATGTTAGTCAATAGTTCTTTTTCATTTTTGTTAATTTTTGTATAAGAATTGTTAAATTTTTTAATAATTTGGCAAATTTTATTTCTAATATAATTTTTTTCTTCAGATGGAAGTAAAGTTATACCACTTTCAATAGTGGCAATGATATTATTAATTGGAATTTCAGTATTACGGGTATTTATAGTAAAATTTGGGCCTAATTGTAAAATTTCTTGTACATTAGTTGGAATGTCAGTGGTAGAAATGTTATGTATCCATTCTTTATTAATAGAGAGATTGTAATCATTATTATTAGTATGTTTATTAGTAAGTTTTATTAATTTCTGTTGTTGTTTATTTTTTATGTTAAGAAATTTATAGTAAAATTTTTGGTTTTGTGATTGTTTAAAAAAGTTGTTATATGTTTGTGGTAATATTCTATTAATTTGAATTTCGAGGTATTGAAGGGTTTTAGTAATTTTTTGTATGCTGGTGTAATGATCGGAAATAAGAATGTTTAAACAAGATTTTTGACATTTTAAAATAGTATCATGTATTTTATAAGCATATTTTGAATTATCAATATGAATATTTTTGGGAGCAAGGTAATTTAAAAAATTTGGGATTAAATCGTGTTCCCTACACTTTAACAAAAATATTCTATTGTTTTTAAGTTGAGCAATTTTAATGTTTAAGTTAGAATATTGTTTAAGAATATTTGTGGTGTAATTACCAAATTTGCATGTTACTTCTTCATAAAAATTTAGTTTGTTCATTTTCGAGATATTGTGGAATTTTCAGTGTGTGGATATCTTCTTAAATCAAGGGTTTCTTACTAAACTTCTTTGAGAAATTAATTTTCTTCGAATTTTCTTGTTTATATATTCTTCTAAAATTTTGCTTCTTAGATTATTTAATTTTCTTAGAATTTTCTTGTTTTTATATTCTTCTCAATTTATGCTTCTTGAAAATAAAATAATTCACTTATTTCTTCAAGTTGATTATAAATTGTATAATTATTTGTGCCATTTTTTTAATAATTTTAGTAATATTTGTGAAATTTATGGCAAATGAAACACTATGTAAAAAATGTTATCGACGTTTCGCCTCTGGTTGGAGGCTTTGTCAAGATTATATATTTAAAAGTTTACAAAATGTATAAAAGTGACAAAATTTTTTCTTAATAAAAATGTAAATAACAGTAACTAAGAACTTATATTAAAAATAGAAATTATACGTAGCACACATGATTTTGTAAAAAATATGAAGGAGGAAAGAAATGTACATAAATTATAATCAAGTGGTAGAGAACAGATTTACGTTATTATGTCACTGTAAATTTGACTTAAATTTTGAATGTCAGATCTGTTATTCAAGGAATTTTTATCTTTTTGGATGTGTATCATTTCTAAAACCAGTCTAGCTTTTAAGTTTTTTTCTTGTTCTAAAATAGTAGTATTGTGAAAATCGAAATTGTGTTTAGTATCTTTTATGTGTTTACTGATAGCTGAATTACTATTTTGGTAAGTATGTTGTTTTAACCTAGTTTCAAGGTGATTTTTGGTTTGCCCAATGTATGTTTTATTACAGTTATTACAATTAATTTTGTATACAATATGAGTTTTCATTAATTTTGGAATTGGAGTTTTTAAACGAGAATATAAAAATTGTAAGTTGTTATGCTTTTTATGAGCAATTACAAAATTATGTTTTAATAATAATTTATTAATGTTATGTGATATGTGTTTTATATATGGTAAAGAAATGTAATTTTTAGGTTCTTTTTGGTTTTGATTGTCGTTATTGTTATTATAATAATTTCACAAATATTACTAAAATTATTAAAAAAATGGCACAAATAATTATACAATTTGTATTTTCTGCTATTGCACATCAATTTGTGATATAAGCTCTTCCAATGCGACTATTTGAGTTAACTTCCGATTATGTTACTCTTGCCCGCTTCTAAAGCGATTTAAAATTTCATTGCTAGCCTGAAATAAATCAAAGTCAAGAATTTTCTCGAGTTGATTGAATTCTAATTGCAGCGGATTTCTTTTGCCACTAAAGTTTTAGAGTAAGTAGGTACTTTGGCATAGAAAAGAATTACAGCATTTCACCTTACATTGTCTATCGTATTGGATCCACAGAAACATAAATAATTGTGTCAAAAGACGAAGCGAGAAAGCCGAGAGCACGTAATTCAACTTCGTAAGTTTATGCCTGGGATTGTTAAAAGATCTTGGCTATTAAACTAAGCAGTAGCGTCACTTTTGCCTAAAATAATAAATCAGATTCTTACCTATACACAGCAAAAAGTGTTGCAGAACTAGTTCAGATACGTTGCAGCCTTTCATTCCCTTTAGTTTCTGGAGAAGTTTTCAGAATCGTTTAAGAGAAAAGTCAAAGGTATAACTTCCTTAAAATAATTTATATTACATAAGAGTAATATACACACCGCCAAAAGTTTTCCCAGAGTTTCTGCACTATATCAAATCCACTATGCTTCATATAGTTTCTTATTAGCCAATATGGAAGGGAATGCAAATACAACCCACGTTACCACGTGAATTCTAAAGGCAAACGTTGTTGTTAAACACCAACCGTCATTATATTTGTTCCTTTCTTTCGCCAGGACTTGGAATGTAAGTATACAATAAGATATGAAAATAATATGATATTTACGATATAATGCGTGCCTCTAGGGCCCGCTCTAGGGACTTAGGATGCATGAACTTATTTTAACTTGTGATATGTGCAATCTTGCAACCACATCAGTGGAAACCGGTTACACTGTATATTGTACAAATGGAAAAGCTGTTAAGAGAGGTGATATGGTCGTGTAATACGTCGCACCCTCGAGCAACGCAAGCCGTTCCGACCGCGTACGTGTATGCCAATGGAGTTGGTGTAACCATACAACTGCATCAATCACATATCGGTAATTACGTGTTCTTAGATAGTATCGAGGAACACCCCAACAGTATATTTCGGTACACAGACAAATCATACAGCAGAACTATAATTATGTAATTGAACTTACTAGCGGCTAATAATCCTAATATCAGAATAAGGAAAAAGGGAAGCCATAAAAGTCACATTGCCAATTTGTAATTAAATAAATAATTTATTTTAATTATATTTTACATCCAGACACGTTTAAATTCGTCTAACAGAATTACCCAATAAAAGAACAAGAAGAAAGCATAATTATAAATAACTTGGAACAGTGAAGTACGTGCTCTTGCTACTAATACTTTTTACGAGAATTAATTTATTTTGTGGCAACCTAAAAGTGATTGATGGTGTTGGACCCCAACTTATTTTATGTTTATCATGAAACTCTTGCACTACAGCAAACATAGGTTTTCAGTGTGACATAGGTATTACTGTTTATGTGCGTAGAACATGACGTACGCGCGCATGAAACTTGATCTAGCCAAAACTTGTGTATAAGTCACACCGTGCTGTTTAACGAAAGGGTGTACTATTTAACCCTGGAGTAGGTAGACTGAGAACAATAGTAACATTTTGAACTTATACGATTCTATAGCGACCTGTGCATAATACCTACACAAACACAAACGATCGTTTCCCATCTTCGGAATGATTGAAACATTCAAGAGGGATTATTATAACCTGTCGAAAAAATCACAAAATTAAAACAAATCAACAGAATATACGATGATTTAGTGTAAAAATCTGGAAAATTTGCTCGTGGAAAGTAAGAAGCCTGAATGGGAAATAACAAGAACCTGGAGGAATTTGAGAAAGCAGAACTGCACATACTAGAAATTAGTGAAACAAAGAAAAAGGGCAGGGGCTGATAGAAATGGGAAGAAGGCACTTATTGCTATATAGTGTAGTTTAATTCGAAATGAGAGCTAAAGTAGGAGTAGCATGTTTAATAAGAAAAAATTAAAAAAAAAAGCTTTTATTTAAATGCTCTGAAAAGAAGAAAATAAACCTTCAAATAAATCAAACCAAGGCAAACCCATAATTTTGTTACAGTATACAATTGCATATGATACAAAAGCTTGTCGCGAGAATTTCGTGTGTAAATTTCTTTCATAGAAAAATACAATTTCTACTTTCTGGCGAGATTTTCGTGTGTAAATTTCTTTTATAGAAAAATATATTTTCTACTTAGAATTACTTTCAAGGTATATTTATATTCTCGCGACAAGCTTTTATATCATATGCAATTGTATACTGTAACAAAATTATGGGTTTGCCTTGGTTTGATTTATTTGAAAGTTTATTTTCTTCTTTTCAGAGCATTGAAATAAAAGCTTGTTTTTAAAAATGTTTTTTTAAATCAATTTATTTATTATCTTTTTAGTTTTCGCTGAGTGCAGCAGCCATCAGAAAGCAAGAAAATGAATCTGCCATCTTGGAGCTCTGGCCATATTGAATTTAGTGTGATGTCACTAACTTTATCGTTTTCTACTCTTCAAGCCCTTTCATTTGACACTCATATTAAGGGAGTTGAAAAGAAAATATAATTCGCCATTTTGAAGCGGCGGCCGTATTGAATTTAGTGTGATGTCACTAACTTTATCGTTTTCTACTCTTCAAGCCCTTTCATTTGATACCCATATTAAGCTGGTTGCAGAGAAAATATAATCCGCCATCTTGGGGCGGCGGCCATATTGAATTTAGTGTGATGTCACTAACTTTATCGTTTTCTACTCTTCAAGCCCTTTCATTTGATACCCATATTAAGGGGGTTGACAAAAAATGCATCATCCGCCATCTTGTGGCGACGGCCATTTTGAACGTATTACAATATTGAGTATTGAATATTGTATTGTCACCACAACTAAAGGTGTCTGCAAAATTTCAGCTCAATCGGATGACAAGAAGTGGTTCTAATTCAGCTTGCAAGATTTGACCCAAACAAACTAACATACATTGCAAGTTAAATAAAAGCTTATAAAAAATGTGTACAGTTCTTACAGGGGTGGGAATTTTATGAGAAAAAAAGTTGAGGTTAGAAATGGGGATGGAGGGGAATAACGACACAACAGTACTATGGACCCAGTGAAGATGAGAGAAAGACTCCAAAATATGAGTTCTGGGAAAAGAAGTATGCGGAACGAAAATGAATAACAGGAACAAAAAACAAACGATGTGGTGGAACCTAGAGCAAGTAAGAATAAAAAAAAGAAAAGTGGAAACAGTACCTCTAATGTAAAACAGAAGATAGTTACAGGGAATATAAACATAACAAAGAACGAAAGTAAGAGATATGGTGGTTCAAGCAAAGAAGCAAGCATGGGAAGAATTTGGCGGAAAAATGAAAGAGGACAGCAAGGAAAACCTGAAACTGTTCAATAAAGTCTTGGAAAATCTGAGGAATAAAAAGCAATATAACTTAAGGCAGGTCAAAGTGGAAGATAATGAAGTGATAACAGATGAAGGGGAAATAATGAAAAGGAAAAGGAAAAGGAAGGAATACTTTCAGGATTTGCTGTATAATGAAGAATACACTGACTCTAACGAAGAACTATTAAATATAATACAGAACGAAGTTTTGGAAGATGCCATAAGCATGGAAAAAGTTGTGGAAGTCGTCAAAGCAATCAAAAGATGAAAATCTGCAAGTCATGATAGAAAACACCAGAGATGATGAAAAATTTGGGCGGAAACAGCAATTTTCAACAAAGCTTGGGATTCGGAAGAAGTGACTGGAAGGTGGGAATAATATTGTACAGGTTCACAAGAATAAAGACCATATCAGAGAATGCTCAAATTATCGAGGGATCACGTTACTAAGCGTCGCGTCGGAGCGAAAACATACGAAATAATAATTGAACAAAGACTCAGAACATTATTAGAACCACAGCAAGAAGAAGCACAAAGCGGTTTCAGTAGAGGACGAAGTGCACAGGACCATATCTTCACTATCAAACAGATAATTGAAACGACCAGATCAAAGAACTTCGATGAGTATTTGGCCTTCTTCGACAGAATGGAGAAGCTTGGAAAATAGAGGTACAAATTTACATAACAAAAGCTATGTAAAAACGAAAAACACGCAGTCGTTAGAATTCACCATTAATGACGGTCTACGGCAAGGAGGAGTACTGAGTCCAACATTGATCATGGACGGTGTCATAAAAGAGACAAAAAGCGGATGAAGAGAGCGCATATAGGATATTATAAGCTGAAGCCAACTGAAATGTCAGTGTGTGCCTTTCTATATCCTGTTTATTGAACAGATGCAGTAAATGACATTTGTGGGAGTGACTTGATTGCGCAGTACAGATTGCGCAAAAGTCAGCTTCACATGCTGCAAATTCAAATTCAAAAATACCTAGTTTAAAACTGTTGAAGAACTCGAACAATAAATGTTACGAAGATTTCAAAAATGTGAAATAAAAATATAATAATTACATCGAAAAATTTTAGGTATAACAAAATAACACATATCTGACAAAAGTTTATTTATTATTAGTACATTACCCTAGATAAGTCAAGTACATTACCTGCCGCTTTTGCAGTAAATGCGACGTTTTCGGTCTTGATGTTGTCACTTGGTTTAGTAAACCAAAGAGTTCTCAGGGTTTTGATGAGCATAAACTTTATAAATATTTAAAATTCGCTCCTTGCTTTCAACTGGAAAACAGGACCTATGGCTGGCAGCTGGCAATTTTTTGACGGAGAAAGTAATTCTTGCTTAACCAAAATCAGTTAATACTTACAGTTATTCGTATTTCCAAATGTATTCACAAAATTTAATGAACTAATCAATGCAAGTACCTATTGAAAAATGCTATATTATAAACTGAATGGGTACAACAGTAAATTCAGTGACAACGTCAAAATGACAGATCGGTTTAGTTCAGTCAAGTTATTTATCTAGGAGTAAAGCTGTGTAAAATCGGTCTACCAATGGTAATTTTCTATTCAAATTTAGCGCCCATTTGTGGGAGGAGTTTTTACTGAATCTGTTCGATAAACAGAATATAGACGATGCGATCTGATGATTTGTGCCTAGCGAGAAGAAGACCTGCAAGAAATTCTGGAAATATGGGAGCAGCAATTGGGGAAGCGAAAAATGAAAATAAATGCAAATAAATCAAATGTGGTGGTTATCGGAAGAGACAGAAAAGATACCAATATAGCTATAAATTTG
This sequence comes from Xestobium rufovillosum, assembly GCA_963966045.1. Taxonomy (NCBI): domain Eukaryota; kingdom Metazoa; phylum Arthropoda; class Insecta; order Coleoptera; family Ptinidae; genus Xestobium; species Xestobium rufovillosum. Next base: position 17,213,378 of record OZ014499.1, on the reverse strand, counting down.
GAAATCATACAAGTTGTGGTTTTCAAGTACTTGGGTGTGCAGATACACAGAGAGGGAAGTATGGAAGATGAAATATGTGAGAGAATAGTAAATGCTGCGAAGATATATCATGCCGTAAAAAATGCATATTTATTAGAAACATAGAAATAACCAGAAAGACGAAAATGGTCGTGTATAAAACGGTGTATAGACCAATACTTACATACGGAAGCGAAAGCCGGATTTTAAATAACAACCTGAGAAGTAAATTACGAGCTTTGGACATGGAGTATCTACGAAAAGTTAAAGGAATCACCCACAGAGACAGAATCAGAAATGAGGTAATTCGGATGGGCAAAATTCGATCTTCCACCACAGGAGTACACACTGATGTTGGCCGTCCACTATCGTAAGAACGTTTTACAAAGAAACCAGTGGTCCCTCAAGCGCTGGAAAACTTTTCTAATCGTCACATGGGAAGGTAGTTGACGATTGGGGAAAGCCCCGCCAGAAAGACGACCTACCTCCAAGGCACCCCCATTGCATTGGCACAACCGTACATGTAAACCGTATCGGCCATTTCAGCATTTGAGAAGATTGTAAATAATAAATAATAATGAAACACGAACAAGAACTTTTAAAAACAACAAAAACGCAAACAACAGTGTCAATGGGAACAAGAATAACAAGAAAAACAAGAAACAAACAAACAACACGACAATCCGTTTACGTCTGAAAATATGACAGCCACCCATTTCATGACCTACTATTTTTGGTGACACTTTCGAAACAGAAAAATGGGAAGATGGAGCAAGTCGTGCGTTTCTGCTATTTGGGAAGTCAAATAATTTGCGATGGTAGGAGCACTAGAGATATAAAACAAAGACTAGTGCAGGGTCGATTTGCGTTTAACAAAAATGAACAACTGCTATGCCTGGAAACGGTTAATGTAGAAACTCGGAAGACTCTTAAAGACGTATGTATGGAGTACGGCATTATACGGGTGCGAAACTTGGACAGTAGGAGAAGCGGATCGAAAAAGATTAGAAGCGTGTGAAATGTGGTGGTACAGACGCATGATGAAGATATCTTGGTTAGCAATAGGGAGGTATTAGAAATAGTTGTGGAAAAGCAAAAGGTATGGAAGATAATACAGAATAGGAGAGATAGGATGATAGGACACCTTCTGAGACACGAAGGAATAGTTCGGGACACACTAGATCGGAGATAGGAATAAAAAGAGGCATGGGTAGGCCCAGATAGTTGGGGATATAAGTGATCGCTTATGTTATAATAACTGCTGACCAACTCTAATTTACTCGAAGAATTCTATAAGAGTAGGCTCCAGAGAATGTATTTTTCACCAAGACATAACTAGTCTGTTACTTGGAAGAAAACATATGTAAGAAAATTGCCGACATAGTAAAACACGTTATTTCTACAGGTGTCTTGCAACTCTGGGATTCTATTTCAGATGAATAGAGGAATAGAAATATAAAGCGTACATGACGAACCGTCAGCTGATGACAAAATTCTGAACCTACGCTTACCGTACACTCACAGGTGTTTTTGAAAAGTTGGAAATCTTAAGTGCCGTAAAATTTCGAATTCGTTCCCAGAGTTTTTTTATTCCATTGTGGGGTGGGGACCAAGGAGTGGCAACGATGTAGGCACTGAAACATAACTAGGAAGAACTTAAAAACTGTATTAAAAAGGAATGTACATCAAGGTGGTCTTTGGAAGTCGCACTGAATATAAAAAATGGTGAATTTCAACGCAATTTTGACAGTTTTGAGCGTGCACTCGGCTACGTCATTAGCTCCACTCCCAAATGGCAGCATACGAATATACAAATACAAGTAACTTCCATAAATATAATAGTTTTGCTCGCATCCTCCTCGCATAAAATTACTAATAATTTTCTATTTAATGTATTGAAGAAGATCTGACTAGTTTATGGGTGTAAATCTGGTTGCATAACCATATGTTGCAATGTATGTATGTTTGGTTGTATAACATAAGCGTAGACAGAATATCAGAAAACAGTTTCGGCATATTATACTAATAGTATTTATTGACTTTTCGTCTTCAGTTGTAGAATAGCCACCCTCTTTAGTATTTTACCTTACTTTGGAATCCCCCTACATTATGTAAAGCAATATTTTATATGGTCATTTCGTTTTCATTGTTGCTCTACTGGTATTCAAGCGCATGTACATACGCCAAACATTTTCATGCCCGTTTCAACTTCTTTCAAAAATTGTCCCCAAAGAGGAGTGCTCGATAAGCTAAAACTGATGATCCTGAATATTTTCCCGCTAGAGTTTTATTTCGGAAAGCCGAAACTGTGTTCGCGACGTTTGAAATCTGAAATATGACTCTCACAAACCATTTTTATAAAAGTCTTTCGGCAATCCTCTTGAGACTCTGTCACTCAGAGATGTGGGAGGTAGTTATTATTATTTATTGAAAGCTGGTGTAGAGTTTCTGTAATATTTTTGGGGTCGTTATGTAATGGAGCGTAAAATCTGAACGCTCGTATTGTATGATGATTTTCAAGCTGTTAATTTTATGGCGAATAGGTATAAAAATTATATGTATCTGGGTATCTGTACTGACGCAGATCTCACTTGATTCGTCATGTTGACAACGGATTATAATTACAGTTACCTGTTAAACAGAAGATTACAAACGGAACATCATAGTAGCTTTGCCAAAAAGAAAAGGAGCGGATAGATGCGAAAATTTTAGAACTATCAGTTTAACTTCCCATGCGTCAAAAATTTTAACTAGAATTGTGCAAAGAAGGATGGAGAAAAAGGCGGAAGAAATATTAGGAGAAGATCAGTTCGGATTTAGACGAAATAGAGGAACGCGCGAGGCTATTCTAGCTTTACGAGTAATTATAGAAAAAACGATAGAAAAGAGAAAGAGCGTCTATATAGGATTTGTAGATTTAGAAAAAGCCTTCGACAACGTAAAATGGGGGAAGATGTTCGAAGTGCTGAGAAAGGTAGGGATGAAATACAGGGACAGAAGAATAATACATAATCTCTACAAAGAGCAAAAGGCAGTTATAGAATGTGAGCAGGAACAAAGGGAAGTAGATATCCGGAAGGGAGTGAGACAGGGATGTGCATTGTCACCTCTAGTTTTCAACTTATATATCGAAGATGCGATTAATATTGTTAAGGAAAGAACAGCCTCAGGGATCAATGTACAGGGCCAAACTATTAACATGCTCAGATTTGCGGATGATATAGCAGTGTTAGCATCTAGCAAAGAAGAATTAGGAGCGGCTTTGAATGAAATGGAAGCAGTTTTGACACAGGGCTTCGGCATGAAAATCAATAAAAAGAAAACTAAAATTTTGGTATGTAGGGGATGTGAAAATAGAACTAAAATGGAAATACAAATTGGAAATGAGACGATAGAGGAGGTCGCGGATTTCTGCTACTTAGGAAGTAAAATAACTCAAGACGGTAGGAGCACTAAAGATATAAAACAAAGAATGGCGCAGGGCCGAGTTGCGTTTAACAAAAAGAAACAACTGTTATGCTCGAGAACGGTTAATATAGAGACTAGGAAGAGACTCTTAACGTCGTATGTATGGAGTACGGCATTATACGGGTGCGAAACTTGGACAATAGGAGAAGCGGATAGAAAAAGAGTAGAAGCGTTTGAAATGTGGTGCTACAGACGCATGATGAAGATACCGTGGATAGATAAGGTTAGCAATAGGGAAGTATTAGAAAGAGTTGGGGAAAAGCGAAAGGTATGGAAAACAATAAAGAGTAGGAGAGATAGGATGGTAGGACACCTTCTAAGACACGAAGGAATAGTTCGTGACATACTAGAGTCAGAGATAGGAATAAAAAGAGGTAGGGGTAGGCCTAGATTAGACTACTGCTCTCAAATAGTTAGGGATGTAGGATGTTCTACTTTTAGGGAAATGCGTAGGTTAGCTCAGGATAGAAAAGAATGGAGGTACGCGTCCAACCAGTCTTCGGACTGAGAACCTTATGATGATGATGTTAAACAACTGGAAATTATCGTCCTATTTTTCGGATTTTAGATTTATGACATTGTGAAGAGAAGATTTAAGTATATTTATATCCCTAACTTTTCAGCATCAAATATTCCAGAACTGCTAAAGTTTGAAATGAATGTTTCAATTCCGAAGTGAGAATATGCTAAAATTTCATACATTACACTCGGTTAGGTAAGTACTTTATGAAGATGTTAATGTATGGAGCCTCGAGGCTATAGCAAAAAGGAGAAAATAGAGTAAGTACTTTGGGGTAGTTTGAAATCTTAAATTTTAATTATGCCTTAAGGAAAATGTATATGCAAAGTCCTTCAAATATTTCAAAGATTATACAGTTAGAAGACTATGCTTGAATTCTCAACTAATATAATATTGAGCCAGTATTATAAACGGGTGTTGCAGTTTATTTGAAAATATGTGTAAGTATACTGGGTGGTGCATAATTCAACTAAAAATAAACTTGTAGAGATTTACTGAAAGATGAGCAGTTTGGTCCAAGTATTGTGTAATAGTATTTTATCCGACGAGGGAGTTAGTTATAGCTATTATTAACGAAGTTTGATGCACAAGTTGTAGAAAAGTGTTTTAATTCATAACTCGATAGTTGAATACTCTACTTTATCTGCAAGAACATAAGCCGGGAATTATAATATTTCATGTTTTCCTTTCTTTTTGTTAAGCCATTGATGCCATTTGAACATGCAATAATTTGCATATTGAACTGTATCGTTACATAAATATTTAATATTGTTTTATCAACGTTTTGAGCTCGTTAAGCGCTGATTCTTTTCAAGAAGGTGTGCAAGGTGTTACGGAACAAATAAAATGAAGTAAGTACCTGCATTTGCAGTTAACTAGAATCTTATGTAAAATGTATACAACATAATTCTGTTGGACCTTCGTAAAAGCTGTAGTCTTTAGAAGAAGCGACTTGCATTCATTTGTATGTTGGCACTAGATAGTACATACATTTTCACAGCATTAAAACTAAGAGTACGCGTACACAACTCTGCAGGCTCTTACATCGCATTTAGGTAGAAGTTCTAATTCAAGTCATTGAAGTAGTACCTGACGCGTTCGCCGAAGCGCTAAGTAAACACAAACGTCACCTTAAATTCCCACATTTTGATGGGCTCCTCTTCATTTGTCAGTAACCCTTCGTGACTATGTTTCTGCTGTCTGATCAATATCTGTCTCAAACATAACATAAAAAAGAAAATATAAGAACATAAATGAGTTGACAGCTGGGGTGTGAGAGGGCTCTTTCAAGTGTACGTTACTTCTGATGTGAGCAAAATTACAATATCGGTAGAATGGGATATTTACGGGTATACAGAGAAAACGTTAGGCTTCAAGGACTAGATTAACTCCCTGTTCTGGATCTAATATTTAACCAATCTAAGCTGCTTACTCCATTTACGCCCTTAAAATAGTGTGCAAAATTCAATGTTAGTAACAACTGGTTGACTTAATCTTACGGAAAGTCGTAGTCCTCTAGGAATAGGAGTTTATAGTACAATGGTTGAGTAAAGCCGAACACTTTCGCTTTTACGATTATGTACCTAAATGATGTTTTCTACGCCAGTGAACATAGTATTTATTTGTTATAGTATGCTACTATTCTTTGAAGTTACAGACAAAATTCTGAAATCAAGAACTGGTCGGGATGTAAAAAGCGTTCAGAAATTTGTAAGGAGCGTTTATTCTAGAATAGGGTGCATTCGTTCTTCCAATAATCTTGCCAAATTTTGCTTATTTACGAAGATAACTGCACAAAAAGATTTTTGCGTCAATGAATCCCTTTTTTGGAAGTTGCAGCAAGGGTACATACACCTGCAAACATTAGATTGTTATATTGATTCACTACCGAAATTCAAAAATTCAGCTTGTTTGTAATTTTTGCCGGGTTCTATTGGATTTTAGTAGGATTATTTTTTTCATTGTCAAATTGACCAATAGGAACATTTCATTTGGGCCTAGAAGCGTGTATCACTTCGGTAATTTTTTCGATTAATACACGCCTATTCTAACAGCCAATGAGATTTCTTGAATTTCTTAAAATCTACCAATCAACTTTCATACAATTAAGCATGTATTTATCGGGATAATTTTTTTTATCGATAAATACATGTTTAATTGTATGAAAGTTTTATTGTCATGGCAAATAATCGAGAATCAAGGTAGTGAGAAAATCGGGAGAGCTTGCTCGAGCGATTTTTTTTACTTCCCTTGATTCGAGATTTTTTGCCGAATGGCAATAAAATTTGAATACAACTTGAAATGTATTTATCTTATAAAAAATGATCTCGAATATATTTTAGGGAGATTAATACACATCTGCATTATACGGACAATTTAAAACGACGTTGCAAGAAAACTCGAAAATAATATGACAGTGACAGTTGTCAAGGTAGAAATGTCAAAACTACCATTCACAGCATAGTTGATTAAAAGCAAGGCGCATATTTATCAGTTATTGGGAAAGCTAGGTAGGTTTTTATCGTTTAAAATGACAGTTGATTGGTTGATTTTAAGAAATTGAAGAAATCTCATTGGCTCTTAGAATAGGCGTGTATTAATCTATAAAAAAAATGATCTCTTATGTATTTACCCCCGATAATTTTACTTGTTGAATGTTGATAAGTTGCCATAGTTGCGAATTTGTAGGTGCATTTATGAATATATGAAGATTAGCAGTTGGCAGTTGTCAAGATTCCATGGATATTTTGTTTATTTAGTTTTTTCTGTTCTGATATTTCACTTGAAGGTTTTTCCAATAAATTGAATTTATTGTTTTTTCCAATATGGTTTTCTTTAAATTCCCTTCAAGCTACGAGGTATTCGATTTTCCTTTGTGTTTTTCTTGTGCCCCGTAGGTAAATACTGAAATTCAGTTATCTAGTTATCTAGTTATCTTGTTTCATGGATATCATTATTATTTGTATTGTTTTGTCAATTTTTATTTTCCTTGTCAACTGTCATAATAATTTGTTTACAATTTTACATACATTTCTGATGATGGGATCGTTGTATATCCTGAAACCGGTCAATATATTATAATAAATCGTTATATTGGTATAGTACGCGAAGTAATTTTTTAATTCATAATGAATTTCTACCAAATAGTGAACACAAAAAATATTAACTACATATACAATATAGTTACTTTAGTACCTGCCAAACGTCAAATATTCCCAACACATTTCTTTGTATGTGAATTAATTGAAATAAAATTTAGTTTTGAACTACCTTGCTTCGATTCAAAAAATAATCTTGTTAAATACAATTCGTGGTCTGGAATTTTTAGGTAATTTTACTCAAGCTGTTGCTTTTACTAACCACTCGTGTAAATTTGACAGATGATCACGAGCGCGTGGCTACCAAGCAACGCAACAGCTTTCGTAAAATTTCCGACAATTCCAGGCTACTTATTGTATTACTACAGAAAATTACAATATTTTGGAACAAAGCATACTAATAAAAATTTAATAAAGGATTATCGAAGAAAAATATATACATATGTATATAATTTTGGAGAGAATGAAATTTTTGGAGAAAATGAACAATTTTGAATTTGACTGGATGCAAGTTTTGGCAGCAGCGCATTGTACCATCTTTTATCTGTTCTTACTCAATACCGACGTCAATAATAAATGCCCGTATCCAATGAGCAATGAATCCCAGCCGGTATGAGCCTACGTTGTTTATGTGTGCCCACGTGTAAGCAAGTAATAAATGTTTGAAAACACATAAAGAAGGTCCAGAATGACTGCTGCTCTTCGCTCACAGGACGTAGGCACTTTTTGTTGGCACCAGAAACCGGTGAGCAGACAATCTGTTCTTTTTTGAGCGTTCACTGTTTCCGGCTCGAAGCAGTAATCACGGTGCTTAGCGCCACTAAAAACTGTAATATCTGCGAAAGCATTTTTGTTTCGGAGCAACTTACTGTTTAATATTTATGAACCTACCTAAAAAAGTGCATTAAAATGTATCGAGGTTCATGAATAACTTATGCGATAGAGGTTTCCTGGATGGCTTAGAATCCTAGAAAATATTGACCAGAAATTTCAAACTGTACTGTGAAGAATTCATGCGGTACAAAATAAAGTAGTGAAGCCACTGAAAATCAGTCTGTTCTACTGAACAATAAAACACAGTTGCGTTTAACAAAAAGAAACAACTGTTATGCTCGGATGTATCGGATAGACGGATATCGTGGATAGGTAAGGTTAGCAATAGGGAGGTATTAGAAAGAGTTGGGGAAAAGCGAAAGGTATGGAAGACAATAAAGAATAGGAGATAGGATGGTAGGACACCTTCTAAGACACGAAGGAATAGCTCGCGACATACTAAAGTCAGAAATAGGAATAAAAAGAGGTAGGGTTAGGCCTTGATTAGACTACTGCTCTTAAATAGTTAGGGATGTAGGATGTTCTACTTTTAGGGAAATGCGTAAGTTAGCTAGAAAATGATGGAGGTACGCGTCCAATCATTCTTCGGACTGAGGACCTTGTGATGATGCTTTTGAACGGTATTATTGGTACATCGACAAATTTGCGGCATAATACTGCTAATGGGGGGGGGGGTAATTATTTCTTTGAGGAGCGTATACCGTGAGCGATTTGTTGACTTGATGCGTTTAATAAATTGTGTTACATACCCGTTTGTTTAGCGGGATGACGGCATTTTGCAACGGTTTACTAAATAAAATTTTGTGCTCTCAATTACTAACCGATTCTAATTTTAAAAACTGTTCTGGTATTGGAAAATGTTGGGCATATTGCCTAAATCGGGTTTTTTTCTCATAAGTTTGCAACAATGAAACGTAGCACAAAGTAAAAATGTAACAGTAGCCTTAAATCTATGGATTTTGAACATTATTTTTCGGTTTTAAAGCGGACTATTGAAAAAAAATCGCATTCATTCTTCCAACTATTCGCTTGAAAAATCTAATATTTCCAACTTAAGGAATGGCTGTTAAATTTGTTAGAGTAGAAGCACTGTTTTTCGATCAAAATTATAACCTCCTCTTAAACTTAGTTTCTTATGAATATTAATCGTAGTTTGAAAAATAAGTCCTTATCAGGGCATAAAACTGACAATTTGAAAAAAGGAGCGACGCGGGATATTCATTTTTACTACTTGAAAAATAAGTACTTACATTTTTACTACAATAAATTAAAGTACAGTCGTTTAGATCCTATTAACAACAGTTTCTTGTGTCAAAATATTTTCTATTAAAGTGTTGGGAGTTGAATTCTGTTAACAATACCTACAAGTACCTACGAAAATGAAAATCTTGCAGACTTGCAAACTATCAAGTATCGTGGATAACTTCTTGTTATCAATGCCGCTAAGATTGAATAATATGAAAAAATACACAATAGGTTAAAATGAAAATGTTTGAAGAGAAGCGGTCAAAAAAACTGTCCGTGCGTGGCATTTTAGAAACCAAGCTTATCCAGAGCGTATTCCGTTGAAGTTTATCTACAGCCAATCCAGCGTTTTTTAATTTAAGATCGAGTTTAAGATATTTCAATAAAAACAAGCAGACGGGGAACTCGAAAGTTGTTCGTTGTTTTACGACTAAATTTAGAATTGTACAGGAAGCAGAATCTAGCAATTCAAAGTTTGAGAAACTTATCCTATAAACTTTGCACGTCCACGTCCCAGTCTAGGGGTCAACAAAAAAAATCTAATTACGAATTAACAAAACCAGAAGTTTTCACCTAAAGCCTAGTCTTCGAACAAGTAGTTAGGAAACTATATCTACTGCTACAAACTAAACTTGAAACAAGTAGGTGTTGTACAATAGCTAATGGAGATGTAGAGAACTGAATTTATAAAAGAGCCAAAAAGCACGAAAATTTTAAAGATCTAATATTGTTTCATTTTTCAAAAAGCAGGATGGCCAACTTTCTGGTTCATTTCTTTTATGGAATAGGAAAACTTCCTAGTTTCATCTTTTTTTCTGAAAGTTTGTAAAGTGATTCCATTCGTAAATAGCTTTACTGTCAATATGTCAACAAGATTTTAAATATTACCTAGGTAGGTAAGTACATATTGATAAATCAATGACTAATAAAATCCTGTACAGAATTTCAGAACTCCCTCTTGCACCTGCATGCAAATTATTTGTTGACACCATAATATACGAGCCATAAAACATATATCAAAATTACATTAGGGAACAAAGTTAGAATACAAACAAATTCATTTCATTTCGCCTAAGTAAGTTTACAGACAACCCCAGTGTTTTATGTTGAAAACAATTAATATTGTTTGTTTTCAATTAGGTCATATTTTATACCTTCAAATTCTGCGAATATTTAATAGAACAACAAACTATTTCTGCGAACTTTATACTTTATCAATAAAACGGTAGATGAACTCACCTTGTTTTCCACATTTTGTTTGTACCTACTGGATTGGCGACGACACAAACTTTGGTAATGGGCCGCACTGACATTCGTTGAGGCATTCAGTTGCTTTTCTAACTGTTTGGAACTCTTCCATAAACACACGGCTATTCTTGTGTAGAGGAGCTGAATAACAAAGTTTTCATAGTTAGTAGTTTATTTTGTCCACACGTCGAACAAAGGAGCGGGAATGGCGAACTTAATAAACAGCAGGAAAATTAGGATAAAGAGGAATGAAGGTGTTATTTTCAGTTAAAGTCAAACTTGTACAATTATCTCGTAGTGCAACGAAGTCGTTTTGTCATAATAGTGTTATATTTAATGCAACTGCTGTTTGTTGTTTGTAAAAAAGCAATATAATTAATGGACCCGGGCACTTCGTTTTAATTGGAATATAAACTTACTGTAGCTGACCGACCGACCGTCCGAGCAACCAGCAAACCGTCTTTCCGAGAGAATTATCTCTGGGGTTGACACCGAAGACGATCAACGTTGATGACATATGGGTAATAATTATTAAATACTTAATATTTACCAGCTAAACCGCCGTAATAAAGGTGGTTATACATATTCTGGTACTGAATTAGGGCTCAAAAGTGAGGGTCGTTCAGATAATACGTTAAAGCCGGTAATTAACTATAGCTAATCAAGCTGATTAGCATAACTAAGTACGACCCTACGCTGATGGCAGCGAGTATCTGTTAAATCAAGTGCAGAGTTCTTTCGCATATGATTTAATGGCCTGCACACTAATAAATAACATCACCAACACAGAAAAGAACTGCGCAAATCACAAGACTGCGTGATTCCCTCGACGTAATGTTATAGGCATAGATAATTTATGTTGTTCTGCTTACTGAAATCACGACATCGGGTCCAAAATTTAGTGATATGTGAAAATACTTTCGGGTCAGTGTAGGTACTTCTTTAGTGGAAATGGATCAGTTTGATTGGTTGAAGAAGTCTGCAGTTTAATAAAAAAAATGAAAATTGATACATACGGACATTACTGCTAGTGGTATGACATATAGGAGAGCAAAATTAATCATGTCAAATATTTCAGAGTTGTATTTCTGTCTATGCGGTATGCAGATGGTTTCAGTCTTATCTCCTACGGTGTTAGTGACCGTCGTTACCCAGAAGAACTTAGGTGCGCTGTATACTACGCTGGTCACCCAAACGGCTAGAATCGCTAACTGCAAAAAAGAGAAAAATTGCATGTCAAATGCGAACTACTTTATTATAAGAGTTTTAACACAAGCTTTAATAGAATCTTTCAGTGAAATGGTGAAATGAAACGAGACTAATTTTTTCATCAATAAAGTTCCATTTTTACTATTTTATTATGCGAAGTAACAGTTCTGTGCCTTACTACACGCGTTGTGGCTCTACTGCTTTGATAAATTACAGACAGACTAACGAAAATTAGTGTGGTGATTTGAAATGTCTACTGAAGATAAATTTACGCAGATGTACCTGTGAATTAACAAGTGCTTGTCAGAATGATTTGCAGAGTTCTCATTTTGTAATTGTTCAGGTTGACATTTTCTAGATTTTCGCCTACAGGTCGTAGGGAAAACGCGCCCTAATGATTTGTCAGTTTAGTACGCACAAAGAAAGCGGTCGTTCCTTGCGTTTTAGTTTGCAAGTTTGTAGAATTAGTTTATATTTCAGTCAAGTACTTATGCAATAGTAAGAAATTTATTTATTTTCGAGTTTCATATACACTGTATAATATTCAGCAAGCCTAAAGCTCATTTGTTAAACGTTTCAGTAAAATTTTGCAAAAAATACACAATGTCCGCAACGTTTTCTGTCAATACATTTAGCTTCCAAATAGCTCTAGAGTTGAATACTGTACTTTACCTACAAGAACTTATAAGCAGTTACACCTCTAAGACTAGATCCCTTATTCTACATAAGCGTGCACAGACAGTTGGTTTATTTGAATTCTCATCTCTGAGAGTAGTGCTTCTTCCAAACAACACTGAAACAACACTGAACAACACTGAAACTGACTTTCCGGCATTTTTTGACAAAATTATGATCTTGCCCTAACAAGGTTTATAGTAAAGCTAAGTTAAGGTGAGTGTTCGATCGTTCTCCAACATTGGCATTGAAAGATTTGGGTGTCATTTGCATAGCAGTGAACTTTGGAATAATTTATATACGAACATATAGTATATGTATGAAAATATAATTTCGTTGACTCTACATACTTCGTCAATCATTATGTGACAAAGCTCTGACGCAACTATAGTTAGTTCTTTCTAAATCCAGTCAGAAATGTAGGCATGATGTTATGATTATTTAAGTGTTCCGTTACTTGATGGAACACCACCTTTTTCAGATCTTTAAACAGTACGGGCCTGAGATCTGTATAATCCCTTTCATAGTTTTGTAGTCGTTGCGTTGCGTTACATTACCTTACGTTACGTTATTTTTCTTAGTCTGGATTCGTGACCGGCGATCGCTGTTTTGCTCAGAGAAATAGGTCAAAACAGAAAAGTAAAATTTCTGGAAGCCTTTTTGAATTTCTTGTGAGAGTCACTGTGTAAAAGATATATTTGCGTGTCGGATTTATTTATGTATAACTAGTTTATATAAAACGTATTCACAACTGAATTGATCATGTATAAAACTCAAGATTGAAATATTTTGATATCTATAAGAAATTTCAGCATCAATCTATCTTTCTATGTAAAATATTATCAGTGTTTTTCAGCTTTTCGTTTCTGCTCCAAGAAATGGGCGATCTGCAGTTCCTTTACAGCATGTGGTGTATCCAGTTGTTGATTTAGGAGAGCATATTTCAGACCTTTTCTTATATCGTGGTTTAGTTAAAGCTTTATGTAAAGTTTCTCGTCGGATCAGAAACGCAACAAGAAATAGCATTTACCTATTTGTTTGCAAATATAACTTTAATAGGGTTGGCTCTATTATATTAGCAGTAGACCTACAATAATTTGCCGTAGATATTGCTTACATAATAATTGCATGTCACCCAGAGATTTACGCTTAGCATAGAGTAGTTTGGCATCTTCAAATACTTAAACAAATTATCGTGAAAGGGAGTTACACCGCCAGTGATTTGTCTACGTAAGTGCCTGTGCTATTGTGCTTTCCACAGGATAATGTATATTGACGCAGCGTGCGCACAAGCAAGTTTTACTGGACGTACCGCGGTTGCTAGGCAACAAAGACGAAACTGATGCTTATGCTATTACTTTTGTGCTCTTTTGATGAAGAAATTTTCCGTTCTCCTATGAAACGATTAATACCCGTGTGTTTAGTGTGGTGACGGCGTCTTGCAAAGGTTTACGAAATAAAATTTGGTGCTCTCAAATATTAACCGATTTTAATTTTGAAAACTGTTCTGGTATCGGGAATTGTTAAGCATATTGCTATATCGAGTTGTTTTTCATGAGTTTGAAGCAGCAAAACGCAGCGGAATGTAAATGTGACTGAATTTGCGTTAATTCTATGCATCTTAAACATTTTTTTCGGTTCTAAAGCGAAAAAAATAGAAACAAATTGCACTTCGGATTCGATTAATTTTTTTTATTGGAACAATGGTGAGCGAGAGTTGCCTCTCATATTATACACCGTTCCAGTGTGGGTGCAGGATTCTTGCTACTACTAGCAGATCGAACCACTGAACCGAGTACCGATCTACCTGAAAACGCAAATGCCCTTCAGGAGATTCGAAACCGGGGCTTCGCAGTTAGAAGCGCTGTTTTTCGATTAAAGCGGAAAGGCTCCTCTTAACAACCTTTGGTTAACTAATATTGCAGATAAATTTTCTAATTGGTCAAAAATATCTTCCGGATGGCGACATTCAGGAAATGAATTTGAATAATAAGTGGTGTAATTAACAGAACTTCTTCAATATCCGTTTGATTACAGTTACGATAAAATTTATTGAAAAATGCAACATTACGGAGCTAAAATCTGAAACATTCGGGATAGCGTCATTTTCACAAATCTTTGGAATCGTGAAATGATTGTGCTGCAAGATTTTGCTCGCGGCGGTTCAGCCTGTAGAATAATAGTTATCATCATGTTCCCGGAAAATATCCACCCTTCATTTTAACCCTAAGGCTCACAGAGGAATTTAAATGATATTAAATTCTACTGAAATATACTACTTAAAGATTGGATGTTGGTACGCAATCCATCTTCGGTTTGTGAATGGTAGATCTCATCGCACGTGATGAATGTTGTAACCCTTCGAGGTCTCTTACGCATAAAACTGATTTAGGATAACACTGTGGGTGTGCAAAGTGGCTATTGTTTCAACAAACGTGTTAAGTAACAGATTTAATAGACAGCGTAAAAGTTCTATCGAGTAAATTGTTTAGAGTAAACACTTCATACTTCAGCTCGCTAAAAAGAGAGAATTATTTTCAGTTGACCTCGTTGCTGACGACACACCGAACCACAAATTACAAATTACACGTAATAGCATCAATCTGCATTGGAAGGGGAACGACCAAAGACCCAGCGGATTACTAATCCCACGGAAGCCCTAAGAACATGGTTGTTTTTCATTATACACTTGAATATAGTGAGTGAGTTATTTCTTGCGCCATACCGCGAAGACAGTGATTATTGCGAAGGACGTAGGAGCCATACAAGCACGGTAATTTCAGTACAAGTACATGCAGAAATTTTTGATTTTCTGATAGCACCTCCAACGGTACGTGATGCACTCTCTTATCTAGGACTGGCACTGTGCAGTCCGCAGCGCACACTTGTAGATGACAAATGGTCTAGAAGGTGTTTGCCTCCCGATAATAAGGTGATGGGAATCGCAACGGGATTGAGAACGCGCCCTTCTGCGCC
The DNA here is from genome assembly GCA_963966045.1 of Xestobium rufovillosum. Classification (NCBI taxonomy): domain Eukaryota; kingdom Metazoa; phylum Arthropoda; class Insecta; order Coleoptera; family Ptinidae; genus Xestobium; species Xestobium rufovillosum. Next base: position 17,198,087 of record OZ014499.1, on the reverse strand, counting down.
AAATTCCGAAGAATCAACCCCGACATCTTACATGACACATGTTCACACGTAACAAGATTCATATACATAATTCCAAACCAACTCAAGACACTGCACCACGTGCTCGGTACGCAGATGCGCTTTTTTAATTTCTAGAATTTTTGTCACCCCTAGAATCTGCCGATGTAAGCAGCTGCTTACCCTGCTTGTTGGCTAATTCGACACTGGTACTTGCAGGTGCAGAAACAACTTTTGTACACATTCGAAGATGGTTCCAACTTTACCATATCCATCACTTGGGAAGAATTTTGTTTGGAATTCGTATGTAGCGATCCTAGAAACTGCTTGTAAAATGAACGAACAGACCTGATTTAGCTGAAAAAGTTTTTAAATGGAACATCGTTCCGTGATTTGATACTTTACTAACCTATTTGCTCTTTAAGTTGGAGCTCGTATTTTATTAAATATAATACTGGTTCAGAGATGTTAAAGGAGGGAACATACTGAATCATATATGTACCACGTCACGGTATAGCACGGAACGTCCCGGCAGCATATTCAGATGTAGCGGTTGAGATATCCACTCGACTTCCACCGAATATAGCTTCATACGTGACGTGCACGATAGCACTCAATCGGATATCTAAACTGTTACATACCAAGCATTTTTGCTGTCGAACATACTATTTTGTTCTTATTCTTTAACATCTAACTACTCAATGTATGTGTAGGGAACAATCGTATTTAGATTCTCTTTACAATGGTACCAAACTTTTTGAATTTTAATTAGTAATAAATAATAATAATAATAATAATAATAAAAATTGGTTTTGAAAACCTCAAATCTGTTCGATTTTGAATGTTATTGAAAGTTATTATTATTATTATTATTATTGAACAACCTGACTTATTTAATTATCTTTTACTGAATTATTCTATTTATGAACTTGGAAAGATAACTAATGTTTATTATTATTTATTATTATCTAAAATTCAAAAATTTTTGTATCGTTGAAAAGAGAATTGAACTAGCTTTAAAATGATGTGATGGTCAAAAAATGACAAAAAGTTGCCAATCAGGAAACAGTATTTTCCAGACCCATTAGATAGAGAATTAAAAACTAGGACAGGGACATGTATAAATCATTTTTCTTTATCTAGTACCGTTTCCAAGTTATAATTTATTAAATTTGAAAAATGACGATTTTTGACGTCTAATATCTCGAAGAGGGTGCAATTTACACATATGATGTTTTGCATAAGGTGACCAAAAATGTAAATCCGTAATAAAAATGTGGGCATTCCATTTAAAATAAGGAAGTTGGGGTCTATTTCCGGTATAATCGGAAGTCGCAGAAAGTCAAAAATATTTTAGTCGAATTGAGTATCCTTTGTGCAAATTTGTGTAATTCTACTATATATACCATACAGATCGTGTAAGGTCATCGTGGGATACCCTGTATTCATATCTCATATAAATGTATTATCATTTCTTCATATTATGACACTTCGTATCGAAAATCTGAAATATTAGTTAAATTAAATCGAATAGAAGAAAACAATTTCGACACTAAGAAACAAACTTTTTAAATACTCCCTGATAGAATGTAATATTTTTTTGTTAATAAAACTATTAAAATTTATTTGATTGAATAAAATTTTACAATCTAAGACAATGAACCTAATTGATATCGGGGAGTGTTTAAAAAGTTTCCTAATGCCAAAATTGATTTTTTATAATTCGTTTGAATATAACTGATACTTAACTTATTTGTTGATTCTATGTAACAGTCACGACATCCGACTAAATGCTATCGTGCACGTCACATATGAAGAAACGTTCGGCTTAGCCGAATGGATATCTTGCCTGTTACATCCGAATATGCGTCCCGGCACGCAACGGTACGATATAGTATAATACGTTTATTGCAATAAAATGCTAACTTGACGTTTTAAATACAAAGATGCTGCCGTACAATTTCAATTAGTTTCTACGTTAATTGAATTCATTTCTCATGCAACACAATACTTACAATAAATTCAAAGTTTCAAAACGTCAAAATTTACCATATTTGTGTAACTATGTATACGCGGAAACCACATGTGCTAAGTGCGCATCGAGTTGTAGATATCGTGGAAAATGTGCCGTGCTCTTCAGTATGTTCCTGCTTCATTTAAATATGGATAAATTATGTAGGATACACGTTCTGCACGATCGTCCCTTGGCGTTCCGTGCTAAACCGTGGCGTGGGATTCAGTCTGTTTCTGCCCTAAAGGGTTGCAAAGGACTTAGAAAAGCAATAATATCGACTTTGAGTATGTAAAGATTATTTTTGGGACTTGATCGCGAAAACATTTTGTAAAAATTTGCGTTTCTAGATCATACAGCCTATCATTTATTACACAAAATATAAATAAAAACCTACTTCAAGTGTATCTGAATAAGTCTTTTAAATATCCCCATATTCTGAAAATCTATGTTTGCGAAGGTTTTGCTGAACATATTATTATTTGAAATGCATTTTTATTCACTTAGTAGAAGGAGAACTAGAGCGGTAAAATCTTAAAGCCTTGTATATGTTACCGTCCAACTAGTTTTGCCTAGGCCAAACTGGTATATCCGAAGAGTGATAGATTGACCCTAGGCCGCTCTGTGCGGCCTAGATTGACCGTTAAAAGTAGCTGCACTTGCGTATTTGGAAAAGGCGGGTAGGTACTGTGATGTCAAGCGGTATTGTTGCTAGGGTGCGAGCGTTTTATTGATACCTATATTTTTGTGCTCTAAATATTTCATGTTGGTCAGTAGTGCTCGTATATTTTTCCGGGTGAGAACATTTTATTCATACTCGTACCTACCTTTCCTGTGTGTTTGGTGTTTCCCGTTATTATGAATGAGACCTCGTCAAGTGGGCAAGTAAGCCAAAGAGAATGGAGAGAGAGATTCTTGGAAGAGATCTAAGAGTAAAAAATCAACTCATTTTAATGTTTTTACAAAGGATAGATGCAGCACTTATGCAAGAAGTGGAGGAGGATAAAAAAGTAGAAAAGAAGACGCCCCTGCAACAAAGAATTCTAAATCGATTTGATGTGGTGGAAATCGGAGGGATAAGGAAACTTGCCGCACGAAGTGAAGAAAATACGAATATTACATACAACCTTTCGTCCGATGAACTATATGATGTCATTGACGCAGCTCACGTGACAGTGGGGTATGGTGGCCGGGACAGAATGTTGGCTGAAACTTCTGAAAAAATTGCGAACGTCACGAAGGAAATGGTATGTCTTTTCTTGTCCATGTGCCCAGGGTACCAACAAGGAAGACGAAGAAGAAAACGGGGTTGGTTTCCAAGCAGATTCTACACTCCGAAATGAACAGTCGATGCCAAATCGATCTCATTGACTTTCGTACACAACTAGATGGAAAGTTTAAATTTATAATGGTCTATTAGGATCACCTAACAAAATTTGTCTTGCTTCGTCCCTTGGAAAGCAAAAGAGCTCAAGAGAGCTGAGGAGGTAGCATACCATTTGAATGATATATTTTTAACATTCGGGCCCCATGCATTTTACAGTCTGACAACGGACGAGAATTTGTGAATCGTGTGATCTTAGAAGTGACAAGCCTATGGCTTGAGCTAAAAATCGTGCATGGGAAACCACACCACAGTCAGAGACAGGAGTCAGTAGAAAGAGCTAACGAAGACGTTGAAAACATGCTCAGTACCTGTATGAACGACAGCAGAACATCTAGATGGTCGGAAGGACTACGGTACATACAATTTATGAAGAACCGAGCGTTCCATTCAGGCATTAAACAATCGCCTTACAAAGCCATGTTTGGCGCTGTACCCAGGGTAGATTTCTCTACTACTTCATTGCATTCGAAAACTTTTCGTGGACGAAACAAGGATGGAATTGAAAATAAAGAAGAAAATGAATACGCGGTTGGAATTGAAGACGAGCATAGAAATGAAGTGGTGAAAATATCAGAAAACATTTTGGAAGCACGGACAACGGCTGCGCAAAACCTCGAAAAGCAAGTCAAGAAGATGAAAGCAACTTTTGGCAAGTCACATCCACCAGCAAAACTTGGGAACAACGTCACGGTACATATCCCTGATATAGACAAAGCCAAAGGAGATCTTCGAAATATTATTGGAGTTGTTCTTCAAATAAATGAAGACGGATTTTACAAGATCGGAACCAAGCATGGCATTCTAAAAAAATTATGCTGCAGGTAATTACGTCCATACGAGTAATTTCATAATCACTGCTTTCGGCTTACTTCTCAAAAAAATTCTTTGTTATTTACCCATTGCTTTATAAATTTTTTTCCATAACGGAATTTGACATCTGCGCACAGAAATTTTTATCCAAAGAGGAAGTTAATCAAGACGAGATTTCCTTGAGAACTGCAGCTATTAAACATTCAGTGGGGCAGGCCAAGGTTTCTTTAAGTGCAGTTGCACCAAAAAGTGCATGTCAAACAGATGTCTCTGCGAGAAAACCCAGTTTTCTGCAACTCAAAATGTCATAATAGTTTGCCATGTAATAACAAGTGATTAATTTCCATAGACTAATCTACTTTAGCCTAGGCCAGACTAGTTTATCACCACAGAGTAAAATGCAACCGATGGTCGAACTAGTTTAGCCGAGGACAGATCAGTTTGTCCTGACACCCTTACATTGATTTCAGGACAAACTAGTTTAGACTGGGACACACTGGTTCATTCTATTGCTCTTCGGATACCTGTTTGACCTAGGCAAAACTATTTTGAAATCGGGTTTGGACGGTAATATATACATTATAGTCGCAAAGTGCAATGCAATATGTAATGCAAAGTGGTCGGTACGAGTAAGTGTCAATTCACAATGGACGTAATTCGTGAAACATTCGTAACAAATCCGTAATCGATAAAGATAAAATACACGTAATCATACGTAGGTATTCACAATGAACGTACGTAAATTTTACGTTTACGTTTACACTACGGTCATCCGTATCCAAACGTAAAGTTGAAAATAGTTCAACTTTCCGGAAATCTTACGTATGATATGTGGCAAATTTGCGACTTGTGTATTGGTAGCCCTGTTTTGTAGTGGCAGCTGCTTAGTTTTCCGGTTTCTTCTTCTATGCATCAATGACAACAAAACACTCACAGTCTCCGCGGTTTCCGAATCGATTCTTAGAAACAGTCACGATACATCAAAAACCAAAATAACGGGAAACGTGAACGTCTGTTTGTCAAACTGCACAAATGTCAAACACAGAAATGACAGACCATGGGCATAACCTTCTGCAATCGAAATTTTTACGTTCAATGTGAACAACGCACGTAAAACTTACGTAAATACGTCTATACGCAAAAGTTACGCGTTAAGGATTAATTACGTTTACGTTCATTGTGAATTGACACTAATTCGTCGGCGCGCATCCCACACTGCAACGGCGCGCTTCTTTGTGTTCGCGACAAAAACCGACAACTGGGTCGCCGACATGCTTGAAATGCAACAAGTGTTGCAACATGCAACGTCTGTCCACACAGGTTGCATTATGCTTTGCATTACATGTTGCATTGCACGTTGCAACTACATACAAGTCTTTATATGAACAGAGAACTGAAAATACCCATGGCTTTGTATTTTACGTCCGTTGCATTTGTTAGAAGCTACGATAATTGGCGGATTTTAACTAATTTTATGTGTATGTCACTATTGTAATAATTAGAAACGGTGAATAATAATATATTTTTTATTCGCGGAAAACAATATCTCTCACAATTTAGCTCAAAAAGTGTTTGCAATTTCAGTATTATATTTACTTTGCTGATAAGAAGTGAAATGGATTCCAGGTTATTTGCGTGAGGAAAAGAAAGGAAAACGGAGAAACAAGTCTTATGTAATATAGTTCAAGGTTACACTTTTTCCGAGGAAAAGAAATGGTTCATTAGGAGAAAAATGTATTGCCTATAGCATAAAAAGGTATCTTTTGTTCATCTTTAAAATGAAACGATATATTTTAGAGATCTGTTTGATATTGATAGTTTACGTTGGCAACTTTATTTCTAACGGTGGACGTGCTTTGTTCACGCATGTTCGCTGAGAAATCAATTTAGCGTTCGTTCTTGTAGCCGTCTTACAGGATTCCGTTTGATCCCTTACAAATTTTTACAACGATTTTCAGAGGATTTAGGTTTCTAACGATACTTAGAGTTTGGATAGAAGCTTATCGTTCGACTGGGCGGTTGAGTTCAGAATGATCTTTATATTCGAACACAGTGGTGGAGGATTCATATACCCGGTGCCCCACTTAAATATTGAGAAGGCATGGTAAGCAACTATTTTCAAAATGATGCTGAATTAATAAAATACTTCGAGTACTACCAATGGAATAATTTATTAACAGGTTTCAAGATTAAAAATCTGTAAACATATTCTGAAGACGAAAACCTTTTAAAATCTGGTTTTTGAAATACCTTGTGGCATTGTTTTTTGCATTTAATTTTTTTTTTGCTCAGCGTTTCCGATATTCTCTATAGGTATCGAATAATGATCTGATTTACAAAAGTTTATTAAATTATGAACCACTTTTATTTTTAAATGAAAAAAATAATTTTGCAGGGCCAAACACTTTCAGAAGTTTCATGCTGTTGTTGACGATATACGCCTAGGCTCAAATCAATATTAAGAAAGCAAACAGAATTTGCATTTCTTTGATCATACCTATTATGTTGCTATGCTACTGCATACATATTATAGTCGTAGCAGACTGCCTGAAAGATGCGTTTTAAACACTCTCTATACAACTCGAATACACATAAGAAAATGAAGCTGATTCTGATGTAAAATGATCTGCCGGATTCGAATTTTGAGGTCGCAAAACGATTGGGAATTGCGAAAATGCAGGAAAATATGGGATTCTTTTTCTTCTTTTTGTTTTATTATTGGTATTATTAGGATTGATTCTTGAATTAATTATTCAACAACAGTCTCTCCATTTTAATCCTTGACTTATTTCTTTTTTGCCATTATGCCGTTTTTTTGACTTATTTCTCTCTTTTTTAGTTTATTACAATTCTAGCAGTTGGCAGTTGTCAAGACAGAACACATAGACTTGACCACAGAGTTTATTTCAAGATTAGCAGTTGGCAGTTGTCAAGATTCCATGGATATTTTGTTTATTTAGTTTTTTCTGTTCTGATATTTCACTTGAAGGTTTTTTCAATTGAATTTATTGTTTTTTCCAATATGGTTTTCTTTAAATTCATTGTTTTTTCCCTTCAAGCTACGAGGTATTCGATTTTCCTTTGTGTTTTTCTTATACCCCGTAGGTAAATACTGAAATTCAGTTATCTAGTTATCTTTTTTCATGGATATCATTATTCTTTGTATTGTTTTGTCAATTTTAGTTTCCTTGTCAACTGTCATAATAATTTGTTTACAATTTTTCGTACATTTCTGATGATGGGATCTTTGTGAATCCTGAAACCGGTAAATATTTAAATAAAACGTTATATATTGGTAGTTCGCGAAGTATTTATTTGTTAAATCATGAACTTCTACCAAAAAGTAAAACAAGAAGATATTAACTACATAAAAAAAAAAAGCAGGAAAATCGATTTTTCGTCAAACTTTCCTAGATCAATTTTCTCGTTGTATTTCAGCAACGAAAATAGGTAGAGATCTGTTTTTTTCGTGGAATATACACTGAAGTGTGCTGATCATCACAGTGTACTTACGTTGCCCCTACAATTTTCCAATTTTATGAAAAAAAATGGTTTCTTGCTAGACCACAAATTTGTGTAATGTATTTTTCATGCACCGGGCAAGTAATCTTATTTTTCGGAATTAACATATACATATGCGAGACCAAACACGGACAAAGGCTCGAAATTATTTTTGGTAAAGAAACGAAACATTAATGTTGTTACTGAAAAAGTTACAGCGAGTTAAAACATAAATAATTCGTGCGCGCTATCCGCCCTGATGGGTTGATGGGTAGCGACATGGGTTCGGGCGCGTTATCCTTTATTATACATACATAGCCGAAACGTAAACAAAAATAATTCTAACAAATATGTGGATTCAATTCTACATTTTATTGAAATGCTTTATCACATGTAAGGTTATTTTCATGGAAGGAGTACACGGCCAGGAATTAAATTTAAGAAAATGTCCGAATTATTTTTTTTTTGAAAAGACCGAAGTCTTCGCAAAATGTGAGAACCGAATATGTAGATAACTAGCATGTCCTCCTTTGTTCTCGAGCAAAACATTAATACGTCTGTGAATTCCAATAAAAAGGTTATTAATGTCTTCCTGCGGTATGTTGTTCCATTCTTCTTGAGCAGCAACAATTAGCTCCTGAAGGATGAAAGGGGGCTTATTTCTATTTAAAATGGCCCTTTTTAGCATATCCCACACGTTCTCACAAGGATTCAGGTGAGTTTGTTGGCCAATTCATTCTTTGAATATTCCCTTCCTGTAGCAAATTGGCAATCCTTCTTGTGCGGGGGGCGTGATGTTATCGTCTATAAAAACGAAATTTTCTCCATTGGAAGGATGATTGATTGGATAATGTTTTGGACGTAAATGTTTCCCGTCATGGTTTGCGGCACGTGAATAAGTGGAGTGCGACGACCATACATTATACCCCCTCAAAACATTACCGTTCTGCCTTGATAAGAAACAACTTCTCTGGCAAAAATAAGTCTTTCTTGTCGTCCCGGTCCCCTAGAGACAATTTCACGTCGATAATCACTCACTAACCCAATTTGTGTCTCATCAGAAAAATGATATGTTTTGCTTTCAGAGATCTGCCTCCTACGGAAAACGCATTTACCTTTCATGTTAAAAGAGCTTTTTTAAAGTGTGCTGTATATAAAACGGCTTGGCAAATAAGCCCAAATATTCCAAACATCGTGGGATATTGATGGTACATGGAAAATGACGTTATTATGCCAATAACATTCACAAATAGCTACTACACGGCTCAGCGCGGTTAGCGCACACAAATTATTTATATTTTAACTCGCTGAAACTTTTTTCAGTAACAACATTGATGTTTCGTTTCTTCGCCAAAAATAATTTTAAGCCTTTGTCCGTGTTTGATCTCGCATATGTATATGTTAATTCCGAAAAATAAGATTACTTACCCGGTGCATGAAAAATACATTACACAAATTTGCGATCTAGCAAGAAACCATTTTTTTCCATAAAATTAGAACGTTGTAGAGGCAACGTGAGTACACTCTTATGATCAGCACATTTCAGTGTATATTCCATGAAAAAAACAGATCTCTAACTCTTCTCGTTGTTGAAATACGACGAGTAAAGTTTTAAAAATGGTCTAAAATTGATTTAGGAAAATTTTAGGAAAAATCGATTTTCCGGCATTTTCGCAATTCCCGATCTTTTCGCGACCTCAAAATTCGAATCCGGCAGATCATTTTACTTAAGAATCAGCTTCATTTTCTTGTGTGTGTTCGAGTTGTATAGAGGGTATCGAATTAGAGCACCTTGCTCCCCGACTAATACAATAAATCGAGTATTTACGCCTTGCAATTTTTGATCGTATACTAAAAATAATGCGCAAAAATCACATATGTACATGGCTTGAGGTAGCCATAGCGGTTTACAGAATTTCGCGATGCGGAAAACATAAACATGATATTTAAATTAGGCAGAAAATTAATAAAGGGCTCAGTGGTTCTATTACCATTTGTTTTCTTGTCTGCCGAGCAATTATTTTCCTGCTGTCTGGAAGCAAGCAATGGTCACAAAATTTTCGAAAAAATATCTATGAATCTGTCATGTCCTATAACATTCTTCCGGTTTAACAGTCTGATGGATTTAGAAAGTCGCATAGCACCGCCTCGGCTACAGCAGATGTATTGAACTCTATATAGTTTGTGTCGTTTATTCAGGTAAGGTGTCTGTTCTTGTTTTGTTAGACTATCCCAAAGCTTTCGACACAATTAACCATGAAGCGTTGGCGACTTAATTTAAATATTGATCAGCTTGTAACCTTGTGTGGTGCTATTTGCATGATCGGTCCCAGAGGATTGCAATGGATGGTGCTATATGGAACTCTGTACATTTGTCTGCAGGTGCTCCTCAGAGTTCAATTCTGGGCCCACTTTTATGCATCTATTATTTATACCCCAGATAGAGATCACTGTCATTTGCATGTATATGCTGATGGTACACAATTACTTTATAATTTTTACTACAGATACTATGAACAGACTTTGAGAGTTATCAATTCTGATTAAGAACTGATTTCATTGCCATATAAAATAATTTAAATGCTAGTGAAATCGTCTTATTTTTGGCCCTCGAATCTGTGATTAAGTCATGTCCATTTATTTTAGAGACACCCTGAATGTTTAGGCTCCTTTATTCTCAAAGTTAATACAGGGGTCGTCGAGTCGTTTTCCAGACTAAAAGTAGTCCAGAAGCTTTCATATTAAACTTAGACGTCACTAGACGTCTTTGCAATAATTGAATTACATGAACGAAATCAACACATTAGTCTGCTTAACTTGAAAGTCGTAACGCTATTGATCGTGTAAAAAATTATCTTTAGAAGATAATTTCAGGTCGGCCAAGTCTGACCACCAAGCTCATTTTACTAATGAAAAATATATCACTATGTACAAATTTTGCACCCCTACCCACGAGAGAGTAAATAAACCTCTTTGTAGGTTGACGGTTGTCATCCCATTACAGAAATTCAATATTTCCCAATAATTTTTTATCTTCCTCTTATAACCATATAAAATATTGTAAAAATATAATACGAATTAGCCGGCGTCTTACAGAACTGAATTCCGAAACTGCAACAAAAGATTCAGAAATACGCAAAACTGAAAATTTTACTTGTTGCAAACTTTTATCCATGATTTAATGTGAACGCAGAACCATAAAAATTTCAAGTTTCGAAAGTTGTTGGAGCAGAAATCTTCGCGAAATGTTCAGGGTGTGGAAAGAGAAGACTGTAAAAACTATTTGCTATCACGTGAATTGAACTCGAAACCTTGTGCATTCAAGATTCAACTGCGATATGTTAATATTATCAGTTTGAAAAAATCTGTAATTTTTATACTAAATTTTCTAGTCTCTATTTTTAAGATTCTGTAAAATTTATTATTGATTGCCTGAATAACGCAGTCGAGGAAAATAATTAGTCCAAAACTGTATTGTTTTACTCACCCTTAGTCTTCTGGGAGTTAATATTTGTTTGCACGTGATGGGATATATGATAGCGAAATATCTCTCGGTGCAGATTACAACTAAGATTAGTATGCTAGCTGTGTAACTGAAGGAATTCGTGAATTGGTACATCTTGCAGAGAAACTCCCCCAAATTCCATCTGGAACCAATAAAACAACAAATAAATATTTTGTTAACAAATAAACGTACATCAGTATGCTTCGTTTATAAGGATTTATTTTCGTTCCATTTTCGCCGTTTGTGGTGTCTCCATTCTAAATGCGAAAGCGATGTAGTGAGGGTGCCCTAAACATACATTTTATCAGCCCACACATCTGCTATTACCAAAAACCCTGAAGTAGCTGAAATTGAGAACGTCGCATATTTTTATACGAATTGCGAAGCTATATTCAGAAACGTTTCAAAGGATGCTTCATTTTTAAAAATAATTGAGTCGTCGTACCTAGAGTAATATTTTCAGTTACTAAGAGAGTCTTTTGGAATAAGAAATACGGAGATACCTAAATGTCTTCCATTAGCAGTTACGTCACTAGGAACTCTCGAAGGGCCAAAGGTTTCTGAAATAATTTAAGAGGTTCTCGATTTTTCTAATAAGTCTTGTAAGTAGGTATACAATTCTTATTAAGTTTGATGAATGATGATAGGTGTAGGACACTAGCGGTTAACTATAAATGGTATGTCGTTTTACACACGAGTGAGATTACAGCGCCACAATATCTTTCGTTATTCATCTATTAAGTCACCATTAAAAAGTTCGAAGCTTTCTTGATTGATGTTGGTTATTAAGTTTGGACTGAACTAGCCGAAATGAAGAACTATTTGTTTAATATTAAAACACTTTTTGCTGATGGAGCTGTTACCATAAGACGTTTCTTCATTCTTAATATCAAATAATTTACTATCTATTTTTTTCTAAATCATTTTTATGGCCTCTTCAACTCACACGAAGTTTCTTTTAATGTTAAGTTTGAATAAAAAATGGAACATACATTTTTAATTAATGACATTTCTGCTATTTAATTAATGAATTAATTTACATATACATATACAGGGTGGCCCGAAATTAGCGAGCAATATTTTACCAGCGTGTTCTGTGGTCAAAAATAAGACAAAAAGCTCTTATAAGCGTATACCGAAATATGCCTCGCAAGGGAGCTATAGCTTTCTAAAAGAGAAGGCCTGAAGACGTTTCCTTCTAAATATCTTCGAAACAAGTCCAGTTAAAATTATGAAATTTTATGAAATGTGTAAGTACCAAATGCTGAATTCTTTGCTGTAAACATAATTTCTAAAATTTACCAGGGGCGTCCCAAATCTGGGGGTGGTGGATGTAAGATTTACCCCAACTTTTTTTTACAACACGCCGATTTCAATTTTTCCATAAAAATTTTAAACTTCAGAGTTTTTTGCAAAAAAAATGTGCTCCTGTCTCGTTATGATAGGAGGCACCGTTATCGAGCACAATCGATTTAAAAATTTCGCTGCATGCTCAAAAAATTCCTACAAGAAGTGGAAAACTTCGTTTGTATACTTAAACCAGACAGGAGCACATTTTTTTGCAAAAAACTCTGAAGTTGCAAATTTTTATGGAAAAATTTCCGAAAAAATTGAAAACGACATGTTATGGAAAAAGTTGGGGTAAATCTTACCTCCACCGCCCCCAGATTTGAGACGCCCCTGTTAAATTTTAAAAATTATGTTTACAGCAAAAGATTCAGCATTTGGTACTTACACATTCCATGAAATTTCATAATTTTAACTGGACTTGTTTCGAAGATATTTAGAAGGAAACGTCTTCAGGCCTTCTCTTTTAGAAAGCTATAGCTCCTTTGCGAAGCATATTTCGGTATTCGCTTACAAGTGCTTTTTGTCTTAATTTTCACCACAGAACACGCTGGTAAAATATTGCACGCTAATTTCGGGACACCCTGTATAATTAATGCCTGGCGGGGTATTTGCCCGAAATTAGGGTGCAATATTTTACAAGCGTATTCTGTGGTCAAAAATAAGACAAAAAGCTCTTGTAAGCGTATACCGAAATATGCTTCGCAAAGGAGCTATAGCTTTCTAAAAGAGGAGGCCTGAAGACGTTTGCTTCTAAACATCTTCGAAACAAGTCCAGTTAAAATTATGAAATTTTATGGAATGTGTAAGTACCAAATGCTGAATCTTTTGCTGTAAACATAATTTTTAAAATCTAACAGGGGCGTCTCAAATTTGGGGGCGGTGGAGGTAAGATTTATCCCAACTTTTTTCATAACATGTCGTTTTCAATTTTTCCGGAAATTTTTCCATAAAAATTCGCAACTTCAGAGTTTTTTGCAAAAAAATGTGCTCCTGTCTCGTTTAAGTATACAAACGAAGTTTTCCACTTCTTGTAGGAATTTTTTGGGCATGCAGCGAAATTTTTAAATCGATTGTGCTCGATAACGGTGCCTCCTATCATAACGAGACAGGAGCACATTTTTTTTGCTAAAAACTGAAGTTTAAAATTTTTATGGAAAAATTGAAAACGACGTGTTGTAAAAAAAGTTGGGGTAAACGTTACCTCCACCACCCCCAGATTTGGGACGCCCCTGTTAAATTTTAGAAATTATGTTTACAGCAAAAGATTCAGCATTTGGTACTTACACATTCCATAAAATTTCATAATTTTAACTGGACTTGTTTCGAAGATATTTAGAAGGAAACGTCTTCAGGACTTCTCTTTTAGAAAGCTATAGCTCCATTGCGAAGCATAATTCGGTATACGCTTATAGGAGTTTTTTGTCTTATTTTTGACCACAGAACACGCTGATAAAATATTGCACGCTAATTCAGGGTCACCCTGTATGTATATGGCATCTGAAGAACTCATATAATGGTATTGATACGAATTTTTACCCCGCAAGCGACGCTCCTGGCTATGAGTCACACTGTTTGTCAGCAAGCCGCCGTTATTTATTATGGCGTTGACCTTGTCGACTGTTTATGATTCCCGAAAATTCGAATGCCAGAACAATATTCCAATTCCCGAATCTTCTACGAGAGTATTTATTGGGAAGCAAGAAACCGGAATGAGTTTTTAGTTTTGGTTTTCAGGTGAGAAGAATGCAATAACTGGTAGACTCCGACAGCGTACAGCGATAGTTCCATGCGAGCATATGTCTTACAGTACTGCGTTTAGTATTTTGTTGTTGGTACGTGCGTGAATTCTGTTTCGTGTTTTTAAGTGTACCGGGGCATTTTCGGTCGTGATTAACCGTTGTTTGTAACGGTGTTTTAGAGAAGTTCAAACTGTTGATTGGTGTACTGTGGATTGTTTAGGTTAGGTAATTAATTGTTTAATTGTTTGCTGATAGTTATTTAATTGTTATTGCTTGTTGTTGTTTGTTTGCTGCTTGTATATTTTGCTGCTTATTGTTAATACTAAAACTGCATGTTCACAAATCACTTTTTAATTGTAAATATTTGTACATAAGTCACTGTAAATAAATTGGGTAAATACGAGATACTTTTGATTACCGACACCCTGCGGTGGGCTCGGACAGTCCTATCAATGCTACACACAATTTTAATTCTTCGGTTTCTAAGCACTTTGTCAGTTTCCAACGCTACAGTGTATAAACTGAGATCTCGAAATGCTAAAAATCTGATGCGCACGTACCGAAAACAGAGCTACTTTCAAAGAGAATTCCATTCTCTAGTAGTGATACAAAGTCAAAATCATGTGGGTTTAAAGATCACCAATCATACGAATGAAATCTAAATGTTTTGTAATTATTTACAAATATGTATACCAGGAGAAAGAAAAAAAAATTAAAAATTATTTCTGGTTTCTCCAAATGCGAAAACAGTCGCATATCTATATATATAAAAGAAAGTCGTGTTAGTTACACTATTTATAACTCAAGAACGGCTGAACCGATTTGGCTGAAAATTGGTGGGGGGGGGGGTAGCTTAGAACCAGGAGACGGACATAGGATACTTTTTATCCCGTTTCCGTGGGACGTTTTCAGTAATGTTCTTAACAAACTTTGTGTCACACCAGTCTATAAACCGTCTATAACAAATTTCATACACTTTTTTAAATTTATCGGGCAATAAATCTGTTGTAGCTTCATTTGCTGTTTCAATTATATCTGCAGGAGTACAAATAGTTTCTTCCTCACCATCCGAAATCGACATTTTCGACAGTTTCACAACAAAATATTACAATTTTAAACTGACAACTTGAAATTAATTACTAACTTGATAATTTTGGTCATTGTACATAAATACACGTATCCATAGTTACGCAGAGGAACGTAACGTTTTTTTAGGTAACGCTCGATTTTATAAATTTTATTTGTCAAATCTGACAGTTGATAAGTGTCATATCAAGCCCCCGCCTCGCACAAAACAAAAAAATTATGTTGATCCGATCGCTACCAAACTTCACAGGAACACTCGCTGGGCTAATCTGAAGATTAACTTACAGTAGGTGCCGCGCATGGCGTACCGGGACCGGGCAGCAAATAATTTATAAAGTGAAAATGCAAACGTCAAACGGCATATGCCATTCGCAGTTTATCAAGTTTCAAACGATTTTACCACAATTATTTCTTCAGAGGCAGCAACGCGCCGGGTACCAGCTAGTTATTTATAAAAAATGTATGCATGGTGCTACAAAATTGAGTCCGTAGGTTCCCATTGTAGTATTTACGTAGGTGGTGCAAGAATTAAATAAAAAGGCAAAATAAATTATACTCATTATTTGGGTAATTTCACTAATGAATTATTATCAAGAAAGAAATAATTTACTGATTAAAAATAACAATAATAAAGGAATTTAGTTAGATATTTTTTTAAATAAAAAACTAAAACCCCTCATTGTCACTTATAATATCAGAAACCTCTTCATCATCTCCCGAGTCATGCTCAAATGGAGTAATTATTATTCTGTACTATTTTCCGATTCCACCAGTCCCATACTAATTTCTCTGTATGTTCAGCGCATCTTGCCAAACAGTTTCTACCTGATCGAGTATAAGACCATCAACCACATGTTATTCGTAATGTGATTTTGCGGCCCATATTAGTTCTACTGCGCTGAACTGGCAGTGATTTGTTTGTGGCCGTAAAACCTCATATCCACGCCCACACAATATGGTATATACATATTTTGGGTTTTTATGGGATTTTGTAATTTCAAGAAGTTTCGATTTCAACATACTTATAGCAAGGGATTTTGTTTTTTAAGCCACTCATAAATATAACTTTTTCGCCAAAAAATGAATTACGTTGTTTATTTAAAACTCTTGAGCGATATGATGCATTTTCTAATACAATTATTGATGGATCGTCCAAATTTGGTATCAACTGTTCTTTTAGTCATTTATCAAACAACTCACAATTCTTGTTTTCATTATAGTCCAAACTTTTTGATTTTGACGAAAAAATTAAATTTGCAC
Organism: Xestobium rufovillosum; assembly: GCA_963966045.1. NCBI lineage: Eukaryota > Metazoa > Arthropoda > Insecta > Coleoptera > Ptinidae > Xestobium > Xestobium rufovillosum. The sequence goes on along the minus strand of OZ014499.1, from coordinate 17,181,441 downwards.
CTGGAACAAATCCTGCCGAAGAACCCGCATGCAAAATAATGAACCATTTTCCCAAACGCATCCATTTTTGTTTTAACGTTTTTACGAACGATTTTCATCTACTTTCATTTGAAAATATATAGGTTTCGTCTAAAAAATACCACCTATCTAAATTTCGAACTCTAATTTTTGCATAATTTTTCAAAATCTTAACACGTTGTCTTACTATTTGTGCAGTTCACATAAAAACCTTCTTGTACTTTCTCTACATCTAGGGGAAACCCGCGGAAACCTAAGTCTCTTATTAATTTTAATAACCAACCAAGTTCTATTTTCAGAAAACCTCGCTTTTAGAGTTTTTAGTCTACAGGGTGTTTCAGGAGGAATGATACATACTTCGGTATGTTATAGTACCGCTCATTTGGAACAAAAAAGTTAATATGAAAAGGTGTCCAATTTTCAATGGTTACTAAGGTACAGCAATTTTAATGCAGAGCGCATTACAGAGTAATTATCCAGTACGTTTCTGTAAAACAATTGCCATTTGACATTTTTAGGATTCGGTCATGGTGGCCCCATCAATTAGCCAGCTAGGTCTCCGGGCTTAACTCCATTGTATTGTGGGTTATGGGGGGATGAAAATAGGCACACGTGATGAATTAATCGCTCGTATTATGGCAGTGCTACAAAAATAAAGGAGTTTGGCGCTGGTATTTTTGAGCCATTCCTCTAAAATCTATACTTTATTTTGTATATGAAAAGTTAGTTGTAAGATAATTGATGAAGTAATAAATTCGTTTATACAGGAATTTAGCTGGCTTTAACTCAGTAACCATTGAGAATTGGATACGTGCTCATATGAACTTCTTTGTTCAAAATAAGCGGTACTATAACATATACTAAAGTATGTACCATTCCTCCTGAAACACCCTGCATATAAAGCATAAATCACGTTTTGTACTTCCATTTTCACATTTTGGACAGGTGTCCCTCTTATGGTAGGACAACATGGGTAACTTTGTTATTAACAGAGATAGAGATTTGGTTAAACGGGAAAAGGTTTGCCTTTGGCGGTGCTCAGTAATAATGGGTGCTGAAATTTTCGAGTTATTTTGAAAAACCTAAAAACTCAAAATTCATTATTGGCCTCTAAAATGGTTTATTGTCTGATCAGAAAACAAAAAGTACTTTGTTAGTACACTTTCTTTGCTCTTCCAGATGGTGATATCAAATTTTGCGTGAAACTTTTTGTTTCGACAAAATCATCTTTAGGTTCATTTTTTCTTATGTTAGCGATATTGGTGTTTTGCACATTTAGAAAGACCTTATTTTTCTGACTAAATTTATTTGCCACATACCTAATCTATTTTAGTCCAAAGATGAGGCTTATGAGTAAGTACTACCTATATTATAATATTTTTGTGAATTTGGAGAAATAAAATATAGTCTTTATTACGAATAAAACTATATTTTATTTATGCAATCTTTAGCTCTTCGAGGAAAGTCAAATGTGTGCTACCTATTCTTTAAGAAAAGAAAACATAAATAATATCCTTATACAAAATGCTCGTCGGTCAAATAAGAACTCATGCCGATTAATGGATTTGAGGTTGGTTGGTAAAAATAGAACTAGAAGACCTACTAAACAAATTACTTCATGGACATGGTGATCCTGATAACAATGTCAAGGTTGTTACACAATTCCCTACTAGGGAGTAAAACTGACAGCAAAATTCTAACTATGCACAAAGTAAAAGAACTTGCCATTCTACCTACCATGACATACATACTTGGATTATTTTCTTATGGGCTTTTCTCAAAAGTAAAGTGTACCGACCATAAATTCCTAAAATATATTACTTTACTCCCTAATTTGGAAGGAATGGTTCATATCCGGCTTGATTTACAGTTATTTTGGAAGAACATGGCTTGCATTTTAATTTTCTCCATAAATTTCCCTCAAAAATTACATATTGCATAAATAAAATATAATAATAGTTTTGTTCGTAGTATAAAATAAGCAATGTAAGATATTTTATTTCTTCACATTTCTTTACGTGCCAAAAACTAATTTTTGGTTTTTCCAAATAATTCGAAAGCCATTAGTGACATCATATCAACCAAAGTTAAACCTTTTCCCATTTAACCAAATCTCTATCTCTGATAGCAACAAATTTACCTATGTTATCCTACCTTAAGTGGGACACCCCGTATACATTTTAGAGTCCCTGAAAATTATAAATCTATCTCCTATTTATCTTACCGATTTTATTTAGAAAGTATAGCTGAACACTTTGAAGTAAAATAAAACTAAAAAGTTGTTGATGATTAACTGTTATATCCGCATGATAAGACTGATTTTGACCATTTTTCCACTAGGTAGTACTTATTGCAATATAAGGGCGTGAAATGGAGGAAAATAAATTAAATTGATACTTGTGTCATTCACAGGGTTTGAAATACTTGTAAACTCCTAAAAAACATATCAGTGCAGGTATTACGGTTAGTTCCGGGTTTCTAACATGTCATGCGGAGTGTAAAAGGGAAATTCAAGCTGAGAAAGCCATCAAATAAATCTAAAATGTTGATCAATACAAAATTGATTGAACATCAAGTTCCAATTTGTTAATTTGGTGCTGTAAATACAAAAAAGTTTTATCTGGGAATATAAATAATTTAATATGTTTGAAAATATATAGGAGGAAATGAGAAATAAGCATTTGTGAGTTATAAATCATGCACGCTTAAAATCTGGAAACGATTTATTTGTTGTTCGAAAGGCTTAAAATTAAATGAATAGTTTGTTACACTCGTGCTACGTGTGGGGCATTTTAAAGTTACAAATCAGTTACTCTTGACACGTCCTAAAATGGCACAAATGCGATAGAGAATACATCGAGGCATGTCATGTCAATCTGCAATAGGACTAGAAACATTGAATATCAAGAGACTGTTAAAACTCATTGTTAAATAGAAGGAGCGCGTCGGAAACAAATATATGCTCTACATCCATTTCAAGGAACTCCAAGGAACTAAATTATAACATAACAAGTTGTTCTGAATATAATAAGTTTATTTCACTACATGCAATTTTGCTTTAATTCGCAACAGTGCATCGTTTTAAAAACGACAACAAATTTTCACACCAGTGCGGAAACGCACTTTTATTTAAAAGTTTTGAGAATTGGTCCTCCTAGAATCCTGCGAATTGCGTACGAATTTGACGAATGAGTGCAATTGCATATAAATCGTATTTTAGGTTTTCCTATAATTGAAAGCATAAATCGGGAGCACGCCAAACCGTAAACCGAAAGAGTTCGATAACATTGATGGGTATACTTAACAAATAAAAAGCATTGTAAATGAACGACATTAATCCGAACCAAATGTTGCCATACAATTACCAGAATTAATAATTTATTTAGCATAATTAACTAAATAATAAAGTTGAGTACCATGAATCAAAAAACTGAAGCAGGCAATGAAGACAAGCTTCTTACATATGTTTCAATCATGCAACAATACTGTACTGACACGTGTTGGCCGAATCTGAAGCAGGCTCATCATACTCCCAGATCAATTTACTAATCCGCTCTATAGCTTAATTATCAAGAATTCAAAAGATTATAAAACTCTTAACACAATCACCATTTACTTTTTGATGGTCTGTGTGTACAATTCAGTCTTCACACTACTATGCTTTATACCAACAATATAGAGGGTGATCTATAACGAGTGCAACACTTTTATAAGTAGAGTACCTATAATACTTCTATTACCTAATTTGAAATCAGATTATGGAAATTATGGGTAGCTGAAAGTCTGTTTTTCAACGTTAAAATATAAAGCTGCAAAAACAACGGATGCAAGTGATTTAACGTTTATAAATCCCCACGGAAACAACTTACATACTAACATTCCAAATGAATGTGAATTCCCGCCTTTAACTTTCATTTTAACATAATTCCACGCCCTGGAAGAATACTCTATTTTCTCACATACTCGTACGTTTAACAATTTTGATAAAAGCGTATTTTTTAATTCTACTCAATAAAATAATTTTAAGCAAACTCAATTTCTCATTAAGGAGAAAATGAAAACTGTTCTTTGTCTAAAATTACCCTTTTCGAATATATTAACAATTTTATTACTGTGTTCCTCAAATTATAATTTTCGTACAAATTAGCTCAAATGCAGGGATATCTTACAATAAGGATTCGAAAATTTAATTCTCCGCATACGAAATGAATAGAAAATGGGGGAGTTATCGGGGTATGAAATTGTTCTTTCAGATTGATTACATAAATATGAATAAATAACAGCATTATAATAAATTCCTCTTCGTTAATAACATAATGTTTCCACATTAATTCTCATGACAACGAAATTCCAGAGTCTTTCTTTTATCCTTAGAAAAATTGTTTTCTGTATAGGGAACAATTTCCTTTTAGACATTCGCAATAACATTTATAATTATTTTCAATTAAACAAAAGAGTGTACAGAAGAACTTTAGCGTCCTTATGCGCTAAAGAATGCCAAATTGACATTATTTACCTCACGCATTTTGTGAAGTGAATTGCACGGCAAACTAATTATAAAATGAAACTTACTTGTAAATGTTAATTACAAAATTTGCGCAATTTGATATATTAACTCAACACCGGGAGATCTTGAAGGAAGACATTTCACAGCCATATTGCTACTATCTCGATGTCCAAGGAAAAACTTCTCATTCGCAGAGATATCAAAATAATAATACTGAAGGAAGTCAATATACAGGCTGTCTGAAATTCGGTGTGCAATATGGGGTTCTCTGTTATCTTAACAGCTAGACCCTAGGTTTAAATTCGGCAAAGTTGCCAAATATTATGCTGACTAATGTCCTCAAAAGAAAATCGAGATGTTCTTAATCGTTCTCGTGAAAACTGAAAAAAACTGAAAAATTGCGTTTTCGTTTTTTGGCTATAACTTTTTTGGTTGACCTTGTATCTTTATTCTGTAAAAACTTTTACATTGGCACTTTTTATTCTCTATTTGATGGCATTATCACTCATTGGCTACGTCGATTCAATTTTGTTTTTTAAAAGCCAACTTCATTTTTTCTTATGGGCGTCACATCTGAGTGGCAGCTGAGCTAATCCGCGTTATTTTCCTGAATACAGCGATGTGCTTCATGTTGACTTTTTTCATATTTTTACAGTCTTTATACATTTTTGCCGATTTTTATCTCTGCGTTCTAGTTATCTAAGACAAAATCAGAAATAATGTGAGTTACCATGGAAACAAAGTCACCTAACGTCAAGTTACTAATAATTTTCGCTTGCAAGTTTTTTCGATTTGTGTCGTATTTGTTTACATTTTCCCCGCCTTGAATTTGTTTGTTTCGTTCATTTTCATTTTTTTGTTCCTAGGTTCCTGATGCCGTTTGTTATTGCTTCTTATTTTACGTTTTTGAATTTTTTTTATTACCTGAAAATGTCCCCTAACAAAGAAAAACGAGATATTATTGAACTCTATTATTCGTTAGACAGAATGAGCAAAATTAGATTTCAATAATTTGCTATTAGGTTACTTTGTTTCCATGGTAACTCACATTATTTCTGATTTTGTATTAGATAATTAGAACGCAGAAATAAAAATCGGCAAAAATTTATAGAAACTGTAAAAATATGAAGAAAGTTAACATGAAGCACATCGTTGTATTCAGGAAAATAACGCGGATTAGCTCACCTATCACTCAGATATGGGGCCCATAAGAAAAAATGAAGTTGGCTTTTAAAAAACAAAAATGAATCGACGTAGCCAATGAGTGACAAAACTATCAAATAGAGAATAAAAAGTGCAAATGTAAAAGTTTTTACAGAATGAAGATACAAGGTGAAACAAAAAAGTTATAGGCAAAAAACGAAAACGCAATTTTTCAGTTTTTTTCAGCTTTCACGAGAACGATTCAGAATATCTCGATTTTCTTTTGAGGACATTAGTCAGCATAATATTTGGCAACTTTGCCGAATTTAAACCTAGGGTCTAGCTGTTAAGATAACAGAGATCCCCATGTTGCACACCGAATTTCAGACAGCCTATATATCGTATATATGTATCGGCCTGCTACTATTTTGTGCATAATTATTATTTCTCGTTTACTATACTTGGGCCGCCCAACAGACGGAGTGATCACCGTGCAAGAACGTGCTCTAGACGGGACGACAGAACCGCAGTGAAGCGCTTTTTTAGACCCAACGAAGTCGCATCACTCCAATTCGGTCGTTGATTACTCCCCCTGCTCATAAAACTGTTCTTTTCAAAAGGTCCTTTTCATATAATATTAGCAAAGTGTATAATGTACTTCCTTCTGATGTTAAAAAGTTACCGCTAGCTAGGTTTGATGCGGAAAGATTTCACACCCTGTTGGGCAGTCAGTAGCTCCCCGACTGCACGCTTAATTGTCATGATATGTTTCATTCATATATATGTATTCTCCTTCTAACTTCTTCTCTTATCTGGTCGTTTACTTCTCTTTCTCTTCTTCACTTTCCTTCCTTTTTCTTACTTCTTCTTAGGTATTGTAGGTTGAGTGGAAGATCGGCGATTAGTGGCGACATACGAGGGGTCGTTTTTATATTCCCGGACTGGGCAGTTTTAAATTTTGTGACAATTTTCCATTAATTTTTTTGTAATCACATATGCTTTGGAAACGTGTATGCCAAATTACAGAACAGTTGCAACATATTTAATTTCATTAACTGCCAGTTTGTGTTGCCGCGCATCAAAATGAATAAAATCGAATATCACTTACTCTTATTGTCAGTGCTGTCGCCAGTTTAAGATGTTATTTCTGTAAAGTTAGAAGAAACATTATTCATCACTAACATCTAAAACTAAAATGATCACTTGTAAACCGAGTTTGTGTTTAATTGCGAAATTGGATGTTTTCTTCAATATAAATGATAATTTTCGATTGCTTTTATTTATTTATTTATATTTCCTTTAATTTTCGAACAGTTGGGGCTGATGTTCGCCTTCTTTTAAATCAATAATTTGTGCTTTATACCTTTGCCGCAAGAAAAATTATGAGTGTTTAGGTACCTAACGTAAAATGTCAAATTACCGTTTTTTTCTCATACGTCGCACGTCACTGCAACTGTTTGGCAACAAATGCGGCATTGATTTGATTCATACCGATCTGCTTTTGTTGCCGCGATCAAAGGATCTGTTGCTTAAACTCTATATGCATCGGTAGGTATGCGCTTATGATTTTTCTATGAAATTTTATTTTTTTTTCAAATATTCAAAAATAAGCCCAGGAAATGGAAGCAAAATTTAAAAATATTCGTAAATTTTCTGAGACGCACCATCCATTATGATGGGGCAATGCAACTTTAAGATTTAATTAGATTTATCCGGATTTATCCTAAATATACATTTCCCTTCCCGTTTTCATATTTTGTAATATGAAGAAGTTTAAAAAGCTGGACCAGACCGAGACTATTATTATTAATATTTAGAATAGAGATGGGCAAGTTGTTATTTATGTAACGTTATTTCGGAACGTTATTAGGGGGTTACCGTATTACACGTTAAAAATACTATAAACGCTAGCCACATTACCATATACAGCCTGAGTCAAGGGATATGAAGTATAAAATATCTTTCTTATTTGATGAAACTTCAAAAAACATTTCACACGTAAGTTGCACGTACATCAAAGGACTGTAAACGGGGAAAACCCGCAAATTTTGAAAATTTCGTTTTTTATATTATTTGAGACCTACTTTCGTCTTAATTAAATGTGAAACGTGCATCACACTTAAAATACAATATTTGAATGAGGCTGTGAGATGTGACGTACGGAGACTACAGATTAGGTAGGGATTTTCACATGCGCAAGCCGATCCGTTAACTCCCTGAGCCCTCGCTCATTCTTCGACTCCTCCCCACTTTATCCAGGAAGACGCGTTATACCACGGCGCAACGGATAGGCCTCCTCCGTCACAGAAAGCACGCGTTTTTGGCCTCCCGGTTTGATTTAAAATTTTTGCCGAACGAAAAAACTGCATAGTTCAGCTGCAATGTTTGTGATCCTCGAGTCTCGTTGCAAAGTGAAGTGCTGTTCTGGTGTGAATTGCAATAAATTATCTAATGGTGACGTAAATACGGAAACAACTAAGAAGACATTCTTACAGGAACTAGAAAACTATTTAAAAACGTCAATCCCAAAATTTTAACATTGAAAATGTTTTTAGTATCCTAGTATGGGGATCATATTCACCGAAAAGATTCTGTTGCAGCAGTTAAAGTCGAGCGCCTAGCTAGACCGCTCAGCGCTCAGTCCTCAGTCTGACTAAAGCTTCATTCAGCGTGCGACCGTCTATCGTCGCAAATGTGAGAGAATGCCACAACAGGAATGCACTTATTATACATCGGCGCAGGAATGTTGTTAGTATCCGAGTATGGGGATAAAATTCACCGAGTCTAAAAGAAATAACGAAAACTATTAAGAACAATCCAAAATTATATTTGACGGGAAAGATACACGTAGCTACAAATCGAATGTCCCCTCGGACCACAGTTTTAAGAATAGTTTACAATATAACCATATAGCAATAACACCGATATCCCATATCCAAATCAAAACACCGCCGGAGTAAATGCTGTCGCAGCAATAGCCATGGCATCATCGGACCCAATGTACTAGGGATACAACTAAGTTCTTGTTTATTTTACATTTTTATAAATAACATAGATTTTGTTGTGTGCAACTTTTTTCGCCGTTAATAAACTTTTTAAATTTTCATTTACCGCCAAAATAGTGTATGTATCCTCATAGAAACACCTGTGTAAAAGTTACATATTCAAAGCTGTCTATTTTTTGACAGTCAATCATTAGGCTTATTTTTTACGCGGAATTTTTTGAAATTATTTTTTTATGAGGCCGCGTAGTGCGTGGGTACCTATTCACATCCAATTAAGAAATCCCAAAATAGCTTAATATTAAAAAATTCATGCCCAATGAAAAGGAAATTCTAAAATTGTACTAAATTACTGGGTGGTCAATCCTCGGTGTGAGGTGTAGTTACTAATTTACATAATATTACAACTCTGGTGCATTTTGTACAACGTTCGTGACAGGTTAATGTGATAAATACACCGAAACTACTACATACAACATGAGTCCTGTAAATATTATCCACAGCACGTAGGTACATACACAACGCTTAATACTTAGATTTCTCATATGTGGCGCTTTGTTTTCGGTCCGTGCAAGCAAATCGTCTGTTGATATGCAATATGAAATTTGAGCTTTGAAGTGGATACAAATTTCATTGCTAGTTTCAAGCGAATTTTATTGCATTTTCGACGGTTTCGCGTCATCTTCAGCAGTTCAGAAGCAAAAAGAAATGTAAATAGAAATTAACCTGTTCACTGCAACTTTGGAGTTAAACTTAAAGGCTTTTCAAGGAAAGAAACTTGGCACTATTATAATTCGAACTATCGAGAAATAAGTTTTAAAATTGTGTACTTCTTAAGCTATAATGTGAAATTCAAGGCAAATAAATATTAAGAACAGTACTTTTCCTTTCTTTAACGTATACGAATATCGATATTTCATTCTTCATGCAATTTGAGGCGCTCCAAGAATTTATAAGCAACAAAAATATTGCATACTTTATGTCTAAGCACTCAATTTGCTTCCAAGTGATCGTTTACAGTGTCAAGAAGTAAAGGCGCCCGATCTATCATTATAGCATTTCCCCGTTTGCTTAAGTAGCTATTTATTTTTAAAATTTAACCTACAATTCTGAAACAAGGAACAACAATGTTTGCACTATAAAAATTAATGTTACCCGGATGACGTATTAAAATGCAGTTTCAGAGGATGATAAATACGTCCGTTTTAAAATTATTTTTGTTTGTAGGTACCTATCTGTGGGTTGTTTATATTATATATAATGAGTGCAGCAGCAAAAATATGCCGTTAAATGAAATACCCAGTACATTAAGGTCTAGCATTAACTGTTCTATAAGACTGCATGTTTGAGACATAACCCCAGCTTGTAACGATTACAATTATTATTATTGAGTCCAAAGCAAAGAGATTATTTTTTCAGTGAAAATGACCGTACGAAAAATAAGCAGCATCTTCAAAATAATGTAGGTACCTATATGTCTAACTTTAATTGGAATATTCAAATCCCCTTTACTCCCTAACAAAGTAAGACTATCGACCTTGAATTGCGAAACGAATTTGCCAGAATTAACTTAATCCAATTTAATTCACATTTAACTTACTCTGTAATGTATATCATTAGATTCTGATACACACAGAAGACACCTACGCAGAAGTCAGCGACCGCAAGATTAGCCAGGAAGAAGTTGGTAATTGATCGAAGCCGTCGACTTAAGGTCACCACTAGGATTACCAGCAGATTGCCTGCAAAGAAAAGAAAATGGCATTAGATTTGCTTTGCGCCACGAGTAAATTCAAAGAAAATTCACAAAAAATCCCACAGTTTCATTTAATATTAGTTGTAGGTATACATAATTCTGTACAAAACTCGAGAATTAATGAAGAACTTACAAAACCAACGGTTATAATTAATAATGTAACACAATAAGGAAGGTGATGTAGAGTGTGTTTTTCAGTGTGGTGTATAACTTTCAGGTTTCTCGTTTCCAGGGCGAAATCAGTCTTTACTTCGGTTCGATCCTCGGGATCATAAAGTAATAAATTCAGATGTTTCTAGAAAAGTTCAAAAATCTTCGACTTTGTTGGATGCTGTGTAACGTTGCAAAAGTAAACCCAGTGGATAATCAAAATTGATTAGTGTTTACTTTGGACGTTCTGACGTCACGCCGTGATGTGGAAGATAGGTACGTCATGTATTTTCAACCGGCACTACTCCTTCCGCCAGAAATCTGGAAGTGAGCCGCCGAAGCTAGCCCCCTACTCTCCTCTTATAAAAGTAGAGGATCTCGAGAAGAAATTCAGTACCTGGTCGTCCGGCCCTCAGTCAGGACCAGTAATCCCAGCACCTGAGATGATGCTGGCCGCTCCGGTCCAAAACAGAAATAACTGATTGAACCTGCCTAAGTTCGCCGTGTGCGTAGCGAGGGAATAGATACAGCAGGAGCTAAGGGTGTCTGCTGGTGTGGGTTGGATCGATCCGGCAATCTCGTGGTGACATAGGTCAACAAATGAGACGATATACAGGCGGGGATCGATCACACCTGGCCGAACCGGCGGCCTTTAGTGCAATCCAGCTGTAATACCGTCTATTTCCCCGATACGTATAACCCGGTGATATTCCAGAGGAGATTGTATTCTGGGGCTATCACGAAAACTCTACGAAACCGATGGTAATTCAGTTTGATCATACGACGAGCCCGTGGCGTGTCCAATCAGTGTATACCACGAAAACCGATTTAATTTTCATAAAGAAAACCCATTTAATTTCATGTAAATACCGATTTTGCTGTAAATATTCTTTTAGTCATATCATTTTATCTTGTATATAGCTACAGTAATAGAATACCGATATAATTTCCTTATGTGTTGTTATTTTAAACCGTCGTTTAGCAGTAGTAAGAGAACCCAACCCTTTCTGCGACTGAAAGCTAAGGGTAGCAACGAATAAGTCTCATACCGACCAGATACAACGAAAGAAGTTGTTCATAAGCGAACGACCAGATCCCCGTAGATATACACTGTGTCCCAATACGTGATACCGAGGGATACAGCTGTATATCTAAGGGCCCGAATCCAGAAGCACCGAGAAGGATTTAGATACGTCATTCTACCAGTGACGTCCGAGAATAAAAACAAAGAGACGGTAACGTTGTATCTTTCTCTTTTAGAAAGCTATAGCTCCCTTGCGAAGCATATTTCGATGTACGCTTATAGGAACTTTTTGTCTTATTTTTGATCACAGAACACGCTGGTAAAATATTGCACGCTAATTTCGTGCCAGCCTGTATATTGAAATTTGTGCAGTTAGTAATATATAAATTTGGAGTTGTCCCTTCCGTTGTTAAATTCTGGCAGTTTTAGTGGTTGAATTGTTAGTTTGCACGGATTAATCGGTACCTACTAGTACGAAGTCGATTATCAGCTCCAGCAAGAGTTGATCGTGGTAGATATAAAATATCATTTGATCAGGGAAACAGTGATTATTGAATGTATATTTGTGATTGGCCGAATACAGTGAATTATAGGTACGATATTTCATAACGAAAATTTTAATAATTGTCATATAAGTAAATAGGTGTAGAAAAAGGAATTGAGTACCCTAGGCAACCAAACATAGGTACCTACATAATATGAAATATCATGTCATCAAGATCTATCACTGTAATATCAAGTTTATATTATGTAGTTTCTGAAATCGTAATTCGTACAAAATTTAATAAATGGATGTTGACGATGACTACGTTAAAAGTCGACGGAAAATTTTTGTAACTAACTCGTATACTAAAAAGCGATTACTATTCTCGACAAATAACTCACTCGCTGCATTCGTGTGTGAAAATGTTTCGATCGCCTATATTAATACACTTGTTCGTTAAATAAGAATTAACAAATTAAACCGTCATTATCAAAATAATAAATATGTTAAGGAAAGTGGAAAATTGGACAGTTCCAACAATTACTACTATAAATTTTTAATAAGTTAACCCCATACGTCAAAAGACAGTGACGAAGTAATTAAACTCGACGCGTGTTTCGCTGGCAACATCAGCAGCCTCAGGAGTTGAAGAGTTTAATTATTACTGTCACTGGCGTCTGGGGTTAACTTATTAAGAATTCATAGTGATTAATTAGACTTAATATGAAATTCACTTAGTTAGTTTTAAAATAATACCGGACAAGCTAGTGGTAATTTTAATGTTCTAAACTTTTTCTCTCAGTGCGGGGAACGAACGTCCCGGCGCACTGTGATTATCCTTCGAAATATCATGTTTCAACTCAAATAATGTGACAACTGCATAAAGTGAATTAGTCTGTATTTCAAGCCCATTAAAGCCCATTGAGGAGATTGCTAGGACATGGATTTTTGGCCCCACACTCTAGATTTCGCGAGTTCGCATCAACACTTTATAATTCTTGAGGCGAATTTGACAAGTGAGGATTGGAATGCAGGCGCTCCATTAATCTAATGTCTTATTGAAACAAGAACTGTTTCCTGTTTAAGTCGTAGGTACTCGTAATATTTGTGGAAAATATGCTGATAATACTACGATGGACCATTAACTTTGCATCTGTTTACATTATTCGCTACAAAGCTGAATCGATCGTGTTCGAATATCTAGGAAAGCCTTTGTGATTTGGCTGTGTTCCATGAAGACAATACCAGATTATGTGTTAAGTTGAGGTTTTATCAGAAGTTTACGAAGCTGAATTGAAATATTGTCCTTCACCCGTCGAAGTCACTGAACCTCACCCCTCCAGTTTTGTATTCATTCCATTCCCGTCGAAGATCTCCAACCGCGATAACTTAAATAGTTCAGGGGCATTCCTTGTTTTGCTTAAATGTCCCCAAAGACATGCTATGCTCTTCGAGCACTTGCGCGCAGGGAAAAATGAATTCAATAAAATGTTTTGAAATGGTTCTCGTATGAAAGTGTTTTCAATGTTGCTTCTATTGTTTTGAAATGAGTCTCCAGACTGCGTCGGAATCTTTACGGTTTCGCGGACTAGTAATTGGATCTATTTGGAAGGCAGTCACGAATTTCGGTAGCCGATATTGTTCCCAGCAAGAAAGCTAAAGGCAATTCACAAAACCACTGAAAGTGAAGTCGGGCATTTTTATGATTTTCTGGAAGACCCTGCTCTTACACGAATTTAATTTTACTTTTAAAGGGTAACTATAATAATGTAATATGGCATTCAGTCTTGTCAAAACCAAGTGAAAGCGAGAAAATTTGTAAGGGGCCCAAATGTTAAAGACATATGAATTAAACTTAAGCAGATAACAAGAAGTTTAAGTATGACAGTGACATTAGTTCACAGGTGAATTCGGTAGCTTAGTTTCTAACAAAATTAGTCAGTTATGAAGAGGAAATAAATATTTAAATTCTGCATGACACGACTCAAACCAGTTCCACGCGACGCAAACTTGACATTCGCTACTGAATTGGCATTAATTTAACAGGCACAATTTCTGAAAGCAGGCCTAATTAATTCCCGTCTTGGTGGGTGAAAATGCGCCTTGCAGTACAAAAGTAAATCCATGTTAACATGCCAGTTTAACAATTATTTCAAATTTATGGAGAAATACACCGAAAAATCTATGTACTTAGGTACTCGTAAGGCAATGATGATGTGAAATTGTAAAAAGTGGGATTTCTTGTTGTCAAGTGGGGTACCTAAGAGTGAATTATTTCCCAATTTAAAAATTCTTGTGGGCGATGGAATGGATTGTGGAATTTGGAAAACAAATTTTATACTTAGTATTCAGAATTTCCAAAATATCGGGCAGTGTTTCTGCAATGTCCAAGTTCGAAATAATAATAAAGAACTGTATTGGGACGTAATAAAATAAAATAATGCAATGTAATATAATATAATATAATTAATACATAATATAAATAGGGGGTGTAAAGTTACATAAAGTTACATTAGCATCATCTCCCACATGTACTTGTATGGTTGATATAAAATAAATATAATTTGAGTTTGTACCATCGGGAAGTTCTTAATTTTTGTACTGTGAATTCTTAATAAGTTAACCCCACACGCCAAAAGACAGTGACACAGTAATTAAACTCGACGCGTGTTTCGCAGACAACGTCAGCATCTTCAGGAGTTGAAGATTAATCTAATTCTAAACTTAAATTCCATTGCTATAAATACGCAACCCCACTCCTAAAGTGAAGAGAATCGATAAACCCCTCCCACTCAAGAAACCAACTCCATCTCTCAAAACGCTCAAATGCTCAAAATATCAAATATCAAACGTAAGCTACATGTGTCTAACCCAAAAGTACCACACATGTATTGTTTACCGAAGATCCATAAAGTAGGTAAAGCCGTAAGGCCCATAGTTTCAGCTATAGATAGATTCTCCTACTTACAAACTGTCCAAATAAAATGGTTAGTCAATGAATTTAATAATCTCGAGATCAACAGTCTAGTTTTTCAGTGAAGGACTTTTTAGAGTTTATAAACAAATTGCAACACATCACATTGCATGGTTTTTTAGTTAATAGACTGTTGAGTCTACCATTATCCGTTGAAAGATACCGCAAGGAAGTAAACACAATTAGAGATATAGCGAGATGTGACGGTTTCGATCCAGAAATTGTAAATAGGTTAATTAGGAAACGTAAATTTAAAATGCTGTTGCGAAATTACACCACTTTAAATGGGGATAATAAAATTACTAAATTTATAAAAATACCATATGTACCGCAGATAACTAGAGGTATGAATACTATTTTCGGGAAAGCAGGCTTCAAAGTGGTTCACACTTCGAGCAACAATTTACAAAATCTTCTTGGAAATGCGAAAGATAAAACGGAACCCATTCATAAAGCGGGAATTTACGAAATAGCATGCGGAAATTGCGAGAAAAAATATATCGGGCAGTCAACTCGGCCTATTTTAACCCGTTTCAAGGAGCATCAAGCCCATTATAAATACGGCCGTCCTGATAAATCTAGCATGGCGTCACACGCGTTGGAAACGGGCCAAAAATTCAATGTCAATAATCTCAAACTCTTAAAACCAGGAAATAATAAATTTGATTTAAACGCCTTGGAAAGTATAGCGATATATAGAAATAAACGTAGCCATAAAAACGTACCTCCCAGTTCTAGGATGTTCACAATAGTTCTAAGAAACCCTGTAGGTATGCCGACCCCTTTTGCTTGGGAGACCAATTTTGTTGCTCTCGTGTTCGAAATGGTTCTAGAATTTCATGGAACTATTTTGAGCATGGGGGTGAGAGATGGAGTTGGTTTCTTGAGTGGGAGAGGTTGATGAAGAAATCCTATAGGTTTATCGATTCTCTTCACTTTAGGAGTGGGGGTTGCGTATTTGTAATTTAAGTTTAGAATTAGATTAATCTTCAACTCCTGAAGATGCTGACGTTGTCTGCGAAACACGTGTCAAGTTTAATTACTGTGTCACTGTCTTTTGACGTGTGGGGTTAACTTATTAAGAATTCATAGTAAATTTATACCAAAGTTCTTGATCCATCTACTGTGTGTTAATTTCTGTAAATCTCTGTGTGACAATATCTGGAGAAAAGTGCTGGAGAGGGGATTTCAAACATGATGTTAAAGCATTTGCTATTTGTTTTTTTCTCTGGCTGAACAGACGCTTCAAATCAAGAGTTTTCAATAATGGAAATACCTCCTCTACCGTTGCACGTTTCTAAACGACCATGGCATGTCAACTTTTTTTGTAAGCAGTTTTCTACAATGTTTATTCTTACGCCCCATTCAATTCTCGCATAATTTTGTCATCGTACCCTTAACGGAAGCCTCCATTTGTTTAGATATGGACAGCTTACGAAATTCCTGCAGCTAAGGTTCTTTGACAATCTTCATCATTACCTAAGTATATTTATTAATTCATAATTTCATAGAACGGTGGCATAATAATAATAAAAATCCGACCCGAACTTGCTCCAACAACTACTCCCCGGGCAAATACCCCGACAGACAATGAACTACATAGCAAATCCTTAACGAGAGCGTATATTAGACGGTGACTCAACATCAGGAAACCCCTTAATATTACTTTGCAGTAAAAAAACTGCAGCAAATAATGTACAATAATTATTATCGTATTTTACTAAAAACTACATTGTACTTAGTAGTCTTTGTACGTATTGTATAACAGAATTCTTTCTGCTATTAAATTGATTCTTGCTGTACTAGGAGATAGTTACATATAGAGAACTTTAGCGCTCCGTATGAAATTTACAACAACCGTAGCGTATAAATGAAGATCTTCTTCATACTGAGGGAGAAATTAACTGCAGTAATAAATCAATTTCAAAGTAGGACGTGCTCTTTTATTTTGAAGTTCACATGGTTAGTATAAATCTCAACTTCTGATCAAACATAAAATATTATTTTTATTCGAGGTACGATATAGAAGTTAGGCATTCAATACTGTATCGACAACGTCGAAGGTAAACTTTGTGAGCAATCCTGAAAGATAAACTTGGAAATTCAATTATCTATTTTTCTTTCAAACTTTCAAACTTTGTAACCACTAGAATTCCATTACATGTTGAGTAAATGTGGAATTTATTTGCAGAAATATTCCCGCGAGAAAATTAAAATATTCCTTACCTACTACACATTTGAATTGGAGCAACAGGTGTTGTACTGTATTTATATTGTTCAGAAGTTCAAATATTGAAATAGTTTTGGTACTTGTTACTCGTATTGTGTTCCTCCAGATGTCACGGACCTATAATTGTAGCAATGGAGGAAATTCTTTTTGTGAAGTAATATCATGTGTACCAGACATATTACTGCGGCAAATGTAACGCAATCTTGTTTTTGATTCTTAATTCGAGGTTACGATTGTCGCATGTGGGTCAGCAGGATGGTTAACTATGAGGATCTAGAAAGTGATAACTGATAAGCCAAATGTCCAGTTTCGTCAGTTTACTTACAAAATTGTACATGATTTGAATTTAAAAGTATGTAAATATGTACCTACAAACAATAATCAAACAATAATAAATAATCAAACAATTCTAAAAAATACTTAGTTTGGGATGATAGGAATGCCACATTACTTTTACAGCTGTCCGCTGCTGAACCCGTGACTGGTGGATTCTCCAAAAATTTTCTTTCATACAAACCTTGTCCTGACAATTACGATCACAACAAAAAAATCAGCCAAATCGGTTCAGCCGTTAAGCACTTTTAGTTTTTCCCGATTTTTCAAATTTTCCGGTGGATTTTCCAAAATTTTGATTTTTGCAGTTTGTCCGAATTTCCCGACTTACGCATTACCATGTCATACAAAAATCCCTTAGAAAAAAGCACTTTCAGTTTTTCCCGAATTTTCCAATTTTCCGGGCAACTTTTCCAATTTTTCGTTCCCTAATGCCACGTTCGGCCTCTGTTTTGTCGACGTTCCAAATTATTTTGTGCGTAAGCTCCAACTGAGCGCGTCGAACTCGACTGTATCCGTTGGTCCGGAGTCATAATGGATCGCGCTTGCGGCTTGAGAAATTCTTATTCGACTTGACTCCAAAAGCTGTCTACGCTCTTCGTCAGTCTCATTGACTCGACGATCATGTAGTTGGCTTGCATTGCGCGTACGCCGACCGATATTTCGACGCTTCACTGATGGCATTTTTTCTAAAGAAACACCAAATTAATACATGATCACCACCGATAACACACTGACAATTCAATTTTTAGAACTGTCAAACTGAACGTCACATTTTTGTTTGTCAAACAGATTTTCATACAAACATACCATCCAAATTTTCGACTTTCCCGGTGGATTTTCCAAAATTTTCTTTCATACAAACCTTGTCCTGACAATTCCGAACACAACAAAAAAGAAATCAGCCAAATCGGTCGAGCCGTTCTCAAGTGATGATCTTAGTCTTACATACATGCGGCAATAGGCCTTTTCATTTCGTTCTGTGTTCGTTAGTGCGCATGTGCTGACAATCAGCTGTTCTTAGATTTTCGGACGAGTGTTACTTATCTCTGGTGTCACTGTCAGCTGTCAGGCGTTATAAACTTCGTGTGGAATATTCGTAAGTAAATAGTAGAATACCAAATAAGGAGGGTGTTTGAAAGACGGAAAATTATTACAAATGTTAGTTCCAAGTGATATCCCTCGTAAAATTGTGAGGCTGAATCCCGAAGGCGTGCCTGGCTCTTGCTTGAAATACGGGAATGTTAACCAAGATACTTCAATCATGTAGGTTTTTAATATAGCCCTGAAAATTAATAAATTGTTTAAAAGAAAACAGAGAAAAAGGATCTAATATAGGTACAGGTGCATATTTTTCTGAAATGTATGTATGTAACTACAAGTAATTCTTATT
The DNA here is from genome assembly GCA_963966045.1 of Xestobium rufovillosum. Lineage (NCBI taxonomy): Eukaryota > Metazoa > Arthropoda > Insecta > Coleoptera > Ptinidae > Xestobium > Xestobium rufovillosum. Next base: position 17,162,427 of record OZ014499.1, on the reverse strand, counting down.
TTAAAGACCTAACAAATAATGACATAAAACCTGGAAACGTTCAATACACTTTTCCATTTCGAATCTTGCCTCTTACACATTTTTATCCAAGCAACTTCATTTATATAGGTGGAACTAATCCTCACTTCCTTACATGGTCACCAACCTAGTTATTAACTTCGATTTTTTCCAGTATTAGGCAGGGTTTAGGATATGGATAAAATCGTAATCCCAAGCGATAACTTGGCCTTCCCGCACTGCTATCACTTTGGCAGTTACCAAAAGCACAATGCTTGGATGCTCCTTAGTGTTTTAGTTCCGAACTATTACTAATTTTGCACGTTTGCAGTAAAATTTTACCAAAGAATTAATAAACACTTTCAAACAAGCAATACCGCCTACCCCTCTGGGGGATATTGATACAAGACTGACATTCGTCCGAAATTGTCATGGCGCGTTCGCGCATGTGCCTCAGCATTTTTTTAAAATGAAAAGTCCTATTGATTTTTATTTATATATGTAGGTAGATTTTGAATACAACAAAATATAATTTTGGAATTTTCTAAATAGATTCTGAGTAAGATTATTATAATATTATGGCACTATGAATTAAAAGATTTTTAGCTCCTATTAGATGCGCTTGAAGGGGCTCACATTTGCGCTTTCATTCATGGGAAAACCTATCATCAACCAGCATCTTGTAAAGCGCACCCGCAGTATAAACATGAACTCATTTATTTTGGGAAACTAACTACATTCAGTTTTTGTCATCTGTGACGTCATCAGAACGCCTATGCATCAACAGCATTGTCAACGGCCTCATTCACTGAATAACAAGAACTTATACGATAACAGTTAAGCATCCGTCAGAGTATCCATCGACTTTACAACAATACCGAGCTATTATAGCCCAAGAAGTAGTTTTTTGGACAAATCAAAGTCGATAATCCTCTAAAAATGTTACAATGTACGTACCGCCCTTTATCGGTTCACAGGTTCGAAGAGTTCGCGAGAGAAGGAAAATCAGATTTAGATCTCACAACCCCATGACTATGAAGTTCAGACCTAACTGCGTACAAATCTTGCTTGAATTTTCATGGCACGTTTCATTGATAAATTTAACAGTATTACTTTGCAAATATTGACCGATACCCTTTCTGTACGAATAAATAAAATCATTCCAGGGAACGCAATACGCCTAGTTTTAGAAAATAACTGGTGGTGCGTTTTCCACGCAAAAACTTTATTTCAGGGTTGTTGAGCTTGAATTTATTATAAGTCGTCGGCTGGCTCTGTTAAAAGGGGAATGAACGTGAAAAAGTGGTTAAAAAGCAATCATTAACGTAAATGTAAATTTATGGCAATGATTAAAAATTAAAAAAAATATGATACTTACTTATCTATTGGCGATGAGATATTAGGACTAGGATTAGAAAAATAAAATTAACTTCCATTCAAATTTCGGAGTTCTTACCTACAATTATGTTATGCAGAAATGCGTTATAATCTCAGTTTATTTGTAGTTGCAGAAAAAAATGCCTTCGTTCGCATTCAAAATTGCCAATTTTTAAGTAAGCAAAAATATACTTTTATCTAAAATTAAAGAAATAACTGATAGGCACAAATCGCATTTTTGCTTAATAAGAAGCTTAAGTGTGCGAAACTTCGGGTAGGAATTCCGAAAGATTGTTCAGGAGCAATCGATGTGTCCTAGCAACTGCTTAAAGACTCCTTAAGTCAAAATAACATATACCTAGTTTCCGTCCCAATAAAACTTATACAAGACATGCATATGCTATCTGCGAAGTTTTTGTAGAAAATTGGATTCTCTAAAACTTGTAATCCAAGAAATTTTCTCATTATCTGTTATGATGTTCGCGGGGGTTACGAATTCAATTTTGCGGCGCAATTCCTTCAAACTATTTTTATTTCTCTTTAGCCTATTGCACTAGCTCTATGAATGATCCAAGCTACCAAGCTGGTAGGGTTATCAAAGTCGCTACGAACGGCAATGACGCAGTTGCTGCTTTCAAAGTAGGACTTGTTTAGAAATTACGCCCCACACACCTGCCAGCTCTGCAAACGGTTACATGTGAGCATCTCGTTTTTATTTTGGAAAGGGAATTAAGTTTGAAATTTTATGTGAAGGTTCCTAAATACTACCTGCGAGGCAGCACTATTGAAGATAATTTCGACTGCAATATAATAATGACTAAGAATAAACATTGGGTACAATGATATCTGGACTATGTAGGGTTAGACATATAAGTTTCAATTAGAAAACCGACAAGCAGTCGCGCCAGAGCCGTCAACTAATTAAGTAGTTCGTTTCGCAACGTAATAGCCGTAATTTGTTGAAACTTTTAATAGTCTCTGTACAAGCTTTAAAAATTCTATTAACTTTGCGAACAAATTGTAGAAGCCCGAGATGAGGATGCATGCATACTGTTCATAGGTGTCACACTAAACTCATTTATATCCATAAGCGGGAGATAAAAGAATGCAAGTGAAAAATGCAGCTAGGTCTGCAGAAAATGCGACATTTTAGTTTTACTAGGTACCTACTTTAGTTACGCACGCCCCATGCGCTGGCTAGCTGTCTTTTTCTGTTTTAAATTGATAGAATTTTAAATTGGTATAGGCTGACACTTATTTGACACCCTGAATCATAACATTCTTCTGGCGATACTGAACTACTCTGGATTCAGCCCACTTGCCGTCAAATTACTTGAGTCTTATTTAGAGGAGCGAAAACTGTGTGTTAGTTACAACAACTTGGTTTCCACTCCACGTTCTGTCACTGTCGGTGTTCCTCAAGGTAGCATACTTGGGCCGCTACTCACTACTCTACACTCTTTATACTTCCTGCTTCCATTTATCACTGCAACATTGTAATTACCACTTCTACGCTGATGATACTCAGATCTACCATACTTTTGATGTTGCAGATGTTGACCATGCGGGTTATTTGATAAACAGTGACTTGAGTGACATCTTTCGTGTATCACGTGAGCATTTATTGAAAATAAACCCTAACAAGTCATGTGCGGTTGTTTTTGGAAGTGATTACCAAAGATCTGTAGTCTTAAATGAATTGAAACTGAAAATTAATAATGAAACGATTTCATTCTCTAATTCTGCTAAGAGCCTTGGTCTCTTAATTGACTATCGATTGCGTTTTACGGAACATGTAACTAGCCTTCTTAAAAAATCTTACATGGCAATGAAGATGCTTTTTAGTCAGAGGCATTATTTGGGTGCTGATACGAAGAGGTTGCTTTGCGATTCACTTGTTTTGTCACACTTAAACTTCTGTGACACTGTGTATGGGCCATGCCTTCTTGCACGCGATGCGTCTCGTATTCAGAAGGTGCAAATTTCATGTCTTCGCCTCATATACGGAATTCGGTCTCGGGATCATACATCTCAAGCACTGAAGGATTCGAAATGGTTATCGATGTATAATCGCCGAAGGCTCCACATGGCTTGTTTCTTCCTCAAGATTATTAAGACCAAGATGCCACCGTATCTTTACAGTAGACTTGTATTTCGGTCCGATATTCATAATCTCAACATCCGGCGAAAGTCATTAACGTTAACTACACTCAGGCATCGGAAGCCGGAAGGAGTTACATAAAAGATCATTTAGCTATAATGTTGCAGCAAGTGCAGCAAGTATTAATGCCTTCAATTCTGAACACCTCCGTTCGCCCTGGTGTGTTTCCAAAAAATATTATCGCAAACTTCTCATAAGTAACATAACGATTGTGGTTTTAGTCGCCTTATGCTTGCCGTTCTTTTGTCTTCTTCTGGTTTTCTTTTCTGCCTTCTTTGCTTTGCTCTTTTGTCTTGATTTCTCACATTCCTTCATTCCTCTTCTTCGGAGTGTGTTCTGAGGCCGCTGCACGTTTTGATTCATTTTTATAGGTAGGAATTTTTAAAATACGTATATATATTTTTTTTAGTTTTTAGTTTTGTTGGGTTGGCATGGAAGATCAAGAGCTGAGAATATGTTTTTCTCGGGAACTTGAATGCCAACCCTTTGCCATGCTACATGGGTGTTAAGAATTTAAGTTTTATTTGTGGATTTATGTATGCATGGCAATAAATGTATTATTATTATTATTATTATTATTGTATTATTTGTAATCCCCCTTTTTACTTAGTTTTCCTCGTTTTGAAATAGTAATACGCCGTCACTGATTATGTGGGTAATCTTTTTTTTCTAGACCTATTTTTGGAGGTTTGTTAGTAAAAAAGGCACTTTTTACAGAGATAAGTGACGTTATACGCATTCTACAATAAATTAAGAAAACTTTAATTTAGCAGTCTTCCTCCTGTTTGAGAATACCTCATTTAATAATCCCACGCCCAACTAATAATTTCAGAAAACAAAAATTATAACGGAATGAGGATTTTCATAACTTACCTATTATTAAATTTCGGCAGAATGGAGCTATAAGAGATTTATAAACTTTCCATTTCTGTGAGAGAACTTATTTAATTATACCCATATTTGAGGTGGGATATCTGCTTTATTTATCCAATTTAAATCCATTTGTAAGACCCCGTCAGATGTTCATCTCAGAACTGAAGGTTCTTTGCTGGCATATAATTAGATTGAATTTGAAGGCTCTTCAAACACCACTCAGTTCTGCGAGGTATTAATTTTCGTTTCATTCATTGCACTCTTTCAGAGACGTAAATAAATTGTGTCTAGCGTTGGTCTTGCATTGATAACGGAGTGTATTTTTATACATCATTTTTGCAATCCGGATTTACAAAGAAAAGACGAAGAAACAATGTGGGCAAAATTTCGTATGGCTTCTACAATACTTCTTGTAGCTGTCATATCTGATTTTTGTCTTTTTTCCACAAGGTATAATATAACAAAACCATACACAACATCAAAATGTAACAAAAGTAAAAATGCAGTGGTTTACAATGATGTGTATAACATCATAGTGTTAATACAAATTTGTATTTTACTTTAATTTACAAATAAATTTTAACAATCTTGTCAGGACCGAAACTTTAATACTAAAAGAGTTTTTATTTTTATAATGTTTCCAGAATTTCACGAAATTATAAATTTATTAAAAAACTGGAACAAATTAGAAAACCAAATGTCAATATATCATCAATATATTAATAATATTGTCGCCCTTTGACGTGGATTAACAATATTTTTTGATATTGTGGGATTGACAGAAACAATTTTTTTACTGTCATCCTTCTTGTTACACAAAAATGTACCTTTGTTGTGTTAGTTAACATTTCTGGATCGAGAGTGATATTATATCTAATACTGACGCCCTTATGGTGTGGATTTGCAATCTTTGATATTGTGGGTTTGACGGAAACCATTTTTTACTGCCAATCTTGCGGGACTTATTTTGATAAGAAGACCTTCCACAGAGTTTAACTTAAAAATATGGGCTACTGTCTATAGTTTTGACCTTCCAGTACAGCACAAAGATTTGTATTTTCCTGGAAGCAAAATTACGCCAGATCAATATACATAATTATTGTTCGCAGGTATGTAATATTGACGTCCTCTTGACGTGAATTATCGACATTTTATTAATAAAACCGATATTTTATGAAAATCGAATATCTTTCGCAAAAATTAGTTTCGTATTTGCTCAGTTCCAGACGCCTCTTACCCTCAAAATCTGCAATATGGGTAAAAGATAGTCGGGGTGTTTTTATAGGAAATTTAGTTTCAATAAAATTTAAAAATATCACGCTTTCGTCGTGCATCAGTTTGCAATTTTCAACTTAGAAAGTTTGCCACAGACATTATACAGGGTGTCCCAATAGTTCCGCGGTGGAGTATTGCGCCTTTATCAGATGTAGAGGTATTTTAAAACTTAAATATCTTGGAACTGAACGACACTGAAGCAGTGATATTTTGGTAACGCGAAAACCATAATATTATACAGGTTATGAGCATTTCCATGGCCAAATTAAGAAATTTCAAAAGTCCATAACTTTTGTGTGTAATATGCATAACGAAGGCGCAAAACTCCACCGCGGCATTATTGAGACAGCCTGCAAAGTGCTTATGGTGACAGTTTGCAACAGCCACATACCATCTTGTCGGCAAACATTCAACAGACGTTTCTGTCTGTGGAGGGTTATAAGTTATAACATTAGGAGCTTATAAAGTGTGTGAAGTTGGTGAATGGACTGAGTATCCTTTGATTTTCGGTATTGCACTGTGTATCTTAATGCATTAGAAGTACATAATATTTATACTACTTGATGATATGGCCACAGCCGACTCGAGTCGTCTGTGCGGTACAACTTTCGGCGAGTTCAATTGATTATCTTCCCTTACATTTCCTATTCAGTCTCAGAATATTAGAACGAATTCAAATCAATATCTCTTCAAAGTTCGAGAAGCTGCCTTTCTCTGATTTTAATTTTCGATACTCCGTAGCAATCGCGCAGGCACATTACGATTTGAATATTGTAGTGGATATCAGCCGAACGAATGAAATTTAGGTGTCTTCAGTTTACATAATTTGAATTTAATGATGTTCTTGTGCCGGACATGAATTGCTTTTACGGAAGCAAAATTCTAAGAAATGATCCGCAGAATATTACAGAAGTATTTGAGGATCTAAATCGAGCGCAAGCTATAGCCAAATATAGAAAGTTGATTAAATCATTCATGGTCGATTTAGTTACATGCTCCTTAAACTAATATGTTTGTGTAAGTCGGAACACCCCATTATCGCATACTTCGGAAACAAGTACTTAGAATCTTAATATTTCTACAAATTTCGATGCCCACCATTGCTATTTTGGAAACGGTAAGAGATACGAGGTCGGTTAAACTAGAGAAAAGTTGGGCTTTTTTGTGGCGATTAAGAATCTGAAAATAAATTCTGGATACTTATCGATTGGTTTCCGATTTATCACGAAAAAACTGAGATTTCAGAAAGAAATTATTGTCTTCCACACCATTGAAGCAATTTCAATGAAAGTTAGTAGATTCATGTTTTTCACCACTTCTAGTCGAATGACGCTGACAGAAATTTTATGGGCCTTTTAGATCTCAAGTTATGGAAGTCAACTTTTTCTTATTGCTGGCAATGTTGGATTTTTGAAGTATTAGATACCTAGACAAAAGATTAGCTTTCCGGATTGGTAAGCAACATGAATTTTTCTATTACATTTTTATTGTAAAATTTCAAAATTTTCGTAAATTATTTATAAAATCGCGAATGCTTTGAAAAACAATTGAAATAATTTCAATAACAACAACAAAAGTCACAGATTGTGTGCAATTGACAAACGTAACTTCTTTATCGTGTTTTGTGCTTGTCAACATGAAGAAAAACAAAACATGTAGGTATGATGTTTACATTCGCAGTAACAGAAATTCTCTTTTGGCGCCTCAAAATTATGCAAATTTCTACGATAACGAGATAGTGTTCCCCAGAAACCCAGAAACCTCCAATCGAAAAATTGCCGAAGCGTGCGGTATCCAGGATCCTACAGTGAGGAAAATTATAAAAAAACACAAGAACATGATTATAAGTTCCAACCCGTCCAAACTCTCCATCCCGGTGGTAGTAACAGAAGATTTGAGTTTTGCAATGGGTGTCGTCAAAAACTGGGGCAAGATCAATATTTTTCCAGAAGAGTACTATGGACTAACGATTTTAATAAAAGAAATATCCACCGCTATGCAACAAAGAACCCCCACATTTTAAAGGAAGTTTGGCCGCAAGTTTGGTGTTCTTAAATGTATGGGCATCTTGGATAATGCAGTTCTGGGCCCATTTTTCAATGAAGGGTGTTTAAATTGTCCTGGATATTTTAACTTTTTAGGAACAAATTTGGAAGACATGCTAAATGAATTGCCATTACGAGTGGTTCAAAACCTTGAATGGTATCAGCAAGATGGAGCTGCTCCTCACAACGCCCATATTGCACGGGACTATTTAAATACACGCTTTCCAAATTCATGGTTTGGCACATTCGGTCCTGTTCGTTGGCCTCCAAGATCGCCATGCTTGACGCCGTTGGATTATTTTTGGTGGGGCTGTGTGAAAAACGTTGTATATGCAGCCTCAACCGAAAATGTCAATCACCTTCGCCGAAAAATCGAAAATGTTTTCGAATTCATTCCATGGCTGAAATGAGATGAAATGAATTTCCGAATTAACCTTTGCATCATGAATAACGGGCGCACTTTGAACACACAAGATAGTTTATCTGATTCTGATGTTATTCTGAATTTGTTATACCTATACCGATTCCATTATTGTTAAACCAAGTTGCCCAACGGCAATTCGACTCATAAAACTGACAGCCAAGAGCGCTCTTACTGGCTATCAGTTTTATTCGTCAAATTGCCTGGCAACAAAATTTCGTTCAAAAAAAGAAATTTATAAGGCAAAATAAAAAGTACTCGTCAAATTACTGTTAAAACTTTTCAGTCACAGCCAGCTATTTTTGATACCGACAACGTCATAAAGAGAACAATTTTATTTAAATTTTAATCAATCTTACCTCCTAAAATTAGGAGATGCAGATTATCACAAATTAATGTGTTCTCGGGTTGTGTTTTCCTACTTAATTTCCGGTCCGTTTGGAAGCGGATTAACAGGGAACTCAATCCGGTTAGTTTACCGAGCACTTAGAAGCCGATGAAATTTATAACCTTTTGAAAGCTACGATTTGGTGCCATATCTGCTTGAACTCTGAAAATTGCCTACTGGCTCTGAATCATGTATGTCGTTACGTACATAAAACGGGGCATTTTTGGGACGAACAAACAATTCAAGTGAATGGAATTTTGTTGTAGGTGGTGAACCCTTTCAGTTCCGAGAAAAGATATTTATGTGACATTTCAGTTCAATACTAAGTATACGAGAATTATTATAAACTAGCATGAAGCAGAACAAAATATTCGGTTAACTTACTATGATAAGGCAAAAATCCTAAAACACATACTGGCAACTTGAAAAGTGGGAAATATTATTTTAATTTAACCAAGAACGTATTTTGTAGGCAAAAGAATACCTGCACCTACTACAGTCAGAAGTCAGAAGTTACTCATGGGAGAATAACATACCAAAACACATTGCTGTTGCTAGGTTTCTGGTTTCTAGAATATCAAACTACATTTTTCGTTTGTACTCTATTCGCAATAGTAATTTCAGAATTTACAGCTCAAGCTCATCTCACATGCAAGAATGGTAAAAAACTAAAGAATGTACTTATACCAAAATTAGATTAAGATAAAATTATATAGAATTCACAGTGTATTTACGCCAAAGTTCCCGATTTAACCACTGTGTATATTTTCCTTGCAATTTATTTGCAGTTAAAATACCTATTGTTGAAATAAAATAATAAATAGACCAGTTTATTATTCTTTCACATTTTTGATTAAGTTTTCTATCAGTTTTATTTTCTATAACTCCCTTTGTTGTTGTTATTGGTTGTTCTGAAGCTTAGATCTGCTGAATTTTTAGGCGAATGAAAGATTATAACTTCCTGGAGACGGTGAAATTAACTGAGGACATTGGCATTCAGCAAAGGCTTTGGGTAGCGAATCGTGAACAGTTCTAAGGTGCTAAAGAGTTTACAGAAAAATCAGAAAATCAGAGGGGTGCGTTGTAAAAGTGAGAATAAGATAGATTTTAGAAATAAAAAAACTTGTGTGTGTCAGCTCCGTCGCACGACTGGAGTTTACTCATTACGAACGATTATTTTAACTTCAATCACTTGATAAAGGGGTACACGCGAATGTCACTTTTATACCCAAATGTGTATTTATCAGATGGTTTATGTTCGAAAATGCCCAACTACATCAAAATATAAATTGTTTATAAATTCAGTAATTAAGTGACAATCTGCTAAACGTCGATCCCACTGGCAATGAAATAAATACTTTTCCTGGTGTTCGAATAGGCGTTGATTCACATTTCGGCACTAAGCAATATTTGGAGTATTTAATATTAGGTTTTTCCATATTAAATCAAAAGATTCAACAAATTTAGGAACGAACAAACACTGCAAATGCTGACTTTACAACGCCAACTGTCATATCTACTCTATGCCACTCTATTTTCACTATTTCCATGCTCTATGCAGTTAGACATAAACAGCCGTACCCATAGATACGTACATAATTTCAATGTTACAGGTAACGTAACGCGTTACTTTTAGTTAACGCGAAATGTAACGCTTGATTTTACTACTCATAAAATTTCCGTACCGCGGGCTATAACTGAAAATCGATTCTTAAGGAGTAAACTCCAATAAACTCCAAAAAGCTCGATGAAATAGTTGTATGTCATTAATAGTCTTTTACTGCTGCCCTTTTTTTTAAAGAATAGATAATAGTTTTTCACGCGAACCTTAAATTTGCTTTTTACGAACTGTTGAGCTGCCTTATATTGGGACTTCAAGGATATCGATGCGCCGCCCTGGTGGCGAAAGCGGGAAACTAGAAGCGTGAGTCGTTTCTGTTTACATTTAAATTTTGCAAGTGATTTGATAGGTTATTTGGGAAGTTTCTCCATCAATATTGTGTTAAAATAATTAGTTAAAATGGAAAAATAGTTGTTAACCGTGAACGTGAATATTTATACGAGTTACATCTGAATTTTTTTTAAAATTTTGAGCAACAAATTACCATGGAAAACAGAACAAATTTCCTTCATAATCCCATACAGCACAGTATATTCTGAAAACATTCTCACAACATGACAACGTTCTTTTTTTAGAATATTCTTCATAAATATTAGTGGAATGTTTAAAGAACATATACGTTCGGGCAAGAATATTTATATAACGTTCATGACGTATGTTCATGAAAAATACCATACAAAATATTCTTCGAATGTCCTCACAATATACGAATTATCTTGATTTCAGAATATTCTGTATAAATATTACTAGAACCTTTTGTGGAGGTATACGAAACGAATTGGAATATTTACGCAACATCCCTGATAAACATTTACAAAATATACGGCACAGAATGTTCTTGAAATGTTCTCACATTATAATATTTTCTGCTTTTAGAATATTCTTGGTGAATATAACAAGAACGTTCAATATATAAAAATTTAAACATTTATATAATATCCGCGACATATATTTATAGAACATACTGTAAGAATATTCTTAGAAAATTCTCACAATATATGAATTTTAAGTTTTAGAATGTCTGCATAAATATTGTTAGAACATTCTGTGGACATATGTATATTTATGTAACATACGGCAGAGGACATCCTTGGAATCTTCTCACAATATAAGATTTTTCATTTTTAGAATATTCTTTGTGAATATTAAAAGAACGTCCAGTATATGTGTAAAAATATAAATATTTATATAATATCCGTGCCATATTTATAGAACTTATTGCAAGAATATTCCTGGAAAATTATCTCAATATATGAATTTTACGTTTTAGAACGTCTGTATAAATCTCATTACTGCATTCGGTGTACATAAGGGCACAAAAAAATTAAAATTTTATTCTTGAAATGCGCATGCTAAGGATGAATCCGTCAAGTGTGCATGGAGCATGGAGAAATGCCAAAGTAGTTGGAGGTTCGCGTTGTGTGGTGGTTAAAACCTCGTGTGTATTTTTTTTAAATTTGTCGAACAACTACTTATTTATTTTTCTTATATCTCATATGTTTACGCTAGGTAAGTATATTTTTGATGAGGGGGTATTTATAATATTTGTATATTATCAATTCAAGAATAAGTTACAGCGCATGCGCAGTTATTGGAATGCCCCTTGGCATCTAGGTGCTCGAGACTCGAGAACACGGCCTCGCTCCGCTCACCGCTCAGCGTCACGTCGTATGTCAAACGTAAAAACTGCTGTCAGTGTGGCTAACGGCTTCTGCATAGGTAAATAATTAAATTCTCATTTAAATGTAGTGTATTCTGCTTATACTATGAGTGTATGAATGTGTAGCAGAGCTTTGTTCCAAACAGCAAGCAAAGCAATCCTATCAATTTCCCAAATGATATAAGTAGCTAAGTATTTCAGTTCTATAAATTATAAAGTTTATTTTATTAAGGGGATTTAATGAGCCTTAGTCTCACAATATGCCGCGTAAACTATGCCTCACTAGTTAATTCAAGCTACTAAGGTATGTAAGACATATCGTGCAAGAGAAATCAATGACATCTACAACATTATTTACTAATTCTTGGGGAATTTCATACGGCCAGGTGAACGAAATCCTCTTATTAGAGTGCACATTTATGAAACAAAATATCTGTTGCAGTCGAGTCAAATTGTTTTTTAAGAAATTTTCTTTTCTTATGGGCATGATTAATTTTATTTCTTTGTACTTAGATGCAGCTGGGAAAATACATAAAAGCTGCACTTTGGCTGAAATAGAACAAGCAATGGAAATGGGGCTGGTGAAGGCGAAGGAGAGGCAGAAGAAGATTTAAATATTTTGAAACAGCGACAGTTGTTCGAAGGTGAAACAAATATTTATCCTGTGTTATGCAAAAGTAGATGCACAGTGCTATATTAGCCTTATTTCTTTAATAAAATTTTATAAATTTTTCCTTAGACAACTTACTTTTTCGTAGCAATGTATTGTTTCAGATTAGTAAGGTTGCATTCTCACAGCTCCGTTTCGTCGGATTATTTTTATCCAAGACTTTCTTATTCGTGAAAATATTTGAATCCGATTTCGTGGAAATAATCTTTTCCAATGCAGTTATTGACGAACAAGAACTAATTCAGGTTTAAGTTAACATCTGGTGAATATTTGATATACAGGGTGAGTCGAAGGGAATTGATGGATTTCACAGAGAAATAAAATATGAAAAGCTTCATCAAACCAAAATTTTATTGCCATCAGATTCACCAGAAAATGCAATTTATTTCTGGAATACATCATTCATATGGTGTCCTTGGCTGCCGATACATTTCCTCGCATTTCCTCGCAAGCATAGATGGGGAATCACCCCGATTTCTTCACGAAGCGCCGTGTACAGCTTGTCTCTAGTGTACGAGGTCGATGTTGATAAACTCGAGCCTTTAAATAGCCCAAAAGGAAAAATTCGCAGGGCCCGAGATCTGGTGAACGCGCAGGCCAAGGAATGTCGTCACAATGCGAGATGATGTGCACTGAGGATATCCATTAGATGTTACTTGGTGTGTGCAGTGGCCCCGTCTTGTTCGAACCAAATGTTCTCAGCAACAACATCGAGCTCATTTAGCGACATTCAGAGGACATAAGAGAGCTTTTTCCGGGTCCCCTCATCTCACATTGTGGCGACATTCCTTGGCCTGTGCGTTCCCCCGATTTTGCGCTCTGCGATTTTTTTCTTTGGGACTATTTGAAGTCTCGAGGATATCAACATCGACCTCGTACACTAGACGAGCTGCAGACGGCGATTCGTGAAGAAGCCGTGGTGAGTCCCCAGCTACGATCGCGAGACTTAAAGAAGCGCCTCACCCTATGTATCGGCGGCTAAAGACACCATAATGAATGATATTGTATTTCATAAATAAACTGCATTTCCTGCTGATGATGGCAACAATAAAATTTTTATTTGATGAAACCCTTCATATTTTATTGCCCTGTGAAATCCATCCTTTCTTTTTGACCCATCAGTGCCTTTGAACAACCATGCATAAGTGTATTTATATTAACATGTATTTACTTATTTTTGTTCATTTGAGGAAATATATTTTATTTTATGATCAGGTAAATGTGTTTTCAATATTCAAAGAACATCTGTAAAAATGTGCATTAAAGATACTGAATATCTACAAAGAATATTCTAAATGTATTCTTGCAAATGTGCCGAATACATATGTTGGTACGTTCTGTGAACATTTTGAGAATGTAACATTGGTCCATTTAATGTGCACAAAACATTCTCAGAATATATAAGTAACTGTTGAGGTTATTCTCGGATCATTCTGCAGATGTGCTGATTATATACCAAGAATGTTGTATCGTATGTTCTGTGGTCATTTTGAGAATGTGACATCGTCTCCACTATTAATGTGCATAGAAGATTCTCAGAATATATAAGTATCTGTTGAGGTTATTCTCGGAATATTTGAACGTTCTGCTAATATGTTCTGTGCATATTTACAGAATGTAATTGTGCTGTATGGGATCTGTGCCGTCGTGACTTTATGGAGTTCTATTTTTTCGAGCGACAGGTTTTAAAAATTTAGAAGAAAAAATTTACAGAAGTTGCAATTTAGCAACCTTCGTTTCGTTAAGGCATTGAAAATGAACTTGACTAAGTTTCAAGTATACTCAGTATAAATCAACGCAACAATTTGTAAAAAATGAGAATGATAAAATTTTCTTGAAATCGAAACAATGACAGACGTCCGCACACTGCAACAAAAAAACAGTTGGGACGGTGTTTTTATTTTTTTAATTTGTACTGGTGTTAACAAATTCATTACTACTGTTATTATTATTATTATCAGAGTTAGGAATAAAATGAGGTAGGGGTAGGCCCAGATTAGATTACTGCTCTCAAATAGTTGGGAATGTAGGATGTTCTACATTTAGGGAATTGAGTATGTTAGCTCAGGATGGAAGTAGGCGTCCAACCAGTCTTTGAACTGAGATGATGATGATTATGATGATGGTTATCATTATGTTGTTTTTCTTACCGGAGATGATACATTTATCCATTCCAAAGGGAAATTTGAAATTTTGACATTTACTAACATAAATACGTAACAGATCATTAAATAAAGTACTGTTTTATGAATATTTTACTTTCTTAAGGGGCCATGGAAAAAATAGTGCACTTAACTCCATGGAACATGTATTTCATACACTCGTGTGGTTTATTTATTTTTATTATTTACAAATGTACCTATGCGATGTAAAAGCACCCAAACGCTTAAAATTTGCTAAAAACGTAGCTCAACTTTACACCCCTAAATATCACCCCCGAACAGCTCAGACTCCTAAAACAAACCCATACGATGTTGGCAGGTTCATCCTCTTTCCAACTAGCCCAAAATCAAAGTTGGATGTTTCATAAAGATGCGAAATTTCGTTACTTTTTTGTATTCGTTACAAGTCGCTACTCTCACTATTTGTATTCGTTACTGAGTATTCGTTACTCGTTACATTTCGAAACGCTGCGCTGTGGGTTACGCGTGTAGCGTGTATGCATATTGCTCGTATGCAGTGTACGAGGCGAAGTAAAGGTACCTACTAAAAGTCTAGACGAAAGAAACTGTTTCGATTAAACAGAAATAAGAAGTTGAATATCGTGTCAAATTTTTGCTTGAGCCATTTATTTTGGGATTCTGAGCAAACTTTCTTAATTAATTCCTTAATTAATTAGTTCGACGTAGAATAAAACCATTTTCCATTCAACAGAAATAGTTTTTTTCGTCTTGAACACTTCCGGTATAATATAGAATGTATTAAGACTGAGTTTTCAAGGAGAGCTTTTTACAAGAATTTTTTTTGTCTGAACGAAATTTTGATGAGATAAGTAATAAAAGAGATATTGGCTGTTACGTACTTTTTGGGACACCTGAATATATTTTGTAGTACAACAGATTGCTTACTGCTAAAACACAAGGCTAGCTACTGATCTATGTTGTGTAAAATGTTTAAGTTGATCTAGAACAGTTCAAAATAAGATGATATCAAAAGAAAGATACCTACAACATAAAAAAATTCAAAGTAATGCCGGCCGCTTTATATTCGTTTATATTTTGTATAATTAGCCGATAAAGCGCGCGTCGCATCTACGCTGGCAATCCAACAAGTGAA
Organism: Xestobium rufovillosum; assembly: GCA_963966045.1. NCBI lineage: Eukaryota > Metazoa > Arthropoda > Insecta > Coleoptera > Ptinidae > Xestobium > Xestobium rufovillosum. The sequence goes on along the minus strand of OZ014499.1, from coordinate 17,146,663 downwards.
AAAATGACGAGACGCAAGACTTCAATAAGTAGCGAAATTGGGAGGCTCTCCAGTAAGTAACGAAATCACGAAATGACTCCAGCAACCAGCAAGTTTGCATGTGACAATATCTTCAAGATGATATCAAAAACATTGACCTGGCATACGTAGAACTTGATAGTTCAATTAAAGTGGACGAAATAAATTTATTTATAACAACAATGTATAAGATAACATAATTAAATAAATTTGCTCTTAGAAACCATTAAACTTAGATAAGTACAGTAAAATGGGATGAATATTGACAATTTTAGACCTTTAAGTATAACCAAGGATAGAGTTTATTATTACCTACTTTTGTATTTCTTTAAATTAGAAAAGTCATCTTTGTGCATACATTAAGCATACATAAAGCTTTCTAAAGAAAAATTTGAAGTGCCATTAAAAAAACGACATTCTGAGTGATAGGAACGATAATCTAAATTTTTCTCTGTTCTCATTGCAAATACGCCTGGTGCAATAGGAACACATCTAAACTTTTGTAATAGATTCCTCTGGAAACTTCAACACTTGACCAACACATCATCGAAAACTCGGAAAAGTTTTAAAATCTCTCAAGATTTCAACCCAAAATTGCAGCATAGTTTTATCTGTACCTACCGAAAACCGACTCACTCTCGATTAGCTGTTTGACAGTTCAACTTAACCCCGAAGTCCCGATAGGTCAAGGCCCTTGACCTGTCAAGCACAGTTTTTGCGAGATCTTCTTTTCCGCAGGAAACTTCACGGATCTCTTTTAAACCTGTTCAAGCCGTGACAGTAATATATAATTCGGATATGTTTGTAATTTTGGAAACTGAACACAGAGTTAAAATTTAGGTTACCAATTCGCTTGCGTCTAGCCGATAGCTGTGCAAATGAAGTTAAAATAAAACGCCGCCAGAACGAGTACCGACTTTTCAAAGCAAGAGCCGTTAATTGAACTCCGAATTTCAATTATTGCAATCTACATTTGATTTTCGATTTAAATGGAAACGACTTTGCGAGTAGATTGCTGAGGACTAATTAATTCGCCGTCTTATTTTCCAGTTCCGCTAGATTCCTGTAGTGGTTAGGAAAGAATAAAAAGACTGCACTAAATCTCCTTTGCTGTCTGGAATACTAAATTCCGTTATTACCTATCCATAAAATAGATTGGCATTTTTCGTCGTTCCTTTGAATACGAAGAAGTTACGTAGTGTGACTGTCTATGTATTTACCTGCAGATTCTAGTAGATGATGCTTTACATGTTTACACCTACGTAATTAGATTACGTATGTTGCTTGTTTGTTAGACACTAGAGACTACAAGTCCGGCCAAACAACCGATTGTGCATATCCTAGTACACTATTGAAATTGTCGTCATCATGCATGGGTAAGAACATTTGATTACTGATGCAGTCAAACAGACTAGCATAAACGAAGTACAACCTATAAATTTTGAATTATTACCTACTATTGCTATAAAGTATAAAGCTTCAAAAAATTTTTCTTAACTATGACAGTGAGATTTTTTCGTTGTACAGTCAAACAGACTAGCACAAATTAAGTACAACCTGTAAATTTCTAAATATTACCTAATATTGCTAATATTTTTGTAGATTTCCTGGATTCCAAAATATAAACTGAAACTGTACCTTAATTGACTAATGTTACCACCGACTTAATTTGGCATGGCATGTAACATCTGAGTATTATTTTTATGATAGATCATAAGAACGCTATTTCTTCAAGCAAGTTTAGAGTATTACGATGCATATATCTAACATGGACCTAGTCATATGAAGCACCAGTGGCCGCTCTAGCGCGTTGCCCTCACAAAAATTTGTATGAGAAAATTAAACAAAATCAATTTTCATCCCTTCAGTTTTTATCTAATTAAGTATAGCAAAATAAAATTTATGTGGTTATTCAGCCGGCAGATTAATCCAGCCCTGATATAGAAATTTTACACGTTATTGTACGTAAGCTTTTTTGGAATTCAAGGCGGTTGGTTGGTTGGGCGTTTGGGCCCCTCAGATGACTGGTCACCCCGCCACGAGGGGTCTGCGGGAATGTACTTCACGTGAATGGCATGATTCCCCAACTCTCGAATTGGCTAGGGTACACAAACCACGCTTCTGGGTAACGAAAACGCTATCCATGTTATGCCAGTCCAAAAAAATTCACAGAAGTTGCGATTTAGCAATATAATAACCTTCGATAATGCATTGAAAATGAACTTGGCTGAGTTTCAAGTAGGCATAAATCAGTATAAATCAACGTAACAATTTGTAAAGAATGAGAATGATAAAATTTTCTCGAAATCGAAACAATGACAGACGTCCACCCACTGCACCAAACAAAACAGTGAGGACTAAATAAAGTTACTGTTTTATGAATATTTTACTGTCTTATGGGGCCGTGGGAAAAATAGTGCACACAATACGATGAAAAGTGTATTTCATATACTCGTGTGATTTTTGCACTTGGTTGTGCCTCGTGCATAAATTTATTTATTTTAGGGTTTCGCAAGACCAAGACAAGACGAGACTTACACCAGTCTTGGTATTGGTCTTGCATCCTCGTGTTGGGCTTGGTCTCGGTCTTGGTCTTGACACCCAAGACCAAGACGAGAACCACATAAGTCTTGGTCTTGGTATTGTTTTTTCTTGGTCTTGTTTGGTTTTCATGAGTACGAGAAATTTATGAATTTCTATGTTTCCACACCCACTTAAAGGGGAGATAGATCAAAAATAAGAAGTCCTATTTCATATTTGCATAATTTCATAATTTTTTGTTCACTTGACTCAATACAACTTTTGAATTTAGTTCATAGCTGTACTAAAATTGAGATTTTGTGTTAAGATGTAATATAATAAACTTAATTCAAAAACCAAAATGAAAGATCTAAAAAATTATCCGACATCTGAAATGTACTTACTTCCCATAAAACTTATTTTATTTATTCTAGTACAGATTATAGTATAAGCATATATGCGAGATATATGTATAGTATGCTCGGAATGAAACATGGTACGGACATGGCGAGAATATGGATAAAGAGAACGGAAACGAATTCACAGGGGATAAAATAGTAAGGAGCAGAATATGTAAGCCCCTCTTTATGATTCTAGGTTCATGGAATGTAAGAGGAACCAATGCCGAGGGAGCAATGAAAACACTAGTGAATGAAGCTCAAAAGTATAAGATAGATGTACTGGCGCTACAAGAAACGAAGCAGAAAGGGAGTGAAATAGTAGAGTGGAAAGATTACACCTTTTTAAATAGCGGAAATCAAACAAGGATGCTGGGAACCGGCTTTTTAGTAAACAAAAAGTTAAAGCGAGCAATAGTCAACTTCTCCCCGGTATCAGAGAGAATCTGTGTATTACGATTAAGAGGTAGTTACAGGAAAATAAGTATTATTAACGCTCACGCACCAACGGAGGATGGGGACATGGAGATGAAAACTGATTATTATGAACAACTAGATAAAGTTTATGATAATATCCCAAAGTACGACATCAAAATAGTGCTGGGAGATTTTAATGCAAAAATAGGGAAAGAGGAGGTATATAAACCGACGATAGGACACTACAGCAAACATGAAGACACAAATGAAAACGGAGAAAAGTTGATAGAGTTCGCAACAGAGAGAAAACTAAGATTGAGCAGTACCTACTTCCAGCGCAAAGAAATTCACAAAGGCACTTGGAGAGCTCCAAATGGAAACACGGTAAATCAGATAGACCATTGTTTGATAGAAGAAAAGCACGCAAATAATGTAAAGGACGTCAGAAGCTGTAGAGGAGCAGATGTCGATACGGATCATTTTCTACTCAAAATAGAAATAAAGCAACAAATACCAACGGAGAGACAGAAAGGGCAAGTGACGGAAATGAGGTACGATTGTGAGAAGCTGAAGAGCCAAAAAGTGAAAAGTACATACCAAAATGAAGTAAATGAAATACTGAAGGAAGGGAACGAAGAACAAAAAGAAATAGACCACAAATGGAATGAAATAGTAGCGGCAGTACAAGGAGCAGCAGAGAAGACACTGAAACAGAGCAGACGAACAATGAAAAAAGACTGGTTTGACAATGATTGCAAGATAGCAGTGGAGAAAAGACAAGAAGAAAGAAAGATCATGTTGGCCAAATGCACATAAGAAAATCGGGAAAGGTACGCAAAAGCAAGATGTGGGGCAAAGAGGATATGCAGGCAGAAGAAACGGGAGTATATGGAGGAAAGAATGAAGAGAATGGAAGACAAATTTGTTCACAAAGAGGTACGCAACTTTTATCAGGATGTCAAAAAGGCACGACTTGGCTACCAGACTGCAACAAAATTGTGTAGGGATAAGGAAGGAGACTTGATTGGTGGAGAAAAGAGGCAAATGGACAGATGTGCAGAGTATTTCAGGGAACTATTGAACCCAGAAGAAATTAGGCAGAATAGTGAAGACGATTTAGAAGAACCGGAAGATGTTAATGGAAGTGACTCAGAAAATGAAATAGAACCACCAACGAACAAGGAGATTGCGGAAATTATTGATCGATTGAAAAATCATAAGAGCCCCGGAGAGAGCAACATAAATGCAGAGCTAATTAAGTATGGGGGAAAAAAGATCATAACAAGAGTACAGAAATTAATTAAGCAGGTATGGAATCAGGAAGAATTGCCCAAAGAATGGACACAGGCCATATTATGCCCCATACACAAAAAGGGAGACAGGACGTACTGCGAAAACTACCGAGGAATAGCGCTGCTTGACACGGTATACAAGATTTTAGCAACATGTATAAAAACAAGACTAAGTGACTGTGAAGAACGAATACTGGGGGAATATCAATGCGGGTTTAGGCACAATAGATCAGTGACCGATCAAATTTTCACATTGAGACAATTACAAGCACACCATCATGAACACAATCTACAGCTACATTTAGTGTTTATAGATTTCAAGCAAGCCTATGATTCAATAAAAAGAAAGGTTTTGTTCTCAGTTATGAAAGAATTGGAAATACCAAACAAATTGATAAGGCTGGTTAGAATGACTCTGAGAAATACAATCAGCACGGTTAGAGTAGGAAGAAACAAATCAGAGCCTTTCAGCGTCACAAGCGGACTGAGGCAGGGAGACCCGCTGTCGACATTGCTGTTCAACTTAGCCCTGGAATATGTCATAAAATCGAGTGAGTTATACAGAGACGGCTCCATACATGATCGCAGGCACCAAGTCTTGGCCTATGCAGATGATGTGACATTAATAACGCGGACAAAGGAAGAAATGACAAGAATAGTAGGGAGATTAGTGCAAGCATCAAGGAAGATCGGCCTTAAACTCAACATGGAAAAGACGAAATATTTAAAAAGTGGTGGGGGAGCAAATGATGGCAAACCGTTAGTTGTGAAAATGGAAGAAGATACGAAACTTGAATTTGAAAGAGTGAACACATTTACCTACCTGGGCACAATTATATCAGAAGAGAGTGACTGTAACGCAGAAATAAACGCAAGGATCATAAAGGGAAATAGAAGTGCGGGTGCGTTGATGTCAATCCTGACGTCTAAGAACATATCTCGGAAGACGAAAATAGGCATTTACAAAACAGTGGTGCGTCCGACAGTCGTATATGCATCTGAAACATGGACCCTTAATAAAAGCAAGCGAGACAAGCTGGAGATATGGGAGAGGCGCATGCTCAGAAGAATATATGGGGGTAAGAGGATAGGTGATGAGTGGTTGAGAAGAACAAACAAAGAAATAGAAGAACTTTATGGAGAACCGCTTATTACAAACGTGGTGAAGGCACAGCGTATAAGATGGCTAGGCCACGTTGCAAGACTCCCGCAAGAAAGGACTGCAAAGAAATTGTTAGCGAGAAGAGATGGCGGAAAGCGCAGGGTTGGAAGACCGAGGAGTAAGTGGATTGATGAGCTGGAGGAGGATCTGCTTAGAGTGGGATGCAGAGAATGGAGAAGGAAAGCTGAAGATAGAAGACTGTGGAAAGACAAAGTGAGAAAAGCCGTAGGCCTCAATGGCCTGTAGAGCTATTGCATATATATATATATGCTCGGTAGGCAGCCCAATTTTGTCACCTCTCGCGCATGACGTAGAGTGCGAAAGAGAGATTCGCGGGAAACACTTCTCCCTGCTGTGCGAACGCAATGATGCCATGCTGTTAGTGTTTTGCTTTTATTTTAGTTTTTGAACAATAAATATTATAATATCTTTGTAGTTTCCTAATTATTATACATATTTACTTATTGCCTAAAAAATTGTATTCCTTAAATTTAATTGCAGTTTTTTAAATTAATTTCTTAATAAACTAAAAAATAACAAATTCTAAAATATCAAGACCAAGACTTTTCCAAGACTCTTGCTTCAAGACTCTTGGTCTTGGAGGTTAAGTCTTGGTATTGGTCTTGGATCATTTATGTTAGTCTTGGTCTTGGTATTGGTCTCGAATTCAAGACCAAGACAAGACAAGACCAAGACTTTTCTTGGTCTTGTGCGAAACCCTATTTATTATTATCTACTATATTAATGTAATTAATGTAATTATGTAATGAATGTTATTATTATTTAACAAAGTATGCGCTGTAACAGCACCAAACGCTAAAAATTTTCTAAAAATGAAGCGCTGGTTCGTCCTCTTTCCAACTAGCCCAAAATCGACTATGGATGTTATAAAAATGATGCGATATAACATTATCGAGAGCTTAAAATTTTGTAAAAACGTACCTCAACTTTACACCCTTATAATCTCGCCCCCGTGCATCGCAGATCCCAAAAATCAACAAATGCGAGGTTGGCTGGTTCATCCTCTTTCCAACTAGCTCAAAATTAAAATTTAATATTTAACAAAGTATTCGATATGTTACAGCACCGAACGCTTCCATGTCCAAAAAATAGTTTTAACCCCCGTATTTTCGACCCCTCTAATCTTCTATTTTATATGGCATACGTGGAACTCGAAAAAACTGCGAAATTTCCAGGTGTCACAGAAATCGTTACTGGAATCACCGTATACCGTCATACTTCCAATTCTTTAAACAATTTCAATGTTAACAAATTATGGCTATAAGAAGGAATTATTATTGAACAGAATGGCCCGTAATAAACTGTAAACAGAGTACCCAGATCCACAATTCTCTCAACTTTCCTTAAACTGTAGAAGATTAGCGTTGTTCAGATTTTTAACCCGAGGTCTCCCTCTTGAACAAGTCACGAGCCGCCACTGTGCGGCATCCTGTGGCCTGTTTGAGTTAACCATTTGCATTCATTTCAGTGCAGGGGTTTAATACCAATTCAATACCTACTTGTATAAAATAGTACTTGAAACTTATCATCACTAATGTGCATTCTGCGAAATACAGTAGGTACAGCCGCTGACCTTAACAACATATTATAATTAATTATGAACGATAATAAAATATTTAAAAATGATATAGGTAATTTTGAATGTGGGATACAAACCAAATAACCCCAGGTTTATGGCATCTGTATGGTTGCAAAAATTTGGCGTAACACATCTATACTTGGGCCGCCGAACAGACAGAGTGATCACCCTGTAAGAATGAGCTCTAGGCGGGACCACTATCAATTTAGGACGACCGAACCGCAGTGATGCGCTTTCTTTAGACCCAACGAAGTCGCATCACTCCAATTCGGTCGTCATAAATTAATATTGGCCCCACTAGAGCACGTTCTTGCAGGGTGATCACTCCGTCTGTTCGGCGGCCAAGTATAACTAACTTTTTTGCACATTGTGCCTTTATTTTCAAAAATTTCAATAATATGTCACGGTACAACTGTGTTAGCTTTTATAACCTTCGTTAACGTGCAGCCGAGTAGCGCCAAATAAAATGGTAAAACGTGGCCCACCCGCCCCTTCTCTTCACTTACAGTATTGACTCGTGTCAACTTTCATATAATTGAAATTTCAGCTTTTGAAATAAATTAAATTTCCGATTTCTGTGAACGAAAATAATTTGTAAGCCATTTACACTTAAAACGACTCTCATCACGTTTAACCTTGACTGTGACCCTCGTATTTTCAGGATAATGACATCAGAATGAAAACGAATTTGAATACATCACGAGATCTCCATGAAGTTGTTAAATTAGATCACCAACAGGGTGTCTATTGCCTTTAAAATATTTCCGTTATTGATATTTCAGCGTTCAATTCTAAATGAAATAAAGCAATTGCATTAAGTTAGGTGAATACTTGTAAGTAAATAAAATTTTGGTGAAAATTCATTCGAAACGTTTAGTTGAGAAGTCGAGGTAGAAATTAGTGCTCACAGTAAAAATCGATTTTCGATTAATCGTGATATTAGGAAAAATCGGAAACCGATTAATCGATTGTTAAAGTCGATTTTAAAAATCGATTTCAAAAGTCGACTTTAAAAATCGATTTCTAAATTTCACTTTAAAAATCGATTTTAATGTTGACTGAAAATCGATTTTCAAAATATGTAGATGGTTAGGTTTTTTAAAGTAAATTATTAGTTATTTAACGAACAAGTGTATTAATAAAGGCGATTAATAGCCGAGACATTTTCACTCACGAGCGAAGCGAGTGAGTTAATTGTCGAGATTAGTAATCGCTTTTTAATATACGAGTTAGCTACAAAATTTTTCCGTCGACTTTTAAATCTTTGTTAACATCCATTTATTAAATTTTGTACGAATTACGATTTAATTTGGTCATCATTCGCTTTTATGATGATAAATAGTAAAATGCAGATAAAAATAGAATATTCAGAAATTAATGTTTTGTGCCTATCCTTAAGTAATTTTAAGACCTAAGAAGAATTACGTCCGGGCCTGGTATATGTACAGGTGTCAGAAAATAATGGGCCAAACTTCATGTCTAGTTTCGTTGGGTCAAAAGAAACTGATCTGAACCAATTTATCTTAGCACAATTCTGCTTCCTTAAAAAGTTATGGGACTCCGAAGAACAATTTTTTATTTCACCTTTTCATCATTTCCCGGGGCGCACTGCCTCATGTTCTGCATGTTTGGTGCCTACTACAACGGTTAATGTGCTTAAAACGGAGGTCGAATTTATGATGAGCGTCGTCGATATGCCAAACTAGCATTAACTTCATAATGCATTTTTCTCTAAAATGACACGTTTTGGTGATTCGCAACAATTATACCTTTTTTTACAGTTAATCGAGTGTTCTTTCCATAAAACTAGTAATGTAGTAATTGTTTTAAAATGGGTCGTAATTTACACCCGATAATTTAATGCATTTTGCATACTAAAAAATAATAAATGCTCGATATAAAATAATAAATGCTTGATAAAATATAAAAATCCCGAATAAACTAATACAATATGCTTTGTATTTTAAAGAAATTCACCCGATAAAGTGTCTCATTTGCACTATAAGTTCTGTTCGCTACTTTAATCAAATAAGCGCTCTAAAAAATGTAAATGCTCGATAAGTCGGGTTCACTATTAAATCAAATTTTGCTTGATATAATTGAATTATCCCGATGGGGTACTAAATAAACGCTCGGTAATGTTTTGGTTTTTGGGAGGGGGGAGACTTAAACGCTCCGCTCGCTTCGCTCGCTCCGCTTGCCCAAAGACCGGAAATAGTGGACCGTGGAACCACTTTTTTGGCCGTATTCAGTGACGGGTAAGTATAAAACAAAGCAGTACGTTTTGTATACCTTTATATACCGAACATTCATTATAATAATCTTTTATCGAATATTTATTATTATGGGAGGCATTTGAATTTTGTATCAAACTTTCATTACATTTATCGAGCGTCTGTCATATTTATCGAGTATTTATTATATTAGCGAGCATGTGAATTATATACCGAGCATTCATTATAATAATCGAGTGTCTGTTATTTGCATCGAATTTTTATTTCTTAATCATGCAGTTGTATAAATTAACTGGAAAGTGTGCTCTGCAGTATGATTATAATATCGAGCACCTACTTTGTTCCCTTTTAAAATTTGTACCCACCAGAAAAATTGATAAAAACGAAAGAAGATGTAGGGTTAAAGTTGGCGACTTCTATAGTTTGCTCAAAAATAACTGCATATTATTGTTCAGCTACACAAAAAACCTTCCTATACCAAGTTTCATTAACGGCAAAAGTGCGCCAAAGATAATGAAAACATTAAATAAAAAATTGTTCTTCATTCTTCAAAGGCCCATAACTTTTAAGGAAGCAGATGTACTAAGATAAATTGGATAAGATCAGTTTCTTTCCAAGGAAGCTGGATTTGTAGTTTTCCCCATTCTTTACTGAACACCCTGGATACCGTCACTTTTGTCGTGTTAACTATACAGGGTGAACCAAATTAACTGGGCACTATTGCTAACTCCCTTATTATTGTAGGCATGAAGTCGGTTAAATTAGCAAACTAGTGGGATTTTTTCCGCTGATCACGATCGTCGAAACAGAAAAACAATCGAGCATACAGTTCTCGAGTTATTTCCAAAAGTGTATTTTTCTTTAATGGAACTCCCTGTATATTTTTACGCCAAACGATGTAAATTCAAATTCTGAAGAAAAATGCTCCTATAACTTTTTTTGATTAAATTGATAATAACAGAGTTATGTAAAATCACTCTTTGAAACCCTTTAATAATAATTGCTTAGCTGTGGAACAAAAAACATTCATTGTTGTCAATGATTCTAATGTGTCAAAATAATTGTGCTTCTGCTTATTAGTTAAGGTCAATCTCAATTTTATCATAACGAAAATGCCTTTTTCGCATATTGAAAAGTGTGATATGGTGAAAACATATTTGATTTGTCGGAGAAATTCCCAAATAGCGCTTCAATATTGCACTGAATTATTTCCTGGTCGTGAATTACCGAGCCGGACTTATTTGTTAAAGCTCTATCGAAGATTTAGAAGTAATGAAAGAGTTTTTGCCAAGAAAAGAACAAAAAAAATTATATTGTATCAGAAGAAATTGAAACTACGGTTTTGGCATATTTTGAAGCGCATTCGACCAATTCCATAAGAGATTTGTATAAAGAAACCGGCATTGCTTTTAACACTATTCGAAGAATTCTGAAGAAACATAAATTTACACCATACAAATATCAAACTGTTCAAACCCTAGAAGATGGTGACCGCTACAGAAGAATGAGGTTTTGTAGGTGGTTTATTGAGAAATGTACTGAAGAACCAAACTTTTCACGAAGAATTATCTGGAGTGACGAGGCAAACTTTTCTAACCGTGGAATGTACAATAGAAAAAACCACCATTATTGGAGTAGAGAAAATCCCTTATTTTGGTTCATCCATGTAATCCGCAGAGACATTTTAGTGTTAATGTTTGGTGTGGTCTGTTCGGATCCAGAATTGTTGGTCCATTTTTTTGCCAAGGTGCATTGACAGGACAACGTTACGTTGAATTTCTAACTATTATTTTGGAAGAATTTTTGGATGATCTGAACTTGGCCGACCGGCAAGAAATCTATTTCCAGCAAGACGGGGCACCTGCCCATAATTTTAATTGAGTCAGAAGAGTTTTGCGGACATATTTTAGAAACAGGTGGATGGCTACAAACGTCCCTGTTCAGTATCCCCCTCGTTCGCCGGACATAACCCTTCTTGATTTTTTTCTTTGGGGACATGTAAAAAATGAAGTTTACGCAAAGAGATATGATATCTAAACGACCTACAGAATTGCATTAGAAATGTAACAATTTCTATTGATGGTAGGACTGTGCTTGACGCAACACGTAGTGTTTTGAAAAGGGCCCAAAAATGTCTTGAAGTAGGAGGCGGCGTTTTCGAACACTTAATTTAATAGTTGTTTACGTTATCGTAAATGCACCTATGCAAAATTATTGTTCTGTTAATTTTAAGATAAATTATTGTTCTGTTCCATAGCTAAGCAATTATTAAAGGGTTTCAAAGAGTGTTTTTACATAACTCGGTTATTATCAATTTAGTCAAAAAAAGTTATAGGAGCGTTTTTCTTCAGAATTTGAATTTACATCGTTTGGTGTAAAAATATACAGGGAGTTCCATTAAAGAAAAATACACTTTTGGAAATAACTCGAGAACTGGATGCTCGATTGTTTTTCTGTTTTGACGATCGTGATCAGCGGAAAAAATCCCACTAGTTTGCTAATTTAACCGACTTCATACCTACAATAATTAGGGAGTTAGCAATAGTGCCCACTTAATTTGGTTCACCCTGTATATTCAAAATCGGTTTTCAAACCAAATATTAAAGCCCATTTTAACATAGACTATAAAAACCGATTCTAAAATCGACTTTAAAAATTGATTCTAAAAATCGATTTCAAAATCGACTTTAAAAATGGATTCCAAAATCGATTTTAAAAATCGACTTTCAAAATCGATTCCAAAATCGATTTTCTCAAAAATCGATTAATCGATTTTACATTTCTGCCGAATTTGCCAGCACTAGTAAAATGATTCGAAAAATAGACAAAACATAATTTTTGTTCGCCAATAAAATAATTCAGCAAATTTGTTCCAGTATTCTTTAGAAAAAAATTATTTGACACTCTGCTGAACGTAAATTGATAGTGAAAAATTTTTGAAAAATGAAAATTACAAATATTGGAAGAGTACATCTTTAATCTTCATTGGGAGGCTGCGTGAATTAACCGAAAAGGCGGTAATGATTAAAACCAAAAGAGGGTACTGGTTAAAGGTTCAGTCCAGTAAACTGGAAGCTAAAAACGGAATTACCTGGGAACGAAATCTCCGAGTTTTGAAAGTTTCGTCATGTGAATAACATACTAAGTTTTCGACCTCATAGCGCTGCCGCTAACGTGGCCATATTTAAAAAAATGTGCCCAAAATCAGTTTTTTGACAATATCTCCTTTCCGGTACCCCGCAGCCAAAAAATAGTTATTATAAAGATTATAGAGGATTAAATTCTCTACAGCTTTTGTCCAAAACATACCGCGCAAAAAACACTTTCCTGATGCATTTCAAAGTAGTTCGACTCTGTATAATTAATAGCAACCCAATAAACACATGTACATTTATTAAACGATGAAAAATTACGAAAACATAACGTTAAAATTCGGTAAAAACTATGTTGTTGAAACAACGACAAAATGTCGCGCACTTATTATGTATTTTTCGATTAATAAAGTAAGTGAAAACTACCAATTATAAAACGTGTAATAAAGGTAACGACCAAACAAATGTTCCTCGTACAAAACCCCGGCAGGCACTGAATTTCAGAACAAGCCGATTGACTGCACTTTGTTGGGTGCACACAAGAGGCCATCGCTAGCAATACTGGGTTCGAAACCTCCATACAGTCCCGTGATACTATACCGAACAAAGTTCGATTGCTAAGGTACATGATCTAAATCTATACAACAACAGTAGACCACTGGCTATTTAATTATATATCATCCCAAGCTTTGGACCTTTAAATGGCTTAAGGAATCAAGTACAAGCAAGAGCCAAACTAACGCCACCTAGATGCACATTAGTGAAATACCGTTTGAAAACTACGTATATACGTGTAATTAACGTAAAGTGAACGTAAAATGAATTTATTTGTAAATAAAACGTTAGCAGTTTAACGTTTAATTTCCACGTGAAATATGACACAGAAAGCAACGCATTAAAAACGTACATTTAGAGACTGTTGGATTATTTTACTACGAATAGTGACGTATATTATGTGTCTGTCAAAAAATATTTAATATACCTACGTTGCAGTTTTACGTTTATTTTAGGTCAAAACTGATACATGTAAAAATTATTTCCAAAATATACGTTTAATTATCAAACGAAAACTTTAAAATGAACACAATTGATACATATTGTATACGTAAAATGAATTTGTAAATAAAGCGTTAGGTTTAACGGTTAATTTGCACATATGTTTCCACGTAATATATGACACAGAAAACTACGCATTAAAAAAGTAAATTGAGAGACTGTTGGATGATTTTCCTACGAATAGTAACGTATAATATGAGGTATGTGTCTGTTACAGAATATTTAATATACGTTACAGTTTTTACGTTTATTTTAGGTCAAAATTGATACGTATAAAAATTATTCCCAAAATATACGTTTAATTTTCAAACGAGAACGTCTTTTAAAGCAAACTAACGTTTTACAAACGAATATTTTACGTCATGTGTTTTTTGGGAAAGGATGCCAATATGCAAGCCGGAACACTGACTTAGATGTTCGAAATAGGTATAATCATGGAAAGATATAACTTTGTACCTAATTTATTTACATATAAAACCATCTTTGATTATATTAAATATAATCAAAGATAGTCAAATTTTGACCTTTTTATATCCTACCGATGGTATGCGAGCAGTTTTGAATAGAATATGCATAACATGCTCTAAAATTAGATTTATGGCGAAAAAATAGCTGGTGCGTACTACTTAAACAATTTTTACATTGAAATCTGGAGTAGGTAATCAAGTGTAAAGTACGTGGTGCTGAAGCTTCGAAAAAAAGGGAGAAATAGAAAGCTGGTGAAAACTCATTAGTACTCCGTTTGATTGAGGCGTACATAAACTGGGTTACTATAGGGCACGGAAAGATCAAATTAACTGATTCTTTTAGCAAGATGATTTCTCTTGCAAAAATATCTGTATGCAATATTCTTTTAGTGAATTTCTGAAGACGAAGTCATTTATAAATTGTGTCTAGACATTTGTTAGATACTATAATAGAATGAATGCATGACCTTAATGTGCAATTAAGAAAGAAAATGTATCTACGTTAATACCTACTTCCACTAAGCATAGTTTAATGATCAATAGATTCTAATAATAGATCGGGTAATTTAGATGTTTCTGTGTAGGTATTTTTTGTATGAAGTAATAGGTTTGGGCGTCTGGAAGAATAATAGGTATTTTTCTTTTCAGTGGATGTCATCTGTTTGTTGTGCTCCCGGTTGTGCTTGACATACGAATTCAGACAATGAAATAACCGAGTTAGATATTTTTTATAGTATCACAGTCAATCACAAACCCGACAAACAGGGTCGCAAATAAAAATTGGCTATCAAATATGTGTCTTCAGGTTACTGTATCTGAAAAATTGATTTTGCACAATCCACTAAAAATTGAATTTACATAAAAGATAGGGCTCATTAATTTCGCTTGAATTGTCTAATTCGGTACCCACATAAAAAGAATCCCACGACCCCAATTTAATGCAAGCTAAATTTTGAAATATTTATGAATTCTATACTATTAAGCATTTATTAATTTACGGAACCGAACTAGAGAGTTTGAAAAAATTGTTTCAAGGCATCACGCCATACGTCTGAAATTTGGGCAATTTCTGTTTGTGAAGTTTGCAGACGTTGAAGCTATTCTACAAACCTACGCACTGAAAAATAATTCAAGAATTTGTGTGTTCAATTTGAGATTCATTAAGTTAGGGAAATGAACAACAGCGCTAGGTTTTCAACCTTACGTTTTTATGTAAATTTCAATGCATGGCTTAAAGGAAGCACTCAAGACATTCTATGCTCTGAGCATCTTCTGAAGAAGACACCGAGATGAGTGTCGAAACGTCAAGTTAGTATGCCTATTAGACGACATGGCAGTCAGCCCGGGGCCTCGCCCGGAGCGTATAATAATATTTCTGTTTTATATTTTTTTATTCAACTGTTTTTTCCAGAAACACTTTATTGATTTTTTATAAATTTTTCTGCTGGCATTTTTTGACCTGTTTCATAGGACGTCACGCGTGCATCCGATATTGTAATTTATTACTTCTACTTTTCTGATATGTAGCGGATTTTTTTGTTTGTATAAATGAAATTGAAACATTTGCAAAACACAGTGAATGTATCAGATGAATTTATTTTAAGAAATCGGAACTGAAGTACTAAAAAGCTGCTCAACTTAGCTCTCAATACAACTTTATTAGTAGTATAAATGTATACGTCAGCTGTTCTGATGTCACTTATGACTTTTGCATAACTTTTTTTACTACTTGCTTGCTGTTTTGACAACTGAATACGTATCCATAGATACATACATAAGGTACGCGAGGTGCGTTGCGCAGAGGAACGTAACGCGTTACTTTTAGTTAACGCGAAATGTAACGCTTGATTTTACTACTCATAAAATTTCCGTACCGCGGGCTATAACTGAAAATCGATTCTTAAGGAGTAAACTCCAAAAATAATATTTGCCATGGGAGTTTGAGAACAAGCAGGGTCTTTAATAAAGAGTAGTGCCTTTTTTGAGAAATTAAAAAGTTTTTTCTATTCTCTTTGTAACCCTGTCTAGTGATATTATGTTAATTTCTTGGTTTTCGTATTGTTTTCATGTGAGGACCAACAAGATACTCTTCCATAAAGTGGAATAAGTTATAATCATTAGGAATATAAGTACATAATGTCATTCAAGTTTTTCTTCGGCATAGTCCTCCCTCGTGAACAAGTCACGAGCCGCCGCCATTTCATGGCTATATTCACCTATTATTGGTTCACGTCTCGAAGATTAAGACAGCTTTTCGTGCATGAAAAAATGAAAAAAAATCCAGTAAATTTCAATATATAAATATTAATATCAATATAAATATCGTCTATGCTCATTTATAGTGCTCCTTGAGAGTGAGCATCTGAATACATCTGGCGAGAACAAAGGAGAACAAAATTTCGGTTAAATTAAGGAAAATTTATACACGCCAGCAGTAATTGAGTTATTAGAAGCAAAGAAGAAAATCACGAATTGTAATGGCGACTGTGAAATTACTAAAAGAAATTTGAAACGCAGAATGTAAGAACCGGATATATATTTTAATTTTTTCTGTTCGGATGGAAAAATTGAAATGCCGAATCAATATTTCGCTGTCATTGGAAATTATTCAAATCGCAGCAGTCGACGAGAAAACGTCCTTTTGGAAGTAACTACTGCATTGGAATTTTAGGTAAACGTAAATAATAAACAAATTGATATCCTCACGAAAATATAGTTTCTGTATAAGACTCCAAATCGTAACTGCCTAACCAATCTGCACTAGAATATGCCGAAACATTTTCTTGTAGCTACGTAACTGACAAAATAAAGAAACGTTCAACTCGGATGAAGCATTTGAACGCTCCAGCGCAAAGCAATATTTTGTTGATTTGTACTTACGCTTGATAGAATTCAAACAACGCCCCCTCAATGGAAACTGTGTACTTCCTGTGTGCTTGCAACGTAGGCGTTTTACTGGCGCAATAAATTATTGTACTTTATTAGGAAAACGACAATTAGAAGGTTCGCATGCACCTTGAATTAAATTTTTCCTGAACATAGTAAGAAATTATTTACTGGCTTTGACTGCATTATCAAGGAAAGAAGAGGAAAATGAACTTTACCATGGTATTTGTTAACACATGAATGGTAAACGAAAAATCGCAATCTATTCCTTCAGTTTAGCTTGGTTTCATTAAATTTCATTAAAGTGCCTTTGCAGTAAATTAAGAATAGAAAACGATTCTGACAAAGAGACTAGAAGATGAGAGATGAGGAAGATAATCTCAGAAAGAACGGGATTCAGGCAAGGAACAGGTACGATGGAAAAACACAGTCATGGGTAATGGTGGAAGGAAAAGAGAAAGTGAGAGCAGGGAAGAGAAAGTATTGGATATTGGTTAATGCGGAAGATATAGACTTATTGTCAAGAAGAAAGGGAAGAATAAAGAGATGTAGAAGAGGTAAGAAAGATGGGGTGGATTTAGTATCGAACATAAAAAGACAAACATGATGAGGTGCAGGAAAGGGAAAGAATAGTTGGATGAAGGTAGAAGAAAGGCGACAATACATAATAGCCATGCAATAGTAAGGCGGAGTTTTGAAGGTGGCTGGAAAAGATGCAATGAAAATTGGAAAAAGTACTTCCACAAGAGAGGTTACACGGCGGTAAAAGTGGAATGGTAAGACAAACAGACGAAATAGATGAAAAAATAAGGCAAAAAGAAAAAATATAAACTAAAGCCATAACGGCAAATAGAGAGATATAAGGTTATCGGGGTTGCAGAGAAGAAAACATATAAGGATAGCGAGTTCAGGCTGTGAGAAATGAAATATGAGAAGTTGAAAACATTGAGAAAGTCAAGTCTGATGGAAATGCAGGATATACTATAGAGTAGAGGAAGATAAGGAAATGATAGAGGAAATTGTAACGTGGTGTAACGTAATGTAGTCGACATATAATTTTAATTGTAGTTTCTGATAAGAAACGATAAATCTGGTTCCCCATCTACATAAGGGGTAAAGCATCAACAAATATCTCTTCTAGTGGAAGAGAACAATTTTTTTGCGGTATAGATATTGAAACAAAATTAAAATTACAGAAAAATACAATACGGGGACTATTCAAGATAATAGATATGGAAACAGGAATAGGATGTTCAGAAAAAGACAATGGTTCTGACATACACAATGAAACTTCTATAAAACTAGGAGCAGCGGTTTTGTCAAAAAACGGTCGCTTTGAGGAGTGGTCGCATTACAAGAGGGTAAAATATTTTTTCATATATACCTAATGTTACCTGAAAGGGTAATATACAACTCAAAAAATACACCAGAACTTATTTTTCTGGTTCTAACAATTCAGGTTAAATTACGTACATTTTTTGGAATTACAATATTTTTATTATACCAAATAGACATTCTTTAGCGCACGCATTTTGCGAAGTGAATTGCACTGCAAACTAATTCTAAAATCAAATCAAATGAAACTTACTTGTAAACGGTAATTACAAAATTCGCGCAATTTGATATTACCGGGAGATGTTGAAGGAAGGCATTTCATAGCCACATTGCTGCTATCTCGATGTACGAGGAAAAATATTTCATTCGCAGAGATGTCAGAGCATCTACTGAGGGCAGTCAAAATATATACGTACCGGCCTGTTACTTTTTTGTGCGTAATAATTATTTCTCGTTTCAAGGACTAAGATGTAAGAGACTGTGGTTAAATAATCAATTCAAGAATCAATTGTACCCCTAACCACATAAAAATCTAAAAAACTACGTTGGTACAAATATTTGATTTCCAAATCCAACCATTTTTTCTTGGCACATGTTTCTATGGCATTATGAAACCTCCTACTACTAGTGTTATTATACCTAGTGTTATTATACTAGTGTTATACTAGTGTTATTATACCTGAATTTTATGTGGTTATGGGTACAATTGATTCTTGAATTGATTTCTCGTTTACTACTAAACTATTTCTTAAGTAAATATAATGGTTGTATGGTCACGCTGATAGATAAAACGTAAGATACTTTTATCGTAACTTCATATTATGATACAGGATGGGTTATTTTATATCATACGGTACTTATATCTAAAATAACTATTAGTTTACTGGCCTTTAATCACCCTATATCTCACTTTGAGAACAATCCCAGGTAAATTATAGAAGGTCAAAATAAATTTAAGTTTAAGAAATTCTAAATTTTTCAGGTCTCGGTAATGCATGGGAAAAATCCAACCTCTTACGTACAACATCAGATATTTGAAGTACCTACTGCACCAATGTATTACTCCAATAAAACTTGTTTTCACAATGAAAATAATCGTATTACCGGCCGGATGAAGACGCAAGCGACTGCCATACGGTCGCTTTGATATGATTCAAGTCGCGTTACAAGCTGGCCGCTTTACAGGAGTAAAATATATACAGGATAAAATATAGGAAAATGTGCTCGTTCCTATTCTATTCTATTGCTCAAGTTAGTGGTCGTTTTATAGAGGTAAACTGTAATTAGGTAGGTTAATTAATCAGCGCTGAGCAGGTAGATAGACAGGTGAGCAGAAACTTGCAAGGGTGGGGTAGGGTCCGTTACAATATTCTGGATAAGTCCCTTAAATTACTCCCAGAAGACTATTATAATAATTATCTTTAAGAGAACTGTTCAAGATAATACGAGTATCTACAGGACGGAGATAATTTTAAGAAATGGTTAATGATTAGTTTCTTTTTGAATGACACTACAGTAAATATCAGACTTACTACCTTGATGAGTCGTACTCTTAAATTTATTTTGAAAATTATACACCGGAGATCGTGAAAGGTGTATTAACTATACTCGTAACAGTACCTATAGTTTTAGAAGAGGTCTATAAGAACAGATGTTCTGTTCGCTTGCAATAATATTTATAATAATATCGATCTACACCTAGGTGCGAATCAAGCGGTTTACACATATTTTTTAGTTTATAATAAGGCCCTTGACAAAGTTAGATATACTCAACTTGCTCCCTACACGAAATTACTACGATATTGAATCAATGTATGATAAATAAAAATTTATTTAACATTACCACGGCTGTTGCTATTATAATTCCATGTGTCATGGCATAATACGTGAAAGAGCAAGTGTAGCATGGTGTATTGACCGAGAATTCAATTATTACACATTACACAATAAGAAATTAGTTGTCAGTGCACGTCATGTGTTTGAAGACATCATAATATACATAAGCTCATTGTTGCTCGCAAAATTACTTAAAATAACTCTAGCAACGCCAGGTATCTAGTATATTCTTATAAGGCCCCATCAAGAGTAAGTGATCGTCTTAGAAAAACAAGGAGAAATTTCGTTTATCCCAGTACAGATACAATTCATACTAAATATGGCGTAAAAAACTCATCTGAAACAAATTCCTCTTAGCGTAAGGAAAGGTATTATATTTCCTTGTCGGGGTAGAGCGTAGAACGGGGTATCATCTTTTAAATTTTAGTGTGTACTGTGTAATCAGAACAACGCAAAATGATTTTTTCCTGTTTTTCAAACAGTTTATTATCAATAATTGCATATATGACACGTGCTTATAGTTAGAGAGCTAGCGTCATTTTTGATGACAAAAAAGTGTCAGGCTGGAACTTTGCCAATCACTAGTTCAGAGGGAGGCAGACACTTTTTCTATGTTACAAAACTTTCGCTTGCAGTCATTTCAATTTTTTGTTTTTAATAAAACATATACCTGTTGGACAGGCCGTGAGACAAATTTGTGTCAGGCTCATATCTTTTGCAAGCATTACTTGACTATCGACGAACCTGAATAGCTGGCAGACATTATTTCATGTCTTACGATGGAGGCAGATCTGAGGAACTGGAGAACTAATGAAAATGCGATGACTAATTAGTGTCCAGTTAATTTTTCTTCTGCACATTGTTGTCTCGTACTATGATAAGAAAATGCAACTGGCAGACATTTTCTGCAGTCAAGGGCAGAAGGCAGACGTACTGAATTGGGGGGTTGGTGAGGGATCGGTGAGAAATTAGTGTCTACATTAATATTTTTGTGCATATACTTTGATCCCTCTATAACACTCCTCTGTTTACTTGACAGACACAGACGGACATTAATTTGTCACCGAGCCCTCACCAACCCCCCAGTTCAGTACGTCTGCCTTCTGCTTTCTGCTCTTGACTGCAGAAAATGTCTGCCAGTTGCATTTTCTTAACATAGTACGAGACAACAATGTGTAAAAAAATCACAGACCTCGCATCTTACGCAAGTATCGTAGGCGTATTGAAAATACCGACGCAACTGCTCGGTTTCTAAGATGTCCAACAAAAGTGATCTGTGCCGTTTCAAGTTGGTATATTATTGATGCAATAAAATAAAAGAAATGATTTGTGACAAGCACAAGGCACATAGTCAAACTGACGCAATACGTAACAAAATATTAACGCATCCGTTTTGTACTGTTTGGACTTTTATTGCAACACGATATCCCTCTTAAACGGTACTCGCTCTCGCCGTACCTTGGTTTACATCTGGCTAGCGCTCTCCATCCAATATTATTATTAGCGGCATCGACTGCGCGCGTCGCCGACAGAATCTGTCGCGTGTCGATCATTTTTCGTAAGATGAGTCCCATATACACGCGCCCAGAAGTATTTTCAATACTAAAATAACTTGGCACTAATTGGTCATCACAATTTTATTATTTATCCAGTTCCACAGATCTGCCTCAATCCTAAGACATGAAACAATGTCTGCCAGTTTTAAATTTAGGTTCGTCGACAGTCAAGTAATACGTGCTAAAGATATGAGCCAGACACAAATTTGTCACACGACCTGTCCAATAGGTACATGTTTTATTAAAAATAAAAAATAGAAATGACTGCAAACGAAAATTTTGTCACATAGAAAAAGTGTCTGCCTCCCTCTGAACTAGTGATTGGCAAAGTTCCAGCCTGACACTTTTTTGGCAACAAAAATGACGCTAGCTCTCTAACTATTATTTGACCCTTATTAAGCACATGCAGGGGCAAGAAGGTGTCGTCAAAGATCAAGTATTTAATGATCTTTGGTGTCGTTAATCTACAACGCGATCGTGCAGTACAATAATGGCCTCGATAATGGCTGACGGAATTCCAGCCTCAACGATAAAAGTGTAAAGTGAAGAAGAGTTCATCGATAGTTTGAAATAATTAACCAAGTGTCATGCAGACGTATAAGTATTTTATTAAGATAATAGAAATTCCCAAAAATTCGATTCGGATATAGGTAATTAACTCCCCTAGACAACGCCAATACGAAGCATTTCTGGTATTATACTCCATCCACGAGCCTTTTTATAGCTTAAATAAATGTCTGTTAAATTTTCTTTTGTGTAAGGGACTCCCACTTACATTTTTGAATTATTAGGATACCAACCGTAGATCATTTTATATCTTCAATAAATGTCTTTTAAGTTTTTCTTTCATTCGCCAAACTCCCGCTTATACCTCTACATCTACATCCTTAAAGTTCACGGATGGTCATCGTACATCGTAAATAAATGTCTGTTAAATTTTCTTTTATATGACGAAGTCCTTCCAACTTTTCTACATTTGAACTTGGTGTCTGACAAAAAATGTCACCCGACTAAAATTTTCTGTTCTATCTTGCAACCACAGCGATGGAAGTTTGTAAATGTCGCCTTTGTTAAACTCAGCCCTGGCATGGAATTGCATGAACTGTTGTCGCAAAAATAAACGAATATTGTAGCACGACAAAGTTTACTTTATTAACGCCTGCTGGAAGTTTTGCAGACTACCACTGCACTACAAAAGAAAATTGGAATTCACATTTGAGTTCGTAAAATACATAGTGCAACCTACTAGACGAGGACGTAGCCAACATTGAGCATGCGAAAATTAAGTAAGGCAGTTTCTCTTTGGATTCATGTTCAGAGGGTCCTAGACAACAAGAAAATATAGGGTACCGACCGCGGAAAATGTACGTTCACACCCGGGGCGAGGGTAGAAGATAAATGTATGGAATCGCGATATCTCCCACGAATTAATTTAATTTGCTGTTTTCTGTTAAAATATAGCATGTTTTAACTGCATTTAACATAATAGGTTGCTAAATTGCTACACTTATGTATATTTTTATTTTATTCTTCCGAGGACTAAAATGGAACTTTAGATCCATTGAGACTAAAAGTGACACTTTATTAGTCCTCGAAAGAAACTGCCTGAAGTATTACATATTATGCTCCCAAGAGTGCAAATAACACGTTTTATGCCACGAAAGTTGTCGAGTTTCTTCGGTCGATCGGAATAATTTACGGAAATGTTGAACAATGTCATCCTCCCTTCTTTCTGCAGTTTCCGTTATTGTTTCAAAACTACTTGCTCTCGGCACACGAATTAAATTTCCTGATTTTTTACAAAACAGACTCTGCCATAACTATTCGCTATTGCTTTTCTTACAACTTTTACTCATATTATATGCGAAACTGCTAGTCGCTGTAAATTATATGTTTTCCGCGTTCGTGGCTGCACCCTATCATATTAAATATACAGGGTGTAACTGAAATGCCTAGCCAAACTTTAAGAGTGTGATGAATGGAATCAAATAATGAAAAATGTTCCTATGGGCATGTGTCCCAAAATGTACCCCTTATACGCATTTTAATATTGGAACAACAGGTATGTCATACGATTTTATTAGTTTCAAAACTGAAAAGGATATGTATCTACAACGATTGTCATTAAAACTACATGCTCAGAGTAAATGCTCGAAAAAGCTTACTTCAGCAACAATACAGGCCTTTCAACGTCGAACCTTCGACTGCCGAACACACTAAGATCTGAGTATTTCGAATTAAATAAAAAGTGACATGTATGGCGAAGAGTCAAAACCATGTGTAGCGTCGGATATAATTTTATTGTCTTGAATTACAAAATGAATAGTTACCTACATACTGGTCTATTTATTCTAAATGTTGTCTGTTGTGTACTTATGCAAGCTCGTTATTTTATATATTACGTTGAAGGTTACAATATAGTATTTACAAATATGTACGCATGATAGGAATGCGCTGAGGTTGCTTCTTGGTCAAGCCGTTCCAGATAAGAGCTAAACTGGGTCAGCAGTGTTCCAGTGGCGTAGAGTTGCCACAGCCTTAATGCGAATCCGAAGAGAAACCGTGTTACTCAATTTTTGCATGCTCAGTATTGGTTGCCTCCTGCACTATATGCTGTTACGTTTTAAACCAAAAGTGCTTTACAAGTATACTGGCCGATCCAGAACTCATAGGAAAAAATTAAGGAGATTTTCAATAGATTCACAGAAACATGACGACGAAAAATGTGAGAAAACACATTTTCAAACCTACTTAAAAGTATTTACTTGCACGCACCACTAGTTATTATAGAACCACGTAAAATAGCCAATATGATAACAACACTGACTTAAAATAAACCGACATAATTATATCAAATCCAAATTTAAGCGTGTCCATCTCTTTAAAATTTTTCGTATAAGTTCGGCATCACCCAGTAGGTATAGATTATTGTACAGATGGAAAGTCTTGCTGTGTTCCACATGAAAAAGTGGCGCGAATAAAATATTTCTGAAATTTGGCATCCGAGAATGTCCCAGACAGTTTAATTTGTTTCAATGATATTGTTATTTAGCATCCAAGCCAGAATTTTTTTTTCTAATCTGCTGAATCTAAAATTCTTCGTTTTAATACTGAAAGTACAGGATATTGCAAATTCTTTGTTGAAAGGTCTGCGCTAAATGCGAAATACAATAGCATTGTTGATATTAATTTCTTTTCTCTGAAAGGATTCTCTACAAAATTGGTAGGTATCCATATTCAGTCAAATCTTTTCTTCTCTAAGAGGATTCTGAGAATAATACAAATGCGTCTTATGTAATATGGTATGTTATATAATATAGGTATTTATTAAGCTATTGTGAAAATATTTGCAGAAAAAGCAAAAGCCTTGCAAATCTAGTTTCTTTGTTGGCTACGTTTGAAAATTACGAATTCAGAAACCCCGTAAGTTGTTGCCTTTATAAGAAGTTTTATTTTACTTTCCAAAGACACTGCATTCCTATGCGAAACGGTAGGTTGGCATATGGAAACTTTGGGGCCTGTGGGATCGCCCTAGTTCAAAGTTAGTGGATCATTTTTTCAACAAAGTGAAGGTACAGCCATGGGAAATTGCCTCTCTCCTTTCATTGCAGAAATTTTCATGGGTAAATTTGAAACCCAACTGAAAGATGAGCTCCCATATTTTCCAAAAGTGTGGGTGAGATATGTAGACGATATATTTGCCATTTTTGACACTAGTAAATGTAACATTGAAGATTTTTTGAGCGACTTAAATAGTAGATTCAAATCTATCAAATTTACCCATGAAATAGAAAGGGAAGGACAGCTTCCATTTTCGGACATTTTGGTAATTAGGAAAGACAGTAAGTTAGAATTTGACATCTATAGGAAAAAAACCAGTACAGCACGGTATATAACTGCAGATTCGAACCACTGTAGTCAACACAAAGAGGCTAGTTTTGGTTTTTTAGTTAATAGACTGTTGAGTCTACCGTTATCCGTTGAAAGATACCGCAAGGAAGTAAATACAATCAAAGATATAGCGAAATGTAATAGTTTCGATCCAGAGGTTGTCAATAGGTTAATTAGGAAACGAAAATTTAAAATGTTATTGCGAAATTCCACCACTTTAATTTGGGATAATAAAATTACTAAATTTATAAAAATACCATAGGTACCGCAAATAACTAGAGGTATGAATACTATTTTCTGGAAAGCGGGCCTCAAAGTGGTTCACACTTCGAGCAACAATTTACAAAATCTACTAGGAAATGCGAAAGATAAAACGGAACCCATTCATAAAGCGGGTATTTACGAAATAGCATGCGGAAATTGCGACAAAAAATATATCGGGCAGTCAACTCGGTCTATTTTAACGCGCTTTAAGGAGCATCAAGCTCATTACAAATACGACCGCACTGATAAGTCTAGCATGGCGTCACACGCGTTGGAAACGGGCCATAAATTCAATAGCAATAATCTCAAACTTTTAAAACCAGGAAATAATAAATTTGATTTAAACGCATTGGAAAGTATAGAGATATATAAAAATAAACGTAGTTGTCCTAACAGTAACTATGGTCCGATTCCGAACTCAACCCTGTATAGATTTATCAGGTAGATAGATTAAGTCTAGCCATAAATATTTACCCTCCAGACCCTAATTTTATTGCTCAAATAGTTTTAAGAAACCCTATAGGTTATTGATCCCTTTCACTTAAGAATACAATTTTATTGCTCTCATGTTCAAATTAGTTCTGAGAAACCCTATAGGTTTATCGATCCTTTTCACTTCAGTAGTGGAGGGTGGGTGAGTGGGGGTTGGATATTTATAGCAACGTAATTTTAGTTTAGAATTAGATTATCTTCCACTCCTGAAGATGCTGACGTTGTCAGCGAAACACGTGTCGAGTTTAATTACTGTGTCACTGTCTTTTGGCGTGTGGGGTTAACTTATTAAGAATTCATAGTGACCTATTAAACAAATAAATTAGACTCAAATTTGATAACTTTAATGGAACACTATCATAATACATTAATTTTTATTTTTCAATAAATGAACTACTCACTAAGATAATATATATTGAAATTTGGGCAGTTAGTAATATATAAATTTGGAGTTGTTAAATTCTCGCAGTTTTAGTGGTTGAATTGTTAGTGCACGGATTAATCGGTACCTACTCGAACGAAGTGCATACGTTGGAAAACGTAAACAAGTAATATGGCGATACACTTGGCTGTCACCCGAGTCGATTGTCAGCTGCAGCAAGAGTTGATCCCAGTTGATGTAAAATATCATTGGATCAGCGAAACAGTGATTTATTGAATTTCTATTTGTGATTGGTCGAATACAGTGAATTATGAATCCATAATTTACTACAGTGAATTTATTATAGGTACGATATTTCACAAAGAAAATGCCAATAATTGTCATATAATTAAATAGGTGTAGAAAAAATATATTCACGTGTTATCGAACTTAAGAGTATATCGTTAATTTAAAACATTATGTCACTGAGAATTCTGGAAATGCACGACCGACGCTAGATTTCAAAATTCGAGGCCCAAGTGTGCAAGTACTTTATAGCTCGAGCTGCAGGCCTTTAGTTAGCAACGTCTCGGATCTTCATAATTATATATTTTATGTATAGGTAGCTTTTAATTATTCCTTGGTTGTTTAAAACAGGAAGACTCCTCGTTCTCAAAACGAATCATTGGAAACCATATTTTCATCCTTTTTGGGAATGAATTAGAGCCTATTGTTCCTTCTATTGTATTCTGTTTTCCCATACTTTGCCTTTTATAGATTTATGGAACGGAGCAATGACTGCACCAGGCAAGAAAAATTAGGAGCCAAGAGGCAAACAAGGGTAAAGTAAATTGTGCAATAATTGTTACCTAATGCAATAAAGAGCTTTTCTGAGCATTTTCCGACAGATTTAGCTGTTCTCTCTACGCAAAAATAACGGGCTCATTCATAAATGTAGCACAGAAATTAAGTTGCTGAGGTTATAATGTTGATGAGGAATACAACCTGTATTCCTCATTTATTTGTGGGTGAAAATTAGTTCGTTAGTATTCTTATGTATGTTAAGTCAATCCGATTAAAACTTCTATTACAATAGAGCTGAAATTCCTAATGTAATGCGACAAAGAGTTACATGAAATATTGAAAGTTAGAATTTCTTAACACATTGCAGATAGTCCGAAAGGAGAAAATTGATGTAGGCATTGTAAACAACGTCATTTCCCACGCGTTCTACGTTTTATGACACAAAATTACGCCGAAGATGGCAGTTTACACGTTGCACTGTTATTGTGTTGTTAATGGGATTTACATAAGTGGACAATAATATGCAAATTGTAGTACAAGCTGTTTTATTAGGGTTCTTTTTATGATTCTAGCGCGACATTTTCAATGCGGCTTCCTAATAGTTGACGGTATGGGCATGTTGGTGTAGAAGCTCACTACGTGCAAAAAGTATTAGATTTTAATTTTGACGGTATATTGTTGGTCTAGGTATCTCAGTTCGTCTGCACTTCAAGAGTAAGTATAGCCCCAAAATCAAATTTTTTGAAACTCTCACGCTTCTTGCTAGAGCTGGCTACGGAAGATCATACAAAATTGTACCCTCCCCCATTAATTCACTCCTCAGAGTGGAATCTGTTCTGTGCTGCTTCTGCACCCGCCTTATTATTCTAGTTACCGTCCTTCTCTTGTGTGCTAGATGGTTTCATATAAGCTTGCTTCCATGTTTCTCCCGATGCAATCAGACCGGCATGTTTCCGCATTGAAGGCCGTTCCGCTCTTCAGTGCATAGGCCCTTCTGGCTTCCCCCCGCCTAGCACAAATAAAGAAAGCATGCTCCGCATTGTCCACTCCTCCGCATTGAATACGCCTGTCTGACTCGGCGCTTTTCCGTTCGTAGACATGCCCCGAGTGAGCTTGAGTCAGATAACAGTCCACTTCTGCGTGGAGTCTGTCTATCCATACGTGCATGTTTGGTATAACACCGCAATTTCAACGTCTAGTGGTTTCATTTTCCCATTTTTCTTGCTATGTTGTAAAGTATGACTTGGCAGTGCCTCGCTCTTCTCCGACGTATACTTCTGCCATTTCCGTGAGAGGCAAGAGACTTGGTGTACGAAGTCTTGACAGGTTCGAATCCGGGTGGAATCTAATGTGAGAGAACTCTCGTATGTCTTACCTTATTATCAAATATCAAAATGTTTCTTCTAATTATTGAGCACCATGTAACACATTAATTATAATTTCTGGTTAGGAAACCGGGACTACTTTGTCAAATGTAGCGGAAACCATGGAAACAGCTTCATTCTTAACCTTATGTTTAAAAGTTAAAGTAGGCCAATTGTGTCGGATTTTCCTTTCACTTCCCCCACTCCGAAAAACGTTACGTAGCCAGCTGGCCGAACCGATTCACACCCAATGCGCCTAAAGAACTTTCACTTCAAAAAGAACGCATTCAGTTCGGAGTTCGGACATATTGGTTAATTATACAATAGATCGCCGAGTACTCAAGTTCATCCTCCGAGCCGCAGAGTAACCCAATATTAAATGAATTACTTATTTAATTCAAAGAATATTGCCAAGATTTTCTCAACACTTCTCAAATATTGAGCCACTTTTTCCTTAATTTCCAAAAGATAACGACCTAATCTTGTTTAGTCTACGGTATAAAGGGTTTTATGGGTTGATTTTGAATTTGTTAAATTTTATCTGACAAATTGCACTTCGTAACCACATTTATTGATTTCCTATACAACGGTTTTGAACTTTGTCTGTTTAAGTTTCAGAAAGTTGCTGCGTTACTATTCAGAGGTCAAGAGAGAGTAGATTACGTACAAGTCCTTTGATCTTTGTGAAGGCACTAACAGTCAAAAATGTCCCCTAGTGTCTGCCATGTCTGTTGGGTACTGCAAATCAAGTTCCGTTTCTGATTTTCGGAATTTCACCAAAGAAAAAAATATAGTTTTGAAAATTCGTGGAGCTGTTCATTGATTTAGCTTACCATTAAACACCAGTAAATAATGCGAAGTATGTAAGAAATTGGACTATTAATCCCGGAATTTGTCGTTCCACGGGTAAGGTAAATCGAGGTTAATTTTTGTTTCATCCGTGTGTTTGGCGTATCGTTGCGTATTTCAAGTGGGGCTATAGAAAATTATTACAATTTATGTCAATAAATTATAAATAAGTAAGTAATTATAATGAATCTCGTTTTATTTGTTAATTTATGTGTGACAAACTCTTTCTATTGCACGTAAAATTTAAACAATAGCCCAATGATTAGAAGAAATTTCAGAGAAATTGGATCTAGCAGCAAGAACAGTAGATAAGAAACGAGGCAGGTGACATTCTAATCGGAACAGAGGAAAAGGCAGATAGGTGAAAAGAATATTTGGGAATCTAATATGCACGACAAGAACTAGGAGATATATTAGAAAAGGAAATCAGTGTCAAGAGGGGCAACCTAGGCTGTCCCATAATAAGGGAAGAGTTTGAACTTTAAAAGACAATAAAGCACTAGGTGTAGACGGATTGCAGGCAGAAATTTTAAAGTGTGCAGGTCACGAGGTTAGAGCGTTTATTTAAACTAGTTAGCCGTATATGCGAGACAGGTGCGGAAAAGTGTGAAAATTGTAGAACTACATATCAGTTTAACTTTACATGCGTCAAAAATTTTAACTAGAATATGTAAAGGAGGTTGGAGAAAAGGGCGGAAGAAATATTAGGAGAAAATCAGTTTGGATTTAGACGAAGTGAAGGAACGAGCGAGGTCAGTCTAGCTTTATGAGTATTTATAGAAAAGACAATCGAAAAGGGAAAGAGCGTCTATATAGGATTTGAAGATTTAGAAAAAGCCTTCGACAACGTAAAAAGGTGGTCGAAGTGCTCTGAAAGGTAGGGATGAAATTTAGGGACAGAAGAATAACGCATAATCTCTACAAAGAGCAAACGGCAGTTATAGAATTTGAGCAGGAACTAAGAGAACTAGATATCCGGAAGGGAGTGAGACAGGGATGTGCATTGTCACCTCTAGTTTTCAACTTATATATCGAAGATGCGATTAATATTGTTAAGGACAGAACAGCCTCAGGGATTAATGCACAGGGTCAAACTATTAACATGCTCAGATTTGCGGATGATAGAGCAGTGTTAGCATCTAGCAAAAAAGAATTATAAGGAAGGGCTTTGAATGAAATGGAAGCAGTTTTGACAGAGGGCTATACGGCATGAAAATCAATAAAAAGAAAACCAAAATATTGGTATGTAGAGGGTGTGAAAACAGAACTAAAGTCGAAATACAAATAGGAAATGAGAAGGTAGAGGAAGTCGCGGATTTATGCTATTTAGGAAGTAAAATAACTCGAGATGGTAGGAGCACTAAATATATAAAACAAAGAATAGGGCAGGGTCGAGTTGCGTTTAACAAAAGGAAACAACTGTTATGCTCGGCAACGGTTAACGTAGAAACTGGGAAGAGACTCTTAAAGACGTATTTATGGAGAACGGCATTATACGGATGCGAAACTTGGACAATAGGAGAGGCGGATCGAAAAAGAGTAGAAGCGTTTGAAATGTGGTGCTACAGACGCATGATGAAGATATCGTGGATAGATAAGGGAGGTATTAATGTAGTTAATATTTTCTGATTTTACTATTTGGTAGAAATTCATGATGAATTGAAAAATTACTATGCGTACTACCAATATAACGATTTATTATTATAACTTGACCGGTTTCAGAATTCACAATGATTCCATCATCAGAAATGTATAAATAAAATTATTGTAAACAAATTATTATTATAATAATTTTATTTATACATTTCTGATGATGGAATCATTGTGAATTCTGAAACCGGTCAAGTTATAATAATAAATCGTTATATTGGTAGTACGCGTAGTAATTTTTCAATTCATCAGGGAGGTATTAAGTAGAAAGAGTTGGGGAAAAGCGAAAGGTATGGAAGACAATAAAGAATAGGAGAGATAGGATGGTAGGACACCTTCTAAGATACGAAGGATTAGTTCGCGACATACTAGAATCAGAGATAGGAATAAAAAGAGGTAGGGGTAGGCCCAGATTAGACTACCGCTCTTAAATAGTTAGGGATGTAGGATGTTCTACTTTTGGAGAAATGCGTAGGTTAGGTCAGGATAGAAAAGGATGGAGGTACCCGTCCAACCAGTCTTCGGACTGAGAACGTTACGATAAGCACAATACATTGTGGTGCAGCAGCGATACCGCACACGCGCAAGCCATTGCCATGAATAGAACGCACCAATGCAGATGTGTTTATCAAGCAGAAAAACGAAGAATGAACGTAATTCAGCTGAATCACATACCCCGAAGTTTCAGAATATTGTTACGTATTTGAATTTTTAAACACAACTTTTTAAACGGATCCGTCAAGATTTCTGGCTCCGTCCAGCGTCCACCAATAGACTATTCAGTGTAGAACACGTATTAAATGAAGAAATCACGAAGTTGATGCACATAGAGAAAACCTGGAGAAGAAATGGAAACTATAAGACTAATATGGTATGACAGGATAATGGATGAGTCAAGATGACCTAGAAGGATATGGGAATGGTAGCCTGAGAGAAGAAGGAAACATATATGTTCCGGCGGCAAAGTGGTTTAAACAGGTGGTAATTGATATCGACAGAACGCAAATTCGGGGCAGCGACTGGCAATCGGGACACGTGGTATTTAGGGTGCGGAAGGCGCCTATGAGAGCTATAAAATCCACTGTATACATACATACCTATAACGTAAATGGCCACGACCAGCGGCTAATAAAGAGCGCACCGGTTCGTGCTTCTACAGTTCCTAAAGGAAAGAATAAATCAGTTTCGGCGGATACTGGATAGAATTTATTTAACATCGAGCGTAAAGTGGTCACGTGACTTTATGGCGCAAAATTCAGTAAAAGGTAGCGACGAAACAGTTGCACCCAGGTAGATACTAAAAATTATTGGTATACTGTTTTATGACTATGCAGTAACCAAAAATAGTATATTTTCTTATACGGAGGAAAAGTGTCACTTTTTAGGGATGAGTCTGTTAGGCTTGGCGGCCGAGCCTGCGAGGCCGACAACACAGACGAATAACAAAAAACACTTTTTCTCCGAATAAAACATGCTATTTTTTTCAAACGTTGGAAATAAATTAAGAATTAAAAATAATTAGCTATTTTCTTCAAACGTCAGAAAAATATGACATTTCTAATTTTTTATTTTTTGTTACTCAAAATCGTGAAATATTCAGATATCTCTGAAAACATCATAGGAAATTCGTCAACTGTCAGCGTTAGCGGCAGCAAAAGTAGCTTTTTAATTTTTTGTTACTCAAAATCGTGAAATATTCAGATATCTCTGAAAACATCATAGGAAATTCGTCAACTGTCAGCGTGAGCGGCAGCAAAAGTAGCTTTTACTGCCGTGGCAGTAAAGTTGAAGTCTAAGTTCATGTATACGGCCGCAAAATGTCATGTTTTTCTGACATTTGAAGAAAAAGATACTTTTTACTTTATGTTTTATATTTTAACGATAAATAAATAAATTTTAATGGATTACTCCATTTTACGTTTTAGGTAAATAGTGTGTATCTAGCTCATATACCAAAGAAATGTATGCAGGTATGTGTTTAGATCGGAATTCACAATTTCCTGGATGAACATATAAAGATGCTGTACATTTTTGTGGTTTTTCTCTTAAAGAAAGTTCGATTTGAAATTGAACCTACTCACTGAACTGAAACTTTTGGCATAGTTTTCCAAGCAAGCACAAATTGCGAAAGATAACTGTCTAGGACGTTTGGTTGATATGTTCATTTTACGCTCTGGTTTAACTTAGTTAGGTGGCTTTTCATGTCGACGAAGTTGATTAAAAATACGTGGTATGCTGAAATGCTGATGTCTGTGAAATTTCCCTAGGAAACAAAAACAATCTGTAGTATCATTAACAACTTCTTAAAGTTTTGTTGCCAGTGGGAATAAATGCAAAGATAATGCCAATTAAGATGAAAAGGCTGAATGTTTTTAAGCTTAATCTCCGCGAAAATCTTCAGACTCGCTGGAAGTCTAAGTATTAGATTTGTTTGCCTCAAGGTCTCCTAATTCAGACGAGGTGGATTAAGTCTCAGAAATGAATGAGAATGAAAGTGAAACATAAATAACTTTCTATATTTACGTATATTTTACCAAATAAAAATCTTATAAACCACTTAGTGGATCTTTACATGATTCTCGAAAGGAAAATTTTACTTATAAAGCGGGAGGGGTTGCACTGATGCTAAAGAGCGAGCACGCATTACACAAGATGAGGGGATGTTAAATGCGAAAGCGCTTCTTGGGTTACCGTACGCTGGTCAAGAGACACCAAAAAAATGCTTACGTATGCAAATGTTTTTTTTCCGAAGTGCTTTACAGGACCTGTAAACAGAAACATCATCACGGCGTTCTTCATGATTGTGCATTCAAAAACGTGACGTTAATTTATCTACACACTGACGTTGATGGGTGCACGTTGATGAATGCACACGCATGTCTTGAGACATGTACGTTGTACGTCCGTCTGTAGGGACCTTTACGTCAACCTCCATATTATATTATTATTATTACGTTGCGGTGTTCAGTACCGCTCCGCCGCTCCCTAGGAAACCATTATGATTATTACATAGGTATGGAAACGCTTTTCTTGACGGTTCTTACTGCTATATTACGGCCGGTACCCTTTATGTTGATTGCGTTATAAGAAAAATATAAAATTAATAGTCAATATTAAGAAAATAAAGAATAAGAAGAAGCAAGTGATTCTACCGCCACTTGCGACAAGACGACGAACTAAATTATGTACCTACATAATCAGACAGCAGCTGGTAAAGTCGCTTGGCTATATTACCTTCTCCTATCTATGTTTTATGTTTTAATATGCGTCATTGCGGAAACAAAGAGCATGTTTTTTTAAGTCAGCCAACCGCACTTGTGGAAACAAAGCGTATAATGTTTTGAAAGTCAGCCAACCTATACCTTGAAAATTATAATATTCAAATTGATGTGCATACACAGTAATTTTTAGACAACTTGAAAATCGCGGTATGTTTTTCCATAAATGAGCTAAATTAAGAGAACATATTTTCAATAACTTTGTAATTCAGTTACACGATGTTTAAGAAAGTAACTTGATACTTTGAACATAAGTATAATCTGAAATACAAGTGCCTATTCAATTCAAACGTGGTGATGAAGGAGGATGAAAAAGAACGTTTATTGATAAATAAGCGTCAACTCAGTTAGGATGAAAAAGAGCGTGGTTTTGCTTTTATGGCCTCGCGCTCACACAGTTCCTGTTAAGCCTTAAGAAAATCTGAGCACGTCCGTCCGCGTCGTCTCTGGATGATTTCGTGTCGTCTACTTGTGGTTTCCTTCTAATCAAGGAAAGTCGTTTGTATTATAATCTGATTGTGAGAAAGCGGTCGGATTTTGAAAAATATCTATCTTACCGCGTTATTTTAAGTATTCTTTAGGGATATGAACCGAAATAAAATAAAATCGCGGTTTGAACCACGAGTTGAATTGATTGGGTTTTATCCGAGAAGAGATTTGGGAAACGTGAACAATTTATTCTCAACGTGTTTTTATTAAATGAATATCGAACTTTCATTAATACTGAACCCCGAGCAGCTGGAAATTAACGAAGCCAGACATGTCAAAGAATATTATATTTTATCTACCTATCTACCTTTCTATATTGCCGATTGTAAACCTATTTTTTGCGTTTGCAATAATACTTGTTATTTATGTTTAATGTGACTCCTACAACACCTCTATTTATGCTAGAAAATGTATTCTTGCTATATAGTTTGAAATTGACTAAATTATAATTAAACAATAACTCCAAACAAAGTTTGATCGCGGGTTTTGGTGAAATTGAGTAATTATAGTATAATGAATTCTAAACCTACACTATAAATGTTCAGTAAGCTTCTGCCTACTTCTACTTTAGAGATTATCTAATTTAATAAGTTTCAATTTTGCTACGCCATCGTCATTATTCGCTTACGCTGTGTTTACCGCTAACTTAACCAAATCCACGACAAACATGGGCTAATCTTGGAAAGAGATTAAAGCTTGCTAATAGTAAATAATAAAGAATAGGTTCGAAGCAGGAAAAACTAACGAAGCATATACAGTGTAACCATTTAAAAATGAGCCACCTCAAATATCTAAGAAACGAATAGAATTATGAAAAAACGCCGAGACACGTAAATTTATGACGCGAGGGGGACAGATTTTGAAGTATAGTTGACGTTTGTAAAATCTACCCCCTAGCCCCCAGTCACCCTCACTTTAAAATCTCAAATGGCATCATATCGCTTGTGATATTTTATTTTAAAGGAAATCGAATGAGGAATACAACAGCGATATTTATTTTTTTTAATTATTCCTTATTTTGAGCTTTAAAAACTAAAATAAGGCAATTTCAACCTTTCAGTAAATAAAAAAAATAATTGGTTAAATTTGATACAAAATAAGAGTTATACCTTGTAGATATCAGATAATAAACATTTCATACAAAAAAGAAGCTTTGGAATTTAAAAAAAGGAAAATATAACTTGCAGAATAATTTAAGGAAAATCTATCTTAGATGATCAAAATGGGCCCAGTTATTTGCAAAATAATAATACAGCCTATATTCCCGAATTGCTTTCTTACATTCGGGAATGTTTGAGAGGGAATATTTCGGCAAGTTTGGGATATTGTGCGCCTCAAATCAATTAAATTTTCTGGGTGGGTTTGATACACTGCTGATTTAAAATAGCCCCAAAAGAAAAAAAATAGCAGGCTGGGATAAGGAATAATTAAAAAATAAACATCACTGCTCCATACCTCATTCCATTTCCTTTAAAATGAGGTGCCACAAGTAATATGGTGCCATTTCAGATTTTAAAGTGAGGGTGGCTGGAAGGTTGGTTTCACCAACGTCAACTATACGTCAAAATGTGTCCCTCTTGATTCCTAAATTTACGTGTCTCGGCGATTTGACGTATTTCTCTTTGTTCCTAAGTTATTTGAGGTGGCTCGTTTTTAACTGAATAATACTTAGGACAAATATCAGAGAAATTGGATCTAGCAGCAAGAACATTAGAAACGAGGACAGAAGACATCTTAACCGAAAAAGGGGAAAAGGTAGATAGGTGGAAGGAATATTTGAGAATCTTAGGTATATCGGGACAAGAATTAGGAGAAGCTGATCGAAAAAGAATAGAAGCGTAAGAAGCGTTTGAAATGTGGTGCTATAGACGCATGATGAGGATGCCGTGGGTAGATAAGGTTAATAATAGGGAGGTATTAGAAAGAGTTCAGGAAAAGCGAAAGGTATGGAAGACAATAAGGAATAGGAGAGATGGCATGGTAGGATACATTCTGAGACACGAAGGAATAGTTCGCGAGGTAGGAATATACATAGATAGGAAAAAAGAGGTAGGGGTAGACCTAGATCAGACTACTGCTCTGAAATAGTTGGGGATGTAGGATGTTCCAATTTTCGGAAAAATGCGTAGGCGAGTACGTAGGTTAGCTCAGGATAGAAATGATGTAGGTTCGCGTCCAGCCAGTCTTCGGACTGAGAACTTTATGAAGAAGCAGAGCATGTGCATATTCTATACGGTTCTGTGGCGATTTGTTCGGAAGTGCGCTGATTCTCGTCCATTATACTCAAAAAATAGTAGGACGCAAACGAATTATATTTCGAGCTGATTTTGTTTCGAAGCCTGCACGGTCTCAGGCCAGGGGGTCGCAGGTAGCGTTGCTTGTTATTAAATTCCTCAAACACATTGGCGTGCTGTTTTGGGGATCAATTTGTAAAAAAAATTATGAAAAATAGGAATAGTTATTATTACACTAAAAAGATCAAGGTGATAACCAATAATGACATTTCACATCCCCTTATATACCTACGAGGTTAAATTACATTATTTTTCAAGAGAAATATTGCAAAAATTCCTGCACC
Organism: Xestobium rufovillosum; assembly: GCA_963966045.1. NCBI lineage: Eukaryota > Metazoa > Arthropoda > Insecta > Coleoptera > Ptinidae > Xestobium > Xestobium rufovillosum. Next base: position 17,108,774 of record OZ014499.1, on the reverse strand, counting down.
CTTAAGAACTTAACCTCAAATGAAATGAGACGTTGGACGAACGCGAATACAACTTCTAACAGGCTTGACACTGCAGTGTTTTGGTAAGGACAAGATGGTGAGACATGTCTCACCATCTTGTCCTTACCAAAACACTTACCTATACATCAATGTATAATACAAAATGTTAAAAGAAACTATTAAAATAGTATTTTGCACTGTCCAAATTAAAAACAAACAACACAAGCGTCTGCTGTCCGCTGCACCTGTGACCCCGATTGTGCGCTCTTGACAACGACTAGCAACAAAATTAAATTTTATGCTGCTTAGGTATTTCTTAGATGAGGGAAGAGTATGGATGCTCAACTCCCGATCTTTGCCGTGCACGTGAGTGTTACCAAAATGTCAGCAGATTTGGTGCCAAACAAAGTTGTGAAACCATTTTACTGTTTAGAATTTGCGTTTAACTCAAAACAGTGAAAGCAACATTTGCAGTAATGCAATTAGTCATATTATTTTAGGAATTTTCGTCCACGTTTCGGCGTAAAGAGAAAAAAAATTTAGGTTACGCCCCTTTTTTGGTGCCGAATGGTAACAGACACATCTGCTTTGTTTTGCCTCCTCTTCTTCCCTCCTCTAAGAGGTATTTATTTAAAATGATTCAAGTCTAGGTAAAAGGACGTCGGGACCTACGTACGCGATGGTCCAACATGCGTGACTTGAGAGAAGTATGAATCATTTTATTTTGTTATTATTGGTTAGTTAATGTCCAATATCAATTAAGTATTATATACGCTAAACCGTACATTTTCTGCTTTATAATCAGAAGGAATAGCGGAAATAAAACAATGTAAACCGCATATGGAGCGGCGTTGAGGGAATTTACAGCGAAAAAACCTGTACCCACAGGGCTTGAAAAATAATTTTATGAAGGTCGTATATAAAGGAATATAATTCGTCGGGCTTATTTTAACAACATTCCAATTTTTCAATACAAAAATAACCTTCACATTATAGACCGTCAGCGTAATGCTAAAAATAAAATAGTAAGACGACGATCTATATCTTCTTACAGTTCAGGCTCTTGAATATTAATCCCACAGAACACAACAATGAAAATCGTAAAAAAATTTATTCAAGTTATCAAAAAAGCTGCGGATTAAGAAAAATACGCATAAAGGTATAAATAAATAATATGTACTCATCTAAGTACAGTGTAAGCGCAATAAGTGTAACGAAACTATCTAAAACGCAAGTATAAAGCACTTTACAGTCAAATTTGTAATATTATCTGCCTTGGGAAATCGAAAGTAGATATCAAAATATTACGGAAAAGCACCTTCGACATAGGTATACTCTTTCTTTAAAGGTTGTTTTCGTTTGTGTAATTAATTATTCATCTTGACCTCCGGAAATTCGGGTTAATCATTTATGGTAGCGGAAGACGAAATTTGACCTTAATTCAGAGGCAAAGCAACTAGTAAAATCGCGGTAACTTTAACTTTCGAATGCGAACAACATCATGTTGGTTTATCCATCCAAGGTGGAAAATTCGTTAGATATAGTAACATGAACGCCGAATGGACGCTATGGATTGAATCCGCACGTAACCACCGCTATACCCCCACGCCCGCAGAAAATAAAGATCCAAAGTAAAAGATAAACTTAAAATTGATCTTTAGTAGAATATGCACATCTATCCCTAGACTCCATCATAACACTGGCGTGGAGAGAGGGGAGGTACACAAACAACAACTTTGTGCTCGATAAAAACAGCTGCGTTTGTGGGTTATTTTATGGCAGTGTCGTGGGCGCGTGCGAAATTGCTGCTGCACCACAATGTATTGGGTTATCGTTTAAATTTTACGTAAAGTATATAGCGTTTCTATTATACATAAATTAACAAATAAAATGCCATTCATTATAGTTATTAATTTGGAATTTATTGGAATAAATTTTCATAATTTTTCCCATAGTTACACATGAAATTCCTTACGATGCCCTACGCCATTGACAAAAGGATGAAACAAAACTTAACCTCAATTTAACTTACTTGCGGAACGACAAATTCCGGGATCTATAACCCTTTTTGCATACCTTATACCCGCCCGGGTATAACTGTTGAAAAAGAAGGAAGTGTAGGGCCCACCTTAATGCGTGAGCAGATCCGAAGCCACCGTAATATAAATACGTACGAGTATATTACGGTGGCTTCGGTCCAAGTCAGCGTTCGTTGTCTAATTGATTGCCAAGCGAAGTATTGATCATATTATTCTAATATTACAGTTGGAAAATTATTTTGAGTTTTGTGTTATACTTTCCTGCTTATTTTACGAAACTAAAAGTTAACAAAACCCAGCAAATCACATCACAATAAAGTTTCATTTAATTTCCTCTCCTTTTATATAAAATACATTGTGATGAGCAAACATCGTTGCACAATAGGGAACAAAGGGCTTTCAGAATGTTGGATGAAATGAGAATTATGTACCTCAAACGAAGTTTTGTGTTTCAGTGTGTATATTTTTATTTACTGAAGTTTCTACGAATGCGGCTTAATCGACTACATTCAGGGACTTACCTACCATCTCGTGCTTTCATCCGGGGTGAAATAAAAAAGCCAGTGGGCTGCTAGACTTCTCACGTAACGTGATAAATAGTTTCGTTTTCGTCGTTTTTGTCTTTATTACAAATTAAAGCTGAGGTTTTCCACACGAATCACAAGAAATACTAAGTACTTCAGCTAGTTTAGAAACAATCAACTCTTTCTAAGGTTAATGAAATTTATAAGTCTGGATTTCTAGTTGGGAATTGGTACGGGCAAGCGATAGTATGCGTCCAACAAGTCTTCGGACTGAGAACTTCATGATGAAGAGCAGAAACAAACTCATAATGTGTATTCGTATGATCATTCGATTCTTGAAAGTATTCGAATACATGCTATTCGATTCTCAAAAGTATTCGATGGCGCCCATGACTAATTATGATACGCGACGAGTTATTAAACTCGGCCTACGGCGTTATTTGAAAACTTTCCAAAATCCTATAATCCCTCCCTTCTCTATCTGTCAGCGGAGTATAGGCAGCATTGGCGACGTCTTATTACCCCACTTGTAAAGCACAGAACAGAATTTAGTAGCAATTAAACAATATGCAATTGCTTGGAAACTGTAAGCAATGCGGTTTCGCTTAAAATCATCCGTGGCTAAACCATGCAAAATTCACAGCTCTTTACTCTTTTAATGTTAATATGAGAGCCGAGAGTTGGATATACCTACATAGTAATTAAGTCATTAAGTTTTCCTAGAGTTCTATTTAGCCGCTAAAACATACGCTGCGTCTATTCGTGAGATGTAATATTTATTCCATATAGGAAAGGGTCTCGCCCACGATTTCTCTTGTATTCCCTACACCGATAGGGTCTACTTTGTTTTGACCTGTTATACTTGAATACTGTTAGAAAAATGTTTTAAATTTTATCGACTTAAATTTATGGATAAACTTCTGTACAAGCTTTATTTCGCTAAAACTGAATACCTCTTTAGGCGCAGGAGTCCGCGAAAAATGAAATATTATAATTTCCGACATGTACGCTCCGCGATTTATTGCTTACTGTAAGAACTGCGCAAAGAAATGTTGAATATTAAAATCGCAAACATCGCCCTTTTATCTCTCGTGACATTCGACATCATAGTCATGAGTGATTTTTTTTTCTTTATATTCGTACATTCTGAGATTTCACAACTGATTTCGATTGCCGTGGCAGCTTAGGTAAATTCCTAGGCCATTTCAATATACACCACCCCAATATGCGTTTCACCATGGAGGTTGAAGTTTTCTGAAAGTTGTTCTTCCTAGAAGTTCTGGTTACTCGTCATCTTGATGGAAGTCTTACTTGCGTCATTCGCCTATGGGGAACTCGCACACACACCAATCGTTACATCAACTCTTTATTCCATCATCACTCTCAGAAAGTGTCAGTGATCAAATCGCTTTTCTTTATAATTTGAGCTTTAAAATATCATGTCCAAAGAGCGCATTGCCCCAAAAAATCTAATTATTCCCAAGTAAAAGTCCGGCGAAACCAAAACCTTCAGATCTACTTTCGGTACTCATGCTGTGACTGAACATGAACGACGCACCAGGTTGCTTAATTCAACCGATTCAACAGTGGAGTAGCACAAGTAGGACACCGCACAGTGGGATAATTGGCATAAAAAGTTGGTAAAAGTAGATTTTTCAAAAGTTGATTAATTCCAAAAATGTTCATTTGTTGAAATGGTTGAATGATTGGATCATAATGATATGCAATTGTATTTTTTACAGCTGCAGGTTTTCGATCCCACCAACAGTCGAAAGTATCGACCGTTGGCGTCCCAAACTACGGCTAATAGTGCTATTATCGGTTCGACAAAATTTCAGTCAACTTTTCCATTATGGCAGTTTCAGAACAGGCTATGTACTTAATTTTTATGAATTTTTAATATTTGTAGGACAAATATTTTTATTTTGTTTCCTTGGTACTGAGTTATTTTCTCCAGAATAGTTATTTGTGTATCAAGGTGGCGAAATGCCTTTTTAGCGTAGGTACCGAGAGAAAAATTATCGCCGAGGCCGCTTGCGGCTAAAAAATTTCGTGGCCGTGATATATACACTATTTTTTGTGCGACCGTGTTATTGATTTGAAACAAAATGGCGGAAAAGTAGTAATGACACCACGTTTCTATGGAAATCAAATATTTTTTTGCCCAACCGTATACGCGCACGCAGCAGCAAGAGTATTTCGTGGACTGATGTGGTGCGAACGCGAAGTACTAACTTCGCATTCGGTTGCACAAAAATACATTTTTCGTCATCAAAAACCACTTTTAATTCCCGTATTATTTTACAGATCAATTATAGGTAAGTAGGAGTGTTTGGAAGAAAAAAAGTACAGAACTAATTTTTGCCAATTTTTCGGGCTAATTGCCCCACTGTGCACTGACCAATAAATCATTATCTTAGAGCAAAAAGTGCTGGCCTAAATATTCAGTTTATACCTAAGAATCTTTGGGATTCGATCGAAATAATCGAGCATTCATTTAATGTTAATCATGGCAACGACTTTGTGACAATGCAAAGACGTAATGCCTAAGAGTGGCATTCCGTAATATTGTTCTACGAGACCGTTGCTGGTAATTTGAAACAGACGGAAGCCCCGATCAAATGATAAATTTGCCAGTATACGCATGCACCGATGAAAGAATATGAAACACGTCATGCGAGATGATAGGAATTCCCAAACCAATCTTTTGCACGCTGCACTGATGTGACGTAGAAACTCTTGACTCCCACTTTTACGAGATGGCAAGCTTTCGTGCTGAATTTGCACCCGCCACCGCAGCTGACGCAGAAGAATCCGACGCCAAACCGCCGCCGAAGCTCCCACTCTCCGCTTATAAAAGTGGGTGTTCCGCAGAAGAAAAGTCAGTATTTGGCCGTCCGGCCCTCAGCTGGAACAAATACTCCCAGCATCCGGGATGATTCTGGCCGCTGACATCCGACCTAGTAGTACTTGATCGACCGTTCCGACTTTGCCGTGTGATCGACTGATAGCAACCGTCCTTTAACTTTTGAGTAAGTACCCTAGTTTGTTGGTAACATATAAGTAAATACGTTCATACTGGGGAATTGAAAGTGCTGTCTGTGAAGATTAGACCGTTTTGGCAATCCTGTGTGGCACTTGTGTCTGTAATGGGACGAGATACCGGCGGAATTCGATCGCATCTTTGTAATGGGCGGCTTTTGGTGAAATCTTAAGGCAGGACGTTTACTTATTTGCAACGGACAAGCTAGCGGTGTTCCCCCAGGTGATTGCACTCGCGTGCTGCGACGAGAAACCGAAACCCGGCTCGGAGTCGGCACCGTTCGATGCTTCCACGAAAACTCCGAGACACCGTAAATGTTCAGTTTTGATTACACGACGGGCCGTAGCGCACCATCAGAATACTCCGCGTTTTATTTCAATGTAAATATCTCGTATTTATTAATGGAGTACCGTTTCATTTTCTTTCTATTTTGTTATTCGACGTTTAGCAATAGCAATAGTTATAGAACCCAACCCTTCTGCGACTAAGAGCTTAAGGGTGATCAACGACTAAGTCTTACCGACCTGACCATAAATACAACTCCAGAAACCGTTCATTAGAGAACGACCTGACCCGCCTAAATATACAGCGTATCCCAATAAGTGATACCGAGGGATACAGCTGCATATTTAGGGACCGAATCCAGAAGCACCGTTAAGGACTAAGATACGCCATTGTAAAATTTGGCGTCCCGAAAAAGACAAGTAATCGTTGTAACTTCTACATGGACGCATATAATCAGTCACCCGAAACCGGCACTCCATGGTAATCATTTATCCAAATCATTCACAGTTAACTGTATTCTCCGGCTATAAATAAGCCTCTTGAACGTAGTGTGGTCCAGCATTCCTGTGATAGTGAAAGAAGTGTCGGCATCCAGTCAATCAACGACTTGGTATTTTCTCGGAAGTCAAGATAAACATTCCATAATTCAATCTGGGGATTTTTATACCAACGAGTTATATCTGCATTCTGATGGAAAGTGATTGCATTATTAGTAATATTCGTGACCTACTGAATGTTCTGTATAAGCACTTCTTAAGACAAGCATTTGCATATTCATGCATTCAGGCACTTATGAAAACCCGCATATTGTGTGGTCGCTGCAAACAGTGTCCCTTCCGTGACCAGAATATTATGCTATTCTTTGCGCGTGTTCAGTGAGCAGAATTTTATATTCTGGTCAATCCGACTGGCGAGTCGAGAACGTCTATTTCTATTTATAAAATTCACTTTTAAGAATTTACTCTAACCAAAGGCATGAAGGGGACTTTCCTTTAATGTCCTTAAATTGAAGTGATTAATGTTGTTATTTTTACGACGTACTTAATTAACTTCATGCTCCAGGATACACGTAGTTATAAAAGATCCTACCAAGATATCAAGGCACAAGCTATTCCGACAATAATTTATGGCCTGGAATGAAGTACACCGTTTAGAAGATATTATGCTTCTTGACTAAGAACACAAGTGCTAATTATTCCTATTCATGAAACTGCCATTTGGATTATTGGAATAATTTGTATTCTAGCTGGTTTTTTGCCATGTCGAGTTTTAATTTTACCTGCACCTTACTTCGTCTTTTGACATTTCTAAGTAATTTTGTTTGATCTAAATTATTCCTAAAATCGACTTTTCTCGTTCTTTTTCTTGGAAACAAAATAGAGAGGACAATATCGTGTTTCTCTTTAATTTGCAGTTTGTCCCATCGAACGTTGGCAAGCATGGGTAACTTTGTTATCAGTGAAGATATAGTTTATTAGGTTATATGAATAGTAGTGCAGTTCTACACGTCCAACAATATCCCGTTTACAACAGATTTTCAGACAAACATAGACATAAGCAAGAACATAAACATAAGCAGGAACAAATATATCATAAACATGAACATGAACATTTACGTGAAAATAAACATTTACATAAGCATTTACATAAACATAAACATTTACATAAACATAAACATAAGCAGGAACATAAAGCCCCAAGCACCAAGAGAACTTCCTTAGTATCACCGTGTGTTGCAACGAACTTTGCCTCGTGCATGTTGGGGCACACTGTCTACCTATTTAATTCGGGTCGTTAGCTTATTAAAGATTTAATTCTTGCATCTAGGTCGGTCGGATGGGAAACTTATACGCCGATATATGCCCTTCGCGGAAAGCCGAAGAAGTTGTGGGTTCTCAATTGCTATACGGAGAAAATTATAAACCGGAAACAAATAAATATCATTCTACGAGTATTAATTTAACTATGTACTATAAATGCCAGAAGTGGTGTTCCAGTTTCAGTTTACGACGCGAATCGTTTATGCCGGACGTTGCTATATGTCTTGAACCAGGTTTCGCAAGCAATCCGTCCAGTGACCCTATCCTAGCAACCGCCGGTTGTCCCGTAGGATGACTTAAACTCTGTACTCGGTGTCGGGATTTGTCGGCGCCGCACGGATGTGCAACCCAAACGGGATATAGATCTGGGATGTACGTTCCAGTCACTAGAGGCAATCCTTTAATAGAACCGGTTTGCAACTCAACCGTGCGAGATGTTCAATCGCTCACTGCAGTAGCTGAATGGAGGTGTGCGAATTTTCACGGCACCAAATACACTCAAACAGTGCGAGTTCCTGGATTGAGCATCTACCGCACCCTTTTTTGTTTCAGAACAAGCCTTAATTAGCGTGTTATACCTCTACAAAGAATTAATTAACGTATGTTTAATTATTGGTAGCCTCACATCAACAGTAATTAAACACCGGCACTTACTTCTTCGTCGGTATATGTGTACAACTGTAAATCACACGACTTAACGAAAGACAGATAGATAGATACTTTCAGTAGTTCAGAAAGTTACCTGGATCGTGTCTGGTAGAGATGCTCTCGTCATCCGGCCGACAAGTGGTTTTATTACTTTTTCCATCATTCTTCGGGAACGGCCGTCCGTATACTCTCTGTTTCCTTCGGTTCATTGACGTGTATGACGTTGTTCCATATGTTTCTTTTTCAGATAGCGAGATCTTTTATTTGACGTAGCAGAACAAAATAATTAACGCTAATCTAAGTTTGTTAGATCTATAGGAAGTTCTAATAATTATGCTTTGTTACAGTGAGATTGTTATAGTCTATGGGCCACCCACCGTCATATCGGAGTAAAAGAATGACTATATTTCTATATTTAGTTGGTTTCCAATATACTCGTATTTGGATCTGTGTGCGTCAGCAACTTGTATTGTACTTTTCCCAAGCCTACTATAGATTCTAGCGTCTCAACCGCAATATGAGGAATATGGAGGGAAGAAAACCACAAATATTCAAGATTTCGACTTCGGCAATTCTCTTGTACTACAAAAGCCGCGAGTTGTAATTCTGGGTAACTGAAACTTCAAAGTTAGCTATATATTTAACGGGACAATAAAACAGATTTGTTGCTTAAATGGTTTAGTGGCTATATCAGTTATCCAATAAGTGAAAGGTCGCAGGTGCTGCTTGCTAATTCTCGCAATGTTTAGCTAGCCAGCTCCCAGCTATGTCCAATCAATAATTAATTACAAGGCTATTACAGACGAACAAATTGCACTGAAATTTATTATTTTCTCGGAAAAGTTGGTTGCTGCTTACATTGTGATAGTATTCGCACTAATTATTTTAAAACGTTTTTTCAAAACCGATTTTAAACAGCTGGTGTTGCTGATTCTCATCAGCATAGGTAGTACGGCGGAACATAAAAATGAAAAAGTAAATTCTCCATTTCTCGACTCCAATGATGTTCCTCAAAAACAACATCTCCAGGATTAAGATGGGAAAAATTATCAGCACCGTTATTAAAAGTAATCTTTTCATGAACTATACAAAGCATATTGCTTGGTTCGTTGGCATCTAAAGGTTTATCTAGTGTGGTTAGCGAAAATGATTGCCGCATTGTCGCCCACTTTTTAATATAAATCGGTGTTACCGGCAGACATTGTAATTATTATGTTTCACCTAACTAATTTCCTTCACAGATTAGTTACGAAGAGCCATCAAATGCACCTCGAGTACGTTTAATTAATTTATGTCTCAAATTAATAATAAGACAAGATCAAAAAATATGCTTCATTCAAAACTAATAAGTGACACCCTGATCAAGTTTTATAAATTTATTGGTAGTTTCTCTTTATTTATTGGAATTTACAATTCGAAATCTCGAGGTAGCACGCCCCATAAAATTTTTTATCTAGTATTTCTTTGAAATTCAAAATTGATCAATCAGTGACCGAAAAACTATGTAGTTTCTCTTACCTATTTATTTTTAGGGTGTAGATGAAATTTATTAATAATTTATGATTATTATGAACAAACTAATATTGATGAAGTACTTACACAAAACGTTAAAGAATATAATCGAAGTTTAAAAGTACTAATAGTGGCTTGTACCGCGATCATCTGTCGCAGTCAGACACAAGTTCAGCAAGGTAAGGCAGCTTTTAGCGCTTTACAAATTATAAATGTACCTTTTTCCAGAATGATGTGACATATGGAGCAGACTTACATGAACCTGTGTAAGTTCGTTCCAGATTCCTAAACACCAAAAGATGTTTTGTCGTATTGAGTGTGTATCTGACGGCAACAGAAAATTCCAATCCAACAGAAATGATAAATCTCACAGCAAGAGATAAGGATCTTTTATTATTATTATTACTAAAGTGTTTCTCAACTTTTCTAATTGTAGGTACCTAAATGGTATTTTATATCGATGTTAATTAAACTTCTTAATTTTTAACTAAAAATTTAGGTAAATCGAAGTTAGTAAACAGAAACGTGACCAGACCAAAGATGTTAGAAACTGAGAAAGGTAAAAGGAACTAGGTGCTATTGCCAGGCACTCCATAAATCTTGTGGGTAGATTGGGGAAAATTTTACGACATTGATGTTATGTCGACTCAGCGGACAGAATTAACTGAATGCGTAGTTGGGTGTTAAAAGGTATATTATTGTATATTTAGGTGTGTGTGTGTTCTGATTTGACCAATAAGATGCAATGGAAATCCCCGGGTGCCGACGAAGATCCACGAAAATCCATGAAAATTCAAATTCACCAGTGATTCACCCCCGCCATGCGTTATCTAAAACTTCGAAGGTACCTAAGTTATCCGCGTCAACTCGTCTAAACAAGTTCCAACATTTCCAAACTTGATAATAAACTACAAAATTATGAACAAATAAATTATTGAATAAACTACGCAAACTCCTTAAATGCTACGATTATAAATTACAACAAATAAATATAAGCAGGTAAAAACTACCTGAAATTAAATATCGTCGCACAATCCGTTGATAGCAGATGAAACGTTGTACGATGATCGTGTTAAAACTTCATATTACGATATCCACTTGTATCGTAAATACCTATTACAAATCTAATCACCTAAAGTTCTGTAGCAGGTTAAATGTTTCAGTCTTGAGTGAAAAATTCTTATTCTTGGAGCGACTTGCGAGTCTTTCAATTGTCTTACTCTGCATTATGTATGTTTTTTGAATATGTACAACGGGAGTAACGTAATACTTATGTAATTCTCCGTTTAGAGATTTCCGGTGGATGACATTGCACACGCACACGCAAGTTGTATTTATCAATAAGGAGAAGCAGTTAAACCATCAAAGCATAAAATGAGCATGGCAGCTCACTAACTTAACACGGTTACCTCCCGAATGTTGATTTTCGCCATTGATTTCTGTCTTAGGTGCTCAAAAGGTAGTCTATAATAGTTACAATCACGACAATTCGATTCCTCTTAGAGAATTTCAGTTTCTACATATTTTGGATGGCGGGCGTTGATTGAGAATCAACGTGGCGGGTTACAAAAACGAAGTAGGTATCCGTGTACAGCTAAGACTCGGGTAGTAAAAGCTATACCCGGATACATAAATTGGACAAATCCTTAATCGGAATACATTTTCATTGTGAAAACGAGTTGCGGCGCGGCATATTTTTAAAAATAGGGATTATTCATTTTAATTCTATCTTTTGTGCATGTTGTGTGCATCATCATAAGGTTCTCAGTCCGAAGACTGGTTGGACGCGTACCTCCATTCTTTTCTATCCTGAGCTAACCTACGCATTTCCCTAAAAGTAGAACATCCTACATCCCTAACTATTTGAGAGCAGTAGTCTAATCTAGGCCTACCCCTACCTCTTTTTATTCCTATCTCTGACTCTAGTATGTCACGAACTATTCCCTCGTGTCTTAGAAGGTGTCCTACCATCCTATCTCTCCTACTCTTTATTGTTTTCCATACCTTTCGCTTTTCCCCAACTCTTTCTAATACTTCCCTATTGCTAACCTTATCTATCCACGGTATCTTCATCATGCGTCTGTAGCACCACATTTCAAACGCTTCTACTCTTTTTCTATCCGCTTCTCCTATTGTCCAAGTTTCGCACCCGTATAATACCGTACTCCATACATACGACGTTAAGAGTCTCTTCCTAGTCTCTATATTAACCGTTCTCGAGCATAACAGTTGTTTCTTTTTGTTAAACGCAACTCGGCCCTGCGCCATTCTTTGTTTTATATCTTTAGTGCTCCTACCGTCTTGAGTTATTTTACTTCCTAAGTAGCAGAAATCCGCGACCTCCTCTATCTTCTCATTTCCAATTTGTATTTCCATTTTAGTTCTATTTTCATATCCCCTACATACCAAAATTTTAGTTTTCTTTTTATTGATTTTCATGCCGAAGCCCTGTGTCAAAACTGCTTCCATTTCATTCAAAGCCGCTCCTAATTCTTCTTTGCTAGATGCTAACACTGCTATATCATCCGCAAATCTGAGCATGTTAATAGTTTGGCCCTGTACATTGATCCCTGAGGCTGTTCTTTCCTTAACAATATTAATCGCATCTTCGATATATAAGTTGAAAACTAGAGGTGACAATGCATATCATTATTGTTTTATAAAGGTTGGTTTAAGGTACATACTTGTATTTCAATTCTTTTGTTTACATTGTAGCTAATTATCTTTTTATATTTTCTTTCCGTATGCAATGACCCCTAAAAAGTTTTGGAGGCTTTACATTTCCAACCAAGATCTACAAGAAGCGCATGTGCAAATTGCATAGCTGCCAAATCATATACTTAGATTTCTGCGCGCCTTAATATACTGTGGAACTGATGCGGGGAATTAGCTACCATGGCTCGGTATGAAAATGCACCCGATGGATTTATCACGTAGTTGGTTTGACGACTCGGTTCCCGACCTTCATTTTACTTTGCTCTTCTAAAATTCATTGCAATTTACATAAATTTCCTTTCGATGCGTTCTTTCCGGTTTCCCGTCAGGAAATGTATTGCAGATAATAGTTATTTGTGGCAAAAGGCATTAAAGTTATACTTTTTTAACACGAATGTGAATATTATTTGCAGAGGCAGAGCAGAAGCTAATTATTAACCACATTCGTGAGAAAAAAATTACTCCACTGATGAGTGGCACATTAAATTTTTTCTGAAATCTTGAATTTACCGTTAAAGCGAAATAAAAACTTTTATGTAGCTGCTTACTACCCAAACGCAAATGCAAGGAAATTTACTCACAAACTTTGACAGCTGGCAATTTAGGACAATTTCATGATACAACATTTGTTTGATACTGTATATGTAACCATAGATACTAAATCGCTAATCGGTCACTTTAGTGCCTGTTTCAGAGTTCTTTAGCGACTATCTCTGCTTCTTTACTGACGATTTCAGAAAAATAGTACCTATATTGTTTTATAAGGAGGAAAAGTGTCGGTTTTAGGGATGAGACTGTAGGCTTGGCAATACAACACAGACGAATAACAAAAAAACATTTTTCCTTCGAATAAAACATGATATTTTTTCTTTAAACGTGATAGAGACGACCTTAATAGGGTATCAAATTATTTTTTTCTTAAACTAACTCTCGTTTAAGACCATACGTTGAAAAGCTGTTAAAAGGAACCACTCTTGGGAGTATTGTGATTATTATTACCTACACCAACTGTGTCAAGAATTCAATGACTGAATACGACCATATCTGTAGGGGCAGGTCCGCAAATATCAGTTGATCAGTGAGATAACTCAATGGAATTTATGACGCAAAAACCAAACGTTGAGAACAAGTTTAATGCAGTTTTAATAGTTTAACGTTGAAACTTTGACATTGTCTTCGCTTGGAACTTGGAAGCGGGGAATAACCCTCTCTCCGATTTTAACTCTAATATTAAATCTACGAGAAATAAAAAAAATCTCGGAGGTTGCTTCAAACGATGAGAAAATTGCAGGAAGTACATTTTAATTTTTACTTTTATGAATTTCCTTTCGACTATTTAAACTTTTCGTTTTGGAGTTAGTGATCGCAAACTTTAATTAAAACAAGAAATAGGGTAAACGTGGTATAGATGCTCTACGTGCATAGATGCCCAAGCTCCATTATTTGAGATTACCGCGAAACATAATATAAGTAGAGCCATCTACTTCCTACCTATGGTTCACTCTTCCCACAGTTTCACTCGTGCTGCAGGAAGAAGGGCTTGTCTTACAAGTTTTTAAACTATCCAGTAGTTGTAAGGTAAGTGACACGCTTAATCTAATTTTAGAGAATATCATGTGTAGTTACGATAAGTTCTCACTGCATGCCAATTAGTACCAAACGTGTCACTTAAGGTTTACTTGAAAGAAGATGAGCTAGGTTATGTCACAAATGATTAGTTTCCCGCCTAATATATTGATAGTTCCAAATTTTGTGGTTGGGCACCTATCCCATTCTAAAAATATGATCGGGGATTGATGCCCATGTTAACAACGAGCTTAGAAGCCCATTTAGTTGCCTGCTCTTTTTATTGGTACCTATTGCCTACCTTGTTTCAAGATGAGTATCTTTACAGAAAAATGCCAAGAAAATATCAAAGATTTTCACAAAGAGCGTCTTGGTCTGTTGAAGACTTAGAAAATGCGATGCGGGCAATATCTGAAAAATCTTTAAGTATAAATAAGGCTAGTAAGCTTTATAAAATACCCAACAGAACACTAAGGAGACGCATCAAAAACAAAGTTACCACAAAAAAAACTTTAGGGAAACACCCTGGGTTGGGGTTTGATAACGAGAAACGTCTAGTTTCCCACATTATGAGGCTCCAAAAAGCCAGATTCGCACCAACTCCGAGCACAGTGCGTAGTATTGCATATAGCTTTGCGAAATCAATTGGCAAGGACAATATTTTTGGTCCCCGAGGTGCTGAAAAACAACGTGCTGGAGAACATTGGTTCCGATCCTTTATGGACAGATGTGCAGAGTTGTCGATCTGATCCGCAAATTTCAGATTGCCATCTATCACATGGGGTGGTCATCTATGCTCCTTACTAATAGCAACTATCCCATGCAATAGGCAACTATCCTCAAAATGTAAAGGAGTAAAGAATATGTATTTCTTTTAAAATTACGATAGTTGTATGTCAAATTAATAGTTATGATTACATAATTTGCATACACCCATCGTGTTCGACGGTTATCGCTTTCCTTGCGTTCATTATATTCTGATCAAGCCGAATCTTACTTAAGCTGGGCATCTATACCATGTTTACCCTAAATGATAATACCTTGAGAATATTTAGGTGAACTATAACGAGAACTTGAGCATTTTCTCTGGAAATTCTTAATTGCTAGATATATTAATAAAGAGAAATCGACCTTTAAGTATTTGATCAAAAGCATCGGTTCAGCAATATTTGAATTTTAATAATTATTGCAGTGTAGTAGAAATTAATATTCTAGCGTTAATACTACGGAAGAATATATCATCATGTCCTCAGTGAATTCACGGATTAAATGTTAAAAATGAAACTTCAGTTAACTATATCCGAACTATATCGATAAATTTATGGATGCAAATGTTAGTTTTCACACTCAGCTTTATTTATAAGATAATGTTGACTCCTACCGTTGGCGCTATTGCGCATGCGCAGAAGTGCACAGATTGTTTCCATGCGGTAACTTTCAGTACCCAGTCTGTGTATCTACTAACTTTTTGTTGCTGTGCAGTTATTGGCAAGCACCAGGCTGATAATTGTCGATGAACAGAGTGTTCGAAATAAGTGTGCTTTGTGAAACAACCTCCCAGATTGAAATTCAGAACGGTGAAATTTTAGATACCCGCATTTTTGCGAATTCCTTTTGTTTTTCTCATGAGACGCTACTTTAAAAATTACTTTTGTAAATATTTATTGGTGACAGTCCACACATGCAACTTTTCTTTTATTTTCATTGAACAATCCCGGACTTATCGCACTGTCCGCTTGTACTACTTCCCTACTTTACAAACCAAATGAAGAAAATTCCACTAAGGGTTCAGTGTCACATATACTTCCTGGAGCGAACAGTTTCGATTGCTCTACTTCAAGCAGAGAGAACGCAGCACATACCTTAACAGTATATTGAGTTCCGGATAAATTCCAGATAGTGTAGCTGACTAATGGTAAGTTAAATTTTCTATAGATTTGGGCAAAACATGGAGACATTAGACGCTTTCAATAAAATCTGAGAAACAGTCGAGATCTATACCTAAACATAATAGGTACAACAAGAAAATTATAAAATGGAAACGGTACAATTTTCATTGACAAAGAAGTAAGAGGTAGGTAATACCTGTATAAAGCAATAGGACTGCGCTTAAAAATCGATTAATCGATTAAAATCCATTATCTTGGTGAATCGAAAAATCGATTCATTTGAAATCGTACAGATGAATAGATTATTCCTATTCCAGTCCATTCCCGATTCTCTTCGATACGAATCGATAACCGATTCGAATTGATTTCCGACTAGGATCGATTTCCCATTCGAATCGATATTTTCCAATATGAGTCGATTCATCGATGATTTGAAGGGAAGATTGCTAAATCAAGTTTGGGAGATTGCTAAAGAAAATATCGCTATGCACTGAATCGATTCGAATCGACATTAACCGTGACATTAACTGAATCGATTCGATTAAGATCGGCGAATTGGTTAATCGGGAAAATCGATTCAAAAGAGAAAATCGATTTTCCATTCGCCAAGTAACGAATAGCGCAGCCCTAGAAAGCCCTAGAACTTTTTAACGATATAAGACCGGAACACACCCCGCAATTTAACAGTTGCAGCGATCTTTCATGCACTTTACAGAAACGGAAAATTTCCGAGGTTGCACAACATTTGCGTAGAAATTCTTAAATTGTCTGATCTAAGGTAACCCTTTGTTAACAGAAGTATTTATTAAAAAAATATATTCAACACGGGAAATACGAAAGTTCTATGGCTAAATTCTACTTTTATATTGCTACCTAAAAAACCGAGAGCCAATCCCAGCGATTATCGTTTCATCAGTCAACTAAAAGCTTTTCTAAAACTAACAACCTTTAAATGGGGAAATTCCGAAAATTTTAATTTAATCGGTATACTATTCAAAGCAAATTCCGTAACTTTCACTTTTTGGATTTGAGACTTAATTTATTCAAAATGAAATGCCAAACCTTGTGTATCTTTGAAACGCATAATTTAAATGAAGGCTGTGACGTAGGTATTACTCCGAAAGTTGAGAAGGGACTTGAGCATACGCAAACACGCTGATGAATTTGTCCCCACTTTATTCATTCAAAACTAACGACCACTATTAATTGTTTTGGCGCAGCGGTTGGAGGGGAAGGCAAGCAGGCCCTGAGTTGGGACAATCGGGGCAATTTCTCGGAATTTTACGTCACATCCCGCCCCGGTACTCGCACTTTTTTCAATTTTTCAATTTCAGATTTTTCGCTTAGGCCCAACTTTTTATCAAATATCAAATAATAATGCTGGAACAAGCTATAGTGAAAATAGGCAATTTATTTTTATCGGATTTATTGCTTTACCTAGAAATATTCACAAATTGTTTTGGGTCTCCAAGTGTATGGTGCTCCTTGTAGGTATATAAAGTCAGTAAAGTAAATTAAACTGAATACTTGAAATACCTACCTAGGTACTCAAATATTTACAAAATCACATCAGAATAGACAGAACATAAAAATTAATAATTACGTTTATGGAATACGGTTTGTTTTAGTCGTAATGAAAACACCCCCATTCTGTTGCACATTCCTGCGACTAATTATGCTGTGAAACTCATCAACAACCAACACGACAGACGAATACCTACTCCATTTGCATTTAAATGAAGCTGTTTGAAGTTGATCCTTGCTGGATTAGGGTTATCAATTACAGAAGTACCCATTGTAGTATTTTTACTAAAACTCTCGCTTGATTTGTGCCAGTTCAAATTTTTAATATTTTTATAATGAATTTTGCGAATTTCTGGCAATAAATAACTGTTTAAGTATATGATATATCGACGTTTCGCCCCCGTTCGGGGGCCTTGTCAAGATTTATTAAAAATAAACGTGTAAAAAGATATCAAATATTTGTAAAATATTTTATATTCCATTTCGTTCGGAGCCCTTCCTAATTCTTCTGTGCTGTTGGTTAATAGTACTATATCATCCGCGAATCCGAGCATATTAATAGTTTGGCCCTGTACATTAATCCGTGAGGCTGTTCTGTCCTTAACAATATTAATCGCATCTTCTATATATAAGTTGAAAACTAGAGGTGACAATGCACATCCCTGTCTCACTCCCTTCCGGATATCTACTTCTCTATGTTCCTGCTCGAATTCTATAACTGCCGTTTGCTCTTTGCATAGATTATGAATTATTCTTCTATCCCTATACTTCATCCCTACATTTTTGAGCACTTAGAACATCTTCCATTTTACATTGTCAAGGGCTTTTTCCAAATCTACAAATCCTATATAATATAGGCGATCTTTCCCTTTTCTATTGTTTTTTCTATTATTACTCGTATAGCTAGGATGGCCTCGCGCGTTTCCCGGTATGCATAAACATTTTTTTTCTAATATGAGAAAATGAAATACTGGTTTTAGAAAAATACTAGTTTTAAAAGTAATTACTTTTAACACTAGTGTTAAAAGTGAGTATTTTTAACATTGGTTGCTATGTAGCTAACAAAGAGTTGAGCACAAATCACTAGATTTCGAATTGTTTTGGTTTAAATTTTGAATTTAATAAAATATTCGATCTCTTTAGAGCCTTGTTTAACAGTGTTTGTAGATAAAAAAATTGTATGATGTACGTGTTAAAAGTGGTTGACATTTTTAACACTAACATCATAAATAACTATTAAAATACGGAAAACTAAAAATAACGAGGGGTCTCTCGTGTCAGTATGGTTCAAAAGAAAAATTCGGTATGATGTAATTGTGAATTAGACTCAGAATAAACGTTTTATTTCATTAAGAGATATGAAATAAAATGTTAATTCGTTTACCAATAATGAAATAATATTTTTGGTAATATAGGTACCTACCTATACTAATTTTTAATCAGAAATTTATGTTAATTTTCTATCGAAGAATTGTGTTATTTTTGAAGTGAAACTTCTTTTGTCTCGGTAGAGTAAGATTCTGTGTTGGCAAATGCGTGCGTCACGAAAAGTGAAACGAATGGAGGGGAGCAATCTGAGAAGACGGGCAGAGGAGAAAGGGAATATCGAAGGCCCCACTCTTTAGCCACGCTCACTCTCATGCTTCGTGCTCTTTCTCTCAGGCAAGCGCCAGTGAAGCGAGACCACAGCGTTTCATTTCTCGTCCCCCACTCTTTAGTCACGCTCTGTTTCATGCTTCGGGCTGTTTCTCTCAGGCAAGCGTCAGTTCATTCCTCTAATAACTTTGAAGTTTCACTTCTACCGCGTGTGGCGACCAATAAGCTTGACTGTTTTTGATTTTGTTCTGAAAAATATCTACACTGAAGAAATGAACGGCAGTTTTTGTTCAACTGACGCAGTGTTCCGGTTACTTTTCAGGTACCTAGGTACTTTACGAAATATATAAATATTTAGACATGACAAGAAATTAATAAAGCGTATATATTTTCTAATTAATTAGATGGCATAATACCAGAATCTTCTTAACATGGACTGTCAACTTTTCCTCATGTTTGGTTTAGTGAGAAAAATGATTAGACTGGTTCCGACTGGAGTGGGTCTTGTCTAAAGGCTTGGCGAGGAACATTTGTGATTAGGATGATAGTTTTGCTCATCCTATGCCGTTGTTCAGTATAATTCGGTTTACACGCATTTAAAAAAATTAAAAATGATATATAAATTGAAAGTATTGTCTGTACCTCTTGTACGTACCTAGCTAAAGTATATGTCCAATTTCAGTATAATAAAGAACTGTCGGTGAGCATCACTATATTGATGGATATTGTCTTGCACTTTAAACGCTTTACAACCAAAGCTGTCTTATTTTATGCATGGTCATAGATTATTCATAAAGAATTTTGTGTACGTTAACTATAGCAATGATTCATTCATTGCTCTTCTGCATTCAGCCTCACATGGCCAACTTATTTCTACCCATGTATTTTCAATACCCGAAGTAGTTCCTAATGTGTGTAGGTGACTACTTAAATATCAGCATGGGCATGAATTACAAATTTTGCTAGCATTAATAATGTACACACAGAACTTACCAAAGAAGCACAGGCAAAACACGATAGTATGCAGTCCAATAAATATTATTCTAATATAGGTTCGATCAAATATGACATCCTCTTCGTCCTCGTCAACGATGAAATTGGACGTGTCAGGAAACGAATAGTTTTGGGTTCCATTAACGTAAGTTTCCATTCCAGTAAATCTGCAAATTCCCTAAATTATTTCATGGTTTATTCCTTGTGTAATGGAGGTCTGACACCTTTGTGTGCTCGCGTATCTAAGATATTTCAGTCATTTTAGTTTCGGCGTGGGCTTGTATGTAGCATTCATGTTTGCATTTAATTAGTTCTCAAGTTGGCCCGAAGTTCCACGTTCTTCAGTTGAGTGGCTGTTAAGGTAATCGTCTAGGCGTAAGCACCAATCTGAAACAATAGAAAACGTCCCAGTTAACGCCTTTAACACATATTATATTAACTAACCATTCAATGACATTCAAACAATGCAATAAACTTGTTCGTCTGTTTATACAACAAAAGAACAAATCGTAAGACACAATGCAATGACAGTAGAGAATAACTGATAAGTGGAATGGAAATTTCAAGAAGCAGCGCCGTTTCCCGTTTCCTTGAACATGTGCTAAGATTGTTCTAAAATTTGAAAAGGTGGCTTTGATCAGATATTAACTACATAGTCAGAATTAGTCAGCGAAAAAGTATCACAGAGATAGGTTTCCCACTTTCTAGGTGAAATTTCTAACCACTAAATAATTCATGTCTAATGAAATTGGAGTTTTGAAATTTATTTTATTCTGATTATTTAGCAGCGTGAATGGTATAGTATTCTCAATTTGTACTGTAGATATGCGGTATTTTAACGCATTAAGCCGGCTCCAAACGATGTGGTCACTCGACAGATATTCGCCATGTGTAAGCAAATGCAGCATCGTGTGGACGATACGACGTATGCCAATGTGGTCATGTGCGTAGATCTGTCCAAACGCCAAATGTTTGACAAGCGCAAACAAATGCCGCATCGTGTGGATGATGCATGCATGTGCATTCGAGAGGATGTGTGCACTCGTCAAATATTCGCCAAAGCAATACACACGACACATCGTTTGGACCGTGGACGAATGTATTTTACTTGATACGTTAAAGGTTCGCTCCGAGGGCGGTAAATAAGCACACATCAAAGCAAACGAATCTCCGCGCATCGAACACGAGCACGTGCATGCATTCACAGTTTGCCTTTTCGTAGGACGTATTTTAATTTATAAGTTTTGATTTTTGAACTGCCTACCTATACGATCTAGTGTTTTCGAAAATTATGGAATGGTCTAACAAATTGTTTACTTTTATTTAAAGATAGCATCCACCATCTCCTTTTTCGAGATTTCCTTTTCTGTTTGATTAGATTTGCACCCGCAAAAACGATTACGTGGCACTTGCTACTGCAACTGCTTCGTTCACTTTCATTTTTACATTTTACCAGATTGATGACCTGATGAAATTGATTATCTTCTCATACTCGCTGCAAATTTAGCGAACTTAAACAAGCGGGTAGACAAGCCAAAAATTTCCAGGTGAGCATATAGTGTGGATAACGTAACGAATACTTCGAGGCATATTTGTCATGTGTTCACATTGCCACGTTAACACATCGTGTGTATGAACGACTTGGCGCCATAAATTTTCGGCAAACAGTCTACAAATATTTGACGCATTTTTACTTGACTAACATTTGACGAATGACCATATCGTTTGGAGCCGGCTTTAGACGTACTGAAAGGTTCACCTACATGCCAAATAACCGAACCAATGAGAAAATACCATCTTTAAATTGAATTACAGGTACCTACCTATCGAACTTATTTCATTTACATCACAAGGAAAATATAACATTTTCAGCTCAGTGAGAGGGTCTGAAATTATGGAGAATATAGCAGTTATGTTTGTTGATAATAGAGCACATCATGCAACCGCACTGTAACCTGGACCAAAATTATACCACATTTAAGTTGTAAGCAACCCTCGCTTGTATATCCTCTTAGCAGTTTACCAAGTAGCATTGCTGTTTGCATAGCACTTATGACTCCCAAGTCGGTCACATCATGTTTGCGTTTCAAGGGGTCTTTATTACATTATTTGTAGCTTCTATCATATCCTAACTGAATTTTAAATTCTATGATTGGCTTTTATTAATCTACTCACTAATTTATTAACAAGTGGAATAAAATATGTACATATATTAAAACGTTTAACTTTATAGTAACTGATCCTCGGAAATTATAAATATCATCCCCTTCAATGCATAAGGGTATAACGAAAATGAGTATTCAAAATGTATTAAGTCCACAAATTGATATGAATTACAACTTGCTAAAATACATCCGAAGTAAGCTGTGCATTCTAGTTAAAAAGTGTTAAAAAGTCCAAAATCACATTTTCAATTTTTTTCCATAAGTCGACAACGGTTAAACGATAAATGAAACTATCGGTCACGTTTTCTTTTAAGGGTGCGGAATTTGAGCACTAAAAACGGGACATGTAGACACATTTTTATTCCAACACCATTCTGAAATTAAAGTAGATTGGGCGTTAAATAAAAAAAATATTTATCAATAAAGGATCAACTTAGAGACTCCCACTACTTTTGTAGTAATTTTTTTCGTTCGCCTTAAATAAATCTCCCTCAAATTATTAAAAAATCTGTCCTAAAGCCGCCGTAAACTCGACACATTTTTTATTATTTGTACACATATTTATCGCAATTAGAAAGTAGGGTTGTCTAAGTTAATTATTTCTTATTCATTTTCGACGAAGAACGTCTTGATACGTTACTTCATTAAAACGGCGTATTGGAATGAAATTTATATTGCAATCTCTTGATTTTGTGAATATTTA
This sequence comes from Xestobium rufovillosum, assembly GCA_963966045.1. Taxonomy (NCBI): domain Eukaryota; kingdom Metazoa; phylum Arthropoda; class Insecta; order Coleoptera; family Ptinidae; genus Xestobium; species Xestobium rufovillosum. Next base: position 17,085,752 of record OZ014499.1, on the reverse strand, counting down.
GGCGAGTGGCACAGTAAACTGGACGTTTGACAGTAGCGGTAGTGTGGCCGCTGCAATGCAGATAGCGGTGGCGCTTCAGTTTATTCTAATATTTCTAAATAGAAAGTAATAATTTAAAGATAGGACCGCCGACTAATCCTCCCAGATTTATTCGGTTGCCGTTAAAGCAAAAAACCTGGAAAATTCCAAGCTGTAGAGGGTCCGTGTGAAGAATTTTTTGCAGCTGTGATTGAAACCAGTCGTAATAGATTGTGACTAAAATTTCTCTCTCTCCTAATCACACTTTTGGGCGACAGGTGACAGCACTTTATAGACTAACAGCTGATAAATCGCAGCCTTAATACCACCGAAAATGTTCAATTATGTACAAATGTACATGTACAAATAGTAGAGGAAATTGGAGAGTTCTTCTTGATAATCATCCACCACTTTAAGAAGTTCATAAGCCTAAAAATATTGGCTGTGTCAAGGACCAGGACAAGGTTAAGTGGTGGGGGATTATCCACAACTGTCTACTATCCCCTACTAATGAAGTGGAGTTCTGTACGCAAACAATGTACCTACTTGAATGACCAGAATCAATAAGGCTATTGCAAGCTTCAATGAAACACCCTGTATAACATTTGTTATTAAATTGCTAGAAAGATTTTGAGGAAACAACTTCGATTTAAAATACCAACAAATATACGGACTCCAGAGTCAAAATCAAGTTTCGACCATTTTCAATTTTGCCAGATTTTATAAAAAAACTAAAATGATTGCTGAATTTATCTTCTTACTGTCAAGGTGTATTTATGATACAAAATGTTTTCTCATTTGAACGGTTTACAAGTTCCCTATACTAACAATTTATTTAATCTTTAGAATTTTGGGCTACCTAATTTTTTGTTCTTAGTCATCTTTCAATAACGAGTAATTCCCACTTTTTACGGAAACTTTGACTTTTCAAGCAAACAATGTTCTACATTTTGATATCATCTGACTTTGTAAAACTCGTGAGAAATTAAAACTGCATTAAAATGAAGGGCTATATTCCTTAAAACCGAAAATTCGGGTGATATTTTTTTTAAAAAGCAAATCTGCGAAATAATATATTACATAACGTTCATGAAAAGTGGCAAATTTCATACAAGTGTGAAATTGTATGCACCAGGCGCAGCCGAGTTCAAAAATCACACGAGTGTAAATGAAATACAGTTTCCATCGAGTTGTGTACACTATTTTTCACACGACCCCTTAAGAAAGTCAAATTTATCCAAAAATTAATAAATATATGTATTCTTAGCGATTTGTTAACTGCTAGTAAAAGTCAAAATTTCTAAGTAGCACTATGAACATATTCGGATAATTCCGATCGGCACATGAATGACGCTTTGATTTGATCTCTTACCCTCCAATTCAATTCAGTTCGTACCTAAAATATTTAGATCTTACATCGAAAAGTTATTAAAAATGTTTAACTGCTGTACCTTTTAAGAGATCTTTCTGGTAAAAGTTATTAGATTGTAAAAGAGACGCGTCGCGATATTTATTCAGTAAACGTCATAATTCCAAAGCTGCCTACAATATTTGAATATTCCCGTGCGATTTTTATTTATAGCGACTCGTGAAATCTATACAGGATGTTTTTTTTATGTGGTGTTAACATGGCTATCTTTTTAATCTTAATAGATACAGGTTCGGTTAAATGGGAGAAAAGTTGGGTCTATTCAAGCATAAAGAAGTGCTGTTTGCAGAAGTTGATTATCTCTTTTCGTTTTTGAGATAATCGAAAAAAATAAAATTTTGAATTTTAGATTTTTTGTGTTCATATTTTCCTTATTTGGCATTCAATTTTCAATCTGCAAAAACTTTCTTGGGGCGACTTTTCATCCTCTTTCCATTTGTGGTAGCAGAAAGTGCCTACCACGTTTCGTTTCTTCAGAATCATCATCAGGTTCATTTTTTCTTATGGATTTTTTCACCATGAAATAGCCCATTTTTTTCTGAATAAAATGATACAAAATATTTGTATGTTTAAATCACATTTAGGCCCAGAATTTAAATAAAAAATATGATAAAAATTATTTTTCCATCTAATCACAATTGCCGTGAAAACAAAAGTTTATCTACAGACTTTGTCAACTCAAACGTCAAGAAACATTTTTAATACGATTGTGTTTTATTGGGTTACAAGAATTACTCTAACGATAAAAAGGTTGACATGTTATTTGTTTATGCGATTTAAACATACAAATATGTTACATCATTTTATTCAGAAAAAATGGGTTATTTCATGATGAAAAAATCTAAGATGAAGCCATAAGAAAAAATGAACCTGATGATGATTCTGAAGTCGTCCCAAGAAAGTTTTTGCAGATTGAAAATTTGAATGCCAAATAAGGAAAATATAAACACAAATGTAAAATTCAAAATTTTATTTTTTTCAATTATCTCAAAAACGAAAAGAGATAATCAACTTCTGCGAACGGCATTTCTTTAAGCTTGAATAGACGCAACTTTTATCCCATTTAACCGAACTTGTAACTATTAAGATTAAAAAGATAGCCATGTTAACACCACATAAAGAAACATCCTGTGTAATAGAGAGTACGACATTTCATGGAAGAAGAAAACGATAATTTTCATAATCACCACATAAAGTTTATTTTTCGCCATTAATCCGTGTAAACAGAATGAACGTGAACCAAACGCTGAAACTTTCAAAATGAGTTTAAATTATGGAATTCTCTTTGATATGTACAGAGTGGCGATTAGAACCGTAGCCTACGAGAGGCCACGTTAGAACTTGGTTTAAATAATATCCTCACATTCCCGTTTGTTTTCGAATACAGCCAAAAACATTTGGAATCTTATTTTGGAAATGTATTTGTTCGAGATGTAATGATCTCTCGGAATATATTCCACATTACAATAATTTTAGGAATATTTTACAAAATTTTAAAATTAAATTTAAAATTCAACAATAAATAAATTATTTTTCGTTTTAAAGCAATTGCTGAAGTAAACTGCAGCATGGACAAAAATTAGAAAATATTAGAAAATACAGAGGTCGGTGGTAAAAAATTACCTCTATATATACATAGCACTACACTCCTCAAGGAGTTTCGCCGCTTCAGTTAAAGCCCTTACAATCCATTATTTTTGGGGTGGATTAGTCCCCGTTATTACATAGTGTGTGTATGTGACTCATCCTTTCATGTCTTCCGTGATCTTTTTCCATTCCCCTTTATTTTCTGCCTTTTCATTCCATCTTCGTACTCCCAACCTTCGTAAATCCTCTTCGACCTCTTCATACCATCTACTCTTTGGTCTACCTCTTCGTCTTCTGTTGCCCGGTTGCCATTCCATTATCGCACGTATTTTGCTGTCCGCTCCCGATCTCCAGACATGCCCCAACCATCTTAACCGTATAGATTTGATGTTTGTTACTATATCCACTCCATCCAATTTTTCCGTTATTTCATGATTCATTCTCCTTCTTATTTCATTTTCTCCAACTTTTACGGGTCCCAATATTGTCCTCATTATCTTTCTCTCCATTACACTTAACATTTGTTGCTCTCTCTGAGTAAACGACATGGTTTCTGCAGCGTATGTTAGTATGGGTCTTATTATAGTTCTATACATTTTAATCTTTGTGCTTGTGTTTATGGATTTGCTACACAGTATCTTTTTATTTGCATAGTAAGCCCTATTTGCTGCCTGGATTTTTTCCCGAATCTCTTCCTGTTTTTCTCCATTGTTTGTAATTGTAACTCCAAGATACTTGAACTTATTCACTTCTTCAACCTCGTATCTACCGATTCGTATTCTTCCTGTTGTTTTTTGACTGCCGATTCTCATTATCTTTGTCTTGTCAATGTTTATTTCCAGTCCAATTCTTCTTCCTTCCACTTCTATTTCTTCTAGGATTCCCTCCATTATTTTTCCTTGCTTCGTTATCACAACCAAATCATCGGCATACGCAATGATCTGCCCTCCTCTTGTTGTCAGTGTGCCTCTTTTGTCTACACTTCTTAGGACGTACTCCAATACAAGATTGAAAAGAGTAGCAGAAAGCGCATCACCATGTCTAACACCCCTATTGATTTGAAAAGTTCTTGTTTTTCCATGCTCAGTCTGTACAATAGCGTTTGTCTCTTTTAATGTCATTCGTATTAGTCCTCTAAGTTTACACGGTATGCTCAACTCTTTCAGAACTGTCATCAGCTGATTTCTTTTTATTGAGTCGAAAGCTTGCTTGAAGTCTATAAACAGCATTTCAACTTTGAGGTCGTATTCATATGCTTTTTCTGCTATTTGTTTGACAGAATGTATCGCGTCCACCGTTGACTTTCCCTGTACGAAGCCACATTGATATTCTCCTATTAAGTTCTTAGCGTATGTGTACAGTCTTTTTTGAATTACTCCTGACAGTATTTTATACGCATTGTTCAGCAGTGTTATACCTCTGTAATTCTTGCATAACGTTTTATCTCCCTTTTTATGAATTGATATAATTGTACCATTGTCCCATTCATCCGGCATTCTTTCGTTAATCCATACTTTTTTGATCAGATCATGTATTTCTTCCTGCAACTTTTCTCCTCCATATTTTATCATTTCCATATTTATGTTATCTTCTCCAGGCGTTTTTCCATTTTTACTCTTTCTGATGATTTCCATTATTTCTTCTTTCGTTGGTTCTTCTATGTTCTCATCAGATCCTTCTGTTTCCTCGTCATACTCCGGTTCCTCGTCGTCTCTCAGCAGTTTCTTAAAATACTCTTCCCACACTAGTATAGCCTCTTCTTCGCTCTCCACTACTTTCCCATTACTATCTTTTAGTACCTTTATTCTGTTCTTCAGTGGCCTCCTTTGCTCATTTATTTTTTGATAAAATTTCTTAGAGTTGAAGTTTCTGTTTTCTCTCTCTATTTCCTCCATTCTATCTTGTATCCATATTTGCTTGTTTTGTTTTACAACTCTGTTGCTTTCTCTTCTCCTTCTATCATATTCTATTTTATCTTCTTGCTTTTTGGTTTGTAGCCATCTCTTCCTTGCATTTGCCTTTCTCTCCACAACCAACCTACATTCTCCGTTCCACCATGCATTTCGACAGTGTTCTTGAGCCGTTCCTATTTCCATATGCGCAGCCTGGTTAATGTGAGTCTTTATTTCGTCCCATCTCTCGTTTACATCCTTTTCTGTGTGTAGTCTTTCTTCGTTCTCATATCTTGATTCTAAATATTCTTGGTATTTCTGTCTCTTTTCTCTCTGCTTCAGTCTTTCTATATTCCACTTTCGTTGCTTTCCTTGCTTCTTGGTTTTTATTACCTTTTGCTTCAATGTCGCAGTGACCATGAAGTGATCCGAATCAGCATTGGCGCCTCTAAACGATCTTACATCTGTAACAGTAGCTTCCCGTTTCCTATTTATTAAAATGTGGTCAATTTGGTTGCCGTAATTTTGGCCTGGTGACATCCAAGTAATTTTATGTTCTCTTTTGTGTTCATATTTCGTACTTACTATCACCATCCCTAATAAAGTCGCTATATTGCACAATCTGAAGCCGTTGTCATTCGTTACTTTGTGAATAGTGTGTTTCCCCGTTACTGATTTTAAATATTCTTCCTTTCCAATCTGAGCGTTCAAGTCTCCCGCTATGATTATTGTATCTTGCTTAGGTGCCTGATTATGAAGTTTTTCTATTTGTTCGTAGATTTCATTTTTTGCTTCTTCATCTGCGGCTTCTGTGGGTGCGTATACATTTATAAGTGATATGTTTAAGGGTTTTGCTTTTAATCTCAGATAAGCTATCCGTCCATTTATCGGTTTAAATTCTATAATGTTGAGCCTCATTCTGTCTGTAACCATGAAAGTTACTCCATTTCTGCCTTGTTGTTTTTCACCTGAATACAGTAGTGTGTTATGTTTTTTATCTATTTGGCCATAGTCTTTCCATCTTGTTTCCTGTAATGCTGCCACATCTATCTTGTATTTTATCAGTTCTCCTGCTATTTCCTCCGTTTTTCCTACTGTCAGCATTGTCTTGACGTTCCAAGTACTCACTCTTAATATATTTCTTTTATTCCTTCGTCGTTTGTCCCATTTACTCGCATGTTTCATCATCATCTCATCCGTCCTTGTTCTTCCCTTCATCAGTTTTTTGATCCCCCATCCTTGTTCAACTCCTTCCATCTATATATTTTGTTGTTGATAGTGATTTTCTGATAACCTACCCTTGCTTCATTTCCGTTTTCATTTTGATGTTTTGCCATCTGTCTTAGTTCACTTTGGATTTTTCTTTCCTGTACAGTCATATCATTATCTATGTAAATCTTTGTTCCTTTCAAATTTCGTCTTTTTGCCATTATAGCCATCTTTTGCTGCCAGTTCTGCATCTTTACCAGTATAATTCCTCTCCTAATTTGGTACGCTTCTTTAATTTCCGTTTGGACATTTAGTTTATCCTTTATACCTCTAGTAAGTAAAATTTAAAATTATTTGGCTGTTTACACCTAGGTACCTTTTAAATTCCCAATGAGGACTGAACATTTGGCATTTCAAATTGACTCCGCAGCAGACCCAGATGCGATATATGGTGGAGGTGCCGGACATTGATTCCGGTGCTTCTTGCATAAAATAGTGCGCACATAAAAAATCGATCAAGTGTGAGTTGAAACTCACACACTAATAATAACTCTTTATTAATATTTTGTACAAAAAACAAATAATAATATTTTACTTATTCGACATACACAACACTATTACATACAATAATTCAAAGTATAATAATTGTAAATACACTCGTAAACATTAAAAATAACAGAATCAGCTTAAATTTAAAACAAAACAAAAACAATTTGATGCAACACGGTTTCAACTTGTTCTCATCAACAGAGTACCTAAAACGCGCCCTGAATCAGAAATTTCTGCAACTCTTTTCTGAAACTGCGACACTTCAGGCTGTCTGGAAATTTTGTGAATAATATATGTCCCATAAATAGAGCGGATTTTCTCGTAAAAGTAGAAGATACAGTTACAATTTCTAGTTCCGTAGTGATGAACATTTGCATTTGAGAAATGTTTATTCTTCAATATTGTCCACGTCATTATTTGAAGAATAAATGGTTAATATATTTATCTCAATCTCTATGAGCACAGGTTTCCAGTGACATGTAGGTATTATTTTTCTGCTATTAATGAAATGCGCTACCGCTTTGGATTTTGAAGAGCTGCTAAATTTGATTCTGAAGCGAAGCCGCAAAATGCTAGATCATAACTTAAGCGGGACTTAAACACTACTCTTTGCAGTGTCGTGGCTTACGCTACTGTTTATTACTCGTCAGGCGAAGAACACCCTTGACAGAATAACCAAAAGGCTTTGTATAGAATCAATTCATAAACCCAAAGACTTATCACCTTACTGTTTTTCAGTTGATTTAAATCAATTTTGATGCCAACACACTGGCAGCTTCTACATTCGGTCAAGTAAATGTTACAACGACCTACTCTGTTGCGTCACCTTTTTTGACCATACACGGTGTTGTTTCAGTCGGTCGGTCAGTGGAATCTTGGTCGTCGATAAATACCTTAAACTCTAGTCGGAGATAGGGTTCTCTGAAACTATTGCAAAAACAAAAATAATACTCACGATGAAATTAAACAAACTTTAACAATATACATAAAAATAGAATAAAATCAAAACGAATGTACAGTAAAAAGATACATAAATAAAATTTTAATCAAAATAGTGACAGCCAGCGGTATCTGTGGCGGCCAAATTCGGTATTGCTTTAGATACGGAGCATGTGACTTATAGATAACGTATTCGGAAAATTCGGAAAATCACAAACCAAAATCAACGGATGCATGTAAATCGTACTAGCTTATGGCTATTCGTTGGAAGTACATAAATGTTGTTTCGGTGTAATGTAACAGCGAGAGACTCACGCAGCCTTTCGACGCGAACTTTCCCTAATGAGTGAGTGGGCGAAGAAGAGAATTATTCCGTCTTGCGTCTTGTGTAAGAGATGGTCGGTATTTCTGGGTAATAATCCTATGCGAAAGAACTCTGCACGGAATTTAACCCCAAGAGAGTCGGTATTTCACCTACGGTAAACTTAGGAATGTAATAAATTAGACTTGCCTTTCTACTAGCTCTAATCAATTACCTGTTTTTACGTATTATTGGAAAATATTCCCTCACGTATGTTCGGATCCACCTCCAATTTAGTACTCATTTCTGTAAAACCTTGGGTATTACGATGACACTCTAACGGCGGTTTCGGTTGGTGACTATCAAGTATTTAACAGTTATATCGGCGGTACTACAATAGACATTTAATCTCATAAATGTTATCGTCTTCGGAGTTACCACCAACACTTCAGCTACGCTTGGACGATGGCAGAAAATGTGCCCCTCCGGCCTCTGCGTGGTCGGTGTTTTTCTGAAGCTAGTCCCCAGTGGGAGGATTGCGACGCGCGTCGCGCATAATCTTCGTGTAAAATTTTACAGCTGGGATCTCAATTAATACGAACGGAGAAAATGATCATTCATTTATTTGAATAATTTTTACATTTTCTTTTGCATCGTTGCAATGTTAAATTATTATACTGTTGACAGTAGCTAATTATGGAGTCGGAGATTTTCGACAAGCTCTGCACTCCAAGTAGTAACGGCAGTATCATCAGTAATTAATGAAAATTTTCCTTCAATTCTAAAATATGGGATGTCATTAAAAGAATGACAAAATTGGTGTTGGGCCTAATACGTTATAGTTGTTGCATTATAATTGGCGAATCTATAGCAGATTGGTCATTCGGTTGCGATATCTGCATTCGACATCGCCCCTTAGGACTCCAACCATTTCTTAGCAGTGCCGCTACAATCGTAAAGCGCCAACAACTTGTAACAATCCTATAACTTGTAAGTACCTCCAAGTGAAGATTATTTTTTAAGTGGCTGCTTCAGTCGAGAGAATCAGACATGAGGAGGTATTTGCGGTTTACCACAGATGTTTACCCTGAATCAAGAAAGTTTCTTACAGTACACGTACCTACCTGTCGATGCTTGCTGAGCGCTAGCAATCAATCTATTGTTTTGTGAACCACAATATAATGGGAAAATTCGCGCTCATGTTTAAACGATACAAAAACAAAGAACAGCTTATACTCTGAATAATGTTGGCGTAACAAAACTTTCCTGATACCTAAAGCTAATTTACGCTGTAGTATGAAAGAGCGTGTTTTATGCTTGACACTAAACAAAGTAAAAAGCACGTATTTTGAGAGCAATTTGTCTCTTCCCGTTTTAAGCTTAACTTTAGGGGGAGCAATAAATTAAAAATTTTATTATAAATTGTTCTTTGTTTTTCCTGGGATATAATTATATTCGAACTTTACAAATTGCAATGAGAAATGTATTTATTTCATCAAACAAGTAGATGTTGGGTTTTAGATAAATAATGATGGAGCGGTCTATTTTATATCTCTGTGCGAACTACTTTCTCCGATTAAACTCAAATCTGGAATCGTCCCGAATTTTAACTATTGAAAGTGCCCTTTTGTTTCCATTCTTTTTTATTTTCCTGCATTCGTCAAGGGACACACTATATACCTATTTAAATCAAGTCATTAACTTATTAACGATTGAATTGTTGCACCTAGGTCGATCGAATGGAAAATTTATTCCTCGGCATGCCCTTACCGTCAAGACGGAGAAGGGTTGGGTTCTCTATTGCTATACGAAGAAAATTATAAAACGGAAACAAGTTAAAATTATTCTATTAATTTAACTACGTATATTTCATGAGTAAAACGGTATGATACAAAACTATTTAAACGAAATTAATATTGAGCTTCTTGCGGTAAAATTTAATCGGCATTTATTCACTTGCGCGAATAGAAAACGAGCACTGGGTCGGGAACCAGGTTTCGCAAGCAATTTGCTCAGTGACAGTATCCTAATAACCGGTCGTCCAGTAGGGTGACTTAAACTCTGTACTCGGTGTCTGGATTTGTCGTCGCAGCACAGACATGCAATCCAGTCAGGATGTAGATCTGGGATGTACGTTTCAGCCACTATTTGCAATCCCGTAATAGGACTGCTATTAATCAGCACATGCTTAGTTGTATATCCGCTCCTCAATCTAACCGTATTAGTTGTCGTCCAATCGCTCACTGCATTACCTGAATGGAGAAGTGCGAATTTTCGAGCAAACTCTCACTATGCGGAATGCATTCAGCTGTGTTAATTTATGGATTGAACATCTACTGTAATATAGCCAAGTTTCAGAACGAGCCTTAATAAGCTTGTTATACCTCTACAACGGATTAGCTAACGTGTGTTTAATTGTCGGTAGCCTCACAGCAACAATAATTAAACACCGGCACTTACTTCAGGTAGTCTACCGTCGGTATCTGTGTATATCAGTCAATCACACTATGCAACGAGAGACAAGTACTCAGGTGCTTTTAGTTGTTCAGAAAATTTATATATTCGGATCTTATCTGGCAGAGAAGCTCTTGTTTTATATCTTTGCACCAGCCCTCTTCGGGGGCAGCCGGTCGTTACTCGGATCCCTCCCATCAATCAACTCGGAAACTGCAGCGCGCGGCGCCATGCCAACTCTCACTTTTCTTCGGGCCATTGACGCGTATCACTTCCTTCCATCTGGTTTTCTTGGTTCATATTTCAGGTGAAGCGATCTTTTCTCCAACGCCGCAGAAAAAAATAAATAACGCCAATCTCAGTTTATTATATCTATCAGGCGTCCTAATTATGGTTTGTTACAACCTCTATCGCAATCTTCAAAATCAAAAAATTTTAGGAAATTGAGACAAGCTATTCCTTGATTCATTTTGAAACTTCTTGTCTCTCGCATTTTTTTAAAAAATGCGTACCTAGTTTAGAAAATAAGATTTGCAAATGACAAAAAATAATATAGTTGACGACTATTTTCGATTAATTGATGGCATGCAGTTGTTGCGTACACAAGATTTTTCTTGTTATTTCAGATTGGCCATTGTTCGGAATTTATCCTATCAATCTTTCATAATAATTCCGCGTTCACTCAATCTCTCACAAGGCTTCCAAAATGCTTCGGAGAAAACTGACACTTAAAATACAATATGCTTTTGTATACTCTGCGTAATTTCTACGATATTGACATTCAACCTCAACTACCCGTAATAATTTGCGTAAACATTATGAAGGTAATTATTTAGGTACTTTAATAATTTGTGAATCATACACCTTCATGTTTCATTTATGGATTTCTCAAAGCTTCCTACACACTTACGATATTCAACAATGTTCAATTAAAATTTATTTCAAATTAATTTTTCAACTTTCGTAGGAAAAATTCCAACTCCTTTTAATGTATTTCCAAAAAATTTCATTAAAAATGTATTCTTTAAAAAATTTCATTGTGCCCTGTAATATCTTTTTATATTTTTTTTTTCTCTGAATTAAATAAAGACGTATTAGAATATCCGTGAAACTTCTGTTCAGTCGAGCGTTTACAAAGCGATTTTCATTAATTTATTATTGTGCTTCTTGCGTCTTTGAATTTGAATATAAATTTGTTTTGTAGAAAGAGTAGCACTTTCATACTTACTGTAAATGTTTAAATAATAAAGCATTGGGGAAGTGTCTCTAAGTGCCAGTTGACTGATATAAATTTATGTTCGACTCGATATTTGACATAATTTTATTCGAATACAACTTCAAGTTCATGGACAGAAGGAGACAGGGCTTTACACATTAATTTTAAGCAAAGGATTTCTCAACTTTTGACACTAATCTTCTTGTGTGCTTATCTCATTGGTAAAACCACTCAAGTTCGTACACTATCAAGGATTAAGATGCCTTCCTCAATCAGTGGGAAGCAGTCCGTTCGCAAATTGGAAATTCAGATTACAATAACAGTAGTAGAGGACGTTATCACGTGAACTGCATATATTAATTCCGCTAAACGAATTAGTAAAACAATTAGTTTTGAAGGGCACATAATCCAAAATGGCAAATATTAACCTTTATTTTATGTCCGTCTTGAACTGTAGCGGAATGGTATATAATGTAGTTCCCTCATGTATTAACATATTTCTCTTAAAATATTTATGATCATTGACCACAACGACACTGTGAACTTTATTGATTTGAATAAATAATATTATTGTATTAAGACAGACTAATTCGGACTGAGATCGGAGTAAGGTCGGATTAAGTTGGACTAAGACGGACTAAGTAGGATTAGGCCGAATTAAGATGGACTAGTTGGGATAAGGTCGGATTAATGCAGACGGGCTAAGGTCGAAATAAGGCCGGATTAAGTTTAACTAAAACGAAAAATGGAGGATTAAGTCGTATTATGACGGACTAACGTCTGTATAAGGTCGGATTAAGTTGGACTAAAACTGACTACAACGGGAGTATGTCGGATTAAAATGGACTGATCGGATTAAGACGGACTAAATCTGACTAAAAATGTGGTCTAAGTTGGATTATATTTACAGGTGCACACTGGGTCAAGTGAACCGTAGTTGACCCAGTAGTGCGAACTGTACGCTACCTATTTTTTGAAAGCCGTGCATTCGCTAATGAAGCGGTTTAGTATAGGGACTCTTCTCTTAAAGGCCTGTAGTGATTCGTTCGCAGCATCCACAATTCCATATGATTCGAAATGGCGCGGGGGTCAAAATTTGAACTGTCTAATGTTTTCCAGAATTTTTATAAGCTAAACGACGATTTCGGTTAACTTTTATAAAGTAGCCAGTTGTTTGAAATTCAAAATATTGTTAAAATTTGTTAAGTAATAAATTTAAAACCTTTTCTTCAGCAAACGATATATGATAAAATAGAAGAATTAAATATTTTCATTAGTCTTGTGGAATTAAATCACCCGCTGTGGGGGCGGATGGTATTTTTTTGCCTCCGTATGCTACATCTATGCTGTCCACATATCTTGATATATTTAGTACACACAATAAATAGTTCAATTGAGTTTAATATATTTTCCAATCAATGGAAAGTGGCACATATAGTACCAATTCCGAAAACTCGGAATTGCAGTGAATTGAAGGATCTTAGGCCGATAAGTATGCTGCCTGCTTTGTCGAAGGTTTTTGAAATTGTCTTGGCTAAACAGATTAAGTCACACTTAAAAGATTGTTCTGCTCTCAAGTAATCAATCAGGTTTTAAGCCATTTCATAGCTTCACAACTGCCTTACTTGCGGTTTTGGATGACATAATAGCTGCAAGTGACAGTAATCTTCTAACAGTCTTAGTTATGCTCGACTATTCTAAAGCCTTCGATAGACTTAACCACAAATTGTTGATTGCAATTCTTCATAATATTGGTTTTGATTATTTTTTTCATCGTCAAATTGACCAATAGGAACATTGCATTTGGGTCTAGAAGCGTGTATTATTTCGGTTATTTTTTGACGTTTCTATTTTCCAATAAATGAACAGTATTTTTGATCACGCGTTTAATTCTGACCAATTAAATCTTTATTATAGTGAGAATTTTTTACCTAACTTGTCCCAGCGGGAATTTTTTTTAGTATTTTGTTTTTGTTGATAAAACGACTTGTTTTCTGGTTTTGACATATGTCATATGTTTTAATCGCAAATTGTGACACTGAAAGAATAATATTGAAGAGTTGTTTCACATTTGATCGTCAAAAAATAACCTTTCGAATACCACACGACAGTAAGAACAACTTGGAAAATAATTCTCCACATTTTACTCAAACTTGTCGCCATTCGGCAATAGCCACTCGAGCCCTACGGGCTCTCGTGTCCATTGCCTGGCGACAAGTTTTCGAAAATCTGTCGAATTATTTTCAAGTTATTCTCACTCTCTTGTGATATTAAAGTCTGAATCATATTACTTGACGTATGATTGAAATAATCTATGCATTATGTTAGTTTGATGTCTCTCTCGCACGCAACCAGTTGATATGGCTGCTAATTATTAACGTAAGATGAAATAATCAAGATTTTCCATTGTAACTTTTATTTCACTCATTCTCATTTTTAATGTTGGGTAACAATGTATTTGTACGTCTCTGCTTGTTTCGTACTAATGAATTAGTCCCAAAAAAGTTATCATGGAAACTAGTATTAGTGTCACAGTACTGTCAATGTCGAAACAAATTAGTTCACATGCATGTGTCAACCCATACGCCAAGTTATATTATTCAGACTTTACGTACCTACGGTAATTTTTTTCGATAATTTTGCTTGTTGATAAGTTGCCATAGTTTCGAATTTGTAGGTGCATTTATAATGTATAATCTAGATACTTTAGTACCTGCCAAACGTCAAATATTCCCAACACATTTCTTTGTATGTGAATTAATTGAAATAAAATTTCGTTTTGAACTACACCTTGCTTCGATTCAAAAAATAATCTTGTCAAATACAATTCGTGGTCTGGAATTTTTAGGTAATTTTACTCAAGCTGTTGCTTTTACTAGCCACTCGTGTAAATTTGACAGAAGACCACTCGCGCAAGCGCTCGTGGTCTTTTAACTGTCAAATTTACACTCGTGGCTACCAAGCAACGCAACATTTTTCGTAAAATTTCCGACAATTCCAGACCACTTATTGTATTCCTACAGAATATAACGCTATGATGTTAGTGGATAGTTATTTGCGCGATAAGTTACAGATAGTGAAATATAACAACTAATTTTCCAAATCAATTACATCATGTAGTGGTGTACCTCAAGGTTCAATATTAGGGCCCTTATTATTTGCTATTTATACTGCTGAATTACAGAATATCTTATTATACTGCAATAGTCATTTTGATGTTGACGATACGCAGCTGTATTATTCTTTTAATGGGTCTCAAATCGCACAAGCGAATAGTAGAATAAATACTGACCTAAATGCCCTTCGCGATCTGTCTCATAAATATTTTTTTGGAAATTAATCCAGCTAAGTCCCAGGTCATGTTGTATGGACGTAAATCTTTAAGACAGAAGAGTATTCAGGAGGTTAAAATTCAGCTAAATGATATATTCTTGCCCATTTCTGAGGTTAGTAGGAACCTTGGGGTATAAATCGACACAAAACTCAGATTTGACAAATATCATAATATTAAAAGAGAACTGGCACAACACTAGAAATACGGGTGGGGATATCGGTCGCTCGGTGTCTTTTCAACTGGCAGAGATCGTATGGGTGAGGTCGTGCACTCGATCAGGTGTTTCTTTAACGCAAATAAGAAAATTGCATCAGCATCATTTCGATGGACGCTTGGATCTGCTGAGCGCTGTTCGCAGTCGTAGTTCAACGTCTCACCCGTAGGTAAAATGGTTTTTTGCCGTATTAAATTAAACGCAATAAATTATTTAAGAATATTCTATGGGAATATTCTGTGGTGCACCTGGGATGCACCTACGTTTTAAGTATAATTACTACACCGATTCACCACTACGTAAAAGTCGTGGAGCGTAGCTCACGGGTTTATCTAGTATTAATTATATTATTAGCAGTGCATTTCCTAAATTAAAAGTTTTATATAATAGCAGCAAAATTTTAAACTTCAATACTAAAACAATTTTATGAGAGTCCTTGGTACTGTCGAATTTAAATTATTGTGATTCTGTGTATGGTGCCAGACGCCTCCAAAGAATACAGAACGCTTGTGTGAGGTTCATATTATATGGCCTGATAGCTGGAAGCCCAATATCAGCGAAACTAAGAGAATTGAAATGGTTGAATCTTCAGGAAAGAAGATTTTTACATATTGCCTGTTTATTATTCAAAATTTACCATCTTAAAATCCCTGAATATTTGTATAAGAAATTATTCTTCAGATATAAAACTCATGCTGTGAATGTTCGTTAAAAAATCTTGTAACGATTCCGCTTCATACTGCTTCACTTTTTCAAAGTTCATTTTCATACATAGCTGCAAAAGTTTTTAACACTACAAAATTTCTGCCCCTCATAATATGAACAACGTAAACGCGTTTGAACTTCATTGGAAGCATTTAATTTTGGAGAGAGAAGTGGAGATTAATTTTAATGTATATAAGTAATTATTAATTTTAAGTTAACATTCTTGTGATACTTAGTTATTTGGTCGTGTTGAAATATCATAAGTGCAGGGGTTTCATTTCTTTTGTGTGCCTATTTTCGATTTTTGTTTTTGCTGCTTTTGTTATCGTTTCTGGCGGAGCGCTTAGTTCTGTTTTTTTCTGAGTTTGTGTATTTGTTTCAATGGTAGGGTCACAATGGAAGACACAGTTCGAAGTATTGAATTGTGACCTATTTACCCCATTTTATGTAGGTATTGTTTGTAAATTGAAATTATTGTAGGTACAGCTCTTGGGATAAATAAACTAGTTTATTATTATTAAGTATAAATCTACTTCACAATCAATACGAAATAAACTTCTAGTCGTCACATTCAGTAATAATAGAAGAGCTAAAATACTAATAAATAACAGTTTTGGCACCTACGTATACATAATTAGTAGACTTTAACGTTCTTGATCCAACTATTGTATGGGAGTGTTTGGATCAAAGAAAATTAAAAATGCATGAAAAAATTTCCCCTAAGCTGCGTAATAAAGCGGTAGTTTGAAAACAACCCACTATATCTATTAGCACACTGTAGATACTACTGGAAAACAAATATTGATTACCTCTCGATTTCCCATATTATTTGGGATAATGTCGGTTGCCGTGTATGTTTAATTGGAAAACTGTAATATTTAAAGGCAAGTATGTATATTATGTGGATATCATGCTTCATACCTAATATAATATTAAACAAACATTTAGTTTTCAGAGAACTGAAATCAATTCAGCGGTAACATAAATATAGGTATTGCAAAATAAATGTCAATGGGTTTTGCAATGAAAATTAATTAATATGTTCTGTTTATTAAGAAAACGTTCTATTTATCTTCAAATGTAGGTATTTTATGCCTTGTTATTCTAACTAGAATTACAGAACTTCCTTGTTTATTGTTCGTAACAAAATTACAACTGGCTAACTCTATAAAAATGTAGTAACCTAAGTTTTGGGTTATTTAATTTAGTTATTTGATAGCAAACACTTCGATTTATATTTAGAAAAACAGAACTGTAAAGTTTTATGAGTCTCTCCTGTGGTTTAGTGTTAACTTGCCATGCAGTTTCGATTGGTTTTAGGAACTGAAACACTTTCATATTTAGTACCTAATGTACCTAGAAGTTAGTTAGTTAGGGTCTTCCTGGAATTAGTTTAATCTAAATTACAAGTTATACTTCCATCTATATTCTATATCTAAGTAGATCACATGGTAGATAGCGAATTAAACTCAATCCCTCTCCACAAGGCACCTCTCATAGCCAGTTTTGTGTGCAACGCATGAAGTGTTGTTTGTTGTAAAACATAATTTTCGGTCATTGTACGATACCGAAAAGTTTCCTTCGCATGGTACCCGTCATGCTACCCGTCATACTTGACACGATTAGATTGGCAGCGGGGTGTTCAAAACAATCTGAAATATTTCAAGTTTTGAAGTGAAACTTCTTTAGCGGCACCTCGAAAATTGCCCGAGAATTGAGAGTAAAATTTCAAGGTCGCGTCACGTTTTCGTGCATTTCGTTACACGAGAGAGACGAAAGATATAACGTTGAGAGAAGGAGAAAGAGTTATATATGCATGAGTAGCTGAGATACCACGCGTTGTATAATTAATACACCATCGTGTTTTGCGATTATTTACTTTTTTTACGTTTGTGTCCTGTGAATATTCGATTATATCCGTGAACAGTTATTATGTATTAATGATAATGACGTTTGCATGCTTATATTGCGTCAAAAGAAACGACTGAACGTTCCCGTGGAATGCTCTCTCTCTCTATTTCTCACCGATAATCTCTCTCAGAAGTTTCACTTCTATCACGGTACTATACGCGCAATTTTTTTTATCCAGAAAATTTTTTATATTAATTTGTTATTGCAAGTAATTATATCACACATATTAAATAAATCATACCCATGTTCTTTATACTTATATCTGCTTATTGCTCTGCGTATTTTCTGTTGCTAGATCGCATATTGCTTTAAAAATCTTCCATGTGATCTACTTGGAGATAGATGTAGTATAATTTGGATCTAACTTCCTTACAGGTGAGGCGTTCAATCTATCAATTAATTTTGTCCCCAATTCATGTAATTACAAATTTTACAAAATACGAATTAACTGATAGGCAAGGTAAGTAAAAGGAAAGAAAAAACAAAGCAATTGCAAAATATTAACACATACCAAGTTTATGTTTCCATAAATAATACAAAAATTACAAAATACATGTTTCATCAATGAAATCAATATGCTTATAAGTCTTTCATTTCTATGACAATGGACTGAATATATTCTGCAAAAATGAATTTCGTATTTGCTCAATTTCATACATTAACAATTTACAAGACTAGGCCCGGTTTTTCAAAGAAACCAACACCGGGTTAAGTCTGACACCGGCTTCGTTGCTATAATACAACCAATCAGAAAGCCGGTATCATAGCAACGAAGCCGGTGTCAGACTGATTCCGGTGTTCGATTCTTTGAAAAACCGTGACTAAGGGAAATTTCCCCATGAAGTTACTACTTCCTGAAAGCAAGTTACCTATCAAAAATATTATCAACATTACACCAAAACTGCATTCAACATGCTTAAACTGATGGGGACAATCTTTTCATTTTTCTGGAAAGGCTGTAGAGAAAGTTTTATATCGCGTTAATCAACAGATGCATCACGAGAGCGTTAAAGTGACAAGTGAAAGAGTGATTACTGCATTTGCAATCTATTTTCATTCTAAGAAACCTGCTAAAACATAAAAAGCGTTGTTCACGTCCCAGCTCAATTTGTAATATACTCGGAAGGATATACTATAAATAATCAACAGCATCTTTATTAAGGTACTTGGAACTTGAGGTCATTCCACCAGGTCGTTCTATAAGGTATTTTGTAATTTTTTTAATGCTTTGTTTGGTACGCGCTCTCTTCTTTTAATTGACTCTAGTTTTCAGAATGTCCATTATTTTATTTTTACTTTTCTGAAGGGCTACTTCAAGTAAAACTGTTGCCCTACAATATCATAAACTGCCGCGAAGTAAATGTGAAAGTTTGACTGCTTAAAATTTAGGTCAATAGTCAAGCATGCATTAGAAAATTAGTAAAATGTTTGGGTATAAGCAAATTTACTACGTTCATGATGGTATGTATCTTGTCAAAACCACACCAAGCAGTTAAATTGATCCTTTACAAATACACCTCCATTTGTTCTGTGTATATATTCATGTTAATTTGTAACAAATAAACAAGTAGTTCCGTAACAATCCTGCCAAGTATTCACTTCTAGTAATATGCAGATCATCCAAGAAATGCTTCTATTTGGGTTTCTGTGAAAGCGAATATTGGGGCCATATACACGGATTGTTAGGTAATGTTTCCTAAAAAATTATCCTGGTTCTTTCCTCTTCCGAAACTTACGAGACCAACCAACCAACTGCACACATTTTCCGCATACGAATACTTAGGTTAAAACGTCAGTTGTTTTTGTATGGGTAGTCGCAATAACATCAATGTTGAATTAGGTATTAAATTATAATGCTTCAGAACTGTAGCATAAAATAAACGAACTTGTTAAGCACATTTGGAAGGAAGTGAAAAAGCCCATAACGAATGAAAGTTGGGCAGAAAGGTGCCAATTTATGAAAAGAGAGATCAACAGAAATGCGAAAATGTTGAAGGTGTCTGCATAATACTGTTAAATTACATACACCAAGGATCCACAAGAGATGTTGAGCACATATACAGGGTGATTCACGGAGACGGTCGTTTAGACGTTTCTCAAAAACGGAAACGAATTAAAATCTGAAAATTTGCACACAAAAGTTCTCGACTTAGGCCATTCGAATTAAAATATTTTCAACGCCCGACAACTTCCGGTTATACCTGACACGAGTACCTGCTCTCTTATTTTAAATGAAATGCCCACATTTTTACATATTACGGATTTAGATTTTTGGTCGAATTTTAAGGTCACCTTATGCGAAACATCATATGTGTAAAGTGCAACCTCTTCGAGATATTACACGTTAAAAATCGACATTTTTCAAATTTCATCAATTATAACTTGGAAACGGTACGAGATAAAGAAAAATGATTTACATGTCCCTATCCTAGTTTTTAATTCTCTATCTAATGGGTCTGGAAAATACTGCTTCCTGATTGGCAACTTTTTGGCATTTTTTAACCAATCAGGAGGCAGTATTTTCCAGACCCTTTAGATGGAGAATTAAAAACTGGGATAGGGACATGCAAGTCATTTTTCTTTATCTCGTACCGTTTCCAAGCTATAATTGAAGAAATTTGAAAAATGACGATTTTTAAAGTCTTATATCTCGAAGAGGGTGCACTTTACTCATATGATGTTTTGCATAAGGTGACCTTATAATTCGACCAAAAATCTAAATCCGCAATACAAATGTGGGCATTCCATTTAAGATAAGAGAGTAGGTACTCGTTTCCGGTATAACCGGAAGTTGTCGGGAGTTGAAAATATTTTTATTTAGAATGGTCTAAGCCGAGAACTGTTGTGTGCAAATTTTCAGATTTTAATTCGCTGCCGTTTCTGAGAAACGCCTAACCGGCCGTCTCCGTGAATCACCCTTTATTAACACTTTGTTCGACGTAGCTTGCTTTCTTTTTCTGTATCAGATACTAAGTAGGACTTCGTCGTCACTTGCTATTGGAGTTGCGAGCTCCTCCGACTAAGCTCCAGCGGCCTATACCACCACCGCACCGCCACGATCTGCAATCTACTCGTATGTGCCTTAAAGGAATAGACAAGGGAATCGAGTCACCTGCCCTCCGTGTGGTACTGTATATGATAAGATCACTAGTCGGATCTTTTGGAGACATGAGATTTGAGCTACTCGTAACTAGGCCTGCGCGATATTGAAAATTTGATATCGAATATCGATATCAAAAAGATATCGATATATATCGATATATCGAAATATCGACATACGTCGATATATTGATATATCGAAATATCGATATGCATGGTATAGTCCAAGTGAATGTATTGTATAAGTATTTCGTTAGTGAATTACGTATCCGTATCACGTATATGTGTTGAACACTTATTACGTTAGAGCCGATGCAGACGAGGCTACTTTTAGTGGCGAACGCGTGCGATTGCTACTGGCTTCTTGTTGAAATCTATAGAATTAAATCAGTGCATGCATACGTGGCCACTGCAATCGCGGTAGTAGGCGATAGTGGCGAGTCGGTGGCTCACTCGTGTCACCGGTGGATATCGCACGCGACAGGCCACCGATATAAATGCACAGGTTGTTATTCGGGTATACACACGACGCCACAGCGACTGACCACTTTTGTAAGCTACTATTATTATATTATACAGAAAACCATCAGTATCCATGAGATAGTCATTCAAAATGCCACGAAAAAGTGTGATCGAGATCCCTGAATCATCTTTGTATCTTATTTTAACAATTTCACTTCTAACATTTTTTGAAAGTTCATCGAATGATGTTTCGACGTTCGAAAATATTTAAAAAATATTTTGTCGTCCTGTCGCAGTTCTTCGAAGAACTGTATCATAATTATATGATATAATATATGATACAGTTCTTTTGGCGCCCTATTTTGTCGTCCTGTCGCAGTTCTTCGAAGAACTGTATCATAATTATATGATCATATAATATATGATACAGTTCTTTTGACGCCCTATCGAGTAACACGGGCTACACATGCATACGTCGAATACATCGACGTTCTTTCTTTTTCAAAAGCAGAAGCAATAGCAATGTCACATCACTTGTTGGCATCTTGAGCAACTAAACTCGTATCAGTCAATCGGCCACTGGCCACCACTGTAGCCCTGTAGTCGCTCTCAGGCGCTGCGCTAGAAGCCGGTAGCGATCGCGTGCGTTCGCTTCTGATGTGGACCCGTGTGAATCGGCTCTTTTACTTCAGCGAATAACCGCTAGCCGGTGGTCAATTAACGCCCTTTCCATGTAAGGTTATAATTATTACAAGTGGAATCCGTGGGCTACGCCACACGTCTTCTCAGAATGCTCCATATTCGTGTCCCAACCCCTGTCGCCATGTATTGCAAACCCTTTAATCATTCAGCGCTGTCACAATTTTACTAAATTATATTATTTACTGATGACTGATGGAAAATGTCTCCACCAATTTGTTTGTTGCTAAGTTACACCAAACAAAAAACTGTAAATTTTCTGCCTCATACTCCGACGAAGTAATGAACTTTAAACTGCAAAAAGACACTATTTAAAGCTTTTTAAACCCCGAAACCCTCGAAAAGGCACATCTACAGCATTAGAGCTTTCCGTAGAGCCCACAATTGTTGAAATCGATAGAGTCCTCGATGAAATATCCGGCAAACAAACTTTCAATGTAAAATCACTTTCGCTATTAATATACAAGGTGTTTCTAAATTGAGTACCATAAATTTAGGAGTTTGTAGAGAAAGTTAAAATAACACTAAAGCCTTTATATAGTTTTGTACAAAAACGCTTCCCTTCCAAAATACAGAGTGTTATAATGTCGACTGGCGTATCAGTTATTTAGCTATATCTGTAACTAAAGCAGCCTGAGAAATCTAAATTTTTGTGGGCAAGAGCTACTCAAAACTACAGATAATCCAGCAATATTTTAAGTGTAATACGACAATTCAGTGGCGTAGGAAAAGGGGTCGTGTAATACCTTTTTGTTAGTAAAAAGTTTGACGTTAGGTTTTTTGGAAATATCGTTTTCTTTTTAGATTCTCTAATCAAAATACTACAAAAAAGATTATCTTTTTAAATATCTCTAAAGTCGTTTGTTTTTGAAATATTTGTGGTTTTATGTAGCAGTGCTCATGAGAACTGGGGTATTACCTATTTATGGTTGATTTGCGAAAAAAAATCGCATATGATTGCTACATGTTTTTGTAGGTACCTTCGTAATTTATACCTCCAAGCACTTCTAGATGATTTTGTTATCAAGTTTTACATAACTAATGATAATGCAGCAAAGCAAAGACAATATTTTAATAGCACTGCCACATAAAATCGTGCATATCTCGAAAACGAAAGACTCTAGAGATATTTAAAAAGAGTATCTTTTTTGCAATATTTTGATTACAGAATCTAAAAATAAAACGATATTTTCAAAAAACCCAACCTCAAACTTTTTATTAACAAAAAGGTATTGCACGACCCCTTTTCCTACGCCACTGAATTATCGTATTACACTTAAAATATTGCTGCATTATCTGTAGTTTATAGTAGCACTTGCTCACAAAAATTTAGATTCCTCAGGCTGCTCTAGTTACATATATAGCTAAATAACTGATACGCCAGTCTGCATTATAACACCCTGTATTTTGGAAGGGAAGCGTTTTTGTACAAAACTATATAAATGTTTTAGTGTTATTTTAACTTTCTCTACAAACTCCTAAATTTATGGTACTCAATTTAGAAACACCTTGTATAAGGATAAGGCTAAGATTTGATCATTATTAAGTTCATTAGTATAATAGGTATATAGGTAGGTTAGGTAGTAAATAATTGAAATAGGTACCCATAATATCGTAACATTGAAATATCGACATATTGCAATATCGAAATATCGATTTACCGAAACATTGATATTTCGATATATCTAAATATCGATATATCGAAATATCGATATGTCGATATCCATATCGATATATCGAAAAAAGTCGCAGGCCTACGTCGTAACCCAGCCCCAAGTCGGGTTTCTGTTTCTCTAGGGCAAATTTATAAATAACCGCCAGATCGCTTACGCGACACTTCCACCTCATTGCCTACAGTAATCTGCATCGTTACCTGCATACAAGGGATTAGACAGCCCGCAATTGTTTTTTTTATGTGAACACCATATTGTTACATCACGACGTAAATGGTATAACTTTTAAAACACTTACGGACTACAGGAGTGAGAAGAGAACAGGAACTAGAAAAAGATATTAACAAATAAAGACAGGCTGTATAAAGGAGTGGCTAAATCACCACCTGGATGTAGGATAAATTTTAATTTGTGATGACGTCTCTCCAAATGAGTGCACAAAATTGCCTAATAGAGTTTCCTCTTTTTATTTCATTTGCAACACCGAACAGATTTATTTTCTGTAGGTATGTACTCGTACGTAGATTATGCCCTATTTCCGTATATTGTATCTGGCAAAAATAACCTCCAGTGACCAATAACCTGTAAACGTAGTTCACCTACAATTCTCGCTGTGCTGCACTTTCGTCTCGACTCATAATACCGTGTATAAATTTGCTCATAAATTTTTGTAACAATCAAAAGAGTATACACTCGTAATTTCACAATTATTGCTTTAGTTCATATTTTGAACGAAAAGTCCTCATAAAAAATGCACGAAATTTGCATCATACTTAACGCCTACCCCTTTGCCTCGTTCTGAGGGTTCGTTTCGGTCAACCTACCCTCTCCTTTGTTTCGTGATACATTTTCATTTGAAAATAATCCCATTACCATAATTGTCTCTTCAAAATGGACATCATGCTTGCAAATTTACCACTAATTTTTATGTAATTACGTTGTTCTATGAACTAATTAATTTTTCAAATTACTTACTTTTACTACACGTTGTTACATACTTCGTAATTATAACTCCAAAATTAATATTATTAAAATTAATAATAATAGTCCTGCTTTTATACCGTCTTACAACGAGTAAGCAGTGTAGAGGTGCTTAATAATTTAGCTTCGGCATATTGAAATACCCAACGTTTATTTCAGAGGGCAATGGAGCAAGCACTACGTCTCAAGCCGCCTATTATTACCCTAGGTTTTTACCCCAGATGCCCAGATAGGTACTCATTTTCTTGGGTCTACATGCAGCTCCGAAACTACTCAAATACGTCATCAAAAGAGACGGATCAGACGGCGCTCAGTGTGCTATGGTGCCTTGATGTCATATCAGATCTCACATTATTATAATATATCAGATCTGCTCTTCAAAATTTACTTTGGTATTGAAACGAAAAACTATTTACCCCCTAGATAAGGAAGTTTTGCCCGTTAAGTTATGTGATAAACTACAATCACTGTAATCAATTCGTTTTGTGCAGTTACCTATGTCTTACTGTGACGTTACGCTAGCTGCCTCACGGCTTGCGTTGTAGCAGACGTTAGCTGAGCTGAACAATTCCCAGAAAACATGGACACAATTATGTAGGCAGTCTATAACAGTATCACACGCGTTAAGAATGCTTCATTCTCCAACGCCGTTCCATAAGTAGGTAGGTATCTACAGGGTGTTACAAAAAAGTAGATCAAGTCGTTAACCACATATTATCTGGCCGAAAATAATGGGACTTTCCTTATGCCATTTTTCATTTAGGCTTCTTTCTTTCAAGATACAGGGTGTTAAAGTTAAAATTTAAAAAACGATTTTTATTAATAACTCCTTCGTCTTTTACGATTTTCAGTTGAAATTTTGTACATTTTTCAATATACCGGCACAATGTTTGTGTAATTTTGATGCGCGAACGGAGGAAATGGGGGTTTGTACTACCCATTGAACCCCCAACTTTTTCCTGCGTTTTTGTAACACCCTGTATATTTTAAGGCATTTGGATGCCATAATTTCTCCGGCCACGATTGTAACACCATTTTATTTAAGTAAGCCCCACACTTCACATTTTACAAAATTATTCCAATAATAGACAGCAGAGGCATTGTCACTGCTTCATCATTACCTAATTCTATAATAGCAACATCAGATTCCTAAACGACAAATTGCAACTATAATTTCAAATCTGCTTTCACTCTCTACTGCAGGTATGCAGCAAGCTACTTTTAGTTCTCCGAGAGGTGCTACTTAATTAGTTTACAAGATAACTCTGTTATCCCGACTTTAACCCAAACATTTCAGCAGGAAAATTGTTTATGCTATTAGTGCGAATGTTCAGGTTCATTATAAGTAAAACCATACAACTTTAAGATCACCGTTTATTTAATTTCCCGTTGTAAGTGGGTAGTTCTTATTTCTCTACCTGCAATAAAATTCATTGATCTGACAATTACAAACATCCGTGACACATAATTTTAAACGATTTATATTATTAGCCGCTTAACATGTTTTATTGGCTCAAGATTTATTATCACTATAATAATATTTCGTCGATCTGTTTTACGACTACTTAAAGCTACCCACGCGGCATTTTCTTTCTCTTACATTTATGAGGATTCCTCGAAAATATAATGAAAACCTACCCTAACGTCTCGTGAAAGGCGCTGAAAGTCTTTCTGATTGCAAGCAAGCTCGAATGAAAATCTGTAAGTTGTGTGATCTTTGCTAAATAAGTACGAACGTGATTTAAGGACCCTAGCCCACGTTCTTTAACATATACGTTACATTATCTCATTTCCTTTTTTCAGCATCTCAGTTTCCTCTTCCATGAGCCGAAGGGTCTCTTTAGGATCGGTAATGTTATCTACCCAACGATAGTAGGTACCATATTCCGGGGCGAATTGTTTATCTTACTTACCAGGGCATGGCGCACCTCCGTTAAAAAGATTATAGTTTACTGCTGTTTATTTGACAATGCGTGATATTTTTGTTATTCCGGGGCACGTGGATGAGCATACTTTTAGTATGAAAGCACTTAATACTTGTTACCTACACCTTGAATTCTTTATAAGTTTGTCCTACACAAAAGTGATACAGTAATAATTAAACTCGACACACGTGTTTCGCTGACAACGTCAACATCTTTAAAAGGAGTTAAAGTAAGTCGAGTTGATTGCCTGATGTATTCTTTATCGCATTTTCAGCGCATGCTATTTCATAAATTATGATGCTTTTCTACCAAAACTCTGCTTAATTCCTTCACAACCTCGAAGACCTAATTTTTTTCAGTTGTTTGGCCGATAGAATTGAAAATCACACATGAAGCCAGTTGAGTCCGCTCTAACCCAGACTTTGTAACCTTGCTTTATAGGTTTATTTTGCTTAGGTATATCGTCGGAGGCTGCTTCTTCCTTTGAATCGTATCAACTCATCTATCGATTGAAATTCATGTGGGCCGAGGGCGGAAAAACATCTTTCACGAATCGTTGACAAAAGGGGTCGAACCTTATAGAGCTTGTCGTAATTTGATTCATGTCTTCTGGGTTGCACTGCATTATTGTTAAGATGGAGATTGCTTAGTAACCACGTGAATCTCGTGATATAGCAATGCTGACGAATTGATCCCGGAGTTCACTTCTGGATGACCAGTAATCTCTGTTGCTGGGCATAAACAAGTTTACTCCTAAGAAAGTTTTTATTTCATCCTGTCGGTCGTTGGCGTGAAATTGTTTCCTCCTCCATGTTTTTGAAGGCAGTACAAATTTGTTTGGAAAGTAATGTGTGGGATTAGAGCTTCAGAGAAAAGATAAAAAATACATCAGTCGGAGTCTCTAAATTGTCAGGCAGGTTGGCACCTGTTGCTTCCACGAAAGGATTGCTAGATGCAATTTTTCTGAAATTTCTCCTAATTATTTTATGTGCCTCGTCAGTTTTTCCTACTTCGAACTTATCTCCACTTTTTTCCATTTCTTATCGGTCCACTGTATCTATGAAATATAAAATAGAAATTGGGAAAATCCGTTTCAGTAGAACTGAGCAGCATCTATAAGAAAAATGAAAATCTTAAATCATCTAAAAATTCACTTTTTGAATTCACTGGGTATTTGTTAATTGCCAAGTGATGTACCTAAGTATTATAAAGGTACCAGACTCATAAAATTTTCAATTTATGAGTACATTGCCTGTAATGGTTAACACTTTCAACGCAATAATTAACACAATATGTACCAGCCAAAAGATGTTAACCCAACCCTTAAGTTAAAATCAAGTAGGTACGGAAGTTATCTAATTGAATTCTTGTACAATATTACTGTCTATGACAGCTTAATCCATTCATTTGTAGTAATATCTAAATTTGACTGTTGTATGTAGTGAATACTGATGTTATTAACATTGCCGAACTTAACAGCAAGCATACTAATAAAACCAGAATATTACCTTCTCGCCGTGTTCATGGCTGGAACTTAATTGCCCTCTACGGCCTTTAAAGACATATCACGTAACTTTGGAACCACACAGATGCGTAAGTTTGTAAGTTATGTCTATGGTCTTTTTCAAAGTTACATATTAAATACTTAAGGTACAAGACTTTAAACTTTAAACACACGGTGCTTTCTTCTAAAGTTAGACACCATCTTATGCCGCAATGGAATCCCTGTATTTTATACAGGGCGACTCGAGGTTCGACTCAGAAATAATTAGAGACATAGTGCTGACCAAATAGGAAAAATGCTGTGCCCTTATCTACTGGCTTTCAATATAAAAAAACACATGACACAAAATTACAATTTTCAAAATTATGAAAGAATGATGAGAGTGAAATTTTACGATGCGCGCGCACGATGCAACAAAAATCGACAGGATGAAGTTGCTCACTAAACCTACTTACAGTTTAAGAAAAAAGGCTAAAAACAAAATAGTGGTGGAGATGTCTACTGCATATATTTACATGCGTGTAGAGATTGATAATAATTATTGTGAATATTCGTGATAAAAATAGTGCCTATAAGTTTCTTAAAATATATTAAGTGTATTTCACAGTGAGGTTAAGTTTCGGTATGTATTTATTTGCATTATAAATTATAAATTGTTACTTTGTCATTCGAAACCTGTAAAAACAGTAATAATACAGGTATATATGCCCACTTCTAACTACAATGATGAGGTCGTAGAGGCAGTTTATAGTGATATTGAACATGTGCTAGATTTTGTGAGAGGACACGAAAATTTAATAATTATGGGAGATTTCAATGCAGTCGTAGGCACAGTGCGAGAGGGCGGAATAGTTGGTCCCTTTGGATTAGGCAATAGGAACGATAGGGGAGTGAGACTGATAGAGTTCTGCGATAAACATAACTTAACGGTCGCGAACACTCTATTTCACCATCATGTTAGGAGACGCTACACGTGGAAGATGCCAGGAGACCTAGGGAGATATCAAATAGATTACATTCTTGTTAGGCAAAGATTTAGAAATCAAGTTAGGGATTGTAGAAGTTATCCAGGAGCAGATATAGATAGTGATCACAATATAGTTATTATGAAGGCCAATCTTAAATTTAAGATTTTGAAAAAACGAAGCGGAAGAAGGTATCTTGACCCAGAGAAACTAAAAGATGATGATACGCGCGATAAGTTCGAGAAAAAGACAAACGAGGTACTAAAGGGCGCGGGCGAAAATATTGTTAGGGACATAGAGGAAGAATGGAATTGCATTAAAAATAGTTTAGTTTCCTCAGCTAGGGATATTTTGGGTCATAAACAGAATGAAAGTAGGAAACCCTGGATAACAAAACATATTGTGAGTCTAATAGAGGAAAGGCGCAAATATAAAAATAGGTTAGATGAAATAGGGAAACAAAGATATAAGGCGATCAAGTGGGAAATTATTCGGAAATGTAGGAAAGCGAAAGAGCAATGGATCGACGATAAGTGCAAAGAAGTGGAAAATAAGTTCGAAATAGGAAAGACTGATGAAGCATATAAAATAATTAGGAGAAATTTTAGAGAAATTGGATCTAGTACCAAAAGCATTAGGAATGAGGCGGGGAGAAGGCAGATAGGTGGAAAGAATATTTAGGAAACTTATATGCGGGACAGGAAGTGCAAGATATATTAGAAAGTGAAAGCAGTGTAGAAGGGGATAACCTAGGGAGTCCTATAATGAGAGAAGAGTTTGAGCTAGCACTAAAAAGTTTAAGGAATAATAAAGCACCAGGTATAGATGGCTTGCAGGCAGAAATCTTAAAGTGCGCAGGTCAAGAGGTAATAGATCGTTTATTTAAATTAGTTAGTCACATATACCTGACAGGCGAAATTCCAGAAGATTACAAACGAAACATCATAGTAGCTTTGCCAAAAAGGAAAGGCGCGGATAGATGCGAAAATTTTAGAACTATCAGTTTAACTTCCCATGCGTCAAAAATTTGAACTAGAATTGTGCAAAGAAGGATGGAGAAAAAGGCGGAAGAAATATTAGGAGAAGATCAGTTCGGATTTAGACGAAATAGAGGAACGCGCGAGGCCATTCTAGCTTTACGAGTAATTATAGAAAAAACGATAGAAAAGAGAAAGAGCGTATATATAGGATTTGTAGATTTAGAAAAAGCCTTCGACAACGTAAAATGGGGGAAGATGTTCGAAGTGCTGAGAAAGGTAGGGATGAAATACAGGGACAGAAGAATAATACATAATCTCTACAAAGAGCAAAAGGCAGTTATAGAATGTGAGCAGGAACGAAGGGAAGTAGATATCCGGAAGGGAGTGAGACAGGGATGTGCATTGTCACCTCTAGTTTTCAACTTATATATCGAAGATGCGATTAATATTGTTAAGGAAAGAACAGCCTCAGGGATCAATGTACAGGGCCAAACTATTAACATGCTCAGATTTGCGGATGATATAGCAGTGTTAGCATCTAGCAAAGAAGAATTAGGAGCGGCTTTGAATGAAATGGAAGCAGTTTTGACACAGGGCTACGGCATGAAAATCGATAAAAAGAAAACTAAAATTTTGGTATGTAGATGGAGTGAAAATAGAACTAAAATTGAAATACAAATAGGAAATGAGAAGATAGAGGAGGTCGCGGATTTCTGCTACTTAGGAAGTAAAATAACCCAAGACGGTAGGAGCACTGAAGATATAAAACAAAGAATGGCGCAGGGCCGAGTTGCGTTTAACAAAAAGAAACAACTGTTATGTTCGAGAACGGTTAATATAGAGACTAGGAAGAGACTCTTAAAGTCGTATGTATGGAGTACGGCATTATACGGGTGCGAAACTTGGACAATAGGAGAAGCGGATAGAAAAAGAGTAGAAGCGTTTGAACTGTGGTGTTACAGACGCATGATGAAGATACCGTGGATAGATAAGGTTAGCAATAGGGAAGTATTAGAAAGAGTTGGGGAAAGGCGAAAGGTATGGAAAACAATAAAGAGTAGGAGAGATAGGATGGTAGGACACCTTCTAAGACACGAAGGAATAGTTCGCGACATACTAGAGTCAGAGATAGGAATAAAAAGAGGTAGGGGTAGGCCTAGATTAGACTACTGCTCTCAAATAGTTAGGGATGTAGGATGTTCTACTTTTAGGGAAATGCGTAGGTTAGCTCAGGATAGAATAGAATGGAGGTACGCGTCCAACCAGTCTTCGGACTGAGAACCTTATGATGATGACTTTGTCATTTATTAAATACTTAAAATTATCATAAATCAAAATAAATAATATACACGTAGGATCGATAGGGGGAAATTCGGGAATAGGAATTGTTATAAAGAAGACAATATAGCAGTGTAGAAAATTTTTTACAGAAAATTAACAGGGTAGTTATGGTTAGGTTAAATTCGAAACCTGTAAGGTCGGTAATAAGACAGATATACAGGGTCCTGCATCTCACCTCCCGTCTTCTACTACACATAAACGATTTATTTTAGAAAAATGATTGAAACGGGACATTAGACTGTTTGTTAGAGAGCACATTTTAAAAATATTTTTGAATATACAGGGTGCCCCGAAAATTGGTGGTGCATCAAAGTTGTATTTTTTTAAATGGAATGCCCTGTAGTCTTATTGATTTTTGAGACTCTTTCGAGCTACTGTACAAATCCCTAGAATATTATTAAATTTGATTTGATATATTCCAGAGGAATAAATTAAAATCGAGAAAAAAAAATGTTCGTCATGTTTTAAAAAAATTATAAAAAATAGAAGTAACATCTTCAAACCAAAACTAAGCAGCAGTTGCTTATAAGAAAAGGTCAGTTTATCCTACTATGAATGTCGTAAAAATAACTTGTACAGGATGTTCAAAATTCAAAATGTAATGCTATTTTTCTCCATTTTTTTCAAATGTGACACCCTGTATATTTTTATCCCGTCGGATGCAGAATCAAAAAATGAACATGTTTTCTAATTACAATTATTTCGACATTCTCAAAGGTTTCACAGATATTCGTAAAATCTTAAAATTATTATCTAATAAATAATAATTTTACTTGACCGTTTTTAAATCAATCAATCAATCATTACTATTCTGACCACAATAAAGACTTTTAGGCAGGGGGGGGGGGGGGAATTATTGGTGAATATATTATTGGTCCTCACTTTTCTAACGGACATTTGAACGGTGCTATGTATTTTGATTTTTTATAAAATCAATTGCCAAATTTATGCCAAAATTTACCAATAGCTTTGAGTGATGCAATGTGGCTGCAGCACGACGGAGCCCCAGTACATTATTCATTACAAGTCAGGGACAATCTCAATACAACCTTTTCAAACCGGTGGATTGGAAGAGGAGGGCCATGTAATTGGCCGCTCCGATCACCCGACTTAACTAAATTAGATTTCGGGGCTACGTTAAGGAAATCGTTTATCAAGAACCTCCAACCACACTAGAAAAAATGCAGCAAAGAATCAGAAATGCATTTCAAAACATTGCACCCGAGCTATTAGAAAGAGTAGCAAGGTCATTTCGTACCCGCCTCCGTTTGTACCTCCAAGAGAACGGAAGACATATTGAATATAATGTTCTAGTCATTGATTTGAAAACTGCAAAGTAAAATTATTATTTATTAGATAATAATTTTACGATTTTATGGCTATCTGTGAAACCTTTGAGAATGTCGAAATAATTGTAATTAGAAAACATGTTCATTTTTTAATTCTGCATCATACGGTATAAAAATATACAAGGTGTCCCATTTGAAAAAATGGAGAAAAATAGCATTACATTTTGAAAAGTTTGGCATTGAATTTTGAACAACCTGTATAAGTTATTTTTACGATATTCATAGTAGGATAAACTGACCTTTTCTTATAAGCAACCTGCTGCATAGTTTTGGTTTGAAGATGTTTCTTCTATTTTTTATAATTTTTTTAAAACATGACGAAAAAAAATTTTTTCTCGATTTTAATTTATTCCACTGGAACTATCAAATCAAATTTGATAATATTCTAGGGATATGTACAGTAGCTCGAAAGGGTCTCAAAAATCAATAAGACTACAGGGCATTCCATTTAAAAAAATACAACTTTGATGCACCACCAATTTTCGGGACGCCCTGTATGTTCAAAAATATTTTTAAAATGTGCTCTCTAAGAAACAGTCTAATGTCCCGATTCAATCATTTTTCTAAAATAAATCGTTTAGGTGTAGTAGAAGACGGGAGGTGAGATGCAGGACCCTGTATATGCCCACATTGAATTACAGTGATGAGGCTGTAGAGGGAATTTATAGCGACATCGAATATGTGCTTGATTTTGTGAAGGGGCAGGAAAATTCAATAATTGTAGAAGATTGTAATGAAATTGTAGGTACAGGGAGAGTAGATGGAATAATGGAATAATTATTTAATTGAATTCAGATTTTACCAACCGTGTTTATGATCACCCAATTTTATTTCCATCAATTATTTGAGTGCTAAATAGAGTTATTTTTGTATTATGCCAAAGAAGTATAACTTCTAACGCGCGTACATAAGTACACGCAACAGTTATTACTAAACTAAATGCTCGAAGAGGTGATTAAATATCTACCCGAAGGTGTAGGAGTTTAAAAATAAAATATAAAGAATACAAAAATAAAAGTATTTCCTATAAACAAATTGTTCCAACTCCTCCGTGCTTGTTGCCATTTTCTTTGCGTTTTCCAACATTTATCCCCTTCTTGATAATATTTCACAGAAGGTCCCATCCCATGTCTGTGGTGGCCGTCCCCTTGTCATGCGTTCTTAAAAAATGCTCAAATGATCTTAGGGGGTACCTATTCTATTTTTTCTAAGACTAAATCCACTTCTAATTCTTCCTCACTTTTTCGTTTCTTACGCTATCTATTCTGCTGATTCCTTTCACCTTCTCCAAGTACTTCATTGCTACGGTTTTTGTATACTACTTTTTAAAGCATTTGTCAAAACCCAGCTTTAGCTACTAAAGGTTAATACCAGCCTTAAAACAGACTTGAATACAGAAATCTTTGTCTTCTAGTCTTGGTTTCCCTACTTGTGCGGTTGCCGATTCGCAATCCCAATATTCAAATGAATTAGCCTGCTCCAATTGCACTTATTCAATCTCTATTTTTACATCTTCTTGATTCATCCCCGGAAACATCAGATTTGTCTTTTCCTCGTCAATCTGTTCCTCGTGAATGCCTCATTTTTTTGCAACCCTTTTTCCGCGTTTGCGAAAATTACAACATCATCTGCTTCAGTCTATGATGTCCTACATGTAGAGCTTCTTTCTATTTTTTTCGTTATGTCATCCATCTACATTGTAAAAAGCGAAGGGCTCAGTCCGTCACCCTTCCTCAAGCCTTCTCTAGCTTCAAACCATCTTAACTCCATATTTACTGTCCTTACATAATTGCTGTTATTTATATAGGTACCTACATTCTTTGTATAGCTTTTCTAAGTTGTGGGTCTACTGATCTTTTCCTCAAGCTGTTCCACACCAATTTTCTTGGAGGTTTATCCAAAGCTTTTTCCCAGGTCTATAAATACTATAAACCCTTGTCTTCTTTGTTTTAGCAACTTCCGCATGGGTAATTTCCAATATGATTTCACCAAGAAAATTTTCATTCTAAAAATAAAATTCTTCTCTATGTAACTCTAAAAAAGGAGCAATGGATATTCTTATTCTTACTTCTCGATATTCTCTTTAATCTGATAAATCACAATGCCTCTGCTTACGCAATTCAAGATTTGGATTTTGGGGTGAGTTTAATTTTGGGATGAATACACGCCCACGGCAGTTTTAAGTCTGCAAAATGTTTCACATTTTGAAATCCTACTTTTTTCCTTTTCGTATGATACCCCTGATAATATCTTATTAATTATATTGATAATTGTATCAGGTCGTCATCACTATACATTTAACACAGTCGTTTGTACTGTCCGACTACTTCTTTGTGAAACACACGGACCGTCTGAGGAGAAAGTTAATGGTGAAATAATCCGACTCGTTAAACCGAAAGAAGAACAATGTATTTCATGTAAAAATCATATTTTCATTTACTGCTGGATCATCTACGCACACATGCGTTAAATTGGTAATTCTGGGAACGTATTTCACCTATCGCTATGTACGCTTCAGTTGAGATGATTTTTATGACACTGGCGCAGGTACCGATTTAGATTTTCTTGATATTCCTGCCGCTATAAAAAAGTTTACCAACACCAGTGAACAGATCAGGTGCTTCTTTTTATTTCTTCTTATTTATGGAAATAAATATAATAATTGCTAGCATATTAGCATATTACAGGCAAATTAAGTATCGAAATATGACATGTTAAAAATCTTATAATACAGCGGCAGTTACAAAATACGTGGAAAGGGGAAAAGTTTTGCCGTTCTCGATGCCTTGGAAACAAAAATATCGAGTATGTCTCTTTCTGCAAAATTTCGCAGAGTTTCATAGAAAACGATCATTTGATAGCCAATTTAGTAGAGTGTGTAACAGAAATGGAAAAATTGGAACACCGGGCGGTCATCAAATTCTTGAGCAGGGAGGGTGTTCACTAATCTGAAATCACAGCAAGGTCGAAGGCTTCTCCATCAGAAACAACTGTTCGTCGCTGAGAGAGAAAACGATCCAAGGACAATTCTGAACGCTGAAACTGTGACCAAAGTGGAAAAACTAGTGTTGGAAGAAGGGTGGCCCAAACAATTAAGATTGATGGGAAATCGGTGACATCTATTCCTCATGACATATTACACATGAATAAGGTCTCAGCCCGATGGGTACCGCGAATGCTGACACCCGTTCACAAGCACGACCGAGTCAACATTTGTCGTGAGCTTGAAAGCTGAGGTCACTTCATGATCTGAAGCTCAAAATGCGGACTTTTACAAGGAAGGGATTTTCAAGTTGAAACATAGCTGGACCAAGTATGCCAATTTGACAGGCGACTACATGTAGAAGACATAAGCTGTATGACTGTTTTCAGAATTAAACTGTTAGAGAACGGCAAAACTTTTCACCCTTCCCACGTAGCAGTGAAGGATTTAAAATCTAACATGAACAAAATTCATTCATGTTATAAAAGGGGTTTGTAAATAGCAAGTAACCACATAAATTAGTTTCCCCCGAACTTTGGGAAACTGATTATGGCTGTTATTGTTTCTGACAATTTGTAAATACCTATATTTTGACAAGTATTTTGTATACATCTTTTAGGCAGCTCAACTCTGAGATCAGAATTTTCTGTGATTTGGTAATTTTGTGGGCATGCCTTAGTGAGAGTGTTTAAAAATTAAAACTGAGACACCATGAAAGTAAATGTTGGTTAAAAGTTTGTTAAAAAAGTCTTTTTCAAATTTAATTTTAAAACTTTTGTCCACAAAACTCCCTCTGATTATTCGCTGTAACAAGTCAAAGTACATACTTCTTTTGGAAGTTTTGCACTTGGTTTTGAACCATAGAATTACCAAACACCCCAATTCTATATGATATAAGTCTGTCAGAGTTTATGTTTGAAGTTTAACACTTCTTCCTGGCTGCATGTACCACCCACCTAGGTTTATTGACGAATGAGATCTGCACACACCATTTAAGAATATTATATGCATATACACCCAGAAACACCATTATGGTACAATGAAAACTGACGTCAAGTTGAAGAATATACAACGGGTTTTGTCAGGGATAAGTTCCGTAGGTAATTTTAAGCAAAAAAGTTGTACCAACACGGTGTAAACGCTTGTCTACGCAGAAGATTATCATCAATAACGGAAGAGAATTACTTTTTTATTGCCTCAGCTGAAGTTCGTTGCAATCCACAAACCCTAGACAGTGTGTCTAACCTAACTCCATAATGTGCATGCAAACCGCGCCTGATCAGTTTGAACCACAGAGTAGAGAACGACCGAGATAGTAACTCACAGTATATCGTGAAGACATTCTGAAGGTGGCAATCTGATTTGAAAATAAACAAACTCCCTTCAAAATATCTACTTCGCTACGTTCCTGCTTAAATTCTATAACTGGCATTTGCTCTTTCTATACAGAGTGTCCACGGATTGATGCAGTGGACGCCTTTTTTTAATAGCAATTTCCTATTTAGGTATCAAGCCTTGCTTAGATTGAAACAAATTTTAAGCAAATTTTCGATTTTTTTAAATTAAGGAGGTCTTGGCGGTAGATAAGAAAACATTTTGTACTCGGGTAAAGTACCTTTTCTGTTCTAAATACGGCAACATATCATTACGAAAAGTTGCTCATAATGTAAAATTATGACCTCTTACAAAATTTTGGGGAGATGGGCCTACTTTTTCATAATAATGATGGTTTCCCCAAGAATCAGAAACTTTTTCGTCAGAAAATGTTCATAATACCTTTTATTAAACATCCCTAAACAATGATAATACTATCACGATAAATTAAATCGATTTCTTAATGTGAAGCCAATTGGATAATGAATAATTGAATAGGTACGTATTTAGCAGAAAAATAACGGTTTTGTTAAAGAAGGTCGATCTTCCCATAATTTTGTGCAAAGCTGTAATATTACATTCCGAACATCTTTTCTTAATGATATTTTGCCATATCTAGAACAGAGTACAAAAAGTTTTTTATCTTCCGCCAAGGCTTATTAGATTTAAACAAAAATGAAAATATGCTTACAATTAGTTTCAAGCCAAGCAGGGCTTAATTCCTAAACATGAAATTGCTACTTAAAAAAATCCATTATACCTCTTGTTGCAGCAATCCGTGGAGACACTAGTTAGATAGTTAGTTAGTTAGTTTTACAAGTGGGTCGATCGACTGCAGAGACCAGTAAGGTCTTTTGTTCTTACCTTTCATCTAATGGGTTCCTAGGAATTCCAGTCTCCTCGCGAAGCCTAGTATTTCCCTAGGAGACTTTTCCCTCACTTCGTCAGGTGTTAATTCCACACTGCCAAATTGCGCAAGCAATTGCTATGCACTCACACAGTAAGTGTTCTGAGGTTTCGTCTTCCGATTCACATAGTCTACACAAGCGACTATCTGATTTACCCAGTTTATTGAGATGATATCTCGCTGGGCAATGTCCAGTAAGGGGGCCTGTAAGGAGCCTCAGTTCATTCCTGGATAGATCGAGGAGTTTTCTGGCATTCCCTGGCGAATAGTCATTGAACTTTTTCGCCTGTCTCTGACCTAAAATCTTCCCCCAATGGGATCGATTTCTGTTCCTTTCCCACCGTTCGACTTCTATCCGTCTGTGTGTTTTATTTAAACCACAGAATGGTTCCGGTCCAATGGATGGTGTCTTGGAGGCTGCTCTAGCCAGTTCGTCGGCGTTCTCATTGCCTGGTATTCCCTGATGACCCGGCACCCACATAAAGGTAAGCTTGTTACCCCTTGCCAGTTGTTTTAGGGATTGTCGACATTCCCAGATCGACCTCGACTCAAGGGTGTGGGCCTATATAGTGTGGGCCTATATAGTGTGTATTATATTCTTCTGTCTGTGTAATAATTGATCAATACATTTCTGAGCACTTCGAACATTTTTTCCATTTTACACATTGTCGAATCCTCATTTAAACCCACAAATATGTACTAGGTACATATAAGTGATCTTGCCTTTCTCTTCTAAACCTAATAATTATATAAAATTTATGAAGTGAATTGCACCGCAAACCAACACTAAAATAAAATCAAATGAAACTTATTTGTTGTAAACGTTAATCACAAAATTTGTACAATTTGATATATTAACTCAACCCCGGGAGATGTTGAAGGGAGACATTTAACAGCCTCATTGCTGCTGTCTCGATATCCCAAGAAAATCTTCTCATTCGCAGAGATATCAAAAGAGTACCTACTGACGGAAGTAAAAATATATACATACCGACATACTACTTGTGCATAAGTATTATTTCGCATTTACTAATTATTTCTTAAGCTAATTTGATAGTCGTGGTCACGCTGATTGTAGATAAAACGTTGCACGATACTCTTTCCGTAACTTCATATTACGATACACGAAGGGTTATCAAACTCGGCCTTCGGCTTCGTTTGATAATTTTCCCATCTTATATCGTAATATGAACTGTTACGATACTTGTATCATAAATAACTATTAACGTATGCATGAGAAATTAAATTAATCGTTTTTAAATTTTCGCATCTATCTGCTATATTTTAAATTTAATTATTATAGGGAATATCAGTATTACATGTGGTAGGTGCAGCCAGCATAAATTTAAGTGAGTACTACATTCTGAAATGCCTATTAACGTTCACATCACGCACACAGTAAGGACGGTTCATAAATTTCCGAATGCAGACGAACTCTTCGATTTTGTAATACCTAGGTATAGCAGCTGTCGAATAATCTCAATTGCATATTTTAGTTGATAGTCATAAAATGCTGGCGATTTCATATCGGCTACGTTTGAATTTGCTTGTTACAGTTCGTGAGGTTTTGTAACTTGCATGAAATGTCAAGTAGATTACATATAAGTACATGCTTTTAGTATTTTCGTACAATGTCTAAGAATTTCGTATAATGATTCAATCCTGCAAAAGACAAAATAACTCGACCGTGTATTTCACAAATCTCGGTTTTTCCAGATCCGGCACATGTCTCGCACTTATCGCAACGAAGCACATAGTATTCGAGCACCTGAAAATTAATGGAATTCAAAATATATTGACTGGTCATAAATTTATATGTTTAACAGTAGATATATCTCCCTATATAAAAATCCAGATGTGTCGAGCATTTCTGGTTGTACTTCAAAGTTTATTACGCCAGCAACACATTCCATTTTATTTGCTAAACTCATGCGCATGGTGTTTATGGCTGCGTTATTTGAAATCTAAGTCATAAAGAAAAATGAAATATGTATATTTCTATCAATTTTCTGAAATTACGGGCATCTATTAATCTTTGCAGAAGTACTTTTTCTTAGGTCAGTTTACAAACATCCGTAAACTCAAAAGGAATGCTAATTACACCATTGCGTAATGTATCACATCATAAATTAAGTAAAAATGTACAAGTTTGCTTGCAGGTACTAACAAAAAGGCTAAATGTAACAACTTTTCCTTCGTTAATGACTGTACTAAATCGTTTTGCATATTCTGTACTAGCGGCCCGCTCCGGCTTCGCACGGGTATAAAATATATAGCCTATGTCACTCACTGAAAAAATGATTAAAATCGATCCAGTAGTTTTGATTTGGATAAGGATTAATGCTGTATTGGTTAAAATCGCTTCGAAAATTAGCCATTATTTGTCGTAAAAAGTAAATGACAAAAAAATGTTATTGTGGGATATCCATAAGAGATAGACATATACCATCGCGGAGTTTTCTGTAGACCTTTTCAATGTGTACAATACTTAGTACATTATTTTGATAAATCTCGTAGGGTTCAGCCTGCGTTTGCAATGTAAGTGGAAAAAATGTAATTATTTACGACATCACATTAGAAACCTCAAAAATAAAAGTATTTCTCCACTATTTAATGGATGTTATTATACATATAAACCTTCCTCTTCAATCACTCTATCTATTAAAAAAACCGCATCAAAATCCGTTGCGTAGTTTTAAAGATTTAAGCATACATAGGGATATAGGGACAGAGAAAGCGACTTTGTTTTATACGATGTAGTGATTCCTGTCTTGCGTCATTGTTTACGTATAGAACTGAACAGCATCCTTTCACGATAATGCAGACTTTGAATATCGAATGTCTACTTAGCTGATAATTAGTGCAGACTACAGAATGTAGTAAAGTCCAGAGAAGGTTCTTAAGACATTGCACTAACACCGCGTCGTATTATAAAATGTTAGACATAAGAAGATTATTTAGGAAAATGCTTTGATAGCTTTATACATTGTCGGCGAAACATTCTGTTTACTCAGGACAAGATTAGTATGCTTATTGGTAATAGGTGTGGCAGATCGGCAAGTACTCGTAATGTCGTAATTACGCTACCTGAACTAGATACTTCAAAAATTAGCGCATAAAAATATATAGAGAGACAGATTTTTTTTCAATCTGATTTCCGACTTCCAATTTTACTTCTTAAACTTGATATATCTACTCAGGGAATAAGTATTTATTATGTAAATGTATAATTAAAAAGCAGATGAGAAGGTGTAATCAAACATTTGAGTGAAAAACGTTGTTATAAGGCATGTAATTGCTGCTGAGACACAGTCTGCTGCCCTTCCCCATGAAGATCACCCGAAAATGATCCCGCATTTCTTGGAGATTGAATTTACGTATGTACACGTACAGAGTTTTATAGGACTGTGAATGACAGCTTTAATGCAGACAAGTATACACAAGCATAAGCAGTTTTTGAAGGTACGTTAAACCTGCCATTATTTTATCGCCAATTACGAGTATTCAGTTTTTGCGCTGTAACAAAGCATAATTAACCGCCTGTAGATCTAACAAACTTAGATTAGGCGTTATCTATTTTGTTCGAGAAACATCGCGCATCAGAAAAAGTGCACAGATGAGAGAAGACGTCACGGCGTCAATGAACCAAAGATAGTTGAAAGAGAGGGTACCGGGACCGCGCGCTGACAGTGGGAGGAGCCGAACCCCCGACCAGCCGTTCACGATGTTTGGTGGAAGAATTAATAAAACACGGTGTCGCGGACATTCAGGGGACATTCACTCATCATCCATCCGACCGACATTCATCCTGCATTCTCATACCAGATATTCTCCGAATAACTTCCAGTATTATCGCGAGTACCTGACTAGCTAGTCAGCTGACTTACGTCGTGCGAAGTGATTAGCTGTGCTACTATTATTAAAAGCCGTTATTTAATGATTGAAGCTGTGAGGCTGTCAATAATTAAATATTCGGTAATTGGTCCGGTGTAGAGGTATAATAGGCTGGTGAAGGCTAGTTCTTAAATTCTACAGGTAGCCGTGGATGTTCAAACCATAAACTCGCACAAGCCGAAAGCAGATTGAAACATGCGGTGCAAATAGCATATGCTGTGAGAATAGCACGTCTGCCTTCGACCGATGCAGTGAGCGATTGAACATCCCGTCCGGTTGAATTTTGGGGCAATTATACACCTGCTTACGTAACAATTAATGGCCATCCGATTAAGCGATCGCCGAGAGTGGCTGTTACGTATATCCCCGATCTACACATCAGCTGGTTGCACACCTGTGCGGCAACGTTAACCAGATACCGAGTACACAGTATAATAGTCAAGTAAATCCAGGCCGCTAACTCGCTTATTTCTAGAAAAAAATTTTTTAACGTAGAACCAAATAAAATCTATATGGTTGTGTTCCTTGTATTATTTTCCATGTGAATCTTTGGTTTACGACATTTCCGGCCTGTGCAGAACTTTTTTATTTTCGAAAAATTTAAAATTTTGCATATGTATGAAACAGTTGGTTTTTAAAACACAGCACGTCATATATCAGTAAATATTTGAGATATCGATTTCAATTTTTTTTTAAATTAAAGTAGAAACATGAACGCCTCAAACAGTACTAAAATATTTTAAAATATTTTAAAATATTTTAAAATATCACAATATTTTTTGCGGAAAATAATTAGAAACTTCATTTTACTTCGCTTGTGCATTATAAATTTCGACATGCGACAAACTTTTTTATTTTTGAAAATATTTCTCTATATGCTGCGAATGAAATTAAGAGAAAGATTGTAGAAAGTTTTTGGAGAAAGAATTATTGACCTATGAGTCATAGTTTTGAAGTTATGATTTTTTTGTCAGACGCGGCCTAATGAGCGGACGGGTCGTGGCAATGCACTATCAGGGTAACGCGTAGCGGACCCATAGTCGGCTACGGATAACGACGCATATAATATGAGTTAAAACATGAAAAGAACTTAGTTTATTTTTATTCCTATTTTATACAATCAATATTGAGTGTCAGATTCAGCATCTGATTCTTCCTCTTCTAATTTTACTGCAGTATTAACACAAAAGTGATAAAGGCTATCTCATAGATGATGGGTATGGGGTCGTGTTTACTAAATAAGGGTTCCCAGTGGTCTTTCTGGAATGTCCATCCGTATTTTTCTGGGCTTTCGAAGTGGATGTTGTTAATGTGACTAGAATACCATGCTTTTAATTGGTACATACATCTAAATTGGGAAAAAATCAAATGCGATTATATGTATAACAAGATACGAATTCGAATACAAACCCTTGCAAATGCAATTTAAAAGCATCGTCTGTAGGCGGGATTTCAGACTCTGGCCTATTCGTGTTTTTGGTCAAAAGAATCTTAATTCAATTAATGTTCTGACGTCTTTTTGTTTATTTTTGTATAAATTAATATAAAATTTACGCAACTGCAATCATATGTGCGTTCAAATGGCAGATTTAGTAAGTTCATCATATCCTTAAGGTTGTCGGCGTTTTTAAGTAATACATCAAGAGCGGATTTCTTCCCAATTTTGTAAAACGCACTGGTAGTATCACACCCAGCGAGACAGTGTATTTCCAATAAACATTGCGATACAGTTTCGCCAATTTTGTTTATAATCTTGTACCATTATAGGTAATACGTGTGTTTTTGGTATTGCCTAACTGCATAATAAGCAAAATAAGCACGTCCATATCTACAGATTTCAACAAAATATTTTTACTGTAGGTGCATTCTTACAATGCATATAAAATTATACATACCATTACCATTACATTCCCTTTTTAGCAATCAGGACGAGGCAGACAGGCGCATAATTTTA
Source organism: Xestobium rufovillosum (assembly GCA_963966045.1). Lineage (NCBI taxonomy): Eukaryota > Metazoa > Arthropoda > Insecta > Coleoptera > Ptinidae > Xestobium > Xestobium rufovillosum. Next base: position 17,041,904 of record OZ014499.1, on the reverse strand, counting down.
CATGCATTGTACGAATGTACCTACATTAAAAAGATTTTGATCAAATCTGTAGATACGAACGTGCTTATTTTGTTCATACACTACTGTAGTAAGGTACCTGAATTATATAATTGTAATCTCTTTATTCAGTTAGGCCATATCAAAAACACACGTATTATAATGGTAAAATATATTATAAAAAAATTGGCAAAACTGTATCGCAATGTTTATTTGGTCTCACTGGGCGTGATACTACTAGTGCGTTTACAAAATTTGGAAGAAAACCGCTCTTGATGTATTACTTAAAAACGCCGACAACCTGAAGAATATGATGGACTTGCCAAATCTGCAATTTTGAACGCGCATATTATGAGATTGCAGTTGCGTATGTTTTATATTTACACAAAAATAAACAAAAAGACGTGAGAACATTAAATGAATTACGACTTTTTTGGCTAAAACACGAATCGGCCTGCGTCTGAAATCCCGACTACAGACGATGATTTTAAATTGCATTTGCAAAGGTTTGTATTCGAATTCATATTTTGTTATACATTTAATCGCATTTTATTTTTTCCCAGTTTAGATGTATGTACCAATTAAAAACATGGTATTCTAGTCACATTAACAACATTAACTTCGTAAGCCTAGAAGAATACGGCTGGACATTTCAGAAAGACCACTGGAAACCCTTATTTAGTAACCAGGACCCAATACCTCCATCTGTGAGACAATCTTTATCACTTTTGTGTTCAGATAAAAACTGTAATAGTAATAGATGTAACTGTGCAAAAGAAGGTTCAAAATATTCTATAGACTGGAAGTGCAAGAATTCTGTTAATACTGCAGTAAAATTAGAAGAGGAACAATCAGATGCTGAATCTGACACTCAATATTGATTGTATAAAATAGGAATAAAAATAAACTAAGTTCTTTTCATGTTTTAACTCATTTATGCGTCGTTATCCGTAGCCGACTATGGGTCCGCTACGCGTTACCCTGATAGTGCATTGCCACGACCCATCCGCTCATTAGGCCGCGTCTGACAAAAAAATCATAACTTCAAAACTATGACTCATAGGTCAATAATTCTTTCTCCAAAAACTTTCTACAACCTTTCTCTTCATTTCATTCCCAGCATATACAGACAAATTGTCAAAAATAAAAAAGTTTGTCCCATGTCGAAATTTATAATGCACAAGCGAAGTAAAATGAAGTTTCTAATTATTTTCCGCAAAAAATATTGTGATATTTTAAAATATTTTAGTACTGTTTGAGGCGTTCATGTTTCTACTTTAATTTAAAAAAAAAATTCACGTCGATATCTCAAATATTTACTGAGATATGGCGTGTTGTGTTTTAAAAACCAACTGTTTCATACATATGCAAAATTTTACATTTTTCGAAAATAAAAAAGTTCTGCACAGACCAGAAATGTCGTAAATCAAAGATTCATATGGAAAATAATACAAGGAACACAACCATATAGATTTTACTTGGTTCTACGTCAAAAAAAATTTTCGTCACAATTGAAGGTTGATTTTACTCGACTATAAGTCATCCCAGCACGGGACGACAGTCAGTTACCCGAAAACCGTCCAGGAGAGAATCGCTGGCGATACCTGGCTATCAAAACCCAGTACCGTTAGCTATTCCCTCATGTATATAATTACCATTTAGATTTTACCGTAGAATCATATTTATTTGTTTCCCGTGTGTATTGTTATCTCCGTATAGCAATAGAGAACCCAGCCCTTCTTCGACTGAAGCGAAGGGTATATATCTTTCGACGAATAAGTTTTCCAACCGACCGACCGAGATGCAACAATTTGATCGTTCATAAGCGAACGACCCGAAATAATCTAGTATACAGTGTGTCCCAGGACGCACGAGGGAAAGTTCGTTGCAGCGCATCTCCACAGCTCCACAAAATTTACCACTTTCCTTACTCGTTACTTAATATACTATCTATTATCTACGCGCGTGAGATAAGAATTCCTTATCCCACTCATTATGCGTGAGATAAGAAGTTCATTACCGCACGCGTTTTCTCAATAAATCATGACAAACACAGGGTGTTCAAAAAAAATTGAATATTTCAAATTTAAAGTTTGTTCGATACAACATGAGATTAACAACACCCTGTATGTATCTTAAGTTAATTAGAAGCATCCTGGGAAAGGCACAAGTGGCGACTCACGATGTTGTGTGTACCGCTCAGTGAATTCGAAATACGTACCTAGCAAAAATATATTTTAAAAAAATATGATACAAAGCTGGAAAAGTTCGAAAAGAGATTAAAACTTGGAGAATGGATGGCTTTTTGACTAAGATTATATTATAAAAGTCGCTTTATAAAAACAAGCAGAATCGAAATCTGCTCTCAAAAATATGGCATTCCATTTCAATTTTCAAATAATAATGTTGGTGGTCATTTCCGGTATAACCGGAAGTGCTATGACTCAAGATATTTTCATTAACAAGTTCAATCCAAATTTTCAGCATTGTAACTGCATTGTATCCGGAAATATCTATAGTTAAGGGTTTCCGTGACTCACCCGGTATAAAGTGCAAGCTCAAACACTTCCTTCAGTATAGGACAACCTAGGTTGTTTCGCTTAACATTGACTTCTTTTCTAATGTATCTTCTACTACTTGACCGACACAAAAGTTCCTTAAATACTTCTTCACTTAGCTACCTTTCTCTCTTTCTCTCTTTCTACTAATAGATCAGTAGATAAGCTATACCGGTTCAAGCCCAAAAGCCCATGTTATTTCTTGCGGAGCTTCATTTTAACGAAACTATTAATTAATTAATTAAACACTTAATTATTCTTGGAACTGATAATTACATTGATCAATGTAGACTGAGGTGTAGTGGTAAAAGACACCGCCATGGTAATAGAGGCCGTGGGGGTCGGCCCCATGACATCTATCACCACCCCCACCACCATAATTACTGCATGTAAGATTTCTTATTTAATCTCTGTACACTCCCTCTAGGACACGCCGAATGAAAGATGGATTCCATTATTGGAGCACGGAATGGACATCATCTACATGCAATTCAGTTTCAATTAATCAAAAGTAGGTACTATTAGAAGTCCTGTATAGGCATAGCGTATTTTGGTATAAAGTTTATGAAGTTGGTAAATATTTATCTTCGCACTGATTCATGCAAGTGGGCATGTAGAAACTTCATTTTATAAAATACGAACTCAGTTTTGCACCTACTTTGTTGTACTGAAAGATATTTATCATGAATCTCTTTTGTATTGTCTGGCCCTGAGAAGATAAAACAAGAAAAATCGGGACGAACGCCGTTATTTATTCGTGAGGATACGATCTTGTTGAAATAAGAAAGCTGGGGGAAAGAGGGTAAGTATTACCAGTATTATTTCCTCCTATCTTGCATCAGATTGATGATACTGTAAATGAAGGAACATTATTTTGATGAAAACATTATTTGGCGCAATTAAAGATGATGGCGTGGGTGTGCCAGATTGGACGTTTTATTGCTTAAGGGATGGTTTCATTTCTGTTTTAGTATTCTTCATTTCATTATTATTCATTAGTGGACATAGAAGCAGCTATGCAGGAAGGCTCACGTTCAATAAAGTTCTCTAAATAATTTACTCGTATATCACAGTTCTACAAGACATAAAAGTATTTAGAAACTAAAAAATGTTTTGCTAATAGTCAACACTACTCAACACCACCTAAAGTTTGTACATACTTATTCAGTAAACGTCAAAGTTTCAAAACTACCTACAACATTTGAATATACCCGTGCGATTTTTATTTATAACGCACAGCTACGAGTATAACATACGGGTGGTCGCAATTTTAAACTTCCGCGCCTACTTAGTTGTATGCAACGTGTCGCTTTCTTAGGCGGTCATAGGAAAAATTAATTTTATGTTTATAAGTAAAATTTATAATTCAACGATAACTATTATTCATTACAATATTGCTTCACCTTTTGTGTTTTATTCTAGAACAGAAAATATTTTCTTGTCACACGCATGGTTTCAGCGATATTAAAGTGCATCTATAGAAATAGAACGTCTTTGGTTATTACGCATAGCATTTTACCTTAAAATTGAATAAATTTTCACTATTATGGAAATCGCAGTCTGTGAAGACGGTAGATATTCGGAAAATATATTTGTCGACGAAGCTCTTTCCTTCCACTCCGAGGGCTAAAACAGTTCACTCTCTTTCACATGGAAATTGAAATGACGTTTCAGAAGTAATGCTAAGTATGCAAGGTACACTAAAATGTCGACATCTGTAGAGGGACATTAATAAAACGTCAAAAAATATCGAAAAGTAAGTTACCTACGAGGGTTGTGAATTTTCACTTTTCCCCAAACTGATTTTCATAACACTTTGTTCAGATACATGACAACTTTACTATATCAGAGAAATTTTGTTGCTGTATCTTAAATGGTTTGAAAGATATTGCAGGGGGAATCGGATATATGGTTAGAGCTTTCTTATTTTCGATTAAGGAATCTGCTCTTAAATTTCTCTGGTAGAATTCAGGGACACTATAGAGAGAGATGAAGATTTTAAATCTGAAACTGCATTTCGAGTCATGTTTGTTCTTTAGCAACCAACAATTTGTATTATTCCACACTTAGGTCTTCCGACAACAACAGCATTGTGTGCGTTCTATAGAATAACAGAGTGCAAACAATACGATGCATCTGTTATTTTTCTTTCTCAACGCACTCTTTTATGGGCTTCCACGCCCTATCAAAAAGTGTTGTTCAGCAAGACATCAAGTTGTGTGGCTGAAGCGTTTTTGCAATAAAAAAATGGAATATGACACCGAGCAGGTAAATCTGAAAACATTGAGGTAACTTGGTGTAAAGCACACAGTCTACTCGTGGAAATGATTTGTCTTTTGTAACATACAGCCTTTTGATTTTCTGTGGCAATATGCGAGTATAGTATTATTGTACAACGAGCACGGAATGGTAATACTAATACTCATTTTCCACGAATACTTGCAGTAAGAGCCTCGACGACTGCTGCAATTCATACGAGTTAGGGAATGGATATTCCCTAAGAGTTGCACACCATTCTTTTACCATCGACTATTATAGACTTTAAAAAAAAAACTCATGTTTCCAAAAAGTATCTCATGTTTCTGACAGCAATTTGACTTTTGCCTTGATATTAATAGCCAACTATTTTTTATACTATGTTCAAATTTTGACACATTTCTATAGTTACGATTTCATGGCTCTTGAAAATTGAACAATTGCACAACAAGCCTATTATGCACTTGTTTTGCTGCGACAACTATCTCAAACGAAAAGACATGGACAACGTTATTCATAAATTTAGAGGCGGTGGTGCAAATGTGGAAACCCCGTATGTTTTTAATTTGCAAAAATCAGTGAATCGTTATTTTAACCTGGAAAATTGCCTTAAAATGCCTTATAATGTTAGAAATAGGGGACCATAAGTCACAAGTGCTAAACCATGTACTTAAAAAATAAAAAAATATTTGGCTATACTTGGGCCGCCGAACAGGAGTGATCACCCTGCAAGCATGACCTCTAGGCGGGAGCACTATCAATTTAGGACGACCGAACCGCAGTGATGTGCTTCCTTTAGACCCAACGAAGTCGCATCACTCCAATTCGGTCGTCATAAATTAATATTGGCCCCGCTAGAGCACGTTCTTGCAGGGTGATCACTCCGTCTGTTCGGCGGCCCAAGTATAACACTACATTTTTCGACTTTTGAAAAAAGTACGGGTAATGTGGAAACACCCTAAAATTACAGTAAATCAATGTGTTAACACATAAAGATGTTGGAATATTGAACTTTAAGCATTATATTCTTTTTATAATATGTTTTTATTCATCGAAAACATTATTCCTTGATAAAAAAAATACAACACATTACCCTCATCCACATGTTTCCAAGTTACCCGCACTTTAGCCAAACTGGATTTTGCGAGTTAAGTCAAGAAAACGTTAGCTTATGATTCATTGAAATCCAACAATACCTTCCCTATAACTCCCTTTCCTAATACTCTGATACGCATTACGCTACCTCTATGATAAGTTAGAACTAAATAATACCACAAACTTACCTCCAAAAACTTTACGAAAATCACGAAACAGAAATCGACGCACCACCATTAACTACAATACCCGACTGATTCCTAGCGCTTCGCCGTGACGAATAGGAACGAGAGTGACTGTTTACGGCAATCGCAGCTAGAATGAAGATCTCTGCAGTCGAAATACTTGCAGTTTCCACATTACCCTCATGTTTCCACATTTGCACCCCCTCCTCTACTAATTAATTAAACGTTCATAAGTGACGTATTTCACCATAGTCATAGAAAATGGTATAAATATTACTCTACGAGCTAAATGAATCACCCATCTACGATTCGTGCTTTAAACTTTCATCCTTTGGAATTCTTGCAATTATAACGTAATCCAGAGACAAAATTCCGTCGATAGCCAACGTTATTCTGGAAAAGATCTGAGCATTTACCTATTAATTATTCAAGGATTAAAAAAAAGGGATCTGATTGATTCTTGAATTATCTATTAATTATTATTTTAGGCCTTAGTATATTACTGTGGTAAAGAATTGTAACACAATTAAAATGAAGCAAACTCGACCCTTTTTCGTTTTCCGATAAGTACTTGAAGTGTAACCCATATTTTTGAATTTTTCTCTAAATAAGTGCCTACAACATTTAAGCAAACACTCGATGGCAAAACTCTACGTTTTTATAGGACCACTCCGTTCTGATTGTTTTCATTTCACTCGTTTGCAAACTAATTAAGCCAGGCCTCTCGTACGCTTCGGGATATCCAGATTCCAGGGCCCTATACCAGAACGTTGTATTTGCGTTCATGTTATTATTTAATTTGAATTTCGGCGTTCCCCATCTTTTACAGCAAGTGCATGTTCTAAGTTTACCAATATTAATTCATACATGATAAACAACTGGTCTCATTAAATAGTATGTACCTAACAGGTGTCTCAACTTCCAAAAAAGACGACAATAGGTAGATTTCCCGCTATCGCTCGGGCATCAACCAGCCGCGGGCCAGCAAATGCCCTTATGACACAATACACTATTGTTTCCCATGTTAATTTGCCATCTACCGGTTGCACTGGCAACCACTGCATGAAGTTTTTTATACATGGCTTTGCCCTCCGTTACTGCGGTAACTCAAGCAAATAATTAATACGCGGTACACGAAAAACACCCGCAAGCATGCAAAGAACATTAATTTTGGATGAAGCTGCGCGTATCCGGCTATAAATTTGACTAACTGCATCACATGTTGCATATACTATAGAGAGGCATAATCCCTAAATTCAGTATTTCAGATAATTTTGTACTACCAAAAACTCGCGTTCTCATTAGTTTCATACGATTTTATGTCGCACTACGTGCTAGTGAAGTTAGGAAATAAGTGCTGAATGTAGCAGTTATTATTTGACTTTAGAAGCTTTATTATGGATGTTAAAAGAGGGAAATAAATAGGTACCTCCCAGCAGAAATTGCCAGCAATTTTTTAAACGAAAGGGCGACAATGGAATACAACTACAGAACACAGGACAAGAACATTTCTGCGAGTTTTCGTTCTGGGGAAATTAAGCTAAACCGCAGTCGACAATAAATAACTACAAAAGGGCATTCGTTATTAAATACACCTCAACTTGTTAATGTTATTTCATTCTTTCATTATCGTACCGAAATAAAAGTTTTGTTACCGTTTCAAAAATAATTTTAGCACGAAAGTTTTGCTGTACATATAACAGCAAGACGTTTTGTAACAAATACATAGCAATTCCAGTAATTTTCATTGGTAGTATAACTGTTGCGTGATACGCTCTCAGAAAACGATGTTATAATTACATTTTTTTTTCCTTTAAAAATAGCACAAAGCTTAGTAGCGGAAACAATTCAAGTTTTTAAATTACTACGAAGCAATTACCTACCAATACATCTACGAGTACATTGTTGTCTCTACAAAAGGGATTTTGCAAAGAAAGCGACAAAATTTGTTACTGTAACTGAAATTTTAAAATATGTTGGTCAGCAGCGTCTACGTCAGCCTACTAGCCAGACAGATGAAATTCTGGAAGATTTATCGCTCTACCAAAGAGGTAAAACGTAAAGAGATACGAAAACTTTAGTGGGACTAATATTACCTTCCCACTTCTTAAATATCTTAACTAGAATCGCGTAAATAATAAGGAAGGGGAAAGAGGTGGAAGATCAATTCGGGTTTAAAAAATATGGAAACGCACGAGATCAAAATTATTTCTGCGTCCCTCTTGTGTTCCAAAAGTAATGTCAGGAACGGCAAGAAATCGGTAAAAAATAGATGGACAGGAAATGAATAAAATTTTGAAAAATATTTTAATGTCTAGGACCGAAGAAGTTTGTTTGAAAAGCGTTTTAGTTGGGGAGCAGCAAGGGTAAATTATTACTGTATTTTCTATCATGCCACACATTGTTAATGGCTATTATTTAAAGGGGCAGTACTATATTACAATTTTGGTCAGTGTGAAAATATAAATTGTATGAGTGGTACTGGACCGTTCGAACAACTACTCCACGGGCAAATACCCCGCCAGGCATTGAATTATAGAACTAAATCCATTTTATGCACTACGAGATCCATATTGAATGCTACCCCAAACATATCGTTAGGCTTGGAACATCCTTAGATTTCTACGTACTTTCCTGCTCAACTAGCAGTTAGTAAGTAAGTTAGTAAATTGTATGTTCAATAATGCATGCAACTCGAGGAACAAGAATCTGGCTATAACAAAGTTGCATCTGAGGCGCTCTGCAGATGTCGCTCTTTTGACGTGCTCACATGACACATTTTCTACCAAAAAATTTTTCTTTTACATGAAGAATGACGAAATATCACTGCCGGACACATTAGAGATTAGACAGTCGCGAGTCGGTGTCGGACGATCCAAAACTTTTCTGACAGGAGGCTTCTGCACTCTGCAGTGCCAGTCAGATGCAAGTTTCTTCTAACCATATTCTTACTCCTCGTGTTTCATACATTAAGATTAATAACGTCTGGCATGGTAGAAAATACAGCAATAATTTACCATTGCTCAGTGGCGGCTCCTGACTTTAGAACTTGGCAGTGCTCTGGAATGAAATTACAGCTCGGGGGGGGGGGGGGGGATGCAAAAATCAGGCGGCCACATTGTTAAAGTTCACTCCACAATGTTTAAGTGTTCACTTGAACTAAACCACTACCACTAGCCTGCTATTGGAAATTTCAATATTTAAAAATAATAAACACGATAATACAGCTAATTACTCACGTTATAAGCAAAGCAACGAGCCAATCTCGTACATAACCTAAATATGGTAAACAAAAACAATAAACAATGCCGCAGAAGTACCAACTCCCGTGTATATTCTTCGCCCAACTGTGAATTTTAAATTTGAAGTTACCAAGTGTGTACTCAAACAGCGCTCCAAGTCCACCTAAAAGCACATACGACGAAATTTTCCCGAGTCGCCCCGATCTCGCTCCCATATCGAATGAGCATTTGCCTCAAGCGCCGAACAGATTCACACCTCATAGCTCACAGTACTTAGACTGCTGGCTGCGTGTGTGCTACGCATTTTGAAACAAACGACGCGGGATGCTTAGAGCGCGTACTATTTATTATCTCGCATAATAATTAATATAATATTGCGGCAGCTAAACGCTTGAGATTCAAAAAGTTTTAAACTTATTAGTTTATAATTATAAGGTTTGAACCCTATCAAAAAAGGTTAAAAACATATTTTTGTAGGCAGTGCGCGCGCACGAGCGCACTTATTGAGGAGCCGCCCCTGCCATAAATATTATTTACAATATTATTTACAATGCTTTTTGGCTAGTGCACCGGTCATCAGTACATTGCAGTACTGTCCATATATAATATACGGTGCATTGCAAATTAAAATGGTAAAAACTGACGATAGTTAAATATCTGCTTTCCTGTTATATACATACATACAACCAACCAAATTGTTTTAAAAGTAAATGTTTATAAACTTTTGCATAATTCCTATACAATTTTAAGACGTACGTAGCATAATTTTCGGAAAAGCCAATTTCTCTTTTGAAATAGATGCGACCAAGCAAAAATTGCAAAATATACGGTGTGGTTGTTAAGTATCTAAGAAATTTACAGAGGTGACTCCTCACAATCTCACATTTCTCGAAATGGCTTACTGTATCCAGTATCCGGAAGTGTGAAATAACTTTTTTTGTGTTAAGTGATACTGCGCAGTTCGAACAAGTCAGTACTCAACGGGTCAATATCACGCCAGATATAGTACAAGAAATCTGCATTTAGTTCTATAATTAATTATGAGTAATAAATGAATACAGAAAGCACAGCACTAACGAAACCCACAACGACGAAACCCAAAATCCTGCAGTTTTCAGCGTACATTTCGCAATGTAAAGGTTTCCCTACTTTGAGCTAATTTTTCATACTTATCAAAAAGAAGGTCAACAACTTCTTTCCTAAAAATGTCCCAAAGGATCCTGATTTTGAAAAAAAATATTTATCCGAAAAGACAAACGTAAGTGGAAGTAGTATTCCAGACTCGATTCCAGATTAATGGAAAAGTAGAGCTGGGCCGATACCGATATTGACTATCGGATATCAGCCGATACTGGACAGTGGACATTACCATACACTCTTGAATTCCGCCGCTCCAAAAACACTCCCCTGTGACTTCGGCGAGTCCATCGGTCCTTTTACCGCAGAAGTGTGTTTCATTTCTCCCGTCGTCGTCCACCACTCCCTGAGAAGCCGATATCTTGTTACCGCTGTGCCCCGTTCCATCTCAGCCCACTGCTTTCAACAATCACTAAATCGTCGGGTTAGTGCGAAGAGCCCTGGTAACTGGCGACAATATTTCAGTTTCAATAATTCTCATATGCCGTTCATTCTACGAAAATTGGATATCAATGCTGCAAATAGCAAAAATAAGGGTAAAACGTTTAATTATAAAACCTGATAATTTTCTACTGGAAGAATCGTAAGCTTATCTGATTAAATTAAAACCTTTGACTGAATCGTAACTATTCTCCTAAGGGTAGAAAATTTTTCCGATAATTAATTCCAGATAGAGATTTCGCATTGTAAATCGTAAATGTAATTACGTTTTCGAAGTGGTCCTTCTACGATTTGATATAACCTAGCAAGTGTGGTACTTACAAATGCAATATAGAACCAATACGTGTCAGCTTGAAGCTCTCCAAAACTTACTATTGTAAAATCTCAGACTGGTAACTTGACAATCTTCGATAGCGTTTGATCACAATATTCATTTTAATGAAATTGATTCATCATTAGCTACTCCCAATATGGAAGAAAAGGTTCACGAAAAATCAAATAAGAAATAGTATAATTGCATACTTCTAATCATCTGCTGTTTGATTAGATCCTTAGTGGGAGACTCCTGAAAAGTTTTGTAATTGGTGTTAAGTGTGAGAACAGCGCAAGTGTTGAAAATAACCCCTATGCGCGTTATTTTGAAAATAGAAATCGGCTTGTCTGTATTATGAATTGTATTCCAAATATTATTTACATTTCATATTACATCTGCTTTATAAGTTGTATTCTTTGGATCAGAAACTTTCTCCAATGATGAATGAAATAATATAAAATATACTAGGTATGAGAGAAAGTTATAACAGTCAATTTTACAAATAAATCTGTTGCCTTCCTATTCCAAGGCCCTAATTGGTCTTCTCTATACGGTTCAGTAGCCCTTTTCTTGGGAATGTTCACTTTTTCCACGTGACTGTCCGGGCTCCAATAACTTATTGGTTCTATTTAGCGATTTCCTTGATACGCAACATTTTCTAAAACTCATTATACATTTTCATTTTCTTTTCTGCGTAACCCCGTTAAAATATCTACATTATTTTCAGCTCATCCAATCCACTGAACTTTTTAAAGAAAATTACGTTCAAATTATTTTTTTTCCTGATTGCACCTCGAAATTATAGGGTAGTTACTTATGAAATATTGTTACCTATTATAAATTATATTATCAATATTTTTTCTTTAGGTATTACTTCCATAAATTTTATTTTTGAAATATTTACTAATTTATTTAGTAATAACATCATGTCATCCAGATCCCTCCATAGATTGATATACTAACGTATGAACTGTTTCTTTTATCCCTGCCTCGAGCAACTTTCTTGTTTTATGATAGCTAAACGGATATGTATTGTTCAATTCCTGAACAAAAATTTCGTCAGTGAAGCGAGGTGATTTTAGATATTGTTGAAAAGTAACAACGTTTGCCGGTTCACGATCATTTTCTTGTTATGCTCGCACAGCATTTCTCTTGTTCAGTTTCATAATAATAGGTTCTCAGAAAACGAATTCCGGTTAAAAAGGCAATCGTCGTAACCAACTGGTGCATTGAGAATTTTATAGAAAGTTTATTTGTTGTACATACTCGTATTATATAGAAAATCATACGGAACTTTGTAATGGGAAACATTTCATAACTTATATTACATACATTGTTGCTGCCAGTGACAGCTCCCCATTTACACTATTATTTTGATACTTTGCAGTAGAGACTTTCTCCATTAAACAAGTTCAGGGCATTACGAGGAAAAGGGCTCTCAGTGGCACAGCCACCCTAATAACTGGCGTAGGTATAACAAAAACATTTAAATGATATACCTCGAATTCGTATGCAAACACCTGCTTCGTACTTGTTTATGAATCCGTCATGATTGACGGCGAAGAGGTTGTGGCGAGTCTCTGCAATGGTTTCCTCAAACTCAGTTACAAACTGCCAGACGGATATTCTGTTTTCGCCTCTTTACAGTATTTATAGTTATGAAGGTTATTTTGTTTTCATTGTTCCACAAACAAGCCGCTTGGACTGTGATTATAGCCTTTACTTGTTAATGTAATATGACAACTGGGTCCCCTACTTTAAAATCCCTTATATAATACCATTATACACAATAGGAAGCTGAAATATCAACAAACTTCTGATGCTGGTCGACCTCTGAAAGTTAATTTTGCCAGTCTCAAGTGTTATAACAAACTAGCCGAATAAACAACTAATTTTCAAAGTAGTTAAAATCCAGTGCATGTCTCTACATCAACCATCCTGCCACGATTCCAATCGTATATGCTGTGGAGCCACCTATGCTGTGAGAAAAACAAAAATCGGGCTAAAGTGCTCTTTAGCCAGAAATATAATACATTTACCGTTATCAATGATAAAAATATAGTAGATAAACAACAACTGTGGCACTACTGCTATTGTCAAATGCCCAAGCTGGGCCAAGTACTATTTAAATTACCTTCTTCTCCTGCCAATTATATTATGCAAAGGAAATTCTACCGAGTTGTAATTTTTATAAAAAAAGTTCCTGTCGTAGCATTTTAAAAAGATTAGATTTTAAGTAAATATTTAGCAGCACGCAGACAGGAAATTTTTAAAGTCACGAACGTTCGTTTCCTGCTCACTGCTAGGCTAAACTTAAGATTAGCCTTAAAAGCAAAATAATACCAAGTTCGAAATGCATAAAATTTGCCTCGAATGTGAACTTTACTGCATTCGTCGCCATTTCCTGCGGCGCTGAACTAATACTCTCGTTAGGAAGGAAACAAGGTTATGTTCGCGCACGAGTTTACATACATAATCTACACGCAATGTTGACTGCAGAAATACAACATTGCAGCAATGGGTATAAAGAGACGCAATTGTTTTAGGAGGGCAAGCTCGAAAATTTCCAGTTGATCTTCCTTACAGAAAAGTCGATCAATCTATTAACAGTAGGTAACTGAAAAAGCTATTTTGGCAAGTTTGACTATAATCCCCCCATGGTGAAATAAGAAATCAAGAGATAACGATATAAAGCTGTAGTTCATTCTAGAATAAAATAGCAATCACATGTTACTGAAACGAAAATAAAAAATAGGCAGCTACTCACCGTTTTATAAGCCCTTTTAAAGGTATAGGAGCACCTGAAACAAGAAAAAACATTGTGAAATTATTTGCTATTTGGTAACTGAAATCAGGCATCGTGTTGAAACTATAAACAATGTACGAAAATAGAATTATAGATTGGAAGTAATAATCTTATCGTCATGATGCATCCCCCAATATTTGACACTAGCCTACTGATTCCATGGAGGGTACACAACTATGCTAGTCAGATAAAATATGCCCTGCATGCCCATTAAATGTTTCTGTAAAATTCGGACATGAACATGCGTTCATTTTTAATAACTGTTTCGCGCTTTGTCCAGATTCTATTTCGATAAACAAACCGCACTATACTGGCTATGTAGAGAAGTCACATTAAAAAATTCTAAAAATCCATACAAAAACATTTTTATTGTTCTTCAAAATACTAACCTTTATGAGTTGCGCACTTATGCAGTCGATGGAACCAGTCTGTAAAACATTTACTCCATTTCCCTTGCGACACTTCAGAAATCAACTTTTTGCACATTTCAACTGCTTCATTTGCAGATGACAAGGTGGTTCCATGCATTTTGTTCTTAATTTTTGGAAAAAGAAACGTCTGGGGGGTGGATCGGGACTATATGGGAATGATTCATAGCTGTTACCACTAAAGTCTGCAAAAACGCAGCTAATTGCTTAGCTGAAGTGCTGAAGTGTTAACAAGATAGAGGAATATTTTTCGCTTTGGGCGTTTTTCTGTAGCTTTTTCTATAACTCAGGCAGACAAACGGTTGTATAAAAATCTGCATTGACTATACGTCGATCCTCGAAAAAAAATTTTGTTGGTTTAACATCCGTTTCGAGTATTCACTGGGTCAATTGACAGTATCTAACGGGCTCAAAACTGCAGAAGATAATTCAACGTTCTGAAAAAAGCCAAATGTTGACTTCATTTTTGAAATGAGATAAAAAAGTTTCATACAAAAGTTGTTATACTGGACGTTCTCTCTATACTAAATTTATTTCTTGCCATAGAACGTATCCCATATTTGTTGTGTGAAAATCAACTTCTTTATTTTAAATGGAACACCATGTATTTGACTTTATGAAGGTTTTTCCCAACTGCATTGATTGTTTTTACCTAATTGGTTTTCTTTAAATTCATTGGTTTTTCGCTTCAAGCTACGAAGTATTCGAATTTCCTCTCTATTTTCAGTTTTTCGAATGTCTTGTAGATAAATATTAGAATTCAGTTATCTAGTTAGCTTATTTCTTACTGTGAAGATCTCGTGGATATTATTATTTTGATTATTTTTTTCATCGTCAAATTGACCAATAGGAACATTTCATTTGGGTCTAGAAGCGTGTATTATTTCGGTTAATACACGCCTATTCTAAGAGAGCCAATGAGATTTCTTCAATTTCTTAAAATCGACCAATCAACTATCATTGTAAACGATAAAACCCTACCTAGCTTTCCCAATAACTGATAAATATGCGCCTTGCTTTTAATCAACTATGCTGTGAATGATAGTTTTGAAATTTCTACCTTGGCAACTATCACTGTCATATTATTTTAGAGTTTTCTTGCAGCGTCGTTTTAAATTGTCGGTATAATGTAGTTGTGTATTAACCTCCCTAAAATACATTCGAGATCATTTTTTATAAGATAAATACATTTCAAATTGTATTCAAATTTTATTGCCATTCGGAAAAAAATCTCGAATCAAGGGAAGTAGAAAAAATCGCTCGAGCAAGCTCTCGCGATTTTTTCACTACCTTGATTCTCGATTATTTGCCATGACAATAAAACTTTCCTACAATTAAACATGTATTTATCGATAAAAAATGATCTCTTATGTATTTACCTACTCAAAGAACAAGGTTCGTTTTGTAGGTTGTATTCTTTAATGTAAATAGGCTCAAACCTTATTGAAATACTTAACTGCTCAATCATAATGGGTTATACGGACCCCAATAGGCTCTAGTCAAAAGTAGAGAACGCTGTTTCTACTTCTTTGGAAGAATATAAACTGAAACATTTTTTAACTCCCACAGTCTTTTATACAAGAGCTTACTGAAGTTCACCGAGCCCAATATTTTCCCGCAACCTATGAACAAAATTTATTATTATCCGAAGCGCAAAGCATAACATCAAACTAACATCTAGCAAAGCCCTTTTATAATTCAACTTGCACGTAATCGATTCTGATGCCTAGGAATTTCGGTAAATATGTTTAGTTCAAACTTTGCTAAGTACCTACCAGCATATACACTTTCGAAATATGAAATTTATGATGTAACTGTCTAAGGCGCTACTAACAACGTTTTAATTCCTTTACAACCACCTATCTTTGCCAAACTGGATTTTTTGCTATGGCGTTAGTAAAAAATAAATTTCGTAATAAACTGAATCTTGACTCAAATTTGGGCTTAAAATTAAGTACGATTGCATCCGATGCCCCTTCACTTATTTCAAGCATGCACCACCATTCTTCTCGTTGAATTTTTAGACTTCAGCAATACTACAAGTCTCTTATAAATAAATAACAGATATGTACTTTCAAAAACGATTGTATTCTGTTACTGTCTTACCATCCTGAGACAGACTAATTCCTAATGAAATTTTTAATACTTCAGTGGCACGCGACTGACCCGTTATACAGATGATCGGTATGCGAGAAAAAGTTCGAGAACCTCTGGTTTCGAGCGTTAGAGCTAACTATTAAATGCAACGTTATTACGTTATTAATGGACAATGGTCAATTAATCATTTTAGGCTTCTCAGATGTTGTTGTCAACGTTTTTCAGCCCAAGAGCAATCGGAGCACCTTGCATGGGAACAAATACCTAATGGAATGCCCATTCAGCCAGTCAGTTTTGGCTTCGACGTAATGTAGACCAGAAATTGAATCTATCGTCTGGCCAAAACGCTATTTCATCATCGGCGTGAATAAAAGCAACCAATTTTATAACGTAACTGTTGATAGAAATGTGTGCATCTGCTGCTTCACATTCCTTAATCTACGTAAGATCTGGAAACTCCTGCTTCTGAAATAAAACACCAAAACTTTATCCAGTCCGGGCGGGTGTTATCTCACAACTTCTCTTGAAACTTTGAAGCATGAAATCTGGTCCACAGATTCTTCGCATACGCACTAGATTTGGTCCAGATTAGAGTAGATTCAACGAAACTTTGGCAATAACCTTCTTAACTGTAACTACATTTCATTCATTTTCAGTTTTCTTTAGATTCGTGATATTCAGGTGCGTCAGTATAACGTTCAGTGCAACAACGGCTTTATTTCTTAGTATTTGTGCTACTGAATAAAAATATACTTTGAGACAGATGATGGGGGCATTGGAAAAGTATTTGCGTAAGAAGAACTTAAGATTAAATACAGAGAAGCTAAAGATTATGAGGTTCAGAAGAGGTGTAGGGCGGACCAGGGAAGAAAACTGGATGTGGCAAGAAAAACTGATAGAGGAGGTGTAGGAATTCAAGTATCTACGATACTGGTTTCAAAGAAACAATGGAGAGGAATCACACATAAGCGAGACAAAGGCAATCGCGCAAATATGGAGTATTGGAGAGAGAATATTCGGGAAGGATTTCAGTAGAAGAATGATGTTTGATAGTTTAAGTAAACCAATGATATAATGTACGGAGCCGAAATATGCGTGGGAGAGAACAGTTAAAATTAGAGAGTGCAAAGGTTGAATAACATCTGAGATGGGTACTTGAACTGGAAAGACAGACTCCAAGTTATAATGTGTTTAAGGAGACAAGAAGGAAAAAGATACGAATAGAAGAAGAGAGCAATTTATTAGATTCAAGGAGAAATGCATACAAGCTACGAGAAACAAATTACTAGCAGAGTGTTGTGATTAAATAAGAAGAGGCAGTGGCACAAAGTGAAAGAAGAAGAAAATATTGCGAAAGGAATGGATATGCTCCAGAAAAGATTCAGGGCCCATGGAAGTGGACATGGTGTGCAGGGACAAGAACCTTAATTGAAGAAACACAGAGGAAAGTTGGAAATTGCAAGTTTGATCCTAATTATAAAAAATTTTTAAGGCAGGAATTGCCAAAGTACCCAAGCAAAAATGGAGAGAATGATATACAGAACATGATAGCGAGGTTTAAATGGGGGAACAAGGAAAATTCAAGAAGATATTGGATGAGGGAGGAAGAAGGAAACCCTGGAACAAAGACAATGTATCCACAAAGGAAGAAACAAGAGAAAAAGAGCGATCTGGTTACACGATGATGGAAGAGGGTTGAAGTAGATGAGAAGAGTGAAAAGGGAAAGTGAAGATATAATTTGAATTGTAACTGTATTATACATATATTTTTCTTGGATTTATTTTATTTTAAAAAATGGAGAAAACCAAATTCTTTATAGGCCGAAGGGAAAAGTAAAAACATACGACAATTAAAAGATTGCCAGACAGTCTCTTTCAGGACTAGTAATGGACGAGTAATGTTTGTCGACGTAATCTAAATCTAAATCGACCTTGATCGAATCGGGGCCCATAATCCGCCAAACACTGTGAGCCGAACAATGTTCTGCCCACTACCCAACACCCTTCAATACACGTACTGCACAACCATATCAATTTGAACAGAGAATGTCTGTATAAGTTCCGCAAACGTGATCATATCAGTGGAGGAGGAATTGTTTACGGCTCATTCAATTTTTGGACGCCATTACAATTTGACATTTCGGTGGCGTTCTCCTTTACTGTACCTAATCAAAAATATCCTGGTACAGTATTGTCCTGGGCCGAGGATTAATTGAAACTCTGGAATAATATTCTCCGTAAGCTGGCGGCATCGTCACGGAATGTATCAGCAAGTTCTTACCCGCAGATCCAGAGTCTCGTTTACATACTTTGTAGCTGAATACTGCGCACCAGAGGAGATTAATAGCAAGCACACCAAATTCATTGGCAACAGCATCCAACGAACCCTCATGACCCATGACGATTCTTCAGACATTGTAGTCTAGACTCTAGACATTGTACTGAGAAATAATAACCTATGCTTTCCCAGAGTTGTATTGAAAAATCCATACTTCTTATCTGTTTTTTCTATTTATTATACATATTGCAGGTGGTGTTCCATCACCGGGATATGATTCTCAACATCTTTGTACTATTGCCTCTTCATCTTTTGAAAGGGAAATAATAAGAAATTGTCATTTTTCTGTCCCAATCGTTAAAGCAAAGCAAATAGCAGGTGGTCTCTCTAACATACCTACAAAAAGAGGGATATCTCTTCACACCGAGCAATGACAGGGCAGTTTTTGAAAAATTGATTGTGCTTTTATTGTGAAAGTACTTATTCGCAGATTATTTTATTGTAATATGACCAGATAATATCTCAATTTTTTCTAATAGTAACTAATAACTGTTTCAAGAGTATCTAGGCACATTTCATTTGGAAATTTAGTCACGCTTACTGCAGACGTTTCGGGAATGAATTAGCGGCAACGAAGTGCACTCATGCAACGTAAGTACGCCATTAAAGGAATTATTATAAGAGGTGTTCTAGAACTTAACCAGTAACTATTACTGACACGGTCACATGGACCCATAACGGAATTTAAACTACTTTACACCCAACCTTCCATTCGAAAGAAGTGTGATTTCTTGACATTTAGTTGCTTAATTTCTATGCCTATCTCGGATTAATATTGGAATTGTTAAAAATTAAGTCACAAAAATAACTGAGGTTTTACACTACTTTGCGTCGTACCTATACTTAATATACAGGGTGATTTTTTTGACCGGCTATTAGAAGTATCTGGAGAACTAAAAGAGATATTGATTTGAAATTTTGGCTGTGGCCGAAACCGGGTCGGATCTATTTAATGAAAATATTTTCAGATTCCACGGAAAATTTTAATGTCAATTCAATAAAAGTTCGCTATGTCTAAAATTAATATTTTCGGAGATATAAATTTTTTTCTCAATATTTTGACAGTTGTGGTAGATTATGTAAAAATTAATATCTCGATTACGTCTAGCAGTAAGATGTTCGATTTTTTATGGTGGCAAGACGAGGTGTTGGAGTTACTAATCAGGCATAAAATTTTCTAATCAACGACATATGTTGATCGCACAAAAGTAGAAAAAAGTCATTTTTCTTAAATAGAATGATACCATTTTCATTGTTTTTTAGATTCCACGGAAAATTTTAATGTTAATTCAGTAAAGGTCCGCTATGTCTAAAATTAATATTTTCGGAGATATGAATTTTTTTCCAATACCTATTTTGACAGTTGTGGTAGATTATGTAAAAATTAATATCTCGATAACGTCTAGTAGTAAGATGTTCGATTTCCTATGGTGGCAAGACGAGGTGTTGGAATTACTAATCAGGCGAACAAATTTTCAAAATCTATTACATAAAATTTTCTAATCAACGACATATGTTGATCACACATAAGTAACAAAGAGTCATTTTTCTTAAATTGAATGATACCTATTTAAAGAAACAAATTAAAAAACGTGAAAAAATGCGCGTTTAACAATGTATAGGCGCCCACTCACACACGTACTTGCGTTAAGTTTTGAATGAACAGGCAAAAACGTGCATTCAAAATTGTGCGTGTGTGGTGCAAGCCTTAAGACTTTTTTGAACTGCGCAGTTGAACCGTTCATTTCAAGTCTGTCTTGAAATTTTAACTGTACACCGACGATTGCGCATTCAAAATTGTGCGTGTGTGGTCAAAACCTCAAGTTTTGTTTAATACAGTGGCGCGCAGCAGGTGACATAGTTTTAACGGATTTATTTGATTTTGAGTAGTTAATATAATAGAAGTAGATAAGTAATTTTTTATATATATTTATACTAAACGAATTTTAACATTGGTATGTTTTTTCAACAAAAATAAACAATTCGACTATAATTTCACCCGTCCACCTGTCCCACAATCGTCAACCTCACCCCGAATAGCGGCGAAAACGTGATAAATCGAAAATATTTTTTTAAAGAACGAAAACACCTTCGATGGGGATGAAATTTGAGAAGTTCAAAGGCGAATTCGTCCCGGATCCGCAGTGACCATCGCGATTTTTCCAACTCCGGTAAAACACCCCATTTCCAAGCGATAATGAACTCGGCGTACCTGAAGGGGCCGAAAATGTTCCATCGCACCCAGAAGAACAATCCATGCGAAAAAACGGGCGTCGTCCGTTCTTCCGCCGACAAAAGTTGTAGGTCATAAGGCGATCTCGAACGCGGGAGTCGAACCGCCAGCGAGATACGGCGCCCTTAATATAAGGGTAGTTTTTTATAACGGCCAAGCTGGGGGTCGCCGTGCGGGGTAAATTTGAAGGCGGAATTCGATAGCCCAGTTGATCGGACCGAAAATATTCAAAAATCATCTCCCTCGCACAGAGGTTGATGGGGGAAATAATTTTTTCCCCGAAGCAATGCAAAATTTTAGGGCAAAAAGCATGCAAAACGGGGGCCAAATTCGTCGAAGGGGGCAGTCCAGCGGGGTACGGTTCGAAAGGGGAAAGTTCAAAGAGTGTTAAGTTGGGCGGAATTTTGGATCGGTCGACGTTTAAGGGTAGAAGAAAAATGCATTAGAAAATGGCAAACAAAAATTTCCGGCGATCGCGAAATCTTCCAAGATCAGACACCCGCCTGTCAAGTTTTTCGTCGAAATTGCGTATTTTATTATGCTCGGGGTGACTTTCACAGACCGCCCCGACGAGTGCAACTCTTCTAAGAGATTAATATGTGAAAAGTGGTCACGTTTCGGCAACCAATGTTTCTCCCATCTATTCCGACTGAATCTTTGTTTATTTTTCTTTTTCAAAATAATTAGGCAGCCCACTGATAATAAATTTAATTCTTCTCTCGAGGCCATGTTTTACAAAACTGCGAAGTGAAAATTGTGTGTGTGTGGAGAACCGTCGCGCAACATTCCGTTCAAAACTTTTGAATGTACAGTTTTGAATTAATTCTAAATTGCGTGTGTGTGGGGCCCTTATGATGTTTCTCTACCCAAAATGAATAGTATTTTAGATACCTACTAGATGGGACGCCAGGTCATTGTTCTGCAGCAGTTACTAACGAATTGTACCAGATGTTTGAAGATAGATGGATACGACGTTTGGGTCCATGGAGTTGGCCCGCCAGGTCTCCAGACATTGGGGCCGTATAAAGGATAAAGGATAAAGTGTATCAATATCCACTCAACAACAGGGATGAATTGGTGGAAAGAATTGCTACAGCATTTGCAGGCTTAGATCCACATGAAATTCGTAGCGCTACTACACACGCCGTAAATAAGCGAATTATTAAATGTGTAAAAGTTAATGGACTACATTTTGAACAGTTTCTTTAACATTGTTTTACTATCACGTACCTACTTTATTTTTTATTTAGTTAAAATAAGCTCAGTGGTGGTAATTCAGGATATGTTCCATTAAATGTTCTGTATGTCCTGTTAATCATTTTATCGCATTTTCCATGAATGTTGAATAAATTCATAATATCCGAGTAAGAATAATTATCATTTGCCATATCCTATTCGTTAAACATCAACCGTACTAAATTACTAAAAAATACCAATTGCTTTTATTAGACATTATTTGTGAAATTTGTGAATATTTGGTTTTGTCTACAAGCCAAGGTCTACTTACTAGAAGGCGGTGCTCTTCAATTTTGATCGATGAAATAAGAAAACAGCAAATATCTAAAATACTATGCATTTTAGGTAGAGAAACACCATACGTTGTTAAATGCGCATTTTTTCACTTTCTTTGATTGGTTTCTTTAAATAGGTATCATTCTATTTAAGAAAAATGACTTTTTGCTACTTATGTGTGATCAACATATGTCGTTGATTAGAAAATTTTATGTAATAGAATTTGAAAATTTGTTTGCCTGATTAGTAATTCCAACACCTCGTCTTGCCACCATAGAACATCGAACATCTTACTGCTAGACGTTATCGAGATATTAATTTTTACATAATCTACCACAACTGTCAAAATAGGTATTGAAAATAAATTCATATCTCCGAAAATATTAATTTTAGACATAGCGAACCTTTATAGAATTAAAATTAAAATTTTCGTGGAATCTAAAAAACAATTGAAAATGGTATCATTCTATTTAAGAAAAATGACTTTTTGCTACTTTTGTGCGATCAACATATGTCGTTGATTGGAAAATTTTATGTAGAGGAAAGTTGCCTAATATGGGGTACTTTTTTTCAAATTGCTCCAAAGTTGTTGTAACTATGTTTTTAGGAGAATTTTCACTAGCAAACTTTAAATTTGTTTGTCTTTGAGCATTGTGTTATAAAACAGACCAAAAACAATTAAAATGAGGGAGATGTGCAATAAATAAATTGTCACTTACTACCCCATATTAAGTTTATGCATGTCCTTAATATGGCGTACCCCAAATAATATTAAGAATTTATACTCAAAAAACAATATTTTGAAAAAAGGTTTTTATTATCAACTCAAAATTTTATTACAATATAAAATATATAAACAAAATAACAAAAGAGAAACAAATAAGTTGTCATAACTTAAAAAATTGTTTTGGGCAGTATTACTGAAAATTTGCTCTCTATTTCATGATTTGCGGTTATTGGGCATCTGGAAATAATGTATTTCCCATTATACACGGAAATAAAAATGCTAACATTGCTATTCCATCGAATAAAAACGTAATTTCCTCATATATGGGGTACCCCAAATTAGGCACTCTGTTGTACCCCATATTAGGAACAAATTATTGTTTGGTTATATAGCATTTTCGCAGAAATTTTGCTGAGTTTTCTAAAATGCCACATACATGACAATAAACTGCGCAAAATTTACTGTCGGATGCAAATAAACTAATTTAAAATATTTACTTTTAAGACGGAGTACACTCGCAGGAACAACGCGCTCACTAACATTTCAGATGTATACAAACTTTTGAAGCCACTTGGTGGAGAAACGGTGAAAGTAGTAACACCGTTGGTCATATAGGAAAATAGCAAAATAAAGTCGATATTAATTAGCAATGAATTCAACAGGTGGCAAAAATGGAATTGGCCAAAAACGCGGTACCCCATATTAGGAACTATCGTCATATTAGGCAACTTTCCTCTAATAGATTTTGAAAATTTGTTTGCCTGATTAGTAACTCCAACACCTCGTCTTGCCACCTTAAAAAATCGAACATCTTACTGCTAGACGTTATCGAGATATTACTTTTTACATAATCTACCACAACTGTCAAAATATTGAGAAAAAAATTTATATCTCCGAAAATATTAATTTTAGACATAGCGAACCTGTATTGAATTGACATTAAAATTTTTCGTGGAATCTAAAAAAAATAGAAAATGGTAGCATTCCGTTTAAGATAACAAAGTTGGTGTCAACTTCCGGTATTTCCGGAAATGCCACCATTTTGAAAATATTTTCATTAAATAGATCCGACCCGGTTTCGGCCACAACCAAAATTTCAAATCAACATCTCTTTTAGTTCTCCAGATACTTCTAATAGACGGTCAAAAAAATCACCCTGTAGGTACTATACAACAGTCATTTTCTTTAATTCATTTTCGGGAAATTGCTTCCCATCTTCAGAAGAATTTGTTCTAGTATTCTAGTCTTGAAAAATGTAAATAAATACAATTTCAAGACACTTCGACATTAGTATTGTCATTGATATCACAGGAAACCTAAACAATCAAAAATATTATATCGAAATAATTCACTAAATGTAAAATATAAATAATTCTCAAAATTATTACTTAAATACATCATTTAAAAAAATTTGCACAAATTAAATAATAATTCAGCTTTTAGAGTCTCTTATTAAAATTAGACTCCAAGCAAGAAAAGTTGATTCAAATGTTTTGTAGTGTTTTATTCATGCTTAAATAGCAGTTGAACTTGTTAATATGGCAGTCCGAAATGTAATTTTATCCTTACTGCGTCGTAACATGCCGGTACAACTACCTACACTATCGTTTCAAAATAATTTTATTTCTCACTTTACGGTTGTGACCCTTTAATATAGTGTTTTGTGGGTCTTTTAACAACCCCAACCTTTAAATAAAACATGGTTTTATGTGCGCTTCTCTAGATCTCTTATACGCATTTTCACAGGGCTGCACTAATCTGTGAAGACACTAAACAGAAATTTAACAGTCCCGCTGGGATTATTTTCCCCTTGAATAAATATCTGCTTGTGCCGCTATAACTGACAGAGAAATTCTTATACATCTTTGTATACATCTTTGATAGTTTCTTTTAATGTCAATATAGACATTTTAAAATTAAGTCCCATCTGCGTGGCTCTTGTTTTATTATGAACTTCCGAATCGTTCTTTGTTGATTTTACACTGAAGTTTCTCGTGGCGCTTGGAAATACCAAATTTGTCCGCAAATTTGTTAGCTTGCTAGCTACAGAACCCGTCCCTATATTTGCCCCTACCTAAGGACTAAAATAAGTAATAAGGTGCAACCCATCCTGCTTTTCTTACACGCATATATTTTTCTTCCATTCTGCAAGAAAACAGATAAATTCAAGAAATTATATCTATCACATAGACTAAAAGAAACATGCCCTTTTACATCCACAGGATTTTAGAACGCGAAACTTATTCGGAAAAGAAGAAAATATGGCTAAAACTGGGGAAAAAGTGTATTCCAGAAATTCACAAAATTTTTAAAAAACAATTGTATTAGGTAAATGATGGTGACAATCTAATGAATCCAATGAATTTGACTCTTGCTGAAACCTTCAATTTAACTCAAGTTATTGATCCAAAACTGTCGATTAAGTTCAGGGCGTTTGATAGTGACGATCTCAATATTTCCCCCATTCTTCTGTGTTGTCCGTTTATAGTTCCTTTCCTCACGCATATTTTCAACCAATGCATAAATGCGGCTCATATTTTCCGAGTGCTTGGATGTGTGCACATGTAATTCCTTTCCTTAAAGTTACTGCACCTACCAAGTTTAGTGATCCTCCCTTTATAAGCATTCTTTCTATTTTTCTAAAGTTTTCCAAAAGGTTCTTGAATTCTAGCTGCGTGTGCATTTAAACACGCGTTACCTTTTAGGCAATCTGGTTTTCGGAAGGGTCATGCTTTTGACCTCAACAAACTTACTGTTTTGGCCCTAATCGATTTTTCCGAGGCCTTCGACCTGCTAAATCGCGATATTATTTTATTTTGCCTTAGGTGTGTCGGTTTTGCCCCTAGGGCTGTACAGCTTGTTGCATCACTCAAGTCGGAAACAAGTCAATGTGTTGCCTATGACAATTGCTTATCTTCGCCGAGCAGTCTTACATCCGGCATGCCTCAGGGTAGTATTCTAGGTCCCATCTTGTATACTACAGATGCTCGTCGCGCTTTTTCCCTTATAAATAGAAATATGTTGCTTACTACTTCCTCACAACACACTTACTGAAGATAAATCCCAAACTGTTTTATGCGATTGTGTTTGGTGATAGAATTAAAAAAGATTTGACCGCTGTTAGATTTGATCTATAGAAGCGTGCATGTGACAAGTTTAAATTTCAAAACGTATGGTCATTTGATGGTGTTATTAGCGTTAAATTAAAGGGAGTGACTACTGCTCCGGCCGCCGTTCCCCTGAAATTTTGTTCCAATGCGGTCTGACGTGCGCATTACGCACTGTCGGTAAAATGACGTTTAAGTATATCGTTATCGGCTAGTAACGCTAACGGTCGCGGTGGGTGTGCGGGTATCGTACAGAACTGCCATTTTGTTCTCCTACGGCTAGACGAGTTCTGACCCCGCAGCGGTTTGATATATGTTGCTTGTTTTTACATCATCTTTTTTCCAAAAAATGCGTGTGTCTGGTGCGAGAGGGCAAGTAAGGGCTTTGTTTAAAATGCGTTCTCTCAGCTTTAGTTTTTTTTACGCCTCCAAAATGCAAATTGTGTTGACGTTCTGTAATGCGCATGCCCGACAGTGTTCAAACAAAATTTCAGGAGACCGTCCGCCGGAGCAGTAGTCGCTCCCTAAATTAAATGATAAAATTTTTAAAGTAACAAATTGTAGAGACTTTGATAAAATTTCTTTTTAACTTGTATAAAATTGCTTTTCCATTCTGTTCACCTTTGTGAATTCTAGTTTTTGTGTAAGTTTTTGTTTCTTTTGTGAGATTTTTTCCTATTTTAATTTTTTTGGTGTCCATTGCCGTTTTTATTTATTCATAAAATAAGCAGTTTTCTTTTCGCTTTATTTTAAATTTATACATTTAATAGATATTTGTTTATTTGCAGATTGTACTTATGTTATTTGCTCATTTGAATGTACGCTCATTGTTGTCTGGTTTTGCGGATTTTGTGAACCTCATTGTTGATGGGGCGTATGATGTCGTTGCGGTTACTGAGACTTGGCTTTCAATTAATGGTTTTGATCTTTTTCGTCATGATAGAGAGGGGCGTGGTGGAGGTGTCGCCGTTTATGTTAGGAAGAATATCCGTGCTGATATATTCGAATTGGATGATATTGTTGTGGATTCGTTTGAATGTCTCTGTGTTAAGTTTGTTTTGAACAATACCAATAGGAGGACAATATATCGTATTAATAATACAAGATCTTGTATTATTAATACGATATATTGTCCTCCTATTGGTAGTCTGAATGTTTTCGTTGATGAGCTTGAAAATCTGTTGTCCTGCATTGTTCCAGTGGTGGATGAAGTTGTATGTTTGGGTGACGTCAATGTTAATCTGCTTAATGCTGATAATGTTCTTTCTGACTGCTTTGATTCCTATAATCTTAAACAAATTATTAATGAACCTATTAGAGTTTCTGCTAACACAGTCACTCCTTTAGATCCTATTTTTTTCAGTCTGGACTTGTTAGTGGTTGAATCCGGTATTTTGGACGCTAGTATCTTGACAGACCACAGGCTTGTGTATTGCAAATTAAATATTGCAAGATCTAAACCTAAACCAAAGTTTGTTTATGCCCTCTCTTTGGATGATCTGCACAATCTCGATTGGCATGTTGTGATTGGACAACGGAATAATGATGAAAAAGTTACAATTTTCAATAACTACATTATTGGGTTATTTAATAAGCATGCGCCATGCAGGACTGTGAGAGTTACAAAGCCAAAGGGTCCCTGGCTAACTAACCAAATCAAATATCTCATGAAGCAACGCCATACTGCTTTCAGTGTTTTTAAAAGGTTTAATCTTCCTGAGGATTGGTTGGTTTATAAAAGATTACGTAATTATACTCTGTCTTTGGTAGGTACGTCGGGAGAAGAGAGAATATTTGGAGAATGTTATGGCGGATGGTGATTCGAGACAAATGTGGTATGCATTGTCCGAGTTTCAGATCGCTGGCCGAAGGGAGTTTGACTTGCCTAACCAGCTGTCCAACCCTGATGATGGGTGCAGTCACTTCTTTCCTACTACTAATACTACCTTCAGTTGCAATGATCAAATAAGATTTTATGATTCTCATATATTTAATGCCGAACTTAATTTTAATTTTAAATTGGTTTCCATTGAGGCGGTCAGTGGCATTATTTCTAATTTAAAATAGTATTTTCTCAAATTTATGATTATGTAACAATTAATAACTTACTGCCATCTTGCCAGTATGGATTTCGTAGTGGCTGTAGTACGTCGTCTGCTCTTGCGCAGGTTACTGATGGTATTCTTTCGGCCTGTGACAGAAAGTTGTTGAGTGTGTTGGTTTTGCTTGATTACAGTAGGGCTTTTGATACGATAAACTATGAGCTTTTATTATCTAAACTTAAATACCTTGGTTTCTCTTCCGATTCTCTTAAGTTTTTTCGTGCTTACCTTCAAAATGGAAAAGTTAAAGTTAAAATTGATAATTCGTTTTCTAATGTTTCTATTTTACACAGTGGCGTCCCTCAGAGATCGATCCTTGGACCTCTGTTGTTTATAATATACACGGCTGATTTGTTGACGTCACTCAAGAATTGTAAAATGGCTGCGTATGCGGATGACATTCAGATCTACTATAGCTTTCCTCTTCAAGATTTGTGTACAGCACAGAGTTTAGTCAACTCTGACTTAAAATTATTATCCGACCTGTCACACAATCACAATTTAACGCTTAACCCAGGTAAATTAACAGTTATGGTATTTGTCCCAAAGTCTCATGTGGCGAGCGCTAAAAGCAGTTTACAAGTTTTAATTAATAATAAAATATTACCTATCGAAACTTCCGCGAAAAGTTTAGGATTATTGTTGGATGATGAGTGGAGGTTCAAGTCGCACGTTAATGTTGCATTGAAAAAAGCGTATAATGCTATGAAATAGCTTTGGGTTAACCGTTTCATTTTACCAGTTCGACTGAAAAAGATGTTATCAGAGTCTCTGGTATTGTCATTGTTTAATTACTGTGATATTATCTACGGACCTTGCCTTGATTCTGTCTATGTCAAAAGGATACAGCGTATTCAGAATTTCTGTTGCAGATTTATTTTTGGTTTGCGTAAATTTGATCACGTTTCGCACAGAATTTCTGAGCTTTCTTGACTTGACACGAGTAGCCGGCGTGCCTTCCACCTTGCTGTCTTTGTTCACAATATTTTAAGCGTTAGTAATCCTTTCTGTCTGCTTAGCAATTTGTTAATTAAACGATCACAGGTACATGACGTCAATATTAGATTTCCGTCCCGTATAGCTCTGCCTCAACATTCGACAGCACTTTATCAAAAGAGTTTTACTTATAACACAGTTAACTGTTTATAACTCTTTACCCGACGGCTTCAGACGATTACCCGAATCGACTTTTAGAATTTCTGTAAGAAAGTATTTGTTCGAGACAGCGATGAGTCGCATTTAGTGAGTAATTTGTATCATTCATTTTTTTAATTCATCTCTTGCAGCGTGTGTTCTTTTTTCGTATAGTTTTTTTATCATGTCTTGTTACATTTTCCTGTGTATTTTTTGTATTTTAGTCTTGGACTAAACTTCGCCCGCTGATCACCACTTGTTGTGTTCGATTATTATTATTATTATTATTATTATTATTATTATTATTATTATTATTTGTATTATTATTATTATTATTATTATTATTATTATTATTATTATTATTATTATTATTATTATTATTATTATTATTATTATTATTATTATTATTATTATTATTATTAATACCATAACAAACAACTTGTCTTAACAAGTAACAAAATTCAAAATTTTAAGTAACCCCCGACACAACGCCTGAACAGATCATAAATTATAGCTAAGAACCATCTCGATCATGTCAGCTTTCAAACAAAGAAAAACGCATCAAAATCGATCCATTCGTTTAGGAGCTACGATGCCACATACAGGCACACAGATACACAGACAGACACGTCAAACTTATAATAACACACCCCTCTTTTTGCGTTGGAGGTTAAAAATAGACGATACGATCGTACCTTTTTCGAGTTTTGTCAGCAATTTGGGATTGATCATCGATTCGAACTTGGGCTTCACGTAACATATCAATACACTGATTTAGAGCGCATATCTCGCGCTGAAACTCGTGTATGGACAAAGGCATTATCTCAATTTGAATACTAAGAGGACGTTATGTTGTGACTCACTTATTATTTCGCAGTTTGTTGTCACCATATGGTTTGATTCTTTCTGAAGATTGGTCAATTCGGTATTTGTACAATAAATTTGTTTTTCGCGCTGATGTACAACACGGCATCGCTACTTATTTCCTTGAATTATTTTCTCTATTTATTTGCTATTTTGTTAATTTCTAGAATTTTTTTTTTTTAGTTTCCAGTTTAAGTCTATTTGGTAAGCATGGAAGATCAGGCTTTGTAGATTTGCCTGAATGCTTGTCATTTTTAACAATACTTAGTAATAATAATGATGATGATGATGATGATGATGATGAGGATGATGACGACGATGATGATAATAATAATAACAAATTTATTGACTCCATTATTACAAAAACAAAAATAACTTTACAATTTATATTGAGTATGTAAATGCTTCAGTAAAGACGTGTGTGTTCACTGCTCTCAAATTATTATAATGTACACGAGAAATCGTACGGCGAATTTAATGTGGATCGCATTGATCTGGATTCAGTGGCCGACCGGATTGTTCAGAAATTACGGAGTTATAACATGATCTGAATCTCTCTTCTCGCTGTATTGACATGGTACACCGATTGAAACGGCGAGAAGGCGTCCCCAGACCGATGATTGTTCGTTTTGTCATCCGGGTGTCTAAATAGGTTGTTTATCATAGTAAAATCAAGCTTAAAGGGACTAAAATTGTTATTCGTGAGAATCTACCGTGGAAACGTGCGAAACTTTACACTAGGCTTGCTGAGAATTTTGTGGAAACTGTTGGAACTAATGATGACAAATTATTTGCGAGGGTGAATGGACATGTCCACAAGTTGTCGACGGCTCACGAATGCGCCATTCTCTTGTGAATACCGCAAGTTTGTCGAGACTGAGCTTTTAGGTGGGAGCGGCAACAGGACTACCTCACATCGAGAACCTAAATTTTTCTGAATTTGTCTTTTAATTATTTTTTTTGAATACTCATCAGGTTGTCTTCGGTTGGGAAATAGTTCCGTGTACACCCGGTATACATTATGACGGTTTCAGGTCGAAACCGCAATCCCCACACAGAAACATTTTTTAACCATTTCGCATTGTCACCAGCAGCGTTGTTTTCTCGGCCACGGCGATGTAAACTGATAAATATTTAATACGAAATGTTTCATTTTGATGTGTGGGTGTATAAGGTAACTGAGAACTTATTTTGAACGTCAAGTGAAATAGACGATAATTTTCCGACTCCATTTTTTGGACGTGGATAAATATTTATAGTCCCTGAAATATGGAGAACGTTAACACCCTTGTGGTTAAGGAGGGTTGAGATAATATTTCCCTGTCTGAATGTTGGACATCGAGGATAAACGAAGTAGGATGTGAATAGGCTCAAGATATTGGATTTAGAATAGAAGGATCTGGTTGGGGACGGCCAGATATCACACTGAAATAGCTTCTTTTATACAAATTGGAACGAAACTAACTAAAGTAACGCATTCAAATCATACCTGCTTTCCTCATTATTTCTTGTAAATGTGGAGGGTTGGGACAGCAACGTCTATAACATTACAAATGTCACACTGCAGTATTATGTTTAGTACGTTAATGAATCGGAATTTTACAAAACCACTTGTTTAACCGAATTAAAAAATAAATTTAGCAAGAGAGATATGAAAGGGCATCAACCATGTATATTATATATGTACAAAACCAGTAATAGGTAGTGGCTATGTGATATTTCATATTCAATAACGTGAAAAATAACATTATTTACCTATTACGAAAATACCGGCTAAGTTCACAGGCACAGTTCGGAATTCCTTTTGTGGTTATTTTTATATTTCCTCTGCCCTTCTTTGAACGATGCTCAAATATCTTTTGGTACACGTATTTCACGAAGTTCAAAGCAACTTTTGATTTCATTATATCTCATGAACTCTTTGTAGTAGAATTTTGATTCATTCCATCACGGTCAATTGTTGAAAAAAGCACATTCCGTTTAAAATACGCCTCTTCCCGTTTCTTTTCTCCTGGGAACTTTTTGAGTGACGTTGAAGCTTCACTTTATTACATTTAAGGATGCAGCAACTGTTGGGTCTTGTTTAATGTAAAGTAATACGTCGTTTCGCGTTAACCAGACAAATTGGATGACATAAGAGCATGAGGCGGCATGAGGTGTAAATAATAAACTTATCTCCTAACATATTTATGAGATAAACTCAGTTTTCTGTAACGCAGTTTATTCAAGACGAAATTTATTTAACAAAATCTCTAAATCAATTTCATAAAGTGATAGATATTGTTAGAACGTAGATCAGAATGTAACGCTAGGGCTACATTTAATTCAACTTTCGTTGCTAAGGTACTGACTTCGTGATTGGTTGTATTATACCAACGAAAGTCGAATGAAATGTAGCATCGCGTTACAATTTGATCCGCGTTCTAACAACCGGCCCATAGACTTACATTGTTTGCAAGATGAGAAATAGCATTCGTTTTCAATTAAAGAACGATTCACAAACGTATATTTGCTAGATTTGTACTAATGACAGTTGTGTCACAATAGCAATAGGATAGGTATGGATTGGGTTGGGTTGCAAATTTCAAAAAGAGTAATTTTACGGTTGATGACGAGAAGAGTCCTTGACTGATTTTTCTGTTTCTCAAAAATATCAACGATGTTCACGACTTGGTACTATCAAACGAATAGTTGAGACATCTAGGATTTCACATGAACGCATTTATCACATAGGTACCTAATTCCCTTCAATCTGGATAAGAATGTGCTACAAAACACTTAAAAGTTGGTCAGGAGAGAGCAAGAATAGAACCATCGCGCTCCATCTGCCTGTGTCTGCTTTGAGACATTGTAGTGATGATACAGGGTTCAAATTACTTGAACATCTCCTCTGTTCACCGGACTTGGCTCACTTGAACTATTATTACTTCCATCAAATAAAAACGAGTTTGAAATGTGATGAATCTTTATCTAACAAAGAAGTGGAGAGTCCTCGCTCCTGGTCTTTTTTCAAAAGATTCTTGAGTTACAGCTTCTACCTTTTCGGCATGGCCTTGGTTGTACTTCGGTTTTGTAGCACGTTATGAATGATATATCTATATCGTGTTATTGATCTCAACAAACTTACTGTTTTGGTCCCAATTGACTTTCCTAAAATCTTTGACAGGCTGAGCCACGACATTATGATCTCCATTTTGCGTTATGTTGGTTTTGCCACTAACGCTGTAAGTAAAGCTTATTGCACCTTTCTTGTTTAAAAGAAGTCAGTCTTACATCCGGCGTACCGTAAGGAAATATTCTTGGTTTCGTAAATAGTTTCGTTACTATAACCATCATTTCTATGGATGCTTAACTTCACCATTCTTTTGAAGATGCAGATGTTTGTACTAATTTGTTCGGCGTGAAGTGTCCAGGGAGACCTCAGCAAACGATTTGGTTTTGAAAACTGACGACGCTGTAGTGCTTTTTACGAAATGCGTTAGGAATTTTGGATCGGTTATAGAACCTAACATGCGCTTCACACAGTAGTTCTGTGTTACAAGAGGCTTACCTGTGGATACAACTCGTTTATGGACGAAGACATTAGGTATCTTGCTTTTAATACCAAGATTACTTTGTGCGACTCCTTTGTTCTTTCTCATTTTAACTTCTGTCTATGCTCCTTGTCCCTCGCACCGTGATAAATTTCGCACGCGGAATTTAACGTTTGGAATCAGAGCACGTTCACGTGTATCTCATAAACTGAAACAGGCCAAATGCTTGAATATGCTCATCTTAATCCTTATTTCTTTTCTCTCTTTTCTCTTCTACCCTTTAAAATACTTTAAATACTTTGACTAGTTATTTCATGAAGTAACTAGTTAAACTGTAAAATAATATTGATTAGTTTTTCTTTCTTTCTCGACGGTCGGGTCAGGTAAGGTCAGGGCAACGTTTACACCACCGTTATTTTATATAATAACCACAAAAAGTATTAAATCTAACTCTGTTCTACACTTTAACGGATCGTTTAGTTATTTCATAGATTAAAGTTATTATATAGAATAACTGATTTCATACTTTAACAGAAACTTTATATAATTACTAGCGGGCCCGGCAGACGTTGTCCTGCCTAAAATTATAGTCCAAGAGCTACGGTGAAAAATACCACGCGAAAAGTATACAAAGAATGAATATGTTCATGTAATTGCCGTATGCATTGGTAACACAAAACCGAGCGTCTGCCGTTTAATAGCGGCAGCTTTTAAGCGGGGGCGGCGCTGAATCATGTGAATTTTTCAAAAAAATTGCGTGATTTTATACAACATGAAATATATACGATCCGATAGACAAATTAATGTGGAATACAATTGCCATTGGCAGACGTCACCAATCGACAGCTTTCTACGCGGCAGACGCAGCGCAATACGACAAAATTAATACAAAAACACGGGAATTTTATACAACTTGAAACTATCACCAAAAAATAGAGAAAAAATCATTTAACATCATGTGTCAAAGAAATTCCCGGCAGACGGTAGCGTTTCGTAAACAGACGCCCATAATTAACCGCATTACATCTTTGTTCAGACCGTTACAGTCAGCGCGTTAGATAAAGATGGTAAAACTGCAAATATACATAGCAACTTTTTATCAATTTATAATGTATTTGAACTATGCAATAACAAAAATAAAATATTGTTTTGTATAAACAAAAAATGTTTACCCACGACTAATACATAATATAAGTATTATATCTGTAATTTTTGTAATACAATGATAAATAAAATGACTGTTTAAACAAATAATAAATTGTGAAAAGTTAGTTGTGTGCGTTTTTTGTTGCGATTTTGTGATGAAAAGTGAAGAAGAAGGTGAATTTTCCTGTACACCATCAGATATTCTTCAATGTGGTCATTCTGCTCCATGTTGAGAATTATTTTTGGTAATTAATCACGACGTGCACATTGAAAAATATGGTAAACCTCGTTCTTTTTTGAAAAGAAAATTGTGTTACAGATTAATCGTGGATAAAGTATAGAATACAACTCGCTATAATGAGTGCTACTATTCCCTCGGATGATTACACCCCTCGCTCGCTTCGGTCGCTCGTGTTGTAATAATAGCACTCATTATAACGTCGTTGTATAATATACTATTATGTATTATGAAAGTGTACTTAAGTCATAATATTATTATTACTCGTCTTCATCACTCGTAAGTAAGGAAATATTCAATGCAATACTCGCGTACAGTGGCGGCGCTAGGGGTGGGCGCGGGTGGGCGAGTGCCCACCTAAAATTCTTCTTGCCCACTCAACTGCCCACCCTATTAAACGCAAAAAAATTAAGAAAAATCATATCAATGTTCGCTTCATATCATGTAATAATGGTGATAGGTATGGGATAGGGCGAACAATATAGCATATTTATGGAGGCAATTTATTGCAACTGGCTGGTGGCCGGCAGGCGACAGCGGTATACAAAGTTATTATGGGATTATCATAATATAATAACTTTGGCAATGGTGTACATCTGGTGACGTTTTTGCCGCCTTCTTATCGAGTGTCGGTCTGTCGGTGTTTCAAAGATATCTTTGTGGCCTTTTACAAAAACAAAACACCTCCCTGTCAAATGGCACGTGCAACCGTACCCCAGATACAGATATTTGCGTCCAGCCAGACACTTGTTCTTATTTTGTGTACGCGTGCTTGGTGCTGCATTTATTTCTTGTTTTTTGTTGTGCGTGGTGACTTTTTAGATTTGACTAAAATATGAGTACCAAACGTACCATAAG
The DNA here is from genome assembly GCA_963966045.1 of Xestobium rufovillosum. NCBI lineage: Eukaryota > Metazoa > Arthropoda > Insecta > Coleoptera > Ptinidae > Xestobium > Xestobium rufovillosum. Next base: position 17,005,557 of record OZ014499.1, on the reverse strand, counting down.
TGACTTTTTTCAACCACAAATTAAAAAGTCAGGAACACCTGATAGCGTAAAACCTCACAAAAGCGACAGTAATGCTGAAGCTACTGAAGGCGGCATGGCACTTCGAAAAAAAGAAAATTACAAAAGGATGAGGTATTTCATGGTGATGAGTCTTCCACTTCTAGCGATAGCGACAGTGATGACAGAGGTGAAAATGCTCCTAGTTTTGCTGAATCAGAATCGTGAGAATTTTACCCTTCTTATTTCGGCCATATTTTTGTAAATATAAAATTTATCTTTGATAGGGTGTTAGCCAAAGATTTAGATGAGGATCCTACTTTAGATTTGGCCCAATCTTTAAATGAGCCTCCAAGGCAACCGGTCCTAGCTAGTTTTCCTAGAAGGAAATATGGTTCTGATCTTCGTAGTTTTAAATCTAATTATTACAAGATTTATCCTTGGATCGAATATAGCGTTATGCAAGATGCTGTATTCTGTTACCCTTGCAGATTTTTTTCCAAACAAGGTGGGCCCAGAGGTTTTGTTAGTGAAGGTTACCAAAACTGGAAAAGAGCTTCAGAAACAAATTCTGGATTCAAAAAGCATGACAATAGTCATCAGCACAAAAGTGCAATGATCACGTGGCAATCCTACAAAAGTAGCCAGAAACAACAGTCAGTAGTTGCACAACTAACTACTGCCCATTCTAAATTTATTAAAGAAAATCGAGAATACATTAAAACTATCATCAGAAAATAAAGGGAATTTTTTAGAATTCCTACACTTCATGTCTCACGATAATCCCATTGTCAGATAGATTAGAAAAGGGGCCAAAAAACGCTCGTTACACCCATCATTCAATTCAAAATGAACTTATACACAGTATCGCTGAATTAACTTTAAAACGTATCAGTAGTGAAGTTAAGGAAGCCCGTTATTTTGCTTTAATGGCAGACGAAACTAAAGATTTAAGTAAAACTGAGCAGTTATCGATAACAATAAGATATTATTTAAAGGGTGCATTGTACGAGCGTTTTTTGGGTTATGAAGCAGCAGAGAAATTAGACGCCGCGTCTCTTTTGCAGTTTATTAAAAAGCGTTTAAGTCAGTGTGAAATTGACATAAATTATTGTGTGGCACAAACATACGATGGTGCTAATGTGATGAGCGGGAAAATTAGGGGAGTGCAAGCATTATTTAAGAAAGAGGTCCCATGCCTTGAATTTAGTTGTGGTGGATGTTTGTAAAAATTTAAAAGACTGTAATATTTTTTTCTCTCTCCTTGAAGACTTGTATGTGTTCACTTCCGGATCTGCAGTACACAGTACCTTTTTGGATATACAGAAACAATTAGATCCAGAAAATAATCCTGTTGAATTGAAGAGACTTAGTGATACAAGATGGACTTCTCAAGTATCAAGCTGTTTGGCTTTAAAAAGAACATTACCTGCAGTATTGGTTTTACTCAATCAATATGCGACAACAAATAACAGTCGATCTCCTGAGGGTGGACTCTTAAATAGTATTAATTTTACCTTTTTATTTAATTTACATGTTTTCTGTGAATTCTTACCAAAAATAAAAACTGTTTCTGATTATCTTCAAGGTTTAAATAGTGACATTTTGAAGAGCATGACATTAATAGAATCAGTGAAGCAATTGATTATGTCATATAGCGATGAAGACGAATTTGAAAAGTTATGGAATAGGGCAGTTGAAAATGCCACAGATAATGGTATTAAATTAGATGATGTGAACACTAAAAGATCTAGAAAACTACCAGCTAAATTTGATCATTCCATAATAATTCAAAAAATCACTTCTCTTGAAAATGAATGCGTCACTGAGAAAAATCAATTTAAAACTAAATTATATTTTCCTATAATTGACAGAATTACTTCGGAACTATCACGTAGATTTGACGAAAATGCCAATGTTTTTAAAGGATTTAACAGCTTAAATCCATCTAGCACTACTTTTTTAAATCTGGAGCAATTAATTCCATTAGCCAACAATTATCGTTGTGATATAGCCTCAATTGAAGCAGAGATAAAATTATTGCCAAAAACCATAAGCAGATATGAAGTAAATCACAATACCAAAATAAAAACAATATCTGAACTTGCAGTTCTTTTGGACGAGTTCAATATAGTTTTTCATGAATTGTATAAATTATGTAACATCACATTAACAGTACCATCTTCTAGCGCAAGTTGTGAAAGATCTTTCAGCAGCCTCAAAAGAATTAAAGATTATTTAAGAACAACCATGTCCCAAGATAGACTCGCCGATTTAGGCGTTTTGTATGTGGAAAAAAATCGGCAACTTTCATCTGCTTCCAAACAGTATTGCAGTTTGGATTAAGACAGGTAATTTCCTATAAATTTTATTCACGAACATATTATATGAATAATTTTGCTTTATAGGTTTATAAAGTACATATACTTTGAGGTTTATAAATGTTAACTCAATTATTGCTTCTTTGGGTTCAGAATTAAGTAAATCCTTTCCGGCGTTTCACGCTATCACAGGCTGTGATTACACAGCAGCATTTTTCAAGAAAGGAAAAGTCGCTCCTTTTAAAATTCTAGAACAGAATAAAAACTCGCAGAGTGTGTTCGCAACATTTGGAGATTCAGAAAATATATCTGAGGAGCAAGTATCAGTCGTGGAAGAATTTACTTGCATGATTTACGGAAAACGAAAACACATTCAAGTAAATAAAGCAAGGCAGGCATAAAGGCAATATTCCGATTTTCTGATAGTTAAAATACCATTTCCCATTGAGGTGGGTATGTCATAGTAGCGCAAAGGCAGTATTACCTTCTTATCTTCTGTCTAAGTTTTACGATTTCCCTAAATTTTTAATTACCTTTCAAACCGTAAATGCATATACGCGAGTATTGCATTGTATATTTCCTTACTTACGAGCAAATACTTTTAGGTACTAAATTTTCTTAGAAGCCTACAAGCCAAAGAAAGACAAAGACCTATTTCGTAATATAAAGAAATTTGACGGCAGCTCTTTGCCACCTTGTGCCAGTATTTTATTACAAAAAACGAAACGATCAAATCAAATTTGTGCCAGATGGAGGTAATCTACTGAAAAAACACCAAAATTTTACAGTCCGTTAATAATGGTTGGTCATTACTGAACAATAAATATGTAATTAACTGGTTTTCTGGGCCGCAACATCCAGAAATTTTAGAAAGTAGTGAAAATGCCAACGACGGCAGTGATGAAGACAATGACGAAAATTTATACTGTGATGCCAGTGAGGAAGACGAGTAATAATAATATTATGACTTAAGTACAGTTTCATAATACATAATAGTATATTATACAACGACCCTATAATGAGTGATATTATTCCCTAGGATGAGAGTTACAATTATTACAACACGAGCGACCGAAGCGAGCAAGGGGTGTAATCATCCGAGGGAATAGTAGCACTCAGTATAGCGAGTTGTATACTATACTTTACCCACGATTAATCTGTAACACAATTTTCTTTTCAAAAAAGAACGAAGTTTACCATATTTTTCAATGTGCACGTCGTGATTAATTACCAAAAACAATTCTCAACATGGAGCAGAATGACCACATTGAAGAATATCTGGTGGTGAACAGGAAAATTCACCTTCTTCTTCACTTTTCATCACAAAATCACAACAAAAAACGCACACAACTAACTTTTCACAATTTATTATTTGTTTAAACAGTCATTTTATTTATCACCGTTACGGTGGTCGTCTTAAATTTCACAGAAACCATGATTCAAGTACTATTTTCTAAATGGTTTACGAGAGGGAATAATAGTTTATTATTCCCTCACCATTATTCCCTAAGGGAATAACATAGGGCATTATATTACAAAAATTACAGATATAATACTTATATTATGTATTAGTCGTGGGTAAACATTCTATGTTTATACAAAACAACATTTTATTTTTGTTATTGCATAGTTCAAATACATTATAAATTGATAAAAAGTTGCAGTTTTTCCATCTTTATCTAACGCGCTGACTGTAACGGTCTGAACAAAGATGTAATGCGGTTAATTATGGGCGTCTGTTTACGAAACGCTACCGTCTGCCGGGAATTTCTTTGACTCATGATGTTAAATGAATTTTTCTCTATTTTTTGGTGATAGTTTCAAGTTGTATAAAATTCCCGTGTTTTTGTATTAATTTTGTCGCATTGCGCTGCGTCTGCCGCGTAGAAAGCTGTCGATTGGTGACGTCTGCCAATGGCAATTGTATTCCACATTAATTTGTCTATCGGATCGTATATATTTCATGTTGTATAAAATCACGCATTTTTTTTCAAAAATTCACATGATTCAGCGCCGCCCCCGCTTAAAAGCTGCCGCTATTAAACGGCAGACGCTCGGTTTTGTGTTACCAATGCCTACGGCAATTACATGAACATATTCATTCTTTGTATACTTTTCGCGTGGTATTTTTCACCGTGGCTCTTGGACTATTACTTTTCGTATTGAAATTTTGATTCATTAACCAAATCATTTATTCAACGTGAAACATTTTTCTCCATCTGGAGTCAAATTCTGATTACGTGTTTGTATTACTGCAATATTCTACGATTATTCAGGTTATGTTCCTGTGTCTGCTCAGATCGTGATTGTGACAATCGTAGTCTCTCCAACTCATTTCCCTTTCGCGTTGTCCATCGTTCTGATTCAGTCGTGAGTTTCCCGTTTTTCTTGGATACGTGTGCGGCGACCAATGTTGCTCCGTCTGATCGGCGGCATTGCACTATTGATCAAAACACAAACAACAGCACAAATTATAATTTTTCCACGTACCTACGGAAATTTTCGTTCGACAATCGATGCTTATTGAACAGGACTGAAAACAACGACAATATCACTATCTGTTCACTTATACACATTTTGTTTCTGAACCATCCTTACACAATTAACGACAGAATAAAAAACAACAGTCCAATCCGTCGAGCCGTTCCTTCATTCTAGAAATTAACACAATTACCTTTTTCGATTAAAAATTCGTTTAAAATATGTTGCTTCGCCAGTAAAGTGCCGTTACCAGTTTTATGAGATAAACTATTTCAAATTTATCTGGCTACATCAAATGTAATTTTATTTTAATTTAGGGTGGAATGCATTTTTCCAGATTTCTCTCCAGATCTTCCCGATTTTTTTTCAACTGGAAACATTCACTTGAGTTAATTCCACCCCAGGAGCATAACGAACAAAACGAAAAAGAATCAACCAAATATGTCGTTACTATCGTCAGTTATGATCCGAGAGTGCATACAAACAATTATGATTCTTAAAGTTTTTCCGAATTTTCCAACTTACGCATATCCATCGTTCGAATCGTGAGTTATGGTCTTGATTTCATACAAAAATCCCATAGAAAGATTTTTCACGAATTTTTCAATTTTCTGGGCAACTTTTCCAATTTTTATTTTCCTAAAAACCTTATTTGGACTATTGCGAATATTTAAACAAAACATTAGCCAAATCGGTCCAGCCGTTAAGCACTTTCAGTTTTTCCCGAATTTTCAAAATTTCCGGTAGATTTTCCGAAACTTTTTTTTCATACAAACCTTGTCCTGACAATTACGAACACAACAAAAAAACAATCACTCAAATCGGTCGAGCCGTTCTCAAGCGATGCTCTTTCATACATGCAGCAAATGATTTTTATTCATAAAGATTCGTGCCAAATTTTTATTAAATTAATGAATTTCGTAAATTTATTGGCAGAAATTGAAAAACTTTTTGTAAAAATCGACGTTTCGCCCCCGTTCGGGGGCTTTATCAATACTTTATTTCGAATGTGAAAATTATTCTTCTGGTTGATTATCCCCTAAAGGGCAAACTAAAAAAAGGGTCGAGAACTAAGCATGTACTACATTAAGTTACTTGAACATCTGTATAAAAAAATTCTTAAGAGAAATTGCCCGGACAATAGCGATAAGTAAAATCAAGTTCCGGCAGAATTCCGCACCATGTCACAAATAATGTCTTACATCTAAAATTTATCAACTGGGATTCTAATTGCTACCTCATTTACCGTATTCACTAGACTTGGCTTCGTTGAATTTCAGATTGCTTCCGAATAAAGGAATTTATTTATTTCGAGGTTATTGTGGTTAGAAAAGACTATTTTGAAATGTAAATTTCATCAATTTGCGATGAATGTTGTGCCTTGTACAACTAAAACAGAAAACCATTTGTTCCCGTAATACCTTAAACAAGAACAGTCAACGTCAAAACATTCTTTAGTAACAATGAATTTCACACTTGGGAAAGAATTTTCCTAAATATTTGGCACTGCAACCATCGGGAATTTTCTTCGATCTTCCTACTGACATGTTATGTTTAATTTTGAAGCTCCCAAGTGTGCTGTACATAAAACAAACGAAACTTTAGTCGGATGAGGGTTTATGCATATAAAAGGTAAGGGGATAGCTTACGTCGAGGCATATGTTATTGCCATTATGATAGACGACCTGCGAGTGTGGTGGGTCGATGACTCCACCACAACAAAAACAAATACTTACCCCGGAAATTGAAAATCATGCCGAAACACTAGATTATGCAAATTGAATTTATTACGAACTTTACTTCGGATAAAATTGGCTATTTAAAAACTTTCTCCGCCAAAAAGTAAAAGCCAAAGTAAAACATAAATGAAGAGAAACATGAGTGGTGCTGGACCGTTCGAACAACTATTCCTCGGGCAAGTATCCCTCCAGGCATTGAATTATATGTAGAACTAAATCTAGTTTTTTGTGTACTTAGAGAAATCACATAATGCTACCCCAAACCTATCGTTGAGCTTGAAGCAACCTTGTATCAAGACGTACAGGGTGCTGTCCTATCGGATAGACAGTCAACAGATCAAGAGATTAGACAATCATATCTTAAGAGTCCGACAAAGCTGGTCAAAAGTTACACCTGCGGGGTTGCGGGTCGGTGAGATATTCTTTAGAAGGCGGAGCGAACTATCAGCTATGTTGCAACACCGTCACGCTGAACACATTTATGGACACAAGAAAAACACACATTCAAAGCCCGCGCTTTTGCTACCTAGTAAATGTTACGAACGCCGCTCTGAGTTTACGCTCACTCGCTACGCGGTGGCAGCACATACCAAGGCATATTTTGCGTTTGTAGTGCTTTCGCTATACTAGGATTTAACCTTCATCCTAGTAAAGTTAGCAACACGAACACCTGATCATGGCAGAAGAAGGTATATTTTATGCCTCTATAGAGGCAATTTTTCGAAAACTGTAAATCTCTTGCCGCTATGCACGCGTGAAGATGGTCAATTTCATGAGTCAAATGACACTTTTTTAAGATACAATTTTTACTTTTTCTTTCTATCGAAGCCTAAATTAAAGTTTCGTTTATAAACTGCCCAAAATTCATCATTTCAATTTTCACCGTTTAGAAATGAGCGTAGTACTACGAAGTCAGTTTTCCGGTTCATTAAAAGGGTCTGTCGGGCTCTTAAACTCTTAATTAAATTGAATTTACTACATATCTTCTTTAAAGGAAAGATGGTAAAAAATGGTGGTAATATGCTTCAAATACGCTAGAACTTTACTTACACAAAAATAGAATGTATGGCTATTAACAAATTTGATTAAAAGTGCCATTTTCTTATCGCCATTTTTACATAAATGTATCTAGTGTTATAAGTTTGGGTTTTTGAAGGATTGATGCTGCATGCCTCTAGCGATATCTGTCTGCAAGCTGTCAAACGTCCGATCGCCAATATCGGATATCCACCAGGTCTAGGTTCGAAACTAGCGTTCTGGACTGGTACCTCCGTTGCTATGACAATCAAACACAAATGGCCCTGCCGTACGACAATGACTGCTTGTTCCGGCCTATTTCTCCTGAGCGATTGCGCTGGAAAGGTGCAAATATGGTAGAGCCAATAACAGAGGCGTTGATTTTTACATTACATGTTTTAAGTCCACCGCGTCATAATTAGCCCTAGCCAGCGCAAGACCTTTCCACTGCGTACATTTAATTTATTGCAACCTTGCGACTCCAAATATCAAATACAATGGCAATTGTAGAGTCCCTCCTGAACAGCACAATAGTGTATCTCGGTACACAATCAATCATACAGCAGATTGAGAAATATTTAATTAGGTTTGCTAGCGATCAGATCAGGTAATCCAGCCTAGTAGAACAGCGAAGTTATTTCCAGCTATCGGGCGGGTTTCTCATAGGATCGGATGACGTCGAAATTCAGTCTCTAATTTCTGTTAACCATCTCTTCTCCCATCTCGGTAGTCGGCGTATTTTCTGTGACGAATGGTGAATGCCAATCTAAGCTTGTTGAATTACACTTACTACACTTTATTACAAATAATTCGGTACAGAAATGTTCAATGTTTCACACTGTATATTCTTCCATTAATACAAAAAAAATTCCAGGTTAAACCGCTGCTATTTGTATAGCACTTTTACTTGGATGACTAAAGTTGAGTAAAAACCACTCCAGACTGGTGGGAACTACTAAAGATTCTAAGGTTACATCTTGGATATTTGAAAATGTTTTATAAGAAAACGGGCTCAAATATTTACAGACGATACTTTTTGTATACCATAATACTTTTCGATCTGGATGAATATTAGGTGCTATGGACGATCCAACGCTTCTATTTTTAGCGGGAACATAACACACTGCATATGTGGCGGACATGTACATTTTTATTTACATGTAGATTTGTTCCAAATATTTACGAGACTTCAAAAAATTATCTCCGAAATTTGCTCAGATCTGATTTACGATTTCATAATCTAAATACACATTTGCCTTAATTATATATATTTTAGAATTTACTTCAAGATAAAGCCAAAAGAATATTTATATAACGAGCATAATATATAAATTAATATTTTAGTGATAAATTAATTTACTCTAAACTTACTTACTTACTTACTTACTTACAGTTTTATTAGCATTTCATAAAATTTATTATTAAAATTCTAATATATGCGAGAAACTAAAATATTACCTACTTAATTTATAAAATGAATTAACCATTTGGACTGCTTTCTTCACATCATGATTGTCTGCAAGATACTAATTTTAAATTAACTTTTTTGGTATTTGAAAACCTGTTTAATTCGCGGGAGTCTCCAAGAGGTGAAAGGTCAGGGCCTACTGCCGGCGTGTAAATCAAGAAATAAGCTGCTTTCTTGGAATGCGATTCCCTTATCTGACGAGGCATCAGACACACAGATTCTGAGCTGTACAACTTTAAACAGAATGGGAAACTGGCCCAATCCTACCAAGAAGAAGTGAATGTGTCAAGATTGGCTCGATTTGGGGATAGTCTTATAATCGATTGAATTATTGACGGAAAGATACTGAGATTACCATGAACGGTGGATCACTTGGCTCGTGGGTCGATGAAGAACGCAGCTAATAGCGCGACAACTTGTGAACTGCAGGACACAGGAATATGGACACTTCGAACTCAAATTAATACACATCGAGGAGCACGTACAGACTTGGAGAGACGCCCTACGGAATGATAAGAACATCTGCTGAGATGGAAGCAACAAGAAGAAGACCGGAATGGGTAGAAATGTCCGACAAGAGTGTGGCTCTGAAGTCGTACTGGGCTCAGTGGGATTCTCTTGTAATTGAAGACGGTCTGGTCTGTTGGAGAGAATGTGGTAGAGTATCGAAGGAAGAGAGAGAAAACCTCAAGTCCTGATACTGAAGAAGAATATTCCAGGAGTCTTAGCAGAGGCTCACAATGAAATGAGTAGGGGACACTTGGGTATCAATACTATCAATAAGACGACTATGAAGATCCGACTATTGGATGGGCTATAAAATGGACATAATAAACTGGTGCCTAAAATGTTACGACTGCACGTCCAGCAAAGGACCTAAGACAAGGAACCGTGGCAGAATGCGCCAGTATAATGTTGGAATTCCATTCGAGAAGGTTGATACTGATGTCGCAGGTCCATTTCCCACAGCAGAGGATGCAGCAAGTACATCCTGATTGCGACATATTACTTCAGTAAATAATATGAGACATGGACAGTTCGACGACTGCTAGTGGAGGCTGCTTTAATGTCAAGAAGACCTGCACTATGTCCACAGCTGTTGTAGAGTACCGTAGAGCTCAACTAGCTTTCGCTCGAGATCCTGAATACTGGAATATCGCAAAGTGGAGTAATATCCTGTTATCAGATGAATCAAGATTTTGCTTGAGATATCTAGATGGTCTAGGGAGAGTTCGGAGAAGGTTGGGAAAGCGATTTGTTCGGTGCAATATCGTTGAAAGAAACAGATACCGAGGTGGCTCTGTAATGGTCTGGGCTAGTATAACCTGTGATGCTCGTACGGAGCTAGTGATGATTAAATAGAGGTAGTATGACTGCAGGAAGGTGCGGAAACGTCATACTGGAAGATCATGGGTTCCAGTTTGCACCATTCGTAAGTAGGTACTGATTCAATTTTTATGGATGATAACGTCCTCCCGCACCGTGTTAGAATCACCAATGAGTGTCTGAGTCCCGCATAGACTTTCTATGGGACAGGCTAGGTAGATGGATTCGTGGGCGTGTTCCTCGTCCAAGTAGTTTGGTAGAACCTGCTGCAGTGCTTGAAGAAGAATGGGACCAAATTGATCAGGGTGACATTAGGTTCCTAATAGAGTCCATACCTAGGAATTGCATAATACGATGTATATTTCTTGCTTCCAACAGTCGCAAATTTCGGCATGTGAGGGAATTCCGCTCCTCACAAAAACTAGGTGTTAGTTACGGTAACAAGAGTAAGTTATGATAGAAATGAATTGGAGTTGGATATCTCTATTTTGCGAGTAATTCCATGATAGTCACGGAAAACGGTGTAACAAGATAATAGTGGATATTTACTTCATTTATTACCACAGCATAACTGATATTTAAATCATTAGTTAGGTAACAAATGAAACATGGTATATGCACATCTTACACCGCCACTGGTTTACCTACTATAATTAGTAATTATACTTCCTGGTCCGGTCCTCATAGAACACCTTGTAGTAACGCATTTCGGTGTGTTACGTGCACTAATCGTTGAAAGAAAACAAACTCTGACTCACGCTGATAATCCAAGGCACCGATTCAGCTCATTACGTCTTTTAGTGTGTGTAGTGCAGGTTGTGTTTTTGAGTTTTTGATCCAGCTAAACAATGCATCATACTAACAAGCGAAAGTCGCTGAGGGATTTACAGATCCAACTTCTGCAGCAGAAAATCCGCAAAATAGAAGAGTCATTTGGCTGCCCAAACGGTAGGTGAAATAATTATTACACAATTTCTCTCATTTTCAGGATCCGAGCAAATCAACCTGAACTTGTAAATATCTTAGTTATAACGCCCTGCGGGGGTTGAACTATAGATTAGATAGCTAGCAGACATTACAGTCTTCAACGCCCTGCGGGGGTTGGACTTATCATCTCCTCCTCGGTAGATGGATTTCTGTATCTGCCAAGGTGTGACTCATCATGCAATACATCATGCAACACAGTGTTTTTTGTTTTGCATTATGTGCTATTTTAGAACGCAACTGCCATTGATGTCTCTCTTGACTGGGATTTTTCCTTTGTTCCCACAGATTCGGGATCAGAACCGGAAGCGGAACCTCAACAGCAGCCAAGTCCAGTTTTCAGTCAACAACCCCAACGTTACCGACGAATTATTAGCTCGCCGGAACCAGATACCGACGAAGAAGTTCGGGACGTAAACATCGATGGCGACAAGGTCTCGGAGGATTATTTACGCCTCCTGGGAGCGGATCCAGAATCCTCTTCAAAGAAAAGCGAGCCATTAAATCACGCCATTGTGTCCAGATGGAACAGTTATCTAACTGTTGGATTACAGAAAGATGAAAGAGATAAGATAGCTGAGACGGTACTGCTGCCCGAAAATTGTCCTGGTTTGTCTGGTCCCATTTTAAACCAGGAAATAGGTCACCTTCTTCCCGAGTCAAAAAGACAAGATGACAATGTTAAAATTCGTATTCAGGCGGAGATTGGATTAGGCCTGAGTGCATTAGGACACGTGCTGAATGAGTTATTGGCTAGAAAAAAGGACGAAGATGATCCAATAACAGTCTCTGTGGCGAATAGCGCAAAATTCTTTGCTAATGCGCATTACTTGATGTCAATTCATCGAAGATTTGCGATTCGCCCACATCTCAATCCAGCCATTCAAAAAATTTGCAAGGATTGCAAATTAGACTCCCACCTTTTTGGTACTGACTTCACAGAAAAGTGTAAGGCGGCTCAAAATGTGAAGAAAACCAGCCTGGAATTGGCAGCAAAACCAAGGATTCCTCGTGCCACTGCTGGCCCATCCTCGGGTCCATCAGGTGTCAGTAAACGTTCTTTAAACGACCAGCGTCCACCGATGAGAACACGGCTGAAGAGATCTTTCCTACCCACGCCCCGATCAAGTTATGGGACGTCGCCAATACCGTACAGACGTCAAGAGAAAGAAAGGAGGAAGGTCAAGAATCACAGACGTCGACAGTAGAGGTACAGAATCTTCCATATGCTGGTAGACTTAAATTTTTCTTTGAAAACTGGTTAAAGATAACTAAGGATAGAAATATTCTGCAATGTGTTAAGGGTTATTGTATCCCGTTTAACAAAAAACCATGTCAGTTGGTTCCTCCAAGTCAAAAGCATTTATCAAAAAATGAAGTGATATTATATAAGTCTGCTATTGACAAACTTCTAAAAATAGGTGCTATAAACGTATGTTCCCGGAAAAAAGGAGAGTTTATATCGCCAATTTTTCTAATTCCGAAACCTGACAATTCCTATAGGCTGATTCTAAATCTAAAGCAGTTAAACACTTTTATTTCACCCCCTCATTTTAAAATGGACGATTACAGGACAGTAAAGTCTCTAATATCTAAAAATTGTTTCATGGCTTCTTTGGATCTAAAAGACGCTTATTATGTAATATCTATAGATGAGAAATTCAGAAAATACCTTAGATTTATCTTTCAAAATAAAATTTACGAATTTGCGTGCTTACCATTCGGTTTATGTACGGCTCCCTATATTTTCACTAAAATAATGAAACCAGTGATGCTAATATTAAGAAAACGGGGTTTTCTGTCTGTTAACTATTTAGATGATTTTATATTTTTCGGCCAGAACAATAATGTTTGTAAAAATAACGTTAGCCAATCCATGACATATTTTCAGTCATTGGGCTTTTTAATTAATCTGGAAAAGAGCAATCTGATTCCTTCACAGCAATGTAAATTTTTGGGCTTTGTGTTTAACAGTGTGGAACTTACAATATCTTTACCTCAAGAAAAATGTATTTTTATTTTGACGGAAATTGAATCCCTTTTGAAGCAAAAAATTTGTAAAATCCGAAATCTTGCGAAAATTATTGGTTTCATCGTATCTATTTGTCCCGTTGTGAAATATGGGTGGCTCTACACAAAACAATTGGAACGACAAAAATATTTAGCCCTCAAAGATCATAATGGAAATTATAACGGGTCAGTAATCCTTTCACAAGATACTAGGCAAGATTTGATATGGTGGCTTCAGACCATCCCGACAACAAAAGTATCTTTATTATCCCTTTCTTTCGAAATCGAAATATACTCAGATGCATCTAAGACAGGATGGGGAATTTTTTGCAATGGCGAGAGGGCCCATGGATTTTGGAGTCACTCCGAAAAGAAGTCGCATATTAATTATTTGGAACTGTCTGCAGCTTTTATTGGTTTACAGTGTTTTGCGAAATCGAAAACAAATTGTAACATTCTGTTGCGGATTGACAATACAACAGCTATCGCATATGTTAACCGAATGGGGGGTACTAAATACTTGCGGCTGTCAACACTTACGCGAAAACTCTGGCAATGGTGTGAATCCAGAAATATATGGATTTTTGCATCCTACATCCAATCTGCAGAAAATATAGAAGCAGATACTGGATCCCGTTCAAAATTCGTAGAAACTGAATACAGTTTACACGAATCGGCTTTTAGGAAAATCAAAGATTCTTTTGGGGTTCCGAAAATAGATTTATTTGCTTCAAAATTGAATCACAAATGTCAAAATTATGTTTCTTGGAAGAGAGACCCGGAATCTATAGCAGTCGATGCTTTCATTATAGAATGGCACGACAAATTTTTCTATGCTTTTCCACCGTTTCCACTTATTGCGAAAAGTCTAAGAAAAATAATTCATGAAAAAGCAACAGGCATATTGGTTGTTCCTCACTGGGAAACCCAATCATGGTACCCAATTTTCAACAACTTATTAATTAGAGAGCCCATTTATTTACACCCTAAAAGAGATTTATTGTTATCTCCTTTCAGCCAGAGTCATCCATTATGGGCATCTCTTACCCTGGTTGCAGGCGTTTTATCAGGGAATCATTTCTCCTAAGGAAAATCCCAGAAGAAGCTGTGGAAACTATATTTTCTCTTAGCAAAAATACGATTGAACAATACAACGTAGCACTTAAAAAATGGTGGAAATTTTGTAACACCAATGCAGTAAACTATTTTCAACCATCTGTCAATAATGTTTTAAAATTTTTGCAAGTTAATTTCGATGCAGGAGCCAGGTATGGCACCCTCAATTCTTATCGCTCAGCTATAAACCTAATACTTTTTGAACAAGTCAACACCGATTTAATTAATCGATTTATGAGAGGGGTTTTTAAACTCAGACCTACATATCCAAAATACAGTGATACGTGGGACCCTCAAATTGTTCTTACTTTTTTAACTTCTTGGCATCCTCTAGAGGGCTTAACTCTCGAACAGATTACCTTAAAAACCATTACTCTTATTGCCCTCAGCACAGCGCATAGACTACAAACAATCGGTAAAATAAAATTGAGTAATATCGTAGAAATAGACAATAGACTTGAAATAACTGTACTTGATGTTCTAAAGGCATCAAAACAATCCTTTAGTCAACCAAAAGTGATTATCCCCTTCTTCTTAAATAATCCCAAGATATGTGTAGCGTCTACCTTAAAGTTTTATATACAAGAAACCGAAAAAATCAGAGGTTCCATACAACATTTATTTATTACTCACAAGAAACCTGTACGTGTAGCTACCACTCAGACTCTATCGAGATGGATTAAAAAGATGATGGAAATGAGTGGAGTTGACACGAAAAAATTTTCTGCTTATAGTACGCGACATGCTGCATCCTCAGCAGCATTTCGGTCAGGGGTTTCCATTGAAACAATTCGGGCTAACGTAGGTTGGTCTAAAGACTCTGATATTTTCTTTAGGTTCTACAATAGACCTATTTCAGATAATACTGACTTTGCGAGAGGGATTTTTCAGGCATAACTGAATGCCACTATAATATTTATGTATAGTTGTAATACAATATAATAAATTTCGTTAAGTATAGATATATTTTTCTATGTTTAAAATGTATTTATGTACCTATGTATATTATTTCTAGTTTTTCTTTTGAAAGTTAATAAATAATGGAATTCATATTATGATCGCTCATTATATTTTTGTTCTTTCAACATCTACAAGGTGTTCTATGAGGACCGGACCAGGAAGTATAATTTAAGATTAAACCACTTACCTGTAAGGAAGTTCAATCATAATTATACGACTGGTCCGGTCCGAAGTAGAACACCCCACCCCGACCTATTTTCTTATCCTCCCCTATATTCGCGATCTCTCCCTAAAAAACGTAATGAGCTGAATCGGTGCCTTGGATTATCAGCGTGAGTCAGAGTTTGTTTTCTTTCAACGATTAGTGCACGTAACACACCGAAATGCGTTACTACAAGGTGTTCTACTTCGGACCGGACCAGTCGTATAATTATGATTGAACTTCCTTACAGGTAAGTGGTTTAATCTTAAATCATTACTCAAATCAATTTTGTTTAACGCTATGAACTCACTGCGATCCTCTAGAGAAGTGTCGAAAGTTTTACAAAGGGACGGCCAATGCCCAATTATACACCTTGTACACTTGTAGGTATTCCTCCAATGAGAGATTAGGAATAACGAAGACCCGATGATGTGCAATCATCTAATAGTTCATAAAAGGAATGGACCATCATCGCCTAACAATGACCCGACTATATTTTTGTTTCTAAATGAAAACCGAAAAAGCACCATACTGATGGCTCCCATGAGGACGAAACCAGTAGCCTGCGGTTTTCCATGCACATTCGAAGCAAGCAATATTGAAAACTTTCTACAAATCAGAATACAGTACACCTAAATCAGGGCAATAACATGGAAAATGTTTCAATGCTGACTCCCTTGGAAGATAATCTGACTAATTTGGAAATAATGCATAGTAACAATATAATTTCCACTTTGTCAATTCCATGTCTGGATATAAACCATAAATGTTCTTCATGGGCACCCAGTTACGCCCCAAACACGTCCCTCTTGTTAGTATAGTAGGATAGTAGCAAATTAATACTATCGGTAACTAACTTAATACAGCATGTACAGCATTTACCTACTTTCGAAAAATAGTTTACAGAATAAAACAAATAGAATGCGCACATTCACAGATCTGGAAGCTTGAAGTAAAAACCCTTTTATCTTTAATTAGGAAAACCTCTAAGTAACACTAGCGTCTACAATCTAACATTTTCTTCTGGTTGTAGTTTATTCAGACCTTCTTTACTAAGTTTCACTGTTCTTGAAGAACTTACGTAATGACAGCGTGAAGTCTGTGATAAAGTGCATATTGCTAAGAAACTAGTAGGTAAGTTTAGAACTAATAAAGTTCACGTTCCCAAATCAGTTTCTACCTACTTACTTGATAATAATTATTGCTAGGCTGCTAGGATTTATTAAACTAATGTTAATATCTGCTTAATTAGAACCAAGAGCAATAAATGTCACTCAAACTACCACAATCCTCAAATCACTATTTTATTATTCATGTTGAACTCGGTAACCGATAAGGAGATAAGATAAAATACATGCATATTAAAGAAACTAATCAGTCTGAAGCGAAAAATAATTAATTTGATTACCTATACCTAATCTATACATGCTGCGATACCTTTGAATATTGTATCCAAAAAGTTTAATGTCCTTCCTTAGGACAATAAACCCTGTAACAATTTGCGCCTAAAACTAACAACAAATCAGCAAATAAATACCAAAACGTTCCATCCACTCCTGCTTATAGTATTGAGAATTATAAATTCTAGAAGGCAGGTTTTCCCCGTTGATTCGTCGGTGTCCACGGTAATCGAAAGTTTTGAAGAGTGAATCGATATCTTCGTCCGGTTAGTTAGGCGTCTTCTGGATATCTTCACAAATACTTGAATATTAAAAACCTAGGTATCTGTCTGCAACAACACGATGCTGCACATCCTTTGGCGTGGCTTGCAGAAAATTCTAAAAGAATTAACGAGGTCCCGAATCGCTGCTACCATGAAAGTTCAAGAGGGATATGGTTTCCGGATGGCCGATTTGAAATGTTCAGTTACCTGCAGTTTCTGCTATACTCTAAATATAAACAGGATGCCCTAAACTTTCCTTTTACACATTGTCGAAACCAGGATTTCAGCTGCAGCAAAATCTCTATTAATTTTTTCAATGAAATAATTATAAAAAATGACGAGTACGCACTCCTCAAACGGTATTGAGCTAATTCTTTTGATCATAAAAACGAATCTCTTTTCTGGCATGTTACTTAGGAGAGAAAATTTAAAAATTCACCAGGTTTCAAACTCCCTGGACCTCTTTAATAAGAAACTGCCTTGCGCCTGAATTAATATTGCAAGTTAATAAAAATGCATGTGGATGTAATTTCCATATGGCACCTACGTCATTCGTAAATATCTAAATAATAATGAAATAATTAGGTCTCATATCATTACTCGTATTATATTTCTCCCAGCAGCTGTCAAATATTATATGTTTGCAATATTTCCTTCTGCACCCGAACAACACTGTTTAATACTGATATACTCGTATGCTCTTTCGCGCTTGTACCCTACTTGTGCCAAGTGCAGTATACTTTAATACTAAAGTTAAATTTGTCAAATAGTTAGATGTACAATAGGCAGAAATTCGGAAACATGAATGTAATGCGACTGTAATGAAATGTCTGATGTCGTGCCAGAAGAACTCTGTGATAAACTGATTTTATTAAATTCCTCAACGCCAATTTGCCAGCGAACAGTTTGGGAAAAATTTCTGGCACCAGTGACGGTTCGTAATATGTCTTAAAAATTAAACAAAATCACCCATCGAATTTTTATGCTTTGAATTTTTTGTTTAATTGGCTATAATAAAATATAATATTTTTTGTCGTTATTTTTATCTATCTTAAGCCTGTGATCCCGTACGCTACAATTCCAGTCCGAATATTCAGTCGGCGGATCAACACAGCCCTACCACGGCGCGTGGACTACTATGTAGAAATAGTTGGCGATCAGCGCGCGAGCCCGGTTCGTCTGTACTAATAAATCTTTAGCTCTGCCGTACCTACTTCGCTCGACGTTCCATTGTCGTTCTGTAACGGATTTTTGGGGCGACCACGGTGGACTGTCGTATATACGGCTAACTAGTTTCAACGCTCTCTTACCTCTTGACCTGCACACTTTAATATTTCTGCTTGCAATCCGTCTACACCTGGTGGCTTTATTGTTTTTAAACTTTCTAATGCTAGCTCAAACTCTTCCCTTATTATGGGACAGCCTAGGTCATCCCTCTCTACAATGCTATCCTTTTGAAATATATCTCCTAGTTCTTGTCCTGCATATAAGATTCCCAAATATTCCTTCTACCTATCTGCCTTTTCCTCTCTTCTGATTAGGATGTCACCTGCCTCGTTTCTAATGTTTTTGCTGCTAGATCCAATTTCTCTGAAATTTCTCCTAATTCCTTGTTATCCAGGGTTTTCTACTTTCATTCTGTTTGTGACCCAATATATCTCTAGTTGCATTTTTAATGCAATTCCATTCTGCATCTACGTCCCTAACGCAGTATTTTCATCCGCGCCCTTTAGTACCTTCTTCATTCGTCTTTCTCTTGAACCCATTGCGCGAATCACAGTCTTTAATTTCTCGAGGTCAAGGTGTCTTCTATCGTTGCGTTTTTCAAAATCTTACATTTAAGATTAGCCTTCATAACCACTATGTTATGATCACTATCTATATCTGCTCCTGGATAGCTTCTGCAGTCCCTAACTTGATATCTAAATCTTTGTTTAACAATAATGTAATCTATTTGATATCTCCCTAGGTCCCCTTTCATTTTCCATGTATAGCGCCTCCTAATGTGATGCTGAAATATAGTGTTCGTGACGATTAGGTTATGTTTATCGCAAAAATCTATGAGTCTAACTCCACTCTCGTTCCCATTACCTCCTCATCACTATAATTATTAGGTTTCGAATTTAACCTAACCATAACTATCCTGTCACTTTTCTGTAAGAAATTTTCTACGCTCTGCCCTATTTTCTTCTTCGTGACAATTCCTACTCCCGAATTTCCACCTACCAACCCTGTGTGTATTACTCTAAAATCTCTGCTCCAAAAGTCTCCAGCTTCTGGCCGTCACATCTTACTGATACCTAATGCTAACCTATTCATCTATATTTTCAAATTTTACCACTTTCCTACTTGTTTCATGCTCCTCACATTCCACGCTCCGACCCGTGAACTGTTAAACTTTCTTATTATTGCTGATGACTCCCCCCGAAGCAGTCCTCGCCCGGAGATCCGAATGTAGGATTATTTTACCTCCTTGGCTACAGAAGTTTACGAAATTCATTATTCCACATTTATTTGCGTGTTGTACACAGGTTTCTGTATAATCTTGTTTTTTATATTATTCAAATGGTACCTTATATTTGTGTTTAAAATAACAGAAAGTGCTTAATTCATTCAACCTTATTAAGTTTGCCTTATTTTTTCAGTCCCCAGTTGTTATGAAAGACAAAGTTCCTACTCGAGAGACATATGTAGTTACCTAATAAGGTCTCCGTTGCTGTTTTCGTACACATAATGTTTCCTGCAGAATGCTGATTGCAGATATAATGGAGAACATCATTTCTTTGATCTCAAGAGACGGGAAACTGGGACAAATTCACATGCATTTCTTTCTTTGAAGTTCATTCTTCAATCAGCATCCCAGAATAGCATTTACACACCTACGTATGTCGTTCTTGTTACCTCTTATATGAAATACATGAAAATATTCAACTATATTCTTCACTGAATCCAAGAATTAATATGTAACGAAAATCATAAAAGCACCCCCAGTAAAACTGCAGGTGCCTACTGAGTCAAACATAATGGACCATTGTTTTGCTAATTCGCATTTTATCTTATTTCATTATGCAAGGCAGAAAGCTAGGAAGTAACGAAGTTGTTGCTATAAATAGATGAGTGAAGGGTTCGGCTGAAACTTTTAGAATACCCATTCAGTTCTTTCATTCCGTTTATATAAATTTTTACTTAAGTTTAGGTACAATGGAATGTGGATTATAAACACGGAATTATCCTTCATCCCTCTAAGGCAGAATGTATTAAAGCATGACGTCAAGGAGGAACTTGATTAAACAAAACAAAATTAATTGCCCGGTTCTGGTTTTTACTGCCCTAAATAAAATCTAAAGTCCCATTAATTATTCACAGTGTTATTAATGGACTCCGTCCAGTAAAAGACATTCCCCCATTTTCGTTTAAAATGATGTGCTTAATACAACAAAAAATCTTTCGTGTGAAACAAAAAAAATCCAACTCATAATCCACATAAAAGGTGGTCGAAAAGTCGGAAATTTTAGCTGAATTAACAGCAAGTCAAATCAGGCAAAACTATAACAAAGTTCATCGCTTAAATGGGGGCTGACAGCCCAATTAGCAGCGGACCGAAACCTATAGAACTTGTATAACCTGAATCCAATATCGATGTAAATATTTTGCTGAACAGAGTGGTCTTGCATTAAACGGAAATGTTATCACAAATAACAATTTTCAGTACGAAGATAGATGGACGAGCAAGTTCATTATTTCCAATCCTGAACTAACCAACGCATTTTCTCAAAAGTAGAACATTCTACATCCCCAGTAGTCTAAAGCTGAGCCCACCGAAACTCTCCTTCTTTTTATTCTTATCTCTGCTTCTTGTAGGTATGGCTACGAACTAATCATTCCTGTTATTAAAAATAATTTAATGAATTTCAATGGATTCAATCATGAGCAGAAACTGAATCAGATACATCAAAATTCTTTTGTTGTTTTATTCAAATCACAAAACTGTATCTGATACGTACAGGGTGTCCTATTTTCGATGTGATTTGGGGGTTTCTCATAGAAGCAGCAGACATAGAGCCTCGGGGTTTTCGCGAACCTGAGCTACTTTTTTGAGTATAATAGAAAGCTGAAACCATAATTTGGATATCGTTTTTAGTTTTCGAGAAAAAAAACAATGTTGATTTTTATCGTTTTCGAAAACTCTCTCCAATTCTTTTTGTGCTAAGCAGACTAAAACTGTTACGATTGACTCATATAGAACTTTTTCCAAGGAATTCAGTGGCGTACGTTATTTTTTCTAGGGAGCGTATTTTTTGAGTTATGGCATAAAGTTAAATTTTTTTTAATGGAAATCATAGTAGGCTTTGGTCTAGTTCGAAAGGTCTTTTTTAAGCTATCAAAATATATATACTTTTATATTGTTATTTCAAAAAACGGCAACTATTTTGGTACATTTTACCTTTAGAAAATATAAGATAGGTACATACATCCAGGATACCTGTGATTTTATGTTAGCAACTTTTAATAACAACTGAAATAAAAGTAACAAAAACAGAAAAACGGAAAAACAGAAAAACAGCAAAACAACAAAACAAACAAAAACAAGAAAAACATCAAACAACAAACAACAAAATTATAGGAACTGCTCAAATTGATTGCCATGTTTTTCAACACATAATCTGCATCTTTTAGTTAATAGATTGATGACATTAATTTAAAAAATAAGATGGGCTTGCAAATATCGGAAAGCTGCATGTGTTGCCTCTGCTAGCTCGGCTTGATTGTTGTATCTTCGTATGTATATTTTCTCTTTTAAAAATGCCCAAACAAAAAAGTCTAATATACTCAGATCCGGTGATCTTGCAAGCCACAATATAGGTCCATTTGTACCCAACCATCTATCCGGAAAATGATTTTCTAAATCATTTCTAACTATTGCAGAATTGTGTGCAGGGGCACCATCTTGTTGGAAATATACCCTGTTTATGTTTATTAACGGAACATTTTCCATTATCTCCTCTGCGTTAATATTCAATAAATTAATGTACCTATCTCAATCCCGTTAAGTTTCCATCAAAAATTTGGTATGCTAGTTGACCACCCAAAATAAAACACGAAACGTTAATTCCAAAACGTCCTTGCCTCTGACGTTCAAAAGTTTGGTGCTGATTTGTATCAGACTAGTGACGCACATTATGTCTGTTAAATAATCCTACGCTGTTTATGTGAGTTTTATCTGTCCAAATGACAGACCGCCCAAATTCTGGTTTTTCTTGAATTTTATTTAAGTACCACCTACAAAAATTAAGCCTTCTTTCTTGATCTCCCGGGAAGAGATGGTGAATAATTTGAATTTTATATGGCCTATATTTGCCTTTTTTTAAATATTTTTTGAACTTTTGATTTGGAAACACCAACTTGTGATTCAATTTCGCGACAAGAAGTTTTTGGTGTCGCCTCAACCAATGATAAAACATTTATTTCTTCCTCTTCCCTATTTTCTTTATTATAAACTTTGTTTCTAGGTTTATTGAATGACCCATAGTGAATTAAATTATTTGATTTTAATCTCGAAAACACCATTTTGCTTGGTTGTCTTCTTTCTGGGTATCTAAATTTAATAAATCGGTGGATAGGTATTATACTGGAAATGGGTAACTAGGAATTTTTTTGTGTACCTGTTGAGATATAGATCCATTGATTAATTTACATTCTCACGACATTCATTGAAAACAGCAATTATTATGTGGTATTTTTCGAAATTTTGATAATTTTGAAGTGCCATTATGTATATAATATTAATAAAACTAGCTGCATGTAACTTTTGCTAATGTATGTCAACAGATAATTATTCAGTTGTTAACATAAAATCACAGGTATCTTGGATGTACCTACATATCTTATATTTTCTAAAGTTAAAACTTAAAAAGTACCAAAATCGTTGCCGTTTTTTGAAATAACAATATAAAAGTATATATATTTTGATAGCTGAAAAAAAGACCTTTCGAACTAGACCAAAGCCTACTATGATTTCCATTAAAAAATTTAACTTTATGTCATAACTCAAAAAATACGCTCCCTAGAAAAAACTACGTACGCCACTGAATTCCTTGGAAAAGTTCTATATGAGTCAATCGTAACAGTTTTACTCTGCTTAGTACAAAAAGAATTAGAGAGAGTTTTCGAAAAACGATAAAAATCAACATTATTTTTTTCCCGAAAACTAAAAACGATATCCAAATTCTGGTTTCGGCATTCTATTATACTCAAAAAAGTAGCTTAGGTTCGCGAAAACCCCGAGGCTCTATCTCTGCTGCTTCTATGAGAAACCCCCAAATCACAACGAAAATAGCACGGCTAAAAGTTGCGACTTGTATATTTTTATGATTATTAGTATCCATTGCCCTGCATTTTATGTATAGCATTATAAAAAATGATTTATTACCCTGTTTTCTGAACGCTGAAACAGGGTTGGAAAATTTATGAAGCGGAGAATGTACTACCTATAAAAATATTTCGAAAAGAAAGGATGTTCTTAAAATAACACAGAACTTTTTTATACACTGCGGAAAAGGAAACCAGCGGAGAAATATATAAACCTTCATGTATGCTCAAATGTATCCTTTCAAACCTTTCCTGAATGCGCTGAATTCTTCCAAAATTGCCGGAAATACTTCTGACTTAATAAAATTCTATTGTCGTTTCTGGTATTACAGAAAGTTCTTGTATTCCGAGATTTGAGTTTCTGTCACATGAGACTAGCTGTTGTACCCCGGGCACTTATTAAGAAGTTTGAAACAAGCGTTCTGGAACTATAAACACATTCGAAACACTCTTTGCCTATTTCTCTAATTGGACTTTTACCTACTAGCATGGATGTTTTCTTCAAGTCAGCATAATTTTTGAGCTATTATCATTTTCTTGAAGATTTTAACAATGTTTCACAATTTTAATAACGTTTTAAAATGATGTTGATGCCCATCATATTGATAGAAACACTATTTAGAAGTAACTGATACAACAATAAAAAGTCAAAAATGCTATATAGGGCTTAGAAATAGCAAACAACTTATTAATCCGTGAATGAAAATAGCAGCGGAAGAGATTGTATGAGCAAGACAATCGCATATCCTAGCTCCTGCGTAAGAAGGGAACCCAATCTCGTCCGCTGTAAACCGACACTGCAAATTCGAAAGACATCAAAACAAGACGCTTCCAATGAAACAGCCAGTACCTTATTGCTCCAGCTCTCTTCTGATAACAAATGCTTACAACCCAGCCCAGTCTCTGAGATGAGGCCAGGGCTATCCGCGCACCTGATTATTGTAGTTTGAGGGCTACCAATACCTAAACCTAGTCTGGCCGGAATTAACGGAGATGTGACAGGGGCATAATTGGCCTACCTTGGTCTGATTCAGCAACGAGCACCGTGCAGTGGAAGGTTACCCAGCAATAGGGAGGTTCGGAGAAAAATAAGATATACATTTTTGGCATGAAAATGACAGAAAATTGTTATTGTAATTGATTTACGGCGAAATTTTCTTCCAAATTTTTTTTTGCAGCGTAATAAGCGAAAGAAATAAGAAATAAACTTATCACGCCCACATGCTAGTTCGCTTTGTGATTGGTTTGACGTCAGTGCTTCGTATGGCGCTCCTCCCATTTTTCTTGAATGTCCGCGGAGCGGTAGGTATCTCATACATAAACATACTTATTGGGACTATTTCCAGCCTGAATTTTAAAGTGAGGTGTCAAAAAAACATAAAACAAAGACAATATAATTGATTAATGATGTAACAAGGGTAACAAAAGTCCGATTCACATAATATGCCATATGTAGGTAAATGTGGAAATGGTGTGTGATTTTTTGCATCTAACACCAATTTCATTCAACCTCAAAAGATCAAAACAGTGGTGCAAAGGCAGACCGGCATGAGTAAAACAAAATTAATAATTTATTAACTGTACCTACATGCCTTTTATAATTCAGTATAAGCAGGTATAGATACCTGCTTACTTCTGTTTGTAAAATACGTATACCTATATTCTCTATAATACAATACAATACATACGACGTACCTAATACCTATACCTACTCATTTATGTAGATATACCTAAGTAAATGACAAGTTATCAAGCTAATATTTTTATAACGCATTGCAAATTTTCAAACGGAAGCAAATACAACTCACGCGAATCGAAAAACTACGTACTATTTGTTTAATAAAAAGAAACAACTGCTATACTCGGGAACGGTTAATGTAGAAACTCAGAAGAGACTCTTAAAGACGCATGCATGGAGGACGGCATTATACGGGAGCGAAACTTGGACAATAGGAGAAGCGGATTGAAAAAGAGTACAAGCGTTTGAAATGTGGCGCTACAGATGGGTGATGAAGATACCGTGGATAGATAAGGTTAGCAATCGGGAGGAATTAGAAAGAGTTGGGGAAAAGAGAAAGGTATGGAAGACAACAAAGAATAGGAAAAATATCCTTTAGGATGGTAGGACACCTTCTGAGACCCGAAGGAATAGTTCGCAACGTACTGGAGTCTGAGATAGGAATAAAGAGGTAGGGGTAGGAGCAGGTTAGACTACTGCTCTCAAATAGTTGGGGATGTAGGATGTTCTGCTTTTAAGGAAATGCGTACGCTAGTTCAGGATAGGAAAGGATGGAGGTACGCGTCCAATCAGTCTTTGGACTGAGAACTTTATGATGATGGATGACCATTTAATTATTGTAAAATTCAATAGTTGGTAAAATTTCCTTTTCTAGTTCAGTGAGGGAACGCTACGGCGATTCAGTATTTGGCTCCATCATGCTCCTAGCATCCTGTGTTTCAAATTATGCTAACCGTAACATGTTACCAAGTGGTCTCAGAAAACTACCGATACCTTACATTATGGTCGCTTTTATTCAGAGTGGCTGCAATGACAGCCGATAATTTTATACATTTTTGCAATGATGAACTAAATCGCGAAAATATCGATAATGCAGGCAGATTTTCCTTCTGACTGCAACGAACCACTTTTTCCGTTTTATTGGCGTGCTGTACTAGTACATCTGGGTACCAGTTAAAACCCGACATTTTTATTATGCGCAGTTAATAATATTTAACAACACATGCATAATATGGAACTCTCTGCGCGCTGAAGCTGGGATTCGTACTAACCACCGACGTCACGCGGCCCAATCTCGCTGCAAGGTACGATTTCTAGCCTCGCACCGACGGAAAACTTTGCAGCGGCCTCACACGCGGAGGAATTTTTTGTTAACAAAAATTAACAACATAACCTGCCTTCAGTATGACAAACTCTATCAATTTTAACGAAATTTGAAAATCACCGAACCTGCCTATTCGCATAGAATGTAAACACCTAAAGCAATAGAATGGTTTTTATTTGTTACTGTTTTGTCATTCTCGTCATTAAGCAATACAGAAGCCGCCCGTCTTTGGCTTAGAGCAAGGAGTATTATCAACGAACAGGTCATGCTTCCGATCGACCCAGGCGCAACAAAAAGCAATCGTTAATAAGCTAACGATCTGATAACGATAAGTATTCAAGTGTCCCAGGGCGCAGTCGTAAAAATACACATTAGGGGCAGTCTGTAATGCTAAAAGGAAGCTATGAAAAAAACATAAAAATTATCATAAAACCAACTACTTTTTGCTTATACCTTACGACCTACCAGGAATATGTATTGTTGATTACCTTACTTTCTCAATTACATGTCAACCCGACAAACGAGTATTTGAAGGGAACTAGAACTTCACTATGAAGTACATGCATGCGTGCATAATCGTTCTATTAAATGTGCGAACTTAAATTAAACTAAATTGTTGGAAGTTAAAACAAAATTCCTTCAGAAATTCTATCCAGCACTACTTGTCCGCGACAAATATTTCATTTAAAATTATTACGCCATTTATACGCATACTGTCATAGTACTTATCCCAGGGTATCCCATCTATCAGAAAGAGATTTTACATCTTCATTGTATGCACTTTAGAGAAAAAGTTACCTACATATATGAATAACTACAGTGTTCTTTAGTTCTTCTGCATAATGCGAAGTTCATTTTTCCTTAAACCAAACACTGCATTGACTTGACTGTGAGATTGTATAAGATCTTAACCACATATTTTGACTAACTGCGTGAGAATTTTAAAAGATTGGACAGCCTATATTATGTGTGATAATAATTTTAAATTATAGAGAATTAGAACGAGTGGAATTTATCATAGAACTTTTTCCTCTAAAATGCACAATAAAGCATTAAAGTACCTATTCCATCTTTTTGGATACTTAAATGGCAAACTTTCAATGGGCTTGCCGAACTTTGTGTCTAAACAAAGTAATCTACATTATACAGAGCGAGGTACAGGATGCTTATGTAAAAACTAGGGAGAGGGCATATTTTTTAATAGAAGTTAGCTTACATGACTCACGTTATCCCCCTACCGTCCATAGGAACCGGCTTTAAAACTGTAAGTGAAAATTTCCCTTGCCATTTGAAATTTTGAGCTGGTTGCTCTAGAGGATAGGGGTATAAAGCGTGTCATACAACTTCTATATAAAATTTGTTCCCCTCACTAATACTATTGACGCAATTTCTTCAGGAAACCTTGTACCCTCCGGGATATCAGGGGTGGAACGTTCTCAAATGAATACTCTGTATAAAGCTTTATGATCCGCAACAGGTCTCCGGAAGTGTTTTCAATACTCTTCAATTAGCTAGAAAGCTGACCTTTTCAGGAGCGCTTAAGAGGGATACGTACGTATCTGTCGCGTGATACTCTCCCCCACTACACCAGCCAGTGTAGGAGAAAAACGAGGAGAAACATATCTGCCGGCCAGATACGGCCCGAACGTACTCGGCTGTCACCGACTGCCGAGGGGTGGTTAGAATCTGCTAGTGGAAGGAGGTGACTCCCGTTTTTAGAAATAGGTTTATTGTCGAAGTAAATTGAATGTAGCTTATTTATTTTCAGTCTAAATGCATTCAAATTTGAAACGCAAGCAATTTAATGTTCATATTACAGTGTGCTCAAATTAGTTTTCCAGTACTTGCTTTTTGAACCAAGTTTCTAGCTTCTAAAAATACACCAAAAGGCAAATTTCACGTCTCGTTTCTATGACTATTTACATATTTTTTCTTATTTTGGTTTGACGGAATTGTAGAACAAACCTTCTTCTTTCTGACAAAAAAGAAATTTATACAAAATATTTATTACTAAGAGCGCTACGTTTCTTAACATAGAGCTTGATATCGGCGTTGTTTTCAACGTACGTATCCCTCTTAAGTGCGATTACCTCAAGTTTAGATCATTCTATAATCTTGGGGGATGAAACTTTCAGAATCATTTAAAACTAGAAAAATTTGTGCACTTAATCCCGTCAGGAGGTAATAAACTAATCTGACAAGATTAGAGGCATTTTAGTAAAGCTATCATCTGCCGATAAGAATAATTTAGTGGCTGAAACGTACTCTCAACCCTTAGGGAGTGAAAAATTATTACAACATATTAGAGGCTTCAAATTTTAATAGCTATTTAAGTTTTTTATGTAAGACTGTTTTTGTACCTTCATCTACATAAATAATATCCATGCGCCATGTAGTATCTACATACAGTACGTCCCCGAATTGGGTTACAAAGAGGACAAAAAGTATTATTTTTGAATTCTGAAAAAAATCGCTCTTTATTTAAAACTCTGCTTGTTCTCAAATTCTCATAGCACATATGATTTTTGTCCAACTGTAGACAGGAAATGTGTTGATGACGTATTCATTTCGGCTGGAGAAATCTTTCATTAGAATATTGTTCATCATCGTAACATCGTAAGGTTCTCAGTACGAAGACTGTATAATGTCGTATAATGTCGTACATACAGTGTCTTCCGAGTTTCTACTTTAACCGTTTCCGAGAATAACAGTTGTTTCTTTTTGTTAAACGCAACTCGACCCTGCGCTATTCTTTGTTTTATATCTTTAGTGCTCCTATCATCTCGAGTGATTTTACTTCCTAAATAGCAGAAATCCGCGACTTCCACTATCTTCTCCCTCTTTGTAACTCCAACCGAGGAAATAATGTCTACTGAATTCCATGAGTTTTCTCAGTAAATACCCCTTGACGAGTATTGAAATTTTTAGCAGAACTTGAGCGTGGCGACTGCCAGTCAAGTAAAATCTGAAAGGCAACCCCGTCCTAAAGGAAGAAGCAGCTTTAAAATTCGACATATCAATAAGCGTTTGAGTAGGAAGGAAAGTCAAAAGCACAAATTGACACGAGTTCATTCCTCACGCCCCTCTTATGGAACTGCTGCCTAAAACAATTTACCATTTCTCAGTTTGTTCCTCTCAATTACGGACAAACCCGCTAATCGATTGACTTTATTTGGCCAAGATATCTTCGAACTAAATAAACACGTTTCTTGAAGATGATATTAACTGCCTCCTAATTGGTGCCTGAAGACTAGATAATAAACGAAACTGAGAACATTGATGCTCACTTAAAATTTTCATGATGGAGAAATTAATTTTACCCCTAAAGTTCTAACTTTCCATCAGTAAATTTAGTTTATGTTACCTAATGTTTTGTGTTGTGGTTAAAAGTAGAAATTGTACATATACATTCTTTGTCATTCAGATGTTATTAAGTCATCAATCGAAAGAGCTTACCATTTCTCTAACCTATTCGACCAAAGAAGTAAGAATATTAACTGGTTTCTTTTGATTTAACTAAGGTACCTTGTGCTGTTCGGTTTCCAGCTGGCTCTCACTAGCACTTAAACTTAGGTATATAATATTTGAGTGTTGGGAATTTCACTACTTAAAAACTTATTTACCAACTCAAAAACATTATTAAGCCGGATTCGTATTTTGTTAAGTCTTCTTATTTTTAGTTAAAATTTGCATTATTATTTGAAATTAAACTAAACATTTTGAACAAAAAGTTGTCTAGTACAAGAGATAGAGAGATTTTAGTTAAAAGCAAGAAAAGGTAACAATACAAACCTAATTTAGTATGTTTTTAACCGGCAAATGCTTTACGCAGTGAAATACTCGGTCCTGAAAAAGCAAAACAGTTGTAGCCCTGCATGATGTGAAAGAGCGACGAGCGAGTCAAAAGATGCGTGCATTTTCATAGAAGAGACGTCAGCCCGTGGGAGATTGGCTTAAAGACTAATAATATTTAAACGTTTCATTAGGTCGTGCGCCAGAAAATAGAAACGTCGTCGAGCTTAATCTCAAATGCAATTAAATACGCTCTTTGTAGACACCGCTGTAGATTAGCAGCTTTTGAAGTCAAACCCAGTACTGCAAAAAAATAATAAATCTCATTACAATTAACCCAGAAACTTCCAACTTCAACATTCACACACTTTCTGTTTCAGAGTTTTTGCTTCACCTAATTCAGTTTTAAGTTTCTTTTTCTCAACGCACTCAATTATTCTGCTACTTTCTCTTTCAAGGGTCTGGCATTTTCACTAATTTTCTTCCTCTTCGCGAACTGGTTTAGATTCATTTCACTTTATCCAACTTTTGTATAGTCAATTTGAAAAATGTTTTACTTCTATTTACCCTAAGCCATGGGGATAAATATTTCAAGCAGAAATAGTGTATTTGTGTGCATAAAATTAAAAAAGAAAAAGATATATTAAATGCTTGGAATATTTGAACAGTGATTTCTTGCAGTTTTCTGTAAGGGATAAATTTAAATCATAGCACATATTCAATGGCTTTTCAAAATATTCATTCAACCCATTCTATCCTTCTTATTCATAGTAGTACAAGGCATCACATCACACTCATCTAAAAATGTCAATTGAAATTTGTCATCACTAGATGGTACCTATTATCTGAAGGATACTTGATGTCCGATCACAACAAACCAATTTCTGACAGGAAAAGTGCTGGGGGAGAAAAAAATATGCCGACTGTGTGACATATAATTTTATTCAGCGCATGTACATCCTGAAAAAGGCAATGTAATTTATAACAAATTTGCAGTTTTTATTTCCACATATATTATTGCTAACCAGCAACAGCTCTATAATTACAAGGTTGAAGAGTTGTGCGGTTGATCATCAAAAAGTTCTCAGTCCGAAAACTGGTTGGACGCGTACCACCATCCTTTACTGTCCTGAACTAACCTACACATTTCCCTAAAAATAGAACATCCTACATCCCCAACTATTTGAGAGCAGTAGCCCCACCTTTTTTATTCCTATCTCCCACTTTAGTACGTCGCGAACTATTTCTTCGTGTCTCAAGGCGTCCTACCATCCTGTCCCCCTATTCTTTATTGTCTTCCATACCTTTGACTTTTCCCTAACTCTATCTAATACCTCACCTAATTTCTCACCTTGTTTATCCACGGCATCTACATCATGCGTCTGTAGCACCACATTTCAAATGCTTCTATTCTTTTTCGATCCGTTTCTCGTATTTCCCAAGTTTCTCACACTACAGTGCCGTACTCAATACATACGTCTTTAAGAGTCTCTTCCTAGTTTTTACATTAACCGTTCCCGAACATAACAGTTGTTTCTTTTTGTTAAACGCAACTCGGCAATGTTTTATATCCCTAGTGCTCCTACCATCGCGAGTTATTTGACTTCCTAAATAGCAAAAATCCTCGACTTCCTCTATCTTCTCATTTTCTATTTGCTTTTAAGTTTTAATTCTATTTTCACGCCCTTAACATACCAAAATTTGGTTTCCTTTCTATTGATCTTCATGCTGTATCCCTATATTTATAATCCATCTTTGCTGGACGCTCACACTGCTATATCATCCGCTAATCTGAGCATGTTAGTATTTTGGCCATGTACATTAATCCCTGAGGCTTCTCTGTCCAACAATATTAATCGCATCTTCGATATATAAGTTGAAAACTAGAGGTAACAACACACATCCTTGTCTCACTCCATTCCGGATATCTCCTTCTCTCCGTCCCTGCTCAAATTCTATAACTGCCGTTTGCTCTTTGTGGAGATTATGTATTATTCTTTTGTCCCTATACTTATTGCCTTTCTGAGCACTTCGAACATCTTTCCCCCATTTTAGGTTGTCGAGGGCTTTTTCTAAATCTATAAATCCTATAGGTATAGGCGCTCTTTCCCTTTCCTAATATTTTTTCTATGAATACTCGTAAAGCAAGAATGACCTCGCGCGTTCCTTTACTTCGTCTAAATCTGAATTGGTCCTCCAAATTTCTTCAGCCCTTTCTCCATCCATCTTTGCACACTTCTAGTCAGAACTTTTGGCGCGTAAGAAGTTAAACTGACCGTTCTAAAATTTTCACACTTAGCCGTATAGAGATATCGAAAGTATCGAGGTATCGAAAGGATCGAGGTATCGGAAGTAGCAGTATAAATATATTCGATACCTGCATGCAGTCACCAGTCAGTATCGACGATCGATACTTGATTAGGTATCGATACCTTCTTTAAGTATCGATACTTTTCCCAGCCCTACTGGTCACCTGGTGACATATTAATACAATATATTGTTTGTCAGCCCTTAGACAATTGTCATTTTAATTTTCGTCTACGAAATTATTTTTCATTTTTTTTGTATTTGTATTAATTTTTATTGTTATTTAGGTTTATTAGAGAATGTGTTTTTATTCATCTTCATTTCATTTAAAAAGCATATACGTAACATACCGGATGGCGCAAGGGAAATCTTTTCTTCGCTATTTTAAATAAAGGAATGAAATTCGATTGAGCTAAACTACAGTTAAATTGCAAGTGGGCAAGTGGGGCCCCGCTTTCTTATTTTAAATGGAGTCCTCTTTATTGCTTTGCGTATTTTAGACTTTCCGTCATATCCTAATTTCAACGATCTATCACTTCACAATCTATCGCATTTACTTAATAAATAAGGAAGACCACTGAATTACACAGTTGGGAGCAATTTGTTGAAAAATGACCCCATGGGTATGAGGGAATAAGGCTAATTTCTACTAACAAAAAAAATTCAGTCGACAAGTGCAAAAAATTACTCCTCTCTTCTTTACGAAGGAAAAAACAAAAATTTAAAAAGCACTGCTTATTGCTATATTAATGTCTTATCTGCTTTGTACCACTTCCAAATACCTATACTAACGAAATCTGAAATGGACCAAGGTTGAAATGGCGGAACGGGACAACGCTACGCGAATTTGTTATGCGACTGGTTTCGGTTCGACGCGACGTGGCGTCCGTTCACGATCTGAACGAGGTGCTGTTGTGCGTCGAGGATAGCGACGGCGGCGGCGTTCGGTTGCAAGTCTGTACGTCCTTCATGGACGGTATGGTTTTTCTTTATTTATTTAAGAATATTTTTGACAAACCGAGTGTTTGTCTTTTCTGATTAACAAAGTTGGATACAGTTACTGAAGAAATCAAAAATTCATGTAAATTCATGTAACCACAATAAACAAAACTTTTATTGTTAGGTACCTACTCATTTAATTTTCAGATATACCAATAAAATTGACAGTTGCATCCTCGAAGGATACCGATATCGAGAATATTTCTATCCGGACACCTCATACGAATACCCAAAATTTACCGGATTCCTGAATAATACTCGATACCCTCGTAATAGTTGTTACACTAATGGTAACGAAAAAGAAGTACCTATTCTGCAGCGCAAGCCCCAAAATATTCGTTTTAAGCTATGCCTACCTAGTCTGCATGATGAGTCACAAAGGAAACCAAACTATCTTTGGAGTCAATTTCGGTGAAACCGGAAGTTGTACAAAAAGGTCATATTTTTGAAATTATATTTCCAGATATAAGAATGTAGGTGTTTAGGTAAAAATGTTCAAATAAGTAGAGAAGTATAAGTATATTCAAAAGGCGGAAAAATGTAAGGTTCTATTGAAAATTTCTTCATTATTCTTCAAGGGTTAATAAAAACAAACTTATCTGAGCATTACACTTTTAGTACTAACCTGATCAAGTCATAAAATGTCCAAAGTATCTAGATGATTGTGTAAACAGCAGAGAATATTACTACGTAAACATGCATTCAGGAAGCAGCGTAAATACCAAATGAACTTTTATGGCTGTTCCATTAAGTTTTACCACAGTTACAGCACACTATGCATTTTTATTGGGCGATTCTGAGCTATGAGGAGATGAATCCAATGGGCAATCGGACATTAAAGAAAGTTTTAGAAAATTTGGTGTTAAATCAATTATACCTATTTAACACCCCACGTAAACGTAAAAATTATTAAAAATTGTATACTTAATTTTAAGTAGCACTTGGAACATTGTTATTTCTTAGTAGATATTACTCCGTGCCAAGCAACAAAAGTGTCGTCACGTCCGTCGTAGTGCATGTTACACATGTATTAAACAGGGATATCTCCGGAGTTTATTACATCAGCCACATTAACATTATTATTTATTTTTCTTTGATAAATGGGGGCACTAGGCGAGAAAAGGAAAGTTCTTTCTAATTATGAAATAACAAAATGTCCGATTACCCATTGAAATACCTAATATGTATATATCTCTATTGCAATCTTGCTTGAATTCAAAGCAAAATATAAAGCCATTGATTAACTAATGTCAGCGGTAAAGCCAAGAAATTTTAGGATTCGAACGGTGTATATCAAAATAAATGATCATATTAAAATAATGAGAGGTTTGAAGGAAGAAAAGGGCTCCAATAATCTATAAAATGAAATGCTTTTAAAGCAATTTGTGGAGGGAGCCTTGAAATTCCTTTTTTTCAATAATGGGCTATATATGTAGTTAATATCTTCTTGTTTTACTTTTTGGTAGAAGTTCATGATTTAACAAATAAATACTTCGCGAACTACCAATATATAACGTTTTATTTAAATATTTTACCGGTTTCAGGATTCACAAAGATCCCATCATCAGAAATGTACGAAAAATTGTAAACAAATTATTATGACAGTTGACAAGGAAACTAAAATTGACAAAACAATACAAAGAATAATGATATCCATGAAAAAAGATAACTAGATAACTGAATTTCAGTATTTACCTACGGGGTATAAGAAAAACACAAAGGAAAATCGAATACCTCGTAGCTTGAAGGGAAAAAACAATGAATTTAAAGAAAACCATATTGGAAAAAACAATAAATTCAATTGAAAAAACCTTCAAGTGAAATATCAGAACAGAAAAAACTAAATAAACAAAATATCCATGGAATCTTGACAACTGCCAACTGCTAATCTTGAAATAAACTCTGTGGTCAAGTCTATGTGTTCTGTCTTGACAACTGCCAACTGCTAGAATTGTAATAAACTAAAAAAGAGAGAAATAAGTCAAAAAACGGCATAATGGCAAAAAAGAAATAAGTCAAGGATTAAGATGGAGAGACTGTTGTTGAATAATTAATTCAAGAATCAATCCTAATAATACCAATAATAAAACAAAAAGAAGAAAAAGAATCCCATATTGCCAAATAACCTCGAAGGTCCATGGTTTATATGGGCTAGCAAATAAACTGTAATTGATTATTGAACTAATGTCATAATGGCAATAAGAGAACCTGTCCTACCGAGACATGAGAATCATTTTGATCAAAAGACATTTACAAAAGTTTAAATAAACTAGATTGTATTAAATCTACTTGGTCATTAAGTAAGTTACAATTTTTATCATTTTTATGTTTATAAATTTCCATAGACTCTAATATATCTAACTGATAACTTTTTACAAAATTAAACAATAATTTAGTATTTTCTAAAGGAGGGAATCGATGATTGTTATCAAAGAAATGATTAGCAAAACTTGAATGATCGTTTTTTAAACGAAACGATCGTAAATGTTCATTATATCTAATACGTATAGATCTGCCAGTTTGTCCTATATAAATGCTGTTACAGTCTAAGCAATTTAGTTGATAAACACCTGTGTGGTCAAGTTTATGTGTTCTGTCTTTACTGTTAAATAGAATATGTGATAATATATTTGAAGGTTTAAATGTGACCTGTATGTTGTTTTTTCTTAAAATACTGGCAATCTTTTCAGAAATATTTCCAAAATAAGTAATTCTGCAAAATTTGGTAACTTTATCATTACATAATTTAGGATATATGTTGTTACAAGCAATTTTAAATTTTTTATTGTTAATGATTCTATTGATGATTTCAATTTTAAAACCATTATTTATAGCAATTGTTCTAATTACATTTAGTTCTTTATTCAATTTATCCAAAGATAGTGGTACTGTAAAGGCCCTGTGTATCATAGAATTGTAAGCAGAAATTTTTTGACAAAATGGGTGAAATGAATTTGATGAAAGAGTAATATCTGTATACGTTGGCTTCCTAAAAATATCGAAAGTTATTTTATTATATTCATTTATTAAAGTTAAATCTAAGAAATTAATTTTGTGTTCAGTTTCTATTTCTTTTGTAAATTTTATTTTTGGGTGAATACTGTTCAAAAAATTTTGAAAATTGTCTAATTGTCTTGTTGTTCCTTTAAAGCAAGCAATTATATCATCTACATATCTATACCAAAATAGAATATGTTGTTTGCCTAATTCTGAATTCATAATTTTTTCTTCAATATCTGACATGAAAATATCTGCTAATAAAGGACTAATTGGAGAACCCATAGCAAGACCTAAATTTTGAGTATAATATTTATTATTAAACTGGAGATAATTTTGTTCAATACAAAGTTGGAAAGCAGTAATAATATCATTTTTTATAACAATATTAGTATGAGTTTTATCTAAAATATTTTCAATTAATTTCAAGCATTCATTAGGAGGAATATTAGGGAACATATTTGTAACATCAAAAGAAACCAAAAAAGACCCTGTAGGAATATTTTTATTTTTGATATTGTTAATTAATTCTAAAGAATTTTTTAAACTAAATTTGGATTTAAAATTTGTTGTAGTTTTAAATATATTATTAATGTTTTTAGCTAAATTTCTTGTGGGAGCATTAATGTATGATACTACTGGTCTTATAGGTGTATTAATTTTATGGTTTTTGATTAGTCCATATAATTTAGGGGCACGTGCATTCATATTAATTAATCTTAATTTTTCAAAATTGTTATCAAAAATACTGTTGCAATTTTTTAACCAATCCTTTAATTTAGTTTGAAAATGTTTTGTTGGATCTTTTTTTAGTTCAGTTAAGTTTTCATTTCTAATAAAATTTTGCATCTTTGTTATATATTCATCTTTAGGTAAAATTACTATAGCATTGGATTTGTCCGCTTTGGAAACTATCAAATTATCTTTATTAATTTTTTCTTTAATAGAATTAATGGTACTTTTATCAATTTTATCAATTTTATTAATGATTAAGTTTTTGTACTGAAAAGTATTATGAATTTTATTTCTAATGTTCTGAGAATCATCATCCTTTTTTAAAGCTACCTCAATTTCTGAAATTAAAATTTCGGTTCTATTAATATTGTTTATATTAGGGGCAAATATAATGAACATTTACGATCGTTTCGTTTAAAAAACGATCATTCAAGTTTTGCTAATCATTTCTTTGATAACAATCATCGATTCCCTCCTTTAGAAAATACTAAATTATTGTTTAATTTTGTAAAAAGTTATCAGTTAGATATATTAGAGTCTATGGAAATTTATAAACATAAAAATGATAAAAATTGTAACTTACTTAATGACCAAGTAGATTTAATACAATCTAGTTTATTTAAACTTTTGTAAATGTCTTTTGATCAAAATGATTCTCATGTCTCGGTAGGACAGGTTCTCTTATTGCCATTATGACATTAGTTCAATAATCAATTACAGTTTATTTGCTAGCCCATATAAACCATGGACCTTCGAGGTTATTTGGCAATATGGGATTCTTTTTCTTCTTTTTGTTTTATTATTGGTATTATTAGGATTGATTCTTGAATTAATTATTCAACAACAGTCTCTCCATCTTAATCCTTGACTTATTTCTTTTTTGCCATTATGCCGTTTTTTGACTTATTTCTCTCTTTTTTAGTTTATTACAATTCTAGCAGTTGGCAGTTGTCAAGACAGAACACATAGACTTGACCACAGAGTTTATTTCAAGATTAGCAGTTGGCAGTTGTCAAGATTCCATGGATATTTTGTTTATTTAGTTTTTTCTGTTCTGATATTTCACTTGAAGGTTTTTTCAATTGAATTTATTGTTTTTTCCAATATGGTTTTCTTTAAATTCATTGTTTTTTCCCTTCAAGCTACGAGGTATTCGATTTTCCTTTGTGTTTTTCTTATACCCCGTAGGTAAATACTGAAATTCAGTTATCTAGTTATCTTTTTTCATGGATATCATTATTCTTTGTATTGTTTTGTCAATTTTAGTTTCCTTGTCAACTGTCATAATAATTTGTTTACAATTTTTCGTACATTTCTGATGATGGGATCTTTGTGAATCCTGAAACCGGTAAAATATTTAAATAAAACGTTATATATTGGTAGTTCGCGAAGTATTTATTTGTTAAATCATGGGCTATATATCTTTAATATCAAGATGAAATGATTTATCAGCAAGAAAATAATAAAACGCTTAAATTGCTTGATATTATCTCATCATTTTTAAAATGCATTCGCCCTGAGACAATATTTATTCAACCCGCTTGGCATAAATTACTGCCTGAACTGTTTCAGAAGCCATTTTTTCAATATTCCGGGAGAGAGAATAAACAGTTTTATAATATATGACTTTTTAGTTGAAGAAATGGAGTGTTTTATGTAGCGTATTTTCGTATGTAGGACATATCAGGTAATATGAGTGAATTCATCAATAATTGCAAGTCCAATTGCGCCAGAACTTATACAGACAGACAGACAAAATTCGGCATAGTAATATTATAGGGACCTCTAATATCATGTTTATTACTCTACTCTAAACTGAGTGACGAAAATATCACCTTCACCTTTGGGGTTGGAAAAAAATAGTTTACATTCAAATATTAAAATAAGCGGATAAATAAATATGCCGATTTGAGGAGTTAAACTTAGATTTAATGGGCGTAGATAAGACTTGGAAACTTTTTCCTATAGGAGGCGCAGATGAATGTGTTTATCTGGCTCTCCAACCTTCGCGAAGCTCGCCTTGAATGGGCTGAAGAGCATGCTCAATAGGGTGAAGCAGAATGGTCAAAAAATGTTCTGTTTACCGGCGAGTCTCGGTTCGGATTTCAACCTGATAGCAGAAGAACGAGAGTGTGATGAAGAAGCGGCCTTGGAGAGGACCAGCCACTTCCAGGAAGTTCACAATTACCGAGGAGGGTCTGTGATGGTATGGGCTGGAATCTATCATAAAAAGGACCTCGTTTGTCTGGATGGAGTCACTAATCAGCGGCGTTATATTGAACAAGTTCTTGTACCTATTGTGCGACCATATTCATATGCTGCTGGTCCAGATTTGGTTTATATGCAGGACAATGCTCGTCCTCACATTGCACATCAGGTACAAAATTGGTTTGAAGAAGAGAACATTGCCCTTTTGCCATGACCTTCTCATTCACTACAAATTATTAGCGAGAAAGCAACACGGTTGCCTTGTATGAGGGGGTATTGATATCTCGTTATATCATCAGTTTTCTATGCACAAAAGGCAAGTTCTATTCCCATAGCATAGCAACTTCTAGCCCAGATTGATTCATGAAAAAAGGCAAGAGGTGCAAAGCACACTTTTAGAAGTAGTAGGAAAAATAATATTTCGTACAATCGATTGCAGGGTTACCTTTCCTGATCTGATCCATTCTCAGCCGACGACCAGTTTACTAAAAGTATTAAAAGTATTACTAAAAGTTCCCTTTTTGTGTTACTTGTAATTTTACACACACGTTTTAATGTAAGTACGCTACTACAACATTATCATAAAACTATGTACTATCAGATAACAGAATAACAAATTAGAGCGTAACACCTGCGTTCCATTACGTAAATATTTTTATAAAGCTGTACAAGTTTAGATTTATTTAGTAATTCACCTAAGAGTCAAAACAAATATTTTGATGAAGTTTCTGTTTTCACATTATATACAAGAGGTTTTATGGAAATATTAAAATTCCGTGTACGTACGGTTTAATGTATTTGGCTGCTATCACTCATTATTTTTGCGTTATTGGATTTTTGTGCACGCACCCTTTTAGCTTTTAGGAGACAATAATAATATAAATATTCGCCGATACCCGTTGAATATATGATTCCATTATTCATTTGCTGTCAGTAGCTCCATTATAACATTTTTATGGCTTCTTAATTTTAACATTTACCATTCGTGTTCTCTTACTTGTACGGTGTCGTCACTTTCTTGACGTACTAGCTTCTTTCTTCTTGTATGTATCTATCGTTGTTTCAAGTAGCATACCCACCGATTCAGTTTTGAGGGTCAAACTCATAATTGACAATTTTAAGAGGTAGTGTAAATTATGCGCTTTTGTAAAAATTTGTTTCTTATCAATAGGTATGTCGTTAAGAGGTTCGATCTGTCCCAAACACGCAATATTCGCATTTATTTTCGTAAGCAATTAAAATTTTACACTTTTACATTTACATTTTTCTTCTTTTGTCATTTCTATGTCCTTTAGATTTAAAATAATTTCGAATGTGAACGTCCTTACTTAAAAAGGAACACCCCAATTTTCATGGTTGTATAAGGTTGACGCAAATTTTAAAATTAGTTTTCTCAGTCAGCCTTACCTCTAAAATAAAACTATGTTTCTAAAAATTTGTGCATCGATGCAATTATTTTGAAAATCTGCAGCATCAAGTGCTGTTTTAAAACTTAGAAATTGATACAGGTTTTTCCCAAAAAATTGAAACATTTTGATTGGACCCTTAGTCATCTTCTTTGGTAGTGACAAGAGTACCGCACGCCTAGATAGGTAATCGCGCTTGCCGTGACACAAAAAAACCTCAAATTTATTTTTACATCGTTTATGTATTGCACGTTTCCATAGCAACGTTCGTTCCAAGTAAATACTACATTCTGCGCACACTTATTTAGAATAAGGAGTTTAATCTAATCTTAAAAAGTTTTCCCAGATAAAGTATAGTATTCCACTAAAGAGTTAACTCTGATTAATTAACACACTCGTCTACAGTTCGCGCTTTAAACTTTAACTTTAAAATTTCACCCTCGTATGAAATTTGTCACTTTCCATGCTCTTTACATACCTAATATACTATTTTGCGTAATGAAACATTTTCCACCCCAGTACGTATACCATTTTATTCACTATCAATAGTTACAATGAACAATAAAGGAATAAATAATTCATTTTATTTTTCAAATACTGCATTTACGATCATTCTTAGTAGGCAGTGAAATTGACATTTATAATTTTATTAATTATTAAACTGACAAGTATCGTTTCTTGACAATAATATAACTGAATATGAAAGAGTATTTCTGGTGGTAAAATATGTCTAATAGTCAGTTGGAGTACACAATACACTCAATCAGAATTCCTCGAGACCGCAGAGAAAACGGTAGGAAATTTTATTCCAAGTTTATTACATAATACATAAAGTATAAAGTCAAATAGGCACTGAATAGGGCTTTTCATTATAAAAAAATGCTGAGGCGCATGCGCGATCGCGCCATGACATTTTCGGACAGAGGTCAAAATTTTGTACTGTTTGAAAGTGTTTATTTTAAATTCTTTGGTCTATACAGTAGAATTTTATTGCAAACGTACAAAATTAGTATGGAGGATCCAAACTTTGTGCTCCTGGTGACTGCAACGGCGCTAGCAGAGTGGTTAGGCTAATCTATCGCTTGGGATTATGGTTTTATCCATTTCTCAAAACCTGCCTAACACTGGGGTAAATCGAAGTTAATAACTGGGTCGGTGACCAAGTGAGGACTTGTTCCACCTATGTAAATTGTCCTGCGTGAATGAAAATATGTAAGAGGCAAGATTCGAAATGGAAAAGTGTGTTGGATGTTTCTAGGTTTTACGTCATTATTTGTTAGGTCTTTAAAATAATTATTATTTGTAGTTACATACATACATTGCAAAAAATACGCACATATCTATTAGATCCTTTTTCTCGGTTTTTTTTTAAATTGATTGATTTTCACCGCTACCTATTAAAAACCTGCGTGATTGAAATTATGTTGGTTAACATTCGGGATTCAGCCTCATAATTTTATAAGGGATGTCACTGAGAACTAACAGTTGTAATTTTCCGCCTTTCAAACACCCTCCTTATTTGGTACTCTACTATTTACTTGCGAATATCCTACACGAGTTCAAATTTTACCTTAATGTTGTTCAGGTTTTTGACAGAGCCCTTCGTCTTGAACAAATCACGAACCACCACTGTGCCACGTAAATACTACAAAAAGCAAATATTTCACTATTTTCGATTTACCATGTTAATTTCCGCTTTATATTTGTTTACTTTTGTGTATAAATTTTGTATTGCATATATAGTATAGAAAAATAAATGAAAAATTCCAAGTATATGGATATTGTTTTAAGAAAAAAACTCGACAATGAGCTAAGTGGGCGTACCTCAGAAATAAATACATCATAATATTAAAAGCGAACTGGCGCAACACTTAAATACGGGTGGGGATATCGGTCGCTTGGTCTCTTTTCAACTGGCGGAGACACGGCGAACTCTAAATAGAGTTCGCCGTGGCGGAGATCGTATGGGTGAGGTCGTGGACTCAATCAGGTGTTTCTTAAACGCAAGTAAGAAGATTGCAT
Organism: Xestobium rufovillosum; assembly: GCA_963966045.1. Lineage (NCBI taxonomy): Eukaryota > Metazoa > Arthropoda > Insecta > Coleoptera > Ptinidae > Xestobium > Xestobium rufovillosum. The sequence continues at coordinate 16,962,595 of OZ014499.1, read as the reverse complement.
CGGCATCATTCCGATGGACGCTTGGATCTGCTCAGCGCTGATCGCAGTTGTAGTTCAACCTGGGGTTTAACGTAGCATCCGTAGGTACAATTAAACGCAATTAATTATTTAAGAATATTCTATGGGAATATTTTGTGGTGCACCTGGGATGCACCTACGTTTTAAGTATAATTACTACACCGATTCACCACTACGTAAAAGTCGTGGAGCGTAGCCCACGGGTTCATCTAGTCATATTTAATTTACTAAATTCGAATCTGTTCCAATATTTTAGCTTGTTTGTCTGTACTAAAGTGCATCAGAACATCAAAAGTGAATGGTAAGGAGCTTAAAGCTAATTAGTTTTAATCTTCAAGAAATCGTGCAGTTGCTGCACAAAGTTCTAAAGAATATTAAAAGCGAACTGGCGCAACACTTAAATACGGGTGGGGATATCGGTCGCTTGGTCTCTTTTCAACTGGCGGAGACACGGCGAACTCTAAATAGAGTTCGCCGTGGCGGAGATCGTATGGGTGAGGTCGTGGACTCAATCAGGTGTTTCTTAAACGCAAGTAAGAAGATTGCATCGGCATCATTCCGATGGACGCTTGGATCTGCTCAGCGCTGTTCGCAGTTGTAGTTCAACCTGGGGTTTAACGTAGCATCCGTAGGTACAATTAAACGCAATTAATTATTTAAGAATATTCTATGGGAATATTTTGTGGTGCACCTGGGATGCACCTACGTTTTAAGTATAATTACTACACCGATTCACCACTACGTAAAAGTCGTGGAGCGTAGCCCACGGGTTCATCTAGTCATATTTAATTTACTAAATTCGAATCTGTTCCAATATTTTAGCTTGTTTGTCTGTACTAAAGTGCATCAGAACATCAAAAGTGAATGGTAAGGAGCTTAAAGCTAATTAGTTTTAATCTTCAAGAAATCGTGCAGTTGCTGCACAAAGTTCTAAAGAATATTAAAAGCGAACTGGCGCAATACTTAAATACGGGTGGGGATATCGGTCGCTTGGTCTCTTTTCAACTGGCGGAGACACGGCGAACTCTAAATAGAGTTCGCCGTGGCGGAGATCGTATGGGTGAGGTCGTGGACTCAATCAGGTGTTTCTTTAACGCAAGTAAGAAGATTGCATCGGCATCATTCCGATGGACGCTTGGATCTGCTCAGCGCTGTTCGCAGTTGTAGTTCAACCTGGGGTTTAACGTAGGTACAATTAAACGCAATTAATTATTTAAGAATATTCTATGGGAATATTTTGTGGTGCACCTGGGATGCACCTACGTTTTAAGTATAATTACTACACCGATTCACCACTACGTAAAAGTCGTGGAGCGTAGCCCACGGGTTCATCTAGTCATATTTAATTTACTAAATTCGAATCTGTTCCAATATTTTAGCTTGTTTGTCTGTACTAAAGTGCATCATAACATCAAAAGTGAATGGTAAGGAGCTTAAAGCTAATTAGTTTTAATCTTCAAGAAATCGTGCAGTTGCTGCACAAAGTTCTAAAGAATGACTACCTACGGTACTGGTATCAACTTAATACCTAACTAACCGAGTATCTGAACATTATTAATGAGACAGCAGCTTTAAAATTGCATGCGTTGGAAGAAACTGATTTTACATACTTGTGCATATCGTTCCCGACGGAATTCTGAAAACAATTTCTTTGCGCTTAGAGCTAGATTTCCATTACAAAAAATGAAATTTACCTAATTGCGAGTTGCTCACTTGATTGATAAAAATTAGTTTACACCAGCAGACGGCAAAATTTTATTGCGAAGTTCTTCCTTTGGAACAACTCCCATTTATTCGAAATTTAATTGTTTTCAAATGGGATAGGGTTAAGCATAGAGTGGGCAAAATGATTAGGATCTTAAAAGCTTATTGAATATTTTACAGCTCTGTATCTACGTAGTTTGGAATTCATTACATTATTCAGATTTTAACAAAAATTTTACATTTGACATTTAAAACGCTGCCATACATATCTTACAGTTTACTGATAAAGCGTGTAAGTACTTATTTAAATTATTTTAATAGCTTTTTAAATATTTATAAAAGTACCCACTCTTCTATATTATTTATAGTGGCCTAATGTTATTCATGCCTTGATTTATTCTTCGTTTTGCCAATGGGTAACTGGGCACTAATTTATTAAATTTGTGGAATTTATTCTTCTAATATCACAGTAAATACCACCTTAATGCATTACGTCTTTATAAAAGTTTCAAATTCAAGCCAAATAATTGTTGAAAACGCTTCCAAACATCCACTTTTGTAGAAGTCACAAGTGACAGGCGGAGAGTAGCGAAATACATACGGACTAATACTAAAATTAGAATAAACTAATTTTCTGTGTTGTCGAATAATTCAGAGCTAAATTAAGAACTTAATAAATCCATATTTTAGTACTTCAGTTCCATTTTCTCGGAATCATTTCTGGTGGTACAGTCATTGTGTTTTGAAAATATTTCAGTTTCATGTATACAATTAAAATAATTCGCTATTTACTATAAAAGTAGAAATAATGCGTTAAAGTTGCATATGACAATATCGGATACATGCAAGACGTGCATTGCGCCAGGGAAAATTTTTAATTATTTTTTCTGGCTTAAAGTGAACCACAGAGAAAAACGCAAAAATAGGGGTCAAATAGCGTAAGTGCATATTATGTCCCATGTTCACAAGTTTGAAATTTGTTAGTTTTTACAATTTTTCTGTGGTCTAGTCCCAGTTTGCAACTTTATTTGAGAGCCTGTAAATTTATGAAGCCATTTTCTGACATTAACTTAAGGAGAGTTTTAACTCTTGCAGCAAAATATACCAGTATGTACCGGGACGAAGTTTCTTTGTGAGATTTTCTTCATTTGATAACTTTTCTACTCAAAATGGGCCGTACATACATTAACGCTTTTAGTTTACATACTACTTTAGGGCAAATTTCATGTTATCGTATTCAGTTTCCCATTTAAACATTAATAATGGCCATGATAAAAACAATTTTTCTAAAATTATTTCATACTATCATAGAAGGTATACCAGGTACCTATTATGTTTTATCTGCACCTACTCGCGATGACGCAACTGAAAGTAAATAAAGTGCTTGTGTGGCTAATGTCTTGCTGGAAACCATTTTTACAAGAGGCCCATAAATATTTCGTTGATGGTAGATAATTAACAGTATTACGTTTTTTTCGCAAATTTGAACTGGAATTAATTATTGGCTTTTTTTAGAAGGACTAATCGACATTTTGGGGTATTTGCTATTTCCTCTCAATAAATTAACTTTGAACATTTCCACCTGTTACTATAACGAATCAAGAAAAAATTTATTACGTAGGTACACAATGCCAATTTCATATCACAATCTTTAGTAAAGCACAAGACAAAAGTGGCTGCTGGTGCCGAGAGACTGTTAAATATTTTATTAAAACAGATTATTGATTTTGCAATTATTTTAAATTAACAAAGAATATTCATTTTAAAAAGAATTTAATCATCCTCTAAACTTCAAAGTTATTTCTGGTATAAATTATACAGAGAAAGAAGTGAACGAAATTTACATGATAGCAGGGGATTCGAGAATAAATTGTCATAACTGATGCCTTCACAAATGCGTGTAAAATTGTTGTTTTGTTCCAGCTATTATCTGGTATTACTACCGCACGGACCGAAAACAGAGCACTATCTCATTGTTAAGGTACATAATACCCATTCTTACATATCAATATTATATTACATTGTCAATAGTAATATGTATAATATGAGAGTGCGAATAAATTAAAAATAATTTGGTAGAACACGTCCGAAGGGCAGTAGGGGGTAAAGTCTAGTTTAAGAAGTAATCTGGAGAATTATTTTCTGTATTTATCGAACTCCTGTGATATTTGAGAAGGTTATTTTTTGACCCAAAGTTTTAATTGAACCACAAAAACTACATTTCTGAGAAGTAAATTGTATTTGATTTTCATACAACTAGTATATCTGACACATACTAAATGGACATTTGTTATCGAAGAAAAAAGCTACAGACACTATTCCCGGGAATAATCACACGACAATTATTCTCACTTTAATAATGATATGATTCGTTGAAGCGAAAAAATATTATGCACAGCATTGGGTCTAGAAAATGTAAAAAAAAAAAAACAAACTTGCATAATGCATAATGAATTTCATTATACGTAATTTTACGCGTTCGCTCGGGTAGGTACCTACTTCCCCTATTGAACTTTCCCCCTCACATCATGTTGAAGCAGTTTACTATTATTTAGTTTGGTACATGTTCTATTAGAAATGACAGTATTAAAGTACGTATCAGACAAGTACTAAATTGAGACAATAAAGGTCAGATTTGTTCAGAGCAAAATCCGTTCTATACAAATATTTTAATTGGTGATAATAAAAATTTTATTTCGCTGGCGGGTGACACTGTATTAATTACAGCAAATGTTTCTATAATCTCTTTTCGTATAATGAGTTCCGAGCTCTTGGTTTATGACTAATAAATTTAGTTCAAAAGATAAAATAATTAAAATGTGTTTAGCATTTAAGAAATTGAAAAAGAAAATTGCTACCGTTACTAAAGACAATAAATACTTTACCAGATTTTCACCGAATTAGGCCTGCTTTCACCTCAATAGCCTTTGAAAACGCAAGGGATACGTTACCACTTAAATGAGAAGAAAGTTGCACAATTATAAGGACATTTCTCCCACTTTCGAATATCCTAAAATGGTCATAGCTCTTTTTATTATGGTGTCACAACAACGCACTGGCTAGGTGAAGCGGTGTATGCAATTTTTAAAACCGGCCATCCACCCAAATGCAAATCTCTATGAATGCTGCTCAGCATCCGTATTCGAAAGTGTTTATATACAGAAAATTTATATCTATTTGATGAAAAAATCCAAATTATTGATAGATTCAACCCTTATTGGTTGGAAATTCATTTCAATATTAATAATAACAGTTTGTTGTCAAGTTCTGACAGTGTGGCGAAACAATTGTTAACTGTATTATAAATCAGTGGAAATTTCACAAATAAGTGTTATTATTAATATTGAAAAAATCCAAATCTCAATGATATTTGACCTAAATCATTTTTCACATTTTTGAGCGGCTAAAACTGGAAAATTTTAACGATTTAACGCTTATCGCCATACGCCCACATCCTAAACGCTTTACCCAAATACCGGTGCCTTTTGTAGTAGCCCTGCTGGTCAGTGAATACACACACAACTGTGATAGAATACTCGAATACGAATGTGCGCCCGGCATTGATATTTAAATTTCACAATGAGCTCGAAATGAACTTCGACTGCGATTCCTGAAACAGCAAATTTATATTTACTTAACGACCGTATAACAGCGTTGCTTTGCAACAGTGAAATTGCTATTAAACAGGACTCTATTCAGTAAATTCAAGTGCATACATACAATGACGTACAAATTAGTCTATTGGAAACTTGTAGCAATGTAGGTACTTAATCCGGGACTTTATCGCGTATATCAAAGTTTAAGTTAAGTTTAAATTTCTGTAAGTATATTTTCATCCCCTTTAAGATTCATAAGAATTCCTCTGCGGAAGGCCATGATAATGCAATTGTTAAGGTTAGCGATTATAATGAGTTGAAAGTTTTCGCAGGAACTCGTTCTAAATTGGTGGTTTTTCTGTAGAAAAGCACGCCTCCTTAAACGAGATTTTTTCGCTATATAAGAACCGCGTAATTCACTTTCAAGTCGAGGAAAATCAAAATAAGTACTGACATAAATTATTTTTCAAGCCACTCAACTTGTTTACAGGAAAATTTTATTAAAAACTCTATTACGTGTGTGTGTTCTATACCTACAAATACTGCCAGAATTCTATACATTTGGAGACAGATATTTTTGCGTATATTTACTACCCGATATAAATAGATTTATATATAAATTTTATTCTTATTTACGTAATTTATATCGTTCATTAGTTATACAACGTAACATCCATTAGTTAAAGATAAAATTTTGAATTAGATATAGTGCCAAATGTCGAACACCAAAATATCTCTCACTTCAGTGTCATATTTTCTTTCTTGACTGTTCTTCATTTGATCACTTCAAGTACCTATTACATTTTTCGAACTTCTTTCAGGTCCAAAACTATATTTTTTTAAATGTTTTTGTTCTATAGTCAGGAGCAATACCCAAGCAACGCTTGGTTTAATAAACGTCTATTACATGAAACTTTGGTAGAAATTTGATTTTGGTAGTATCATCAGCTTTGAATAAATCTAAGGAAAACCGGGTTTTCAGGTTTCAGCGGTTACTTCATAAAATGCACGTCTCTTGGTCGTAAATATTGAGGAGGGTTGCGTTAAACGTTATGTTCGGTGCAATAGATGCAACACTTATATTTCAACGACATTTTAACCATAGTATATGATTAGAAAATGCAAGACAAGAAAAAAGCAAGACTCTTGCAAGCATGAGTAAGAATCATCATTGCGAGAAATAAGCAAGACAAGAGCCCGAAGTAGTTACAAGCATCCCCACAACCATATAGCTTTCCCCTCAGCAATAAGTGGTAGGTACATCAAAATTAATGCAAAATTTATTCAACATTGCAGGACTCGTATTTCTGATCTACCTTGCCTGGGTATACTTTAGAGAAACCCCTGATTTTCTGTTGACTATGGCTCTAGCAGCAATCTGCTTTCGATTTATTTTATTTGTGTATATCGGGTAGGAGGAAGGCATTTAAAGCAATGTATTGTACGTTTCAGATATAGATTAATCTGTCCTGAGAATACAAACGCTGTCAGCGAAACACGTGTCGAGTTTAATTACTGTGTCACTGTCTTTTGGCGTGTGGGGTTAATTTATAAAGAATTCATAGGGAATTTACGCCAAAGTTGCAGATCCAACCACTGTGAATTCTTTTGTTGATCAACTAGTGAGTCATCACGAGTTTTCAGTCAACTTGAAATGCGTATTTGAATCGTGTACCTAAAGTTATGATTCAATATCAATGCGACAGACTTGTGAAATGGGCAAATATGTAATTTTACCTGATTTCTACATCTTCCACAGAAATTTCTTTCAGTATCTACATACCATACCTACCTCAACCAGAAACCCTTTGTCCCGATAGCAAGTTCAGTATTCTCTCCTAATATCAGTTACGGGATACGCAAATTAACGCAATTCTGAAATAATTGTAGGTACGTATTATTCAATTGGAGCTTTGGATATGTCTAACGAGTTTACAATACAGATTTAATAGTGACGCGTGTATCACATTTATCAAATTTCGTTTCTACTATGCTGAGTCGCATTAATAATCAACTTTCCATTTGAGGATTGGAGCAACGAATTCTCCGCGGGTAGATACGTGATTAAATTTTAGGTATTCTTCAGCAATTTGACCTTTACGCATAACAACATGTAATTTGTAGGCAATTGATTTAACTAAAAGCGAATAACCCCAAATGAAACGTATTTAGAAAGATAGGAGAATTTGCCTTTCCGCAGATGTTTAATTAAAGGGGTAAATTTTAATTGAGAAATATCCGAAAATAGCTTACATTGAAACTTCAAGGACAAAGCAGTAGGTATCCCATTTAATCGATAAATTAAGACAGTACTTCCTTACAAGAAAAAAAATAGAATACTGGCACTCATTGATGGCATCTCGCTGACGTTAAAAGATAGTGGGTAGATATAAATTCCACAGTTTTGCATAATGTGGTGCTGAATAATATGCGGTTGAGAAATATGATCGATCTCAAAAAACATTCGAGTTATAGGTACTCCACAAATAAAAATACTTACAGGTATATCGTAGCTTGGCTATCTCGCATACCATCTTTGTGAAGCAAACTCGGAAAACATTATAAAACGGTAATAATTGTAATAGTCTTAAACCACACCCTTGTAAATAAGTTAAGAAAGTTTAACCCTATCCTCCATACGATCGTCTACATATACGCTGTGCACATCCATATCTAAACATTTTTAGACAGGAGATTTCTAACAAAAGTAGTCACTTTTGGGTAGCTGTTCATCATCAATATAAGGTTTTCAGTCTGAAGACTGGTTGGACGCGTACCTCCATCCTTTTCTAACCTACGCATTTCCCTAAAAGTAGAACATCCTTCATTCCTAACTATTTGAGAGCAGTAATCTAAATCTAGCCCTACCCCTACCTCTTTTTATTCCTATCTCTGACTCTAGTATGCCGCGAACTATTCTTTCGTGTCTTAGAAGGTGTCCTACCATCCTATCTCTCCTATTCTTTATTGTCTTCCATACCTTTCGCTTTTCCCTCCTTCTAATACTCCCCTATTGCTAACCCTATCTATCCACGGTATCTTCATCATGCGTCTGTAGCACCACATTTCAAACGCTTCTACTCTTTTTCGATCCACTTCTCCTATTGTCCAAGTTTTGCACTCGCATATTAATGCCGTACTCCATACATACGACTTTAAGAGTCTCCTCCGAGTTTCTACACTAACCGTTCCCGAACATAAGAGTTGTTTCTTTTTGTTAAACGCAACTCGACCCTGCGCTATTCTTTGTTTTATATCTTTAGTGCTCCTACCATCTCGAGTTATTTTACTTCCTAAATAGCAGAAATCCGCGACCTCCTCTATCTTCTCATTTCCTATTTGTATTTCAATTTTAGTTCTATTTTCACTCCCTCTACATACCAAAATTTTAGTTTTTTTATTGATTTTCATGCCGAAGCCCTGTATCAAAACTGCTTCCATTTCATTCAAAGCTGCTCCTAATTTTTCTTTGCTAGATGCTAACACTGCTATATCATCCGCAAATCTGAGCATGTTAATGGTTTGACCCTGTACATTAATCCCTAAGGCTGTTCTGTCCTTAACAATATTAATCGCATCTTCGATTTATAAGTTGAAAACTAGAGGTGACAATGCACATCCCTACCTCACTCCCTTCCGAGTCTCTACTCCTCTTCGTTCCTGCTCAAATTCTATAACTGCCGTTTGATCTTTGTAGAGATTATGTATTATTCTTCTGTCATATTTCATCCCTACCTTTCTGAGCACTTCGAACATCTTCCCCCATTTTACGTTGTCGAAGGCTTTTTCTAAATCTACAAATCCTATATAGACGCTCTTTCCCTTTTCTATTGTTTTCTCTACCTACAAGATCCCAGACTATAATTTACAGGGTACCTAAAACATGTAAAATGTGCAATTTCCGAGATGTAGCAACTCGACGGGAAAACCTTTTAAATTTATCTTATATTTTGGGAAAACCTGTTTTAAGTAAGGACCCATTTTTCTTAGGCGAAAACCTTCAATTGACATCAGCTTCTAAAATCTATCTCGATTATACATACATCACAACGTGGTTACGCAACCGAATTTGCCGATCCTCTTCATAATTGTTCCATAACAGGCCTAAGAGTTTTCACAGAAGATGTAATTTTGCGTCATGCAAGAACAATATGGGCGGAGTAACCACAATATTCGACATAATAATTATTATTGACAAGTTGCATACCCATAGTGAAATAGGAAAAATACGGAAGCATTTTACCAAAGTGTAAAGCAACGATGCCGCCGATGTGAAAAAGTTGGTGCTGACCTGATCTAAGTGAAGCGTTTATATATTTTTTAAGCAGGATTGTGAGATGAAATAAGGAAGTTATAGGTTTATTAAAATGACATGAGCAGTTTCTTCACTGATTTTCGACTTCAACTGGTATATCGTTTGAAATAGATCACAATACATTTTCAACCATATATTTATTAAAGAGCAAAAAATTCCGCAAAAGTGTGGAATTTTACACTCAAAAAGCGAGATCCTGCTGGTGCTCCTCAAAATTGAATAAGCCTGTACGGTGCAAAAATATTCAAACGTGCCACTCGATTTGTAAAAATATGCAAGGGAGTCTTTTCTATGGAACTTGAGTTGAATTTGAGCAAACGTGTAATTTAATATACTGACGAATATTAATGTACTGACATCCATCAGTATGTATTACAGAGAACCTATATAAACAGAACATTTTTTTTATCTAGTTAAAGTATCACATGCTGATGCACGTGCTTCGTCAAATACGTAAAAAAATAATTCACTTGATAGGTAAATAAAAACTACCTCATGTTTTTGAAAAGAACACTTCTGTTTATTTTTGCCATAACCGCAAAAGGTCATTAGCTCAATGTATCGTGGCAGTTGAAGGTAATTTTTGCTGCAATATTAAAGATAAGCTTTTTTAATTAAACGTAAATTGCAAGCAGTGGGTGATTTTTCATTCACTGACAGGACGTCAATCGTGGAAGTATAGAGTTACCCACAGAGGAGAGTTACCACAACAGACCCGTGCAATTTTATAGCCTTGAAGTTGCTTATTTTCCTTAAAGTAATGCAAACTTTCTGAATAATTATGATTCAATGAAAATACTTATACTCCATTAATAAATGTTTTCATTGGTTTTCAATTTGGCTAGCATTTTAGATACGTTGATTTTTGTACAAGGTATGACGTATATATCTATATATGTCATCATATTTCATGTAATTGAGAATAAAAAAACAACACAAACATGTGGTCTAATTTTCTTTTCTTTTTCGAGATACCTGCAGTATGCAACGTTCTATGTAATTTCTTTTCGTACGGTTCCAAACATCAACTTTTCTAAATGGATTTTGCCGCTCGCCCACGATTTAACCGTATTTATGTTTAATAAGCTAAAATCAATTAAAGCGCGAATCATTTTAATTACAGCAAATTTGTAGTTCTTATTTGTCAATGACTAGTTTCACTTCAGATTCAGTTGTCAAAACATCAAACAAGTAGTTAACAAGGTTATGCAAACGTCATAAATGGCATCACGACATGTGACGTAAATACTTCCCGGAATAATTTCAGGTGGTACAGTCATTGTGTTTTGCAAATGTTTCATTTTCATGTATACAATTAAAATAATTCGCTATTTATCAGGAAGTAAGTTACATATGACAATACACGGTGTCTCATCGAAAACTTGTACCCCCGTAAAACTCTGCAAAATAAACGTTTTGACAAAAATCTAAAAACACGTCGTTTTTTATATCAAATGGGACCAATTTTTATGCAATAATCATTCTTGCAACTCTAGCCCTGTGCGGGGGGTAGCGACCCCCCCAAAATATTTAAGTGGGACGGGGGTCAAATGATCCCTACTTTGGAAGAGTTTTTCATTACTTACACAACCGTATTTGTTTTATTCAATTCGATCAATTTGTTACCGAGAAATTGTTTCTTGAAGTTTCCAAGTTAAAAGATTAATAAAAGCACAAAAAGGTTTAAACTATCGAATGTATTGCTCGAAATGACCTCCACCAATTGTCATACAATAATATATTCTGGATTCAAATCCAGATCTTACATTTCTCAAGACCTCGGGAGTTATTAGCCGGCATTCTTCTTTGGAATAAACCATTTTAATTTAGTAAATAAACACGATTTTATACTGTGGCGAATAAGTTTATTTTGGCATTTGTTCTGATGTTCTTTTGTTCTTACTTTTTATTCTTATTAGTTTACTTGATTTTGTTACTTTTCCATTCTAATACATTCGATAGTTTAAACCTTTTTGTGCTTTATTAATTTTTTAACTTGGAAACTTCAAGAAGCAATTTCTCGGTAACAAATTGATCAAATTGAATAAAACAAATACGGTTGTGTAAGTAATGAAAAACCCTTCCAATGTAGGGATCATTTGACCCCCATCCCATTTAAACATTTTGGGGGGTCGCTACCCCCCGCACAGGACTAAAATTGCAAGAATGATTATTGCACAAAAATTGGTCCTCTTTGATATAAAAATCGACGTGTTTTTGGATTTTTGTCAAAATGTTTATTTTGCCGAGTTTTACGGCGGTACAAGTTTTCGTTGGGACACCGTGTATATATCTATTACACGAACGTGTGAAGTCGAAAGAGTCAGGTCAAATAATTAATTATTTTTTTCTACCTTAAAGTGAAGCACATCAGAGAAATACGCAAAACAGGGGACAAATATTTTCATGCTAATTTTCAATATTTGAAATAAATAAATTGTTCAGTTGCTATAAATCGGGACTCTGTATATGTATTGATTGTGTATGGGTTCCTTTCAGTTGAATAGGTATTTTAAATGAACCTAACTTAACTAGGTATGGGAATTTATTTTTACGTGTTTACCTTTTGTTGAAATTAATATTTCATTTGCGAAGGTGTTTAATTTTCCATCTGGTTACGAAAAGTGCGACATTCGAAACTTGGGTCAAGTTTGAAAAGTTAAGTGCCGTTCTCATCTACTTAACAAAATTTAGCGTAAGAACGTAATTAAGAAAAGTTAAACTACATTGGAACTGTAAGTGTTCAGAACCAAAATCAACGTAATCTACTTAACATTTCATAAAGTTGAACTATAGTCTCAGTTTAATAGATTCTAAATTTATGTCGTTTAATTCCTCCTTTCAGATATCTAAAAATGGCATAAGCAACTCTAGCACTGAAACGCAAAAACGTATTTGTATGAGTACCATGCGTTAGCGCCGTTAGTGTTCTCAAGACTCCTTAGTCTTTCTCTATTGTTTGGAAAATAGTTTTCACCACTTTTACAAAAACATTCGTATATTTTAAATATTATATTAAGTGATTAGCGTTGACATGGGGCTTGACGCCTATAATACTCGTACCTCTGTCAAATTAGCACTACTTAACTTTATTTTCATGATGCAAGGATTTAATATGATTATAACTCAAACAAAAATCTTCCCGTTAAATAAAATTTTGTTAACTTCAAATCGATTTCAAAAGAAAGTTTTTTAAATACAAACCAAAAACCATCTCTAATTGATAAGGTAAGGCATGGCAGTCGAAGGGGTGAAAAGGGAAAAACTTGTGTGTGTCAGCTCCGACGCACGACTGGAGTTTACTCCTTACGAACGATTATTTTAACTTCAATCATTTGATAATAGGGTACACGCGAATGTCAGTTTTATACCCAAATGTGTATTTATCAGATGGTTTATGTTCGAAAATTTCCAACTACATCAAAATATAAATTGTTTATAACTTCAGTAATTAAGTGACAATCTGCTAAACGTCGATCCCACTGGCAATGAAATAAATACTTTTCCTGGTGTTCGAATAGGCGTTGATTCACATTTCGGCACTAAGCAATATTTGGAGTATTTAATATTCGGTTTTTCCATATTAAATCAAAAAAATTGGACAAATTTAGGAGCGAACAAACACTGCAAATGCTGATTTTACAACGCCAACTGTCATATCTACTCTATGCCACTCTATTTTCACTATGTCCATGCTCTATGCAGTCAGACATAAACAGACGTATCCATAGATACGTACATAATTTTAATGTACGTAACGCGTTACTTTTAGTTGGCGAAATGTAACGCTTGATTTTACTACTCATAATTCATAAAATTTCCGTACCGCGAGCTATAACTGAAAATCTATTCTTTAGGAGTAAACTCCAAAAAGCTTTAGAGAATTTTCGAAGTGAAAAGTTTAACTATAGATGCGAAATTTTCACGCATTACCAGCCAATTCATTAGCATGTAAATCCTTGTAAAAATTTGTAACAAAAAGTCCTGTCTTTTTTAAAAATACATTTTGGCAACGGCACTAAACTGGACCGAACCATCGGTTTTTTGCAAATAGTTTACTATACCTAACTATATTATTCCAATATTTTAAATGTGACTTTTTGGAATACCCTTGTTAGGGATGCAGAACTTGAACTATTAATCAAGTAGTTATGTAATAGTAGCTGGTGCATAATCTAAATTCATTAATGACATAGAAACCTCTTAAAAATGTGTTACTATGCAAGTTTATATTCACTAACTAGAAGTGATAAAGAAATTTATTCCAGAAAGCATAAATGCGACGCAGCCACTTTTGTTCCAATTACCGCCGTTACGATCACAAAGCGCATAATGAGAACGTGGGTTAGGAGTCAGCTAAAGCCTTGAAAATCGTGCTCTTGATCCCTGTTTTAAAAGATCCCAGCGACACCTATCAAGTGGGTAATTTACGGTTAAATTGTTTTGACCCAGTTAAGTCAGGGATGACGACAAAAGAAATTAAGTTTCCCTCATGTCCAATATCCCGTTGCTGTTAAGCGCGATTATGTCCTTTCCCGCCGTAAATTGGGAATCCAATCGTCAAGAGATGAAAAACTGGTTGTTACGAAAGGATAAATCACTTTAACAGATAATGAAACGTGAAAAATAATTTGTTCCAAGAGCATGACTCGATAATTATTATAGAAACGTATCTGGATCGGACGAGAATATTACTTTCGAAAGTTTGTCGTTTTTGCCGTTCTTCTTCAAGATGATAAAGTACATAGGTAAAACGTTTGTTTCTCATTTAATTCAATGACAGAGTAATTTGTAATTGGCTTATAACTCAAACAGTCCATAGCGAGAACTTTATAAAGGATTTCTAGCTACAAACATAATATGACGTATTTAATCGATAACGTAATGCGGTTATAGTTGCATATCCTATCTCTATAGATGTCTCCATTTACTTATCCTGTACCTGTGCGTGTGCATGTACCTAGTATTATGTCCATCTCTGTCATGCTTGGAATCTTTTTCTGCGAGTCTGTTCTGTAGCTCTTATAGCAGTCACTTTCGGCCGAACCAAAAATCTCCAACAGAATGTGCTGCCGCCTGGAAGAAGATGATTGTACTTCCACAATTATGTCGAGACAAACCCAGCAGACATATTATAGAACACTACATCGCAATATGTTTATCGTTTTTGGGTTTTTGACAGGTGCAACATTAGAAATACTTATTTACGAAACGAGTGCGAGAAGACGTGCGAGAAGACGTGCGAGAAGACGTGCGAGAAGACGTGCGAGAAGACGTTTTCGCGCATCGAGGTTCGTACAATATTTTTTGAAACGAACATTATAATTTTTTAATTATTATCTAATAAGTTTCCAATTTAACATTTCAAAAAATCAAGTGGTTACATTGACAGATTTCCATTTGACAATTGTAGAAAATGACATTTGGTTTAATTTATTGAATTGAGTTGTCAAAGTGTCAATCGAATTAATAGCGATTTATCTTTATTCTTTCACTATTTTCAACATCCAAATTGGAGAAATGGCGTTTTGTTAACCAAACTTTATTACTATCAAGTCAAATTATTTCTAGAAAGCCTGAAAGGGCCAGTGCTTTTTGCTAGATTTCGCGCACTAGTGCGCGAACACTAAGTTTGAGTTTGTCTGTCGGGTTCGCGAAATGTCATTTTGAGAGCGGTGAGTTCAAAAATAATATTTAAATTCAGCACATTTTATGGAAAGTTGTTAGTAAAGTATTAGTGATTGTGCGTGAATCCGCTACAGATATTGTTTGCATATTGCATATCCCGCACCTTTCCGTTAGAAGTCAGTAAATACCTATAAAAACATTTGTTTCTCCAATAAAAAGAAACATAGGGGGTATATTCAATCATACCCATAAACGAAACAAACGTTCTGAAGCATTCCGTCTTGGAAGACCAAATTAATGTAGACAGTATAGACCTATAGACGGTCTCTTTAGAGTTTCTGCAGTTACAATATCTCGAGCTTTTGTTAACTGTTAACTCATCGCGAGTTATTTGAAAATAGCAGAAATAAGTGACTTCCGCTAATTTGCTGCTTCCTGTTTGTAGTTTTAGTTCTATTTTCATGCCCACTACCATACATGAATATACTTAATACTAGAGCTAACAAGTCACATCCCAGTAATAGATACACGACGTAAAATAAATATTACGAAATGTACCTATCTAGTACCAGAAGTCGACTATTTAAATCTTCCCTCGTAAATAGGCATTCTGGTATATTTCTGCAAATTTATCTCGATTCAAACTAATTCCCATATTAAAATAACAGAAAAATCTTGTTTGACCTCGGCGCGGACAAAAGGGTGTATACTTTGTATGATGAGTCTTTGCGTGTGTATAAAATTAGTTAAGACATACGCGCCTACTGCTAGTCCGTACCATTCCTTAATATAAATGTAGCGACGTATGTCATTTGGTTGTAAGACATACGTCTCATAATACAATATTGAGCGGAACACAAATGCGACTAAATGAAGTGATGTCGAAGCGTCATTCAGCTTTACAGTTCATAGGCGTGTGGTATAGGTACCTACTGTCAAGTAAATGTCATAATGTGGAATTAATTTTCATCATCATCATAAGGTTCTCAGTCCAAAGACTGGTTGGACGCGTACCTCCACTCTTTTCTATCCTGAGCTAACCTACGCATTTCCCTAAAAGTAGAACATCCTACATCCCTAACTATTTGAGAGCAGTAGTCTAATCTAGGCCTACCCCTACCTCTTTTCATTCCTATCTCTGACTCTAGTATGTCGCGAACTATTCCTTCGTGTCTTAGAAGGTGTCCTGCCATCCTATCTCTCCTACTCTTTATTGTCTTCCATACCTTTCGCTTTTCCCCAACTCTTTCTAATACTTCCCTATTGCTAACCTTATCTATCCACGGTATCTTCATCATGCGTCTGAAGCACCACATTTCAAACGCTTCTACTCTTTTTCGATCCGCTTCTCCTATTGTCCAAGTTTCGCACCCGTATAATGCCGTACTCCATACATACGACTTTAAGAGTCTCTTCCTAGTCTCTATATTAACCGTTCTCGAACATAACAGTTGTTTCTTTTTGTTAAACGCAACTCGGCCCTGCGCTATTCTTTGTTTTATATCTTTAGTGCTCCTACCGTCTTGAGTTATTTTACTTCCTAAATAGCAAAAATCCGCGACCTCCCCTATCTTCTCATTTCCTATTTGTATGTCAACTTTAGTTCTATTTTCGCATCCCCTACATACCAAAATTTTAGTTTTCTTTTTATTGATTTTCATGCCGTAGCCCTGTGTCAAAACTGCTTCCATTTCATTCAAAGCCGCTCCTAATTCTTCTTTGCTAGATGCTAACACTGCTATGTCATCCGCAAATCTGAGCATGTTAATAGTTTGACCCTGTACATTAATCCCTGAGGCTGTTCTGTCCTTAACAATATTAATCGCATCTTCGATGTATAAGTTGAAAACTAGAGGTGACAGTGCACATCCCTGTCTCACTCCCTTCCGGATATCTACTTCCCTTCGTTCCTGCTCACACTCTATAACTGCTTTTTGCTCTTTGTAGAGATTATGTATTATTCTTCTGTCCCTATATTTCATCCCTACCTTTCTCAGCACTTCGAACATCTTCCCCCATTTTACGTTGTCGAAGGCTTTTTCTAAATCTACAAATCCTATATAGACGCTCTTTCTCTTTTCTATCGTTTTTTCTATAATTACTCGTAAAGCTAGAATAGCCTCGCGCGTTCCTCTATTTCGTCTAAATCCGAACTGATCTTCTCCTAATATTTCTTCCGCCTTTTTCTCCATCCTTCTTTGCACAATTCTAGTTAAAATTTTTGACGCATGGGAAGTTAAACTGATAGTTCTGAAATTGTTGCACCTATCCGCGCCTTTCCTTTTTGGCAAAGCTACCATGATGTTCCGTTTGTAATCCTCTGGAATCTCGCCTGTCAGGTATATGCGACTAACTAATTTAAATAAACGGTCTATTACCTCTTGACCTGCGCACTTTAAGATTTCTGCCTGCAAGCCATCTATACCTGGTGCTTTATTATTCCTTAAACTTTTTAGTGCTAGCTCAAACTCTTCTCTCATTATAGGATTCCCTAGGTTATCCCCCTCTACACTGCTTTCGCTTTCTAATATATCTTGCACTTCTGGTCCCGCATATAAGTTTCCTAAATATTCTTTCCACCTATCTGCCTCTTCACCGCTTTCGATTAGGATATCTCCTGCCTCATTCCTAATGTTTTTGGTACTAGATCCAATTTCTCTAAAATTTCTCCTAATTATTTTATATGCTTCATCAGTCTTTCCTACTTCGAACTTATCTTCCACTTCTTTGCATTTATTATCGATCCATTGCTCTTTCGCTTTCCTACATTTCCGAATAATTTCCCACTTGATCGCCTTATATCTTTGTTTCCCTATTTCATCTAACCTATTTTTATATTTTCGCCTTTCCTCTATTAGACTCACAATATGTTTTGTTATCCAGGGTTTCCTACTTTCATTCTGTTTATGGCCCAAAATATCCCTAGCTGAGGAAACTAAACTATTTTTAATGCAATTCCATTCTGCCTCTATGTCCCTAACAATATTTTCACCCGCGCCCTTTAGTACTTCGTTTGTCTTTTTCTTGAACTTATCGCGCGTATCATCATCTTTTAGTTTCTCTGGGTCAAGATACCTTCTTCCGCTTCGTTTTTTCAAAATCTTAAATTTAAGATTGGCTTTCATAACGACTATGTTGTGATCACTATCTATATCTGCTCCTGGATAACTTCTACAATCCCGAACTTGATTTCTAAATCTTTGCCTAACAAGAATGTAATCTATTTGATATCTCCCTAGGTCTCCTGGCATCTTCCACGTGTAGCGTCTCCTAACATGATGGTGAAATAAAGTGTTCGCGACCGTTAAGTTATGTTTATCGCAGAACTCTATCAGTCTAACTCCCCTATCGTTCCTATTGCCTAATCCAAAGGGACCAACTATTCCGCCCTCTCGCCCTGTGCCTACCACTGCATTGAAATCTCCTATAATTATTAAATTTTCGTCTCCTCTCACAAAATCTAGCACATGTTCAATATCACTATAAACTGCCTCTACGACCTCATCACTGTAGTTAGAAGTGGGCATATATACCTGTATTATTACTGTTTTTACAGGTTTCGAATCTAACCTAACCATAACTACCCTGTCACTTTGCTGCAAGAAATTTTCTACACTCTGCCCTACTTTTTTCCTCATAAAAATTCCTACTCCCGAATTTCCTTCTACAGATCCTGTGTGTATTACTCTAAAATCTCCGCTCCAGAAGTCTCCGGCTTCTGGCCATCGCACTTCACTAATACCTACTACGTCTAATGCTAACCTATCCATCTCAATTTTCAAATTCTCTATCTTTCCTACTTGTTTCATTTTATAAACTTTTTATAATGTTTTACCGTGTTTCTGATGTTTTAAAGATTAGCTTGTGTACAGTTTCCAGCATCAAAGTACGTTCAGAAAGAAATGAGCCTTTGCTCAGTCCAGGAAAATCCCGGCCGCGAATGCCAAAAAATGGAAATCCGTAATGTTATATACAACATGTATGCACAAGGTAAGTTTATTTTTTAAATAGGTACTATGAACTCACTAAAATCTAGAATTGCATCACAAAATATATCTTATAAATCTAAGTTTCTTTCATTTCTTCTTCTGCTGGTGCCATACCTACTAATTAATATATGATGTAACAGTTAAATTACCATATTTATATCTGTACCTGAGCAAAATAAAATACACGCCACTGCTTGACAATACACTCGACCTTGAAATTATTTGTATCATAATGTAAGCAGTTGTGACGCACGCGCAAAGATCCATCATACAAACTGTAAGCGTTGATTGAAGGAATCAACGATGTAACATTTGAAATGCTCGAATAACAGCGACCTCTGATACAGAAATGCTGAACTCTTATTTTTACTCCCGACCATAAGTCTCAACCTTTCTCTTCAAATTCCCACCAATCCATAAGAAATAATAATTCTCATAATAAATAATTGTTTAATTATTTGTACTTCTTTCGTCGCGGACTTCCTGGAACTGTATTTAAAGGTGCTACCTCTGGGATTCGAGAATAAGACTGAACTGATATAGAAGTATAAAATTTTAGCACTTTTGATTTTGGTAAAAATCCGAATTTAAGAAAGAGAAAAAGGTAGTGTATTTAATTTAATAATAGAGAGTGCTTCCGTAGCCGGCGCCGGCCTTGCGTATAGTTGCCGGCGCGCTTCTATTTGGGAAAGAAAAAGACTGATACAACGCATACGCATTTTAAACAGACCCCTTAGCTGCCCTCTCGCACAAGACACACGCAGACTCCGGCAACAATACACCTATAAAACTGTAGCCGGCGCCGGTTACGGAGGCACTTCCTTAATAATAATATGTAGGTATTATAAGTAAGTAGCAGAGATTATGATTTATTTTATTATGTTACAGTAAATTTGACTTAAATTTTGTATATCAATTCTATCATTAATAGAGTTTTGTTCTTTTTTAATGTAGATCATTTCCAAAAACAGCCGAGATTTCAAATTTTTCTTGTTCTAAAATTTTGGTAATTAAATTCAAAAGTATGATTATTGTTTTTCATGTGTTTGCTTATTGCTGAATTAGTTTTTGTATTTGTGTTGTTTAAGTCTGGTCTCCAAATGATTTTTAGATTGTCCAATATATATTTTTTCAGTCTTTACGTTTAATTTTGTATACAGTATGTGTTTTCATTAGTTTAGGAATTGGTGTTTTTAAATTAGAGTACAAAAATTTTAAGTTGTTGTAATTCTTGTGATTGTATTTTACTAATAATTTACTAATATTGTGTGACATACCTTTAATATATGGTAATGAAACACAATTTTTATTTTCTTTTGGTTTTTTACTATCAGTATTATTATTGTAAAATTGGTGGATTCTGTTTTTTGTTGTGTGGGCTTGAGAGTTTAATTGCACGGTTAGCTAGACAATACTCTTTTTGTGGCAGGTTGGTTGTTCAGAATTAAAACAAATATAACGTCCATACCAAGTTGATTTAGTGTACCATTCAGTTTGTATTGAATTTTTTATTTTATATAAAGTTAAATCGGAAAAATTTATAATCATATTTGTCAGGAGGAACAGCTGTTAGACAATCATCCACATATCTAACAAAAAATGATAAATTGAAAGATAATTTAGGAATAACAGTTGTTTCTAAATCTTCTAAAATTAATTGAGCAATGGAGCCAGAAATTGGGGAGCCCATTGCACATCCATTTGTTAGTTTGTAAACTGAATTTTTAAATTTGAAATAAGCACGTAGTTGTTAGAGTAAGTTCAATTGCAGTAATGAAGTTATTATTTAATGTGAGAGATGTGTATGGTTCAATAAATTCTGTTCCCCAATTTTTTTGACAGTAGAAATTGCAAGATCTGTTGGTATATTTGTGTAGAGTGATACTACATCAAGGGAAATTAAATTTAAATTTTCGGGGATAGAAATTTTTAGTTTTTTCTTTAAATTCATTTTGCCCTATGATGTTAGAAAGAATGTTAGCTAAAAATTTTTTATAATTTATAAAAAGGACTTTGAATACAAGACACAATTGGTCTGAGAAGAATATTAGTTTTATGTAATTTTGGTAAGCCATATATCCGAGGAGGTAGAGAAGTTTGAATTTTAAGTTTGCTACTGAGGTTTGGGGGAATGTTACCTTCATCAAGTAATTTAGAAATAAAATTATTGTTTTTGGTTTGTAAGCTAGCTTATTAGGATCTTTAGATATAATTGTGTATGTTGATCGGTCATTTAAAAGTTCATATAGTTTATTTTCATAATCAGTGGAGTTCATAATTACTGTCTTAAGTTAGTGCTCTATTTGTGTTAATTTGTGCTGCAAGTCCCGTAATTTGTGCTCTTTTAATTACTGAGTTATTAACGAGACAAATAAATTGGGCCAATAAAACTTTGCGCGGCGACGAATTCATAGTTAGAAGTAACTAAATTAATAGAAAATTGATTCTTAGTTTGCATTGATTTATGCTGCATGTTCCGTAGTTTGTTCTTTTTGATTACTGATTTACTATGGAAAATGTAATTAATATTATATTCTTATTATCACCAGTATTGTTCGAAAAACATATTTTTTTAATATGTACAATGATTTCATTTTCTGAAAGCTCCGCTAATGCTGCTTACAATGATATTTAAAATAGTATTTGTCTAATAACTATTATCTATTTTTCTTGTACATCTACAGGGCGGCAACTTCAAAAAAACTACGCCATTTCGGCCACTTACATGGTTTCAGAACTTAATAAGGTTTACATTAATTTACATTTCGAGAAAGAATATTTGAGTTTTATTTTTGGGCATCCACGGAAGTATGTCAATTTTATATTAACTAGGCTGTTTCATAGTATTTTAAATAACACTTTTACATAGACTGTATTTCCAATATAGCGCTAAAGTTGCCCTTCGATTCGTAAAAACGGATTCGGTAATTTGCGAGATGTGTTCGAAATAACAGATATATGTCTTGCATATGGTAAACGCATCGTAAATCCCATCCCTGCTCTTGTATTCGTTATTTACCTGCACGATGGGCGCCCGATATTTAAATTCATAACTACAACCACGGTTTACCTTGTCTAAAACAGACCTGCCCTTGTCCACTGCAGAAAGTAACCCTATTCCTCCTCCTTGCATCAACGCTAGCAGTAGAAGCACTGGTTTCTTATTTACCTTCTCCTCAAATATCACTAGCGTATGCTAACGTGTGCTGCCGTTTATTGTTGTTAATGATGACGACGCTAGCTGTTCGCCACGGTTCAAAATTTTATTATAGTCTACTCTATAAAAGATATAGCAAAGCAAATAAACTAATTTCTAAACATAGTAAGTATGCATACATATTTGCATTTCATAAAAACAGTGTTTGCGTGGGTTCCGGTAGTAAACTTGAGCTCTTGGTGGTCTAATGAAATTAATCTTGAACTTCAGTTTGTTCAGTTTTGTGTCCAACAAACGATACTAGAAAGGCCGAGTAATTTATTATGACTTAATCTCTTTATGGTATTAGGGACGCTTCTTTCTAATATTTGGACTGTTAAGTCACAAGATGAAAGACAACTAATGAAATTTGCCCAGAATTATATAGTTTCTTTAACGCTGCAGCGGATGGATGAGAAAATTAGTCCAACCGTTGAAACTTCCACAATCATTTCTACAGGATGGCCCATTAGTGCGGGGACGGTCTATATCTCTTGAACCATTCAAGTTATCAAAATGAAATTTTGCAGGTGCTTAGAAAATCCCATGCCGCATATTGTAAAATTATTTTGGTGAATACAGGGTCTTCACATTTTCCGTAACAAACCAAAGTTACATTTTTTTTAAAGGAAACCCCCAATTTTTTAACCGACTTCAAAAAAGGAGGAGGTACTCAATTCCACTGTATTTTTTTGTGTGTTACCTCAGAACTTTTTTCCAGGTGAACCGATTTTGATGATTCTTTTTTTATTTGAAAGCTGGTGCTTCTCATGTGGTCCCATATAAATTTGATCAAGATATGCCCAGTAGTTTTTGAGTTATCCTTAATAATGCGTATTTAATTGACTTCGACTACATTGATGATGTTCTCATTGAAGTCGGTTTTTTATTTTGTAGGACAAAAAGATTATTTTACATATTTACGTACCCCACAAAATTTCATGGAAAACGATATACCACATTATGGGGTTGCCAGCAGGGGATGTTAAGATATTTCCATTTTAGTGTCAATGTGGACCCATCTTTGTGGCACTACTGACGCCTACTTACCCAAGCTGTCTAAGATTTCTTTATCGAACTATATTCAAAGACTATTCTATTTGCAATTTCTGTTAATACCTTTGTCATAGTTAGGGTTGCCAGACGCCCCGATTTGGGCGGGATTGCCCCGATTTTTCAGTAGCTGCCCCGCGCGTCACGCCGAACTAACGAAATGCCCCGATTTAAGAAATTCGTTCCCGATTATCCCGATTTTCTAGGACAAGAAAGGATACAGCAGACAACACTTCATAGGTATTTATCATCTTAGAGACAGAAGCTATGTTTACGTACCGCTCAATCACCCCACCAGACGCGTGAGGGATCCTTTTATATTTTGGGTGCTTTTTCGTAATAAAAAGTTTATTTCCAAGTACCTACAGGACATTATTTCTATTCCTTCGTAAGGTATCCAACATATTTTTAAAACACTTTAAAATGACTTCCAAAACACTTCATTTAAAAAAATCCGGGGGAGACACTCCCGGACACACACCTTGTCCCCCGCCCAGGTGCCCCGCTTTTCCAATTTAAATATCTGGCAACCCTAGTCATGGTGCTTTACATTATACAGGGTGGTAAACATATGTATAATTGAATTTTTCTCAAGAATTTCAAATGGAACACCCTGTATATTAATTGCATATTTAATAACCAGTTTAATAATCTCTTAATTGATTTGGATTTCCCCTATTTTTCACTAAAACAAAAAGAAATATTTAAATTTTGTTTGTACACAAAACTAAATCAATATAATTTACACTGACACAAAAAATCCCATTGCAAAATTACTTCTTGAAGGTAAAATCCATTTAATTTTTATTAAGTCTTCCCGGTCGCTTTCAACAAGATATTCTTACCGAAAATTTTGGTATTATTGTGATAAAATACCTACAGCGGAAAGAATAGAAATTGCTCGAAATCGCAATGTCTACCAGAAGCAAACCAGAACTTTTGTTGTGTATTTTCAATTTCTACTTCTCAAATTTGGAGTTGTTGCGGAAGTCAGAACAAATAAATATTTTAAAAGTCAGTAGAAATTATTAATGAGATTTTCTACATTTTCTTTATTTCTTTATTTGATTTTAATTTATTTATTTAATTTCAATAAACTTGTTCAAGCTGTAGCTTTTTGTTTAAATTGCAACATTTCCCACTAAATGATAAACGCCAAATTCATCTCATTATTAATTTCTATTCACTTTAAAATATTTATGTGTTCTGACTTCCTCAACAACTCCAAATTTGAGAAGAAGAAATTGACAACACAAAACAAAAGTACGTAAGTAACTAAATTTAGAGAGTGAGTGACTCAAATTTAAGTTTTCTTGGTTCTGGTAGACATTCCGATTTCGAGCTATTTTTTTCTTTTTGCTATATTTTCTCACAGTAATACTAATTTTCGGTAGGAATATCTTGAAAGCGACCCGTTTTAGCCATACGCGGGAAGACTTAATAAAAATTAAATCGATTTTACCTTTAAGAAGTAATTTTGCAATGGGATTTTTGTGTCAGTGTAAATTCTATTAACTTAGTTTTGTGTAGAAACAATTTTTTTTGTTTTGGGTGAAAAAATAGGGGAAATCCGAATAAAATTGTAAAAAATATCAGTGAAATTGGAAATTTTTAAGTTTCAATCTTAATTTCTGTAGACATTGTCAGCCACAGACCTGGCAATGTCGGCATAAATTAAGAGCTTAGTAAACTGGTTATTAAATGTGCAATTAATATACAGGTTGTTTCATTTGAAATTCTTGAGAAAAATTCAATTATACGTATGTTTACCACCCTGTATAATGTAAAGCACTATGACAGAGGTACTAACAGAATTTGCAAATAGAATAGTCTGTGAATCTAGTTCGATAAAGAAATCTTAGACAGCTTCGGTAAGTAGGCGCTAGTAGTGCCACAAAGATGGTTCCAGATTGACACTAAAATGGCAATATCTTATCATCCACTGCTGGAAACCCCATAACGTGGTGTATCGTTTTCCATGAAATTTTGTTGGGAACGTGAATATGTAAAAAAAATTGTGGGTTTCCATTTAAAAAAACATAACTTTGGTTTGTTACGCAAAATGTGAAGACCCTGTATACTGTATACACCAAAATAATTTTACAAGATGCGACATGCCGTTTTCTAAGCACTTGCAAAATTTAATTCTGATGCCTTGAATGGTTCAAGAAATATAGACCGTCCCCGCACAAATGGGAACCCTGTATATACCATCCCTAATTTTCCAAATTTAATAGGAGGTGATTATTTTCAAAGCGGTTTACCTGCTAATGCATGAAATAACCTTAATGTAATTTTAGGTTGGAATAGTGTGTGTAAATAGCATAACAAAAAATGTAATACAGAAGTTTAACTTTATGATCAAGCTAATCTAAAATAGGCTGTTCTGTTGATTTATGCACGTAAATAATTGCATTGTTCAACCCCATGACTGTAATCGGCCCTATTCAACTGGAAAAGTCAACGGATTTCTCGTTCGCGTTAAATTGTCGATAGCATTCCCGGATTCCCGTTTGTTTCGTGTTTTGTCGATTTCTATGCATTTTATTCTTTAGTGCCATTTTATGAAAGAAACAGCTTAAGTGTGTGGTTTTGGATAGCGAACTATCTACGGCAAAATGAAATGTTCTCTGTTAGATTTAAAAAAAAATACGCGTATGTTACTGAGTCACTTACAACAGATTTTAACCGCAATAGTGTATCATCTAAAATGCCACTTACGATTGCAAGTATGCCAATGTATTTATTAGAATAAGAAGAATGAAGTAAATACAATATTTACACCTATGCTTTGAATGATTTACGGCTTTATACCAATAAGAAATGCCGCTAATGCAACGTAATCTGAAGTACAGGGCCGCATTCAGTTGTGATTGTCGTTGTGAAAATGTCTGCTGGCTGGTAATTTATGCAGTTATTTCAACTGCCACAAAAGTAAATATAAAAACCCGGGTAAAACTACTGTTCAATCACGAAATGTGGTCGGCTCGCGTTGTGCAAGTCATATATGTACACGTGGTTTTAGAACATTCCCCCGGAAAATGAGAAATCTGGAATCAAATTTCAGTGACGTTTAAGTTGAACGTCTCAATACTCGACACTGTCTCAGTAATGTCTCAGCTACACTTTTCCTCATTTCCTTGCAACCTAAAATTTCTAAATTTACTAAAATTGTTAGGTAAATGGAGTCTACGTTCTAAATAGCGTTGCCACAAGACTAGCCTAGTCGAAAAATTGTTTTTTTTCGCCTCGTCTCAGGATGTCAGATGAGATTTTTTGGTCATATCGACTCACCACATTCTCAACCGCATCAAATCTTGGCGTTGTGTAAGATAACCATAACGTTAATAATCTTATTAAATACGATTGAGAATAATAGGAAGTAAAGGAAACGCAACGTCTGTTGTTGCCATGTCCCTCTCTCGCAAGAAATGGAATTCGAACCCAGGTCTTTCGCAATCCGGGAGCTGCTCTAACC
This sequence comes from Xestobium rufovillosum, assembly GCA_963966045.1. Lineage (NCBI taxonomy): Eukaryota > Metazoa > Arthropoda > Insecta > Coleoptera > Ptinidae > Xestobium > Xestobium rufovillosum. The sequence goes on along the minus strand of OZ014499.1, from coordinate 16,935,618 downwards.
CACTGACTTATCAGCACCAGGACGCACTCATCGCATACGTTCCTTTACATATTGAGGTTAAGGATGCTTTGAACACAAATCGCATTTCTTTCATTTTCCTGAAGTGTTTATCAACAAATCCTATAAAGGCACCTTTTTGGAGTTTACTGCTTAAGAATCGATTTTCAATTATAGCCCGCGGTACGGAAATCAAGCGTTACGTTATCTGTCACATTGGAATTATGTACGTATCTATGGATACGGCTGTTTATGTCTTACTGCATAGAGCATGGAAATAGTGAAAATAGAGTGGCATAGAGTAGATATGACAGTTGGCGTTGTGAAGTCAGCATTTGCAGTGTTTGTTCGTTCCTAAATTTGTTGGATCTTTTGATTTAATATGGAAAAACCTAATATTAAATACTCCAAATATTGCTTAGTGTCGAAATGTGAATCAACGCCTATTCGAACACCAGGAAAAGTGTTTCTTTCATTGCCAGTGAGATCGACGTTTAGCAGATTGTCACTTAATTACTGAATTTATAAACAATTTATATTTTGATGTAGTTGGACATTTTCGAACATAAACCATCTGATACACATTTGGGTATAAAACTGACATTCGCGTGTACCCTATTATCAAGTGATTGAAGTTAAAATAATCGTTCGTAAGGAGTAAACTCCAGTCGTGCGTCAGAGCTGACACACACACGTTTTTGTTTCCTACTTCTACTGGTTTCTCTATGCTCGGCCCGTAAAATTAGGATGAAATCGCACGCTCCCACATTTCGTCTAAACCTGAAGTGTTCTTCCTCTAATATTTTTTCGACTCTTTCCTCCATCTTTCTTTTCAAAATTCTAATATTATTGTCGGTTACAGATACCCAAATGATCCATTTCCATTTACCATAAATTTCTACAATCTTTCCACAACATGGGTCTGGAGCGTTCAAAGGTGGATAAAATACTTAACCTGGATTAATTATAAGCTGCACGAAATAATGTAACGGTGCACACCTGAGACTTGAGCCCACGCTTCCCACTTTCCGGACGGACCGCAAATCATCAATGGTGCAGCAATCGACGTGCTACTTCCAGGGTAGAATACCAGCGTCTATTTGCCACTTTAAATAACAAATGCACTATTTAAATGATGGAATGGTGTGAAGAACATCGCACGGCTAATACCGAAAGATAGAAAGCGACCCTTGTTTGTCGGATTCATCCCATAAATATAAAGTTGGAGAACACATTTTTTAAAACGATAGTACCTATCTCATTTCCGATGATCTGCTTTAGCCCATCATGCACACACGTACCCCGGACAGTGTTAAAAATAGTTATTGTAAGGAGTGATGTTGAATGATCTAACAACTGCTAACTCCTGGAAGTATCCAGTATCACTCCGTTACACCTAACAAGGAATTATGCGATCATAGTGGGTCAGTTTAGATAGCACTGCATTAAGGAGTCTCCGAGTTTCTGTATACATTCTGAACACAACATAAATTTGGTTTATTATTGCAGTCATTTAAATAACCGAAAAGTTAAAAGGGTTTTCGCTAGTTCGTATGTCACACAGTAGATATAACGCAGTACTTCGTATGGCGCCGTGTCGTGAAAGTTGTACTATACGAACTATTGAATAGGTTACTGCGTCGCAGCCCAATTAAAATCTAATTAAATTCAGATTTAATCGTATTAGAATGGTATCGCTTCCCCTCTTCTTATTATAGTCTATAAGATTTTCATTAAACTGGAGCCACCTGAGTATGTCTGTAATGTGCCAGAAGCACAATTTTACACTAGGTTCGTCTTAGGGGACCGAAGCGCGGTTTATCATTTAACGAATTTCCGAGTATTTAGCAGTTAATTTAGCCGGCGAGGAAAACGTTTAATCAGTTTGACATGAACAGGATCAACCTATCAGCGACTATTACAATGAGTAATAAAACCAGCAATCAATAGGTACATACAAATTGCATTCGGTGGTTTTCCGCCTCAAAATTAAAACTCGCTACGCATTAATTTTTGCTCTTGCCATACCATCGAATATAAGCAAATCAAATATTTACTACATAGTAGTTTCCTGGTAAACAAATATTAATTAACATTTTACTGATGGTATTTTCAATTTTCGCCATTATCTTATCAGCCATATTTTCTGATTGATGATCCCATAAATCTTTTAATATAGAAAATACACTTACTCTCAAAATTTGAGGCAAATTAATTGATTTACGACTGTTATAAATGCCAGGAGAGCTTCCCATTTATTAAAGCTCCGAATATATTATTTCCGTTACAGAATATCTATAATGATGATACTTATTTTCCAATCATAAAAGATGGATGATGAGGATGAAAATAAGACGATTAAATCTCTGCCAGATCTCCTGTGGGTAACCTACGGGTCTGCGTATGCCGTGCTACGCTGCCGACCGAATAGGCAGGTTCGGTAATTTTCAAATTTCATTAAAATTGATAGACTTTATTATACTGAAGGCAGTTATGTTGTTAATTTTTGTTTAAAAAAAATTCCTTCGCCTGTGAAGCCGTTGCAAAGTTTTCCGTCGGTGCGAGGCTAGAAATCGTACCTTGCAGCGAGAGTAGGCCGCGTGACGTCAGAACTTAGTATAACATACAAGTCCCAGCTTCAGCGCGCAGCAGTCCCATAAGTATTATGCTATGCATGTGTAGTTAAATTGTTAAATATTATTAACTGGTTCTAACTGGTGTTTTCTGTTTTGTACCCAGACTAATACATCGTACAGCACACCAATAAAACGGAAAAAGTGGTTCGTTGGAGCCAGAAGGAAAATCGGTTAGCATTATCGATATTTTCGCCAGTTAGTTTATCATTGCAAAAGTTTATAAAATTATCGGCTGCCCCATTGCAGCCACTCTAAATAAAATCGAACATAATGTAATTTATCGACAGTTTTCTGGGACCCCTTGGTACTTGGTAACGTGTTACGGTTAACATAATTTGAAACAGGATGGTAGGAGCATGACGGAGCCAAATACTGAATCGCCGTAGCGTTCCCTCCCTGAACTAAAAAAGGAAATTTTATTAACTATTTTACAATAATAATTAAATAGTACGTCATCATAAAGTTCTCTTTTGAAGACTGGTAGGACGCGTACCTCCATCCTTTCCCTGAGCTAGCCTACGCATTTCCGTAAAAGTAGAACATTCTACATCCCTAACTATTTGAGAGAAGTAGTCTAATCTGCTCCAACCTCTACCTCTTTATTCCTATCTCTGACTCTAGTATGTCGCGAACTATTCCTTTGTGTCTCAGAAGGTGTCCTACCATCCTACGATCCTATCCCCTATTCCCCTATTCCCCTATTCTTTATTGTCTTCCATACTTTTCTCTTTTCCCCAACTCTTTCTAATTCCTCCTTATTGCTCACTTGTCTATCCACGGTATCTTCAACACCCGTCTGTAGCATCACATTTCAAACGCTTCTACTCTTTTTCAATCCGCTTCTCCCATTGTCCAAGTTTCGCACCCATAGGTATAATTTCGTACTCCATACATGCGTCTTTAAGAGTCTCTTCCGAGTTTCTACATTAACCGTTCCAGAATATAGCAGTTGTTTCTTTTTGTTAAACAAGTGCCTAGTACCTACGTAGCGTAGTTGATTCGCGTGAGTTGTATTTGTTTCCGTTTTTTTAAAAAATTTCCAATCCGTTATAAAACTGTTAACTTGATAACTTGTCAATATGTCAATCACTTAAGTATACATACCTACATAAATGAGTAGGTATGTATTGTATTAGAGAATATAGGTAGGTACCTATTTTACAAACAGAAATAAGCAGGTATCTACAATCTACATACCTACTTATACTGAATTATAAAAGGCATGTACAGTTAATAATTTGTTGACTTTGTTTTACTTATACCGGTCTGCCTTTACACTACTGTTTTGAGGTTGAATGAAATTGGAGTTAGATGCAAGAATCACACACCATTTCCACATTTACCGGGACATTTACCTACTACATAAATATGGCAAATTATGTGAATCGGACTTTTGATACCCTTGTTGCATCATTATATCGATTATGTTGTCTTTGTTTTATGTTTCCTTGACACCTTACTTTAAAAATTCACGCTCGAAATAGTCCCAATAAGTATGTTATGAGGTACGTACCGCTTCACGGGCACTTCAAGAGAAGTGGGAGGAGCGCCTTACGAATCTCTGACGTCAAACCAATAACAAAGCGAACTAGCATGTGGGCGTGACAAGCTAATTTCTTTCGCTTATTACGCCGCAAAAAAATTTTTTAGAAAAAAAATTTCGCCGTAAATCAATTACAATAACAATTTTCTGTCATTTTCATGCCAAAAATAAATATCTTATTTTTCTCCGAACCCCCCTATTCCAACTCGCAAGGCTTATGACGTCACATCGAGGCGAAATTTGGCGCGAAGTGTCCGAAAGATTCTGTTGTGTGCGGTGCGGATGTGTTTTTGCTTTAACGGCGCGAACGTTAAGTGACAACTGTTACAAAACGCCAATTGTGCGGTGGCTAAATGCCACAAACATAATAAAAACACAAAAGGCCCAAACATAAGGTTTTTTCGTTTCCCAAGACAAAGCAATGCTGAAAGCATGGATTATCGCATGTAAGCGTGAAGACAAAATGGTAAGAGAAAAAATGCATTTGCATGATTCATATCAATTTCGGATGCATAAAGTTTATTAATTGCTTTTAGCAAATATCTGTTCTGTGCATTTTGAAGAACAATGTTTCTAAATCCCGTTGCGAGTACGTCTTTCCAGGGACTAGGACAAGCAAAAGCAATTACGTGCTACAAAGAATAAACGTATAGAGGAAGTGGAAAACCTTTTAAAAAAGAAAGAAGAGCGTGAGTCACAGTAAGCACCCATATTTCATTGCAATTACGAAAAATACTCATGAGTCATGACGTATTTATAGAACGGTTGCTGGTCGAAGTGGCAGGAAAGAAACCATCGAAGACGTCACAGAGGAACCAGAGTAAGTGTAATTTTTGTACGTCAGTACAGTTATTAAAATAGTTTCAAAATTTTAGACCTATAGCCAGGTAAAGTGCTAATTAACTAAGTGTAATCAATCAGAGATAATAGATGAAACTGTGGAAGGAAAGTACGTAAATTTCAAAAATATGTTTAGCTGTGTAGAGTACCTAATTATTATCTATTAACAGAGAGGAAATCACGATACTAACGGAAAGAATTCTTACTTTGGAAGAAGAAAATTGTAACTTGCGTCGAATTGCTACTGAAAAAATGAAAAATTTGGAAAACATGTTGAAGAAAGTTTTTAGTCCTGGGTAAATCCAAAAACTTATGGGAGGTGGTCAAAAAATCGTGAAATGGAAACCTGACGACATCGCATCCGCCATATTGCTACGGAGCGTAAGTCCTAAAGCGTACCGTTGTTTGCCAAAAAAGGATTATCCTCTGCCAGCTTTATCAACACTACGAAAGTGGGCGTCCAATTTTACTTTATACACCAGGTACCTATTTTAAAAAATGCCATTACTTTAATGCACCGCAGAGGTAGTGATTTTGCAGAAAGTAAGAGATTATGTGTATTCGCATTTGATGAAATTTATATTTGTAATCGAATCGACATAGAAAAAAAATGAACAGAAATTAGGGTGTCACAAAACATGTCAAACCGTCATTGCAAGAGGTCTTATTGGAAACTGATAACAAGTATATTTTCAATTTGACCGGCCAATGACCGCATACATTATTAAGGATATAATTTTGCCGCATTATACACAGCTAATTTTCCTGTGGTTTCAATAATTTATTGTATGCAATATGGGACGACAAATGTAAAGGTTTGGTTATCTTCGATTATTGCATTCGACAAAAAATGATTTTTCCAACCCCCTTGCAATGAAAACCTAAATGTTGATGTCTTAGCTGATGCACCCCATCTGCTCAAGTTGGCTCATAATCATCTGCTAGATAGTGGTTCTTCATCAACAACACCATAATTAATAAGGACCTACTCGAACAATTTGTTTCAGTTTCTGCAACAGATTTAACTTATGCTCATAATTTAACCGAATACCACTTAAATGTGAAGGGTTCGGAGCATCAACGTGTAAGACCGGCTGCCCAAATATTTTCAAACACCGTATCAAGAACGTTACAATACTGTGGCGAACGGGGTTTGTTGCAGGGTAACTGGAATAAAGCCGCATCCACCATCAAATTATTTAACGATTCGGTCAAAAAGAACAAAAATAAGAGGAGTTGTTGGACCAACTGTCTAATTGTGTTAAAAGTGTAATTATAGGAAAACAAATCTCTCTTGCCATTTCAAGGGGGAATTTTGTTGTGTCTAACAACATCAATATTTTCCAATTTTGAAACTCAGGTTACATCTGAGGAGTTACCAGATGAAAATTTAGGTAACTGTATTTGGAGATAGATTTAAGATTCAGTCTCTTGCATAGTATGCAACAGGTGTATGTTGACTAATGCCCCGTTTGAGTTCATATTATATGAACAGTTTGTTATTGTTGATCTTGTAAACTTGGTTTATTCATGCAACGCCAAATTACGTAAGATATACAGAGAGTAAGTATAACAAGTTAGGTAGGTACAAATTAATTTATCAACTTGTTGAATACAGCCAGTGCATGCCTAAAAATAAATATACGTTGTTAAATTTCGAATAAACATTAAGTATGTAAATATATTCCCAGCAACAGTCAAACAGTAATATACTGCAAAAACAAAGTTTATACTTATGTTAAACACGCGAACGTCGACTTAGTTTTTCTTGGTCCAAAGTTAATTCATTAGCAAAAAGTGTTTCCGAAAATAACTTTTCTCTCCTTTAGCAGGTAGTTTCAGTTGGTAACTTCGATTCAATTTCTATATCACTGAATGAATGAAAGAATCTAAATCTTTTTAAAAAGTAAGAGAGATGGTCATCACTCATCATCATAAAGTTTTCAGTCCGAAGACTGGTTGGGCACGTACCTCCATCCTTCCCTATCCTGAGCTAACCAACGCATTTCCCCAAAAGTTGAACATGCTGAATCCCTAATTATTTGAGAGCAGTAGTCTAACCTGGGCCTACCCCTATCTCTTTTTATTCCTATCTCTGACTAGTATGTCGTGAACTAAGCCTTCGTGCCTCAGAAGGTGTCCTACCATCCTATCTTTCCTATTCCTTACTGTCTTCCATAAATTTATCTTTTCTCCAACACTCCAACTCTTTCTAATACCTCTCTGTTGTTAACCTTATCTATCCACGGTATCTTCATCATGCTTCTATAGAACCACATTTCAAATGCTTCTAATTTTTTCCTATCCGCAACTCCTATCGTCTGAGTTTTGCACCCGTACTCCATAAATAAGTTTTTCAGAGCCTCTTTCGAGTTTCTACACTTATCATTCCCGAATCCCGAGCATAATAGTTGTTTCTTTTTATTAAATGCAATTCGGCCCTGCGCTATTCTTTGTTTTATAGCTCTAGAGTTCCTTCCATCGCGAGTTATTTGACTTCCTAAATAGCAGAAATCTGAGACTACCTCTATCTTCTCTTTTCCAATTTGTATTTTTGTTTTAGTCCTATTTTCACGCCCCTTACACACCAAAATTTTGGTTTTCTTTTTATTGATCTTCATACCATAGGTAGCTTTCCGTCAAAACTGCTTCCACTTCGTTCAGAACCCTTCCTAATTCTTCTTTGCTGGTTGCTAATACTGCTATTGGCACAAATGTATATACCGGGTGGGGATTTAGTGTGTAATCGGCTCATATCTCTGGAACTATTTAAGATATCAAAATGAAATTTTGCACGAATGTGGGGAACAACATGGAGCATTTCCCAAAATTATTTAGGTATATACAGGATGTTCACTTTCTAAGTACCAGACCAAAGTTCTATTTCTTTAAATGGAAACCCTACGTGCCCTTGCATAATATGGATTCCCCATAAAATTCCATGAAAATTGATATACTACATGATGTGGTTTTGACTAAGGAATGTTGAGATATTGACATTTCTGTGCCATTATGGACCCAAATTTATGACGCTACTGACGCCCAAGCAGCAAAGTTGTTTTATAATTCGGTGGTTCTGAGACTATTTTATTTTATTGGTATTTTGTTAAAGCTTCCAAAATGCAAATTAATTATATTAATGCTGCACCAAACACTATTCTGTTTTCGGCAAGTTAATTGTTTTATAAATTTATCATCAAAACGTTTATATAGCAAAACTATAAAATATCTTATAAAACAGTCACAAAATTATTGTAGAAACGTTTCCATTACCAACTACTAAAACATTTGATCCTATAAAGTTAAAGTATTTTGTAGTAGTTTTGTAGTACCTTTCGGCGATATTGTTAATTTCGTTATAAAAACATTTTAAAATTATTTTATAGTTGCTTCATGTAACAGTTATATTAACGTACCTTTAGAGGCAATTTCACTTTTAATAGTAAATTGTCATATTAGTTGCCACTTTATAACTATTTTATAGTAATGCAATTGTACTACAATATGAAAACAACTACAGATTTATTATAAAACTAAATTGTTTTCTTGAATGTAAATATGATGTCGCTAACTACATTATAAAGCATATTTGAGAGAACTGATTTTATACCTACACCGAGTCGGCTGAAGTTCATTTTGGGTTAGGCTCCTAACGTGAAAGGGTTTGTCTTTGTTTTTTGATCATAACGAAAAATTAAAAATGTCAGAAAAATGGAGAAAAAGTAATAAATAAACCAAATGAACAATAATCTCTATAAAATATAGGCAAATAATACTAAACAATAACACTAAACAATGAGTGTGTCACAAAACAACACTACCTCTATAAACAAAAACCATCACGCTGATTTTATTGGTTATGTTTATGTTTTAGGCGGCAAGTCGCGTTTACCATCAAATTAACAAAAAAATTATCATAAATAAAATGTAGCAAGGGAGTCATTTGTTTTATAAGAGACGCCAAAAAGTTTTATAGTAGCTAAATATTTGCTAACTAGCAAAATACGTGCCGGAATCATGTAATTTTGGTTTATAATTACAAGAGATGCCAAAAAGTTTTCTATTAGCCAAAAAGTTGCTTACTAGCAAAATAAGCTGACTCCGTGCATCGAAGTTTGAAGTTTCAACGGAAGTTATCTACTGTGGGTTAGAAAAACGACAGGACCATACTTCAATATTTTGCTCACAGTGTTTATTGTTTAATTTAAAACAAATCATTTTACATTTGTATTGTTCAGAAAAAGATATTAAAATGCATAAATTTGTTTTTAGAGCTGGGTGGAGTCGATATTTGGCGAAATCTTGACGAACAGCGTTATTAGAAACAGATACCTAGGCTTAGATCATAACTTTTGCTCTACCTATGGATTCTTTATTTTATGAATTTTTTATTTCGGGTAATTGTTGTTTTTGCATTCAGGCAAAACTGCAAAAGAAACACCGATATTTTTTGATCAAGAATTTGAAAATAATGGTGGGCATGGGCAGTGTTTAGCTGTTAATATTTTATAAACGCTCTATACCTACAGCAAAAACATAAATACCATGTACCTACAGTCAATTTCAAAAAAATCGATTACACCTAATTTTGTACTAAGTATACTGTGTAAATCGTTCTTTTTGATGTCACAGTGTGAGAAAAATCTACTAGTTCATGAGCAGTTCAACCCTGTTGCAATACCGAAAACGAGTAGCTTTAAAGCATTTTTATAGAAGTTGTGTATTAGCTTAATTATTTTAAAACGCTTGCTATTGATACAAAATTATTTTATACGAAGACGCCATTTAAAATGGCAGCATTCGGGAACCTGAAAATAGGAAGAGTTAAAATACTAAACATCGCAATTATGTTAATCTTTAAAGCTTGTAAATGCCCAAAAATTGTGAAATGATAATACCTAGATCAAATTGGCGCTAGTTTTTCTCCAAAAAAAAGACAAAGTCAACAAAGCATATTTTCGTACAATAAAAAAAAATCTATAATATCAATAAATAGTGGGTGGCGCAAAAAAATTTGTTGAAAATATGTTATAAGTTTCACAATAAAATTTCATTCGCAATAAAAATGTTGATCTGTAAAACACAAACATCTCCTATAACAGACGGGTAGGATAATTATAATATTAAAATGGCCACTTATTGTAAATATATAAGGTTGGTGACATTTCTGTTTTCCTCTTTGTCATTATAAATTAAAAACTTTGTCTTTTGCTACCATTAGAAAAACTTTAAAAAACTTTTTTATTTTATTATTGCTATTTCATCTTGCAATTTTAGTTTATAAGGTTTACCTGAAATTAATAAGAAGCTTTTATAAAACTGTTGTTAAATTGCTTTATAATACTAATATAAGAAATAGTCTAAGTATATTTTGTAGCGCAGTATGGAAAGCTTTAATAAAACTATTTTATAATGCTGATATTTAGTGTTTTTAGGAGCTGCAGAAATGTTTATAAAATTGTTTTGTAATGTTTCCAAAAGGCTTTACAAAACACTAACGGAGACAGAAGTATTTTATAAAATGGTGCCAATTTTACACTTATAGTGGTTTTATAAACATATTGAAAACATTCCTGAGAGAAACAGTGTTTTATAAGTTTTCTGTCGAAAACGTTTTCACAACTTTAATAAAATAGAAAATTGCTACTTGGGCACATACTAACCAAAGCCACCTAAAATTTCTTTATTGAAATAGGTTCACACACTGCTGTCTTTTTGAAATCTATAAATAATTTTATCATAATACTTGAGATAATACAGGGTGGTTAAGTTATGCAAAACATAATTTTCCTCAAAAATTTCAAATGGAACACCATGTATATTATCTGTACAATTGATGGCCATTTTACTAAGCTTTTTATTGATGTGGATATTGTCAAGTCTACTAGTAAAAGTTTCGACAGAATGTACAATTGAATTATAAAAATGTAGAGTTTCGTTAGTATTTTACATTATTTTTGACAATCTCCCCTATTTTGTCACCCAAAACTCCAAAAAAGGTCTGCATATTGTTTCTATAAAATATTTAGTAAATGAAGTTTACATTAACATAAAAAATCCCATTGCAAGATTATTTCTTAAAGATAATATTTTCTTCCATGGCACTCCTTGTTTGAACATTATACCCGACTTTAAAAAGACATACATTTAAGAATATAACCATCCAGAAACAATTTTACAGCAAGATTTATTGTCTTTATATTGATACCAATTTGCAGATACAAAATATAAACATTATTGTGAGTTTTGAGCAACAGAATAGGGGGAATTCGCCAAAAAGAGTATAAATTAATAATAAAATTCAAAAATTTTCAATCGTAATATCTGCCGAAACTATCAGTAGTAGACCTGGCAATATCTAACATCAATTAAAAGCTTAGTTAACTGACTGTCAGTTGTGCAAATAATATACATGGTATTCTATTTGAAATTTTTGAGAAAAATTCCTTTTTGCATAACTTAACCACCTTGTATAATCCTAAGTATTATGGTGAAAGTATTTATAGATTTCACAAATACAGCAGTGTGTAAACCCCTTTCAATAAAAAATAATTAGGTGGCTTTGGTCAGTAGACGCCAGTAGAGTCATAAATTTGGGTCCATAATGACACAAAAATGTCAATATCTTAACAGTCCTTACTCAAAACCACATCATGTAGTATATCAATTTTCATGAAATTTTATGGGGAATCGAAATCATGCAAATACTTGTGGTGTTTCCATTTAAAGAAATAGAGCTTTGGTCTGGTACTCAGAATGTGAACATCCTGTATATACATAAATAATTTTACGAAATGCGCCATGTCCTTCCCCACATACGTGTAAAATTTCATTTTGATATCTTAAGCAGTACCAGAGATATAAACCGATTACACACTAAATCCCCACCCGGTATAAAAAAATTTAAATTCGCTCATGTTTATTTAGTTATTCTCCCAAAATATTCTACTGACAAAAACGTGTTAGAAACTTCGAGCTGCGATATTACACCGCAAATTGACCGACTTCCTTAGAATCCTAGCCGAATTCGAGACCTTCCTATATTTAACATATTTGGAAACCGAAAGAGGGATTGGGGTGGCCCAGACTCCCGTGGTTCTTGCTTCTTAGATACTGTTCACATAGTTGTTGAAAGTACTTAAGAATTGTTTATAGACGTTAGGATCAAAGACCGATTTCGGCCAATGGTCGAAAAGAACGATGAACGACCAGAACGCCTTCTGGATATCACCAAATTGCCAAAGTTCGATATATCGCATTGTGGTCGCTTTAAGTAGACCAGATCGCGTTCTGCGATTTCGATTATTGCCAGAACGTGTCGTGTGCACTGTAACACCAACTCCCAAAGACCGATTTTTTCATGGCTGTATCAAAGCACAGGTTTAAAGCATTCATGACTCTAAAGAGCTATATTCTAATATTGAATCAAAACAGCAGATGTTGGACACAAAATCCAAAAATGACCCCAAAGTCCAAAATAGAATTTCAGCTAAAACCCGAAATGTCGCATTCTAGTTTCTAATTAAGTTATATGTCTGGTCTGCTCAGGTCTACTTAGGTCAAGTCTCGCAAGTTTGCTATCTACAGTACCTTATTGTCTATAACATGCTCTAGCTTTTATCAAAAAGCCAATTACTTATGCGATCTGACATACGCAGACATTACCAGATCCGACAAAACTAACCCGTAATTTTGGGCTTTGGGTGTTTTTGGACTTCTATTCTTCTTTTTCAAAAGATTGAATAATAAAAATATTACAAGACAAAAGTTCTTTAGAAAGCGATGAATCCTTTGGACCTATTCCATGATATAGACATGAAATCGATCATAGGACGTTTGTGTTACAGTGCACGACGCGTTCTGGTAATAATCGGAATCCTAGAAAGCGTTCTAGCAATCATTGAAATACCAGAACGCGTCCTAGTCTATTTAAAGCGACCAGAGTGCAATATATCGGAGTTTGGCAATTCAGTGATATCCAAAACGCGTTCTCGTCTTTGATTCTAGCATATTTATTATAATTATACAGGGTGGGCCAATAGTGCGTAGTCGATCCATATCTCTGATTCTATTCAAGATATCAACATGAAATTTTACGTGTGTGTGGAGAACCCAACTAAGCTTCTGTTAAAATTATTTTGATGTATACAGGATGTTCACATGCTACGTACCAAACGAAAGTTATGTTTTTTCAAATGGAATGCCCCACATTTGTTTGCATATTTGGATTCCCCATAAAATTTCATGACAGTTGATATGCTACACGGTGGGGTTTAGAGTAAGGGTTGTTAAGATATGGCTATTTTAGTACCAGTGTGAACCCAAATTTGTGGTGCTACTGACGTCTGCTGGTCAAAGATAACTCTGATTTATTTATTGGACTAGGTTCAGAGGACAATCTATTTGTAAAATCCATTAACACTTTTTTCAAAATAGTTCATATTATACAGAGTGGCCAACTTGCGCAAAATGGAGCTTTTCTCAAAAATGTTAAATGGAACACCCCGTATATTATTTGCAGGTTTAATAGCCAGTTTATTAAGCTTTTCACTGAGGTAGATCTTGGCAGGTCTGCGACTGATAATTTAGACAGAAATAAAGATTGAACCTTAAGAATTGGGTCCACACTGGCACTAAAATGGTAATATCTTAAAATCGCTCACTCTGAACCCCATCGTGTAGTACACCATTTTTCATAAAATTTCATTGGGAATTCAAATATGTAAACAAATGTGGGGCGTTCCATTTAAAAAAACATAACTTTGGTTTGGTGCTCAGAGTATGAACACCCTGTATACAACAAAATAATTTTATCGGATGCTTCGTGGGGTTCTCAACATACATGTAAAGTTTTATTTTGCTACCTTGAATAGAACCATAGATACACACTATTGGCCCAACCTGTATATTGAGGAACAATATTAGCCGTTTAGTAGAATATACCTAGGGGAGTACCATGTACTCACATATTATGTGCAATATTGGTCAGGATAGCGCGATAGATGGTGTAATTTGCGAACAGAACGGAACGGAACGGTACGGTACGGAACAGAACCGAACGGAACGGAACAGAATATAAAATGAAAATTTTCGGACTTTCTTCACTTGAACTCTACCCCAATTTAATCAGATTCGTATAAGCGCATATCCAATAGGTTACTCGCATTGTTACTCGGACTCTGTATAACTGAAAACTTTGTATTAGGAAACGACTAAGTTAGATGTAATGAACCACGCTTCCTCATTTTGGAAATAATTATGAATATCGAACTCATATTTTCCTTCATTTGAAAAATTAGTTAGTTATCACTCCGTCTGCACGGAAATCAAAATAAATTGAAATTCGAGTTGTAAATTAAACGTATTGTGCTGAAATTTAATTTCTAGAAAATATTCTCCATGCGGTTTTCAAAATTTAATATCATGGTTAATACGAGGGTTATTACGACTTCTGCGGTAGTGTATGTAAAGAACTTTCAAACGTAATACTTTCCGTTGTGTGGGTAGGTACGTCCACTGGGAAATTTAGTTACATCTGAATGAGCATCGATTTCAATATTTGTCCAATTTTCTTTGTAGATATAATACAACACAGTTTGTAATGAATGACTATTGACTATTAACATACAAAGAGATTGCTTTCTAAGTTTCCGGAGACTTTTAAATATCTTCTGACAATTATTATAAATTATTGTAGTATTTAATAACCGAGTTAATAACTAAAAATTTCTAGGTTTCATACAAGGCATCTAATATGTGTTAACAAATATTTTCTCTCCAGCTCTTGTCCTTACTTCCCGATTTTATTATGTATCTTTAGTTTTGTCGTGTATGTTTCTGCAGAATTTTGCCCTGCTTAATAATAATTATTTCGAGTCCCAGTATTTATAGACTGAAGCCTAAAGACGCCCAGTCTATTCTACGCCTCCATGTTATATTCTTGCCACAGATAAAACATTTTTTCAATGATTCAATTTAATATATTCAGTAAACGATCTGAGAAGAAAAACAACAATAAGAAGAAGGCAGCATTTTCAGAAATGTCTACGCTTCACTCATACATGAAATAATGAGAAGTGGGTGTTCGGAAAAATTAAATGCAGGTTAAAAAGCTCAGGGTCATTACGGTTGTCATAACAATCTCAGACATTCAATGAATGACGCGAGGCAGTTATTTAGAATTTCATTGTACATACTTGAATGTTTTCTGTATTCATTTTTATGGATTGACTTAATTTGAAACAAATATAGATAGCTGTACCTATTAGCATTGCCTGGAAACTGGAACTTATCGAGTATGCTTCACACCCCAGTCTTTTCTAAATTGAATAGGTACTTTGTATTTTAGCACCGCTTTAGTTCTCCTTGCGATAACTTTCATGGGGGTAGAAGAAGAAAAGTTAGTAAACAAGAGCGAAAGTTTAGAACAGAAAAGTCAAGGCAAAACTTAAGATTAAGCAGGAAATCTTTAACGATGGATCTAAAACTGGTCGGGAACCGGGAAGCAGTGTGTGATGGAATAACCAGTTGAACACGTTCGTTATGCCGAAACATATTGTAATTAAGTTAAAATAATGTGGACGCTAAAAGTAGAGAAACATGTTTTAATAACTTATTACTAAATGAGGACGGGCCTTAATATGCCTGGAAACAAAACAGGGCTAAAATGTTCAGAAAAGACTGTCTTAACGTGATATGAAAAGTTTCCATTTATTACAATACGTAATTTTTGTACTTGGAATAAATATTTTATAGAAAAAACTGGGTACGTGGTCGCTACGCGCGATAGAAGTGAAACTTCTACACGTGATTAGAGGAATGAAAAATTTGTAAGGTAAAAAGATGGTTGGAGTGTATGCATTTATGAGTTTGAAATATATCTCTATTCATCAACTTCCATGTCTTCACTCAAATCTAAAACTCATTAATTTATAGACTACCAATCGCACTTCAATTACACAAAAAATCAATAATAAATATTGTCCGTATCAAAATAATAATAATGAAAGAATAAATCGAATTTTAATGCTTCTAACGATGCGCTTTGTGGCGTCACGAGAACTGAAACGCTATGTCCTCGCTTTACTGACGCTTGCCTGAGAGAAACAGCGCGAAGCATGATACAGAGCGTGGCTAAAGAGTGGGGCGTTCGATAGTCCCTTTCTCCTCTGCCCGTCTTCTTAGACTGTTCTCCACCATTCGTTTCACTTTTCGTGACGCTAGCATTTGCCAACACAGGAACTTACTCTACCGAGACAAAAGAAGTTTCACTTCAAAAACCTTATAAATTAGACGTAATAAAAGAATTTGCTTCCTTCAGGATGCCCACAGAGAACTCACCCGGTGCCACATTTGGCGAAAGGATTTTTAAACTTTGCTCTTAGAACAACTTTTTTATCTGTAATAAAAAAGTCGCTTAAATTTTAAGAGGCTTTTATTCGGTGTCAGTTTAACAGCTTTGTAAACTTCTTGAAAATCGAATTCACTCTCTGTTAAAAGAAAAGTTTAAAGATATTCAATTTAAACGTACTTAATTATGTCAGTCTTGTTTGCAAAGCTAGACAATGAAACCCAAATCGAACCAATTACTACCCTCATAGCTTAAAGTGCAGTAACTGCAAAAAATGGAAAATTGGGATTTTTATTTAAATATAATACTTCAAAATGCAGTATCAGTATCAGATTGTAACCGCTACATCCCCATGGATGGAAAAATAACAGCCACCGATCATTTATTATTATTATTATATTATTTATTTATTACTTCACCCTATTTCTTATTGACTTCGCTGCAGATTGCAATATTAATTTATTTTCATTTAATTCGCATTAAGCTGATACTGCACGATTATTAGCAACGATCTTAGGAAGTTCGGACATTCCAATGACGCTTCAGCTGCTCGTGATGGAGGTCGAGGTGCGGTTGCGGTAGGGGTTTATATGGCGATGATAGGTGACACGTATCAAGAGGTTTTGTCATTTCAGTGTTGTTTATGACTTTTATACCAGATAGCGTGTATTGAAGTATTCAGTTGTCCTTCATATTCAGTTTTCAGAAACAAAATAAAATCTGAACACGTATTATGTATGTATATACAATTACTGAGACACTGCATCAAATACTGAAAGCATAAACTGTCTCGTTATGCCTGTTTATCATCGACATCTACTTCAGCGGCGATGGCAAAACACCATCGGCATCGTGAGAAGCAATGCTTCTTCGGGATGTCAGTACTAGGGCTGCCATATACCCAATATTTAACTTTCGTAAAGGAGTGACTACCAATGCCTAATATTTGGAATGAAATTAGATTATCCTTCAGCTTTTTAATACGAGTACGACTAGAACAGCTTTAACGACTGTTTTTCATAATAAAGGAAACAGAAAACCCATTTATAGTGACAACATAGGAAATAGCTTTAGTGTCACTACGATAATGAAAAGCGGATCATTTTGCGGAAGAGGCCATTATTACCATTTTAATGCACATACAGTCCCAATGATAAATGTTTTTATGCTCGGTTCATTTTATGATTCTGATTTGAGTTTTTACGTTCTTTTTATCATCACAATAAACCTTCGAGCAGGGTTAGATTTCATTCTATGTTTTGCAGGACGGATTACGTTTAGGTATTTTTGTGGTGTATTTAATTAATTCAATCGTAAAACGAAAAGAACCTCTAAAATTAAGACTCTACGAGAATACGGAAAAAATAAGGGCACCAAGAAAACTAGGTGCCTATATTTGGTTTTTACATTCCGATTCGGAAAGTATTAATTTTTTTACAAAAGCTGGTTCTACAAGTTTAGTTTCGATTACTTGTTACATGGTTGAACATGTGGTTATATTAATCAAACAGCAATACGATACAAACTGAAAAAATATTAGTTGGCTCTAGAACTAATAATCGAACACAACATTATTACCCATTAAGAAAATTGTACAACGATTTATGTATCTAGCCATCATAAACACTGACAACTAGATGCCTACGCAATAATAGGTGGGTATTGGGTATTAATAAAAACGCCAATAACAATTATAATAAAAATGGCAAAAATGCGAATAATTAAATTTCCTGCCTCAGATCAATAATAATGAGAACGTTAATAGGATTAAATAAACCACGATGTCGGCAAAAGAGAATATCACGTGACTGCATCGTTATGTTCCAAGTAGGTAAAATCTTTATAAATTAATTTTAATCTGTGGGAAGTCAGGCAGTTGATCAGGTGTAGAAAATCAAAGTAGGAAGCAACATAATAGAGCTCACAGGCGACGTGCAGTAACCACAGCGAGAGGTAATGGGTAGAGGATAAAATACCGACAGATCAAAATTTGGAAATAGGAAAGTTGCAATTAACCTAAATTTCAGTAAGCGGTTATTCTTTCATCAATCGGTTAAAGGGATACGGGCCGTATCATACGGCATGAAGATCAATAAAAAGAAACCCGAAATTTTGGTATGTAGAGAGTGTGAAAATAGAACTAAAACTAAAATACAAAGAGTAAATGAGAAGGTAGAGGAAGTCGCGGATTTCTTCTATTTAGCAAGTTAAATAACTCACGATGGTAGGAGCTCTAGAGATACAAAACAAAGAATAGTGCAGGATCGAATTGCGTCTAACAAAAAGAAACAGCTGTTATCCTCGGGAACGGTTAATGTAGAAACTCGGAAGAGACTATTAAAGACCTATATATATATATATATATATATATGTATGGAGAACGGCACCGTGCGGGCGTGAAAGAATAGAAGCGTTTGAAGTAGTGCTATACGTCAGATCCGGATTGTTTTCAAAACCGGATTAGATCCGGATCTGATCCGGATTTATCAGAATGCGAAATCCGGATCGATCCGGATTTAGTTAAGAGATATCCGGATCTCGGATCCGGATTTTGGAGCCGAATCTCGGATTAGGAATCCTTTTCGCTGCGCTTATTCTCTTATTTGAGTTCCAGCGGGTAGCGTCGGCATTAGAAGCTGTATCAAAGAACGGAAAGCCGACTTTTTGGTGGGTGGCTGTACCGGTTTAGTCCCATTTCGTGCGTTCCCGTTTCGGGCGTCGATGAAATTTGTGCCGTTTCGTGCGTCGTCCCAAAGCTCTACCTGGTTTGAGTGCCTTTTCGGGCGCTGACCTGCTGATAATGCAGTAAGCCCCTAATTTTTACAACACAACGCTGTTAATAACTAGACTTCAATGAGGAATTGTATGTTGATTTCGCTACTATTGTTTTCAAATAATATTTATGTTTTGGGGGGGGAGACTTAAAAACGCTTGCCCACAGACCAGAAATAGTGGGCCGTGGAACCACTTTTTTGGCAGTATTCAGTGACGGGCAACTATAAAACAAAGCAGTACGTTTTGTATGCCTTTATTGCAACAAGTACCTATAACGCACGAACTGGCACTATTTAATTACCCAGTAAATTCTCGACGCTCGAATCGGCACGAAAACAGGTAGAAACCCAAAAACGCCCGAAACGGGAACGCACGAAACGGGAAGATACCGCTGTACCAGCTTTGTGGTGGCTTTTTTTATCAATCACATAAATAATAGTGGTGAAATTTCGAGTGCGTTTTATATTGTTGTTTGGCAAATGTTTTGCCAGTTATTTATGGAAGAATAACGTCGCGTTTTGTATCAAAATGTTCATAAAAAATATTTTATTGCAATACTACCATAGACTAATCATAAGTATGAAAACTAAGTATGATTAGTCTATGAGCCATCGTGGTTCCATTTAAAAAAACAAACTATTCCCGAAAAGCTACTTTCGAAATTTTAAATTTAGTTGATGATTTGAATCTCAATTTGACGTTTTTTATTCAATCATTGCAGTCTAGACACAAAATCTAATTTTTAGTTAAAAATTATTTAAGTTAAATTTTTTGTCTAAAGCACACCAAATTTCAAATTAATACCTTAAGGAACAAGAATGTTTTAGGGGTGAGCCTGATTTCTTGGTCACCCGGCATATTGATCGTGTAATATCTATTTAAGGTACATATATTTTTTAAGGCAATAAAGATATACGAGTATACGAGTATTTGTTTTTAGAATTTTCAAATTTTTTGTTGCAAATGTTATCTCTTTCATTATACCTATTTCCCAATGCACTCTATTTTCTTCATTTTTATTAATTAAACTATACCTACCGATTTCAGAAAACAATGTAATTTTCAAAACCGGATAGCGAGATACGGATCTAACACAAAGATCCGAATCCAAGATCCGGGTCCAAGATCCGATATCCGGATCTTATAGTAAAATCCGGATCCGGATATATCCGGATCCGGTTTTTTTAACGAATCAGGATCCGTCAAAATTTACGGATCCGTACAGCACTAGTTTGAAGTATGGTGCTACAGACGCATTACGGCGGTATTAGAAAGAGTTGGGGAAAAGCGAAAGATATGGAAGACAATAAAGAATAGGCGGGATAGGATGGTAGGACATATTCCGACACCCGAAGGAATAGTTCGCCACATACTAGATAGGAATAAAAAGAGGTAGGGGTAGGCCCAGATTAGACTACTGCTCTCAAATAGTTGGAAATGTAGGATATTCTACTTTTAGGGAAATGTGTAGGTTAACTCAGGATAGGAAAGGAATGAGGTATGCCTCCAACCAGTCTTCGGACTGAGAACTTTATGATGATGATACTTAGCGATTTTGTAACTACACGTCATGTGTTGCACTTAGGCCAACTAATTTGAGATGGGTAAATGATACACTACACAAAACAACATTACATTTATTAAAGGAACAAGATATATCTTCTACTGTTTCCCAACTTGCCTTGATGATAGTTCTACTTAAACTCTCCGTTTCCCAAAAATCCTCACCTAACATACAGTGACGGGCTAAAGTTTTGAATTAAATTAATGATTTATTTTTTACCAATATTTGAATAAAATGCGTCGATTTTTATTTCCAACTTTTCTAAGAAATATTAAAAGTACAGGGTGTTCCATTTTCATGTACATAGGCACTGCTGTCAATGTCAATATTCTTAAATATAATATCCTATAAAATTTTATATTTTTGATTAGACCACAAAGACTTTTTCGAGGACATTTTCAAAAATAATATATTTGTCACTTGCTACTTGTATGACTATCGAGACAATAATACTTGAATTTAGAAATTCGTCAAAATTAAAATTCAAGTAATATCTGGAATTCTATAAAAATTAGAATGAAAGTATTTTATGCGTTCCATTTTACTCGTATAGGCGAGCTTTATAACATTATTAAAAGTACAGAAAGTTTATAAAAAAATTACAATGAAATAATTTATTCAGATAAGTAGCAGAAACAATGTGCATGAAAACGTAAATAGATGAATCTCGTATTTTCGAAAATGTCGTTCGGCAGTAGTTACATATATGAAAATGGAAAATCCTGTATATTTTGAATATACCCTCATTGTATATTTACCATCACCTCTATTTTTCTTACTATTAACATATAACACACTACATATCGATAAAATTTTCTAGATCTACGCATAACTAAGTTGCCAAGAAAAAATACTTTTTAGTTTTTCTATACAATCTGGTAATAAAGAATTTCCAGTCGATATCAGAATAACTCGAGTATAAGAAACTTTCACACAGTTAGTTATGTCCTTTAAAACGCCATAACAGTTCAATATACGAGAATGTTGTTAGTGAATCTCATGAAACATTAAAAAACTCTTTCCCTTGTTTGAATTTCAAATTCTCATTCCAACAAAAAAAAAACTAATTTAGAGGTTGTCAAGCCCTTTTGCGCCAACTGCTAATGGTCAATTGAAATGCCATCTCACATGAATGAACACGTCTGAACATTAACTGCCGAGAAGCCAGAACACAGCTGATTGAACTGGAAACATTACACTAATTTCCATAAAGAATCTATTGGTATGGCAGGCAATGTGTTTTGTGATTGATAGCACGCAATTTGAGAGATTTACCAACAGTTTAGGTAGCATCTATAAATATATAATGTGTTTATCGATCGGTGTATAATGTATTGTTCCTTTCTTTTGACAGGCAATTGAACAAATGTACTGTATGAGAAACAAACTTATTACATACTCGTATTTTCTAAAAAGTGAAAACAGTCCAGGATTATTATTCACACTGTTTGATTCAAACTTTATCTGGAACGACGATCGCCCAAGAAATATGAAAAACCAAACTTTCAAAACTATTTATTTACAAGATGTTACTAACCGTGTGTATGTATAGCACAATCAATACCCAAATACGTCGCCCCAGCTCATTTTATACAGCTAAATTATTTTAAATCTCGCCTCTGTTGTAAAATGTCGGATACTATCCGGCCGGATATCCGAATCTAACGGTTACTATTTGACTGAATACCCTGTTTGGTTGTATAGTGAAAACTACCATTCGCTGCATCTCTAGTCATCGCATCAGATGCTTAAACGTCATTTCACTTGTAGTGGTCTGCGTTTGCGTAGAGGTAAATTATGTTTGCCTCGTCATCTTTAAATTTTGATTGGTTATTTCTTAGCCAATCAGTAACTTCGAACCAATATGGCGGCCCCCATGGTGCGGACATTTCTCAATTATATGACTAGCAGTCCATTTATGTGTATAAGCCAATGACTTATACGCATTTACCACCTGCTTTCAGGAGCTGATGAACTTCTAACAAGCACATGCGTGCAAATTAAACGAAATTCGTGCCGCAGTCAGGTGCACCTGATAAACAGAATTAAATCAACCCTGTTTCACAATAATAATGATCTTATGGCACATATTTCATGGACAGACTGTTAACAGCTAACATAGTCATGCAAGAAGCAAGAGCCACGTTATCTACAACAGTGGTAAACGAATTTTTCGACAACATTGAGAGTGAAACCAATAGATATTACACGAACGTATCTTTAATTTTCATCAGGGTAGCCTGATTTTCATGAAACATATTTCTCCGCCGATCCGGGAACTAAGCGAAGGTTGTAGTATAATGCAGGGGTGTGAAACGAGTAAGAAGGATTATGCAACATTCCAAGTTGTCAATTTCTATAATGTTCAGCCTATCTGCCACTATTCGTCGTTTATAAAGCTGAAAATGTTTACTGGTATAGAGCAGAGTAGAGCAGAAAATCAAATTTAAATACCAGTCTCCTCGATTTTCTGCAACAACAAAGGAGTTTAAACACAGAAAATAAGAGGTGAAAGCGTAGCAGGAAGATTACTCCTGACCGTCAAATCACATTAGATGCTCCAGCTGAATCAAATGCTTGTCAGGCGCTTACCACTTCATCAGAGCCATCTACAAGCCACAAGCCATATTTATGATGAAACTTTTTGTGAAACAATGTCAGTGATATTTTATGTTAATTGCCTTATACCAAAGTTTGCTTGTATTATTTATACTTTATATTTTACACTTTAAAATAATTCATTTTATGCAGCTTAAGCTATGGAATCCTAAAAAAGCGGTGCCGTCTTATAGAAGCTGTAATATAGTGGTAGGAGCAGTCAAGAAAAGCGTTTCCATTTGTAATAATCAGAGTGGTTTCCTAGAGAGCGGTAATGAACGCCGCAACGTAATAACATGGTAATAACATGGTCACAAATAAACAATTCGTCCACGTTTTTTGACGGTGGAGTTTAAAGTAGCGGTGATTTTTATTGCAGTTTCAATTTCACGCGCAAATCGCAGTAGCATTGGCCTCATGACATTTGTTATTTGATGTGTTTGAATATACATACAGTGCCCGTCTAAAGTCCGTTTCCCCCCTACTAATTTTTGAACCATTTGAGGTACATTCATGAAATTCGGTACGAGGCAGTCACAGGTCACAAGATATTTTTTGACGTATTAATGACAGCTGACAGTCTCAAGATGGCGGTCGGGCGCCATTTTGAAACAAAATTTTAAATGGGAGGGAGGGTCATGTGACACCTCGTTTTAAAGGTCTTATCGAGTGCAATATCATACTAAAACATGGCGTCGATGTCTTTTGTTCAATTTTTAAATTTTAACATTTTTCTAACGAAATTGTATTCTAATTTGTAGTGAAATCTCTTAATGAAGTCGACCAATAAGAGGAGAAAAGAGAGTTTATTAAGGAAAAACTACCGCTAGATGGTAATTTCTTCCAGCTTCTCCAAAAATCAAAACCGCTTCAAATTTATCGTCTAAGCTACGAGCCATGGTCACACTTTTCTTAAATGAAGGAACTAAACATGCCACATTTGACAAGTAGAAGAAGATGTTACCGCGACAACGAATATTGTTTCTAATACAGACGTGATTGAGAGCAACATTCATGGTTATTTAGGAATTTGATTAGTCACCATTTTGTAACGTTTTCAGGTATCGACGCCATATTTTAGTATGTGCACTCGATAAGACGTTTAAAACGTGGTGTCACATGACCGTCCTTCCCATTTAAAATATTTTTTTCAAAATGGCGCCCGACCGCCATATTGAGACTGACAGCTGTCATTAATACTTCAAAAAATATCTTGTGACCTGTGACTACCTTGTACCGAATTTCATGGATGCACCTCAAATTGTTCAAAAATTAGTAGGGGGGGAACGGACTTTAGACGGGCACTGTATAATTTTCCCGTTCTTTGCAATGTATTAAGTTCATAGTTACGATACATTCATGTAGTTTCCTATTGCAAGTGCCTTGTTTTTTCTCTTGATGACGGATAATAATTACTTACATGCCTACGATAACAATGAAATTGATTTACCTATTTATTTATTTTCAACATTTCAAACTACAACATAAGAGTATCAATTATTATTATTATTTGTAATAAATGTGAAAACTATCTTACAATAATTGTAAGATAGATTTTCTAATTATTAGAAAATGGCGAATTGTGAAAAACAGAGTTCTTATCTTGGAAATTGCTTTGCAGTGTCGCTTGAGAAGTAGAACATGATAACATCGGCATTACCGGAGTCTTCTCAGTCGACATATGACTCGTGGTGTAAGTATTTCTCTCGTATAAAATCTTGTTGGCGACATCAAGTTTTGTTTTTACAGACTCGGCCACATATCCTTCGGCTACAGCTGAGGACGTCCAACCCCCCATGTCGTTTTAGGTCCAAAATATAAACGGGGGTAGTCGGTTATTTTCTGCCGAAGTTTCAAGTATTTATTTAAAATACCGAGGCAATCAAAGCCCTCCTTGTTCTCCATAATGCTGAAACTTCGTGGAATATAGTTTTTAGTATGCGGAACTTTCACAATGACATAGAGTTTCCTTGCCAGTAACATTCTTCATTTTCATGTTTCAAAATTCATCCGTTCTGCAAACGCCAGCTGTGCCATCTATCATAACCGTCTAGAATAATAAATTATATTCGTAAATTGAAGTATACTGAAATAATTCTAGGTAACATCGATTTACTTTGATTAAAAAGAAAGATTCGTCCGAGGCATGATGTAAAAATTTAAGAACATCTTCTCTAGTCAAGGTTTTAGACTTCTCCCAACAGTGTCCCTTGTTCTTATATTCTTAAGAAAACCGATCAATTTTGGAAACTTAGAGATATTCTTAATAGTTGCCTCTAGCATCGAGTACTCGCACCATCAACTTGCGGGGGGTGCTCGGATCTTGATAGCATGAAGGCGAGCATCACATTTTAGGAAAAGTATTGCACATTCTTTTCGGCGCACCACTTCTTGAATACGACGTACGTAGCATCATACAGTTGGCGGGATTTCTCGGGCAAAATGCACACAAAGACATTCGGCGACTTGAATTTCGTAGATTTCATTGATTCTTCTTCCTCAACAATTCTCTGTCCACTCCTGGACGTAGGCCTCTTTCATGTTTCTCCATGCTGTCCTGTCCTGTGCTATCTGAAACCACCCATTTCCCGCTTGATTCTTGATATCATCAAGCCATCTTCTCTGAGGTCTTAACACTCTACTCTTTACTTGTCTTGGTCGCCAGTATGTTAATTTAGTCGTCCATCTAGTCTGATCTTATCGAGCCACGTGTCCCACCCATTGCCATTTCAGTCCTGCAATACGTTCCATTATATCCACGACCTTAGTTCTCTTAGCTGATTCTCGGTCTTCTTTGTCACTGCCATTGTTTCTAGGCCATAGGTCGCTACTGGCAATATACAGTTGTCGAAAACCTTTCTTTTGAGATTTATAGGGATGTTACTAATTCTAAATATGTATCTTCCCGAAAGCTGTCCAAGTTAGTCTTATTCATCGTCTCATCTCCACTATCTGATTTTCTCTACCTATTTTTAACCCCCGACGCAAAAAGAGGGGTGTTATAAGTTTGACGTGTCTGTGTGTCTGTCTGTGGCATCGTAGCTCCTAAACGAATGGACCTATTTTGATGTGGTTTTTTTGTTTGAAAGCTGACGTGATCGAGATGGTTCTTAGCTATAATTTATGAAGATTTGTTCAGGCGTTGTGTCAGGGGTTACTGAAAATTTTGAATTTTGTTACTTGTTATTGTATGTCCCAAATATACACACTCTTCTACGTTTTCCAATTTTGTACCGTCCATATTATATGTGTTTTTCAGTGTTACTTATCATTTTGGTCCTTGAGATGTTCATTTTTAGGCCAAAATTTTTCGAAGCATCATTTAGTTGTTTTAACATGTAGCTCAAATCCTACATATTACTACTTACCAGGACGTTGTCATCGGCAAATCGGAGATTGTTTCACTGATTACGCTATTTTAGTTCGAACGTTTCGTTCGTCGCGTGACTTACCTACATCCAATGATGTTAGCTGTAAAACCTAAACCTCGACAAAATTTATTTGAGTACCTACATATTGTTTTGACAAACTCGCCCTAATAATGAAATATGTACATGCGTTTAACTGGTTCCGATGAAGTCAATTTAGTCCTTGGAGGCATTCAAAATGAAAATTGGAAGTTAACAATCAAAGTTGCTGTCATTAACGACTCTGCTCAGTTAGCAGCATACATAAAAACATCAGGTATTTAGAGTACGGTAAAAACTGCAAACTGCACCCGTTAGTATAAAGACACAGATTTTCTTCCTTGCCGGGACAAAATTTGACAATTCACAACAATCCCCTTTCAATTGGGAAATCGATATAAGAAAAATAATTGTCCAAGCCGACGATATGAAAGACGCCAGTATTATTTTCAGCGCGAGTGAAATAATAACAGAGC
This sequence comes from Xestobium rufovillosum, assembly GCA_963966045.1. Taxonomy (NCBI): domain Eukaryota; kingdom Metazoa; phylum Arthropoda; class Insecta; order Coleoptera; family Ptinidae; genus Xestobium; species Xestobium rufovillosum. Next base: position 16,908,432 of record OZ014499.1, on the reverse strand, counting down.
TCAGCAGAGTACTTCCGTTTCAGGCCCAAAAGGAACTACAAGAAAACCATGACAATTAGCCGCGTATAAAATTATGCAAAATGAAAATAAAAACAAATTTTACAAAGGCATAAATTAAATGGGATAGCGTTTACAGGTTTTATCGATTTTGGTAGTGATTGCTCCTTAGTTTCTGGCAATGTGATACAAAAATTAAACTTACAACCACGTTGCCTCACCGTACTTAATGTTTAGTGTCTGTTGCTTCTCCTTCGGCTCCACGTTGACCACACGGTTCCAGTGTTGTTCCTACTAGTGGATTTCTGCATACTAGGTTGGCAATGAAATGAGTAGGTACTAAATTTGACGCTTCAGTACTAACTTCACTTTTTTTAATATTATGGGTTTTCTACGATCTGTGCATAATTCTATTTTATTTAACCTTTCCCCCATCCAAACCAACCTCACATATTTATTTTACCAAGAATTATTCAACCCTCCCATTCCCATAGACTCCGGCATCCTAGTATTACCGAAATATAACCAGCTGAAAACAGTATACAGTAAACAGACTTTGTCAAACACTAGCACGGGGCATTTCGTGACTGCGTGGCTTCACTTCAGACTTCACGCATTGTCCCATTGCCGTACGAAAGAACAAAGAAATTATGTTTGTATTTAATGTAGTTTCTATCATTATTGTTAAAAATGTAACAAAATATTAATACTTAGAAATAATCAAACATCTTCGAACAGAACATAAACATAACAAAATTCTAATAAACAAAATAATAATGCTTTAAACTTAGTTAATATTTTCAAATAAAATATCTTCATCGCACGTCTCAGTGTTCATAAATGATTTATAAATTATTTTTAGCATATTGCTTGGTGGTTTCCAATTGGAACATTTTTCCCCATTTGCCCTTAGGGCATCTTTGGCATGCAAAAGACCAGCATACGTTTTTATCAATAACCTGTTCCTCGTTTTATTTTTAATCAAGTTCAGCTGCGAAAAGGCCCTTTCCGCTGAAGCTGAAGAATGTGGCAAACACATTATACTATTAGCAACTTTTATTACATTGGGGAAGAGTGTTTCATTTAAAGCGTTTTTCATAGAAGCTACCCTACACCAAAAATCACTAATTTCGCAGTCTTTGTATTTTTTTAGTTCGTCAGTTTCACCTATCAGTCTGTATTCAAAATCTAAATTTAAATGTGGGAAAAGATTAATCGCTTCAGAAATGCTATTATATTCTCCATTACAAACAGTTTGTGGATCAAACTTTTTGGCAAATCTTTTTTTTTTTTTAATTTGCAATGATAACTATAAAAATCCAAAATTCTAAGCCGAAAATTGTTCAGCTCCGCAATGTCCACATTACTTTCCCTTATAAACACAGCAGTTCTAGCTCCACAATAAATGTCTTCAATGGACAAGTAATTTGCCGGATTTAATACGTTGACATTGTTAATATCAGTTATTTTGTCTAAATAAGATTTTTTCATAAAAGATTTGAGAATAAGCTTAAACAAGCTTGTGATTTTGTCAAGCAACAAATGAATTTTTGGTGATTCACTCTGAAATTCTAGATTTAGTTGATTTATAATTTCTAAAATATAACTTAAAAATAAGAAATAAATTTTATATATGGGATTCCTCAAAGCACCCAAAATATTTTGAGCAGAATGTACTTTGTCTTCTACAGCTGCAATAGTAAAGAAAATTGTCGAGGAATTCCAATGTTCCAAAATCCTATTGACAGCTAGCCCCAAAGACAACCACCGCGTTTGGCTAGGTCTTAAAACAGAGTGTGGCTTTTCCTGACAAAACACTTCACAATCCTTCAGTTCTGTTAATCTTTTGTTGCTGTTACTAAAATAATTGTATATATCTCGACACATTTGTTCAACGCTACTAGGCATTTTTTCGCAGGCATGAGAGGCACATAGATGAAAAGAGTGACAAATGCAACCAATAGTTATAATAAGTACTTGAATTTACATCTGTAAATAAAGCTTTCAAACCATTCATCTCTCCCATCATTATGCTGCAATTGTCAGCTCCAAAACCTATCATGTTTGTGTATGGAATTGCATTCTGCTCAAAAATAAACGTTTTTAAGGAGTCAAATAACGATCTTGCAGTACTTGATTTCACCTGAATTAGATCTAAAAATCGATCACTGACTTTACCTTTAATGACACAACGTGCAACAACAACCAAACTGTACTGATATCAGTTGTTTCATCTAAAATTAAAGAGAACTGACCGTTTTTTAAATCATTAACAAGTGATTCCTTGTTAATTGGAGCAATGACATTTGTACAGAGTTGTGTTGCCTTCTTTCGTTTACAAATTTTACAATTTGGACAAATTGAATTTAACAATTCTGACAAATGGTCAATTAATGAAAATGGCAAATTATGTTCTGTGAGAAAAATTACTAATTTAAGCTGGCCTTCCTTTATAAGTTTTTCACGAGATTCTTCTTGAGGTTCTTTGTAAAATGTCTGTAGCAAAGGTGTGTTTTCTGCAGCTTTTATGTTTCTTTGGTGTGCCTTCGAATTATCATGCCTCGATAAATGTGAAACACTTCGAACTATAGTAATATTGCACACTTTACATTCTGCTTCAGTTTCATTAATTGCATCCACCCACTTAAATGTATCTTTCCAACTTTGCTTAAATATTTGTTTATACATTTTTCTTTTCTTATTTTTGCTTTCGTAAGTTAATTGTTGAGTTACCTCTTCTTCAGAATCAGACGAATTTTCATCGCTATTAATGCTGCAATACAAGGGTATTTTAACTCTATACTAAAAAAGGTAGTATGTTTTCAATTCATCATGAATTTCTACCAAATAGTAAAATCAGAAAATATTAACTACGTTGAATTATTTTACTTTATATTTGTTATTGTTTTGCTGTTACTTGCTGTGGGGTTATTAGAGGTGGCACTGATACTGGTATTCGCACTGGCATTGTCTATGGTGCGACTGGTACTGGTGTTACTTGGGTTTCGCCGAGTCCGTGTGATAAATCTATTACAAATTAATAATCGCTTACTAATTATCAGTAGCAGTAGTTAAATGTTAATAAAAACTTTACCTTTCCGTGTTAAATTTATACTATTGCACTTGTTCTGACATCCAACTTGGTTAAACTTGGTTTCTTTCTAAGGTTTGTTTTACTTAAACCTTTTAACATAACTAATAACTATACTGTGTCAACTGTCAGGTTCAGTTGATGGGTGGTGGCTGCTCGAGCTCGCTTCCACGCTTCCTCGCTTTTGCTGCTGATGACTGATGATTGATGAATCGTGATTCGCGAATCGCGAATGTGATATGTGAACTGACAACTGAATGAAAACGAAAAACACCAGAGCGATAGGTGCCAACTGCCATCTATCATGCATTACCAACTGTTGAAAATTAAAATTTTAAAGTTGCATGAAAAAATGAAATATATTGTAAAATGTGAACCACCACAAAAATTTACTTTGTGTAGGTACTAAATGAATTTGGGGAGTACTAGGGTACTAGCAGCCATAAAATAGTACTAGATCTAGTACCAAAGTACTAAAAAGCACATCACTGCACGGTTCCCGCAAAGGGGTGTCGGTCACCACGTTACCCCTTGCCCCACCACAGCAGTGTTTAATATTATTCGTTTAGTACAGTGGAGCAGTATTATCGCTGATTGGTTTTCGTGTTAGACGGTGGTACATTTTCCGCTCGTTCCGTTTCGATTCTGTGTTGAAGTGTGTTCAATTCCGTTTTTATGATTATTTTTTCATCGTCAAATTGACCAATAGGAACATTGCATTTGGGTCTAGAAGCGTGTATTATTTCAGTAATTTTTTTCGATAATTTTGCTTGTTGATAGGTTGCCATAGTTTCGAATCTAGATACTTTAGTACCTGCCAAACGTCAAATATTCCCAACACATTTCTTTGTATGTGAATTAATTGAAATAAAATTTGGTTTTGAACTACCTTGCTTCGATTCAAAAAATAATCTTGTCAAATACAATTCGTGGTCTGGAATTTTTAGGTAATTTTACTCAAGCTGTTGCTTTTACTAGCCACTCTTAAAAATTTGACAGAAGATCACTCGCGCAAGCGCTCGTGATCTTTTAACTGTCAAATTTACACTCGTGGCTACCAAGCAACGCAACAGCTTTCGTAAAATTTCCGACAATTCCAGACCACTTATATATTTTTCATTTTTTTTCTGGGGGTCTTATTTACTCAGAAAAAAAATTAATAAAATGTTAGCCTTATGTTAAGTGATGTCATTTCTTCTTACCGTGTTGTCATGTGGTAGTGTGCATTTGGCAACGTTGCAAATGTCAAATGTAAAAAAGATTAATCAAAAATTAATCAAAAATTAATCATAATCCCATTGGTCAAATGAACTACCGCATTTCTTGGCACCATGTTTTTGTTTCTTTTCATAGCTTGAGTTTTGACCGTCTGGTCCCCTTCAGGATCATCTCCACTACATGGTTCCGCTGCGTCAGGATGGCCGAGTTTTAGCGGCATACATCCCAGCTATAGCCAAAGCATTAACATTTTTCATTTTTTTTCTGGGGGTCTTATTTACTCAGAAAAAAAATTAATAAAATGTTAGCCTTATGTTAAGTGATGTCATTTCTTCTTACCGTGTTGTCATGTGGTAGTGTGCATTTGGCAACGTTGCAAATGTCAAATGTAAAAAAGATTAATCAAAAATTAATCAAAAATTAATCATAATCCCATTGGTCAAATGAACTACCGCATTTCTTGGCACCATGTTTTTGTTTCTTTTCATAGCTTGAGTTTTGACCGTCTGGTCCCCTTCAGGATCATCTCCACTACATGGTTCCGCTGCGTCAGGATGGCCGAGTTTTAGCGGCATACATCCCAGCTATAGCCAAAGCATTAACATGGCCAGTGTTTGGATTATTCAGCACATCAGCAAATTCAAATCAGAATCGTGGCGGGAACCATCTCGATCTGAACTGCGCGAGACCGTGCGCACTTTCTGTTGAAGAGTTACTTAATATTGCCTTTTATACGATTGCATTATAAATTGTGAACTTTCTTAATTGATTAAACTGTTTGAAGTTGCTTTTACTTGTTTGCAAAAAAATCCAATACGGCTCCAATCTCAAACAAAAACGCTCAAAGAGTGTTGAAGTTTGATAGTTAAGAAATAGGATTGCTTTCGGTAGTTTGAACTCTCTATCGGAGCCATAGAATAACTTATTTTAGTAACTTTTGCATTCTTCTAGCAGGCAGTTTGCTGTATTTGTGTGCAATGTAATCTAATCTAAATTAATATAAACATTGAAGAAACAGACTGCCAAAACAAAACACAATATGTACCTACCTACTTAAGTAAGTATCTAAGTAGGACAATTTTTATGAGTGGGTACACCATAAATGATAATCTGACTTCCTTGCATTTTTTGTTTGCGTTTTATGAATGACGTTACGAAGAAACTTTATCTTAAAAAGTACATGATCTTAAATTTCAAATTTCACAAATAATCATTTAAATCACATTGGTAGTTGCTTTGAAAAAAACTGATGCAACATTGAAATGCAATGTTAGGATGCATATCCACCGGCAAACATATCGCGAACAGTTCGGTCACGGTTACAAGCCTTGTTCACTATCAGCTCGCCGTCAGTGTTGCCGCTCCTGCCTTGATTTCCGTATCGACTTTTCGTTCCAAAATGTACTGAATCCCCGCCCTTCAGTACTGATCGGCGCGAAATTTAAATGAAACAACGCCTAGCGTTTCTTCATTTATTAAAAAAATTAGTTTTAACAGTATAAAAAACATTATTGTTCAAATAAAACCCAACTGTAAAACACAAAATTTTAAAAAAATCAAAAATTCTCAAGGCCACTATTATAAAGCATAATATGAATACTAATCTGTCAAAATATTTATTAAATATCAATATCTACTCCAAAGAAAACATGCATTTTGCTTACTAACACTTAGATCCGCAGAACAACACTGCCGTAGACTTCAGTCAGCCGCCGCGCGCTGCGGGCTCTTTTGCGACATGCCGCCAAAACGATAAGCGGCATGTCTGCAAACTAGGTGGCAGAGTTTTAAAGCTATAATTTTCATTTTGACAAGTTTGCAGATTGATTGTTGGCAGAAAGATATTGCTGTTTTGGTAATAAATTTCCTATAGCTGGTTTCGTACCGAAAACTGCATAAATTTCAGAAAGTAGTACTGACGTATTGAAATTACAAACATAGTACTGAATTCAGTACATTTGTACTGAAACGGCAACACTGCTCGCCGTAATTTTGAAACAGTTCGCGAGCAGTTACCTACACGTTAACGTCTACATAAAAATGCGAACACTTCAACCGCCTACAACAAACTGAGGTCCAGCGAAAATATATTTTGATCTTTTAAAGTTACCGGCCGATGGGAATTTTGGCGAGCTCGACGTGAACAAGTTCAGGATCTTAAAATGCAAACTTTTGCGCACAGAAAGTTTGGGGAGCACGAGCTGCTCGCAACCGCTGGTGGATATGTATACCTTTTACGCAGGAAATAATAAGAAAAAGCGCTCCCCGTGTAGCTCTTTTATTTTAATTTGGGACTTAAGAGATTATAATAAATCATACAGCGTAGTGATTACTTTGACACGTGACATTTAGGTATTGCTGAAAATGGAAATGAAAAGCGAACCACGTTGAGTTTATACTCAAAACGCAACTATATTGAAGATATCGAATTAATTACTGATGAAGAAAACAACTCAGAAAACAAAAAAGGAATTAAACAGAGAAACTAAATTTATAACAAATAGAAATAATATTAATTTATATTCAGTATCTGTATAACTTATGAAGGTATTACTATCCATTAAAACGTACAGTCTTTCAAGCTTTAAATATTACTTAAGTTCCCACTTCAGGTAAGTTTTGTTATTCTTTTCACTGTTTCGTTCTCTGTAAATGATGTTAAGAAAGCAAACTCGAAAACTTCTTTTCTTGCTTCTGGGTAACGCTTAAGATTAATTAAAGTAATAAGTTATGTATTGTTTTAAACCCAAAGCTTGTTAGTATTCCCAAGAAAATTAATTGTTTTATTACTTCCTAGAGGTAAATTCATCAAGCTTAAATCAACTGTTTTTACTTATTTTGCACCCCCAGAAAATATTTGCCTACGTACCTTTATTATACATAAGATAAAACTGGTTTTATTGAGGAAATTCTTGAGGATATTTTTCCTTTCATTAACAATCTTTTAAGAGAAAAAAATTATTACTGCTGGTGGATTTGGTAAGTGCATATACCAAACTCATAGTCTCGGAGGCAGTATAACGGATGATCTAGGAAATGCCGTAACCAGCAGATCATTTCTGCTTCATATTATAGGCAGGCAGGCGGAATTGAAAGTATAAACTATTTATAAGAAGTTATAAGCACCAATACTGCGGTGGTGGAAAATCCATAATAGATCGAGCGAATTTCTGTTTTACTACTTATGAGACTATAAGTTTGGTATGAACTATATAACCAGTATCAGTCAGAATGATTTAAGCCTTGAATAAGTAAAACTGAACAATGTAGAAATTAATTTCTAAAATTGACTTACTATCGTAAAAATATCGTGAAATATCTAATTGGAAATTACTATGTACAATGTTCCTAAAAGCGAAAAAGCTTAAAATTGCTTTTTCGTTTTTTCTGCAACTTTCTTTTTCGTGTTAAAATAAATGCCCGAATAAATTTGCAGCAAGTAAGTACACCCAACTTTAAAAAAATCACAACCTTCGTAAAGATGCAACCGGAGGAGACATTGCAAATGACGAAGCAGACTGTCCCCCTTGTGCGTTTGGGATATTTCCGCATACGCGATAGCGTGTTAAATAAGTATTCATAAATTCATGTATAATAACTGCATTCCTGTTGCGACATTCTCTCACATTTGCGACGGTAGACGGTCCCACTGTGAATGAAGCTTACTCATACTAAGCGATCTAGCGCATCACCAGGCGCTCGACTTTAACCGCTATCGCTCAGCTCTCACGCATGGCGTATGTGGCAAATGCTACACAATCTTTTCGGTGAATATGATACCCATTCTAGGATACTAATAACATTTCCAATATTAAAACGGGCAGAAAATATTTAAGAAAACAATATCATTTACCGTGATATGAGTTTCAAGGCCATCAATGTTTTCATTATTGCAGTAGGTGTACTTATTTTTGCGAGAGTATAAGCTAATTTGTCTGTTTACATGGCGGCTTGTTCTTGTAAATCGAAATGTAAACTACGCAAGCTCATTCAAAAGTACCTATACCTGTTCGAGGGTTCGGGAGTTATCTCTACTTACATACTTAATTTGGAAATAGTTTTCTGTGGTTCACTTTTAAGTGCGCATGGTTAAAAATGGAAAACGTCCGTTTTACAAACTGTTTTGTGGCCTGGAAATCTTGATGACATTAAAGTAAGTACCTACTTTATAAGCATTGTTTTACAAAAGCCTTCACGCCAGATAGTACACTGCCACATTTTCGGCGCATGAAACATAAACGTAGGTACAGGTACCTACCTAAATAATCATGCTGGATACATAACACACGGACGCAAGCTGTATCTTAAATAATGTTTGCAGTCTTGTGCAACACACTTATCAGTTAATCAGAGAACAAAACAATTTGATGCAGCCTTTGTTTCACACATTTATACGTGCAGGATTTGTAGTTCGTCTAATAGTTATTGTTAGGGGTAGTTCATGTAATTTCGACGCCTTGAATCCTCAGGTCTCCGCTTTATGACTCGGTGGCGATAATAAATTGCACCAGCCAGAAAATACTATGTACTCTCAAGGCCTGATAGTGCAGTCTCATTCGTTCAGTCTGCAACAAGTGGAATTGTATTGAAGAAATCTTCATATATTGTATGTCCAATATAAGAATTGTGGATTTTCAATTTTTAATTCTTACGTTCTGAATTATCTTGAGTTACATAACTATATGTATACTTACAGGATTAAAATTATCTGTATGTGTAAGTTTTGGCTGAGCATGTGTCCAGCTAATGTGTAGAACTATAGAGAGGCCGTAGTCTCGACGGAACTTTTGTTAATCTTTACATTACTATCGGATGTCACCATTTGTCTAATTGGGGAGAGAAGGCGTGTAATAGTTGGATTAGGCAATATGAACGATAGGGGAGTTAGACTGATAGAGTTCTGCGATAAACATAACCTAACGGTCGCGAACACTCTATTTCACCATCACGTTAGGAGGCGCTATACGTGGAAGATGGCAGGAGACCTAGGGAGATATAAAAGGCTATTATTTAAAGGGGCGGTACTATATTACAGTTTTGGTCAGTGTGAAAATACAAATTGTATGTTCAATAACAGATTGGGCGGTGAAATATGAGCAGTAAAAAATGTGGAAACAAGGAGTAACATATCTTCAAATGAGTAGCTCAATAAATATTTGAATGTGTGAAAATCCAATTAGGCAGTAAAATGAATAAATGGGCAGTAACGCGTGTGCAGCCATTAAATCAAAATGGGTCCCGTTAGAAATTATGGGAGAAGTAGTTCTATAAATACTTACGCAGTACAAAATATAATCGGCCTGTTAAATGACATATAATGTTTATTTAAGTTAGGCAGCGAAATAGAAAATAACAATTAACAATAATGTAGATATGTACTAAGAAAAAATTAAATTAATTCCACCATTAATATTATTCAGTGCCAACGACTGAGACTTACAACGCTCCGCTCGCTTCGCTTCGCTCCACTTGACCTTATCCTGACAGTTTTTTGGACAAAAAGTGTCAGTTGTTAACGCTTATTGTTATTCTCTTCAAAGGTGCGCATTTTCAAGTGAATAATATTTGGAGATAATAATATAAACGCTAAAGACTGACACTTTTTAACCCAAAAGTCTGTCAGGTTAAAGTCAAGCGGAGAGAGCGGAGCGTTGTACGTCTCAGTCGTTAGCATCCAAATGATGCATTATTTGATGTAGCATTACAAAAATGCTTTGTGGTGCAATGCTGTGCAATAGAAGTCGCAAAGATATGAAGCAAAATTAATAACTTTTCTTACCTTTGAGGGACTGAGTTCAGTATTTTAAACATTTCTATGACAAAACGGGGAGGGTTGCACTGAATCATTTGAATGGTGCAATGCTAGTGCAGTAGATAAAAGCACTCGCAACTCAGTGATAAGGGATAGGTAATGAGCGAAACGAGGAAACGACCTAATACTTATAGGCAAATCTTTCCGATTGACCGTTCACAGTGCGTAAGCTACGCCTCTTTTAATGGAAGTGTGCCGTTCTTTTCAATGAAAATGACGTTAGATTTTACCAAACGCCGAGAACTGGCGAACTATTTATCTAACTGCCCGTTAAAATATTTTACTGCCCATTCAATCATTTTAGAGCTCAAATAATAATTACACTGGACATTTATTTAATCTATGGCTCGAGTAAGATTTGAACTGCCGCTGTAGGATTAAATAACAGACCAAATTCTTTTATATTGCTGGCCACGTTCTACTGCCACATTAAGTTAATTACCGCCAAAAAAGTTTAATACCGCCCGCGTGAATTTTTAACTGCCCGATGAAACTGCCTGGATGTTAAAACAACCGCCCAAATAATTACTTCCCGATATAAAATGGATTACATTCTCGTTAGGCAAAGATTTAGAAATCAAGTTAGGTACTGTAGAAATTATCCAGGGGCAGATACAGATAGTGATCACAACATAGTGGTTATCAAGGCCAATCTTAAATTTAAGATTTTGAAAGAACGAAGCGTAAGAACGAACATCATAGTAGTATTTTAACCTAAAGAAACTAAAAGATACGCACGATAAGTGCGAGAAAAAGACAAACGAAGGACCATAGGTGAAAATATGGTTAGGGACATAGAGGCAGAATGAAATTGCGAAAACATAAAATTAGCTCATGAGGTCTTCCTTTGTTTGGTTCATTTGATCACTGTAAGTATATTTTTGAGATATGAATAGTCTATTTATATTTGTCATGTGGTTTTTATGTAGCTCTGTGTCGGTCTGAGGATGGGGTGTTAGTCTGAGGACCCCGAAACCGGTCACCTTATCAAATACAGAGTGTCGAGGATAAACGGATTTTAATTATACCTTTATTATAGGACTAAAACAAAAATACAAATTGGAAAGGAGAAGATAGAGGAAGTCTCAGATTTCTGCTCTTTAGGAAATGAAATAACTCGCGATGGTAGGAGCTCTGAGATATAAAACAAAGAATAGTGCGGAGCCGAATTGCATTTAATAAAAAGAAACAACTATATATTATGCACGGGAATGATAAATGTAGAAACTCGGAAGAGGCTCTTAAAAACGAATGTATGGAGTACGGCATTGTACGGATGCGAAACTTGGACGATAGGAGAAGCGGATAGGAAAAAATTAGAAGCATTTGAAATGTGGTGCTATAGACGCATGATGAAGATATCTTGGATAGATAAGGTTAGCATCAGAGCGGTAGTAGAAAGAGTTGGAGAAAAGCGAAATTTATGGAAGACATTAAGGAATGGGAGAGATAGGACGGTAGGACACTTTCTGAGGCACGAAAGCTTAGTTCGCGACATACTAGAGTCAGAGATAGGAATAAAAGGAGGTAGGGGTATACTCATATTAGACTACTACTCTCAAATAGTTAGGGGAAATGCGTAGGTTAGCTCAGGATAGGAAAGAATTGAGGTACGCGTCCAATCAGTCTTCGAACTGAAAATTTTATGATGATGACCTCTAAACTTTTCTTGTCACAAAAGAAAACTCTCTTTGCCAACAACAACTTACCAAAATATATAGCTCTTTGAATATTTTATATATAGAGTATACTCTGAAGAAATAGTTTCCGCGCCGGGAACAAATTCCCATCATTATTTTCTTTCGCTCGAATTATTTTTTTTGAAACACTCCCACATTCCCAGCCTTATTGTTCTACAGTGAGTGCGCTTTGAAATATTTATTCATCTCATTTTTTGGGCGAATGGAACGCAAAATGGTAGATTAAAAGCTTTTTCAAAGGCTTCAGAAACTCCCTCGAAAACTTTATTTTTTATTCTGCTGAACGGCGAAAATTTTACATTAAAAGGGTTAAAACAGTTACTTACAACAGTTATAAATTGAAATGTTTTGTATTAGTCAGGCTTACAATAAAGAGAAGAAACTATTGCAAAACGTCACCATTGTATGTAAGTAGTAGAGAAATGAGAATACTGGGACACATCCCTGGCCGAGGCGGTTGACCGCCTCAGCGGGAGGAAGCCGGGCGCCCGTCTTTCTGGCTGAGGAGCGATGGGGCGCTCGAGCCAGCCCGCCAAGGCGGTTGACCGCCTCGGCGGGAGGAAGCCGGGCGCCCGTCTTTCTGGCTGAGGAGCGATGGGGCGCTCGAGCCAGCCCGCCGAGGCGATCGATCGCTTCGGCGGGTGGAAGCCGGGCCCCCCGGCTTCTCCAGGTGCCATCCACTTCTTCAAGGAAGCCGGGCCCCCGGCTTCTCCAGGTGCCATCCACTTCTTCAGCAACGACTTCTGCGGCAGCCTCTCTCAGAAGAAGCGAGTGTCTTTGCCGAAGAGTGCGCCCCCCCAGCCGCCATTTTGGGCCCCCTTGGTTGTGGCTGAGGCGCATGCGCCGGGGCTCTGAAAGTACACGTGTTGTTCAGGCCAGTCCATCCAGGTGCCATCAATGACTAGAGGCTGCTGAAGGAGTCATGTCTTCTGCCTCTGGTGTCTTTGGGGCCTTTGGCAGTGGCTGAAGCGCATGCGCCGGGGCTCTATGAGAGTGGGCGGGGCAATAGCCAATGAGAGAGGTTGTGGGCGGCATCCAATGGGAGTGGTTGTGGGTGGTAAGGTTCAACTACTGCTAGATGCCTTCGGATGTGGCCCAGGCGCCTGCGCCGGGGTTTTCGCAAAAATAAAAACAATGAATATATTTTTACATCAATATAATTAAAACTATAATCTGTATACAGAGTAGGCATGCGTTCACACCACTCTCCTGACCGATTCATTACCCGGTGTATACTCAACGATGCGGTCATGCAGGATGAGACAGTATGCGATTGTGTTGGCCGGAAAATTCTCGCTCGACTCAAATTCTAGACGCATATCTATGGGTCCAGACTTGATGCTTTCCGACTGCTTTGATGCGTCAATCACCACGATGGGAGCTAGATCCTTGAACTGTTCCCTGCCGTATAGCGGCTCGCCAACTTTTCCATAGTATGAACTCTGGAAGTTCTCGTACATTTCGTATAGCAGGGCGTATTTCCCCGTGGAGAAATCCAAGTTTAAATTCTCGTAGGGGAAGCACTCAGAATTCAGGTACAGTTTGACGTTTGCCAGATTGCAGTGGTCAAATTTGCTTGAATCCGTATCCAAATTCGCTTTGCGATTCGTCTGGAAGGCGACAATAACGTAGCGGGGTTTCTCTAACCGTGTTGCAGTCTTGACGGCCCACGTTTGTTTCGTAGCTTGCGGCAACAGCGGATACTCGTACAGCTCCCAGCTGCGAAAACATATCTGCAACGTTCTCTCATCCTCGACAATATTGAGAAGTTTTAGGTATTCAGCATCCGATGGATAGACGTACGGCACCCTCCAATGAACCTTACACAACTCAATTCTGGTGTCCTCGTTACCCACGAAAGCGTTCCTATCGTTTTTCGATCGAGTCAAAATGAGCTCGTGACGCACATTTAACAGAAGTTTGGGGTAGTCTTCCAAGAATCCCAGCAGGATTCTTCCCGGGATGCACACGTTAAAGTTCCCGTTCTCGTCGATAAGGTGGCTCGGTGAGTCTCCCGTATTCGTCCAGCCGGCATTCTCCAGCGCACACACCTCACCCTCATTCAGAGAAACTACACCTTTCAGTGTGCTCGTGATGCCCACGTTTTTTGTTCGATCCACCTCCACTCCGTTGATTTCATAGCGGACGTCGTCAAAGATGAAACTGAGGGCGTTATTTGTTAAAGCCGCATCTCCGCCTCCTGCACCCTTGATGAACCTGCCCTCTATGTAGATGCAGCTTAGATGCGGCAGTACGTAAACGTCTTGTTGGTTGATTGGTATGCGAATTTCGTCATTGGCGTTGAATGTTGTTGTTGTCACGAACGGCTGATGTACGTGCACCTCGACACGGCGTGCTGATTCATCCACAGCAGCACCTTCCAGAACACGAAACGTGTCTACGTTTATGTGCCTCATTATTCAAATGCGGTTCCCTTGTTGAAGTACAAGTACTAACTGACAGCACCGTTAATTTTCTTGCTTAAATACTCTCCATACAACCGTGCGCATGCGCAGTCTATGAAATTCAACGGCCTTGACAGACAGACAGACAGACAGACAGACAGACAGACAGTCAGTCAGACAGACAGACAGACAGACAGACAGACAGACAGACAGACAGACAACTACTGATAAGAATTCGGAAGTAGGAGAATAACTATAGATTCCTATTTGTTTCATCGAGCTGATTAATTTGATACCCTACATGACCTAGGTGGGCGGGGCAAGGAGCGTGGCCGGGGGCGTCCTAAAAATCACCCCTAAAAACAAACCCCAAAAACCACCCCTAAAACCACCCCATAAAAACCACCCCTAAAACAACCCCTAAAACCACCCCTAAACCTACCCCTAAAACTACCCCTAAAACCACCCCTAAAAACAACCTCCAAAAACAACCCCTAAAAACAACCCCTAAACCACCCCTAAAACAATCCCCAAAACCACCCCTAAAAACCACCCCCAAAAACCACCCCTAAAAACCACTCCAATATTCCGATACCTCTCGTTGAGTCCTTTAATTTGATACCCCACATGACGCAGTTTTTACGTAGGAGTTAGCCTAGATTTAAACTACTGTTCTCAAATAATTAGCGATGTAGGATGTTCTACTACCGAGAACTAAGATGTTTGCATATCAATAACTATAAATGGTATCTTTACGATTCTACATGCATTCTATATTACCGACATTCAATTTGCACTTTCCAGTAAGTGTAACAGAAATCTACATGTGCTCTATATTACCGACACTCAATTAGTACTTCCAGCACTCACCAGATGGTTCACACACGTGTCCGAAACGCATTAAGATAACAAGTAATTTTAAAACATAGTACGTGTGAAAATAAACAAACTGAGAATGTTCTAGAATGTTATTTTATTGTAATAATACAAACAAACAAACGGGTCACCTTGTAGTGTCTGCAACGTAGTATGTGCATATATAGAACGTGGGAGCAAACCTAAACAAGCATAATCCTGTCGGCGAGTTGAAAGGTTTTTTACCCATAATAAAAACAATTATAACATCTCTTATCGGCGGCGAACGTGCTTTTTTTCTTAAACTTTGATATCAATATTTATTTAGTATAAACAATTGCAAACGTTGGAATTTCCGAGAAACTTCTGTTTACAAGTATATATGGATGATTTGAAAGACGGGCATGTGGGCAGCCGATTAGCTCAGTGGGTTTAGCGAGGGCTCCGGTGCGCGGGGACCCGGGTTCGACTCCCGGTCGGCGTCATTTCCAGAACGTTTGCGAAAACCCCGGCGCAGGCGCCTGGGCCACATCCGAAGGCATCTAGCAGTAGTTGAACCTTACCACCCACAACCACTCCCATTGGATGCCGCCCACAACCTCTCTCATTGGCTATTGCCCCGCCCACTCTCATAGAGCCCCGGCGCATGCGCCTCAG
The DNA here is from genome assembly GCA_963966045.1 of Xestobium rufovillosum. Lineage (NCBI taxonomy): Eukaryota > Metazoa > Arthropoda > Insecta > Coleoptera > Ptinidae > Xestobium > Xestobium rufovillosum. The sequence continues at coordinate 16,892,697 of OZ014499.1, read as the reverse complement.
CCACTGCCAAAGGCCCCAAAGACACCAGAGGCAGAAGACATGACTCCTTCAGCAGCCTCTGGTCATTGATGGCACCTGGATGGACTGGCCTGAACAACACGTGTACTTTCAGAGCCCCGGCGCATGCGCCTCAGCCACAACCAAGGGGGCCCAAAATGGCGGCTTGGGGGGCGCACTCTTCGGCAAAGACACTCGCTTCTTCTGAGAGAGGCTGCCGCAGAAGTAGTTGCTGAAGAAGTGGATGGCACCTGGAGAAGCCGGGGGCCCGGCTTCCTTGAAGAAGTGGATGGCACCTGGAGAAGCCGGGGGGCCCGGCTTCCACCCGCCGAAGCGATCGATCGCCTCGGCGGGCTGGCTCGAGCGCCCCATCGCTCCTCAGCCAGAAAGACGGGCGCCCGGATTCCTCCCGCCGAGGCGGTCAACCGCCTTGGCGGGCTGGCTCGAGCGCCCCTTCGCTCCTCAGCCAGAAAGACGGGCGCCCGGCTTCCTCCCGCCGAGGCGGTCAACCGCCTCGGCCAGGGATGTGTCCCAGTATTCTCATTTCTCTACTACTTATGTACGTTATACTTTCGTTTAAGTAATCTGCTAGTTGTGGACACCGACAACGGCTTCCGTGGGTAGGTAGGTATTGCATAATATGTAGTTCGATGTCATTAGGCTGGGTGGGTTCAACTCGCCTGCAGGTTAACTTTCTTTTCTTACGCTTTTACGTTATACTTTTTTGCAAAAAATGCATGTTAGTTAAGTGGTCTGTCTCAAAAATGCATTCTGTCAGGTTTCCGTCAGTCTGTTTCGTTTGATAAATTTCTTTGCTAGAAGTTTCAACACATTATTTAACACGTGTTCGCAATTCGCGTGCCCGCAATTTTCAGTTTTGCGTGCACGTTATCGTGCACCTAGACTCAGCCAAAAAAATGTTAAACAAAAGTTGGTTTGCCGAAACACTCAGATGGCCAGCTAGTAAGGAAAGGGTTACACATAACAAAATTAAACGTAAGTAACCCAGAGAAAAGTTTATTCACGAAGCAGTTTACAATCACACTGTAAACAGAGAAAATTGTGCATAATGTATTTCATGTTTAAATACTGTGGAAGGCAACAATTATCGACGAACACACGCATGCCTTGAAAAAGCGACTGTAGATATCGAAAAGCCAGGAAATTATTTCAAGAGCGTATACTGTGCATTTCCCGTTTTTCTTCAACGTTTCCTCGAGAAGGTACTTGACGCAACGAGCTTGGAAAACTAAGTAACGGAGAGCTTTGAAATAACTTCAGCTACGTTGACTTGATAATTGTTATCAGCCGGAAGGGTTTTTGTAGAGGTGAATAACGGTACTGACGTCAACTTCGCCTATACCCTAAAGCTAAGTGCGAATAAAATAAAGTAGGAAGTAAGGGCGAATGTTTAAGAAGAGTTCAAGAAGACCTAAAACAATGCGATCTGTGCCACGCGATCAATACGGATTGCTTTCTCGGATAAGTGTAAAGTGCCATACCGAGGCAATATGGAAGACGTACCTAACTTAAACTAGCATCTCATTTTAGAAACTATGCCCGGCTCTTGATTAAACCATCGGCAGTTCCAGTCACCGCTATTCAAACAGTTTGGGTCTTTTAAAATTACGATTATTCGCCAAATATTCTATTCAAACATCACTTTCATTGAAAACTTCGTAGTAAATTCACTACCAATGCACTGTTTTGACGTGCAAGGTTAAGATTCATAAATTTTGAAAAACAGCCCGTTTTATCTCGTAAGCATCAGCTAATCTATAAAACACAAAAATTGTACCTGCTCTTTTGAATCATTTAAGATTTGGTGTTACCAAATTATTTCTGCAATTTTCCCCTTTTATTTAATAAAACAAGCACGCTGATATTTTTCTCTTGAAAACATTTCTGACGAAAGAACCTATATACATATAGCTATAGATGACATTCAGACTGAGGAACTGTCTTGGACTCAAAGCCCATGTAGCACCAATAGTACTCTAACAATGAATGATTCACTGGTTTCAGTCATTGTTGGGGTTATCGATATTAATCCCAAATGGGTTTTCACTACGTTGTATTACAATGGTACCTATGTGCGAGATTGTTTATCGAATATTGAGCAAACATGTATAATATAAACAATACCTATTTGCATAAGTTTGCATCTAGGTGACACTATAGTTTGGTCCTCATTCATACTTGCCTCAAGCAGCCGTTTATAGGTAGAGAGCTTGGCATTTTATATTTGTACGCTCGAAAATATAGAGTACATTCGTTGCGGGCCACTGCACTGAGGAGTCCCAACAGAACGAAATCAGTGGATAAATCAGGATAAATATCTGGTGATGCCACCGAGACCGAGACCAGTCTCATCCCGTCTCCAATTTGATTTTCAATCGTATAATCGACAGTCTCGACGAGACTCCCGAGTATAACAGCAACCACGCCATTACGTACAATTATTGATAACCTGATTTTTTAGAGTAGAGATGGAATAATAATTAAATTAGAGAAATGATACATTTTAAATAAGATTTTCTGCTAATACCTAAGCGTATTACGAGTCTCTACGTTATTTCTATATTCAAATTCAAATGAGTGTGTAGTGCATATCGGCGTGCACACACACAGTTCTATGTTAGATAATACTATTTGCTAACATTATTAAATATTATCTGCAACGGTGCAACACATATTAAATTCCCTGGGGTGCATTCAGATTGAACGTCGGACAACGTCATCCTAACTTTCATATGCGTTCATATTTTAAATACCTCGTTTTCCAAACATAAAACATAAACACGTGCGATAAAAATGAGCCTTATGAAACTTGGTTTTTAGTATAATATTCTTAATGTGAATGCAGATAAAATGTCCGAATGCCAAACTGAACGCACACTGTTACGGTCCTATTTCGCACTGCGAACATTGTCGATCTTTCCTATCAAGAAATCTAACTTTTGGCTTTATTTCTTTATATATGTTTATATTCTGCTACTTAAAACGTATGTGGAAAAGACAATTTTTGAAGTGAAACTTCTTTTGTCTCGGTAGAGTAAATTCCTGGTGTTGGCAAATGGGAGCATCACGAAAAGTGTAACGAATGGAGGGAGCAGTCGGAGAAGACGGGCAGAGGAGAAAGGGAATATCGAACGCCCCACTCTTTATCCACGCTCTCTCTCTCATACTTCGTGCTCTTTCTCTCAGGCAAGCGTCAGTGAAGCGAGACCACAGCGTTTCATTTTTCGTGACGCCGCCCCACTCTTTAGCCACGCTCTGTCTCATGCTTCCCGCTGTTTCTCTCAGGCAAGCGTCAGTTCTTTCCCCTAATAACGTTGAAGTTTCACTTCCACCGCGTGTGGCGACCACGCACCCAGTTTTTATTTAAACATTGGATGGATTCAGCACTTACTTGATGATAGTTCATATTGTTCATTATTCATAGTGTTATTTTGAATATGATTAATTATAGGAAGAGAGCCGAGGGGTGAACCGCAGAGCAAAATCTTGTACACCAATTCCTCTATTTATGTGTAATTCCTTTTAATTCCCCGCAATCCCTATCTAATTCTTGCAATTCCTCAAGTAATTCCCGCTATTCCCCATGTAATTCCTGAAATTCCCCATGTAATTCCCGCAATTCCCCATGTAATTCCTGCAATTCCTCATGTAATTCCTGCAATTCCCCTACTAATTCCTGGAATTCCTTTACAACTAATTCTTGCATTTCCTGTACGTCCGATACTGCAATAATTTACAGAGCATGCGCAATCGTTAGTATAAGAGGGGTAAACATTTCTGCAATTCCCTTGTAATTCCTGCAATTCCTCACTAATTCCTGCAATTCCCCAAACAATTCCTGCAATTCCCTACAAATTTATGTAATTCCTCAAGCTTGTACACAAATTCCTCTATTTATATGTAATTCCTTTTAATTTCCCGCAATTCCATTCTAATTCATGCAATTCCTCAAGTAATTCCCCCAATTACCCATGTAATTCCTGCAATTCCCCATGTAATTCCTGTAATTTATATTTGTAAAGATGATGCAATAATTTACAGCGCATGCGCAATCGTTAGTAAACATTTCTGCAATTCCCTTGTAATTCCTGCAATTCCTGTGCAATTCCTCACTAATTCCTGCAATTCCCCAACAATTCCCCAAACAATTCCTGCAATTCCCTGCAAAATTATGTAATTCCGTACTAATTCCTCTGCAATTCCTCAAGCTTGTACACCAAAATTCCTCTGCGGTTCATCCCTAGAAGAGAGTTAAATGACTGAAAATATTTACAGGACAGTCCAGTCCGGTTTGACAATCGTTTCGTGTCAGTAAAGAAAAGAAACGTTTACTTATATACAGGTCTATCAAAAGTGTCGGACCAACTCTGAGGTGGTGAAAGAGGACGTCAACAGCAGCCCGAATATACAAGTAAAAATGTTTTGAGACTTAGTTTTTGAGATATAAGAATTTAAAAATGGTACAAATAGGCAACATGGCAGTGGAGTCAACCGAAAACTTAGCCAAAAATATGGACGCTACTGACTTTATTGTATTGTCAATTATGATGCAAAGGTAAAGCGGTTAATTTTAAACCATAACTACCGTCTATAGTGCTTGCTAGTGTTGCCTATTGTAATTCTTTGTTGAAATTGGTATTTTATTACTAACATATCTGAATTATCGCGAAACATTTTGTGATTGTTATCAATGGGGAACAATTTGCATAATATAGTCTACCGTTTAAGTCAAATAATGTGGAAAACACATGGTTTTATTCTTATTTTATTGAATACCTGAACAAATATAATAGGAACATTACTTTTAATATAAAACGCTTCAAAACCTCGTTCAAAACATTATATAGAAAAGTTGTTTTCCTACTTCAAAATATAACCTATTTTCAACTCTTTCACGGTCACTTAAAAAGACAAAAATAAACAAAGGTAATTTATTGGTAATCCCTCAGATCTCTTGGCATCACATTAATAAAATATACAGAATAAGTCAACTCCCACATTAAAATACGAGTATAGGTATATATCGAATGAAAGTTTAAAAGCGTTATATTTTCTAAAATCTTTTAAAAATTCCTTTTCAGATTTGGCTAGGATATTATTAACAAAACAATATTTTGCCTTGGTCGGATTTGAAATGTTATTATTTTACTGATAGCCAAGAAATGTACTTAGACAAATATATTGAAGTTGGGCGTGGATATGCATAATATGCACGTCCTTTGAGTTCTTTTAAGCCAAGGTTGAGTTGTCTGGAAGTGTCCGAGAGAGGAGTTTTCAGTGTTCAGTGGCAAGCATAATATCACAATGCTTCTTCTCAAATAATACAATGTAGTCAATTCTACAAATTAAATTTTGCTTGAGAATAAAGTTGTCGTTTTAATTTTTTTTCAAACGGGATTATATGGGTCATGCAAGGTAATATGGGACAAAGTGCCGGCGATTACTTAAGTTACATTTTTTTAAATAATTTTTTCTGTATAAAATTAGAATGATGCCTTCTATGTGTCTAGAAAGGTATTCTGTGGTTATTCTGTCACATTCCTTATGCTGACAGTTCCAACTGTCAACCGAATTTGAGGTTAAAAAAGTATTTATTTTCAATTAAATTGTTTCTCCTGAATTCTCTATATTAAATTTAATATAACGTTTAAAACAGCAAAAAGTTGTTTCACAAGCCTTCGTGAACGTAATCTGTATTTCGTTTAAATTTTATTTTTATTAATCAAATTTTTGCAGCATTTTTCACAAAAAAAAAGTTATTTTCTTGGGTAATTTGGGACAAACGAGTAGAAACGCCGCGGTGTTACAACAGGCGCCTAGGAGCACCTCTGAGACGAGACTATGCTTCAAACAGTCTCGAGAATGCCTTAGAAGACGTGATAACTAATAACTTGCCACTCAGACAAGCACCTGGAGAACATGGAGTACCAAAAAGCACTCTCCATCGAAAATATCACGGGCGAAATGTCAAGGGCCTTAGCAGACCTGCCGCGTTATTGAAATCGGCGAAGACAACGTAAGGGTTAAGTGTATGAGAAATTGCACAAAACATAGACATTTTTATATTCTCACAAATAGAGGATATTTCGGATGTTAAAATGGACGATATCATTAGGATTCTGGTCCCACCGGCAATTCCAAAAGATCGTCATATGTGGAAAATTATAAATCTGGGTAAATAAGGTGTTGCAACTTCATATTTGTTAGTATAATAGTAAAATTTTGCAAAAATTTGCAATATTATTTTGTATGAAGAGTGTTTAAACATAATAAATGTTTATTTCTTTATTTGTCTTGCTCTAATAGATAGTACGTTTTAAAATACTTACAACTTTGTGAAAATGGGTAAATTTATGTCTTATTTAGTCATCACATGAGTGAAACCGGGCAAATTCGCTATTAGCATGAAAATTATTAGAAAAATTTCTATGTCCCATACTACCCTATTCGGGTATTATTTGGGATGGCAGTATGTTTCGATTTTTTCCAATAACTGTGTCTAGTACAAATTTAAATATAGTAAAAAATTATGGCTTAATACATCAAATATCCAATGCCATATTCAATTTTTCATTTAAATTATCAAAAAAATTGGTAAAGCTGAATTTGTGTTCAAATTGTCCCAATATAACGCACAATAGATATATCTTGCATATAACCCCATTTGACGTACGAACTACAAACATTACGGTCATGGAGCGAGACTCCTGAAATCATCACATTTTAAGTCCAGAACAATCAAAAACGCAACATGAATTCCTATGTGGAAGCGTTAGAGAAATAAATTTGGGTGTGATTTTATCGGCCACCAATTTATTTAATCCGTTTATAGTTACCCAATAATTAGATTTGTTCTCAGAATGATGGATCTGCCACCAGCTTGTTAACGCCAAACTATTTAAAAATTATCTGTAAATTTATCTACAATCATCCGAAAACGTAATCAGTTAACAAATAATAAAAATTGAGGTAGGTTAACTTGATCCCTCCTCCGCGAATAATCTTTGAAAATAATAATATTCTAAACGCTAACGACTGAGAGACTTACAACACTCCGCTTGACCTTAACCTGACAGATTTTTGTGTAAGAAAATATAAATCTGGATCTCGCCACTTTGAACCCACCTCCTATTAGATACTTTTTCATTTATTTTGAAAAGAAAACTATTAAATTATTGACACATCTTATTATTTTGATAACTAAATTAAAATTATTCGTACTTAGTATGTTGGCGACAACAACAGAATAAAACATGCGTCGTAATAATGGTATGTTACCATTTATTTGGTGATAGATCTACTATTTTGCGATAACAATGAATTTCTGGGATTGATCTTAATAATCAGAGGATTTTTTGTCTGTCCTGATGTCACTTATGACGTTTGCATTGCCTTTGCTTGCTATTTTGACATCTGAATCTGAAACGCCTCGCTGAGGCACTCTCCTGTTAGTAAAAAAAAAAAAAAAAAAACAGATGGAGCTGGCTGCATGCTGATGGCAAAAGGCCATAATTGTGAAGAAGAAGAAGAAGAAGAAGACATGAAACTAGAAATTGACAACGAAAATGACAACGAAAATGACAAATACCTACATAATATGCTTTAGCTAAACTGTCTCTCGTTTTAATTGGTTCTGACGCAATGTACGTCATTAAGTTTAAATGGCGTGTGAGCGAAAACCCCCATTTGAAAAAGTTGGTATCTGGACGCGTTTTAAACAATTATTTTTTGTAAATTTTTGAATTTTATCTAGACATACCTAACGTGTTAAGGTGGTTCACTACGATATTTAAAAAATCCCACAAATTTAATTAGTGTTCAGTTGTCCATTAGAATCTGTATTTGGTTGTGGTATTGTTACATACTAAACAACAAAAGATCAAGTTCCTCCAGTTTATAGAGAACTACCTATGTTTGTATGGCACTACGTGCAAAAATTTGTTTGGATAGTTTTCCAAGTCTTTTACAGTTCGTCACTGACTATGAATCACATTTATAAAATTGTGGGGGTGTACACTATAACGTCTTCGTGAACGTCTTCGCAACTTTTCCTTTCCTCTGAGGTCGACATATCGATAACTGTAAAAGCACTAAGTTTCTATCCTCTTGGGACGATGGAAGGATGCAACCAAAAACTGGAACTGTTTTGATATTAAACATCCTTGTAAACTACTCACAGGAGACTAGCAACTCTCTATTCAGCAACTTCAGTTACCGTTGCGTTTCCGTCACGAGTTGGTCAGCCTGTATAAACTCGACCTAAGAGACACGTTTATAAACTAGCTATTAGGTAATTCAGTAGAGCACTGGGTTTTGACTTAGAGGCGGAAAGATCCACTCCGTTTCTTCGAACTTCACCTTCAAAAAGCGTTATTTATTTACTGTGCTTCTCAAATAATAACGGCACCGCTCTATAATATGCGGTGTCCAGTACCGTTTCCTAGAAAACCACTGTGATTATTAGATTTTTTTTCTTATACGGTGGTACCGCTTTTCTAGGAAACTCTATAGCTTATATCCTAGGGCTGCTGAACTCGTAAAAGCAACTTTTCCCAAAGGCAATATTACATACTCAGCCCAACTTTTTAAAAGTAAAAGTGGAGTTTTCAGTTTTAAGGCTTCAGGTTTTGTAGTACTAGTAATAAGCTTACGAAGATTTTCTTAAAAGACAATTCAGCAACTTCAGTTGCCGTTGCGTTTCCGTCACGAGTTGCTGCCTGTATAAACACGGCCTAAGAGACACATTTAGAAACTACCTAGCTTCTAGGTAATTCAGTAGCGCACTGGGTTAGACTTAAACGCGGAAAAATCCAGTCCGCTTCGTCGAACTTCACCTTCAAAAAGCGTAATTTATTTACTGCACTGCCATCTTCTCAAATAATAACGATACCGCTCTATAATATGCGGTGTCCAGTACCGTTTCCTAGAAAACCACTGTGATTATTAGATTATTTTTTGTATGGAAATGCTATAAGTAATATTACTGCCTCTATAAATACGGTGGTACCGCTTTTCTAGGAAACCGTAGCTTATATCCTAGGGCGCTGCTGAACTCGTAAGAGGAACCTTTCCCAGAGGCAATATTACATACTAATGCCAACTTTTTAAATGTAAAAGTGAAGTTTTCTTAAAAGTTTTCAGTTTTAAGGCTTCACGTTTGTAGTACTAGTAATAATTTTACGAAGATTTCCTTAAAAGACAATTTAAATTTCTACATAATTATACTCAACTGGAAGGCAAATATTTAACTATTTTTAATTTTCTATGTTAATTTGCCATCTATCGGTTACACTGGAACGAAGTGAATAAAAATTAAATCGAATTCGATCTCACATAATGAAGGATGTGTAAATTCCGAAAAATTGAGATGCGGTGTACTAAAAAATTTTCTTTCGTAAAATATTGAGACCGTGTAAATGATAAGTACCTAATGTGAAAACACTAGGACTAGCCACATCCACCGAGACATCCACACATTTTATTGCATATTCCACGAAAAAATCAGAGCTCTAACTTTTAATTTGACTGATGAAATCGGCGATGAAATAATACAATGCAAGTAAGTAAGTATTCAAAATAGTCGAAAATCGATTCTTGTAGTTTTCACAAAAAATATTTTTCTGCAATTTCGAAAATTAGAATTCGGCAGGTAATTCCTCAAATAATAATCTTCCGTTTTTTTGGAAAGCATATTAGAACAGTGCTTTCAAACATTTCAAACATTTTTTCTCAATAAGCACTTAATAAGATAAATTAATGATGTTTGCCATGTAAGTAGTTTACTACAATCAGTTCCATTAAAAGTTGCAGATGAAAGTTATCCATATTAGAAACATACTTTGAGAGGTGATTATTGATGGGTTCTACTATTTTGAATTTTGATTGTTGATGTGTTTTACTATTTTGAAACTTTTTCTCTAAATATGGTCTGGGCACAACGGAAAAGTTTCTGAATTTCTAGTTACTTTAGAGAAGAATCAATGTAAACATGCTAACTTATCATTTTTTCATATTTTTCAGCTTGGAGAATTTTTTTTGGCTCGATTGACTGACCGAATTCGAAAAATTCTTATTTTTGAACATAATTCATATTTTGGTGTTAAACTTCAAGAAATTTAAATAATCAGGAAAAACATCATCTGCGTCCTTAGCGACGACCTAAGATAAAAAAAACTGGGTACGTGGTCGCCACACGCGATTGAAGTGAAACTTCAAAGTTATTAGAGGAATTAAAAATTTGTAGGGTAAACAGATTATTGGAGCGTATGCAATATAATACACAAGAACAAAATACACTAACACTATTTTAAACGTTTAATCTAATTTTCCTAACACTGGAATATACTCATTAATTTATAGACTACCAATCGCAAATCAAATACACAAAATATCGATAATAAATATTGTCCATATCAAAATAATAATAATGAATGAATAAATCAAATTTTAATGCTTCTAAGTAAGCGCTTAGTGCCGTCACAAGAACTGAAACGCTTGCCCGAGCGCTTGCCTGAGAGAAACAGCGCGAAGCATGAAATAAAGCGTGACTAAAGAGTGGGGCGTTCGATATTCCCCTTCTCCTCTGCCCGTCTTGTCAGACTGCTCCCCTCTATTCGTTTCACTTTTCGTGGCGCTCGCATTTGCCAACACAGGAACTTACTCTACCGAGACAAAAGAAGTTTCACTTCAAAAATAAAATAATGACCTGTCACTTCCCAAATTTACGAAACAGTTTTACTGGACTCACTGAATAAAGTAGTTATTACTTAATATTCAAAAATTAAAAGGAAAGGATTTTGTATTTTTTCTGTTTGAATATTGTAGATTCAAATTCTGGTATCAAATAAATGTGTGAAGAAAGGGATGAAAAACGTCACCCCAGCTCTTAGGAACGAACCTTCACTGGACAGAGAGCTTGTACCTAAATTGGTTTTTACTTATATGGAAACTACGTGAAACAGAAGAAATATATTTTCTATTTTTCTGATATTTTACAGAAAATACCTAATTTTCCAAACTTTTCGCTAATAACACTTGATATTCCAACTTCAAACAGGAATCAAAATAAACAAAATTGGTGACAGAAAAGAATACGTAAAGTATCTTCCGAGCTTAAAATTTGCCTCACAAGAATTACCTAGCTGCAATTATCTATATCTACAAACTGGTCATCAAAGCAAAATATTTCTAATATTTTCTAATCGTTCTTATGAGAGATTTTCCTGTGAAACAAATAAATTCTTCAAATCCAGACAACAAAGAAAGAAAATCGTATCCTGCAGTTCCGTGCCTATTCCCGAACCAAACAAATAGGTACTCTGAACTCTGTACCTAATGACAGCGAAATTGAATGATTCCACTAAATACACAAATAAAACAAAATAAAAACAAACTTAAAGCAGTTTCAGTATTCTTTATTAGCCCTGAACAAGTTTACCGCACTTTGAAAACTTTTCAAAACTTTTTGTCCTGACTTCAGTTGCAATTTTTGACAACACCAACACTTAACTTACCATAAGGGAGTTCGAATTTCAATTAATTTCACACCATGTTTGTTAAAAATCACGTATGTAAGCAACAATCCTCGCAACAGTCAAACTGAATCCGTCACTAAAAAGGACCACTGGAGGATACTTTTCAGGTTGCGAAAGGTTCAACCGGCGCGAACGCACTGGTATAAGATAGTAACTCGGCGATGCTCGGAAATTCAAGTGTATCCCCTCCCGGTTGATACTTCGGGATAACAGGGGCGACAAAATTAAGAGATGTAAATTTGAAATGGGGTACCTATTCTGTCCTTAATGCCTCATTATTATAAGTAATAACCATTTTATGATAAGAACTTAGGGGCTTCGTCAAGCATATTGTTTAATCTTGAGGATATTGGGAAACGCGCAACTGACAAAATGCTCTTCCTGTGATACTCGTCAAAAGCGTGGAAGTACCTATAGCTCTTTCGAACACTTTGTCAATCATTTATATTTATACTCGAATCAACATTTATATCAAGAATTGTAACGCAGTTGCTGAAGGGAATGAAACAAAGATTGCCCTTTCCTTACGAAAGAAAGTTTCGAGGCGCGTAATGCGTCAAATTTATTAGCTCTCACGTTCAATATGGAATCGTTTTATCTTTTATGTTTCCTATAAATACGGTTTTTCTTTATGTAGAACCGTCACTCACAATTATTGATATCAACAGTTCGCGCATCAGATTTTCTAGCAGTATACGTATAATGTTTAAATAATTTGTGTTTGAAAGAATTGACGAATTTCACGGAAGAACAGCATATTATTAAAACCAACTTCCGAGAAAACAGAAACTAAAGGTATATGGATAGGTAATAATGCTTTCAGTATTCATGCAGTTTTCTTCATGTATATAATCTGATTCCCATTCTACCCAAAGGTGTAGGGATTTTTGCTCATTTTAGTAGCAATCATACACAAACTCCTGCCAGTCTTTTATACTTCTTGCCAAAATTTTTGCTTCCATTGTCGTTGAGCCTTTCTTCCCTAACGTCTTCTGTATCATACCATCCCAGGTCTCTCTTGGTCTTCCTCTTTTTCTCTTTGATTGTATCTTGGCTTCCCATATCTGTTGAACTGGTCTCTCCCCTTCCAATCTCTGTAGATGGCCCCACCAGCTCAGATGGGATTCTCAACTCTTCTCGTTTCTGATCATTCCTGACTCTGTCACGTCTAGTTACTCCCTTGACTCGTCTCAGGTATTTCATTTCAGTGACTTGCAGTTTGCTTGTTTGTCGTGTTGTTAGTATCCAAGATTCAGTTCCATACGTCAGTATTGGCTGATATATGTTTTTGTATGTGTTCATTTCTATTTGCGTTGAAATTTAGTTTCTGCCAATAAAACTCTTGCACATTGCAAAATACATCTTTATAGTCTTCTCGATTCTCTTTTCAACTTCTAGCTCTTGCCTTCCACTGTCCTCAATTATCGCTCCCAAATATTTATACTGTCTGACTTGTTCTATTTTAGTACCTTCTATCACGATATTAATATCAGTCTGTTCCTTAGTTATGGGAACAAATTAGGTGCTCGTGTAATGAAAACTTGATACAAAATTCAAATGCCTCCCATAATAATAAATATTCGATAAAAAATTATAAACTCTCAATTATTATAATGAATGTTCGGTATATAAAGGCATACAAAACGTACTGCTTTGTTTTATACTTGCCCGTCACTGAATACAGCCAAAAAAGTGGTTCCACGGCCCAATATTTCCGGTCTTTGGGCAAGCGGAGCGAGCGAAGCGAGCGGAGCGTTTAAGTCTCCACCCCCCAAACCAAAACATTACCGAGCGTTTATTTAGTACCCCATCGGGATAATTCAGTTATATCAAGCAAAATTTGATTTAATAGTGAACCCGACTTATCGAGCATTTACATTTTTTTAGAGCGCTTATTTGATTAAGGTAGCGACCAGAACTTATAGTGCAAATGAGATACTTTATCGGGTGAATTTCTTTAAAATACAAAGCATATTGTATTAGTTTATTCGGCATTTTTATATTTTATCGAGCATTTATTATTTTATATCGAGCATTTATTATTTTTTAGTATGCAAAATGCATTAAATTATCGGGTGTAAATTACGACCCCTTAGTTATTACCATGACTTTTGTTTTGCTCTTGTTTATCTTCATTCCATTTTCTGTCAATATTTCATGCCACGTTGTCATATTTGTCTGCAAGTCTTTTTCACTACCGGTCATGATCACCAAATCATCAGCGAATGCACATTCTGATATTCCGATTTGTTTCATATTCTTGAACCCAACATAAAGTTTCTTCGCTTGTTTACTGAACTTCTTAATGATACCATCCATGAATACTACGAATAGCACTGGGCTCATCACTCCCCCCTGTCTCAGTCCTTCTTTGGTTTCAAATATATCTGACTGCATGTTCTGTCTTATTACATAGTTTAAATTTTTATTATATAGACTCTTAATTGTGCAGATCAGTTTTTCATCTACTCCTCTACATCTCAGGCTTTGCCATATTTTCCCTTGATGCACCCTGTCGATAGTCTTTTCTAGATCTACAAACTCCAAGTATGCTTCTCTTCCCTGTTGTAAAACTTTGCTGCTTATCTGGTTAATCGTAAATATGTGGTCTTGTGTGCTTCTTTCCTTACGAAATCCACTCTGTACTTCTTCCAGCGTCGGTTCTATAACTTGTCTCAACCTTTTCTCCAGTATTCTTTCGTATATTTTCAGTGTTATTCCCCTGTAGTTGCTACAGTCCCTTCTATCTCCTTGTTTGCAAATGGGCAGTATAACACCTACTTCCCAGTCCCTCGGTATTTCTTCTTCACTCCATGTTCTGTTAATTATTTGTAACAACATCATTCTCTCCCATGTTGTTTACCATTTCTGTTGTGATTTTATCATGGCCTGGTGTTTTGCCATTTTTTAGACTCTGAATTGCCTCATTTAATTCTTCCATTCTAATGTTTTCGTTTCCATTTGTTTCTGTTCTTGTCTCTTCTCTCTTAGTCTGAGCCTCTTCATCCCTGTATTGTGTTTCAACACCAAGTAAATCTTGGAAATACTGTTTCCATCTACTCATTATCTCTTGTTCGTTAGTTATTATTTCTCCATCTCTGTCTTTAACTTCCATCATTTGGATCGTTTTCTCCCTTCTCATGCTTTTCAGTACTTTATAAAATAGTTTCTGATTGCTCTTTCGTTTATTTTCCATTTGGGTTCCAAACTCTTCCCAAGCCTTTTGTTTTGCTACTCTTATCAATTCTTTTACCAATGTTCTTTGTTTTTTATAGCTATTATAGTTTTCTTCCATTTTCCTGTTCAAATATTTTCGCCATTCAGTTTCCTTTAACCTTATCTGCTTTTTAATTTCCTCACTCCACCACGCTGTTTGTTTCTTACAATTTCGTGTTTTGTATGTTCCACACGTTGTCCTTGCCGCATGTATTATAATTTTTTTGAAGGTGTTCCATTCATGATTTATGCTGTAGTTCTCTCTCGTTACTCTGTTATCTTCTATTTCTCTATCAATAAGTTCTGCATATCTTGTCGCTATTCTTTTATTTTTTAATTTTCTTCATAATGGTAAATAAAAGCTAGATATGAACGTGGAAAAGGAAAAAGCATTAGCAGTTAGATACTTCAAGATTACTAACAGCGAAACTTAGGTAAATCATTTACCGTAAATGATTTATCCATATTTAGTAAATCATCCTGTATCTGTCTGCAGTCTAAATAAACTTTAAAATATTGTTTAGAATGGTCAACTAAACTTACGAGCGAGGAGCGACCATATCCTCTTAATAAAATTAACATTACAAAGTGCCCCTTAAGGCGAACTAAAGTTGTTCAACCACATATCTGATGGCCTGGACTAAACTCTACAGCGAGGAACGGAAGCAAAGAGATCAAGGGACCAAGGGAGGTTCGTTATCTAAATACTATAGAATGATGATTAGCTAAGAGATTACAACCAACGAAAATTAAAATCTAGTGGCGAGAACATAGTCAAGACATCATGTCACATTTCTAAACGGTTTTATTTAGCTTGCTTTGTTTGTTTGTGTGTTGTCAAATCTAGTAATTGCAATTTTACTCCCTTCCTGTTGACCAATTGATCTGAAATTTAGTACACACCTTTAGTTGTGATGGTTTTTTTTTTCATCGTCAAATTGACCAATAGGAACATTGCATTTGGGTCTAGAAGCATGTATTATTTCGGTTATTTTTTGACGTTTCTATTTTCCAATAAATGAACAGTATTTTTGATCACGCGTTTAATTCTGACCAATTAAATCATTATTATAGTGAGAATTTTTTACCTAACATGTCCCAGCGGGAATTTTTTTTAGTATTTTGTTTTTGTTGATAAAACGACTTGTTTTCTGGTTTTGACATATGTCATATGTTTTAATCGCAAATTGTGACACTGAAAGAATAATATTGAAGAGTTGTTTCACATTTGAACGTCAAAAAATAACCTTTCGAATACCACACGACAGTAAGAATAACTTGGAAAATAATTCTCCACATTTTACTCAAACTTGTCGCCATTCGGCAATAGCCACTCGAGCCCTACGGGCTCTCGTGTCTATTGCCTGGCGACAAGTTTTCGAAAATCTGTCGAATTATTTTCAAGTTATTCTCACTCTCTTGTGATATTACGTACGGTTATTTTTTGCCGTTTCTATTTTCCAATAAATGAACAGTATTTTTGATCACGCGTTTAATTCTGACCAATTAAATCATTATTATAGTGAGAATTTTTTACCTAACTTATCCCAGCGGGAATTTTTTTTAGTATTTTGTTTTTGTTGATAAAACGACTTGTTTTCTGGTTTTGACATATTGTCTTATATGTTTTAATCGCAAATTGTGACATTGAAAGAATAATATTGACAGTTGTTTCATATTTGAACGTCAAAAAATAACCTTTCGAATACCACACGACAGTAAGAATAACTTGGAAAATAATTCTCCACATTTTACTCAAACTTGTCGCCATTCGGCAATAGCCACTCGAGCCCTACGGGCTCTCGTGTCTACTGCCTGGCGACAAGTTTTCGAAAATCTGTCGAATTATTTTCAAGTAATTCTCACTCTCTTGTGATATTACATACGGTAATCTTTTTCGATAATTTTGCTTGTTGATAAGTTGCCATAGTTTCGAATGTGTAGGTGCATTTATAATGTATAAACTATACTTGGGCCGGCCAACAGACGGAGTGATCACCCTGCAAGAACGTGCTCTAGCGGGGCCAATAGTAAATTATGACGACCGAATTGGAGTGATGCGACTTCGTTGGGTTTGAAGAAAGCGCATCACTGCGGTTCGGTTGTCCTAAATTGATAGTGGTCCCGCCCAGAGCACGTTCTTGCAGGGTGATCACTCCGTCTGTTCGGCGGCCTAAGTATAGTTACTTTAGTACCTGCCAAACGTCAAATATTCCCAACACATTTCTTTGTATGTGAATTAATTGAAATAAAATTTCGTTTTGAACTACCTTGCTTCGATTCAAAAAATAATCTTGTTAAATACAATTCGTGGTCTGGAATTTTTAGGTAATTTTACTCAAGCTGTTGCTTTTACTAGCCACTCGTGCAAATTTGACAGAACTGTCAAATTTACACTCGTGGCTATCAAGCAACGCAACAGCTTTCGTCAAATTTCCGACAATTCCAGACCACTTCCAGACCACTTTCAGACAATACAATTGTGTATATTCAGTATCATTGTAAATCCAAGATGGCCGCCGCCACAAAATAGCGGATAAGATATTTATTTTCAATCCCCTCAATATGGGCATCAAATGAAAGGGCTTAACTAGTAGAATACACCATGAAAAATTCAAAATCCAAGATGACCGCCAACATAAAATGGCGTATTACTTTTTTTTCGATCCCCTCAATATGGGTATCAAATGAAAGAGCCTGAGTAAATATGTAAATGATCGTTCTGCGATGTTGTCTATTGAGAAGATGCATCCTAAGCATACTTATAATGATATGAGCGGTTGGCTGTAGATAATGGAAATTCGACTCTCCCCACGATTTTATTTTAGTCTGATCAATGCTCTAGATTGATGAGGAGAGTGGTGTGATGACTGCTACCTGGTACCTACCTAATTATTTTTTAGCTTTTAGTACATTATCTGCATCATTATTATGTTTCTTTACAATAAAACCGTTTAAATTAAACATTTTTTTTTACTTATTTTACTTATCAGATGCTTATAGAAATTATTATTACTCTCATAAGTAACATAATACACTATTCAACAATTAAATTCTGTTTTTCATTAACCGGCGACACACCACCATCGCATTCTACCATAGATGGTGAAATAATTCATCTTTCTTAACAGTGATTCGGAAATATCTATAACAAAGAAAGATTATTTAATTTTAAAAAAACGTAAATGTATATGTCGCAGTCGTAACGCAGAGTCAGGCATTTTGTATAAGGCCTAGGCGTTTTGCAAAAGGCAGGCACATTATTTCAAAATCAATATTATTTCAACTTTTTCATTTAAGGCTTGAGTCACACGAGCGTTTTAGTAACGTACGTTATAACGGACGTTGTTTTTAACGTGCGTTGATATCGTGGTCACACGAGCGTTAGTGTTGTGTGATCTGCGAAATGAATGACGTGGAAACTGCAGTTGTTGTTTATTTATTTCTGCAAATACGAAAAGAAGAACTAAACTGTGAAAATGGTGGGTGCATCTTTTATTAAAGATTATTGGGAGGAGCTTTTTACAAATTGAACGTCTCCTACTAATAAATTTGTAACTTCAAGCCATTCTTTGTTTTTTATATTTTTATCTTTATAATCGTTACAAGATAAGTACGTTCCAAAATGATGGCCCCTTTTTTACTATTGTTATTAATAATTCAATGTCCATCTTGAGGTGATATGACGTATATTTTTACCGATAATTTCAGTCTTCGTACTTTGTTAATGTGACTGGTAACATTTACGTTAGTATAATGCAGCAACGTACGTTGCAACGTCCGTTTCTAAAACGCTCGTGTGACTGAAGCCTAAGTTACCTACATTATTTAACATTACAGTTACCAGACCTTGACCTGACTAGACAAGGCCAGACGTAACCTGTGTAAATAGTTTTTATCGTTTAAAAAAATTGTTCTTGTCAAATATTTTATTGTCAATTTTATATTTTTTATACTTTTCCTAAATAAATCTTGACAAAGCCCCCGAACGGGGTAGAAAATGCCGATTATATTATTAATCATTTATCTACGAGTACGCCAGAATATCACAAAATTTAAAATATTAAAAGTTATACTGGCACAAATTAAACAAAAATTTTAAATTTTTTAAACAGAACAATATATTTTTTTACGTTACAGTTGTTTTATATTACAAATGATCTTTCTAAGCTTGCATACCTCTAAAGTTAATAGTCTTTGAGATAAGGAACAGTAATTCATCAAAATGGATACGTAAAATGCACTTTAAACTAGTAATAAGTAGATATATTTCAATTATTAAATAAAAAATTACTTCGCGTACTACCAATAAGTATAACAAAATTATTTTATTTAACCGGTTTCAAGATCTACAAACGATCCCATCATCAGAAATGTTTAAGAAAAATTCTGATGATGGGATCGTTTGTAGATCTTGAAACCGGTTAAATAAAATAATTTTGTTATACTTATTGGTAGTACGCGAAGTAATTTTTTATTTAATCATGGATTTCTACCAAATAGTGAAAAGTGAAAATATTAACTACATATATTTCAATTTCTTAATAGAAAAGGCTAGCTGTAAACTTTTAAATTTTTAAGCAACTGTAACGCCTAATGGCAGGCTGAAGCGTCACTAACCAGGGCTTGTCGAACTACTTACGCTCACGTCACATGCTGTTTTTGCCAGAGCGCTCAGGCCTTCTTCTCGGTGGTAACGCACTGACTCATTCGTCAGAAATCAGCGAAAATTTCTGAAAGCACACTCCGGCGCCCTTCAGGTCCTTTACTAACCATTTTAGCCTCTGAATTATGTTTGTACCACTAAGTACCTGTACTTATAGGCGCGAAATTCAAAATGTCAAACGCAATACACCTAACTAACCTTAATAATAAATTAAACTTTTAAGAAAATAATTATCAAATTTGCAACAAATGTTCAATCTGTGTTCCATTTGCAGCCTGATGGGTGGTGGGGGTCAAATTTAAAAAAATGTTTTCATAAACAAAAACCGACGTACCCGGGCGTTTCCTACCTGGTATAAATCGTTGATTTGTTTGTATGCTTGAGTTCATTAATGAGAAGTTAAAGCTATAAAGAAAGAAACTGTTTCATTAGCACGGTTTTTACGATTTATGATGAAATAATTGAAAAATTTACAGCTCAAGCTGCTTTTAGCTAGGTAACAAAGAACAGGCACTTTAGTACTGTGAGAATAATGTTTCAGTCTACCTGGTGGCCAATTCATATCAACTAGCGTGACTCCTGTATTATCTTACTATTCCTAAAGCTGTGCTACTAAGATCCCCATAAATTATTCCCGATAGTCTAGGATAGTACGCAGTGCACCATTAAAAATACGATAAAAAGCTTTCATTCAGTTTGATAAATTATAAGTAGGACTTTACCTATCTATTTTTAACTGCATATTACGTGCAGATTTTCTGCTCTATTTAATGTTCCAGAATAAAGGAAAATTCCTTATAGTATAGGTACGTGTGTAGGTAAGTGTAAGTAATTAGTAATGCAGTCAATAAAAGTTTTTCAAATTAGAGATGTGCAATTTGCGGTATTGTCCTAACGTTTTCCATATCGTTCTAAAATCTTGAGGTTATAATTTGGAATTTTGATGTTTCTGTTTGTTTATTTGGCTATTAAAAGTAGATAAGATTTCATAACTTTTTGTAATATAATTTAAAAGGTGTAACACCATTCTAGGCTTCAAAACACAACCGACAAACAACTAATAAATGAAACGGAGAACAATAAGTTTAAGAGCTGAACGCAAGAAAACGACAGTTTAAACCACAAAACATTTATATTTAAACCTAAAAATACTTCGAGAAACGGTTAAAATCATTGCTTTAAATCCGAGTTTAAACCTTTAATCTAAAAACAAGTATAAAAATTCACACCCCCAATTTAGGTTAGTAAATATGCCGACATTTATTCCACATCAGTGGAAGTAAAACACCGTTCCCAGTCTTTTTCATTATGTTTTCTTTTCACAAAATACCATGCAGTTGTTTGGAAAACGAGAAAATCAGATGATTAACAACCGCCAACGTTATTATCAGTCCAGTCCAAATTTTAAAGAGCAAATCAACCAATCTGTTTTTATATTATTAGCAACTTTCAAAACAATGACCAGTTTTCTTTATTAAAATAAGCAAAATAATAATAAATTACAAGACCTTATAAAGGACATCAACAATCCGGTGTAGCTTCTATAGGGGATTAAGAATATATTAATACGCCCTCGTATAGGATCAAGAATTTAACATAGTGGAAACCTCCGGCGCCTCCACCAAAAGCTCTCGCTCAAAAATACTACTTACTTAATTCTCGGCAGTTACTGTCAAATAAGTGTACATCTACAAATTTAGTTTATTACTCCTCCTTGTGTTTAAATGTTGACCTTGGTGATTTTCTACTTTGCAGAGGAGTTCAATTCGATGGCGCTAAAGGTCGCCCGCCTATTCCCTATCATCCAGTGTCCTATAATTTTCTTCTTTATTTCAATTCTCTTCTGTGCTTATATTCAAGACTTGTAATTTGGAGATGTTATTTTTGTAAATTGCTAACCTACACATTTCCCCAAAAATAGATCCTCCCATATCCTCAACTATTTGTGAACAGTTACCTACTTCTATTTATTCCTATCTGTGCCTCTCTTTTACCTAACTCTTTCTAATACCCCCCCACTATTGCTTGCCTTATCTGTTCATGGTATCTTCCGCTTCTCCCAACCGTATAATGGCCTGCTCTATACCTACGTTTGTAGAGTCTCATTCGAGTTTCTCAATTTATCGGTCCCGAGCATAATAGTTGTTTCTTTTTATAGATCTAAGGCACTTAATATTTCAGCTTTATTATTTATGGATTGGTACAAAAAGTCGCCACAAGGACGAAAAAGGGACTCTCAAAAAGAATGTATTATACTGAATTTTCAAGGAACATAGCAATTCCACAAATCTATTGGGAACAGAGGTCGTCTGTTAGCGATTTCTTTGTAGACGTCCCATTCACGTGGTCCAAAACTTTTTGGGGTTCGGAAGATTATACTTGCCAACTAGCATCTGGATAGGTACTTAGAATTTATTGTAACCCTTTCGTAATCCATTGTTACTCTTTAGTGGTGCTTCAGGCAGCAGCACCTTCACTTCTTTGAAGAATGTCCTGAACAATGCTAAATATATTTCTTGGGTTTCATTCGGCAATATTATGATAAGCGATATGGTATTATATAATAATTATTATAACATAAATTATGAAATTGTATATACCAACAGTACTTTGGTAAAGATGTGAATAAATTCGATCGAAACTGTGCAAATATGTTTTGCAAAAATCGCTTGGACATGTCAAAAGATTCATATTATACAGTCAAACTTGAATAACTCGAACCTGGGATAACTCGAATTTTTGATAAGTCGAACAAAATTTGTTGGCAATAGCATTTGGGGTCCATAAAAATGTAGGGCAAAAAATTTAGTTTTTTATAAAGCAAAGTAGTAGATAAATGACAGCCTCAGGCCACATCTGTTGCCAACCCAAACCTCCAGCAACCAAAATCCCTGTTAGTGTCTTCAGCAGCGGCAGCAGCCTCTGGTTCTTTTGCCAACTCCAACACGCAAAAATTCCTGGTAATGTCTTCAGCAACGACATCTGCCATTGGTTGTGGCTCAGGCGCCTGCGCCGGGGCTCAAAAAGTGCGCGTGTTGCTCATTGTTGCGCAATGGAAGAATGTTCTGGAAATTCTGATGCAATAGTACACAGATGTTGCAGAATTAATGTTTTTTCTCGGAAATTCCAACGTTTGCAATTGTTTACACTAAATAACAATTGTTATCAAATTTTGAGAAAGAAACAACAGATTCGAAGTCGATAAGAGATGTTATGATTTATTGTTTTTATTATGATGAAATATTAATAGCTAAGAACGTTCTAGAAAAACCTTTCAACTTTGCCGACAGGATATGTATATTTGTTTGGTTTGACTCCCACGTTCTGCATGCTAATAAGTACATGTGCACTTAATATTATGTCGTAAACTCTACAAGATGATCGAGATTATTTTATACCCTGTTGTTTGTATTATTATAATAAAATCATTCTAGAACATAAAAAGTTTGAAGGCCACCGCCAGAAACATAAACACTCGATTGATTGTTGTTTTTGATAACTTCTGCATGTTACCAAAATTTTACAAGCTCGGCAAAAGCTGCGAGATAAATAGAACGAATATAATTGCGAGAATTATTACTTAGTAATCACTTCAATAGTTCAGTTGGTTCCCACGGAATAGGTGCGGTAAAAGTTAGTTTCCCAATATGGATGTTGTAATTGGCCAAGATGATGTTGGAGATATTTTATTGTACCATTTTATCCACCAAAATTTACCGGAAAATTTAAAAGTAAGTCCATTTGCAGTAATCATTTCTTTTATTGTTCAAGCATTCTGTTAATAAAACTCATTCATAATAATTTCATTATATGTAGTTAAAAAGCTCACGTATC
Source organism: Xestobium rufovillosum (assembly GCA_963966045.1). Taxonomy (NCBI): domain Eukaryota; kingdom Metazoa; phylum Arthropoda; class Insecta; order Coleoptera; family Ptinidae; genus Xestobium; species Xestobium rufovillosum. The sequence continues at coordinate 16,869,429 of OZ014499.1, read as the reverse complement.
TGTTCCATAATTGTAAACTATTTTCTATCTTTAGAACCAACCCAAAATGATTATGTGCGGAAATGTATCGCACATGGCAACGGAAACCGAAAATGTTTTATTTTCTGGACTATTCATGGAGAAAGAAACCAAGATAATTTTGTTGGAATCGTGCAGTGAACTTGTGGTCATTTGAGTCAATATTGTAAATCGTAAGTAAAGTATTTAGATTTTCTAATATGCAGTGATAGTAGATACAAAGTGCCAGTTTTGGATTCACAATTTTAGTGACGGAAAAGTGCCGTTTTTGTGATTCACAATTTTAGTAGTGGAAAATTAATTGTTTTTATAATGAATGAAGTTATTTCTTTGTTTGTCCGCCCGTTTATTTGTTTGTTTGTTTGTTTGTTTGTTTGTCTGTCCGTTTGTTTGTCCGTTTGTTTGTTTGTTTGTTTGTTTGTTTGTTTGTTTGTTTGTTTGCTTGTTTGTTTGTTTATAATGAATGAAGTTATTTCTTTGTTTGTCCCTCCGTTTGTTTGTTCGTTTGTTTGTCCGTTTGTTTGTTTGTTTGTTTGTTTGTTTGTTTGTTTGTTTGTTTGTTTGTTTGTTTGTTTGTTTGTTTGTTTGTTTGTTTGTTTGTTTGTTTGTTTGTTTGTTTGTTTGTTTGTTTGTTTGTTTGTTTGTTTGTTTGTTTACTAGTATAATTTCGTAACTATGATTTTTCTCTTGTTGCAGCCAACGATGTATAAGCAGCGTCACGAGTTTGATTACACTATTTTATTATTTTAATGAATAAAATGTATTTTAATATAATATTATCAAATCATATTATGAACAGTATTATATTATTTTAATTGACAAAATGTATTTAATCGTCACGAGTTTGATTACACTGTTATATTATTTTAATGAATAAAATGTATTTTAATATAATAATATCATATTATGAACAGTATTATATTATTTTAATTGACAAAATGTATTTTAATATAATAAATTATATTATATAATTTACCGTATTCCATGGGAACTAACTAAACTAATGAATTGATTACTGAATAATACTCCCCATTATGTTAGAAATATTTGTTGTGTGCTTTCCAATAAATGTATGCTAGAAGCGTGATTTTTTTGACAAGCTGTCTGTTGACACCAGACAGCTGTTGACCCAGACAGCTGTTGACACAGCTGTCTGTTGACACAGACAGCTCTATTCGCAAACACCATGGCTGATGACACAAGCAAGAATAGAAAGAGGAAAAACCCCTCTATGTAGATGCAGCTTAGATGCGGCAGTACGTAAAAGTCTTGTTGGTGGATTGGTATGCGAATGACAAGCTGTCTGTTGACACCAGACAGCTGTTGACACAGCTGTCTGTTGACACAGACAGCTCTATTCGCAAACACCATGGCTGATGACACAAGCAAGAATAGAAAGAGGAAAAACCCCTCTATGTAGATGCAGCTTAGATGCGGCAGTACGTAAACGTCTTGTTGGTGGATTGGTATGCGAATTTCGTCATTGGCATTGAATGTTGTTGTTGACACGAACGGCTGATGTAACAGACAGACAGACAGATAGACAGGCAGGCAGGCAGGCAGGCAGGCAGGCAGACAGACAGACAGACAGACAGACAGACACAGACAGACAGACACAGACAGACAGATAGACAGACAGACAGACAGACAGGCAGACAGACAGACAGACAGACAGACAGACATCTGATGAGAATTCTGAAGTAGGAGAATAACTATAGATTCCTATTTGTCTCATCGAGCTGGTTAATTTGATACCCTCCATGACCTAAGTGGGCGGGGCAAGGGGGCGTGTGCAGTGGGCCCTAATCTACATGCGTTCTATATTACCGACATTCAATTTGCACTTTCCAGTAAGTGTAATAGAAAAATACATGTGTTCTATATTACCGACACTCAATTAGTACTTCCAGCACTCACCAGATGGTTCCCACACGTGTCCGAAACGCATTAAGATAACAAGTAATTTCAAAACATAGTACGTATCAAAATAAACAAACTGACGAATGTTCTAGAATGTTATTTTATTGTAATAATACAAACAAATAAACGGGTCACCTTGTAGTGTCTACAACGTAGTATGTGCATATACAGAACGTGGGAGCAAACCTAAACAAACATAATCCTGTCGGCGAGTTGAAAGGTTTTTTACCCATAATAAAAACAATTATAACATCTCTTATCGGCGGCGAACGTGCTTTTTTCTTAAACTTTGATATCAATATTTATTTAGTATAAACAATTGCAACCATTGGAATTTCCGAGAAACTTCTGTTTACAATCCTAAGTATATATGGATGATTTAAAAGACGGGCATGTAGGCAGCCCGATTAGCTCAGTGGGTTTTAGCGAGGGCTCCGGTACGCGGGGAACCGGGTTCGAATCTCGGTCGGCGTCATTTCCAGAACGTTTGCGAAAACCCCGGCGCATGCGCCTGAGCCACGGCCAAAGGCATCTAGCAGTAGTTGAACCTTACCACCCACAACCACACCCATTGGATGCCGCCCACAACCTCTATCATTGACTGTTGCCCCGCCCACTCTCATAGAGCCCCGGCGCATGCGCCTCAGCCACTGCCAAAGGCCCCAAAGACACCGTTGCTGAAGACAGGACTCCTTCAGCAGCCTCTGGTCATTGATGGCACCTGGATGGACTGGCCTGAACAACACGTGCTTTGCTCGCAACAGAGCCCCGGCGCAGGCGCCTGAGCCACAACCAAAGGCCCCAAAGACACCAGAGGCAGAAGTCGTTGCTGAAGACATTACTCGAGGACTCCTTCAGCGTAGAAGGGGAAAAAACATTAATTCTGCAACATCTGTGTACTATTGCATCAGCATTTCCAGAACATTCTTCCATTGCGCAACAATGAGCAACACGCGCACTTTTTGAGCCCCGGCGCAGGCGCCTGAGCCACAACCAATGGCAGATGTCGTTGCTGAAGACATTACCAGGAATTTTTGCGTGTTGGAGTTGGCAAAAGAACCAGAGGCTGCTGCCGCTGCTGAAGACACTAACAGGGATTTTGGTTGCTGGAGTTTTGGGTTGGCAACAGATGTGGCCTGAGGCTGTCATTTATCTACTACTAAGCAAAATTCACCTGGGGTGGCAACTAAATGCAATAGTCATCGGATGTCACTCTATCACATTGTTACCATTACTCCAGTCACGCATAACTCTGTATATTTAATGGGCAACTCGGATACCAATAAGATGGACCTTAAACTTTTTTATAAAGCGGATGCTCGTCCATGTTAGAATTTTTTCACCCTTTCGGAACTTCTCGACATTGTTAATAAGTTTCGTGTTCATACTCTTTCGTGCGATTTACTGCCTTTTTAATATTCCACACTAGTGGCAGGGGCGGAGGAATTAAAGGCAAGAAACAGCACTTGATCGGGTAGATTACATAAATTTTTGAAATATATAGTTTTTGAGTCGAAGGGCCGTAAATTTCTGTTGTTTGTCGCTAAGTGTAAACGAACCCCAGACCGCGAAAAATGAAGGCGCAGAGTATCAAAAAATTTTCAGTTTTTGTTAACCACAACACAAAAATTCATATCTTTTGATTTTTCATTGTTACTTCAAATGTTGAAGTGTCAAATGCTGATCGATTGCAAATTTCTGGATGGACATTAAAGATGAAATTTTGCATAAGCGTATTCTCACTGTGTATCTTATGGAGCCACTAATTCAAATGGTAGGTGGCGCAAACAATGTGGAGGATCTTGCAAATAATGTTATTTTTAACGGCGTTCTGCAATTCCGACAAAAAGGTACGGATTTCAAATTGCTATGTTACGAACTTTCTGCCCGTCTCGAAATTTTTGATCAGCACTAGGCAAAGACACAAATATATAGTCTAAAAAAGTAACACATAACCCCCAAACACGCATTGGGAAACTACGAAATTGAGTAAATTTTCGTAAAATCTCATGGAGTGGGGAAGCAGGGGGCGACGATAATATCGAAATGAATTCCGAAAAGGTATATTATTATTAGAAAGAACGTGCTCTTTCATCTGGGATCTAATGCGATCATCCTTATAGTACACCACAGAAGGGGATGTCAGTCTAGATTTTTGTCCTTAGATTCTGCATTTTGGTAGTTTTGGGGGAATAATTATTTTGCTAATCAATTTCTACCCAGAAGCCTGAAGAAGCCTGAAGAGCGGGGGCATCGGAATCTGATCTACAAATTGCTCTGCATCCACCCCCATTTTGCAGGTATGAAAAACATCACCAATTTGTGGATGCCCTATCGCAGCTGCCCCTCAGCTTGCGCGTTCAAGACGTCAACTAAGCCTGCAACTTCTGCAGGCGAAAATTGGCGTGCTGGCACCCTTTTTTCGACATTGTTCCGATTCTCCTATTGCCACACGTATAGTTTTACGACTTTTCTGGTACAAACACCAAGTGACGTCATGCTCCAATTTGACGTCAAACGATGTACTTTCATACTGCCTCGTAACATAATGATAATTGATTAAACTTGATATTATCATGGCACTCTCGATGCCTATGCATTGTTATTCTATATATACGCAACATGCCAAATTCACGAAATTACATCAAATATTCACGTCATTACATATTCAATATTAGAGTGTCACAGTTAATAAAGAGGCATCTGTAGGCGGAAAATAACATTACATATATTCATCCCTAATAAATAAGTCAATAACTGTATAAACGCACCTCCATAAATATCCATCTACTCTTCCCTACTTTCGGACCTTCTCCCAATAAATGTGCTTGTGTTTTAACAAATGTTTCCTTTTGCCAGACGCTCCCCTGTTTCAGAATTACGAAACAAAGAGAAAAGTTAAACAGATTAGAAAGGAACTGCCAAATTATACTGATATTTATTTCATTAGGTAGCTCGCATTATTCAGTTACGTAATCAGAACAGGATTTAGAACTGTTTCCGTTGTGCCAGTAGTGCTGATGCAAGTGTACTGTGATGTATAATATAAGTTCCTATTATGAAGAGCAAAAGTTATGTACCGTGTATGAGCACAACCAACTTTAAACTGTAAATAACAAAAATTGAATAATGGGCCCTCATATACATAATGAAAGTTTATTTTTTTCAAATAAACAATAAATTCATAATGAGGACTACTCCTGTTTGTAATTAAGCACATGCAGTCTAACCAACTGCGACTTGTTGAACAGTCAAATCTATTCCAGGCAATTTTCATCAAGTAAAATCAGAAAATATAGAGCGAATTTCGAGTTAAACTCCTCGTACCAGTACCCACATTTCCACCTACGTGTATGCAATTATTTTAATGGTGCAAGTAATCACAACTGAACAGGACACTAACAAACTAAAGAGACTAATGTTGCCGATTCGTTATTCAATTATATTCCAATTTTAACGTGATTTCTAGGTTAAATTTGTGTACAGCAGTAATTTAATGCGAGAAATTGTTCACGTAAGGACTCCAATTATTTTAAAGCTGATGTTGAAAGCTCGCACTGAAAAATCTAACGGACTTTATTTATTTAATATTAAATCTCTGAATAAGTTAACTCCTCACGCAGAAAACAGTGACACAGGTACTCCTAAGGATACTGATTCTGTCAGAGAAACACTAACTTGTCGAGTTTAATTACTGTATCACTATTTTTATCGTGTGGGGTTAACTCATAAAGAATTATAGTGAATTTACTCCAAAGTTTCCGATTAAACCACTGTGTGGACATTATTTAGTAGGGTAAAGAAAATCAACAACGTTGATCGTCTTTCTATAATAGTGCACAAGGATATCTCAAAATGGCAGTGCTCCAGAAGCAGGCGATGAAACGAATATGGTTTATGGGTATTTAACCAGCACTGAGCCCGCAATTTCTATGGTTCTGCACGCAAATTGTACCCACAGTAAGTTATAGCAGAACCCCTTTCTCTCTCCCCGGTAAATGGGGCTATGCGCTGCTGCTAAGGAGATTTTTAAATGAAAATTATCCTAATCGTTCACAGCGCTCGTTGCGCTAACGAACAGAAAGGAGATCATGAGAGTACAGGTCGGAACAGTTATTATATTTCATAATCGATTATCGAGTATCGAAAAGTACTCGATAATTTTAATTAATCGATTATTTGATTAATCGATTATTTGGTTAATCGATTTTTGATGAATGGATTATTTGATTACTCGATTATTTGATTAACGATTGCTTGATTAACCCATAATTTGGTTAATCTACTTTATCAATTGAGCCGAGGCGGTCCAGAGAACGCCACTGCCATCCTCCGTACAGTCCAGATTTGGCTCCGTGTGATTTTCGACTCTCCCCAAAATTGAAGGAGAGTATTCGAGAAATCAGGTTTGGGTCCGACGATAAAGTGAAGGAAGAAGTTTTGAGATGGCTACGCACACAAAGTGAGGACTTCTAGTTGAACGGGATTGAAAACAAAACGGAACAAACTGAACAAAGTGATCAAAGTGATCAAAGCACTTTTATAAGAAAAGAAGTTCAACTCGGACGAATTTATAAAGATATTACAATGGGTAATGGATAATATATAGCAATACAAGACAGTTAGACAATGATTGCTAGCCATCTTGTACCGTTTAACAGTTGTCAATTTATCCAGCGTGAGTTGGAAAGATGCCAAACTAAATAAATACAAAAAATAAAAATGAGTTGTTATTAAATTCATTTACTGGGCTTTATTGAGAGACGTGCCCGACTTCTGTACACTTTCTGCAGCTGGCGTACAATGGCTAGAAACATGTTTTAAATTCCGTTCAGGATATTCATCGCACTTTCTGTATTTCAAAAAGGCCCCAAGTTAAGGTTTTATTAAATATACGGCCTGCTGGTGTAAAATGAGTTCTCGAGTTCACTTAAAGAATACGTTTTCAGAAGAATTAAAATTTCGATATTTTAAAGATCTGTCAATTGCGCCGATCAACGTTGTACACACGGATTTAAGAAAGGGCCCAGTTACTTACGTTTTGGCTGCATCACAGTCTAAGCGACTTGTTTGTGGAATGATGAAAACAAAATAATCAAACATGTGCAGGCCATAAATTTAGTAAAGCGATGAAAACAGAACATTCGCCTGGTCGTTTGCAATGGTGTTGGATGAAAACAATTACAAATGCTTCCCGAAACCTCCTCGCCTTGAAACACAAACAAGCACATTCTTACATGCTAACGCGAGGTCCATCTTTTTACACGTCCTTGGTTGCACCAAACAAGTAAACATCTAAATCACAGGAAACCCTATAGCTAGGAAGAGAATAAACATATGAAAACGGAGAAAGTTGAGTATAACCCAAATGCGACGAATGCTAGCCTAGCACTAGCAAAACGATAATTCTGCGCTAAAAGAATATAATATTTATATTAAATTGAGAGAAACTTGGCAGTTTTGTCACAAACAACTTCCAACTTATGAGTGCTACTGGACCGTTCGAACAACTACTCCTCGGGCAAATACCCCGCCAGGCATTGAATTATAGAACTAAATCCAGATTTTATGTACTACGAGATCCAATACTGAATGCTACCCCAAACATATCGTTGGGCTTGGAACATTCTTAGATCTCTACGCACTTTCCTGCTCAACTAGCAGTTAGTAAGTATGTTAGAAGTTTTTCATATTGCCTGTTTCGAATGTGCATGGAAAACCTTAGACCACTGGTTTCGTCCTTTTGGGACTCATCAGTACGGTGCTTTGCCCTACACACCCGAAATATGCAATATTGCTTGCTTTATACATATATACTTACACGCTTGGTGTAAGTATTAGCAAGAGCTAATTATTAGGGCAAAGCACCGTACTGATGAGTCCCAAAAGGACGAAACCAGTGGTCTACGGTTTTCCATGCACATTCGAAACATGCGGTATTGAAAAACTTCTAACAACTTCCAACTTAATTTATTGCAGTCTCTACGGTAGGCTAAAATTATTAGTTTCGGTTTGCTAAAGTCCTGTAATCTACCACTACCACAAACTCAATTAGCTACATTATATTACTGCCTGTTGCAAGATAAAACCGATCGCAACCTCTCTTGTTCCTTCCTGCAATAATTCCTTTCTTTGGATTCGAAATCACATTGTTCAAAGCTAGGCATTACTATTTATTATGATTTCTACCTGGTAGGCTCCTACAAATTAAACGTACTCAGGGTTGTTCTGCTTCAACCCTCAGGTGCGTATAACTTTATCTGGACAGGCCAATGCTAATTCTTCAGCAGAGGACAATTGGGATTCCGGGCTTTGTCACAAAATCCCTGTCCGAGACAAATTTCCACTGTATAATAAACCGTTTTAAAGAAAGTACCGAATTACCTGCAAGTGCTGTTAAAATTCTTCGTATTATGTGTGTATTTCTTAAATACTCATCGGTTGTAAAATTTGTACAAAAATTTACTATTTACTAAATGGCTCCAAAAACAACGAATAACGTCAAGAAAAGATTTTCATTTGTGTTTTACTTCTAAGTAAGTTTTTAGGATTTGATTGATCGGATTCCTATTGGAGTAAAGTATTTCTCCAGCACACTACATTCAAGTAGGGAAACGTGCCCGCAGGATGCATTTGCAACTTAGAGGGATGAGATTAAATTCGCATTTTCCGAGAGAGAGTTCCTTTTTCCTTATTTTGGTCAGATATTTACACAGATTAGAACAACTCAGGAATAAGGTTTTGTGAGGGAAGATTTCTTTTCTTTTTTCTCGGTCAGTGCCTACAATATAGAAATGTCAATAGTATTGCAACAGAAGGAGAATCTATTAAGAAATGGAATAAGTATAAATTCTAACCTTTCAATTTTGGGGCATACCTACTTGATGTGAATTTGTCGTTATAATTTCTGATGTCATTATTTTGTATAATTCAGAGCGTTTCCCAATATGTGTTCATAGATTTTTTAGTCTTTACTATTCATTTTGAAAATTCCACTGTTATTTTTAGTTCTCCGCAGCAGCGTTAAAAATTATTTTCGCTTTGCCGTTTGTAACATTTCTTCTGAGAACTTAATAGTTATAGGTCAAGTATCCCGTTTCCACTAGGGTTAGGAATAAATACTCGTGTTCAATTAAAAATTCCATATTCACTTTCAAAAGTTCGGTTTCTAATTTTCTTTGCTTTTTTAGCAACAAATGCAAGGAGTTCAAACAAGGAAGCTGTTGCTCAAATCAAGTTAGTTACCTAAGTTTATTTTAAAATTGTAAGTACACCTATTAGGCCCAGTTGTACAAGCGATAGTTAAGCTGAGATTAACTAATAGTTGAGGTGATCGACGGTTAAACCAGGTTAAACATGACCCAGAGATCACCGAATATTGGATTGTACTATTGGCAGTTAAACGACGTCTATCTGAACGCATGCTAAACGGGGTTTATGAAAAGTTGGCTACTCAAACGTGACAACTGACAAGTCAAAACATCAAAACCGTTAAACTAAAACAATCTTGTTTATGTAAACTGCCAAGGTTTTCTTTGTGATTTTGATATTTCCACCGTTACCATTATGGCTAAGCGATCCTGCAATTTTACATTGAAAGAGGAATCGCTTCTTATTGAATGTGTAAAGCAATTTGCATCGCAAATTGAGTGCAAAAAGAGTGACACAAACACGAATCAGATGAAGTCAGAAGCATGGGCAAAAGTTCATACAATCTACAACAGCCGCTCTGGGGGACAATTTCGGGAGGTGAAGGTTTTGCGTAACAAGTACGAAAACTTAAAGAAAAGATCAAAAAAAAAATATTCTGATGTAAAACGGCACATGTGGAGGTCCACCGATGAACGATCTCAAAATATCTGGTATTGATGGTGAAATACAGTCCATAATTTCCACCCAGATGACGGGATTAACATCAGAATTCGATGGAGACAGTAGTGAAATACTAATAGAGCAAACCACTGATAATAATACGACCTACATATTCAATCCTGAAGAAGTTTCTGAAGATGCAGAACCGCCTTCGGAAGCATCTTATTCAAGTGCAGTACAGGTAATCGCAATGCAAACCAAGCCTGCAAACTCCAACGACTGGTCAAGTTACACGCCTATTAAACTCAAGCAACAAAAATCGGAAGCACTCAAAATTCCATCAGTTAATACACAAAAAGTACCAGATCGACTTCACGGACAGGCTTTGAAAAGGAAGCTGCAAGAATGGGCAGTTTCGAAAAATTCATTGGTAGATGCCCAAAAAGAGTGCCTGTTAGAAGAACATGACTTAAAGCTAAAGCTCATGAAAGAGAAACATGATGCTCAACAAAAGAGGGAGGAAGAAATACATTCGAAACTTCTGCAGTTAATGGAAGCCGAGTATCAGTTAAAAATTAAGAAAATCGGTGGCCCCTTATAATAAATGTAAGCATTATATGTTGCACAAAAATTTCTCTTTATTATCATAATAAATTTGCAAAATGTTCATTAATTATTGCGAATCGTGTAATGTTATTGACTCCCATGCGTTCTTCATGTTGAACGTTATTCCCGTTGATGTTTTCTAACAGCTGAATAGCAGCTACAATTTCCTCATTTACTGGAGGTAGTGGTAAATTTAAATCTGTTGCAATATTGTGCAACAAAGCTGTTGCACACACAATAGCTTCCACCTTTTCAATCTTAACACGGATTCCCAAGCTTAGAATTGGAAACCTACGCTTCCATAATCCAAAAGATCTTTCGATGGGATTTCGTGTCCTAATTTGCGACTCATTGGAAAGATGTTCGGCTGGAGTAGTTGGATTTAATAAAGGGGGGATCAAGTATGACTTTACACCGTAGCCACTGTCACCAACAAGAACACTATTTCCAAAATTGCCCCTTTCCAGCTCTGCTCTTAACCTACTATTGCTGAATATTGTCGACTCATGGCTGGAGCCAGGCCACCTACAAACAATATTCTGAAATTTTAATTTCGCATCACAGACAGCCTGAACATTCAAGGAAAAGAAAGTTTTTCGATTTCGATATAATTCAGCATTATTTCCGCCCGGCGACTGTATTTTGATGTGTGTACAGTCTAATGCACCAATACACCTAGGAAATAAACTGATTTGGTAAAATTCGATCATCTTCAAATTACGTTCTTCTTCGTTGGAAGGCATTTTTATTAAGGTACGACTCAATGTAGCTAACTCTCGAGAAACTAAAACGATTACTATGCTCGCAGTACCTTTATCAACCCCCTGCAAATCACCTATTACTTGCAGAAAACTTCCGGTGGCATAGAATCTTAATGCAATACCTAAAGATCATGTCATCCGGTGACAGGGCATGGTTTCTTGCTGTCATTGAAGCAATTTGTGGGGCAATTTTGTCCAGAACCATTTGTACAGCGGGCTTTGTCAATCGAAATCTGCATAAGAACTCATCATCATTAAAGTCGTTAAAGTTGTCAGGCCTGCGTCTCCAAACTTGACGCCTTCGAGGATGGATGACGATATCAATGAAATCGATGAAGTCTTCATCTTCCGAAGATTCTGCAAGGTCTTCAGGGAACTGATACTCCTCAACAGCCATCAATAACTAGTCGCGATTACTAAACCCCAAAGAATATAGGTACTCAATATACTAAACACCGTCAAAACAACCGTGTTCTCTGACAGAAATGACGTTCAAAGAATACTTGTTACAAGTTGAACTCCGTTTAAACTGTTTCCGAGGCAAGTTCAACTTAAACGGATCCTGAACCTCAGTTATCTTATGATCGGCGTTTGCACAACACTGCTTTATCTTTAAACGAGGTTTAACTCTGAACTGAGGCTAAACTTGAATTGTACAACTGGGCCTTAGTGAACTAGATGCCGGCCGCTGTGATTGTGAGTATGGTCACTGTATACACGATGTTTCTGAATTGAGTACCATAAATTCAGTTGTAGAGAACGTTAAAATAACACTAAAACCTTTATATGGTTTTGCACAAAAACGCTTCCTTTCCAAAATACAGGGTGTTATAATGCCGACTGGCGTACCAGTTATTTAGCTATATCTGTAACTAAAGCAGCCTGAGGAATCTAAATTTTTGTGGGCAAGTGCTACTCAAAACTACAGATAATCCAGCAATATTTTAAGTGTAATACGATAATTCAGTGGCGTAGGAAAAGGGGTTGTGTAATACCTTTTTGTTAATAAAAAGTTTGAGGTTAGGTTTTTTGAAAATATCGTTTTATTTTTAGATTGTCCAATCAAAATACTGCAAAAGAGATACTCTTTTCAAATATCTCTAGAGTATTTCGTTTTCGAGATATTCGCGATTTTATGTGGCAGTGCTATTAAAATATTGTCTTTGTTCTGCTATATTATCATTAGTTACGCAAAACTTGATAACAAGATCATCTAGAAGTGCTTGCAGGTATGAATTACGAAGGTACCTACAAAAAAATGCAGCAATCATGTGCGGTTTCTTTTTCGAAAATCAACCACAGGTGTAGATACCCCAGTTCACATGAGCACTGCTACATAAAACTCACAATTATTTCGAAAACAAACGACTTTAGAGATATTTAAAAAGATAATCTTTTTTGTAGAATTTTGATTAGAGAATATAAAAATAAAATGATATTTTCAAAAACCTAACCTCAAACTTTTTATTACCAAAAAGGTATTATACGACCCCTTTCCTACGCCACTGAATTGGCATATTGCAATTAAAATATTGCTGGATTATCTGTAGATTTAAGTAACACTTGCCCACAAAAATTTAGATTTCTCAGGTTGCTTTAGTTACAGATATAGCTAAATAACTGATACGCCAGCCGCCATTATAACATCCTGTATTTTGGAAAGGAAGTGTTTTCGTACAAAACTATATAAAGGTTTTAGTGTTATTTTTACTTTCGATACAAACTCCTAAATTTATGGTACTCAATTTAGAAACACCTTGTATATTGCCCCTTTGGAATACGCATTTCATCCCATTTTTAACATTGAAAATGTTTAATGAATTGGAAGTGTGACGGTATACGATTTCTGTGACGCCTGGAAATTTCGCAGTTTTTTGCGAATTTTTGCAAGTTCTGCGTATGTCAGGCCAATGTTTCTGGTGTCATTTTGAAGATCTCGTCAAATGCGAACGCAGGAGGGAGGGACAGAAAATGTAACGAAAATACGGGGGTTAGAACGATTTTTTGGACACGGAAGCGTTTACATCTTATCGCATATACTTTATAAAATAACCAGCATTGATTTTGGGCTAGTTGGAAAGAGGATGAAATGACCAACATCCTATGGGTTGGTTTTTGGGGTTTGCGATGCACGAGGGCTAATTATAGGGGTGTAAAGTTGAGGTACGTTTTTATAACATTTTATAACGTTGTATCGCATACTTATTCCTGTAACATCCAAATTTAATAGTTGGAAAGAGGACGGACTACCGTATCTATGGCCTCAATTTGACTTTGAACGATATTGTATTCGGTAAATGATGACTACTATCAACTTTCGCGTTTGAAGTTGGTGAATACACTGTAGCAGAATCGAACGATTACACAAAAGTACCAGAACGCGTTAATTTAGAGATTTGATAGTAGCTCTAGCCCTAGTTAAGTTTTCTAAATTAGCCATTTTGTTTGTATAGGGTAGGATAAGTTAAGAAGGAACAGACTGACTTTCAAAAGTGTTGTTTTCTGTGGTTTTGCGTCCTCGTGGATCTCGCTTTGGTTATGGCGGAGATCATTACAATTGATGTTTTCTGTTTTCCTGTAGACTAATATCCTTGCTCGAAGAACCAATGTTGATTTTTTGTGGCAGTCGTTTGAATCGCGGATACGCAGAACGATATTGCGAGCTTAAGTATTCGCTGATATTAATCTTAGGTCTATTCTTGGGCCGCCCAACAGACGGAGTGATTACCCTGCAAACATGAGCTCTAGACGGGACCACTATCAATTTAGGATGACAGAACCGTAGTGAAGCCGCATCACTCCAATTCGGTCGTCATAAATTAATATTGGCCCCGCTAGAGCACGTTCTTGCATGGTGATCATTCCGTCAGTTGGGCGCCCAAGTATAAGCTTAAATCAAATGCTGAACGGCTGGTTTTAGTAACATTAATCAACTTATACACTACAGACAGAGTAATTTTCAAAATCATAAACAGAGTGTGTAGACGTAGAAGCAGATTGAGAAGTAGGTACTTTCAGAGTAATCACGCATACAACATCACCAACTCTTACACTTTAGTTCTAAATAGTATTTTTCTAAAGTATTTTTTGCAGTGTGGCAGAAGATTCTTCTTCATCCTTTACTTTAATCTTCCCTCTTAACATTATTTAAGAGTGATTTTCCAATTAAATTCTAAGAGCTTTTTCGTTTTCTGTTTGATACTACTCTTGGTTCAGTGACAGTTTCACCAACTGAAGACGGAGGCGTTTGGTCACTATCGTTAAAATAAACATTTTCACATTCATTTTTCATCATGAAGTTCTTAGTCCGAAGACTGGTTGGACGCGTACCTCCATCCTTTCCTATCCAGAGCTAACCTACGTATTTCCCTAAAAATAGAACATCCTACATACCCAACTATTTGAGAGCCGTAGTCTAATCTGGGCTTACCCCCACCTCTCTTTATCCCTACCTCCAACTCTAGTCATTTATGCCACCGAATATTTTTAGAGCTTCTGACTCTTCTTCTTCATTCCCAGTTTGGCGCTGCATATCTATTTGTTGTCCACTATTTGTTGATGACAAATTCGTCATTGTTTTTCTATACCTGTAAATTGGGCCTTTAAAAATTGCAGGGATTTAATGTATGGCCATTTAGATTCTCTTTCAGCACCATCTACCTGATTTGATACTTTTCTTTTCGAAAGTTGCCGCTAAAATACTTCATCCCTTCGCTTTGTCTTCTGCAACGATATATTTAGCAACTGGAGAATACCTATTTCAAACTTTTAACCTTTTTGTTCAAAATGGGATTTTCTGAAGTTGCGTGCTTTGTAAAAAACACAGTTGAAGTCATGTGGAGCACAATGCAACCATTATGCCAGCGCCATTGGAAGAAAGATTTTTAGAAATTGCAAAAAATTTAATAAAATTTCGAACTTTCCAAACTGTATCGGAAACGTGGATGACAAACATGTTCTTATATTTTATTCTAATCATTCAGAAAGTATGTATTATAACTACAAACGTTTCTATTCTATCGTATGACGCAGATTATAAATTTTCAATATTTGACGACGGTGATTATCGAAAACGAAGCCACTGTGGGACATCAACTTGATATATCTACGTGAAGATGAATATCTTCCAAACACGCAACTAAGAATGCCATACGTATTTCTGGGCTATGAAAATTTCCCTCTGTTGGATAACTTACTAAAACCCTGCAGTAAACATCTACTAAACAGAATTACATAATATTTTAATGGAAGGTTGTTCAAAGCAAAACAAAACTGTAGAATGTGCCTTTGAGAAGCATTTTTAAAAACAATTTCTGAAAGTGACGCATTCTTTCTTAATTAATAGATTCTGAAGTCCAAACAAAATTGTAAAAGCAATTTGTGTACTGAAAATTGAATAATGCCATAATTGATGAATGTTTGGCGCGACAAAATACAAATTTGCAGAATCGTCTAGTCGGGCGCATACAAAATACTTGTTAGATACACGTTTCAATCGAATGTTTGTAGCAATGAAATCCAGTATGTAGGAATGTATATTCCTTCACATGAATCATTCGTAACGATATTTTCATCGGAATATAATTTTTTCTACTCGTCTACCTCAGATCAAACTTTCGGATCCATCAGAAACTAACTGTGGGGTTGTATAAAACGACTTTTGTCCAATATGCACCTTTTTTGTAGTTATTCGCATATGTTTAAAGATTTTGACATATGCATAAGCATTTTCAAAATTAAACAAATCAGGATTTAAAAATAACTAGATGAACCCGTGTGCTACGCTCCACGACTTTTACGTAGCGGTGAATCGACTTTCGGTGTAGTAAGTATACTTAAAACGTAGGTGCATCCCAGGTGCACCACAAAATAATTCCTATAGAATATTCTTAAATATTTAATTGCGTTTAATTCTACCTACGGGTGCGACGTTGAACCGTAGGTTGAACTACGACTGCGAACAGCGCTGAGCAGATCCAAGCGACCATTGGAATGATGCCGATGCAATTTTCTTATTTGCGTTAAAGAAACACCTGATCGAGTGCACCACCTCACCCATAAGATCTTCGCCAGTTGAAAAGAGACCGAGCGACCGATATCCCCACCCGCAAAGTGTTGTGCCAGTTCGCTTTTAATATTATGATAGCGGTATAACTTATTACCTATGTATTGCGCCATTAAAAAAATTCAAATATGGTATACGGTGTATTGACTTTGACATATAAGCTTGATTATTTTTTTCATCGTCAAATTGACCAATATGAACAACATTGCATTTGAGTCTAGAAGCGTGTATTATTTCGGTAATTTTTTTGGATAATTTTGCTTGTTGATAAGTTGCCATATACTTGGGTCGCCCAACAGACGGAGTGATCACCCTACAAGCATGAACTCTAGACGGGACCACTATCAATTTAGGACGACAGAACCGCAGTGATGCGCTTTCTTTAGACCCAACGAAGTCGCATCACTCCAATTCGGTCGTCATAAATTAATATTGGCCCCGCAAGAGCACATTATTTCAGGGTGATCACTCCGTCTGTTGGGCGGCCCAAGTATAGTTTCGAATTTGTAGGTTCATTTATAATGTATAATCTAGTTACTTTAGTACCTGCAAACGTCAAATATTCCCAACACATTTCTTTGTATGTGAATTAATTGAAATAAAATTTCGTTTTGAACTACCTTGTTTCGATTCAAAAAATAATCTTGTTAAATACAATTCGTGGTCTGGAATTTTTAGGTAATTTTACTCAAGCTGTTGCTTTGACAGAAGATTACTCGCGCAAGCGCTCGTGATCTTTTAACTGTCAAATTTACACTCGTGGCCACCAAGCAACGCAACAGCTTTCGTAAAATTTCCGACAATTCCAGACCACTTATTGTATTACTACAGATGATCTATAACTGTGTTCTTTAAAGTAGAAACTCATATTATGTAACGGCTATTTTCTATGTGGAAGTTCCCTTTTGTAAAAGCGTTTCTCTTCGCGCTCTTGTCACAAATTACTAATTCATGATACTTTCAGCAACTGTATGTGCTTCAGCCGTTCTTTATTCGGTCTTGGGTAATTAATCTTCTGAAATTCCAACAAAAAATAATGGAAGTCCTTAAAAAAGGGTTTAGTAGTAGGCGGCCCCCAATTATATAAATTACAGCGAGAGAAAAAAATCTACAGGAGTCATTAAATGAGCATCCATTACTGTCAATACTGTATGTCACCTTTATCAAAGTTTAAATGCTAAATTGACTTTAATGTTGCTTGGACTGGAAATTAATTAAGCAAATGCTTTTTTAACAGGAAAAAACTAAGTAGGTAGGCTCGCGATTTTGTTTTAATTAAAATTCTCCCATAATCGGCATAATTCATTAAATTATCGAATAAAAAGGCGCTGTATTAAAATGTGTAATCTCGAAAAGTAATTAAAGATCGTGCTCCCTTGCATTTTGCGTATTTTGTAACAATTACTGAGAAATCAGGCAGCTGAAGTTATTTTTAAAAGCGGAAAATATATACGTGATCGGGTAGCTACTGAAAAAGTTTCGCAAATAATAA
Organism: Xestobium rufovillosum; assembly: GCA_963966045.1. Taxonomy (NCBI): domain Eukaryota; kingdom Metazoa; phylum Arthropoda; class Insecta; order Coleoptera; family Ptinidae; genus Xestobium; species Xestobium rufovillosum. The sequence goes on along the minus strand of OZ014499.1, from coordinate 16,851,755 downwards.
ACGAACATCGAACAAGACGCGTACATTTCTAACTTTTAATGGCGAATACGTATTATACATTTATCTTATATTCTGGATTTCTAGTAGACAAGCTGCAAAGCAATACATCGACTTTTCTTACTCAGGATTCGCAATTTAAATTGCTGTCTACTATAATAGTAGACTCTACTTATAAATTTCGTTCTCCTGTCTATGACTACCTGCTTAGCGCAAATTGTTTAACCTAATTAAAAAGCTATCTAAAAGTTATCTAAAATAGTGGTAAAAAGTGGTCACGTGGTCATATATTGCTTAAGTTGTGTTTTACCCATACCAATGCAACCTCTATTATAAAGAAGATTTTAAAACTAATCACAAATAAAGTTAAGAAATCAAGATTTATTTAAATCTTTCAAATTATTATTCAATTATATAGGTGCAGTCTGATTGTTTAGTATTTGCGTTGATATAGAAGCGCAAAGAATTCTCTGATTAGAGTACGCGCACTTCTAGGAACTGTTTTACAAATAGTTTGAGTGTGAATTTTTTATAAGTCAACTCCACACGCCAAAACAGTGACTCAGTAATTAAACTCGACACGTGTTTCGCTGACAACGTCGCCATCCTCAGGAGTATTCTAACGCTCAAATACCCTCCCTGCTCTCCAAAAAATAATCTTGAATTTCGCCCGACCGCCATCTTGAGATTGACAGCTGTCATTGTTACGTCAAAAAATATATTGTGACCTGTGATTACCTTGTGCCGAATTTCATTGATGTACCTCAAATGGTTCAAAAATTAGTAGGGGGGGGGAACGGACTTTAGACGGGCACTGTAGAAGCGTGTATTATTTCGGTTATTTTTTGCCGTTTCTATTTTCCAATAAATGAACAGTATTTTTGATCACGCGTTTAATTCTGACCAATTAAATCATTATTATAGTGAGAATTTTTTACCTAACTTATCCCAGCGGGAATTTTTTTTAGTATTTTGTTTTTGTTGATAAAACGACTTGTTTTCTGGTTTTGACATATTGTCTTATATGTTTTAATCGCAAATTGTGACATTGAAAGAATAATATTGACAGTTGTTTCATATTTGAACGTCAAAAAATAACCTTTCGAATACCACACGACAGTAAGAATAACTTGGAAAATAATTCTCCACATTTTACTCAAACTTGTCGCCATTCGGCAATAGCCACTCGAGCCCTACGGGCTCTCGTGTCTATTGCCTGGCGACAAGTTTTCGAAAATCTGTCGAATTATTTTCAAGTAATTCTCACTCTCTTGTGATATTACATACGGTTATTTTTTGACGTTTCTATTTTCCAATAAATGAACAGTATTTTTGATCACGCATTTAATTCTGACCAATTAAATCATTATTATAGTGAGAATTTTTTACCTAACTTGTCCCAGCGGGAATTTTTTTTAGTATTTTGTTTTTGTTGATAAAACGACTTGTTTTCTGGTTTTGACATATTATGTCATATGTTTTAATCGCAAATTGTGACACTGAAAGAATAATATTGAAGAGTTGTTTCACATTTGAACGTCAAAAAATAACCTTTCGAATACCACACGACAGTAAGAATAACTTGGAAAATAATTCTACACATTTTACTCAAACTTGTCGCCATTCGGCAATAGCCACTCGAGCCCTACGGGCTCTCGTGTCTATTGCCTGGCGACAAGTTTTCGAAAATCTGTCGAATTATTTTCAAGTTATTCTCACTCTCTTGTGATATTACGTACGGTTATTTTTTGCCGTTTCTATTTTCCAATAAATGAACAGTATTTTTGATCACGCGTTTAATTCTGACCAATTAAATCATTATTATAGTGAGAATTTTTTACCTAACTTATCCCAGCGGGAATTTTTTTTAGTATTTTGTTTTTGTTGATAAAACGACTTGTTTTCTGGTTTTGACATATTGTCTTATATGTTTTAATCGCAAATTGTGACATTGAAAGAATAATATTGACAGTTGTTTCATATTTGAACGTCAAAAAATAACCTTTCGAATACCACACGACAGTAAGAATAACTTGGAAAATAATTCTCCACATTTTACTCAAACTTGTCGCCATTCGGCAATAGCCACTCGAGCCCTACGGGCTCTCGTGTCTATTGCCTGGCGACAAGTTTTCGAAAATCTGTCGAATTATTTTCAAGTAATTCTCACTCTCTTGTGATATTACATACGGTAATTTTTTCGATAATTTTGCTTGTTGATAAGTTGCCATAGTTGCGAATTTGTAGGTGCATTTATAATATATAATCTAGTTACTTTAGTACCTGCCAAACGTCAAATATTCCCAACACATTTCTTTGTATGTGAATTAATTGAAATAAAATTTCGTTTTGAACTACCTTGCTTCAATTCAAAAAATAATCTTGTTAAATAATACAATTCGTGGTCTCTAATTTTTAGGTAATTTTACTCAAGCTGTTGCTTTTACTAACCAGCTACGCGCTCGTGATCTTTTAACTGTCAAATTTACACTCGTGACTACCAAGCAACTCAACAGCTTTCGTAAAATTTCCGACAATAATTCCAGACCACTTATTGTATTTCTACTGATTATACAATTGTACTGCAATTTACGGTTTGACCAGCAAACCATTCTGGTCACTATTTAATCCTTTGATCGGGGCAAATGCGATAACACTCACTGGCGTTTCAGTTGCACCATTGCAATATCTCCACATTCAATACTGTATCAGTATGCCGGATATATCGTGCATTATGATACCGTGAACGTAAAGGGGTTTACTGGGATATAATTTAGAACCAAAAAAAGATAGATTATGGCGAGAGTAGTTAGAAAATGAGAGCCTCAGGCCAGGCCATCGAGTTCTCCAGGTGCCATCGAGTTCTTCGGCAGTGACCTTGAAAGAGACCAGAGGCTGCTGAAGGAGTCGTTGCGTCATCCGAAGAAGTGTCTTCAGCAGCGGCATCTGCAGCAGCCTCTGGTGTCTTTCAAGGTCATTGCTGAAGAAGTGTGCATGTCTTCAGCAGCGTCTGGTGTCTTTCAAGGTCATTGCCGAAGAAGTGGGCATGTCTTCAGCAGCGTCTGGTGTCTTTCAAGGTCATTGCCGAAGAAGTGGTCTTCAGCAGCGGCCAGGCGCATGCGCCGGGGCTATTCCTCAGATCAGTCCATCGAGTTCTCCATCCACTTCAAGTGGGCGTGTCTGCAGCAGCCTCTGGTCATTGCCGAAGAAGTGTGCATGTCTTCAGCAGCCTCTGGTGTCTTTCAAGGCCATTGCCGAAGAGTGCACACCCAAGCCGCCATTTTGTGGTCTTTGGCTGTGGGTCAGGCGCCTGCGCCGGGGCTGTCGCGTACAAAGCGCGTGTTGCTCATTGTTCAGGCCAGTCCATCCTGGCCCCATCCACTTCTTCGGCAATGACCAGAGGCTGCTGAAGGAGTCATGTCTTCAGCAACGGTGTCTTTGGGGCCTTTGGCCGTGGCTCAGGCGCATGCGCCGGGGCTCTGAAAGTACACGTGTTGCTCATTGTTCAGGCCAGGCCATCCAGGTGCCATCAATGACCAGAGGCTGCTGAAGGAGTCTTTGGGGCCTTTGGCCGTGGCTCAGGCGCATGCGCCGGGGTTTTCGCAAACGTTCTGGAAATGACGCCGACCGGGATTCGAACCCGGGTCCCCACGCACCGGAGCCCTCGCTCCAACCAACTGAGCTAATCGGCGGCCCACAAGCCCGTCTTTCAAATCATCCGTATATACTTATGATTGTAAACAGAAGTTACAGAATTAATATTTATTTTCTCGGAAATTTACAATTGTTTATACTAAATAAATATTGATATTAAAGTTTAAGAAAAAAGCACGTTCGCCGCCGATAAGAGATGTTATAATTGTTTTTATTATGGGAAATAACCTTTCATCTTGCCGATAGGATATGTTTGTTTAGGTTTGATCCCACGCTCTGCATGTGCATTTAATACGTTGTAGACACTACAAGGTGACCCGTTTGTTTGTTTGTATTATTACAATAAAATAACATTCTAGAATATTCTTCTGATTGTTTATTTGAAATTACTTGTTATCTTAATGCGTTTCGGACACGTGTGGGAAAAAAACATTCTAGAACATTCTCCAGTTTGTTTATTTGAAATTACTTGTTATCTTAATGCGTTTCGGACACGTGTGGGAACCATCTGATTTATATATGCAAACATCTTAGTTCTCGGTAGTAGAACATTCTACATCGCTAATTATTTGAGAACAGTAGTCTAAATTTAGGCTAACCCCTACCTAAAAACTATGTCATGTGGGGTGTCAAATTAAAGGACTCGACTAGAGGAATCCGAATATTGGGGTGGATTTTAGGGGTGGTTTTTAGGGGTGGTTTTAGGGGTGGTTTTTAGGGGGTGGTTTTAGGGGTGGTTTTAGGGGTAGCTTTTAGGGGCGGTTCTTGGGGTGGTTTTGGAGGGTGATTTTTGGGGGTGGTTTTTAGGGGTGGCCACGCTCCTTGCCCCCCCCACCTAGATCATGTAGGGTATCAAATTAATCAGCTCGATGAGACAAAAAGGAATCTATAGTTATTCTCCTACTTCCGAATTCTTATCAGTAGTTGTCTGTCTGTATGTCTGTCGGTCCGTCTGTCTGTCTGTCTGTCTGTCTGTCTGTCTGTCTGTCTGTCTGTCTCTCCGTCTGTCTGTCTGTCTGTTTGCGAATACAGCCGTCTGTTGACACAGACAGCTGTATTCGCAAACACCATGGCTGATGACACGAGCAAGAATAAGACTGCGCATGCGCACGGTTGTATGGAGAGTATTTAAGCAAGAAAATTAACGGTGCTGTCAGTTAGTACTTGTGCTTCAACAAGGGAACCGCATTTGAATAATGACACACATAAACGTAGACACGTTTCGTGTTCTGGACGGTGCTGTTTTGGATGAGTCAGCACGCCGTGTCGAGGTGCACGTACATCAGCCGTTCGTGACAACAACAACATTCAACGCCAATGACGAAATTCGCATACCAATCCACCAACAAGACGTTTACGTACTGCCGCATCTAAGCAGCATCTACATAGAGGGCAGGTTCATCAAGGGTGCAGGAGGCGGAAATGCGGCTTTAACAAATAACGCCCTCAGTTTCCTCTTTGACGACGTCCGCTATGAAATAAACGGGGTGGAGGTGGATCGAACAAAAAACGTGGGCATCACGAGCACACTGAAGGGTGTAGTTTCTCTGAATGTGGGTGAGGTAGGTGCCCTGGAGAATGCCGGCTGGACGAATACGGGAGACTCACCGAGCCACCTTATCGACGCGAACGGGAACTTTAACGTGTGCATCCCGGGAAGAATCCTGCTGGGATTCTTGGAAGATTACCCCAAAATTCTGTTAAATGTGTGTCACGAGCTCATTTTGACTCGATCGAAAAACGATAGGAACGCTTTCGTGGGTAACGAGGACACCAGAATTGAGTTGAGCAAGGTTCATTGGAGGGTGCCGTACGTCTATCCATCGGATGCTGAATACCTAAAACTTCTCAATATTGTCGAGGAAGAGAGAACGTTGCAGATATGTTTTCGCAGCTGGGAGCTGTACGAGTATCCGGTGTTGCCGCAAGCTACGAAACAAACGTGGGCCGTCAAGACTGCAACACGGTTGGAGAAACCCCGCTACGTTATTGTCGCCTTCCAGACGAATCGCAAAGCGAATTTGGACACGGATTCAAGCAAATTTGACCACTGCAATCTGACAAACGTCAAACTGTACCTGAATTCTGAGTGCTTCCCCTACGAGAATTTAAACTTGGATTTCTCCACGGGGAAATACGCCCTGCTATACGAAATGTACCAGAACTTCCAGAGTTCATACTATGGAAAAGTTGGCGAGCCGTTATACGGCAAGGAACAGTTCAAGGATCTAGCGCCCATCGTGGTGATTGACGCATCAAAGCAGTCGGAAAGCATCAAGCCTGGACCCATAGATATGCGTCTAGAATTTGAGTCGAGCGAGAATTTTCCGCCCAACACAACCGCATACTGTCTCATCCTGCATGACCGCATCGTTGAGTATACACCGGGTAATGAATCGGTCAGAAGAGTGGTATGAGAAGCTGCAGGGCTTCGATTTGCCCAGAAAATACACGCATGCCTACTCTGTATACAGATTATAGTTTTAATTATATTGATGTAAAAATATATTCAACGTTTTTATTTTTGCGAAAACCCCGGCGCAGGCGCCTGGGCCACATCCAAAGGCCCAACAGCACCTAACAACAATTCTGATTGGATGCTGCCCACAACCACTCTCATTGGCTGTTGCCCCGCCCACTCTCATAGCCAGAGCCCGGCGCATGCGCCTGAGCCACGGCCAAAGGCCCCAAAGACACCGTTGCTGAAGACATGACTCCTTCAGCAGCCTCTGGTCATTGCCGAAGAAGTGGATGGGGCCAGGATGGACTGGCCTGAACAATGAGCAACACGCGCTTTGTACGCGACAGCCCCGGCGCAGGCGCCTGACCCACAGCCAAAGGCCCAACAGAATGAGAGACACCAGGGGGGCCGCTGAAGACCACTTCTTCAGCAATGACCAGAAGCTGCTGAAGGCGGAGCCCCGGCGCAGGCGCCTGAGCCACAACCAAAGGCCCCAAAATGGCGGCTTGGGTGCGCAATGGCAAGACACCAGAGGCCCTTCTTCAGCAATGACCAGAGGCTGCTGCAGACACGCCCACTTGAAGTGGATGGAGAACTCGATGGACTGATCTGAGGAATAGCCCCGGCGCATGCGCATGGCCGCTGCTGAAGACCACTTCTTCGGCAATGACCTTGAAAGACACCAGACGCTGCTGAAGACATGCACACTTCTTCAGAAATGACCTTGAAAGACACCAGAGGCTGCTGCAGATGCCGCTGCTGAAGACACTTCTTCGGATGACGCAACGACTCCTTCAGCAGCCTCTGGTCTCTTTCAAGGTCACTGCCGAAGAACTCGATGGCACCTGGAGAACTCGATGGCCTGGCCCGAGGCTCTCATTTTCTAACTACTGGCGAGGTCCCACACCTTTTTATGAATGTCTGTGGCCGGTGTACTTCACGAGTCTTTTGATATTCCTAACTATCATCTAAACTGAAACTGATTTACTATTTGTACCATTCCAGACGTTATACCTACCAATTTTAAGAAATGATATTTCTGGGCTAAAATTTTAATTTTGATCCCCACTGCTAAGTTACATCACCGGAAATGAACGCTCTTTTTATTATCTTTTTTGAAAAAATATGTTTCTTAAGTATTAATTTTAGGTGTCTTTCCATCGACTCTGCACATAGTTTGCGTCGTTTATTTTCTTTAATTCGGCGTAACTAGGTAGACCTGTCGCGGCGAAAGAAGAACCTGTCACGTGTTCTGCGCGAAAAACAAATTTACGTAGGACGGGTTTACATGTCTACAATGAATTAATGGGGGTGTCTGCTGTTGCCGACAAGTGCAGTGTCGTGGCGGCCTTTATTGTTTACATGTTTTTGCTGTTGTGTGTGTAAATGTGCTACTGAGGAAGCAGTCAGTGCGCACGAGCGACCACATGACAGGTTCTTCTTTCGCCGCGACAGGTATACAATACTCGTTTAGCGTATTCTTTTTAATTTTCTTTATTGTTTATTAATGTGCCTTAGTTTTAAGGCTTCGTACTACAAAATCGTTGAATGTTCTGTAATAGTGAAAAATTTAATTTTTAATAACTAATGTTGGTTGAAAAAAGGATGAATAGTGCCTTAATTTGACATAACGTAAATGTGCGCTCCTGGTTGACATTTAAGACGCCATTTTCATGGTATTTAAGTTATCTTGTTCTGTATCAATCAAAATATCTCCTTTCATTTATATCCGAAGAACACTTACGTAGTGAACTCTCATAGCATCAGATTTTTTAATAAAAATATTACTTGTTTCACATACCACTAGGATTTCGTTCTACATCTGCATAGTTGCTTCTTCACGCATTTCCAGTAATTCTAGAGTAGGGAACTAGAGCGGGTGCCGAGTGGGTAGAATGACTTGCACCATAGACTGAATAACTCAAGACAACCCAATAATGTCTTGGTTTTTAAACGTCAGTTTAGACAAATTTCCGAGATGTCACTAGAGGCAAATATAAGTAGTTCTGAAGCTTTTGCAAAACGAATCTATAGTAGGTTTTAACGTCGTAAGTCAAACAGAGATAAAGCTCCTGGAACCTAAAAGTGTTTATCTAGAAAAGTGTAATCACATTCAGAGTTTCGCTGCAAAATTGTATCATCTGAAATGCGACCTACGATGGCAAGTATGCCAATGTATGCGTTAGAGTAAGAAGAATGACGTAAATCCAATATTTAACTATACCTATGCTTTGAATGATTTACCACTTTACACTAGTAAAGAAGTGCCGCTAAGGTAAACTTAATCTGAAGTACATAGTCGCATTCAGTTGTGATTGTGGTGGTGAAAATGCCTGCTGCTGGCAATTTATACCGGCATTTATATTTAAATATAAAAAACCCTGGTTTAAAACTTCGCCCCACTACTGCATTCTTATAAAGGACAAACTGTAGGTACCTATTTAAGAGGAAGTTCGATTTCCAGATATATGTTTTATTTATAAAATTTAAATCAAGTTCTCTTTATATTAAACTGTTCAAAACACTATTATACGATTGTTTCATTAAATAACTCTAATATTTAATCGTATTTTACAGGCGGCAATATAATTTTGAGGTATGACAACTTTTAAAGTTTCGTCTTTAGTGCAAAGGTGTACCTTAAAGTCAGGATTGCCAGCTTTTACATTTTCAAGTAGCCAGATTTCTTGAAAGGAATAGCCAAAATATCGCCAAAATAAACGAATGTGAAGTAAATCAAAGTTTTCGGCATCATTTTTTAATTAAATTGTCACATTGTCAGGGAGAAAAATATGTAGTAGAAGTGCAATATTTGACGAAAAACTTTACTACAAGAGTAGTGAAATAACCTTGGAGCAAGTCACGTTTTCACTCCAAATAAACAAATCTTCTCATATTCATGACATCCTGCGCAAGCACATCACACAAATTGAAAATAAACTGTTGCACTGCAAACTAATATAATTAAATTGTAAAAGTTACGGTAAGATGTTTTGTAATTGACACCAACATAATGTCAAGAGCACGTGTCGCGTTTGTCTATTTGGAATGGACCACATAAGTGGCGCGTCACAAACGTCAGATTTTCATTCCAAACAAGACAAAGCCACGTGCTTTATGACGTTTTAACCTAACCTATGAAATATAATTATAGTTGTTTTCAAGTTTTTACACGTAAGCCCAACACACAAATTGAAAATAAACTGTTTTCACTGCAAAACGTCTATAATTATATTGAAAAAACTAGTTTAAGACGTTGTAAATAATATCGATAAACGTCAAATGGCACGTGCTTTTGTTTTGTTTGGAATGAAAATCTGACGTATGACGGAGGCACTTATGTCCCCTATTAAAACCTGCTTCAAGGTTACGTCACTACTTTTGTAGTCAGTTTTTTTTCCAAATATTGCATTCTTACTACCTGCATGGAGATTCAGCTAACAGGTTGGTTAAAAGTTTTTGAGTTTATTAGCAATTTTTTCCAAAATTTGGAATTAGGGGTTTTGGAGGATGTTCTTTTGAAGTAAAATATTTTTGACTTTCTGGCATTTCCGGTTATACTTCTTTCTTATTTTAAAAGAAACAACCTGTATATGATTATATTTTTGAAATCTAATAGGTATTTCATTTGGTACAATCAATCTCTATCTAAAATTAAGAGTTTTTTTAATTCTCGATTTTGTCCCGCTGCACAGACCAGGGTTTATGCACCTGTTTATAAATAATAAAAGGTCAGATACCTATGTGGGTGTTTTGCTTTTAACTGTACATAATAATTAAATTTGCGATTCATAAATCATATTCCACAACGAATAAAAATGTTAAATATGTTGGACTTAATTTGTAATTACTGGCAAGTTCTTATGCTCAGACCGAGGCTCAGACGTACTGAGGCCGACCCTGGCTCTTGCTGTTTGAGTTGCCACCCGCAAATATGTCCACATGCCAGCTGGAGAGTTAAAATATTTATTCTCGCAGCTGTAGCTATGAAATATGAATTTTGTACGTATGCGCCATCTATGAAATATGTCAATTACTATGAAGTAAAAACCGCGTCTGCGTTTTTATTAGTGGTCTGAGTTATTCAGTCTGCACCCTTGAGAGTCTCTGTAGTCCAGAGAGCCTATCCTAAAGTTTATCCGTGTTGGGAGCGGGTTTAGTGAGAAATCAGATAGGACTGGTCTCTGAACAGCACTTTACTCATTCACTCATTCAAGTGGCAGAGACCGTGAGGGTCGGCATCACACTAAGAAGCACACTAAGGTGGTGTAGAAGACAGCAGGAAAGAACCAAATTGTAGTATTCCTCGAATGATGGTATCTTCTGGGGTAAAAGATTTGGATATCCGACAGGGCACTGATAAACTGGTACAAAGTTGCGTATCATTTAATAATCGCATGAGACTTCAAAGAATTTTTGTAAACTGTGTAGCTGGTCTAAAACTATTTGCAAATAAGAAAACATAAATAGGTTCTTCAGAATTTTTGTTGTTCTCGAAATACCTACATGCTGGCTAAAAATCGAAGTAGATATTCTCACCACGATTTGAATACCTACATGCTGGCTAAAAATCGAAGTAGATATTCTCACCACGATTTGTATGAGCACAGATATAAGCGTATTCTGGATTTTTCAAACAATTTCCGTTTTCAACCCGATTATGCCTTTTCATTTTCTATCAACACATATGCGGAATGAAATTTAGTGAGTGCTGCATGTTCATGTAATTTTTTAAACAAAATTTACATCGTTTTTGCTTATATAAATTATTGAAAATTTAACACATGGACCCCTCCGTTACTCTTAATTACAAAATGTATGATTTTCTATTTCTATCGAGTAAACTCCATAAAACATTACAAAAATAAATCTAACATGCAGGCGACGGAAAATATAAAATAATATTGCCAAGAGAAATAAATATTAAGTCAACAAGTGCAGAAATAGCGTTCACAGTGTAGATAAAAATGATAAACGTTACGTCTGTATACTAAAATGTTACTTGATTTATAACATAAACCAAAGGTAGAAGTAAGTATAAATATTAGCTACCTATTTTAGGTAGAAACCAGAACACATCACTGCATAATAAGAAAGTTATTACGGAAGTTCTATTATAGCCCATTCAACACCAAAACCCGGAAAAAATACTAGAATAGGTGAAAATTTCGACGAAGCTTCACTGAAGTATAAAGGTTAATTTAAAAAAATGGGCGCTCCATTAAAAAAATTAAAAGAAAAACAAAATCATAATTTTCATTCTTTCACTGATTCTTTCTGTTTGAACCAGTATTTTTTAATTTGATAAGGTGGTAATACTCATATCTGTTCGTTCAATGTCTAAAGTCGCATTGCACATAAAACAGTTACCACCATCAGCCATTGCTGCTGCAGCTGTACTTGTCTGCAAAGAAATCCAAAACACACTTATTATAATCTAAATCTTTCTCATCTCTTAATAAAAACAAACTTTTACACGAAAATATCTGATATAAAGTTAATACTAGTTATTTTGTATATATGTACTAACCATTAATTAATCTTTAAGAAACGCTCAAAAACTCAAAAATTTTCACGAAACTTCGCAATGACAGAGGCATTTTGTGTACGAGAGATGCGCTCGCCAACAGTCCAGTCGACAGCCCTAACACTCGTCACCCCTCAAATTTTTTACCAGCATTTCAATGCATTGTTCTCTGTATTCCGAAGGACAATCATGCAAATGTTTTATTCAGTCGAAAGGTCTTGATTTCAACTATAAGAGCCCAAGGTTTCACTTCTTAAGAATAAGTCATTACAAAGTATCAAACATTTAAATAGGAAAATTCCTGCTTTTTAAACGGGCGCATAAAAAAGTACATTTTATTAAAAACCAAAATGTTAAGTTAAATCTAGCCCTCGGCTGTAATGAAAGATTTTCCACCTCGGTACGTAATATACTATTAATCAACTCACGGTATTCACTTTTTTCTATACATATTTACAACAAAACGAGAGCTTGTCTGATTTCAATAGCTGCCCATACACGTATAGGTTGATCCGCCAGTTTGGACCGCAACGGATAAGTCCGTCAGTTTTATACGCCCCGGATCAAACCGTTGTCGCCCACTAACATATTTCAGAAGCCCGCTGATCAATCTTGCGCGGTCGATCTGTCACATTCAAAACCGCTTGTTAGTGGGTGGCAAACGGCAGTTAAATCCGCGCTCGAAAACAAAACCGTGGAATTTCGCTTTGGCAAAAGTTTTGCACTTGAAAAGCACGGTTTTTAAGTAAAGTTGGGTGGTTGTCAGGTGAACATAAAGGTTTAGGACTACAAAGAAACGTGCTGTTTTCTGTGCAATCGTTGCGATGCAGATAATGACAGGAAAAAGTCTGACGAAGCAACGCTCTAAATGGATAAAAAGCTATTTGCTTAAGAAAATACAATTGAGTCATATTCCCCTATTGAAACATTGAAAGCGTTCAGAGAAAATGATCCTAACAATTTTCGTAATTATTTGAGAATGGACATTAACACACACGACCATTTATTAAATTTAGTAAGAGGCGCTCTTCTAAAACAAGCTACAACAATGAGAGAAAGCAATTACTCCTTAAGAACGTTTAATGACTACTCTGCGTCTTCTAGCGTCAGGAAGATCATATGAGGATTTAACATATTCGGTGGGAATTTCTGCACAGGCACTGGGATATTTATGATTCCAGAAACATGTGCCGTAATATTTTTTTAAACAACTTCATCTTCAGAAGACATGCCGAAAACGAACAACTGTCCACAAAACTGTCTGTTAGTGGCCTACTGCAGTTCTAACTGGCAGTGTGGACTCGCAGATAAATCTGTGCCGGATGGATGTGGCTCGACGGTTGCACATTAACGCAAAGTTATATCCGCACGTTTGAACCGCAGCGTTTCAAACCGGCCGATTAATCTCTACGTGTATGGGCAGCTATTGGCTGTCAATACTGTAATCACAGAACCGTCTGAAATTTTTAGCATGGCCCACTGAGAAATGGTACCTTGCAATTTGCTATTGTGACTGTACCTACATTCAGAAAATTCTTAATCCTTTCAAGATCTGATCTGCATCCCTCATTCCATTAATAAACCGAAATTTGTTCGATTAAGAATAAGTTTATAGCTATACAACATTAATCTCCCTCTAAATTCAATTCGCAAAACAATGGTCTTGACAAGCTTTCAGCTGAAGACGGAAATATGTCTAATTTAGTTTGTTTTCTCTTCAACTGTTATTTCATTTCTTAAGTTCAAACCAAAACAATAATTATAATCTCATTAGAATCTTAATCAACTCGAATTAAAATCTAAACCCGGGATTCAATTTGACCGCATTCCAAATAATTGCGCGTTTACTTTCTAAATGAAAGTGAAAATATGTATAGGACATTTCTAGTTGGTAGGTAGTCGTGAGATCCTGTGAACAGAACCTAGAGCCTTTTTGGAGCAAATAAGATTTTATAGTAATACACGCATCAGCAAGATGAAATTCTTGGCTGGTAATTGTTATGTAGAAGAAAAAGTGCAGAATGTAGAAAATTTCTTGCACTAAAGTCACTAGGTAGTTTTGATTGAGTTAGATTTGAAACCCGTACAAACAGAAATAACACTGCTACTGCTAACTATAGTGACGAGGATGTCGAGACGGTTTATAGAAACGAATGTGCGTTAGATTTTAGGAAGGTAAGCGAAAAATTTAATGATTGTCGTTTAAATGCCACGACCATCAGAGACATTTTGTGTCATAAGCAGAGTGAGAGTAGAGAAATCTGCGCAGTAAAAGATGTTATGAATTGTGAGTCCAATAGACGAGAAGAAGAAATTTAAATATGCATATAGGAATGAAACAAAGAAGGCAGAAAAGTGGAAAATTATTCGGAAATGTAAGAAAGGAAAGGGCTTGATAATAAATGCACAGTGGTGGGGAAAGTTAGGAGTAGGAAAGACTGACGAAGCATGCGTAAAATAACTAGGAGAACATTCGCAGAAATCATGTTAGTGATGTCTACCGCACCACTTATTCTAATAGCAGATGCATCCACGCAGAAAGCTTTTGGTTAGAGAATGGAGAGCCGCAATGGTAAATTTGCTGTATTTTCTACCATGCCAGACGTTATTAATCTTATTGTATACCCAAAACACGAAGAACAAGAATATGGCTATAAGAAAGTTGCATCTGAGTCGCAGTGCAGATGGCGCTATTCAGAAAAGTTTTGGATCGTGTGGCACCCACTCGCGGTTATCTAAAGCCGGCTATACTCACTTCGCGGTACTTGGCAAGTACTTTCACTTGTTAAAGTACTTGTACTTGGCGAATAGTATGTGTGTATAGTGTATACCTTAAGCCGGCTACTCACTACGCGGTATTTGGCAAGTACTTTCGCTTGTTAAAGTACTTGTACTTGGCGAATAGTATATGTGTATACCATACACACTACGTGGAAAAACGGTGAATGCTCATCTTTTGCGGGAAGTGCAAGTACTTGTCAAAAAGCTTCTCGTCATGGCGGATGATACTGAAACGGAAGGAGCAATTTCAATAATTGTAAAACTCAAACAGTTCCTAAATGTTGCCATTAAGGACTCTTTCTTCTTTTCTAATTCGGGAATGGAAACTTCCATTTCCTCCACCATTATTATTAATGTTGAGTGGTACTGGACCGTTCGAACAACTACTCCTCGGGCAAATACCCCGCCAGGCATTGAATTATAGAACTAAATCCAGATTTTGTGGACTACGAGATCTTATACGGGATGCTATACCCCAAACATATCGTTGGACTTGGAACATCCTTAGATTTCCACGTACTTTCCTGCTCTACCAGCAGTCTTATGTATGTTAGAAGTTTTTCAATATTGCATGTTTCCAATGTGCATGGAAAAACCGTAGACCACTGGTTTCGTCCTTTTGCGACTCATCAGTACGGTGCTTTGCCCTAACCACTCTAACCATGCAATATTGCTCGCTGTATATTTACTTACACGCTTGGTGCAAGTATTAGCAAGAGCTAATTATTAACCGAATTATGCGGCGGTAATAAATGGTACTGGACCGTTCGAACGACTACTCCTCGGGCAAATACCTCGCCAGGCATTGAATTATAGAACTAAATCCAGATTTTGTGTACTACGAGTGTGTAGGGCAAAGCACCGTACTGATGAGTCGGAAAAGGACGAAACCAGTGGTTTACGGTTTTCCATGCACATTCGAAACATGCAATATTGAAAAACTTCTAACATACTTATGTTTAATTAATATTTATTTTGGTCAGAGGTGGAGCAAAGGGAACCCCCGAATTTACGATTGCCCACTTGTACAAATTAAATGACTCATTTATGGGTAAATAACTTTATTTTCTTTGTGTGATTCGAACAAATATTAATGCAAGTACCTAATAATTATTTTTGAGGGGGGAAAATAAATAAAATTTTCATACAATTTTCTGATTCGTTTTTCAATCTTTGAAAATATAAGTAGATAGGTACACCACTGGAGGGTTTGTACGCGTACGATGTGCACAGAGGCTAGATGAAAAGAATATTAACAGGGTGTCCAATGCGGGGGTAGGAAAGAAACCCGTTTTCAGGCAAAATTCAGGAAGTATTTGCAATCAACAAGCCAGTATGCTTCCAATTGCAAACAGTAAGATGTGTTTTGTGCTTCCGTGTGTGGATAGACTGTTAAACTTAATTTAATTTTGAATTGTTTATAACATTGTGCATTTTCTAAATGGAATTTGGAATTTTACTCGTCCCACTGTAAGTATTGCCTACTGTTTTTAGCATTTACCTAGCAATAAAATGTAGTAGGAAGCTGCATCAATTTTAATAAATTTACCTAAGTATAAATAATAGCAGTAATATATTGTTACCAAGTTTGAATCGAATACCCTTGGTAACCTTGATGTTTCTGGCTTTCAATAATTCAATACAAATTGCTTGAATAACTTGGTAGTTAATGGTGGCCAGAAATATCAAGAAATTCTAACCTACATGCTTTCCCGGTTTGTTTGTAAACAAAGTTCCTATGATTTCGCCATCTAATGTTGAAGTACCGAACTTTCTCCGAGTTAATCTTCCATTTAAATTTCTTGAATTTGTAAGGAGAGTCCGCGTTTCGTAACAGAAAGTGTAGTTTGTGCATTTGGAAGAGATGGCGCTGCTATTTGTTCGGTCGGTAAATTGCCTAAAGTTAAAAACACTGATGTCCTTGGATTTAATGAATTGTATATCGTAGTGAGTTTTGCAAACACTTCCCAGTCAGCTGATGGTCAAATTGCGTTCTGACCAAAATGTCTAATTTTAGTTTCGTTTCCTAACAAACGCGAGTTGTGCTAAAATTTGGTGTTATGAAGGCAAAATTATCAGTGTTTACATGTATCAGCTGTGAAAATGTCTGCTAGCTGTCAGGGTAGCTATGGACGAGAAAATCATAGAAAAATAGTCATAAATTGTATGTCACTTGTTATATTTTTAATTGCGTGGTTTGAAATTGCATGTCCCTACACATGTTGAAGCGTGTTCATCTATCTGAGTTGGAGTTTGTGATGAAGAACTTTTTCCTTTGTTTCAGACATGAATGTAAACATGCAGTTTTGATAAAAGACATCAACCAATAAATTTTTATTTATAGATGTGACTATATTTTAATGTTTAATTTGCAGTAGGTGTAAAAAGTGCTTATTATTTATTATGCAGAAGATGTGTCATTAAAGTTCGGAATCAAAATAGGTTTATGACCTTTTGCGCTACTTATTAATTTTTAGACTTAACCCAATCATTTACTTGATAGTGTTTATCACTCATCGTAGTAATGATCAACAATTATTTATTTATAATATTCAACAGGTACAAATATTGAGGCAGTGTCCTTTTGAAAGAGGTCTTTAACAGCTTTACGATGTTGTACGTATTTCACGTTGACAATGGAACTATGAAGATGTTTGACATGAGCCTCGCTCTAGAAAGGTTAGTTATAATTTTGTTATTTTTGTCTTTGTATAAGATGTCCCAACAGTGCAGCCATAGTTAATCGCAATTTCAAATTATTTACACTTATCCCATTTCTTCTGGACAGCACCTAATTTTTGGCATTTTTTAATGGAACACGCTGTATATTATTGCATTTTTAGATTCCCTAACAATTTTACCGTGAGATTGAAAAGCGCAATTTTTATCTGAACTGCATATTTATTGGGACATCTTGTATAAGTTAGGATGTCATCTTTGCTGCTTGCATTGAGAAAAAAATTATAGCTGCCTTCCTTCTGGATACCATTATTATTTATTTATTTATTTATGTTAGAAGCATGAAACAAGTAGGGAAGTTAGAGAATTTGAAAATTGAGATGGATAGGTTAGCATTAGACGTAGTAGGTATCAGTGAAGTGCGATGGCCAGAAGCTGGAGACTTCTGGAGCGGAGATTTTAGAGTAATACACACAGGATCTGTAGGAGGAAATTCGGGAGTAGGAATTGTTATGCGGAAAAAAGTAGGACAGAGTGTAGAAAATTTCTTACAGCAAAGTGACAGGGTAGTTATGGTTAGGTTAGATTCGAAACCTGTAAAAACAGTAATAATACAGGTATATATGCCCACTTCTCAATACAGTGATGAGGCCGTAGAGGCAGTTTATAGTGATATTGAATATGTGCTAGATTTTGTGAGAGGGCACGAAAATTTAATAATTACAGGAGATTTCAATGCAGTCGTAGGCACAGGGCGAGAGGGCGGAATAGTTGGCCCCTTTGGATTAGGCAATAGGAACGATAGGGGAGTTAGACTGATAGAGTTCTGCGATAAACATAACTTAACGGTCGCGAACACTCTATTTCACCATCATGTTAGGAGATGCTATACGTGGAAGATGCCAGGAGACTTAGGGAGATATCAAATAGATTGCATTCTCGTTAGGCAAAGATTTAGAAATCAAGTTAGGGATTGTAGAAGTTATCCAGGAGCAGATATAGATAGTGATCACAACATAGTCGTTATGAAAGCCAATCTTAAATTTAAGATTTTGAAAAAAAGAAGCGGTAGAAGGTATCTTGACCCAGAGAAACTAAAAGATGATGATATGCGCAATAAGTTCGAGAAAAAGACAAACGAAGCACTAAAGGGCACGGGTGGAAATATTGTTAGGGACATAGAGGCAGAATGGAATTGCATTAAAAATAGTTTAGTTTCCTCAGCTAGGGATATTTTGGGTCATAAACAGAATGAAAGTAGGAAACCCTGGATAACAAAACATATTGTGAGTCTAATAGAGGAAAGGCGAAAATATAAAAATAGGTTAGATGAAATAGGGAAACAAAGATATAAGGCGATCAAGTGGGAAATTATTCGGAAATGTAGGAAAGCGAAAGAGCAATGGATCGATAATAAATGCAAAGAAGTGGAAGATAAGTTCGAAGTAGGAAAGACTGATGAAGCATATAAAATAATCAGGAGAAATTTTAGAGAAATTGGATCTAGTACCAAAAACATTAGAAATGAGGCAGGAGATATCCTAATCGGAAGTGGGGAGAAGGCAGATAGGTGGAAAGAATATTTAGGAAACTTATATGCGGGACAGGAAGTGCAAGATATATTAGAAAGCGAAAGCAGTGTAGAGGGGGATAACCTAGGGAGTCCTATAATGAGAGAAGAGTTTGAGATAGCACTAAAAAGTTTAAGGAATAATAAAGCACCAGGTATAGATGGCTTGCAGGCAGAAAGTGCGCAGGTCAAGAGGTAATAGATCGTTTATTTAAATTAGTTAGTCGCATATACCTGACAGGCGAGATTCCAGAAGATTACAAACGGAACATCATAGTAGCTTTGCCAAAAAGAAAAGGCGCGGATAGATGCGAAAATTTTAGAACTATCAGTTTAACTTCCCATGCGTCAAAAATTTTAACTAGAATTGTGCAAAGAAGGATGGAGAAAAAGGCGGAAGAAATATTAGGAGAAGATCAGTTTGGATTTAGACGAAATAGAGGAACGCGCGAGGCCATTCTAGCTTTACGCGTAATTATAGAAAAAACGATAGAAAAGAGAAAGAGCGTCTATATAGGATTTGTAGATTTAGAAAAAGCCTTCGACAGCGTAAAATGGGGGAAGGTGTTCGAAGTGCTGAGAAAGGTAGGGATGAAATACAGGGACAGAAGAATAATACATAATCTCTACAAAGAGCAAAAGGCAGTTATAGAATGTGAGCAGGAACAAAGGGAAGTAGATATCCGGAAGGGAGTGAGACAGGGATGTGCATTGTCACCTCTAGTTTTCAACTTATATATCGAAGATGCGATTAATATTGTTAAGGAAAGAACAGCCTCAGGGATCAATGTACAGGGCCAAACTATTAACATGCTCAGATTTGCGGATGATATAGCAGTGTTAGCATCTAGCAAAGAAGAATTAGGAGCGGCTTTGAATGAAATGGAAGCAGTTTTGACACAGGGCTTCGGCATGAAAATCAATAAAAAGAAAACTAAAATTTTGGTATGTAGGGGATGTGAAAATAGAACTAAAATGGAAATACAAATTGGAAATGAGAAGATAGAGGAGGTCGCGGATTTCTGCTACTTAGGAAGTAAAATAACTCAAGACGGTAGGAGCACTAAAGATATAAAACAAAGAATGGCGCAGGGCCGAGTTGCGTTTAACAAAAAGAAACAACTGTTATGCTCGAGAACGGTTAATATAGAGACTAGGAAGAGACTCTTAACGTCGTATGTATGGAGTACGGCATTATACGGGTGCGAAACTTGGACAATAGGAGAAGCGGATAGAAAAAGAGTAGAAGCGTTTGAAATGTGGTGCTACAGACGCATGATGAAGATACCGTGGATAGATAAGGTTAGCAATAGGGAAGTATTAGAAAGAGTTGGGGAAAAGCGAAAGGTATGGAAAACAATAAAGAGTAGGAGAGATAGGATGGTAGGACACCTTCTAAGACACGAAGGAATAGTTCGTGACATACTAGAGTCAGAGATAGGAATAAAAAGAGGTAGGGGTAGGCCTAGATTAGACTACTGCTCTCAAATAGTTAGGGATGTAGGATGTTCTACTTTTAGGGAAATGCGTAGGTTAGCTCAGGATAGAAAAGAATGGAGGTACGCGTCCAACCAGTCTTCGGACTGAGAACCTTATGATGATGATAGTTTTGATCATGCATTTTTAAATTTTATTTTTCCGGACGTGAACAGAAGTATGGAAGATTTTTTAATTTGTAAGTAAGCTAGTAAGCAATTGTTGCCAGTTATTTTTATAGAATCCTGATGCATGTGTGTAGGTAACTTACAATAATATTTGTTTTTAGAGTAGGTATCTACAATGAATGTTAATTAAATCAAGCTACTGTTGAAATTTTAATAATGAAGAGTGAAAATTATTACAAACAAAATAGTGTGATGCAAAAATTAATTTTTAAATATGCACTGCTCTTTGATTTGCATTATCTTGAAACCTTACTTAAAATTTTTGCACGTACTTACTTTAAAATTTCACTTACCCATTCATTAAACTTGATTCGTATTATTTAATTGAAGAGAGAAATTCATAGATACCTGTTTATGTTTATATTTATTTTTCCATTAATCGATTATTTGATTAATCGATTAATCGGCTGATCGATTTTTCGATTAATCGATTATTTGATTAAGTGATTATTCGATTAATCGAGTATTTGATTGATCGATTATGTAAAATCTATAATCAAATAATCGATTATTTTGCACAGCCCTAGAGATAACGTGTTTGCATTTAATGCACTCGCCAGAATCTCCTTTTTCATAAAATAATTCCACACTTCACTTCCGCGTTTAAATGCCATTGTTTAATTACGTAAATGCATCGAAATCGAAACTGACACCCCGAGTTACAGCTGGCGTTGACACGAACAGGTACTTCCCCGACTTGCGAGCTTGCGCCAAGCAGACTGGCTGCGCTAGCAACAGCAACAACAGCAACTATCAAGCTAAGACTCAAGCGGGACTTTTCAACTTAAACATTTTGAAATACTTACCTATGTAATGTAATGTACTGATGTTTTAAGGGATTGGAAATTTTTCGTTTGCATTATCTGTTTCAATTATCCATGATCATGCCTCGTCCCAGTATCCATGGATAATATGCGATATATCAGTTATAAAAATAATAGCTCTAGAATAGCTTACCATAAGAAAGTACTCATTTAATTAATCGATGGAACAAAATATTCAACTAATCGCTTAATTAAATAATAGATTAATCAAGTGAACAATTGATCAAATAAACGATTAATCAAATAATCGAACAATCGATCAGCCGATTAATCAATTAATCATTTTTTAAGTAATCGATTATCGTTTTTTTGAGTAATCGATGAATCGATTACTCAAAAATCGATTAATGAATAATTCAATTAATCGATTATTGGATTAATCGATTATTTGATTAATCGATTATTTGATTAATTGATTATTCAATTAATCGATTATTCGATTATTTGATTAATCGATTAATCGATTATTTGATGAATCGATTATTGTAAAATCTATAATCAGATAATCGATTAATCGATTATATTTCGATTAATCGATTATTTTGCTCAGCCCTACTGGTTAGTACTATCTATTAATATGGCATCTGGTCACAATCGTTACATCAGACATCTGTCGGTTGTCGAACGTATTTTCTCCACTCTTTCCTGTTTTATGCTACTCTCATCTGTTCCAATCCTGAGAGTCATTTATGTCATCTGACCATTAAGTTTGTTGTCAAGCTATATTCCTTTGAAATTGTTTATTCATCTTCATTCCACTATTTTGACATGCCCAGTGATTATCATTTGATTACTCCAAATACACCTATACTTGGGCCGCCCAACAGACGGAGTGATCACCCTGCAAGCATGAGCTATAGGCGGGACCACTATCAATTTAGGACGGCAGAACCGCAGTGATGCGCTTTCTTTAGACCCAACGAAGTCGCATCACTCCAATTCGATCGCCATAAATTAATATGGGAAGTAATTATTTGGGCGGTTGTTTTAACATCCAGGCAGTTTCATCGGGCAGTTAAAAATTCATGCGGGTGGTATTAAACTTTTTTGGCGGTAATTAACTTAATGTGGCAGTAGAACGTGGTCAGCAATATAAAAGAATTTGGTCGGTTATTTAATCCTACAACGGCAGTTCAAAACTTGCTCGAGCGGCAGATTAAATAAATGTCCAGTGCAATTATTATTTGAGCTGTAAAATCATTGAATGGGCAGTATAATGTATTAATGGGCAGTTAGATAAATAGTTCGCCAGTTCTCGACGTTTGGCAAAATCGAACGTCATTTTCATTGAAAAGACCGGCACATTTCCGTTACAAGTGGCGCAGCTTACGCAGCAGTGCACCGTTGGCGGCCAATCGGAAGAGATTTTCCTATAAATATTAGGTCGTTTCGCTCATTATCTTATCACTGAGTTACGAGTGCTTGGATCTATTACACTAGCATTGCACCATTGAATTTATTCAACGCACCCCTCCCCGTTTTCCCATAAAAATGTTTAAAATAATTAACTCACAGGTAAAAAAAATATTAATTTTGCTTCATCCCTTTGCGTCTTCTATTGCACCGCATTGCACCACAAAGCATTTTTGTAATGCTGCATCGAATAATGCATCATTTGGATGCTAACGACTGAGACTTACAACGCTCCGCTTGACCTTAACCTGACAGACTTTTATATTAAAATGTGTCAGTCGTTAGCGTTCATATTATTCTTTTCGAATATTGTTCACATGAAAATGCGTACCTTTGAAGAGAATAAGATTATAACAACCGGCCCTAAGACATTTAAAGATATACCTAGACCCTGCATTCGTATTCAAACACATTTTTCTTTGTGAAGCTAATGTGACTTCTTCATTTATGTTGTGTAGTGTTGCCTTTATTTGTGCTTTCCTAACTTTTACCATGTCTTTTGGGACATTCTTTGTATTTAATTGACTTGAATATTTTTTCTCAACAGTACCTACAGTAACTTTAGTACATACATATATAAATGAGAATAATTAGATACAAACTTGTCTTATAGTCGCAGGTACACAAACAGAGCAGAGACGACAGAAACACAGTCAAAAAAATAATTAATAAAGTGAACACAATAATTATTAAAATGTTCAGTATGCACACACATGATAATATACTAGTCGGTACACTACAAAACAGCCGAAAGTCCCTATCTCCCTATTGGGCAAGTCTGTAGTGTACCAACAGTAAGAACAGTCACCACTAGATGTTTAGCTGCGCTTATTCCACTCCCAAATATTCCAGAATTGCAACTTTCTGGATCCCGGAATACTGCTCATTGCAATACTTAATTCATATAAAATCTTGTACATTATAGTTGTATTCTAAAATTGTATTTTTATTGCAGTGTAACATCTTTAAAGAAAGCAATAGAGCGAGAGTGTAAGATACCGATTGACAAGCAAGTTCTGTTGGTCAGTGGAGGAGAATGTCTCAATCCCGATACGAGGGTTTGTTTCTATTCGTCAGGCACAGACACAAATCCTATATTTCTTTTTAGTAAAGGTGTTCTTGAGTCTGTTAAACCCCCATCAGAACCGGCTGATGTTACTTCAGATCTAGGTAACAATCCGTCAGTGAATAGCGATCGTGAGCTAATGTATAATGACATTTTACTTGAAGAATTGAAAGAGAAAGTAAGTGAGTCACAACATTTGCCTCCTACGTACCAAGCAGTTGTTGCAAGATCTGAAATAGCTTCTTTAATGAATGAGCTTTCTAAGGAACAAACGAAAATTTGTGAAGGTCTTGTTCTGGATCAGCATTTACAACAACAAGGTTGGTGTGCGGTCATTGCGAATTTAGATGACATCACGTCGGAATTTAAAAAACGTACAGACATATTCTTTAAACATTATCAAGAGTACTTAGCAGAACAGCAAGCGTACATTGGTTTAGTTGAAAAGTAAGTTGATTGAATCGATTATTTTGCTAGAATGACTATTTTTGTACTCAGTTTCAATAACGATTTGGAAGTATTGGCAAAGATTCCAATTTTACCGGCTTTGCTTGAAAATGATCAGGGAATCCATAATCCGATTGAAGCATCTGGTTCAGAAGAAAAACCAGAAGAAAAGGACAGTCCAGACCAAAGTGTGGAAAGGAGACAGCCCAGTACTTTGCTGGAATGGATTGTTGCAGCCGACAACAAGAGCTCCATGGAACAGCTGTATAAAAATTGCAATAAGGGTTTAAATGAGGTAAGTCTTTTGTCAACACAGTCATAATGGTATTGAGCAGAACTTTATTTCTTTTACAGTACACTGAAAACTTGCTGCAAACTTTACAACAGGAAGTACAAATTATTTTAGAAGCGGTAGATAAACCAGATATGAAGGAAGTTAAGGGTATAGGTGATCGCCTTTTTGGGCTCGAGCAGTTGCTGAATAGTGCTAAGAAGTATGTTCAAGAACAGTCAGATCTTGCGCAATCTTTTTTACAGGTAAGCATCTTACTAGCTTACTTATCGGCATTTAGTTTTGTGACCTATACACAGTGATGTTGGTGCCAGTAGTTTTCCACTTTGAAATTTACCAAATTCGAAATTTTCCGGAAAATTTCCAGAGGGTTCTTCATTTTCCCGCCAAAACAAACGTATAAACTAAAGTGTCGTCCATCTGTCCTGCGAACGTGATTGATTTTCTTATTTTATTTACATTTTGTAGAGTGAGTTTCAAAAGTAAAGAGTGAACTAATTATTTTCTGAAGTTCACTGCAAAAGTTGATTGTCACATGCCACAACTGTCATTTTACATTCAAAACGGAATGGAGTGTAATCAGTCACGGATTAGTAAGTCACTACTTTTGTGATCAATTGAAAGTTTTGCCCGAAATATGAATATCGGTCAATTTTAATTTGGCAACATAAAAAAGATATAAATTCAACTTCATCAAAAATATGTATGATGGGCACAGAATACTATACAGTAGAATCACACGGAAAAGAAACCACATTTTAGAGAGAGATAAGTTGACTATGCTAATTTAAAGGGCACTTCGTGATGACTCGATTAATTTCAATTTATGATAATCTTCATTGGCCGCGCAGAAAACCGGAATTGTCACTTTGACATTGTCAAAAATTTGCTTCCGTATTTTGGAGCATATAAAATATAAAGCCTGAATAATATAACTTGGCATATGGGTTGACACATGCACGTAAACTAATTTGTTTCGACTGACAGTACTGTGACACTAATATTAGTTTCCATGATAACCTTTTTGGGACTAACTAATAGATCATTTTAGAATGTCGTCACACAACTGACAGCTGGACACACATTCGTTTGTTTAAAGCTTATTGAAGGGAAGAAGGGGAAGAATAGCAAAGCAGATGTTTATGTTACAATTTGGCACAAAAAACTTAAACTTAGTCGCTTTACGCCGAGAATTGAACGAAAATTTTAAAAATGATATGACTGGTTGCACTATTGCAAACGTTTTTTTGTTGTTATTTTGAGTTAAATTACATGAACTCTAAACTTCACCACTTTGTTTGGCACCAAATCTGCTCAAATTTTGGTAACACTCATGCATAACGTTGTGTATCCATACTCTGCCCTCCAACAGAAAATGGCGGCCTGTCAAAATCAGGCCATTCTAAAACAGTCTATTAGTCGAAACAAGCAGAGACGTACAAATACATTGTTACCCCAACATTAAAAATGAGAATGAGTATGTATACATGCAGCGATAACGTAACCTTTATTAAAAGCACCTTTATTAAAGGAGTTGTTAACCTACGGACCAAAACCGTCTTTAGTAAAGGCAGCGTAAGTAATGCAACGACTGTTTCCCAACAGCCTTTGCATTAAACACTTTGGTTTTGACATACTGCTGTGTAGTACTGTGAAAATAATTCAATATTTGTGCTTCGTATATGGATACAAGTGTATTCATACGCCTAACGAGAAAGGCCTAATTTAAATTGGAGAAAAATAATAATTTTGAAGAGTTTGACACGAGGCAAGTTTTGATAGAAGAAATTTTGGAATGAATGGGCGAAATTTATAGAAAATTTCTAGTAAGACATGAGTCTCTTTGAGATTCCCTAACATGTATAATTATATTGCACACTAAATAAATAAAAATAATATACAGAGAGAAATAATTATGTGTAACATGGTGCATTAGTCCGAGATTTTAAAAACGAAATTTTAAACCATTCTCTGTAACATTAAAGCGTTGTTAATATCGAATTAGCGTGTAAATAGTCGAAAATAGCACAAAGCAGCTGAAAATAGTAGGTAACGATACAAGAAAATATTAAATTTTTGTAAGAAATTTCAACACCCTGTATCTATTTTTGTAGCCATTTTTGGGCACATGTTCATTAGGGATTTTCACTATATTTTCACAGCATTTACACGCCACTTCAATATTGACAACGATTTACTGTGTTTTTAAAATCGCGGACTATGCACCATGTTACACAAAATTATTGCTCTCTGAAACTATGCCTCGTACGCAAAAAACAAAAGAGATATTTTTTCTTGTAAATAAAACGAAGATTCCAATATTTTGCAACATATCTGTGTAAGTCAATAGCGTAACATAGTTTCGGTAATAAATGTGGTCTCCCCACCTCGTAGTGACGCCACTGGTGAGAGTACAAAACTCAAAATTTATAAATTAGTAAATAGCTTCAATAAATTATTATGTCCAAAATTCCAAATGAATAGCTCCGGTAGTTTTCCAGATATTTAAAAAAATAACATATTTTTAAGAAATTTCAACACCTTGTATCTCGCTTAGCCGGTATTTTTGGACATATGTTGATTAAGGTTTTCCGCATTATTTTTAAGTATTCTATCTACCCTAGAAGTTTGTTACACTCATTATAGATCACCCTGTATAGCCCTAACAAAATATTTATTTACGTTTAGCAGGTCTGTCAGCTATCACTAATCCAATCAAGTGAAGCTAGTTGGAAAAGATATAAAGCAATAAGTTACTACCATTTGGTGAACTACTTCAGTTAGCAATTAGTTAAAGTAAGTTACTTTAACAACGTAAATCTGTCTATCTTGTGTACACACCTTATAGAAATTCCGTTATTTAGAGGAGCCTTTATTAAAGGTGTCTTTAATGCTGCGTGTATACATACTCAATGAGTGAAATAAAGAGTTACAATGGAAAATCTTGATTATTTCATCTTACGTTAATAAGTAGCTGCCATATCAACTGGTTGCGTGCGAGAGAGACATCAAACTAACATAATCCGTAGATTATTTCAATCATACACCAAGTTATATTATTCAGACTTTAGATCATTTTAAAATGTCTTCACACAATTGACAGCTGGAGGGCAAACATTTGTTTGTTTAATGCTTAGAGGAGGAAAGAAGAGGAGGAATAACAAAGCATATGTTTGTTACCATTTGGCACCAAAAAAAGGGGCGTAACTTAAACTTCTTAGTCTCTACGCGGAGAATTGAACGAAAATTCTTAAAACGATATGACTAGTTACACTATTGCAAACATTGCTTGTGTTATTTTGAGTTAAATTACATGAACTCTAAACAGTAACCTGGTTTCACCACTTTGTTTGGCACCAATTCTGTTCAAATTTTGGTAACACGCGTGCATAGCAAAGATCGGGCGTTGTGTATCCATACTCTTCCCTCCAAAATCAGGCATTCTAAGTCCCGGTTTTTCAAAGAATCCAACACCGGATTAAGTCTGACACCGGCTTCATTGTTATGATATCGGCTTTCTGATTGGTTGTATCATAGCAACGAAGCCGGTGTCAGACTTAACCTGGTTTTGGATTCTTTGAAAAACCGGGCCTAAAACAGTCTATTAATGACATTGTCGAATTGGCATTTCCCATTTTCTGCACTTATTTTTGAAATAACATTTTTAGGGCTTTCTGGTGAGGTTTAATGAGCACCCATTTAATAATTTAGGGTTCAATATTGCAACCAGATGCAAAGTAGGGAAGTATTTTAAAATTTATCAAATTTGTAATTACCTGATTAGAACTTCAGAAATAAAATACATAAACCATTAAGGCCGCCGTTCAGTGCATAAAATTACAATTTCAAGTCATATTCAAAAACGGTAAAATGCACAATTATTTGAAACAAATGTACATATCTTGTGGAAGAGATTGTTTTCATGAAACAAATTGATTAATCAAAACAAAAATTAAAGCATATTTCAAAACATGTTGACTTCTGTTCATTAAAAATATACTCTTCCTAAAGAGGCCGTATTTCACTATATTTCTGCAAAAGATCATATATTTAGTGTACACCGTTTTCGAAAAAGATTTGAAGTTCCGATTTCATCATTTTTCTAGCGTTTTGAATAATGGCGCATAAAATCTACCAATGAAACACTGTAATTTATAAAGGTTGTAAAATTGCAAACTGCAAATTATAGAATGGAAGTTATGACAAATCCCTCTAGAGAACAACAAAAACAAATGTACGGAAGGCCAAACACAGCTCGAAGAAAACGATTTTGATATTTTAGAGGACTATTCCAATGTCCAATTTAAAATAATAATATAACCTCAAACTCAAATGTCAAATGTTTATCGTTCGTGTAAATTTCTTGACTTTTTAAAAGGAAAATGATCAAAATGAGCATAAATATTTCCCAAAAAAACGATTCATGTAGCTTTTAATAGTTTCCCGACAGTTAGCTACCTAGCAATTTAAATAAAAATGCACAAATTGGTAAGAAAGAAACACCTTTATCTGGATAAGTTTCTTTATCTCTAAAAAAACTAGGAAAATAATACAAAAACAGAAGCCACACTGTGACAAATTCATAAAATTACTACTTTACCAAAATTTTTAAAAATTGATAGTTTGTGACGGTAGGAAATCGGTCGTAATTTTATTACTTCATTTCTTCCACAAATAGGCAAACAAGACTTCATTACAGTGACTGTATATTTATTAAATATTTATGTACAGTTGCATGTTTATTAGGTATTTAATAATATAGGATGGTAGGACACTTCTGAGGCGGGAAGAATTAGTTTGCAAAATAAGTACTAGAGACGGAGATAGGAAGAAAAAGAGGTTAAGGTGCACTCAGATGGACATATGCATCCAACCAGTCTTTAGTTTTTAGAATAAAACTGAATTGCTCCTCTTTTTAAATTCGACAGAGAAGGAAAGTAGTTTTGACCGCTTATTTTCTCATGTTGCTCCATCTAGTATATTTTAGCCACACTAAGGGCGGAGTAAAACTTGGATAAATTCTACACTCAGGACCTCTGGTGGCGAAGTTTGTCAAGCGGAACTGAACGGCAGCCTTAAGAAAGATTATCTATATTATGAATGTATGAATTTTTATTCTTAATTTATGTGTAACATATGGAGATTCAGTCACTTCACTTTACCAAACAGAGAATTTAAAAGTTTTACACCAAGCAGAGTTTTTTTTATTCTCGGGTGAAATATGAAAACTTGAACTGTCTGACATTAACAAAAATGTATCTGTTAAAATTTAATGAAATCTCACTAGGATACAACTGAAATGTCAGGCATTTGTCATCTTTTACCGTTTATTGACTAATGTTGGATAGCCAACGCTTTTACACTTATGAAATCGTCTATTTTTACTGAATAAACCGAAACATAAACTATTCAATCAAGGAATTATTTTGCAAAAATTGGGAATTGAATTTGTTTAACAAGTTTTGAACTAGCCTTTATTACCCACGATGTTGTGAATGCAACTTTTACTATACCAATTTTAACGGACAATCCTTCAAGGTCATCGAGGAAGTATATACTTATGACATTTTTATAAAAAATAAAACTCATATTTTTCCGGGAATTTTCCCTGAAATTTTCTGTAAAATTTTTTTTCCGGAAAACAAACATCAATGCCTATAGAGAATACAGTTTTATTTTATGTGCGAAATATATTCCATTGCATAAATTAATATTTATAACACTGTTGAGGAAAAATCTGAATTGCTTGTAAAACATTGTAGGAAAGTTTTCACAACGAAAGATATTAAATTATTGGAAATTTGCATAGCGTGATGTTTAGTGACCTACTATGATATATAAACCATGCTACAATATTGCATTGATTAGTTAATCACTTATTGTGTGAAATTAATTCAGCAATACCTTCTATTCTTTGTTTCCCTGATTGCAGAATAATTATTGTAATACTGGACTATTGAATATTAAGGTTCTGTTGACACAAATATTATGTATATTGTTCAGTTAAATATTAGTGTTTGTTTTATCAACATTTAATAGGTGTTTGTTTTTTATCGTTGTTTACAAAATGAGCCATATTGATAGTCATTTTCCCATGCACATTATTATGAGGGATACTACGAAAGGAGTGAAATATGCACAAAATGTTAAAGATAGGTTTTATTCAATTATTTCAAAGTATTCATTTGCTTCTAAACACATATTCATAAACCTAATCCAAGATTTAAAAAGAAGGTGGATGCGACAACTCTTCAATTTTTGAGATCTTCAAAAAATCGTTTGTGAAAATGATTTTATGCAGTGCCACATGGTGGACATTCTTCTTTCAACTTGCCAAACACGACTGGCAAGCAAACTTCACTATTCCACTTATCATTAACAGTTTCTTGATCTTTTAAAGAAACTATGGCTACATGGCAATCACAAATAGAAATATCGACACTGTTTTCTTAGTGCTGTTGAATTTATTTATTTGTACCATATTGACTTTTTGGCCTGCAATGAGCGAGAGTCCTAGAAGAGCAAAACGTTCTGACCTTGGATTGTTTATACAGAGTTTCATTAATGGCAGGTGAGAGGGTCTGTTTAACTTTGTAAGTGGTTGTTGGACCTTCACATTTTTGTTACACATTCAATATTTCCAACCGTGTCTTTCATCGTCATCTTTCAATGAAAAATTTGTGTTTTTGAAATAAGAAGACCAGTTAAAAACTGTTCTTGCGAAGGAGCAAGGCCTCTATAAGCTGGGATTGGCCGATTTTTGTCATCAGTTTTGTACATGTTTCTTTCTGTACAATATCCCATCATTCGTCGTGGAAAATCTTTGGATTCAAAAATTACAGTTTTCTCGAAACAGTTATACTGTACCATTTATTAATAATTATACTGGACAACATAATATAATTTACAACCTAAATGTGGAATTCTAATTTGTTTTCTACACTTATTTACCTTTTTATTAGTAACCCTCCAGAACTGATTATTAGATCATTAGTTCGAATTATGGAAATTGAAAATTTTGGGAAAATTATAAGGAGCCTTATTTAATTTTGAGCATTGAAAGAGTATGTTGTGTTCCTTCAAAATGCACTATAAAACTTGACACTTCAGATTACTTTCATAAATACTTAAGTATGGTCTGCCTGACTATTTAAGTAGATATAAAAAGTATGTAATAGCACTTATCTACTTGGAATATACATAGTAGGAAATTATATTTATTCATCATTTTCCAATTTTTATTTTTCATTCAAATTAATGAAATTAAAAAGATTGTTTTGTTTTCCGAAAATCAACAAAAAGAGAACAAAACCGTTGCTGGTAAATATAGGGTGATCCACGGAAACCATTAATACAATGTGGTTATGATTAAGAAAATTTGTTGGGATTCAATCCAATTTCAATCCAATTTGTTTTCTGCAGTTTTAAATAAAAAATATTTTTCTTTGTTACTGTAGTAACAGGCACTATAACTGGGTACATTTTCTTCTTGGTTTCACAAAAACTAAGGTATGCTGGTCTTTTTGAAAAGAGTAACTCTATTTGTGTGCCAATAATTCACCTAAAATAAAGAAAAAAAAATAATAATGAATATTTCTTTTACAGAATCAAGCTAGAGCTAATAACTTAGGGGATACTTCAATACTGCCAGATTTATGTGCATCACATAAAAAGCAACTAATTGTCATGTTTCAAAACCATCAACAAATCTGTGATATAAGGCGACGTTGTACCAAAGCGAAGGAAGAATTGAGTAACAATATCTATATTCGATTAAGATGGATAATGTTTATTGAAAGTAATATGTTGGACGTGGACCAGAAACTAGTGATACATAATGAAAGTATACGGAGATTGAGGAAGCAGTTTGAAGTTTTAAGGCAAATTCATCTAGCACCATCGATATACCTTAGCGCACTTACGGAGACTATTCGGAGGAAGGCCTTCTCGCAGGCATATTTATTGGTTAGTGGTCAACATTTTATATAAAAAATAAATATATAAGTAAATAAATAAAAAGGGGAACGTTATTTGTCATTGTAATTTGTAATTTGTGTTTAAATGTTTACGGAGGGATTTATGTATTACTGTGGGAATTCTGAGACTTGCATTATATGTATAATAGATGAATTACATACAGATATGAATCTGTAAAATGGTTTTAAAATAATTATTTATTTTGTTACGTTTCTTATTAATCTTTTCAGAATGGGAAACGACCAGAGTTGCAAAAAATTTAGATTCAAAAATACGTGATTTCGATAACGAAAATCCTGGTTGCCAAATAGACAATATTGTGACAAATCCTTCGGCCTTAGACATCTTTTAAATATTTATCCCAGAAGGCATTATTCAACATATAGCTGAGCAAACTATACTTGGGCCGCCGAACAGAGGGAGTGATCACCCTACAAGAACGTGCTCTAGCGGGGCCAATAGTAATATATGACGGCCAAATTGGAGTGATGCGACTTCGTTGGGTCTAAAGAAAGCGCATCACTGCGGTTCTATCGTCCTAAATTGATAGTGGTCCCGTCTAGAGCTCATGTTTGCAGGGTGATCACTCCGTCTGTTGGGCGGCCCAAGTATAATAAGTACTATAATTTGTATGTAGAAAATAACCCCAAAAGTGCAGTAAAAAATTGAGTTTTTTTTTGGCGATTTCTTAAATATAGGACTACATATTAGTCCAACGATTTTTGGGCACTTAATGGCGTGTGACCAATATCTTTTGATACTAAGATTCCTGCATTTTGCTGATAATTCGAATGTCAATAAAGATGATAGGTTGTTCAAAATTCAATGCATAATAGACCATTTCAGGTGAACTTTCAAGAATGCATTTTATCGTTTCCAGAACATCATTATCGATGAAACTTTATTGCTTTTCAAGTGAAGATTATCCTTTTGGCAATACATCTCATCGAAAAGACACCGGTTTGGGGTGAAATTTTTTGTTACGGTTGATTGGGAGACGGAGTACATACTAGATTCTATTGTTTATACCGGCGGAAGTATGGAAATAAAGGAAGTCGATAAAAATGTTGGAATATCGGGAAATCCTCACATTGGCGTAACCGTATTGGGACAAGGGACATCGTTTGTTCATGGACAATTGTTACACCAGCTCCCTTTTATGTGAATTTCTCTTTTATAAGAAATTCAACTGCTTTGGTACAGAAAAGTGAATAGACAGTTCATGCCATCATTTGAAAAGAAGAAAGAAAAAGGATCTGTGCAATTTTTTCCCACAAAATGATTGTTGGCACTAAAATGGACCAACAAAGAAGATGTCCACAAGCTATCATTGATATATTCAAGATGACAGAAATGAGCCAAAACAAAGAGGTCGAAAACCAACGTGAGTCATTGATAATAATGCAAATATGTAAAGGATTGATAAAACAGACATGCTTCTGAGTACCACAGAATTTTTCCACTTCTTAGACTTCACTATTGAATGCGGATGTGGATGAAAATGGGCGAAAACATCCCTTTGTTGGACTTCCTGAAAGTTTTGATCAAAGCTTTAGAAAGACACCAAAAAATAAAACCAAGGACATCTGGCATTAACAGACCAAATGACAGACATTCTCCACTCAGATTGATTGAACGTCATTGCCCATCAAGCTTCCCACCTAAGCCGGACACAAACAAAAAGATGCTAAAGCAGAATTTTGTTTGTCCCAAACATGGTAAAGTAACGATGAAAAGAGAAAAATTTTAATTTTTTAGAACAAATAATTTGGCACGCATAGACGGCTAGTTATCGGGGTACGCGCGCGCTGTCTGCGCCTACGCTGCCAGCAGCAATCGTTTTTAACTAATGCTGGCAAAAACCAGAAAAAGGTGAAATCGGTTTCTTTAAAATCCAGTTTCAGATAAAGCCAGGTATCCAAGTAATTGCCAAAACCGATTATTTGGATATCCGGAAAACTCTGGAAAACCGACTATCGGATATCCGAAAAATATACTATTCGAATATCTCAAAAATATTCTATTCGGATATATGAAAAATCGGGTATTCAAGTAATTGTCAAAACCGATTATTCGGATATCCGTAAACCGATTATTTGGATATCCAAGAAACTGACAATGGCTTTTATCAAGTGTGCTTGCTAATAAATCATTCCGCCGCGGAGCGCCGCAAGAACAAGAAAAAACAGCAGCTAATCCGACATGAGTCAGAGAAAGTACTTACCTAAGTCAGTAAGAGATGGAAGATCTTTAGATTTCAATTTCAATTGAATAACGAAAGAAAACAAATACATTATAGTTATCAGAATTCAGAAGTAACCGATAACCGGATATTCGAATACCCGAATATTTGAATAACCAATTACAGTGAAAGCTCTCTTTAAGGACAGCTCTAATAAGCGGACGTCTCTCATGACCGGACAATTTTCGTGGAACCAAATTTTTACGTATTAATACCTATGTTAAACACGTTTCCATAAGCGGACGCTCTGTAGGACGGACGCGGACACAACAATTTTCCCCGACAGGCTCAAAACGCTCTCACGAGCGGACACGAAGCTCCGAAAATGGACAAATTGAAAGCTGCGCAGAATAAAATTCGGAGTAAAATTGATACCGGGGATTACCTGTTATACCTGTTGCGTATTTACAAGAATATTTAATGATTAGTATGTTACATATGTAGGTAGTCTTGTTGGAAACTGTGTGACAATGGCACCAAATAAAACCTTTCTTACATTAAGGCAACAAATGGAGGTGATTAAGGTGGCAATGTTAGAATTTCCCGCATTTTTCATAAATACGCAAGTTATTCAAATTTCTATAAATATTTTTAAAAAAGGGCTTTTTAGCGACCTAGATATATTCAAACTTTATACCCATGCACATTTTTGGATCGTTTCCTTGTGTAATATAATGAAGACACCATAAATTCATTTGGGTCGTTTTTCGCGAAGCTGCAGTTTTCTGACTTTAATACTTAATGATATGATTCAAAAATGTGTATGGATAAGAATGTCGAATTTATTTAGGTCGCTAAAAAGCCCTTTTTTAAAAATATTTATAGAAATTTGAATAACTTGCGAATTTATGAAAAATGCGGGAAATCCTAACATTGCCACCTTAATTTTGCAGAGCGAGAGCATTTGGGTGTTCGCAAACTGGGTGAAAGATAGGTCTCTATTTCACGGTTTTTATTTAAAAAAGTATGTGATAGTAAATTCTTTTAGATTAGTATTGAAACATGCCTAGGAAGTTTTTTATTTTCATATTTATGATTTAGTAATTTTTTGCATTTGAGCTTCCTTATGAGAGGACAGCTCTCATAAGCGGACAAAAAAGTTGGAACTGTTAGTGTCCGCTTATGAGAGCTTTCACTGTATTCAAATAATCGGCTATCTGAATAATCGGTTTTCGGTCTTGTGTAAATTCAAAACCGGTTAACTGGTTATCCAAAAAACCGAACGCAGTTGCCAGCATTAGTTTTAGCACCACCATCTTGAAAAGGTTAATACACTTGCAGCAGCAGTTCTAATTCGGGACCTAAGTGCCTCCGTCATACGGCAGATTTTCATTCTAAACAAAACAAAAGCACGTGCCATTTGACGTTTATCGATATTATTTACAACGTCTTAAACTAGTTTTTGCAATATAATTATAGACGTTTTGCAGTGAAAACGGTTTATTTTCAATTTGTGTATTGGGCTTACGTGGAAAAACTTGAAAACTACTATAATTATATTTCGGAGGTTAGGTTAAAACGTCAGAAAGCACGTGGCTTTGTTTTGTTTGGAATGAAAATCTGACGTTTGTGACGCACCACTTAGGTCCCTAATTGTAATACTAGTCTTCCTATCATACCTGAAGCCACTGGGCTTGTTCAACAAATAGACAAGAACTACATGCTTAGCATGCAGTCAGATAGAACCGTCCCAATCTTAAACTTTCACAAACCTAATCGGATTACCATACCGATAGAGGGAGTGGAGGACAATTCACAAAAGGCGAGAGAACAGGATGGAAACATTTGGTATACAGATGGGTTTAAAACTGTACATAGTACTGGGGGGTGGGTATTGCTGGTAAAAGCCCAGGGAATGAAATCAGCATAAACCTGGGCAGCCTTGCAACCGTATTCCAGGCAGAAATTACTGCAATTTCCGTATGTGCGCAGTGCGCAGGAGATGATCAGGAGGTCCTTTCAAAACAGGAGGATAATTCTCACTGACAGCCACGCAGCACTGAAAGCTCTGGAAGCGACAGAGATACAATCCAGAACGGTTAAAGACTGTGTGGACTCGCAGGCTCGGCTAGCAGTACATAACAAGGTTATTCTACGATGGCTGAAAGGCCATCAAGGAAGTGAAGGGAACAAGAAAGCAGGGCTCTTAGCGGAGAAGGGAGCCAAAGTCCCGCTGATAGGGCCGGAACATACGTGTCGTTTGGCATATCAGATAGCCAAAGAGGTGATAAAGGACAAAAACATACCTCTTACTGGACTCCTGGGCTGAGGCAATCACGGATGTTCATTAGTGGACCATCCAGCAAGAGAGCTGAAGAGTTAATAAGACTGGGTAAGAACCAGCTGAGATGGGCAGTAAGACTATTTACGGGACACTGTTCACTTATGAGACATCTTATCACTATTGATTGCAGGATGTGTGGAGAAGAGGAGGAAACTGCTCATCGCATACTATGTGAATGTCCGGCTCTTGGAGCAGCTAGACATACAAGCTTTGGAGTTATGTTTGTAGAACCAAAAGTAATAGCAGATGCACCCATAAGTCTTGTCCTAAAATTTTTTGAAGGGACCGAACTTAGAGATAATCATGTATGGGGGCACAATAAGCTTGAGCTTCAGTGCTAGGGGCCAGAAACCTACCCCGTAAGAAATAATAATAATAGTCTTCCTAAGTTCCCAGATTGATTAACACTTGCTGCTGAAGCTTTTGCCGTAAGAAGTTACTCTATGAAATATATTACTTCCAATTTGTTTCCATAACATTCTTACGGCTTCTCCACCTCTCATATGAAGGCATTATTGATACATTTGAATACAAAATTGTTTATTATTAATTAGGCACTATTATTAAAATAAAAAAAATAATTACACGGAATCAAATAAAGCTGAACAAGGATCGGAAGTAGTCGCCATTTTGACGAAATGGTACGACGCTTCAATTATCCTACGATTAATAGTTTCGTAGTTAATTTCAAAATTTCCCATCAGTCTAGAAAGCTATTTAATATTTATACCTGTGTAAATACAAATACATTGTTCGAACAACTACTCCTGTAGCAACTAACTTGCTTATATACTGACTTGAGTTTTCTGTAATCATTTCGAACCCGACATATTTGGTACTAATACATTGTTAATAATAATTAGCGATTAACAAGAGTAAGGGTATTCTCTTATTCTGACAATGAAAGATCTTGCATTTAATTTTTTACTTGTTAATTTACTTATCCATGGCTGTTAAATGGTGTTTCAATTATTATCCTACGATTAATATTTTTGATGAAGATACATAATTGGTTTTAATAATAATAATAATATAATAATTTTAATTCCTTTTAATACAAATTTAGATTTTCTTGGAGAAATTACAATTAAAAATACTTGACTCTGTACTACCAGCTGTATCTTGTGCACATACCTGCTTTTAAAGTAACAAAAGGCAGATATGTTTTCTTAATGTGAATATCCAGTTTGCTGATCATTTGTTTGCAGTGGGCCTCTGACTTAGCCTGCCACCTGCTGACTATCTACAATGAGGAAGTTACTAGGCGGAAGGAATTTCAAGCTCAGTTCGAAGGTCACTTCTTGACTACACTTTTCCCAGGTATGGAGGATATGCCACCCACTTTTGCCACACAAGCACCTTCAATTTTCGACTCGAGTTTGCCGAAAGTAACTGTAGACGATGTGATCAACTTAAAACAGCAAGTGCCCGAATTAACGGAGAGCATGACTGTTCCTGATACATCGTCTGTAACGAATTTCTTTTTGGCAAGGTCTGTAGTCAAGAGTGATGATTTGGATAAAGTGGATGACAGTAAGGCTGTAGAAGAGAAATTGGTCCAGGTTGTGAATGAAATCGGATTGGCAAGTAATTTGGATCAGAATATTTTGAAAGCTACAGAAAATGAACAGAGCACTACATCACAGGGATTACCACACCTGAAGGACTTGGATAAGTGAGTAAAGAGCACCGTATCATTTATTATTGAGCCTATTAACTGAAGTCCAAACAGTGTTCTTACAATTTTTGTCTTTTGCACTTAGTTGTCTCACACTTCTTAACCCCACAATCGGTGTAAGCGAATGTTTTTCCTATTTCAGGGGCTGTGAATCAGAAACCGACACGGAAGAATTCGAAAAGGTCGGACAAAGTCCTTTAGATTTACATTTTGACAAAGAGATCCCTTCTCCAAAACCGGGCACTCAAGATGCATCAACTCTGACCGAGGTTGGTGAAAGAAGTCCCATTCCTCCTAAGAAACCCCCCCGAACTTTCCAAAAGCTCCACATATACCATGAAGAGTCGTCCAGCAACCTGCAAAGAACTCTAAGCGTCAGCAGCAGTAACACTGATAGTTTCACTAATGTAAAAATGGATGAGCTGTCTGGCCTTAAAAACATATCCTCTAACAGTGAAAGTTGCTTTAACTCCCATCACCAGCAAATGCAAAGTTATGCCTCTTCCCATTTCTTGCATTCTAAATCTATTTCACCGCACACCCCACAAAGTCCCAGAGAGGTGCCTGGGGAGCACTATTTAAGTTCTCCCATTCAGGGCCACCAACCTAATGAATTTGTCACTGACGAGTTTTATATCGACGAAAGCCTGCCGTCAAGTTTGAGTATCGAGACGGGACAAAGTCAGGGGGAGTTTGTAAGACAGCTCGATACCGTCCATAATGTGGTGGCAATGTTGCAGGTATTTTAAAGATAACTGTTGATAATATCTACTTTTTTGGTTATTTTATCTGGTGCACTTTTCACTTGGGCATGTTGACATTATTTTTTTCTTCTTTTTGTTTCTTCCAGGGTGTTCATCAACAAAGTAGCATGAATGCTACCAGTGGATCTAGAGGTCAACATAGACGGATTGAACCAAACATATCGTTAGTCAAAGTTGCACCTGTGTGGAGTTACAGCCTCTTAAAAGTTTCGGAGGGGATAACATTTCTATTTATAAATCCCAAATTCTTTGACACACAATGTGCATACTTGGCCCAAAAACTTGTGTATTGATGGCACATATTTTGTATTAATATTGTCTTAATCTTGTCCACAAGGGGCACAGCAATCAACAATGCGTACCATGCTTTCTCTATTTTTTTTATCCTATTTGGTAGGAGCATTAATTTACCAGATATGGTTACATTGGTTTAAATTCCATATTTTTTGTAACTTTAATTTTTTTGATTTGGGCGATCAATTTTGTGAAAACGCATAAAATATTGTGCAGCGAAGTAAGTCATTTTACACAAATCGTTCGTTGCTTTGGCCAAAAAAATTATGTAGTTAAATAAGCAAATCAAGTGCCACAACTTACTTACTTTAAACTGGTTATAACTGGTTATTAAAATTATTAGTTACCTAATTAAATAGCCTAAATTTTGCAAAAGCAACCTATGATTTTTGCAACATTTCTTGCTTCGACATACAATATTCAAATCACTGCTTTTTTATTTATGCGTTTTTCACAAAACTCAGTGCCCAAATCAAAAAAATTAAAGTTACAAAAAATATGTAATATGAATCGATGTATTTATTAATTTATGGTAAATTAATACACATACCGAATAAGATAAAATAAATTATAGAGGAAATATGTAAGACATTGTCGATTGCTGCGCCCCCTGTGGACTAGTTTAGACAATATTAGTTTAAAATATGTGCCATCAATGCACCAAGTGTCTGTACTAAGTATGAAAGTTGTGGGTCAAAGCATTTTGGATTTATAAATAAAAATGTTATCTTCTTCCTAACTTTTAAGAGGCTGTAACTCCGCAAAGGTACGACTTTAGATAAACGTAAGTTTGGTTCAATCCGAGGGGTGAACCGCAGAGCAAAATCTTGTACACCAATTCCTCTATTTATGTGTAATTCCTTTTAATTCCCCGCAATTCCTATCTAATTCCTGCAATTCCTCAAGTAATTCCCGCTATTCCCCATGTAATTCCTGCAATTCCCCATGTAATTCCCGCAATTCCCCATGTAATTCCTGCAATTCCCCTGCTAATTCCTAGAATTCCCTTACAACTAATTCTTGCATTTCCTGTACGTCCGATACTGCAATAATTTACAGCGCATGCGCAATCGTTAGTATAAGAGGGGTAAACATTTCTGCAATACCATTGTAATTCCTGCAATTCCTCACTAATTCCTGCAATTCCCCAAACAATTCCTGCAATTCCTCACTAATTCCTGCAATTCCCCAAACAATTCCTGCAATTCCCTACAAATTTATGTAATTCCTCAAGCTTGTACCCAAATTCCTCAATTTATGTGTAATTCCTTTTAATTTCCCGCAATTCCTATCTAATTCATGCACTTCCTCAAGTAATTCCCCCAATTACCCATGTAATTTCTGCAATTCCCCATGTAATTCCTGTAATTTATATTTGTAAAGATGATGCCATAATTTACAGCGCTTGCGCAATCGTTAGTAAACATTTCTGCAATTCCCTTGTAATTCCTGCAATTCCTGTGCAATTCCTCACTAATTCCTGACTAATTCCTGCAACTCCCCAACAATTCCCCAAACAATTCCTGCAATTCCCTACAAATTTATGTAATTCCTTACTAATTCCTCTGCAATTCCTCAAGTTTGTACACCAAAATTCCTCTGCGGTTCACCCCTCGGTTCATTCGATCTATTTTGATCTTTCGATTGGTAGCATTTATGCTACTTCATTCATGAACACCCTGTATAATTTTGATGTTTTAAATTAGGTTGCACCCTTTTATTTGGTAGATTATATTTTGAAAGCACCTTTACCGCTATTCTTCATGAATAAAGTCATCAACACTCGTACACATTTAAGTTATAGTTAGAATTGAAAACAAAGAGTGAGTATAAGTAAAAACTGGTGGGGCACTGTCAGGTCAGGCAGCATTAGTGATTGCGGGTGTCTTTATAAAAGCTCTAACATGAATTTGAACCTAATTTAAAAATTCTGTCTTAAAATAAGTTTGAGGATATGGCGTGTTGCTGCTAATATTATATTCAGCGAATTGGGGGAAATGTTTTAATTTGTTTAACAGTGGAAAGTGGCCGATATCAGTTTAGCGACAAATTTTTTAAATAATTTTTCCCTTTCACTGTGTTGCACACTAGAGTCCAAAATTGTATTCAATAAAGGGATAGTCCTTGTGTTCTGTTATTTGATGTAGCAATTGTAAATCTTTCACTTATGAAAATATGGGGGTGCATTATTATGCTTTTTGCCTAGTATAAAAAACAATTTTAAAGTCAAAATACTTAACAGAGTTTCTCAAAATGAGTGTGAAAAAAAGAATTATTCTTTGAAAATGGGCAATGAAAATTTTTAAATTTTGGAATGTTCGCTCCGCCTTTCAGAGAGGGAACGTACAGTAAAACTCGGACATAACGAACCCACAGGAAACCCATAAATTGTTATACTATCGGTGTACTCGAACACACAGTAATTTTTGTTTGTTTTTCTTCTTCAACCGATAGGAAAACATGAATACAACAACAGAAATAAGATCTTTATTCATAAAAATAAACACATGGACAGACATACATCAATAAAAATAAACTTCTGAGATACATACATACATATTTAATATACATGATATGTGCATATACAGGATGACCCATTAGTGCGGGGACGGTCTATATCTCTTGAACCATTCAAGGCATCAGAATGAAATTTTGCAAGTGCTTAGGAAGCCCTATGCCGCATATTGTAAAATTATTTTGGTGTATACAGGATCTTCACATTTTGCGTAACAAACCAAAGTTATATTTTTTTAAATGGAAACCCCCAATTTTGTTTACATATTCACATTCCCCACAAAATTTCATAGAAAACGATATACCACATTATGGGGTTTCCAGCAGGGGATGTTAAGATATTGCCATTTTAGTGCCAATCTAGACCCATCTTTGTTGCACTACCGACGCCTACTTACCGAAGCTGTCTACGATTTCTTTATCGAACTAGATTCACAGACTATTCTATTTGCAAATTCTGTTAATACCTTTGCTACAGCACTTTGTATTATATAGGCTGGTCAACATACGCATAATTGAATTTTTCTCATGAATTTCAAATGGAACACCCTGTATATTAATTGCACATTTAATAGCCAGTTTACTAAGCTCTTAATTGATGCGCGCATTGCCAGGCCTGCGACTGACAGTTTCTACGGAAATTAAAATTGAAAATTAAAAATTTTTAATTTCACTGTTATTTTTTACAATTTTATTCGGATTTCCCCATTTAACTTAAATTCGGACCTGTCCCGTTTTAAATTGATTTAGTTAGGTAACTTTGTTGCGTATTTTGAATTCCTTGTTTTGAAATTTTGAGTTGCTTCAGGACAGATAAATGGTTAAAAGTAGATACAAATTATTAATAAGCTAAATATGACTTTATAGAGGAAATGTGATTTAAACGAAAAGCTGGACGAAGAACAAATTTATAATGTAAATATTGTTTATTAACGGTGCCATTTTTATGGAAAGTAATTCGAAAACATTTCTTTCCCGAGATAACTGTTTTATTCTCACTTTTTATAGAAGAATCATTTATTTTGTAGTCAAAATGCAAATCGCGTTGAAATCATGTTACCTGTGATAAACAAAACAGCTCCAACTCGCATCTGCCATAGTTTGAAGGATTTTCTGCATTTTTTTATTTAATTTTAATTTATTTATTTAATTTCAATAAACTTGTAGCTTTTTGTTTAAATTGCAACATTTTCCACTAATAAAAGCCAAATTTATCTCATTAATAATTTCTACTGACTTTAAAATATTTATCTGCTCTGACTTCCACAACAACTCCAAATTTGAGAAGAAAAAATTGAAAACACACAACAAAAGTACGTAACTAAATTGATTTAAAGAGTGAGTGGCTCAAATTTAAGTTTTCGTGGTTCTGGTAGACATTGCGATTTCGAGCTATTTTTATTTTTTTTTATATATATTTTTACAATAATACTAATTCTCTTTAAGAATATCTTAAAAACTACCTGTTTTAGGCATACGCGGGTAGACTTAATAAAAATTAAATCGATTTTACCTTTAAGAAGTAATTTTGCAATGGGACTTTTTGTGTCAGTGTAAATTCCATTGGCTTTGTTTTGCGCAGAAACCAAATTTAAACATTAAATATAAAAAAATAGGTGAAATCCGAATAAAATTGAAAAAAATAACAGTGAAATTGGAAATTTGTAAGTTTCAATCTTAATTTCTGTAGAAACTGTCAGTCGCAGACCTGGCAATGCCTGTATCAATCAGAAGCTTAGTAAACTATTAAATGTGCAATTAATATACAGGGAATTCCATTTGAAATTCTTGAGGAAAATTCAATTATGCATATGTTTACCACCCTGTATAATGTAAAGCACTGTGACAAAGGTATTATCAGAATTTGCAAATAGAATAGTCTGTGAATATAGTTCGATAAAGAAATCTTCAACAGCTTCTGTAAGTAGGCGTCAGTAGTGCCACAAAGATGGGTCCAGATCGACACTAAAATGGCAATATCTTAACATCCCCTGCTCGAAACCCATTAATGTGGTATATCATTTTCCATGAAATTTTGTGGGGAATGTGAATATTTAAAAAAATTGGGGGTTTCCATTTAAAAAAAATGTAACTTTGGTTTGTTACACAAAATGGAAAGACTGTATCATCATAAGGTTCTCAGTCCGAAGACTGGTTGGACGCGTACCTCCATTCTTTTCTATCCTGAGTTAACCTACGCATTTCCCTAAAAGT
Source organism: Xestobium rufovillosum (assembly GCA_963966045.1). Classification (NCBI taxonomy): domain Eukaryota; kingdom Metazoa; phylum Arthropoda; class Insecta; order Coleoptera; family Ptinidae; genus Xestobium; species Xestobium rufovillosum. The sequence goes on along the minus strand of OZ014499.1, from coordinate 16,807,413 downwards.
AGAACATCCTACATCCCTAACTATTTGAGAGCAGTAGTCTAATCTAGGCCTACCCCTACCTCTTTTTATTCCTATCTCTGACTCTAGTATGTCACGAACTATTCCTTCGTGTCTTAGAAGGTGTCCTACCATCCTATCTCTCCTACTCTTTATTGTTTTCCATACCTTTCGCTTTTCCCCAACTCTTTCTAATACTTCCCTATTGCTAACCTTATCTATCCACGGTATCTTCATCATGCGTCTGTAGCACCACATTTCAAACGCTTCTACTCTTTTTCTATCCGCTTCTCCTATTGTCCAAGTTTCGCACCCGTATAATGCCGTACTCCATACATACGACGTTAAGAGTCTCTTCCTAGTCTCTATATTAACCGTTCTCGAGCATAACAGTTGTTTCTTTTTGTTAAACGCAACTCGGCCCTGCGCCATTCTTTGTTTTATATCTTTAGTGCTCCTACCGTCTTGAGTTATTTTACTTCCTAAGTAGCAGAAATCCGCGACCTCCTCTATCTTCTCATTTCCAATTTGTATTTCCATTTTAGTTCTATTTTCACATCCCCTACATACCAAAATTTTAGTTTTCTTTTTATTGATTTTCATGCCGAAGCCCTGTGTCAAAACTGCTTCCATTTCATTCAAAGCCGCTCCTAATTCTTCTTTGCTAGATGCTAACACTGCTATATCATCCGCAAATCTGAGCATGTTAATAGTTTGGTCCTGTACATTGATCCCTGAGGCTGTTCTTTCCTTAACAATATTAATCGCATCTTCGATATATAAGTTGAAAACTAGAGGTGACAATGCACATCCCTGTCTCACTCCCTTCCGGATATCTACTTCCCTTTGTTCCTGCTCACATTCTATAACTGCCTTTTGCTCTTTGTAGAGATTATGTATTATTCTTCTGTCCCTGTATTTCATCCCTACCTTTCTCAGCACTTCGAACATCTTCCCCCATTTTACGTTGTCGAAGGCTTTTTCTAAATCTACAAATCCTATATAGACGCTCTTTCTCTTTTCTATCGTTTTTTCTATAATTACTCGTAAAGCTAGAATGGCCTCGCGTGTTCCTCTATTTCGTCTAAATCCGAACTGATCTTCTCCTAATATTTCTTCCGCCTTTTTCTCCATCCTTCTTTGCACAATTCTAGTTAAAATTTTTGACGCATGGGAAGTTAAACTGATAGTTCTAAAATTTTCGCATCTATCCGCGCCTTTTCTTTTTGCCAAAGCTACTATGATGTTCCGTTTGTAATCTTCTGGAATCTCGCCTGTCAAGTATATGCGACTAACTAGTTTAAATAAACGATTCATTACCTCTTGACCTGCGCACTTTAAGATTTCTGCCTGCAAGCCATCTATACCTGGTGCTTTATTATTCCTTAAACTTTTTAGTGCTATCTCAAACTCTTCTCTCATTATAGGACTCCCTAGGTTATCCCCCTCTACACTGCTTTCGCTTTCTAATATATCTTGCACTTCCTGACCCGCATATAAGTTTCCTAAATATTCTTTCCACCTATCTGCCTTCTCCCCACTTCCGATTAGGATATCTCCTGCCTCATTTCTAATGTTTTTGGTACTAGATCCAATTTCTCTAAAATTTCTCCTAATTATTTTATATGCTTCATCAGTCTTTCCTACTTCGAATTTATCTTCCACTTCTTTGCATTTATTATCGATCCACTGTATACACTGTATACACCAAAATAATTTTATAAGCTGCAGCAGGGGATTCTCTAAGCACTTGCAAAATTTCATTTTGATGCCTTGAATGGTTCAAGAGATATAGACCATCCCCGCACTAATGACCCACCCTGTATGCACAGCTTTTGCAAAAATGCTTACATAAAATCGGTTATTTTACTTTGCTTCCTCTTCGTTTCTAATACGCATTTTTCGATATTTTCAATGTACTCAATGGCTTCAACACTTTTATTTTCAGGGTTGTTGCATTGGGTATAAATGTTGACAGGGTTGTGTTGATCTTCTGGATCATTTTTTTCGCCACTTTCATTGCCACTTTCATTACGCATGATGGACAAAATTTCTTGATCACAGTCAAATTCAGCGATAATCACATAATCATCAACAGAAGCAAAATCATCCAGGTTGAATTCCTGAAGTTCAGTAATGCCACTCTAGCTCATTCTTCTAAATTTGTTCCTTCTTCAGTTTCCATATTCTTGATTTTCTTTAACCATTCTGATAATGGAATTTCATCGTCTTCTTCAAATCCACTATCTGCACATCATCCGGAATGGCGGAAACAGTTTGATGTAGTGGTTTGGGTCACTCTCCTTCAAGCAGTTACTAACATCATTATTTTTCCTGAGTAACACTTCATCCCATTCTCTTAGTAACTTTTCAAAAAGTTCAGAAGTGATCCAAGCTCTTCATCTTGGTGATGCTGATTTGCCTATTACTATGAGTTTACGTTTTTCCGAACCGTTCATATTAGCACAAACGAACACTGTAATTCGCTCCTTCGAGAGTTTACCTCCAGAACACTTCTCTTCCTTAAATTTTAGTGTTTTATCAGGAGTCATTTTAAAAAATAAACCGATCTCGTCATCGTTGTAGATATCAATATCACTGTATTTTTGCCTTAGACTAGACCAAACATAGAAAGCCACTGATTTGTTACCTCCTGTGAAACAGCTGCTGATTCCCCACTAATTTTTCCGGATTTTATGTTGTGTCTACGTTTGAATCTGTCTATCCAACTTCTAGAACAAGTGAAACCTTGCTCTTTGTGGAATTGTTTCCAAATTAATCTGCTTTGGCTTGGAGAATAGGACCAGAAACAGGCAAATTCTGGCTCCTTTTTAAAGACATGAAGTTACGTTTTCATTTCCAAACGGAAACTGTCTCCATCACATCAGGTTTTCTCAATCAGATTTTTTGCTTCATTAATTTTTTTGTAAGAGGATAAAGGTTTGTGTTAATTTTTCGTTTTATGTATTTTTTTTTTATTTTTAAAACAATAAAAATGTTGGTGGCCCAGACGATCCCTTTCCCATCCTTAAGTATAGTTTGTTTGCATGTACAGATTAGTAATTAAAGTATATAAAAATACATCTTTCTTATTTTTTTGTTTATGAGCAAAACTTTTGATATATTTTAACATTCCCGTAATAATGGACATGTTTTTGTAGGAGAATCTAGAGGCATCACGATGTGAACAAGACAAACTAAAATCTTTTCTAATAAGGCTATCAAGTTTATCGCAAGAAAATTTATCAAAAATTAGGGAAGATTTAGGTCAGTTAAAAATTGAAGTTGGTGGTGCAAAAATAGACTTGGTGGAAAAATGGGGCACTCTAGATAAAGAGATAGAGAACGTATTATTACAGCAAGCTCGGTGTCATGAGGAAGCTTTGAAAAAATTAGCAGATGACTGTGACTTGAAAATTGTTGATCTCGAAAAATCAGAAAAAGAAAAAATTGATGAAATTACATATTTAAAAGAAAGAAACGCAAATCTCGAAGATACAGCAAAAAGCACGGCTGCTGAAGTTGCGACTTTGCAGCAAATATTGAAAATTCAAACAGAGAAATATAATTCTGAAATAGAACAATTAAAAAACGTACTACAAAATTTAGCGGTGGATAAAGAAAAGTCTCTGAAGGAAGTTGCAGATCAGCTGAATAGGGACCATAAAGCCGAAATTGAAAACATCAGGTCAAAGTTCCGACTCATGACTATGGAATCAACAGACAAAAGTTCCGATGATTCGGCAATAAGGCAAATAAGAGAAACATTTGAAAAACAATCTAAAAGAGAGGCAGAGGAAGCAGTAAAGCAGGAGACTACTAAATGGGAACAGAAATTAGAAGAGCTGCGAATTAAGCATGAACTTTCAATGAATGACATTAGTAAACAAATATCTGAAGAGAAAGACAGACAAATTGATTTACTGCAAGAAAGAGCACATAATCTTAATCTGGAATGCAGCAAACATAAATCAACTATACTGCAGTTGGCAGAATGTGACACTCAAAAGCAAATGAAAGAATTAATGTTAAAAATTGCGGGCTTAGAACAAGAAAAGGAGAAGCTTCTGGAAGAACTTGCAAAAGCAAAGAGCGCAGATTCCTCCCAAGATCTAGGTACATCAGTAGCTGTTTTTGAAGGTAAATAGATTTAAAATAAATTGAATTGAATTATAAAATGGGGAATTTAAGGTAAAATTGACTCTGCGACAAGTCCAATAAAACACAAAGAGAAACTAACAAAAAGTCAAACTTCTCTAATAAAAGATGGCACAGTTAGTATATTTTCCTGCAAGAAGGGTGACATTGTTCTGGTTCTGTGGGATCAGAAACATGAGAGTTACATTATTCTGCAAGAAAATTATTACTTGTTTTTTCTCCATTCTGATTGTGTTGAAACAATGGGCTTAAAATGCAGCAGTAACGAGCCTAGGAAACTGTATTGTATTGCTGAAGTTGTTGATAAGGAGTTTTGTCATGCGCGAAAGGTACATAATATAATATCATGCTTACGCTTAGAATTCATGCATTAAGACAATCTTAATTCATTTTAATTTCATCAATTTCTGTTGCACAGTGAATTTATATTTTTGTGTTCAATTCATTTTCATTTTATAATTTTTATATCTTTGTGCTTTTTGTTATTTTTCAGTACCCTAGACGCTTTCGTTACAAATTAGTAAATACAAAGAAAACTGAACAACATTTAAAAAGAGCTCATCAGTTTCTTTGCTTTTATATTTCTTTACTATTTTGCTGCATCCATTTGTGCCTTCAGTATTTTCTCTCTATTTTATTTTAGTTCTTCTTAAAACATAAATGACTCAGTGGCGGCTTTGGCCTTTTCCCGAGGGGGGACTCTACCAAAGGAAACACTAACTCTCGAAATTCAGAGATAAATTTGTAGTCAGTCGATTAATTGACTATATGTACATCCAAAAGTTGAATAGTCTGTTAATCGAATAATAAAGTCAACTACCTAATCGATTCAGTGACAAGTCGTTCAACCTCACCACCACCGCCGTTCGGATTGTGTGGTATTAGCATAGCTTAAAAAAATTCATATAGCTCCGACACTAACCCATCCCCATCGAGTAACAAGACAACCAGATAGAATGAAGCGCGAGTGGAAACAGAACAGGTCATTTCGTAGTTGGAACTCACAGGAGATAGAAAGAGCGATTCTGGGGCGTATTAGGAGCGATTTTTGCAGTTATAGGTTGTTGCCGCTGTAGTTCAGTTGTTGATATTTTTGGACTTTTAGTGACTGATATTTGATTAATAGCAGTGTAATGGTCCTGACCCCAGGTATTTTTCTTGGTTTACCCAAATATTTCATCGAATTCGACTCCATATGTTAATCTAGAAGATGGGAAAAGAAAATTCCTAGATCAAGAAAATGAGAAATACGAAGAAAGGCTGCATAGTGATGTAATAAATAACTTAATTCCAAATTTGTCAAAGTTTAATATCGCAAGGATTGGACCATAACAGAAACTAATAATCACTTATATTTTTTAAATCACTTTTATAGACGTTTCAACTTTGCAAAAGACTAAGTTTGGATAATAATCTACTTGTTAGAATCTTTTGCTTTCATATAAAATTGAATAGTAAAGATTTCGAGTGGGTTTTATGGCCTGAAGGAAAATGTAATTCAGTTTTTAAATTACAAAAATGAAAGATCGCAGTGATGACAATATTACAAAATTCTCCCTCAGTTTTGCAACTAAACAGTTTACCTTTTCTGCCTCAAAACAATCGGGACATGCACCAGGAAACATTATCAGGGTGTTAAGAAATACTGTCGAAAATTTCTACAGTGTGTAGTACTCATCAAAATAAGTTATAAAGTTTGTATAAACATTTGGCCTCAAACATAGCCCTAGGGAGTTACAAACCCTTAAAGGGGTTCAGGTGCAATTGAGTTTTTTTGATTGGACGAAGAATGGTAAAAGATAGATAAACAAAATTTTGGGCATTTACCTAGTTTTTCAAGCTAAATAATTTGTACTAGTTCATCCCCGAGTTCATCCTTGATTATTAAAATAACTGGCGCCCATTTAGGGGAAGGTAAGGGTGTCACTTCACTACAGGACTCCCAAATGGTCTGTATTTTAGGTATTGGTCTCTTTTTGCTTTCGGTCTCTAAAGGTACCTTTTTTCCAAAAGGGGCCTTTGCTCTTTTTGTATTTTGAAAGAAATGTCTGACGACAACTCTGCCTAATTTCTGATATATTCAGTTGACATACAACTTTTATACATATGGAATAAAATTTTCTGTAAAATCTATAATACAAAAAATGTTTTCCATATGGTACCTGCATACTTTTTGGACACACTGTATTTTATTTGAACTGAAAGAAACTAATGTCCCTTAGTTCTTTTTTTTGAGGTTTTGTGCTAATAATAAGATTTCGTTTATAAAATAGGCACTAATATTTTAACCTTCGATGTAATATATAAAATACGAGCTTGCATAAATACACAACAGACAACATTCAGAATTAGACCAGTATGTAACTATTCATTTTGTAATTCAAGACAAAATTATGGCCGACCGATGTTACTCATGGTTTTTACTCTTCGTCAATTGCAAAGATCATAAATAAATGTATATGGGCATACCCGCATCTTAGCACCCCATATTATTAATATTCACAAACGTATGCAATGTAACATCACCAAATGCTTAAAGTTTGCGGAAAAGGTAGCTCAACTTTACACCCCATGCATCAAGGATTCCAAAAACCAACGCATACGATGTGCTCTGGTTCGTCCTTCCAACTAGCCTAAAATTAATTTGGATGTTACAGAAATATGCGATATAACGATATCGAACGATTAGTTTGCTAAAAACGTACCTCAAATTTACACCCCTATAGTCTCGCCCTCGTGCATCACAAACCCATTTGATGTTGGCCGGTTCATCCTCTTTCCAGCTAGCCCAAAATCAGAGCTGGATATTTCATAAGTATGCGCTGTAACCCTGTAACAGCACCGAATGCTTCCGTGTCCAAAAAATCGTTTTAACCCCTGCATTTTCGCCCCCTCGAATCTTCCATTTTCTAACCCTCCCCCCAAAATTCGCATTTGGCGAGATCTTCAAAATGGCATACGTAGAAATTTCTACTGCGACCTCATATACGTCCAATACACTTCCAATTTGTTAAACATTTTCGATGTTAAAACGTGCCCTGCACTCAACCTCATGGATGGTGTGGAATGGAGCACAGTCCTTGATTATGTATATAAATAAGTTAGACAAGGGTACAACATAAAACAGGAAATTCACTCATATGTACAGCAAGCGTCAAACGTGATGACGAGCGACAGAGATGCGCAGTTGAGTAATCCCCACTATTCCCCCACTACGCTGTCGACCGGGATTGGTTTTCGGTGTACCCAAGCAACTGTCAGTGGCGCACCATTAACTTCATAATAAATTCATCTAATAGTCAAAGTAACCTCGCGCCACTGCCTGAATCTGTTTTAAACTAGGGCGTGGCCTTACCTGCGCGGACTCCCGCCATCACGTTTGACGATTGCTGTAACGATTTAAGTATATGACCTTATGACCTTTATCTTACTAAGGCATTGCCTTTATATTCAGTCTACAACTGACTGTATGACAATCACAGGCTAAGAAAAATGAAAATACCAGCAAATATATTTTATTATACTGCTTTATCATAAACTTCTCAGTCCGAAGACTGGTTGAATGCGTACCTCTATCCTTTGCTATCCTAAGCTAGCCTAAACATTTCTCTAAAAGTGGAACATCCTACATTCCCTACTATTTGAGGGCATTAGTCTAATCTCTTTTTATTCCTATCTCCAACTAGTACGTCACGAACTCTTCCTTCGTGTCTCAGATGTCCTACTATCCTATCCCTCCTATACTTTATTGCTGTCCATACCTACTTCTTTTGCGCAACTTTTTCTAATACCTCCCTGTTACTTACCTTATCTATCCACGGTATCTTCGTTATGCGTCTAAAGCAGCACATTTCAAACGCTTCTATTCTTTTTCGATTCGCTTCTCCTATTGTCCAAGTTTCGCACCATTCAAATTTAATGGAACACAAACTAAATGTATAAAAATAGGGTGCATGATTTTGTTTAATTATCTTTTGAACATTTTTTGGGGACCAATACCTTAGAGTCCTCCATTACGAGCCGCCACTGAAATGACTAATATTCAAAGGAAAAGTGTGTATAGTTGTATACAATTAGCAATTTTTATTTTTATTCACAAAATTTGTATTGTTATAAGTATATTTAGGACCAGTCAACACAACTTGCTGCTCAATGCTTTAGTCTTTGACAATTTTTTCAGTGTTTGTGTATGTAATATAAATGTATATGTTTGTTGTGTATAGCAAATCTGTATCATTTCTTTGAAATTTAGGCAGAAAACCGCTACAAGGTGCCGCTTGGAACCCGTTTCTACCGTATCATAGTGAAACCCGCAAACTTGAAGGACCTCACCAAGAACACCCAACAGATGTCGCAAAGTCAAGTTTCAAGTTCTAAAATGCAAACCAGTCAGGCGTCAACTAGTCTTTCTGTGCCCACAACACCAACTAAACCAGGATCTGTATCTGAGAGCACTGTAACCTTGCAAGATACGAGCACGTCTGATAAGAACTTAATGAACGAAAGTGCCGTCGTTACAGAAATGTACGAGAGTTCTCTCGAATCTGCGTCCAGTGATAAAGTTGATGTTGATCGGTAGGTCTCGTCCATTTTAGTTATTAAACGACGGAATTTTTTTGGTATATATTCAATATTGACGCGGTGTTTATAATTTCTGTTTATTGCAGTATTTTTTTAACAATAAAGATTTGTGTAGATAGTCGTTTTTGTGCGGTATTATTAAAAAAATTTTTTCGATTTGAATTGGACTTTGAAAATTGTTACGAAGAGTTTGCGGTTGTTGAGTATGCTTATAGTCACCTCAAATAGTGTTGTACACTAATACTTTTTGTAACTGACTGCAAGCACTAAGGATTTATTGCTTATTTTCTGTTTGGCATAACTTCTTTTTGAAATTGAAACTTTACTTCCAATGATAAATTAGCAATTTCTTTTCTGTTTTCGTAAGCTCATTTCAGTGTCAACTTCTGAATTTGTGCTTTCTCATAGCTACCTTTAAAGTGAAATGTAAAGTTGCTGATACAATCTGTACTTCTAGAAATACACCAGGCATCAGGTAGTTGAAATCAGAAATAAACCTCAGAAACATGGAAATATTTTTAATTACTGCAAGTTGCAAGCTGAAGGGAAAACAATTCGTTAAATAATTTAACTTCATTAAAGTAATGAGTAAGCCTATATAAAAGTGTTAAAAATTATATTTAAAACATTAAAATAATAACTCAAAAACACTGTCAGGAAAGGCTATTCGCTAAGTAATTATTGAAAGAAGTAAGTATGAAACGAAGACCATGAAAGTTGTTCTTAATTCTTATTATTAAAATAATAACTCAAAAATTTTGATCCATCTAAAACCGGCAGTTTTATAAAAGAAGAACTTCCAAAACTACATTTGTCGGAGATATCGTCATACACTGCTCAACAAAATTAGCGGACCAGTACTAAAAATCATAGTGATCTTAAAATTTATTAATATAAGGGCACGAAATGGGTTAATATAGTAACTAAGGTATTTTACAATGAACAACAAGAAAAGCAATAAAACAACCAGATTTATAATTGATAAAAAACAAGATGCTGTTAATTCCTGAAAGTGACAACAATAATTAAATTACGCAAGTTTTCTTTTTACATTCTCGATGACCCTAATACCGTGTGTGGCCTCCTCGGGCTAAAACAACTGCCTGGCATCTTCTGGGCATATTCAGAATAAGCCGCCGGATGTTGTCCTGCGGAATATCGTCCCATTCTTGTACCAGTGCAGCTGTTAACTCTCCATGAGTTTCTGGTGCCGCTGGACGGGCCCTAAGCCTTCAATCAATCTCATCCCAAAGGTTTTCAATAGGATTCAAGCCGGGGCTTAAAGCAGGCCAGTCCATGACTGGAATTCACTGTTCCTCCAGGAAGTTTCTGGTTAGGGCCGCTATGTGGGGTGTCGTATTATTCTGTTGGAAGATGAATCCAGGACCCATAACGATGGCTGCAGGTACCACATGATCTGCAAGAATTTCTTCTACATACCTCGCAGCAATTAGCCTTCCTGGAACTGCTACGAGGTCCGTTCTGTTATGCAAACTTATGCCTGCCCAGACCATGTCGGATCCAACTCCAAATTTGTCGGTTTTCATGACCAACCCTTTAGCATAATGCTCTACATGACGAGCCCACACTTTAACTCGGCCATCACTACGTGTAAGGCGAAACCTAGACTCGTACGAAAAGAGAACAGACGACCACCGGTCCACATCCCAGTTTGCATGTTCTAAAGCGAACGTTAATCTTGCTCTTCTATGCTCCCGAGTTAAACGCGGTTTGCGAGCTGGTCTGCGGGACCTCAGATGATTTTCCCTTAACCTATTCCTAGCAGTTTGGTAAAAAATTTGGATTCCACTGGCCCACTGCAAGTCGTTTTTGATGTCTCTTGCTGTAGTAGTGCGTCTACGCAAAGCACAATTGACGATAAAATGATCTTGCCGAGGAGTTGTTTTACATTTCCGGCCCTGTCCAGGTCTTCTACTTAGACTTTCCGTTTCCCGATACCGATTCCACAACCTTAAAACTTAAAATAACGGAATGACTTACACCGACAACCCTTGCAGCATAACGGAAACTTCTACCATCTTCTATTTAAAAGCAACTACTTTCGCAACTTCGTTGTCTGAAAGATGTCTCATTTTGTACCGCAAAGTGTCAATTTTTACTAATGTCTACATTCAATTGTCAACAATTTTACATGACTTACTAAATCGATATGATTTAAACTTAGCTGACTTTATTTAGATCTCTTGGCTAAAAAGACTCAACAATTAAGAATATTAAGGCAGGGATGCTTCTTAAGGAGTCTTTTTGAACTAGAATAGCTCTAACTTTATAAATATATATAATACAAACTCTACATCTACATATCATTTGATAATACTTATATTTTTAATAGTGGTCCGCTAATTTTTTTGAGCAGTGTATTTTGAATTGGGTCGTGTCTTGAACTATTATGTTGTCTTGAAATCCATTGAGTTCTTATTAAACAGTGCTGAACTATCGACTGACATTCGAGCTCGAATGCATTTTTACTCCAGACGAATCAGCAAATGCGGCACCCATCTTCCAGAAAGTTTGTTAGACCAAGGTCATTATGTAAAATATGAAGTACTCGTTCATAAGAGATCCCCAGATGCCCACGGCTTCCTCAACTTCACGCATTTTTATTCGGGAACCTGCCAAAACCATGTCATGAATTTTATCCACAATTTCTGGTGTGGTAGCCGTTTTTGGACACCTGCACAGGGTTCGTCATAAATGTGCCTATGGCCTCGCTTAAATTCCAAACCCCAGAAACTCGCTGTGGAAAATAAAGGTGATGAATCTCCAAAAACAGCATCCAACCTGGATTTGATTTCCATTACGGTTTTTCCCTCTAGATGAAAAAATTTGATGACCGCTCGAATTTCGTTTTTATGCATTATGGAAAACGCACAAAGTTGTTCGACTTGAACACTTATCAAAACCAGAGTATTTGGCAGATCGATTTAATGTTTGCAATCAGTTCTTAGGCCAGAGTTTCCATGAAAACAACATAAAAATATTTAACAAGAAACAACTCCCTAGTGGCAATTCCTGAAACTTGTCAATCTATCCTCATATGTATTACTCCAATTTCCATTTTTGACAGTCTAGCTGCTTGCAGAAAATTTGGGAACTGACCTGTCCCATGATAATAATATTCCAGCTTTTTTGAATAACAAATGCAATATTATTATCTTGACAAAGTTTAAAACTCAGATGCCTGTGTCCAGTTAATGCCCTCTTCCGTGTTTCAGAATAGGTAATTTGTAAAACTAATTGCATCTAACTAACCACTCTTGGCTTGTGACTAAAAAGTTTACAATTTTCTGGGATTAATTTCCTAATAAGGCCTTTTTTGTCTCCCTGATGCCTGACCTAGAATATATTATCTCAAAATTTTCAGGTTTATTGACAAGAAATGTTTCAAACTAGTTTGTATTGAAATCATGAATATACAAATATTACATTCCGTTGCAGATTTTTGTGTTTTGAGTTGAATAAAAGTGCAAACTGGACTTGACATATGAATATTATTTTAATAATTTTGGTTTGAAAATAATTAAAATGCTCTTCTCTGAATTTTGTATTTTTGCCTACAAAGGGACTGGTTGACGTAAAATGTAATGGGTTGGTGCATAAGTTTCAAAACATATTTTTTCAGAAACACAATCGACTTTCTTTTTTCATGACTGTCTCAAAGTTTAACAAGTTTTTTGATCCCGCTTTTGAGTAACACTGCAAACTTGTATGCATAGAAGTCATTTGGAATGTGTCCGTTAATGGTGCTTGCTAATTTGATTGTCTTCACTCTAAATGTGTGGGATTCGTGTATCAAGTTCTGGAACCTTTCTTATAGTATAGTACCTATTTCAGACTGCATCTGCCAGCATTGAAGGGTTTTATTGAACTAAATATTTAGTTTTGTCGCTAACACTTCTCAATTTGAAAATTTTAAACAAATTCTGAAAATTTTTGGCTAGGGCAACAAAATCGTATAGACTGTTCTAGAATGCCTGATTTTGACAGGCCGCCATTTGTTGTTGGAGGGCACACATTTATTCATATTTTATTTGGGAAGCTAAAATTAAATTTTTATCACAAAAAATGAGATGTCCCACCCACTTTTCATGTCTTTTATTTGACAACTTGTTCAAGTAACTGTCCACGATGATTTAGTAAGGTTATAAGTAAACTGTAAACAAACAAATGTTTGCCCTCCAGCTGTCAATTGTGACGACATTCTGAAATGATCTATTAAGAAATAAGGAACTTAGTTGAGTCAAGGTTCCCCCAATTTATGCATCAAGCCCTACTAGTGTATTTTTGTGATTATTGAGTACGTAAAATATATTTCTTCACATATTCACATGTATATGTGCAGAAATAAACAAAATAACTATGATGACCATTTTACTAACTTGTCAATGTAAACGATTGGATGGCTGTATATTTGTTAAGTATTTATAGAATTTTGTGTATTTCTGTATGTTTAATTGTTTACATTTCTCCATTCTCATGATTATTTTGCAGGCAGAAAAACATGAAATTTAACAGTAGTACAGTAATAAGGCAATGTTTATCTGAAATAGAGTCCATTAGTGTAACGGCGAAATCTGAGCGCGAAATTTAAAATGCTATCCTAAGAGAATAGTTGGATAAAATTTTTCAAGGGATTTTAAATGGAGTTTAGATGACCTTTGCACTTCACATTCTATTTTTGCCATTCATCCTGATTTCTTAACATTAAATCAATATATGGCGATTACTAAGAAGCTTTTTTTCGGTGTTTGTCTTATAAAAACATTTATTTATGCAGTCATTTTGTATAAAACTAAAATTCAACAAACTATTACGGCGCGAGCGTGTCTGAGCTAGAACCGGCACAGTACTTGGTTTACTATACTAAACCAAGGACACAGTAGATGGTTTAAATCGTTCATAAAGAAGTCGTTAAGAACACTAATTTTTAACACTTTCTCTTCCATTATACACTTTTTAAATATAATTAAATTCTTAAACCACCTATTAAATAAATATTAAACAATAAATAAGCCGGAGAAATAAACAACTTAACCTCAAACCTTGTCCAGCAAACGTCAAAATAATCTGGTCTGGTCTACACAAGATATACGTTCTTTTCTAATAGGCACTGTGCTCCGTTTTAAAATATTTCTGAAATTAAGTTTTATTTTAAGTTGTTTTTGAAAATGTAACAGCTGGAAAGAGCAGTCTATATATGACTTGCAGAATCCCTATTAAGAAATGCACTGAATTTAAATAATCAGTGTTTAAAATGTAAGTCCCGTAAGAATTTTGAAGTAGGATAGAGCGCGAAACGAGTAACATAACCTAACTAATGGACTCTATTACTCTAGACTGTTTTAGAATGGCCTGATCTTGACAGGACGCCATTTTCTGTTGGAGGGCTGAGCATGGATAAACAACATTACACACGTGAGTGTTACCAAAATTTGAACAGATTTGGTGCCAAACAAAGTGGTGATGTTTAGAGTTCATGTAATTTAACTCAAAATAACGTTTGCAATAGTGCAACCAGTCATATCATTTTAAGAATTTTCATTCAATTCTCGGCGTAAAGCGACTAAGTTTTTAGTTACGCCCCTTTTTTGGTGCCAAATGGTAACACAAACATCTGCTTTGTTATTCATCCTCTTCTTCCCTCCAATAAGCTTTAAAACAAACAAACGTGTGCCCTCCAGCTGTCAATTGTGTGACGTCATTCTAAAATGATCAACATCAATGATGTACCTTCACTTTTAAAATTTAATGTCAAAAGTAGCTATCTCGGCACCTACTGTAATTCCTACCTAAAACACAAGGCCTCAGCATATTTATGAACAGTAAAATAAGTAATTCTTCGAAAGAAAACAGGACTGCCTGACATGAACTGAATCCTTAAAATAATAAACAATATATTTTAATTAATTGTTGCAACATTATAATATTAAGATATTATTTCTTCACTTCTGATGATGCTGGTACATTTTCAATTTTTCTTCATGTATAGGTTAGTTCACAATAGGTTATAGATTTCATTTAAACATAAATGAAACAGAAACAGTGAAGCATGTGAAGCATGTGAACCAGTTTCAATTTGTGAAATTGGGGTTACGTCCTTTGACCATAACAGGGGTACAGAATGCTATTGGTGACAAACACATTTTGTTTAAGCAATCTGCTATATTAACATAAAATAATAATACTTCTGGTTTTGTATGTACAATCAGCAGTAAGCAGCACAGTACCAGAATTCCTTCCACACTAAACTTGCAAACATGCTTAAATTTCTTTGAGCTGACCAAATTTAACTCACGCCATGTTCATTAGCAGTCTCGCTAGTTACAAGGCTTGCATTGAGTACCTGAGGCATTTAGTCTGGTTCGCTCACACTGTAAGCATCAGCAAATTTTAGATGTCATGTTTTATTTCTATGTTGATTGCTGAAGTTTGGGAGACGTAGTTTTCCTTACCTGTAGTTTTCCTTACAGTATTTTTACCAGTCGCACTAAGGTCTGTCTGTTCAAAAAAACAAGCTTTCTGATTGGTTGCATCATAGCAAAGAAGCCGGTGTCAGACTTAAGTCTGTTAGATTTTTTGAACAACCGGGCATAAGAAGTGTAATTAGTATTTGAAAGAATTGTCAATTATAATTATTATTAATTATTAATAAAAAGATAAAATATATGAAGATGACACACAAATTTGCTGTTAACAATTAAACGCTGTAAAAACAAAATAAGCCCTATCGGAGTGTCAGAAGCTAGCCTGTTTCAAGTGACATCGAAGAGTGCTTTGGCCTTGTGATTTAATTGCTAATGGTAGTGTTCATCAAATATGCCCAAGAACTATGAATTGTTGCTGTAGATAATGCTGATTCCAGATAAGAAAGTCTAAGTTTGAGATAGAAAACCAAGGGTATGATTAGAACAGTTTTAGGTTATTTTTGTGATATATGTAATTTATACCGGTATAGTTTTGTTTGTCTTGATTCGATTTTAGTTTTTTATCTGCAGAGAAAAACCGTCGGGTTATCTCTAATGTTGGATTTATTATTTTTTTTTAACTGTTAGTGATTAGTATGCTGTAGATAGAGCTTCCAGGAAAATTTAAATTTTAACATAAACGTTTTCCCTGCTAAATCTATAGCGAAATAAATTTTAACGAATTGAACTTGTAACAGTTAATTTTAACATGGCCTTATAAAACTGAATCAAAATCGAAGTCATTGATTGAAGGTATATTTTTAGATTAGACTATATTTATTCGTAAATTATTGTAGTTTAATTACACTATAAACTTAAAAATCATAACACAAAATATTACTAACATTAGTCTAATGAAAACTTGGATATTTCAGATTACTTAGGGATTTAGTTAGGTATCTGCGTTAATTTGTTGTTTTATTATTTTTGTGATTAGCTCGTAAGATGTGATGATTTTCATTTGGACTTATTTAGTATTGTGATAATAGGCAAATTTGCAGTTATTTTTATGGTTTTCTAAACATGTATAGGGATAGATGTGCTCTCCACTCAGTATAATGGCTATCTGGAAGTTCGTAAAATTATGAAATACCCACCCATCGTGTTTGATTTATTTTCTCGCTATGTATATATGTTTGTCTCTGTACGTACGTATTTGAAAATTTTTGCGTTAGTATGTTTTTAATGATAAATGATTTGACTTAGGATATAGTGAATGAATGTGAAATATTCGAAAAATTTTTATAACAAATGCTAAGTGCAATAAATAAATGATAAAGTTCCTAGCATTTTTTCTTGAACTTAATTAATAATAGGTAATAATAAAGAATTCATTAACACCATTTCGATCACAAAGATTCGCTGAACATCATGAGCAAAATGGGAGATATAAACTAGTGCTAAATGACGAGCATTGAGGAATCTGTGATCAGTACAGTACTAAATAAAAATAAATAAATTAAAAACTGAAAAATGTACTAGTAACAAACTACCTGACAGAAGAACTAATGACGAGGAAGAAGAGGAAATGAAGATGAGCAAGAGAAGCACAGCCAACATAATGCATAACGAACAGAAAAGAAAACCAGTTATAGTTGGTCAAAGAAAATCTCAAATAATTTATGTTTCGCGACATCACAAGGAAGAGTGAAGTGATTTAAAATATGACACGACATTGTAAGAGGAAGATCTCTAAAATATTCCCTTGCTATGCTGCGGATTCATGAGCATTAGGGACTTTTAACACCTTGCATATCGACCCAAAAAACAAGGTTATTCTACTAAACATAAAGTAGCGGAATTGAATAATCTTGAGAAAAAAAGCAGGTCATATGATGTCGACGTCTGTTGAACATTTTCAACCATTTTACACCTCGGATTATAAGAGACACATGAACATACTATAATCCCAATAACTGTTCGAACACATGAATTTTCTGAATACAAAATTTATCCTCACAGGAGAGACAAACGGCATCACAGCGACCTCTTCGTATTCAAATTAAGATAATGCCTTTGCCCAAACGTGAATTTAATAATAGCCCAGGCATATTAGATTAAATTTCACCGAAACCTAGAAATAAATAATATAAATCTAAAAATCGGTAGGAATACTTTATTTTATCTCAATAATAATAATAAACTTTGTTCCACGAGAAGTTTATTTAGTGTTTGGAAAGAGCTCAAAAAAGTATAAGCAAAATAAAAAAAAATGTTACATGCAATATATTTTTATTTTAGAATAAAACACGGAAACTTAGTGTCAACAAAATGAGTAAAGCCGGAACCTAAAACAAATTAAATCTTGTTTTTCTTTCTTTCGTTCTAAGTATAATATGGTTGCTTACTTATATTTCTTCTTGATCATCGTCGACTTCAACTTCATTTACAGGAGTATCGTTACTGCAGCTTCGACCCCTGCAATGTATGCACATCATTGAGCAATCAAGGCCTCCAGTTCTACAGGAACACCGAGCCTCGCAATCAGATTTACACCCACAGGATACCATGCACAGCAGTTCATCTGGCACTGGGGGTAAGAGGGTTGTAACAGGCACTAATGTTTCACCACTTTCCTTCCAACCCCAGTCCTCTGAGGGAAGTGAATTTCCCATCCATTCTTGAACCTAAAACAAATTTTAAGCAATGAAATGAATCACGCCCCAATTTTTATAAAACAAAAAACATCTTCTACCTGCAAATATGTTCGCAGCGAATGCTGTTCACATGCAGCATTTGTGGGCGGAAGGGTGGCCAATTCAAAGCTTGAAGTGACAGCTTTTCTGGCAAGAGTGCGAGCATATATCCTGCTTCGGAGGTCGTCCAAGCTGGAGAGAGATGCAGGATTTTGCTGCTGTTTTTAATACCTCGTTAGCTTTAAAATCTGACATTGTAATTGCCGGAGAAAAATTTATCATGAAGCTTTATAGTGCTGAGACCTACTCCAGCTTGGACGAGCTCCGAAGTAGGATATATGCTCGCACTCTTGCCAGGAAAGCTGTAACTTCAAGCTTTGAATTGGCCACCCTTCCGCCCACAAATGCTGCATGTGAACAGCATTCGCTGCGAACATATTTGCAGGTAGAAGATGTTTTTTGTTTTATAAAAATTGGGGCGTGATTCATTTCATTGCTTAAAATTTGTTTTAGGTTCAAGAATGGATGGGAAATTCACTTCCCTCAGAGGACTGGGGTTGGAAGGAAAGTGGTGAAACATTAGTGCCTGTTACAACCCTCTTACCCCCAGCGCCAGATGAACTGCTGCGCATGGTATCCTGTGGGTGTAAATCTGAATGCGAGGCCACCACATGTTAAGGTGGTTCCAGACAACTGGTGTACTTGGCAATTAAGCACCACTTGTCAATGTGTGAGAGGTTTGCAAGTATCAGATGAGGGCAATTATTCATCAGTGGCCGTTTCCCGTCCTCTGTCGGTATTTTTAGTGCGATTCAAAGGGAGTGCCAATGTTTATACTTGGATTTATGATGCTCCCACATAACTCGTACGAACATTGTATTTTGTTGAAAATTGGAATGAAAATCAGTTCACTTCCGGCTTTGATTCTACAGGATGTTTCAGGAGGAATGGTACATACTTTAGTATGTTATAGTATCATTCATTTTGAACAATAAAGTTCATATGAACATGTGTCCAATTCTCAATAATTATTGAGTTACAGCCAGCTGAATTACTGCATAAACAAATTTAATACTTTATTAATTCTGGCAACTATCATTAATTTATTATACAAAGTAAAGTATCGATTTTACAGAAATGGTTCAAAAATCCCACCGCCAAATTCAATACACTTCGCTGTTCTAGTGAAAATGTTGCATATTGTGTTTTGCAGTACTTCTTGGCGCCCCTTTAAATTCTTGTAGCGCTCCACATTAAAATCGCTGTATCTCAATTACCATTGAGAATAGGACACATGTTCATATGAACTTTTTTGTTCGAAATGAACAATATTATGACATTAAAGTTTGTACCATTCCTCCTGAAACACCCTGTATACAGTAAAGTGCACAGTGCTTACAATATTGTAAAAATGAAATGGTCTAATGAATTAACACTGGAATTTTTTGAGTTATTTAGTTCTAGTTCCTTGTAAATTAATCATCCACCATCTTTTATGCCATATTTTCTTTTGCACAAGGGTGGCGCAGCTCATTACCACAAAAGCAGTACCTACTAACAACCTTTTCCTCATCGATGTCCATGATGAACTAAACGCTGTGAATATGGTTTCCAGAATTCGGGATAGGGATTCAATTTCGGGATCGAAATTTAGAATCCCGGGTTCCTGGGATTGAATCCCGAACCCGAAATTCAGAAGTTGAAATAGAAAACACTATTTAGGGCAGTGGCGGCTCCTGACCTTGGCAGTGCTCTAGAATGAAATCACCGCTCAGGGGTTGGGGGGGGGTCTGGGGATGCTTAGAGCGCGAACTATTTATTATCTCGCATAATAATTAATATACTCGTATATATTGCGACAGAGATTCAAAAAGCTTTAAACTTATTAGTTTATAATTATAAGGTTTGAACCTTTTATCAAGAAAGGTTAAAACCATATATTTGTAGGCAGTGCGCGCGCACGAGCGCACTTATTAAGGAGCCGCCGCTGTTTAGGGATGTAACGTTTAACCGCACGTGTGGTCACTGGACTCTACCCGTTTAGGGGAACGTGTAAACGAAATGCAAATAAAATTTAGATATAGGTATCCTTAAATTTCAGATAAACAAAGCCGGCTAGTGGTAGGCGCGCACCACGTAAGAGCAAAAGCGAGACGGCCACTTAAATATTGCAAAACCGTCATGCACTTTTCAAATTTATTGTTTGCATCCCTTTGAGAACTTTCGCCGCGGTCATCATTCAACGGTATAGGTATTATTCGCGTTTATACGCCGTTTAAACGTTTAATAGGCGCGTTTAAACGTTTACGAAAAATCGCTAAACGTTGCATTCCTGCCATTATTTATAACTAATAAACACCCCGAACGAGTTTCCGTGTTTACACATACAATCGGCGACCAGGGAGTGAGACGGTGATTTACCGGATTATTTACGCACGCGGCAGTGCGGCGCCGAAACCGACCCACGGCGCTGATAGAAACTTGTAAGGACATGGACGTTACGTACGTCCTGTGGGATACAGAAACAATTTCGCAATGCAGAAAAATTCCTTTTGCGTAAATGAATATTTCGGTATTTTACCGAGATTCGCCATCCCGGGATTCCGGGATTGGAAACCATTATCATTATTTGTCAAGGTTTGCGAATACAAGTCGCTAGCTGAATTGCAAGTTGTCTGAGAGGATTTGCCAGTGTGTACTTATACAAATATTGGCGTAACTGCCAAATACGCCAGTTAACTGGAACTACCTTTAACTGCTCTGCAAGGATGACGAGGATGAACAGTTACAGTAAAAGTGTCACACTTAGACTGTCTTCTATGATACAAGAAGAAAGTAATGTTTTGCAGCTGCAGAGACAAGTCCAACATGATACAAAATAGAGATCATTATCATGGCTCAACATATCAAAGGTTTTGGAAAAATCGATTAGGACAAAAATTTAAAACCCGTCAAATAGGTTTGCTGTGATGTGTGGAAGCATTTTATAAAAGTGAGAATGACTGATGGCTCATAAAAAGCAAATACAAATGCTAAAACCGTATGGTTTCCAGAGGTGGAAGAAATGCAGCCGCCAAAGGTTAACCCCTAATGTGTGAAGCCACGTGAAATTGAAGAGCTGAGCTGCTGTGTGAGATGAACGGAATAACATAAAATAAATATAAAATCTTTTATCAAAACAATAACAGTTATAAATATAGATACGTAGTAGGGTCCATGCATTTTCATCCCAACAGAGATCTAGAAGTTGTGGTGCCGATATCTGCTAGGTATGTATTAATAGAAAAGGTCCTCAAGTAATCACATATAAAATTTGGTTTATTTTTGTCAACATATTAACAAGTTACTGTGTTCAGAGTATGACTTAACCGGCAATATCAAATATTGAGTTTAGAACGGCAATAAAACTTCTGACAACGGAAGGTGTTAGATCAAGCAATATTAAGCAAAGATTAAATGCTCTGTAGACCATTCGTCTCCATCAATATCTACAGTAAAACATTCGTCAAAGCTGTTTCGTTGGGGGCAAAAAGTGACTGTGACAAAAGAAGAGTAGGTACATCGCTTTAGTCGAGGAAGTGGTTCTGAGCGACCGTCATTTGAAAGCTAAAGAAAGAATAGCACAAACAGGGTAGTCAAAAACAAGCATTCTTCGTATTCTGCATGATCTTCCAGGCATGGCAAAAATTAGTGCAAGATCATTGCCCAAAATACAGGTGCATTGTCATCCAAGAGCAACACACCCCGAGTCACCTTTCCTCTGCGGCTTGGAATAGTAGTTTCTGAAGTGAGTTGGAGTATGTTGGGCATTCATGGTAGTATTACGTTCTTTAAAGTCTGTAAACAAAATGTCCTTCATATCCCAAAAAATGGTTGCCATGATCATCTTTGTGCTTTGCGTGACTGACCTTTTTAGGTACAGGTTCGTCCTTTTGGTGCCATTGCATAGAATCCCTATTGGACAACAGGTCATGGAATAACACGAAGGTTTCATCTCCTGTTACGATAGATTCTAAAGCTCGTGAATCCTTTCGAGACAGTTCTAAGAAAGCTTCACCCTGCACTGAGTTCGTATGACGTCTTCACTGTTTTCTCGCCTTGCACTAAATGACTAACACCTAACAGTTAACTTTGCCATACAATAACAATGTGTGAATGATCATAACTGAAAGAAAAAGAGTGCTTGGATTAGCCCAAAGTGCTCTTACGTCTATTAAAAAGAATAATAAAAATAATATCACAATAGTATTTATTTACAAAATGTACAGTAGTAGTGGATCTTAAGTGTTTAAGGCACTTAATGGATAAAACTGCGGAGTACTTTTATTGAGGCATGTCAAAACCATCAACATTATAATTTACATTTGCAGCTGTCAATCGAAAATCTAAATCATTTACAAAAGTCCTATCACTACTAACACAAGTTTTATTTTCAAAAGGACCTAAAATGTTGGTATAATCTACATACTGAGGGATATCTACATATTTTTCTTCGTCAAAGTCCCTGTATGAATGTTTCACTGTCGAATAACTTTCAAAGCTATTCAAATTATCATCAGGAAAAAATGTCTTTGTGTCTCCTAAGAAGTCTGAGAAATTGTGTTCACTCTGATGTGGAATTTGGGAATAGTAATAGCACTGAGAACTTTTTTGGGTAGTGTAATAATCTTCTATTTTTCCTCCTGCAACAAGAGTTCTGCCTTCGTTTTGTGTCACAATTGTATTATTATTTAGTTGAAAATGGGTGTTGTCCGGGGAGCTGTTTGTATGGAAGCGACTGCTGTTGCTGTTATTACTATCATCATTTGTCACCATCGACATGCTTTGGTTCCAATAATCATCATTTTTAAATTCTTTATGTATCGTACCACTCCCCAAGTCCAGCAGTGTTGGAGGAGACCTATTAATATCATTTTGATTGTGACTTGTGAAGTCAGCTTTAATTGGCTGGTCCAGTTGGAAAATTTCTTCTGGTTGAAAGAGGTCATTAGGTAAATTAGCAAAATCGTACTGAGAATTCATCGATGCATCAAGATCAGTTTGGAATGGTTGTGGATGAGCTGTTTCTTGTGCCCAATACGGTTCCATGGTTGGCGGTTGTTGGTAGCTTGTAAGAGAGTTGGTTGGATACGACATGATTGTTGGCGACAATGCTTGAAAACTGCTACATATGCACTCGAACGGTGGACAAGAACAGCAAGCTGAAATTAAAAATAATCGTTTTAGGTGGGTAGGTACCACATGAATGTACAATGCTTCTGGCGTGGTTAATACTGCCAAAACAGAAGCTTTGATCAAACCAATATTTTGAGTAGGTACATTGTCACTAGTGACAACGTCCTCACATTTACAGACCAGAAAATCAATGTTTTAGTTTAGTCTGATGTGTTACTTCTCCAAATGCTTTTTATGAAAATTGCATCTTTTTGTAAAATAAATATTTTTTCGATGATATGAGTTGCAAGCTGAATGTTTTCAATTTTTCCTCAAAATGTTGATCGAAAAGTGAATTTGGAAATGCCATACCTACTTTTATAATAACTGGGAAAATATCAGATTTAGAAGAATATACAAATAATACAAAAATCTGAAAAATACAAAAAAAACAAAGAAAAATTAAGAAGTAAAAAGAGCGACGGTATCTACCAGATCTTAATACGAGGAGAACAGACGACGACAGAGAGCAAACTTAGTGTTTTAAGAGTCCGACAAACCACTTTAAAATGAACCTGAAAACTGACTTCGTAGTACCATTGTTTAAACAATGGTAGTACTACGCTCATTTCTAAACGGTGAAACTGAAGTGTTGCTGAGAAAATACAAGGTGAAAACGCCACTTTGCTTCAGAAACGAAAACTATTTTATTTTGTAATGTATAATTTTATTACTGTTTTTGTTGTATTTAGTGCTTCTGTTATATTTACAACTCGTTTACCCAGTCTAGAAACTTATGCTATGTTCTCATAAAAATAAAGAATAAATAAATAAAGAATAGGAGAGATAGGACGGTAGGACACCTTCTGAGACACGAAGGAATAGTTTGCGGCCTCAAATAGTTGTGGATGCAGGATGTTCTACTTTTAGGGAAATGCGTAGGTTACCTTAGGATAGAAGGGGTTGGAAGGGCTCACCCAACCAGTCTTCGAACTGAGAACTTTATGATGATGATTTTCGTTGTAAAATAATAGGTAAACCTATAACAATTGGCACTCAGTAAGAAAATGCTTAATACATAGTAAATAATTCTAAGCTGAATATTTTGCTATATTTGCCACTATGTTTTTGTATTTTTTTATGCTTGACCCTCGGTCTGTCCTAACTTAGCTACCTAATATTTTCAGGTTTAGTACCTACAAAATACAAAACTAAACTGAAATTTATCGAGCATTTAATATTTTTTTCTGGGTATTTAAAATACTACCTAACCAAAACCTTAGGGCAAAGAATAGACTGACTTAAAAAGAGAAGGATATACGTAAGTATTGTGGGTTGTCTAAGCTTTGAGAGGCTTCACTTTTGCTTCCATTTGGCCCCCGGTTGCTATAAACTTATACCCGATTTCCCGCCCAAAGAGGAGGTCTTTTGAAGAAGCAGAAAGTTGTAGAAGGTTATAACTTATAAGATAGAAGATACAATAACTTTCGAACAATTTAAGATATAGAAACCAAATTTCTCTGATGTATTATGGTTATGAAAATATGTAGTGGAAATTCACAGCACTCCTAATTATTTTTAGTATTGAAAATACTTCTGGGCGCGTGTATATGGGACTCATCTTACGAAAAATGTATCGACACGCGACAGATTCTGTCGGCGACGCGCGCAGTCGAGGCCGCTAATAATAAAAATATCAGAGCTCTAGCCAAATGTAAACTAAGGTACGGCGAGCGCGGGATATCGCGTTTGAATAAAAGTTCAAACAGTATAAAACGGATGCGTTAATATTTTGTTACGTATTGCGTCAGTTTGACTATGTGCCTTGTGCTTGTCACAAATCATTTCTTTTATTTTATTGTATCAATAATATACCAACTTGAAACGGCACAGATCACTTTTGTTGGACATCTTAGAAACCGAGCAGTTGTGTCGGTATTTTCAATACGCCTATGATACTTGCGTAAAGCCGGGTATAGACTTGTGTAATGTAACGTGTAATGTAACGTGTAATGTAACGCGAATTTTCGTGGATCATGGACGCCGTTCGAACACGCGGCGAGCGCGAATGCAAATTGGCCGATCCAAATTAGTCGCAGCGAACATGTCATATGGAAACGACGGGGTTGTTTTTGCAGGATCAACCTTTGTGGTTATGTTTTTACTCATGGAAGAAAGAAAACCACGACGCCGTCGCCATTTGTGGAAAACCGAACTGTATAAGAGGAGAAGTGGCTCCGAATTGATAACTGATTGGAAGACTCGGCAAATAAGTGGACAATACAAAAACTTCACTCGCATGACACCTACTGATTTTGATTTTTTAATGACAATTATTGGGCCAAAAATAGCGAAATATAACACTCCAATGAGAAATGCGATTAATGTTCAAGATAGATTAGCACATATTGAAGAATTAAAATGTTTCTAATTATTGTTCGCAAGTTTTCATAAACACGTCCAAACGTATACTGCGAACACAGCGCGAGCCCCTTTGTGTTCGGCACAAAAACCGACAGGCTGCGGATCACTGAGAACCGTTCGGCGAGCGTTACGTGTAATGATCACTGTGCCGTCCAAACGAAGAATTCGCGTTACTTTACACGTTACATTACGCGTTACATTACACAAGTCTATACCCGCCTTAAGATGCGAGGTCTGTGAATTTTTTTTATATTTTTATGCCCTTGATAAAGACCGTCTCTTCAATTTTCTGGATAGCGTAGATACCTATTCAGTTTGAAACAGAGTATGTATAGGTATCTTAAACTTTTAAGGTTTTACCTACATAGATTTTCGAACAAAATACATTTAGGTAACTGCTAAGATCAAAGTAGCCCAAGTTATTCTAAAACATTTTGATTAAAGCATTTCTTGATGATGGTTAAAGAACGCCCGAAACGTAGTTAAACCATAATGTGTGGCACATTGTTAAATTCAGAATAAATAAGGCGTCTAAAATTTGACATTAGAAAATCAGGGTCGTATTAAGAAAATGAAGTTACTGAAGGGTGTTCGAAGACGAAATGTCGAAAGAAAAAAATTGGAACATAAGCATTAAGTTCATTAAAAGTCGAAGTTGTGTTAGTTTCGCTTTATCATTAATATTAGCACCAAAAAAAGTAAAATAGAAAATCGGAAAATTAAGTTTTTTCAAGATAAATCGAAAACGAAAAATTATATCAAGGATTTCTAGGTGTCATTTTGTTAGTCCTTTAAATACGCAACTTTCGAAATTTTTATTGAAGGAAAAACTTACTTTTATCTTGGTCTGTTATCAAAGGCGGTGGTCGTATGTTTCTTGATTCATCGTCGATGTCTCTACTGTAACGCTTAGGTTCTCGTAACGACATTAGCTGAAAATATAAAACGTGATAATATAGGTATCTTACACTGAATGTTAGGTACTTATTAGGTATATGTAATAATTCATAATTAATAGGAAGATAATTAGGTAAGTGATTGAAAATTATTTAGAGGAATAGGTATTAGCTTGACGTGCAGTCAATAACAATATTGTTATG
Source organism: Xestobium rufovillosum (assembly GCA_963966045.1). Lineage (NCBI taxonomy): Eukaryota > Metazoa > Arthropoda > Insecta > Coleoptera > Ptinidae > Xestobium > Xestobium rufovillosum. Next base: position 16,780,878 of record OZ014499.1, on the reverse strand, counting down.
CACAAAGGGTTTTCTCTCGCGAGAAATGCGAACTAGCACCGACCGGGAGTCGAACCCGGGTGTTTCAGTTCCCGGGCGACTGCTCTAACCAATGAGCTATCGACATCGCACACTCGTCCCATGAGAAAGTCCTACATCAGCTGCCAATTAATTCCATCGCTTTCATTCCCAGAAATTCATAATAATTGCTTATATCCGTATTTTTGTTTCAAAATCTAGTATATCAATTGGTTTTCATGTTGGTTTATCTATCTATTAACGACTGCAATTAATTTGTAGCCATAGTTACTTAGTACCTACTACATGTCCGATATCGCATCAGCACAAAAAAACAATAGATACTTATCTTGATGTTAAATAATTAAAAGGCTGTGTTAAATACGCTCAAGGGTATTTTCTTAGATTTGAAACGGAATGGAAGTAGCGTTATAAAAATATTTTTTCGCATCTGATAATAATAACTAGTTTCTCTTACGTCAGTGACCAACTAACAATCGTCAATATAAATATAAACTTGCCTGATAAATCGACCACACAGCTTTTAATAATAGAGTCTACAGCTGATAATTAAATGGGCTTGGACGGGAACAAATGATCTCGTATTATGAAATGTTAGAATACTTCAAGATTTGTTGTTGTGGGCAAACCAATAATTTCTTTTTGTTTTTTCAATATATCATTCGATTAAAAGACTTCCGCAGTCATTTAGCAATTATAAAATTCTGAGATGTCTGAGATTGAGATAGAACGTGAACGATTTGTTAAATACTTATTTATTATGTAGGTATATGGGAAGAAATTCATAATAGAATACAAATATACAAATTTGAGAATGGACTCGTCCAGGAAGGTATAAGGTCATTATCACCCCTATCTAAAGTTTTGAATTGATACTACCAACTCACAAAAAACAATGTTTACCTTATTTCCTAGTGCAGCTTCCCTAGCTAACAGTACAGCAAGTCCCCTAACTCGCCTTCCGCTCCCAATACTTCTTCTAGCTTCTGATGTGCTCTTTGCTTCCGGTCTAGGGTGATCATGCATGCCTTTTGCTTGAAAGAAAATGGCATGTTCCGTATGTCTCCAGAAGTGAGTGACTGGGTATCCACAGTGGCCTCTACAAGGTAAAATTTCTAGGCGACCTGTGCATTGCCTGTTGGGACATGGTTTCCCTAAAACAACAAGAATATTCCGTAAACATTTTAGATGTATCGTTTGGTGGCCGTTTGTAGGCTTGATAAAACCTGACGAAAAGAACTGTAAATTTGAAAAATGCTTCATGCCGTGAAAATAGCAGGATGCCCCTATTAAATATACCGAAAGTTATCAGATAACCCTCTATTTCAAACTAAAGGTCTGGTGTTTTATTGTGCTTTGCGCGTTGGAATTTCTTAATTATTTGAGGTCCACTTTTCTTCAGGTAGGTATTCTTAGTAATTGATCTCAGAGATATTTAGGTAGAGCAACGATCTACGTGAAAATTCGTAGTTTGGGATATGCTCAGCTGTTATAGAAGCCTAGATTTCTATCGTGCATATAGGATGTTGAACCTTCAATACCTGCTACTGGTAGTAAGTACGCATTGCACCGAATGAATATATACAATGTGTTCTAGAGAGCATCTGCGCAAAAGTTTCGAATTTAGTAGATAATTTTTTGTGATTCGATTTGCGTGCCAAAAGAAAACAATTATGCGAAAATTGCCCGATTGTGAGACAAACAGTCTAAATATCAAAGCCCCTATGTTTTTTCTTACCTCAGAGGTAACATTATCGATTACAGGGCTAAAATAAAAAAAAATTCAAAACGCCGTAACTTTTTCAAATGGAATCATACAATTTTTATGGCATACTTAGTTGTTTTACTTGCCTATGTATTCACCTCCCTGCCTCCAAAATTAATACAATTTGAGATAATCGCCTTCAAATATCTAAACGTTTCTAATTTCTTGTAAACAAAGAAATTAATATTTTTACATTGTAGCTGTACTTTTCGAAATGATAAACAAATAGCTCCCTTAGAATTAATTTAAACACAATTTTTCAAATAAAAACCATCATCAAATACCTGACCGCCTCAAATTAAGAAAACGTTTGCAGATGGCGCAGTATGCCATAACCTTTTCTATTCATCATCATCATAAGGTTCTCAGTCCGAAGACTGGTTGGATGCGTACCTCCACTCTTTTCTATCCTGAGCTAACCTGCGCATTTCCCTAAAAGTAGAACATCCTACATCCCTAACTATTTGAGAGCAGTAGTCTAATCTAGGCCTACCCCTACCTCTTTTCATTCCTATCTCTGACTCTAGTATGTCGCGAACTATTCCTTCGTGTCTTAGAAGGTGTCCTACCATCCTATCTCTCCTACTCTTTATTGTCTTCCATAGCTTTCGCTTTTCCCCAACTCTTTCTAATACTTCCCTATTGCTAACCTTATCTATCCACGGTATCTTCATCATGCGCCTGTAGCACCACATTTCAAACGCTTCTACTCTTTTTCGATCCGCTTCCCCTATTGTCCAAGTTTCGCACCCGTATAATGCCGTACTCCAAACATACGACTTTAAGAGTCTCTTCCTAGTCTCAATATTAACCGTTCTCGAACATAACAGTTGTTTCTTTCTGTTAAACGCAACTCGGCCCTGCGCTACTCTTTGTTTTATATCTTTAGTGCTCCTACCGTCTTGAGTTATTTTACTTCCTAAATAGCAGAAATCCGTGACCTCCTCTATCTTCTCATTTCCTATTTGTATGTCAACTTTAATTCTATTTTCACATCCCCTACATACCAAAATTTTAGTTTTCTTTTTATTGACTTTCATGCCATAGCCCTGTGTCAAAACTGCTTCCATTTCATTCAAAGCCGCTCCTAGTTCTTCTTTGCTAGATGCTAACACTGCTATATCATCCGCAAATCTGAGCATGTTAATAGTTTGACCCTGTACGTTAATCCCCGAGGCTGTTCTGTCCTTAACAATATTAATAGCATCTTCGATATATAAGTTGAAAACTAGAGGTGACAATGCACATCCCTGTCTCACTCCCTTCCGGATATCTACTTCCCTTCGTTCCTGCTCACATTCTATAACTGCCTTTTGCTCTTCGTAGAGATTATGTATTATTCTTCTGTCCCTATATTTCATCCCTACCTTTCTCAGCACTTCGAACATCTTCCCCCATTTTACGTTGTCGAAGGCCTTTTCTAAATCTACAAATCCTATATAGACGCTCTTTCTCTTTTCTATCGTTTTTTCTATAATTACTCGTAAAGCTAGGATGGCCTCGCGCGTTCCTCTATTTCGTCTAAATCCGAACTGATCTTCTCCTAATATTTCCTCCGCCTTTTTCTCCATCCTTCTTTGCACAATTCTAATTAAAATTTTTGACGCATGGGAAGTTAAACTGATGGTTCTGAAATTTTCGCACCTATCCGCGCCTTTCCTTTTTGGTAAAGCTACCATGATGTTCCGTTTGTAATCCTCTGGAATCTCGCCTGTCAGGTATATGCGACTAACTAATTTAAATAAACTATCTATTACCTCTTGACCTGCGCACTTTAAGATTTCTGCCTGCAAGCCATCTATACCTGGCGCTTTATTATTCCTTAAACTTTTTAGTGCTAGCTCAAACTCTTCTCTCATTATAGGATTCCCTAGGTTATCCCCCTCTACACTGCTTTCGCTTTCTAATATATCTTGCACTTCCTGTCCCGCATATAAGTTTCCTAAATATTCTTTCCACCTATCTGCCTTCTCCCCGCTTTCGATTAGGATATCTCCTGCCTCATTCCTAATGCTTTTGGTACTAGATCCAATTTCTCTAAAATTTCTCCTAATTATTTTATATGCTTCATCAGTCTTTCCTACTTCGAACTTATTTTCCACTTCTTTTACGAAATTTACATTACTTTTCTTCTTTGTATATTCCTTTTTCATCCTTAAGCTGTTATCTGTCCAGAGCGCGGCAGTATATATGTATAGCAAATTAAATTGCATTGTTTGAGTGTGTAGGGGAATGCCAAAAAACACTGCCAGATACATTACAAGTCGCGAGTGGGTGCCAGAGAACCCCAAACTTATCTTAAGCGGGGGTGTCATGTGACATATTTTTTATCAACAGGTTTTCCTTTTACTGACACTGCATCAAAGATCTAAAGATCAAAAACAGTCCCATCGCCCAGGTGAGCTGCTTCCAGCACTTCAGTACGATATTAACTCAGCAGTGTTATATCCGTGTAGAGATAAAATTGAGAATCGAACAAGAGCAAGACAAAGTTACCTTAAAATAAAGAAATTCCTTGTATCTAATAGTTGATCTAAACCTCGGGCTGCGAAGCTGCACTCTGATTCCCACCATAGAGGAGAAGCTATATAAGTATTCCAAATGTATCTGCATCGGCGCATATTGCGAATATCTTGAATAAAAAAGTCCTGAAGTTTCGAAAGGGAAAACTAAGTACCTGGGCCTTAGTATGATGAGAGGTAAACGGAATGAGATACTTAGACTAGTCATCGAGGAAAATATCTAAGGAAAGAGAGTAGATGATGTCAGAATTTGTGGTTAAAAGAACTGCACAGATGTTTTAGGTGCAGCTCATCTGATATTTTTCAGGCGACTATTTCTAGGATGTTTATTACCATTTGGCACGCCAACCTTCGCAAGGAGATGGCTCAGTAAGAAGAAGAATTGTGAGCATTGTGATGCAGAGTAGTTCACTCTGAACTGAAGGATGGGAGGAATTTATGGAAAGGTAATGAGTAGTAAAGTGACTGGCCAAAAAATAGAATAACAGTGGGCGCTTTACGCGGGGATGTCAACCGTACCTACTTACACCCTTCAACAATTTTAACACACGCTTTGGAAAACTGGAAGAGATAGTGATAGGAAGTTCCAATATCAAACAAGTCGAAGAGTTTCTTGATTTCAAGCTATAAAAATTGAGAGAAAAACATAATGGAGTTGGACGAAAACCTGAAAATGGAAGTAACCGGAAATTTTAAATATTTGGGATTCACCGCAACTGAAAATGCAAAGAGGGAAGAAAATATAAAAGGCATAAAACCATTAAACCCTATTTTATGGGATATTCATGAAACCCAGAAAGCGAAAAACAGAATCTTCACGCCCATAGTGCTTAGCATAATGACTGACACATGTGCGGAGTATAGAAAACTGGATCCTGAATAAAAAAATACCTGCTTCAAGCTAACACTCAGAAGGAAGTACTAGACGGGAATGGAACGGAGAGGATATAAAATACGTAAAGGAAAACCGATGTATCTGGTTTGGCCATGTCCAAGGAACAGGGAACGAGACAAAATTGAAAAGATAAGCCTTCCTGTATGGAGGAAGATTCATGAACGCAGTCGACGAGGCAATGGAGACGGATTTCTTGAAGACGAAGAAGATTGCGGTATAGAATCAGTGGAGAGAAGGAAGGCAGTGTGAACTGTTCAATAATAATTTCCCCTCGATATCGATTATGTAAAGGAAGATTTCGTCGATACCACTTCTTTTATATTCATAAAAATACTCTCAGAGAAATCTTACCTTGCTGTTTTTTCCGTGCTTTATCACAAATGGCGGGTCTCAAATGCACTCGATCTCCACTTGGTAAAACGCATCTCATCGAACAAACCAGTACCCCAAGACAGCTTTTCTTCAAAATATGAACATTGTGGTTATTCGTATTCCTCATGGCCCAACCGGAGGAATGTCTCTTAGCTTCCTCTGAATCGGAGCGGTAGACAAGTCGACAGTGGCCGTCTGCCCATTCAGAGAAGGGGTCGTATTCATTTATTCGCGGTATAGCGCTATCATTGATGTCCCAATCCGCAGACGAGGAACTTGCGTAAGGTACCACCCGGCACGTCATGCCCGGGGAAGTCGGTGTGTGCCTGAAATAATCTGGATTTCAAATAAGGCTCTCGGTTTCTCACATTACGAGAATGTTACTGAAAAAACGCTGATATGAAAAAGCAAGTAATACGAATAACAAGTCAATTTAGGGGAAGAACAGCTTTAACGAGCTATCCAAGTTACTGTATAAGTTGTGGAAACTTGCAGCGAGAGGTCGGATAGCAAAGGTCAGTGCTCGAATGTGCTCTATAAATATGAAACAATAGTTACAGGAATTATGGTACAAAAATTAGCTGTGCAACATTTGCATAGGTATATCTATAAGAGGGTCATCTTTCTAGATTTGTTGATAAATTTTGAATATTGTTTACTTCAAAAGAAGAATGAATGTATTTTTGTGGAAATTTAAGTATGCCGGACGCTCGAAAATCTCTTATCATAATAATGAACTGCTATTAAAATTGAAACTTTAAAATGCAAATATACAGCGTGAGTGTAGAAAAGCCGCAGAAAAGTTGAGCAACGTGATTTTTCTTCAAAATGCAAAAGAAATCGACACCTTAGTTTTCCGACAAGAATTTTTTAAATGTGTTGCTCTTAAGCACGAGTCGTCTCTAGGGCAGTAGTTCCAAAAATCTCATAAACAATTTTAGAACGGGTCCGTGACTCATGAATGTTAGAATGTCAATAACTTTCCATACAGCTATTTCACAATCATCCTGTATAATGATGGCATTTAAATTTCTTCTACAAAGTATTCAGGTTGTTAGTTGTTACATTGGTAATTTGTAACTATATTTACTTATTGATAATTGTTTATTCATTGAAAGGTTCTCGATGAAAAGTCAGAACTTTTATTTATGAGTAGAAAATCAGATACGGTATTATTAATCAGGCATGATAATTATTGGTCTCGCGACAACTGGAAATTACGATTGTTTAGTAAGAATGGAGCCTTAAGGTATTTTATGACCGATTCCATAATAACCTATAACTGGCAATACCAACAAAGAATTTATTGCCCATTCGTTTTGTGAATGCACAATATTCTACCTACACTGCGCGTCCTTCCTTCAAGATGTGTTTTATACCCCGTTGCAAATTTTTTTACTATTTAGTTTTACTGAATGTGTATGGAAAACGACTTAATAGTAGCAAAAGCAAAGATAAATGAAAAGTCAATAATTGATTATTTCCTGATACGTAAGAAGTACTGGAAATATGTAAAAGACGTAAAAGTATGAAGAAGAAATAAGATAAAGAAGAAGATAAAAAGCTATGAAAGAGAAGGAAAAGTTATGGAAAAAATAACTTAGTTCAAAAACTTTAGAAAATCAATGAAAATACAAGGATAAAAGACACAGTTAAGGAAGCAAAGCAAGAAGCATGGAAGAAATTCGGACAAAACATTAATGAAAACTGTTTTACGGCGGCACGTTGAAGCAACTAAGAAATAAAAACATATTATGAGGAATATTAGCCAGAATAATGGAAACAAGAATCAAAAAACTACTAGAAAACATTTAGAAGAAACACAATACGGCTTTTAGGAAGGGCATTAACACCCAGGACTCAATATTCACATTAAAGCAAGTTACAGAAATACGCATAAAAAAGACAAAACCATTCATGTAATATTATGTTAACTTAGAGAAAGCGTTCGATAAGATAAGGCAATAAGAACCATTTAGGACACGAAAAAAAATGTGGTGAGAGCAAACAATGAACAGTCGACAGTTTGAAACAGTAGGCGGACTGAAACAGGGATGCGTGCTGAGCCCTCTGTTGTTCGCAGTAGTGCTGGACGAGACAATAAAAAAAGAAAAACAAAAGATGAAACCTATGACATTGGGATACTGGAAGATGAAAAAGGTAGAGGTATCGAAACTGCTATTTGCCGATGATGTGTTGGTGTTAGCCGATTCCGAGAAAAACTTACAGCATAAATATAGACAGTCTAAATGAAGAACTAAAAATAATTAACATGAAAATGACTATCTAAAAAACGAAATGGATGATCAATGGACAAAACAATAAAAGACATGATATTAGAATAGAAGGAAAGAGTTGATGCATTTAAATATATAATATACTTAACTATAATAGAAGGAAATGGTAAACATGAAAAAGAAATAAATGACAAAACAGCAAAAGTAGGAAGGTGGCATAGAGGACTAAGAACAACTTTCTTTTTGAAAAGGGAAATTGCAAGCGACGTAAAGGTGTTGTCAAGAAAGTCATAAGTCCTGCGCTGCTACACGGCAGTGAAACATGGACTCTCACAAAAAAGACAAGAACAAAATAAATTCAACAAAAATATTATTCTTAAGAAATATAGACAGAAAAACCAGAAGAGATAGAATTAGAAACCAGGTATTTAGAAATAAACTGAAAATAAAATCATTACTGACAAAAATTCATAAGATAGCTGGGATGGCTAAGGGACATTCACAGAGTGCCAGAGGAAGAGGAAAGACTTACAAAAAGGTTCTACGAGACAAGAACACAGGGAGTCAATCGAAGAGGAAGACCTAGAAAAACATGGCAAGAGGGAGTGAAGGAAGTGGTGTGTGAGAGAGGGATCCAATAATTGTATGGAGTCAGGGGCCTAACGCAAGACAGGAAGGAATGGAAAATACGAATAAACTCAACTTCACAGTCTTACACCTCACAGCAAAAAGACTTGGGAATAAGGTAAGGTCAGGTAATTTTACTGTAACTGAAATATGCAGTCCCTTCCTTACAGAAACTTACCACCCAGAATAACTCTCCACCGGTACACAGATTACCTTCGAAAGAGAAAAAATTGTTTATTTTTCGCCTTACGAAAAAATGTTCTATGGAAATGACAGCTCGTTCTGAAAGATTGAAATATGATTGATTTTTAACTTTCTTCTACAGGACAGGGTGAATTCAGATATAAAGTTTGGGATTTTTTCGAAGACATTCATAATTTGAACATTCAGGTTTTTAATATATTTTTGTAAATATGGTATATAAAACTGCCAACGATTTCTTTTATCGTAGATTCAGTAACTTAACTCACAGACACACCTAAGCTTGCTCGAATACAATATAAAAGTTTGACTCAAAAACTGGAAATGTTCAAAATATTAATGCCTTCGAAAAAGTTCAAACTTCTAATTTGAATTCTCTCTTTCATTCTAAACAACTTTTCCCTTTAAGACTTTTTGATTGGAAGGAGTACAATGATATTTTATAAGTACTTTTTTGGGCCATTGTACGCCTTGAAGAAGAAATTTGAAATATCATGTCATATTATAACATTTCAGAACAAGCGGGCATTTTATATAAAGAATAACCTCGAAAACATTTTTTCCGTGGACACATTGTATAGTTATCCAAAGCGGACCAAGTTTTGAAAAAAAGCATTTTGATGGCATACTGTGCAACGAGTGTGAAATGACTATTCCTTGCACTATACATTTTCTTCGGCATTCTTTTACTCAAAAGAGAAATTTTCTAGTGAGTTTAGTTTGTCAAAAATACCTAAAAATAATGGTTATTTTCTTGACGTTTCTCTAACAGTGGACGACCATAACATTGGTTCATTTCTTGGTACTGGGACAATAGAAAACCGCCCGTTATTCATGAGGATCACTACTGACATAGCTTAAGAAATGTTCAGTTGCGACACTCACATTCGCCGCCGATTAACGGAATTCAACGTGAGTGAAGCGAAATCATGTGTCACTTATGCCAGTTCAAACTAATCTTAATTGAAAATATGAAATTCTGTTCTTAAAATTGTGAAAAACATTTTATGTCAATCATATTAGGATCCGAAGTTTAGAAGAGAGTTCAGAGTTTAATTTTTTGGAATTCATTCACATCCATAAGCCGTCTAACAATGCAATATCGATCTCGCAAAGATTGGTATTAGACACTTACAGTAGCGAATGAATAAGTACTTTCTTTTGAAACAGTTTCACGTGTGCAAATGAATAACTCTAATGTAAGGACCCCTAGCGAAGAAAGGGATAGTAGTTTTTAATATTACTAAGATGTTGAGAAATGGTTATTCGAATACTAGAGTAAACTGTAAACGTACTACTTTCGAATCAATACTGGGAATTACGACATCGAGAATATAATACAAATATTGGTGCGTGGCACAGGAGAGCTACCTCAGTTCAAAACATTTCTTCAATTTCTCTTCCGGAATGTCCTTCAGTATTCTGACCGTAATATGCTTTCGGATGGAAGAAATATCAGGAAATCGGTGCCGAATCTAGCGAACAAGGTGCGGATGGCCCAACTTTAGCCAAGAACTTGCGGTGAATGGTTAGTGCATTGGAGCATTATCAAGGTGGATAAACCGTGGTAGGAATGGTAGGACTCCTAAATAACGGTATAGATATCTGATCTTGTAAACTAAAAGTTAACAGTGTCCTGACGCTTGAAAAAATATAGGTACGTAAACAAGAATGGTGTGGATTTGTGATCGCGATATTAGCGCTTTTCCTGTCTTCGTGAGAATCTTTTGTTTGAATTTGCATGTTCCAATCATTTATTTTTCCCATGACCCCCTAAGAAAGAGACACACGTTGCATACAACTAAGTAGGCGCGAAAGTTGGCAATTGCATTCACCCGTGTGCTGTGCTCGTAGCTTGTGCGCTACAAATCAAAATCGCACGGGTAGGTACATTTGACGTTTGCTGAATAAATATAGTGTCGCGTCTATCAAATCTAATAAATTTTTACCAGAAAGATCCCTTAAAAAGTACGGCAGTTAAACATTTTAATGGATTCTCGATGGAAGACTTAAATATTTTAGGTACGAACTGGGCATTTATGAATTGTAGGGCAAGAGAACAAATCAAAATGTCATTCACGAGCCGATCGGAATTATTAAAATATGCTCATATGCTTAGAAATTTTGACGTGTACTAACATAACAAATCATTAAAATAAAGTTACTGTTTTGTGAATAAATTTGACTTTCTTAATGAATCGTGGGAAAAAAGTGTACATAACTCGATGGAAAGTGTATTTCATATAAACTCGTGTGACTTCTGCACTCGGCTGCGTCTCTTGGATAAAATTTCACACATTTTCATGCTCGATACGTAATATACTATTCTGAATCGTACATCAGGAAAACCAAGTTTCGCCTCCAGTAGTAAATTATCGTCTACCAATATGTCCAACTACGAAGGAACTTAAAATGAAATTTAAAACCGCTGCTGCATAAACTAAAACTCTCCAAACAATTTTCGCAAAAATATTTCTTGTCGAAAATCTTTGACCAAGATCTTTCTTACTGCTTTCGAATCTCCAATCATTAGGTCAAACAGGAAATCAAACCGAAAATACATTTTGGTTTTACGCGCTAATTCATCTGTCCTACTTATCACGTATTTATACGTTAGGCTCTAAATAGTTTTTTTTCTAACTTTGTCCTACAGGTGCACTCTGTAATTGTGCCTTTCTGAGTTACACTTATATATGACTGTCACTGATTTCTTATTGAAGCCACCAGTAGTGCCTGTACCTATAACTACGACTGGGTATTATTGATGTTCATTCCTGTCCATATATGAATAAATTACTTTATAAAGCGATGTGGATCCCAATTTAAACAGAAATAACTTTTTACGACGAGAGCATAGGATAACTATGCACCTGTTAAATTGCAAGACTTTATTAATTCTAAACGGCTTAGTGCATTGCTTTTATTACTAGTGCTTTGTCGCCTACCACAGTTGGTTACCAACAGCTTGCTCCTTGCAACAATTAACGTGTCTTGTAGTACTAAACAGTTGGGTATCCATTATAGAAGACAAATCGGGGGAAGAGGGTAAGCAATTTATACATAAGTATTTAAATGCCTTGATCTTCGTCGTCATTACGGATCTGTCAAGACAAACAGGTTTAAAGTAATTACTTTTCGGTAGGTAGGTAATGTAATCTTTATGTATTCTTTTTAGTTTGACCCCAATGAAAACCAATGTGGGAATTATTGACAGTCTATTAGAAGTATTTAAAGAAAGAAAAAATATATTGATTTGAAATTTTGGCTGCGGCCATAATCGGGTCGGATCTATTTAATAAAAATATTTTCAAATTGGTGACATTTCCGGGAATACCGGAAGTAAGCACAAAATTTTTTATTTTAAATGGAATGCTATACCATTTTATTTTTTTTAGATTGCACGGAAAATTTTAACGTTCATTTGGTATCCAAAGATTCCTCCCTATGTCTAGAATTAATATTTTCGGAGATATATTTTTTTCGAATATTTTGACAGTTGCGGTTTTATGGTGACAAAACATGTTGGAATTAAATCGAGCAAACAAATTTTCAAAATATATCGCATAAAATTTTCTAATCATCTATTTAAAGAATTAAAGAAACCCCATCGCAGCAAATATAATTATGTAGAAAAACAATGCGGGGTGGAATAAGTGGTTTGGTCCCATTTCGTGCGTTCCCGTTTCGTGCGTCGATGCAAATTTTCCAGTTTCGTGCGTCATCCCAAACCTCTACCTGGTTTGAGTGCCGTTTCGTGCGCTGACCTGCTGATAATGCAGTAAGCCACTAATTCGAGTTTATCTTTACAACACAACGCTGTTGATAACTATAGACTTCAATGCGGAAGTGTATGTTGATTTCTCTCCTATTGTTTTCAAATGTTAATGTTTTTGTTTTGCAGTTGGGGGGAGGCTTAAACGCTCCGCTTGTTCCGCTCGCTCAGCTTGCTCACAGACCGGAAATAGTCGTTGTGGAACCACCTTTTTGGCCGTATTCAGTGACGGGCAACTATAATACAAAGCAGTACGTTTTGTATGCCTTCATTGCAACAGGTACAACATGTTCAAAGTAAAGGATATCGTTGTGCAACGCACGAACTGGCACTACTTAATTACCCAGTAAATTCTTGACGCTCGAATCGACACGAAAACAGGTAGAAACCCAAAAACGCACGAAACGGGAAGATACCGGAATAAGTACGCACTTTTGTCCTGTACTGATTTGTTTCTTTACCTAAATAGGTATCATACCATTAAAGAAAAATTACTTTTTGCTACTTTTACGTAACCTACATAATTATGTCGTTGATTAGAAAATTTTATGTATACTTAATAGATTTTGAAAACTTGTTATGCTTTTTTAGTAGATATGTAATTATTCTAACATCTCGTCTTGCCACCATAAAATATCGAACGTCTTACCGCTAAATGTTATCGAGATATTAATTTTTACATTAGGCATCTACCACAACAGTCAAAATATTCGAAAAAAATATCTCCAAAAATATTAATTTTAGACACAGGGAACATTTGCTTACTAAATGAACATTAAAATTTTCCGTGGAATCTAAAAAAATAAAAATAGTAGATAGCATTAGGTACCTACATTTAAGCTGGTGTCAACTTCCGGCATTCCCGGAAATGTGACCATTTCATTAAATAGATTCGACCCGATTATGGCCACATAGCCAAAATTTAAAATCAATATACTTTTTCTTTCTCTATACATACAGAGTGTCCACGGATGAACTTAACTACATATATATGTACTTGTGAAAACTTTTATTTTCAGTTTTTCGAAAAAAAGGTCATTCTTGATAATTTCTTTTGCTTGTTATATAAATATGATTTACGTTGATAAACTTTGATTTTGTTGTACAGGTGCGCAAAAAATATAAAAACATATATTTGCAAAATTAAAAATGTTTGAATCAAACTTTTTGAAACATCAAAATGTTTAAAGATCTTAGAAGGAAAAATTGAAAAGCCAAATAAAGTTTTTTCATGGAAGTTATAGGTAGGTTGTAGGTACTAAGATATTTAATATTAAAACTAAAATCGATATTTTGCTTTTCCATAGGTACCTATCTTATTCTTAATATCGATTATTATTTTTTCAAGTCTACCATTTGTAATGAAACGTTATGTGCAACTATTATTAGCAAATTTAGGTATAAAGGGCGTTTCAAAGATGACATTGGAGGGTTTCAGGTTGAATAAAACTTTACTGTTTGTCATTTACCTCAATGCATTAAATTAAATAAATATTGATTTTTGTCTTTTCGATTTCTCTTTCTAAGCTCCTTATAGTTAAGTCCTTCCGTGGACACACTGTATATGTAGATATACTTACTTCTAATAGACGGTCAAAAAGTCTCCCTGTATAGTGTACAATAGGAAAATTACCTACCATACTACACACAAATTTTTATAAAAATCTGTTAGTGGAAAAATGAAAATCAATTTAATTTGTTTAATAGTTTTCTTGCCGTATATTTTATTCGACTTCCACTTTTCCTGATAAATGTTTCCACAAAATTTTACGTGAATTTGAACTATGGTAACCGTAAAAAAGCAGAAAAATTTGATTCTTATCTTACATGGTTCAAAAGCTATTGTTACAGAACCCTTTCGCACTCCCCTGGTATACATTTAAAGCACCGTAGCTTTTCTGATGCGGAAGTGGGTATAGGGTATGTGTTTATATGGCCTTTCTTCATATTTTCAGCTAAGGATCCTGCACTTGAAATTCCGCAGTCACAATCTGTATTTATAGAATGGTCTTATACAATTTTACTTCCCGAGGGTTTTTGGGATAAATACCTATTATATTTTTGCAATTATTCTGACATTTATAAAAATATACTCTTCAAAATGCCGAATAGTCAATTTAGAAAGTATTAATAGGTGGATAATAGTATGATAAATAAATAAACTAATTACATGTGTAAATTATTTCAACGGTGGGTCAAGCGCGAAACCCGTTATTTGTTAGCGCGTTTTAAAACTCCACTACCGCAAAGAGGTTGGTAAATTACATGCAATTAAATATGGCTTAATCAGATCTTTGAAAACGAATCTGCAACTGATGATAGCTTTAATTTATAATTGATATGAATATCTTATATTGTACCTATTCTAAAAATAATATACCTAGGAATGGTAAATATAGTACTTACAGTATTACCATATCTTCTCAAAGGGTAAAAAAGGAATAGTCCAATAACACTTTTAACAACTAACAATCTTCCATTCACACCATCAGCTGTACAACTGAATGTATTCAATTACGTAAAATGTTTTGGAGAACGTATTTTCAAGTATAATTCTAATGCATTTCAAACGCGCATCCTACTTCTGAAACGTAGTCGCATCAACTGAAATGCGGTACCTAGCAAGCTCCGGTCTGCCCTGTAAATAGGGCCACTCCTCTACGATCCATCTGCACCGTTTCTAGCTAGGGATCCACCAATGAACATTAGATGGCTACATTTAGCACCCACCTACTTCCGCTTTCTAACACCTGATTACCTGCGCGTGGGCATAATTGGCTTATAGGTTTATTTAGACTTTAGAGAGGCAGATGTTTACTCGCTAGTAATTATACGTTACGGGGTGGATATAATTGCTAATGTGTTTTAAAAATTTCCCTAATTATTGATCAGCGGTGGGTTGCCCCAGTTTCAGATTTACACATGCTTGTTGCTTAACACCAGTAAAGATACCTAATTATAAGAAGTGCCTGCTTGTCTACAAATTACAAATTAATGATCATATGTTCTTGATTTTGCACTGCCCAATAATTAACAAATGTTGCCTAACAAAAGAAAAATATTTTATCCAGTGAGATTAAAGCTGGGGAAAAATCCGGGTAAAAGATTTTTCAGTTCACATAGTGTTTGAATAGGGAATCTTATTGGAGTAGATTTACTATGAATTCTTTATAAAAAAATTACTCCAGACGCCAAAACAGTGGCACAACAACTAGACTACACACGAGTTTCGCTGACAACGGCAGCATCCTCAGGAGTATGAAGATTTTAATTACTGTGTCATAGATAACAGAAATATGAAATTTATGCAGAATTTTATGATCTCCTGTATAGACATGTATAATAAAAGGTACACAGGTTAAGTTGTTAACACAACAATTCAAGATAAAAATGTGGCAATGCAGCTTCTAAAAATTAATGCATTGTGTAGGTAACTGGTAAAAAATTTAATCCATTCCTTCAAAAACAACGATGAGGTGTAGGTATTCATCTATAAAGTGGGATACACTGAATAAAGAAGAAAAACTTACTACACCCAAGAGGGTTTTTAGATTTTTAGTTATAGGTATCCTTCTCGCAGTGGCGACTCGTAATAATGAGCTCTAGGGCGCCGCCCTCCAAAAATTTTTTTAAAAGAAAATTAAACAAAATCGCCTGTACAAAGCAATTTTCATCCTTTTAATCTAATTAAGTAGGTATATGTATAGGTAATATTTTTTATTTGCCTTACGTGCATATTCATACGTGAACAGCAAGAATGGAATATTCGACCTGCAGATTTCAACCCTTAGCGCTAGAATGAGTGCCCGAACTGGCGTAGACTAATGCAAATAAGGGACAAGAGATCGGTAGTACTTGTTCGTAAGACAGAAATTGCCATAGTTCTAACAACCGCTTGGTACACTTAGTCCAGTAGAAAATTGGAATAACGAAATTAAGTAAATAGGGTCTTAAAATAAAGGTAAAACTTAGTCGAGTATGCGCACATATTTTATTTGGCGGTTAACTAAAATGAGAATGCACAATTTGTGTGTGAATATTTCCGTGAAAATTTGCCAGATTCAACTTCGTTTATTTTAACAACAGTGAAAATATGGCGAGTGAAATAGGTATAGGCCCATTTTACGAACCCTCACCTTTCTTTTGAACCATAATTATGAATGTCTATAACACATGTACGTAAAATATTCGTTTGTAAAACGTTAGTTTGCTTTAAAAGACGTTCTCGTTTGAAAATTAAACGTATATTTTGGAAATAACTTTTATACGTATCACTTTTGACCTAAAATAAACGTAAAACTGTAACGTATATATTAAATATTCAGATACATAATATACGTTACCATTCCTAGGAAAATCATCCAACAGTCTCTGAATTTACGTTTTAATGCGTAGTTTTCTGTGTCATATTTCAGGTGGAAACATAGGTGCAAATTAAACGTTAATAAACTTCTAACGCTTTATTTACAAATTCGTTTTACGTATAAAATATGTATCAATTGTGCTGTTGGTAAATAATATACATATATTAACTAAAGAATATAATATGCTATTCATACGTTAAAATTTTACGTAAATATGATACATGTAAATATAGCAATTCTAATTAAATGTATTAATTGCCACGTATAACAAAGGTTTCTATTACTACAAGAATTATCCTAAAATAAACTTAAAACTGCAACGTAGGTATATTAAATATTTTGTAACAGACGCATAATATACGTAACTATTCGTAGGTAAATCATCAAACAGTCTCTAAATTTACGTTTTTAATGCGTAGCTTTCTGTGTCATATTTCTTGTGGAAACATAGGTGCAAATTAAACGTTAAACTGCTAACGTTTTATTTACAAATTCATTTTACGTCCACATTACGTCCACATTACGTTAATTATACGTATACTTAGTTGTCAGACGGTATTTCACTAATGTGCTTGTACTTGATTCCCAAAGCCATTTAAAGGTCCAAAGCTTGGGATGATGTAACTAAATAACTAGGGGAGTGCTATTGCTGTATAGATTTAGATCATGTATCTAAGCAATCGAACTTTGTTCGATTTAGTATATCACGATGCTGTATGGAGGTTTCGAACCCAGCGTTGCTGGCGGTGGCCTCTTGTGTGCACCCAACAAAGTGCAGTCAATCGACTTGTTCTGAAATTCAGTGCCTGCCGGGGTTTAACAAATTTTAATGAATCGTTGAACACCAAGCAAACTTTAAACGTGTAGGTATGTGAAGTAAGTTATTATACGTTTTATAATTGGTAGTTTTCCCTTATTTATACATCAAAAACTACGTATATATAAGTGCGCGACATTTTGTCTTTGTTTCAACAGCATATTTTTTTACAGAATTTTAACATTACGTTTTCGTAATTTTTCCCGAGTTTCCTTAAACTGTAGAAGATTGAACTTTACTTTTACAATTTAGTTTTTGCATTGCTTTAGCTAAAGTAAAATGGTAAAAACATAAATTTGGCCCATACGTAAGCATAGAAAACTTGTGTGTGTCAGCTCCGACGCACGAGAGGAGTTTACTCCTTACGAACGATTATTTTAACTTCAATCACTTGGTAATTTTGTTTATTGTACAGAAATATACGTATCCATAGATACATACATAATTTCAATGTGAAAGGGACGCGCGGTGCGTTGCGCAGAGGAACGTAACGCCTCACTTTTAGTTAACGCTTGATTTTACTCCTCATAAAATTTCAGTACCGCGGACTATAACTGAAAATAGATTCTTAAGGAGTAAACTCCAAAAAGTTCTGCGGCATTTGCGGAAAAAATAAGCCATAATTTGACAATATAATTTTCTGTAATCTGTGTAAACTCAACTTTCACATGTTGTTGCTCTAAAGAACTGTTGTAAGTATACCTAAAACAGACAAATCGTTAGAAATTTGACAATAGGTGCCTGCATATAGGTTCTCGCTTTCTCATTATTTGAACAAAATTCGTTATTAATTAATAGACACCTACTAAGAACCTACATACTTAAAATTTTAAATTGGTTAGATCTGTTAAAGTAGGTATAAGCCACAAACCACTGCACAGGCACCTGTAAACATTAATTCGAATTTTTATAATAGTTCTAATGTCAAGCAAAAACGAATTTATTAAGCGTAGTACGTTCCCTTAACATGTAGCCATGTATTATAATTTTTATGTTGTTGTACGCGGTCTCTTAGTACGTGCTCATTTTAAAACTTTTCTTGTACCGAATTCATGTTCTTTACACACATAATATACATCTTACAGCCAACTGGACATTTTCTCGTATATTACGCTTGTTTTGGAATCTCTTCAGCTTAGTTCTAAGAAATTAAGCGATTTAAGTACCTACACATTTTGTAAGTTGCAGAAAATTCAGAAGACTTGAATGTTTGTCTGTTCTGCAAATCATGTTTCTCCTAATATTTTTCGTTTTGGTATGCTTAATGTGGCTGACCGAACTTTTTATGTATTTGTACTCTTTGTTCTCGTAGAAACTACTCCAAGAATGGAGTCCTGGAGTATTCGTTTGGTTTATTAGCCAGTAAGTATGAAGTACATCCGTCAGATTAATATTAGGAGGAAGAATTGATATGCGGAGGTCACCATTATAGCTGACGGATTTTCCGCCATTGCGTCGACGCAACTCAGGCAAATGAGTACCAGGGTAAATCCTGGGATAATGACAGGTGCTTGAGGCGCAGTGCTTGTCACAATGTCCTCTGAAATACCCATCCTAGTTTCAATAGGCCGAAGATAAGTTAAGCACCTCTAATGTGCTTATCCCTACACTGTCGTCACTCGGTATTAACAAAAGGAAAATAGTGTTGAGATTCTTCTGAAAGTTTATGATGATAATGAGGAAATTATACTTGGCGTAGACGCAATAATAAACAATACAATTAATTTTAATAGGAGATTAGTTTTAAACAGATTATGTTGGACGTTTATGTTATTTATAAATTTTGTGAAAAACGTTATGATCAATTTCAAAATCCACCACTGTTGATACTTTTAGGATCGTGATCAAACAGAAGCCGGTTTTTATTGGTATTATCCGGCAACGAAACGTATAATTTAAATAATGTGATTCTGCAATTTCTTAATTATGAATTGCCTTATCCAGTTTTCTGATATGTGTCTACCTATATTTATGTGAACCCGATTAACTGTGCATGTACATACAACTTTGCTGATTTATGCAAATTTGCTTGAAGCGTGTCCTTACATTTTTATTTTTTTTATTAAGATGTGCATAACTCTCTTTTCATTTTATTAGTCGCGACGGATTGAAAATCTCAATGAATGTATTTAACTGTAATAAATCTGAAGGAATTATAAAATGTTAAATGGTTTATTTAACTTTATTTAAATAAATATAGGTTAAAGAATATAAATTAGCAAAACGACATTTTCATCATAATTGCACTTATAAAATAAATTACTAGTTTGTATTTGAAAAAATAATAAAAGGCAGGATCCGTTTCTTTTTAACCAGAAACATAAAAACAAAAAAGAAGGAACGCATAAAACTGATAATAGATTTGGAAGAATATAAAAAAAGAAACAATTATTTGATTTTTAATTTTTTAAGGTTTCTTTAAATATTATATGTTTTCTGGTTTTATAAGTTTTATGATCTATAGGCGTTATCAAAGATTTTCTTCTATTGATAGGTAAATTTTTAAAAATTCTATCGCTCCCAGACTCAAACTGGCATCATACGAAAATATTGAGAAGAAAATTTCTTGAATTAAGTACTCAATTGATCTAAGCACATCAATAATGGGTGTTAGTGCTGTGGTATAGCTGCAATTCTTCTATAAAGATAGATTGAAAACTAAAGAGGATTCTACATTTAGGAAGATGTTCGCATATTTCTGAATACCTATATATATATATATATATATATATCACTTAGTTATCGATAATTTTTTAAATAGTAACCCTATTTTCCTGCATCGGACTCTTATACCTCTTCCCGAAGACGGTAATATACACTACATGAGGTAGTCATTTAAAAAACTGTCTATTCCATTTATGATTTTTTGACACTCGGTACAGGTAAAGATGTATTTGTTTATGAACTAGGTATAATAATAAAAGAAAGAACCTTGAGCAGCTGAACATAACGCATGCTCTTATTATTCGTAAAAATAAGCTATAATATCTTCATAACTACATAGGCATGACTTGTAAAAATAAGCAAGTGTGTTTGGAAATTACTAGTAAGCATGGTATACCGCCGGGTAATAAGCTACCCATAAGTAAATTGCTTCATGTTGTTTCCAATTTATGGTGGGCGTCAATTTCTAAGCATCGGGCGTATTGGTCGAACTTTAGTATTTTTTTAACAAGCACATGTGTACAGCAAGACATTTTACGAAGAACAGTCAGAGAGCAATTTTAAAGATTTTTTGCTTTAATTTAACAACTCTTTACAATGCCAGCAAACTATGCAACTCCTTCTCGCCAAGAGTTTGCAGAAATCCACCCACGACTCCGCAAGGGTGGAAGTTTTAGTAAAAATGTCCAGGACTGTGGACTGTAAAAGTTTCCAGAGTCATTTCAACATCTGAGGAGTAGAAAATTTTGGAAGAAGTGGAAAGAATTATAGATTGCACGTCAGGTTTAAACGTCAGCGCTGGCTTGCTTGGGGACAACAAACGGACACACTCGCAAGTATATTAATGAATGTTAAAAAGGAGCTGTATACCACCTGGTAGAAACCTGTGGTTCGAAGGAACCGGAGAACTATGTTGATCATATAGAGGTCATTCCCTAAAAGAGTGGATAGATCCCCCACCAGTCCACACATCCTTCATTCAACATTGAACTGGACACAACTTAGAGGTACATCGATCATCGCGAGTCTCGTACTTGGTTAGATCATCTCCTCTCAACAAGCTACCGTGAGTGTAGTACGTGTATCCTATTCGCAAGGGGTTGAACAATAAGGTATACCGTCGTGAGGCTCTCTGTGAGCTACTGTACGGGAGAGATCATTCTTTATCATTTCTATCGAGGGTGCTGAATTTCGAAAAGACGGAACTTTCAACTTATAACATCCATAATTGGACTGAAAAATTCCAGTGAAGGCGTTGAAGTCAAGCATCAGAAGGAAGTATCCAGGGTGTTAAAAGATAATGTCGAAAATTTCTGCAGCGTATAGTACTAGTTGGACTAAATAAAAAAACACCCTAGCTTTTCCTTAAAAGGAACGCCAATGATTTTTATCACCCAGCGCATCTTATTTAACTTAAAAAACTAACTAAGCGCCCAAAATCTCGTCCATTTATCTATTACCGTTCTTCGTCTTCTTCTTTTTCTGGAATCCTTATACTCGTAGGGTGTCGGATTATTGTACATTAACCCAATTTCTCCATCCCTTCCGGTTCATCGCCAATAGTTTCATCTCCTCCTTCGTCTTCCCTCTTTATCTGCCCAATTCCTCTATTCTTTGTAATCAGCTTTCTCCTGGGTCGTCCACTTCTTCTCTTTCCGATTCTGCCCGTCTCCATTATCTTCCTTACCAATTTCCCCCAATCCATTTGCATCATGTACCAGTTCAATTGCTTCCTCTCAATCTTTTCTATAATAAAAAATCTATTTCATCTGAACCGCTTTAAGGGTTTGTATAACTCCTTAGAGGTAAATTTCGGACCAAATGTTTTAAAAAATTGTTTTAACTTATTTTGATGAGTAAGTACTTACTACCAGCTGCAGAAATTTTTCACAGTATTTTTTAACACCCTGTATAAACGAGTGGAATTACGGCGAGTGCCAACTTTCGCATCCTAGCTGCAAAGTGTTCCTGCCTCTCCTGTGTCCTGACTGCCAGCCTCTTCGATTCATGTCCCGAAAGATATCTCACCAGGTTTCTCGCGGCCGACGCCCTTCTTCTTATTGCGGTGTTTCGTACTCGGTCCAGTCTTGTTACTTGCGGCAGCACTTTCTCCAGTAACTCATTTCCAGTTCCGATCGCCTGTTTCTATTGTCTTTATTGATCTACCACAAGTTCGCGCCTTAGGTTGCAACATATTTTTTGAAATTTACGTGTCTGCAACTGCATCTGCATGCACCTAGCGTGTTTGGCTCTTTTTATTTTTAATCAACACTGCTTTAATTTAAATGGTAATTCACGAATTAATTTCGTCTCTAGTTACGTACAGGTTGCTGATGAACGCTGTAGGAGGTAGATTAAACGGGGCTCAAGGTTACTAAACTGTCTTTCCCGCGCAGTTTAAGTGCCAGGTTTTTACCTAGATTTATCGAATTCTCCGCATAAAATATAAACCAGTTAGAGTAATATATATCTGTATAATTAGTAGAGAAGTAAGTCGCTTAACTGACGGGAACGCTCCTTCGCTATTTAATGCGGGAACCGGAAAGACCAGGTGGAACAGCTCACGTGCAGCTCTATCCAAAGGTTTAACAAGGTGATCGCTTGTTGCTAGCGCCACAGCGCCCAACCGCTTTACATGAGAAATGCACGGCTTACTTGAAGGCACGAGCTAAACCAATTGCTCGTGGTAGCCCGTATGCCTTTTACTCAGCTACACGTGCCAAATGATGTACAATTATTTGTCTTTTATTGTGATGGTTTACCATGATTATACATAATGATTTTAACGTAAATCAGTTAAGACTTCACAAGAATACAAAAATAAAGTAAGTATAGGTAATTACATAAGTAAACCAAAAACGAAAATGCTATGACCTTGATGTTACATCTCTGGATTTTCTAACCACTTCACCAGTTATGAGTACCTACTCGAAAATCTCGTAGTTTTCCACTGTAAAGTACTAAAAACGTTTGACGTTTGCATGTTTTGGTAAATACGGTGCTTAATTATTCTAAACGGTTCTTGTCTGCTTATCAAATTAATGTTTTTTCTGAAGTGCTCCAATGGGGTCGTTGCACTAAATAGAACATCTATATAATTTTGATAGAAATAAGTAACTAGGTGTTTATTGGCCCTCTGGGTTACATTCATTTACTCACCAGTAGCTCAAAATTTAAACAATGGCGATACTCAGAAAGCGTAACGTTACGTGGAGTATGAGCCGGTAAAGTAGGGAGCAATAATGATTTGCCCTTGTTAGCAGGAAGTCATAATGATCATATATCTCTTTGGCAAAAAATGCGTGTATCTGGTGCGAGGACAGCTTAAGGGGTCTGTTTAAAATGCTTGTGTCAACTCTGGGGTCTGTTTTAAAAAAGTTACCGTGAGCAAAGTGGTCTGAACCTAAACGGAGAACAGCGCGCGCATCTGTGATTAATGACCTCCTGATTCTACGGGCAAGTGTTAGGAATAATCAGAATTTGACATTTGGAAATTTATTTCTATTTGTATTGGATCTGGGTGTATAAATAGTTCTCTGCCGTTTATTTAAGAGTCTTTATTCCTATTTATTGTGTCAATTAGTATATTTGTGCATGGAAAATAGAGCAAGGTTTCGTTAAAGCCGATTCAGACAATTTTAGGGGTAGTGAAATGATTGACAATTATTACTTATCCAATTTGAACTATTTCAGCGCTGAAATGAATAATATTAAAACGAAACGGTGAGTGCTTCTTTTATTTGGGACCTAGACGAACTGAAAAACAACACTCGGCATTATCTGTCATACGATTAGACTGCCGCCATGATTGTTTTTTAATTCAGTTTACGTTTGACAAGCAACGTTTGTACTTTCCGGCTAATATCGACAATTCTCGGCATTTAAAAGGCTTAAAGGGCCAGCGTCTTAACTTTGAGGCTGCTTTAGATGCCTAAAACGTTCGCTATAAGAAAAATAAAAAAATACGGGTCAAATATTTTCCGACAGTCTTCGGGAAAATATGATTTTTTAAAATTGTGTAACGACCCCATTACAGGGCTATCAAAATGCGCGTCATAATTATTGTTCCAGCATTCATAGTGAAATGTATATTTGTTTTTGAACTTTGCAGTCATTTACCAGTTTACAATAAATTCATGCGACTTTTCCACCCATCTTCTGTTTTCTTTCCCTCAGTTTATTCTAATTTCTAAGCAATGTCTTGCTTTCCCAGAATACAACATCGCCAACAGAATTTGGCATTATTACCTACTCTCTTTTTTGGTTTATGAGAGATGTCAGTATCCGATAAATCTCCCGTGGGCACCTATTGTTTTATGTTTTTCTCATTTCTCATTGGTTGTTATTCATTAACATATCCATATACCTACATAAAATTTTCCTCTTCTTCAAAATCTGTTATTCTTCCTTTCTTATTTGAATACCATTTTTATATTCTCTTTTCGTTTGATCTTAAGTTCCGTGAAATTGCAGTCTCTATTAATTTGCAATAGTATATCTACCTTACCTTTCCTATCTAATATTTTGTTTTTATCTGAAATTTTAGAATAGCCACATAAAGTTATTCTATGATCAATGGAGTCATCCACTAGTTTTGGTGCCAAAATGACAAGGTAGATTCCCCAGGAGAAATAACTAAGAAAAGTCAAGTAACTTTTTTCTCATATCAACAAATGTGAGCGCCTTGTAGTTTTATATAAAAATGTTAATTTTTTAATTGCTAAAGAAATAACGTAAGAAATTGCGGTATTTAGGTTCGTAAAAATGTTCTGCCGATAGGCCTTCACTATTCTGAAAACTTATGCTTGAATATTTTCACTCAGTGACGTAGTTTAAGAAAAAAAATTTCTAAATTTTGTAGTACACTTTCCGCTAATAAAGCACTCTTTATGTTTGTGAGTAGAATGATCCATCTAGCAGTTAAAGATAATTTTCCAAATCTTTGCGTTGCTTAAAGTTTTGTACGTAATAAATTTGTTCAGTCCTGCCATGTTGTTTCACCCTTAGATACTATGCGAGAAAGCATTACTTTTGTTCACTCACTTCGTTTCTTTGGCAACGGGTGGGCGAAAGCAGTGAGCGAAAGTACTTTCGTTCACTCTTATTACTTTCACCCACTCCATTTTTCAATAAAATTACAAAAAACGTTTTTTGAACTCACCGCTCTCAAAATGACATTTCGCGAACCCGACAGACAAGCATAGTGTTCGTATTCTTTCACTATTTTCAACATCCAAAGTGGAGAAATGGCGTTTGGTTAACCAAACTTTATTAATATCAAGTCAAATTATTTCTAGAAAGCCTGAAAGGGCCAGTGCTTTTTGCTAGATTTCGCGCACAAGTGCGCGAACACTATGTTTGAGTTTGTCTGTCAGGTTCGCGAAATGTCATTTTGAGAGCGGCGAGTTCAAAAATAGTATATTTCATTACGAGTCCGGAAAAATCCATTTTTGAACTCACCGCTCTCAAAACGACATTTCGCGAACTCGACAGACAAACTCAAACATAGTGTTCGCGCACTAATGCGCGAAATCTAGCAAAAAGCACTGGCCCTTTCAGGCTTTCTAGAATTAATTTGACTTGATAGTAATAAAGTTTGGTTAACAAAACGACATTTCTCCAATTTGGATGTTGAAAATAGTGAAAGAATAAAGATAAATCGCTATTAATTCGATTGACACTTTGACAACTCAATTCAATAAATTAAACCAAATGTCATTTTCTACAATTGTCAAATGGAAATCTGTCAATGTAACCACTTGATTTTTTGAAATTTTTAATTGGAAACTTATTAGATAATAATTAAAAAATTATAATGTTCGTTTCAAAAAATATTGCAAGAACCTCGATGCGCAAAGACGTCTTCGGCGCATTCGCGCAAATGAAGCACTCGCTCCTTCGTCGCTCGTGCTTCAAACATTGCGCTCATGCGCGAAAATGTCTTCTCGCAGTCGTTTCGTAAATAACTAATACAGCACTCGTGGAAAAACCGTTTCGCTCACTTGTTTGCCTTTGCACACTCGCCTGGCGGCTCGTGTGCCAATCTGGCAAATTGCGTGAGCGAAATTTTCAGTTTTTCCACTTGTACTAATATACTATTTCTTTGTCATTTTCTCCGAAACGGTTCAGCCAATTTTGAACGTAGAATACTACTTGACACCAATATCGGAATTTTTTTCGAAAAATTAGTTTCACTAGAGATGATACACATGGGTGGCAATATCAAAATACATACCAAAAATACCCCTTGCCACCAATATGCTTGTGCTATCTAATGAAACTAATTTTTCGAAAATTTCAAGGGGATGTCGGTGTCAAACAGTGTATTCCACATTTATATAATTATATTTTTTAACCTCCATTTAGATGAGTGTAACTCCTTAATGAATAACGTATTCTGCAATCATTTCCCGATTATGACAGAAGAAATAAACTCCTGAGATACTACGCCCTATTTTATAGATGATACACATGGGTGGCAATATCAAAATACATACCAAAAATACCCCTTGCCACCAATATGCTTGTGCTATCTAATGAAACTAATTTTTCGAAAATTTCAAGGGGATGTCGGTGTCAAACAGTGTATTCCACATTTATATAATTATATTTTTTAACCTCCATTTAGATGAGTGTAACTCCTTAATGAATAACGTATTCTGCAATCATTTCCCGATTATGACAGAAGAAATAAACTCCTGGGATACTACGCCCTATTTTATAGATGATATCCAGCAGTTTACTTTTTTATTTATTCTCATTTTTGCTGTTTCATCTCCAACAAAAACGTTCTGCGCTAGAAATAGAAAGTCTTTGACTTCAAAGCTATTATATGGAAATTGTCTCAATATGCATGACTTCGCTTCTATCGTGCCAGTTCAGAATTCTGACCCAAACAGTTTACTGGCGCGCAGAAAGTTGTTTCGTATACGAAGATAGCCGCAAAGGATATTTATGTATAAAATGACTGAGACTCGCTCCGGCCTGAGGGCCTCCACTCTATTGACGATAACCGAACGGATTATTTGCTGAAAAAACTTTCTTAAAAAGAACCCACGCCCAGGCGATTTCTAAAAGCCAACCTGAATGCAAAAAATTGCAAAATTTTATGTAATTTTAACAATTTTGAGAGAATATTGAGTGTACTCGTTAGCTCCGCACAAAATTGGCAAAATGCCATTATACACTTCGAAACAATTTCTATATATACTAGCTAATAATCTGATCTGTTATTTCAGCTTGAAGACAAGGAAAACAAGAAAGCAATGAATCTCCTTTATTTGTGGTTAACTTAATTATTAGTATCTGTTTCTATCTAATATCTCACACTCTATCACTAATGAATAACTTAAAAATAATGTTTAGGGCGGGGGTGGCGGAAGTTGGAATATAGTGAAGTTGTAATCCATTACAAGTGTGCCAACGAACGATTTAAGCTGCCTCTATAGATTTATATCTTTGCCACGTATCGTATAGCATAGCATCATTGCCAATTACTGGAATTATACGCAGATAAGAAATAATTTCGCAATTCATATCTTTGTGGCGTCTATATCAATCATTTGCTACGGCACCTGCCCTCACAGCTTCACGTACTTCGTACATTATTAGGTACATTGTGTTTTAAGTAAGAGGAAAGAAAAAATCTGGGAATATAATGGTGGCAAACGCAATTATATTCAAACAGGGTAGCATATTTCTAGTGGTCAAGACTATTGGCAAATTTCATTAAAATGCATCTGTTCGGTACCTAGGTACCTATTTCATCAACTCCACAGGACCAGGTGCTTTCCCATTGTGATACCTAAATAATTAATAACTGACATACTTGTTCACTCCTTGGTTTCTTTATTCTATTAGGTATAAAGATTGCAGATCCTGGTACTCTTCAACTTCGTCTTATTTTCTTTTAAAATACTGCGCTCTGCATAAATCAGTCGGCCAAAACGCCAAGAAAAAATTCTTAAGGTAAAGTGTGGAAAAAATTAAACATTACCACCTTTGAGGCGGTAATGAGTTAAAACTATTTTTTGGACACGGAAAAGTTCGGAGCTGTTACATCGTATACTTTGTGAAACATCAAAATTTGATTTTGGAAAGAAGACTTCTTTTTGGGGCTTGCGATGCACGGGGGCGATATTAAAGAGGTATACGTTTTTAGCAAATTTCAATTTCACTTAAAATGGGAAAGTGTGTTGAACATCTATAGCAACATTATACCCTAACAGACAAATATGTCTAACTAAATAATTTATTGCTTGTAAACAATGAATGATATTTAGTCAGAATGAGGCCATCATCGTGAAACATTTATTAACAGACGGCCATTGGCGACGTGCAATCAATTAAGTTTCACGGAGCCATCGCTGTATCACTGCAGTTTTGTTTGTGGTAGTGTGCGGACGTCTGTCATTGTTTCGATTTCATGACAATTTTAGTATTTTCATTATATTGATATTTGAATCGAAACTGAACGTTCATGCAATTTTTGTAAATTTTTATTCTGTTAGTGTATCAGGTATTCAACGACATTATTTTACAAAGTTCTTTCATACTGCTTGAAATGTTCTACCAGATAGAGTTTAAATATTCGTCGATAGTGGTTACACTTAAAAATTGCTTATGGCATATGTACCTCCCTCTGTTGCAAATAAAAATTGATTGCATCTCCATCACTTACAATTCGTACGCTGTTACCTATCCCTAATGTTAAATCCAATAATACCAATTAGACACAATAGGAAACTGACAAAAATTATCAGTCCGTGTCCTATCTGACGTTCAATCACAGGGTCTCCCCATTCTGACGGGTGTTAAACTAAATTCCCACAAAAGTTACCCCAAGGCAACCGCGCTGGACATCTCTAACGCAATAAATAAAAGAGGTAGCAGCAAATAACAGCCTATTGCAAATTATCCAGTGCATGAAAATAATTCGCTGTAGTTTAAAAATTTATGTAGGAACTTGTATTTATGTCTTACTTTGCTCGATATTTATTTTTTAAGCTAATTATTATTTATTCGCCATTGTTTTGTGATTTAAATATACAGTACAGCGCCTACTTGGAGATGCTTATCATTTCATTATTAGCGTTAAAAATAATATAAATAGCTACTAAAGAGTATTAAACCCCTGTAATTGCTTTCTGTAGCTGATGATTTATGGATTTTGCACTTCTTTTTTCACATCTTCGGTGCGTATGCTTCTCAAGCCCCGAGGAAGAATAAACTACCTATGCATAGGTATCAAATAAAAAGAACTTAGGGAAACTGCATTTTAACGTTTCAAATTTCAAATTATGAAAATAAAATATACTGAGAACTTCTTTCGGTAGGTACTTGTTCAACAAATTGCGTCTACATGAACCAAGTCATTAATTTTTAACTGAAGAGTTCAGTAAGGTCTGTTTGTGAATAGGGCGCCATATTGATGAGTCCCAATATGACGAAACCAGTGGCCTACGGTTGGCATTTAAACATTATGAACCTGCATTTAGCCAAGGGGCTGCGCGCTTTGTTTTATGATAAGTACATAAATCAAAAATAAAAATCAAATGACTGAAACTCTCTCTCTCTCTCTCTGGCGTGATGGAGATAAACTCTCTGATGATAACCTGACATACTTTTGTTCAGAAGAACAAAACGAAGTCATCATAACGAAAATTAATCGCTGTGAGCCGCGAACCACTACCTTTGCGTATTCATTGGACTACGCATTGCCCACTGAATCACTGAATTTGTTGCCAATCCAATTGAACGAAAAAATGCTTAAGTCCTGGCTTGGTTTATACTTTGAATTTGTCACGCCTCGGCCTCTTTGCTAGATTCAGGGTCATAATGTTGATATGCCTAGGTTGCTGTGTGCATTTAGACAACGCAAGTTCTATATTTCTCGAAGAAAAACCAACTTCTTGGAAAGGCTGGCTGTAGTGAGGAGGTATCTTCCCGTTTCGTGCGTTCCCGTTTCGGCCGTTTTTGGGTTTCTACCTGTTTTCGTGCCGATTCGAGCGTCGAGAATTTACTGGGTAATTAAATAGTGCCAGTTCGTTCGTTATAGGTACTTGTTGCAATAAAGGCATACAAAACGTACTGCTTTGTTTTATAGTTGCCCTTCACTGAATACGGCCAAAAAAATGGTTCCACGGCCCACCTCTTTCTAGTCTGTGGGCAACCTAAGCGAGCGGAGCGTTTAAGTCCCCCCAAACAAAAACATTATTTGAAAACAGTAGTAGAGAATTTACTGGGTAATTAAATCAACATACAATTCCGCATTGAAGTCTAGTTATTAACAGCGTTGTGTTGTAAAGATAAACTAGAATTAGGGGCTTACTGCATTATCAGCAGGTCAGCGCCCGAAACGGCACTCAAACCAGGTAGAGGTTTGGGACGACGCACGAAACGGCACAAATCTCATCGACGCCCGAAACGGGAACACACGAAATGGGACTAAACCAGTGAGGAACCCTGTAGAGTAGAACATTCTGGAAAGATTGCCAGCCCAATAAACGAGACATGATGTGCTGAACCAACTTAACACCATCCGGTCCATTCCGCACAAATGATTGCAAGAAAACTGAGAAACATGTTTTAGAAATCACTGCCCTTGGTAATGGAGAACGCAAACAGGAAAACAGGACCTACAAAACATCATTCAATATTACCATTTGCATCATTAATTTGTCTTAAAGGTATTAGGTACTTACATCTTTCCACACTTCTCCTCGTTTGTACTCTAGGTAGGTATGGTCCATTTATAAGCATCAGAACAAGACAATGATGGTCAATGTGAAATAACCCAAAAATAAAAGTACACAGGTGAAAAAATTCGATGCATTACTATTTTTCATCTTAATTTTTTTCTATAAAATATTAGATTTTCGGTATAGTATATGTATAATACATTCAGATTAACATTCGGGCTAACGACAGATAACTTTTATAGTAAGGTTACAAAAAATGTACGGCACATTTTTACTGATACTATTATGTGCCACAAGACGATAATTTCTTCAGAGTATGCTTGACGATTAGCCTTATTTCGACACCTTCGGATATTGAAATTGAATCAAGTGATTTGATTTAGGAAAATGGCGTTATCGTTATCGCCTACGGATGTAGCAAGAGCAGTTGCTTTATTTGACGACAGCCGGGGCCAATATTATGTGGTTGAAGTTCTGGGCGTATCTCTTTCAGCAGTTCAATGAGTCAATGAAACTGGTACCTAAAATACACAAGGAGACTGGGATCAGGCCAAAGAAAAGCGGCATCTGATCGTGACGTCATAGGCTTCTGACTTTGGTTGAGGTAGCAAATCGGCTAGAAGAAGTGAGTAATGTGCATGTAAGCAGGTGGACAGTTCGACGACGGCTAGTGGAGACTGCTTTGATGTCAAGAACACCTGCTGGTGCTGGTAAAGCACCGTAGAGCTCGACTAGCTTTCGCTCCAGATCATGAGCACTGGAATCTCGCAAACTGGAGCAACGTCCTATTCTCAGACGACTCAAGATTCTGTTTGAAATCTCCAGATGGTCGTGGGAGAGTTTGGAGAAGGCAAGGAGAGCGACTTTCCCAGTTTGATATCGTTGAAAGAACCAGTTACCAAGGGGTCTCTCTTATGGTCTGGGTTGATTTAAGCAGTGATACTCGTACGGAGCTAGTGGTGATTAATGGAGGTAGTATGATTGCAGGAAGACACATAATCGTCTATATGGAAGATCATGTGATTCTGTTTGCACCATTTATAGGCACTGATTTCATTTTTAGGAATGATAACGCCCGTCTGCAGAATCACCTATAAGTATCTGAATGAAGTCAAAATGGTGCGTATGAACTGGCCAGCCTGCAGTCCTGGCCTGAATCCTCCAGAACATCCATGTGATAGGCAAGGTAGATGGATTTGTGCTCGTGTTCCTATTCTAAGTAATTTTGTAGAGCTTGCTGCAGAATTGATCAGGGCGACATTAGGTCACTAATAGAGTCCATTCCTAGGCATATGCAGGCTGTCTGTCATTGGAGTCCGAAGTGGCAGCACTCGGCATTAATTTAATCAAATAACGTATTTCTCGAATATTTAATTTTTCGTTTTTAGACAATTTTCATTTTAAATTATTAAATTGTTCGAATTATATGTATCTGAAAGTCTATTATGAACGAACACGGGCTATTTTGAAACACTTGTATTAGTGCGAATTTCCCCATTTTCATAACTGTGTTTATTCGTTACTTTCCAAACAGTTTGCATAATATTTAGTTTGATGTTACTGTATTATCAAAAAGTTCAATGCTCGTAAAGCACGCTCGCAGTTAATAAATTCAATGGCACAATAGTTTAATCGCATTTTAGATTTACATGTTTTAATTGTCATGGAACATAAGGGCATTTGATAATCTCCGACTTTCACACGGTTAAATCTCGATGTTCAATTGTTAATAGTCGAATAAAAAAAGCTAATGAGGGTTCATTTATTAAAGTGACACTGGTACTTTTTTCTTTTACTCTAGTTGGGGTGTCAGGCTTGCGTCGTTGTCGAGAGGGTGGTTTGATTTCGTAACATTGTGACCTAGGATTGATTAATATGGCAATAATTCGGGAGGCGGAAGCTTTTTATATTTTAAATTGGGGCGTGTAACTGATATATAACATTCAGGGTGGGTATAGAGAAATTTGCAAGTGGTAAGCGAGGCGATGTTTGAACTCAGTGAAAGGAAGATTTAGAAAACATGGGAAATAGCAGTTGCAGACTAAGCGAGGCTGAAAGATTAACCTTTGATTCCTTTCCTTTATTCGCATCCTTTGCAACTTGAACAGAACTCCTCAAAAGTTTTCTCGGGATGTTCCTTTTTTGTCTTAAAGTGTCTAATTAAGTTCTTTACTTCAAAATGTATGTACCGCTTTATTTAGGAGAGAATAAATAATTAGAATTCTTGTGATTTCACAATTTTTCTTTTAATAGTATATTATTATATGAGCGATTATGACAGCCATTATTCACGAAGATGATGTTTGAGCCCACGAGCCGAAGGCGAGTAGCGCAAATCATCTGAGTGAATAATGGTCATAATCGCGAATATAATACTATACTTTTTCTACACCTATTAAACAAATAAATTGTACTCAAATTTGATAACTTTAATGGAACACTATCATAATACATTAATTTTTATTTTTCGATAAATGAACTACTTACTAGGATAATATATATTGAAATTTGTGCAGTTAGTAATATATAAATTTGGAGTTGTCCTTTCATTGTTAAATTCTCGCAGTTTTGGTGGTTAAATTGTTAATTTGCACGGATTAATCGGTACCTACTCGTACGAAGTGCATACGTTGGAAAACGTAAACAAGTAATATGACGATACACTTGACTGTCACCCGAGTCGATTGTCAGCTCCAGCAAGAGTTGATCGCGGTCGATATAAAATATCATTGGATCAGGGAAACAGTGATTATTGAATGTCTATTTGTGATTGGCCGAATACAGTGAATTATGATTCCATAATTCACTACAGAGAATTATAGGTAATTCACTACAGTGAATTATAGGTACAAAGAAAATGCTAATAATTGTCATATAATTAAATAGGTGCAGAAAAAATTAATAAAATGAATGAATGCACCAATTACCAAACTTATTTATTACAATATATCCATATTTGGTCACCTATTCAAGAAGGGTCAATTGGATAATAAGGTAAGAAATAATATTTTGGACGTAAATTTTTTTCGAATCAGCTTAGTGCCAGTAATTGGGTGTTTTACCCCACATATCAATCAATCATTTTTTGTTCGATGTCGTCTACAATCTGTTGTGTGCTGATCTTCTCAAGGTGTGCCCCTGTATTTCTCCGTCATTGTCTATATCTTAGAGATGAATTACAAAATTTAGCACCCTAAATCAATCGAACAGAAAGACTAACGTAACAAGTAAAACTGCATGGGAGAGGAAAAATCTTCAAAACGGAGATGCTTTAGTATGATAATTGTGTGGCTTGCTCTTTTAGTTCTAAAATACTTTTGTAGAAATACAACTGGAAAACTGATGACAGGGAAAAGTTTTACCAATAAAGGAAAACTCACAGAACCAACATCTCAGTTCTAACGCGTTTTAAAAATGACTTATTATAGGAAAGAAAGAAACATAAGAAAATAAATTCTCAAATTTTTGGACCATGTCGGAAGAGGAGGAAACGGTGATTCAGGGCAGAGTCGACGACAAAAGAAAAAGTGAATTATTCCTTAAGAGACTCGTGGAAAACATTCTTGACAGTCCTCACATTACTCAAAATAATGAGAAAAGAATATATCGACAAAGAAGAATAAGTTTACATTTTAGGATTATGTAAAATGTACTGCGAGCTAAAGAGTAGTTCTGTTGGAGTACAATTTATGTTATTATAGTAAATTTATTTTTCTCGTCTCATATTGATTACGCCAGAAACCTTTTTTTAAAGAATCGTCAATTATTTTAGGATAATATACTGAATACTTACACGTTATCTCTTCGTGGACGTTTAGGGTTTTCTGATTTTGAAGGATGCTGTATGATGTCGTCTCAACTTCGCAAATATTTTGAGATAATTAAAGGACAGAGAATTTGGTATTTGTCAAGCAAGTGTGTATATAGAAGAATACACACCCTCCAGAAACGAACGCGTTTAAAAGCTCAACGAAGCATGTGAAGAGGTTTGCTAAGTTTAACGAAGCTTTTACTTTTACAACGCTGTATTCACTTTACTTGCAGAAATACATCAGCGTGCCTTTGTTATACATTTGTTAGCATGAAGGGATAGTTGTAAAAAAAGAAAGATACAGAATATTCCATTCGTCATAACGTACATTTATAAACAAAACAAGGGGTCGGTATTATCACAGAACGCCTATTTTTAATTCGACATTAAATTATAAAAATCGTAGACATTTATGTCATCATGTAATTCTCAGTCCAAAGACTGGTTGGACGCGAACCTCGATCCTTTTATATCCTGAGCTAACCTGCACATTTCCCTAAAAGTAGAACCTCCTACATCCCCAAACATTTGGGGGCAGTAGTCTAATCTGGGCGCACCCCTACCTCTTTTTAACCCTATCTCCACTCTAGTATGTCGCGAACTATTCCTTCGTGTCTCAAAAGGTGTCCTATCATCCTCTCTCTCCTATTATTTATTGTATTTTCGCTTTTCCCCAACTCTCTCTAATATCTCCCTATTTCTAATATATATCCACGGCATCTTCATCAGATATTTATCTATAATATGAATAAATGTGCAATATGGTACAAAAGAGTGTATAATAGAAGTCTTCCTAATTCTGTAGGTTAGTTCATTTTCTAACAAAAACTTCAGTGCAATATAGAACAAAGATACGATAAAGCAAGTAATTCGGTGCTTATTTCACTTTTCTTCTCCCGTTTGAAAACGAATTATGTATGTATTAATAAATCTGTTTGTTTCGAACAGCCTGTAGCCTTGACCTCCATCCCCATATCACCATGTTTCAGTCTCCTCACTTGGTGAAGTGATGTGTTTTTTTGCTTACCCCCATTTTACTCCAAGCCGTCGTCATTGTCTGGACCATCTTGCTAAATCTTGCATGGGGAGCTATTTTCTTATTGTTTTAAAGAAACAATAAACAAAAAGTGTAAAAGATGGTAATGCTGTATGTTTCCTCAACCATTGTCCTAATGGTTACCTTGGCTTTCGGGAGAAGCCGTCTTGATTGGCTCAATACCGACGCTTTGTCCACTATTACAGTGAACATCGTCAGGGTTGCTAGGTTGGCACAAGAGCACGGAACTGATAGGATCAGAGAGTTACTTATTTATGCCATGGAGTGCAGCGGTTTCGGGTAACTCATTTATATTCCATGTGATTGACAGTGAAGAGGTGTTTGATGATTTTAATCGATTCTCAAAGCTTCATGTTGTAGAAACTGGATGATCGGGCTAGAAATTTAGTTACCGCAGAACTGATTTTATGACCAGTGTCCCGTTTGTGCCCTATATCAAAGCTGAATCGCCCGAATCGAGTAACCTGTTCATCGTCATCGTTCATATTCATATTCATATTCATCTCACCAATACAGAGAAGGGCACAAGAACAAGGAGTGTGTTACACAGAGACGTAAATTACTTTCTGTATGCAATGATAAATATTTTTGACCATCGTTAGAAGATATGAGATTTTGTTTCTAAGAGTGAAACTATTTTGATATTGTTAACGAAAGAGTTTGCCGGTGATCTATAAATAATTATACATTGTGAATGTGGAAGAGATATTGGAAGACTTTGGACTAACCTCGAGGATTTGTAATAGTCAAAGTTACTATGATACATTATGACGACCGTACGATGAACAAGAGACATGATGACTGACATTCTTTGAGAGGGGTAGTGATTTGATAAAACATAGATACAATAATTATTGGTGTTAATGGATTTCTTATAGACCGAATGACAAAGACTTTCATCAAGATGACTATTAACCAAAATAACCAAAAAATTCAACCTCCACAACGAAACGAATATGCTAGCAAAGTGATCATGCTGTCTTTAGTACACTCTGCATTTCATTTGGGCTAACTAGAGCACAACTGGATTGCAAAACGCCCCCAAATTTATTTTTATGCGTCTACTGAAGATTCTTCAAAAGAAAATTATTCACACAAGTTTTTTTGATTTTAAGGCCGCCCTCAGACTCACCAACTTATCAATCGTTTTGCTCGTGGAGTTCTAAATCGTAATAAAAGACAAAACTTAATATATTGACTGAATAATGCATAAATTGCGCACGCTCATGAAAAATGTGGACAAGCACCGAATGGTAGTCCAACCCAGGCCTTCCACTTGGCGGAGGACCAACTGAGCTATCAGCATCGCACACATGCATCGATAGCTCAATAGCCCTGCAAGAGGAAGACCTGGGTCAACTCCCAGTCCGTGCTTGTTCATGTTTTTCATGGGCGTGATCTCCTGTTGTTGTTGTTCTTATAATTTGACTGCGTGTCCAATTTAGAAACATTTTCCAATTTAGAAATATGTATTTTATATGCAACGTTCACCCCCGTGCTGAACATATACTAAGATTTCAAACGGAATCATTCCTACTTGGATCTTACTACGAAGAACAGCAGCGCACGGCAGATTTTGAATTCTCACCGAGCAATTCCTTTCATGTTGCGTCGCCCTTCCTTTCGCCCGCTTGCAGTCTTCTAAAAAGGGTGTGAAATTCTCCTTCTCGAAGCCTCGCTTTAAATATGTCGAGGATCCAGTATTTCCTTTTCTCCTTTCTTCTTTTTACATGAGTGTGTTTATGACGTAATTAAAGCTAACGACAATACATCGTCACTACTTGATATAGAACTCGCCATGTCGAAAAACAATGCTGAACTGAATGTACCTTTCAAAGTAGCGTCGATACTCCGTTTCGCGACAAAGCGATGCAATCTGATGTAAGTATGGTACCTAGGTAGGTATTTGCGCTTACGCAGTGATTCACACTAATATCGCGACAGAAAGCGACGCTGCTTGACGCGATATGAAAAGAATCGCTTTTTGAACTTCAATTTTGTCGCGCGCTGCCACGCCGCTTAGTACGGCCCAAGTGGGAGTGATTCCATTTAAAAGCATATCAAACATTAATGACGATAAATTGTCGTACTGCATCGTGTCGTATAATTAGGTATCGTGTAAATCAAAATCGGTCTTGAGAGTCCTACTTGCCAATTTTCCTATTTCGGATTCAATTGCAATTATCAAACAACTCTTAACGTTTAATGGTCCTTAATCAGATTTGGACCCTGTGGGTAAATTATGTATCATTTCGTGTTTAGTGGATCTCGGTGGACAATTTTATGAACAAGTTTCAGGAATCGCCATGAGTTATTCCTTTTCCTTGTCTCCTGCTGTAACTAACATCTTCATGAAATCTATCGAAGAACAGGCTTTCGACTCTTATGGTTCAGGTATGCCGGCGGCAATTTTATAATTGGGCCGCGTGGTCGTGTCACCGTAGAAAAACTTCTAGACCACCTCAACAGTCAGTACCCTAATATTAGTGCCACCATGGAGGTTGAAGTTTATGGAGAATTGAATTTCTTAAATGTTTTGATCAGTCGTCATCTTGATGGAAGTCTACAGGAAATCTACTCACAACGATCGGCATATCGTCATCCCATTGTCCACAGCAGCCTTCTTTGAGCACGAACATATTATTACAATGACGTTAGACAGAGTATCTCCAAATACTTAATTCCTCTTAGGTCAACCCCCAAATCACCCACTTCTTCCATAGAATGTAACACAGGCATACTTCTTTGTAAATAAAATAATAATATTTCATATTAAAACCATTTTAGACATAACAGAAAATTTATAATTGGAAGTCAAATGTTCCTCGACTGTTTTCGATTTTAATAAATTATTTTATACTCGATTAGACTTCTTTTACTGTGATTTGCTCATCATTGTATTCTCTTACTGAAGACGCTAGTTCTTCTTCGATATTTTCCTCTTCTTCAGTATAGTAATACAACTTCTTTAACTGAACAATCCAAGGGTTTGGTTCTACTAACTATTGTTCTTTCCTGCTCTATAGCATGCCCCATACTTTTTTCACTACCTAGGCAAGTCTTATTCCACAAGAAGGAACAAGAAGGAAAACTTCTCTCAGCATGCCTTTTCGATCAGCTTGAGTGTGTTATTCAAAATCAGTTAGGTACCTACTAAAACAACACCCCAACAAGCAATGTAAATAAACTTTAAATAAATTAAAAACTATATCGGAGTAAATTCTACAAATTATAGTAGGTACTGCAGTTTAGCAGTGGCGGAGCTAGGATTTTTTAAAGGGGTGGGCACAAACCAGCACAAAATTTTTAGGTCGGCACAGCTTTCTTGTGAATTTGGTCAGTCTGGGATATACAGGGTGTATCCAAATAAGTGCGAAAAAATTTAAGAGGCGATTCCTTTTTGAAAATTAAAGGGGGTATTTGATATAAACAAATCCTCATATGTCCCTCCCCTAGGAGTGACGCTCCTCCAAAGTGGGAGGTGGAAATTAGGTTTTTATTTATTTTCTCAAAATCTGGAAAAGTTAAGGAAATGAAATTTAGTGGAAGGTTTCTAATGTTAAAAAGGCCACTTTCGAATATTTTCTTGACCTATCCATATTGTTATAAAAGTGGATGAAACTCGCAGCCCCTCTTAATTTTTTCCTTTTTAACTTTTTAACGTGTAAGAATTTGATTGTTCACCTTCATCACCTTCTCATCGTCCTGAAAGTGAGTCCCGCGAAGGTCCTCTTTGAGTTTAGGTACAAATGATAGTTACTGGGGTCTAAATTTGGAGAATAGGGTGGTTGTTCTAGAACTTCGAAACCTGCATTATAAATTGCAGCCATCGAAACTCAGCTCTTGTGGGCAGAAGCGTTGTCTCGATGAAACAACACACCACACGTAAGTTTGCCCTTACTTTTTTGTTTCTTCCCTCGACATACCAGAAAACTGTGGCTAGGATCTTCCCCTCACATGCCGTTACACGTAACTTTCGAGAGAACGGCAAACCCTTATGCCTCCAATCCATGCTCTGCCGGTTTAACCCAGGATAAAAGTAGTGAACCCAAGTTTCATCGCCCTTGTTGGCAGGAGGGGCCTGTGTTCACCGTGGCCTCCTCTTGGCGCCGTCACTGCATTTTAGTTTTCTGTAAAACACAAATGACTAATTTAATTGAGCAATTTGAATACGGTGTCAGATGTACAATTTACTATGCTTGTCCGAGAGTTGGGTTTCTCTTTCATGCGGATTTCTGTATGTCAGAAAGAAACAAAGAACATAATACAGACATGCATAATTATGCGTCAGCTGCAGAATCTAGATGGCGCACTTATGAAAACTGTAAAATAGGGGAGGAAAAGAGAAGAGGCATTTAGCCAGCATATGTTGTTATCATCGCATCAATATTGTGTACCTAGTTATTTGTGAATATTATGCATTCATGTATACAGTGTGTCATTGAATTGAACAAAAAATCAAGAAAAACTGATTATTAAAATAAAAACAGAAAAGAATGTTAGAAATAATACAGTAATATTTATAGGTACCTACGTGTTGTATTACAATGCAAGTAGGTACAATAAATATTTCAGGAAGAAGAAATGGTTGGACTTCCACCTAGCAATGTTAAATGTAAATAAGAACTAGATACAATTTTTGAATAGTTGTCAATTTTGTGTAAAACAATATTACCCAGTATGTGCACCTATTTTTGTTATGCATACAAGCTAAATTATCTTTACGATCTAAAGCGCATCTATTTTAGATAAAATGCCCGATATGGCCAGATGACTCATAAAAATAAAAGAACCCCTTAACTGAACCGTCACATAGGTAATTAAAATTAACATCTACAACACGATAGTAATTGTATACGGTGCATTATGGGCTTTTTAATAGCGTTTATATTAAAATGAATGTGAATTAATTTATATTACATGGAGAATATTGGGTGTTCAATTGAGCTTTTGTTTACTCCTATTAAGAATAATATTTCATATTTAACTAAAATTTCAAAAAATACTATTAAAAGTAATAAATGAAACAAGATGTAAAATAAAACTTTTTTTCCATAAAACTTCTAAAGTTCTAACTACACTCTGAAATGCAATATGAATTCTTAATAAGTTAACCCCACACGCCAAAAGACAGTGACACAGTAATATAACTCGACACATGTTTCGCTGACAACGTCAGCATCTTCAGGAGTTAAACACTAATCTAAATTTAAGCTTACGCTATATTGCTATAAATACCCAACCCCCACTCCTGGAGTAAAATGGATCGATAAACCTATAGGGTTTCTTAGAACTATATTGAACATAAGAGCCATAAAATTGGTTTCTTAGAGCTGAAGAGTAAGTATTTATGGCTAGTCTTAATTCTATCTACCTGATAAATCTATACAGGGTTGAGCTCCCATATATTTCCCAAAGGTGTGGATGAGATATGTAGACGATATATTTGCCATTTTTTACACTAGTAAATGTAACATTGAAAATTTTTTGAGCGACTTAAATAGTAGATTCAATTCAATTAAATTTACCCAAGACAGTAAGTTAGAATTTGACATCTATAGGAAAGAAACCAGTACAACTCGGCACATAACTGCAGATTCGAACCACTGCAGTCAGCACAAAGAGGCTATTTTTGTTTCTTTAGTTAATAGACTGTTGAGTCTACCATTATCCGTTGAAGGTAAAGTAAACGCAATCAAAGATATAGTGAGATTTGACGATTTCGATCCAGAAATTGTCAATAGGTTAATTAGGAAACGAAAATTTAAAATGCTATTGCGAAATTCCACCACTTCAAATTACTAAATTTATAGAAATACCGTATGTACCGCAGATAACTAGAGGTATGAATACTATTTTCGGGAAAGCAGGCTTCAAAGTGATTCACACTTCGAGCAACAATTTACAAAATCTACTTGGAAATGCGGAAGATAAAACGGAACCCATTCATAAAGCGGGAATTTACGAAATAGCATGCGGAAATTGCGACAAAAATATTCGGGCAGTTAACTCGGTCTACTTGAACTCGCTTCAAAGAGCGTCAAGTACATTACAAATACGGCCGTACTGAGCATGGCGTCACACGCGTTGGAAACGGCCCATAAATTCTATATCAATAACCAGGAAATAATAAATTTGATTTAAACGCCTTGGAAAGTATATCGATAGGTATACAAAAATAAACGTAGTTGTCTTAACAGTAATTATGGTCTGATTCCGAACTCAACCCTGTATAGATTTATCAGATAGATATAATTAAGACTACTCATAAATACTTACCCTCCAGCTCTAAGAAACCAATTATATGGCTCTTATGTTCAAAATAGTTCTGAAAAACCTTATGGGTTTATCGATCCATTTTACTCCAGGAGTTGGAGTTGGGTATTTATAGCAATGTACTGTAAGCACGCATGATGAAAGATTTTTTGTAGAATGGTTTCTTAAAGCAATAAAATAATATTTCTGATAGTGAACTGAATTTAATACGTATTAATTTTCTTTAATTACTCAATTAATTTAATAAATACTTTTGCAGAAAGACTTTAATTACTTGCAGTTTCTGTGCTAGGATGTAATGTTTTATCTCAGAATCACAAAACTGGTCCAGCTTGCATCCTATTCAGTGCCTGCTGAACTATATGTATATAAAGTCAGTAAAAGAGAATATTTGTTTTGGAAAGGATAGGACGCGTGTCAAATGTTAATATATGTCACAAATAGAAGATTGATTGGATAAAGATACCCCTAAATTATTCATTGACTAGCACCCTTGACCACAACAATGACCTCTAACAAGCTTTTATACAAAATCATGGTTTGTAGTAAGTGTGAGGACACGTTTACACATTTCTGTTGAAATATTTTACGTGTGATGGTAGGTACCTATACTACTACTAATAATAATATATTTATTAACACCCATCCATTGCAAAAAATAAACACATTATCAATACTGAAAAGGTGCTAATCTGCATCGGCAAGCATTAATGCATCTGTGAGTAACTTAAACTAACAGAGGTAGGCCAATAAATGAATTACAAGTTATTAGAAATAAACTAACGGAAGGCGGACGAACGACAAGAAAAGAGGAATACAAGAAGAAAAAAGAAATAATGTGAAAGAAACCAAAGGAGAGGAGAGGAGAGGAGGGGGGGGGAGTGGAGAGGAGAGGAGAGGAGAGGAGAGGAGAGGAGAGGAGAGGAGAGGAGAGGAGAGGAGAGGAGAGGAGAGGAGAGGAGAGGAGAGGAGAGGAGAGGAGAGGAGAGGAGAGGAGATACAAAATCGTTACGTTTCACGGCATCGCAAGGAAGCGTTAGAAACGAGTTAGACACGGCAATATAAGGGAAATGCCTCTTAAATATTTCCTTACGATGCCGCGGAATCTTGAGCATAGGGACTTTCGGCGAGTGGCAACGCCATGCACGTCAACCCGAAACACAAGCCAAGAAATGTGAACTTTCTGAATACGAAATTTATCACGGCACGAGAGACAAGGAGCATAGACAGTATCACAGATAAGTTGAAATCAGAAAGGACAAGAGTAGAGTTCCTGTATTTAGAGAGTACCGGCCCGCATGGAAGATCAACCGGCTCGCATGGAAGATCAGGCTCTGCAAGTACTGTGCTAGGTACTATTTGCAGATGCCTGAATGCTTGCCGTTTGACACCAGTGTTTACATTGTATTTTTTTTTCATTTTTGTAATTTTTTTGGTGGTGTTAATAAATGTAATTTTATTATTATTATTATTATTATTATTATCTCCGCCATGTTTACTCACAATAAGAGGGGTCAAATTTGAATTGTGCGGGAACGTCAGATTTTATATTTGATATCCACAAGTTTCATATTGTCAATTTTTATAGATTAATGGAATTTTATTTTAAAATATATAATTTGCTCTGGTTTCATTACAATATTTTCCAAATGTCTTACCTACATTTAGAAAGTGGTACTTAGATCTCAGGTGGTGCATAAAAATGGTGCAAAATACATATTATAAATAAATAAATAAATAAATAAATATTATGACAATTTATTATTTTTAATACATATCATTTTGTTCTCTGCTTTGTCCGATGGAAATCTGATAAGCTGTATTTTTCAAAGCAGTACCTGGGTTGTTGTTGTTGTTGTTGTTGTTGTTGTTGTTGTTGTTGTTGTTGTTGTTGTTGTTGTTGTTGTTGTTGTTGTTGTTGTTGTTGTTGTTGTTGTTGTTGTTGTTGTTGTTGTTGTTGTTGTATTTTGTCATAAATTTAGAAAAAAGTATTACCAAGTAATGTTAGGTGGCACATCTCAGTTACGTAGATTGTAGCAAGCATCACTGTTCTCTGTTCTCCAACATCAATGGTAGTATTTGGCATTTCTTGAACGATGGCTAAAATTTTCTAGTAAACCTGTCCAGAATTCATTCAGTCTCTTGGGTCTCATATGGCTAAGTTATTTTCTTAATTTCGTAGCAACCTTTATGTAAATAATATATTTATACCAAAGAAGCAGCCAATACATGTTGGATGCCTATTTGTAAAATTGCGGATCACGATTCACCTTCTGATTTTTGTTCCATAAACAAATAAAATTTGGCTGTAATTCATTCAAGGATAATACTACAGACAAGATTGTGGAATTATATATCACTGATATTCGCAAAAGACGATAAAACATAAACAACACCAAACAAACCACTTTTGGTGTTTTAAACGTTAAGCCCAATTTTGTAACAGAAATACTGAATTTTCCGGATCGTCCATCGATACATAGGTATCGA
Source organism: Xestobium rufovillosum (assembly GCA_963966045.1). Taxonomy (NCBI): domain Eukaryota; kingdom Metazoa; phylum Arthropoda; class Insecta; order Coleoptera; family Ptinidae; genus Xestobium; species Xestobium rufovillosum. Next base: position 16,736,290 of record OZ014499.1, on the reverse strand, counting down.
AATATCGACACATACAGGAAATCGATATATCGTACGGAATATCGATTCAGAAATAGCCAAGCCCTAGTTGTTAGATTAACCCATAAGATTCAAAGTGGTTATTCATACCAAGCTTGCCTTACGTCTGCACCACCTATTTTAATAAACGTTAATTTCTGTATTATCACACAATCAGTAGCTGCCACTTCCACTTAACTTTAATTGAATGAGTCATATGTGGAGGGTTCGGTATTATCAACCCTCGCATAACATCACACGTGGACAAATGATGTTCCTCTGTTGTAGTCTAATAAAGTACCCATTAAGTCAGAAATTTTAACCTCTGAATTCTAATGAAAATAAAGTACGTTGAAGTCTGTTCTCGCATCTTTCATCTCGTCGGCATTTATTTGGATCATTATATTTGTGTTAAAAAAAATGAAATGAGTCATCATTTTAAAGTTTTCAGCTCCCAGACTGGTTAAATAATCTCCTATCCTGAACTAAGCTGCGCATTTCCCCAAAAGTAGAACATCCTACTGTTTACTATCAGTAGTCTAATCTTCTTATTCGTAACTCGCAAACTAATAATTCTCGTAGCCCAGATGGTGTATACTCGTAGTCATACTATCTCTCCTTCTTGTTATTGTTTTCCGAAATAGATACGCAAGTCTTTTAGAAGGCTGGACTACCTAATAAAAACGGAATTAAAAAGTTGGATTAAGTAAAATTTCAAGTATATACTGATGCATTAACGCACTTTATCAATAACAGAATCTCAACTTTATGGTCCTTAATACTCTGGACTTTTATTTAGCATTTTATGGTAAGCCAAGGAGTTTAACCAACCACTTACTTTTAGGATTAGGGTTATAAATTCCCATCGAGAAAGCAAAATATTTGAAATATAAAAGAAACAAACTATTCTTGCTGTCCATGGAAATATATAGTAATTAGAAATTATCTTGGAACTCAAAGAAATATGTACCTAAATATAAATTTAAAATTTACAGTGGCCAGTTCTTTTTTGATGCACCAAGAAATAACACCTGCTTTCGATTGGATATCTTAAGTTGTATCATATACTAAGTAAATATGCGACAACAGCGTTAAAACTGTTTATAGTACACAATTTACTGAAGATGCTTCCAAGCAAAAATACTTTATTAAGCTCGACGCTTTAAAACCTATACTAAAATTGGAAATGTAGTTACCACGAACAACTTTGTCGCCACAGTAAAATCTTTCAATGGGGCGATTAAAAATTAAATTAACTCGGAGAATCTACATCTCCATCAGACACGTCAGAAAACAAATTTCACTTCATCTGAGTGGAACTGGACCATACGAACAACTACTCCTAGGGCAAATTAAATCCAGATTTTGTGTACTGCGAGATCCCATACGGGATGCTACCCCAAACATATCGTTGGGCTTGGATCTTTACGTACTTCCGTGTCCGTGCTCTACCAGCAGTAGTGGTATGTATGTTTTGAATGTGCATGGAAAACCGTAGACCACTGGTTCGGTCCTTTTGGGTCTCATCAGTGGTCTACGGTTTTGCATGCACAAACTTGAAGTAGGCAATAAAATTCTGTACAACAAAAGTGAAGTTTATTCAATATCATCAGATGTACCTACTTGCACATGACCAGGCAAATTGTGATCTAGAATCTTCTGAAAATGTTGCAATTATTGTATTTAAAAACAAAAATGTCGATGAAAATGACAAGCTAAATTTGGTCAGTAGATTTGTCAACATTGGAAACTGCTCGAATTGTCAACTTGCAGTAAACATTAATTTTATCGCTGTAATATAATGTAGGAAGGTTGCTGAATTACAGCAGCTCATTGGTTCGATGCAATTTTGAGCAGGAATTATTTCCACTAATACAATTGGTAATCATAATATTAAAACCGAACTGGCACAACACTTTACGGGTGGGGATATCGGTCGCTCGATCTCTTTTCAACTGGCGGAGATCGTATGGGTGAGGTCGTGCACTCGATCAGATGTTTCTTTAACGCAAATAAGAAAATTGCATCGGCATCATTCCGATGGACGCTTGGATCTGCTCAGCGCTGCTCGCAGTCGTAGTTCAACCCGGGATTCAACGCTCCACCCGTAGGTAGAATAGTTTTTGCCGTATTAAATTAAACGCAATTAATTATTTAAGAATATTCTACGGGAATATTTTGTGGTGCAACTTGGATGCACCTATGTTTTAAGTATAATGGGGAAAACCCGCAAATTTTGAAAATGATCATATTGAATAGTTTACTACCCAAAACAAATTCCGCAACTTTCGATTTTTACATTTGAGTCTTATTTTCGTCATAATTAAATACGAAACATGCGTCATGCTCGAGACACAATATTTGAATGACGCTGGTGACGTACTTGACCATTGGGCCCGACAGATTAGGTAGGGATTTTCACATGCGCAAACCGATCCGTTTGCACCCTGAGCGCTCGTCTATTTCTCGACTCCTCCCACTTTTTCCAGGGAGACGCGTAAACACCGCGGCGCAACGGTAGGTCTCCTACGCCACAGAAAGCGCGCGTTTTAGCCATCCCGGTCATGCTGCTTTCTAAGTTGCAAATTTTTCGTTCAGCACGGCACATAATCAAAATTTTTACGTGGTACGCGATACATATTCTATTTATGCTTGATATTACAGTACTAAAAGTTATAAATTCGATTAAGCGGGTCTTCCCCATTACTACACCGATTCACCACTACGTAAAAGTAGTGTGGGCTATGCTCCACAGGTTCATCTAGTATGTTCAGAAATGTCTAAATGTTGAGAAATTGTTTTAAAATTCAATTAATGAAATAGACATTAGATATGCAATAACATGATTTTCTTGGTATAATATACCTATTTGGTGGTTTTACTTCTGTCAGGTGGAGGTCAGTCAGGGCGTAAGACATTTTTATAATGCTTGATTAAGAAGAAATCTCAACAAACGGCCCACGCGAGAGCTATTAAAATTTCAATGCGCAAATACTGATAAAATAATGCTCAAAATATTTAAAGTAGTGCGCTCTTAAATCCCACCCTTTTTTTCAAGGCGTATTTCAATATTAGGGTAAACCTTTTTCATTTCTGTTTCTTTGTACATACCCGTTTTTTCAAGTTCTTTTCTCCCTCAATACAATTCACTTTTTCCTATCAATTGATACATATTATTAATCTTGCAGTTACATGATACTTAGGTATTGTTTTCTTAGTTACTAGTTAGCCAAAGGGTGTCTTTTTGGAGGTAAAGAAATTTAAAATGAAGCGTAATGTAGAAATCCAATTGTCGACCACTTTTTCGAGCAGCTGGGGCCGTATATCGGCAATAACCGTGGCCACGCAATAACGCGGCGAATGTTGGCTTCCAAATGGCGTAGGCTAGCGACTTCACATATCCCCACAGAAAATTATCCATAGGTGTGAGATCACACTACCGTGAAGGCCAATTCACAGGTCCATTACGCGAAATTATGCGGTCATCGAATGTTTCCTGCAATAAATTGTTTATGCCGCTCGCTGTGAGGCATGTGGCGCCGTCTTGTTGGAACCACATTAACGCCATTCAACTGAGGAACGAAAAAGTCAGTAATCATGGCTCTATAGCGCTCTCCATTGACTGTTGTAATGGTCTGGTCGGCATCATCTCTGAAGAAATATGAGCCAATGATTCCACCAGCCCATAAAGCACGCCAAACAGTGACTTTTTGTGGATGTAACGGCGTCTCAATAAAGGCTTTTGGATTTTCTTCACTCCAAATCCTGCAATTTTGCTTCTTCACGTAGCCATTTAGCCAAAAATTAGCCTCATCGCTGAACATTTTTTTTTGGTGAAAATGAGGATCAAGAACAATATTGTTTTCTGCCCATTCACCCAACGTACGACGCACATGATGGTCACGCGATTTCAGTTCTTACACGAGCTGTAAGGTCGTAAACCCAAATCTTTCCGCAAAATCTTCCATACGGTGGATGGACACAGCTCCAATTGCTGTGCACAATGGAGAATCGACTCATTCGGGTCCTCCTCAACACTACGCTCCACAGCAGCAACAACTTCTTCGGGGCGCACTGTACGACGTCTCTGCGGATGCACATTATCACTTAGAGTATTCGTGGTGCGAAAACGATCCATGGTTATTCGAATAAGTTGCTCGGATGGACGATTACGTCTTCCGTAAAATGGACGTAGAGCACGTTAAGTTTGGCGAACTGAACCACGATTTTCGAAATAAATTCGCACAATTTGCAAGCGTTGATCTGGCGTAAGTCTGTTCATGGTGAAATGGCAAAAAATAATGAGTACAAATAAGCTGTCAGCTGTCAAATTGACTGTCACTACAAACAGTGTTACCAATTCGAAAACACACCTCTAAAAAACACCATTTAGTTAGGTACCTACCTACATGTTTCAGAAAAGCTCTGGTAGCGTATGTCCGCAAGTTAAAGTTCTACGCGATGTACACATACCTACTACATATATATGTACATTGATAAATAGAGAATTCTACCGTTGTATATCCAAAAACACTTTCCTTTGTATGTGAGCAGGGCAACAAATTGTTCTGGATAAACATTAATTTGATAGATTATCCGCACTGTTTATCACTAAAGGCTAGTATAATTGGCTCACAAAGCGGAGTTTGCAAGTACCTAGCGATATCAGCGCCCACTCTGCGATATCTACTAATTACTGAAATCGGCACCACTTTGAGGGATGCTATAATCTGATTGTTCGGATATGCATTGTGATGTACGATATTACTACATCAAAGCCGTGAAAGATACTAGCAATGTATTTTTACAGATTCATGGACAGATTGTTTCTTGAAATTTTGCACGTCTTCTACAGGTACAAAGCACGCAATAAGAATGTAAAAAGAGACAACAAAAGTAAGTGCAGGAATGTACCTACTCTGAAATCAAGCACGGTATAAATGCTGAATATGAGAAGTATAGGTTAAACAACTGACATTTTAATAAAAACCTTCTATTCATTGAATTCCCATAAGGGTTTAGCTTTCTGTCGATTCACCCAAGAACAGGACCCAAGTTATCATTTTCAGCAAGTTCTTAATTCATTATTTGTTTTCCTAGGTGCGGCAACATAAATTGACATAAAGAATACGTGTATTCAAGCAACAATAAATTGTCAAAGTGAATTTGGAATTACCACAAATTAAACAAAGTCTAGTTTATGGGAATTGCCGTTAGTGGTCGAGTTGTCAAATTTACAAAATCGACTAAATTGACAATGGCACGACTGGCCACCACCACGATATCCTAACATAACTATAAGGACTATAGTGAAGTGATGCCAAGGGTGCATTTTAACTTTCTACGACGAATTCGTGCTTGTATTAATGGAAACGAGGAGAATTTTGAACTTGTACCTTATTTATACATAAGTACCTATTTCGATAGTTTTAGTAACAATTTTCTACGTTACGCTCTTGCTCCAATGCTGCAAATCAAAAAAATATAGACTTACGGCAAATAACAAAATTTAACACGAAACAGAAATATTCGATTCAATCAGAGATTATGGTGGCCATTATTAACAAGGATGCAAGTTTAAAGTCCGAGCCCTGGGCGAGTGTTTTAATTCATCCGAGTTAATAATATAACCATAACTCGACAGTGGAATAGATCTCCAAAAACTTATGTGAAGTTGCTCTCTTATGGCCACATTAGACCCCTTAGTTTACATATAAATATTGTACAAAACAAGTAATCCTTGAAAGAACGTTGCCATGGTATTGTATTGTACTCAGGGGTCGATTTGGCTTACAGAACTGCGACCAGTGTTGATCTATTGTTCATAACCCTACTCGTAATTAAATTCTCAGGAATTTGATCTTTACAGCGAAGCTCAGAATGTCCCTGAGAGGCTTTCCTTTCACTTCTTCAGGCGTCAGTTGTGCCTGCCCTAAGTGTTGCAGCCTAAAGCTGGGAACACATTTCTCTGATGTGTTGTGTTGTGTCGTGTCGTGTTGTGTTGTGTTGTGACTCGCCGTGTGCACATGTTTCTGTCGTGTTGTGACGCAACGTTTGATAAACCGGTGCTACCCCATTTCTCAAAAGCTCCAGTGTGTACACACCGAGCGTTTTCGTCCCCGATTAACCGGGAACTTTTTATAGAACTGTTTCTATACTTTTTCCCACACTGTATGTAAGTACAAGTGAAGTAAAAATGCTGTTGCTTTACCTGTAGAATTCATTTCCCTGCCTATCTCCTCCCACGCCTCTTGCTGCATACACTCATTGCGGTAATTCTTCGAATTCACGTTGAATAAACATTCGTAATTTCTAACTTTTTCAATTAAGACAGCTTCATCCATATTTTTTAAGCGAAATGACCCGTGCACACTTCTCTGACGCTCTGATGTGTTGTGTCGCGATGCAACGAAAATCTGGAAAGAAGGGATCGCGTTGCGTCACAACACAACACAACACAACACAAGGCGTAGCGTCAGAAGAATGTGCACGCGCCCCGTTTAATTACATGCGATTTATGCTGTATGATCCATACAACGTTGCGTCACAACACAACACAACACAACACAACACAACACAACACGTCAGAGAAATGTGTCCCTAGCTTAAGTCGCGCTAATGCATCGCAATTGCAGAGAATGTGTTCGGCGGATTCAACCTCCAGTTCACAAAGTCTGTATTTGTCACTGTCAGTCAGTTCCAGTTTTTTGAGGTGGTACCTCACTGGGCAGTGTCCAGTAAACAGACCTATAATGAGTCTGGTTTCATTCTTTGATAAAAAGAAGAAGCTATTTTGCATTCGTAGTCGAGTACTCAATGAATTTCTTCGCCTGTCTATGTCCTGGCATGTTATACCAGAGAGATTTTTTGTTCTTCATTTCCCATTTTTGAATCTTCGCCCTTCTGTGTGCTCCAGATACTCCACAGAACGGTTCAGGTCCAGCCGGGAATCTCTTTGAACCTGATCTAGCTAGTTCGTCAGCTATTTCATTTCCTTCAATTCCCTCATGACCCGGAACCCAATGCAGGACAACTTTATTTTCTTGAGGGATTGTCTGCATTCCCAGGTGGATAAAGACTCAAAGCTGCTGGCTTTTAGTGCTTTTATCGCAGCCTGACTGTCAGACATTATATAGACTTTTTTACCCTTTGTGTTCCTTGATAGGCATTCTTGGGCACATAAGTCTATTGCAAGTATTTCAGCTTGCATAATTGTGGGATGGGTTCCTAAGGCTATTGATGACCTATATTTTGGGCCATATATGCCTATACCTGTTCCCTGTTCAGTTTTAGATCCATCAGAATACCAGATGGAGGAATTTGGTTCCAGCTTTATTATTTGACTTCCAGCCGTGTTGCGGTCCTGAATGACCACCTCAAACGGTGTCTGGAAGTCAAACACTCTCGGAATGACATCCAAAGGTTTTTCAAACAGTTCTGGCTGTAAAAAGTTCAGGATCTTTAGGTGTTTTGTCGCCCGGTTTGAATTTCTTATTTTGGGTTATTTTTATGGCGGTTTGTAGACCCTCTCTCTTCGCCCGTAGGTCCAAGAGTGCCTCCATAGCCGCAGTCGGGGTTGTGCACATAACCCCTGTTATACTCAGACACGCTAGCCGTTGCAATTTCTGCAACTTGCATTGTGCCGTGATTTCCTTGGTTTTTGTCCACCACACGAACGAAGCGTATGTGACAATGGGTCTTATTACCGATGTGTATGACCAATAGATCATTTTCGGTTTTAGTCCCCAGGTTTTTCCAAAAAGTTTGCGACAAGCCCAGAAGACCCCCGTCACTTTGGAAAGAGTTTTATCAATATGAGGTCTCCAGGTGAGTTTGGCATCTAGAGTTACCCCTAAATACCTTACCTCTCCAGAAAATTGTATCGATAGTTTACATATAGTGTACAAAACAAGTACCTAATCCTTGAAAGAACGTTGCCACAGATACATATAATACAAAATACATAGGTACTTGACTTCTGACAAAATAAATATAAATTTGACGTTTTCTGCGCCAAAGCAACCTCGATATGCTAAAATAGGAATTTTCTTATTGGTTAGAGCCCAATAATGTATAATTTGACCATTCCAAATAAATAATTTTTACTCAATTGTCGTAGGGCGGAAAACATCAAATTTATATTTGTTTGTTAAGAAATCGTGTATATGCATTATACGCTTATATAGCAATGTCCGTTCAAGTCCTACTTTCTGTGCACACTTATCTAGATTATAATCTAGCTTTACAAGTGAAATTTCCTACGAGTTTTTGCAGTTATGGCTATTATTATCGAAGATGAAAGTTTAAAGCACGAGCCACAGACTCGTAGATTATAATACCTATTGTTACGCGATTCCTCTCGCAAGTGCCGGTCGTTTGGCTATATGCATGTTACCGCGACAGATGTTATGTTGTCCATAAGTATGAGTTACCGAGGAGATTGATCTGAAAGAGATATTGCACCAAGCAACTGGGATCTCCTGGTAAGTTCGACGAGCTAATAAAGCAAAGTCCCCGAATTAATTTTTAGTTTTTATAGGCGAAAGGCGAATCTACAAGGAGTGTCCAAAGAATCGCGAGACTTAAAGTCGAGTTAAATAGTCAGGGTAGTTTGTGTCTTAGAATTTTTGGACTGCTGTTATATTATTGTTTGTTCGTTAGCGTTAAGTTATTTTAGTAAAATAATTTTACCGTTAATTTAAACGTTCCAAATCACTAATAATAAATGTATATATTTGTAAATTGTCACTGCAAATAAAGTTCTGTTTCAAATCGAAATGCATACCTAACAATATATTATTGATACGTATTGATCGACAATAAACGATAAATAGACAGGTAAACTAATGATTTTCTTGGGCGCTTGCAGTTTCACTAACGCATTTTGCGTAAATTTGTTTGCTTTTTTCAGCTGTTCTATCTCCTGATCAGGTTATGTTTCCACTGTCCCTATAACTGAATAATAATTATAGAGGCATTGTATGTGGTGGCTGTTGGACGGAAAGCATACGTTAATAGTTACCCTTATTTTAGGGGCAAAATCGCTATTATATCCCATAAACACGTATTGTCAGGCCAAGCATTCAATCACAGCACCACAGAAAAACATGCTGTATAGTACACATAGTGAAGCGATTAAGTTTATTATTTTCTCGTTTAGAAGTTCGTTGCTATTTTGACTGGTAGCGAGGGTGGACTTATTATTTGCGAAAGGGAGCTGTGTTTTGTATGTTGACTTTATGGTGAAGTACTGGAAATGTGAATATATTACGTTTCTTATCAATACCTTTCATGGGGATAAATCAAGGGACCTGATATAAATAATCGCCGTATTGAAATTTTTTAATATAAAAGTCAATTAAAATTAGCCATTTTTAAACTGTTACCAATGGAATGACATTCTGCGAAGTAAAAAATAAGGCACCTATAAGTTTTTAAATAAGTAATATACAGGGTGAGTCGGGGTTAAACGGCCATACGTAAACCATGCATAGGAGATTTGATTTTTAGAAAAAAGTTCATATAAATGTGTACTCGAAATTGCTTTCTAAGAGCGCTACAGCGTTTAGTAGGTTTTGACAAATGATGGTGGCCATTTTGAGCCATTTTATAAATTTTTGAAAATTAACTGCTGTTTGACGACGCATTTTCTTCTCTTTCTTTGTCTATTTGTTTCTAAAAAAGTTGTTGTTATATCGAGGCATTTTTTATAAATCTTTTTTTTTATTTTTGTCCAAGCCTACTAAACGCTGTAGCGCTCTTAGAAAGCATTTTCGAGTACACATTTATATGAACTTTTTTCTAAAAATCAAATTTCCTATGCATGGTTTACGTATGGCCGTTTAACCCCGACTCACTCTGTATATGGGGGTATGCACAGTTTCGATAAAAATGCATGTAGTTCCAAAGATTAGTTGTGTAGCTGAAGTGACGCAGCTCTGGTGGCAAAAATAAGAAAAACTGGCTAACAGCACAGAATAAGGACAACCAGAATAGTATCTCTCTGTCGGCATATTTTAAAGACGATTTCACTGGACGATGGCCATGTTCTTGCTTCTTGGGCGTAAAAGTAAAACACGAAATTACCCGCGCGTTTTGTAAGGGAAACAAGGTAAATGGGGAATAGTTCAGCCAAGAAAATGCTGCTATCGCGATGCACACAAAGGATGCGCGTTCCTTTTCCATTTTATATCGTGGTAAAAAATTCGCACATAATGCTTATAGCTCATTTTCACCCCCTCAAAAAGTGAATTGTCGTGCTGTGTTAGTAGTTTCTGCTTCCTTAAAAAGTTATGGGTCTTGGAAGATCATTTTTTTATTTAATTTTTTCGTTATTTCTCGGGCGCCTTTGAAACTATTTCGCAGTTAAACTTGGTATAGGAGGGTTTTATGGGTAGCTAAACAATAATATGTACTTACTTTTGAGTAAAACTTAGAGGGCGCTAACTTTCACCCCACACCTTCTTTTGTTTTTGTCGTATTTTGTTCGCTGGTACAAATTTTAAAACAGTTACTAGTTTTATGGAAAGAGCACTCGATTGACTGTAAAAAGATATACTTGTTGCGAGTCCCTAAAACGTACCACTTTAGAGAAAAATGCATTTCAAGTTAATGCTACTGTGGTATGCCAATGATGTTGATCAAAATCCTGCCTCCGTTTTAAGCCCATTAATCATGGTAGACGTTAAATATACTGAAACATGGGACAGTCAACAATTTTCATACGAAAAAAATTAAATAAAAATGTTTTCCAAAACCAATTTATTTTAGTACTATTCTGCTTGCTTGTGGGGTTCCGAAGAATTTTTTATTTCTAATTTTACAAATGCAAATTGTTGGATGTCTCATGTTTCTGTATGTTTGACGTCTATCATGATTAATGGGCTTAAAACGAAACCAGGATTCTGATCAGCATTATTGGCTTACCACAGTATCATTAACTTTAAATGCATTTTTCTCTAAAGCGGTACGTTTTACGGACAAGTAAGTATACCTTTTTTACAGTAAATCGAGTGCTCTTTCCATGAAACTAGTAATTGTTTAAAATTTGTATCAGCGAACAAAATACGACAAAAACAAAAGAAGGCGTGGGGTGAAAGTTAGCGCCCTCTACTTTTTACTAAAAAGTAAGTACATATTATTGTTTAGCTACCCATAAAACCCTCCTATACCAAGTTTCACTGAAATAGCTTTAAAGGTTCCGGAGAAATAACAAAAAGTTAAATAAAAAATTGATATTCGAAGGCCCATAACTTTTTAAGGAAGCAGAAATGTACTAAGATAAATTGGTTCAGATCGGTTTCTTTTGACTCTAGGAAGCTAGATTTGACGTATCGCCCATTCTTAACTGGACACCCTGTATATTCCTCCGTATGGTTTCATGATATTATGCGGACATAGCGCAAACGCATTATCTGCGACAAATACATATGGCGTAGGTAATTCCATAGTAGTCAGTGGCTCATCTTCCGGAATCATTAACTTGTTTTCGTCAAGCTCCTTGAACAAAACAGTATTTCTAAACGCACCGCCGTCGCTAATCCGACCTTAACATTCAACATCAACAAATTAATGTGAAGCAATAATTCGCATCTACTAACACCATCAGTACTATACCCCAAAAGTGTGTTTATAGTTGAAAAGATCTGATCCGCCATTCATTGGAGATTGCATAACTATGTTTTCCGTCTAAAGCTCACAAACAAAGAGGAAAATTTCATTTTCTGTTAAAAGTTCCAGCTATCTGTTTCCATCCTTGCGAAGTTTCGGGCATCTGAAATAAAAATAAGGCATATGATTTCTAGGAGTTGAAAAATTCAAGCATTAACGAAATAGAAGACGCAGGCAGTGGTTCACAACCTGCACCCTACGAAGTTGAATCTGACGAAGTGACTTTAGGAACTGAAAAGCCTAGCATAAGTGCAGAAGTTCTAGTAGAAAAGAGTAGATAATAATATTGGAACTGAAAATTTCAAGGTCCCAGTAAGTAAGAACCGTGGAAAGAAAAGAGGTTCAGATGTAAATTTGCGGAACGTACGGATGAAGCATATAAAATTTTAAAGTCACCACCGAAGAGCCAAAAGCCAGTTCATGCTGCCCAAAGTTATTATATAATATTATATAATAACTTTGGTTCATGCCTACTGTATGGAAAGATAGTAGCTGAAAAGTTAGAAAGTTTTGATGAAGTGACGCGCGTAATTCTTATGCATGAAACTGAGAATATAATTTTTCTGGCCATGATGAACCAAGACCGTCCATAGGCACGTCTTATCTCTAATCATATCCAGCAATTTACCCCAAATATGTATCAGTTTCCTTACTACCATGCCCCACAAATTTGTTCATCCTCCTTGCAACAATCTGCTTCCAGTACTTCCTCACATACCACTTCAGCAAACATTCATCAGAGTCCTTATCGCCATGCTCCACCTATTTATCCATCCTCCTCACAACAATCTACTTTCAGTCCTCCCCCCCAAACTGATTCTTCAGAGTTACCGTCCACGCAAAACGCACTATCAGATTAAATTCACAACGAAAACATTCGCAGAATAGATTCAGACAAAATATACGACTTTACTGCTAAGACTTATTGATTAACAGCCCAATTAACCATGGTACATGGTCACATCAATGATTTTTAGGGGTAATAGAACCTATCAGAAATCGCAAAATCCTGTTTCCGGACACTGGAACGCAGCATATTAATCTTCCTAAGTTGATGCGCTTGAACTTTATCTATTGTCAGATCATTTTTATATTTTTCAGTCAAGTTTTGTTGCTACCAAGAACAGTCTCAAACAAAGGTCATTTGACAAAATCGCTCCAGCAAGACATTAATGAAAAAATATCATTTTCCGATATAAATTAATCTCTTGTGTATTTGCGTTCGATAAGCATTTACATTCAATGAAACTCACAAACACAAGGAGTAAGAAAGTCTGTGATTTAATAGGAAGAAATACTCGTATTTCAATTCCTATAATGCAATATCTATCTAGCTGTTGCAATGCCTTTGCTCTTGCCACAATCCTGTGTATGCTGCATATTTTTATAAGTTTTTAACGTGCTTCCTTGCATTTATTGGCAATTTTATAGTCTGAAGTAGCATGGTCAGACAGTGAGACATCCGTAAGCCACAGGAAATTAGAAATATCAGTAGGTATTATAATGTGGGAAAGTCTGCAGTCTTCAAGTTCTGGTTTTGATTATAATCCTTTCCTGCTGTTAATTTGTTAATATGTATTAACGTCTGAAAACATACAGATACAAAGTTGGCCAAATGTAACACCGCATTATTTTCTTGGGTACCTACCTTATTTAGAAATGTTATAGCTTGTTACAAAATCTGTCTTTAGTCAAGATAAAAATGAAAAGAATCCAATATGGCGCCAATAAGAAATACAAGCATAATTAGTGTTATTCACCGCGCAAGCTATCACTTGCTCAGTTTTTATGATTTTCTCGATCAGACCCATGGATAGAGGATCCATGATCAGACCTATCCAAACCACTAAGTAGGTCAGCCAAGTAGGACCACAGTTGGCCTTCGTAAACCCTCGACTTAGCACCGCTTATCTTTCTTCACGCGAAAGATATCAATATCTCAGAAGAATTACACATGCAGCTGAAATTCGTCACAATTTACAATTTGCAAAACTTTAATTAAGTGGGGTCAGGTCCAGTCTAACTGAAACAGTGCCTTATCGCTTATGGGGTCACACTAAGTTGTGGCTGGCATTTTTTACAGCTAACTGGTTCCCGTCGAATTTCTAGTTTGTCAGATTTCTTGACCAAACAAGCTGGAATCATAAACATCGGAACTAATAGAATATAGAATAATTCTGATGACAGTTGCATGTCAAGTCCACTAACTGCAGTTAAAATAAAACTGGACACCAGATGTTTAAATGTAATGGTAAATGTTCTCTATTTTAATGATTTTTGCTTGGGTCTCTGTGCGGTTAACATATACTTTCTAGATGGGGTTCTAAAAACTGGACTATCAAATCAATGTGTTCGTTACGTACCCATAACTAAAGGAACCATAAACGATGAATTTTTATTTCCAATATGAATGTTCGTGGCAGTCATGTAATTTTATTAACCAAAGTCTTTCAATACAACGATACGGGGCTCCCAGTGGCAATTTTTGTAACGCCAGGAAATTCCCCAGTTTTTGCGAATTTTTGCAAGTTCTACTTATCTATGCCATGTCAATGTTTTTGTTGTCATTTTGAAGATCTCGTCAAATGCGAACTTTGGGAGGAGAGACAGAAAATGTAAGATTCGAGGGGCGAAAATACGGGGGTTAAAACGATTTTTTGGACCCGGAAGCGTTCGGTGCTGTTACATCGCTTACTTTGTGAAACACCAGCTTTGATTTTGGGCTAGTTGGAAACAGGATGAAGCAACCAACATCGTATAGTTGGTTTTTGGGCTCTGCGATGAACGAGGGCGAGATTATAGGGGTGTAAAGTTGAGGTAAAGTTTACGTATGCTAGGTCAATATTTTTGGTGTCATTTTGAAGATCTCGTCAAATGCGAACTTTGGGGTGAGGGATAGAAAATATAAGATTCAAGGGGACGATTTTTTGGACACGGAAGCGTTCGGTGTTTGTGAAACATCCAACTTTGATTTTGGGCTAGTTGGAAACAGGATGAAGCAACCAATATCGTATAGTTGGTTTTTGGGCTCTGCGATGAACGAGGGCGAGATTATAGGGGTGTAAAGTTGAGGTAAAGTTTACGTATGCTAGGTCAATATTTTTGGTGTCATTTTGAAGATCTCGTCAAATGCGAACTTTGGGGTGAGGGATAGAAAATATAAGATTCAAGGGGACGATTTTTTGGACACGGCAGCGTTCGGTGTTTGTGAAACATCCAACTTTGATTTTGGGCTAGTTGGGAAGACGATGAACCACCCAATATCTTATGGGTTGGTCTGAGACAAAGACTTATAGATTGGACTTAGCGTCCTTATGCAACAGCTGATTTTGTTGTGAAGCCTACACGTTCGTAGGCCAGCAACGGACCAAACGAATGTTCCGCGATATTCTGTTACCGCGGCAGCACCTGTTTGCTACACATCTGGTAGGCTGCTTTGTTTTACCTTTTCCACGCACAAACGCTTAGACTGTGAGTACTATTCCTGCTTCAGCCCTAAATGTAAATAGCTAAGTCCCCTCTACAAGTCTTTGGTCTGAGATGCACGGGGGCGATATGTAGGGGTGTAATGTTGAGCTATTTTGTAAATTGTAAAGAGTAGGTATAGCAACTTATGGCAGTGAAACATGGAAAGTTGCAAAAATAAACATGGAGATGATAAAAGCGACTGAACCGAATTCCAAATACAGAAATAAAAAGAAGAATGTGTATAAATGATTCAATGATGGATAACATGGAGAGGGGAGGGCTAAAGTCGTACGGTCATGTTCAAAGGATGGACGAGGATACATGGCCAAACAAGATTCTTAAATGGAAGTCGCCACAAAAAAAAGATAGAGAGGAAGACAACGTCGAACTTGGATTGGGCGTATGAAAGTCCATAATATAGAATCGAGAATTCTGGAGGAGAAAGGTTGGAGGGATATAAAGTATTAGGCAGGGGAATGTGAGAATCGTCCTGTATGATGTGTTATTGTATTTTACAATGTCAATTGGCAATATGAAAAAAGGTAAGTACAGCAATTTATTTTGACTTCTTTCAGTTAAAGGAAATTGCTTCAGAAAAAATGGTTTGAAAAATCTTGAACTACAGTCAAGAATTGCCCTTGAACTGCAGAATTTATTTATTATTACATATTACTAACGTCAGATACAATTTTCTACGTTCATCGTCAACCAATTTCGAGGGGTATTTCCTGATACAACTTGAATTTGTTTGACACGTTTCCTTTGTTTCTCTTGAAACATCCGAACTAGAAGTACCTGATTGAACGTGCCTGACTTTGCCGTGTGATTAACTGATATTCAACGTAAAATAAATTCAAGTAAATGCCCGGTGTTTGATAGTTATTATTGTTGAAATATTAACAATAAAACACTACCTAGTGACGAGTTGGCTGGGTCCATCTTATGCGTAGCAAGGGAGTAACAGCCCCACGAATTAAAGGCGTCTGCCGGTGAGGGTTAGATAGATTTAGCAATCCCGTGCGACTCCGGTCTATAACGGGACAATTACGGCAAAAATCGATCGCACCTGGTTGAATCGGCGGCCATTGGTGAAATCCTGCGGCAATACTGGTTATTTGCTTGAGATGTATAAGCCGGTGGCGTATAAAAGGATATTGTATTCTGGTGCTACTACGAAAATCACCTACCGAAACCCAGCTAAGGGGTGCATCGCGGTGTTGCCACGTAAACTCCAGGAAACCTATAATAATTCAGTTTGATTTTGATCATACGACGAGCCCGTGACGTGTACAATCAGGATACACCGCGAGAACCGTTTTAATTTCATGTAAATACTGATTTCATGTAAATACTGATTTCTTATTCATTTCAATATACCTTGTAAATAGTTAAATTAATAGAATCCCGTTATAATTTGGTTTATGTGTTGTTATTTTAACCGTCGTTTAGCAATAGTGAAAGAACCCATCCTTCTGCGACTGAAAGATGCGGGGGCGTTACTGTTCTTCTTCACTTTTGTTTTGCTTAAGTTTAATTTTCCCTCTTTATCAACGAATAAGTCTCCCACCGACCATAGTATCCAGATTCAAGGAAAGAATTCGTTCATAAGCGAACGACTAGATCCCCGTGAATGTACAGTGTGTCCCAATACGTGATACCGAGGGACACAGTTGTATATTTAGGGGCCAGAATCCAGAGGTACCGCCGAGGATTGAAAAAATCATTGTAAATTGGCGTCCGAGAGAAAAAAGAGATTGCATCGTTGTAACTTTATAGGATTGTCGGATAACTTGTCTTCTCTTTTCATTAGTCATAATCTCTACTAAATGGTGGGAGAAAAGCCCTAGTGACCTGATCTGACCATAACGACAGTTTGTACGGCACGCAGCATTAATATTTTAGAAAATATTTGATAGACGTTTCTTTTAAGCATTGTACCATTGAAATCAAAAACAAGTTCATACATTTACAGGCACCACTTTTCCTCTACTGAGAAATGAAATGATACCCATTAATGGGGGTGTTTATAGACCCTGCTTGTGCCATTATTTAATCAAGGTGTGACGTCACTGCAGTGCAGCGCAAACTTATATCATTCGCAATATCCTGCATTGTACCAGAGCAAATTTTATTAATGTAAAATGCCAACTATAATTGAGTCATCTGAATAATCCCTTCGATTGCCATTATCCCCAAACGAAAGGGTTAATTGAAATCCTTTATACGCGTAAAGTCACGCTCTAATCCAGCAACTGGTTGTTCCCTCAGGACTCGTTCGCACCGAAGCACATTAATTTGTTGCAACTGGAGAGTAATATAAAGTGACTTAAAACGTCTGAAGCAAACAAGTTTAAATTTACATTTAATTCGATGTATGCGCAACTTCATGACATGCGAATATAAACGACAATACGTCGTAATTTAGTAGCAAACTCGGTTTTATTTATTAATTATAAATTTACTGGTTTTTATATAATTCCTTATACGTGACGTTAAAGTCCATTATTTTCGAAGTAGGCAGTGATTTCTATGTCGTATTTATATTTTGACAGTTTATGATTATAACAATGTATCCCACAGAACACCTTTTTAAATAACTGGCGACAAACTAGTAATGAATACGTACATTTCATAGTTACTTTTGACAAAATCGATAGAAGAGGCGTGGAACGTATAAATATGTTTGTCCACGACTATCTTACAACACACTCTTTATACTTGTGTTTCTTCAATCATAATTAGATACATTAATCACTGCAGTGAATAATGAATATTATTCACTAAACCAATAGGATCATCGCTTTGACCCTTTTTTACATTTATTCAGTAGGCCGCGATCGCGATGTGTCAGTTCAAATTGAAACGTCAAATCAGCATGGTTTGCTTTTAATTCGAAATGCATATGCTAAAAAAGAAGATATAATGAGTAGTGAGAGTGAAAACGAGATTTCTTTAACAGCACCAGCAATAAAAGAAGCTGCAGAACTTGCCTCATTAGATTAAGATTATTGTACTCCGCTATTTCTGCTGATTGCATTCGTCGTTCAACTGTGAGATTTATTTCAATATTTCACCGTTAAATGCCAAATTTTTTTGTAAAAGCCTAACGTAATAAACGAAATTAATTACCAAGAAGAAGAACCACTGCAGCAGGTACATTAAATGATGATTTACCTACTTTGAAAGCGTGTGAACTTGTTAAACGAATGTTAAATCGGCACGTGACCTGCTCTCCTTGTTTTAGGCTAATGATACGTTAATGGTGTGAACTAGGGTTACACTAGGTAATCTTTATTATAGCCACACACGAAAGATGACCGGACGCACGCAGATTCGAGACACCTGGTGATCACATCACAACATGCGTTTTATGGTTGCGCCGAATTTCAAATTATCTTCTGAGTACGTATATAAAATCTGGAATTCGTAATGATTTCATATGTATGTATGTAAAGTAAATGTCTGCATTTCTTCTGCAATTTTTTTGGAATTTTGGAATGCTGGCGGTTTCCCAAACGACTGATAAACACATAGATATGTGCAACGGAATTATTTTCAGGATCATTACAAGCGCATTTATTTCAAGAACATGAATTTTTTGCAGTATACTTACAAGATCTTTAATGATCAAAAACTTGGGTGGTATAAGTAACACTTGTTTTATTTCTCCCGCAGATTGGGGTGTTATACTTTACAGCTTTACACATAACTAGGTAAGAGATATCACCAGATGAAGGTTAATAGAAACTAACGTTAATAATAAAAATGATTAGACAAATCTATGCAACAAATCAGTGCAAACTGGTCTTTTGCAAACTACACATGGCGCCCAAGATAAAACAGGTGACAGAAAATGGATATCTAAGGAATCATAAAAGATAACAGCATGTAGCATGGTTGTATGGTTGAACGAGAGAAAATTAATGTTATGTACCTATAGGTCCCAAATGAAACACTAAAAGATTACAGATTTTGTACAGTCATTTCTGAAATACACTGAAAAGTTTGAAATTTCTAATTTTGTTGAAATGATTCATGAATAATTTACCAATAACTCTGTGCTTAACCCTAATAATATGAGGAACCCTATAAAATAGTTAAAACTGAAAAAGACTTAGGTGAAATAACTTCTCAAATGGGTTTCCTTATTTAGGGCTGATATATCTAAATGGCTAAAAATCATTTTTTCGGTCAGTCCAAATATTCGAAAACCCAGTTTAGTGGTGATCTCGTGATCTTTTAACTGTCAAATTTACACTCGTCATTACCAAGCAAAGCAACAGCTTTCGTAAAATTTCCGACAATTCCAGACCACTTATAGATTATTTTTTTCATAGTCAAACTGACCAATAGGAACATTGCATTTGGGTCTAGAAGCGTGTATTATTTCGGTAATTTTTTTCGATAATTTTGCTTGTTGATAAGTTGCCGTAGTTTCGAATTTGAAGGTGCATTTATAATGTATAATCTAGTTACTTTAGTACTTGCCAAACGTCATATATTCCCAACACATTTCTTTGTATGTGAATTAATTGAAATAAAATTTCGTTTTGAACTACCTTTCTTCGATTCAAAAAATAATCTTGTCAAATACAATTCGTGGTCTGGAATTTTTAGGTAATTTTACTCAAGCTGTTGCTTTTACTAGCCACTCGTGTAAATTTGACAGAAGATCACTCGCGCAAGCGCTCGTGATCTTTTAACTGGCAAATTTACACTCGTGGCTACCAAGCAACGCAACAGCTTTCGTAAAATTTCCGACAATTCCAGACCACTTATTGTATTACTATAGATAATAGGGCTTTTTATTATAAAGAAAATGCTGAAGCGCATGCACGATCGCGCCATGACAATTTCGGACAGATGTCAAAGTCTTGTATTGCTTAAAAGCGTGTATTTTAAATTCTGTGGTCTCAGAGTCTATACAATAAAAATTTTAGTGCAATCGTGCAAAATTAGTAATAGTATTTCGGACATAAAACAGTATGGAGCAGAGTAGGTACGTAGGCCAAGTTATCGCTTTTGGGATTACGATTTTGCCTATTAATTTCCCAAACCCTGCCTAACAGTTAATAATAACTGAGTCGGTGACCATGGAGGACTTATTACACCTATATAAATAGTGTCGCATGGACGAAAATGTGTTAAGAGTCCGACACACCAATTTACTAAGAATCGGGGGGTACAGGGGTTCGGACCTAGAGAGGACGGCAAAAACTATCTGGATAAGCAGGGAACTAGTCGACCAAATTAACACTGAGAATGAACTTGTTGCGCGCACTCCCTATTTCGGGATATATTGACAGCTGAGCGACTTTGATCAGTAGTCGAAAGATAGACGAGAGCACGAGCTACGACGAAAAACTTCGAATGCAAGAGTACCGCTGTTTACTAATAACTTTTTTGTTTTTCGGCCGAAATTGAAAATTTTATGTGTTCTTACAAGCCAGTCTACTATTGCTATTAACCAGATTCTAAGATTTTCTTTTCAGGAATGTTTTATTATGTTCTATAAGAAGCAGTTTTTCGCCCACATATAACATGCTCCTTCGTTTATTGTTTTCATATTTTTTAACAAATTTCAAAATAGCAATAGTAGATTTGTATTTTAAGAACTGTTTGCAAACAAAAACAACTTAATATCATTTATAGTTTTTGAAATATTTAGAAACAGGCGAACGTCTACCGTGCTCCCAAAATTCCTGTGTGTGTCGGGCTCTTAAAATTAAAAGGTAAGATTCGAAATGGAAATGTGTATTGAACGTTTCCAGGTTCTGGGTCATTATTTGTTAGGTCTTTAAAATAAGAATTATTTGTAGTTACATACATACATACATACATTGCAGAAAAACACGCACCCGTCTATTAGATCGTTTTTCTCCGTTTCCTTTTAATAAATTGATTCATTTTCACCGCTACATATCAAAAACCTGCGTCATTGAGGTATGTTGGTTAACATTCCTGTATGTCAAGCAATAACCAGGCACGCTTTCGGGATTCAGCCTCACAATCTTATGAGGGATATCACTGGGAACTAACATGTGTAATTTTCAGTCTTATTTGGTAGGTATTCCACTATTTACTTACGAATATTCTATAAGTTCTGACAGTGACATTCGTTCGAAAAAGTAAGAACAGCTGATTGTCAGTGTACTTCTGCGCATGCGCACTAACGAAATGAAAAGGTCTATTGGTATTCTAAGATTCTAACCTTAAACGTAAGGGAATGACGGGTAAGAGTGCACACTTTCGAAAGGACTGGGTAAGTTTTAATAACAAAGCGAATCGACATAAGAATGGAAAAGTTTACTAGCAAGAAGTAACTGAAGATGTTATTTATACAAGACAACAAATTAAATGCACAATATTTTATTTAAATGTCAGGTACTCATTCTCAACAGTAATTTGACGAGTACTTTTTATTTTGCCAGATAAATTTCTGTTTTGAACGAAATTTTGTTGCCAGGCAATTTGACGAATAAAACTGACAACCAGTAAGAGCGCGAAGGCCCGAAGGCGAAGCAAAAGGTAAATAAAAAAATTATCGCTGTAAAGGCCTGGTCACATAGGCCATGCCATGCTATGCTAAATTAAATTTAGCATGGCACAGCACAGAGCTGTCCACATAGGACATGCTATGTAAATTTGGGTAACCATAGTTCTTTGTTTGAAAACTTATTTTTGTCAACTGGCAGCTGTCAATAATCATAAATTTAAATAATGGATGATGTTCATATCGTTGCTTTAGGGCCTCGCCACATAGGCCATGCTAAGCTATGCCAATGTAAAACACAGAAGTAGAGACAATGGAATTCAAATGGAAGTGTCCACATTCATTGTTAATGTTTAAAATAATTCACATAGCAACGAAGTCGACTTCTATGCTGTTTCTATGGATACGTTTCCATGGAAATAGGTTGTTTGACACTCGCCGGCTGTCCGAATTTTAAAATTATTTTTGGGAATAGGTAGTTTTTTCAGTTTTTACGTTGTACGTAATTATTTTTACTTTTCTGTTTCATAAAAAATAGTAAGTGGAGTAAAAGGAACCCCAAAGCAACGTTATGAGCATCATCCATTATTTAAATTTATGAATATTGACAGCTGCCTGCTGACAAAAAAAATAAGCTCTCAAACAAATAACTGTGGTTACCCAAATTTACATAGCATGCCCTACGTGGACAGCTCTGTGCTGTGCCATGCTAAATTTAATTTATGCCATGCTAAATTTAATTTAGCATGGCCTATGTGGCGAGTGCTTTATACTTATTTACTTGTCAAGAAATCGTGTAGAAGTATTATACGTTTCTATAGCAACGTTCGTTCAAGGCTCTTGTGTACACATATCTAGACTGAAGGATTTAACCTAACTTTTTAAGGGTAGTAATACCCTTTAAAAGTGCAACTCCCTATGAGTTTTTGCAGATAAAGTATAGTATTCCACTCTCGAGTTACGGCTATTATTAACTCTGATGAATTAAATATAAAAATACTCGCTCGTGGCTCGCTCTTTAATCTTTCGTCCTCGTTAGTAATAACCACCATAATGTACTACTATTATTTCACTGCACGTATTTCGCGTTTTCTGCTCACGATAATAGTTATTTACGAACCGAGTGCGAATAGACATTTGTCGCGCATGAGCGCATTTTTTGAAGCACGAGCGACGAAGAAGCGAGTGCTTCATTTGCGCGAATGTGCCGAATATGTCTTCGCGCATCGAAGTTTTGTACAATATTTTTTGAAACGAATATTAGAATTTTTAAATTAAGACCTAATACGTTTCCAATTTAAAATTTAAAAAAATTAAGTAGGTACATTGTCAATTGAATTAATAGCGATTTATTTTTATTCTTTCAAAATTTTCTACATCCAAATTGGTGAAATGGCGTTTTGTAAACCACACTTTATTATTGTAAAGTCAAATTATTTTTAGAAAGCCCGAACTAGTGCGCGAACACTATGTTTGAGTTTGACTGTTGAGTTCGCGAAATGTCATTTTGAAAGCGGTGAGTTCAAAAGAGTGCATTACATAACATTACAACAGTAGACAGATACGACATATGAACAATATACGTTTCGTCTTCTACAAAATGCTGATTAATTAAATAGATAAATCTGCCGTGTGACTGGATTCTCTGTTAAACCAAAAGTTATCTTATGCCACTGGCGGAATTATGAAGCAGGATATTACTTATTATGTATGTCATCTGCTAGTGTCTTGCATAGGTAATTTCTTTAAAATTGCTAATGTCTTTTACACTGATAAGTAATACCTGGTATATTTTAATGGCCATAATTATTACTCATCAAAATATTATCTAAAATTCTCCCACGTCAGTCACTGCATTTCTTTGTGATGTTATTAATTGGTTACCATCAGAAATTTATATCTAAAAACCACCTGGTTATAGTCGTACCTCAAACCCTAAAAGCTAATCGCACACTTTTAACAGCGGTACACCCAGTGTGCATACTGCATAGATAGAATATCAGAGGGACACGTGACCCACAGGCCAGACACGTGACCGCCTTTTAATTCCCTATTCATTCATCAGTGACGCAACGAGTGATGTATTAACATTTGGTTGGATCCTTTTTAAATTCATGTATTGAACATCCAATAATATTTATCGATATATCAGCAAAACTCTTTTGTATAAAAATTGCATCTGTAATTTCAGATGAGTGACTAACGAAAAAAAAATCATCGATACTACTTGAGTATAGGCAACAGTCGCACAAAAATATGTTTTCCATTTGCTTCGTCGCTTTTAATTGTTATTGTATTCCTGTTCATCAGACCCAGATCCATAATCTAGAATTCATTAAGTAGGTACCAAATACATTTCATATTTCCCCACCCATTTTTATTCAAAACTCGACTATAATAAGCTAAAAGTTTATTTTGGTGGAGTCAACAACGTCACACACCCGTCAAAATTTAAGTTGACATAGTTCACACAAACCGAATGGTTACAGTCATGGAAAGTCAATTCTTACGTTTTCTAGAACCAATGAAACGTTAAACACTTTTCGTTTCAGTCATTATCATATCATCATAAGGTTCTCAGTCCGAAGACTCCATCCTTTTCTATCCTGAGCTAACCTACGCATTTCCATAAAAGTAGAACATCCTACATCCCTAACTATTTGAGAACAGTAGTCTAATCTAGGCCTACCCCTACCTCTTTTTATTCCTATCTCTGACTTTAGTATATGTCGCGAACTATTTCTTCGTGCCTTAGGATAGTTTCTGTCGCTAGCTTTTAGTTATTGATTGATAAATGTTAGTTAAATATTACGTCACATGACAATTTGTAAACATAAAATGCATGAAAACAAAAGATTTACCTCTAAAAAATGCAGTTTTTGTGGGTCCATCAAAAGTTTTGGTCGAAAAATAATTTTCTCAAATATCACTCAGTAAAATAATTGTCCAGTTTTGCTTCTCAAACTCGTTCCCATACCACCTCCTGCCCCCCAGGCTGTCGTGACTATTATCTGGCAACGAGTTTTCGAAAAACTGTTGCATTATTTTCAAATTATTCTCACTCTCTTATGATATTACTACTAAGAATAATGTTCTTCTCATTATTTCTGGGAATAATCACTTGAATGGATTGACAATCTCAACCCAAGAGGCACCTGGTTGGAAGAAACTATCAGGGATGATATGAACTCCGTCAGAAGCCAAACAATATCGTTAGGAAAGTTGCAATTCTCCTAGAAAAACCTTGAAAAGAAGATTAAGAAAAAAACTTGTGTGTGCCAGCTCCGACGCACGACTGGAGTTTACTCCTTACGAACGATTATTTTAACTTTAATCACTTAATAAATAATTTTCTAGTAAGTCCATTTCCAGTTTAATTAAAAATTATAAAACGTTTAATTATGCATCTTTACTGATAGAAATCAATCGCCGTTTATTCAAAATAACGATAAAAGCAAAAAAAGAAAACTAACCGCTATTGGATTTGAACCTCCATATTCTCAGCATTAAATATCGGCGACGTGCGATTGAACTCACTAATCCATTGCGACATGGCTATCCTCTTCTTTACACTTGTATTTAAACGAAGTTGATTCCCACGCGATATATTTTTGGAAATATTTTTGACATATTTTGTTAAATTTTGAAAAATATTGCACAAAAACGTTCTCTGGTGCACGTTGTATGTGTCCTAATACTAGGAATATCCTTAAAACACTTTAGGGACATAGAAATCACAATTTTCAAATTTCCCGTGTTAAACAGGATGCTTCAGGATTCCCGGGATACAGGTAAACAATTATGCAAACATACATACACTAAATAAAAGACATAGCAGTTCGTATGTTCAATTTATATAATTCGTTAACATGAATTATGCGCTTACCAATTAACCGCATCCATGTGTTTTTCGGATTCTTCTTCATTATCACTGGAATAGGTTTTTTCCATATCTGTCAGTATTTTTTTAATTTCAATCACTTGATAATTTTGTTTATTGTACAGAAATATACGTATCCATAGATACACACATAATTTCAATGTGAAAAGTGCCTTGCGGAGAGGAACGTAACGCCTCACTTTTAGTTAACGCGAAATGTAACACTTGATTTTACTACTCATAAAATTTCCGTACTGCGGTCTTCTATAACTGAAAATCGATTCTTAAGGAGTAAACTCCAATAAGAAAAGTGTACATAGGAAAGGAAGAATGGGATCAAATTCACTTTTTGGGGCTGCAAATGAATATAAAACACTTGAATGTGATAATTTCCACTTTTTATTAAACACTATTAACAATTGTTTCACTACACTGTAGCTTCTTCAGAACTAACAAACAAACTGAAGAAACTACAGTGTAGCGAAACAATTGTTAAAAGTAAAAGTGTTTAATAAAAAGTGGAAATTATCACATTCAAGTGGTTTATATTATAATAATCACGAACTTCCATCAAGTAACGGTTCAAACCATCAACAATATTATCATTCTATTTCCCTAGTCATTGCTCGCATTACCTTCAACCGCTAAATGACGGGTGTGTTTCAGATAAGTAAAAATACATTTGTCGTCTCTGGCTTAAACACCACCCTGGCAGACGTATTACCAGAAATCAATATGGTGAATTACTTTCGGACTCTGGGGAAAAATCTGCCACCTCTTAAAAAACCATTGCGGGATTTAGAACAAGGATCACAAACATCGACAACTGCAAGGTTGATACAGTGAACCCTACCAAAGATTTAAATAATGCTGTGGAGTAAAGCATCGACCCGTCTGTAATGAGACTTTGAAGTCTGAAGTAAACCATGGGACACCTATTACTAAATTACTTACGGAAATATCATCAGTTTCCAAGATAGTTAGCAACAAGAAAACGAGCGACATCTCTGACAACTGTATTAACTTCGATGGATAATTTGCTTCTTGTCGAGATAAGCGAGTTGCTAATAGAAGAACATTCAAAAACAACTTTCGGTAAAGAGGACTGAAGAAAAAAATGACAAAAAGAAAAAGAAAATATTTGCAGGATCGTCAAAGACATAAAATTCACAAAAAGGGAGAAATTGAAAGAGAAAGCTAAGTGAAAGTTGGTTGGAAACGTTTTCTGGTGTGAATGTTGAAGATGACCTTTGAAAAATCGAGAAATTTGGCATCGTGGTGTTGTACCTATGGGCTTAGTGGTTATGCAGTGAAAGGGATTTTGCAAATGAATTGGTTTGTAGATTTCTTTTAATGCGAATTTAGATTTTTCATTAAATGTTGTGCAATTATGAAGCGTGGTAACCTGAACATAACAGACAAATTTGGTTCAAAAATTGGTGTAGAGAAACCTTTAAAAGACCAGAGCTCTCTTCTGAGGGGGAAATGTTAATAGCCGCTTTGCTTCATATTTTCAGTCTAGGAATCTACCACTAACGCTCGGTAGTCGAGTTCTGGGACACGCTATAGATAACAGATAATGCACGTTATGTACCCATAGCACCTAGTTTATTGGTATTATTATTAGCTATACTTTGCTATTGACATATTCATTTCAACATAAATGAAACCTGATTGTGATATATGTAGGTAGAAAAAAACTACGCAGACTTCCGTTGCATACAAAATACATCTAATAAACATTTCATGATATCCCTCAAAATATATTCAAGCAACCGTTTATTGGTCACCACTATAAAAATACAAAACGAATACAAATAGGATTAGGTCACGTTACCCCCTGGCCACAAACGCGAGACAAATAACAATACACGTACAAAATTGGGGGAAGTTTTTTAGTCAATTTGCCCTTTATGATACATAAGTTTAGGGTTTTTATTTAAGTCCTTATCTAATGCGGTATCTTCACTTTGTTATACGAATTCACCCATTGCGGATGTGAGTTTTCATACTTTATTAGTCCTTTGTGTTCTGTTTAGTCCACTTTTGTGATGCAGCTTGAAGTTACTATTGTTTGTAAAATGTGTGCATTATTTGATTTTTGGGCAACGGAAGATCAGTCTTGTTTGACCCTGCGTTATTATATCCTTGACTTTTAGGTTTTGTAGAATGCAATGTCTTCAAGGATAAGTGATTTAAAATCTTGGCTCCTTAGGCGGTCAAATTATGAAAATAAAAAAATCGGTAAATTTAACTTTAAACGTCATCATGGGAAACACCTTCCCAAGTCGAAATTTAATACTTCATTATTATCCGTACAAGATACAACTGACCGGCCAACTTGAATTATTTTATAAGCGCCGTTTTACAGCTTATTTCGTATCTAAGAGAGAGAGCAAAGTGTGATTCTTCCTCTTTATCAATACTTGCTCCATTCAAAAATACCCCCAGTTTTAATGCGAAATTCTCTTTCTTTTCAATGACATTCGAAAGTTCAGATACATCACACAGCAGTAGGTAGCCTATTTAGGTACAATGGTTCCTATCACTTTTTGCTCAATAACAATGTCGTTAGCTGTTGCTGACGATCTTTAAGATATTGCGTTAATTGAGGATGAA
Source organism: Xestobium rufovillosum (assembly GCA_963966045.1). Classification (NCBI taxonomy): domain Eukaryota; kingdom Metazoa; phylum Arthropoda; class Insecta; order Coleoptera; family Ptinidae; genus Xestobium; species Xestobium rufovillosum. The sequence goes on along the minus strand of OZ014499.1, from coordinate 16,708,163 downwards.
CGTAGTCAACGCTGCGTCCCTTTCGTTGAGAATACTTTCTACTGACGTTTAGGATACCTGGAAACGGTATCTGAAATCTGGAGGTAGACAGATTCGTGAGATGAAGAAGATGAAGAGAAAGGACGACGACTGCGGTTGATACTAAGGGACCGCAAATTGGACTTTGCTAATGAGTCGCGCTTTTGTCTTCAATCACCTGATGGTCGAGAGAGGATGTGAAGAAGACGAAACGAACATTATGAAGACTGCACCACCTCTAAGCAGGTAGGTATCTTTTTAAACAAATTCTGTTGTTGAATCGGCAGTGTCTTCACGAAAGCACATAATTTCGTCATGTTTGTGGAAGATGGTGCGTTGAACGACGAAATATATGTGAAAATCAGTCTTCAGAAAGTTGTAGGCCCACTTTATTGGAAATGATTTTCTGCTTAATACCCGACAACACTAGATCACATATCGCAAGAGTCGTAACTGACTACCTGGTTGGGATGGGCATTTAAACACGCGTCCAGCTCTTAACCCGATCGAACAACTTTGAGATCAGTTTCAGATACATATTTGATGACCGTTTAATGAAGTAATTTGCGCTCGAGGAGGACATACGTGCTATTAACAATTACATCAAAAACAGCCACCCTTATTTCTTACGTTTTATGTTTTTATTTTTGCTAGTGCGCATGCGTTACTGCTATTTATTGCCCAAAATTTAATGATTTACATTTTTATTTTTGGCTGAACAAAAAATATTTTATATCAACCCCTTATCATTTTCCTGAACAAAAATAATTTATCGAGCCCACTATTACCATACATTTTACATACTTTGTAAAATTGTTTACTTATAAAAGGAAAAGGATGTCTCCCAACATAGACCTTGGGAATACTTCATGCTGAATCGGTATCTTGTGAAATGCAACAAATTTCCTGTCGTTATATTGACAACAGATTATAAAGAAGGTATTAATTGGGTTCCTGCAACACTGTCGCTGCATCATTAAATCGGATAAAGATATTAGAATTATTGAATAACGGAAGAAAAAAGCTGCGATCCATACTCGACACAATTTAAAACTTGCTCACAGAAATTAACCGTCTTTGTTCATAACAAAGTTAGATGTTTGTTTCCGATAGCACCGTATTAAGAAACGTTTCAACGTCATTAAAAACATATCGGAATGACTTACTTTAGTTAATTTAAAGAATGTAATTAAAAAAGTTGTTTCTATTCACAGTGTCTACATTACATTCATGAAATTTCGAACAAGTCTTCTTCTTGTTTTCTAATTGTCTTTTCCAAATCTTCAGTCGTTTTCATCCAGTATGATGTATGATGATGATGTATGATAAGTATGATGTATGGAGGCAATAGTAAAATTAGATATATTTTATGAATTGTTATCTGTAAAACCAGATTCTACCGCGGAAAATGTTTTAATACTATTAATTTTTTTAAAGTTCCGGAATATACCTATAGGTAATAGAAATTTTGGGAAACAGAATTCCACAAAATGCGCGTCCATATATTTTTCACTTATCTTGGCCATGTCCCATCATCGTACTCAAGTTAGAGTGCGAAGTTAATATATGAAGCAAATTCTGAAATACGTACTTAATCTAGGAGCTGATTATCGGGAGTCAAGTTTCCATGACATCCTTCTTCGCACTTCCGTCCATCGGATTTGGTCTTGTAAGTATGGGTACTTAGAACTCTGATTTCTACGGAAATCGTTTACTTCTTCTTTCCATGTTTCTCTTGGTCTGTCCCGACTTCATAGACTTCCTTAACCGTTCTCTGTCTTCCAATTTAACAACTCCGTCCATCAGTTGACTTTCTTATAGGTTTCTTCTATTGATATTGCTTTCAGACCTCCTCTACTTAGTCCATTACTTATGTTAACTCCCCATGTCTAACTTCGCCTGCTTTCGGTTTTCTGATTTATGATTCTCTCGTGCGTCTCCCTCACTTTCTGTCTCATGTTTTGAAAACGGTATCATAATTCCTATTATCCACTATTTAGATAGGTACTATTCTGTATATCTTATTTTTCTATTTCATTCAAATATTACATACTGACATAGCTTTCGATATCGCGACTTCCAAAAAGCGAATTCTACATCTTCCTATGTTTTAGTCTTGTTTAATATCCACTTTGTGTCTCTCGTACTAGTGCTGCCCTTCTTCCCTTCGTTCTTCTTCCAGCATTTTTTCGACATTTTATTTCCACATTTCTTCTGCTAGATGCTAGAGGTCTTCCTTGCTTATCTTGTACGTTGTTTAATACATTTCCTCTATGATCTTTTATTTGCTTTCTTGTCAGGCAAAATAATTATTTTCGTTATGAGCTTCTGCTGTATATTCTACAAAAATTTTATAAACTCTAACAAAGGCTTTAATTTATGTCTTTCTTCTTTATGTTAGTCGTATTTAGTAGTGATTATATTATTTTGATGGGTATATTCTTCCCACCTTTGTTATTTCTTACTGCTGCCTGTATCTCACTGTTTCACTATTCTTTTCTTCTTGGATGCCTTTTGCGATTTGTCCACTTTAGCTTTCCTAGAGTACGTTAAATATATTTTCTATTCAATGCTTCCCAATCTCTTCTGTCTATTAATCTTTTAGATTGAACACCCTTTTTTCTCATTCATTATTATTCGATTTCTTCTTTTTTCTCTCCTTCGCCTGTTTTCATTTCCATTCTTACCAATAGTGATTGCTTTTCGTTGCGCCATTTTGCCTGACTTTTCTGCTCCTCGACTTAGTCATTTTCAATGCTCATGTCTGGCATTCCTCTCCCGTTGTTGTTTCTGGTTACCCCTCCCTCTTTCTCTAACCATCTTTTCTGTCCCATGTTATCCTGCCCTCCTTTTGTCTGCTATTCTGAAATTAAAAAGATAAGTATTTCATATTTTAGTCAAAATTTGCACCTACGCTCTCAATGTGATTAGAAACGACTTACACTTACACTTACCCTTACACTTACAAACTTGCCAGGTATCTCGCTTTCATATTAAAATCGTTTGCAAGGAAGACAGGCTCCTTTATCCTTAACTCCGAACATTTTGTCAAAAAACTTCAAGAATTCTTTCGAAGAACAGGCCCTTGAATCTTATAGCCTTAAGCCCAAATGTTGGTTCAGGTATGTCGATGATACTTTCTTAATTTGGCCACATGGTCGCGCCACTTTAGATCAATTCCTAGGCCATCTCAATAGTCATCACCCCAATATTCGGTTCACCATGGAGGTTGAAATTGAAGGAAAGTTGCCCTTCTTAGATGTCCTCGTAAGTCGTAATTTTGATGGTAGTCTCGGTCATTCGGTCAACAGGAAACCTACTCACACTGACCGTTACTTCAATCATCATCATCCCTCTCAAAAAATATTAGTCATCAACTCTCTTGTTCACCGTGCGGTCGCCATATCTTTGTCTTCTGAGCTTCAACATATCACAGAGACTTTGACCAATAACAATTACAACCCTCGTGCCATTAGAAGGACCATCTCCAAGAACCTAATTTCGGCCAGGCCAAGGGCCAGTGACACGACCACCCCTACAGGCATCTCATATCTCCCATACATTCACAATGTTACTGATCGTATAGGCAAACTTCTTCGTAAACATGATATCAAGACTGTCTTCACACTTCATAACAGAATCTCAGGTCTTCTATCTACGGCTAAGGATCCCTTACATTTGCACACGGAAAGTGTGTATCGCATTCCTTGTTCTTGTGGACTTGTTTATCGGTGAGACTAGGCTGTGCATCGGTACTCGTGTTGCTTACATGAACGATGTACGAGGTTGCTAAATTCGGCTGGTTCAGCATTGAGGGAGCCCTGGTTAGACACTGGTCATCAAATCAATTTTTCGGAGACAAAAGTTCTAGCCCGAACCTCAAATTTCTACAATAGGAAGATTAGGGAATCGATAGAAAAATCATCAAACATCCCCTCAATGTCAATCGTGACAACGGCTTCTACCTATAAAGTACATGGGAGCACATCATCAGTCACCCGAAACCGTCACACTCCACGGTAGCGATTCTTCCGAATCATTCCCGGTTGACTGACCACTCTTCGAGTATAAATAAGCCCACAGATCTTAGTCCTACCAGTCCAGTGCCAGCCCAGCAGCCTTGAAGATGTCCCTTGTGATAGTAGAAGAAACGTCGGCATCCAGCCAATCCATTACGCGGTCTTCGCCCGGAAGCCAAGGTAACCATTACGACAATAGTCGCGGAAGCCTGCAGCATCGTTGACTTTTCATGCATTTATTAGACATATTGAAGTGACGTTTATTTACAATACCACGTCGTTTCCAGTATTTCGCCAGTAATAAATCAACTTAAGAGAGGCGTTTCTTTCAAATCCCCATTATCTATCTCGAAACTTGGAAGATTTAGAAATGTACTGAAATCTCATTGGAGATTCAATTTCGCAATTTCAGAGAATGCTTTTCCTAGATTTAAGAATGATGTAATTGTAATGCATTTATTATTCCATTTATTCCTTTACTATCCTTTACTACCATTTGCCCACAATAATAGCTTATTGAAAATATTTCTTTCGTCTTTCTGTATTGAATTTGTGAGCATTTGTTTTTGGGGGTACGTTTGCGTTAATACCATCAGTAAATGAACAATCTGCTTGGACCACAATATAAAAACAAAATAAAAAAGTAATTATTTTTCGAAACCGTTCTATAAACATGTTTAGAGCCAGTTTATATCGGTTTACGTGCTTATTGTTGTGGGATATTTCTATGGGGTTGAGGTTTTGTGTTTTATTTTCATCCTCTTTTTGCCATGTCATGACAAAGCTGTCTGCGGATCCTTAACCGATGTCGAGTATCGGATGACCTATTATTATAATTCCACGATCAACTCACGTACTATCATTTAATACAGCATCCCCCTGATGTTGTACGTAAGTAGGTTATTGTTGGGGAACTTCATTTATTAAACTGTTAACTTCAATTCAAGGGTGACTATGATTATAATCTTATTTATAAACACCATCAATCAGAATATTGCCCTTTGGTTTTCCGGTATTCTAGTAAACTCAAAATGGAATGTGCGCTGCAGAGAGTTTCTAAAGCCATGTTATTAAATACAGGTAGGGTGAACAGAGGTAACTGTAGTTCGGGTTTAGATGGCTTGCCCCAAAAAATCAGAGATGTGAGTTTCAACAATCAATTTCGCATGGTAAGTATATCACCCATGGATCATAAATTTGGACCTTGAGTGTTGCCTATGACAATCGTTCGGAATGACTTACCATAGAAGGATGATTATAATTTTATAATTCCACGCAGCGTTCACATAATCAATGTCCCGATACCAGCTCCTCTGAACCATTCAAAGACAAATTCTAATTCAGAAACGGGAGTGAAACATTAGTGATCAGGTGAAAGTCAGTGGTAAAATAAGGCTTGGCCAATCCAACAACGGGTTCGTTGGCAAATAACATCACGGCAAGACTTATCCGCACAATTCACATGAACGTCATGGCTGTCGAGCCAAAACGACTAAAAACAAGACCAACAAGAAGAAGGTGAAGTAAGCAATGTCTCATAAATAAAGAAGTGAAACAGCATTATAAAGGGCATAAATAAATAAATGGTGAAAACACAAATCGAACATGTAGGGGCAGAAAATTATTATAATTACGTTTTGCTTGCTGTCGACTTTTTCTATTGCCTTCAAGATACTTTAGTTCATCATCAAATTCCATTCAATTAAAGTTCTTCAAGGCACCTAAATACCTCTGGTAAGCAACCATAATCGTGACTACAACACCACTTAAAATTGTTATGTACCCTACAAATACACGTCGCGACAAATAATAATGAATGCTTGGGGAAAGTACTAATGAAATTGACCTCGAAAATTAAGCCACCCTATTATTTGTCAGTTTCTGTTCAACATTGTTCCATACGTTCCTGTAAGTGATTTTAATAGAGGTCTGTCTGTTGTTAGATAAATTAATATCTTACTTCTCATATTTGAGTTTTCTAGAACTAGGTAAGGTAATATTAATTTAACAGTGAGGAGTTTTTTGTAACTTTCTTGGAATCTGAATTTTGTTCGTTAATAGGTATTTGTTGTGTGTAAAATTTCATGTAATCTTTTTTATGCCACATTATATTTAATAAAGACCACCAAGGAATTGATAATTAATCATACCAAATATCATTCAACCTTCTTCTTGTCTTTTGAGCTTTTATATTGAAATGACACGAGGTCGTCGAATGTGTGGTTATTGAAAACCCTTGTATGGTATAATATGAGTACTCTGTGTAGGTTCATTTTACCTTTTGAAGCTGTCGTCATACTAAAACAAAAGGGTTTAGGTGAACTTCAGATGATTTAAATGTGGAACAGAACTGAATGCCTCCGTTTTTTTCAGGCAATAGATACCTACGAATTGAATACCTGTTAGTCAAGAGTCTTATCGAACGCACACTCTTCCTAATAAGAACCAAACCTAAGAAAAAAGTAAGAAAATACTGCAAACCAAATATACAGTAAGTTCAAAATTAACGGGGCAAAGAAATTTCTAGATATTTTTGGCAAATACTACAGAATTCGAGAGCCCTCCATGTAATGAATTTATTAAATAGTCGCGAAGCAGCCGGCTGGTCATAAATTACTGTCACGTCTCCACCCATGCAGCGGACCTGACGGTGTTTCGACGGCGTGCCGCTGGTAAACGTTTTTATTGCACAACTGGCGAACTACTCAAACAACTGCAGTTCTACCATAGTTCGTGTCAGTATAACCGCCAGCTTTTCTTTGCTGCCTCGGTCAGTACGTAAAGACACGTTATGCTGCTACTGTGATATCTCGTAGCTCAAGAAAACTGATACTACTTCTTTAATTCAGTTAATCAATGCTTGGAAGTAATTTGCTCGTGTAATAATTGTAATTTTTCACGTTGTCCAGTTTCGACACAAACACTTTTTCTAAAATGTTGTCGATACCCCTTTTCCAATATTTATTTCTAAGTGCAAAAGTAAGAGTCAACTTATATACAAAGTGAAGCATAAAGTTACAGTTTCTTCCAACCTTTCCAAAAATCTCTGATTGAAGAATTTGCTTGTTAGGAAGGTAGGTATATTTTCTCTTTAATTTCATAAGACAGTTAATAATATCCTACTCGAATAACTTCATTGGTAAGTATTAGCACCGAGAATGGGCAATAAGACAACGTTTTTTATTTCACAATTAGAAAGAACTTGCCAAAATATTTGACCTTCGTTTTTCGCCTAGCGCACATAATATTTACCGAGAAAAAAATTAATAAAAGTTATCCCTTATATGTTGCTGACGTAATAAATGTCGAGAGATACCTCTGTTTAACACACGTGCAACATGGAGCTATATGACGCGCGTGACGTCACTTTTGTTGCTTGGCGCGGAATAAATTCTGCAATGTTTATAAGTGCCAAGTACCTAAAATTAAGTGTTCAAATTTTATGTGGGGTGTTATTCTTCCTTATATCCAAAGAAAAATCAAAAACACCCAAATAACTAAGTAATGGGTGTTTCAAAATGAGCGCAAGATTTGTTTTTTCAATAAAACACATCATTTACTCGAGTTTTGCAAATATTTTTATTCTAATATGAAGTATACATATGGCGATTATGTGTGGAATAGAACATCCAACAAATGACCGCAAAGAGTCGGCTGGCACACTCTTGCTCTTTTAGAGAAGTTCCTGATTACTTTTTCGCACATCTTCCACCCCAACACCCAGTTGACAAAAGTACGGCGTTGGCTTGATCACCTGGCTTAAGTTCTTGAGTCAATTGGAGTTTATAAGGATGCAGCTAGAGATCTTTTTTTAAAATTCGCTGTAAACTGCTTGTCGAATTGGCCAGTTGCTGAGACCAGCGGCGACTCGATGTGCCTGGATTCTCAGTAACACTTGCAGTCACTAAGGCAATATTTTCGATGGACCGGCCTGGCCGAGTTCGACCTGATGATTTCTCGTTCTCAAGCGAGCCAGTTCGATGGAATTTCTCGATCAGTCTCTTAACTGTCGAACAATTTGGTGCATTTCGTCGACCAAAAATTGCACGCACTCTGCGACCGCTAAACTTTCACCATATTTTAGATACGTTTTCACTATTAAAATCCACTCTTTGATGGTGTTGCATTCCATGACTGATAATCGCAATGCGTCTACTCGACAATTGTAAAATTTTTAATCCAGCATCCTTGATTAAAAGAAAATGCCGAGAAATTTAAATCTTGCGTTCATTTTGAAACACCCTATAGTAAGTAAATAAAGCAACCGTTACAAAATAGATTAACCCTTTGCAACTTGACACCATATCTGCTTTCTGGGAAAGGCTCTACTCATACCTTATGTTTTTCATGTAATGGGAGCATCCCTAGAGACAAATAAAATTATACTAATACCAAATTAAATACGTTTTCAAGGGGTGACGCGCAAATGTACCTATAGTCGCTCAGAAGGGTCGCGTGCGATCCGTCGAATTTATCACTTAGTATGCGATTAGTTTGGAAGCATATGTCGACTTGTCGAACTTCTGTTTATTTATTGCAGCAAAGGCATGCGTCATATTTCATCTCTGTTCTACTGTTATTCAGAAGGGAACAAGAGAACGGGTGGATCATTTAGGAATAAATTTAAAATTATTCAAATGTGTTGATCGCTCGTCACGCACCGTGTAACCAACTTAATGCCGTTTTAAGCGCTTCCAACATTTATAAGTGCGTTCTATTTATTTGAATCATCATGCATGCAAGGGGTGAATATATTTTGGTTTACATCATCAAAACAGAACACAATACTGAAATTTTCTAGATTGAAAATAACTTTGAGATACCTACCTATCAAGCATGTAAGTACATATGTACCGTACACAGGGTGTTATGTGGCTAGATGTCCATAGCGTTATTCCGAATACACTATACTCTTCATAATATGCAAAAATAGACGCCAAGATGCTTAAGGTCAGATGGCCTCAGTGACCCAGCAAACAGGCCCTCTCTTCCAATCCAACAATCTCGAAGTAGTAAGCGAAATCACAGTGTGTCCGCCATCTTGTAGTACAGTTTAGTCTATCGCTAACAGTAAAATGTACTGAAATGGCTAAAAAATCAAAAACTTTTGCTGGTGGTTGATTAAAAAAATTTCAAAAATATAGTTAGTCTGTGCAAGAATGAAGATCTATATCAGAAATGTTCGTAAAAGACAGGATAAAATGATAAAGACACATAATATAGACAGAATAGCAGAGCTGAGAGTTATTCGAGTAGGTACTTTTGTATTCGGATACCTACTGTATTCGAATACATTGTCGGTATCCCACAGGCTGCATTCGAATAAGTTTCCAATTTTGTATTTCCAACCCGAAATCAGCATTTTATCTGTATTGAAATCAATTACGAAGTATTCGGTTACAGAAAGTATTCAGCTATATCCGCATACGTCGGGATACTTTTTAAAATACTGGAAATGCTAAAGTAGTTTTATTTGTTTAAGTTAAGGTGCCACCTGCTGACACCATAACGACGGACTGTATAAACTAGTGATGGGCGGACTCAAATGTATCATGGAAAACTAAAAGCTTTCGGTTTTGTTTGAAAAACTGGAACTGGAAAATTTCAAGGAAATTTTTGTGCCTAGAAGAGTTTTGTTTGGTCATGAAGCCTCTAGCAGAGACGTCAGATCTGTTACAGTGGCACAATAATACATATTATGGGTGTTTGCTACCAAGTTTTCTCACCCCAGTCAACACATATGTAAAAATGTAAAATATGTCGTTACAGCTTAAATTCTAATATGGGGGAGAATATCTAGTTAATACGTGCTTGAATAGTTCAAAAACACGATTTACAGATATTCTGAGCTTGAATTGTCAGAATGTTGCAGTAGCAGCCGTCCTTCTCCACAGTTCAAATTGAGATGATTTAATATAGTCAAAAATCCACAACTGCCTACAGATGACTTTTAAAAGCTATATGTAACATGCTGTGAAAGAACTTCTAGTAATCTTCATCAGCTGATTCAGATGACAGCCAAGAGAAAAACAGATGATTTTTTTAAATTTCAATGAGAAGATAGCCTTAACGAAAAATGTGGTGACCGAGCCATCAAAAATTGAACTGGAAATATTGAGGCACCTCGAGGACAAAAGATTAAGTATCCAGATGCTCCATGATATTCAATTTGTAAAAAATCCTTAAAACGTAGGTACTTAATACATGTTTACCTTCATACGGACCGGTATAAAACGGTTAGGTATTTCCTTTTGCGATTATAGTGGATCCACGTAGTACGTAGACGAAAATTTAGAACTTTAGTTATTACTTATTACCAAGGCAATGTCAATGTCACTTTAATTTTTTTTCTATGTATAATCTTACGGCAACATTACTCTTCCTTCGGATTCGTAATGTTGTTGCTGGGTAACGTATTTCGCGTTTAACAAAAGGATTATTCGATAATTCCAAAACATCTTGTAGTATTACATTCGATAATATTATTTGCCTTTTGCCAAAATGGCGACATATTCTCTGTAGTAATACAATAAGTGGTCTGGAATTGTCGGAAATTTTACGAAAGCTGTTGCGTTGCTTGGTAACCACGAGTGTAAATTTGACAGTTCAAAGAGCGCGAGTGATCTTCTGTCAAATTTACACGAGTGGTTAGTAAAAGCAACAGCTTGAGTAAAATTACCTAAAAATTCCAGACCACGAATTGTATTTGGCAAGATTATTTTTTGAATCGAAGCAAGGTAGTTCAAAACGAAATTTTATTTCAATTAATTTACATACAAATAAATGTGTTGGGAATATTTGCCGTTTGGCAGGTACTAAAGTATCTAGATTATACATTATAAATGCACCTACAAATTCGAAACTATGGCAACTTATCAACAAGCAAAATTATAAAAAAAAATTACCGAAATAATACACGCTTCTAGACCCAAATGCAATGTTCCTATTGGTCAATTTGACGATGAAAAAAATAATCTGTAGTAATACAATAAGTAGTCTGGAATTGTCGGAAATTTTACGAAAGCTGTTGCTTTGCTTGGTAACCACGAGTGTAAATTTGACAGTTAAAAGAGCGCGAGTGATCTTCTGTCAAATTTACACGAGTGGTTAGTAAAAGCAACAGCTTGAGTAAAATTACCTAAAAATTCCAGACCACGAATTGTATTCAACAAGATTATTTTTTGAATCGAAGCAACGTAGTTCAAAACGAATTTTATTTCAATTAATTCATATACAAAGAAAGGTATTGCGAATATTTGACGGTTGGAAGGTACTAAAGTAACTAGATTATAAATTATAAATAAATGCACCTGCAAATTCGCAACTATGACAACTTATCAACAAAGAAAATTATCGAAAAAGTTACCGAATGTTATCTCCCTAGTGCTTGAATTATTTCCGAAATTTTTTCGAGGCCTCAAATGTTATGAAAATTATCCCGAGTCGAAGACGAGTGATAATTTTCAACGAACATTCGAGACCGAGAAAAAATTTTCGGTTATTAATTCAAGCACGTGGGGGATTCGGTAAGGAAATATCACACCTAAATAAAATAAAAAAACTAATGGCATTAGTCTAACATTTTTGTCATCGAAAACACAATATGGAACTAAAATTGTAATGAAGCCTGCGTATGTCAATGAAAAGTGCTGTCAGTTGACGTGCAACCGTTTATTAATTATAGAGCATTTTTAGCAGTAAAGAATACCCTAAATAATTTAGGGGTTAGTTTGTGGTTTTTACCATGTCTCGTTTTGGAAAAGATAACCAAGAAAGTATCAGAGAAGAAGTTCAGCATAAAAATGAAACTTCAGTTTTTAAATCCCGCGTCATTATTTGACAGAAAAATTTCCGCTTATTAATTTCGCTCAGGGCACCGAGGAGGATGAAGATTTCCGGAAATTTATTGGGATGCCGTGTTAACGAAACCAAAAACAAACTTCTGATCGGCTAAAAAAGCGATGTGTGAAATTTCCGAAATAATACACGCCACGGGACCCAAATGAAATGTTTCAATTGGCCAATTCGACGATGAAAAAATAATCATATTCATTCAATTATCTTACCGAATTAGACTTGACATTTTTATTTAATCTGTATAAATTCCTCTTTTACAAATTCAATTTTGTTCCCTGTCAGCAATTTGACTTAAAAAACTGTCATCCCAAAAGCGCTGCAGCTGGCGGGCGGTTTCGCGCTTCTGTTGGCTAACAGTTTTTTTCGTCAAATTGCTAGACAACAAAATTTCGTTCAAAACAGGCATTTATTCGACAAAATAAATAGGTACCTCGAGAAATTCGAGTACAATATTTTGGTGATGAACGCAAAATACCAGTGCTTCATCGTAGGTAGTACCCAAAGTTATTATATAGGAAGTTGCCTAATACCCGTAAAGCGCTGTAGCACCGCGTGAAGTACGAGTGGGGGAAGCATGTGACGTCAGCGATGGACCTCGGCCGTGCTCCGCAAGCATACTTGTACAGACGTCTGCATGTGTTTCCCGATTCCCACGCTTTATGCATGCCTTTGATGGCATAAATTTATGTATAACCTGCGTTGTTATGAAGTTTCATCGTTCTGCAGGGTGTAAGTAAAGGTCCTAAAGGTACGTACTTACCTACCTCAAATTCCCGCGCTAAATTTCCGACACTTGTTACTTCCGTAGGCAGGTAATTGTAAAAACGGCGGATCATTTCATTGAGAAATAGTCAGGTTCAAATTGGAATTTCATTCATTCGATACTTACGGACTTTCACGGTTTCTATAGTTTCTTCTGGGCGTGGGCTTGACTATTTCTGGTATACCTAAGGTTTATTACTGAAACTTAACTACCTATATGGATAGGTAATTTGTAAAATTTAAAGCAAAAATGATAGTATTCTAATATAGTAGAGTAATTTAGATTTTTGAATTAGCAATGTTAACCTAATAAAGTTAAATTTAGATTGAAAATGAAATCGCCCTCGATGCCGTTCAATTTTAACTGGAGATGATTAAAATAACAGTACCTATACCTACTTCAAACTAAAATCCACATGCAGTTTTTAATTTCAGAAATATAAATACATACACCCATACTCCGCCTAATTTCAAACAAAGTAAAAAGTTGAAAAAAGTATGCGCATAACTTGAAATGTAGTAGGCAGTATAAATATATATAGATAACATTATGTACAGTTATTTGAATAAAAATACCTACTTCTAAACACTTTCTGCTCGCCGCCGCCGATGTGTTTTTGAAAGCAAAACTAAGTATGTACCTACCTAATACCTACCCACCTTCATACCTACTACTACTCGAATAAATACGTACCTACTTGCCTAATATCATTCCCGAGACTAATCTGGAAGTGTCTATTAGGTACGGTAGTACTGAATTTTTGTGCATTCATTGATTCATCACTCATCATGGCGAAGAAAGCGTTAAGTGTATTTGGGTACCTACTGAAACAGATGTTCACCGAAATTTAGTTTTTGGGTTAATAATAAATAATTATTATTGTTGTGTATCTTCCTTTCATTCGATTAAAGGAAACGCAAAAGTTTTGATACGTATTTTATTTTAATATAATACAAAGATCGGCTGATGGCTACGCGTTCTAAAAAGCGAGTTTTTTTTCTCATCTTCACGTAAAACAGATACACACACACACAAAATTCATATCTCTAAAATATAAACACATGGCTCGGTTCTATATATAAGAATATAATACAAGGTGTTTGGAGTTTCTATAATTATTTTATACCTAAAGATTTATTCCACCGTTCTATGCGCTCCGCTTATCGGCTAATGTACGGCAGGAAATTGCGGTCCCGCGGTGACGTCAATTTCCGATCGCTGCCGACTAAGAACGAACCTCGCATTAGGCAACTTCCCATATAATAACTTTGGGTCGTACCAACCGGCCTACTGAAAATATTGCCGCAGCGACTGAAGTGTTGCCCAGAATCCACAAACCTCGATCCGCCAACGTTCACAGCAAATGAACATTTTGAGAGCAACACCAAGTTTTTGTGATCTGAACACTGAACATCGTATGAATCTGAAACACATAATTGTGCTTCCGGTAGGACACGGAGCAGATCATCATAATGTGCGCGAAGAAATGGACTTGTTAGGCGGGAAATTTCCTGGCTTTGCCATCTCACACAATGGCAACCAGAATTGACCACCCCATACCATACCATACTTCTTCCTTTGAAGTTTTGTTGAGTCTCAAACTTATATCAACCAACCAACAACAACAATTCCTCATATGAAGAACTTCTCGCATGTACAAAAAAAAATTTTCCTCGCCCTTCTCATATCTATTTACACTTCCGCAATGGCAAATAACCGCATTTTCAATTAATTTTTGCAAAAAAATAGCACCGTAAGCTATGTAAAACTAAGTAAGTTTTCTGAGCCTAGTAAGTGCTCGCATGTACTATAAAATGGCGGACGCCTTTTCCAGTCTCCGGTAGTGACGTCACGTCAATACCACCAATATAGCGATTCAGAAATGCCGTAATTTACCTACGAAAATAGGGTGATGCGTCATGACAGATGTACCGAATTCTGAAGTTGTCTGGAAAGTTCAACAAGATAGAATGTGGTTTCATCCGTAAACAAAATATGTCTATAAATCTGTTAGTAATCAACTAGTCAGCTGTAAAATTCAGTACACAGCATAAATAATATATACAGACTGTAAAGTTGGGGTAGATATCAGTAAACTATTGTTCTGATACCTACATATTCTCCAAACATTTATTCAACCAAAAACAGCTTATTTAAGAATAATTGGACATATTATGTAATGCCAATGACGTACAGCACAGACAAGAAAATGACGTCCGTACACTTCTTCCATTATTGGGTACTCACGATAATGAGGAGCAAAGTTAATATTTAATAGTTACGTAAGCAATTGTTAACATTATAAAACTATTCAAACTAAGCATTTCAGCTCGAAATGTCCTACAATTCTTACAACTACCAACCAACATTAACCATTTTTCATCCCTCCCTGTACCCTAAAAAACGTTTCAGATTTAATAACCCGTAACATATCTATGAAATTTATTTTCCCGCAAAAGTGTTCTTCTGATGTATGTACAAATACGTTAAATTTTTCAATCGCGCTTTCAGTATTTTACGCTTTAGTGAAACGGTACTGATTGGTCTGTAAATAGTAGACAATACTGTAATCAGTGCGTTACCAGCGTCAGAGGGTGAAAAATACAGAAGGGATCTATCGCACAGTTAGCGGTCGATGTTTTGACACAAAGGGATGGTGGGATTTTAATGAATTAGTTTTCTTGTAGTATCCACAAATTGTGTATTTTTCTTCATTCCATTTCGATTATTTTGACATTTCTGCAGAAGAGTTGGTATTAAACTAACCAGTATCACTTATAAACATTACTTTTATCATTTCTGTTCGAAATTTGAATTTGACCAACTTTTTCCATTTCACTGAGGTATTATTTTACGTATATTATGTACCTATACTGAAAAAATCTTAGAGTGTACCATTAATAATTAGCCAACTAGTTTACAGCATCAAGAGTCAAGTCAAAAATAAATAAACTAGATATAAATCCGGCCTGTTAAGAACCAAGAACCGCTGAATAGCGTCTACTATTTTATCTATTGCTAACATAACATTAATCTTAGTATATAAGCTTTGTATTCAATTGATGTGGGCTTTTTGTCCATAGTTTATACTCGAGTGTATATCGTTTGTATTACTTGTACAAAATTCCAAATTGTGAAGTAACCGTTTTGTAAAGTTAAAAATAAATCTTTTTTTATTAAACCTTTCGGGACGTGTTATTTAACTGGCGCAGTCGGTAGGATTCTCAAGAGACACCAAGAACAAGAATCGTCTAGGCGTCGTCGATTTCAATCGTTTGCTTGAGAAGACCACAATTAATTTTAAGAAGAAACAAGAAAAAGAAGAAATGAATATACCAGTACTACTAGTGATGTGAGTACATTTGTTTTGAATATTAATGACACATTCCTCAATTTGTTCCCAAAATTACGACGATTTAATTGATCAATTGAGTAGTAATTTAGAGAGTTGCTCAATAAGTAGCCAACAAAGTAAAATAAGTAGGTCAGGATTAAGTACAATTAATGATAAGAGTGCAATGGCAGCGGAACTAAAACCAATGCACTTGGACGCAGTCCCACATTACGATGGAGATCCTGCAACACTTGCAAATTTTATTTCTGCTTGTGATTACTTGTTAACTTTCGCAGATGTAGTTAATATAAATAATCCAGTCAATCAATATTTATTACGAGCTATCTTATCGAAACTAAAGGATAGAGCCGCAGTTTTAATTGGAAACCGTGAAGATGCAAATTCGTGGCCCAAAATTAAACAATTGTTGTTACAGTTCTTTGGCGATCAAAGAGACGAAAATTGTTTGATTAGGGATCTTATGGCTTTAAAACCAGATAAAAATGAAAGCCCCTATCAATTTGGCATTAGATGTCAAGATGTTAGGAGTCTTCTTTTAAATAGAATTA
This sequence comes from Xestobium rufovillosum, assembly GCA_963966045.1. Lineage (NCBI taxonomy): Eukaryota > Metazoa > Arthropoda > Insecta > Coleoptera > Ptinidae > Xestobium > Xestobium rufovillosum. The sequence goes on along the minus strand of OZ014499.1, from coordinate 16,691,603 downwards.
AGTTATACGAAGCTGATCCTATAACTAGGCAGGTTAAAACGCACATATATGATAATCACGCTTTAAATGTTTATTTAACAGGTCTACCTAATAATTTAAGTCTTGCAATTCGTTTACAAAAACCAGAGACACTAGAACGCGCGATGGCACTAGTAATTGAAGAAGAAAATTTTAATTACGCTAGATCGCATAATTATAGCAATAATTATTCTGCTAATAATAGCAATCGAAATAACCCGAGCCAAAAACCTATGATGTTCAAAACTCCTAATCCTCGCATAACACCAACATGGCAACACACGTATTCGCAACCGATGTTCTCTCCAAGATCAAGTTATCAGTCTCAAAATCAAAATCCTTTTTTCAATCCCCCATTGTCACAAAATTATTTTCAACAGCCAAGACTAAATTCCCCAATGCCACAAACTTATTTTCAACAACCTAGATTTGTACAACCGTTCCAACAAACACAACGAAACTTTCAGCAACCATTCCCACAGAGACCATTTTTTAACCAACAACAGGCTAAAATAAATCTATGGCTCATGTCAGTAACAATCAAAAAATAATTGCTGAAAAACTGGATAATTTAACACTCTCACTGCAAAAGGTACAAGAAACTAATTCAAACATTTCAATATCTTTTCAAATTGATTCAAGTTACATGCACTTGCTGAATACACTCTATCATGTCTCAGATCTTTTAAATAAAATTTTAGTTGGAATAACATTTTCAAAATTAAAAATCCTTCATCCTGTTATTGTAAAACCTAAAGAATTATTTGCAGAACTTGTAAAAATTAATCAAATTGTTCCAAATTCAATGATAATTACACCAGATTTAAGCAACATAGATATCTTTGAGCAAGTTTCTGAAATACAAACTTATCATACGAATTATCGAGTCGTATTTTTGATAAAAATTCCACTAACCAACTCAATTAAATATAAATTGCACCATTCCTATTCCCTACCTGTAATAGAAACTGAAAATACTAAATTGATTATACCTTCAGCCAAATTCCTCCTAACTTCAGAACAAAATTACTTACTTACTAATGAGCTGTGTATTTTCACGAACGCCAAATTCTACCTATGCCGTTTGGAAACTTTGAAAAATTCGGACAACCAAATATGTGAAATCGAGCTGCTGCAACACAAGAAGCCATATAATGCCTGTGCAAGGCACAACATCAGAACATCATGGAAAATCCAAAAAATTGAAAATAACGCCTGGCTATATTTCGAGCCAACAGAAACACCTGGTATAATAAAATGCAACAATTACGAAGATCGCGTGGATCTGGTTGGTACCTATTTAATCCACGTACCCCAAAGCTGTAGTGTTACATTACATGGAAATCCACTTAGTTACGAAGAAACAAAGCTAGTTGCAAGAAAAGAAGAATTCTACAATATCAAGCTGCCAAAAATTGAAGAAAATTCGAAAGAAGTATTCAAGAATATTACCCTAGAAGATGTACACTTGGACGACATCAAAGAATTAAAAAGGAAATTGGAAACTCCAGTAGACTTCGATGGTGACATGCCCATGTTTCATCATTCACTCAGTCTTTGGACAATTGTATTATACTCCATACTAATTTTTGTCATTCTAATCATAGGTTACCGCAAAATTTGGCCAAGACTCAAGAAACCTAAGAAAACAGAGAACAAGGCAACATTGGACGAAATTGAGCTCCAGTGAACTTCCGCCCAATTTCTCATCTTCGGCGGGAGGTGTTAAGAACCAAGAACCGCTGAATAGCGTCTACTATTTTATCTATTGCTAACATAACATTAATCTTAGTATATAAGCTTTGTATTCAATTGATGTGGGCTTTTTGTCCATAGTTTATACTCGAGTGTATATCGTTTGTATTACTTGTACAAAATTCCAAATTGTGAAGTAACCGTTTTGTAAAGTTAAAAATAAATCTTTTTTTATTAAACCTTTCGGGACGTGTTATTTAACTGGCCGTTTATCTTGAACTTTGTAAACCGGAAAAATAAAAAAGTTAATATGTTTAATGAGATTCTTTGCCTAATTGCGATTTGTGTATTCTTGTAATTGAACATGTAGAATCCGCGCCTCAAAACCATTTCGATTACTAATAAGAGCAATTAAGTCCTTCAGATGAGTAATTATTTTAATACTTAATAAGAAATCTCCCTGCATTAATAACATAAGTCAATAGGTAGTGAATTAAATGAAAAAAAAAATACAAATACTTACAGCTTGTGACAGCATTCTTCAACGCAAAGAATAAAATAAGTGTATATAAATCTGCATCGGGAACGAGATTGCAAAAATAATTCTCGTTTCATTCATAAGTTCGACTTGGTTTTTCTCAATTAATAAACATATGAGACATGATAGAGTTTCAAGTACTCATGAATTATTCTGGAATTTAAAAAATTTGGCGGTATTTTTGCATTCCATAGTTTTATGATTGCTTACCAGAATCTGATGATTGCAGTAAAAATGCGCAAGCAGGTAATTGATTCTCAGATCAATGTGATATGTTGCGACCATATAAAAGGAAGTTGATTATTTCAGTTTCCGTCTTAAATTTCAGACGAAATTATCAAACAACTATATATCGCTCTCGTTTAATATCGTGTGTTTGATATCTTTCCGATTCGGTGGAAAGATCACATTTTTCGATGGCTTCCTTTGCACTGAGTATGTGGTAGGAAACCAAGGCCGACTGAATTTCATTCTCATACACAATAAGGTGAGCCACACGGTTCACTTGGCCAACATGCAGCCTTTACCTAAATCCAGTTGGCGATATTTGTTATAGTCTAAATAAATGCATTACGTGCCGAGATTTCGTTCCAGAACCATGTCCATCTCCACATAATGTTCTTTTGGAGAAGTAGAAGATGTCTTCAGATTCCAAATGATTAGTACAAAAATCATAAATTTATCGGTAGTCTAATTCATCAAAATTAAATATCCCTATTTTTATACAGATAAACAGTATTAAAATGACCTAAGAACTATGCGGTTTTCTAGTGAAATAAATTTAAAATAAACGCCTTAAAACAGAAACGTCTGAAGAAGAGTGAACTCCTTCAAAAAAACAAAAAGAGCAATTCCCAGATGTACCTAATTCTTGAGTTACCTAGCTATTACACCCAGCTTTATAACATAAATTGAAGAAACTTCATTGACAAACAAGGACAAGGGCGAAGTTAGTAATGTAAACAATAACTGACAATTGTACGAAACAGATCGAAACGAACCTGGAGCAAGTGGAATTATTTCAAACAAAAATTGATCTAATAAACGCAAGAAAAAAGGGTTCACTCCGATGGCGATTCGCCTTTATTAGAGCCTAATTACACTTCTCATGACCATTCATACAAGTGACGGCGACAATGAACTATTAATTAATCTTGTAGAGACACAAAGAAAGAGCAGAAACACTGAGGGAAGAGTGAATAATTATGCGGACTTCCTAAACAGATGATCTAAATTCCTTATTTGCAGATATGGGTTTTTTATTAATTTATACTTGAAAGGGAGTGACTACTGCTCCGGCCGACGCGACGGTCCCCTGAAATTTTGTTTGAACACGGTCGGGCATGCGCATTACAGAATGTCAACACAATTTGCATTTTGGGGGCGTAATAAAAACTAAAGCTGAGAAAACGCATTTTTGAAACAGACCATTTACTTGCCCTCTCGCACCAGACACGCTTTTTTTGGAAAAAAGATGATGTAAAAACAGGCAAAATGTATCAAACCCCTACGGGATCAGAACTCGTCTAGCCGTGGGAGAACAAAATGGCAGTTCTGTAGGATACCCGCACACCCACCGGGACCGCTAGCATAACTTGCTGATAACGATGTACTTAAACGTCATTTTGTCATTTTACCGACATTACGTAATGCGCACGTCAGACCGTATTGGAACAAAATTTCAGGGGAACGGCGGCCGGAGCAGTAGTCACTCCCTACTTGAAATTGAATTATTTTCATCAGAAAGACGGGAAAATCTTCAAGCACGAAAAGTCAAAAAGTTCCTGCTAAAACAGCGGGGCCAGAGAAAATGTATCGTTCGAACCAGTACTTCTTTCACCCGAGAAATGCGTCTTACCTCGGTCGCGATTACCCTCAAATGTGCTTTTTTTAGGGGTGGCGGAAAAGTTCTCGAGCGCCATGTTTTGTGCTAGACGCAAATGTTCTTGAGCTCCAAACGTTACCGTAACAGACGTTGCTTCACGATAGGGCACTCGTCCCACTACCTTATGATCTACTGAACTGAAAAAAATGCTTCATCTTCCCTCCTTCCCAATACTTCGCTATCCTCACCATAGTAGGTAAAACTCCACAAACACAGAAAGTATATATAATATGTTGTAGTGCCAAAGAAGCTAATGTATAATCTTCAAATAATTGGGTGTTAGTAGTGAATTGCTGCGCAAACTAAAAATATAAATAAACAATAAATAACTTATCTACACTCAATATTTGAACACAATAATTTGAACGTTCAAATTTTTCCAATGTTTCCATTAGTTCCACTATTTCCGCACTGCATTCTGAAATTCCCAATATTTCCAGCCGAAACATTTACTATTTACATTTACATAACTAGAAAAATGGCAAATAAAATGTTTTTAGCAAAATGCCTTTTCCTATACATTAAACTTTGGCGCAATTTACCTCTCAAAATGGGCAATAGTTTATGTGGCGAACCCATATTATTTTGATTTGTTCTGTTTGATGCTTAAGTTCATTAAAAACTTTTTTTTTGAGAGGGTAAACCCTTCATGGGCTCCCACACGCCTGGTTGTTATGGGGAGTCTCAGACTCCTACTGACTAAAACCCCTCCTCAGGAATCGCAGGTACGAAACGGAATCACCTTACGGTATAATTTCACCTCGTCCTACCCATTTCTATTACCTACATGGTAATTTTTCCTTTCTTCTTCTTCTTTGCTCTTTAATATGGTGCTTATCATCTTGTCCATCGCTCCGTACTTGTCTTCGTTTTCCAGCATGTGATCAATTATGTTTTCTTCCGTGAGTTCCTCGCCGATCTCTTCAGTGATACCGTCTGTCAGTGGCTTCCACCTGTTACACCTCAGGATTGTGTGTTTTGGCGTATCTTCCTCTCTGCAGTAGGTGCACTGGCTGCTCTCAACGATCCCTAATCTCTGCAGGTACGCTCTAAAGCGCTCGTGGCCTAACAGGAACTGCGTCAAGTAATATCCAGTTTCCCCATGGTGATGTGTTACCCAGGGTGCAATGTTTGGTATCAGCTTCTTTGTCCACTGCGCCGTCGTAGTTGCTTGATCTCACTCATCCTGCCATCTTGTCATCGTGATTCCGCGCTGCTTTATCTCTTCTGCTCCCTTGTTCTCCTCTCCATTATCAGCCAGTGCACTGGCACAACCCCTGCAATCACCTGCATCGCTTTTGTGGACACAGTTCTGTAGGAACTTTCCTCTGTACATTCTCTGCCATTCTCCTGTATTTGTACATCTCCATCCAGTTCCTCCATATAGGTGACCATAGAGGACAATGGAATTCACCACACTATTGAGGATCCTCCCTTTTCCTGCTTTCGGTCCACCAACATTTGGCATTAATCTGCTTAGGGCCGCTGCCGCTCTATCTGCCTTCCCCGACTACGTTTATGCATTCCCATATTCATATTGTGGAACAGTTTTATGCCAAGATATCTCAGGCATCTGCCAGATGTAATGTCTAGGCCATCTAGTCTGATTGTGACCATCTTCAGGGTTTTTCTACCTAAATAGTATCACGACTGTTTTTTGAGGTGCTAGCTGTAGCCGTCCCTTTTCCAGCCAGATTACGATTCTCCTCATTGTCCATGTTATGTGTTCTTCTATTTCTTCCTTTCCTTCACCTCGTACCACCAGCGCCAGATCATCGGCGTATCCTATGATAACTCGAGCTACAGTTGGCAATTTGCAAGGAAAATTCTACAGAACTAAAAAATACATTTTATTGACTGTTAAAAATGAACTTAATCTAAATAAATATTGAGTACTTACTATTAACGATATCAAACGCTGATGTTGTTTGTATTTATATATTGTGTTGCTAAACAGCAGCTTATGGTAACCAATAAGCCGTGTGATGACGATGGTGATGATTGCTTGCAGTACAATACAAAGAAATATATTCAATTTCATTGGTTACAACACGATGAGTGAAATAATCGCCAGAAATATTTGTGGATATTTACCGTTTAAATAAAATGCCCATAAAACTTAAATAACTTCCTTATTCCTTATTGCAGTTATCATTATATTTTCGTCCAAGGACTCTGCCCTTGAAATCACGTGGACGAATTCTAGGACAGCCTGTAAAATAAGTTTTAGGATTACTTTGTAATAATTATTGGTGGAAAGAAACTGTTAGTGCATACAGTAAGATTTACGTTTGCAAAAATGAAGCAATAAAATAAAATTTAAGTCATTTCTGCATCCCACAAAATATGGCGCTAATATTTTATGGGGTGGTTAGTGTTATTGCTTGAAAACATTATTTTATGCATATTGCATGTAACTACCTACAAAGTACACCTTTCTATATGGTGCATTCTAGATAAACTTTTAACAGCGTAATTACGGACGTGTGCTGAGCATGTGGGTACAGGTGCAATACATTTTTTCTAGGCTGACGAACTTTTGCTATTTCTGTTTTAACGGTTTGCAGGATAAGATTGTTGGGGTAAATTATCCGGCATGTCATTTTAATCGCCAACACACATATTTCAATTAGAAAGCCAAGTTGTTTACAGTTTATGTTTATACGTGCATGCATATGGTTTTGGCAAACAAAACATCTCTGAATTCTAAATCATTCTTATTAAAGTGTCGTTTGTCTTTCCCTAATTTGCTTATTCAGTAGCCCACCATTAACTGATAAGATATTTATAAAGAGGTTCCGAAAAATACAGAAAGTAAGAGTAATTGCCTATTAAGCATTTTATCATGAGCTTGGTCAGCCAAAAGAATTTATTAAGTCGAAACTCCTGCAGTCATTCCTTTTATGGTATGAAGAAATATGCGTAAGAACATATATCACATTCTTGTACCTTCATATAATGTTCATGCTTATACTGGGTGTAACTTAACAAAAAGTTGCAGTTTGGTGCGGATTTTACGCCGGCGCGACGGCGTGATTGCGCCGTTCTTTTTTGAAAATTGACGTGATGATGCCGCAACAGTTAATGGTGAACGTTATCGGGACATGCTAAGAAATTTTTTGGCATCAATTGCAGAACATTGATGCGGAAGACATGTGGTTCCAACAAGATGGTGCCACATGCCACACATCACGATAAACGCAGCAGTTCATGCACACATAATTTCCCGACCGCGTTATCTCTCGTTTCGGCGATCAAAATTGTCCACCAAGATCATGTGATATCACGCCATTGGATTTTTTTCTTTGGGGCTATGTGAAGCAAAAAGTGTATGCCAATAACCCCAGAACAATTCCAGAGCTAAAGGTCGAGATTCGCCGTATTATTCGTGAGCTTCCACAGGGCTTATGCCGAAGAACAATGGAAAATTTTATCAAAAGGGTGGAAAAGTCTTCCTTGGTGTGCCGATCTTTTAGATGTTAAATCGCCAGCTTTTCCATTGCCTTGGATTCCGCCCAAATAACGCTTACTTCATTCTCAGAGATCATTGAGGCATTACAATACCAGTTTCGACGTTATCTTAGGACTTAACACTGGAAATGCGACTCTTGCTGTGGCCGCCGGACTTTTTTTAGTTTATCACCAGGGTTGCCAGAAGTGGCGATTTGTCGCCATTTTGGCTATTCGGAGTGACACTTTGGCGACAATAAAACTGCATTGGCGACTGGCGACAATTGTGGCGATTTGAGACGTAATATGTGGCGATTAATTATTATTGTCTGTGGTGATGAGTACTGCAAGAGTATGATTTGGTCATTGGAAGTTTATTAGTTCTGTGGCTCAAACCTGACAGCTCGGCGCGACTGAGAAATATGTGACTGTATCTGCAAATGTGACACTGTGACTCTGTGCTACTTACTGTGTGTGACTGACATTTGTTCTGTTTTCACATTCACCATTCACAGATCACACCATACTCGCCAGGACGAGGTTATGTCACAGAATAGGATCAGATATGCGAATAAACTGTAATGTGATAGCTGAAAACGAAAGAAAAGAAAGTAATGTGTAAAGTTGCACTCCAGGGTCGGAAGTTTCATAAAGAATGCCAAAATCCTATTGTATTTTTCTATAGTTGGCGACTTTTGGCGACAGCTGTGCCATCTACTGGCGATCGTACACTAAAAATATCTGGCAACCCTGTTTATCACCTTGACCCAACTCGCAAGTGGCTGTAGCGTCGCACTGGCTTCTTTTTATTCATCTTTTTTTTTAATTTGACCATTACCATTTCAATTTAAAAATAATATTGTTTGTATATTTATTTCGTGCCTCCTAATTATACCTCGTAATATAACCAAGAGAGTTCAAAGGTTTCATAAAGTAATGGATTAACAATTATTGTTTTTACATTACATGCTGTCCAAATGGAAGTCACGAGGATTTCCTTAGATTTCTTCAAGTCTAAATTTCCGGTTTTATAAACTTCGCTTAATTTTCAATATCATTGTTTGCTAGTCCAGATCCAATTCAACTATAAGTAGGTACTTACATAATTTTCAACTATTCTATTTCTTTAAGTAATTCTTTTCAAAATTTTATTAACATTCCTGGCACAAAATTCAGCGGGAATGCCATTTTAAATAATAACAAGACTTGATTAAAAAATTAAAAATATCTCACGGATTTTGAAATGCCCTGATTTTCAAGTTTGACACTTATCAAGGGCTGATAGCGCTTTGTGGTTTGAAGCTGAATCCGTAAATTTAACCAAGTGTGCCATGGTCCATGGTCAGCACTCTGCACTTCGGTTGTTCGATGTAGAGTTTATCAGAACGTTAAATTTTATGTTTAAGTAGTGCATCCTGAGTAGGTCTGTTCTCATTTCCAGAACTGGATGAGCTACCTACCATTCTTTGGATCAGGTTTACGTCCGATAGTCATGGGTAACTCGTAAAATTTTCGCGATCTGACTCTTCATCTTCAGTTCAGCTCACAGATGGCGAACAGCAGAACTGAACCGGTTCAAATGAGTCACATGGCTCGCAAAGCACACAAAAGAAAAAGACGATAATCGCCAACTGCGGAGTGCACAGGCGATACAGCATTCGGGAGCCAGGACGCACTCGAGAGCTGCATGCAATGCAAAGCAAAATTATCAATCTAATATTTCGATTCGTACTTAACCGGCTTATTTAGTTTTTTGACCATTCATTATGTATATTATAATTGAGGTTATAATAAAAAAAATTATTTTTCACCAACCATTTTTTATTTTATTTTTGTTTTGTATTTCTATTGAATAATGATTTGAAATAAATTTCATAAACGAGGTGAATATCTGGGTACTTATCCACTGTAAAAGTGAAATTTATTATTATTCTTCATTCTTCAAATATTATTTACCTGATGCCTTTTACTCAAATAATGGGTTCAATTAATGTTTCAAGTTTAAGTATTTTGCTAGTATTGAATATACCTAGGGACCTGAAAAATTCTCGAAATAACAGAAGCATCAGTAACTATGTAACGTATGTAACCTAGCTATTTAATAAGTTTACGTGTGCATCTGCATTCTGTGGCGTGGAAAAGTAAAGCAATCGCTGTCCTGTACTTATTTTTTTACCTACCTAAATTCCACATTATAAGATAAAAATGTAGCTATAACCTACAATAATACAAAACACTGCAAATGCATAATGAATGCAACTTTCGCATCGTTGAATCAACGCGCCGTCACAGAGCATGCAGCACCAGCCGAACCGAGATAAATAAATGAGTAGACAGATGTACTGAAGCAGAGAAGAAGCAGGACCCGCGGAACCGCGAGCCGTTGCATCCAGCATGACACACGCTTCGACTTCCAGATCCCTGATCTACGAACTACGCGCGTTGCGTGCTGTTGTTGCGAACCGCGAGCCAAATGCGCCGCGAAGCAGCTCTCTGCAGCTCAACCAGTGAAGCAGATCTTTGAGCCGGTTCGATAAAGAGCTACCCATGACTAATGCCCGATGTGAAAGAAGTGTTCCTCAGGTTAGTGCTGCCGATACGATAGCAAGCCATCCTAGCCTCCCTTTTAATAATAAGATTCAATGGAGGCATGTTTAGCATTATTTGTAGCGCTGCAATTCACGTCGTCCTCATGGCCCCCGTGATACCTAAACATGTCATGCGTTGGACTTTGTCTAACTTAATTCTTACCCAGCTCTGTCTCTTACCACCACATCAAGACTACAAACCTATATCAAGGACGATTGCACACCAGCCTAGTATAGAGCTAGTGAACCGTACCAGGTCTGAGGCCTCATATTTTGCCATACATTCGTCTAATCACTGCGAATGTTATTTAGGCTTTATGTGTTATTTTTTCAGTGTGTGAATTCCTCACCCGCTAGATTTACTTCCTCACCATTTAGCCTCAAAGACCTTAAATCGCCCAAGTTACGCTTCTTAGTGAATGGTACGACAGCAGCTTTATAGCGGCTTAAAGGCCCTCTCTGGCTGTCCAAGATGAAACAATACTGAGGGCCGTGGTCTCTCGCTATTTGAAGAAACTTGTCATAACTAATTCATTCGCATATCAAATGACAAGAAAATAATTTCTGCTGAGTTCCCCCAGCAGGCCGTCCGCGACGAGGTTCCACAAAAGCGGAAATAGAACTCTGCCTTGCAGGCAGCTCCCCTTTCTTTCAGAATTTTAATTGTAAGCTATCCAGAGTCGTACTACACGTAATAAAAATTATTGTTATCAATAAAGAAAGGAGAAATGTTGGGGTGAATTCAAAATTTCCATCGATTTCTATGTTGTCTGCCTACAATAATTGTCTATATGGAGTGCAATACCTGGGAGACGGTAATGTGCACGTCAGCATGGGGTTGACAGAGGCAAAGACAACGTCTAGTTTAGAACCGTTTAGTGTCAGAAGGAAGATTGGAAAGAATATTTGTGTAATTGCTGAATAGAAAGAAATGTGTTCGTAATAACTTAAAGCGAAGTTGCCATCATTCTGGAAGTGGACCGATCTACGCGGAGAACCCAGAATGATGCAGATCTACAGTAAAAAGGATAGTTATCAAATAATAATTTGGACCGACTTAACCCATGTTGATTTAGTTCGGGTTTGAAAATGTTTAATTCATGCCAAAAACAGATCTCCGTTTCCGTACCCTGGCAAATCCACGTGATATGACAAAGCCTTGCAATGAGGAACAACATCTAAAATTAGTTACAATTCTTGATTTACTTTATTATTAGTAGGTATTATTTTAGACTCGTGGGTAGATATATGACATCTTCAAAACTGTTAATATTCACTGGCCATACCAAATAACACTAATCATAAATAAGTATAGCTAGGTATTTAATTGCAGCATTTAAACGATTTAAACGATATATAAGCACTATAAAACCGAATAAATCACCTAAATATACGTCCTTAAAAATAAGAATAGCAGAAACTGACTTCAAGTACATAAATTTAAACTTTTCTTGTCACGTTTGATTAATAACACCAAAGAAATAATAAAATCAAATGCGAAAATGCTTCGCCTACCATAGACCACACCTTTTCTTTCAGAAAAAAAACGTCGTCTGTCTTTGTGAGAGCTTCACGCTGTGAAATATTATCACTTTATTATTCTTAAGCATCTATAATCTGCATCAGATTGTGACGAACTGACGTCTCAATAGAACTCAGGGGGTAGAACATAATTAAAGAAACTTCCGTTTTTTATTACAGTAAGGGCTGCTGAATTTATTTAGCCTAGGTAAAAGTACTTACATAATCGAACAAAAAACACTTAGCAAGAAAGACACTGTTATTTGTATGTTTAGAGCGTTATAACCTCGCATATATATTGACAATAACTAGCCTGGGACTGGTAAAAATATAAAAAAGGGTTATTAATAAATATCCAGCGATTTTAAAAGTCACTAATTTGCCGATGAGTAATAATATAAGCAAAAATTATAAAAATTATAATATCCAGCAGCACGGCAATACGCTATTTTCTGGAGACTTGAATGCATGAATAAGCAACAAGACATCTACCTATTTAGTAATGCAGCAGGGTAATACTGATGCAATACGTAATTAGGTAACATAAAATACTCTAGTACCATCCAGATATTTTCTAAACTTTCATTTAATAATATAGCAAGATTTTTTGATAGTAGTGTCAGCAGATATGTTTTGACATTTCAGCATCAGCGTCCAAAATAAGTACCTACTACGTTTCAATAAGAAACGGACAAAGTGAAATTTTTAATTAACATTATGTTTCCATAATGTATCTGCGAGTACATCTGAAACTTTCTAAATCACTCTGTATAAGTATCAGTCGTCATCTTGACGGAAGTCTTGGAAATTCGGTCTGAAGGAAACCCACTCGCACCAATGACTACTTCAATACCTTTTCTCATCGTCATACCCCTCTCAGTTATCAGTTCTCTTGTCCACAGTGCGGTAGTCATATCCGAAACATCATTTTTATGATTTATGATCATAAAGACTTTAATCAATAACAATTACAACTGAAGTCCATCAGGCCCAAGAAGTTTATAGTGCTAAGGAGTACGAAACAAGTAAATAGGGTTATGGAACATTCCAAGATGGTATTTTTTTATAATATTCTACATTGTAACAAAGCATAATTAAACGCCCTATGGATCCAACAAACTTAGATTAGGCGAAGCAAAATTTTCTTAGCATATAATTGATTGGTTTTCATTATACATATTTCATTATGTACCAAAAGCCAGGGGGGCGGAAGCCCCCCCCTGCCCCCCTTTGCGACGCCCATGGCAAGATATTGCCCATCAAAGGAAAACTGCAGTCAATAAACCTATTTGTCACGTCATCTTCCTCTTAATTAAGTTCTCCTTATAAAGAAATTTTGCAAAGCATCCGTCAATTATACAACAAGAATCAGTTTCGGTTTGATCAAAAACCTGTATTCCTTCCCGCTGAGGCTGCCTTGGGCGTCTTCCGAGATAAATTAACCTAGAAACCTAGAGCAAGTGTCTGGCAAAAGTCTAGAAAATGTCTAGTGGATGCAGACAGTAGGGCACATGCGGGATACAAACTAGTTTCACCGTTTTGCTTTCAATTGACGTCATTAAGTTACTGTAATAATGAATGATGGTGGCATGTATCTATATCTTAATTATAGAGTAATTATGACCATAAAAAGACCAAATTTGTCACTACTCAAACATTACGTTTTTAAAGGAATTTTCGCTGTTCGCAATGTTTTACCACATATAGTAACTTTAATTTGAATTTTGAGCCATATAATTTATTTGCTACATCTATATTTTTCTTGCGAGAAAAATATGGGTACTTTAAAGCAGTAACAAATAATAATGATTTTGAAAGGGCAGTAATGTAGAGAAAATATATTTATGGGAGACTGTAAATCATGTTTTATCTGTGCAATTCACAGCTTCAATTTACAAAGGTATAATTAAGCTTTAAGCAATTGATCCAGTACGGTGATGCTGATACATTTATAGCCATCAATTTCTCTGATCATTACTGGTGTTTGAAGGAGGTTATTAATACATCAATTAAAGGCATCTGCTTCGTAATATTGCAATTAAAACAAACTGTAATTGCTCAATATAATACGCTCATTACTACACTGACTGCACACAAATAGTGCTTAGTTGTAAAATTGCTACTCGATGCTAAACAATGAATTGTATTTTCGATATCGATTCATGATTGTGTACCTACATGATATTTAAAGACTGCCATTAATTATAAACTGCTGTCAGAGTATAAGTGAAGAATTTCTTGGTGCATGAAAAAATAAAAATGTTATGGACAAGAATACTGGCCGTCGTTCAAAAATTGAGAAGCTGTGCGTGAGAGGACGATCTCCACCAAACGATCTTACCTAATGATATAAATAAATCAAAAAGTTAGACCAATAAACTAAGTAGTTCGAATTATGAAAATTCTTGTTATAATAATAATAAAATTCTATTTCGCAGTAATATTGACTGACATGGTAAACCCATTCCAACAATAATTGAAATTATTTAGAAGGATGCAGTTTTGCTGGTGACTACTACAAAGAAATCAGGAAGATAACGATTTTGTGTCACACGTGATGTGGACCGATGAGAGCATATATTTTCTCAGGATTTTATCGCGACAATTACGTATGGTCTGTTGAAAATCCCCACGCCCTCAGGAACCTCGCACACCAGCAGCGGTTTCAGTACAATTTTTGGGTTGATATAATAGGAAACCGTAAATTATTGGAGCACGTTTTCTTCCACCAAGTAGATTAACAGCAAACCACTTTTTCAGTTTTTGCGAGAAGACCTTAGAAATTTTTTGGATGATATTCCATTGCACTTTCGGAGGAGTCTGTGGTTTCAGATGGATGGAACACCTCCACATTAAGGTCAAATTATGATGAATTGGTTAAATTTGAATTGCGCAGGCCATTGGATAGGTCGTGGAGGGGATTGTCCTCTGGCCAACGCGGTCCCTATGTCCCTAAACTGAACCCCGTGCTATGGGAAAGATTGCATTTACTCTACACCAATGGGCAATCCGCAGAAAAACGGATTATTGAGACATTTACTGAAATAAATCCTGGGATTCAGCTGAATCTCATATTAGAAGAGCTGAAGCTTGAATTGCCTCAAAGGGCGGGAATTTTGAACATTTCCTTTAATTTATTTTTTAGGTGATAACGCAGGCAGTCATTTTTAATTTATCTTTCTCAAATTTGCATTTACTCTTCTTGAATGTTGTACATGTACATAAAGGTAATTACTTTTTTCAACTTGATTAATTCAATACCAAGTCATAAAGAAATTGGCAGGATGTAATCTTATTTCGTTTTACTATGCCTGAAAATTTCTCTGTTGTAGACAAATGCCCAATTTCTCACACGGCCTTGTTGAAAAATTAAAATGTTGCAACTTCTCTTTACAATCGAAAAATTTTGTCGGAGAAATCTAATTCTCCAGCATGGAGACCGTGGTGAAAATTGAATCTTCACAGTCATCAGTATTTCGCAGCGTTCATTTAAGAAACACTTTCTTAACAACAATAGTCTGAAAAACAAATTTTACCAAATTTCGATTCGCGATTGCCTCAGAAACACAATATTTCAAATTTTCATAAAATCAACAGTCTTCTTGGTCCATCACCTGTGTAATTAACGTATTATCGAAACCTTATTCTTCAATACGGTTCACAGGAAGCAAGAACGTGAAGGACGATTGTTTTTATCGGTTATTTGTTCATATTTCTTACAATGTGGTCATTCTGCTCTAATTGGCAAGTTTCTTAAAATACTTCTGCGGAGATTAATTCTGATGTCAGATATATGTGTCGTTTATATCAACTGTTTACCGTTGTTGGACAGTCTCACATCCGGTCTGCCTCAAGGTAATATTATCGGTTCTATATTTTTAAACAATTTCTTGTCACAAAACATTTCATCACTGTGACTATCATTTGTATGCAGAACTTTACCATTCTGAAGCTCACAAATAAGAAATAATGATTTTGAAATAATTTAATATACAGGGTGTCCCAAAAGTGACGCCCGTGTTTTCGGAATTTGACTTTGTGAGCTAAAACAAATCGAAAGTTAAGAGTGATGAAATTTCCGTTTGGCCTTCGTTAACGAGTTATTAAGGAAAAACTAATAAAACGCATTAGAAACTAATCAGAGCCCAGCCGATGTGATTATGTCATATTAATGATATTCCGTTGGCAACTAGACTAAACTGGTGGTTCCAACATGACGGAGCACCAGCGCATTATGGTGTACAAGTACGACAGTTTTTGAATAATTCTTTCCCTGGAAAGTGGATTAGAAGAGGTGGACCCGTATCTTGGCCACCTAGATCGCCCGACTTGAATCCCTTAGATTTCTTTTTTTGGGGGATTTTTGAAGGACAAGGTTTACTCCATACCTGTTGCGGATGCTGAAGATGTCGTGGCTCGGATTCATGATGCCGTGGCATTAATAAATGAAGAAATGTTAGAGTGTTCCTGCTTCCATGATACATCGGGCTGCTGTTTGCATTGAAGTAGGAGGAAACCTAATCGAGCATATTTTGTAAAAACTAACTAAGATGTTATTTAGAAATTAAATTTAAAAAATTAAATTAAATCTAAAGTTGTTTTCTCTGTAACTCGTTAACGAAGGCCAAACGGAAATTTCATCACTCTTAACTTTCGATTTGTTTTAGCTCACAAAGTCAAATTCCGAAAGCACGGGCGTCACTTTTGGGACACCTGTATATTAAATTATTTCCAAATAACATGTGGTTATCAAAAGAACTAATGAAATGCTTATTACAGCATTCCTTTTATTCGATCACTTTAATTTCTACCTACTTTCGTGGGCAGTTTGTTAGGTATATTTTATAAGCAACTGTTTAAAAAAGTTTTTAGTTTCTTGTTACTTTCGCCAAATTAAAATCGTTCAAAATTTTAGTACTTCCGTGTTCACAAAAAATGATCAATTTTACGTACGTAATTCAATGTAAAAAAATGTAGATCGCAAGTACGATTGTTAAATTAATTTAACAATTTGTGCATATCTTAATAATAACAGTATTAAAGTATCATTCCCAAGTTCGTTAAGATGCTCCTGCCGGGTTTAAATCTGACAAGAGACTAACGAGAATCATAAAATCAAAAATATTCGCAATTTTTATGTCTTTGATTCGCCGACAACGATGCCAGTAGAACTAATTAAGTAAATATATTAATTATGAGTTCGATATGTAAGTGAAACTTGCATGTCGATTATGCCATCTAATCTCACAAGCGAGTCCAACCATGTCCAAGACCACTGCGTCAAATTGATACGAAAATTACGTAGGTATTACCTGTCGCGGCAGATGCAAGTTTGTCGTTTTATTTCAGTACGAGCTATATCTATCAGAATTTATTTCAGGCTCCGTTTTATTTTCATTCCTGTTGTTCTTGTTTTTGAACGTTGCCTACCTCAAGTTGTCGTGGTCAAGACCAAGGTTGGCCAGCCACGTCCGCTATAATCGAACCTCACGAACTTTATGCAACTTTCCGATTTTCGTCGCAATGTATTTTTAAATTAAATATCTTGAATTTTCACTTTTTAATGTTTCACTACGACACAGGTAATTAAACTCTTCCTACTCCAGACATTTCTCTACCACCTCCTCATCTTCTTCTTCTGGTTCTTTACTGTCACTTAGCATATCCCGAAATATTAGTCACTGAAAATATGCTCACATCGCACGATTTAGATTTACCACCAGAATTTTAAAGTTGTTGACCATTAACGGATCATGGTTGACCATAATCAAAATAACTATTAATTTATATAAATTTTTGATTTATTTAAAGGCAAGTATGTTTATTAAGGGATCATAAACATATCGCGATAAACACCAATTATGTGATATTATTGAAATTGCCTTCAAAATTATTTATTTCAGTATTTCTCCAACCGAACCTGCCATATAAACGTCGAGCTTTATTGATGGGAGTTGATCATTAAATTAATAACTTGAAACATTAAAAATGTTTATAGCTACTGTTGCTGTTTCTACCAACCAAAGTGCTCAGGTGTATATTTAATATCATTCTGTGGCTACTAAATTATATATAGATCTAATTGACATTCATTCTAGAAACACTTTTTTACTGGCGAATTATTCAAGCAGTGGGTGTGAGTCTCTTTCTTACACATGCTTTCGATTATAGCGTTTCTCGTGATTCCACAAAATAAGGAACTGATTCTATTACTGCGAATTTTCGCAGATCCATCAGGTAACCAACTGTTCGTTTGAAACATAATATGATATGTAATATGTAATCTGCAAATTAAACCTCACTATACCATCAACATCAGATTTTTGAATTCCATAAATTCATTTTATCTACGCCTAGGAGATAAGAACTTCTTATCCCACTCATTTTGCGTGTGATAAGGAGTTTATTACCGCACGCGTTTTTCTTCTCTCGCTGCTCTCTTCAACCAATCAAATTAAGTTAATGAAAGTAACATTAAATATATTAATATGTCAATTTTGACAACCGCCATCTCGATATGTCGCCATGTAGTTTCAATATTCTGGTTTTCTCTATAAGTCATGAGTCATGACAAATTTTAAATTATAATTACCGTTTATTTTCACTTTTTAGGGGCGTAGATAAAAATTTGTAGGATATATGTGTGATAACGCTTTATTAACGTACTTTTGCGATTGCCCAACTCGTGCTACGCACTCGTTGGGCAAATTTCGCATGAGTACGTTAATAAAGCTCATATCCCACTCATATCGTAAATAACTATAATATAACGAAAATAATGCCATGGATAATCAATGTTTTGAATGTTGGGTATTACTGACAGGTGTATTTTAACCTCTAGAGCAATAAATTAGGTTCACAATGGTTCGTGTGCTTGAGATAACCTACTTTGTCATCGAAGTTGCAGTAAGTATAGAGTTTTGATACCTTAATTGAAATATGTGTTGAAGTTGTCATTCTGATACATATATAAATTACTGAAACGATTTATACACATCGTTGTTTATTGGTGTATCTACAGAATATAAAAGCTTTTATTGAGCTATTATACAGCAGTTGATGCAACAAGAGCATGAACCTTCTGGTTTTATACCATGGGAAACAAATGTAGTCAGATCCACGTAGGGTTTATTTCTCAGCTTTAAACTATTGGGCCACGGTCCGAACAACAAAAATAGGAACTCGTTAGTAATTATTAGGGGACTCCCCAACAACAGTAATTTTTTGACAGGTGTAAATACTAGGAAACCTGTTAAGTTATCGTAGTACATTAGCTCTTGTCAAATGCAGGTCTTCTCAGAAAGCCTGCTTTCTAACAGTTTAACGAAGTCCATTCTTGCGACTAGGTTTATACCTAGTCATGATACAAGCATAATAAGATGTTAAATTGCGAATATCTAGCAGGCCAACGTCGCTTACTGATGTGGACCGCTCGCCTTTAAAGACTAGAGGCTGGTTTGGTTTGTTCGCACACAGCTGCACCGTACTGATGAGCTCCAAAAGAGCGAAATCATGATATGCGGATACTGTGGGCGAACAGACCAAATCATTTCCTTTCTTCTTCATTATATTTTGCCATAGCAGGGCACTATACTGCTTTTGTGTACGCTAGGAGCATCGAATGGATTCTTCATGCCTACAGTAGTTAATATGTAGTAGGGGGTTTCCTGATGTTGTTGTGTTTCCGTTTAGTACACGCTATCGTCAAGGACTTGCTCTATAATTCTATGCCTGTCGGGGTACTTGCCCGGGGAGTAGTTGTTGGAACAAGTTTTTGTCGAATTCTTATTTACATTCTTCAACATTGACTAGAAATGTCTTAGAGAGTTGGCGCTCGCTTACTGATGTGGCCCGCTCGCCTTTAAAGACTAGAGGCTGATTTGGTTTGTTCTCACACAGCTGCACCGTACTGATGAGCTCCAAAAGAGCGAAATCATGATATGTGGTTGCTGTGGACGAACAGACCAAATCATTTCTTTTCTTCTTCGTTAGCAACTTTCTATTTTTTCGATGCGGAATAGCGTATAGTACCTCTTCATGAATACAGCGATATACAATATTTTTGATTCTTTTAAGTTAAAAATAAGAATAAACAATAAACAATAATAATGAAAATTAAATGAAAATTAAAACGTGGACTAAATTAACAAATGCATTAAAAACTAAATTCAATCAAATCATTTGTTTGAATACTATTGTTTTCACAAGCAATAATAAGTTTGATTTCTATGGGAACACTTGAAATTTTCAAAACCTGGACATTCTAGCGCATAAAATCTGATGAGCTTTTTTGAATTATGTACAATTATTATTTGTTAACGTTACTTATTTCGTTTTTCATTATTTCGTTTAGTCTTTGTCAGATAGCGTCGTTGCTAATAATCGTATAAATGATTGCGAATTTTCGATTTAAATATTTTCTTTCTTTTGTTACTTCTAATTTCTAGCATAAAAGAATGAAAATGTTATATCACTGTATTCATGAAGATATACTCTACATGATTTCACCGAAAAAATGCGGGTTGCTATTTAAAAACATGCCAATGACGTTATATCCGTGTATCTATTACTATTAAAAAGTAGTAAAGAAAATACAAAGTCAACGTATTCGAGGATTTTAGCTAGAAACCCAACTTTTAGGAAATATTGAGTTTATTTCACACTTTTGTTACGCTCTGTGTAAAATTAAATTAAAACTAAACTGAATTAAATTGTAGAAATAGTTACCTAGCAAGATTCTAGTGTTCAGTAATGCAAAATAAATACAAATTATAACACTGTTTTCTTTTCTAAAGTCGAAATTTCACTAACTTGCGTGTTATCGTTGAGAAAGACGCCTGGTAACAATTTTTCGGCTTTATAAAAGCTTTCTATTTGTTCGCAAAATTTTGAGGAATTGATAAATTATAAACGTCCTAAAATATGAACCGGTTTAAATTTTTTTAAAATAATTCCAAAAATCAGATTTCAGAGAACCTCTTTTACCACGTATTATCCGAAGTCTTTAACTCCAAAGTAATGCGTGGTTAAAGAAATAGTCCAATTTCGTAATTCCTCTGAATTTTTGCCAGTTGGAAATTGGAATTCGGTCGATTTTTATTGTGAATTTTTAAAAACTAAATGACCTACCCTTGAAAGTTTACCTTTAAATTTTGTTCCTACGTAACACTCGCCGAAATCTTCTCTGTAGTAATACAATAAGGCCCGGTTTTTCAAAGAATCTAACACCGGATTAAGTCTGACACCGGCTTTGTTGCTATGCTACAACCAATCAGAAAGCCGGTATCACAGCAACGAAGTCGTTGTCAGACTTAATCCGGTGTTGGATTCTTTGAAAAACCGGGCCTAAGTGGTCTGGAATTGTCGGAAATTTTACGAAAGCTGTTGCGTTGCTTGGTAGCCACGAGTGTAAATTTGACAGTTAAAATTTACACGAGTGGCTAGTAAAAGCAACAGCTTGAGTAAAATTACCTAAAAATTCCAGACCACGAATTGTATTTAACTAGATTATTTTTTGAATCGAAGCAAGGTAGGTCAAAACGAAATTTTATTTCAATTAATTCACATACAAAGAAATCTGTTGGGAATATTTGACGTTCGGCAGGTACTAAAGTGACTAGATTATACATTATAAATGCACCTAGACATTCGCAGCTATGGCAACTTATCAACAGTGGTATTATCGAAAAAATTACCGTACGTAATATCACAAGAGAGTGAGAATAACTTGAAAATAATTCGACAGATTTTCGAAAACTTGTCGCCAGGCAATATTGCCGAATGGCGACAAGTTCAGTTTTACTGGTGGACAGATATCTCTTTTCATTGTGAACGGTACTTGAAGCGATTTATTTTCATTTGCTTTGATTTTCCAAGTTTTCATCCAATTTTGAATTTTAGTAATATGCACTTGTAGATTTTTTGAAGCAGATGCTGGGTTGTGGTGTGATGCCAGTAGGGCGGTGTCATCGGCGAATGTTGCAGTATTAACCATTCTTGTAGTTGACATATCTGCGGTATGGAGTATATACAGGATAGGTCCCAGCACACTCCCCTGTGGTACCACAGCTTTGATAGGTTTTAGGTCAGTGTAGTCATTTTGCTGTTTAACGAGGAACTATCTGTTGGTGAGGTAGGATTTGAGGATGTGATAATGATATATAGATAGGTTCTTTTTAACTTATAAAGGAAGCCTTTATGCCAGACTTTGCCAAAAGCCTGGCTAATATGAAGAAAAACATCTGAACAGTATCTTTTTCCTTCCAAGTCGTTGTTTATTTGTTTTACAATTCTGTGTATTTGTTCAATTGTTCCATGTTGTGTCCTAAATCCAAATTGATGACTAGGAATTAGTTTTTTATCTTCTAGAATTGGCATGAGGCGCGTTAACAAATGTTTTTCGAAGACTTTTGATAGAACAAGTAAAAGACTGATAGGTCTGTACGGCGCGGTAGCGTTTGGATGTTTTCCTGGTTTTAATGTCATGGTGATTTGTGCAACCTTCCAACTTGTTGCAAAATAAGCTAGTGCCAATGATGCATTGTAGATTTGTGTGATCATTTTTAAGCACTTGAGGGGACAATTTTTCAGAATTAAACCTGTTATGAGTTCATATCCAGGTGCTTTTTTTGGATTAATTTCTTTATGGATGGTCCTCTTGACTTCAGTTAGCTTAAATTTTCGAATTGGAAGATCCATTTGGTCCGGTGTTTCAAGGAAACCAATTATTTCTGCAATTTGATCATATTGTAGCATGTGGTTGGAATACATTGCAAAGATGGTCTGCAAAAGCTTCTGCTTTCTGTTTATCATTTCTGCACCATTTCTGGTTATATTTTATTGGTGGTATTTGATACTGTGGGCGTTTAAATTTCCTCATCGTTTTTCATAGAAAATAAATAGTCACTGTCCTTAGTAGGCGCTAGATTGTTGAGATAATCCTATACTTCTTGGTTTTTAATTTTATTAAAAACGTAATTCGTCTTGAATTCTGTCAAAAATACTTCGTGAAAGACCTATAATTAAAACGTGAACTGCCAAAGAAGGTGACTAATTTCAAAAACTATTGTCGGTTATTCACGAGACAAATTTCAGTTAAAACGAAAATGAACTAAACCAGTCTGATCAATTTTCGTATTCTGACATCTCGGTACTAATATAGGAATAACTGAACATCGTCTTCTCTGCATGATATATTTAGTTCTATTCAAAATCTTCGATCTAAATCAGCAGCTTACTATATTGATTACTATGATAACCGTAAATTATTTTGTCCAGAGAAAACTGTTGTGTCGAACTGAATATCAATGCTATGTTGCCAGAGAGGACGCGAACAGTTGAACCAAATGGATTATGAAATGGAGACGTCAGTTGTTGGATGACTACAAGTGAAGTGGATGGACGATATATAGGAGAGATTGAGAAGACGATGGCAATATACGGTGTTGAACAGGACCGAGTGGAAAAAGCAGGGGGATGAACGGAGAAGGACTGCTGCTGCTGAAGAAGAAAAAGAAGAAGAAGAAGAAGAAGAAGAAGAAGAAGAAAAAGAAGAAGAAGAAAACAGTATATTTATTTCTACACTTATCTGTAAAGCTTCAGTGACCTTAGTGGTTCAAAATCATCAGTCAGCTACAATAAACCAATAACTTTCGGAGACCAATGTGGTATGTAAAATTGCCTAATGTAACTAAACTAGTTGCCCGAGGGGCGAGACAAGATGAACCAGATAAAGGAGAGGTTGTGAAGACGACAGCAAAATGTCTGGTTGGATAAGACAGCATGCATTCAGGGGTTGCCTGTCCATAATTACATAATTTGAAGAAAATAATAATTGTAGTATATATTTGTCCTTCTGAAATTTATTTCCCATACTGCATCGGATTGTATTTGAGTCATGTATTATATGTATTAATATGGTACAATTCTCTATTAATTTGTAACAAACACCTTGAACTTATCTTTGAATATCTTGTTTCTATTTTGTTATATAGCTCATAAAGATTTGTAGCGCACTATTCTACTAAATAAAAATTTGCTCTTGCCTATGTTATAAATTTATTTTGATTTGTTGTAAATTAACTATTCTCCTACAATTTTATTTCTTATCTAGGCGTGAAATGGGTTAATAAAACATGTTAGCAGTTTCACAACGGCATTGTAATCCGTTTAGAACCGAAGCTAGTTCACATACATAAGTACAATACAGCTTACGGTACAACACTATACCACCTGTATATTATCAAAATGCAGTTTTCTACATTTTTTACCGTGTATGCGGGCACGTGTCAACGTTTTTTATAACCAAGTTTCTATTTTCATTCGCCTTTGATTGTTATCGAAACGCAGCATGCTTCGGTTATGTGAAAAAAAACAGACCCCCAGTAATAATAATATGTTGCCTACTCACTAAGTGCAAGTTAGCTGGATGAAGCGGCACTTTGAAAATTATGCTCACTAGTTCCCTCATTAAAGACTTAAGACTTGCCAACCTACGTGATATTAAAGAGTAGAATTAGATCTCAGTTTTTACGTTGACCATCATCGGAGAACTTTTAATATTTTTGGTGTTCATATTGTGTTTATCTTATATGTAATTAGTTAATAGTTTAGTTGTATTATCCTTTAAAACAACCCGTTGTCCCTCTTAAATTCGGGAGGTATCTACATCTGGATTTTTGTGGTAGATATTCAGGGCCGAGCTGCACCAACGGTAGCTTAGAGGTGAAACATTTTGAAGAAATGATTTACATTATACCTAGTCGTATAAGAACGCAACTGCTATACATACGTATGCATATATACGAAATATAATCAGTTATATCTATATCATAATGTAGTTGGCATCTTTCTTTAGTTAAAGGAAGGGGGTGAAAATATTTGTACACCCGTGCGGCAATTTATTCTGATGCGACCCTGTGTAAATCCACTGTAGGAATAGGCGTAGAGCAAATAAACGTATTCTATGTGTTTACTTTACAGACTACAGATGTAGGTAAGCGGATACTTTGTCGCCCCTGTTGTTACATCATATAATATATTTTTGTCACACAATCCTGCCTTAGAACACGCATACAAATGACAAGGTGTGCGGCACGCGCCCCTTTTTATGCCTGTCACTAGTAGATTGCTTCAAATTGAACAGAGGTTACGTTTAATAGCTTTGGTAGCTAAGTTAAGAGGTGGTTATACCGCGAGCGATTTGTCGAGTTTGTCCGTAAGAGGCCCATGTATTTCTTGCGTTGCCGGCTCTTTGCAAGTGTTTACAAAATACAATTTTGTGTTACCAATTCTTAACCGATTTTAATTTTAAAAAGCTTGCTGGCATCGCAAAACCTCGAGCATGTTGCCTACATCAAGATTTTTCTCATAAATTTGCAGCAGTAACCTGCAGTGGAACATAAATTTCGTTAATTTTGTGCATTTTAAATATTTTTTTCTTGATTTCACAGTGAGAAAATTTAAAAAAGTCGCATGTAGGATTCAATTCCAACCTTTTAACTATGCACTAGAAAATTTTCACATTTCTAACTTCAAGAATGGCGTAGTAATCTTTTAGATTAGAAAGGCTATTTTTCGCCTAAAATCGAGCGGTATAACCTCCTCTTAAGTATCCTACTTTTCTCCTTGAAGCTTTTACGTTGACAAAAGAATTTCATAATTTGTCGTCTACTTGAAGTGGAACGAAACGTTACCTGCAGCACAAGAATGCCGTCAAATCACAAGGCAGTTCGAGTTTTCTTTCCAATTACTAAACAAAAGCGTACCACGTGCCCTTAGCATCTGTCAGTGTTACTTAAGAAATATCTTAACCCAACTTTTGCAAAACAATTATGGTAGTTTTGCAATGGAAACATTTCTCAACTAGTTGAGACCCTTCCCTCACTGCGATATTGCTTTCATGGCATCTGACGCTTTGAAGTCGTTTCCAATGGCAGAGAAGTAGATACCTTCTGATGGTCGTACTTTTTCCATAGTTTCGTAAATTTATTTTATATATGGCCGTACAAAGTGGAGGTATTTGACAACGATTTTTTCTTATGTAAAGAAAAAATCGATATTAAAATGTCCTGTTTTTTATCGTCCCTATTTGATGAACGGAGGTCATTCCGACTCTGTAGTGAACATTCAGTACCGGGCCTGCACTCAGTTATTTTACCAAGAATTACCTTCATAAAAGTTGCAAAATAACGAAGATTTTAATTTAAGAGCTATATTATGTACGGTCCTGGTGATAGTCACCAGTCACCACTAGGCCTGCGACTTTTTTCGATATATCGATATTGATATCGATATATCGATATATCGAATAACGATACCGGAATGTCGATATATCGAAATATCGATATTTCGATATATCGATATTTTCATGTCGATATATCGATATATCGATATTTCGATATATCGATATTTAGATATATCGATATTTAGATATATCGATATTTCGATATATCGATATGTCGATATTTCGATATTTCGATATATCGATATATCGATTTAGCGCGGTGTCGACGTTTTACAATGATTTTAATAACTTCTGGTACCGGAAACCGTTGAGCCTACGTCGAGTTTTTCCAAGTAAAGTTTGCAACAGTAAAACCTAAAACATAGTTGCAATGTGAAAGTGACTGAAATTACATTAATTTTATGCCGCATGTAGGATACAATTTCAATCCTTTAACTGTGCCCTAACTTGAAGCATACTTGAAGAATAGCTGAATAATTCTTTAGATTAGAAGCGTTGTTGTTCAGTATAAGTTCATTGTGTCTCTATGTACTATTAACAGCAAAAGTGGTCTTCCACTTTACGGTTCAATTCCGCTTAAAATGCCATAACCAATTACGTTCTGAGGTAAAAAAAACCTTAGCAACTGTCCGCCAGTTAAAGTTTTGAAGGCGGATCTAAACAATTTTATTTGAATGACAACAAATGTGTTAGCCTTGCACTAGTAAACAAAGGGCATTCATCAAAGTATCGAGATCGGATAACGAAAAATCACATCGTCTATGGGGAGCGGGGCTGACAAAAACATAACAACGTCCGGCACAAACGATTCACATCGCAAACTGGACCTAACACCACTTTTGCTGATAATAGTACATACGAATAGCGAACAAGGTTTGCTTAGAATAAATAGATCAGATCAAACATTATTTTGATGTAAATGTACAGGACAGCCACCTGGTATGGTACTCGAACTTGCCCGAACATTGTTGGAACTATCCAGTATCATTAGAATCTCATAAATAATTAATGAAGTCGGTATATAAGTATGTTTCGTTCTTAATATATAGAGCTGTACCGTACTGACGAGTCCTAAAAAGGACGAAACCAGTTGTCTTTGGTTACCCTGGTCATTCAGAACGAAACAATGTTTGGTCTTATTTTTGGTTATATGACTACAATAAAAAATCGTACTTAGCCATTTTTCAAACTAAGGGGCCTCCTTTCAAGTATAGCTGGCGGGGTGGGGAGGCCCCAAATTCTAATCACGCCACTGAATTCAATATTGTTTGTGACCTGGAGTTTTCGCTTTGTCTTATTATCCTTCAACATGCAGCCAAGCCTTCAGGTGACAAGAAATTACTCCCACCCTAAAATTTGTCTTATTTTGGAGAAGAATTAATGGACTACTTACATCAAAATGGAAAGTGTGACAATTACAGGCAGGAGTAAGACGTTTCATAATGAGCACGGAATATTTCTTTCTGATTGATAGAGGCAGTGGCGGACATATTGGGTCTCCCTACTGGGTAGGGGTAAATACATATTCTAAAACAGAAATGAATAGCTGAATAGCTTCTTCCATAATGCATGCGGTCGTGTGGGAACCTAGCAACTCTGCCTAATTTTTGATATTATTCGTCTTACGTTTAGTAACAAGCACCAACTTTTACGTTGGACAGTTTTCTAAGAAATCAATATAAGAGTTTTCCTCCTGTTGCACACTATTTTGGACACGCACTGTATAACTATCTATCAAACTATCGATATTTCGATATGCCGATATGTCGATATAACGATATGTCGATATTTCGATATATCGATATTTTGATATATCGATATTTCGATATATCGATATTTCGATATATCGATATTTCGATATATCGATATTTCGATATATCGATATTTCGATATATCGATATTTCGATATATCGATATTTCGATATATGCATATATCGATATATCGATATTTCGATATATCGAAATATATCGATATTTCGATATATCGATATATATCGATATCTTTTTGATATCGATATTCGATATCAAATTTTCAATATCGCGCAGACCTAGTCACCACTGGCGCGCGGTGGGAGCATGCGAGCCGAAAATCGCCCAATTTCAGTCAACCTGAGTAATGAATGCGATCGAATTAGTGTTGTTTAAGAAATGACCGAATACAATAAACTTGCTGACATGATTTTAAGTTACGGGAAGGGGGTGCCGACAAAACGTGGCTGCAGCAAACCGTTTCCGCGCCGTAAAATTTCATTTAAGAAATCACCTGACGCCGGGAATGTTTGTTAATTTACTTCAAAATGTGCGCGATACGGGGGTATTTAAAGGAGCAACGAGGAGGGTATGCGGGAAGGCCTGTACCACGGAATAATAAACCCACAGAAGAATTACTCTCCCTATTTTTAGTTTCCAAATTTCAAAGCGCATGGCTGTGTGCGCCATGTTCTCGCTAACTGACAGCTCACAGTTCCAGAGTTCGAGCTAGTGATGGGAATAATCGAGATATTTTAATAATCGAGATATCAGTAATCGAGAGAATTTAATAATCGAGATATTAGTAACTACTAATATTAGTAGGAGTAGTTTTTAAGTCTAATCACTGATTGAGGGTTCCGACTTTCTATTTCTTGTTTATTTAGCAATAAAATTTATGTTCACATTTGCTCGGGCATTTGCTATATCTGTAGTGTTCTTTATATTGATACAGAAAAAACGCTATAAATCAGGGCTTTGTTATTTGCCGGCGTCGGCGTCTATTGAATATTATTAAAATTCTAAATAAGTATATACTGTTTTATTATGGACAATCCAGTAGATAAAGCATGAAGCGTTGGTAAATAGCATGTACCTATTTTGTAATTTTCCTACTACGGCACTATACCTAAAGTTGAAATCCACTTGCCCACCTACAAAACAAAAACCATCCTTTTAAACGTCTAGCAGTCCCTGAATGAGTCAGAAAACTGCTCGATTATTAATTGTCTTTTGTGTCATCGAAGTTGACTACTAACGAGAACGAGACACCTAATCTCGTGATGCCGTTCGATTATTTTCCGTGCTCGATTATTATATGAAGTTGGTTACTGGCAAATTTGCTATCATAATCGGCAACGGCAACTACTAATATTAGTACTACTAATTTCCAAATGAATAATCGATTATCTCGAGATATTTTAATAATCGACTAATTCTATTATTGCATCTCGATTATTCCCAACACTAGTTCGAGCTTGGAGTTTTGATATTTCTTCGTGTGTATTTTGTGTTTTCTGTTCTATACTTTGAGAAATATCTCGTATTGAGTTATTTAGGGTTTATCCGGAGTAATTAATAAGTGTGTTCTCTGCGTTTTGAATAAAAACATCTTGTAGGTATACCTAGTACTTTTATTCGAATAAATTAATAAGTTACGTACGTAATGTATTTATGATGAGTGCACCCAAAAAGAGACGTACCCATGTTTGATATATAGCACATGGGCGGAATAGAGAAGTCCAGTTCGGATTTAGACGAAGTAGAGGAACACGCGAGGTCATTTTAGATTTACGAGTAATTATACTAGAAAAGACAACAATAGAAAAAGGAAAGAGCGTCTATATAGAATTTGATTTAGAAAAAGCCTTCGACCAAGTAAAACGGGGGAAAATGTTCGAAGTGCTCAAAGAGGAAGGGAGAAATATAGGGACAGAAGAATAATACATAATTTCAACAAGGAAAAAATGGCAGTTATATAAGTTGAGTAGGAACGAAGAGAAGTAGATATCCGGAAGGAAGTGAGACAGGGATGTACGTTATCACCTAGTTTTCAACTTATATATCGAAGATACGAAGATGCGATTAATATTGTTAAGGACAGAACAGATTAATATACAGGGCCGAACTAGGGGGCAGGAAAATAGCGCTAAAACTAAAATACAAATAGGAAATAAGAAGATAGAGGAAGTCGCAGATTTCTGCTATTTAGGAAATCAAATAACTCCCGATGCCGAGAGCACTAGAGATATAAAACAAGGAATAGCGCAGGGTCGAGTTGCGTTTAACAAAAAGAAACAACTGTTATGCTCGGGAACGTATGTGTGTATGTGTGCGAAACTCGAACAGTAGGAGAATCGGATCGAAATATAATAGAAGCGTTTGAAATGTGATGGTACAGACGCATGATAAAGATACCGTGGATAGGTAAGGTTAGTAATGGGGAAGTAATAAAAAGAGTTGGGGAAAGCGAAAAATATGGACGACAATAAAGAATAGGAGAGTTAGGATGATAGGATGGTAGGACCAAAGACTTGGAGAATGGACCCAGCCTCCTTATGCAACAGCTGATTTTGTTGTGAAGCCTACACGGTCGGCATTTAAACATTATGACCCTGGATCTAGCCAAGATACTTAAACTGCCGTTAAGCGGTCGGCTTATAAACTAGTTTCATAGACGTTCTTGCCACCACACGTTGGTGGTTCACTGGTTGTGATCTCATCCTACCATGCCATCACGCTGAGGGTTCGCACCTCATCGCAGTTCTTCTTTTTTGTTATGATGATTTTTTCTTTCGAACAAAAAAAGGGTTTCTGGTCCAAAAGGACAAATTAATAAGGGTCGCCATTACGCCAGACAGGCATCTACTCATTTGAGTTTTATTGTTATTTTTTACAAAGTATTGATTCACGGCATTTTAGTAGGCGAGGTTGGCTAGATCCAGGGTCATAATATTTTAATGCACACGGTCGTCGACCAGCGGGTCGCGGGGAGCGTTGTTTGTTATTATATTCTAGGGTCCCTGTAATACAGGGACCCTATTATATTCAAGCAACCGACCAGGCGAATGTTCCGCGATATTCCGTTTCCGCGGCGGCATCTGTTTACTACACAACTGGTAAGACGCTTTGTTTTGCTTTTTCCACAAACAAACGCTTAGGCTGTGAGCATTCCGGCTGCTTCAGTTGTAAATCTAAATAGCTCCAAGTCTTTGGGTATGACACCTTCTGAGACGCAAAGTAATAGTTCGCGACATACTATAGAGGCGGAGATAGGAATAAGAAGAGGTAGGGGTAGGCCCATCCGACTACTGCTCTCAAATAGTTGGGGATGTAGGATGTTCTACATTTAGGAAAGGATGGAGGTGCGCGTCCAATCAGTGTCCAACAAGTAAAAATAAATCTAGGGGAGATTTAATATGCATCGCAATTTGACGTTGACGTGTAATGATTTTACTGAATCTCGTGAGTGTAAATACACAGACAAATATAAAAGCAATAGTTGCAAGGCAGTTGCATCTGCTTTTCATGAATCCACAGGATATATTCAAACGGCGACATGAACGACCGTTTTATAAGACATGCCGCAATAATTGGAATACGCCATGAATTTTAAACACTGAAGTTTTCAAGTTAAAGGCACCTAAAAATGCAACTTTATTTATTGTATGGATACGTAATGGGATCGCATAAATAATAAAGCCGTACCCAGTAACTTCCGAACAAATAAGAGACCACAGTTGATGTTTATCAATAACCGTCACAATTCTCACTGGTAGGCCATGACCCTTCAGATCATTAGGTGTCAAGAAACACACGCAAGCTGCAACCCTTTCAGTAAAGATTTGCTATGTTTGTTAGATTGTATCGCTTGCTCGATAAGATCCTTTTCCTTAATATTTCACAAGCGATCGTGTTAGATAAGTTTTCATATTTTGTAACGGCTTGTGATCGAATCTGACATAACAGTTCTATTAAAGTTTACCACGGGCCAGAAGACAACCCCGAACATTGCTGCACAATATATTACAATTTTCAAACACCTGGGGTTGGACAAATATGTTAGTTTGTGGCAACCTAGGCTCAGAATCATTTAATATCTAAGCTAAATTAAATTCGGAAAAACGGAAATCGTTTTAATACAAATACACTCCGCTGTAAGATTAATGCTAAGTACAAATTTCCAAAAACAACCCATCAACAATAATTAAACAAGGTTAAAAACTCCTGTCTTTGCAAGAGCCTAAATTAGAAGTAAGTAGCATAAAATATATCTGTCATAGTCAAAGTGATCTTATTTTGAGTTCCACAATTTCCAAAAATCTCAGGGAAAAGTCTTTTGAGGTGTTCGGCGAGATGGACAGTTGTCTTAATCGCCTCTCCATGAATGCCGCATTGAGGTTAGGGTTGAGACTCGTTGGTACAAATTATGTAGTCCTCTTGCAAATTACACAAAATGTGCGGAGACTTTACAAAATAGAATTTCGACGTCTGTGGAAATTGTCTCTACCATTATATATCGTGTATGATATGTAAGGAGACAACTTGCGACTCTGGAATACAAAAATCTTCTATTTATCACATTTCAAAGGAGATATTGCAACAAAGTAATTTCTCCTCTAGGTGGACTACGCATCTGTTTCTGTCGTCAACTGAGCAAAGGATATGATAGAAGAAAATCCCATCGGAGCTACTCACACGCTACTTACCTGCTGGCGTATGTGTGAAGGGTGCTTGTTGGTACTGATGAAACATGGGTGCATTGTTTTGAACCTGGAACTGAAATCAAACTCAACAGAGTAAGGATACTGATCTTCACCGCATCCCCGGTAGCGGTCCAGAGTCAGGCAAATGGTCATCTTGACTTATGATTAGGAAGGCGTTATCGTAACTGAATATTTCCCAGTTAATCATGCAGCATTTTTAAGAGAAAAATTGCGCCGACCTCAATTTCCTTTCACCTTACCAAGAGTAGTTCACTTGATTTGTTTTGCAAACTGAAAAATCCTATGCAGGGATAACGTTTTTCTTCTTTTTATGAACTAATTAAAGTGATGACCCGAAGAATTAAAAGAGATAAACATAAAGGGCAAACTATGTCATTTGGTGACCACCTACACATAAAATTAAATAAACTAATTTAAATTAAATGGTAGAAATGAGTACCTAGAAAGATTATGTGTTCGGTAATGCAAAATCATCAGATTATAACATTGTTTTCTTTCCTAAACACACCAGGGGTTGCATCGAGAACTTTGACGTAAATTCACTATGAATTCTTAATAAGTTATCCCCATGCACACGCCAAAAAACAGTGACATAGTAATTAGTCTCGACACGTCTTTCGCTGACAACGTCAGCATCCTCAGGAGTTGAAGATTAATCTAAATCTAAACTTATGCTACATTGCTATAAATACAAACCCGCTACTACTGAAGTAAAATGAATCGATAAACCTATAAGGTTTTTTATAACTAGTATTTATAGCAATGTAGTGTAAGTTTAGATTTACATTAATCTTCAAGTCCTGAGGATGCTGACGTTGTCAACGAAACACTTGTCGAGTTTAATTAATTTATCACGGTCTTTTGGCGTCTGGGGTTAACTTATTAAGAATTCATTCTTTCCTAAAAGTTCCCCTGTCGAAATTAAACGAAACTAGAAATATGAAACGATTTAATTTTTCTCAATGTGATTCCAAAGAGCGAGTTTGAAAGAACACTTTTTTACCATGCGGATAATGTACGGAGTCTATAACCCCAAAGAAAGGTGGGATTAAAGAAATGGACGACCTGGTAAAATTCGTCTTTTTTAAAGAAACATTTTATGGTAAATGATAATGTAAAGTGGTCGTATCGGACCGTCGACCCATGGATTTAGTACCATTTCGTGCGTTCCCGTTTCGTGCGTCGATGAAAATTTTCCCGTTTCGTGCGTCATCCCAAACCTCTACCTGTATTGAGTGCCGTTTCGTGTGCTGACCTGCTGATAATGAAGTAAGCCACTAATTCGAGTTTATCTTTACAACACAACGCACAAGAGGTCTAGAGAACAGATGTTGGAACTACGAAAATACTCGAACATGGCGATGACCTTTCTGTCCTTTTGGACCTGACCGATATTTTGTTCATTAGACAAAACCTGAATCACTAGAACAAAATAAATCCACCGCGGCGAGACGTGGGGGTACAATTTTATTATAAGGACAACGCACGAACTGGCACTGCTTAATTACCCAGTAAATTCTTGACGCTCGAATCGGCACGGAAACAGGTAGAAATCCAAAAACGCACGAAACGGGAAGATACCGACCCATGCATAAACTTCCGACCTACGATCATTGCTCACTTACAAAAAAAAAATAGCAAAATTTCTTTGAAACGTGAGTTTGAAAAAATTTTCCTAAAATCCTGAATTTCCCCCTATTTTATCTTATTGTAGTATGAGAGGACCTGGACCTCAATAAAGTCTAGAAATTTTATTAAAAAATGACGCACGTTCGCGTGGTCTTTTAAAGCCGTCACAAACATTGGAAAATTCGAAATTTAGCTGAAATCTTGACAGTTGGGTATTAGGATTCGGTCGATTTTGCCGTCATGCGATATATTTATTGTCAATTTTCAAAAATTAAATGCTACCCTTCGTATTTCGTATGTAGAGCTACTACAACCCAGGAGGAATAATTGTCTCTACAGATTTTGTAGTTTTAAGTTTATAGTATGCCGTATTCCGGAGAAAAATTATTTAGCTTGGTATCTGCGTATCTGTTACCTCGGGCGAATGATTCTTTGACATTAGGGATCAGAGATAATGAGGTACATGAATTCAGTCTCCTACATGTCCTACACCTCTCCGTTCCACCGGTATAAAAATACCCCTAATTTGAGGGTGTTGTGTCTCAGCTATCCCTCTGCTTGGAGCGATGAATCTTGATGCAAGCCTACAGCACATGCGTGTGAACAACCTCAAGCGTATTTGGCGCTATTCGTTCATCTGATGCTTGGAATTAGTAGGATATAATTCGGCTTCTCATCAGGGTACGTCGAGCTGTGGTTATTCAATTTGGTTTTATCGAAAGTAGCAAAAACCGGAAAGGTCTCTATCGACCCGTTATTCATTGGTGGATGACAAATTTCGTGCTGATCGTTCAATTTTTCGCATAAAAATAAATTTTTTGCGCTTTTTCAATTTCTCGCCCCTTTCTCGTAAACCACCGGCCTTCGAGTCTCTATACAAACTTTATAACCTTGTTAATTAAAAGAGGCTTTTCATTTTGTCTTAAAAACCCTCTGTTTCGACTTAAATTAAAGATGAGAAAATTGTTTTAATATAATGGAGTCTCCAAATTACGACATGCGCAAAACGGAACTATTTTTGTTCAGCTTAGTATCATATCTTGTTATCCTTGAAGGCCATTAAATTCAGTTGGCGTTGGCGGTAACTCGTCTTAATGACAGTTAAAACTTGTCAAGGTTGTGATAGTGGAAAGTGTAGTGTTAAAGAAAGGTAACTTAAACAGAAAATAAGATTATAATCTAAGTGTAAAAAATCAACAACAATTCTGAAAAATGGTTCGAAATAACAACATGTTACCGAATGCGCACTTTCACAAAAAGTGGAAATCACGAGTAAAAATAAATTTCAACCAACCAATGCGTAAGTTAAAACGTAGATTAAAGCGGGACAAAAAGCAAAGATATTTGGTCCCTCGTCCTGTTGACAAACTTCGCCCATTGGTGCATTGTCCCACAGCGCGTTACAATGCAAAAATACGAACTGGTAAAGGATTTACAAAAGAAGAACTAAGAAGTGTGAACCTATGTCCCAGTAAAGCAATGGCACTTGGAATTGCTGTTGATTATCGCCGACGTAATAAGTCAGTTGAATCCTTACAAACAAATGTGCAACGTCTTAAGGAATACATGGGCAGATTGATTATTTATCCTCTTAATAGAAAAAAGAAAGTGGAAATTGGGTGTGCAAAAACTGTAGCCAAAAATATTAACAAGAATCGGAAACGCGATGTAAAATTATTAAAAGCAAGAGTTCCTACCGAAGAAGAAAGGAGGTTTGAAGCGTATATTACGCTAAGGAAGGCCAGAAGTGAAGTCAAGTTAGTTGGGAAGAGGAAGAAGCAAAAGAACTTGAAGGAAGATAATTTATTAATAACCGAGCAGCCGATGAAAGCTCGATGCCAAGCAGGAGATAGAGAATAAATTGTTAAATTGGTATTATGAAATTATTCTAGTTGCCCAACTTTGTATAGTTTGTAGCTCTCGTGCGTTGTATTCCGTTCCTTATTGAGTAAAATTATTCTTCTTTCTAAAAATCGTTATAGGTATATTTAATATATTTTATGATTGTTGAACTGTCCAAACGCAAAAGTTGTTGAAATGAATGTCACCGTTCATGTCTGATTGCTAATAGCAAAGCGATCTTCTGAAGAATTTGCTCACTAATTCACAAATACAAACAACCTAGTACAAGCTTTAAGCGCTGTCTCTCTGCAAAGCTCAAGTTTACATGTAGAGGGCAAGGGGTGTTCAATCCTATCGCATTGGATTTTTATTTACCCAGTACCAAAGGTGACGTCAGTATTAATATACTACACAACAGGGTCTATAGAAACGATTTAAAGGAGGGTTATTTTCTTTTTTCTTCAAATCCTTCAAATCAGACAAATCGCGTTTTTCCCAGACAAACTGCGTTTTGTCTACGTCAATTTGGACAAAATACAAATGTTGGAATTTATGCAGGAAACCGTCTATAGCAGTGCGACCCTCTAAACGCGCATGCTCAATAATAATGTTTAATTTAAAGTTGAGACGTACAAAATCAAATGCAAAGTTGGTGAAACAAACTGTTGTGTCGTTGATTGTCACAACACGTACAATAACACCGGTAAAAGCATTATTCTGAGTGGACACAATATAGTTTTTAAGTCACTGTTATTAACGTTGTATTTTGTAAGTGAAGTAGTTGGAAGTTGGAATACATATGCTGCATCCCACTTTATTGGAACATAGCTTTTTCCAGGAACATAAAAGATCAGTTTTTGATATTGATTTCTCGTTGTCTTCCTACCACTTGCTTCTCGATAACACCGAGCGCGCAGGAATCTAAACGGCACTTTTTTCGCACTGTTGAAGCATAGCAGTACAACTCGAGGTGACTCCGAAGACGAACACGTTTATGAGATTAAACGCTGACTGTCGTACCGCCGATATAGTTGTTAAATACGATATAGTTAAATATAGTTAAATACGATATAGTTAAATACGATATAGTTGTTAAATACGATATAGTTGTTAAATACTGAAACCGCCGCTAGTGTTTTACAGAAACGAGTACTAAATTGGAGGTGGACCTAAACGTACTTGAGGGGGCATTTTCCAATAATACGTAAAAGCAGGTAATTGATTAGAGCTAGTCGAAAGGCAAGCCTAATTTAGTACACTCCTAAGTTGACAGGCAGTGAAATACCGCCGCTCTTGGGGTTAAATTCGATGCAGAGTTCTTTAGCACAGAATTTAATTGCTCTTACACAAACAAACCTCCATCACTTACACTGAAAGGAATGGTTCCAATAGAAAGAAGGAATAATTCTCTTCTCCGCCCACTCATTATGGAAAGTTCGCGTAAGAAGGCTACGTGAGTTTTTAAATTCAATGTATGATTTGATTCCTTTTTGGAAAGCATTTTTGTTCTTGTACACAAATTTTACGGCCTCAAAACCGTAAAATAATGTAATATTAATTACTAAAACAATTATACACATATTAATCTTGCAGTGTATCTACACCTTTTGGATAATTAGTTTGTGTACCCTCAAGTTACTTGACTTTCGCTCACCAGGCGGCGCTCGCTAGCAATTAACGCACGTCGCCTATAGACAGTAAAACAAAAACTTACCGAGACGCGAAGCAACGTCTAGATGCAAAGAAACATGTATCGAGTTCGAGCTCGTCACTTCTCCATGTCTTTTACAATAATTATTGCCATCTTTTCGATATCAAACATAAAAACAAGAAATAATTCCTTGCAGACTACCGAGTACTCTAGCAACTTCTACTTGTGTTAGTTATACCTTATACCCCTCCAAGTCTTTCCATGTCTTTCTTTCATGATTAATGTTTATAAATGTAAACGAACTGAAATTTCTCGCTTTTCTTTGAATGTGAAATAGCATATTCCCGCCAATAAAAACAACTGAGTTAAAAAGCGAGTATTTGGCAATGAAGATATTGCCGAACAATAAATTTATTTTACAAGCACTTGGACGATAGAAGCGGATGGGAAAAAATTAGAAGCGTTTGAAATGTGGTGCTACAGACGCATGATGAAGATAACGTGGATAGATAAGGTTAGCAACAGAGAGGTATTAGAAAGAGTCGGAGAAAAGCGAAATTTATGGAAGACGGTAAAGAATAGGAGAGACAGGATAGTAGGACACCTTCTGAGGCACGAAGGCTTAGTTCGCGACATACTAGAGTCAGAAATGGGAATAAAAAGAGGTAGGGGTAGGCCCAGATTAGACTACTGCTCTCCAATAGTTCGGGATGTAGGATGTTGTACTTTTAGTTAGGGAAATGCGTAGGCTAGCTCAGGATAGGAAGGGCTGGAGGTACGCGTCCAACCAGTCTTCGGACTGAAAACTTTATGATGATGATGATGATGAAGCACTATTTCTTTTAAATAGCATAAATATTCCAACATCCCCAGATATTGGGAATTAGTGAACTTTCTTAATTATGGTGTTAATAATTTTCCTTATAGAGTCTATACTGTCTGTGCCACGAGTGATCAAGAATTTGGGAAATCGACCCCAATCTATCACCCTGGTTTTGTTTTACTGTTTTCCTAAGTACATTATATCTCTCGTTAGATATCCGTTGTAAATTAACAATCGATGCGGAACATCTACTTAATACGTCGAGTGGCTACTTATTCTAGATAAGAGTAGGTGGTAAGAAACGTGAAAGTGTAAGAAACGGAAAGATAAGAAGTAATTATCGTAGGGTCGGTCAGCTTAGAACCTAATTGTGGATCGACTCACTTCTTATCAGTGCGGCTTCTGATAATGTAACGGTTTCACATAAAATAGATAGGGGTCACCTATAATCTGACAAATTTGGGGTAAGTGTAATCACAGTCGCAAGAACTAAGTTTGTGTTTTATGTGAACTAACAATGCATAACAAAATAAAGTTGCAACCATAAAAAAGCAACAAGACATTAAAAGAGTTGCTAATGTACACCATGTCCAAAATAAGAATGCACAGCATTTGGATATTGGAAACGCCAATAAATACACGGATTCGGTTAAATGTTGAAAAAGTTGCGCAGTTGGGGGACTATTAAAACGACCTTAAAAATCTAAAAACTTATGTTTCATTTTTGAGTTATTTCCAAAAAAGTAAATTTTTGAAATTTTGTTTCCATTTGTTTTCGCTTTATTGTCTGAAATATTCGAAAGGGAGTGAGACAGGGAGGTGCTTTATCGCCTCTAGATTTCAATTTATATATCGAAGATACGATTAATATTGTTAAAGACAGAATAGCTGCTGGAATTAACATACAGGGCCAAACTATTAATATGCTCAGATTCGCGGATGATATAGCAGTATTAGCATCCAGCAAAGAAGAATTAGGAACTCTGAACGAAATGGAAGCGGTTTTGACGGAGGGCTATGGAATATGGATATGAAGATCAATAAAAGAAAATCAAAATTTTGGTGTGTAGGGGGCGTGAAAATAGGATTAAAACGAAAATACAAATTGGAAACTAGAAGAAAAAGGAAGTCTCGGATTTCTGCTATTTAGGAAGTCAAATAACTAGCGATGATAGGAGCTCTAGAGATATAAAACAATAGCGCAAGGACAAATCGCATTTAAAAAAAACTTGTGTGTCAGCTCCGACGCACGACTGGAGTTTACTCCTTACGAACGATTATTTTAACTTCAATCACTTGATAATAGGGTACACGCTAATGTCAGTTTTATACCCAAATGTGTATTTATCAGATAGTTTATGTTCGAAAATGTCCAACTACATCAAAATATAAATTGTTTATAAATTCAGTAATTAAGTGACAATCTGCTAAACGTCGACAGTGAAATAAATACTTTTCCTGGTGTCCGAATAGGCGTTGATTCACAGTTCGGCACTAAGCAATATTTGGAGTATTTAATATTAGGTTTTTCCAAATTAAATCAAAAGATTCAACAAATTTAGGAACGAACAAACACTGCAAATGCTGACTTTACAACGCCAACTGTCATATCAACTCTATGCCACTCTATTTTCACTATTTCCATGCTCTATGCAGTCCTCATAAAATTTCCGTACCGCGGGCTATAACTGAAAATAGATTCTTAAGGAGTAAACTCCAATAAAAAGAAACAACTATTATGCTTGAGAATGATTAATGTAGAAACTCGGAAGACGCTCTTACAAACGTATGTAAGGAGTACGGCTTTGTACGGGTGCGAAACTCGGACGATAGGAGAAGCGGATAGGAATAAAATTAGAAGCATTTGAAATGTGGTGCTATAGACACATGATGAAGATACCGTGGATAGATAAGGTTAGCAACAGAGAGGTGTTAGACAAAGTTGGAGAAAAGCGAAATTTATGGAAGACAGTAATGAATAGGAAAGATAGGATGGTAGGACACCTTCTGACGCACGAAAGCTTTAGTGCGCGACATACTAGAGTCAGAGATAGGAATAAAAAGAGGTAGAGGTAGGCCCAGATTGGACTACTGCTCTCAAATAGGTAGTTAGGAATGTAAGATGTTTAACTTTTGGGGAAAGCGTAGGTTAGCTCAGGATAGGAATGGATGGAGGTACGCGTCCATCCATTCTTCGGACTGAAAACTTTATGATGATGAGAAATAACTCAAAAAAAGAAAAATATTTTGTAGATTTTTAAGACCGTTTTAATAGTAATGCGCAATCTTTTCACCATTTAGCCGAATCTGCATATTATTATTTTACTATTTCCAATATCCCCCATGTTGCGCATTCTTATCTTGGGCAGGCTCTATACATATTTTATACAGAGTGTAAAGTCCAACACGTCGCTGATTGGTGCATTCGAGGCACTCAATTAAGCATTACCTACTCATAGTTCAGGGATTCTTTATCAGAGGTTGATCATATCAATGATACATTTATGTCAAAAATATT
Source organism: Xestobium rufovillosum (assembly GCA_963966045.1). Taxonomy (NCBI): domain Eukaryota; kingdom Metazoa; phylum Arthropoda; class Insecta; order Coleoptera; family Ptinidae; genus Xestobium; species Xestobium rufovillosum. Next base: position 16,650,724 of record OZ014499.1, on the reverse strand, counting down.
ATGTTTCTTAGTATCTTACGGGCTGTTAGTACATTTTCTCCTTGCAAACGTAAATTTTCAAATGAAAGTACGTAAATATTATATGGCAATTCCGAAACCTGTAGAAAATTTTAAGCATAGAATTATCTTGCGTCCTGTACTTAAAATAAATAATTTCATTAGACTTACGGTATAATAAGTAATTCATATAATAATGGAAAATCAAACACAAGTTGGTATTTTAGATGCAATTAACAATCTAGGTACGTTTTGATGTTATAACATTATGGTACAGGGTTTTGGGATGTTCTTGTCATTTCACGGATCCTAAAATATTGCCATTTTTTAACAATGATTATATGCTCGAGCAGGATTCATCATTTGTGACTTGCGTTTGGCACAATTTTGGGGTTTGTCAAAGGATATTACTCGACAATGCAGACATTTAAAAATATTAAATTTATTCCATAATTTTCTAACACACTGTACCTGAATACATAGCTTGCAAATAAATCTAAACATATAAATGTCATTTTTAAGAGCACGTATAGAAGGGTAGCAGTCTTTCAAATATAGAGTTGAACTACAGTTTTTCCTAAATGTCATAAAATCCGTTTCCTCAGAATAACCAAAGGAAATTTTCGAGAGCAAATTACTCTAATAGTCAGACTTATCTAACATCCCAATGCTAAGAGACGATGGTTTGTTTGTTTGTTTGACCAAATTTGATAAAAATTGATATTATTCGTAGTAATTTGAACATACATGTAGTCCCTGCAGCGACCGGAGCAATAACTAGAGTAACATGGGGCAAGACGACGCACCTAACCTATTTTTTGTCCACGACTATCTTATAATATAGGTACTCTTTATACTTGTGTTTCTTCAATCATAATTAGATACATTAATCACTGCAGTGGTTAATGAATATTATTCACTACACCAATAGGAACATCGCTTTGACCCTTTTTTACATTTATTTAGTAGGCCGCGATCGCGATGTGTCAGTTCAAATTGAAACGTCAAATCAGCATGGTTTGCTTTTAATTTGAAAGGCATATTCTAAAAAAGAAGATATAATGAGTAGTGAGAGTGAAAACGAGGTTTCTTTAACAGCACCAGCAATAAAGGAAGCTGCAGAACTTGCCTCATTAGATTCATTGCCCAAAAAACCAAGAAAATTATACCTGAGAGCGTATGTATGAATCTTTCTTACACTGGAGAAGGGAAATGAAGGTAAATTCTTTCTGGGAATCTGTTTTGATAGTCGTGGACAAAGTATAGTATACAACTCGTTATAATGATGCTATTATTACCTCGGATGATTACAAATGATGATAAACTCGTGTATAATATACTATTTTTCTTCGCGTAACTAACAATATCGATACGAACAAGATGGGATGTAACGCAATGAACATTCCTCCTTACAAAATAAATAGGTATATTTCTTAATATAGAATAAATAAAACGTCAAACAAAAAATAAATGCAAAATCGGAATCTTGCCCCACCGGTGAGGCAAGAGTCCAAATAAAGTGGGGCAAAAGTCCCATGGCATATAAACATTTTAAGCACACTTGTCGCATACAAATGGGCCTATATTTCCATAAGTGCACTTCTCATGCAACCACTTCTTGCAATCGCAGCATTCAATCCAATCTTCTTTGGGTGGCTCTTGATATTCTTGTTTGCAACGCGGACAAACATATTTCTCCTGGGTACTAGACATTTTACGCTTCTTGTTAGTAACAACTTTGTGGCTTTTAGTTATCTCTTGCCTTTACGCTTGTAATTCCCAAGAAACAAAAAAAATGTGGAACCAAATTTATTAAAGTAAGATTGGTGAAAAATACAAGTATCTGGGGCAAGAGTCCGCGCGGAATTTTGCCCCACAACGGAACAAGACTCTTGCCCCAAACGGTAATATTTTGAACAACAGCCCGGTATCGCCATCTAGCGATAAAATGAAAAACCTAAACCAGACATGAACGTGGAAAATTACTTGTTGACGCGACTGGTAACAGTAAGACACTACAACTTCCGACAGGCTACACAAATATTACATGCAAAGTAACAAAAAGCAAAAGATACCTCATATTTCCAAGATTGTTTGATCTCAACACCAGAACGAACGATGACAGATGTAGTCTGAAGATAGCTATTAAAGCACCATTGCAGTGTTACCACCATACTTAGCGCCTACAGAAGAGAAGTGAATAGGACTCTTGCCCCATCGTCGTTACTCTACGGCCAAATTAATTAAAATAGTTTCTTAAAATTTTCTTTGAAGGGTCGAATACGCCTCTGGAGATAATCACAGGAATATTCAATCGGACTAAGATCCGGGCTGCACGATGGTCAATCGGGTCTTCAAAGCAGACACCATCCAGGTATTCAGTTACGACTCGTACAATATTTGGCGTGGCATTGTCGAACATTAAAACGAAGTGATCTCAAATAAAATGGGAAGAATATCTTCCACAAATATGTAGATGTTCCAAGTAATATTCCCAGCGTAAGTGGCACGTGCTGCTAACTAAGCCGACTTAATGGAACAACCTATAAGGAACACACTAATTTTGAAATAAATGTATTTGAATAATCTGATAGTTACAGTTAGCAACCTCTTTTACTTTACACCCTGTATAAACAATAAATACGCTAGCAAATATTGTCTCGGACTTGGAACACTAATCGCTGTAATTATTTTGACGCATAAGCTACATCCTTCTTTGTTTTGAAAATATATTTGGCTGAGCCGCGCAAGCTACAGAAGTAAGTAGAATGTAAATCATTCCACTGATCGATAATTAAACGAAACTTGTACAACAAATTAATAAGAAAATCACGTTCCACGAAACACCTGCACGGGACAGATAGAGTAGTTGCTTCAAACACCTGCAGTTCTAGCAAGGATATAAAATTAATCATTCTGACAACAAGCAGCAATTACATTGTAAAAATTTGCACAAAATTTGCAAAACTAAACCAACCAATTACCGACATTGAAACTTTAATCTGAATGAAAACAGTTATAAATTGTGTAGAATAAGCTTCCAAGTTTCACATTATGGAAGACAGCAGAAAAGAAATCTGTGCGCGAATTACCTCAAGGGTGGTCTGAATTTACATAAAGCTGCTGATTATTCTGATGTGGCCTTTGTAGCTTTAAGTTTATGATCTAATAAATTTATTTGGAATACTAGATCAGTCATTGTCGTGATGTGTGGTTAAATAGAAATTGCTCCATTTAAGATGGTAGAGATGCTAATATTGCAGCTAGTAAAATTTTATTAGCTATAGGGGTTGGTTGAATATCATATGCAAAAAAGTGTCACAACATTTGCGTCGTAATATTAAGGTTACGACATTTAAAAAGCACATAGGGATAACTATTCACGTGCGTGCGAACTACTGCTATTAAAAATAATATATCACAAACTTGATACATATTAATTCATCCGAATAAATTATGGTGAATATTTTACCTCACTAAATTATCAATGTCATTATGCTTTCCAGTTTGTAAATTTTTATTATGTTTAGGTATCTATTTCCTATTTCTGTCGATTGCAACGCATTTAGTTCTATTTTACAGTGCTTCTAACCATTGGTTAGTTTTCGCGTTCAACCATTACACTGTGTAAGAATAAAAGTTGCACAAATCTAGTGTGTCCACATTAAAATAAAAAACTTGTGTGTGTCAGCTCCGACGCACGACTGGAGTTTACTACGAACGATTATTTTAACTTCAATCACTTGATAATAGGGTACACGCGAATGTCAGTTTTATACCCAAATGTGTATTTAACAGATGGTTTATGTTCGAAAATGTCCAGCTACATCAAAATTTAAATTGTTTATAAATTCAGTAATTAAGTGACAATCTGCTAAACGTCGATCTCACTGGCAATGAAATAAATACTTTTCTGGTGTTAGAACAGGCGTTGATTCACATTTCGGCACTAAACAATATTTGGAGAATTTAATATTAGGTTTTTCCATATTAAATCAAAAGATTCAACAAATTTAGGAACGAACAAACACTGCAAATGCTGACTTTACAACGCCAACTGTCATATCTACTCTATGCCACTCTATTTTCACTATTACCATGCTCTATGCAGTCAGACATAAACAGCCGTATACATAGATACATACATAATTTCAATGTATGTAACGCGTTACTTTTAGTTAACGCGAAATGGAACGCTTGATTTTACTACTCATAAAATTTCCGTACCGCGGGCTATAACTGAAAATCGATTCTTAAGGAGTAAACTTCAAAAATAGCTGATAAAAATCGCTTCTTTCTTAGTGGACTATGATTTAAGACCCGTACTAAGCGGACACGCTGTACACATATGTAAAATGCAGCGTGTAGGTAAAATAGGTAAAGGCATATCTTAACCACAGATTCATGGTCCCAAAATAAGGCAAATCAACTACGAACTTCCCTTATATCCAAATGTACTTCCTTCAGTCAGTAATCTGCTCCAAATTTATTTAAGACTAATTTTGCATATAACAACAGATCGATTTTATCGATTTGGGTGATATTCAGGCTTCAATCATATTTTTCGATGATGCTGGTTATTATCAGCGTACGAAGAAAAGGCTGTCACGACCCGGATAAGACAGAACCTAACTCTAATAGAAAGTTCCGTAAATTTTAAATTTTTCTTCAAGGAAATTATATACAAGTTGTCCCAAAATTAGAGTGTCATACTTTAACAGTAGGTTCTACACCCAAAAACATGATAAAACGTTTATGCAAGGTGTTTCTAAATTGAGTACCATAAATTTAGGAGTTTGTAGAGAAAGTTAAAATAACACTAAAACATTTATATAGTTTTGTACAAAAACGCTTCCCTTCCAAAATACAGGGTGTTATAATGCCGACTGGCGTATCAGTTATTTAGCTATATATGTATAACTAGAGCAGCCTGAGGAATCTAAATTTTTGTGGGCAAGTGCTACTCAAAACTACAGATAATCCAGCAATATTTTAAGTGTAATACGATAATTCAGTGGCGTAGGAAAAGGGGTCGTGTAATACCTTTTTGTTAATAAAAAGTTTGAGGTTAGGTTTTTTTGAAAATATCGTTTTATTTTTAGATTCTCTAATCAAAATGCTGCAAAAAAGATACTCTTTTTAAATATCTCTAGAGTCTTTCGTTTTCGAGATATGCACGATTTTATGTGGCAGTGCTATTAAAATATTGTCTTTGTTTTGCTGTATTATCATTAGTTATTTAAAACTTGATAACAAAATCATCTAGAAGTGCTTGCAGGTATAAATTACGAAGGTGCCTACAAAAACATGTAGCAATCATATGCGATTTTGTTTTCGCAAATCAACCACAAATAGGTAATGCCCCAGTCCTCATGAGCACTGCTACATAAAACCACAAATATTTCAAAAACAAACGACTTTAGAGATATTTAAAAAGAGAATCTTTTTTGTAGTATTTTGATTAGAGAATCTAAAAATAAAACGATATTTCCAAAAAACCTAACCTCAAACTTTTTATTAACAAAAAGGTATTACACGGCCCCTTTTCCTACACCACTGAATTGTCGTATTACACTTAAAATATTGCTGGATTATCTGTAGTTTGGAGTAGCACTTGCCCACAAAAATTTAGATTTCTCAGGCTGCTTTAGTTACAGATATAGCTAAATAACTGATACGCCAGTCGACATTATAACACTCTGTATTTTGGAAGGGAAGCGTTTTTGTACAAAACTATATAAAGGTTTTAGTGTTATTTTAACTTTCTCTACAAACTCCTAAATTTATGGTACTCAATTTAGAAACACCTTGTATAAGTAAACAAATCTCTAAAAATGAACCTGCATCCGAGTGCATTTTGGATTGCTAGATTTTAATACAATGTTATGCAAGCTTTTCTTCATCTAAGTTGCGAAATTTTTGAGTTATAAGCTTGTTTCTGTAAATTTTGACAGATGCAGAGGAATTTTGAAAATTAAATGTCTAGCAGTTACGCTTTGGTAGATTGAAAGCAAGGTCCAGGAGTAGAATGTTAGAATGGCAAAATTCTGATTATGTTATACAGGGTATTAGGAATTGCAAGACCAAGTTGGGAAATTGCAAAACTTATAACTATTTTTTAATGGAATTATATAATTTTTATTTTTGCCCAAATAATATGAATCCCAAATTGAGATTTTCCAAAAACAAAAGGGTCGCTTTAACACAACGGAAGATGTAAATTATGGAAAGCGACATAATATCAGACGGAGCTTTACGAGTGAAGAGAATGTAATGGCTGCCTTATCAGTTTTAGAAAATCCCCACTATAGTAGATATATAAAAGGTAGCTGAAAAAAAAACAATTTTATGTTTGTACCCCCATCATCTTAGAAACTATGAAATTTAGAGGTATAAGAAATTATACTTAATAGAAAGTCAATTTTACATAAAAAAACAACTGCAACATAAAAATTATAATTCCATTTTAAAAAAATTGAGTTACGAGGTTTTGCAATTTTCCAAATTTGTCATGCAATTCCTAATACCCTATAAAACATTATCAGTATTTTGTCATTCTATTAGTTACTTCTGGACCTTGCATTCAATCTGTCAAAGTATCACTGCTACAGTTTTACCCTGGCCCTAGATTTTTAATTTTCAATATTCTCTACATCTGCCAAATTTTCTGACAAATGCCTATAACTCAAAAATTTCGCAATTTAGACTAAGAAAAGTTTGCATAACAATATTACAGTCAAGCAAGGAATCCGCTCGGATACAGGGTGTTCCATTAAAAAGACAAAGTTGGGTGCAGTACAGAGATAATGGAGCACTCTATATGTATGTATAATTGAAAATAATTTAACAATATGAAGAACTTCAAACGAACAAACTCTCATATAAACACTTTTTTGGGATCTCTTCAAATACAGTCTACAACAACCACGCGAGCTTGAGGCACTCAATGTCTCTCGCATTCTAGCTTCCATGCTTTTCTATTTCTACATTTTTCCTTATTCAGAGCCCTACTACTATTCATATCTTCCCTGACATCCATTTCCCATGTCTGGCTTGGCCTTCCTCTGTTCTTCCTCTTCGACGATATCCACTGAAGCACTCTTTTTCGCCATCTATCATTATTTGACATCCGTTGATCATGTGCAAACCATGTCAAACGTTTCGCCTCAATTGTCTCCGCTATATTTATGTCAATTTCCATTTCTTCCCGTATGTCCACATTTCGAACTCTGTCCATTCTAGTCTCTCCCAGCATCTGCTCCAGAAGTCCATCTCCATAGCGCTTATTCCTGATTTATTTCCTCGGCTGATCTCCCACAACTCGGACTTTTACGTACATAGGCTTTCCAAAATCTTTTTGTTAATTCTAATTTTGCTGTTCTTAGCGATCTTGTTATTCCACAGGGTGCTATTCATTTGTCTTGTGGCACTTCTTGCTTGTCCCGTCCTACTTGTAATCTCTTCATTAATGCTCCCCATATTTGTTATTTTTACTCCTAAGTACTTGTATAGGTTTTGATATATCTTATAACTTTATATCCCAATATTAGATTTGACCCATTTTCCCCTTCTACCAGATATTCAGTCTTCGAACTTAGAAGTGTTTATTGTCAGGCCCCAGATATTTTTCAATAGTGAACTTTCTAGTATCTTTGCAATTTGTGATATCTTCCCCGATTTAGACAGAATAAAGTAAAATCTGGGTGACTACCTACGTCTTGAATTTCAAGAAATGAATGTAATTTAGTAGTCTGGTATTCTAAGAAGATGACAAAAAAGATTTCGTACCTACGAAATTTATTGGTAACAAGTACATTAATGGACCAGACTACTAAATTACTTTTGCTTTAAGAAATGTACTATTGAAACCTTCATTAAACCTCCAGAAATGTTTACAATTTTATCTTCCGCTTGATTGCTGAAACAAACTAATAAATAGCCTACAATTACATAATTGGAATATAAACAACACGCCATAATTAGGATAATCAAGTTGGACCCGTGTGCAAAGAATGTAAAAGAACAGCATACGCTTTTGTCGGAATCTCAAAAGCGGCGTACTGGATTCACGATGTAGAAACTTGCTATCAGACTCGTCCTGAAAGCTCATGTGGCATTCGCAGGCAATAGCTATAGAAACCGAATCGATGGAGGCTTTTAAATTCTATGCTGTCCAGAGTAGACCATACACCAATATAGTCCATCTTATAGAAATTAGAGCATTGCTATACACTTCAAAGTACTTCTTTTGCATCCCACAGTGTGATCCTTTAGTTGAACGTAGAGAAGTCTGGCAGTAGAACAGTAAGATATCCTTGATCCTGGCACAACCCAGAAGGACCTTGAAATACATTTGATTTAATTTTGATTCTGTGTAACTAAATATTTTTTTGTGATATTTTTGTATAATCCGAAATCTACTGTTTTCGATATTGAAGAAATTATTATTCCGCTGCAGAATTTTATATACGTACACAATAAGTGTTTCTGTTCTCTTTTACATTACGTTGAAAACATCATACCGTATTAATTCTACCTTCTTATGTTAGTAATGATAATGGGAAAGCAAACGCAGAAAACGATAAGTGTGTCTAAATTTTCTTTGTCCTCCTCTGACAAATGCGACAACACACCCCGCTATGCGGCCACGACACATAAGGCAAATGTTTCCTCTTCTTCATCAGATATGTTTCTTCGTCGCTGGGATTTTTTAGCCATCTTTTTTCCCAGTGGTTTCTTTTTATCGGTTTTGCTTGAGAAAACGTTAGTATTAATTTTACGTTATTGACGAAGTGCTTCATAAAATTTAGAAAGTTTTCTTCCCTAATCCACCCAGAAGAATCTACGCTACCCATACTTCCTTGTGGGCCATCTCGGAGAAAATGTTTTCATAATGGAAAAACGGAAGGTCTGAAGCAAACTGTGCAAGATATAAAAGTTGAGGACAGTCCCACCTGATGGCGAATTAACCTTCTACGTAAATAGAATTTATAAATCTTAGGAATCGTATATTTAAAATTTGAATGTTTACATTAATTTATTTGATGACTCAAGATGTCACACGAATTTCTGTTTTTAGGGGGTGTTTCTACAGCAATTTTAACGGTTATTTTAAATTTTGATTTAAATAGTGAATTCACTTTTTGTGGTATAAAGTTTGAATAATATAACTTGGCGTATGATTGAAATAATCTACGCATCATGTTAGTTTGATGTCTCTCTCGCACGCAACTAGTTGATATGTCCGCTAATTATTAACGTAAGATGAAATAATCAAGATTTTCCATTGTAACTCTTTATTTCACTCATTCTCACTTATAATGTTGGATAACAATGTGTTTGTACGTCTTTGTTTGTTTCGTATGTTATCATGGAAACTAGTATTAGTGTCACAGTACTGTCAATGTCCAAACAAATTAGTTCATATGCATGTGTCAACCCATACGCCAAGTTATATATGATTTAAACTTTAGGTAGTTATTTGGGTTATTCATAGAAACGTTCCAAGTGTTTTCGGTTTCATTTTATGATTTACCTCGTAAATTACAATTATACACAAATTTTCCTCATCTTGAAATCCTAATTTTGGCGAAATTACAAAGGACTTTACATCTGAGAAATTCACTGCTAAAGTCGATTGTGACATTTGACAAGCTATGGTGCTGCCATCTCAGCCAATTACTTCTTACTTAGAAACGACAAATATCACTATCACTAGATATCACTAGAACAAAGCAATTAATAGGTAGGTATCGGATTAGTGCAAAAATGTTACCTTCTTTTTTAAATATAGCACATACGGCAACTTACCCTTGCGCCAACAAGACCCGAACTCCCCTAAGTTGCCTACAATAATGAAACAGTAAACTGATAGATTACTTCATGTTGCACTTTTTAACTACATATTACCAGGTAATAACGAAATAATAATGGTAAATGATTTAGATAGAACGACTGAACAATTTCGTGCTCAGGTAATATAATACTGAATAGAAAGTCAAGTAATGTTCAAAGTTTTCATAGAGTGCAATTTACAAGAATTAGGTTCCTGGACTGCAATCCCTAATAACAGATATTTATGAGAAATTAATTAACTTTTTTGCGGTACACAGATGGGTTATTGTAATGTAATTGAAGTAAAGCGTGTATATTTTGTAAAATAATTTCCTTGATAATGTAGGTAGGTACCTAATAGGACAGGGTTTAATAGCTCACGCTGCTGTATGGATGCAGCTATTACATTTTGAAGATTAGTACTTACTTATTACTGTATACCTACCAATATCGAACAAGTAGTTTACTATGTATATGTATTAATTCAAAAATCAATTAGACTCATAACCACACAAAATTTGAAACACTAAATACGTATTTCGACAACTAAATTGCCATCTTCACTAATACTAATATATACCTACCTCGAAAATACCGAAGTTCACTAAGGCACATCTCAAACAAGATCTGATCGAGATCTAACCTAATGAACTTTGATATTTTCGGAGTAGAGTGGGTTAGGTATGTTTTAGTACTACTAATAACTAGTAACATAACTCCTTCGTCCACCCGCAACTTCATAATCCAAACTATAAGCATCAGTCTCGTACTAACGACCGAACCGTTCATGCATGTCTGTGTGGAGGCGTCCAAGGATTACATTCATGGATCGCTCAATTTATTCCTTCGCTCAGCCATTCGTTTATTGCCTCTTTGGCTTCAACGTTCCGTTATTATCAAACACAATACGAAAGAAAGATACGAAAGATTGCCCCCTGTTTGGTCCACTAAAATCTCTTAGCTTTAGCATATGACAAAATTCTCTCTTTGTATTTTTAATGGCGATTTGTGGCCTATTTACTGATTTACCCTCGTAAACTCCAAAAGTATAGGTAGACTATTTCCATTTCGTTTCAAATGACAGTTATATTAATGAAAATATTACAAGTACGTCCACACAGCCGCACTCGAGCATATCTTATTTTTTCTAAAGATAAAATTCACAGCTGTGGCTGACTAAAATGTAGCACAATCGTATGAGTATAAACCACTTAGCATTGTTCCCACTGTCTAACCACAGTGGTCTATATAACGACCGTTTCCAAATGCAAGAATAACCTCTCCAACATACCCCCTCATGTCACGAGTAGCTATTATAATATCTGTATTAAAATTGTGGCGAATTTATTGTATTTGCGGGAACAGGCCCCCAACCATGCTATCTTGTGTTCATCTCTTTTTAAAATGGAATCGTATTAAAGTCACTTTTAGTAGAAATCGAGCACACTACAGATTTCGAAATCGATAAGCCAGGGTTTACAAGAGGGCATTGTTTGTGACTTATAGGTTTGCAACAGTTTTTGTGTCAAACGAAAGTCGTCAGTATATGACAAATTAGGTAGGTACCTCTTGAAGTTTTGAGATTGTGAATAAATTGGTATAAATTCCTTTTTGAAATCAAAATATCGCCATTATTTTATGTCAGCAGATTTTGATTTTTTTTAATCTTTTACTCCACTGTAATTGACATAACAGTTCATCACTTTAGGCCGCCAGCAGTTGCCTCCAGATCTCAGTAGACCCCTCAGTAATGGTTCGGCCTTTCTCCATTCATTCAAAGTGAATGGGGTCACGGCCATTGCCATTAGACGGTAATGGTCATGACCATCGTCTACAGGACTCTGACGCGGCCCGGCGGGCCTGCAATATGATGCTACGGCATTGGCAGGGAGACAACCACTGAGTGAGGCTACCAAAGAAATTCACTTCCCGAATGTGAGCTTATATAAGAAATCCAGTCAATAAGCCCTACTAGAGGCCGTGGCAAGTGACAATTTTGTCAGTTCGCAGGCAACGTGCCCATGGTCATCATCGAAGCTCGTTGCCAACCTTTTCACCTTTTCCCATTCGATCATCCCGAGTGTCCTCGTTCATCGACTTCGATCTTATAGAACCATTAATAAGCTATGCTCATTGGCAGCAAGGTCATATGGTCGTTTTCTGTATGACTATCACATTGCTCAAGAGCTCACATCACAACAAATTTTGAATCGCGATCCTAAGAAATTCGTGTTCCCAAAATCATGCAAGGGCAGTAAGTTTATCAAAATGAAAACGAAGGTAGCGAAATTGAAATAGGTAACACAAACGTTATTGAAGAACGGTCCCAATTGAGTATTAAACTTACAATTCAGTCGTAAGCTTGACTTATGAACCCTTTTCCCAAAAAGACATATTGTAGTGATCAAAAAGAAGTAATAACCAGCACGAAAAAAAAGATAATTAGGCTAACTGGCTGGTGCCAATCTAAAGACCTTTAATTTTCCAGGAGATAATTCTTCATTAAACTGGTGTCACCAGCAAACCTCCCACGACTATTTGGAAAGTTTTGCAGTGCCTATAGGTACCTAGATCAGTTCAACAAACTCACTTGATGAAAGTTTATAATGACTAGGAATATTTAATTTCAGAAGTCAACAGCTAATTCCTAATGATTTTTCAGAAACTTTTTAAAATGCCACATGAGGATCTCATTCGTTTAAACATTCAGTAATTGCGCAAGACAAACGAGAAAGTATTATTCTTATGTATGTAGGTACCTAACTTATAAATATTGGTGACCATAAGAAAAGCATATAACCCTCCAAACATTACCTATGACACAAATAAACCTTAAATCAAAACATGCAATATTTGAACAAAGACCTGCTTAAAAGCACGTACGTACATGGAGACAAATTAGGATTGTTTCAAAGCCATCTTAGATGGGGTAGCAGTCTGAAACGTCTCGTAGTACAAAAAATCTGGATTTAGTTCTATAATTCAATGCCTGGCGGGGTATTTGCCCGAGGAGTAGTTGTTCGAACGGTCCAGTACCACTAATTAAACCTTAAATGTCTAATAGTTTCTTCACGTGCGCCAACAGTTATAATAATACAACCGTCTCCATTTTGACAAAACAGTCGTGCCATTATTAATAAATTGATTGTACACAGGTTGTGTATGATAAGATGAGGTTCGTGGGGTTTTAGAAACCGTAAAAGATATACTACACAAAGAAACATTTACTTACTCATACCTAACAATACATACTTCAAGGAAGAATTTTCCATGCTTGTATTTCTACTGAACCGTTCGAACAACTACTCCTCGGGCAAATACCCCTCCAGGCATTGAATTATAAAACTAAATTTAGATTCTGTGTACTACGAGATCTCATATGGGATACTACCCCAAACATATCGTTGGGTTTGGAACATCCTTGGATCCCTACGTACTTTCGTGCTCAACTAGCAGTAGTAGTATGTATGTGAGAAATGTAGGGCAAAGCACCGTACTGATGAGTCCCAAAAAGACGAAACCAGTGGTCTACGGTTTTTCATGCACATTCGAAACATGCAATATTGGAAAACATTTCTCACACACATACCTACTACTACTGCTAGTTGAGCACGAAAGTACGTAGAGATCCAAGGATGTTCCAAGCCCAACGATATGTTTGGGGTAGCATCCCGTATGAGATCTCGTAGTACACAAAATCTGGATTTAGTTCTATAATTCAATTCCTGGCGGAGTATTTGCCCGAGGAGTAGTTGTTCGAACGGTCCAGTACCACTCAAAAAACAAGATAATGAGAACCAAGACACTAATGCTTAAAAGTAAAGTCTAAACTTGTATATTATTTACTTTATAGCTAAAACAAAGCAAAAATTAAAAATTAATGCCTAAAAGTAAAGTCTTCTACAGTAGTTGTAGATCTTGGTACTCTACTTTTACAGCTTATTACGGACAGTTCTATTCAATTATTTCTCGCGGCCATAATTTTTTGGGCTGGCACAACATGGGTGGCATTCACTTATAATTCTGTTAAGTTTACAACTCAGTACCTGATTGGCTTAAGGCATTTTCTCTCCCTACGTTCAAAATCAAATTAAAATGTTACTTTTCGCGACAACAGTGAGAAATTTTGCTTCTTATGTTGTTGCTTTCTTCACTTTTCATTTTTAATTTTTTTTCATGTTATGTACCTACTTTATTAATTTTTTTGTTTCACTAGACATTTTTAATTGTAATAATGTATGATATGTAATTTGATGTATTTACTTCGGCCAGATATATTTGTTTCTGTAATTACTTTTTGGTGTGGGACTGGTTAAGTAGTCTTTGACTAAACTTCGCCATTTCCCACAATTCTTGTTCCCAATAAAGTCGTTTATTATTATTATTATTATTGTTACCTACAAGCGTGCTGTGTGCACTCTAACCTATTTGAGAGTTGGGGAATCGTGCATAGCACATTTTACCCAAAATACCTTTTTTCTTGCAAGAATTGTATATGTCGTAGTTACATAGCGAAAGCTGTCAGTTCATGAAAATCCTAGGCAGATGGTGTAATCTTTGAAAATCTTTGAAAATTTGAATACCAAAAATTGGTATAATTTGTATTTTCCACTTCATAAAGCTACCCTATCAGCACAAAAAATATTGTATCCATCAAATTTACGATAAAATTTTATTTAAAAGCACCTCGTCCCTGTCGAAATAAAAGGACCAACACAATGAAAAGCGAAAATCAACTGCTGCAAGCATGAAATCCGGGCCGAATGAATGATGAAAATTGTTGTTTAATTTCCGTTTAGAAATTTTTAGGAGAGCGGCGCCATAGAGCCCTTCATAGGAACCGCCACCGATGTTATTTTATTTTGAACGCTTATTATTTTTTTCTCTCCGTATCACTTTTGAACTAAAGAGATTTCTCTTAACGTAATGCGTACCCTACTTACAATAAAGGAGCTACCTACTCTTTTAAAACAATAGTTCACAACTAAAAAGAAACAATATAAAAATGCCACCATAGAGATTCCCACGATCTAAAATATCTTTTTATTTATTGCACATTATATTAAACAGTGGTTTAGTGTTACCCATTGTTTACGACGGCACTTCAAAAAACAAAAGTGAATCATTTACAGTGTTTTGTCTATTACAGTTATTAGGGTGAAGTTCTCCCCGATTTAATGGGCATTAGTGAAAGGGTAATAGAAGCGAGTTTTGTTTATCGAGTGTACTTATTGGAAGCTATTATTAGCCCCTTTGGACCAGCACAATACGTTGATATCCTGCGGTGCACTGCAATGTCCAAGGGTGATTTTCTAAGTTGACCACTCGTGTATGTGATTTTTTGTCCTAAGTGACGGTGATGATATTATTTATTGTGGGACACACTCCCTCTGTGTTTGTAGCTGGCCTGTTCCATTTTAATGATTTGCATACGTTTAACGTCCATTTATTATCAAATTGTATACGAAATCGTCGTACAAAAAGGTTTTGTTCTACGAAGAGAAGCCGAGCTCATTTGTTCATTTGCTAAAATCAAGTGTGATAAAAATAATTCCACTAATCGTGAGTTACCCCTTAAGAGAAAACGAGTTGCTAAAAGAAGTAATAGGTGCTTTAGTCTTGTGAATAAAAAATCGCACGGTCAATTTCATTTTTGGTCAATTCAACAAAATAATCATGACAAAATTACAAATAATTAGGAAGAGTAATTGTTGACAAACCTATATATAGCCTTTCGAATCACTTATTTACATTGGTTCTATTACAAATCGTTGCTGACATATAGTAAATCATTCCTAAGGCGACTGCGTTACCCCAATTTCTCCTATGAATC
Source organism: Xestobium rufovillosum (assembly GCA_963966045.1). Taxonomy (NCBI): domain Eukaryota; kingdom Metazoa; phylum Arthropoda; class Insecta; order Coleoptera; family Ptinidae; genus Xestobium; species Xestobium rufovillosum. Next base: position 16,635,060 of record OZ014499.1, on the reverse strand, counting down.
ATAATATTATATACTAATCTCAAGAATCGAATGAACTCGAAGATGAACTCCTGAACCACGTATAAAAAAACACTGGACAGCTCCAGCAACTATTCCTCGTACCCCAATACCCCGCCAGACATGTAATTATAAAATTAGATCCAAATTTTCTGTAGCACGACGACCGCTGGTTTCGTCCTGTGCGAGACTCCCCAGTACGGTGTCTCCGCATACTTCTGGAAGGAAATTAACTCCCTTTTAAACCAACCTGCTAAGCCAAATAATTCAGTAATTACTTAGTTTGGTTTAATTAAGGACAATGGACATCACAACAACTACTCCTCGGGCAAATACCCCGCTGAAGGTGTAGTTATTGTTGGAACTGGTTAAACCTTATTAACCACTGCAGTAAACTGATTCTTGCTCTGGGCCTAGCAAGTCGATTTGAATACAAATTTGTCGTTCCAGAAGTATTTTTACTAGACACCACTCCAAGGAGTCCTAAACAGGCGAAACCTAAATATACATAAGTATTTCATCAGCAACTAAGCTGCCACCCTAAATACGTAGATATATAGGTTCTTCATTTTTAGATGGTTTTAGGGGTTCATTTAAATTTTGAACTTATATTTAATCATGGTCTTCTCTCATAGACACATTAGAAGTGGGACCCCAAAACTGAAGAAACCTATATATGATTGTATAATACTCGAATATACTTTCATTAGAAATGTATTTTTTAAAGAGACTGATATGAAATTAACGCACCTAATTAACTAAAACGAAAAGACATAATACGTTCATTTGAAAATTTATTTTTATCGAAATCCTTATTAGTAATGTATGTACTGCTAAAGGCATGAAAATCTGATTACATACCTAAACAATACTTATAAATTACGTGGCGTATGGACTATGGAGGTCATTTACAGCTCCCCCGGGGCTAAAGCGGCAAAAGATTTATTTTTTAACAACTGAAATTAACACGTAAATAATAGAATCAAAAAGATCGCATTTTAGATAAATTAAATTTTACGAAGTATACTGGTACAAAATCTTAACAATTGATCAATTTTAATTGGCATATTTTTAAAATGTGGGCTATTAGGGTGAGAAAAATGCACCCATAAAACTTTAAAGTCACCGCTAATATCCAGTACCTATCAATAAACTTCGGAGGGGTGGAAAATCTAAAAACTTAAAATGTTCCTATAGAGAATAAAAGAAATGAACAATGGAATCCTCTTATACTCGAGCCTGGAGTTCCTGGTGTCCCTAAAGTTCATAAAATTTCGCAATATAATGGGGAAGACCCGCTTAATCGAATTTTTAACTTTTAGTACTGTAATATCACGCGCAAATAGAATATGTATCGCGTACCACGCAAAAATTTTGATTATGCGCCGTGCTAAAAGAAAAAACATGCAACTAGAAAAGCAGCATAACCGGGAGGGCTAAAACGCGCGCTTTCTGTGACGTAGGAGGCCTATCCGTTGCGCCGTGGTATAACGCGTCTCACTGGATAAAGTGGGGAGGAGTCGAAGAATGAGCGGGGGCTCAGGGTGTTAACGAATCGGTTTGCGCATGTTAAAATCCCTACCTAATCTGTAGGCCCCGTACGTCACAGCGTCATTCAAATATTGCGTTTCAAATATGATTCACGTTTCGTATTTAATTATGACGAAAATTTTTTACCTATACAATAATCCAATAGAATTTGTGTATCTACAGTCACGTGTTCAAAGACACCCAATCAGGAGAACATTTAACTGAAGAGTGCTTATGGGCTATTTTCACTTATGTCATCTGGATTACTGTAGCAACGGAGAAATGTCTATTTGGCACTGCTGTCGAATTTTTTTGCACAAAATTTCATTTCCAACTTCCAAGATTGTTCTTTTCAATTTTAATTTCTTTTTAACAAATCGTTCTTTTTGGGCAAAAAATTTTCTTACCGAATAGCCCTCGAGTCTTGACAAATCCTGATACATTTTCTCAAGCGGGTTTCTCTGTGGCAACATACCTCCGCCTTCGGCGTCGGGATGTTGCCGAGCAACTCGCTTTCGAAAATGTATCAAGTTATTTCGAATTATCAAGACCCTTGGGCTATTATAAGTGAAAATAAGTCTCAAATAAGAAAAATGAAAATTGCGGAATTTGGTTTGGATAGTAAACTATTCAATAGGATCAATTTCAAAATTTGCGGGTTTTCCCCATTTCTATAGTTGCAATAAAGACAATGAAATTTCACTTATGTGGTTACAAAATTTCTTATTTTGGTTATAGACCCTAAGCACTGTAATAGTTTAAAAGAGCGAAAATGTCTAAATCTGAACGTCTTCAATTTATAATTCACACAGAAATATCAGCTAGCTTGTTTAAAAGGATACTGAGATCCCTTTAATTTGCATTAGAGGAAGGGTTAAACGTTTTTTTCTCGTATGATTGTGGGTAATTCGACGATTTAAGCAGTCTCCCCCACAACATTAACATTTTAAAACAATAGGAGAGAAATCAACATACACTTCCGCATTGAAGTCTAGTTATTAACAGCGTTGTGTTGTAAAGATAAACTCGAATTAGTGGCTTACTGCATTATCAGCAGGTCAGCGCACGAAACGGCACTCAAACCAGGTAGAGGTTTAGGATGACGCACGAAACGGGAAAATTTTCATCGACGGACGAAACGGGAACGCACGAAATTCTATGTTCATCAGGTACCTTCGTAAACAACCCGGGTGATTCTTAGAATGCTCTCCGAGTATACCGTCACTAAGGGATTGTACCTGTACGCAACTACATATCGCTATTTCTAATGACAGTTTCTTACAAATGATCCCCAGTATCGCGACACGTGCATCGTCACTGTCACTGATTTCGCCTTGTACGGAAATGGTATGTACAGAACGGCCACCAATTTCTAACTTACCATGAGCATAATATTCTAATAATTCTGACCGGCTCATGAAAGACACGTTGTCACGTTGATTTGTTCTCTTGCCCATCAATTCATAAATGACCAGTAGTTCGTACCTACCTAAAATATTTAGGTCTTCCACGGAGTAGCCATTAAAATGTTCAACTGCCGTACCTTTTAAGAGATTTTTCTGATAAAAAATTATTAGATTTAAAAGAGACGCGACAGAATATTTATTCAGTAAACGTCAAAATCTCAAAGCTGCCTTTACAAAATTTGAGGACCTGACCTGTGCGATTTTCAAATACAGCACAGTTTTGAGTTTAGCGCACGGGCAACGCAATTGTCAAGTTTCCGGACTACTTATGCTGTATGCAACGTGCCGCTTTCCTAGGGGGTCGTGGGAAAAAATAAATCGCACTTGCTCCTCGGAAAACGTCAACAGCTGATAGCCTACTTTCGGCGTGGTCGTAGAAAAATACATTTGCAGAAATAAGGGCAACTTCTAATCAGCGTCAATTGTTTCGTTTCTAGCATTTTCTGTTTGAATAGCCAATAGAGATTCACAAAAAGGTGGTGTAATATACGATAAAATGTCATAATGAAAACTTATAACTGTCCAATCATAACATCTAGCATATTACTGACCCACATCCAAATAATTCAGTCAAAAAACCTCGCCATCGACTACTGTGCGGTTTTTATTTCCTAGAATCAAGCGAAATTTTCATAAAATAACAGTTTCTCACAGAACAAAGGCCAAACTCTCAAATTGTGACCCTAAATAGCGTAACCGAAGTGGCATCCCGCTGCTACTGATTTTGAGATAAGGATACTTTTAGAGACCACCCCGTTCACACGCATTTAACAATAACCACAGCGAAAGCGACATCTGGAGAAGACGGAAAATCTAGATAAATAATTGTATTCAGATATTTATATAGTACATAATTATTATTCACCATAGCAGAATTTGCAAAAACTGAAAGGAAGGAAAAATGATTAAGTACTTAATCACATAATTAAATAATGAAAATCTTGGAACTGCCAGTCTACATATAACATATACGAGGGATACACAGTATTTCTTGTCTCTAGCGGATAATACCACACTATTTTTCATCATAAGCCCCTTAAACTTGCAGGCACTGTTGTTCCGCGTATGTCCAAGCATAGCAACACTATTTTTGAAAAATTCGGAGTCTTGATGGCAGAAGAATTCCTGTACGGCTACCATAACAAAGTTATAGCGTCAACTATCATTCTCTAGATGGGCAAATAAATATAAATCACTAGTCGCTACATCCAGGAGACTAAGGGTGGATGCTCCATAACTTCAAACCCAGGGTCACGAGTTGCCTTGATATAGAAATATGACTCTCATAAACGTGAGTTTTGATGTAATTAGTTAGGGTGCAACAGGCGAGATTGCGAAAGATTACAAACGGAACATCTTAGCAGCTCTGTCAAAAATGAAATAAATCCGAAAGATTCAGAACGATTAGTTTAACTTCTAGCGTCAAAAATTTTAACTAGAAATGGGCAGAAGAATGTGGAGAAAAGAGCGAAAAATATGTATCAGAAAAACAGCATTTTGAATTTAGACGAAATAGGGAAACGCCCTTCTAACAGAAAAAGAAAATGTCTCCTATTATAGGATTTGAGGACGTAAAGTAAAGAGGTGTACCAAAATTTGTAAATTTCAATAAGAACCGCGTTTCCTGACATAGCTCTGTCACTTTCTTTTACACATAAGTATTCAAATAAACGTCACGTTCTTTTAGCATTGGTCATGGAACCTGCGAAAATGACGAATATGATACTGCTTCTGTTTGAAGCAAGAGATGCACTGTTTGAATAGGTAGGTAGGTACATTGAATATTCATAAAACTTTTTTTATTTAACAATATTTTAAAATAAATTAAAATAACTCCAAAATATGCATAAAAATTGATGTCATATTTTCTGAAACAGATTAAAAATACTTAATATAGGTATGCTGGGAGAGTTATTTGAGAACAAGCAGGGCTTTTATAGTGATTTTTCCAGAAGTCAAAAATAATTGTTTGTCCTCTTTGTAACTCAATTCGGGTACATACTGTATGTATAAAACCGCCCAGAAACATAATGGATTGCTAGGTATACACGTAACAATTGGCGCTAAAATATACCCATCTAAACTCAAATTTCTAGCTAATGCAGAGGATTTTCTTATAGAGTTTATTTATTCCACAATATTCTCACTTTATATTTTTAAGTTCGCAAACAGTAGGTATGCATAATATTAAGATGGCTATGCAAATTTTTAAGCACTGAAATTATTGGTTGTCACTTTGAACCACTGCTGCCTTTGATAAATGAATAATCTTTACTTAACTACCTAGGTACTTGACTTACGAAGTACAAACGTCAACATAATTCAGTTTTTGTTTCGTGAATTTTACTATTTCTCTAAAAAGTTAATAAGCAGATAAAATGGATTCCAGTATAGACGGTGAAATTAACAAAACAAATTCAAAAAGCCCATACGGTACTTTTTCTCAACCAATTAGTGAGTTTAAAAAATCATTCCTCAGTTTTTCTGAAGGTATCCAAGACTTGCAAAATTACGAAGAAAGCTCTGAAAAACGTATCAAGTATAATAGTGAAAGCAGTTTATCTGGAACGAACAGCAGTGCCGACGAATTTAGCAGCCAAAGTTCAAATTACAATAGCCAGTTGAGTGATACTATTATTGAATCACTAAATAAAATAGGCCAAATGGAAAATGAGATTAGTAACAGAAAAAAGTACAAAAATATCACAGACTATTTCAAACAAAAAAAGAAACAAAATTGCAGAACTTTTGTAAATTCCAATATACTTGACATTAGAGGACGGCATCACCATCTATCTGCTGGAACCGACATACAACAAACGGGTATAGCATTTGGAATAGATGGATCTTTATTATCAAACGCAGAATTTTCAAAAACTGAAATTAACATGAATGTAATTCACAATACATCTAAATCTCAACAACCGACACAAACTATTAATCGTCATTTCGAATCAGTAAAGTGTATAAATTCTAATACTGCTGCCGGGCAGCGCCATCTATCGAGTTTCAAGAATTCTAATACAAATTCCGGTAAATTTAAAAATGACGCTTTTATTTCACCAGATACCGCACCAAACAGAAGCGAATGCAGTAAAAATAGAAAAGATTTGCTGAAAACGACGAATTTATCAGAATGTATAGATTCTTCCATAATAGGAAATAGGATATCTCCGAATTTTAATTTGAAGGAGTGTTCGTTAATCAACAACTCAGATAACTCTGAAAGTTCTGCAAATATAGCACACCCAACCAAGCAAATGGCAATCTACCTACAAAATGAAAGATTTGCTGAATCTATTTTTTTCAAAGACGTAAATATGTTAGGCGAAAATTCAGCACCCATTTTAAACGAAGCAGATGCTAGCTCAGAGTCATCAGATACATCTTTATATTCTGATAGCAACAGTGATGCTGATAGAAAGTTAAAAGAAGGCATTGCTCGTATTTTAAAAGATAAAACACTTTTATGTAACAAAGCCGTACGAGTTGATAAAGTAGAAAATGAAAGGAACAAATCTCTGATTCTAAGCAAAATTGAAAGAGTTTTAGCAGAAATAGAGGCAAGAAAAGAAATAACAGTTCGAAACAGATGTTGGAGTAACTGTGTATTTCTTAACGACAGGTAAAATTTTCCGTTTTAAACTTGAAAGAAAAAATTATACGAAGTTTCAGGTAAAATTTTTGATCATTCTGATATTATTTACATCCTGGTCAACTCAATATATACAAGAAACTGAAGATACCAGAAGTAGATACTCATACACTCCTAGATATTTATTATTTACAAATTTTGAACATTTCGCTATTTATGACTATATAATTAATGACTATAAATTCTTTGATTTTCAAAGACAGATTGCGGCAGATAGATACAGGAAGTTTCACTTAAACTTCGCACCCTATACCTTACCTTCATTATTCTTGTACTTTCGAAAATAAGTTTAGGAATAGTCTCTCCTCTATTGAGAGTAGAGAGAGAGAAGTAGATAGTCTTCATATTTTGGAATCATAATGAATTTTGTTGCAGATTAATTCTTAAACCTATTGGAAATGCAAAAAACGTTACAATTCGACATAGCTATTCACAGAGCGAAAAGAAGTTTGACATAATAGTGATGCTCCTGAAAAAGATTAAGTACTTTTTATTAGAAAATTGCTTATCTACTAAAAGGTATGTAGTAGCAGATTATTGCCCTTGTTGTTTAGAAATAATATTATTGTCACGTCTCCCTAAATTCGTTGCATGCTTTAGCCTGGCATACACAAGTGAACTTTAGGAATCAGATGTACAATGAATCAGATCTCTTGGTCTGTGGATGAATTGATTTGCCCACTGAAAAGAATGTGAATCTCATTTATGGCAGATCAGTTCTGCCGGGAAACCAGATCCCCTCATTTGTGGAATATATCCTCCGCTTTTCAATGAACATGGCTGACAGGAATTTTTCCTTTCTTTCCATGTACCTTTACAAGATCTACAATTATAAAATTTTTATGCCCCTTCACAAAATCTAGCACATATTCCATAGTACCTACTAAAAACTGCCTCTACAGCCTCAGCACTATAATTAGAGGTGGGTATAGGTATAAAGGGTGGGCCAATAGTGCGTAGTCGGTCCATATCTCTGATTCTATTCAAGATATCAAGATGAAATTTCAGGTTTTAAAATTATTATACAGGATGTTCACGTGCTTCGCACCAAACCAAAGTTATGTTTTTTAAATGGAATGTCCCACATTTGTTTACATATGTGGATTCCCCATAAAATTTCATGAAAGTTGATATGCTACACGGTGGGGTTTAGAGTAAGCGATGTTAAGATATGGCCATTTTAGTACCAGTGTGAACCCAAATTTGTGGTGCTACTGACATCTGCTGGTCAAAGCTAACTTTGATTTTTTTATTGGACTAGATTCAGGGGATACTCTATTTGTAAAATCCATTAACACTTTTTTCAAAATAGTTCATATTGTACAGAGTGGATAACTTGGGCAAAAGCAAAATGGAGCTTTTCTGAAAAATGTTAAATGGAACACCCCGTATATTTTTAGGCAGAAATAAAGATTAAACCTTAAGAATTGAAATTTTTGCCGTAATTTTGTACCATTTTTGGGGAATTTCCCCCATTTTGCCACCCAAAACTCAGAAAAATGCTTACATCACTTTGTTTTTACAGAAAATTTAGCGAACAGAGTTTACACCGGCACAAGCGATCTCATTGCAAGATTACTTCTTGAAAGAACGGTTTTCTTCCATGTCACTCCTTGTTTCAATTTATACCTAGGTTTAATAAGTTACCATTTATTTAAGAATATGACCATGAAGAAGCAATCTGGCGATGAAATTTTTTGTCTCAATGTGAAATCAACTTCCAGAAACAAAATGGAAATTATATTTTGTGTTTTGGGCACTAAAATATAGGAGAAACGAATAAACTACCAGTCAAATTACTACATTTTAAGGTTCAATTTTCAATTCTACCGAAACCGTCAGTCGCAGACCTAACAATATGGACATCAAACAAAATCTTAGTAAACTGACTATCAAATATGGAAATAATATATAGGATGTTCCATTTGACATTTTTAAGAAAAAATGCATATTGCGTAAGCTGTCCACCCTGTATGATATTATGTTTTGTGACAAAAGAACTCAAGAATTTTACAAATAGAGCAGTTTGTGAACCTAGTCCAATAAAGAAATCTTAAATAGCTTCGACCAGTAGATGCCAGCAGCTCCACAAAGTTGGGTCCGCACTGGCGCTAAAATGGTAATACGTACCTTAAAATCGCTCACTCTAAACCCCATTGTGTAGTAACCATCTTTCATAAAATTTTATTGGGGATTCAAATATGTAAACAAATGTGGGGCGTTCCATTTAAGAAAACATAACTTTGGCTTGGTGCTCAGAGTGTAAGCACCTTGTATAACCAAAATAATTTTATCAGATGCTTCATGGGGTTCTCCACATACGTGTAAAGTTATATTTTGATACCTTGAATAGAACCAGAGATATGGGCCGACTACACACTATTGGCCCATCCTGTATACATGTATTATTACCTAAATGTCTTATTTACTACATAGATAATTAATCTTGGTTACCTATAATTCTATTCTATTCTTATATCTCATAAGACACAAAATAAAATGTGTAAAATTAAGGGAAAAAAATGCTGATGCTGATGGTCCGTGCACTGCAAGTTCTAATTTGCCTTTAGTTAAATTCATACGGTCTAGTCCACTGGGGCAAAACTAAGAAGGACGGATACAACATGGGGATACAGAGTGCATTCACGATCCGTCAAACACTGCTCCTGTATGCCAGGCTATTATGTATCTACTTCATATAAGTAAAAAGAACAAGGGCATAACAATTTTTTATAATGCACATATAATAATATTTATTCCAGGGAATTATTTTATCAAAATGTGCATTGGGTGAACAATCAGAATAATATAAATGATGCTATAAATTGTATTAGTTGTATTTTAAATGTTGGGCCATGGGAATTTGGTGTTTTCGCAACAAGTAAAGGTTTAGTTTACGGTAATATGAAAATTACCCTTTCTGAAGATGATAAAGTCATAAACTGTAATATTCCTGGGGGTGAGAAGTCAACGCACAATTTATTCATGATACAATTCTCATTTATTTACTTTACAGGTACTCTTATACCACAAGATGTAAGCACGATAGTAAAAATAGAAGCAAAAGCATATTTTATTTTGGTTGTAGAAAAAGATTCAATGTTTCAGAAATTATTAGATGAAGATACACCAAATAAGCTGACGAGACCCTTCATTTTGATTACGGTATATTATTTTTTCCCGTTATATATTTTGTGCACAATCGGCCAAAATGTATGGTTTTCAAATTTGACACCTAAATGAATTCTTATTTTTTGGAATACTATAATATTAATTATTGTTCGATCAGGCATAAAATTTTGTATGCAGGTACCATGGTCACAGACCTCGGTGTGTTATATTATTCCTTATCGCTTTACGCCTAGGACAGTAAAAGCTTCTTTACGATCTTTTGATACATAAATATCTATTATAAATTAAATTTATTTTAGGGAAAAGGCTACCCTGATACAAATACACGTTTGTTTCTTCATAAATTATGGGCGACCATGTCTATTCCAGCGTTTATTTTAGTTGATGCAGATCCTCATGGGATAGAAATTATGCTCACATACAGGTTTGGTTCTTTAGTACGTACACATTCATTCAAAATATTTATAGTAAACTCACAATAAGTAATGTTATCAGACGCAGTCACATCTGTCAGACCATTTGACGGTTCCGAACTTGCAATGGATTGGGATATTTCCTTCAGAAATCTTAACATTGGGAATTACACGAATGAATTTGAATGATAAAGAAGTGATGCGGGTAAACGACATTCTCACCAGGCCTTATATAGAATCTTACCCGAAAATAAAAGAAGAGTTCGAAACTTTAGTACAAGTAAATGTGAAAGCTGAAATTGAAGGTTTAATGAAATGTGAAGACTACATGAGTAATGTATATTTACCAAACAAATTCTATAATGGAGATTTCATTTGAATCAATTTCTTTTGTGTAGTAATACTTATATTTACAATAGACTCGATTATCTGGTGGTGGTTTTAGAAACCATGAAGTAAGTTTTCAGGAAGGAAATGAAAGTTGTTGTTATATGTTGGTTGTCTTTATATTTAAGTATTAATGTATCTTCTCCCGATTATTACCCCCCGATAATCCAGAGTGTGCTGTATTGAGAAGACCAAAAAATATAAAGCCGTTTTAATTGAAAAAATTTTACTTTTGTTAGTTGTATTTCTTTCTTCACATGAATTTGTATTTCGTTTTAACTCTAGTCATTTTACGGTTCTTTTTATATTTGTCATTAAATATGTACAGGTTGTTAAAAAAAAAGTAGGTCAAGATGTTGAGCACAGAGTTTTTGGCCAAAAATAATGGAACTTTCCTTATGCCATTTTCCATTTGAGCATCCTCCACTGATCTACACCCCCTCTGGATATAGGTTGGCTGATCAATTATTGTGTACATACAAACTGTGACAAATTGAAGCTGCGTCAGCGCCTCTATCCGAGGCTCTCGGTATTAAAGCCTGCAGCCATCCCCTCTCCACCGCTGCTACGTCACACTCTCAGGCTCACGCAGAGGCCGAGAGCCTCTTCACGCTCTCAGTCGAGGTGCTCGGGAGAATGATAACATGGTTTTGATCTATATAGCCGGCTATGTAACTCACAAAATTGTGAGAAAATTAAATTATGAAGTATATAAAAATCTTTTCGCACGACCTCCTAAGAAAGCGGCACGTTACATACAGCATAGTAGGCCGGAAACTTGACTATTTCGTTGCCCGAGCACTAAACTCAAAACTGTGATGTAATATTTGAAAATCGCACAGTTCATTCAAATTTTGCAGTCAGCTTTGAGATTTTGACGTTTACTGAATAAATATCCTTTCGCTTCTCTTTTTAAATCTAATAATTTTTGGCTATTATTTAAAGGGGCTGTACTATATTACAGTTTTGGTCAGTGTGAAAATACAAATTGTATGTTCAATAACAGATTGAGTGGTAAAATATGAGCAGTAAAAAAAGTGGAAACGAGGAATAACATATCTTCAAATGAGTAGCTCAATAAATATTTGAATGCGTGAAAATTCAACTGGGCTGTAAAATGAATAAAGGGGCAGTAACGCATGTGCAGTCATGAAATCAGAATGGGTCTGTTAGAAATCGTGGGACAAGTAGTTCTATAAATACTTACGCAGTACAAAATATGATCGGCCTGTTAAATGATACATACATATAATGTTTTTCTAAATTAGGCAGCGAAATAAAAAATAACGATTAACGATAATGTAGATATAAAGAAAAAAATTAAATTTATTGCGCCATTAAAATTATTCGATGCTAACGACCGAGACTTACAACGCTCCGCTCGTTTCGCTTCGCTCCGCTTGACCTTAACCTGACAGATTTTTGTGACAAAAAGTGTCAGTTGTAAGCGTTTATAATGTTATTCTCTTCAAAGGTGCGCATTTTCATGTGAATAATATTTGAAAAGAACAATATAAACGCTAACGACTGACACTTTTTAATATAAAAGTCTGTCAGGTTAAGGTCAAGCAGAACGAAGCGAGCGGAGCGTTGTAAGACTCAGCGAAACGACCTAATATTTATAGGCAAATCTCTTCCTATTGGCCACCCACGGTGCACTGTCGCGTAAGCTGCGCCCCTTTTAACGGAAGTGTGCCGCTCTTTCCAATGAAAATGACATTCGTTTTTGCCAAATGTTGAGAACTGGCGAACTAATTATCTAACTGCCCACTAATACATTATACTGCCCATTCAATCATTCATAATTGTACTGGACATTCATTTAATCTGCCACTCGAGTAAGTTTTGAACTGCCATTGTAGGATTAAATAACCGACCAAATTCTTTTATATTGCTGGCCACGTTCTACTGCCACATTAAGTTAATTACGGCCAAAAAAATTAAATACCGCCCGCGTGGATTTTTAACTGCCCAATGAAACTGTCCTGGATGCTAAAACAACCGCCCAAATAATTACTTCCCATAATGTTTTATCAGAAAAATCTATTTGCTTGTTCCTCGGCCTGCTTTGGTTTAGCCGCTATACTTTAGTGTAAAATATGTAGCGTTTTAAATAGTTCAAAACTTCTTTATTTTAAACTTTATGGTAGTCGTTAATTAAGACTTTTCTGTTAAGAATGATTTTCTTTTTCAAAATATACAAGAATATACAGGGGTTCCATTAAAAAAAAATACATTTTCGTAGATAATTCGAAAACTTGATGTTCAATTGTTTTTCTGTTTTCACCACCGTAATCTACGCTAAAAAGACTACTAGTTTACCCATTTGAGCGGAATCGTAGCTCCAAAGATAACAAAGTTAGCAATAGTGCCCCGTTAATTTGGATCACCCTGTATACGGCAGTTGAACATTTTAATGGCTACTCCGTGGGAAACCTAAATATTTTAGGTACGAACTACTGGTCATTTATGAATTGGCGGGCAAGAGAACAAATTAACGTGTCATTCATAAGCCGGTCGGAATCATTAGAATATTATGCTCATAGTAAGTTAAAAATAAAGTTACTGTTTTATGAATAAATTCGTTTCCTTAAGGGGTCGTGGGAAAAATAGTGTACATAACTCGATGGAAAGTGTATTTCCTATAAACTCGCTTGATTTCTGCACTGGGCTCCATGCTCGTTACGTAATATACTATTGCTGCTATGATCGAAATATTGAAATTCATTGAGAGAATAATGATTTATTGAAATATATTACATTAATTAATTGATCGGGGTGGTTTAAAAAATCCGAAAGAAGATTTCGTAACTGTTGTTATTAATGCATTTGTAATTTTTCAAATATTATTATCTGAGAAACATGAATCAATGTTTCTCAAACTCCAATCACAAAAGCGTTTCTTTATTAAAATTTTTGTCACGATTCTACAAAATATGTCATTATTAACATCCTATCATCAGTTAATTGCAAAATGTTTGACTACATTGGCCAGCATATATCTCAATAATTATCGAAAGGTCCAAAATGATAGAATAATAGCACAAAAGGCTGAGAGAAAACTAAAGAAATTAGCCAGTAAGTGATATTTTCATTTTCATTGCGATTATTTTTATTTCGACGTACTTCATTGTTCGGAATGACTTATCTTCTGTTGTGAAAATGGCCCAAAAAGCCGAGAGAAAACTAAAGCAATTAGCAAGTACCTAAGTGATTTTTTGATTTTCATTGACTTTATTATGTTTATTCCTACGTACTTAATTGTTGGTTTTCATTGAGTTTATTCTATTGTTTATTTCTACGTATACTTAATTGTACGATATACTTAATTGTCGATTTTCATTGGGTTTGCTATGTTTATTTCTACGTACTTAATTGGTCAGAATGATTTATTTTCTGTTGTGCATAACATTTTTCGTTTTTCTGAGGGTATGTGCTAGTAAAAATAATCTAAAAAATATTTTTTTTACCCTAAGACTCCCCAATATACCGCAACGCATAGAATATCTTAGTTAGCGTCGGCCTGAGTTTGTGACGTCATCGAGCGAGGCTGCAGGCCTTAATCCCGAGCCCCTCGCTCTATCACGTGGTACTTGTACTAATCCGGTTGTCATTTAGGTGTCTGCCATTTTCATTTTCGATGTCATTTGATGCTGGACTGCAAGGTAAGTCTTTGGCAATATTTGCCGCTTCTTCATTGCTGTTATAATCTAATAAAAATATACATCTTTCGGTTTTATAACAAAATTTTTGTTAAGTGTTGAAAATTCTGTTCACAGTTTTTATTAGAATGAATCTAAGAAAGCAAAATCTGACAATCGGCAAAGTTCAGTTACCTATCTGCCAAAAAATACAGAAAAATCTTTTTCTTAACCTTAAATTCCTCACAATGCTAATTGCGTGCGTGTCTAAAAACATAGTTTTAATCCAAGCGAAAAGTAAATGAAGCAGACGGTGTTGGTTACACATAACTATGAAGTTTGGCAGACTTATGCGCTCAAATTTGCCGCTGAATCAGTAGTATCTGTACCACCGGCAAGGTGTCGCATTATCTCTTCTAATTGTTACAGTTGAATGGGCGCAATCCATAGGGGGTGGAGATCAGTGGCATCCTCCCTTCAAGCTAAAATTTAGAAAACTAATTTCATTAATAGCTCTGTTGTTTTTTTAAGATATCCAGGTGAAATTTTGCACGGGCCTTTTTCTTATTATAAGCACACTTTTGGTCAAAAGAGTTGAACCACGAACGAAGGAGAGGGCGGTTATAGTACCCATTGACCCGCAACTTTTTCCTGCGCACGCCTATGGCTCAAAAGAGGGTTCAGAGATTTTTTTTTAGATTAACTCTTTCTTTAATTTTTCACTGCTGTGAAATTGAATTTGGTTTACCACATGGTACAACTTATTTGTCTACGGTCCGCTTGTTAAAAAAACCCAACACCGGCTTAAGTCTGACACTGTGGGCTTCGTTGCTATACCAGCTTTCTGATTGGTTGTATCATAGCAACGAAGCCGGTGTCAGACTTAAGACGGTGTTGGTTTTTTTGAACAACCGGGCCGAAGTGTTATTGTTCCACTCGCTGTTTGTTTTAGGCTAGGCTATGTGCTCGTATGCACTTATTAGCAATAAATTAGACTTTGCTAAGTAGGTCTTGAAGAGAAAAGCAAGTAGGCATTTGGTTGTCAAAAAAAATTATTAACTATTATCTAAGGCCCGGTTTTTCAAAGAATCCAACACCGGGTTAAGTCTGACTCCGGCTTCGTTGCTATGATACAACCAATCAGAAAGCCAGTATCATAGCAACCGGGACTTAATCTATCTAGTAAACCAAGCTTTGGAAAACATCTGTACAAATTTCAACTGAGTATCTTAAAAAACAACGCAGTTAATATAAAATTCGTGTTTTAGCTTTTAACTTTGACACCCTATGTCTTGAAAGAGGGGGCATAAGGAAAGGCCCATTATTTTCGGCCAATTAATTTGTGGTTAACGGTTTGACCTACTTTTTTGTAACACCCTGTATATTGCCTATTAAATAGATAAATATGCATAAGTACATATTTATGTTTTGAAAAAGAAATAAAAGTTTTGCTTTTATATATTTTTTCGATTGAGTATTCATTATCTTCTCCTGGTCATTACACAGCCAAAATAAGGATAGCTCCGACACTTGCGAGCAGCCCCTTTGATATTTGGAAGCCAGTTTACCTACACGATGGTGGCGAGGCCTCGGCATGCTCTTGAGGTTGCAGCAAGAGCTGTATTGCAACCACAGAATTTTATTTTTACTTTAGAAATACTTAATGCAAATACAAATAAATAGCTATTAAAGGTATTCTACTATTAATTAATTATCAGCAGTCACTAAAAGTACAACAATATCAACTAAACTACAGCGGCAGCAACCCAACAACTCCTAATAATAATAATAATAATAATAATAATAATAATAATATTTGTCCACGACTATCTTACAACATACTCTTTATACTTGTGTTTCTTCAATCAAAATTAGATACATTATTCACTGCAGTGATTAATGAATATTATTCACTAAACCAATAGGAACATCGCTTTGACCCTTTTTTACATTTATTTAGTAGGCCGCGATCGCGATGTGTTAGTTCAAATTGAAACGTCAAATCAGCATGGTTTGCTTTTAATTTGAAATGCATATTCTGAAAAAGAAGATATAATGAGTAGTGAGAGTGAAAACGAGATTTCTTTAACAGCACCAGCAATAAAAGAAGCTGCAGAACTTGCCTCATTAGATTCATTGCCCAAAAAACCAAGAAGATTATACCTGAGAGCATATGTATGAATCTTTCTTACACTGGAGAAGGGAAATGAAGGTAAACTCTTTCTGGGAATCTGTTTTGATAGTCGTGGACAAAGTATAGTATACAACTCGTTATAATGATGCTATTATTACGAGGGGTTTACCACTCATGTAATAGTTGGGACAACCTCATATGTAATGATTTTGTAATACCGTGTAATACTGTGTAATGCCATGTAGTATATTCGTAATGTTATGTAATACTAATGTAATAGTTAAAATATTCATGTAATAGTTCTGTAATAGTTGTAATACTCATGTAATACCTATGTAATTGTCATGCAATAGTTATGTAATACTTGTGTAATACTTATGCAATAGTCATGTAATACTCTTGCAATAATCGTGTAAAAGTTGCGCGCGCAGCATAACCTTCAAAACTTTTGCAAGTATGATCTCGCGCAAATTATAATGGTGTGGGTTTGCATCGTATTGCATTGTTAAAAGCAATTACAAAATACTCGACAAAATATAAAGCTCACGGGAGTCGTGGATTATTTTCGCATGCCATTACCATTCGATAGGCTTCTTCTTTCTAATTCTTGTTGGTTAAATGAATATAAATTTCAGATAGTGACAGAAATGCAAAATACGCGAAAGCTTTCACACAGAAATAAAGTTTTGCCAATAAAGTTCAGTTGAAGGGTACAGGGAAAGAACCAGGAATGTCACATAATAACCAATTTTAAGTTAAACAGCGCACTCTGTACTTTAAAAGACGCTTTATTAGATAGGCCAATTATTGTGGGAAATAACATGGAAGGTGCCAGATAAAATTTAACTTAAAAATATGGTGTACAGGGAAAAAACAAGGAAGGTCCATGCGTAACTGGGAAAGAACAAGGAAGGTCCACTGGGTCGGTAAGAAAGCTATCACACGCTTTTGAGGTTAGCTTTTTGTTTGTTCAGTGCTCTTTATGCTTGTTGTGGGTTTTTGTGAACGAATATGCAAGTAAATGAAGAGATAAGTGATTATATAGGAACAGAAAATGCCTTTTCAAGCAAGAAGAGACCCAAAACGGGTAGAGTTAGTGAAGTGGCAAAGAAAATGCGACTGCAATCGCATGAAGAAGGTGAGTCATGTGAATGCAAAAGACTGAAGTGTTTCGAAGTTATTAGAAAGAATGAAAGGGGCACTATTTTACAACACTTTAATTCCTTGGCTTCACATAATGAGCAAAATAGTTATTTAACGGGGCTAATCTCTTTAATTCCTGTCCAAAGACGACGGCCAAGGGCTGCAGAAGAAACAGCACGATTTCATGGTGTTTCTTTTGCTTACCGAGTTAGAGTAAAGGGCACTGATGATAATGTTGCAAAGGAAGTTCCCGTTTGTTACAAAGCTTTCATTGCCATACATGGTATTTCTAAGGGCAAGCTAGAGTACCTACAAAAATCAATAAAAGCTACAGGTACGGCTCCTGCAGACCTACGTGGAAAGCACAGCTCTAAGCACAGAAAATTAAAGCAAAATGTTTTTGACGCTATATTTCAGCATATTAAGTTATTCAAAGGAAGGCAGAGTCATTACAGTCTGCATGATACGCAAAAAGTCTATCTTCCTGAAGACCTCAACATTAAAAAAATGTTTACCATGTTTAAAGAAAAATACCCAAACATCAAAACTTCCTACGAAACTTACAGAACAGTATTTCTGACAAAATTTAATATATCGTTTGGGTTTCCGAGAAGCGATACATGCGGAAAATGTGATGAAACTAATGCAAAAATAAAGTGTCTCCAAGCGGAAAATAAAGTAGAAGATGTAAAGAAACTTAGTACTGAGTTGGAGCTGCATAAAAGAAAAGCTCAAAGTTTCTACGATAAGAAAAAGGATGCGAAGAAAAGGGCAAAAAAGGATAACAAATTCTGTGCTATTGCAATGGATTACCAGAAAAACGTATACTTACCTAACATACAAACTAATGAAGTTTACTATCTACGACAGCTGTCCATGTATTCGTTCAACGTTCACGTACTCCATAGTGGAAAATCTGTATTTTATACCTATCCAGAAATACTGGCCAATAAGGGATCTGATGAAGTCTCATCATTTTTATTTGATTTTATAGTTAATTTTCTGGACAGAGAAGTGAAGCACCTGCACATATTTTGCGACTCAGCAGGCGGACAAAATAAAAATTACACCGTATTTAGATTCATTCATTATCTTGTTCAAAATACCCCTTTTTTAGAAACCATACAAATCACATTTCCTGAAAGGGGTCATTCTTACTTAGAGTGCGATAAAAATATGGGGCTTATCAATCTAAAAACAAGAATGGAAATACCCGATGACTGGATTTCAGTTTTACAATCAGCTCGTCAGAAACCTTCACCTTTTGATGTCATTCAAATAAAACAGGAGCATGTACGGCAGTGGACAAATTTTTTGCAAACTAAATACGTCAAGAAATGCCCATTTGCAACACAGCCAATCAAAGAGATCAAGGTGACGAAGAACCACCCAGTGTTAGTAAGCCATAGGTCGTCCTTTAATGGGTCGTGGGAGCAAACACCAATAAAGCCAGCTCAATATAAGAAGAAAAGCACAAACTTTTTACTTCAAAACGAATTTGTACTTCCGGCATCCACACATGAAGGTAAGCAAATATATTAGGCCTCAGAAATGACAATAAAATTTTGAATATGCTTCAGATTTACTTCCAATATCCGAAGAAAAATTCAAAAATCTGTCGAGGCTGAAACGATTTTGTGAAAATCCCTTAGCTGACGACTTCTATTCGCATTTGCCATTCAAAAAGAAAAATTAGGAGAAGATAAATACATAATTATAATTTTCGTTACCTTTTATAGGAATATAATATGTACTTAAGTTTGTGTTTCAAATATAACCTTATAGCAGTTTCTATTCACTAACTGAGTTAAATTTTTCCACATTCCGTTACCATTTTGGATGATGTCTTGGTTGCGCTGAGAATCTACAGTTTTGAATATACTACCATGGCAACTGACAATTACGTGGGAACCTTAAAAAGCATACAGATCTTTATTCATAAAATTATATCACTAATAAATACTACCAATTGTCCGTAATAACGTTTTGAAGTTAAAAATTCAATTTTCTCAGTTCCAATAATTTTGGACAATCCTGTTTCTTTCCCTGTACCCTTCAGTTACTATTTAAAAGTTAAGGCGCGTACACATATGAGCGCACATGCGATGAGAATGAACGCATGCACATACGTTCGTTCTCGAGCGTTGTCCAAATACAATTTCCCACATGCGTGCGTTCTCACGGCGCTCCGTTTAAACAACGCACAAAAATTATTTAATGTCATGATGGCTTTCGAACAAGACACATTTGCTTTCATTGCAACAACAGCGGCATTTTTATTTCTTGCCAAGTGTGACAAAAAAGAAAACGGTCTCCTACAAAACGGGGTACTGTTCATAGGCAGCAATGAAATCTAAAAGATTTTTCTTTAGATCACTTCACCTCGTGTTGGTATATAAACTAAACTGGCATAAATGCAGTCTCCTAGCCGGCATGCCGCAAGCGTGTAAATAGTTTTAAAGCAACAGTTTCAATGTCCACACTAAGAAAGATTCAGACGCATGATTCTTTTGAGCGGTGACCAAAAACCGACAACGATGGCTTACTTCATGCGTGGTGAGGGCTTTCCCGAGCGCGGAGAGAATTTGCGGTACACATTGACAAACATGCATGTATTCTCGCCATACTCAGCATATGTGCGCTCATATGCGTACATGCCTTTAAATGTTAATTTTGAGTATACCACGTGGGACGTGATTCAAAACTCGTTTTAATTAAAGTATGGAGTAGTTTTTTAATAAACACGAACATAATATGGTATTATTGATATCTAGGAAACGAGAAAATCGAATTTGAAAGCTAAAACCAGGCAATGTATACAAAGACCTTTGAAATGAGATATCACAGAACATTTAAAATTTTTGATGGGAGATAAAAGGTGCTGTGTAATTTTTATGTAAAATATACCCCCACACTAGTACTGTTCACGTGTCTCGGCAATTTTCTTGCGTTTTGTACACCGAGATATTTGGAACGAGAAGTTTTCAAATTAACAACCCTGTATATTGTATATCGCAGCCATATTGTAAATTCCGTTGTTTTATAAAAAGCCTAGGTGAATTCTAAACCGTTCCGTTCTCAAACGACTGTTTTAACACACACTAGGTTAACACACTTTTGATTAGGTTCATATTATGTTCGTGGATAAGGTGCTACTATTTAAAAACTCTTTACCATACCCACCGCCATATCTTGATAATCAGAAGAAAAAACTTATAATTTTATGATTTGACGGATTTTTGATAATCTGGCTGACATAATAGATAAGTACCCACATCTAAAACGCAAATAATAAATATAGAGGTAGATACGACCTAACCTGACCTCACACTAAAACTTTAGTATTTTTAACATTGAAAATGTTATTAGTATCTTAGAATGGATATGATATTCACCGAAAAGATTGTGTTGCATATGCCACATACGTCATGCGTGAGACCCCGAGCGGTAGCCAGGCGCTAGACTGCTCAGTCTGAGTAAGCTTCATTAAGTGTGGGACCGTCTAGCGTCGCAAATGCCACAACAGGAATGCAGTTATTATAAATCGGCGCAGGTGTTTTATGAATAATTATTTAACACGCTATCGCGTATGCGGAAATATCCCAAACGCACAAGGATTACAGTCTGCTTTGTCATTTCCAATGTTGCATCATTGCGAAGGCTGTGAATTTTTTTAATTGAACAAGATTCAATTTTTGAAACCAAGTTATCTTTGGTGTCGTATCCCTCACTACCCATTTAGTTGATTTTCTCTAGTACAACATGATAGATATCAATTATATTTATTGCTCTGTCATTACTGTTTCTAAAACAACTGATCTATTTTATTACAGGGTGTTTCAAGCAAAAGTAGACACCCCAAATGAGTCTGAGTCAACAATATTTTGAAGAATCAGGAAAACACGTCAACGATTATTCGAAAGGGGACACAGTTTAGAGTAAAACGGGTACACCTATCTTCATCCCCTTACCTGACATGGTCACTGCCCCCGAGATTTTATATAGCAGTGGGGTGTCAAATGATGCACCGTTTGAAAGGTATTGAAATTATCTGAATAACAATGCAAAAAATTTAAGTACTTTTCAAAGGATGTTATCACTTGACCCCCTTGCTGTATAAAATTTCAGAGGGGCTGACCATGTCTGGTAAGGGGATGAAGATGAGCGTGCCAGTTTTACTTCAAAATATGTCCCCCTTCGAATCATGGTCGACGCGTTTTCCCAATTCTTCAAAATATTTTTAACTCGAGACTTATTTAGGGTGTCTAATTTTGCTTGGGACACCTGTATAATATTTGAGCGATTTGATGTCCCTAAAAATACTTGTTTTTAATTATTAATTTATAACAGCTAAGTAGTCTGTTATGCATAGGACTCTAAACTCGGGCTCCCACTACAGTTTTAACGCGATAATGTTTAGACATTTATTAGCTCCGTAGCCTAAGCTAGGTAGCTATTGTGATAGTCGTTTTTTGACCATGGTGTTTTTTCATCAAATGTGGACGTTTCATGTCATTCTAAGACTTTTTGGAAAGGTGGCACATTTCCGTCCGTATGTATGTGTGTATGTCTGTTGGCACTTTTACGAGAAAACGGCTCCACGGATTTTGCTGAATTTTTGCATACGTATATCAGAGATGGTTCATAGGAAACTGATGGAGTGGTGTTTTTTAAAACACTTTTGAGCCGAGATATGACGTCATCGAACATTTTTTTCCATGAGACCGTATATATTTTTGTATTGCATCGGATAGAGGGTATTTTTCTCTACACGATGTGCGAAAATCGTAATAGGTTGTATAAGGAAAAAAATTGAGAAAAAAATTACGAAAAGAAGGAGCGCGCGCGCGCGCGCGCCCTCCAGTTCAGTTGTGGCTGTAGCTAGGAAGCTGTTCTGTCAATGCGTTGACAACTAGTTTATTATATTATTTCCAAAGCAATGCTTATTTATCTATTTATTTTATTTTTCTTAAATCATTTATATTAGGTAACAATCTGCATTACCTGCTTAAATAAATAAAGCCAGTAAGTATTACAAGTACCTGCATGCATGAATTACCTGTAAAAAATTTGTAATAGTTGTGTAATAGTTATGTAATTCATGTAATACTAATGTAATACTAGTGTAATGCTAATGTAATAGTTATGTTTTTTGTTGTAATACTCATGTAATACTAATGTAATACCATGTAATATTTATGCATTTTGTGCAATACTTATGTAATTATGTGTAATACTTATGTAATTATTGTAATACTTATGTCATTATGTGCAATACTCTTGTAATAGTGCAATACTTGGGACACGAATTTTACTAGTGGTAAACCCTTCGTATTATTACCTCGGATGATTACAAAACTCGCTCGCTTCGCTCGCTCGTGTTGTAAACTTCGTCCTCGGTAATAATAGCATTCATTATAAACTCGTGTATAATATACTATTATTGCATGTAAATAAATAACACAATCTTTTACAAACAACGGTGGAAATTTCCGCTAAGCGTATTTTAATAATCACCACACAACAAAAAATATAAAGCTCTGGACAAATAACAGTGTATATGTAGTTTATAAATGTAACATGGCACCTGACACATAATCACTAATTTTACGTCTAAAATACACAAGACTCAGTCTCTTTAAGTAGTCAGGTAAGACGTTATATACATGACCTGAAAGGTAGTAAAAGCTATTTTTAAAGAATTCAGTTGTATGCCTTAGGTATGGAAATTGCCTCTCGGTTTCGCAAGTTTACTTGATGTGTTTCATCACTTCTAATAATAGCTTCAGCGAGGTAGGAGGGAGCTCCTGTTTGAAAAATTCTATGCACCAAACAGCCCATATGTACAAATCGTCTCTGACCCATATTATTCCAATATACATCAACCACATGACCACTAACATGATCTCTACTAGAAAGGTTATTAACAAACCTCACGCAGTTGTTTTGTATTTTCTGAACCCTATACTTATTAAAATTTGCCAAAAAAGGACCATAAACAACGTCCAAGTATCCAGGAATAGAGAGAACTAGAGAACAACAGATATTATTAATGTGACCATTAAAAGTCAACTTTCTATCCATGTATAAACCCAGATTTTTTACTTCATTTTCCCAGGCAGTATTAGTATTATCAATTTTAATATGTAGAGCCTCGGCGTTAGTGTCATTCTTTGAGAATAATATTGCTTGGGTCTTATTTGAGTTCGTAACGAGGGAGTTTTTGAAAGCTCAAATAGCTATATCCTTAAATTCAGAATTAATAGTCTCTATTGCAGCAGGCAAGCCCTCTACCGATGTTGGGATGTAAATCTGCAGATCATCTGCATACACTGCTTTAAAGCGCTAGTGATATCTGCAGTGAAAATTGTGAACAGTAAGGGGCCGAGTATAGATCCCTGAGATACCCCACTCTCAATACCTCCAATTTCTATTCCAGTAAGAGTTCTTGTTTTCACAGCTTGCCGCCTGTTGTGCAGATAGCTGCCGAACCAGCCGTTTGTTTCAATTCCATAGTACTTAAGTTTACTCAAAAGTAATTGTATATTTAGCGAATCAAAAGCTTTTTTCATATCAACCAATACCAGTGGGCAACAGCTACCCTCATCAAATGCAGCAGCTATGTCCCTAGTAATTTTCAGCAATGCCCCAGAACCGCTAGTTCTATCTCCTGTTAGTTCCAACTACAAAATTACTTGTCTTCACTCGCGCTTCATTCCGCCTGGCAGTCTCGTTACTTAGTGGGGATGGATTAGTCATCATCATCATCATGAAGTTCTCAGTCCGAAGACTGGTTGGACGTGTACCTCCATCCTTTCCTATCCTTCACTTTGCATGCACTTGAGTATCTAGTTCCACTTTTTCTAAACCAATGGTCGCTTACACAAGTTATTCCAGGAAATATTTCACAGGCACTGTGAGTTGATGAGACAACACTGCAATCAGTGTTACTATAAATTGCTTGTTTTAGAGTCACCTCTATAACCACCCAGTTTGTTGGTCTAATTTTGAAACACATTGTATACAGGCGCAGATGTGACTTAAGACGCAGCAAGCGGCATTTGGCAGTAACTACACCACTTGGTCAATTTAAGTGGCTGTAACTAGAATTCATGTAGAAGGAAAAGTATAAAAGAAACAATACAGTTTAAAGATAAAATCAAATTTAAATTTCAATACAAATTAAATAGACCCGCCATTTATGGAGTATGACACTTCATCCAGGTGAGCGCAAACTTATTGGACCGTGATACAATCTATCAGCAGTCTGCAAATTCAAGAAAATGTTTAGAATATATAAATATATATTTACCCCCGTTGTGCCCTTTCACACGAACCACTTTTTGTGTCGCCACAAACGCGCCACTAATAATAATAATAATAATATCGTTTATTTAGCATGTTCTGCTATTTACATTTACAACAAAAATAATAAGAAAACATTTAGGAACAAAAGAAAAACTGCATATTGCATTAACTTCTTATAAAAAACATTTCACTAAGAAATATACAAACAATAAAAAGTAATAAAAAGAAAACTAAAAATTAGAAACACTACAATGCAAACTTACAAATATACCTAGAGAACAATAAGCAAAAAATATTAAAAAAGAACATTAAAAATTTGAAACAGTGCTACACAACTTGCAGCTGTATGTTAAAATTTAAGTAGTTTGGCTTAAGCTCTCTTTTAAATTCTTTTAATTCCACGTTTTTCAGTTCAACTTTCAGGTTATTATTATACGCCTTAACCCCTTTGTGAAAAACAGAGTTTCTTCCTACCTCTCTTTGTACTGGGCGTAGGTAAAAATTATTTTTGCCCCGCGTGTTGTGGCTATGATAGTCTACAAATTTTGAAACGCAATCGTACATATGTATAGTTCAGGATCATCCCTAATTTTATCTTATGGATAAATACGAGTGTTTGGTAGTCTATATACAGGGTGTGTTTTTTAAGCGTCCGCGGAAGATTATGCCTAAATGACGAAAAATATAAAGAAAATATTTTAACTAACCCCACCTCATTTTTTACGCTCTATAATCTAAAAATGTTTTTACTTATACCAGGTTAGTCCAAATAGTTGGAATGATGGTCAACTTTGTTTTTTCTTATGGAATGTGCATTATTTAATTTTTTACTTGATTCAGAACAATATTTTAATGGCACTTTCTTAACATAATATTATAGTAATTTTCTTTCTTTTTTGAGATATTATTTTTTTTCTCGATATTTTGACAGTTACATCATACATTTTAAAAATTCATATTTCTGCACTGGTTGAAGATGGAATAATGATATTTTTGACAGCGGTCCTCATGATAATCATGATTAACACTGTTTGCTCAAATTTTGTATAAAATATACGAGGAGCATTCAATAATTTATCAAATAAAAATCAGAGAAAACCATCAAGAAGTCAGTTTTTTCAAATGACACGGTATATTTTTTATTGCTCCAATGGAAAGAGCAAAAAATTTCGCTTGGGCTCACCTAATAAAACAATATTGTTCCATGAGCATAATTTTTAAATATTTACAATATTGAAATTTTAATTTCAAAAATCAAAAATAAAGTTAGCCTTGTAAAAATACAGCCACAGAATATAAAACCCTATAGTAAAACAACAACAAAACTGTAGACATTCCAAAGCTACTTTATTTTTGATTTTTGAAGTGAAAATTGTAATATTGTAAATATTTAAAAATTATAGTTATGTAACAATATTGTTTTATTGGGTCAGCCCATGCGAAATTTTCCGCTCTTTCAAATGGAGTAATAAAAAATATACCATGTCATTTGAAAAAGCTGACTTTTTTCTGGTGTTTTGTCGCTTTCATATGATAAATTTTTGAATGCTCCTCGTATATTTTATACAAAATTTGAGCAAACAGTGTTAATCATGATTATCATGAGGACCGCTGTTAAAAATATCATTACTTCATCTTCAACCAGTGCAGAAATATGAATTTTTAAAATGTATGTATGATATAACTGCCAAAATATCGAGAAAAATAATTTTATCTCAAAAAAGAAAGAAAAGTACTATAATATTATGTTATGAAAGTGCTATTAAAATATTGTTCTCAATCAAGTAAAAAATTAAATAATGCACATTCCATAAGAAAAAACAAAGTTGAGCATCATTCCAACTATTTGGACTAACCTGGTATAAGTAAAAACATTTTTAGATTATAGAGCGTAAAAAATGAGGTGAGGTTAGTTAAATGTTTTCTTGATATTTTTCGTCATTTAGGCATAATCTTCCGCGGACGCTTAAAAAACACACCCTGTATATTGTCTTACATCTAGCCACTGGAGAGCATTCAGCATTTCAGTGATTCTTGTATATCTATTGCATCCTAATATTACCCGCATTGCTCTATTTTGTAATATGTACTTGTAATCGTGCTATATCTCCTTGTTGGGCTAAATATAAGACAGTGCTTGTGAATGTAAAATGAGGTAACACAATTGTATTATAAACGGTTATTCCTGTTTTAACTGTAAGATGTGTACTGACCCTTTTCAAAATACCTATTTTCTTTGCAACCTTTTTACATACGTAGAACATTTAATGTTCTTTAAAATTCAATCTTCTGTCAACGATTACTCCAAAATATTTGTTTTTCTCTACGATTTCAATGTTTTCCCCTTTAATTGTAAATTTCAAATTTAGTTCTGCAAATCTTCTGTTTTCTCCTTCCGTAGCGAATAACATTGCTTTTGATTTCCTTGTATTTAATATTAATTTATTAAACACCAACCACTCCCAGATCTCGTCCATGTCCTTATTTATCGTGTTCACTCTACTTCTGTACTGTTTTCCCCAGATGTATAAAGGATTGTATCATCCGTGAATAGAAGAAAATTTACATTTTTTCAAAGCACTTTCTATATCATTTATATATATCGCAAACAATAGCGGTCCCAAAATACTTCCTTGCGGCACACCTACATGAACGTCAAGATTGCCAGAGAGGACATCTCCACATTTTACCCTTTGTTTTCTATCCTGCAAATAATTTTCAAACCATTTTAGGACCCTTCCTCCTATACCGTACGACTCTAACTTAACTAACAATATTGAGCGCAAAATACTTGATACCTTTCACAGGCAGCGTTTTGTGCGTAACAGTGCATACGTTTCTGTGCATGATAATGGACATGGACAAAGTAGCCTGAGATTTATTGGTGCTTAAAGTATTCGACCGGCTTTTGAAAGGTCTTCATTGAAATCGACATGAAGTGCACAGACAACTTCCTGCCATACTTGGTTTTTCTTATTTTTGTTTGAATAATCTTCAACTGCAGGATTCCATAAGCTTAGGTGGTGTTTCACCTCCACGATTAACCTTTTGGTGTCAAATTCACCCATTTTTAATAGCAGAGAAACGCTCAAACACTGTGTGTGTAAACATTCATAAACAGTGCATTGAGACTTTATGTTAGTTGCGCCACTTTTTGTGGTCGCGTTTTGTACAAATAACAGCTTTCCTCGGCCAAGAACATGTGTTTGTGGTGGTGCCGTTTGCAGTGTGAAAAGGCCCTATTTAAAATAACGAGAATTAGATGTCTTGCATTACTAACACTACAAACGCACAACAAAAAATGGCCCGTGTGAAAGGGCACTTACTTTCATAAATTCAGTAATGAATGATTACAGTATTCTCGCAAATAATAAATTTATTAAGTGAAAGAGTAAATAATGAAACAATAATTTACAACAAACATGAAACTGTCAAACATCATTGTTTATATCATACATGTCAATCAAAGTTGACAAACCAACATTCAAATCGTTCACTAAAGATTTTTTGTGTATTAAATCTAACGGAACAGGGTCAGGGGTTACCCTTTTGGTGCGAACATTTCTCATCTCACTACATTCAGAACTCGGGCTTGCAGCAGGTTTCTGTCTATATTCCTCCTCTGCATTCAATATTGCGTCCAACATTTTATGATCATCTTCATTTAAATTTGTCTTTTCATCAAATTCTTTCAAATCTTGATTGTTTCTTAATCTCATGAAAGATGCAACATTTCTAATATGTGTCGTATCTTCACACTTAAATGATACACTCGATAATTCTTCATCGCACGTATTGCATTTATAGGAATTCCAGATTTCTTTCTGATTAGCTGAATCTGTACCCAATATTTCTGATGAACTACTCTTCAAATTTAATGATTTGAATGTTTGTATTGAAACTGAACTTGCATGCTTATTTACAGGAAAGATAAACTCGGTACGATTTGAATTAATATCAGTCATGCTATCTGTGAGATCTATTATGGGTGGGTACGAATCTGTTACAGAATACCCTTTAAATTTATAGAGAGTGCCCAAGTAAATAACTGAATCTGTGGAACTACTACTAATCAGGCAGCAACCCTGACTTCGAATAATATTTGTTTGCAAAATATGTGGACAAAGAGGCTGCTGGAAATGGCAAATTTGTTTGTTTTTCTTTAATATCCTTTGTTTATAAATTTGCTTCTTCAGAGGCTTCAACTGTTTGCATCTTAAAGAACTCATTTCAGCACTGCCCACTTCACAGGCAGACATTTTTTGCTTTGTGCAATTTATTTGATGAGCGTAAGTTGTTGCACGTTTTATAAAAGTCTGCTGCAAGGCCAATTTTTGGAAATACAGAAGCGTTTACAAAATGGATTTAATTTTACTACCTTTCCTGCTGCGACATTACTTGGCACTCTTCTAGATTTCTCCAACTGCATGAGCATTTTCAGTGAGATTTTAGCAATTTCAAGAAAAATTGTGAATTTTAGAGAACTTGACAGAAAAACAAAACAAACAACAAACCGTGAACCGCCAATGCTATTTTTGAAAATAACCATTACAGTGATGATAAAACAGCACTCTGTTATTCTGCATAAGAACATTTTCCGGGAATTCCTTGATTTTAAAAACTATATTATCTATTTTTTGATTTGTTGGGCGATGACATGTTGACATCTTTACTACATGCATTTTGTGAAGAGAATTGTACTGAAAACTGACACTAAAATAAAATCAAATGAAACTTAATGTTAATTGCAAAATTTGTGCAGTTTTATAACTAAAGGTACGTATACTGACTTGAGCATTTTTGCGCTCACGAAAGGTTTGCGCATTGCGCGCACGAACGTGCGTACGGATTAAAAATTTTGTACACACAACTTTCTTGTTTGTGCGCGTAAAATCCCACTCCACTTGAATCAGTTATTCACACATATTCGTAGTGAGAACAATGCATATACATACTTACTAAAGAAAGAAATAGAGAATGAAATAAACAATGGTGGATGACACAACTTTATCGGAGAAGGGAAACATACAATGGATCAAATTCCTTTTGCCTTTTTCGACCTTCTGTAGGAACAAAACCCGTTCAGATCGACTGAGCACAGTTCCTTTAAGGGTTTCTTCAAAACCGACAAGCAACGGATAGCGTTAGTGTGCGTACAGGCTTACGCGTATTATCGTTTTTAAGAATTACTGACTTGAGCAAATTTGCACGCACCGCACACCGTTCGTGCGCGCAAAAATGCTCAAGTCAGTACGCAGTTTAAGAAGCAGCTACGTTACTCAACTCTGGAAGATGTTGAAGCAAGACATTCAATAGCTACATTGCTGCTGTCCGAAAAAAAATGTTCTTTTTACACAGAATGTCAAGAGTTCATGATAGAAGTAAAAAAATGTGTCTGACCTACCTGTTGCTACTTTTATGTATCATATGACCACAACTATCTTTATTATCCTAAGTAATATTATATTACTATAGTATCGTAACAGTTCATATTACATACGATACGAGATGGGAAACTTTTCAAGCAAGGTCGAAAGTCGAGAGTTTGGTAACCCATTTAGATATTCTCCAACCATTATAGAAACACCCTGTCACCCTGTATACTTTATTTGATAATTCGGCAATAAGATTCATTATTACATTTCATTTATTTACGCATAATTTAAAAATGTAGGTGCTATTCCCCATTTAATAAGTAATTTAACACTCCTGAAGGTATAAAAAACAATTGACTAACTCCTAAAGGTGGGTATCCATTTGTTGTGTATCTACGTATCGTATCACCTTTGCGTATCAGTGGATATGGGAAAACGTTGCATATAGTTGTGTATCAAAATATGATACAAAGAAACGTAATGACCCCGATCGCTCATTTGGCGGTTTTTCGCCGTCACATCAAAGAAAAGATATGATACGAAGCAGAGTTTCATTGGGACGGGTCGTGTACCGTTGCAAGTGTGTTCATAGTAGTTGCAGTAGGTAAACTGAGACTAGTTGTATCGTAATCCTGAGTCTTGGGTTTAAATATGGGAACGCAGTGATGCTACGAGAAAAATTTACACGGTATTGCATCCTATCGTAT
This sequence comes from Xestobium rufovillosum, assembly GCA_963966045.1. Lineage (NCBI taxonomy): Eukaryota > Metazoa > Arthropoda > Insecta > Coleoptera > Ptinidae > Xestobium > Xestobium rufovillosum. Next base: position 16,604,172 of record OZ014499.1, on the reverse strand, counting down.
CAGTGAACGAAATGAAATGGTGATACAATACGAAGATACGCTACAAATGGATACCCACCCTTATACTTTTAATCAGTATCTTTTTCCAATTCCTTAGAGTCAGATGCTGTAAGATCTATTACAGGAATACAGTTATCAGTAACAGTTACACCGTTACAATTATACAGTCTTCCAACACATACAACCGAATTCGAGGAAAGATTTTTGATTTGTTTTTTTAATTTTGCTGCTCTCTCATTCAATTTTTTACTCTTAACCTTTTTGTGTCTGTTTTGTAATGAAAGTTTTTTAGTTTTCTCTTTTACTAAGCACTCCGTTTTCTGAAATCTCTTGTGCCTAAGATAGCTTCCACGTTTCATCTCAGACTTTTTGTTTTTACGACCCATTGCTAAAGTTTGTATAAATTGTTCGTATAAATCTTGTAATTCGGCTTTTGGCAAACGAAGATTCTGCAAAACTGTTTTTTTTAACAAAGTGATGATGCCAAATTTTAAATAATTCTTAGTTTACCTTTTGATTTTGACAATTCTTTTCTTTTACGACTTCTTTTTAAAACTTTAGATTTCATTTTCAGTAGAAATGTTCTGCAAATGACAGATAAGTAAATATGTCAAGAAATTTTCATGTAGGGACCTACCTACTTGTTTATAATTTTATTTACCATCTTTATGTTTTGAAAATATTTGTCAATTACTCTATATTTCTCAATAACAAAAACTCCTAGCTATGCGTTACACAAAATCATAAAAAGGGCTCCAGCTATTTACATGTACAACTGAAGTAACAACGGTAATCACAGTCTAGAGGCCCTAGACTCTAGGGGCTTGTTTGTAAAATGATGAAAACAAAGTAAGCGAACTGCTGTATACATAAATGCAGTAAAAGGGGAAGACCGGAATACTTGTCAGGTCGTTTGTATTGGTGTTAAAAAAAAAATACTTCCTGCAACCCCCTTCCATCAACCAGGTGTTTTGATATCTCATAAAATGCCTGGGCATAAAAGCATCAAACAAATATGAATGTATAACAGAGCTCACACGTAGCATCTTTTATCGGAAAGACACAAATGTCTCCCCGTCAGTTTTTGATTAATGTCAAATTGTAAGCGGTAACAAAGATGAATCATACCGATATGAAGCTCTCCACAAAATCATCCGGTCGTCCATGGCACCCCGCACGTCCAACCAGGAGTTCAACAAAAGGCTTCACAGAGATTTACTAAATCTATGGCAAGCATATGTATTGGGGAAAAATTGTACCCGGTTTTAACACAGTGTGAGGTGTTAAAATAATTTATATTGCCTCTTATTGATCCATGTGCAGCAAGAAACTGTAGAAAGTTTCAATAATTGTAGTGTGATGTTTTTCAAATTCCCAAAAGTATCTTTCGTTACTCATCTTGTTGCTAAGGTTGTTAGTAAGTTTGAATTGCACTAGCCGAAAGGAAGAACAAGTTGTTTAACACCAAAACACATCTTGGTGATGGAGCTGTTGCCATAAGAAGATTCTCTATACATAACATCAAATCATTTACTACCTATTTTTTCTAAACCATTTTTTGGTCTCTTCAACTCATATGAAGTCTCTTAATGTTAAGCTTGAATCAAAAATGAAATGAAGATATTTTTAATTAAATTAATGCCTGCTATTTAATTAATTAATTTAAATACATGGTAGGTATCTGGAAAACTCATATATAATGTAAAGTCATGATATAGTTTATAATTAATTGTGTGCTCCTGTACCACACAGCTTGCTGATTCTGATTACCTACGTAGATAACTTATTTATTATTATTATTATTATTTTGTTGGCCCCAAATTTAGCATTGTCACAGTTCACAAAACTTTTATTATTTATGACTATCGGTACTGAAAAAGATCGGACTAGTCTATAGATATAAATGTGGTTGCAAAACCAAACATTGGGATGTATGTAAGATTGGTTTGTATGACAGATACAGAGAGCTAGCAGAAAGGGGTATAAAAGGTTAGATTTTAGACGCTGATGTTACTTGAAGGTTTTCGCCCAAGAAAGTTAAATGGATTTTTACTCACAAGAAGTTTTCCAAAATATAAGATAAATTTAAAGGATTTTCCCTTCAAGCTGAGAGATCTCTAAAATTGCATATTTCAATTGTTTTACCCTGTAAATTATTGCTGGGTTCTTGTAGGTAAAATTCTGTCATCAGTGGTAAGTTAGTTACCGATAGTATTTGCTGTTGTACATCAAGGTTAGGGAGCACTAATGTAAAATACAGGAATGAAGGGTGATAGGATTTGGAAATATTTGAACTAGAGAGGGGTACGAAGGAATGTCGGGGGAGACAAATTCCAGCTCTTGTAGGGTTAATTGGGATTTGATATAGAAAAAAAGAGATAGGCTATCGAGGTTGAGGCGGATAGAGTCCCATTCCATTTTCTGTATGCTGAGTCAGGTTCACGTCATAGGGCTTTTGTTATACAGAGGCACACTTAACCAGGACCAGCGTAAGAATTGGATACATTAATTATTTAAATGTTACATTTCAATTACTATATAATTCTTCTAATCTGAGAAATTGCTTTGCTAATAAATGGATATATTATTTTCGTGTTTTACTGTTTTCCGTTACTGTTGTGAACTTGCTCGCATTTGTTAACAGCTCTAGTGAAAACTGGTAGGTATCTGATAATGGTTTAGGTAGGGATATATACAGAGTAGGTAAACAAGCACATGGCCAAATATTTAAATACTTCGCACATTAATTAATCAGATTAGATAACCCGCTGGGTACAAGTAGGATAGAGTTAAGCTTTCTTAACATGTTTACAAGGGTGGGGTTAGGACCATTACGGTACCTTCAATTGTTGCCTTTAATAACCCCACTTCATAAGAAGGCCCACATATACCTACTGAGAAAATTTAATGCGGTCCTGTGCTACCAGAGCCATCACAAATATGGTGAGGCTATGTAGGGAAGAGAAGCGCGAGAAAATTGGACCATTGTATAGTATGGTGACGTACATATCTGGATATGATTAATCTGAGGCAGTAATTACAAGATAAATAAAATATATTCCAATTGATGGAAAATTGCAAGTTGAAGGGGAAGAAATTTAAAGGAAGATTTACAGAGTTACGTTCCCGACGAAAAAACATGGATAGCATAAGTCTATATTGCACTATTAAAGCCTGAGAGGGGTATGAAATTGAACAAATATGAAACCAATTTTTGCGGGACATATTTAGTCCTTCGTCTTAAAAATGGTACACAACGGTATTTTAATCACAAGAGATTGTGAACGAGTTTCGTATTTGTTCAATAAGTATCTGACCCCGCCTAAGCTTAGATTTATTTTGCATCAATTAATACAAAAACCAGTACAGGAGAGGCTTATGTTATAGACGTTTGTTTGGTAGGAAACTTAATTTCCATGGAGGTAAAAAACTAACTTTTGTAATTCGTCTCTAGATGGGCTCCAATCCTATAATTGATTTGTAGTTTTATTTCATTATCGCACGATTGTTTCATTCATTTTCTCATTTGTTTTCTTCGGATACATCTTTAGATGTTGCTGTGACGTGTCGTGTATTTTTGATGTCGAATAAAATTATTATTATTAACTAATCAAACTTGAATTAACACACTTCTGACGTAAAACAGTTGTCCAACTAAAAAGCATTCAATAGTACCATTAACTTTAATAAATTGTTACTTACATTTATTAGACTTTTATTTCTTTTTTCTTATAATGAATCCAAATTTGTCAGTTAAATTTTGGTTCGCCCAATATTTTACCATATTTCTGCATTGAAAATTAACTAGTGTTGAAAATTCGATAACCTCTAGTCGTTGTTTGACGTAAAAATATAAAGGAAAGAAAATTTTTTCACTAAAACTCAAATCTAGCAAATTAACTTTATTTTACACCAATGTACAAATAGCAAATATACAATCTCACTTTCCGTAAGACATATTGATATAACTTTGATGTAGAACACAAAGGTAACCACAAATTTATAACAAAATAACCAACCAAATTATTTGAATTTAGTTTATATACCTACGAGTATACTGTGCCTTCCGTTACATTAGTCGTTTAACAGGAGAACGGACAGTGACGTAGCGTGCATACAAACAAGTTTTCCTAGACGTACCACAGTTGCTAGGCAACAAAGACGCGATTGTCCATTTTCTTCTCGCTTCAGTGTCGGACGGTCGCAGCGTTTTATTTTAAAGTCTCTGACTTAAATAGTGCGCAGCAGATGCGGACGCCATTACTTTTGATGAAAATGTCCAATCTCCTGTGAAACGATTAATAGCACAATAATTAAGAAATATATATTATAGGTATGTAGGATACAAACCATCTGTGTTAAATACTGGATATTTCCTTGCATAATATTGCATAAAAAAGAAAATATGCTAACCAATGGTTATAGTTTTGCGTGAATACATCTTGATATTTGAAAGTCTTTAATATACCTTCAAGAGATCTGTCATTACTTATTGTAAGTATAGGTGCTTTCTTGAAAACTGTAATCTTCAGTTTTTATGCGAGTTGTCTCAGTGCCCATTTGTTTCTCTCAGAAGAACTGGCTGATGATAACTAATTGGCGAATGATATCACCCATGAGGGCGCTGCTGTCAGCCGAGGAAAGCAGTATAAAACATAACCTCGCTTATACGTGCGTGCCACAGATTAGAGACTGTTATTACTTGACTTATCCTAGGCTGCTATACATTATGTATTTTGCTTTGGACAAATTCAATTCGAATATTATTAAATTTTGTGGTTTGTAAAATCAAAATGGGTATTCTTTTCACAACAGTTTATGTAGGTATATCCTGCAGGATGCCTTATAGTCTATGTGTTTTGTTGGAATTACATTTTCTTACAATAATTATATACTGCATGCCTATGTAAAAATAAATAGTTCAATAAAACAATTTGTTCCTCTGCAGTTTTTTGTTACCTACCCATTAAACACATAAAATATACTATATACACTACTTTACTACAATTTATATTCGCCTATGACCGAGGAGGATAAGTTTGTTATCCACAAATAATTGAAAGAATTTAATCAATTTTTAGTATTCAACCAACAGATATATTAGTAGAAAGCAAGTGCAGAGTTCTTCGTGTTTCCTTTTGTATGGGACTGAAGAATGCATTTTCTTTAGTGGACTAAGGCTAAGCACTGAAGTTTTATTGAGAATGGCTTTCTGTTATTCCTTTCTAAAACATTTTGGTTATATCTACATTTTTATCACTGACCATGGGAGACCAAATTTTCTAATGTAAATGAAGAGAGCCCTTCCGAATGTACTGGCTCATTTTCTTACCCATTATTTTATTCTCAACTACTCTTCTGTTCAACTTTTGTGGGTCCTTATAATTATTGTGATGAAAACTTCACTCTTGGAACACTGGCTATAGGGGAATTAAACATGCAACACAATATTTTATTATTTGTCAAGTTTGTGAATTCAAATGTCAGTAGGTATGTACACGGGGCAAGTTTCAAAGAGCGAGGTTATGTTTTACACTGCCTTGCACAGCTTTCCACACCATCACATATCTGAGAGCGACATTCGTGAATAGGAATAAGATTTCATCAAATCTATTGAAGTACTAAACCCTAACCGTTCCTATATGACTATCAGTCTTTATCACTAGTTCGGGAAGGAAATGTATTCCATTATTATTAGACTCCGTGCAGGTAGGGATGTACATTAGGATGGATCGAATTTTCATTTTTACGAAATTCATTTTCGGCCACTGCGGAAAAGATGCTACATAGAAGCAGAATTATGACTGTGTTAATATATTTGATAAATTCAATTGCTTTATACTGCCCCAAAGACTTAGAAAAGAAATTAAATAGTGAAATTTGCCTAAAATTCAACAAGGTGGTTCGAACTTTTTTTCATGGGATTCGTTTTCGGCCATTGCTTGATACATGCCACATAGAAGCACAATTATAGCAGTGTCTTTATAGTTGCTAAATTCAATTGCTTTATACTACTCCAATCACTTGAAAGTTTTGAGAATTTCTTAAAATTTGCATGAAAGTTAAAAATACCTTTTATGTATGAAAAGCAATAAAATAGGTTTGAATATTTTTACTGTTTCTCTAGCATGTTGTTACTTAACAATAAACATAAGTACAATTGTACAATAAAGCAGAAGTATAATAGAAAATGAAAAGTTACAAAAATTGGCCTATCACAAGGGTCGATACTCTTTCTTTGTGTTAAAAATTGGCATGGCCTTGCGAGAGTGTAGCCTTGCCTTGATGAATCCGCCTCGTCTTTAGCGACCACAAACAGTAATACCACACTCTGTCTCTGTGACTATTTTTACACACCTTTCGGTTGCTTGTGTGTGACATGGGAAGATGGAAATTCTAGGCAAAACGTCTACCGACTTTGGATTTTCGACACATAGTACATGTAATTTTGGTTCATGAATTTTATCTGCTCGGTCACAGTCACCTCAGTCCAGTTTATAAGATCCATATAATTTTCAGCTTCAAAATTAAATTTGGGCACTTGAAATGTACGAATGCAGTGAGTAAAAGTTTTTGCTTGTTGAGCTTTTAATATTCTACGCAAAGCCAGAAGCCAGTACTCTTACAGTCTCACTTTCGTCAGCCACCATAGCTATTAAGTTTTCTGCGTGCCCAAAAAATCCGTTTTTTTGAATGACAGAATCGATGATTGCCTTTAATTCGTTTGGCAATTATCGGGATAACCTCACGGTTTGATGTAAGTGCTGAGCACCGTAAATGCAAAGTGGTTAAGTTTTTATTGCAAACCACATCGGCCTACCTATAAACCCGTACCTAATATAAAATTCACCAATATGAGAAAATTTTCGGTCGGTTCAAGGGAGGAAACGTACAATCTAAGAAATCTGTTACCTGTCGTAAGCCACCTTGAATGCGCCATTTTTCCAGGATTCTTTTTGGACAAATTTTCGGCGCATGAACCAGAATTAAGAGCTTCGCACATATCGTACAAATAAAGTTGGTCTGTGCTTAAATCTTTTTTATTTGTTACATCAGGCAAAGTACAGTTGATGGATCGAAATGGCACAAGGGGAAGCCGCTCACAATCTTTTAAAGCGTTTCCTATAAGTGAGGGGCGGTGCTAGTGATGCAATTAAGTTAGCAATTAAGTAAATTCCGTATACAATAATGACTTTTAAGTGCGATTTAATAGTTCATGACAAAGAAGAAAATTAACGATTTTTACATTTTTATGTTAAAATTTTAAGCACCTTGGGGCAGTATTAAACATAAATATTTTTAGGAAAATAGATTGTATTCAGAACATGTACTTCATAAACCAACTTTTGTACACTGACCAATTTTGATAAGTATAGAGAAAAAACAATTCAAAATAAAAAGAAGAAAAATTGCTGATTTTTACGTTTATGCAAAAAATTTAAGCCTCTTGGGGCAGTATTAAACATAAATATTTTTAAGCAAATATTTTATATTCAGAATATGTATTCGATGGAGCAACTTTTGCATAATGGCGAATCTTTATTTGGTGAAAATTTTCTTTTTCTATACATTGACCGATCCACCCTAGTACATATCCAAAGTCCAGCACTGCTATGCACATTAGGCACGTATAGGGAAGTATTGTTATTATTATTCAGTGAATAGGGACAGCAACGTAGATTTTTATTCATTTATTTATTGTGTGCAATATAATTATACATATTATGGAATCTCGAAGAGAACTATGTCTCGCTCTAGATAATTTTTCATGATTTTCGTTTTTGGTATTCTTTATTTAGGTGTTTCTTACTATTCTTGTCTTGTTTGATACACTACTACCGAGAGATCATATCGTCGCCCTCCACACGTAGTGGCGTAACTGACAAATTTTGAAAAATCGAGATATGCCGTCAAAACATTTATAAACAAATTATTTCTGCATTTGTTTGTTTTACTTAGGCCACTGAAATTTTTTACAGTTTTATGTTGTACAATTTTGGGTTCAGAACGATTTTTCGGCACTAGTTTTTTTCTTTTCGCTCTCCTGCAAAATTTAGTCCATGTCAGTTACGCCACTACGTGTGGAGGGCGACGATATTTTCTATGACATGGATAATTTCAATTTGTTTGAAAATCATATTCAAGGTGATTTTAAAGTGTTGCTTGGCAAGTGTACTTTGCATTTGTTCTTTGCACATGTACTTCCACAAAAAATTAATAAATTGTATGGGCCAGGCTTTAAATTGCACAAGAGCAACCCACAACCCCTCTAATGCTGACATACTTGGCAATGCCGCAGCAGCTAATACAATTGGCTCGGCACACTGGTTGCAGTACCTGTCTTTACGCTGGAGTCTGAATGAAGGTTTAAGTACATAGTTATTTTGAAGCTATCCATTATGTATACACATAATTGTTCACGTCCTGTATAATGTTCATAACTTTTCAATGCCAGTGTATAAGCAGAAATAATTTAAAGAATGGAGAACGAAAAATAAAGTGGGGTCTCTAAAAGTAGGCAACCAACAGTCAGAGCGGCAACATGGTGGATGATGGCTTTTATGTCAATGTGTCCGTTGTTGGTCACCACATACTGTAAGTATTCCATACGTGTACCTTGTTACTGTCATGTCCAGGAACTGCTTATTACTAGTACTTACAAATAATAATGTCAGTTACCAGTGACGAAGCAAGAAATTTGTTTTAGTGTATAATTGAGTTTACAGAGATCGGGTCTGCAAGTAATTGGCACGGTACACATTGCAGCCAGTATCATATGATGGACCCATTCTCTAACTTTAAGACTATACCACTGGCCCTGGTTTAAAGGGATTACTGCAAATAAAACCTTACGTTTAAAAAAGTGAAACTCCACGCTAACTTATAACATCTGAAACAAGTTAGATCTTTGTGGCGAGACAAACAAATATACCTTGTATGCAGAGACAGTCAACAGTATTGAATTCTACTGAGATTTTCTATGGCACTAGAAATACTGAAAAACTTTAAATTCAAAAGCTGTTTCCAATAGAGTGGTGCACCAGTGTTTGCATTTAAAGCTTTTACGTTAACTTGCGTCCTTTGCAGTAAAGTGACATGATTAGGTTGGATTAGAAACTGGTAGAGTTTATATGTTTATAGTTCTATTCAAATCAGTCGTTCAGTCAGTGTTCAGTCGTATGAATCAAATCAAGAGGTTGAGGTCAAGTAATATACTAATTTACTGAGCGTTTAACAAGCTTATAAAGAAAAATAGGTAGTAAATACTATGGCACAGTAAAATTTTACTGATACTTCTTGACAAGTATTTGAGTAAAAAATTGCACTTGTTACTAAGTTGTTTTCAAAACTCTTTTCAAACCCGAAATTACCTGATACAGATCAATTCAGAATGTCTACACACAATTGACTACTGGAGGGCAAACATTTGTTTTGCAGTTTACACATAACTTTAAATTTCCAAATTTTGTGAAATTTCTGGCAGTTTTTTTAACAAATAAAACTTGTATTTTTATTCGACGTTTCGCCCCCGTTTGGGGGCTTTGTTAAGAATATTTATTTAAACTTGTAAAGATATAAAAAAATATAAACGTAAAAAAAAAAAAAAAAAAAAAAAAAAATTTGTCAAATAATTTACGTTTATATTTTTTATATCTTTACAAGTTTAAATAAATATTCTTAACAAAGCCCCCAAACGGGGGCGAAACGTCGAATAAAAAATACAAGTTTTATTTGTTAAAAAAACTGCCAGAAATTTCACAAAATTTGGAAATTTAAAGTTTTTGGAACTGGCACAAATCAAAGAAAAATTTACACATAACCTTACGTGTAAACTGTCATTTTCTAAAATAATTAATATGCCACTGTTTTGTTATGTTTTGGGGTGAGAAATGAGGTGAAAATGAGGGTGAAAGGGATTTAGTAACTGATAAGATTTTTTAGAATTCCTGCTGCACTAAATCATCGTGGAGATTACTTAAACAGTTGTCAAATAAAAGAGGTGAAAAGTGGGTAAAATTGTTAAAAGGGGAGTTTTGAGCAAAAACCAATAAAAAAAATTCACAATCAGTCGCAAAGCTGCAACTTGAGAGGACATTGAAAATGATGAGAATTATAAATTTTATTAAAAAAAGAAAAAAACAGTACAAATTCTTGTTTGAAAAGTAACAAAAATTTTAAAAATAAACAGACACATTGTTTGATAATAAAAGTTGATTAGAACTTAATACATAAGTATATTTCATTAGCAAGCAACGAACTCCGTACTTGCCAAAACATAAACATTTTCAATGTTAAATCACCTCTCGTTCCTGCATCCCACATGTGTCATTCATAGTTGTGTGCCAGACGCTCGGCCTTATTCGCCACTGCCTGAATTCTCACGAAGATAGACTGCAAATGTAACACGAAAACGAACTCCGTACTTGCCAAAACATAAACATTTTCAATGTTAAAACTGGCGAGTATGTTCTAGACATTTCATTTCTCGTAATAAAAACTTAATTTTAACTTCCCAAATAAAATATGAATAAATGTGTGCCCTCCAACAACAAATGGCGGCCTGTCAAAATCAGGCATTCCAGAACAGTCTATTCCAGAATTGTAGGTTACGAATTGAACATATGAAATGTAAAATTAATTAAGGAATCTGTAAAACGTGGCACACCACTGAAAGCACAGTCATATACATACTAGGCAAGTCAATAAAATAGGAATGCGCACGCATTCAAATAGTTTTCGGATTGAAAACCTTATGGCGATGGGAGATATTGAAGAATCCTGTACTATTCACTCACACCATTTCATTTATAAATATGCTTCAATTAGAGATTAAAACACTTTGAATGATGGTTTCTTTCCTTCTAATTTGTAAATCAATGAAAGTTTTACAAAGAAAACTTTCAAAAGTACATAACGATAAACAATATCTTAAGATTTTAAGTTGATTAACTACCAAATAAATCGATAAAATAAAATTCGAAATCTAACACAGATTAATATTTTTCTTTACAAGCAATTTCACTCCGCATAAACTATATGAAACGAACATTTCGACATTATTTGATTTATGTATCACAATCAACTCAAAATTTTAAAAGAGTAAGCAACAACAAAAAAATGAGATAATTAAATAAGTAAGTTTTCACTGCTGGCACTTAAGTTAGGTAATGACTTAAATACAGTTTTATTTTGGACTTTTTCAGAATCAGTCTTTGAGGTGTGTCCTAAGTGAGAACTCGTTGCTTTCCTAGTGCAGTGGTCTACTTCGAGACCCAAAATTACTTCTATATTGAGTTCCATAGCATCACTAGAATTGATACTGTCCTGTCTTTTATGGCGATCCTTCAAATCATACAGATTTGTATCCGACTTGTGAAGGCTTAAATTCGAGCACCGTTCATTTTTTGGGGTGGTACTAGGCTCTACAGAACTAGCTACATCACATTCTATGTTAGCGACAACTTGTGACATGAGATCTCTCCTGTTTGGTGTCATATTCATCGCGAAATTTGGAGGAGAGGGAAGTACTGCTGCCTTCTCTGGAGCATTCTGCACCAAAATGATCCTAAAAAAATAATGCAAGCTGTGGAACAATAATTTTTATTTCATATTAGGTATATAAAAAAACTTAAGAAGTGACGCAAATTTGAAGAATCCTTTCGTTAATTTGACATTGCCTACAGTCTTGAGTGTGCTAATATGCAGAGCAAATATTATGCAGACGTACGAGTGATAAGAACGTTTTATTTCAAACATCTTAAAAGCCCACGATCACCAACCCAAGTGGTAATTCATTTACCTTTTTTCCAACAAAAATCATATTTTAGGGTATAAAAAATTAATACCCTTGAAACTGAACTAACTGAAATAATTCATTATGAACACAAAAAATGTGGTTCATGCTCATTCATATAATTATCAATACAGCTCTAATTCTAACACACAACATGTATATTATTGTAGTTATTATAACACAGTTTGCACAATTAGAGGGACAGCGATAATTTTAAATGTGTAACATTTTGTATAAAAAGATGTATTGTGTAAGGTCTTACCTATTATGTGCTTTCCATCTTGAAAATAAGTGCAAATACTGGCAACATTGAATATACATAAAAACTGCTCCACCAGTAAATCCAACAGCTACCACTACCAGTTTAGTCCAAAAAGGCCACGCTGAAAACATTAAGTTTAGTAACCAAAAAAAGTCTTAAGACGTTATGGCCCTATTACTCAAAACTTGAATTGATCCTATGAGTTAATAGTCTAAGAGCTGGCTGCGTGTTATCTCATGTGATTTTGTCAAGGACATTTTCATGATCAGAAGAGTTTAATGGCGAAGGGCGTCAAAAAAGTGAAGGTCTGGCTGCGCGCTGTGGGTGGATTCCTTTAGGTTAGAGTGGGTTAGGTTATGCCAAAACTGGAAAAATAAAGTCATTTCAACAAGGCCAATTGTTTTATATTATTGAAAGTCTTGAAATAAAATGTAAATCTGTGAAATTGCCAGATCGCTAGGACGGGGGTGAGGTATTGCCAAACCGGTATTATATGTGTGTGTCAAAATGTGCGAAAATTAAGTTATATCAACAAAGCTGAAATACTTTTAATAGTGTACTGTGATATCGGAGATTCTATAATGTGTAATGCCAGACTAAAATTCTGAGACGGACGTGGCACCAAACCACGAGAAAGAGCACACTTTTCATTTAGGGGCGCCCCATATATCTAGTTGGCTCTTGCATGGATATGGATACCCCTTGAAATGGTGTACTATTCCACTATCTGGATCTTGGTTTTCTCGTGGTCTGGTGCCGCGTCCGTCTCAGAATTTTAGTCTGGCATTACACATTATGGAATCTCCGATATCACAGTACACTATTAAAAATATTTCAGCTTTATTGAGATAACTTAATTTTCGCACATTTTGACTCACACATAACCGGTTTGGCAATACCTCACCCCTGTCCTAGCGATCTGGCAATTTCACAGATTTACATTTTATTTCAAGACTTTCAATAATATAAAACAATTGGCCTTGTTGAAATAACTTTATTTTTCCAGTTTTGGCATAACCCAATCTACTCTAACCTAAAGGAATCCACCCACAGCACGCAGCTAGACCTTCACTCTCTTGGCGCCCTTCTCCATTAAACTCTTCTGATCATGAAAATGTCCTTGACAAAATCACATGAGATAACACGCAGCCAGCTCTCCGTCTATAAGTAACTTTGACTTGCTGCAAAAGTATGTGTAAGCACAGAGGAGTCATGGTATGATTAATATTTGTGGTGCAAGCTCAAATATGTACAAAATTCATATGTACCGTTAAATCTCAATTCTCAAGCGTCTTTGAAAAACATGAACAAATTAGTCAATGCTAGGAAGATTTATTGGGTAAGCTCGATTACAATTTTTTACAATCGTAAGGAACAGACAAAAATAACGCAACGCTATTATATGGGAAATTGTCTCAATGACTTCATTCTGGCTTGAGATCATTCAGAAATGTCGCTGTGCTGACTTGACTGGGTACCCAAAATTATAATTATTGCAGTTCCTTTTGTAGTTTTTCGTTACTAACTTTGCCAAATATGAACCAATTTAAATTTTTCCCTTAGATTCTGAAAGAGCAGGATCCAAAGAAATTATTACTCGCAGCGAAAAATCTAGAAAATGTATGACATTATTTTTAAGGGCACCCTGAAATCCCGAAAGAAAATTTCTGACCTGACACACCAGAAAAATGTGTTTGAAAAGTAAGAAATTATAAAAATTTGCCTAAAATATCCAATCCCCCACTCGATATTTTAACGCATTGTGCACTGAACCTGGAGTTGCAATGATTTGTATATCAAGATGTAATCTTGAAAGTTTGCAGAAATTTTGTTAAAAATGAAAGAACAGATACCTACGGGTACCCTGCAAGCAGTGCTGCCAGATTATTCAAATTGTAACGTTGCAAAAGTAAACACATTGATTAATCAAAATTGATTAGTGTTTACTTTGGATGTTCTGACGCCACGCCGTGATCCAGAAGGAAAATGGATGGGAGAAGCTAGCGCGCGCCGTTTGACAAGGAAGACATGCGATAGCAAATGTTTGCACACGACCTCGACCCGTGTATGACGTGATGGATCAACGTCACAATTGGTGCAGATGACACCAATGCCCCCGCTGGAAAATCTCCAAATAAACTGCCGCCGAAGCCCCCCGCACGGCTTATAAAAGTGGATGCTCCAGAAGGCAGAAGGCAGTACTTGGTCGTCCGGCCATCAGCTGAGACCAGTGCTCCCAGCATCCGAGATGATGCTGGCCGCCGACATTCAATCCGACTTCGAATTAAGAATCCTTAAGATTCAGAATTCATTTACCGCCGCCGATTCTCAATACTGACTTTATTTAACCGCATCGCACTGAGTAACGTTCTCGTCTCGCCGTTCGATCTGAAGATATATCCTTCGCTGCCGTTTTCATGTAAGTGCTGATGTACAGCAACGGGTCTACCGAAATCGGAGCTCTCTGGCAGAGGTAGGAACAACTTAATTACGTTTTCTCCACTGGTTATTTATAGCCACCTAGGATTTCTTTGTGGTGACCGGTTTCCACCCAAACCTGGAGGCAGCCGGTGTATGGTAGGACGTATCCAGTACATATTGGTTAGTGCCCCCCCTCCAAAGGGATTGCACTCTGGAGTGCGACACCGTGGATCCCGTACCTAAACCCCCGACTGGAGGGCATTTCTGCTCCAGAAAACCAGACCTATATTGTACAGATCGCACGCCGGAAGTTCGACATGTATCAGGACACCAGAATTCAATGAGAGGTTCGCCCGGCGAACAACTCATTTAAGTACTAACTTGTACCGTACAGACCGCTTTACCGAGCCTCAGTTGAAGGTAAATGTACAAATAAGTCACCGACATTAGCTTTCTTTTCAGTCTGCATCTGAAGGAAGTTTCCATAAAAGACTGCTAGATCAGCATGCTGGCTACAATTTCTCCAGTTCCTTTGTAAAAAGTAATTTGTAACACACCAAATTAACTGAAACTGTATCATTAGTAAAAATTATAAGGAACTTGTATTACTCAACTGAAAAGATTAAGAATACATTCCATTACACAATAATATAGGTAGGTAGCGTTATTATGACCTTTGCAGATGCTAATTCAATTACCATTTTAAAAATATTCTGCGCTCTGGTGCAGAATGATTCCACATTTAATTTTACAGTAATTTAGTATTTTCATCACAGAGTATTCAATTTGAAGACTGGTTGGATGCGTACGGATGCGTACCTATATCATTTCCTATCCTGAGCTAACCTATGTATTTCCTCAAAAATAAAATATCCTACAGTCCCCAACTAATTGTGAACAGTGGTCTAATCAAGGCCTACCTCTACTTCTGTTTATTAATCTCGCCGTCTCATGTGGCTCGTGAGTCGTGACTTACTGGAACTTGTACAAATATTTTTTAAATTTCAATTATGCACTTCGTCTTTTATTTTTGCAACTTTATTTAATTTTATTAGTGGAATAGGCTTTCTTTCTTATTATTGCCATTCTTCCTTAAAATGGCCTTTCTGACCAAACACATACCGGATCGCGAGAAGGAAATATTCCAAAAATCGCTCAAAGCAATCCTGCCTTATGGCAGTGTTGGTTGTGTTGAAGAATAGCAATTTGTAATGTCAACTTAAACTTTATTCTAAATATTTACAACAAAACTGACTAATGACCACTACCGGGTACACAGTCTCACACCCCGTACTCTGAAGATAAGATTTGAGTATAGTGGTTTGAGTCGAATGACTGAATGCTACCACAGCTCCGAGCTCCCCTTCCTCTATATTAAACGCCCAATCAAAGTTCTTGAATATGACGTCTGGATCTATTTTTGTTGAACACCTGCAGTTTTTGCACTCGTCCAGTTGTAGCGGCTCCCCCTGGGAATCATGTCGGCTCTCCATCCAATCAGAGAGGAAGGCGCCATCCATCTAATGAGGAAACAGGTGCACGCGACTTGAGCGGAAGTAGACAATTGACCAATAAGAGACAAATAAATATGGAGCAGTTTTATGGTTTTTCAGAAAGGTGACTGACTGTTTCTTTTATAGGTACATTATTGCTTGTCTTATCAGAGAAAGAGAGTTTGCGAGTGAACATAGAATGAACAGAATACAAATGCTTATATTTGTTGGTTTATTACTAAAACACTGCATATTATTTTAGTTCTTTGACTTGGGAGAGATACTAGTTCTTAAATTGTTCAAATAATGAGGTTACAAGTTAGTAAATTTGGGAAACCAGTTCAAAATCGGTTTTACTTCAGCGTGAAATAGTGGTTTCAGTTTTTGGATACAAATTTATCGGCTTTAGCTAGTTTTTTAAACTGGTTTAGAATCGGTTTCATGCCCTGGTATACCCCACAAATTCAAGGAAGTTGAGCACCATTCGTTCTTAAATTTTTATCTAGTTTTATAATACATATTCGAATACCTAAGACTACATTATGGTTTTTTTGCAGATACAGGGTATTTCAACAGCTGCCGGATTTCACTGTGGAACTCTGTCATTTCTGTAAGTGATTGTGTTTTTTAGCAAACTTAATTTACATTCAGAATAGCATTCGAATTTGAACTGAATATAGCCAATCTGAGTTAGGTTCAACCGACCAGTAAGTGAACACCACCCACTAAGAACAGATGCACTGTTTTTTCTTAAAAATAAGACCCGGGAGACAAAGTTCAATTCCTTTCTCTTTCTAAAGTTATTATGCGCATGTCAGATTTCATGTTCAATTATTGGACATAACCTAACATTCGTTAGAGTGCTGTGGCCTTTGTTGAAAGTGTGCTACCGACAAGAAAGTGCTTGGTGACCGTCATCTTTGATAAAGGTACGTAATTGCAGCTACAATTGTAAAACGCATTTTAATAAGAAGAACCCAAATGACTATAATCTAACCTATTATCACGTATGGAATTGATTGAAGAGTATTGTCCATGCTAGCATAATGCTCTTTTCTGTTCGATGTAGTTCGATGTAGTTTTTATTAAAGTGTTCAATTACTGGTTCCAAAATATTAGCACAATCCAGTGACGCAGTGACTGAACATTGTGTTCACTCACTGGACATATGAGTATTTTTCAGAAACAAGCTAAAATGATTCTTAAGTCAATTGCATATAAAGTCGAAATATTCCTAACAACCAGCAAACAGTAATTTTATCTCGAAACCGGTGATTGAACACTGTTCATTTACTGGGGTGTTCATGTTTAGTCAATGGTCTATGGGTGCTTCAAAGAGGCCAATGCGGAACCTCATGAAAACGAAGAAAGTCCTTTTCTGAAAGAAAGACCTTACAAAGAAATCGCTATTAATGACTAAATTGTTGTCAATTATCAAAATAGAAAATACCCTGGGATAGTAGAAGATTTTGGAAATGGTGAATTCGAGGTCAGCGTGATGGAGAAAAGAGGAAAAGACGAATGGCGATGGTCACTGGAGAAAAAGCAAATTGCAAAGCAAAAAGCAAATTGTAAGAACAATTACTAAACCCAAAAGGGGAACAAATGGAAATTTCGACATAGTAACAAACTCGTGTTCAATTACTGGTCTTACTGTTTTCATTTATTGGGTAACAGTGTTCAGTCAGAGATAGGAATAAAAAGAGGTAGGGGTAGGCCTAGATTAGACTACTGCTCTCAAATAGTTAGGGATGTAGGATGTTCTACTTTTAGGGAAATGCGTAGGTTATCTCAGGATAGAAAAGAATGGAGGTACGCGTCCAACCAGTCTTAGGACTGAGAACCTTATGATGATGATGAGTGTTCAGTTACTAGGACATCATGTACTTTGTCAGTAAAACACCAAAAATTGTATATGTTTTTGGGTATGGCATATTTTATAATTTCCTCCTACCCATCAATTTGTAAAGCGATCGATTGATATTCTCATAATTTTCAAAGCAGTAGAATGCCGTATTTTGCTTAATTGTTCACTTATTGGTCAGTTCACTCTAGCAGATAATATTGAATGGCAAAAGCAAAATAAGATGTAGATGGAACGAGACAAAATTAGTGTCACTTGATTGCACGAACCCATTTGGTGCAAATGTGAAAACTGCATTTTAATGCCTACTGAGGAAGAAGAGAAAACATTTGCATAACATTGCACGATTCCTTCAGCAATGTCGCAGTGGTCGTTCATTTGACAGAGTTTCGAAATCATCGGTTGTAAAACGCATACTAAATGAACTTTGGTAGGAATGAAATTCTTTCGGTAAATTTTTTCTTTCCGTGCTCTGTATCGTGTCGGGTCTTGGAAATCTATGCTGTTTTTCTTTGGAGTTTTTATAATTAATATTGCATCCAGCAATGCAACAGTTCAACATGGTGAATATTATAAGTGGTGTACAATATTTACATAAAAAATTCACGATTTTGCAAGCCACTAAGCTGTTTGTAGTAACTGCAACACACACAAAGATAATGTGAACAACGTAATTACAACATATCCACATGAATTCCGAACGGCCGGCAACAGAAATCTTATGAGACTAAGACATTACACTAAGGGTTTGAAATTTTGTTCTTAGATATTTTTCTCTCCAACATTTATTAAAATGTATTTTTAATGCAAACTCCATTTAAAAACATTTTGATGGATTGAAATGGGATGAAAAATTTCAGATATTTAAGAAATGCTTCCTTTGATCAGCTTTTTAAGGTATTACTTAATTTTTATGCTCTTGTAACTAATATTATATACTTCCTTGATGCACCCTTACTACTTATTTAACTATATTCTGTGTTCTAATACTTGAGGGCTATGCAACTCTTGCAGATATGGCTGCCAGTTTTTGCGTAAAAATGCTACATACCATTTTTTCAGGTCTTGATTATGGAAAGCTTGTTGATGACAGTTCCATCAATTTTTCAAGACTTTGTCATAAAATATATTTTTGATGAAAATCAAATAAACAATCAGCCCCCGGTTTATTTCAATTTCAAGTGGAAGATACACAGATTCACACATTAACTTGGTCCCTACGAAAGTAGATAAAGCTCATTTTAAAACTTGTAACAACAAAAATGCGAACAATTTGCCATGGTCAAGAACATAATTTATAATCTGTGAATTTTATAAGTAGGTACCATCCGGGTTGGTACCATACCTATTCATAATGAATATTCTCAAGTTGCATGACTGACGAATAATAAATAGATCTAATAACAAGAATTTTAAACCGTGACCTTTGTAGCACTTGTAAAACTTAAAATAGAAAATTACATAAGATAGTAAAGAAATTACATAACATACCTATCATGCCTTTTTGTACCTCTTCTGCAGCCCTATCGATTAGAACAAATAGAGACCATACTACACAAATTGCGGCAACAAAATGAAATAATATGGCACATAGTAACCTCCTTCTTTCCACACTACTCATTTCTAGCCGTCTCCACTAAAATTTCAATAATTTTGTATGACTATAGGACATGTGCTTTACCAACTCACTTCAGAAATAGGTTTTATCTTTGTGTGCAGAATGAAATTGAATTTGCACAGTTCACAAGATCTAGTGTCTGAAGCAGCCAGCCATTGCTGCAAGCACGTTTGATGTACATACTTTAAACTACCGGAGCAGTAACAAGGCGATAAAAGAGGATTTCCGATATCTGCTTCACAGTGACATATTCTACATATGTCTCCATTTGAATTTGAAACATTGGAACTAGAACCAAACTTTACGCTGTCTTGCTTTCGTATCGACTCATTGAAAATAATTGCCGACGATGGGTTATCGTTATGTTTAACTTTGATAAACTGCTCGGGCATTTTTGAATAGGCAACTTCTTACTTCTTCACGTCAGTAGACATTATTGCTTTATTCTGTAATGAAATATTTAAACGTGACTAACCTGTATTACACACTACAGAATATTATTTATAGCATCTAACCATCCACTAACTTTTATTTAAATGTAATGACTGCAACTACTTGTATACGTATAAGTGCGAATTATATTTCATATTGCATTTGAATTATTTTGCATTAATAGTGATAACGTCAAAAATACAAATAAACTTTTGTCGTTTGTCAAAAAGCCAAAACAAATAAGTTGATCTTTTTTTCCACACGTGCTCGGATTCACACCATTTTCTTTACAGGGCTTTCCTCTTCATTTATCTAATTGATAATAGATGTCGCCAACATAGCTTCAAATACAGCCATACAGAGGCGCACTAAGGAGATCAGAATTAATAATGCCCAAAATACGTTACTTCCTTGAAAGGTTGAAAGCCTTGAAATTTATTACCTCAAGTAGGTTATAGTACTTATTTAAATACGGTTGGAATGTCTGATGTTGTCACTAAAATAAATTTTAAGGCTAATAATTTTCGTGTATTTTCTAACAATTATTAAAAAAGTAATTTGGGCTTGCTCATATCTGATTGACACGACACAATTCAGTATTTAAGTTAGTTGTTAGTTGCGTATAAAATGAAGGGAGTGCCTCCGGGCTCCGGCGCCGGCCGCATAATATAACATCCAGTATCGCCATTCGGCTGCTCGATCGGATTTTGGAATGTAACATAGGTACGATAGCGCCAACATAATTTGCGCTATCGGGTGTCACTTACCTGACCATTGCATTACTCCTACAATGTTATGATGCACGTTGAAAGCATGCATCATCCCAAACTAAATGTAAATGTAAAATATTAATTACATATTACCAAAACTTAAGTAACGAATTTTAATATTTTAAAATTCATGATACATTCTTTATAAAATTGCCAAATTATCATGCACATTCATACTTCCTTTTATTTTTAAGACACTAATCTTATTAGAAATCAAATTTGTCAAACTCTAATTCCTTTTTTCATGTCAATATTTTATAATTTTATAGATATACTTATTAAATCGTAATTTTTGATGTCATGATGCTAAATTGTATATGAATTATTTAATTCAATAAACTGTACAATAGTGCAAACCAGAGCAGAAACGCCAAACAATAATTAGTATATAAGAATATAAAGTAATATTTCAATATTACCATAATCTCAATATGTAGCTGGGTACTACAATTTAACCATTTGTCAATGACTACTACAGTGTAAGGACAATATTAAGTTTTTATGGTCACGGACTCTTCTCTTGTTCTCTTGTTCTTTGGTTTTCACCGAACACTATCATTATTAATTTTTAAATAAAAATAACCATTGGGCAATGAAAATGAATACATTTTGGTGGAGGAATTTTCTACTCGAGCATAAAATACACGTGAGCATGCACTTGCACTGGTGTTTTCGCGGGAAATTGTCACATTGGAGATTGGACGGTGGAGCGCGATAAGTAACACCCTCGTAAACACCAGATAGCGACGATTAGCTTGGCGCTCTCGCGTGTTACTTTATCACAAATTGAGTCTAATTTTTTTACTTTTTAAAAACAATGCTTTCTAAAACAAGCTTTGTTATGCAATTTACCGAAATCTAACATGCAGCATTTAGGATCTCGGTTATCTTAGAAAGAGAATAGGTTGGTCAGGTCAAAGTTGTTTATCCTGAAGATATTATTTGAGATAACTAACCATTTCGTGGAAAACTAAAAAATAAAATGGAAAATTGCACTTTTATTGCTTTTGGTTGTAATATTTTTCTTTGACGTTAGGTAAATCTTCATTTTGAAAAATTTCCACACTGGCAATTTTTATTCTAGATATATTTCTGAGCGCGCTGCCACCATTTTACTACGTCGATTCGTTACTGCTCTTAAAATGTCAGTTTTGTTTGCTATCAATGAACTAATTATTTTTTCTTCGGCTCTCATCTTTGAGTTAATGGCGAAATGTAATTGGGAACAAAATCATTTCATCACAGCAAGTTATTAACTTTCAGTAATAGTATCAAAATTATGTGAATACTGTCTTCAATAGAAAAAATAAAATGTTATTTAAAACACTGTTAAAAAGTTGTTTAAAAGTGTTAGGCCTGGTAGTTGACCAACCAAAGATGACCAGTTATACGTAGAAGTTATGTTACGTTGTTTTCAGGGTAATTGTTATACAGGGTGATTCATAACAAGTGTAAAAGATTTGGAGGGCTGATAGAGGAGGTCAAAATAATAAGAAAAAGTCGATGAACGTATGTCCTAAAACTATTTCCAACAAAAATACGGGGTGTTCAAGTTTCTCGAAAAAAACTGATTATTTTTGTTATTTCCGAAACTAAGAAAGCTATTAAATTAAAGTTTTAGGGACAATTTGTCGCTTGCAGACCTCTATCATAAAAAAATACTTTTATATCCGATAATAATTTATTTTTTCAGAACAATTTTTTAACCGAAAATTCAGATTTTGACGTTTTTACAAAATGCTGTTTTACTCGGAAGTTATCAGTACGGAAAAAATGAAGAATACCCTTTTTCTTTGAAATTGAACGCAGAATCCAAAACTTAAATCTTTTCTTTAGAAACCGGTGGCGTAACATCGTGTAAGCTAAAGGATAGGGCTCTCCAGCTTATATCGGCGCCACTGGTGGCAGTATAAAAGCAAATCTTTTTAGGACGATAGAGGTTCACAAAGGACAATATCCCTTAAAATATGAATTCAACAGTTTCAGTAGATTCGGAGATATTAAAAATAATCAATTTCTTTTTCGATAATTTTCTACACCCTGTATCTTTGTTGGGAACGATTTTAGGACAGATGTTCATGAAATATTTTTTCTTGTTTCGACTTCCTCTATCACCTTTCGAATTTTTTTACACTCGTTATGAATCACCCTGTATGTACTATTCTTATTAAATTTGAAACGACTGCAGAGATGAATATTAGGTGATGAGTATTAAACGGGCCTCCTGTGTAGTTTAGACTGCTATATCCATTTAATACTCATCACCTAATGTACTATTTTTGGCATGGCTTATAAACTGCAGAAGTAAAAGTTGTCAAAATTTTCAAAAACTCTAGTAAAGTAAATGTACGTAAAAACTGCAGTTTTGGAACTGTTCGTTTTCCTTAGTTGACTAGTAAGAAATAGTTAGTTCATAAGCTAAGTTATCGAATATGAGTACCAAAAGAAAAAGTGAAACTGACATTTTTAATGAACAAAAAAATAATAATTATAACAAAGTGCTGACAACGTTTTAAAATACGAAATAAAAACGGCTTCTTTTAAAAAGTATTGTAATGTTCTACATCTTAATAATAATTAGCATTCAAATGGTGGTAAGACGGTAGGTAAGTAACACTCGAGATTGCCAAGTGAATGGCGATATCGGGTGCTACATTCAGAAATCCGATCGAGCAGCCGAATGGCGATACAGTATGTTACTTACCTATATGCGCGCCGGCCTTGCGTATAGTTGCCGGCGCGCTTCAATTTGGGAACGAAAAAGACTGATACAAACAACGCATACGCATTTTAATTTAAACGGACCCCTTAGCTGCCCTCTCGCACCAGACACACGCATTTTTTGCAAAAAAGATAATGTAAAATCTAACCTCGAAAAACTAACCTCTACGGGAGCCGATCCTACGAAATTTATCATAACATCAGTTCCCCTTTCTCAGAATTATTTTAGGTGGTTGAATTATTCTTTTTTCCGGCCTTAAAATGAAGCTCGGAGAAAAACGTGAAAATAGAGGGGTCAAATCTTTTCTTCAAAATTTTCTATATATTGAAACAAAGAAGTCGTCAAGGTGCTCACTGAAGTAGGCCTCTCGTTATTGTCTTTCTATATACTGAAATAAAAAAGTCCTCAAGGTGCTCACTGAAATAGGCCTCTCGTTATTGTCTACTTTCTATGTTTCTATTCAAGCGGGTCCCTATTTTTTATAGCTGTGGTAGCAATAACGCTGCATTTTTATTTTATATTCTGAGGAATGGAATGCCCGGGAATAAATTTCTTAAGCCTGACCATTCGTTCCTGAAAAACACAGGAAACTGTACTGAATCTTGAATAAGTACCCGTCAGGTAGATGGCTCTTATAAAAACTTTTATCCTGCCTTGTTTATTGATTGCATCCAATTTAACTTGACAGTTGTATTTCATGAACAGAGTTTATTGGATTAGTGGAGGAAGAAACAAAATTAGGTGTTTCTAGTCAAACATATTCAGAATGTCTGAATTAAGACATCGACATGAAGGTGAAGAAAATAAGCCAGTGGAATCTGCTGAGAGTGACCATGTGAGAAAAACGTTGTTTATAAACAAATAGTGTTTCAGTGAAACTTGCTAAATCACTTATGAATTAATATTAATTGCAGCTTTGTAAACTTGTTAGACGAGTATTTATGTATAATGTGCTTGGTAAATTGTTAATTAATTCTTTGTTTATACCAGATTGACAGTGAAGATGATGTGCCTGGAGCAAAAGATCTTTCAAAAGCAATTCCGACAGGAACTGATAAAATACCATCATTGGTTGATGGGTTGCTTCCTAATTTACCTGAACGCTGGCGAAATTGGGTTGTAAGAGGTATTTTTAGTGTAATCATGATTTCATTCTTTTGCATTATAATTTACGGAGGACCACTGCCGCTGATTATTACGGTAGGTGTCTTTTACCTATATTTGTGTTTAAATCTAGGCTAACTATTGTGTATTATGTATTAACCAACAGGAATTTTGCTTATTAATACTGAAAACGAACAAAACTTTTTATGAACGAATAAATCGATTACAATTTTAATACTGAAAATTTTCGAATTCTTTTGCCCATTGTGTGATAAAATATCAAATATAGAATATTTAAATAGAGCTAAACCAATTATTTACCTAGAAAAGGAATGAATTTTATTTGTGCAATTACTTACAGTGGTAATAAAACTTAAATTACTGTGGCATTATTTTATGGTAATCTACTTCGGTACTAACCACTTTTATAGTTTTTATTGTCCATAGTGTAGGTAATAGTATATTATACATCAAGGTTGAGAAATCTACTATTATTGCCTGAGCACCAATATTGTATCATGAGGTGCGTAAGCACCGAGGGATACAAGGTGCAATAATAGTAGATCTAACAATTAACAAAGTAAACAATAGACATGAGTTTTAAATTTAACACAAACCTTACACACAGATGTAACAATTCATTATAACTCAAACCACCCTGTCCAACACAAATTAGATGCTTAAAACCTGATAAATTTGAAAAAGAATTGAATGTGATTAAACAAATTGCAATCAACAACGGCTATAATTTGGACATGGTCAATGGCATTTTATCAAATAAAAGAAAATATAATGCAATAAAATAATTAGTTTACCTACCCAATTTTCGATCACTCAACCAATAATATAAATCTGACATATTCCGGACCAATAATTAATAAACTAAACCCACTTTTCAAAAAATTCAACTACAAACTTTTTTTGAAAACAAATAATTCCTTAGGAAAAATCATTAAAAACAACAAAGACAAAACAGATAAAAAATTTAGATCGGGAGTTTACAAGTTAATTTGTGGGTCTTGCCCTAAGAGTTACGTAGGTCAAACAGGACGACCATTTATGAAAAGAATCACGGAGCATTTAAATACATAGTTTCAAAAATAGGAAGACAGCCTCTACTCATGCAAATCATTTAATATCAGAAAACCACATATTCAATGAAAACTATGAAATTCTACATTTAGAAAATAAAGGAATTACATTAAACTTATTAGAGGCATTAGAAATAAATAAACTTAAAAAATCAAATATTACATTAAATGATCAAACCGATTTAAATTTTTCACCATTGTTAAAAATTTATTTCACAAGAGTAAAAAAATTTCAGCCAGGTAAAAACAGGTAAAAAAAGGAGTTTAGCATTGTAAACATTTAGTTCAGTACCAATAACTGAAGAAGCCACTGTGTAGGCGAAACAATTGTCTTGTTTATTAATAATAAATTTACGAAAACCTAGACAATCTTGTCTCATTTAAATTAGTGAATAAATTAAGTTGCTCAAGTTTCAAACTTTTGTTGTATGATTTATAATTCTATATTACTGACCTAGGTCAATAATGAATTCATCATTAACCAAATTATAAGTAAGAGGTGGAGAAAAACAATTTCACGGCACAAGTAGGCACAAGTATCGGTCAATAATGATTATGTTTTAAGGCTAGTAGTCAAAAAACATATTTTTCGTTAAACAAACATTTTTTATGGAAGCAATATTAAAATTGTTAAAATTTATTAAGGATATTGGTATTCACAATAACACAATATGTGTTATTTTGTAATTGATTAGTTTTTACCTATCTGAAGAAACCAGAGTGACAGCAAAACCATATTGTTATACATAAATATACAAATAAAGTGAAGGTTTAACACATGTTGTGTTATTGTGAATATGAATAATATCCCTAGCTTTCTATAAATAAGTGCTAAATTCTTTGGTATATATGTAATAAGAAAATTATTTCCAGACATTGGTAGTGCAGGTAAAATGTTTTCAAGAAATAATCAATATAGGATATATGGTGTACCGAGTGCATGGTCTTCCATGGTTTCGTTCACTTTCTTGGTACTTCCTTCTTACTTCAAATTACTTTTTTTATGGAGAAAGTCTAGTCGATTATTATGGTGTGATCATCAACAGAACTGTAAGTTTCAATTTTTTTTAGAATACCTGATTATGTTTTCCAAGGAGCTAATATTGTATTTTAATGGTATGGAATATTTCCAAAGGCGACATTGTATTATAAAATTTTCAAATGTGCTTAGCATATGAACTTTGAATTGCAGTTTTAATTCAATTTAATGCCAATTAAAATGAGTCAGACTTTTTAAAACAATTTTTTTGATGTTACAATAGATTATTGTAGATAATTTGCATTATTCATTAATATTTGTTTTGATTTTTAACTGATAACAAAATGAGGTGATGTTTTTAAAGATCATACATTTATTTTATTTACAAGATTTTGTATTTCCAATTGACAATAACTGTACATTTTATGCACGTGATATAAAAAATAAGATATCCTTATGATTATAATATCTCAACTGAAAATTAAATCTGATTAAAAATTAATTGAAATAAATAAAAGCCTTAAATTACAGAATTTTTGTAAGCTGCAAATGTTGGATACTAATAAATTATACTTCGTATTGCCGTTCTCGAAGTACAATAACCACTTGTAGTCGCAGTTTTTCTGCAGCTCCAAAATACGAACTTTAAATACCAAATTTACCACAAATTTACCACATGTGTAACTACCAGTTATAACTATTCACTGCAGTTTTTCATGGCTCCGATGCTGACTTGTTTTCAGTACCGGGCAATTATAATCATTTAACTTGGACGATGGGAGTAACACCTACATTTTTTAGAAATTAATAATAACCATACCTATTGTGGAAAAAATTTTGCCATTTGTAGGCCCAGAATGTGCCACTCTTGCAACAGAAAATGGGTGCTGCTATTTAAAAACTTTGATGGTGTAACAATGCACAGAGATAATGCCTGATAACTCTAACAAACTTATATAGATTGGCATTCCGCTCTATGAGACCGCTACAGGCAAATTGTAATAAAAAGAAACTCGGAATAAAGTCGTCTGTATACACATGTACCGATGAACGAAGTGACGTAGAAGATTAGAATGCCCACCTTCGCGAATAGACAAGAATGAATCTTTGCACACGAGACAACAAGTGACGTAGGAAACTTTGATGTCACACTACCGCAGATAGCCCCTCCTGGATGATATAAAAGACCGTATCGCTGCTAGGGCCGTTCTCCTTCCATCCTAAATAGAAGTACCTGATTTAACGTGCCTGACTTCGCCGTGTGATTAACTGATATTCAACATAAAATAAATTCAGGTAAATGCCCGGTGTTTGATAGTTATTATTGTTGAAATATTAACAATCAAACACTACCTAGTCATGAGCCAATTGGTTGGGCCCATCTTATGCTTAGCGAGGGAGTAAATGCCCCTAGGAATTAAAGGCATCTGCCGGTGAGGGTTAGATAGATTTGGCAATCCCGTGTGACTCCGGTCTGTAACGGGATAATTACGGCAGAAATCGATCACACCTGGTTGAATCGCCGGCCTTTGGTGAAATCCTGCGGCAATACTGGTTATTTGCTCAAGACACATAAGCCGGTGGCGTATAAAAGGAGATTGTACTCTGGTGCTACTACCAAAATCACCTACCGAAACCCAGCTAACGATAATACGGAGAATTTGGGGATTAAGATTCTCGCGGATAATGCGGAGTTCGGATAACCGGGAGCCTACTGTCCTGAAATAAAACTTTGCTGGGACACCTCTATGTAATTTGTAATGTACTCGTTATTATGTTATTTTGTCTTCAGTTTTTTTTTCAAAGTGTACATTTGAAAGCTCCTTGGAATTTTGAATGAGAAAGGTATTACGAGATATATTTTTAGGATTTCCTGCGAGGTCTGGTCACTTATCACCGATTCATTTCATTCTGCTTGTATTGCGTCGGTTTCGTCTGGTTTGTTTTAAGTCTAGTCAAGAAATATTACATGAAGCAGTTCTCGTTATTTGCTTGGACTCATGTTGCTCTATTGATAGTGGTTACTCAGTCATACCTCATAATTCAAAATATTTTCGAAGGACTGATTTGGTTTATTGTGCCAGTATCTATGATCATATGCAATGATATAATGGCATATGTGTTTGGATTCTTTTTCGGAAAAACACCGCTTATTAAACTATCACCAAAGAAAACTTGGGAAGGATTCATTGGAGGTGGAGTGTCGACTGTTGTATTTGGTGTTTTGGTGAGTAGTGCTGAGAAGAATGTCTCAACATATTCTCTGCATCCAGCATTATCTTTGCTAAGAAAGAGAAAAAAGCAATTTTTCATTGATGAAAATATTTTACTGTACGTAATGAAGAATGAAACAGAACACCTTATATTATTTTCCTCGATTCCTTGTTCATGTTCGTAAGATTGGGACCATTATAGTGTGTTAAATAATAGAAAGTAAAATCAGCAAATGATTATAGCGTTAAAGAAATCAAGATACAGAAAAGCAAATTAATAAGGATAAACAAAGAAAGAAAGAAAATATATGCAGTGAATGTGTTACAGAACATTTTAGAGCAATGCTATTTGTGGCAACCATTTACAGGTCAATGTTTTCACAGATTTCATATGTTATGTGCCAATTCCCATTCTTTGTGTGCCCTATTGAGTACACCGAGGATGTTGGTATGACGATAGATTGTGAACCTGGAGTTCTTTTTAGGCCTGCAAACTACACTCTTCCATCTGCAATTTCTGATGTGCTTTCCATTGTAAGTTTAAAAGTTAAAATTCAGAAGCGCGGATTAAATCTTATCTCTGTTTCAGTTTGGTGTACCTACTACATTCTCTATATACCCGTTTATTTTACATTCCTTGTCACTTTCTATATTTAGCAGTGTGATTGGACCATTTGGAGGATTTTTCGCATCTGGGTTTAAAAGGGCTTTCAAAATTAAGGTATGTGTTGTAACACCATGGTTGAACCATGGTATAAAAGAGGTAATACAGCATGGTAAATGTTGCACAACAATGCACAATAACCTAACTAAATCCGCATTCATGTATAATTCACCCTCCCTCTCCTTCCTTTCAATCTGCATCAATCTTATCCATTTCTCCCCTCTTCCGCATTCCTCCAGTGTCCAGTATCATCCCCACTCTCACTTGCCCGATGTTCTCTCTCCACTAGCATCTCTCTAACACATGTTCCCATGTCTCCTGCTTTGCCCCACATATCCTACATATTCTTCTGTCTTCGCCTTCTATATCTTCCACGGCTCATCTCATTTACCAGTCTAAACCTCGCCACCCTTATTGTCCTCTCCTCCCTTCCCTTTCTTTGTAAATATCTTACTCTTGTATTTGCCTGTCTCTCTCCTCTACCTCTCTCACCATGTTCCTTCCTGCTGTTCTCAAGTTCCCCACTTCTGCTGCTGCATAGCCT
This sequence comes from Xestobium rufovillosum, assembly GCA_963966045.1. NCBI lineage: Eukaryota > Metazoa > Arthropoda > Insecta > Coleoptera > Ptinidae > Xestobium > Xestobium rufovillosum. Next base: position 16,574,201 of record OZ014499.1, on the reverse strand, counting down.
CGCTCCTGATAAAATTTCTCTCGACTCTTCTACCACTTCGTTCTTTCTCTTCCTCCCTTCTGTACCTATTCCCAACACTGCCTAGCTAACTCGTTAACCCCCCCCCCCCCCTCTTAACTTTTCCTCATATTTCATTGCTCTTTTCCCGACCCTGGTTCTCAATTTATCTCAATTTGTTTCCTCTCTTATCATGTTCCCTGGGGTTAAACACAGTGTCCATCTTTTATACTTTTCATGTGGCCTCTCTATCTTCTCTCTCATCCCACTCCCAGGTTTCTGCTCCATACCTGTCTCTTCCGCGTTCCCCATACCTGCTTTATTTGTATTGTTGCCTTTCTTGCTACCTCTCTTAGCATGCTTCTCTTGGACCCATTCTTTTGCAAGGTGAATCCTAGGTATTTAAGCTCCCCCACCTCCTCCAACTCTTTGCCCCTCCACTCCCATTTCTCTATACGACTTCTTCCACCCCCTTCACGGATCTCATTTTAGTCTTCCCTCGAGCGAGTCACGTATGAACTGTTCTAGTTTAGCAACAAAGCTTCAAATGTATATCTGGGTTACTATTATAATAATAAAGAATAAACATAACCCAGATATAACCTCATTTTTGCTAGTCCGTTTTGAGATAAAATGAGTCGAAAAAAAGCACGTTCTAACCTGTCTTATAAACCAAAACACCCCAATTAAAATTTTTTATAGGCTGAATTTGCTGTTTGCCTACTACAGTAGAAGCTCGATTATCCGAAATAATGTGGGCCGGGCCTGTTTCGGAAAATCGAATTTTCCGGATAATTGAAAGTATATATGCACTAAAATTAATTAATCAAAACCCATAAAAAATATTACTAACACGATACATAGGTAACCTCACAGCTCATACTAGCTTTTGGCAGTCATTTCAATGTCGGTAATACAGGTCTCATACACTGAAATGAATGAATTAATTAATTAACCTCACAGCTCACACTAGCTTTTGACAGTCATGTCAATGTCGGTAATACAGGTCTCATACACTGAAATGAATTAATTAATGAAAGAATGAATGGATGAATTAATAGTAGGAGAGCCCGCTGCAAAATTATGCACCCATCTGTTAACGAAATGAAATGTGCGGCAAAGGCATGTAAAAACACCATACTCAACGGAACGGCACCCGTGCCGGTCACCATTTGGTGCAAAAAGGTAAAAACAATGGCACTTCCGGTACGGAAATTTGCAGAAAATTGCGCGATTTGTTAACGAGATGAAAGTTGTGCCATCTTGTAGCCTGCGATTAATTGAATTGAAATCGGTAACCGTGCCATCTTTTACCCTAGTACAAATCCCCGGCACGGCGACATTTTTGCAGCCCGTAACTCGGACAAATTCCCGTCATGTGTTAACGACTTCAAATCATGTTCAATGGAAAGGGCATTATGTCCCCTTTACCAATATCCAAACGTGCCGCGATTCAAAACAGTCAAAGTAGTTGGCACGGCCCGATTTATAACGCGTTACGCGGCGTCGAAATGTCACTTTTCAATGGTCGCGCAACACGTCATCGAATATTAAATGTCTTTTGTGTGGTGCACAATTGACATCTGTCACTGTGACACCTGTTAATGGTAATGGTAACTAAGTCATGATACAAAGAACTAAGTAACTACAGTCCTTCTGTTTAATTTGATCCTTACGTCATCAACGTAATGTGTAAGTTACTCCGCACGGGCAGCTGTAATAGTGCATGTTGAAAAAAGACACTTTCGAAAAGAATGTCTGGAATGCCGGTATGGCGATTTGCATTGTGCAGAAAAGGACGGTAAATAAAAGTAGCGGCTGAATTGCATGCCAGCTTACGTTCTTTTCAGCGTTCGGACTGCTGGACTGAGTGACATTAGGATCAAGTTAAAAAAAGGACTGTACTTATGGGGAGTAAGTAACTAGGTAAACTTTCGCTATTAAATCTTGCTGCAAATGCAACGCGTGACACTGTTGCAGAATTTTGGGCCTATACTATGAAAATAAAAACATTTCCGATGATAAAAATTCGCGCACGCTGGCTGTCGAATTCCCTGTAAATGACGCCGCCTAGCACGTTATAAATCGGGCCGTGCCACCTACTTAGCCTGCTTTGAATCGCAGCACGCTTGGATATTCGTAAAAGGGACATAATGCCCTTTAGATTGAACTTTATTTCAACTCGTTAACACATGACGGGAATATGCCCAAGTTACGGGCTGCAAAAAAGTCGCCGTGCCGTGGATTTGCACTTGGGTAAAAGATGGCACGGGTACCGATTTCAATTCAATTAATCGCAGGCTACAAGATGGCACAACTTTCATCTCGTTAACAAATTGCGGAACTTTCCGCAAATTTCCGTACCGGAATTGCCATTGTTTTTACCTTTTTGCACCAAATGGTGACCGGCACGGGTGCCGTTCCGTTGAGTACGATGTTTTTACATGCCTTTGCCGCACATTCCATTTCGTTAACAGATGGGTGCATAATTTTGCAGCGGGCTCTCAGACTATAATTAATTAATTAATTCATTTCAGTGTATGAGACCTGTATTACCGACACTGACATGACTGTCAAAAGCTAGTGTGAGCTGTGAGGTTACCTATGTATGAATGAATGAATGAAGGAATTAATTAATTAATTAATTAATTAATTCATTTATTTCAGTGGTCTTATATTACCGATTATTTCTTATTGACTTGCAGATCATATGTCATATGATCAATACATGTAAATACAAGATTGCAAATAATTTTTTTGGCATGTTATAAAATGTTTTTGTTAACTCGTTATGAATGTTTTACTTTTATCATTGTCAGAATATGGTATGTATATTTAACTAGATGAACCCGTGGGCTACGCTCCACGACTTTTACGTAGTTGTCAATCGGTGTAGCAATTACACTTAAAACGTAGGTTCATCCCAGGCGCACCACAAAATAATTCCTATAGAATATTCTTAAATATTTAATTGCGTTTAATTCTACCTATGGGTGCGACGTTGAACGTCAGGTCGGACTACGACTGCGAACAGCGCTGAGCATATCCAAGCGTCCATCGGAATGATGCCGATGCAATTTTCTTATTTGCATTAAAGAAACGCCTGATCGAGTGCACGACCTCACCCATACCATCTCCGCCAGTTAAAAAGAGACCGAGCGACCGATATCCCCACCCGTAAAGTATTGTGCCAGTTCGCTTTTAGTATTATGATAATATATTATTTTATAAAGAGGAAAAGTGTCACTTTTTTGTAATAAATCTGTAGGCTTGGCGGCCGAGCTTTGAGTAACAAAAAATTAAAAGTTAGAAAGGAAGAAAATAGCTGATTATTTTGAATTTTTAACCTATTTTGAACGTTTGAAGAAAAAATAGATTGTTTTATTCGGAGGAAAAGTTTTTTTTGTGATTTGTCCGTATTGTCGGCCTCACAAGCTCGGCCTACAGACTCATCACTAAAAAGTGGCACTTTTCCTCCTTATAAAACAATATGCTATAAACCCTGTGAAACTACCCTATTATTACTATAGTAATCAGAATGTTTTTTTTTTCAATTTTACCAGTTCTAAGATTAATTGTCTTTCTTGTGTTCTTATAGGACTTTGGAGATGTAATACCTGGTCATGGTGGCATAATGGATCGATTTGACTGTCAGTTCTTGATGGCCACATTTGTTAATGTGTACATAAGCAGTTTCATTCATAGGGCGGACAGTCCACAGAAACTGCTCTCACATATTTTATACTTGAAGCCAGAACAGCAGTTGCAGCTTTTCCACATGCTAAAGGAATCTTTAGAGAATAAACATATTCTTGAACCTTCAACTTAATTGTCTTGCCCATTAATTCTATAGCTTTAATTTTTAATCAAAATTTTATTTAGGACGGAAGTAAAGTTTTGAAACGGCATCGCATTTTCACGATTGTGTAAATTATATTTTTTAGAAGTGATGTACTAAAAGTTCCAAAAGTGGTGTTCCAGTTTGCGACGCGAATCGTTTATGCCTGACGTTGCTATGTTTTCGCCAGCCCCGCCCCCATAGGCGATGTGATTTTTCGTTAAAAGAACATGATTATTTATCTATTTTTGCTGCCCTTTGTTTACTAGTGCAAGGCAAACACGTTTGTTGTCATTCAAATAAAATCGTTTAGATCTGCCTTCAAAACTTTAATTGGCGGACAGTTGTTTTTACCTCAGAATGTAATTGGTTATGGCATTTTAAGCGGAATTGAACCCTAAAGTGTAAGACCAATTTTGGCACTGATAGTACCTGTTAAGGAGGTATTGTGATTTTTAAGTCTTGTAGTGTTTTTCCATCTGCTTTTTATTAGTTGATCCACTAATGGAGTGGATTGAATTATATTTCGTTAATTCCCTATTATGGTGATTGTTGTTTTCTCAGAATTTCAACCTACACATTTTCTAACAGGAACAGGTCAACCATACCATTTTTAAGTCGCCTTATTTGTAACTTCTCATTTTGAACTCGTTTGATAAAATTTCGCAGGTGGTATGTGATCACAGGTGTCCCATCAGCTTGTATTTTTTCAGTTGCAGCTTCATTATACATTTGAGTGAAAAAGTTATATGCGAGACACCCCTTTATTTTTGCATCACCATAATCTGAAATGATTTTCACTTATACAATGTAATTTAATTTTAAAAATAGAACACCCCCTTGCATTTTTAGATAATAATTAATTTTACTATGAGGTAGCAAAAAACTGTTTTTTGAGTTACAGACATTTTTTTAAGATTTAATCAACGGACACTTCTGAATAGCGGACAGCTCTATTTAACGGACAGATTGTAATTTCCCAAAATATTGTGAAAGAGTTGGGGAAAAGAGAAGCATATGAAAGGTAATAAAGGATACTTAGTAGGGATATTGACACCTGAGGCAAGGATTATTTCATGACATACTAGAAGTGGAGATGGGAATAGAAGGAAGTAAAGGCAGGCCAAGTAGAGTATGTTACATATCTAACCAATTTTTGGACTGAAACCTTTATGACTAGGCCTGGCCAAAAAGTCGATATTTCAATTCGAATCGATTTTCTTTTTGAATCAATTCATCGAATCGAATTGACTCATCAAATTGACTCAGCTCATCGAATGGACTTGGCTCATCAAATCGAATCAGACCATTCAATCAAATCACCATTTCGAATTTATCATAGAATCTAAATAATATGTGAAAATAGAACAGGGTCATGGGTCTTTCATTGAAAAAAGTAACTATGTAGTAAAACTTATGGAACGCGCACCTTTCACATAGACCTGGTCAAAAATCGATATTTCGATTCAAATCGATAATTCCTGCGAATCGAAAATCGATTCACTATTTCCCGAAACGCACAGGCCTATTTATGATGATTTCGATATAGAGTCTGTAAAGTTATTAATTGGGCCAGCCGTTTGACACCAGCTGCACAAAAAGTAGCGATAAGTATTATTTAAAAGTTTAACCAAACCAAACCAAAATCAACGGATGCATGTAAATCGTAACACCTGATGGCTATTCGTTGGGAGTAAATGTTGTTTCGGTGTGATGTAATGATGAGGGACTCTTGCAGCCTTTCGACGCGAGCTCTCTCTATGAGTGGGTTGAGAAGAGAATTATTCTGTCTTTCGATTGGCACAATCCCCTTCAATGTAAATGATGGTGGTGTTTGATCGTGTAATAGCAATTAAAATACTATGCCAAAGACCTCTGCACTATATTTAACCCCAGGAACGGCTGAATTTCACCTCCTATCAACTTAGGTTTGTAATGGATTATGCTTGCCTTTCGACTAGCCCTAATCCATTACCTGCTTTTACGTATTATTGAACAATGTCCCCTTACGTGTATGTTCAGGTCCACATTCAATTTAGTACTCGTATCTGTAAAACCTCAGGTATTACGACGATACACTAGCGGCGGTTTCGGTTAATAACTATCAAGTATTTAACAGTTATATAGGCGGTATGACAATAGACTAATCTCATAAATGTTTTCATCTTCGGAGTTACCAGTCATGTTCCGCTGTATGCGAACGGTGTATGATTTTTGCTGTTGAGCCTCCTCGCTGTCGGTGTATATCGAGAAGCCAGTGGTAGGAGATTTTGGACGGAGACTTCGGCACGCGGCGCGAACATATTTTAGCTACATCATGCATCCATCACTTTGTGTTCTCTATTCTTCAAACACACTGCTAGACTGTGATTATTGCTGGTGCTTCAGTTATAAATGTAAATAACCGAGTTCACTTTTCTATGTCTCTGGTAGAACCAGCGTAAGTTAAATTGAGTTGCAGAACTCTAAGTTCTAGAACAGCTTAATAAATTCTCCATATCCGTAATTACACACATATTATTGGACAAAAAGCAGATTATTTTAATCAGCGTTTAATAAAGAAATCTGTAACTTTACTGTTTTTGAGTACACAGTTGCTCATTTTCAAAAATTGTTTCACAACTCTTAATGATGAGTATGTACTGTTTGGAACATTCTCACTTGCGAAAAAGAATAAAAAATGTTGGGTGGATTATTATTGCAGTCTCGGCATCTTCATTCTCGATTTTTTCCATTGCCTTCGCCGTCGGATGCTTCGCAATCATGCTGCTGACGTTTTAAATTTGATGGAATCTTATAGTTTGTCGGGAACTCAGTGATTGCAACATATTCTTCCACGTCAACATCTTCTATCTCCACCGATTCGCCGTACTTCCCAAACAATGCCTTTGATTCTGCAAGGCCAATATCATCTTCATTCGACCAATAATCTACATTTTCGATAGTATCGCAGGAGAATACGGCTTTCTTGAAACAACTCTGAATTGTTGTTGTGACTCTGATTACATTTAATAAAGTTACTGTTGTTGTTTTACCGTCCTCCATGGCTGCGAGAGTTTGTTTTAGAATACCCTCGCAGTAATTCATCTTCAGGTTCTTAATTATACCCTGACCCATATTAATTAGTGGTACTGGACCGTTCGAACAACTACTCCTCGGGCAAATACCCCGCCAGGCATTGAATTATAGAACTAAATCCAGATTTTTTATACTACGAGACGTTTCAGACTGCTACCCCACCTAAGGTGGCTTTGAAACAATCCTAATTTGTCTCCATGTACGTACGTGCTTTTAAGCAGGTCTTTGTTCAAATATTACATGTTTTGAATGTGTATGGAAAACTGCAGACCAACTGGTTTCGTCCTTCTGGGACTCATCAGTACGGTGCCTTCCCCTACACACTCAAACCATGCAATTTAATCTTGCTATATATGCTGCCGCGCTCTGGACAGATATCAGCAAGTGACAACTACTTTGAGTAATTATCTAGTATTAATTAGTGGTACTGGACCGTTCGAACAACTACTCCTCGGGCAAATACCCCGCCAGGCATTGAATTATAGAATTTAATCCAGATTTTTTTGTACTACGAGACGTTTCAGACTGCTACCCCACCTAAGGTGGCTTTGAAACAATCCTAATTTGTCTCCATGTACGTACGTGCTTTTAAGCAGGTCTTTGTTCAAATATTGCATGTTTTGAATGTGTATGGAAAACATTCAAAACATGCAATATTTGAACAAAGACCTGCTTAAAAGCAACTTCGTACATGGAGACAAATTACGATTGTTTCAAAGCCACCTTAGGTGGGGTAGCAGTCTGAAACGTCTCGTAGTACAAAAAATCTGGATTTAGTTCTATAATTCAATGCCTGGCGGGGTATTTGCAAGAGGAGTAGTTGTTCGAACGGTCCAGTACCACTAATTAATACTAGATAATTACTCAAAGTAGTTGTCACTTGCTGATATCTGTCCAGAGCGCGGCAGCATATATAGCAAGATTAAATTGCATGGTTTGAGTGTGTAGGGGAAGGCACCGTACTGATGAGTCCCAGAAGGACGAAACCAGTTGGTCTGCGGTTTTCCATACACATTCAAAACATGCAATACCTGACCCATAGGTTGTAACTTGTAACTAGATTGTAACTTGGAGGCAAAAATACGACATGGATGAACTTAAGGTTTTCGTCAACTGTAAGATGAGCTGTGCAGTTGTCCATGAAAAGTAAAATATTTCTTTTCTGACCAGCAAATTTTCTGTCAAGAGGTATTAACCATTTCTCCTACAGATCACTGGTCATCGGCCTGTTCTTGTTGTTCTAATAAGTGACCCACAAAGATTTGATGCCCCTAAAACATCTAGGGTTCTTTGATTTCCCAATCAGTCGTAATTTTTGTGTCCCATCCATGTTAGCACCAACCATAACAGTAATTCCCTCTTTGCTTTGCTTTGCTTTCCCCAATGACACTTCTCATTTTTAAAATGCAAGGTTTTAATGGGTAAATACAGTGGCGGCTCGTGACATTAGAACTTGGCAGTGCTCAGGAATGAAATCACCGCTCAGGGGCTGGGGGGAGTCTGCCGGTTTCTCCCCATATTTTTTTTTATGAAGTGCTTCAGAAGCCATTTTAAAACATTTTAAAACAAGAAATTTCACTCATCGCAATATTTGACAAAAAATCCCAAATAGTACGCCGGATAGTGACAAGTTTTATAACTGATTTCAGCCCCCTTCGTATTCATATAAAATTGTAAATTGTCTGTTTGAAATCAGGAATATCCATGTGCGAAACCCTAGCGTAGGACATTTTACAATTGGCAGGTCTTCAAAAATACGAAAGATAAAAGTTAACCTAAATCTTTTCAGTACCCCTGCCTTTGGTTAAATTCATTAATTAAATCATAAGGAACAAGTAAATACCCTAGGCAGAGATCCTGAACAGCCTCAGATCAGAGGCAGACGTTTTAAATATGTTTAGAAAAGTAGCTCTACTTAGTCATTTCAGCTCGTTTGAATCTAAGTAGGCCTACTTTCCAAACACTTTCAGAACCTCTGGCTCTGCTCAGGGACTGCTCAGAACTTCTACCTCGGGTATTTTTTCGTTTTTTGTGATTCAATTAATAAGTTGAATCATAAGGCAGAGGTGCTGAAAAGATTTAGGTTACCTTATTCCTCCTTTTAAATTTTTGAAGACATGTCAATATTGTAAAATGTCCGACGCGAGGTGGACAGAGGTCAATTTTCCTGTTTGCCATCACACAAACTACCAAATTTACATTTTAAAATTGATGTCATGTACAAAAATTGCAATATTAACTTTTCCTAGTAACGCAAATTCTGTACTAGCTTGCAAATGAGCTTTGGACACTTCGTGCTTTTTTATTTTTTCATGCAAATGGTTCAAGTCAGTAACTCCCATATGACTCCAATTCTTATCCGTATTTGGAGTAAAAAATGACAAGCATGGAAAACGAAAAAGATAATTCCTTACCGTACCCACATATCCATTTGTTTCGTTTGTTAATGTCGCTGGTGAAATGCCTGGTGAAAGACCGACCTTCCTTTTTCTTCGCACAAGTTTGATTTAATTTTAAAACCGGTGTCAGCCTACCTAACCTTTTTATTTCAATTTTTGTGCTCAAGTCCAATAATAAAAAGTTAATTTTAATAATATTGTCAACGGAATTTATGCCGATACCAATGCCACCACCATCACTACACGCGCCACCGCCACCACCACAAACCAAACCACTACCACTATCCATGTTACCTATTGGAAATTTCAATATTTAAAAATAATAAACACAATAATACAGCTAATTACTCACGTTATAAGCAAAGCCAGGAGCTATCTCAAACCTAAATATGGTAAACAAAAACAATGCCGCAGAAGTACCAACTCCCGTGTCCCGTATACAGGGTGGGCCAATAGTGTGTAGTCGGCCCATATCTCTGGTTCTAATCAAGATATCAAAATAAAACTTTACACGTATGTGGAGAACCCCACGAAGCATCTGATAAAATTATTTTGGTGTATACAGGGTGTTCACACTCTGAGCACCAAACCAAAGTTATGTTTTTTAAATGGAACGCCCCACATTTGTTTACATATTTGAATTCCCAATAAAATTTTATGAAAGATGGTGTACTACACGATGGGGTTTAGAGTGAGCGATTTTAAGATATTACCATTTTAGTGCCAGTGTGGATCCAACTTTGAGGAGCTGCTGACATCTACTGGTCGACGCTATTTAAGATTTTTTTATTGGACTAGGTTCACAGACTGCTCTATTTGTAAAATTCTTGAGTACTTTTGTCACAAAACTTAATATCATACAGGATGGACAGCTTACGCAATATGCATTTTTTCTTAAAAATTTCAAATGGAACACCCCATATATTATTTCCATATTTGATAGACAGTTTACTAAGCTTTTGATTGATGTAGATATTGTTAGGTCTGCGACTGATGGTTCCGGTAGAATTGAAAATTAAACTTTAAAATGTGGTAATTTGACCGGTAATTTATTCGTTTCTCCCATATTTTAGCGCCCAAACCACAAAATATGCTTTCCATTTTGTATCTGGAAGTTGACTTCACATTGGGACAAAAAATGTCATCGCCAGATTGCTTCTTCATGGTCATATTCTTAAATAAATGGTAACTTATTAAACCTAGGTATTATTGAAACAAGGAGTGCCATGGAAGAAAACCGTCCTTTCAAAAAGTAATCTTGCAATGAGATTTCTTGTGCCGGTGTAAACTCTGTTGGCTAAATTTTCTGTAAAAACATAGTGTAAGCATTTTTCTGTGTTTTTGGTGGCAAAATGGGAGAAATTCTCCAAAAATGATACAAAATTACAGCAAAAATCTCAATTCTTAAGGTTCAATCTTTATTTCTGCCAATATCTACATAAGTTAAAAGCTTAATAAACTGGCTATCAAACCTGCAAATAATATACAGGGTGCTCCATTTAACATTTTTGAGAAAAGCTCCATTTTGCGCAAGTTGGCCACTCTGTACAATATGAACTATTTTGAAAAAAGTGTTCATGGATTTTACAAATACAGTATCCTCTGAACCTAGTCCAATAAAAAAATCATAGTTAGCTTTGACCAGCAGACATCAGTAGCACCACAAATTTGGGTTCACACTGGTACTAAAATGGCCATATCTTAACATCGGTTACTCTAAACCCCACCGTGTAGCATACCAACTTTCATGAAATTTTATGGGGAATCCGAATATGCAAACAAATGTGGGGCATTCCATTTAAAAAAACGTAACTTTGGTTTGGTACGTAGCACGTGAACATCCTGTATACATCAAAATAATTTTAACAGAAGCTTCGTGGGGTTCTCCACACACACGTAAAATTTCATGTTGATATCTGGAATAGAATCAGAGATCCAGACCGACTACACACTATTCGCCCACCCTGTATATTATGTATGTATGCTTCGCGCAACTGTAAGTTTTAACTACCAAGTGTGTACTAAAACGGCGTTCAGATACTTTATCAAAAAAAGGTTAAAAGCAGATTTTTGTAGGCCGTGCGCGCGCACGAGCGCACTTATTAAGGAGCCGCCCCTGGGTAAATGTTGTAAGAATAAACCTGCTTTGTTGGCGTCGAAAATGTTCTTAGGGTGTACTTTTTCTTTCTAATTTTTACAATCATTTTCATTAACGTCTGCACTTTCACCGAAAATTACTTTTGCACAATGTGAGGAGCTTTAAATTTTGTGCGACCATCCCAAGTTAGCTGTAAAAGTTGGATGACCTAATGTCTTGTGCCTTTTCTCGAATTATTGTGCCTGATATCGGCAGTTTTCTCTCCTTGTACACTTTAATCCACTTCAATACCGCTTCTTCGATGTCGTCAAACACACATGGCTTAAACCTTTTGCGAACGTTGCTTACTTCTTCGGAACTTTTTTCAAGAATTGAGTCGCGGGAATTGTAGACATTGTGAAAATATTATTTAAGGGTTATTATTGCAGAATCTCTGTGAATTAAAATTAACATGTTATACGTTTATTTTGAACTCTCTTCAAGTTTGAAACAAAACTGAATATCCATTTTTTCCGGAAAAGGTTTACAAAGGTAAAATTGAAACTGAAACGGATGATTATATTTCAGCATTCTTAAAATAATCATTGCAACTCAAAAAATATACAGCTTAGGTAAAGATTATCTTAACCTCATGGTAAGGTGATTAGGAAATCCAAAATACAATTATACAATCATGTAAAGGATAGATGTAGAAGAAATGGGGCAGGCTGTATAGAAGAAAATAATTTTAAATTGACGAACATTAATAATAAATACAGGTCTAGAGCTTTCTTACTCAAATACGTAATAAAAGCAAAACTCAAGAAATGCAGAACAGTTGGACAACCTAAGTATTGTAGTCCCTCGTACTTTTACTGTGAAACATGACATAATTTGGTGTTTGCCTTACAAGTGTACGTTTGTCTTTATTCAGAGGTTGACTTACCGTGAACCAACTTAAAATAATTCTACAACAAAGTTCCAAAACTTGCTGACTAATTTTCTAGAAAATTCAGTTTTGACTGCGTTTTTGTTTTTTGTAGGGCACTTATCTAGCGCCTTAGCTTTCTTGTTAGCAAATCATAGAAATGTACTTACATGGAGAAATTAAAGAATTGTGTTACCTTGTACAAATATATTGTACCTACTGTATAACCCCATTCATGAGTAATATGTCAATAGATCGATCCTCTTTCTGTGAAAGTAAGCTTTTGTGCAATACTAGAAATAACTGCATAACATTTTCTATATTTGAATTAACTTTTTTATATTAAGTCTGATTGTGGCATATTTTTTTATAATAAGTTTTTGTAGTGAGCAAATATTATTAACAGTTTAGATATAGATTATTTTTGTTTGTTTTCATTTTTGCATTATTTATTTATCATTTTTCATTCCAATATTTTATTTTTGTTCGTGTTAAAGGATGTGTTATAGAGAGCAAGAAATATATCTATAGTTGTTAGTAAATGTATATTTTTAAATGATATAATGTTGTTACATGTTTACATAAAATTTTATGTATTATAATGTACATGTTCCAAAGTACCAATATTTAAATAAAGTATAAGATATTGTACCCAAAATATGGTACTCTTTCATTTGGATTGAAACCCAGAGTTCCATGGTAGAGTTGGACCAATACCAACACTCAGTTTCTGTTCGTATATCCGGTGATACCAGAAACAGCAGATGCTTATATTTAAAAGTATATTTATCGATTTATTGTTTCCCTTTTGGGATTACAATTCAAAATAACAAACATATAAATAAATGGAACAAACAAAAATCAATAAACCTCCTCACAATTAATTTCGACCTATCTAATTCCCATTTATGTATAATCACCCCTCCCTCTCCTTCCTTCCCCTCTGTATCAATTCCATCCACTTCACCCCCCTTCCACTTTCCTCTAATGTCATCTCCACTCCCACCTGTTCCATGTTCTCTCTCCACCAGTACCTCTAACACATGTTCCCATGTCTCCTCCGCCCCACATACCCTACACATTCTTCTGTCTTCGCTTTCCCAATACCTTCCGCCTCTCATCTCATTTCCCAGTCTAAACCTTGCCACCCTTATTGTCTTCTCTTCCCTTCCCCTACTTTGTAGATATCTCGGCAGTCCTGTTGTCCTTAGTTCTTTATATTTGTTGTTGTATCTTGATTGCCTTATCTTCTCTTCTTTATCCTGCACTTGTATTTGCCTGTCTCTCTCCTCTACCTCTCTCACCATGTTCCATCCTGCTGTTCTCAAGTTCTCCACTTCTTCTGCTGCATAACCTCGCTCCTGATAAAATTTTTCTCGCTATTCCTCCCATTTCGGTTTTTCTCTTCCTCCCTTCCGTACCTCTTCCCAACACTGCCTGGCTAACTCGTTCCCGCCCCTACCTCTCAACTTTTCCTCATATTGCATGGCTCTCTTTCCTGCCCTGGTTCTTAGTTTCATCTCTTACCATGTATCCTGGCGTTATCCAATCTAAGCCCAGTGTCCATCTTATGTACTTTTCCTGGATCCCCTCTATCTTCTCTCTCTCTCTCTTCCGACCCCAAAATTTCTGCTCCATACGTGGCTACGCTGCTCACCAATGTGTCAAACAACTTTACTCTTCTTTTTCAGTCGCCCCCAAAATTCCTCTTTCCTATTCCCCATACCTACCTCATTGCCATTGTTGCCTTTCTTACTACCTCTCTGACATGCTTCTCTTGGCCCCCATTCTTTTGTAAGGTGAATCCTAGATATTTAAACTCCCCACCTCCTCTAACTCTTCCCCCTTCCACTCCCACTTCTCTATGCAACTTCTTCCTCCCCCTTTCCTGAATCTCATAATTTTAGTCTTCTATGTGTTCAATACTAGTTCTTTCTTCTCCAAATATCTTTCCATTCTTCTCAGCATCTTCTTTAGTTCTTTCTCTTCCTTTGCCAAGAGGACTATATCATCCGCATGTGCTAGTGTCCAATATTTATTTTTCCCTATTATCACTCTTCCTGCCTGTCCCTTTCCCATTACCTCTTCTAAATCTGGCAGGAAGATGTTAAACAAGTACGGGCTCAGGGGACACCCCTGTCTGACTCCTCTCTCTGTCCAAAATACTTTGCTTAGCCGTCCTCCCACCCTTACCCTGTTTCTTGTTCCATTATATATTTCCTGTATTCTTTCTCACAAGTTCTTTCCTATATTCTTTCTTTCCAACATCTCAAATAATTTTTTTCTGTGTATCCTGTCAAATGCTGCCATTAGATCTACAAAGCATGCTATTATTTTCCCTCCCTTCTTCTTCGTTTCTCTTCCTATTACGTGATTCAGTGTATAAATATTTTCTATTGTACCTTAAAGCCTTCCTGAATCCAGTTTGTCCTTCTGGTATTATATTCTTCTCCTCTAATTCTTCTTCCAATTTGTTTGCCAGTACTGATGAATATATTTTTATGCTGTTGGCACAGTGTCACTCCTCTGTAATCTGTTGTTTCCCTACCCTCTCTTTTCTTTCTTATTGGCACTATCAGTCCCTCCCTCCACCTTTTTGGAAAACCTTTGCCTTCCCATACCCCACTGCATATCTTCCTTATCATTTCAAGTGTTTCCTCACCTCCATGTATCCATACTTCATTTTGTAGTTCGCCCACCCCTGCAGTTTTTCCACTTTTTAATCTGTTTACCACTTCTCTGACTTCCTCCAGTTTTATTGTCTCCACTTGTACCTCTTTATTTGTTCCTTCGTTCGTGTCATTATTATCATTTTCTCTCTCCCCCTCCGTCCCCCCCAGTACCTTCATAAAATGCCTCTTCCAATCATCCATTGTAATTCTTCCATCTATCTCCTCTTCCTTGCTTCTTCTCTATTTATTATATTCCATATTTCTTTTTCTGACTTCACCTTTTCTATTTCCTGCAGTAGCTTTAAAAGTAACTGGAACAAATCATACACGTCTTTTTGACCAATCAGGGAATCATTGGTGGGGCAGTAATAGATTCTGGTGCCACAGTATAACCACAGTATATCTATTTACACAGTAAAGTCTCTTATCAGATTTCGTGATCCTATATTTTTGTGCGCAAAATCGATTTTGGGAGACCAGGAAGATGGCTGCCTTGTTTATGACGTCTAGCATATGTTTACGTGACATGCTTTGTTCTTGGAACTTTTGTGTTCGTGTTTAATCCTTTCTTATGCTTTGATAAGTTTAAGTGTGTTATTAACGTTGTGTTTATTAACTTTATAATTTGTGTTTGACTGTAGTAAAGTGGTAACTTTGCGTTTATCTTCGATTTGCGGATTTGTTTGGGTAGTTTTAAAATGATTTCCAGAAAGAGAGGTGTAAAGAAATGTGCCGTAAGAAACTGCTTTAATGCAAGTGATACTAAAGGAGTATCTTTATTTCGATTTCCAAAAGATCATAACAGGTATGTAGGCAAACGTTTTTGTATGTTTTATTTGTCAGGTAATGTTAATTTATTTACCTTCTAAAAAATTTTATTTCATCGTTTCATTTTATTTCATTTTAGACTATGATAATTATTATGATGTCCATGCAAAATTATGCAAGCTTGTTTTGATTTAGGTGCAGGGATTGGGCTGTGGCATGCAATTATTTGAGTGTGTTCGAAGAACTTGGACCATCTAAGATGTACAATAGCAGTTACAGAGTGTGCAGCATACATTTCAAAGATAGTATGTTCTTAAATGACTTGCGAAATCGATTGCAAGGACATGCAACACCTGTTTTACATTTAGGTACAAGATGAAGAATTTTCTCCAACTGCCACAATTACAGGAATGACTTCTCCACAACCCTCCACTAGTGCTGTACAAGCAGAATATGTCGCTGATGATACAGGTAATAAATTTTTTGTGCTTACTCACTTATAATATAATATTTTTTAGTAATCTTTGATACTTCTAATTTGTACACCTAATTTTGGATGTGGCACCCCTTCGGTAGACACCTACCAAATTATCAGTTTCGGCTTATTTTTCGGTTTGGTTTCGATTTCAGCCATCTTATTTAATATTTTTTTAAAATTTATTTTAATCCTCCAATAATTGCGATACATACTTCAGTACTCTTTAATACTCTATTGGTATCGATACTCGATGCTTACTTTATGGTATTGCTCAGTAGCTACTACATATTCATGCTCTGTAATGCATACAGTTTATAGACAAATAGAATATTCTATATATTATCAATCTGAATTCTTGCTGTGCCACAAATCACAACCATGTTTTCTATCATCAATTACAGATTCTAACTTTCCGTCAAATGGAAAATCTCAAGAACCGATTGCAACTACATCTGTGGTGACTTCACCACGACCATCTACTAGTGGTATGCAGATGGAATATTTTGGTAAGTGTAGTTCAATTTAGGGATGCAATGTTTAGCAATTTTTCATAAATGTTTAAATGCGTAGGTATATTAAACGTTTAAACGCGCACCCTACGCGTAACTTACCAATATTGTTTTGAAACTTGAATAATTAGAAAAAATCAAACGTCATTTGAAAGTTGGGTTATAAATCATAAAATAATACATATTCCGTTGAATGATGGCTGCGGCGAAGGCGACGAAAGTCCTCAAAGGGATGCAAACAATCAATTTGAAAAGCACAGGACGGTTTTGCAATATTTAAGTGGCCGCGTCTCTTTTGCTCTTACGAGGTGCGTGCCTAGCACTCGCCATCCGCGGCTTTATTTATCTGAAATTTAATGATATCTAAATTTTATTTGCAGTTCGTTTAAACGTTCCTCTAAACGGGTAGTGGCCACACGGGCGGTTAAACGTTTAAACGTTGCATCCCTAGTTCAATTCGACAATCCTTTGATTAATTGTACAAATGTATTACAAAAAATTAACCAGTATTCAGTAAACAATTTAAAATGCTCAGCAATTTTCTATGAAACCTAAAAAAAGTTGACTTGATGGTCAGGAGATCAGGGAAAGGAAGTTGATGGTGCCGTCCAAGACCACACATAATAAATGGCCTGTATATGTGAGCACCGACATCACCGATTCGGTATAAGACTGCTACTGTTTTTTGTGGAAATTAAAGTAATGGCAATAAAAATATTTTTTTCAAAATCAAATGGCAATAGCAGTTAAACACTGAGCACTTGAAAATTATTTACTGTGCATAATTTTTACAAGTCCAAAAGTATTTATTAGATAAAATTATATTTTTCTCTGTAAATTCAGGTGCTACACCAAAGAAACTGGTGGGAATGATTCGAAAGCAGAAAATGTTGAAAATGACCGAGGAACATTTGGAAAAAAGAATCCCATTTGGCACTGAGATTTCTGAAGCCCCTGAAATTGAAAAGGAACAAACTTCTATGAAGTCCGTACAGACCGAGGTGCAAACGAGTTCGAAATTCACAGAACACACTCCGCGGAAAGAAAAAATGCGAACAATTAAATAAATTAAAATATTTGCAAAATAAAGTAAGGAGGCTTCAAAAGAAATCTGAAGAGGTGTTGCAAAAGTCTGAGTTGCAGTTGGATGATGTGAAAGTTGCCGATTTCAAAAAATTGTGTGACAAATTTCTTCCTCCAGAAGCAGCTGCTGTTGTGAAAGTACAAGCTGATCTGTATGGTAAACGACCAAAAGGAAGGCGTTATAGTGATGATTTCAAGAAAATGTGCCTGACTATTTATTTTTCTAGTCCATTAGCTTATAAAAGTATTAGTAACATCTTCTCCTTCCCAACGCGGCGTACTTTGTCTCGAATGACTGAAAACTTGGTCATAAAGCCTGGAATCAATGCTGTCATTTTGGAAGCCTTAAAATTGAAAATGCAGACATTTACAGAAAGGGACAAATATTGTTTAATATGTGTGGATGAAATGGCATTGAAATCCCACTTATTTTATAACATTGGCCAAGACGAAGTTGTAGGTCTGCAAGATTTGGGCGAGGAAAAAATACTTAAACCTTGTTTAAACGTATTGGTGGTTATGCTTAAGGGAATATCTTCAAAATGGAAGCAGCCACTAGCATACTATTTGGTGCACACCACATGTGCTGCTGAAAACTTGAAAGTTATAATTGAGGAATGTGTTATGAAATCTTTTGACATTGGATTAAAAGTTGTTCTGTTAGTCAATGACATGGGTTCTAACAATATTCATTTGGCAAATAAATTGGGAATTAGCACAGAGCAGCCCTACTTCTATGTAAATAATTTAAAAGTTGCATATATGTTTGATATACCTCATTTAGTGAAGGCTACACGAAACAATTTATTGAAGCACAGGTTTATTTTTGAGAATAAATACACATCATGGGCATTTATTGAAACATTTTATAACCATGACAAGACATTGCATAACAGACTGGCAAAAAAACTGACAGATTTACACATTCATCCTACACCTTTGGAGAAGATGAAAGTACGTTTAGCAACACAAGTTATGAGTGCTACTGTTGCTGCCGCTTTATCAACATATGTCAGCCTTGGAAAGTTGCACCCAGATGCAGTCGGTACGATAGAGTTTATTGAACGGTTTGATAAGCTAATGGATATTTTTAATTCATCCAGTCCAGTAACTGATGGTTCTGAATATAAGAAGCCATTTGAAGGTGACACCTTCCAGTTGAATTTTCTTAGTGACTGTTACAGTTTTTTTGAAAATGTCACTGTTTTTGACCGCAATGGGAAAAATATAACAAATAAAATAAAATCGATTAGATGTTGGAAAATTACAATTAAAGGTCTGTTAATGTTGTGGAATATTTTACAAGAAGATTTCGAGTATATCTTAACACGGAGATTACACCAAGATGACCTGGAACATTTCTTTGGCACAGTAAGGAAACAAGGTGGCAATGCTATAAATCCTACACCAATTCAATTTCAAAGGGCATACAAAAAATTGTTTTCTGTTGATTTTTTATATACAGAAAGTGAAAATTGTGAAGCAGACTTTAGTCAACTGCTAATGCAGGCTTCAGACTTACTGGGACATTTGTCAGATTCAGACACAGGTGACTTATTGATGCCAACCGAAGCTGTTGAAAAGCAGTTAAATTTACACAATTGTGACTACCAAAAAGCATCAATAGTTGAAGAAAATTCATTGCGTTACACTTGCGGATACTTAATTCGAAAGTGCTTAGAAAAACATTCATGTGAAACTTGCAATGCATACGCCAACGAGCAAGAGACATTAGATGAAACGACAATTTATTGCCATTTTAAAGCATATAAAAATAAAGAGTGTGATACTTTTGGTAACTTATTAATGCCTAGTGACAATTTTTATTTTTATATATGTCTTTTAGAAGACAAATTTGAAGAAAACTTTGCAACTTTTATTACATCAAGGAATGTAGTAAAACTATATCGTAATTTATTTAGTACATTTAATTTAAATCATCCGTGTCAGGATTTTCCAAAATCGTTTTTAATTCATTTGTATAGCCGAATGAGATTATATTATACCTTAAAATTTGTAAATAGGAATTTCAAATGTACGAACTCTGCAGGAAAAAAAGTTCATAGGAAAGAAATAATATGGCAGCACTCGTAAAAGGTAACTCCCATATTAATAGCAAGGGATATCTAGTTCACTATGTAATTGTACCTTAGTAACCAGGCTGCATACTTTGTTACGGTGTATTGCCATAAAACTATCAACTATTAATTTACTCATAGTTTGCACTTGTTTTTATTCGCAATGTAAGTAACCCTTAAGCCTTCGAGATTTGAGTAACATTTCACTATTACAATCATGTCACGCATCTTAAGGAGCCCATTCAAACAGAGGGAAGAATGCACAGTTCAGTCTGTACATGTTTGATTAAGTCAAATCCATAATCTATTCATCCACACACACAATGACTTGAATGTGCAGTTATTTCGTGGAGAGGGGAGTGCGTTATTCCCACACACTGAGTTTTCCCTCTACATATTCCATAGCTTGCTCATGCATGTTTTAAGCCTTTCCTCTGAGTGTGTACCTTAAGAGTGTCTGTTACGTGTAGAACATGTTCCCTTGTGTCTTGGAATGAATACAACGTGACACAATAGTTTAAGATCAAAAAATATTAGTCAGCATAACGACTGTAATAGGAGTTGAGTAGGCAGACTTTGGACTTTTTCTGTTGAAAACTACGGCACTTGGAATTTTTTAGCGTTTTTCGCATACTAAGGTGACCATTCCTGCTAACGTACCATTGAGTTTATCCGCTATTTTTTGGACACCTGTATTTTTGTACATTTTTTATGCTATTAGTACATTATTAAATTTCATCCAGATGAGACAGTGTATTTCAAGGATCCTTTGCATTCCTTCAACGATTTAAATAATAAACGCAATATATATTTTGCTTTTCCTGCAGATCGTATTGCAGCCAGCAGTAAAAAAGAGAGCATCCTCAGTTACGATATATTTCATTTTGTTCTGCAGCTGTAATTAATGTTCATGTTAAAAACCTGTTTCATTTTATATTTGAACTGTGTTTAAGTCATTTCACGGGAGAACAGAATGTATCACTCATGCACAGAGCACATACAAGTTTTCCTTGAAGTACAGCAGGTGATAAGCAATGGAAATGCCATTGGCCCGCTAAAATGTTGGCGATTTTGCTATTGCGTTTTTAACAGTTTCCGACCTCAATCATGAAACACTAGCAGGGCAGCTGATATGTGACATCATTACTTTTGCGTAGATTTAATGTTGAAATTTTCTGTTCTCTGGTGAAACAGGTAACTTATGTATTTTATTATTCTGTCATTTTCACAAAAAATGCTATCCAATTGTGTTCTTCACTTTCTAATGCTATTAGTTATTATTTGTTTTTATAAGAGCCATGAAAAATATAAAATTGTTATGGAGTTAGAATTAAATACCGTTAAGTACCTATGTAGGTACCTATCTATAATCTTTAACTTGTATTTGTATTTTTGAATGAATAAAATAATATTCATACATGTTTGTTTTTATAAAGTTGCCTGAAATGTAAACACAAATCAGCTAAATCTCAAATGAACATTGTAGTACCTATAATGGAGTGCCGAAAGATCCCTCCGATTGAGGATGTTGTGGGAGTGCATATTACAAAAGGGGGAATGCATATTGTCTAAAAGTGCAACAATGTAAGCAAATATATTTCAGTTAACATGTATTTTACAAATCTAAAATTGCGAAAATGTGACATTTAACTTTTCTCTCCATAACCTTACTTGTTTTCTACAAATTTTAATAAAATAACGATTTATAATACTTTAAATTGTTTTTGTAATTTTGTTCTTACTTTTTTGGAAAACTTTGGGTTCCGTTTTATTTTGCGTCTTAAATTGTTTGTTGTAAAACGGACTTTTCGATCTGTCAAACAAAAGTTTACCCATTGTAAAGACTACTTGGGAGACCCGCAAAATGGCGCCCACGGCATCAAAAAGATCAAAGAAACCGACACAAGTGACCATACTGTGTAAATAGATATACTGTGGTATAACTATCCAGTATTACAGTATTCAAATAAACTTCGCGCAAGTTACTGCGCATCCGTGCCGACCCTACAGAGACCTACACCTAACTGGCAGGTCTGTCGTCTGTAGTTGGTAAGTCTGTTTTAGGTTGACCTCTAGTTCTTCATGTCGTATTAGTCAAGTAAAATTTCCCTGGTAATGGTTATCTTATATGGATATTGTGATGCCCTGCTTTGGCTAGTATTAGCCGGGGCCTCTTGCGGGGAGGCAAGATGTCTTCATGTCATAGATGACAGCCCTCTTGATTGCCCGATTTTCATGTACTTCTGTTTGTCAGAAAGTCTTGGTCGCTGTTGTTCTTGCCCAGTCTTTGATCTTCGGCATTTGAAGGTCCTCGTGCAGTTGGTTGTTTGTGATGTACCACAGGGCGTCCGTCACTAGCCTGAGGATTTTATTTTGAATTACCTGAATTTACCGCATGTTAGTTGGGGCCGCCGTAGCCCATGCTGTGATGCCGTAGGAGGTCAACATTGGTCTAATCACCGTAGTGTAAAGTCTCATCTTTATTTTTAGGTTTAGCTTGGAGCTGGTCAGCATGGGGCATAAGGATTTCACGGCAAGGAATCCTTTATTTTTCACATTTTTGGTATGTTCCCTCCACGTCCGACGCCGGTCGATGGTAATACCCAAGTATTTAGCTGAGCTTTTTTCCATGGAATGGCTCTCCTGTGAATGGTTGGCGGTGGATGGTTCTCAATACGCTTCCACGTGAAAACACGGCCTCACACTTTTCTTCATTGATCTTAATTTTCCAACTCATGGCCCATTCCAAGATGCGGTCGATGGCTTGCTGCAAGTTTCTTCGAGCCATGTGTAGCTCCCTGCTGGATGCTGTTGTTGCAGTGTCA
This sequence comes from Xestobium rufovillosum, assembly GCA_963966045.1. Classification (NCBI taxonomy): domain Eukaryota; kingdom Metazoa; phylum Arthropoda; class Insecta; order Coleoptera; family Ptinidae; genus Xestobium; species Xestobium rufovillosum. The sequence goes on along the minus strand of OZ014499.1, from coordinate 16,551,471 downwards.
TCGGCGAACAATACTATCTCAGAGCCTGGGGTGTTCAGGATGTCGTGGGTGTAAATGTTGTATAGACTTCGTCCCAACACTGATCCCTGCGGGACTCTTGCTTCGATAGGTTTGAGGGACGATGACACTTTTCCGAAGAGATTTCTGTCAGGCGCAGCGTTTCGAGCTCGGTGGATAATCCTTTTCGGAACCCAAATTGTTCATCTGGCAGCACATTGTGGCTTTCCATGCTTTCTGTAAGGCGGCTGTGGATGATTTTCTCTAGCAACTTGGACGGCTGTGTTAACAAGCTGATAGGACGGTGATTTTCTTGGCGTGAGTGGTCTTTTCCGGCTTTGGGGATCGTTATGATCATCGCCTCTTTCCAGCACGTAGGGAAATACTTTTCACGAAAACAGCTATTGATTATATTGAACAGTTTAACTATGCATTTCTTCGGGAGACTTTGGAGCGCTGCGTTGGAAATTGCGTCCTTGCCCGGAGCCTTTTTGATCTTTAGTGCCTTTAGGAGCTGTCACAGTTCTGGATATGTGGCAGGCCGGATGGGGTCGCTGGGCAGGAGGTCGTCTATCATGCGAAGGTTCGTCGAGACTTGATCTTCTACTTCAACATCTGCCATCGGACTTATTTTACATTGGTGTTCTATGCTGCTTTGTCTTCATCATTGTAAGTAGGGCGAAATTTTACGTTTATCTCTGACCGGCGCTCGTGGTAATTCAGGTATTAGCGGTGCTTCCACCTGCAATTTCTAATTCGCAGTAATTTAGGCAGCGCTCATCTGAAATCCCAGAATAACATGGGTTAAATGTGAGGGGCTACTACTGGATAGAGAGTTATACTGTGGTGGTGCTGCCAAAATAACCAACTTTAAAGAAACTTGTTTTCATGCAAATCTACAATGACCTCAAGCAGACACTGAGTAACCGGTTAACCCTTTGTTACACTTCCATCGGTCTTCATTGATGTCAGATGGTTGGGGTTTGTTTTGGTTAACCGTGTCAATGGATTAATCGTAAACATAGACAGCCCTAGGGTTACCACCTTTTGACTTAAGCATTCCCGACCGTAATGATAATAGTAATAATAATAATGTTACAAAACCTTTTTGTTCGTAATTTTTCCGCTTCTGTGTAGGTATCCGATTTTATGACCACTCCAGTATTATGAAAGAGGTGTTGAGAAACCAAAGTGTTGTACCTATAGTTTTAGGGGTTTAGGTAAACTTATATACTTGCATTCGGAAAGATCACATAATCAAATTTGTAACTTTTAGTAGGTCCTATAAGCACGGTTATAATATGCTCCATAACAGAACTTCCCTTAAAAGGTAACCACTTAAAGATGCTGCAGTCTGCATAACATCCATTTCTTCTTCTCCACACACTTTCTTGAAGGTTAGGTGATTGCAGACAAAAGTGCGACTCTGAAAAGATAACTGCACTCTACTGTGAAGGGTGCAATTAATTTGCACGTAATCGTTCAAACTGAAGACATCATGTTTTCGAAACTTTGATATAGCAATTACGGTCCTATGACCAGTCTCTGCGAAGTTAAAGCGCTTTCTGCAAGCCTCCATCTAATTGCCCTCTCACTTATTTCAACAGCCAGCAATGCATTGGGCATAATGAAATGATCATCAGCCACAGTGGCCGCCCTGTTTCTTCCACAATCTGCTCACCTAACAAATCTGCTGGCGTCCAGATACCGATTCTAGGCATCTTGAAATGATGCTATGAGATATTCCTAATATAAAGTGACCAAACGTCCCTCTTTTGGAGGGACAGTCCCTTATTTATTTAGGCCTATGCCCATCATCCGCAGCTGCCCCTCTTTTGTCCCTCATTTTGAATATCATGCTCTTCCTTTCTTCAAGTTTAGCATGTGGTCCTCAGCAAATTATGTTACACGATGATGCGACAACGACGCGCAGCTGTATTTTAATTTCCACTTTTTATATTAGTATTGAAAATACTTCTGGGCGCGTGTATATGGGACTCATCTTACGAAAAATGATCGACACGCGACAGATTCTGTCGGCGACGCGCGCAGTCGAGGCCGCTAATAATAATATTGGATGGAGAGCGCTAGCCAGATCTGTGAGCCAGATGTAAACTAAGGTACGGCGAGCGCGAGTACCGTTTAAGAGGGATATCGCGTTGCAATAAAAGTCCAAACAGTACAAAACGGATGCGTTAATATTTTGTTACGTATTGCGTCAGTTTGACTATGTGCCTTGTGCTTGTCACAAATCATTTCTTTTATTTTATTGTATCAATAATATTATACCAACTTGAAACGGCACAGATCACTTTTGTTGGACATCTTAGAAACCGAGCAGTTGTGTCGGTATTTTCAATACGCCTATGATACTTGCGTAAGATGCGAGGTCTGTGAATTTTTGCCTGTCACCTATGTACTAACAGCAAAACTACATACAGTTATACAGTACGCGTATGGGCCACAGAATACAGTGTAATGTAGACTTCTACGTTTCTACGAAGAACTCTGCCACTTTGTAAGTTTTGGATTTGGCGGGATTTATCATGGGCAAGGCAGTGATTTAATTTTAATAGTGTATTGAATGAAAGGTGCTTCAAATGCAAGATAAATTGGTGGAAACATTCCAGTATTTATTCAAGAAAATGACATCCGATTCACTAATATTTTCAAAATTGGTGCAATTTGAACTGTCTACCTGGAACAAATGCGCCCACAGAACGCGTCTTTTCAATGGTAGGTAAATAAACTGGATCACTGAAAAGACGCAGTTATTTGTTAACACAGTAAAAGCAATCATAATAGTAAAGTGCAATTTGTCAACCAATTGCAGTGAATTTTCACATTTAATAAGTAATAATAACGATCTTTTGAAAAAAGTTCATTCGGCGGAAAAATATCTTTAAAAAGATTCATCATACAGATTGTTTAGTTGGTAAAATATTATTTTGTTATTTTTTCCAAATATTTTGGTATTTATTTTATGTTTTCATTCAAGACTATACTGGGATAAATAAATAATCGTTCTGAATAACCACGAATGTTTGACCACCAGAACAGTTCTAAAATCAATTATGTCATCGCAAACAAATGTCACGCTGCGTTAACTGCGGCCATAAATCACACTCGCTACACGGATGTCTTCAAAGGGGCGCGCTTGATAGGCGTCGCTCATAAGTTTATATTTTTTGTATGTAGTATAGGTAGAGTTGGGCAATTGAATACAGAATTGGAATGAAATTTAACACAAAAAACGGCTGTGACATAAAAATTATAAGATTTTTTATGCCCAAGCATATTATCAAATTTCATGCATGATCTCGTTCCAGAAAATCACGATTACTTTACTTGCAGTAAAATTGACGAAATAGGTACGTACCCATGTGATTAAAATTCGAAACGTGTCTGAACTTTTTACTTTCCTTCTATAATGAGTCGCCCATTTTATGTAAGTAAGTATACTTAAACCTACTTGCAAAATAGTCGTAATTACGCATTTTTTCGCTGAACGTCGTCTTTGCAAATTTTCAGATAGTGTAATTAATAAGTTTAATTAACTTGACGCGCTTTTTACCTAATATGTATGCGTTAATCATTACTAATTTACCTATTAGTTGCAATAAATGATTGGCGCTATGAAATAAAAAATAAAATTATACACTTTCTAAAGTATTTTAAACGCGACGCGGCAAATATTTTTGTGTAGGTCGAGTGGCGGGTCAGTTTCAAAACTAACAATTAGATGCGTGCATTTCCATTAAAAATAATTTTCCAAATGGAACAGAATCTTTATAAGTTTACTTTTGGTCATGTGCTTTCACCCACAAAATGATGTAAAAAAGGGGAAAACTGCATCGTACCTACGACAGTAAAAAGCGCAATGAATCATAATGGTCACATTATAATATGAAACAGTGAAGGAAACAATACTTTCCTAAGAAGAGCTGCACATATATAAATTTTTGCAGTAAAGTAACTTTCGATAATAAAAATAAAAGTTTGTAAAAAGTTGCATTAGAAATGTATGTTCAAAATGCTTTATGTTCATAATTTTTTCTACAGTATCTGAGACTAATCTGTGCTAATACGAAGTACCAGCTCCGTTTGTACCTACATAAAGAGTTCCGTACTAGCTGACAAATCCAGTTTCTGAGGCGCTTTTATCAGAAACCGCTCGACCGATTTGCATAAAAGTTTTCGTTATTTATTGTAGTCGCGAAGAACACCAACTTCATATTTTTATGCCAAACAGTTTCTAAATAGGGATACGATATTGTACGCAGTGGCAGCTCATAATGGTGGGCTCTAGGGCGCCGCACTCCCAATAATTTCTAAAAGAAAATTAAACAAAATCCTTCTTATTTTCATTTATTAAGTATAAGTAAAAAAGTATGATGTTTTTTGTCGCCTATGATATTCAAACGCGCACAGTCCTAATCGATTAAGTATTCAGCCTGCAGGTCAACCAAGCCCTAGCGCTCGAATTAGTGGAGCGATGCGCGAACTGACGCGAACTAATACAAGACCGGCGAGCGGCGATCAGCTCACCACCTGGTTCGCTTAAAGAGGTAACAATGCTAGTAAATCATCAGTTCTGCCGTACCTACTTAGTTCGAAGTTCCATTGTCGTTCTATAACGTATTATTGGAGCCTCGGAGAACAAATACGTATTATAAAGCAATAGCCCATATCAGCAGCTGCCCTCGAGAGATGGTTAGAGTATCGGCTTAGCGATTCAGCAGGCCTGGGTTCTATGCTTGCAACGGTTGGCTTTTGCTTTTCATTGTTCCACGTGTTTTCGCAGCAATGAGATGCTTTTAAATAAAATTTCCAAATCTCTTAAGAGACGCAATATTTTTCATGTTGATGGTACCTAACAAATTCAAATTAATGTACTTATAGAAAAATTCACTCAAATAGTGTAGTTTTATGAAGTGAATAACACAAATTGTCCCAATTTCTGGTATCAAACAGACGCGTCATAATGTTATTATCGAAAAAATGTTTATTTCTATTGGTACACAAAATATATACTTACTCTGGTATAGGTTCTGAGTTAAAATTTTACCTAAACGTCGTTCAAGTTTCTTGGCAGAGCCCTCCCACTGGAATTAGTCACGAGTCATCACTGATCGCCGACTAAAGTTAAAAAATTGAAGAAAATGTTGCATACTCTACTTGCTATTTTCAAAACTACTCGCAAAACACGGGTCATGAAAATTATGAAGGGAAGTTGTGAATAAAGGTAACTCTTACAGAGACATAAAGACAGACATAAGTAGATCATAAGAAGTGATTCACCCTGAAAAAGGATCAGAACAGCCAGCAGCCGAAAATTATGCCACTAAATGGTACAGGTGCCTAAATAATAACAAAACCTCCACCAGTTTCTGAACAATCATAATAGGATTCTACATCACGACAAAGTAACGACGTATGATACTTTAACTTAGATGTTGATTGGATCATCCACCATATTCACCAGACTACGAGACTTTTGAGTTTGAAATACATACTATACTTTTATTTTACATAGGTAGGTACGAGCGTACCAGTACCAGGTTCGTCAAGCTACTTCACTTTCGTATAAGACATTCCACAAGATATATTTCGTCGAATAACTGTGAAGGAACTAAAAAAGGAAGCATGTACAGGGTGAACAAAATTGCTTTTTAGTATGGGGCAACTCGGTAACTGGGGCAGTGGGGTCGATTTGTTCATTTTCATTCATTTTTATCAAAAATTCACAATTTCCAATATAAAATATCGTCTCTCGAAGTTTTCTTATAGTAAGCGGCTGTCACTTACCAATACTGGCAATTTATTAAATTTGTTTTATCATTCCCGCATATTATTTCTTCGAAGAAGTGCAAAATGGCTTACTTATGAAAATTATGAATAATTTGATATGTTGAAGTGCTTTATTCAAAGCAATATCAATTCAGATGCTGCATCAGAAGCATATTTTTACCGCTATCCAGAAAGACGACTGCCTCATAAAAGTATTTTTGATAGATTAAAAGAAAGACTCGTCAATTATGGATCATTTAACAAAATAAGAGAAAGGGCTCGACAAAAACAAATCTAAACTGAAGAAACAAGTATAACTTAAAAATCACTCTAAAGTGACTGAAAACTTCAAAGTAAATGTTCAAATTGATGTCCATTACTAGCAACATATATAAATTGCACCTCTTCAGAACACTTTGAACTGCGTTATAAATATGAATATTAGATACCGAATGAAATGAATGAATTAAATTGTATGGAATTGTCCTTGATATTATTATTATTCATCTTGTATAAATTATTTTTAATATAACTCCAAAAGCAGAAGATCAATGGGGTCAAATCGGGCAAACGTGGTGGCCACCTTACTGGTCCGTTTGTGCCTATCCAGTTGTTCCCAAGATAGTTGTTAACAGTTCTGAAGTAATTCTGGTTTTGTGGTGCTACCATCGTGTTTGAAAAATATGTTTCTTCTTTCATTTAGTGGCACATTGCCGTTGACTACGAATTCCTCAATTACGCGTTGATTTATCATTTGAAAGCAACGTTCGCCATTCAAATTGCCTTCATATAATGTGATAAGCCAAAATGTGCTTATCGATTAAGGCACATCAAACATTAAAGCCAAACCGTACCTGATGTTGGACAGCGACGGTACGGTGAGGGTTGACATCGGACGACCAGTGCTCGTTGTGTCGATTAAAAATTCCATCACTGCTAATGTAGACTTCATCCGTCCAAATAATCTTCCTACAGAAGAAGGGATCTAGTTGAATTTTTTTAATGTATCCAATGGCAAAATTCTAATCGTCGAGGAGGATCAGTTGGTTGTAGTCGTTATACCATTTTTACATTATAAGGCCTGATTTTGTGCTTTTTAAATATATTTAACGCTCGACGCCGTGATACACCACTTTCAGCTTCAATTTGCCGACTGGAAACTGAAGGATTTCAAACTACAGCTCCAACAACATTGATGGCAACCTCTTCTGCATTTCCAATGTGGTACTTTCTTGCTCTTGTTTTGTTAAATGACTCATACTTAATATTGACTAGTCTTTCTTTTAATCTTTCAAAAATGCTTTTATGAGGCTGTCGTCTTTTCGAATAGCTGTAAAAATATGTTTCTGATGCTGCATCTGAATTGTTATTGCTTTGAATGAAGCACTCCAACATATCAAATTTTTCATAATGAGTATTAATGCACCACCTAATTTCATGAAAAAAGACAAGACCTCAAGAACAAGGAATGTGATACATTCTAGTACAAGGGTAAGTAGATGATAGATGATAGTGTTGTGTATGGCGCCTCAGTTTAAATTGGTATCTAAAAATGGAGTCAGTGACAAGTGGCGGGATACACTTCATGAGTTCCTGTGTAATCGGATGGTTTTCCGAAACTGTATGTGTTATTCTTTGTAACCAGGAAATATACAATACGCGCGGAACCTATTAAGAACACAACATAACTTGCGTCGGATTGGTGAGCGACCACACGTTCTAGGATCGCAAATTTAAGGTTAGACGCTCCTTGGTGGAAAATAATAGTAGTATTGGCTCGACGATGGCGTTAATTGGAAATATTGAGCATTTTAAAGAGAACGCAGAAGAATTTGAGACGTATTTGGAACGCGTGGACCATTTATTTAGAGTTAATGTGGTAGCAGAAGAAATGAAGGTATCAATGTTTATTACGTTAGCTGGTTCTGAAGTGTATAAGACGCTCAAAAACCTGGTTGCACCACGGAAACCGTCAGAGTTTACTTATGCAGAAGTAACTGAATTATTGGCCAAACATTATTCACCTCCGGTATCTGAAATTTATGAAAGGTTCGTTTTCAATAAATGTAACCAAAAAGTGGACCAAAGAATAGCAGAGTATATTGTGGCGCTAAGGAAGCTCGCCCGTATGTAACTTCAGGCAATTTTTGGAGGAGGCCCTACGTGATCGTTTTGTTTGTGGAATAATGTCTGAAAATATCCAGAAACGGTTGTTATCGGAACAGAAGTTGACTCTCAATGGTGCATGTCAAATGGCTCAAGCAGCGGAGTTAGCAGAAAAACAGGTTAAGTCGTTGGCAGATAATGGAACTGTGAACTACGTGAAGAAACAGTCTAAAGGCTATCAAGGGTTGAAGAATCAAAAACAGAATAAATCAGTGCAAGCCGGAGTAAACGCTTGTAAGAATGTGGGAAAGGATCACCCAAAAGATAAGTGTCCTGCAGTTAGGTGGAAATGTTACTTTTGTTCAAAGTTTGGCCATACAGCGAAGTTGTGTCCAGTCAAGGGATCTAGTTCAGTGGGTGCGGTAGAAGAACAAGAAGAAGGTGAGGAGGAAAGTGTGGAAGAAGTAAACGAAGATTTGCTGATGTTGAACAACATCTACTTGACCTCTTCGTCACCTCATAGAGCAAGGTTAAGGGTAAATAAAAAGTTACTTATGTGGGAATTAGATACTGGGGCATGTAAATCTGTTATGTCAGAGCAAATGTTCAAAAATATTTTAAATTTGCCATTGAAACCTATTACTTGTAAATTAAAGGTAGTATCGGGGCAAAATATTAAAAGGCAGTTGGGGAATGTCTAGAGGGTGTTGAATATAAAAACAGAGAGCACGTATTGCCGTTAACGGTTATTTATTTCGATAAGAATTTTGTACCCTTGTTGGGCAGAAATTGGCTAAGTGTGCTATTTCCAAATTGGCAAAAGAATTTTGACGTGGGTACTCAAGTGAATAGTATAAGGGACACAAGTAGTATAGTTAATGTTTTTAAAAGTAAATATACAAATGTGTTTAACCAGAATTTGTGTGGTGTGATTAGGCAGTTCGAAGTAAAATTCTCCATCAAAGAGGGGGTTGTACCAATAGTTAAGAAAGCGTATTCCATGCCTTATGCTTTAAAACTAAAAGTTGAAAACAAACTGCGGCAAATGGTTGCTGTGGGAATTTTGGAACCAATAAAGCATGCCGAATGGACTTCACCCATAGTTGTAGTGCAGAAAAAAATGGCGATGTTCGTATTTGCACAGATTTTCGGGTAACGGTAAATAAAGCACTGAATATTGATCAGTAGCCCTTGCCGAAGCCGGATGATATTTTTGCTAGTCTAGCAGGTGGAAGTGTTTTCACGGTTTTAGATTTGTCAGGTGCATACCAGCAACTGAAAGTACATCCGGATTTCCAAAAGTATTTGACAATAAATACACATATTGGTATGTTCCAATTCACCAGGCTGACTTACGGAATAGCTTCAGCTCCTGCCATTTTTCAATGAGTAATGGATCAGATCTTGTGTGGAATTCCATATTTTGATAGCGGCAAATAATTTGGAAGAAGGTCAGGAACTGGTGGAGAGGGTTTTAGGAAGATTAAATCAGTACAATGTCAAGGTAAATTTAGAAAAGTGTATATTTTTTGAAAAAATGTAGAGTACTTGGGTCATCGTATCGATAGCGAAGGTATATATCCTACATCAGAAAAGGAGCGTGCAATTAAAGAGGCACCAGAACCTCAAAATAGTACTCAGCTAAGAGCATATTTGGGTTTGATCAACTATTACAGTAAATGTGTGCTAATGTTGTCGTCTCAGTTAAAACCCTTGTATAATTTGTTAGGGAAAGAAGTAGACTTTGACTTTGATGAAAAATGTCGCAATGCTTTTCAAATCATTAAGGATTTAATAGAGAAAAATCAGGTTTTGACTCATTATGACCCGGAGAAGACAATTGTTATCTCGTGTGATGCAAGTTCGTATGGTGTAGGTGGGGTATTAAGCCATAGATGTAATGGAGAAGAAAAACCTGTAATGTTTGTGCCGGGAACGCTGTCGAAAGCTGAAAAGAACTATTCTCAGTTAGAGAGAGAGGCATTAGCCATCATCTTTAGTATAAAAAAATTTCATAAATACATTTATGGCCGTAGCTTTGTTTTGGTGTCGGATCACCAACCACTAAAAGTGATTTTTAATCCAGATCGTAATATATCTGTTATGTCAGCATCCAGAATTATTACATGGAACATTATTTTATCGGCATATAACTATAAAGTGGAGTACAGGAAGGATTCGCAGTTATTTGAGGCAGATGCACTGTCAAGACTACCGTTGGAAGATGCTACAGGCATCGACAGTGCCATAAATTCATTTAATTCTTTTGATGATTTACCATTGTCATATACGGATATAGCTGAAGTTACAAGCAAAGACCCTGTGTTACTTAGAGTGAAAGACATGGTGCCTACGGGGTGGCCCAATACAGTGACAAATCCAGAATTGAAACCTTTCTTTCGGAAACGCCAAGAACTGTCAATAGAGGAAGAATGTCTAATGTTGGGTGCGAAAGTAGTAGTTCCAAAAGTTTTGCAAAAAAATGTGTTGGATTTGATTCCTGAGGACCATATTGGGATTGTAAGAGCTAAAATGTTAGCTAGATCTACATTTTGGTGGCCAGGTATGCAACAAGATATTGAATATATGGTAAGCAGGTGTCCGATATGTCATTTAAACCAGAAGAACTCTGAAAAATATTTAGTGTCTTGGCCGAAAACGGAAAATGTGTTTCAGCGTGGTCTTAATTATTCCTATTAAGAACACAACAGATAGCAAACCTCAGATTTTGTTTGAGATGTAGACAGTCTTGATATTGTATTTACGAAGAAGTTTGTCCTTACGATTAGATACATTATGAATATAGATGAGATATAATATGACTGTGGGGATGGTGGTGTCGGTATACTTTGACCTAGGAGGAATTACTGAATTAGTATTAGGAGCTAGTCTGTCTAAAGTCACGGGGATTGTAAATATCCTCCCTTTCCCAGATCTCAAATTTATTTCCTTAATCACTGGCGACTTAATAATATTGTGTATTCGTATCTTCGCCTATCTTTAGATCACTGAACACTGTTCGCAGTACCCCTTGTTCCTTTTTCAATTTTCTTCGGTCGGCCGCCCTTTGTTGTAATCCCTGTCTGCTGCATTCATAACGTGCGAGGGAGCACCGTACGCGTACTGACGCTTCCGACAATTGACATAACCTGCTAGTAAAGATGTAAATATGTAAGACCCGTTATGAATGTTCCAATACCAGCTTAGCTATGGTAAAATTATATGATGTCTCATAGTACTGACGTAATAAATTGTCTTTTGCTGATTTCTGATCCGAGGCCGTGTCAATGTCAGTAGGTATATAATATTAGATAAGTAGTTATATTTATTCAAGTGTGTAAGGGAGCACCCTAAGGACAAAAGTATAGTGGTCTGCGATAAGTGACAGATAAATTACAGCAAAATATTTTAAATAAAAGGTAAAGTATGCCACGGTGCTACACCCGTATGCGCGCCTATGTCTAATAATGTATATTTAGAATGCAATAAATTAGTCCGAAGTCGATTCTCAGGATGAAGAAATTAGGTGCGGCCACAGTCTTAATGCTTTCACCCAAGACTTTCATCGTCCATCGCCCGCTTTAAATCAAATACAAACAATGCACATGCAACATGTAATAGAAAATCTAAGTCGTCCGCCAAGAAGTTTGTGTGTGACTGTGTTTTATATTCTGGTATAAATCCGTAAAAGAAATTGCAACTTTCACCCAAATGCGGAAATAGATCCACATGCAGTTAAAATTTTTGAAGGTCACCATCTCTAAGAAGAAAAAAGTGTCTCGCAACATTCATTGAACAAGGGAAGTTATTGATGAATGCATTACGCATTGAGCAACCACAGTCGCAGACGTGAAATACCTACACAATGCATTAAGAAGTTATTGACAGATACAATAAGCACGATTTGCAAAGTCTTGAAAGGATATGACGGGCGCACGTTCACTTATCACTGTCAGTAGGTCGATCTGGTGTTGTCTATGTCCCCACTTTACCACGAGCGTGTAAAAGATTCTTGTGCGTACATGCAGTTTGTACCTTCAGCAGAGTGTGAAGGGTCGTGTTAATTGTGCGGGGTGCCGGTAATATCGAAGAAGCCGATGGCATGGAACATGCCAATTTTGACCCAAGCAAGCCTCGACCGCATGGTGTAGTGTCAACAGCGTAACTGTGCGAGTACTCTTAAGCATAATCAAAAATTACAAGAAAAATAAAAAACCCAGTCTTCAAAATGCGGATAACCGGCGCAATAGTAAGTTTGCGAATTTCATTATAAATATTACTTCCGTTTCTTCTTTTCAAACCACTTTCTAGTTCAATAATCTCGTGTTATTATGTTTTTAAACAAATATTCCATCCGGTTTGTAAACCCATTAGTCAAATACAAGGTGAATCTTAAATAAAACACGTTTTTGTTAAGCAAAGAAAAGCGACACTCTCAAAGAACTTACTGCAGAACTGATTCTTCAATTCGAAATCATAAACCATACATTTAACAAACCCAAGCGAATTTATTCAACTGTCAGAGTTATGAATGCATCTGTCTTTTCCCATTCTTTAAATAAACTATTTAATCATAATTAGTAAACACATATCTGTTTACCATACATGTAATTTCATACAATAATTAATACCGTGTTTTCGAATGCCATCGAGCATGAAACTTATGCAAAAAATCAAGGTTGTCGAAAAAATTAAGCATTTCGGCTGGAAATACGGTTTGGTCTCGCGTTAAGATTGGGCGACCTTAAATTCTTTTCGCCGAAAATTGGATTTTGTTCTCATTACTAACCAACTTTGACACGGATTAAGGCTAGGCTATTTACTTGCTGCTTTGGAGGTGAAAGAAAATTCAGAGCTGCTCCAAATTCGGGATACAAGAATTTGGTGTTACGGATCTGGATCAGATCGTGTGCAATTGCAGGAAAAGATTCGTATCTTCAGATAAATAATGGAGTTTCTATGATATTTTTTAAAGAAAATGTTGTATGAGAAGTTTAATTCCATTTCTTGTGTATTTTCGGGTGTTGCAACGTTACAAGAATAAATCTAGCATGATAAACAATTTAGTAAATTTCTGGCAGGTTTTTCTTTAGATACAAGATGATTCAAGAATTCGTATTTAACCATTGCCAATTTATGAACGTGAGTCATGGTGAAAGTAAGATAGTACTTGCTTTCCCATATTTGTATAGATATTTCATCCCGAGAACTCTATTTTACTAAGCCATCCAGTTAAGACTATTTCTGAATTTCTGGAATGCAATTATCATCTAATACGTGCCTAAGTACCTACTTCCATGGCCAGATTCGAGGCCAGATTGTTCAGGATAAGACGATTTAAGAGTAATGCGTAAATGAGGGGTAAAATTTCTAAAATGTGTACAACAGACTACAGCTAGGACTACCAGAAGATACTACCAAAGCCTGCCAGAGAATACCGTAGATTACCAAAGAATACCAATTACAATGTTCATCACAGCCATTATCTAAATAATACAAAAGTCCTCTAGGTGCAATATATAAATCAAAAATACCAAATAGAACATCAAATTAAAGTAAAATTCAAGTAAAATTACTGAAAAATACCAACAGATGCCAGCAAGACTACCGGAGAATAGCAGACTGCCAGACCAGAGTCTTAAAGGTTAGCCACTATAGAGTAAGTGCGTATTTCCAAATCGTTGTTCTTCGAAGTAATGTTAATTATCGAGGGTTCTCTTACAAGGTTAAAAGAATATGATCAATTATTTCCTGGCCCTTTCATCACACGTGCACACTGCACAGGGTGTAGGTAACTTAAATAGGAAAGCAAACGTTCGGGACCGATTGTAGATACCTTTACCAGCAAATACACTGCCGGACAAAAAAAGGGATACATGTTTTTACTTTTATTTTGAGGCCCTACAATATTTTTATGTAACTTAACTTACGCATATAATTAACGATTGCCCTACTAGTGAGGAAAAATAAACTTTTAGCTGAATATTGCACCTTTTGTATAAGCCTAAACAGCCAAATCAACATCAACATCAACATCTTTTACCTTATTGGGCTGCTCTGTATTTTCTATTGTGTTTTTGGTAACATTTCATTTGTAAACGTCAACTTTTAACATTTTCCATGCGCCCCGAAATTTGTTCACAAATTGTTGCTTTAAGCCACGATGGCCGAAGTGTGCGGTATATTGCTCAAGTGCTGAATACACCCCGTAACACAATGCAAAATGCACTCTTGCGATTTCGTGAAACTCATGGGTTTGCAAGGAAGGTCGGATTTGGTCGTCCACGGACTACGAACTATCAAGGTGACCGTTTCCTCCATATTGCTGCGCTGCGCGACCGAGCACTGCCATCACCTATTCTTGCTGGACGATTAGCCGATGTTCGAGGAGTGGCAGTTTCAGCCAGAGCAATTCGAAGAAGACTAAACGAATATGGTTTTTGACTTCAAGAAAGCCAGTTGCAGAAAATTGCAGAGCACGACTTGCGATTACACGGCAATACGTAAATTGGGACGAACTTCAATGGAGGAACGTGTTCTTCTCGGACGAGTCAAGATTTAGTGTCAGGTCACCAGATGGGCATGAAAGGATGTGTCGAAAACCAGGGTCAGTTTCAATGGTGGTAGCATTATGGTGTGGGCCGGAATATCTCTGGGGTCTCATACAGAATCAGTTTTCATTGAGAATGGAGCAATGACTGCACACCGATACATGGTTGAGTGCCTAGAACCCCATGTCACACCATGTCATTTATAGGGGACAAGAATTGTTACCGAGTACCGTGAAGAGTTTGGTATTGGACGTCTCCCATGGTCAGCCAATAGTCCAGACCTGAATCCCATTGAACATATGTGGGATCAGCTTGGGAAAAGGATTAGAGATCGCCAACCCCTACCAGAAACATTAAATGGCTCAAGGATGGCCCTTCAAGAAGAATGGGAATAAATACCCCAAGAATCTATTGATAGCCTCATTCAGAGTATGTCACAACGTTTAAGGGAAGTAATAAGAGTTCGTGGCGGTAACACCTATTATTAATTTGGTTCTACTAGTGTGTTTTCCTATTAATAATTTTTTTCTTTGTCTTTTTAAGTTCTTAAGTAACAGTTGATCTCGAAAAATACTTTTGTTAGGTTTTTGTTGAAGAATCATTTTGTTTCTTTTTTTTATTGTTAAGATTAAAAGAATATACCTAGTTAAATATAATTTCAAACCCTCCGTTGTTTTTTATTCACTAAAATAGTAATTCAGAGAGTGTCCCGTTTCTTTTGTCCGGCAGTGTAAGTCAACATGCAAGGAAAACATTCTTAGAAATCATAGGTATAGGAGGTACTTCCCAATATAGAGCTATATATCTCTTCAAATAATAGGGTTGGAATGTGTGGCAATAATGTATAATGGCATATTTGGGTGATCATGTTGATTTATGAAATATAAATAAAATTGTTACGGTGAATTTCCAGAAAATCGCTATTTGCGATTTTCATTCATCGATAAACTACCCTTCTTTGGAGGAGCAGAAAGAAAATCAAGAAAAACCGGAGGAATCCCCTGAAACTCTAATTCGATCCTTTGCACGGGTGCTTCAGCGAAATCTGTGCACATACGAATGAGCGAACGTACCACATGTTGAAACTGTTGTGTTTTGGTTGCCTTAAGCTACTTATAGCATGTGGCAGAGATTGCATCATTTTATATTTTGTAGCATATTATTTTTTGTTCATTATTTTTTCTGCACTAATAAGTACAGAACAAAGTTTTGCATTTGCTGTGCAACTGCTGTTTTTTACATTATATTTACAATACTCCTACGCTATTATTCAAATAATTACGTAATATTAAGTGTGGCAGATGAACCCACCCATTATTGCCCTGCCATTTATCGCCGTATTGTGCTGGTAAGCGATTCTTCAAATTTTGAAGATTATCTAACTTCTCCTGAGTCAAATGTATCTAGCCGAATCCTCAGCACTTTCAACACACATAAATGCTTTTAGTAAGTGTTGGGGTTCTCCTTTTGCCATTATCTTGTATATATGATTCGATTCTACTGTTCCACTCGCTGCTTGAAACTATATCTAGCAGCTAAGGTTCTTGATTTATGTTCAGTCGCAATCTGGAAATGCCTATAATTAGTAATACCTATTAAAGTATTTGTTAAATATGTAAATAATAAATGTGCTGGGCTTTCCATTTAAAATTTTTGAGGGAAACACCTGTTTGAACCAGTGTAGTTAAACTACTAACATATTTTGGTAATACTCCACTCTTTGAGACTATCCCAATAAAAGATTCTTACTGCACCTTCACACCAAAGTGGTAATAGTGTAAGTCATAACGGAAAAAACATGCGTTCTAATATTCTGCTTCTTTGTTCCTCTACAAAGAATGTGGTCTTGAACTTTTGCGGAGGTTATTTGAAGAAAATGAAACTTTAGAGATATGGGTTTACAAACACAAAATGAAGAAGGTGTTCGAAATCATCAACCCCGTGAAGATCAAAGACTATCATGCCTCGGCTATGTAGTAGGTATGTCATCGAGGAACATTTGGTAATCCAAGAGTGAATCGAAGGAAAAGGAAACGAGACGAAGAAAACATTTTGGTTGGAAATTGTTTAAAATACTGGTGCTATGCACGCTGCTTAAGTAACAATGACAATAAGATTTTATCAAGATTTTTTTTGTATGAAGCATAATAAAAGTATGAGGGAAAAGTACCTGTTAGGTGGAGACACCATACCTGGTACCTGGTACTTCGGATGATTTAGTCCCATTTCGTGCGTTCCCGTTTCGTGCGTCGATGAAAATTTTCCAGTTTCGTGCGTCGCGTCGTCCCAAACATCTACCTGGTTTGAGTGCCGTTTCGGGCGCTGACCTGCTGATAGTGCAATAAGCCCCTAATTTGAGTTTATCTTTACAACACAACGCTGTTAATAACTAGATTTCAATGCGGAATTGTATATTGATTTCTCTCTTCGCTCGCTAAGCTTGCCCACAGATCGGAAATAGTTGGCCGTGGAACCACTTTTTTGGCCGTATTCAGTGACGGGCAACTATAAAACAAAGCAGTACGTTTTGTATGCCTTCATTGCAACAGGTTGGTACAACATGTTCAAAGTAAAGGATATCGTTGTGCACGCACGAACTGGCACTATTTAATTACCCAGTAAATTCTTGACGCTCGAATGGGCACGAAAACAGGTAGAAACCCAAACGCGCGAAACGGGAAGACACCACTTCGAATTGGCACTCGATCCGTAAATAAGCAAAATAATTTTACTAGGTACCTACCTCGTATAATATACGAAGTTTTAATTAGATGTCTTGGATGTTAAAAACCAATATTATGTAGGTACTATGACCCCATTACTTTGTAGATACCCTTTGAACCCAATATTGTCAATCTTTCTACAGCTGGCTTCAACCAATGACGGTTCCGTATTATGGGTTGAAGAATTTATAAAGCAGAAGTTTATTTGCAGGCTTAAACGACAAGATACCTAAATTATTTCACTTTACGAAGTGATGATATGTAGGGTTCGTGAAAATAGAACTAAAACTAAAATACAAATAGGAAATGAGAAGAGAGAGGAAGTCGCGAATTTCTGCTATTTAGGAGGCCAAATAACTTAGTATGGCAGGAGCACAGAGATACAATACAAAGAATAGCGCAGGGCCGAGTTGCGTTTAACAAAAAAGAACAACTGTTAAGCTCGGGAACGGTTAATGTAGAAACTTGGAAAAGACTTAAAGAAATATATTATGTACCTAGTATGGTATTGTACGGGTGCGAAACTTGGACAGAAGGAGAAGCGGATCGAAAAAGAATAGAAGCATTTGAAATGTTCTTTGCTACAGACGTATGATGAAGATACCGTGGATAGGGCAAGGCTGGCAAAAAAAGCGAAAGGTATGGAAGACGATGAAGAATGGGAGAGATAGGAAGGTAGGGCACTTTTTGAGACATGAAGGATTAGTTCGTGACATATTAGATATTAGATAGTTGGGGAGGAACCTGTTCTACTTGGAAATGGAAATGGAAATGCGTAGGTTAGTTCAAGATAGGAAAGGGGGAAGGCACGCGTCCAACCAGTCTCCGGACTGAAAACATTATGATGATTATGATGTTGAAGTGATTTATGAACCTCTTTGGATGTTAGGTCTTAGTTACTAGTGTAGGCTACTGTTTTAATCATTCTTTGCATGTAGAACTTGAAACAGGGAATGTGCATTCTGATGATTATCGGTGTAGTCGAAAATTCATCATTAATCATGGTAGGTGTTAACCACACGCTACATACTTGAAGTCCTAGACTAAAGAGTTATGGTGTCTCACATTACAACGAAAGCTTTGACAGTTTAACGTAATACTCTTGAATAAATATGAATTTTGCTTTCCTGTGCCGCTCTCTTGTAGGGTCAACTGGCGTAATTGGAAACGACGATTTTTCCTCGATTCCAATTGAATTTAGACTCAAACTGGCAACACTAATCTTTTTGCGCCCCTGTTTTCCTGTCAAAGCTCGTTTTTGTTTGTTTATTGAATGGTTGGAAAGAACACAGGAATTTTTTTAGTATATAAGTAATAACTCAAAAGTACCTATATAAAAAGGAATCCCCCGTATCCATACACTGTAGTATATTTGTCTAGAGCTATATGAGACATTTTAAATCGTAACAGATCCTATACGGAGACTGAAAATTGTTACAATATTACAAAATCTGTAGCTTTTAACAAAACTAAGTGTAGGAAGACGGCAATTAATACATTAGAGACTGGAAGGGTACAACTACAACAACGTAAGAGATGTTGAAAGTTTCAAACTGCATAAAATTTAAAGAATGAAGGAAGAGAATGCAGGTAAAGGCAAATAAGTACAACAGAAAAAAATCTGGCAGTAAAAATGCTCACAAAAGGACACGAAAAGACAAGAAAAGAGAAACAATTGCGGCAGCGAAGAAAGAATTCAATCCTCAATTGGACATGAAATAGATTATCCGTTACGATCCGTTATGTATCAAGATTCGACTGAAGACAGAAATGACACCTGAATGAGTCTTCATCAATTAAAAGTTTTGGCCTCGGTTTTGGCAGACTTCATAAGGTGGCGAAGAAATAAAATTCACCGTGAATATATCTGTTCGAATGATCTGAGAAACATCATATTTGAAGTGGTTCAAGCAATATTCAGAGCCCACTGTTGCATATGAACTATTAAGTCTATTAAGCCAAAAATATAAAATTTTAGTAAAATTCGAATCAGCTTAGTAAGGAACCAAAAAATAGCCAACAATTTGTTGCCAATCGGAAGCGTTGATAACTCCCTGCAGACTAATGGAATGTATGAAACGTTCTCGGAGGTATTGTTGTCGGATACTTACAAATTCGTAGAATAGCAAGTTCATGGCACAATAACGATTCAGCTTTAACCAATCGACGGTTTCTAGAGCTCTAAGTATAGATTAGAGAGATGTGTTTTCGTAAACTGGTAGAATACCAAGACAGAGTAGTGGAAGAGTCACAAGCCATGTTTTGCGACTCCGTGCGTACTCTCAGGCAATGGTTTGTAAAATGAATTCGTGGATCGTCTCCACCTCTTCACTTGAGTTCTTTAGTGTTAGCCAGAATGCAGAGAGGAGAAGAGTGCAGAGCATAACAGAACAAAAAGAAAACACAAAAGACAGAGTTTACTGAAGTGCCGAAGGCATTACAGATTGGGAAAGTTGTTGGTCTCTGATGAGTCTAGGTTATGGTGTGGGATGAGTTGGGAGTCCCGTAGAACCAAATTGGCACTTCCTGATAGAGAACGATTAACGACTCAGCATGTGGTCCCATTTACACCATTTATTCGCGTTCAATTTTTATAATTCCCTGTTCGCAATTCCTTTGAATTTTCTATCACCTCAACGGGAATGAAACATCTTTGCGGTTCCAATGATGGTTCATTAAGGTCTTTTCATTAGGAGACACCTTAATCCATTGATTTGTAATTGTGCATCTTTGTGCATCAATTTAATTGCTCTGTCAGAGCTCAAAGCTGATTAATTAACCTGTCGTATATTGAATGACTGAATAATTAAGATAATTGTTGGTAAGGTGACCAAATTAAATACATTGCAATTGCAGCATAATTTTCTCCTAGAATTATGTGTTTACTTATCTCATTAGTCATTATGGTAAATGGTCTCTATCTTATAACGCAATTTTTCATAAACCGAAAAGCGAAAACGCTTGTATCGTTTTCGGTTAAAATTCCCATGCTAAGAATTCCATGTCTATTTACAACTTGAATGGGTGTATTTGCTTGTAAAATAATTTCTAATTGCGATCGGAATATCAAACAATGATTTTTGCATAAAGTGAAAATTTCTATTTACTTAGCCTTATAATGTGAGATGTGCTAAGTGTAATAAATATGTATAACTTTCATTAAAGCGTATACATCCAAAGAAATTTGTAAATTAAGTTTCCGTACCGTCAATGTGCGTGTATATTTTAATCAGTATGCACACCTATTATTTGCGAGCGCTAGTAATTCAACAATGTAATGAAAAATTGAAATACTTCTAAAGTAATTACACTTTGTGTGGTAATTTTCTTCTCATTTGCATATGATCTAGCATTGTACTAGAGGCGGTACTTCTAACACTACCTACTTGTTTTATGCAATGCAGGAACTGATACAATAAAATATAACTTCAAGCCGTACCTATTCATTTTTACAGAGAAAATGTAGCATCCTAGCATCTGCTTTACGTTAGTACTGTTCTAGTTTGATAGTTCGCAACATTTTCTTGTAGATAAATCGAAATCGAAATTGAACGGTAAACCTAAGAATTCAAACAATTTTTAATTCTACCACAGGTGATTTGAAGTTCAATGACATTACAAACTCTTTACGTAGTGCGAAAATATGTACGAGGGAATGTCTCTATTTGCGGTTCTTTAGTGTGGAAGCATTTATTTGCACTTGACGAGTGTTAGTGATAACGACAATAATTATCTCACTACACTGCCGGACAAAATCCCTCAGAAGAATAGTATTTTAGTGTAATTATATTTAACTATATTCTTTTCATCTTAACAATAAATAAAAAAACAAGAAACAAACTGATTCGTCAACAAAAACCTAACAAAAGTATTTTTTAGAAATCAACTGTAACTTAAGAACTTAAAAAAACAAACAAAACAAAAATTATTAAGAGGAAAAGCACACTAGGAGAACCAAATTAATAATGGGTGTTACCACCCTCTTATTAGGTACTTCCCTTAAACGTTGTGGCATACTCTGAATGAGGCTGTCAATAGATTCTTGGGGTATTTGTTCCCATTCTTCTTGAAGAGCCATCTTTAAGCCATTTATTGTTTCTGGTGGGGTTGGCGACGTCTAATCCTTTTCCCAAGCTGATCCCAAAGATGTTCAATGGGATTCAGGTTTGGACTATTGGCTGGCCATGATAAGCGTCTAATACCAACCTCTTCACGGTACTCGGTAACAATTCTTGCTGTGTGTGGGCGGGCATTGTCATCCATAAGCACAAAATTGTCCCCTATAAATGGCATTATGGTGTGACACGGAGTTCCAGGCCCCTAGACATATTCCGGTCCACACCATAATGCTACCACCATTGAAACTGACCCTGGAAGATATGCAACATTGATTGTACCGCTCCCCTGGTCTTCGCCACACTTTTTCCCGCCCATCTGGTGACCTGACACTAAATCTTGACTCGTCCGAGAAGAACACGTTCCTCCATTGATGTTCGTCCCAATTTACGTATTGCCGTGCAAACGCAAGTCGTGCTCTACGATGTTCTACAGTTAACAGGGGACCCGTAGCTGACTTTCTTCAAGTCGAACCATATTAGTTTACCCTTTTTCGAACTGTTCTGGTTGAAACTGCCACTCCTCGAACATCGGCTAACCGTCCAGCAATAGGTGATGGCAATGCTCGTTCGCGCAGCGGAGCAATATAGAGAAAACGGTCATCTTGATGGTTCGTAGTCCGTGGACGACCAGACCCGACATTCCTTGCAAATCCGTGAGTTTCACGAAATTGCAAGAGTGCATTTTGAACTGTGTTACAGGATATGTTCAGCACTTGAGCAATATACCGCATACTTCGGCCATCGTGGCTTAAAGCAACAATTTGTGAACAAATTTCGGGGCGCATTGTATGGAAAATGTTAAAAGTTGACGTTTTCAAATGAAATGTAGGGCAATCGTTAATTATTTGCGTAAGTTAAGTTGCATAAAAATATTGTAGGGCCTTAAAATAAAAATAAAAACATGTGTCGCGTTCTTTTTTTGTCCGGCAGTGTATATAAGTTGCACTAAAGAGCGGTAACTAGGATTATCATTTCAATTATTGATAGCTATAGGTATTGTCAAGCAGGTGTCTTGTTTTTTATCGATTTGCAGATTAAAAAAACCATATATGAATGTTTACATACACCACTGAAATTTTTTGCGTTGGGGCAATAAAGAACCGAAGAATCGTTAAGACCAAGAGTTGAATGTGCAACGTCGAACGTGTTTACAAGAATTGCCGTTCTCTAGCCGATTAAACTTTTAAATAACCTCAGAACAGAGCTGAATTATTTTCTACACTCAGTCTTGGAAAGGAAAAATGAGATACAAAAAATGACTTAAGGAAAAGTCGCACTGTGGTAAGAAGTATTATAAAGCAGTTCAGTTAAGGGGAAGTGTTAACTTTAGAACAAGTGACGACAAGGTTAAAAGAACTTGAACTTGAAAACAGGAACTTAATTGATAAAATCACAAAGGGGAAAGTACGAAATATGTACTGTAGAAAGGGAAAAGAAAGTCAAGAAAGTGAACGCCCAAGATGAATTTGAAAAATGCAACAAGAGGAAGTTGATGACAGGATCTCTCGCTCTCTCTCTCTCTCTCTCTCTCTCTCTCTCAGTCGTTCTCTCATTTGTAAGAGGTCGTGATTCCTTGAGTCCTTAGATGGCTTTTCTTCCACTCTCCTTCCATCTTTTTCGATCTTCTGCATCTCTTCGTGTTGTATGCAGTGGTTTTTTAACGATGTTTTTGATATGGTCTATCCATCTAGTGGGAGAGCGCCCTCGCGGCCTTTTTCCTTCTACCTTGCCCTGGATTACCAGTTTTTCCTTGTTGTCACCTTATCTTCTGTTGATATGGCCGTAGTACTGGACGACACGTCGACGGCAAACCGTTGATAATCGGTATTTTATTATTATCTCTGAAGCTTTGTTCTTCGCGATGTCCTTGGGATGCGCTGCAGTCTTCACCAACACCACAGTCCAAGGAAGTCGATCCTTTTCCTGCCTGCTTCTTTTATTGTCCAACTTTCAACACCATATATAAAAATAGAGAAGAGCTGAAGCGCTGGCCACCGTAGGCCAACGTTTCACCTCTTATCGAAGGTTTGCTTGCGGGATTCTTCTGTTTTACGTCCATCTGTTCTCGTGCGTCATCTCCTGCGTCTCTTATCTCTTGCTTTAATGCATTCCACTATGACTCAGCGTCTAGATCTTTTATCTGAGACTTGAGTAAAGTCATTTTCGTCTGTATTATGTTACTGTATTTATCTTGTACTGATTGACTTGTTCTCTGATTATTGGTTTGTTGTTTTTGGACTTGGGTTCCAGTTTGATTTTGGTGGTCTGATGTCTGAAACGCATTCGACTCCAGGTAGTGTTTTCGTATTTCCATCGTTCCTTTATCATTATATTATAATCTATTTGATTCCTGTGTCTATCCCCTGAAAATTTCCATGTTTAGTCTTCTTTCATGATGTTGAAATCTTGTATTGGTTATAGTCAAGTTGTTATCAATACAGATCTGTAGAATATTAATCCGGATATTCTTTATATTGAATGGCTACATGGGGTTCTGTTGGGAAAAGTTCTCTCAAGTTAGTTTTGATTTTGTAAACACCCTGTATGTTCTTGCAAAAGTTTATTTTTTAATATCGTAAATGTAGTTTCCACTATTGAAAAAAACGTTCTAAATTAGAAACTGAATATTATATTTATACTTTTGTTAGAAGCGCCACCTACCACATGATTGTTCTTGGCTACCACGCTGGCACACGTAGTTGTCCGTTACCTCGTTCATTACCTTCTATTTGATAAATTGAGAGAAACGCTCTTCAACTTCATTTACCGTAGGCAAGAGATAACAAAAAATTGATACACGTTCATTAGTTTTATTATAATGTTGCATTCTTAAAATTACTGCACGCGACATCAACGCGTCTAGTAAAAGAAACACGGTACACAAATAATTAAGTTGTGTAATAAATTATTACCTTTCTATTTGCTTTGTAAATAGGTATTGGCTGCACTATGTAATTTTGTTATTTTTTTTTGTTTGGATACTTTTAGGTGTTCGTGACGATACATGGGATTGTCAATTGTAGTTTTTTGTTCTACTCTATCTACACAAGAAAACTTTCGTTTTCAAAATGTTGTCATTAATAATTTTTAAACAAAGATTACACAAACTCTCCAAAGATTTGTTTGCATGATATTATTTTATAATCGTATTTACTTAACTCTCAGTTAATATAGACATAGAAATGTTTTGCCCTAGGTTGTACAAGATGAGGTAATTCATTCTTATTTAATATAAGTATGGTATGTACGAGTAACTGCCTACAGAGAAAGCCCTAAAGGACCATGCTGTTTCAACACTAATGTATACTAAAGTATACTCTATCTCGTCTTCCTCGACGTCTGGCACGTTTTCGGATTTAACATTGGATTCTCTTTACCCTGGAACCACTTCTGCAATACTGTTCTGTGGTACCTAGACATTATTTAACGTCTGTTTCTTATTTCTTCTTCTGCTTCTAGAGTCCCACACGCTCAATATGGTTTACATAATTTACTCTTGTATTTTCTTCGTTTAACTTCCTCTGCTGTCTTTTTAGTCAGTTTGTTCTTCTGCCACGTTTATTTTCTCCTCTCAGTCTTTCTGTAATTAATTTCATGGTGCTGTTGCCGTCTAATTTTTCAACTATTTTCAGATATTATTTTTTTCGACACTTCTCTACCTGTTTCACATATCAATGTTGTAATTATTTTGTTTATTTCGTCTATGATTATGCCCTAAGATATATTTTTCAAATGTATTTTAGGGGAATTGTACATTTTAATGCAAGTGAGGATAATGCTTCATTACAAAACGAGGACGAAATCGTACGAGTTTTGTAATGACTCTTTCTTTGACACGTATACTACTTACATGCTATTTGTTCCAACGTTACACTTGCTACATGTAGTTTAAGAAAGTTCGCAAATATTCAATTATGTAGTTAATATTTTCTGATTTTACTATTTGGTAGAAATTCATGATGAATTGAAAAATTACTACGCGTACTACCAATATAATGATTTATTATTATAACTTGACCGGTTTCAGAATTCTCAATGATTCCATCATCAGAAATGTATAAATAAAATTATTAATTAATAATTTTATTTATACATTTATTTATTTATTATTAATTAATTAATAATTTTATTTATACATTTCTGATGATGGAATCATTGTGAATTCTGAAACCGGTCAAGTTATAATAATAAATCGTTATATTGGTAGTACGCGTAGTAATTTTTCAATTCATCAAATATTCAATTCATTGTCATAAAATTTTCAGTCCGAAGACTGGTTAGACGTGTACCTCCATCCTTTCCTATCCTAAGCTAACTTACGCATTTCTCTAAAAATAGAACATCATACATCCTCATCTGATTGAGAGCAGTAGTTTCATGTGGGTCAACCCCTACATCTTCTTCTTCCTATCTCCGACTCTAATCCTTAGTGTCTCAGAAGGTATCCTACAATCCTACCATCCTATCTCTCCTATTCTTTGTTGTCTTCCATACCTCTCGTTTTCCCCAACTCTTTCTAGTACTGTCCCATTGCTATAACCTAATCTATCAACAGTATCTTCATCATGCGTCTGTAGCACCACATTTCAAACGCTTCTATTCCTTTTCGATCCGCTTCATAAATAGCAGAAATCCGCGACTTCCTCTATCTTCTCATTTCCTATTTCTACTTTAGTTTTAGTTCTATTTTCACGCCCCCTGCATACCAAAATTTTGGTTTTCTTTTTGTTGATCTCCAAATATTCAATTAATTTTAATTATTTTGTACAAATCTTAATAGTAGCTGTATTTACAACTAACTCGGGTTTCCATGCCTGTGACAAAACAATAACATGTAATTCAAACGAATGGAAAAATTGAAATACTAGTGACGAAAGCGATTTAGTGTGGAAATATTACACTTTCTTCACTGAAACACTTCCATCACTAGTTTGAATTGAACTATGATGGAAACGCCTATTATATTCTTTAAATTGAGTCACAAAAACGCCACTTTCTTTGAGCCGATTAATTATCATCTTAGTTCTCTTTGATTTGGATTTATTTCAGCATAGCTAACCTAACTAGAAGATGGTCACGTCCAGTGCAGAAGCTGCTAAGTATACAGAAACATCTGTCACAATTTTTTTGTGAGCTAGACCCTGTAACTAATCTTGATGTAGTGCATTCCATTACAAGACATCCAAATCCACTTTGTACGTTCCTTTTCGAAAAACTACATTTGTGGCCGAAAAGTTGTTTTGTTCTTAGAAATTCGACATCATGCGACCTTTTTTGTTCCTTTCTCCCAGATAACTCTATTACATCTGCAACGCTGCAACCCTTTCAATCTAGGGCCTGCGTTACTTGGTCGTAGAATGATTCCGCTTCTTCGTATTCTGCTGATGCATATATCCGTATAATTCAGATTCATTTTACATGTTAATTTTGTTGTTATGTATAAGTACCACTAGATAATCCTATTTTCAAAACTATTCTTTCTTTGGCTATAAAACTAAGTCCTTCATGCGTTCTATCATCATCTTCCACATAGTACACCATATCTCTAGATGACATAATGGAACAGACTCTCGCCGTTCCTTCTTGTCTTGCTAAAACTGAGGACATCCCATTTAATGCTTCACAGGTATTTATGTAATTCATGGAGTTTTCTATCTCTCAGTATCGACTTAATGTTATGCGAGCATTTCTAGAATTTAGTTTTGGTAAACCTAGAGTGGAATTTCGTCAGTTTGATGTCAACTCCAGAATTTTTGGAGCAGACCGATGAATTCAAGCGGGATCCTGGACTAACAACACTACCTAGCTGGGGGTATTTTTTATTTTCATTCATGCATTTGAAATTTTCTTCCTTTACATTTATGGAAGGTATTGCCGATAAAATAAGTACTGCACTTTCCGGGCATGGTGAGTGACTTGTGATCTATGTTGCTACCGTTGAGCATTCAGTTCAGTTCATGAGCCACAAATCCACTTGTATACGATCAAAGGAACTTACCCTAAGTGAAGTTCGATCGTAATTATACTTCTAGACTCGTTCTTCGAGATTACAAAAACGCAGTGTTCTTCTAGTACTGATAACACCACTATAATCTTCCAACTCGAGAAGGTAGTCTTTCACCAAGCCTTTAGATCCTTCTTTAATAAATAATTTCAGGCAAATTTAACAAAGATGTGATTCGGGATCGAAAATTAACTAAAGGCTGTAATGTTATATTTTATGCATGGAAAGACTATAAATTATAAACTAGCTAAAAAGGTGTTTGAAATTCTCGGTGACAACTGTATAATTAACTGAAAGTCGTGACCATCGTACAGGTGTTTTTAATAAATAAAAGAGAGGGTTCAAGACTTATTTCTTAAACAAGACAATATGTCGTTATAAACCTTCACGAAGCCTGCAGAAAGTTTTCCTCTTAAACACTAAACAAACCTCTTATGTTCCATTTCCTTTCTCTTTGCTACATAGTTTGAAATTCAAGTCCTTAAAGATAATTCGGGGTTTTGTTGAAAATTGGAGGCGAGTGGCGATTGTTTGTACTAAAGAATCCTTGAACTTGTCTTGTGTTTTCAAGAGAAAATGAAAGAAACGGAACCGGTCAACTACGTATTTTATACTACTAGTAAAATATTTTTGTCCAGACAATCACAATTATTATGAATACCAGTGTTGATAGTTGATGGGATTAGGTCAGGTCAATGACATACATATTCCGCCAATAACATGAATGTACAGCGTACACCCTCCAAGAAATTAAATTTCTTGTAATAGGGAATTGAAATTTGTTAGCTATATGAAAATGGTTTGTTATGGAGTGGTATTTTGTCACTTCTGGCACATCCCTTCCTTCAAATTTTCAACTATTTTTTGTTAATATTTCAATACCAATTTAGTGATTGTTCTATTTTTGTCATATACTAGGAGCAGTAACTCGTAAATGGGAGCGGTTTACATACACACCTTTTGAGCTAGTACGTTTCTGTTTTATTTAATTCAAATACTTTGTTGATTATTTATCGCTAATAAATTATCATATGCGAACTACCTGTGTATTTGAATTACTACTAACTCGCAATGTATAGCAAGGTTAACATGTCTTAATCGTTTTAATGACAACGTCTATCATAAAGGCGATCTGATAAATCTTAGCTATATAAAATGCACATAATTGTGTAATGGATAAAAAAGAGATTGTTGACATTTTTGTCATTTGAAACAATGGTGGGCGGATATTATTCGTATGCTGAAATTAAGCTCATAGATATTGTTACGCTATATGCTAAACTACACTGCAATTTATGCATTAGAATGTAGGAACTATTAAGTTTTTTAAACAAAGAATCTAGGCAGTATTTGGATGGCTTTGATTGCGGCGAATGTTAAGTGGGAAGAAGAAATAAAAAACATTGCTAAAAAAAACAACAACGCTACCGAAAGAAAATAATGTTAGGAATGAAGTTTATTAAGGGTACCTACCCGTTTGAAGACATTTGTAGTTGTTTACTGCGTACGACGACAGTTTTACAGACGAGATAATTTATTGCCCTCTGGAAGCAGCCTTTGTAGAACCGTCTTGATCAAGAAAGAATAAATCCATGGAATAAATCCATTACCACCTAAAAGACAAAGCCTAAGCGATCTCGTGTGATTTCACACCAGTGAGTTTACGGAAAATAGCTTGTGCCAATCGTGAACTGAACCCTTAGACGCACCCCATTCGATTTTTTTAATGGAAGACGCAATTTCAAATCAAAAACCACGTTAAATTATGAATTCTATAACATAGAATTCGCTACGGTTATTATGAAAATCAGCCTGTTAATGTTTTTAACTTTCTGCTCTCATTTCTTTAGGCAATAGGTCGTTTCTTTTCCTGCATTAATTTTTAAGCAAGGTGTTAGTTGTGCAGTTGATTATTATTATCTTCCACTACTTGCTCGTCGGCGTACACCAGGGGTGATCAGACTTAAATTCCCGAAGATCTACCCTAAAATTAATACTAAGCAAGAGATCGACTTAGAAAAAAAATGATTTATTATCGAATGAGGTATAAATAAAACAAAAATAAACTGTTGCTAAGTATAAAAGTAAATACATCATACTGACCAACATTATTAAGCATATAATCTAATTCTAATATTTGGATGTTGATGCATGGCACTGCATATCCTCTGCATACTTGTCATAGGAGGGGACGTAATTACTTATTGCTAAACGCAAACATGCTACCAAATGGTCATTAGTAAGGCGGATGCGATATTTAATTTTATTATTTTAATTTCTGAAAATGTCGACTCGCACAAATAAGTCGATCCAAATAATGCAGTTATCTGAAGTGCAACTTGCTTTAAATAAGTATATTTCTCTTCGGATATGAGTGGCCAAAAAGAACTGTTATCTGCTGCTCTAGCTTTGAGGTATATATCTGACATTAACTTGAAGACCACGTTTTCGACAGTAGACAAGTCCATATTAAAGACGTTCGAAATTTCAGACGCTGCTTCTTGAAGATCCGCACAAGGAAATGGATAAGTCATGAAAGTTAATGTTTCTCAATTTATCAAAATCGGAAAAACGTCTTTCGTTTCTCGCTCGGACGGCGTGTCCTTGTTGGCGGTTGGGATCGACTTTAAAATCACTCGATCGACCTTTTGAGCCGTACACTAATGTTTTTTTGCATATTTCATATTTAATTTTTTTAAGGTAATATAACAGCAATGGGTTCCTAAGTGATCACAGGTAGTTCATTTTTAGTATTCTCCAAGCTCAATGTTTCTACGTTAACTTCAGGATTAAAGGAATTTTCGTTATGCATCTCGTCTTGCCGTCTTGGAACCCATCAACATTTTCGTAAAACCTGTCAACGGGTCTGGAATCAAAAGTATGCGATTTCAAAGTTAATAAGGATTGAATCCTGAGTCTTTTTTCCGATTCGTATAATTGCTGATAGGCACAAATATGTTAATGTCCACCAGTTTGCTGGCGATATTTACCAAATCGATGTTCAAGAGCATCTGTTTGAAATTTACCATAAAGTATGTAATTATTCATCTGAGTAGCTCCTCAGCACCATATTTAGTTATTTCTGTCAAACCGTATACCTATTGTAGAGTTTAGTTTTTGCGAGAAGTCTCCAACTTTCCAAATTTCAAGCCAATTCAACATTTTATTCAAGAAAATAATTTTTACATTTTCTGCAATATTACTTGTACTTGTAATTGTACTGGTTCCTAATATTAAGTACTTTATTTATTATTATTATTATTAATCACTAACAATAATTTATTTGTGAATAGTTCTTATAAATAAAGTGTGTATTTAAATCCAAATACGTAACAATAATTACGACATTTCCAGCCCGCAATCACTGCAGCTATTTTTTAATCTTAAATTTGCTTTATTTTTATTCCTTTTTTAAATTTTGTGAATTTCTGGCATTTACTTAGTAAAAAATAACTGTATATATCGACGTATTAAAAGATATAAAATATTTTATATCTTTTAAAATGTTTTTCTTTAATAAATCTTGACAAAGCCCCCGAACGGGGGCGAAACGTCGATATATACAGTAATTTTTTTAATAAGTAAGTGCCAGAAATTAACAAAATTTAAAAAAGAATTACAAATTTCAACTGGCACAAATTAAGCAAGAATTTTTATTTTTGTTCTTACGGGACACGTTCCTACTCCTTCGCAGTGAAACTCAAGCTTATTGTGCCCCCCACGTGTGTTTTTTAACTTGCAAGTCAAAAAAAATTAGTCCGAAGACTGGTTGGATGCGTACCTCAATCCTTTCCTATCCTGAGCTAACCTACGCATTTCCCTAAAAGTGGAACATCCCACATCCCCAACTATTTGAGAGCAGTAGTCTAATCTGGGTCCACCCCTACCTCTTTTTATTCCTATCTCCGACTCTAGTATGTGGCGAACTAATGCCTCATGTCTCAGAAGGTGACCTTTTTACTGGATGCTAATAATTTGGTTCTGTATATTAATTCCTGAGGCTGTTCTGTCCTTAACAATATTAATCGCATCTTCCATATATAAATTGAAAACTAGAGACGACAACACACAACCCTGTCTCACTTATTTCCGGATATCTACTTCTCTTCGTTCCTGCTCAAATTCTATAACTGGTCGTTTGCTCTTTGTAGAAATTATGTATTATTCTTCTGTCTCTATATTTCATCCCTACCTTTCTGAGCACTTCGAACATTTTCCACCATATGACACTGTCGAAGGCTAAATCTACAAATTCCCTTTTCTTTAGTTTTTCTATAATTACTCGTAGAGCTAGAATGACCTCGCGCGGCGTTCTCGTGCTTCGTCTAAATCCAATCTGATCTAATATTTCTTCCGCCCTTTTCTCCAAATTTTTGACGCGTGGGAAGTTCTAAAATTTTCACATCTATCGACGCCTATCCTTTTTGGCAAGAATGTTCCGTTTGTAATATTCTGGAATCTCACCTGTTTGGTATGTACATCTAACTAGTTTAAATAAACGCTTTAAGATTTCTGCCTGCCATTCGTCTAAACCTGGTGCTTTTTGCTTGATTGTTTTTCGAACTTTCTAATGCTAGGCCAAACTCTTCTTACATTATAGGACAGCTTAGGTTATCCCCCTCTACGCTCATTTACTTTTCTAATATATCTCCTTTTCCTCTACAACCCATCTCATATGGTTTACCAAGTCATTCTTCAACTCTTTTCCTGGATAGTATCCCACTTACTACCGTGGCTGCCTCAGTCTTGAAATGCTCATCAGAAAAGATTATGGTTTTGTCTTACTAGTTCCTTTATTACCACTTTAAGTGTCTTTTATATCAAACAGCAAGTGGGTTCCGGCTTTAATAGTGGGACTTGTGCTGCTCTGTTACCTAAGGTTGGCGTTCTCCTTCCAAATAACAGTTAGGAGTGCCTCAATGCATATGGTGCCTATGGGCCTTCCACCACATGCAAGCTCTAGCTCCACACGCTAGTTCATTATTTACTAAGACTGAATAAACCATTGGCTTGAGTCAGTATATTCAATTTAGGGTGTCTTTCGAGGATATTGGGTTCGATTCCCGTTACTGTTGTTACTGTCTGGGTGGTAAATTCATCAGAAGTATAATAATGTCAAAAATTCATTTAGAAAAATTAAGGATCGTCTGGTGAATGAAAGTCTTATATGTATAAAGTTTTGTAATAGTAGCCTAGAGTTATATTGGGCAAAGTGCATAATGCACTTTTCGAATACTACAGCTGTCCAGTTTTTAACAAAATTTTTATAAACTTTTTATTTCTTTGAACTCCAAACTTTTGTTATAATCTGACTGAGCACATTTTATTCATCACAAAGAAGGCTATTTATGTAGATATTTCCAACTCGGTTTTTAGTAACTTCTTTGTACGGCCAGCAGCAGTTAGGTACTTATTATGTTTATACCCGTTTATGCAATCTACATTATCTCGAAGCTTTTCTCTTTCATTTGTTTTATATGGTTTCTCTGCTTCAAATGCGATTTGAACTTTGCCTCTAAAAGACTAGATACTGACCTATTGCTTAAGAGTTAGTAATGGTAAATTGTAACTTGCAATATTATGGCATAAACATAACATACGTCTAGTTAGTCTTGTTATTATTAAAACCATTTTATTGGGTTCAGTTACGTCACATTTCTTGTGAACAATATCCTGGATATTAAATCTTCAAGGTTTATCATCTTCACAAGGTAGGTAGTACGAGGTACGTCTTGAGACATACCTGTTTATTTTAATTAAAAATACTGGAGTACTGAAACAAATTGTACAGCAGTACAAAATTTAAAGTTTAAAGTTTAAAAGTTGATAGAATTTATTGATTGGAACGCGATAGCTCCACATTAATAAGAATATTCATTCAGCTGTAAGGTGCTTGGTAAAAATCGAATTCTTAGTACCTATCTTCCAAGAACCAAGTTACTTATTAAATTTTAGATATTTACATTTACAGAACAATAAGACTTTTTCTTCTTCAATATACCGAACAAAAATTCCCCTAATTCGTAGTATTGCGGAAATACGATATAATAGACCTGGTAGTCTGTAATTAATTCAAGCCTATAAATGATTTAGTTAGTAGTAAATGGCATTTACAATTAACTGGATGAAGGTTTAAACGAACTGCCATTTTTCCATTCTGTTAGTCGTTTTATAAATTACACAAATTCGGTCAATTCTTGAAAATATAAAATCATTCCGATATTTTAAATGAGTCAGTTTTGATAGACAACATTGTATAAAATTTACCGGCCTCAATAGAAAAATTTGATATTTGAATTTTTCTATTATGTACATATAACTAGTAAACCGTGACTATTTTATGAATTTTTAAAATAAGGATGAAATCTTATAATCTTACGCAAGTTCGTCCCGTTTAAACGACATCGTATCTCTTACCATTTCCAAGATGTAAATGGTCTTAATAGAACATTTCGGCCAACAATGCTGTAGACTTACGCGGCTATTGTAATGGTTACCTTGGCTTCCAGACGGAGATCGCATGATGGATTGGCTGAATACAGTCGTTTCGTTTCCTACAATATTACAAGGGACAGTTTCAAGGCTGCTGGACTGGCACTGAACTAATAGGACTAGGATTATACCTGAAGGATTGCCAGTCAACTACGAATGATTTGGATGAGTGGTCATCGTGGAGTGTGATGGTTTTGAAGGGCTTGTCACGGTTGACATTGAGTGGTGTTTGATGATTTAGATCCACTCTCTAAGCTTCTTATAGAAATTGGATGTCCGGTCTAGAACCTTAGTCTCCAAAAAGTTTATTTGATAACCGGTGTCTAACCTATGTCCCGCCAATGCTGAATTAAGTAACCTGATGCAGAGTTCATGGTAAGCCACAAGAGTACCTATATGCCGCCTAGTCTTACCAATATGGACAATATCACAGGAACGATACAAAGAATGCGATACACACCTTCCGGGTGTAAAGATACTGGGAGTTTTAGCCGACGGACGATAGAAGATCTGAGATTCTCTTACGAGGAATGAAGTCAGACCTGATATTATGTTTACCAAGAAGTTTGTCTTTACGCTCCGTAACGTTGTGAGTGTAGGAAAGATGGCTGTGGAGTATAATCATCTATTCGTATATGTTATGAAGAATAATTTGTGCTTAATTTGCGAACGTAAAAATAACAATGTGAGCGAGGCATTCCCTGTGGCAGCAATAAACGCACTGGATGACCGAATTAATTTCGGTTGTCTGACTCTGAAACGGCGTGCAACTATATCCCCACTGGAAGGGTGGCGCTTTCCTCTTCAACTGAATGGAGAGCGGAGACGCCTCGTCTGTACCGAGTGCAAGTTGACTTGAACAAGATCTCCGATTTGGCGAAGTTGACTTGGGGGCTTGCCAGTTTAATATAAAAGGCGGGAAGCAGCCGTAGCAATTCAGTCATTCGACTCAAACCACTATTACCAAGTCCTTTTCTTCAGAAAACGGGCCGTGCGGCTGAATTCTTGCTAGTGGTCATTGAGTCTGAGTTTGGCCACTATACCCAAGTCATATCTTTAGAGTACGGGGCGCGAGACTGAGTGCTCGGTAGTGGTCAGCTTTGAGTAGAAACATACGTTCATTTAGAATAAATGTTTTCTGATTTGTAAATTATTAGTATGTTACCAAGAATAAAGTTTAAATTGCCGTTGCAAGTTGTTATTCTTCAACATAACCAACAGTACATCTGTGACACTCTTCGGTCTGATAGCGCAAGAGTTATAAATTCCACGAAGCTCCCTAAATCCAACATATCAAGTTCTAAATTTCTCTTTTAGAATATAATCAAATCCAAATGAGTTGGTCATTCTCCCAGCAGGTAAGGGTAACGCCACAATCATTCTTGATGTTAAATGTTAAAAAATCTGATCAAGTTGTATATGACGCAAAAATTTCGTAACCTAATACGTATCGGCCCATCTCTCGTAATCACATGAATACTCTTATTATCGTTATGACTTCTAAAAAAACATCAGTTCTTCCTGTTGAAATTCAGAATAAGCCCATACCTTGATTACTCGCTTCGTCTAGGTTCACCAAGATCCATAAACCCGTCAGCCTTCTTCGTCCGATGGTAAGTGCGTAATTGCTCCACTTATAAACTTGAACGATGAACCAGGTTACTCAATTCCGCTGGTCTAGTACCTGTGTGTGAGTCACCCGACACCGTCACAATTCACAGTGAACACTCATCCAAATCATTCCCGGTTGACTGACTATTATTCGGGTATAAATAAGGAAACGTCGGCAACCCATGGCCATGGCGGGCTCTTCGCCCGGAAGCCAAGGTAATACGAGTATTAGGTTTGCGCTGTTACGAAATGTCAGAAGTAGAAATTATATAGTTATGGCTCCAACATAAATGTAGTAGAAGCCACGGGACCAGAGCGGGTTCCACAAGGATTGATGGATGGATCCGCGCATCTGCACATCTCGACGTCACTTTTCGGCTTATATCACAGGTTTAGGATGGGGCATACTTTCAGTTGTCATTAGAACTCCGCTGATTAAGCTAACTATTGGGAACCACTCATCGTATTAGATAAGGGGTCGAAATCAAGGCCCCTACGATCTGCATTTTACACCTACCCCAGTTGGTGAATGGATAGGCTGGCAGAAAGATGGTCTTCCATCGGGGCCTCCTACCCTCCGTGATACTGGTCTTCAAGATCGCCAAATGGACCTATCGGAGACTTGCGTCTCCTCCGATTTTGGTTACTTGCAACTCAGTCTCCGGTCTGGCTTCTTTCTCAAAGTACTCATGTTTGCATGGTTTCCCCTGCCACGTTGGATGACTGCCTATCGAGGTGGCTTACGTGACTCTACCCCACATCACTACCATAATCGGCATTCGTTACCCACATTCGTCGAATTGGGCAACCCGCAAGTGGTTTTCTTGAGGTTAACACCGTGGGGTGTAATATGTATTTACCAGTTCTTGCGCATTTAATTTGAGCAAAGGATGGTCTGAATGAACAGACAGGTCCCTTCACATTCAGTACTCATCCTTTGCCCACTTCCGTTGGATTGGGTAGCCCGCCAGTGATTTTAAGGTTGAAACACCGTGTGGTGTAACGTTTACTCCTTAGCACCTTAGCCTTTACAAGTACTCAGGTCAGGTCGCGTCGAGGTTGCTTACGCGATTCTCTCCGCCACATGCTACCATCATCGGCATCTGTTACCCACATTCATGGGATTAGTTAGCCCGCAAGTGGTTTTCTTGAGGTAAATGCCGTCGGGTGTAATGTTTACAGAAGCTTTCAAACTGAAACCTTAGTAAGAGGGTAACTGAGTAAACCAATCTGGCCCTCACGTTCGAGTACAAAAAAACTCATGTCGATGAAGTTCTCTCAGCCACATTGGATAAGCAGTCGTCGAGGCCGCTTTTGATCACTACCCTACATCGTGAGATTTGGTATCTCGCAAGTCCATGGGGTGAACGTTAGACCCCACGACGTTCACCCGATGGACACGGGGCTAGTTGTCTTCAGGGTCAAGCTAACAAACAGCTCATAATAGTTCAAGAATTCGTCGTTGAAAATTTATAAAAAAAATACAGTAAGTATACCTACTGCCATATAATATGTTGGAAACTATCGTAAGCATGGAATTTTTGGATAGCTAGTCAGTGAAACGCAATAAATTGTTGTTTTTACGGTCACTAAAGTAATTTTTAATCTCCTCTTTGAAATAGTTCATATAGATATGTTTGCTATCTACGGGGTGATCTATTACGAGTGTAACAAACTTCGAGAGTAGATAGAATACTTAACAATAATGTGAAAAGCCCCAATGATGTCCAAAAATGCCAACTAAGCGAGATGAAGGTTGTTAAAATTTCTTAAAAAAATGTGTGTAGCCGAAAATACATTTTGAAGGCCATGATTTTATGCTAGCCAAAGACCGCTGCATTTCAGCAAAACTGGAAACTATTCGACTTTTTGTTTTGACAAATTTTCGAATAATGCATCAGGAGAAAAATCTATTCATGAATAATGTTTTTAAGTACCTATGTGCAGACTACTTGCCAATTTACCCCGAAGGAGGGTATGCTGCCACAGTTGCAACAACTAAGGAAAAGATAGATTCGTTGCTTGACCATATATCGTTGGTACCTAAAAATTGCATTCTGCTCCAAAAATATCAAAACGAGTAAAAATTGTATTATAAGAAAAATAAAATCTGAAAAGTATGTTAACTAGCCCCGGTCTCCCATACCACCAATTATTATTTCAAGAAATTTATATTAAAACATTTGTATGGTTACCACTTCCATTTCATGGAGATACATGGGTAAAGGTGTGAACCCAGAATGTCAATAGAGTCAAATATTTGTTTACATTCATTTTCTACACTGATCACAAAAGAAGTGACGTAGTTTTCATTCCAAACAAACCCGCACCACCCACCAATTAATCCGTGGCTGGTTCCCCTCCATTCCGTTTTATTTATTCACGCCATTCGATAGGCTAGCGCTTCAGAAACCGGGTTTGTTTGGAATTAAAATTGGCAGTTGTGACGAGCCAATTTTGTAACGAATTGCAATGCTTTCGAAATACTTTTGCAGGACTATAGCGATATAAAATTTAAAGAAACGGAAAATTCTGAATAATACTCTTGAAGCGCACATCGTGGTTGTCAAGAAATTAACAAATTTAAAGAGGGCGAGGAAAACGGAAAATGTCTATGTGGATAACTATTTTGAAAAATATATTTGCACCTCTTTCAATGCTTTTAATACTCTTCTAATACTTAGTGTACTGTTAATTGCTGTGTTGAATATTAACGTAACGATATGGACGTCACTTTGTAATTGTTTATGCGAAATTAGTATGCAGCATCTATTTTAAGGAAAAGTTCAGTTATCCTTTATACAACTCCTTTAATTACAAACTAATTTTTTACCAATCCATAGAAGCGTCGTATTTTTTAAGATACATTATAATAATGTCATGTCGCATGTCCTTTCCGCCTGTTAGCTTCAGTAAACATGTTAACAAGAAATTATACCGTCATTCAATAATAATTAATATGTACGGCTGCCAATATCGTCAAATTAGTTGTTTTTTCGTTGACAATCAACTAATTGATGAATGGGTTTCAATAGCTACATACCATATCGAACAAAGGTCTTTTTTAATAAGGTTACTGTCGCAAATTTCACGTTCAGTCGAACTTCCGATTGTTCGCCAAATTAAATCATGATCTGTTACATAACGTTCCTGTAGGTGTTCATCAGTGTTTTTAAGTTAATTATGTGAGAGTGTTCTATAACAGGATCGTGGAAATTTGATTTGATTCCTAGAACTAGCTGAAAGTATGAATTTGGTGAGTTTGCAATATTCAGTTTTTGAGAAGGCATATACAAAAGTGAAACTTTAATACACGCAACTTTATTAAATCCCAATTGCTAATATTAAAAAGGAAAACGGATTTATTTAGAATACGGGCGCCTGAATTGAAAATTAATATATTGAGTTTATCACTACTATGCGCACTACCAATAATTGTACCTAATATAACAGTTTTGGAAAATTTTGTTTCTATCATCAGAGAATGTCTTCATTATTGAAAATTAATAACATAATTCCAGCAGAACCCAGACAACTTCAAAAAACGAACCAAGGCACTCTTGCAATCCAGTAAGACTGCAAAAAAATAAAATATTAGTGAATTTGACATCATTATTGACAAACATTTTAGGAAACCGAAACAATCAAAATTACATACATAAATACATAATTTAAATTTACAATAATTTAAAAAGATTAAGATTGTATTAATCCAATTTGTTCTTTAAGTAAGTTATATTTTTATCATGTTTTTGTTTATAAATTTCTGTAAATTCCAAAATATCTAATAAACAACCTTTTTCCAACGTGTACAACAATTT
Organism: Xestobium rufovillosum; assembly: GCA_963966045.1. Taxonomy (NCBI): domain Eukaryota; kingdom Metazoa; phylum Arthropoda; class Insecta; order Coleoptera; family Ptinidae; genus Xestobium; species Xestobium rufovillosum. The sequence goes on along the minus strand of OZ014499.1, from coordinate 16,512,258 downwards.
TGTTCTACAAAATTTATTAGTTTTAACTTTTGTATTAAACAAAATATGAGATAAAATATTTGAAGGTTTAAATGCTACATGTATACTGTTTTTTTATAAAATTTAAATTATGTAGGTAGGTAATTTTGATTTATTAGGTTTCCTAAAATGTTTGTGAATAATGATGTCAAAGTCACTATACTTGCGCCGCCGAACAGACGGAGTGATCACCCTGCAAGAACGTGCTCTAGCGGGGCCACTATTAATTTATGACGACCTAATTGGAGTCATGCGACTTCGTTGGGTCTAAAGAAAGCGCATCACTGCGGATCGGTTGTCCTAAATTGATAGTGGTCCTGCCTAGAGCTCATGATTGCAGGGTGATCACTCCGTCTGTTGGGCGGCCCAAGTATAATATTTATTTTTGGTAGTTTTCCTGGTTTGCAAGAGTGCCTTAGTTCGTTTTTGGAAGTTTTTGAAGTTATCTGTGTTCTAGTGGAATTATGTTATTAATTTTCAATAATGAAAACATTCTCTGATGCTGGAAAGAAAATTTTCGAAAAATGTTATAATTATTGGCAATGCGGGTAGCAGTGATAAACTCAGTATGTACAGAGTAAACTCTTTGGTAGTCTATGTACCGGGTGTCCAAATAAGGATGCCGGCCATATCTAAGGAACCGTTCATGGTACAGCTACGGGAAAGAAAAAATAATAATAAAAGTGGCCAAGAGAAATTCCTGGAAATTATTTTCAAGTTTCTAAGTTTGCTGCTAGAGGGCGTAATAGTCATAGTCGACAAAAAAAACATATTTGTCTCTAAAATATACCCAGATAAAGTAGATCAAAAATACGAGTATTGCAATCTTGAATATATTTAGAATAATTTTGGTTTACCACTTCTTGCTCTAGCTCATCAAATAGCAGGGGGGGGGGAAGGGGAACAATTGATTGTGAAGTTGCTTGTAACTTCGGTTTGGTTCAACATAATTTTGCAAACTTGGTCTCGTTGAAAAGAGCTCTCTTCGGTTAATTATATGCTTTTATGAGCTAGGTTCTTTTAGTTCTGTAGAGATAGCTAGGGGGCGCTGTTTGAAAGGCCAGCAAATTTTTCAAAATTTCTTGAAAATTTCAAATGGAATGATATAATAATTATAACCTAGTTAAAAAGAGGATAGAATGATGAAAGGAATAGTGAAAACCGCGTATTGATATCTTTTTTCTAGCCGGAGATATAAACAAATTAGTGTAAGGATTGAGATGATGTTGGCAAAACTTGTTGGTAACACCCCGTTCAACATTTGCAATTATTATGTAGTAGTGATACATTTGTGTATACTTTGATGCCAATATAAAAATTATACAAATATGATAAAATAGCTTTTACTATAGTTTGGAGAAAGTCTCCCATCTTCCGAAAATTTAAAATATTTTAGATATCAAACACTTGACATTGTACTGATTTTTTGTTTCAACGCCAACTTGTTTTATAGATATATTGCGCACACAATAGTTGGATCAGTAACTTTGGGGTAAATTCACTATGAATTCTTAATAAGTCAACCTCACACGCCGAAAGACAGTTACACAGCACACCCATGAGGTTGCTAACTTTATCAGCGAAATATGTGTCGAGTTTAATGACACTGTGTCACTGTCTTTTGGCGTGTGGGGTTATCTTCTTAAGAATTCATAATAAATATTGAAATTTACAAGCGTATATTTTAATAATTAAAACATAGGTATTTTAGGTTTTTGCTTTAAAAATATGTCATTTCCACATTTAAAACGGCGACGAAGAAGCAACATATAATTTTAATGATTATGATATTTTCAAAATGTCTTTTACATTCGGTGGCACGTATAAAGGTTAGTAATTAACCCATTCTTCCACCCCTAAAACTCTTTTGTCCATATCTCCGGTTAGAAAAAGATATCAATGTGCGGTTTTCACGATTTAGTTATTTTGCCCTCTTTTTAATTAATTTATAATAATTATCATACCGTTCCATTTAAAATTTTCAAGAAAATCAGAAAAGTTTTCCGATCTTTCAAACAACGCCCTCTAGTGATCACTACAGAACAAAAATGACTTCAAACCGAAGTTACAAGCATCTCCACAACCAGATGCTCCCCTTCCCCCTCCGCTGCTATTTGATGAGTTAGACAGTTAGAGCAAGAAGTGGTAAACCAACATTATACAAAATATATTCAAGATTGCAATATTTATATTTTTGATTTACTTTATCTGGGTATATTTTAGAGAAAATCATGTTTTTTGTCGACTATGGCTATTGCGCCCCCTAGCAGCAAACTTAGAAACTTGAAAATAATTCCCAGCGATTTCTCTTGACCACTTTTATTATTTTTTTTCTTTCCCTTAGCTGTACCATGAACAATTCCTTAGATATGGCCGGCATCCTTTCTTATTTGGGCACCCGGTACATACCGAGTAAGCCCCGTCCTGCGCATCCACCAATTTATCAAGAAAAGTCATTAAACTTGCAAAATGTATACAGAGTGGGTAACTGGTGCTGGGTTAGACGGGGGTGTTCCTCAGGGATGTATATTGGCCCAACTTCAATTTGGTTTATATGTATATAAGGGCAATTCGATAGTGATGAAAAATGAAAATAAAAACAGTGGATTTTGAACAAAATTGTTTATTATTTTTCAAGTCTCCTTCTATGCAAATACATACACTTAGTCCAGAGCTTTTGAAGCGCTCTATTAAACCTTCTTTAAACAATTTTTTCTCGAAGTCCTCAAAATAATTCTTTGCAATTTGAATCACGTTCGAAGTCGCTTGGTGCTAAATGCGGCTAATAGGGCGCATGCGGTAATAATTCATACTCCAACTCACAAATTTTCGACGTTGCTATGGCAAAAGTGTGCGCTGGGAAGTTGTCGTGATGGAACAAAACTTTTTTCTTTTCCAAATGACGCGCTTTTTTCTCGGTTCCACATTGGACCGCTGTAACAAGCCAGCAAAATATTCACCGTTTGTTGTTCTTCCCTTTTCAGGAAGTTCATGTAAATAATTCCGCATGCATCCCAGAAAATGCTGTCCATGGCTTTCCCGGCTGAGGGAACCACTTTAGCCTTTTTCGTATCGTCCACTAGTTTGACATCTCATTGGGATCCGATGTGAAGTGATGAATAAATGTTTCATCAACAGTCGCAAATCTTCTCAAGAATTCTTTCGGATTGCGTTCGAAATGGGTCAAACACTTGCGAGAAATATTCATGGGTTGCTGCTTTTGGTCTGCCGTTAGTAAACGCGGCAGCCATGTAGCACAAATTGTTTGTAAACTTTATCTTCAAAATAGGAATTTTTAGAATAAGTTCAACTGCTGTGATGAAGTTAATGGAAGAGATATGTAAGGTCACATTTTCTGTGTTTTATGTGGCAAAATATGCGAAATTTCGCAAGATTAATACGGCCATCTTAAAATGCCTGTTGTAGACATGACAATATCTGTACCTATAAATAGCTTAGTAAACTGGCTGCCAAAGGTGCGAAAACTGTTTAATAAAAAGTATTGTGGCAAAAGTATTGACAGATTTTGCAAATAGCGTCGTTTGTAAATCTAGACCGAGAGTAATTTTAGATTGGTTTGACCAGTAATCCTCAGTAGCCTAACAAATTTAGGTAAACATTGGCAATGACAATATCTTAAAATTCCCCAATCTAAACCCACTCTTATAGTATGTAGTATTATATCGCTTTTCTCGAAACTTCAGGAGAAATTTAAATTTAAAAAATATAATTTTCAGTTTGATACCTCTGCATACCAAAATAATTATGAGATACGTCGTGGTATTCCCTCAATATATGTAAAATTTCATTGCAGTTGTTGGAATAGTTTGTTTTTAGATGCTAACTTATTAATTGGATCGAATTAATTGGAAGCCAGTGAAGTGCATAATTATATTACTCTTCCTAATTGTTCTCTAGTTTCAATAGATTTTCTGCCTACTTTAGGAGATCAAATTGAAATTATAAGGAACGTACAATATGAAGGAAATTCAGTATTTATAACATTAGCCTTAAACGATAATTACAGTCGATAATGAGCAATACTTGACAAAACGAATCAATGGAGTATCCATAAACTCTCAGAATTTGTAAGATTCTTTTTCAAAAAGGATGCCTCGCTGGACATGACAAATAGATGCTTTTTTCCCAGACTTAAATGTTGGAGATTATGACTATAGCCAAATCTTTATACTGTTTTAATTCATTTTTTCACTGATATAGGTATTAAATTTCATCATTCGGAAAAATATTAAAATATACTTAAGTAATTTTTGAATCATCCATTGCTGTTTATAATCATATTGAGTCAATGTCAACCGAGATTTCAACTCTTTGCCAAAATTAAGCTGATGGTGCATTTTGTAATTCTAATATATTTAAATTTTCAGGTATTTGCGCTGTTTCATCTTCTGTTCAACAAAAAATGCTCCGCCTTGTGTTCGGGTGCTTACGGGGAACAACCATGCGTGTTCACACCTGCCCCTCCTGGTAAAATTCCGCCCTGCGCTCGCCCTGGATATACCTACTGTGAACATCCATCAGATTATCCCATGTAAGTAAATTTAAATTTACCACAAACAAGTAATAGGTAGGTAATACAATATTGGAAAATAATTCTTCCAAATGCCAAGTGTGTAAGTAACAAAAAGAAATCGTATTAGTACTAGGATTGCGAATATTTATCGATATATCGGAAAATGTATCGATACATTATCGAATAACTAATTTTTTCTTCATTTATCGACACGATATATCAGTAGCTATCGATAAATATCGATAACTTTTCTTTTATTGATAACAAGATACAATTATTGCCCACCCCTAATTAGGATATCACGGAATACTTGAAGTGCTCTCGCAGCAAGACGCCATTTACCACCAAAGTTGCGGTAAATAGTAATTGGCAACAGTGCTACTAGATATACACTGAAGAGTTGCTTCTTTTAGGGCTTTGATACAAACACCTGAAATAACAATTAGCAGGAGTACCTAAGATATAAAAATGGCCCCAGAGCCGCGATGAAGAACATGAAGAGACCTACCTCATTAGTTTATCCTTGTTATTATCATGACTGAGAAAAATACAAAAATGGCCTTCGGTCAACGGCAGGCGGTAGGTTTTGAACCCCCAGACGTCTATGTCAACTAGGCAAGATGAAAATTTGTGCTGCAAATAATGTGGCGAATCAGCATTAATCTCCTTGGTATAAACAATCTCCAGTGTATTAGGAACAGGAAGAACCGCATCCTAGAATATACTCGTAATTTCTAAGTAAAAAATAAAAATATTTTACTCTGGTAACTGCCTCTCTGCGAAAGGCATTGACCATTACCATTAAGTGGCATATATTATGACGGACACAGAATTCAACATGTTTGCGGTTAATTTTGTACCTGGTTTGCCAATGAGTTTTACCATTGCAACTTTAAACGAAACCCTGGCTGCAAAATGAACATCATTGCAGGTTTTTATGTACCTCCTTCAAGCAAAACTGATCATAACAAATGGAGCCTTTTGTCATACTTAGGAAAAACAACGAGATTAACGCAAAGGTCGCTGAAGGAAGGGCATCAAATCTGCATTCTGCAGGGGAACTTTGGATTAGAAGGGATAAACGAGAGAGGTATAATACAATCCAACAGATTTAAATTGGCGAGCGGAGGGTTTTTTTTCTTCAAGGCCTGCCTACCCGTAGGCTCAGATGCACTGCAGCCACAAAATGGGCTTATTGTACTCACCCCAATTCTAAGTCACACCCATCCCATGATCTTAGTACCTTGAACCAAACGGTACAGGTCATACACTGAATGCGTTTAAAAATCTTTCGGTTCCATCAGACATCGCCCGAAAATTCGCTGCCTCTTTTGGTCCAACGCTTCACATCTGCACAAAATGTGCATAGCTCTCTCCCGTTCCTTATTAAACAAACGGCAGTTACGGTCTCCGTGATATTTGCCAATCTTCCACAGGTGTTCTTTAACGGTCGTGTGTCCCGTTAAGAAGCCTGTAACGATTCTAATTTGCATCCTACTTAGGCAAAGTAGTTCTGAACATCTCTTCCTGCAAGGTCCATTTATATATGACTTGCTTTACCTGTGTAGGAATCCTGTTCCCGTAATTGTGATGTTTAGCGCGAATCCATCCGTTTACTTGGTGTCTGACGGCACTCTTGGTTATGCCTAGGGCAGGTTCCGGTCCAACAAAAGGTTCGTTGGAGCCCCGATTTGTTAGTTTATCGGCTTTCTCGTTTCCTATCAGCCCACAGTAGCCTCGAATCCAAAACAGTCTCACTGAGTTCCGCATGGCCAGGATATTAAGTTGCTCGAAGCACTCCCACACCAGTCTGGAAGACATTTTTGGGCTCAGAAGAGCCTTCAAAGCTGCCTGACTGTCTGATAAAATAAAGATCCGCTGATTTCTATAGCCCCTCTTTATATTTTCCCGCGCGCATTGTAGTATAGCGTAAACCTCTGCTTGAAAGACAGAGGCATATTTGCCCAGAGAGGAGCTAAGTTTCACTCTTGGTTTATCTCCAAACAATCCTGACCCAGCACCTGTGTCGGTGTACCAGGTTAGACTGCCGGAAGGTATGCTGCAAAATTTGGTTCTCCACTCTAGAGTCATCAATTATGACGTTAAAAAGTGGTTGTATGGTGTTCTTGGGGACCATATAATCCGTCCTCATGTCACATGTGACGTATACACGAATTTCACAAGACTGAAGGTTGTCGTGTTACCCTTGCAAAGTTGAACCAAAAAATACGGACCGAGCTTGAATGGATTGGATCCAATGAAACACTGAGAGTTCTTTTGCGTAAAATGGGGTTCAGGTGACTCAACCAAAGGACTATTTGCAAATATCTCTTAAGGTCAGAGATCAATTATTATTGGAAATGCCGGTTGCGAAAAGGGCTTTATACCTGGATGTTTGTTAATATTTAAATCTGGAACTAAAACCGGCGATTATCATTAAGAAATGAATTCAGAGAATTATGGCAAGTGGTTGCAGCAAAAGTTGATTCCTAATTTACCAAAGAATTCCGTCGTCATCGTAGACAATGCACCCTCCCATAACGTCCAGCAAATCTCGCACCCACATAAAATTCTTAAAAGGCAGATATGATTAAATGGCTAAACGACAAAAATATAAATTTTGAACCTAATATGTTAAAACCACAGTTGTACGAAATTATCAAGCATTATAAGAAGAGAACCTACAAGTTCGACAAATTATTACAAGACCATGGACATACTGTTTTACGTTTACCACCATATCATCCAGATTTAAATCTCATCGAGTTAATAAGGCCACAATGAAAAACAATGTCGTTGCAAAAACTACTACCTTCAAATTAGAAGACGCGGGGAAGTTAGCCAAATATGAATTTAATCAAATAAAGCCAGAAGACTGGAAGAAGCGTTGCGATCACGTGATTAAGATCGAGGACAAATTTAGAAAATGAAGTGTTCGCAGACAATATCAGTGAAGTTAAACCATTAATTATGTCTTTAGGCGACACTGACAGTGATACTAGCGATACTCAAAATGATGATTAAGACCTTCATTATTATTAATTGTACTATTATTTTTTTAATAGAATTGAGACAAGGAATTTAATATTAATGATTATTTTGCATTTTTACATTATTGTTTCTGCGTTTATTGAAGTTGATATATGTTAAAGTGTAGTTGGCAACGTGATATGCAACAAATTTAATAAGTAGTCTATGTACATCAAATTTTATTAGTAGTAGCCTGTTTCTCATTTCCATGAACACATTAATTATTTATTTATTTACATTAGAAACCATTTTATACTTTTTGAAGTATGTATGTTAATTTCATATTTCGTATAATTTTATAAAATAAATGGTAAAATATCCTAAAATACAGTCCATTCTTACAATTAAAAACATGGTCATTCGAGTCGGATATTAGTCCTCCGGGCAGGGCAAGAAAAATATTGAACCAGTTCAAGTTGAACATTAATCCTCCGAGTAGGACAAAGTTCATTGATTTGGATAAGGATTGTCAAGGTACACCAAGATTGAAACTTCTGCTCAGGCCTTCGAAGCACCGCACGTCGTTACGTAGCACGCACTGGTTCTACTGAGTGAGTTTTCATCCCTTTTTCCATCCTTTCCCGTCAAGAAAAACATTAAACCAGTTCAAGTCGAACATTAATCCTCCGAGTAGGACAAAGTTCATTGATTTGGATAAGGATTACAAGGTACACCAAAATTGAAACTTCTGCTCAGGCCTTCGAAGCACCGCACGTCGTTACGTAGCACGCACTGGTTCTACTGAGTGAGTTTTCATCCCTTTTCCATCCTTTCCCTATTTATTTCCTTAAACGGTTTGGTTTTTATACGGCCTCATTCTAAACGTTTATTTAATTTGGTATATTATTTAAAATGGCTGAATTAGATAAAATTGCGTTAGTCAAGAAAAGAGGTTCTCTTAAAGCAGGGATTACTCATTTTAATAATTATGTTTCTCCGTTAATAAACAACGGAAACTTTCTAACGCAGGCACAAATCATTGAGCTAAAAGGTAGGATTTCGAGAATGGAATCATTGCTGCAAGAGTTTGATGAAGTGCAGGATGCGTTAGAACGTCTAGTTGGCGATGCTGAATTGAATGAACAATATGAATTGAGAGATGCATTTGAAAGATCATATTTTTCAATCATTGCAGTAGCTAAAGAACTTTTGAGTGATAGTGAAATCAACCTGCAGACAAAAGATGATGCTAATTCACTGCGCTCTGAAGGTAATACACCTGTGGTAAGAAAATCTGTTAAATTACCCACAATTCAACTCCCTAAATTTGACGGGTCTTACCAAGATTGGTTGGAATTTAGAGATTGTTTTGATTCTTTGATTCATGTAAATTCTGATATAAACAATATACAAAAATTTCATTATTTGCGAGCGTCGTTGGTCGGAAATGCTGCTCAGGTAATAAAATCATTAGAGTTTTCGGCAAATAATTATGCTGTTGCTTGGGACTTACTTTGCTCCCGTTTTAATAACTCACGCATGCGGATCAGTTACCATGTAAAGGCTCTTTTCAGTTTAGAGGCCATCTATAAAGAGTCTTTTTCGAAATTACGTAAATTAATGGACGATGTTTGTAAACATTTGCGATGCCTAAATCAATTAAATGAGCCGACAGATAATTGGAACACATTATTAATTTACGTTGTTTCTGGGAAATTCGATGTTGTTACAGCCCGCAAGTGGGAGGAATACAAGAACGAAATAAATGATAGAATAACTCTAGAGCACTTAAAATAATTTATCAGAAATAGGGCTAATCTTTTAGAAAACATCGAAAACTGTCACAGTGATAAGGGCAATATCAAGTCTAAAGACGCTCACATGCGTGGATTGATATCAGCAAAGCTAGTTTGCGAATTTTGTAACGCTGAAAATCATTTTGTATATAAATGTCCAGAATTCTTAAAGTTGTCTGTGCAGGAAAGGGTGAGCGAAGTTAGAAGATTGAAAATATGCTCTAATTGCTTACGTTCTGGACACCAATTAAATAATTGTCGTTTTCGTAACTGCGGGAAATGTAATATTAGGCATAATACTTTGCTACACAATGACTCGCTAATTAACAGTGAAGAAAAACATTCTGGGGATCTTTCACAAGATATTCCAGGAACATCATTTTCACTGATGGGTCAAACTTACGATGGACACATTTTACTGCCTACCGTACGCGTAACGATGTTTGACACTATTGGTAAGCCGTTTTCCGCTGTTGGATTCCGGTTCTCAAAATAGTTTCAATACGGAAGATTTATGCAAGAGATTAAAATTACATGTTGGAAAAAGTAATATTAATATTACTGGCATAGGTAATTCTGTTTCTAAAATTCATTTCAAATGCTCTGCAAAAATTCAGTCCCAAATTAACTCCTTTTCGGCAAGCATTACATGTTTTGTATTGCCAGAAATAACTGGTTATTTACCTAACATTCCTATAAATAAATCTTGTTTGAATTTACCAGCTGATATTAATTTAGCTGATCCAGATTTTGATAAACCTGGCAAAATTGAACTTTTAATAGGTGCTGACCTATTTTGGCATATAATTTGTTCTGGAGCAGTAAACCTAGGTAAAAAAGAAAAACTCTCTTTGGTTGGATAATAGTGGGTCCGATGCCTGGTATTGCAAACTCGTCAGTTTCATGTAATTTAAGTATTGACGCTGACCAGCAATTGCGCAAATTCTGGGAAATTGAAGAAATCGGAACTCATAAATTTTTATCCTCTCAAGAGGATTTTTGCGAAAATCATTTTAAAGCCCATGAGCGTCGTGACATTGATGGAAGATTTGTGGTATCTATTCCATTCAAGGCACCTTTGAGTGAATTGGGCGAGTCAAAGTTTCAAGCCATTAAGCGACTGCGCAACTTGGGGGCAAAATTATTACGTAACCCCGGATTGGGAAAGATGTACTCAGATTTTCTTCGCGAATATGAAGATTTAGGGCACATGACCGAAGTGGGTGATGACAAGGATAGTAGTAGTTGTTATATGCCGCATCACGGTGTTTTGAAAGAGGATGGGGAAACTACAAAGCTGCGCGTTGTTTTTGACGCCTCATCTCTCTCCTCATCCAGAAAGTCGATCAACGATTTACAGGCTGTAGGGCTAACCATACAGGACGATCTGTTTCAAATTATCATGCGTTTTAGATTACATGCTGTCGTAGTTTCGGGAGACATAGAAAAAATGTATCGCCAGGTGCTTATAAGCCCGGAGCAGCGTCCTTTACAGCGCATTGTTTGTCAAAATGATTCAACTGACAAAATAAAGATATATGATTTAAACATTGTAACTTATGGTACTGCTGCAGCATCCTTTTTAGCCATAAGATCAGTAGTGGAGCTAGCAAATGAAATTGATTCCACAGAACTGGAAATTTCAAACATTATTCGTCATGACTTTTATGTTGATGATTTTATTTCTGGCGGATCCACCATTGACCAGGCTATACATATAAGTAAACGGGTATCTGAAGTGTTAAAAAAGGGTTGTTTTAATTTACGCAAATGGTGTTCTAATATTCCTGAAGTGACAATAAGTAGCATCACAGGTACCAAAGCTATGTCAGAAAATAATTTAGAATTTGGCATGAGCGAATCCTCTAAAACACTAGGTTTAATATGGTTGCATTTATCGGCTCATTTAGCTTATAAATTTAATCCTGATATTTTCAGCAATCATACCATTACAAAACGTTCTATATTATCCATTTCGCCTAAAATGTTTGATCCTGGGGGTCGCTTAGAAAATTCAAATTTCCCGATGGATAAAAGGCTTTCAATAGCAATATGTGGAAAGCACTTGTTGGCGCAGTTAATATTTAAGGATGAACATCTACGTCTAATGCATGCCGGAGCACAAGCCTTGTTAGCGTCAATTCGTGAAACCTTATGGCCAATTTCAGGACGGAATTTAGCTCGGAAAACTATACTTTCTTGTGTAAGATGCTTAAGATTCAAACTAAAATTAGTCCAACCAATCATGGGTAACTTGCATGAGCATCGTTTCCAACCGACTTATCCATTTCAAATTTGCGGAGTTGACTATGCTGGTCCCATAACTCTCAAGGATAAGAAAGGTAGGGGCTCAAAGATTAGTAAGGCTTGGATTTGTTTATATGTTTGCTTCGCTACTAGAGCTGTGCATTTGGAGCCGGTTTCAAATTTGTCAAGTGAATGCTTTATACAGTCTTTAAGACGATTTACGGCCAGAAGAGGGCTCCCATCTCACATTTACTCAGACAATGGCACTACCTTTTCTGGTGCAGATAAAGAGCTGAGTGAATTAGGAGCATTCTTGCAAGCATCTTCAGAAAGCTTGAGCGAATCATTTTCGATTGAGGGTATTTCTTGGCATTTCATACCTGCTTATTCACCTCACTTTGGTGGTAGTTGGGAAGCAGGTATCAAATCTACTAAACAACATTTTAAAAGAGTTGTAGGAAATGCGTCTCTTGTTATTGAAGAGTTGTGCACCCTTTTAACGCAAATTGAGGCCGTATTAAATTCTAGACCGTTATTCCCGTCCTCCTCTGATCCCAACGACCTATCTCCCATCACCCCAGCTCACTTCCTAGTAGGGCGGCCATTAACCGCCGTTCCGGATCCAAGGTTGCTCGAAGTTCAAGATATGAGATTGTCCAGTTACCAAAAAATCCAAAAACTTCAGCAGCATTTATGGGAAAGATGGAGTAAGTATTTGTCTGAACTGCAAAGGCGGTCAAAATGGACAACAACAAAGGGTGAACTTCAAATGGGTGCGCTGGTGGTGCTAAAAGAAGACAATCTGCCACCTATCAGATGGAAGATGGGCCGTATAGTATCACTTTCTCCTGGTAAAGACGGTATTTATCGTGTTGCATTTGTGAAGACGTCTCAAGGAGTGGTCAGAAGAGCCTTTCCAAAGATATGCCTTTTGCTTCCTAGCGATTCTAGATGTTGAAAGGAGGTCCTTCCAAGGCGGGGGCCATGTTTCTGCGTTTATCGAAGTTGATATATGTTAAAGTGTAGTTGGCAACGTGATATGCAACAAATTTAATAAGTAGTCTATGTACATCAAATTTTATTAGTAGTAGCCTGTTTCTCATTTCCATGAACACATTAATTATTTATTTATGTACATTAGAAACCATTTTATACTTTTTGATGTATGTATGTTAATTTCATATTTCGTATAATTTTATAAAATAAATGGTAAAATATCCTAAAATACAGTCCATTCTTACAATTAAAAACAATTATGAATTATCTTTGGTACTAATAATTTTCTTAATACACGTTGAATATTATTTACTAAATTTTTATTATTTAATATTTATTTTCAAGAGTGTCCACGGCACTGTTACGCTGAGTTAGATGCACCTTAAATCTGTTGGACTGTAACAGACTTTCAGATATTTCTGCTATTTATTTGCTGAAAATATTTTAATCTTTTGTTAATAAAACTCATGTATCACAATTTAGTGTTTTACAGCCAGTATGTTTTTAAATATGATGCCTCTTGTACATAAAACAGCGGAACAGCAAAATAGCAAATCACGACCTAGGCAAGAATGGAACCATCGCTGTGCGAACTGGAGCTGAGTGCACTGCCCTTGGCCATACGTCTGTTAGTTTCATTAAACTCCTAATTTGCAAGAATTATTTTCTGATAGAACTGAAATTTGAATTATGTACTTATTAGTTTTATACAAGTGATTCAGTTTTTATTTCGTAAACTCATAAAAATGGCGCGTAGTTGTCACCGGGTTTTAGATGCAACATCCAAATAATCTAATATTTCTTCTTCTGATAGTGACCTCTTACCTAATTCTAAATACCTACTCTGACAATTTAACTGTTTAAGATACCTTTCTCTGATTTGCATAACATTTTCTTTGAAGCACCACAAAAATAATGACCACCAAAGTGCACTAATGAAGTGAATTAGCATCATTGTATGTTTCTCGACTACGGTTTCCGCTGAACGACTGGCGGCCCAAATAAAGAAATCACTTTCAAGAAGGGAATTCCCAAGTGAAAACCGTTTAATTGAACTAGATATGCCGTTCAGAGATGAACACACCTAAAGTCTAATAAATTAGGGAATGCCCAGACAGAAATCTTTCGCAAATAAACCAGCCACAATTTCGAACGATCATCATGACGCAATAAATTTTCTAGTTTGAAGATGACCCTCGCTAAGTACAATAGATGACGTTAATCCGCGAAAGACTATTTGTTTTTTGTTTTCAGTGCTATTAATATTAATATGTAATCCGATGGAATTTCCGAATATAAAGAATGTAACGGAGTCAACACAAGAAGTCGAATTTTTACTCGCGTAATGATGTATTGCAACATACCTACAAACCGCACAAATATTAGATCAAACAAATAAAAAAGATGTAAATAGTAAGGGGAAAGTTGTTTTTAACGAAATGCATGTCATTTCTATATATGTAATCATAATTATATATCTCGTTTTATATATTGACTTGGAAAAATGTATCTTTTTATAATTTTACATCACAACTTATTCATGCACACTCCTCATGTTCAGGTCGTTCAAGTTAGCCCCACATTAATATTTCATATTCCTTATGAATTAATTAAATATTTTGCTTACTACCAATATTCATAATGAATTTCTACCAAAAAGTTAAAGAAGAAAATATTAACTTCAAACATACGTACATATTATGTTGAATTACTGATATACCTGGTAGCTTTGTTCAAATATTGCATGTTTTGAATGTGTATGGAAAACCGCAGACCAACTGGTTTCGTCCTTCTGGGACTCATCAGTACGGTGCTTTCCCCTACACACTCAAACCATGCAATTTAATCTTGCTATATATGCTGCCGCGCTCTGGACAGATATCAGCAAGTGACACTAGTTTGAGTAATTATCTGGTATTAATTAGTGGTACTGGACCGTTCGAACAACTACTCCTCGGGCAAATACCCCGCCAGGCATTGACTTATAGAACTAAATCCAGATTTTTTGTACTACGAGACGTTTCAGACTGCTACCCCATCTAAGATGGCTTTGAAACAATCCTAATTTGTCTCCATGTACGTACGTGCTTTTAAGCAGGTCTTTGTTCAAATATTGCATGTTTTGAATGTGTATGGAAAACTCGGTACGTACGTACATGGAGACAAATTAGGATTGTTTCAAAGCCATCTTAGATGGGGTAGCAGTCTGAAACGTCTCGTAGTACAAAAAATCTGGATTTAGTTCTATAATTCAATGCCTGGCGGGGTATTTGCCCGAGGAATTGTTCGAACGGTCCAGTACCACTAATTAATACCAGATAATTACTCAAAGTAGTTGTCACTTGCTGATATCTGTCCAGAGCGCGGCAGCATATATAGCAAGATTAAATTGCATGGTTTGAGTGTGTAGGGGAAAGCACCGTACTGATGAGTCCCAGAAGGACGAAACCAGTTGGTCTGCGGTTTTCCATACACATTCAAAACATGCAATATTTGAACAAAGACCTGCTTAAAAGCACGTACGTACATGGAGACAAATTAGGATTGTTTCAAAGCCATCTTAGATGGGGTAGCAGTCTGAAACGTCTCGTAGTACAAAAAATCTGGATTTAGTTCTATAATTCAATGCCTGGCGGGGTATTTGCCCGAGGAGTAGTTGTTCGAACGGTCCAGTACCACTAATTAATACCTGGTAGCGTTACGAATTTTTTGACGTGTGCCATATTGAATTTGTATTTGGAAAGATGTATTTTATGACGTTAGTTACACGTGAACGCAAACTGGAGCAACAAAACTCTTGTAAGGAAAAACGTTTTATCCAACCACTATACTAATTAATTACTTAGTCCAAAAATAACTTTAGGTAAAACGTTTTGTTAAATGATGAAATATGTTCTCAAGTAAGGAATCAACCAACAAACCAAATTGATAGATATGTTTTGCTGTGTACCGCAGCTTCTTGTACAACATTTTGTTTGATGTCATCACAAACTGATTAGTAAAAGCGACGAAACCTTTTGTTGACTCATCAAACAACTGATCATATTTGCTCACTCAGTGAAATTAGAGTTGTCAAATTGTGCTTGACTGCGTCTATGATGGATGCATATTGTCCAAAAAAGATCTCTATACAGGCCGATTTGTTGTGTTTTGTAAAATTTTGTTGGGCAAAAGAGAGAATCTATATGCTATCATTATTTCTGTTCCATATAGCACTAAAAACCGTTATAAGGAGAATGCCTATATGTTTCAAACACTGACCAACAGCTTATGCAAATGACGTTGATCTGGAGGGTTTATTAATGTCAGCAATCAAAGAAAAATAGGTACACTGAGTGAAGAATAACGCGAGGATGGTTGAGCTAAATGTTACCGTGACCACAACTAAGAACCTGTCACAATCAAGATGTAGGAGTTTAAATCTAGTAGTGGTAGAACACTTCACAATCCGTGGAGTGGGCTTATTAAGGAATGACAGAAATAAATCGCAAGTGTACAGGCAAAATCTGGACTCATCAGTCCAGAGGACTTGTTCCCAGTCAGCTTCCACCCAATGACATGTTCTCTAGCAAAGTTTAACCGGACTCTACGATGATCTTCGGTTAATACTGAGCCTCGATCATGAATACGGGTTCGTAAATCAGCTTCCCTGAGTCGTTGTCGAATCGTTTCAGTACTTGTTCGAACACCTTTCTTGTCCTTAAGCTGGGACTGCAACATCCTTTTTGTTACAAACTGTTGCTTCAATGTGAAAACACTTAAAAAACGATCCTGGGCCGGCGTTGTCGCACGACTGCTCCCCTGTCCAGCTCTTCTGATATGGTCACCAGTCACTGATATGTATGTTACGCCCAAACACCAAAAACGCCCAGTGAGCGAAAAAAACAGCCACAATGCGTTGTGTACGGTGCTGAATGACCAAATACCGAAATATGATCATTTCTCGCGTTGTGGTCGTTCTTTTTGACCACGACGCATTGTGGACAATGCTCTTATTCTCATGTCTCGCTAAAGGCACATTATATTTGTACCTACACACGCATTCCCATTCAGAAAATTAATCAATGAATTCCAAAGTATCTGCAATAATAATAAAATAAATAATAGCGTATGCCCGCCCGCACGCGTATACTTTCTACAGTTGTGTGACATGTTTATTAACTGATTGATAATTGCGGATCTGATCTACATATTGTAATATTTGTGATCTAGTTACAGCATTCCCTTCGGACGTTTGAAGGCTATCTACCGATGTTACACCTGATATAATACGGCGGCGCAATAAAAAATAAAACAATTAATTTCTGGTAACACTGATAGTATCAAACGAAAGGATAAGTAATATGTTAATAGATTTTTTATGAAGGAAGCAGGAGGCATTTTAATATACCTATTAATAGTTTAAGAGCGGTATACATGTACATTTATAATTATTAATCTTGTTGATTTAGATCATGATCGTAAACATCAATAATTACAAATTGTAATATAACCAGTAGATCGATGTCAAAATTGAAATAATTGATGTTTTCCAACATCCGCAAGTAAATGAGTGAGTACCTTTAATGACATGTTTTCATTTCGTTTTACTTGAAATTTAATTGATATTTAGCAAAGGCAATTTTAGTTTAAACTTATTATAACACTAAGTGCGATTTTATGCCATTTAGCATCATTTTTATGCAAAAAACTCGGACACGTGGATTTTGGTTTTAAGGGGACATTTTTTTGAATTCGACGTTTTCATTCAAAGCGGGGGAAGACAGCATCTTAAAATTTTTAAATGGAAGATGGTGTCAAAATACACACCGTTTGAAAAGCCTTTCAAATCTCTTTATACGGGTTTTTTTTATTTTTTCAAATCTTGACATCTTTTGCTCCTACACTTGAATGGCAGGGTTCTGACAAAAGTCTACAAACCTTCGCCTTGCTGCAGCCTCGTTTGTACTTAAAACTGAACAAATTTATTCAAAATAACAATAACAATGTCATTTGCCATTGCAATCCTAATTTAACAATGTCTCGAATTTTGAAATTCATTATTAGAAGCACGGCCATGCAGACATAAGGCCATAAGGGAAGATCAATATTTTTGGTCCCTGACATACAAATAATAAACACAATTACTTTTATTTCTGTACATAATGAAAGTCATTACGATTTTAATAGTTGGCAAATTTTGGCCTGGTATCCTTTTAATATGGGGAACCTACAATTTAGAGTGGACCTGAACTTCGATAAAAACGTTTGCTTAGGTGTCGTTTGAAGACCACGTCCTTGAACATCCTTTGTTACTTTTTAGTCTTAGGTCCTCTTTGACTTTGCCATAACAACGATTTCATCTGCGCAAACTAAACGTTGTGCGGGTCGGGTCACTGATGTAGTCTCCTTAAATTCCCTATGTTGCTATACTCCTCTTCGAAGAAAAAACAAAATAAGCGGACTTTAATGGAACAATATACAGAGTGATCATTTAAAAACGAACCACCTCAAATATCTAAGAAACAAATAGAATTATGAAAAAAAAAACGTCGAGACACGTAAATTTATGACTCAAGGGGGACAAATTTGGACGTATAGTAGACGTCTGTAAAACGTACCACCTAACCTCCAGTCATTCTCACATTAAAATTTCAAATGGCATCATATCACTTGCGACATCTCATTTTAAAGGAAATCGAATGAGGACACCTGCGGCGACATTTATTTTTTAATATTATTATTCCTTATTTTGAGCTTTAAAAACTAAAATAACGTTTTTTCAACCTTTCTGTATCTAAATAAGAAAAAAGTTTTTTGATAATGGGTTAAATTTGATATAAAATGAGAGTTAAACATATCAGATAATAAACATTTCTTACAAAAAGAAGCTTTGGAATTTAAAGCAGGAAAATATAACTTTTAGAATAATTTAAGGACAAATCTATCTTAGATGCTCAAAATGGGCCCCGTTATTTGCAAGACAACAATAAAGTCTATATTCTCGAATTGCCTTCTTACATTCAGGAATGTTTGGTCGGGAATATTTCGGCATATTTCGGATATTGTGCGCCTCAGTTTGACACATTGCTGATTTAAAATAGCCCCAAAAGAAAACATTTAGCAAGCTGAGATAAGGAATAATTAAAAAATAAACTTCACTGCTGTATTCCTCATTCAATTTCCTTTAAAATGTCATTTAAGATTTTAAAGTGAGGGTGGCTGGGGGTTGGGGGGTTGGTTTCACCAACGTCAACTATACGTCAAAATGTGTCCCCCTCGATTCCTAAATTTACGTGTCTCGGCGATTTGACGTATTTCTAATTGTTTCTAAGATATTTGAGGTGGTTCATTTTTAAATGATCATACTGTATGTATACTTGGGCCGCCCAACAGACGGAGTGATCACCCTGCAAGCATGAGCTCTAGACGGGACCACTATCAATTTAGGACAACAGAACCGCAGTGATGCGCTTTCTTTAGACCCAACGAAGTCGCATCACTCCAATTCGGTCGTCATAAATTAATATTGGCCCCGCTAGAGCACGTTCTTGCAGGGTGATCACTCCGTCTGTTGGGCGGCCCAAATATAGTTTATTTTTTGCATAAAAATTGCTGTATAAATATCAATTGAAACAACTTCTGAATATATTAACCGGTTAACGGTTTGAGTATTTAACATATTAAAATTTCAACACTGGCATTACGATTAGCGATCACTGATCATGATCATACTTGATTAACCAACAAATTCTCAGCACCTTGATCTGCTTCAGATCGCTACGGTCTGATAAAGGCACTATGTTTAATGAATGAAGGTTGTGTGTTGTATACTCATAGCCGTCGAAAATATATATCACCTTGCAGAGTCATTTTCTATTGTGTGTACTACATTTTCCATTATGCGCTGTTGGACTAATATAAACTAAAAATCAAAAGGTCGCTGGTTTGCCCATTGTTTGTGACACGTTTTACGGCTTTGGCGTTCACTTGATCGAATCATTTTCCCAGAAATTTACTTGGATTTCTGTAAAAAAATGTCACTTTTTCGGGGCGCGCCGTTAAAAAATCGTGAAATATTGTGACAGAAAAGGTCGGTTGAAAGAACGCCGTCACCCACGTCGGCTTTAATTTTAGTTTGTAATTCCCTGGTTAACTGTCTCATGACTATGCATAATTGTTTCTTGGATTTGTTATTTAATTTATTTTTATTCACGATAGCTTTCCAGGGTCTCGAAAAACTAATTTAATCGATGAAATGTGAAATGATCAGCGAAACAGTAGCTTTCAAATTTTAAAGAAGAAAACTTGTGGCTGAGGGACATAACTATATTTTTGTTTTTCTCGATCTTGTCTATTTCCGATATCTACGAGTATAAAGCCGGCTCCAAACGATATGGTCATTCGTCAAATGTTAGTCAAGTAAAAATGCGTCAAATATTTGTAGACTGTTTGTCGAAAATTTATAGCGTCAAGTCGTTCATACACACGATGTGTTAACGTGGCAATGTGAACACATGACAAATAATATGCCTCGAAGTATTCGTTAAGCCGGCTCCAAACGATGTGGTCACTCAACAGATATTCGCCATGTGTAAGCAAATGCAGCATCGTGTGGACGATACAACGTATGCCAATGTGGTCATGTGCGTAGATTTGTCCAAACGCCAAATGTTTGACAAGCGCAAACAAATGCCGCATCGTGTGGATGATGCATGCATGTGCATTCGAGAGGATGTGTGCACTCGTCAAATATTCGCCAAAGCAATACACACGACACATCGTTTGGACCATGGACGAATGTATTTTACTTGATGTGTTATTAAAGGTTCGCTCCGAGGGCGATAAATAAGCACACATCAAAGCAGACGAATCTCCGTGCATCGAATCCGATCACGTGCAAGCATTCACAGTTTGCCTTTTCGTAGGACGTATTTTAATTTATAAGCAAAAACGATTACGCGGCACTTACTACAGCAACTGTTTCGTTCACTTTCATTTTTACATTTTACCAGATTGATGACCTGATGAAATTGATTAGGTATCTTCTTATATTCGCTGCAAATTTAGCGAACTTAAACAAGCGGGTAGACAAGCCAAAAATTGCTAAGTGAACTTATAGTGTGGATAACGCAAAGAATACTTCGAGGCATATTTGTCATGTGTTCACATTGCCACGTTAACACATCGTGTGTATGAACGACTTGGCGCTATACATTTTCGACAAACAGTCTACAAAAAATATTTGGCGCATTTTTACTTGACTAACATTTGACGAATGACCATATCGTTTGGAGCCGGCTTTACGTTATCCACACTATATGCTCACTTGGCAATTTTTGGCTTGTCTACCCGCTTGTTTAAGTTCGCCAAATTTGCAGCGAATAATCAATTTCATCAGGTCATCAATCTGGTCAAATGTAAAAATGAAAGTGAACGAAACAGTTGCTGTAGTAAGTGCCGCGTAATCGTTTTTGCGGGTGCAAATCTAATCAAACAGAAAAGGAAATCTCGAAAAAGGAGATGGTGGATCCTATCTTTAAATAAAAGTAGAAAACTTGTTAGACCATTCCATAATTTTCGAAAACACTAGATCGCATAGGTAGGCAGTTCAAAAATCAAAACTTATAAATTAAAATGCGTCCTACGAAAAGGCAAACTGTGAATGCATGCACGTGCTCGGGTTCGAAGCGCGGAGATTCGTCTGCTTTGATGTTTGCTTATTTACCGCCCTCGAAGAGAATCTTTAACACATCAAGTAAAATAAATTCGTCCATGGTCCAAACGATGTGTCGTGTGTATTGCTTTGGCGAATATTTGACGAGTGCACACATCCTCTCGAATGCACATGCATGCATCATCCACACGATGCGGCATTTGCTTGCGATTGTCAAACATTTGGCGTTTGGACAAATCTACGCACATGACCACATTGGCATACGTCGTATCGTCCACACGATGCTGCATTTGCTTACACATGGCGAATATCTGTTGATTGACCACATCCTTTGGAGCCGGCTTAAAGCCGGCTGCAAACGATATGGTCATTTGTCAAATATTAGTCAAGTAAAAATGCGTCAAATATTTGTAGACTGTTTGTCGAAAATTTATAGCGCCAAGTCGTTCATACACACGATGTGTTAACGTGGCAATGTGAACACATGACAAATATGCCTTGAAGTATTCGTTACGTTATCCACACTATATGCTCACTTGGCAATTTTTGGCTCGTCTACCCGCTTGTTTAACTTCGCTAAATTTGCAGTGAATATGAGAAGATAATCAATTTCATCAAGTCATCAATCTGGTAGAATGTAAAAATGAAAGTGAATGAAGCAGTTGCTGTAGTAAGTGCCGCGTAATCGTTTTTGCGGGTGCAAATCTAATCAAACAGAAAAGGAAATCTCGAAAAAGGAGATGGTGGATGCTATCTTTAAATAAAAGTAGACAACTTGTTAGACCATTCCATAGTTTTCGAAAACACTAGGTCGTATAGGTAGGCAGTTCAAAAATCAAAACCTATAAATTAAAATATGTCCTACGAAAAGGCAAAATGTGAATGCTTGCACGTGCTCGGGTTCGATGCACGGAGATTTGTCTGCTTTGATGCGTGCTTATTTACCGCCTTCGGAGCGAACCTTTAACACATCAAGTAAAATACATTCGTCCATGGTCCAAACGATGTGTCGTGTGTATTGCTTTGGCGAATATTTGACGAGTGCACACATCCTCTCGAATGCACATGCATGCATCATCCACACGATGCGGCATTTGCTTGCGATTGTCAAACATTTGGCGTTTGGACAAATCTACGCACATGACCACATTGGCATACGTCGTATCGTCCACACGATGCTGCATTTGCTTACACATGGCGAATATCTGTTGATTGACCACATCCTTTGGAGCCGGCTGCAAACGATATGGTCATTCGTCAAATATTAGTCAAGTAAAAATGCGTCAAATATTTGTAGACTGTTTGTCGAAAATTTATAGCGCCAAGTCGTTCATACACACGATGTGTTAATGTGGCAATGTGAACACATGACAAATATGCCTCGAAGTATTCGTTACGTTATTCCCACTATATGCTCACTTGGCAATTTTTGGCTTGTCTATCCGCTTGTTTAAGTTCGCTAAATTTGCAGCGAATATGAGAAGATAATCAATTTCATTAAGTCATCAATCTGGTAGAATGCAAAAATGAAAGTGAATGAAGCAGTTGCTGTAGTAAGTGCCGCGTAATCGTTTTTGCGGGTGCAAATCTAATCAAACAGAAAAGGAAATCTCGAAAAAGGAGATGATGGATGCTATCTTTAAATAAAAGTAGACAACTTGTTAGACCATTCCATAGTTTTCGAAAACACTAGGGGCCGGTTGTTAGAACGTAGATCAAAATGTAACGCGAGGCTACATTTAATTCGACTTTCGTTGCTAAGGTACTGACTTCGTGATTGGTTGTATCATAGCAACGGAAGTCGAATTAAATGTAGCATCGCGTTACAATTTGATCCGCGTTCTAACAACCGGCCCTAGGTCGTATAGGTAGGCAGTTCAAAAATCAAAACTTATAAATTAAAATACGTCCTACGAAAAGGCAAACTGTGAATGCTTGCACGTGCTCGGGTTCGATGCACGGAGATTCGTCTGCTTTGATGTGTGCTTATTTACCGCCTTCGGAGCGAACCATTAACACATCAAGTAAAATACATTCGTCCATGGTCCAAACGATGTGTCGTGTGTATTGCTTTGGCGAATATTTGACGAGTGCACACATCCTCTTGAATGCACATGCATGCATCATCCACACGATGCGGCATTTGTTTGCGCTTGTCAAACATTTGGCGTTTGGACAAATCTACGCACATGACCACATTGGCATACGTCGTCTCGTCCACACGATGCTGCATTTGCTTACACATGGCGAATATCTGTCGAGTGACCACATCGTTTGGAGCCGGCTTAAGAGTAGGCGCGTTAAGAGATCAAGGCACGAACTGATGCCGACATTGTTGTTTATTTTAATTTTACAAAGCAAAGGGCGTGACAAAAAGAGATAAGTGGTTTATTACTTCGTATTAAAATACTAAGTACTTATAATTTCTTATCCACTTCCATGCTTCGTTTATTCATCTTATTAAACCGCATTACGCCGCATTACTAGAGTCTGATGGCACCATTGATATTATTTATTATCTCGAAAATGTCTTTGTTCTTTTTACAAAGTATGTACCTATACATATCCGTTGTTTTTCCAGAATGACGAGGAATCTTTCCAGGATTGTTGAAATTTCCACATGTTGTACTTAAATATCTCAGTCGTTCTTCCATCATAGTTCTTCAAGTTTACTTCAATTTACCTTAATTTTGGTATGGAGAAATTTCCAGGATTTACGTAAGGTACTTAGTTGGGAAGTGGGAACATGTTTCTTTCAGTTCCAGAAAAGAATTTGGCATCTTGTTATTCCAGATCTCAACTGTAGATGTAGATATCTTCTGAAATAAACTCCTCCTGAATCTAATTCTACGTGCCTGCTGTTTACCATGATAGGTATTAAAGAAGACGACAAGTGTCATTAGTTTCTTTATTTCTGTTGCTAAGAACCTTTTTCCTCACTTCAGGCGAGACAATATCAACATAAGGGTAGATTTCCTTTACAGGGGAGGGGGGAGGTTGATTTATAAACCTTGTTACTATACGTTCTGATACATATTTGTCAGCCAACTGGTTGCACCTTAAGAAATGCCGCTGCAGTTGGCCAACCAGTTGGTGTCGGATTTAAGAACCTGCTCAATCACTAGTCAGTCTTCATTTGTCACTACGTAAACAATAAGCAGACAATTTGTATGAATATGCACAGATTAAGTTCATGAAAGAGTTGCATGCGACTTCCAAGTGTGGTTTAGCTAGGAAACTTCTAACATACTCTCTTTTATAGCTTAGTTTTGGTTTGTTTGTCCAGTTCTTACTGTTTCTTACTGTTTCCGGCAAAACTACAAAAAGATGCTTTTATCATTGCGGTATCATCTTACATTTTGGACTGAGACGGCACTGTAATGTTTGTATCAATTCAAAGAATGTTTATTACAGACTATGTAGTCCTAATATAAACGTTTGTCAATTTATTCGAAAAGTTCCGCCAGTGGACATATTCGACCACAAATGTATCTAAAAACCAATATGTTTTAGAACATTGTGTTTCTATAAAAGTATTACTTCAGTGCTACTTGAGTTACCTACTCAGAAATATTTCTGGGATAAATGATTTTCTCATGAAATTTTAATTCAATTTTTTTCAAATGTAAAGCTGTTGCACTTATGAAAAAAAAACCACTTGTTTTTGAAAATTTAAATTAGCCCACATGTATTTTTACGTAAATTTTATTATTTCAATATTTTTCAGGGAATTAATTGAATACCTCGTTAAGAAATGGGTCTACGACCATTCTACGTTATTAAGAAATGAGCAAGAAATAGAGTACCACGCATTGCAGCCAGGTTTTGAAACCAAATACGGATACAATTCCTTCAATGCACCGTATCCAAATTCCATTCAACAAGACAGTTATTATCCGGAGCCAATACACATACCAAAACCATCATACCCTGGATCTGCATTTCATACTTCCGGGCCGAGGAATACATACATTCCGCCAGCCTTCCCTACTGTGAATATCTCAACTGGTTTCACAGGATATCCAGACAGAAGACAGCCTCTGCCTAGTAATCAACAGTTCAATTTTAAATATCCTGGAAAGAACTCAGTGCAGCCCCAGCGATATCCTGTTTATCACGGAAATGTCCCGCCGCAACCCAATGTCGGGGATCAACAAATTCCATATTTCAATCAAAATGACCTTTGGAATAGGTATGAACTTTCTAACTATAATATTTAAGAAAGAACAAATAAATCTTATGCAATAGTTCGTAAGGTATTCCTAGTTAGATTGCCATCATTCTTAATCATGTTCTAAATTTTTAGCATAAGTACATATGTAGGGCGTACACCTACCTCTTTTTATTCTTATCTCTGACTCTAGTATATTATAGTTGTTCCACATTCCTTTCTTAAATTTGTTCATTTCTTTAACCGAAACTATTGTTTTGGGTATCGGGCCAAATGCGACACAGTGCAAAAGCGACACAAGATATTTTGGTAGCATTTGGTAGCATTTTCCATTTTCCGGGAAATTCAGGTAAGTATAATTCTCAGTGGTAGCAAAAGCGACACTACAGTGAATATTATACAGTTTCTATGAAATTTGAAATGTCAAAGCACGGCAGACTATTATTGCTTATTATCCTCGGGGCTGATAAGTATTTTATTTATTTAGTTCTTGTAGTAAGTATTCATGAAATGTATACATACAATTCATAGAATGGACTCAAAATCTTCAACACTTTTCTATCGCATTCCTAATTTCGAATTGCTCCACAACCCCTCTACATATATGTATACAAAGAGTACGAAAACATAAAATTTTCAATCAGTTGATAGTACGAGTACGATTTGTAACGACTAGGTACAAATTCCTCATTACCAGTCAGTGTCGGATCGTCTTCACAAGTATAATTGTTTAGAGTTGTGAATAAAGTATAATATTGTGTAAAATGGAGTTTGAACTATTGCAGCTATTTACGGAGGACATAAATACAGAATGCAGTGAAGTTTTAAAAATGGGTATACTCGTTGGTTTTGTTCTAGAGAGAAGAGCCACAAGTGCAAAGGCAGCATAACGGACAGAATTGGGTAGAAAGTGCCATACCGCATTCCTGCAAGCCAGATGTTGCTGCCTTGGAAGTGCAGAAACAAATTTGTGTTGCAAAGAAGAGAGCTCGGGAAGAAGACCCTCCAATACGCAAAATATATAACCAAGAATTGACGCAGCTATTCCATCGTGGCTACGATTTTATTACCGAAGTTCCTTCATTCCATTCGTTGAAGCACTCTTTAAATAGAATTAGAAGAAATGTCCGTGGCTCTATTATGGAACCATCCAGTTCTGAACACATAGTTTTCCCAGAAGGATTGTTAATATTGGAAGACCAATCCAATTTTCTCTTCGCCGATGATCAAACTGCTGGGAGGATTTTAATATTTGCCACAAGTAATGGAAGAGAGCTCTTGGCCACGAGCAATACTGTGTTTATTGATGGAACGTTCAAAAGTTGCAGTAAGCAGTTCACGCAAATCTGCTCATTGCATATCGATATCGGAAGCACTGATGAAGAAGTGAATGTGGTACCTGTGATGTTCGCACTTTTGCCTGATAAAAAGAAAAGAACATACGATCGTATGTTTGAACTGATAAAGATACAAATTCCTGGATGGCGCCCGCAATCTGTGAAAATTGATTTTGAAAAAGCGGCAATTGGTTCCTTAAAGAATATGTTTCCATCTACGCAAATAAGTGGATGCAACTACCATTTTAACCAGTGTTTATGGAGGAAAGTGCAAAATCTTGGTTTAACAGAAGAATATTCGAATGTGCACCGCCTTAGCCTATATTCCACCTACTCATATAGAAGATGGGTGGCTAACCGTTATGGAAACTGCAAAATTTTTTTGATTACGCAAAAAAATTGGAAAATTCTATAAGCGTTCTATGTGGAACAATTTTGGACAACGACATCACACTAATAACGCTGTGTAAGGATGGAACCATCGCTTAAATAGAATTTTACAGATACATCATCCGAATGTTTTCGAGTTAATCAAAAGTTTGAAAGAGGAAGCAGTATACAGTGATTTTGTTTATTGTAGACGGTTTTTAAATTTGGAAGGCAAGAGGCGGAAAGTATTGTACGTAAAATTAGAAAGGCGTATAGAAAAGATTATAGACGAATATCTTGTCAGGTAATATAAAAAAAATGTTTAAAAACGTTGGCATATGTGCAAAAATTGGAATAAGCAGGAAAACAGATATAAGTAAATATTTTACACTTTTACGTACCTAAATTAATATTATAATAATTTCTTGCAGTTTTTTATTTTATTTTTATTAAATTAAATGACTTAAATTATGATTTTGCATTTTTCTTACATGAAATCCTTACGTTACAAAGGTTAAAGAAGTCCTTATTGTGTACCTACAGAATGATTCACTGTTTTTGAGACCATGGCTACAATTAAAGTTTATTTATGTTTTATCAAAGATACAAACAGCTGAAGCAAATCCAAAAGAAAATTTATGTATAGAATATCTCCGGAATATCTTTTACGCGCTTTCCTTGATGTTTCTAAAAAAATAGCGCTGAATGTCGCAGAAAAAAATATAAAGTACCTACTTAAAGTTAGATTTTTTAATGAAATACCTTGTTAATTGTTGCACTTTTGGGTAGATCTTTATTTCTGATTTCAAAAATATAGTTTGCATTTTATGTTTAAAATCTGTTTTTTAAATATTATCACCCCTAGTGCTTGAAAAATTTCCAAAAAAATTTTTGGGCTAACGAACTTTTTGGACTCTGGGTATTTTCCAACAACGCAATAAAAGCATAAGTGAGTAGGTACGAGAAAAAGTTTATTGATAATAGTCAAACACACAGTGAATTCGGTAAGAAAATTTCACATCGAAAATGTGCATAAAAAGATGCAGGTAAATGTTATTACTTTGGGAGCCAGTGTCGTTTTTGCAACCACTGGGAATGTCTCATTCCGAATATCTTTCTGGTTTTTATGACAGTGTCGCATATGCTACTACTAGTGCTAGTGTCGCTTTTGCTCTGTGTCGCTTCTGCCCAATATTCATTGTTTTGTATAATTTTACTCTACTGCGGCACTGTATCACAATAAATGTAAATTGACAGCACAAAATTACTAAATTCTGAAAACTTGAAATAATTTACGGTCAATTAGCTCCAAAGCACAATCCCTGGCTGCTTCAAGAACATAGTATGTGATGGAGAGTTTCCCCGTCTTCTTCACATATCCTGGAGCGAGAGGTGAACCGCAGAGTAAAATCTTGTACACCAATTATTCCTCTATTTATGTGTAATTCCTTTTAATTCCCCGCAATTCCTATCTAATTCCTGCAATTCCTCAAGTAATTCCCGCTATTCCCCATGTAATTCCTGCAATTTCCCATGTAATTCCCGCAATTCCCCATGTAATTCCTGCAATTCCTCATGTAATTCCTGCAATTCCCCTACTAATTCCTGGAATTCCCTTACAACTAATTCTTGCATTTCCTGTACGTCCTATACTGCAATAATTTACAGGGCATGCGCAATCGTTAGTATAAGGGGGGTTAACATTTCTGCAATTCCCTTGTAATTCCTGCAATTCCTCACTAATTCCTGCAATTCCCTACAAATTTATGTAATTCCTCAAGCTCGTACACAAATTCCTCTATTTATGTGTAATTCCTTTTAATTTCCCGCAATTCCTATCTAATTCATGCAATTCCTCAAGTAATCCCCCCAATTACCCATGTAATTCCTGCAATTCCCCATGTAATTCCTGTAATTTATATTTGTAAAGATGATGCAATAATTTACAGCGAATGCGCTATCGTTAGTAAACATTTCTGCAATTCCCTTGTAATTCCTGCAACTCCTGTGCAATTCCTCACTAATTCCTGACTAATTCCTGCAATTCCCCAAACAATTCCTGCAATTCCCAACAAATTTATGTAATTCCGTACTAATTCTTCTGCAATTCCTCAAGCTTGTACACCAAAATTCCTCTGCGGTTCACCCCTCGTCCTGGAGTCTAGATTGTCCTTCACTCCAATAGTGGTGAGATGTCTGGAAACTGAACAGTGTCCCATAAAAATAGTTGTACTGTTTATATCAGATAGTTTTTACCTACTTTTCTTGTTAAATGGTCTGCCAGTAAACATCCATGTCTTGAGGAGTCTCCATCCTGTTAGATGTATATTTTTATTTTACCAAGTCATTTATTAGCACCTTAGCTGTCTGATATGCCAAACAAGTGGGTTCCAAGCCCTATTAAGACAGACTGTCTCCCCATGTTGCTAGAAGGACAGTTTTCCCATTCCTTTCACTTCTTGATGGCTTTTGAACCATTGTATGATAACCTTGTTATGTTCTGTAGTCGAACCCACGAGTTCACACAAGCCTTAACCACTTTTCATTGCATATCTACAACTTCCAGGGTTTTCAACCTTGGTTTTCTGCGACAACCTGGAACCTCCTATGTGAATAGAATCTTCTGACCACATAAGTAATTTCTACGGGGATTACGATTACTAGAATGTCCAGGTTTGTGCTAATTTCACTCTCTGTCCTTTTGCCAGCAATGCCCACCCTAGGGTTATGTACAATTTTGAACAGCTGTGATCTTGACTTTGTCAGTCAATTGCACCCAGTGCTGGTATGATTACCCTATAAGGCATGTGGCATTGCCTTAACTATTTGTTGAAATATCTCGGTATGGTAAGCCTATCTTACAAATTTGGCCATAACTGTTTATCCTTAGCCTGTACACTGTTGGAATATCTGCAGGCCCTGTTAGACTTCTTGGTTATTTTCTCTAGGTATATACAAACTGTTGCATTTAATAATTTGTTCTGAAACTATCTAACCTCTGCTTAATAAAGCTCAAAAGCAACATTGCATCTTTTAGTTATTTCAATAACGAAGAAAAGTATCTGAATTACACTCCTTACCAAAGAAGTAAAAGAGCCATCAAAATGAAAAGCAACAGAAGAAAATTACGAAGCTTATTTTTGCAGCCTTCGAATGCGACACATGTAAACTATATGCGGAGAAAAAGACAAACGGACATTACCGGAGAAACATTATGTCGGACGCAGTCAACGTATATTATGCCTAGGGCTGCTGAAAACACTAGGGGAAACTGGATGTATGTGGTAAATATGCCACAGATGAGTGAGATGTACACCCAATTGGTCAAAAGTGAAACGTGCGCGTAAGTATCATCACGGAATGAAAACGAGGAATTTTTATTTAAATGCACATTTGTAAGATTTACCTTCTTTTTTTAAGCAATATGTGAGTTTATTTTAGGTACTCTTACGTTTCCTGGTGTATTTTACAAACGGTAATATGTATTTATGATTGCAGGACCACTCAGTGCAGCGGAATCTGTAGCCTTCCCAACGGGTACACATCCCGCTGTGAGCAGAAATATGTGCAAAAGAGGTTGGTCGCATTACGGGAAAGTGGTAATCAGTTGTACACTGATGTGTTTTGGTTCCCCAGCTGTTGTTTATGCACCATTACGCCTAACTGAATAACGAGATACTCATAATTTAGAATAGACAAGAATAACATAAAGACTTGAAAAAGTGTGTGCTTGGGTGATCTATTCCATGCATCATTTTCAATGATGTTCGCGAAGTATGTTATACATATAATCACTTTTGTATTATATAATTTTCAACAAGAAGCATTTTTGTGCTTGAGTCACAATGGTTACCATTTTTTAAGAGAGGTATTTATTTTCTTTAGGATCTTACGCAATGATATTTCATTTTAGTCAACGTCGACCCTTTGTGTGATTTTTTTATAGTTCTCGTGTTATTTATAATACTTAATAGTTTTTAATAATTTTTCAATAAATGACTTCAATATTCTTCCATAGTAATTTCATTTTTATACAGGGTGGAACTTTCTAATGGAATAAATGAAATTTACATTAGAAGGTGCGCAATTAAAACTAAAAATCGACGTGTCCGAGAATTTTTATCAAATATTAGCCGTTCAGTTTTTACTGAATTTATTCCATTAGAAAGTTCCACTCTGTATTTATGCAGAGTAATTTTAAAATATACTTCAGATAACGATACACAGTTTTCCCAGGAATCTACAGCTCAATCATGTGATTCCTAAATAATTATTAGTTGTTGTAGGTATATCTCGCATCCATAATTAAATTCTGTTTCACGCAGTGGATATCTATTTCTGACTTATCATGAAACAGTTATTTATGTACCAAGAGCGAAAAATGAAGTATTTATTTATTTATTAGAAATTAATGGGAAACTTTGCTTTACAACAAAGAAATATGCTCAGGAGTTCTCATGACAATCATAATATCAACACATCTACAACCAAATCCTCAAACTAAAAGCACTAAACATCAGCTTCAAATCGAATGCTCAAAACAACGAAACACCAAACAATTCAAAATACCTATAGTAATCATTGATTTCATGGCACATTCTAGAAATGGCAGGAAACGTTACATACAAGATGTTCGGTGTTCGCAGTGTACGAACTGGTACATACAATTTCACACAAGAGCTGAGGACAGTCGACCAAAAAGTTTTACAGTTTATAAATGAAATATAAATCATAAACAATTCTTCTAACTCTAAGTATCTTCAGATTTAGACAATCCAGAATATAATCGTAAGATACGCTCTCAAATGGAACCCTCATTTTAAAAGCTGCGCACCTAAGAAACCTGCTCTGGATTCGCTCAATACTATCAATATGAAAAAGGTAAATAGGTGACCAAACAGCAGAACAGTATTCAAGGTGCGAACGAACCAGTGAGACGTATAAAATCTTAAAAGTACCTACTGACATTTTGGAAATCAACCGAAAATCTCTTAATAAAACCTAAAGCCGCGTACAGACAGAGGCAACAAGTAGCAATTTTTATCATTGGCTACCTGTTTCCCTAAACAAAGTTGCCACTTGTTTCTATTTGTTCCTAATTTTTTCTGTCGCCAAAGTAAATGTTTCCGAATGTCGCGTGTTTCGCTTCCGAGGCGGTAAACTTCAAAAGAAAATAGGTAACAGATGTCGACAAGTTGCGACCGTGTCTTTGCTTTGGACAGTTTGTCATCAGTGCGTGTATGACATGCGTAACTTATTTTTCCCATATCACACTAAGTTTCTTCATGTTTCATTTATTTGGAACCTCAGGCGACTTTTTTCTTTTAAGCCGGGTACAGACAGAGGCAACAAGTAGCAACTTTTGTCATTGGTGACCTGTTTCCCGAAACATAGTTGCCACTTGTTTCTACTTGTTTTCTAGTTGTTTCTGTCGCCAAAGAAAATGTTTCCGAATGTCGCGTGTTTCGTTCTCGAGGCGGTAAACTTCAAAAGAAAATAGGTAACAGATGTCGACAAGTTGCGACAAGATGTCGACAAGTTGGTTTGGACATTGTGACATCCGTGACTTCTTCGTCCCATATCACAAACATTACTGTGTTGTGTGGACACTAAGTTTCTTTATGTTTCATTTTATTTGGAGCCTTAGTCGACTTGTTTCTTTAATGTGGACACTAGGTTACCTCCTTTTGTGACACGAAACAGAAACAGTCGACAAAGTCGCACTGACATGTTGCCCCTTGTTGCCTCTGTCTATACACGGCTTTATGTGGACACTAGGTTACCTCCTTTTGTGACACGAAACAGAAACAGTCGACAAAGTCGCAATGACATGTTGCCCCTTGTTGCCTCTGTCTATATACGGCTTTACATATGGCATGCCTTAAGCCATGTATAGGCAGAGGCAACAAGGGGCAACATGTCATTGCGACTTTGTCGTCTGTTTCGTGTCGCAAAAGGAGGTAACCTAAAGCCGTGTGTAGGCAGAGGCAACAAGCGGCAACATGTCATTGCGACTTTGTCGACCGTTTCTGTTTCGTGTCACAAAAAGAGGTAACCTAGTGTCCACATAAAATAAACAAGTCGACTAAGGTTCCAAATAAAAAGAAACATGAAGAAACTTAGTGTCCACACAACACAGTAATATTTGTGATATGGGACGAAGAAGTTACGGATGTCACAACATGCACTGATGACAAACTGTCCAAACCAAAGACACAGTCGCAACTTGTCGACATCTGTTACCTATTTTCTTTTGAAGTTTACCGCCTTGAGAGCAAAGCACGCAACATTCGGAAACAT
Organism: Xestobium rufovillosum; assembly: GCA_963966045.1. Taxonomy (NCBI): domain Eukaryota; kingdom Metazoa; phylum Arthropoda; class Insecta; order Coleoptera; family Ptinidae; genus Xestobium; species Xestobium rufovillosum. The sequence continues at coordinate 16,478,864 of OZ014499.1, read as the reverse complement.
TTGCTTTGGCGACAGAAACAACTAGAAACAAGTAGAAACAAGTGGCAACTTTGTCTCGGGAAACAGGTCACCAATGACAAAAGTTGCTACTTGTTGCCTCTGTCTGTACCCGGCTTAATGTCCACATAAAAGAACCAAGTCGACTAAGGTTCCAAATAAAATGAAACATGAAGAAACTTAGTGTCCACACAACAAAGTAATGTTTGTGATATGGGACGAAGAAGCCACGGATGTCACAACACCCACTGATGACAAACTGTCCAAACCAAAGACACAGTCGCAACTTGTCGACATCTGTTATTACCTATTTTCTTTTGAAGTTTACCGCCTAGAGAGCGAAACACGCAACATTCACAAACATTTGCTTTGGCGACAGAAACAACTAGAAACAAGTAGAAACAAGCGGCAACTTTGTTTCGGGAAACAGGTCACCAATGACAAAAGTTGCTACTTGTTATCTCTGTCTATACTCGGCTTTTCGATATTATTTCATTAATATGGGTAACAAAAGTAAGAGAGCTGTCAAATCTAACACCTAAATCGCATTCTTCATCAACAATCCGAAGCTCATTGTTATTCAATGTACAAGGTGTCCCAAACTGGACGCGTTCTTATGGGAACACCCCTTATTTGAAGAGATAGAAAAAAATTAACCAAGGGGTCCGGAGCTCAAATTTAATGAGAAAACCACTGGCGCAAACAAAACTTTGCTATCTCTTATCGTTTGGCCGCTAGAGGGCGATTCTCAAATTTCGTCGATTTCTTTTATGTCCTATAACTTGTTTATTAATAAAGATAATTTATTTTGGTAAAAACTTTCTTAAGGCACTTTTTTCCGTAAAATCCATTGCAATAGGTAGTTTTTTTACAGGGCGTTTTGATTTTCGTGCACCACCCCTAACTCATTTTTTTTATATAGACCACCCTATATATTATGAGATTTTTGAAAAACTCGTAAAATTTCCTAAATTTTGATGTATCACTTGTCATGTTTATATTAAAAACCATATTTTATATTAAAAACCATTAGCCATTCAGGTTCATTGAATTTGGAAAGCCACTGTTCTTTCTATGTTTGTTGACAAATCTCCAAAAAGTATTAATAATCGAGATGTTCCTTTCAACCTTGCATACATAATTTTTGTAGCAAGACCTGGACACTTTTTCCTTAAATCAGCAAAATACCAACAGTCCTCAAAAAAGTTTGTCCTTTTATATCCCTCAGGTGCAATTTTCTTTCTGTATAGTAGTTTCTAAAGATCAAGAGTGTACCAGCAAGGAAAAGTAGTCGCTCTGGAATGTAATAATCCCAATTAATACATTCCAAACTAAATCGGATGGCACCATAGTCAGCATGCTTAAAATCATAATAGTAATCATCACAATCCAACGAAGAGCCGTCAGCAGTCAACGGAAGTGAAGCAAACACTGCCGGGTGATGACTGTCAGAGGGCAGCAAAACATCCAATGCAAGATTAGTAAACATCAGGTCCAACATGATCCCAGTAGCATTTGTATAGTATTTAACTGTATCAAGTTGCAAGCTCCAAAAGTATGTGACAATCAAGGAAACGTTAGTCTTCACATCACCCGCACCAGCTTGACCGACAGAATACACACCAAAATTCATATTGTAGTCACCAAAGATCAAAAATCACTATCTACATTCCGATGCGTAACTTCATCAACAGAGTTACAATGATCTAAGTATGCATAATTTGTAAACTTCGGAGGAATATAAACGGCACCAACAAGAAGTCTATAAGTTGACCGACAGGAAATCTCTACAAACAATTGTTCAACATTAGCATTAGCTACATCAAGAGAACGGCTGCAGAAACGACTCCGAACAGCAATCAAAACATGACCACCCCTTCCAAAAACACTAGTCTCACCACTTCGATCCTTCCTACAAATGGTGTAGTTCAGGAATCCCAACTCACCATAAGAATCATAATAGACATTGATGGCCAATGCAATCCGTAACTTTCAAAGCTTAGTACGAACACCACGAGCGTTACAAAAATTGTAGCAACACCATTCATGTATCAATAGTTTTATTAGTGACACCAGTCTTTCTAAGCGTTTCAAGTTCCGCCTTCATATTCTTAGAGTACTTAATCTCTTTGCGCTGGAGTCTGATCAGCTCTAATCAGCACATTCAGAAGAGCTCAAGACAAAGCTGAAGAATAAAGTATAGAAACACGTATAGTTTCAATGATCATATATTGTCATATAAAATTATAAAATTTTAGACCTTAATTAATAATCTTTGTAAAAAATGCGTATAAAAAGTGTAAATAAGAGTTATCCATAAAAACTAAAAGGCACTTACGATTATCACTCACAAAAACAATTACCACACCAGAGGCATTAAAAATTTTACATCTAAAATAAAATATGTAAAAAGTGCGCAGTCTCTTGGACGGAACCAATATCGATTTGAAATATTTTACAAGCTTGTCATAGCTGGTGGTCTAGCATAGGCTTTTGGAATGAAACCATATTTACGAGTCTTTGGGGCATAAGCCCACAACCAACCGTCAACTGTTTGATTGTTGAGATCCGCATAAATCCAATCGCCCCGTCGCACAGATAAATCATCAGGGGCCTGTGCTTTATAGTCATAAAGCATAACCAGCTCTGTTCCATGATATCTCAAATCATCAGCACTAGAAGAACCCAACATATGTCCGTTGTTTTGTGAAGAGAAGTTTCCGTTGCAGTTCTGATTTGTCACGGAATTTAAATGGCCTAAATATTACAAATTAAATACATAACAAATCTTATGATACTTGCACATATAAGGTTTGATTAATAATTAATGTGGTGAATACCCTTGGTTTAGTATAGATAATGGTTCGACACTCGGAGAACCGATTTTCGTCGCCTTCTGCGCATGTGGACAAACTTGTTGAGAACCTCTGTAGTCAGGAGTGTCTGATTCTTCTCGATTTGTAACACTGCCAATATGTCAATTTAGCAACGTCAGTTGATGGTCATTAAATAAATTTCAGGATTTAATTCCCAAGTTTTTCGTTAATATATAAAGTGTTTGAAGACGAAAGTGTTCTAGTATGAACTATTTTGGTTTTTACGTAATGTAATGCCCAAATAAGTGTCAACTGCAAAACGGCTAATTTCCAGATCGGATTTCCAGATTTCTTGAAGTTTCAATTTTAAAGTTTATGATCCGTTTCCAAATTTTCAATTTCTATTCCAAATACTATTTAAATTGTAATTTACGCTTTCAAGTATGTTATTCTTTTGATTTTCCCATAATTTATTCTCACATTGAAGCAAAACATTCAAATTCAACCAACAATTTTGATCTTCCATAAAGTTTGACAGCAAATTCCTACTATGCTGTTGCTACGAGCAAATAATGCTCGTAGGGTCGTTGACGGCTGACGGTAACCGGCAATTTTAGAAAAAATCAGTAGTTCGCGACAAAACACCCCAGAGTTCCACATACTGACATCAGTATGTCCCATACCAGTGGCCTCCAAAAGCTGCGTAATGGCCAACCAGGTTTTATACTAAACCAAGGTGAATACCCACAATATATCCATTGAAACAAAAACGCAATCTAGCAACCTTCCGTCATCAAACTGACAAGTTGAAAATCGATCGGTGTGTCAGTTTAGTTTCTATGGCGGTCTTCGTAAGCCTGTTTTGCGAAAATGAATTTTGAGCAAAAAGTAAATATAAAATTTAGTTTCAAACTTGGAAAGAGTCCTAAAGAAACGCATGAAATGTTCGACTTTACGCATACAACAAAACATTTTAAAAGTTGATGAAATGGTTCAAGTAAACCTAAGATTAACCATTCCATAAATAGCTGCTGATCTCCACTTTTCAAACAATTTGAGACAAAATTTAAAGACGTAGCGAGTGAGTGCCAAATTTGTTCCACACATTTTGACGCCTGATCAAAAGCAAAAGTGTCCGTCAATTTCACTGGAATTGCATGACCTTGTGGCTTTAGATTGGAATTTTTTGAGGAGTGTGATAACGGGATAAATCGTGGATTCAGAGTTCCCAGTGAAAACGCCCAGCTCACCTTAGCAAAAGGAAGCATAGAAATCGAAATCCAACATCAAGGTGATGTGATTATTTTCTTTGATTTGGAAGGAACTGCGCGGCGCACAGTCCGTGCCTAGAGGTGATACTGTGAACTCGAAATATTAGAATGTTTACGGAAAGATGTGGGTCAAAGAAGTTCAGAGAATTGGCGAACGGTTTTGTTTTGCATCACCACAATGCACACTGTCACACATCGCTTCTTGTCCGACAGTTTTTGTCGCAGTTGTCTCCAATTGCCATATTCACCTGATTTGTCACCCTGCGACTTTTGGCTCTTCACAAAACTCAATATGACCATGAAGGGAAAACGGTATGAGAGGGTAGAAGAGATTGATGTGGGATTAAAAAATCGATTAAATGTACTCACCAATGATGATTTCCAAGATTGTTTTAAGAAGTGGGATCAGCGTTGGAATAAGTGTGTGGCAAGCCAAAGGGAGTACTATGAGGAGGATTAAATTTTGTTTGTAATTTTCTTAATAAATTCTGTTTAATTCGTCCATTCACCATATTAATTGATCAAACCTCGTATATTATGTTGCACTACATACCTTGAATAACATTATCTGCAGGATAGACGAAGCCAGAAGGAATGAACCCTTCTTGACCATCACTCCTCACAATCCAGTACCAATCTGGATCTTCTCTATTCAATACTGAAATAAATTTATTATAAATATTATTAAACTTTCTATTTAATACTGAAATAAATTTATTATAAATATTACTAATCTTAACAGTATCTTATTGGCAGCGATAAGATGTCTATCATATAAACTGGTTTTAACCCTTTAAGGACGTTCTTTTTGCGACTGTTTGCCTCTCAGACGACGAAAATTGCAGGACTGGACACACGATTGACGGATATATCCAGCATTTTAAATTTGCAAATGAAACACATATAAAATCGTTTGAATTGTTTTTCGTCTAATCCACAATAACTGTTTGGGGCTATTCTTGATCTTTTTGGCCTAGAGCCTAGATGGACCAGCAGCGAGCTCTTTGGATGACATCACAATCTATAATGACAAGCAACAACCTAACCTACAACAATCAATCATGCACACCACACACCAGACGAGCGTTGGTTATATCTGACACTGCCAGATATAACCGACATTCGGCTACGCAGCATGGTTTTCTGGGGTCGACTTAGTCCGATGGCCGTCTGTAGATCCCAACAATAATATTTAGTGTCGGATATACATGACGGCAGTCCAAGGACAATGTTAGATCTCATGTCGGATATATATCCGACAGCCGCCTGTGTCCTAAGTTGTGCAATGTCGGACATATCCGTGAACCGTCCTTAAAGGGTTAAACTTGAACATTTTCTTTTTTTTTTAATTTTCCCCAATGAGCCAGCTATCTGCAACTGGTGATTTGAAAAAAAAGACAAGCTGCTTATTTGCTTCATAAATATTCTTCTATGTGCTAGATTACGTTTCTGTTTTTTTTTAAATTTAAATTTTAAAAATGGCAACAAACTAACTTTTAACATTCAGAAAGTGGAATTTTTTTGTTCCTCCTTTCAACTAGTACAAAAGTTTTCTTCAAACGCAGGAGTACCAATTTCAGGGAAAATGTGTGCCAAACAAGCGCAATCTTTCATGAAAATTTAAAATTAATCATCTGATTAATGAATCCAGCCTGGCTGCACTAGTTTAAAAACGATAAAAGTCATAAGCTTGCCAAACAACGAAACAACCCATTGTAAATAGGAAGCAATGGTGGATTCTTGCCATGAACTGGAAACCCTAATAACTGAAAATAATGTATAACCTGCACAAACTTATAATGCTGATGAAATCGGTCTGTTCTTGTAGGCAATGTCCATTTAAATACTAGATGCAAGTACGAGACAAAAATGCACTAGGGTATCAAATCAGTAAGGAATACATACCCAAACTGATAGAGGGAGAGAAAGTAAAAATATCAAAGTGGCTTCAAAATTTTCAACATTCATATTTAATGCAGTTGTAGGTACAAACAGAAAAGGTAGAATAATACACTCCTTTTTCCCTACAGGCAATAGGAACGATAGCGGACTTAAACTGGAATTTTATGATAAACCAATACTCTATTTTCCCATCACATTAGCAATACTTGGAAGATGTCAGCTCAGGAGACACAGGGAGACTCTTGCGGAGGTATCGAATGAATTACAAGTAGAAAACCAGTGTCTCTTTTAAGTTGAGCAATATACCTAATTTATTTTCCTTCCTATTTAAATGCCTTACATTTTCATAGATTAACTAAATGTATACTGTTAGAACGGGTGTATAAGTATAAGCTTTACATCACTACTGGATAATAAAGAATATTGCCAGTCTGGTTGAGAGGTGAGAAGATAATAGGCTAGATAAAGGAGATATAAGATGGAAAAGTGAGAAATTATAATTATTATTATGTATGAAAGCAAATAACAATGGATATAATGATATAATGAATATAATTATAACGAATGCTGGATAAGTTACAAGGAAACACTAGTTAAGCATATAAAATAATCAGGAGAAAAACATTAGAAGCGAGGCAGGAGACATCCTAATTGGAAACGGGGAAAAGGCGGGAAGCTTTTGAAAAGTGGTTCCATAAATGCATGATGAAGGTTAGCAATACAGAGGTATTAAAGGGAGTTCAGGAAAAGAGAAATATATGGCAGATAATAAAGAATAGGAGACCTTCTGAGACACGAAGAACTATTTCCCAACATATTAAAGGCTGAGAGAATAAAAAGACGTAGAGGAAGACTAGACTACAGTTCGCAGATAGTTGGGGGTGTAGCAAGTTCTACTTTCGGGATGGCATATTAACTGAAAGAGTGAAGAATGTGGAGAAGCGGGGGCCTTTTGGAATACTTGAGCAACACTAATTTGCTGAAATAATTAACATTTTAAATTTACAAAAATAAATTGGGAGTGACTACTGAACAGTCCGCCGGTTACTTCTAAATTTTGTTCCAGTACAGTCGACACAATATCAGTAAAATGACGTTTAAGAACTTCGTTATTGAAAGACATCGCCAACAATCTCGGTGGGTGTCCAGATATAGTATAAAGCTGCCATTTTGTTCTCCTACGGCTACAAGAGTTCTGCGCCCGCACGGGTTCGCATTTTTTGTTTGTTTCTACATCATCTTTTTGCCAAAAAATGCGTGTGTCTGGTGCGAAAGGGCAAGTTTTAGTTTTTTTACACTTCCAAAATGCCAAATATAGGTTACATTCTGTAATGCGCATGCGACCGGACTGTTCAGTACTCACTCCCAAATAAGTTAACAAAAAAAAATAAAAAACGAAAACAACCTTCCAGCTACCACTTACCTACACATATTCTAAAAATGGTTAAACTAATTAATTATGAGAGTTATGAAGTTGTGATAAAATTACAATTGTTTCCATGCATTTTTCAGTTTGTTTACATATGTAAAACAATAAGACCCGGTTTTTCAAAGAATCCAACACCGGATTAAGTCTGACACCGGCTTCGTTGCTATGATACAACCAATCAGAAAGCCGGTATCATAGCAACGAAGCCGGTGTCAGACTTAATCCGGTGTTGGATTCTTTGAAAAACCAGGCCTAAGTATTTCAGTTAGGTACTTGTGGCCTAGCCTTTCCCGTGAGGCAGAGACAAATTCAACTGCACAACCCAAAACCGTTTTTATAAAATTTTGGAAATCGTATCTAAGAAATATTCACATCATGAATTTCTAATACTCGGTAAAAATTTTACTAACCTGTTACAAATTCACCACGTTCAACTGACACGTCATTTTCATCTCTGGCTATGAAAGTATATAACACAATGTAACGACCAGATGGATCTTTTGAAAATGGCAACATATCTGGTTCAGAATGAATGCTAACAGTTGATACAGCTGTCGTCTGCTTCTTGCCCAAGGAATCACAATCACTAGTATCTGCACCAGCTAAATCACTGTAAAGCATACAAAGCAATATAAAAAGTTATAAAGACAATAAGTGCATATTACCATTCGTTGTTTGTATCAGAAGGTTCATTCGGCCCAATTTGAGTATCTCTAGGTAATTTCTTTTTAATTGCTAAATCTGCCAAATGACTATTGTATGGTGTGCAATATGAATGTGGAATAAAACCCTCCTGCCTAGTATCTAACCCAATTACGTAAACCCAATCATTTTCTCGATACAATATATTTACAATCTAAAACAGAAATTTAACGAATTGGGTTCTAGCTGTTTGAAAAAATAAGCATGATATTAACTTAACAATCCATCAGTACCACTATGATACCGGATTTCTGAGTGGCAAACAACCCAGGATTGAGTTAACACGGTTTTGATGCTTATCCAACCCAACAACTGCGGCAGAGTAACAGTTTAGGACACTTCTTACGTGACACTTTACCGTACATCAGCTTCTGTCGCCCACATATTATATGAGATTAGGTACTTAGTGATTTTAAGGGTAAGCATCATGGGGCATAACGTTTGCTCCTCTTTTTACACGTACAGGCAAAAATACTTGTTTGTTATGAATAGGAGCATGTTAGGTTCGCAACTGACCAGATATCAAAAGTTGTCCAAACACAAGAAAATGTATCTTTTGCCTATTCAACAACCTAGGTTTTTTCTGTAATTTACACCATTTGAACCTCTCTCCGTCATTACCCCAGATAATTGAGAGTTCACTATTACACTATACTATCAGGAAATTTACCTGCCCCCTTTTAACTTCTAATTCATCATCAACACAAGGAGTAAAATCATGAAGAACAACCATTTTGCTATCAGGTGAGAGTCCATGTTCCTTTTCAATTCCTACCCTAACCAATGTTTCGATGCTTGCCGATCCAGTAATTCGGCCCATTCCAGGTGTAAGGCTCGACCCATTTCTTGTAAGCTCTTTGTCAATGTCTGCAGCTGACGCTGTAATAAGTAATTTTCCAATAAGTAATAATTGGCAACCAAACAAGTTAAAATTATTTGACTTACGTTTTTTCTTCTTTCCTCTTCGAATTCGTACTGGGCATAGAAATGCCATTTTGGAGCAATGGTTGTTTACATATTTACTTTAAATAAATCGAATATATTGCATTCTGTCAAAACACAATGAAGTACTAAAAAACTTTGACAAATCGACACTGACAAATCAATTGACAGAAGCAGACAACATTGAAATGCAACGGTAGTTTTCTTAGCTTTCCGTTCTTCTCAAAACTGGTTTACACATACACTCTTTTTTCAAAAAACATGAATGGTTAATAATTAATTGCGTATCTACTTGTATTAGCTGTATAAATAATATCTTAACGGTTCTCTTCTGTCATCAGTTGTTGTACCCGAATTCACGTCAACTTTGACTTTCTTTTGACAGATGACAATAACACAAAAGTGCATTGTGCAGGCACCTGCATCTCGCACAATAATTTGTAAGCTAGCACCAATAGATGGTGGTCTTGTAAAGTTCGAAATTTTATTTTATAATTTATTTTTTATGATTGTTTTTCGATATTTGATAGGGGATTGGGATTCAGCATTCAGATCATAAGAATTTGGAATAAATTGCCCCCTCTACAAATTAAATAACTATTTGGCACTAATTGTTTTGTAACAAAATAGACAACAAACACCACTTCATTTCCTTTGCCCCCAAAAACTTTTTAAGATTTTGCAGCATTGTGGGATAATTATAGTCCTTCTCTCCTTGGGTGGTGGTCGATATATTCACCCTCGTATTCACCTTTTTTTGTAACCTTGCTTAATTTGGCTGTTTGACTTAGATCCCCAATACCTACTGTTATGTAGGTAGGTAGGTACCTGTCTAATACTAATAGCAAGTTTCTATGTCTCACAAGCGACGAGAGGCAAAAATGTTTTCTACTCTACCTTGCGTTGATTATTTATCACTTCCCTGCAGCGTTGATTGAGAACTTCTCAATCAACGCCTGCAGTCTACTCAACTGGGGTGTATTTGGTTGCATAACCAAACTTTAGGAGTCTACGTTGGGTTGCCTAGTTCGTTTCGTTCGATAGACAGTTATCCAAAAGCTTATAAATTTGTAATACGTATTCATTAACACACTGTATATTTAGAACCGGGCGATATTTATGTATGTACATATTTAGACATCGCACGACTTGGTTTTTTGAGCGATAATTCAAAGTATATCCCACGCCCTCTTTCACCTCCGTGCGCGTTTTTTTTATTTGTGTAAAGAAACAATAAATTGAACACAATTCGTGTACCTATCAGTATTTTTCTTGGCTATACAAAAATGTACAGTTTGCCATACAATTGTCTAGATTATTATTGAATGGGACTAAAAGTAGTTTTTAGTAAATTTTATAGTGATCAAAACACACCGTAACATTTCAAAAGCCTACTTTTCAGAAATATTTAAGTACTTACTAAATTAACACCTGGGATACCTTCCTGAAAATATTTCTGATTAGGTACTTAGTTTAGTTCAATGCAGTTTATGAATTGTTCCTGAACAGATACGGTAATCTTAAAGCGATTAAAAATAATTATAGGGGTATACGGTACAGCAAACTGTACATCTGTATAACAGATAGAAACAGTTGTTCTGATACACGAATTAAGTTCAATTTATTGTTTCTGGACACAAATGTAGAAGAAAACGTTCAATGAGGTGAAAGAGGGGGTGGGCTAGAGAGAGGTGCACGAAAAACGGCCAAAGCTGTAGTGTCATTGTTTGTGGCCCGATTTTAATATTTTACTTAAATGGCTGAAAGGATATCCTTAACCGACAGCGAAAATGTTGAAAACTTTTTTTCGTGCACCTCTCTGTATTTTGAATTAAAATACTCAAGGATGTCAAAATAAATCATCGTCATCATAAAGTTCTCAGTCCGAAGAAAAGTGGTTGGAGGCGTACCTCCATAATTTCCTATCCTGATGTAATCTACCCATTTCCCTAAAAAGCATCCTATACATTCCCAACTAACTATATGAGAGCAGTAGTCTAATCTGGGCCTCCCCTACCTCATTTTATTCCTATGCCTGACCCTGGTATGTCGCGAACTATTCCTTTTCGTGTCTTAGGTGCCCTCTACTATTCTACCATCCTATCTTTCTTCTTTATTCATTGTCTTCCATACTTTTCCCCAACTCTTCCTAATACCTCCCTATTGCTAACCTTATCTATCCTCGGTATCTTCATCATGCGTCTGTAGCACCACATTTCAAACTCGTTTCAACCGCTTCTATTATTTTTCGATCCGCTTCTCCTAATATTGTCTTAAAAAGACTGCAAATTCTGTAAAACAGAGCTATTAGTGCGATACTGATACTGAAGTGTAACATGATACGCCAGTTTGTGAAATGTTGAAAACTGAGTAAATTTGTTGTTGTTGTTTAACCTGCCTGTTCTCTTGTTCGCAGAATCTATACTGATTCAGTACTTAATTGAATGGTATTCTAACTTTCTAACTAAGTTTGAGGACGTACATACGTATGCTACAATAAGGGGCAGAGAAAACTTTGCGGTCAAAATGGCCAGAAAATTGTCTTTTATAAGGGGGGGGGGGGGGGGGGCAGTTGAATAACATAAGTTGAGCATAGAATTAAAAAATGTAAATTTAACTTCTTTTAGAAGGCATCTCAAATTATTTTTGATGAATTGTTAGGTAGGTGTGTGTCTTATGAGTTGTAGAACTAGACTTACCTATTGTAATATGTTTTCTTGTTCTGCTTATTGATAAGTGATCTAGATATGCTCTTGTTTTATTGCCTATATCTGTTTATAATAGCTAGGAGCTAAAAGAAATATCTAGCATATCTATCTATTTATTCATCAAGCCTTTTTTTATATTTTAGTCTCTCGCCTATTAGAGTCACAGTATCGTTTGTTATCCAGGGTTTTTTACTTTCATACTGTTTGTGACCCAATGCATCTCTAGCTGCAAAATTTAAACCATTTTTTTAATGCAATTTCATTCTACTTCTACGTCCCTATCAGCATTTTCATCCGCGCTATTTAGTATTTCGTTCGCTTTTTTCTCGAATTTATCGCGCGAATCACAATCTTTTAGTTTCTCGAGGTCAAAGTGTCTCCATCGTTTCGTTTTTTGAAAATCTCAAATTTAAGGTTATCTAGCCTTCATAACCACTATGTTGTGATCACTATCGATATCTGCACCTGGACAACTTCTGCAGTCCCTAACTTGATTTCTAAATCTTTGCCTAACAATAAGAATGCAATCTATTTGATATCTCCCTAAGTCTCCTGGAATCTTCCATGTGCAGCGTCTCCTAACTTGATGTTGATATACAGTGTTCGCGACGGTCAGGTTATGTTTAACGCAAAAATCTATCAGTCTTCCCTGCCGTTCCTATTACCTAATCCAAAGGGGCCGATTCTTCCATCTTCTCTCCCTGTATTAAAATCTCCTACAATAAATCGTCCGTCTCTAGATGTATATTAAGCTTATGTCCGCGGCATAGCAATGAGCGTTTCTTTGTAACAAGTATATGAGATATAATAAAGAAAGTAAGGAATATCGGGAATAAAATAATGGAAACGGAAGGCTTGTGGCCGAAACGCTCGGACACGTCGATTTTTGTTTTTAAAAACAATGTACCTCAGGCACCTTTTCAAAATTTACCCCCACCACTTCGCGCTATGACGTCATCATATATTTTTTTAAATAGCAGTCCCAGATTGTATTGCCAGAAATGTATACAACTCTTCAGTAATACTCCAGTTGATGGGGTTTCTTATTACGGCTGGAAAAATATTACGTTATTTGTGTCAAAATTTGAAAAAATGTAATGACGTCAGAAAGTGATAAATATTATTATAATTTAGCAGATGGAGCAATGAAACAATCACTAATCTTCAGAAGAATGTCTGAATCATGTTTGTGTCAACTAATTTTGCTTTATAAAAGCAAAATTCAAAACGACAAATGTTGTGTCTCAGTAGTTTATGCAATTAAAGCTTCTGTTTTATAAGAATATGTATATAATATTTATTTATATTTTATAAGATATAAAAAGGTAGTAAATATCTCATTGTTAACAAAAAGGTACCTACATTTGATACCTACCATATAAATAACCAATAACAATAAAATAAAATAAATCCGCTTGTTGCTATACTTTTACTTATAAAACACAAATTCTGAATTAGTTTACTTCAATGTCTAAGTTACATTAAAAATATGAATTTAATGTGTACAAGGTCAATTTTTATTCAACAAAATCATTGGCTGAATAACTTTCATAGACAGAGTTCATGAGGCCCATTTCGGTAAATCTTTCAAGAATGTAGCTAGTTTTTACTATTTGAGACAGATGGTTTAATATGGTATACGTGCGACAAGCTGTGGTCACTTGTCTGTGCTTTTGACCAATAAGTTGACAGTTGTTTCATATTTATAACATAATAGTCTAGGAAATTTGATATCTTTTTCATAATGTAAAAGTGTAATATGTATACATAAATCTCTGACAAACAAGCTAGCTCGCTGCTGCCACCACACAGGCGTTTCCAAAACTAACGGCTTTTGGTCCTCAAAAATGAGCAATGCCACAAATCTGTAGATGGCCGGTTATGCATTCAGTCAGCGACATACTCGATCAATGCTCAGCGGATGGCTTGTAAGTTCATTGCGGTGCAAACAATAAGTAGGTAACACTATGTATAAAAATCTTAAAGTACAAGTATGTGATGACATGTATTTATTGCTTGGTTTTTAAAGATTGATAATATGTGGCCAGCACATCCCACGCTTTGGGACACATAAAACCTTTCGGTGGATCATCCCCATTTCTCGCAAAACCTGAAAAATTCAATTTATCAATCTTACTCTGAACGAAAATGTAAACTCCGGTTCTTACCTCTCATCCTTGTACCAGATATAAAATCAAAGTCTTCTTTACGTGACGGTTCAAAAAATGACATCCTGTTGTTCTTCAGATCATAAGCAGCGATTCTGAAAGGTATGATTTCTAGGGAACTTAATCCAGGAGCAAGTTTTAAAACTCGTGCACCATGTGTGACATCGTACAAGTTGCCATCTGGAGTTGCTTCTTTACCAAGAGGATGAGCCATACCAGCAGGATCTCGGCCGACAATGAAAAAATTTGCTCCAGCACACATTCGAGCTTTTGCATGCCACTGTACCTATGTAATATAATGAATCAATGAGATAGTAGGTAACTGAAAACTGTTGTAAAGGCCTCAAAATATTAAAATTTACATCAATACTGTTCAGGAGATCAAGGCCAATGTTAGGAACGAATGAAATGTAATGGAAAATGTCCATTCAAGAATAGAGATGTACCTATTTGGAAAAAAGGAGGCTTCATCTAGGATACAAATGTTTGTTTTAAAAGAGAAAATGTTTTCAGCAGCGCGGGATGCTTAAATATGTACTAAACAATTATTTAAAAAAAACCAATAAGGTCATTCTCAGTGAACTATACCACACCAGCTAAAATTACCTTCAGGGTGTCCCGTATTACTTTGCTGTGTGATATGTTTTCGGATTCCGTTATCGATTTTACTATGAAGCTGTGTACCTAAGTGTTTTAGTCCAAACTTTATTTCTTGAATTTCCAACAATTTCTTCCAAATTTTAACAGATTCAGATGAATTTTCATAATTAAAAATTTTGGGATTAAATAAAACGGAGAAATTGCAATGTAATGCAGTATGCAGAAGTAATAACTATCGCCATCATAAGAATTTGAAAATATTATACCTACAGTATGTCAACAATTAAATTGTCAAAATTTGAAAATTTCGAAACCCTGTAAATTTCTGGGACGCTGCGTTTTTAAACCATTGTTACAATCCCCATAAATTTTCTTATTATGTTACTAAGCGCTTCCTTAGCCATTCTTGAAATATTATAGTTAATAGACTGTTAAGTTTACCGTCTCAAAGATGTAAACGCAATCAAAGATATAGCGAAATGTAACGGTTGCGATCCAGTAAATAGATTAATTAGGAAACGAAAATTTAAAACACTATGGCCAAATTCCACCACTTTAAATGGGGATAACCAAATTACTAAATTTATAAAAATACCGTTATGTACAGCAGATAACCAAAGGTATGAGTAAGATTTTTGGGAAAGTAGGCTTCAGTGGTTCACACTTGTAGCAACAATTTGCAGAATTGACTTGAAAATGCCAAGGATAAAACGGCCGTACAGATAAGTCGAGTATGACTTCGCACGAGCCATAAATTCAATATCAATAATTTGAACGTCTTAAAGTCAGCAAATAAAAAATTTTATTTAAACGGCTTGGAAAGTATAGCGGCATGTAAAAATAAAAGCAGTTGTTTTAACAGTAATAAATTATGATCCGATGCCAAATTCGACCCCATATAGTTTTATCAGGCAGATAGAATTATTTAAGACCAGCAATAAATACTTGTATGGTTAACCTTCAGGTCTAAGAAACCAAAATTTTATTACACCTATTTTCCAAGTAACCTATAACCTATAAGGTGTATTGATTCATTTCTTTGTGTGCGTCGAGTTTAAATTACTGTCACTGTTTGTGGGGTTAACTTATAAAGAATTCATACTCGGACATTTTAAGAAGGGGCTGAATTCATTATTTTTTTGAATAGCCAAAAACGGAAACGTCATAAACTTTGGTCCTGAACGGGGTCCCAAAATTAACTGGCTACTGCTTTTAGTAGGTAGTTGCCTATTGTTTATCTTACAATGCATTTAAAGTCGGGAACAATATTGGGTACTTGCATAAATAATTGGAACACGCACTTTTTTTATCATATTTTGAAAATATGTGTTAAGTTTATCGTGACCGTATAAAATGAGACTATATTTTGGGTAATAATAAGAATGTAATTTCATTTTTAGTTTCAAATTGCGGAGCACGCGCTAGTGGGCCATTTGGCCTTGAGCGGTGGCATTGACGTCAAATAATCTAGCTGTCGTCACAGCGTGACGTGCTACTTTTGCCTACTGGCAACATTTCGCGTCTGTTGTCCCTGCTCGCCTAACTGTATCACTTGTTATCAGCGCTTCAATTTGATGTTATCAATCTTTTATTAATGAACAGTTAAACATTAGAAATAAGTTAAGAAGAACAAACTAATTACTAGTGTATTTGAGGATCATTAGTACATTTCAAGTTTTCACCATGGCTGCCATGAGCCCTGTCATACAGTGACAGTTATATTATAGGTTAGGCAAGCACAGAATATTCGTTTCACTTATTTGTGTCCACGTTGTTATTTCACAACTAGTACGAATATCACAATTCACAAATTCATCTGTAAAATGCCCGTAGAAGGTTCTTGCAAGCAGAATCCTCTACTTAATCAACTTAAAATAGCCGCGTTCATGACAGTAGAGTTTAGAGGTGTTTCTGTTCTATTTATTTACAGTTGCGAACTATAAAATAATTATGGGGTTTTAACAACAAATTGCTACTGAGCTCCACCATAGTTCCACTTCCCCAGCAAACACCATGAACGTACACACGAAACAATTTCAAGACTTACAAGTCACCTGTCAACTGAACCGGAAGCGGCCATTTCGATTTAGGAATTCACAGGCTGCCTCATATTGACGTCACCGTATAGTTTCAATAATTCACACATGGCGCCATAAGAATATTTAGCAGGGAAATATTTTTCCCCAATAATTAGAATTTTACAGGACTCGGAGAAAAATTACTGACCTCCCAAAGACCATAATTTCGAAAATTTCCAAATTCATGCAAGTACTATGTCGCTGTTCCCGACCATAGCAAATTCACATGCAGGGAAGTGGGAAACAGCGGATACAATAATTTTGAATACCTGCACTTGACAAGTAATTTCAAATGAAACATGGGTAGATTTCTAGGTAATCATTATTAAGGAAAAAATTAATTTGATGAATAACTGACTTGAGTGGTTTATCGTGAGAATAACAAGATAAGAGCACGCACACAGTTACAAAGATTCAAGGATTGACGGATTGTAAGCATAATATGCCAATCGAGATTTTTCTTAAGCAGTGAGTTAGATCATACTCCAATATTATTGCGATTAAGGGACACAATAAATTAATAAATAATATAATATATAGCAACTTATATGTTCAAAGTAATATCCTTATTGCATTACAATTCTTTGCTTCCAAAATAATTTCGAATGTCAAATTCCAAGTTACTTGGGAACTAAACTGCATTCCTAGAAATTCCTGTTATTTATCCCTAACCTAAGAATAACCAGAAGTAACATAAAGCTAAATCTGGAGGACGGTTGACAACTTATGTTGTATTCATTTAAATATCTCTTGGCCAACCCTATAGAATGAGATGAAGGTTATCAAGTTATCACGGTAGAACAGAGTCAGTAAAAACGAAAACATGACGCATGTTAAAAATCGTGAGAATGCCGGGATCTCGAGATCAAAATTTTTCAATCCAGAAATCACGGGACTTTGAATTTGGTTTGGGATTGGATGCTCTACGCGGTAACCTGCAGCTAGAGAAGGCACTTAGTTCCTGAAAGTATTATGTATTTAACCCTCTTGCGGCGCTCATTGCCTGAAGGCAGCCTGAAGACAAATTTATTCATAAAACAGTAACTTTATTTTTAAGGATTGTGAACAGGTCAAAATTTCCAAGTAGTCTACTAACTTATACTATGAGCATAATATTTTAATAATTTCGACCAGCTCATGAATGACACGTTGATTTGTTCTCTTGCCCGCCAATTCATAAATGACCAGTTCGCACCTAAAATATTTAGGTCTTCCACGGAGTAGCCATTAAAATGTTCAACTGCCGTACTTACATTTTAAGGGATTTTTCTGATAAAAAATTATTAGATTTAAAAAGAGACGCGACAGGATATTTATTCAGTAAACGTCGAAATTTCAAAGCTGCCTACAAAATTTGAATGAACCTGTGCGATTTTCAAATATTACAGCACACAGAGAAATTTAATTTTAAAATTAAGTTTAGCGTTGCCCGTGTCAAGTTTCCGGCCTTTACTTGGGCCGCTGAACAGACGGAGTGATAACCCTGCAAGCATGAGCTCTAGGCGGGACCACTATTAATTTAGGACGACCGAACCGCCGTGATGCGCTTTCTTTAGACCCAACGAAGTCGCATCACTCCAATTCGGTCGTCATAAATTAATATTGGCCCCGCTAGAGCACGTTCTTGTATGGTGATCACTCCGTCTGTTCGGCGGCCCAAGTATATAGTATGCTGCATTCAACGTGCCGCTTTCCTAGGGGGTCGTGAGAAAATGCATTTTTCTAAATAAAACCACAACTTAAAAATGAGAAATCTATGCCAAAGATTAAGTAGAATAATGTGGCAGCTAAAATGAAAAGACGTGTATGTACAACTGATTAGGTTTTTCTAAGTCTGTTTTATTTTGTTTATTGGCAATAAATTTCTAGTGGCTTATTACACGAAACAATAATGGTAAGAGGAAGTCGCACAGACGTAATTTAAAAATGTATATTATTATAATTACATTCACTTACTTCTGTTGGTCCAGCATACATCATAGGGCTAGGGAAAATTGCAAGCACTGTAGAGTTCTTATCGATAACGCCGTCTTCTAAAACAGCTTGATGTTGACTCATCCGTGTAGGAAGAGGAACATCATCATCCTTTGTCCATCCCCCCAAAGGGTGAAGTAGTAAGATAGGATTATTATATCCGCGTTCCTTCAGCTGTTTCATTGTGTCCGTCATAAGAAGAGCGTGGCCATTATGAATGGGATTCCGCAACTACACAAAATATTTTTTTAATTTTTGTAAAAGGTATAATAATGTTCTCTTACTTGAAAAGCGAACACAGCATCTGCTTTACGTTTTTGGAATTCTCTCCTCAATTCTAGTGGAGTTAAACGATATTCATCAAGTCCGTCTTCCCATCTGACCCGTTTTAAGACTTCTAAGTCACCACCTACTAGCCAGTCCCCAGACTCATTAATCATCTAAAATTTTCTGATAATTAAAAACTATTTTGAACATTTGTGATAATATTTTTATTGCCTTTATATAAGGATGATCCTTGTTTGTAGTTCCAAACTGGCGTGCAACCCTTTCTTCTTTACGATGGTAATAAAATTCAGGATTTCGCATAACTGCATAACAATTGTCTTTGTAATAGAGAGCAAAGCAGTCGGTGTCTTCTAAGCGTTCTTTGTCGCTCACAGACAGTGCCAAGACAATTGGAACGCTTTGGTTTATTATGTTTCCATTTGTTGTCAAGCAGTTAAAATGCAAAACCTGAAATGTAAGAAAACGCATGTTGTTCTAATGTTCATCTGATACTTGGTTTAATCATTAACGATATACTTAATAAAGCAATAAGTTTTTCGTGAAACAGTGACACAAGGAAATCACCAGAAAAGCGGTCAATAGTAAAGTCAATAGAAAAGGCAAAAAGAAACTTTTGACAGGTAAAGAATCTAAACACCGAAAGCGCCGTAGTAGCAGTAAAAGATATGTTCAATAAACGAGAAACTGAGGTAAGAAAAATGGGATAGCGAAAAGGAACAGAATTGTGAAAAATGCATCAATTTCGAAAAAGTATGACGTTCTCAATACCTCGTGAAAGCAATTGCAACAGAAAACGACGTAACGCAAAGGATTAAACAGAGAATCCCCTGGAGTTTAGGTATATAATCTTATGACGTCAGGGAATCTGACCCGAACCTCAAAAATGAAAGCATATAAATATGTAGGTAAGTGAGCAAACCAATATAATCCATATATGGATGTGGAATTTGGACAATGCCAATTCGAAATAAACAGAAACCACTGAAGAGGAGGGGAGGAGAAGTTTTAAAGTTATCGAAACCCCTTCCCCCTTCATCATCATGAAGTTTTCAGTCCGAATACTGTTGGACGCGTACCTCCATCCTTTCCTGTCCTGAGCTAACCTACGCATTTCCACAAAAGTTGAACGTCCTACATCCATAAATATTTGAGAGCAGTAATCTAATCTGGGCCTATCCCTACCTCTTCTTATTCCTATCTCTGACTATTATGTCGCAAACCAAGCCTTCGTGTTTCAGAAGGTGTCCTATCATCCTATCTATCCTACTCCTTACTGTCTTCCATAAATTTCGCTTTCCTCCAACTCTTTCTAATATCTCTCTGTTACTAACCTTATCTTCATAATGCGTCTATAGCACCACATTTCAAATGCTTCTAATTTTTTCCTATCCGCTTCTCATATCGTCCAAGTTTCGCACCCGTACAATGCCGTACTCCATACATACGTTTTTAAGAGCCTCTTCCGAGTTTCTACATTAATCATTCCTGAGCATAATAGTTGTTTCTTTTTATTAAATGCAACTCGGCCCTGCGCTATTCTTTGTTTTATATCTCTAGAGCTCCTACCATCGCGAGTTATTTGACTTCCTAAATAACAGAAATCTAAGACTTCCTCTATCTTCGTGTTTCCAATTTGTATTTTCGTTTTAGTCGTATTTTCACGCCCCCTACACACCAACATTTTGGTTTTCTTTTTATTAATCTTCATACCATAGCCCTCCGTAAAAACCGCTTCCATTTCGTTCAGAGCCCTTCCCAATTCTTCTTTGCTGGATGCTAATACTGCTATATCATCCACTAATCTGAGCATATTAATAGTTTGGCCCTGTATATTAATTCCAGCAGCTATTCTGTCTTTAACAATATTAAGCGCATCTTCGATATATAAATTGAAACCTAGAGGCGATAACGCACATCCCTGCCTCACTCCCTTTCGGAAATCTACTTCTCTATGTTCCTGCTCAAATTCTATAGATGCCGTTTGCTCTTTGTATAGATCATGAATTATTCTTCTGTCCCTATACTTCATCCCTACATTTTTGAGCAGTTCGAACATTTTCTTCCATTTTATGTTGTCGAAGGCTTTTTCCAAATCTACAAATCCTATATCTATAGGCCATAGGCGCTCTTTCCCTTTTCTATTGTTGTTTCTATTATTACTCGTAAAGCTATACTAGCCTCCCCTTCAGGCAGTACAAATTTATCTTTCGCAAAAACAATTTTGAGGGATGATTATTGATGGAGCAATAGTTGGACCGAGATATACACACAGAGCAACGGGATATAAAAATAGTATTTAATAAACTATGGTTGGTACTACAATGCCATTAATGCTTAATGCATATTATTACTTCTGAATGGGCGTCTAAAAGTTCGCAGTGCCGCCAGAATGCAGCAACACCCTCGCGAAACGCATGGCTAGCGCGGTGGCTCGGTATTAAAAATCGGATAGTGCTCCGTCCAATGAGGAAATTTTAATGTGTAACGTTGCAGAAGGAAATACTTAAGGTAATCAAAGAAATTGATTAGTATTTACTTTTAACGTTGTGACGTCCCTGAAAAGTACGCCGCCGAGTTTGTACACAGATATAGGGGTATAACCGGCCTACTTTGGCCTGGTTTGACAACGAGCACCGTGCGGTGGATAATTGACTGTCAATTAGCACGTTTGCAGCGGATGTGTTTCTATCTAACAGCTAGCAAACATGCAGTGGAATGTTAATTGACAATCTGCATGATGCGATGGACGAATTATCAGTTATTTGCCTGTTCACATAACGATTAACGTCTCGAACACGACGGGCTTGCACCCAGGTGCTGGTACGTACATCCTTCCGATCTAGACCCCGGTGCTATCAAGAAGAATTCAGACACCCGAAGCAACATAATCACCCGACGGGACCGTAGGCATTTAAGTGTAGACTACGGCGAATACCACAACTCAAACAAGAGTTAAATATTTTGTTTTTTGTAAATACATAAATTGTGTACATACGTATTTATATTTAAACCCGTAGAATGTAAAATGGTTAAATTAATATGTAGAATCGTCGTTTTTAATTTATTTCTGTTTTATCATTCTCACTGTTTAGGAATAGGGAACCCTGCCCTCCTTAGACCTAGAGTGAAGGGTATTAGCAATGAACAGCTGAACTGACTCAGATGCAACCAAAGCAATCATTAATAAGCTAACGATCCGAGAACGCCCCAGGACCCAGCATAGAGAGTTAGTTGCAAGTGCATTGATTCCGCGTTATTTTTTTAAAACAAATATTCTATCTTAAGCTGTGCCTGGATAAATTTCTGTTTTGCAAACTCAATTTTGTTGCTAGACGGCAATTCGACTCATAAAACATAAAACATAAAACTCTTGGCTGTCAGTTTTATTCGTCAAATTGCCTAGCAACAAAATTTCGTTCAAAACAGAAATTTATCCGGCAAAATAAAAAGTACTCGTCAAGTTACTGTTGAAAATACAATGACAGTCATAGCAAGCGAATCACGTCATGGGTAAGTTTTAGATTTTTAAATTCTTACCTGCAAGAATTCTTCTTCTCGCATAAACCCTTTAAGTGGTGTAGCCCATCCTTCACTAAGTACTTGAAGCCACTGTAAGTCCAACGTATTTATTTGTAATTTTGGTAACGATTTTGCTTCTTGTATTACTTCATCCAGTTTGTTTTCTGGTATAAAAAGTTCGTTAATTTGAAATTCCGCTTGCGGCAAATTTTCTTCTGGGATAATTTTCTGTATGAAAAAGAAAAGAGAATAAGAAATTCGTCTCGTATAAATGCATAAACAATTTTTTACATTTTTCCTTAAAAGGTTCAAAACTTGCAAAGCACATTCCTGCACACTATACTCTGAAGCTTTTATAATAAGGTCGGGATGTTGCGGCACTTCGTAAGGTTGATCGATTCCAGTAAATCCTTTAATAAGTCCTTGTCTAGCTTTCTTATATAAGCCTTTCTCATCTCGTTTCTCACATACTTCCAGAGGACTATCCACAAAAATCTCGAAAAAAGGAAGATTGCTCTTTTCGTGAATTGTCCTTGCCAAAATTCTGTCCTGTTATTAAAAAGGTTACTCTTTTGATACCAAACAACAATAATAATTGTGAATTAATTAAAAATTCTTACCCTTTCAAATGGAGAAACAAAACTGCACAGACAAACGTGTCCGGCATCAGCAAACAATTTTGCTACTTCACCAACTCTTCTAATATTCTCCTCTCGTTCTTCCTTGGAGAATCCCAAATTCTTGTTGAGCCCTGTGCGCATATTATCTCCATCCAAACTGTACGCAGGAATTCCATTAGATACTAAATGTGCTTCAAGTTCGAATGATATTGAAGTTTTTCCGGCACCAGACAGTCCTGTGAACCAGACGGTACAACCACGAAATCCTTTCTGCCTGCCCAAAATTTGGCCTCTGTGATCTCTAGATACATGGTGGTTCTCTTCCCTGATATTGGTCGCTACCTGCACATTATTCTGTAACAAATAAGTAAGATGTATGTGTATGTTATGCAAGGAATGGAGCTGCATTTGAAATGAGGAATTGAGTTGTAGACTTTTTATTTCGATTAGATTATATCAAGTACCTACAAGAGGTCACATGCTGTTATATGAATCTATGACTGTCAGTACTGATTGAAATCTTGATGTGATGCACAGAATTTTGAAAAATGATTCGCGATTTTGAAAAAGACGTGAACAATTTCAGTACCTCACCAAAAATCTTCGATCAAACCTGACCAATTTACAGATTTTATC
Organism: Xestobium rufovillosum; assembly: GCA_963966045.1. Lineage (NCBI taxonomy): Eukaryota > Metazoa > Arthropoda > Insecta > Coleoptera > Ptinidae > Xestobium > Xestobium rufovillosum. The sequence continues at coordinate 16,455,214 of OZ014499.1, read as the reverse complement.
AGCAAGTTTCTTCGCTAATCATGGTTTGCAAAACATTATTTTATATTACAAATGAATGAGTCATCTCTAGCAACAAGTACTTAAAGAGATTGTTGAAACTGTTGATTTTCTCCAGCTGAGCGTGTATTGTTCCAGTGCTGCAATTACAATTTCGTAATGTAGCGTTTTGTTGACTTAGGATTAAGCACCTGAATTGTGCAATTCTTCTCAAACGTAGTACCTTCAACATTCATGGCAGCAGACTTGGAATCTAGTTACCTATTACAGTTACGTATTACACTTTGAGATAGCAAAGGATAACTCAAGAAATAATAAACGTCCTTTCCTGCAAAGGTCGGAGCTCGTCCTGCTTTATAGTCTTTCATGGTTATAGATCATACTTAAGCAGTTGAACAAAGTGAACTTTCTTTAAATTTTCAGAAATTCATATCCAACATTAATTTATCTTACCGACCCTGTTGATAGCTAGAGTCCTGCTCGTAGGACTACCCTGGGGTGTCCAGTTTAATGTACAACTCGGCTAAATGTAAACAAGATGGAGAAATTGCAACATTATTTTTATTCTAACACGCCGGTTCAACCAAGTAACGTATCAAGACATTCTTGGTCGAAAATGAATAACGAATATTTTACTTAGACAATCCTACTTTTTAATTACGATAAATATGTGTACAAATAGTAAAAAATGTGTCTAGTTTATGACGGATTGTTTCAATAATTTGAGAGAGATTTATTTAAGGCGAACGAAAAATATTACTATAAAAGTAGTGCGAGTCTAAGTTGATCCTTTATTGATAAATATTTTGTTTATTTAACGCCCTATCTACTTTAATTTCTGAATGGTGTTGGAATAAAAATGTGTCTACATGACTCTTTTTTAGTGCTCAAATTCCCCACCCTTAAGAATTTTTATTTACGAACACTACACCACTTACACCGTAAGGCAGACAGTAGTACCAAGCATTTATACAAAATGTCTTGCGGCGGCGGCGGTTTGAAAATTCAAAACTGGAATAGACAAGAGCAAAAACCAAAAGGCTAGGTCCGCTATAGCTGCCCCTACCCACCCTTGACTGCCAAGGGATAACTGGAATCTAAATTTTATTCCAAATTTAATTAATCAAGGCTGCAAGCCACCAAGCAATTTTGAACGAGTTAGAGAGGGTTAGGTTGATACAAAACATGTTCATCCCATTGTATTGGCCCTCCTTCAGGTCTTTTGCACTCATTGCTTTTACTGTGCCTTCTTTGCAGGTCTTTTTAGGTCTTCCTCGTTTTGGGTGATTCGGTGGTTTCCATCGCATAATACTCTTAGGAGTGTTGCATTCTTTCGGGATATGTCTACACCATACTACCTGTTTTCTTTCAAAATTAGTGGTTAAAGTGTCATCTATTCCCATTTACTGTCGCATATCTTCATTTCACACTCTTTCTCTCCTGGATATTCCCAATGTTCTTAAAAAAACTCAATTCGACTGCTTCGAGTTACCTTTCTTATGTTCGTGATTCGCTATGTCTCAAATTCACACAGTACTAGTTTATTGAGAGTTTCATAGATACAATTTTTTTCCGATTTCATGATTCCAATTTCCAAATAATTCCATTCAGATAATCAGTCGTTCTTCTACTATTTGTTAGTTTTATTTTCGATACTAAATTTTATTTTATTTTTATTTTATTACTTGAGGAAAGTAAAACTTATACTTGCTTTTTAATTGCCCATATGATTTCAAAGAAATCTAATTCTGTAAAGCTTTGCAGTAAGTACCCTTTAATCTACCTACAACTTACCGAAAGAAAAAATGAAGTTGGTCTAAGTATATAAAACATTTTCACACTCAGTTGTAGTGGCTGGAAGAACTTTGGCGTAAATTCACTATGAAGTGAACCCCACACGTCAAGACACAGTAACTACACTCGACACGTGTTTCGCTGACAACACAGGAAATTGAAGATCATCTTCAATCTCCTGAGGAGTTCCTGAAGTTTATCTCCAAACTCCTGAGGATGCTGACGTTGTCAGCGAAACACGCGTTGAGTTTAATTACCGTGTCACTGTTTTGCTGCGCGTAGGTAACTTATAAAGAATTTTCTAATATAACATTTTTTCAATGCATTTCGAAACCATTATTATATTTTGCGGCTTTATCTGGTAGTATAGTGTAAATTTAGACGAGAGAATTGTTTCGTCTAGACTAGAAGAAAAATTAATTTGTGTGGAACTTGAATGGTACTGAACCGGTCGAACAACTACTCCTCGGGCAAGTACCTATCCCGTCAGGTATTGAATTATAGTACTAAATTCAGATTTTTGTTTGCTCTGCGAGACCTCACCGAATGGTACCCTAAACATATCGTTGGGCTTAGAGCATTCTTGTACTCGTACTTGGGCGCCGATGATATATTATCGGCTGGTGGGCTCTGAAGTAAAAATTAATATTACGAAAACCAAAGCTTCTATAAAATTTTTGCTGTCCGCAAAATAATTTCCAATCTTATTTTAACATTCAACCGAGCATTCAACTCAACATTATGTAGATACATCAAGCTTTGTAAATAAAAGATCTGCTCAACTGGTACAAATTAATATCATTACACATAAAGCAAAGTGAAAGTTCACATTTTTTTTGGAAAAAAATATGCAGCGTTCATACATTAACTTCCAAACAAAAAAAAGATTTAAGTCAATACATATCTCAATTAGAGTTTTCGAGATATAATGTTATATTATTATTATAATAATTTTTCGTAAATTAAGAATACCAGTTCGGTTCAGCGAGGTCGCGAATGGCCATTTCGTATATAGAGAATAGTGTATATATATAACAATAATACGTCAGATTGACAATTTTGAGCGAATTTCACTCTATTTTAGCGACTTCTGCTGCAATACACCCAGGAGGTGCGACCTATTTGAAAATATAGGTAGTACGTATTTATCTGCAGCTAATAAGTGTAAACAACCATAATAATTTTAGAGTGAATCGTTTCAACGAACGATCAAGTCTAAGTTTTCATTAACTAAGTTCATAGAAAACCATCAGCTCCGTTTGTACAAGGTGTCCCAAACTGGACGCGTTCTTATGGGAACACCCCTTATTTGAAGAGATAGAAAAAAATTAGCCAAGGTGTCCGGAGCTCAAATTTAATGAGAAAACCACTGGCGCAAACAAAATTTTGCTATCTCTTATCGTTTGGCCGCTAGAGGGCGATTCTCAAATTTCGTCGATTTCTTTTATGTCCTATAACTTGTTTATTAATAAAGATAATTAATTTTGGTAAAAACTTTCTTAAGGCACTTTTTTCCGTAGAATCCATTGCAATAGGCAGTTTTTTTACAGGGCGTTTAGATTTTCGTGCACCACCCCAAACTCATTTTTTTTATATAGACCATCCTATATATTATGAGATTTTTGAAAAGCTCGTAAAATTTCCTAAATTTTGATGTATCACTTGTCATGTTTGTCTTAAAAACCATTAGCAACATTTAAAGAATTATTAATTTAATATAATAACTATGAGTAATCTTATCATGAAACTTTAGATCTGTGGTTTTAATCATAACATGTTAGCATCCTATGTCATTTTATTAGTCATGGCAATCTTGATTTCTGTAGGCACAATATTTTAATTTTTAAATCGTAATGTTGCTAATGGTTTTTAATATAAACATGACAAGTGATACATCAAAATTTAGGAAATTTTACGAGCTTTTCAAAAATGTCATAATATATAGGATGGTCTATATAAAAAAATTAGTTTGGGGTGGTGCACGAAAATCTAAACGCCCTGTAAAAAAACTGCCTATTGCAATGGATTCTACGGAAAAAAGTGCCTCAAGAAAGTTTTGACCAAAATTAATTATCTTTATTAATAAACAAGTTATAGGACATAAAAGAAATCGACGAAATTTGAGAATCGCCCTCTAGCGGCCAAACGATAAGAGATAGCAAAGTTTTGTTTGCGCCAGTGGTTTTCTCATTAAATTTGAGCTCCGGACACCTTGGTTATTTTTTTTCTATCTCTTCAAATAAGGGGTGTTCCCATAACAACGCGTCCAGTTTGGGACACTTGTACATAAGCGGTTCCGTCCTAGAGTCAATCTCACGTGTTTTTGGAGACGCCCTTATCTCAGAAGAAACTGGACGATTTTGGTGAAATTAATTTGTGGTTAATTGCAATAGTGAAGACCATGTAAATATCAAATTTGATGTTTCTACGTCAGATAGTTTTCATTGGAGACAAGGGGGACACAATTGGCCACTTTCTGCTGCCTCCACGTCGCCGTATTTAAAGCGATTATCTGTAAATTAGTATTTATCTGAGTAATATAGGTACTTGTCAATTTCATTATTGTAGCATTTCTAGTCCAAGAATTAGAAGCCTGTGGTTGTGATAAACAGAGAGGCAGACTATAGTGATAATAATAAGACACCGTTTTACCTTAAATTGAGATATAGAACCCCAAGAAAATTAAAATCAACGATAAAACTCACTGTTTTTGTCCTGCACATTATACATAACTCAGTTTTGCCAACACTACTTATTTTAAGTGGTGAAACAAATAGTGTACTTACGTACCCCACTAGGAAAGTGACGATGTATTTCCATAGGCATGATTCAAATAGTCCTTTAGATAATAACGCATAAAATCACAAAATATCATTTAAAACACTAAACAGTCGCTTAAGCATAAAGCAGGCTTTTCCTTGAATTTAGCCGTAGCACATGCGAAGAAGGTTTTGTTCTGGTAATAAGAAATTAGAAATTTATCTCCGGCAGCGGTGAAAGCAGCAAACTCCTTCTTACCAGCAAGAACAAGAGTGGAACGAAAATAAACAGATATCCTCGCCAGTGAAGATTTAATTTCCTTTTCTGCATTATGTAACAACGGAAGTAGTTTCGCGTTCTAAACTTTGGTAAAATATTTTATGAACACATCAGCAGCACAGGTTCTATGACATAATAAAACCTGTCTTATTTAAAAAATATAACTGCATCGGGATCGCCTTAGTAAAAACTATTATGCAGTGGTGTATTTTTATGTTTGAAAGAAAATGAAGATAGGCACGTCTTTCAGAAAATTATTTGTAAATTTCCGCCAAGAAGTAATTACCTACCTACTGGTTTACAGATGAATGTCACCGTTGACATATTTTTTTGCTATTACATAAAGTATAAGTTATAAAAATGTATGGCCAAAGGTACATTAATCTGGGCGAGAAATTGATTTTTTTGCAAGAAATATTCAAGGTAGTTCACGATTTCACAATTTTCTATAGAAAATTGAATTCATAATACTTATGTACGAAATCTCATCAGTCATGATGTTTTTGTAAGAATGACAGCGAGAAAAGTTAGCCCTAACTATTACAGCTACCATGATGACGTGCCAAATTTCATATTTTTTATTGTAAAATGTTTAAAAATCGGGCCTCCCATATGCGTATTCTCTTGGCTGTCAGTTTTATTCGTCAAATTGCCTGCCGTCTGGTTTCAGCTCGTAGATGTCATCGATGATAATCATAGCACTTGTTATATTACCTACGATAATTATATTATTTACCTTTTGCTACCATGACGATGTTGCAAATTTCGTATTTTTCATTATAAAATGTTTAAAAAACGAGTCTCCCAAATGCTTAGGTCCGGTTTTTCAAAAGAAACCAACACCGGATTAAGTCTGACACCGACTTCGTTGCTATGATACCGGCTTTCTGATTTGGCTTTCTGACCGGTGTCAGACTTAGGCCTGGTTTTTCAAGTTTGACACCGTCGTTGCTATGATACAACCAGGCAGAAAGCCGGTATCATAGCAACGATCCAGTGTTGGTTTCTTTGAAAAACCGGACCTTTATCCGATGTTGGATTCTTTGAAAAACCGGGCCTTAGTCTCATATTCATTCAATGGGCAACTGGACGACTTTTTTTATTTGAAATATTGAAAATTTGGATGAGGATATTTTACCAATATTTTTGCGTTTTTCTCTGTGCTTCACTTTAAGGCAGGAAAAAATCTTGCCTGGCGCAATGCACGTCATCCGCGCATCCGATATTGTCATAATATCTGGTCGTCACTGAACATTCTACATAATTCGTTTCCTAGTAAACAAGGTTATCGCTATAAAAGACCATCTTATTTACCAACATTGAATCACACTTCGTATAAGCAACTACGCATGGGCGCCGGTATGGGGGTTGTTCTCGTAACAATACACTGGATAATCTACTATAAAACTAAGAAAAGTAGGTTACATTTTATCAATATAAATATGTCAATAGGATCAAATCTAACTACGGATGCGTTACGCACTAGAGGCCCACCGTCACCTCTATCCTCTATGAAGTATGTACCCATACGTACTTCGGAACCAAAACCAAACGAAATTGGGGAGGGGTAAGGTCAAGGGAAGTACAGCTTGGCAAATACAGCTTAGAGGGTGAAATATTCAGGTACCTGCGTAGACAAAGTAGCGAGAGTACTGGCTAAGGTGGCTCTGTCCGCTGCGCATTGTAGGGTGGTCCTTATTTTCATTACGTCACCCTCTAAGCTGTGTTTGCCAAGGTGTACCCTATACATATACAGGATAGTTTTCAAGATTTATAGAACATATGTATGTGTTAATAAATATTTTGTGTTTTGTACTTCTAGTTTTATTCTTGAAAGTGCTATTCAAAAAATATGCAGTAGCATACAGGGTGCTCCATTTAAAACAAAAGTAAAATAAAAAACAAAAATTGCATTTATAAGAAAGAGAAATCTGACATCAATGACATTTATATTGATTTGGAAATGTTCTCTGGTCAATTCATGGCAATTTAAACAGGCCATATAGAAGTTACAGAGGGCATGACATTTCAAAGAAACACCATATATTTGTACTGAATTGATGAATATTCCTATAAATGTTTTTTAGGATACGTACTTCTTTACTAAAAACCATCTTCTTGACTAAAGCAAATCCAGTACATCAAAGAGAAACACAAGTAATCTCTAAACTTCTTGACAAGCGCCAGTCTGAGTTTTTAGAAAAATCGCGAGTACAGCTTGACGGGGAACGCGAGAATTACTGAACCGGCGGAATTAATTTGGGCAATTTAAATATTCTTTCATGGAATCGGATTGCGGAACAGCAAAAAATCAAGTGGTAAATTGCGAGCAAAACACATAAAATGTATAGGTTTACGTAAAAGGAAGCAAAAAGAACATGACCTCCTTAGAACATTTGCTTGTCCCTGAAAATGTTATACGTGATTAGTTTTTATTTAAGTTGTTGTGTAATATAGATCACATTTACAACAATTGTAGAAAAGTGAAGCAGAAGACATGGAAGTCAGAAAAACAGTGCGAATTGTGGGCAATAACAAAAGCACGAGAACAATGTTATTATGTATTATGAACCAGAAACAAACTGGAGACTAAAAATACTAAGAAGAATCATTTATGTAAAAATGGGGTGAGTAAACGATGTGATGAAGTACATTTATTACGTATTCAAGCCTTTAAGTAATTGAAATTTACCAATTCTTTGTAATTTCAATTCAGCACAAGTTAAATAATCGGGTATTTGAAGTAGATGCTGCCGATGGGTGTAAGGATTTTATTCTAGCTGAAGCAGGCAAGAAGGAAACAAGGTAACTATTAATAATTATTAACATCCATGCAAATGAGAATACATAGCAAACAACTGATCAATGATTTATGAGCCAAAGAAGAATTAGATATGACCACAGACAAAACTGAGTGTACGTTCGTTAGCGGGATATGGAAGATCTTGGCTTGAACGATAAACCAAGACTTTCCCCACTGCAACACTTACAACTATCTAAAACTGCATGTGACGTTAATGGTGATACAGTAATGTCCGGGTTAGGAAAGTTATTTACCATGTAAACTGTATTGGATGGGATTAAAAAATTTCAAACAGAAATAAGACTCATAATTATTTACATTTTCGTTTGGAGCAGAAACAAAAGGTACCGAGCAGAAATTTGTTCAAGAAAGCAAAAAAATGTTGCTTGTGAGAGAAATGGACTTTTAGTGAAGATTTGTAGGGAAGTTTAGAAAGGAAAGAAAAAGGTAGATTTTGGGAGTGGACAACAGAACCAAATTTGTGTGGTACTTACGGTCACGTAGAGGGGATGTAAAAGGACCGACTATCAAAGCAACTAGGTACTGAAATTGAAAACTGAAGGAAATCGACAAGAAGAAGAGGGTATGGAGAGGAAGATCTGTGGAATGCTAGATGATGGAGAACATGGACCATGTTTGTATTGTGTCGATGCGCATGCGCAGCGTATACAACGTGTTCAGAACTCTTGCTGCCGTCTACTTTTTGGGCTTGCCTGACCACATATCCAATAAATTTAGTCAATTACAATGGCTCAATACGCTTAACAGGAGATGGCACTATCTGGCTGTTTTTATATGCAATTAGTCCTGAACAATGGCAATCCTGTTTATACAGAATTATTCCAAAATGGCGAATTTCCTCTACAGTACTGTGTAGGGGATCGTAAATAGGAAAAATGTTAAAAAGATTAATTACTGAGTAAGGAAGGGGGGGGAATCTTTATTTTTAAGCAACTTGAAGGGTGCGCTATCAGTTTCCATAAAAAGGTCTGTGTCCTATTGGGCTGTTTGCCAAAAGGAAGCTTGCAGCATCTAATTTATTTGTAATTTTAATTTTAATTTTGATAATTGAATTGAATTATACAGGTGTCCCGCAATAGGATGTACAGCTTAAGTATGTATTCCTGACGTTTTTAAAAGCAGTTTTCTATATTTCTATCACGAAAGCCACTTAAAACAATTATTTAATGATACTTGGTATGAAGCTTACTAGTTATCAACTATCTGTAATATGTAATAGTATAGTAAATAAGAATTTTTCAAAATCATTGATATACCTACAACGTTCGTTAGAATAAACCTTTTTATAGAAATTTGTTTGAAATCTGAAAGTATGATCTGGCAGAATTCAACAGCGTGATGGCCGTGTATCAGGAAGACTTTTTGTAAAACTCGGAATTGGTTTTGAACCCCTGTAATTCCGTTTATCATGCCTATTTCTTTGATGAATATTTTCCATCCTCGAGTGAAAAATTTCATGCTGCAACAATTTTGGTAGGTAGGCCATGTACAAAATAACAGGCATAAACTTTGCAAACCACAAATAAACGGGATCAAAACTGTATAATTTGGAAGGGTTTGATACAGAATACTTATTCACAACATAATAAATACGCACTAAGTCAAATATTATAATAAACTTGCACTTGTTTATAAATTTGTTTAATCGAGTGTAAAATTTGTTCACGTGAACATTTTTTGTTTATAGTCAAGCTTTTCCTTATTTAATATATAATTTATACCGAAACCAATTTGATTGTAAAGTATCAAAGTTTACGATTCAATAATTACAATATTAGTTAATACCTATCTATACTTTAACATTAAACTGTAGAGTATGTGATTTCAATTTCTAAGAGAAAACAAAAACTATGTAATAATGTACAGCTTATAATAATACAAGTATAGCAGTTACCTACCACACCCCTTGGTGGATTTAACCCCTCCTTTGCAGAGTTCACACGATTCTTTTATTTGGGGTGAAAAAATCCTCCTCGTCTGTGCGATATGTTGCATATAATACCTATAATATCTCTCCTTTGATCTCCATTTCTTTCGTTAGTCCAATCCGTCGTTTAACACCTTTTTTGTCCTCACCTAGTACACCCACACCTAGAGAGAGGCATGCCTCCTCTTCAAGCTTCGCTTGGCCTGGTCTCCAGTCCAAAATTTTCCTACACTTCATCCTTTCTCACTACGTGATAAAATCATTGAATTCAAGCACTGTTAATTTGTTGAATTACGCACTTCATTTTCCTGAATTCATTTTCATTTCGATTCATTCTGATCAACTTTCTTTTGTCAACGTTTGACTCTGAGCATTCTCACTCAAATTTCCTTAGCTAAGCTTGAACTTTTTCGGCCATGAACGCCGTCTCCATTCTATAAGTTACAACTACCCGTAATTGTGTTTGATAGCTTCGCAATTTTGTTATCAGATTCTTATTTCGTGGCACATGCCTGTTTAGATTACTTACCTCTGTTCTGCTGTCAGTTTGATTGCCAGGTGTAAAGATGCCTGGAAATGTTTTTACCAAACATCAGTGTCGAGAAGTTTTACGAAATATTTTTGAATACTTTACTCGAGAGAAGGAAAATAATGGTCCCCTATTGCCTTTAACTTGTGACCAGGAGCAATTGGCCGATGCATCAAAAGTAAGTCTATAGTCTACGCAGCGTGTCGCGCATAGTTGGAGAGGAAAAACGAGGTTTGTCTGCTGCAACGCCCGGAAAAAGGCACAGCAAATCAAAATTAAAAAGTGAAGATGTAATAACACATTACATTAAAAATTTTAAATAACAAATTAAAAACAAAACAAATAGTGGATATTTCTGACACAAGTTTGTGGTGTTTATAACTAATAGCGGATTTAAGTACGAACTAGAAAATAACTGGTGTCTTTTGTATGAACGGGCTAATGTTGTGGGTAAAAGAATACATTTCTTGAGGGAAAACGTCAAAATGCTCATTGCCGTGTGCCGTGACCAGAGTCGCGGCGCACACGCTTGTCGCGGTTCATAGCAACAGCAAAATTTTGGAAACTACTGAACTGCTGGCGGTTGCTTGGATAATCGGATATGGCGGCGCAAACGCCAAAAAATTTGAAAAATACTATATACATACATAATCAACGCAAGTACCTAACCATTCGCATCTTGTTTGTGTGAACTTACTTCCTGTTTGCTGCACTTTAGCTTTTGAAGCAGGTAGTTTCTAATATAGCCGCCTATTCATATTAGTAAATGGTAACATATTCCTCAAAAGACAATAAATGTGAAGTTAACTAGTGAAAGACGCAGCGGTGACCGTCTCAAGTGATCGTCACTTCCACTTTCGCTTCTCTGATCCAAACCTTATCAAGGTTTTCCTTTGACAGTCCGTCAAGGTATCTTCTATTGTTATAAAGTAGTTGCCTTGTATCACAAGTGTTAGGCCATCGACATATATGTAATCTAAATTTCTTTATGCTTGGGACTAAAACATTCCCTTGTGGCACTTCGTTTCTAGGGATTCTCCATCGGCTAGCATTAGTCCTAATTGATGAAAAAATACGGCAATTTTCTAAGAGGGAACGGATGGCGTAATCGGAAAGAGGTCATAAATAAAGGAATAAAGTATTGTCAACAGACAATGATGGGTGACAGTGTCGTAGGCTGCGGATAATTCCATGCCACTGGTAATTATGCATTGTGATTTACTTGACTTGAAGCTTGCTTTTTGAAATAAGTTGTTAATCGATATCTGCGGATAACCGAATTAGAAACATTTCTTTCTTATAACTCGTGTAAGAAGAAATAAGGAAATTAAATGGAAGATTTTCCAAACTTTGGTGCTGTACCTACTGCACTTTAAACACAGTTGAGTATTCTCACTAGATATCCCTTCTCACATTTTTGTCTTTCGAAGTGTACTACCTGCTAATTCATTATTATCGTTGATAGCAGTTTCAAACCCCCGATTTCGTCTTCCAATCTTCGACAACAAAGCCTCTTTATAATCGTAGTTTGTATTCTGTTGCTTACATTATTTACTATTCAAAATCAGCTGGTACCGTTTGATCTCTACGCGATCCCCCAGAATTGCATAGTAGCCTAGTAGTTTCTTCAGAAAAAAGGATCTTTGATATACCTAGCTTTCGGCATACACGTCTAGGTACACATCTTCATGTTCCCTGCTCAAACCTAGGAATATAAGTACCTACTCCACTCGACAGCTTCTGGGGGTGTGTTTATTAGATATCGCGTTTAATTTTCCTATCACATACCTATTCTTTAAACAATGGTTAAAGGTTCGCTCCGAAGGCGGTAAATAAGCACATATCACAGCAGACGAATCTCCGTGCATCGAACCCGAGCACGTGCAAGCATTCACGGTTTGCCTTTTCGTAGGACGTATTTTAATTTATAAGTTTTGATTTTTGAACTGCCTACCTATGTATACGACCTAGTGTTTTCGAAAACTATGGAATGGTCTAACAAGTTGTCTACTTTTATTTAAAGATAGCATCCACCATCTCCTTTTTCGAGATTTCCTTTTCTGTTTGATTAGATTTGCACCCGCAAAAACGATTACGCGGCACTTACTACAGAAACTGCTTCATTCACTTTCATTTTTACATTCTACCAGATTGATGACTTGATGAAATTGATTATCTTCTCATATTCGCTGCAAATTTATCGAACTTAAACAAGCGGGTAGACAAGCCAAAAATTGCCAAGTGAGCATATAGTGATATAGTGTGGATAACGTAACGAATACTTCCAGGCATATTTGTCATGTGTTCACATTGCCACGTTAACACATCGTGTGTATGAACGACTTGGCGCTATAAATTTTCGACAAACAGTCTACAAATATTTGACGCATTTTTACTTGACTAACATTTGACGAATGACCATATCGTTTGGAGCCGGCTTTAGACTGATCATTTTTACCTGAGGAATTAAAACACTTCTGGGAAAATAAAAACTAAGGCAAAGTCTATAGAATATTGTATTAGACTTTGAAATACGTAAAAATATGTTTTACAATATTGATAATATCGATATACTTTTATTAAGCATAATAATTACATAATACTCCATGCAGTCTGCCATGAATTATTGACAACAAAAATAAGTTTTCAAATTCTTTTCTACATTTCAAGCTAGAAAAGGCAACTTTGATGTTTTCAGTTTACAATTTTGTACAAGTAGATGTACATTCTAAACTACAAATTAATGGTAAGTACCTACTTAAAAGTAAGTATATAACTATACAGTTGTAGAGGATTAATATAAAACATGATTCATGGTAGACTATAAAATAGGTTCCTTCATAAATAACTTAACAAAAAGATTCAACAACCACAACACTTACACTTATTACGCAAAACAATAACAAATACAAATTACATTCACATACACATATTTATAATTCATATAAAACGTAATATTTATATACGAATAACAAAATGATTTTTAAAATATTAGGCTATTATACTTATTATGGCTTAGGTACTCGTAATTTTCACAAAACTACAATCGATTATCACTACCAATTTAAATAAACAACTCTACAATACTTTTTTATTCAACAAAGCTTCAAGAAGTCTTAACTTAGCTTTAGCTTTCTTGTAGGAAGCATAAACGTTTTCCATCGGCAACTTATCATCTTTTTGCACCCGTCTACCAGTTTTCGAATGAAATTCAAGCTCGAATATTTTCAATGACCGTCTCAATTCCTTCTTCTCTTCGACTGTTGCTCTCTGTTGTTCAACCAATTCCATTCGACTGAGCGAGTGCAGATTTTCACCAATAGATGTGTCTGTATCACTGTCAGTACTCGCTGCAGTGTGTAAGGTTTTCTCGGAGTCTGTTTCCACTACTTGAGCTGGAGGAGTTGATACGAAGTTCATAGTCTCATCTTCATGAATCGTGGCGAGCTCTATACTATTATTGGGCTGAAAATTATGATGGTAAGGGTAAATATTTTGATGAATTTAAAGTTGAGGTTCACAGTTTAAGAAAGTGAAAGAAGTACTCACCAAAGCATTTTTTGCTATCAGTCTTTTTAACGTTCGGTATCTGTCATATAACGGCCGTACTAAATCCCGATCTTCTTTACCAGATGGCCGTCCATGCAGAGACTCCAAATATAAAAGGGCTTTCTGCATTGCAATCTTTTCTTCCGTAAGCTGCTCGGTATTCATTTGGTCATATGTAAGTGGTCCATCTATCATTGTAAGTCGTGAACTCAATCGCTAAAACAAGTAGATGTTTACAATAATGAAAGTAAAAATTCAGCTCTATTTGTCTATTTACGAGATTTTATTTTTCAAGTTTAAGAAAACGCAGAAGTAAATTAATATTGCTAATACAATTACCTTTTCTATTTCAAATAATGTGTCCTGGAGTTTAACACCTGTGCACTTGCGGTTCATGCCTTGATCGGCAGAGTCGCAAGATTCCAAAACAGAATCATCCTTCAACTGCTTCAGTTCCTTCCGTTTTTGATTTAATTCAGAATATAACTTTCTCATACTGTTGTCATTGAGTCTGTCAGCATGTGATGGTTTATATCCAAAGTGCGTTTCAAATTCTTCTTCGTGTTTCTTAATTTTTTTCTTCATGCTATTCATTTGTTTGGAGAGATCTTTCATGCGCTGTTCAACAGGATTCTTTGTACTACCTTTCATAGTATTAAAATTAGGAATTTCAGGATCTAAATAAATTCGATGTGTCATTATAATGGAATTTCTTGGTGATAAAAGCAAACGATTAGATGCAACTAAGGAACCTGGAAGAGTTTCAGTATCTTCTGTTATTTCTTGACTTGAAATAGAGAGAATTGGTTCAGTACAATCTATTTGTTCATGAAGTGTTGACAGATCAATAGATGGTGCTGTGTGTTGAGGTTCCGGACTAGGAGTTCGTTGTTTTTCTGCCGGGTGCAATTGTAAAAGACTGTCTAAATCTATCTTATTGTCAGTAGTATCTTTGTCATTTTTATTTTTAACGTTACTCTCACTTTTGTCAAGCTTTATTGGTGAAACATGCTTTTGAACACTACTTTTATTTTTAGGTTTAGAGAACTGTTTACCATTTGGTTTCTTACTAGCGGTAATCCTTCTACCTCTAGAAACTAACGGTCGGGAAAAACGTTCATGAGTACGACGCCTTTCATTTTCACAATCATCGTAACCAATTAAATTATTACTAACATCCTTATAAGGAGACTGATCAGAAATTATGTCTCCTCGGAAGGTGTTGTAGAATGTACCGTTCCTTTCTGGTTTCTTAAAATCTTCTTGGCTAGATACTCTTCTCATGTCCTTCGTTGTTTCATCATTCTTCACTTCTAAAGGTCGCTCTTCAGAATTCGATCGAATTACTTTTCTTTCTTGCGAGATGGAACTGATGCTTTCTTGCCTTTCCTTTCGCTTACGGGCTATGCATGCCAATTTTGCTTGTTCGTACGTTAGATGATTACACATACTACTCACAGATAAAGCGAATTCACGTTTCACTTTGGCATAGCGTCCCTCTGGATCGTTGGGAATAACTTTGCAAACTTCTTCGGGTCCCTTCATTATCTCTTGATTCTCAGTACACCTACACTGAAAATAGAATAAAAAGATTGTAGAAAACTGTGGCATATTTTTTATTGTAAATATTTAAGATATTTAACTAGTAATCGCTTTATTATTTATTATTGTTTAATTTTACCTTATTGTTGTATATTTTAGAGCATTTCTGAAACCCTTGATTCTTTTTAACTAGGTATATACTTCTAATTATTTCATTTTTAAACTAATAATTTTTGTGCTTGTTGTTTTTGGATTTACAAAACTGGCAGTGAAATGTTTGACACTGAAGTTAAAATTTTCATGTTTGATATAAAAATAACTGCTTGATCTGATATTTTGTTGCAGCTCAATTCAAAAAACAAGGAAAAATAAAGAAAATTGCCCAAGTTACCAAGCAAAACAGAAGTTTAAAATTATAAAAATTATATTACATATTAAATAAAATTGAACAATATGCAATACAAATTAGTGAATTAATCCACTATGATATTTCTTGAAAGTACGAAAATTACTTATGCACATAGTTAATTAAAAAGATGACAAACTCTATATGAAGTAAATTGCTAACGACTTTCTTTATCGAAATTTATACATAAAATTTAATTATAATTACCATTCTAAATGAAACTCAAAATATCAATGGAATATTAATTTAATTACCAAGTTTAGAAGATATTGCCTTTCAAATTAAACAACTAATGTAGGTACTCTAACAAAACAGCAAACTCACTAAAAATAGATAACTAAACAGTGTATCATATAAATTATAGGAAAACTGATAATCTTTCAAAGTACAAGCCCAGGTATTAATAATCTGTTTGCTTTAAATTTATCATTTAAAAATTTACCTAGTGAACATAGATTTCTGTATATGTATTTGCATTGGACAATGTTGATAGTAAAAATAATATCTACTAATAAAGAAGTAATTTTTAGAGAAAATAAGCATAAAATAAGGACGTTAAACAGGACGATAATGTTAGCTTTTACGCATTTTAATTAATATGACGATAACAATAATTAGGTACCTATTGCGAAAGTTGCACTAAAATATACAGAAAACGAAAATCCTGAAAATCTGACTGCAACTGAATAAAAGGGATTATTTTTTTCATCGTCAAATTGACCAATAGGAACATTTCATTTGGGTCTAGAAGCGTGTATTATTTCGGTTAATACACGCCTATTCTAAGAGCCAATGATATTTCTTCAATTTCTGAAAATCTTACAATCAACTGTCATTGTAAACGATAAAAACCTACCTAGGTTTCCCAATAACTGATAAATATGCGCCTTGCTTTTAATCAACTATGCTGTGAATGATAGTTTTGAAATTTCTACCTTGGCAACTGTCACTGTCATATTATTTTCGAGTTTTCTTGCAACATCGTCGTTTTGAAATGGCAAGATTTGGCCAAGAATCTTTGAAAGATAATCAAAAAACTGTACAGAGTGTTACTCCGAGGAGTACAGTTAAAAATCAAAAGTCAATACGGAAACAGTTCGAAATATTTTTAAAAGAGAAGCGTTATGAACTTCTAGAAATTACTTCAAATCAAGAGCTTCGACTGATAATGCCTTCATTAATATGAATAGAGCTGATGGTGAAGATTATAAAGAATGCGTTATAAGGACCATGTGGAATGTTACTGCAAAACTCCTTTAAGAAAAATACTACAAAGAGTACGCCCGAAAATTTAATCCATTTACAGACATTGAATTCAAACAAGCAAGGGATGCAAAAAAATGCGAAACGAAAGCAGCTTCAGTCTATTCTCGGAAAGAGGAAGCAAAGTTCGACTGCTCTGAGTAAGAAAGAAATATATACAATAATGGAATCTGTGGAACGAGGATTGTCCAGAAGGACTTCAAAAAAACTGTATCATATAATAGCATTCGAACTAGCCTGGAGAGGGGGAGAGGCAGCAAAATGAAAAGTGCATTTTTTATAAAAGAGGAAAAGAAATCAAATGGTAACGTAACCGGAAGAATTGAATACAACAGGGGCCATCGTCTGACGATGGCCCCGATACAACCCGATTTTTTCCAAAACATGCCAGGGTGGAGCTCAAAAATTATCAGACAGCAAGTGGTTAGTGCCTAATTACAATAATCTAGATATGTGCCCGGTAAGGTTATTTAAAAAACTTATTTCTACACGCACTAATAGAATTACGTCAGATCGACTATTTCTGACTGCAAATCCTTACTGGAATAAAAGCAATTCTGAATGGTACAAAAATATGCCTTATGGAGTAAATGAGATTGGAAAATGGACCAAATAATCTGCTGAAAGAATAGGGCTTGATACTCTGACAAACAAAATCACGAATCATTCAAGTGCTGTATCAAATCTTGCTAAATCAGGTGTCCCGGAAGAACAGCAAATGCTAAGTCATTAGGCCCTTATTTACAGTTAGACAAGGAACATCATGCTAGTTTAATAAACAACCTGAGACCTGGACCTTCTGGAATCCAAACTACAAGAGATATAAACATAAGGCAAGAAAATTTTACCACTGAAAACATTAATAATAATAACATGCAAAAAAATCTGGTCATAATATAACTATAACCATTGCACTTTCAATGTTCAAAATATGTATGTAACTAAAGATCAGTCAAACTCTATATTTAAATATTTTAATATGTTCTGTTAATTCAAAATGTTTATTGTTTCATTAAATCTTCTATTTCCAATTAAATTGTCCGTATAATGTAGTTGTGTATTAACCTTCCTAAAATACATTCGAGATCATTTTTTATAAGATAAATACATTTCAAATTGTATTCAAATTTTATTGCCATTCGGCAAAAAATCTCGAATCAAGGGAAGTAGAAAAAATCGCTCGAGCAAGCTCTCGCGATTTTTTCACTACCTTGATTCTCGATTATTTGCCATGACAATAAAACTTTCATACAATTAAACATGTATTTATCGATAAAAAAATGATCTCTTATGTATCTACCCCCGGTTATTTTTTGCCGTTTCTATTTTCCAATAAATGAACAGTATTTTTGATCACGCGTTTAATTCTGACCAATTAAATCATTATTATAGTGAGAATTTTTTACCTAACTTATCCCAGCGGGAATTTTTTTTAGTATTTTGTTTTTGTTGATAAAACGACTTGTTTTCTGGTTTTGACATATTGTCTTATATGTTTTAATCGCAAATTGTGACATTGAAAGAATAATATTGACAGTTGTTTCATATTTGAACGTCAAAAAATAACCTTTCGAATACCACACGACAGTAAGAATAACTTGGAAAATAATTCTCCACATTTTACTCAAACTTGTCGCCATTCGGCAATAGCCACTCGAGCCCTACGGGCTCTCGTGTCTATTGCCTGGCGACAAGTTTTCGAAAATCTGTCGAATTATTTTCAAGTAATTCTCACTCTCTTGTGATATTACATACGGTTATTTTTTGCCGTTTCTATTTTCCAATAAATGAACAGTATTTTTGATCACGCGTTTAATTCTGACCAATTAAATCATTATTATAGTGAGAATTTTTTACCTAACTTATCCCAGCGGGAATTTTTTTTAGTATTTTGTTTTTGTTGATAAAACGACTTGTTTTCTGGTTTTGACATATTGTCTTATATGTTTTAATCGCAAATTGTGACATTGAAAGAATAATATTGACAGTTGTTTCATATTTGAACGTCAAAAAATAACCTTTCGAATACCACACGACAGTAAGAATAACTTGGAAAATAATTCTCCACATTTTACTCAAACTTGTCGCCATTCGGCAATAGCCACTCGAGCCCTACGGGCTCTCGTGTCTATTGCCTGGCGACAAGTTTTCGAAAATCTGTCGAATTATTTTCAAGTAATTCTCACTCTCTTGTGATATTACATACGGTAATTTTTTCGATAATTTTGCTTTTGCTTGTTGATAAGTTGCCATAGTTGCGAATTTGTATAGATGCATTTATAATATATAATCTAGTTATTTTAGTACCTGCCAAACGTCAAATATTGACAACGCATTTCTTTGCATGTGGATTAATTGAAATAAAATTTAGTTTTGAACTACCTTGCTTCGATTCAAAAAATAATCTTGTTAAATACAATTCGTGGTCTGGAATTTTTAGGTAATTTTACTCAAGCTGTTGCTTTTACTAACCACTCGTGTAAATTTGACAGTTAAAAGATCACGAGCGCGTGGCTACCAAGCAACGCAACAGCTTTCGTAAAATTTCCGACAATTCCAGACCACTTATTGTATTACTACAGAAAGTATAAATTGAAGACAGCAGTATTCTTGAAGTACTGGGTATAAAAGCAAACCGGCAAAGCAAAAAAATGTAATGATTATTGGTAGTTCTAATTTTATATTGCTGCATGAAAGTGTCACTTCAGAAATGGACCTGCGCACAGAATGAATCTGAATTAAAATATTGAAAACTTTTCGTAGGGTTTAGGGCCAGAAATAAAACGACACTTATTTTTGGGACAACTTGCAATTCTGAGAGAAAATTATCAATATAATATGCCCAAATATATTATTTTGAAATATGCAACTGAAATATACCTATCTACATATAATAAAAATATACTTACACTGCACTGCTTCAGCAGGGAGCAGAAGCGTTCCAGTTGTCGCCGAATTGCGAAATGTGGTATAACAATGCAAAAAGTTTAAACAATCAGTGTCGTTACTTTTTCTACTAATATGTATATTATCGATAAAACAATATATGTAGTATTATAAGCACTTGTTAGTGACGAGACTAAGTAAAATATGGGTTCATATCTCTATCTCGACACATCGCAAATCTATGGTTGTTTCAAGAAGTGTGTTGAAACCAGTCTTAATTTTAGCATGTGGCTACAGCAAGATCACTTATCTCTTCTGTGCAACCACTACTTGGACCGGAGTGTTAAAGACCTGTAACAGAAGAAGAGATAATTAATATAATGTACCAATAATCAATGTACGATCTAAATTCACAAGGAAATTTGAAGTTCACCACATGACCCAGAAGCGGTAAAAAATCGACACTTATTTTCAAACATAGCAAAAAGTTGTGTGGCATGTGAAAATTTGCAGCGAAAGCAATGAAGCATTACAAAATGCTTTATAAGGATAACGAATATTGACTGTATGTATATCTATCGGAATTTTACGTGAACTTATATAAAGGTGAATTTTCACAAAGCGACGCGTAGCAGCGACAGAGCGACGCGACAAAATTGAAAATTCAGTTGTCAAACCAAACATTTTCGTTTCTCACTGCTGCCCGAATTATCGACTATAACACTATCGCGCCGCATGTGAGAATTAGTCAAATAGTCACTGATAAATCGCTGTTTATAAACATTATGTACCTACTTATGTAATCCATTGTTGATGTTTTCTTGTATTAATTTTACTATCTATTTATAACATTTCGAAAAAGCTTGAACGTGAAATATCTCCCAAATTCACGCAAACCTTCTTTCGTATGCAAATCGCGTAAAATATTAAATTATAATGGCCTACGAGTGTACAGAAGGAATTTTACATACGTGTGTCAAGTGCAAATTCTTTATTGCTTGGTCTGAGAGATATTAAAAGATCACCATGAACTAGTTTAATGCACGCATTATTTGTGGAAATAAAAATACCAGATGAATTGTTATTTTCCTTAATTAAGAATTGCTCCAGAACATCTAAAGTCCATTCATAATTCTGTAACGTAAAACTGCATTTATCTTCGGAACTGATCAATGATCGGAGTTACCAATTACAGAGTAATGTGTGAAATTTGATCCGCGTTTATTGTCAGCTGCATTCAATATAGATGATGGGAGACTTCTGAGTCTGATCACATTAATTTGCTGTTACTGAATCACCAATTGTTGTATTCAAAGAGCGTTCCGGAATACATTTCCACTGAGTCAAAAATAATTACTTATAAGAAAAGAATTTGTGAAGTAAACGTCAACTTCGGAAAATGTTTGAAAAGAATTTTCAATATCGTTTGCTATTGTTTCGATGTTTAAAACAAAACGGATAACATTTCCAGCGTTTAATTTAATTTCTATTTTATAGAGGCAAATTTTGTTGTGTTACAAGTGGTATGATAATTAATAGCTATATAAAACAATTGATTCCGCTATTCTCTTCCCCCTCAGTTATAATGAAACGAATTTTTCCCAAGTTGATACATTGTGCCTTTCAGAAATAATTCGAGGTAGACGTATGCAATGCTACAACCTGTACAGTTTATGTAATGAAATCATGGGTTTAAAGTTAAAAGAACTATAAAACATTTATTTTTTATTTAATTGCGGTGTTTTGGGTAATAGTTCGTTTTCGTAATAGTTTCGTAATAGTTTGGCTGAAGTTCAATAACATGTTCTTCGTTTACATATTAGGAAATAGGCATGGAAAATTTTGTTGGCAGAAACAATATACCTATATAAAATTTTCATATGGCTGTGTTGACTTATTCATTTTTCTGAATTTCGTTCGAAAAGTTTCAACTTTCAAATTATTGTTGGTATTTCAGTATCAATGTGAAAACAAGACAATATAATTTTCATATTATTCAGTGTTCCAGAATTCGACCACGAAAATTTAAGGGTACAGGGTACATGAAAAAGTCCTATAACCGGGTAAGTACCCAATTTCTCATCAAAGACAAGCTACGGCTTCTTGGAGGAGGGTTGCAGAAGGCTTTTTCTGCAATAACTTTCAAACCATTTAAAATACAGCAACAAAATTTTTCTGATATAATAAGGTTACCATGTCTGCACAAAGTTTTGTGAAATTCCGTGTCGAGAAAAATGAAAACAAACAGTCCCCATTGTTTAATAATTTTTTTCATATTTTTATGCCGTTGAAAAATAAGATTGTCTCTTTTTAATGTTTTGGATAGTGTATTCAATTTTAAACAAATTATGTATCTTGAGATTTTTCTTTTAAATTGAATAAACTGTTAAAAGAATTGAAGAGACGATTTTATTCAAAAAATTAAACTACGAGGGTTGTGAATTTTCAATTTACCCGAAAACAGATTTTCATAAAATGTCTATAGTATCGAGTGTAGTATGATAACCGTAACACGCCAGAGAAATTTGGTTGATGCGTCTTAAATGGTCTGGAAGTTATTGTAGAAAAAGTTTCTGCTACTCTCCTTCTTCAAAGGACCCTAGATCCATTCTGGTGTACAATCGAACATATTATGGTTATAGGGGATTTCCTACACATATTTGGTCAAGGAATCCGCCTTTAAATACCCGTGGTATTGAATTTTGTAACTGATTAAAGGGGAGTTGGGCGCTTGATAAATATTTCTGAAATGAGTCCCAAACATGTTTAATAAGGGTGAAGTCTGCGAGGAATTAGGCGAAAAAAACGTAAACGTTCGGGTGATACCTCTATGACATTGTTGGCACAACATTCCCTATGTGATCGAACATTATCGTCAACATAACAAAATTATCGGCACATAGCAGTAAAATTGATAAAATGAACCGTTCTTCATGTATAATATTGGGTATCCCTTTATTTAAAACCACACACCACAATAACATAGCATCATAGCACAGAAACCATAGCAAAAACCACACCTTTATTTGCTTTTATTACATAATTTTTGTTAGTGGTCCACTTTATTTTTTAATCAGACTTAATAAGTATACACTCCTGGAAGCTCAGCTTTCCTTGATGGTAGTGATATACAAGCTTTATTTACAACGTTATGTTGGCTAGGCGAGTTGGCGGGGGGTTAAAATGGGCCCACGGTTTTAATACCAGCCACTCATCCAACCGCAAACCGCGAGGGGCGCTGCTTAACTTTCATAAACGAAAGAGCGTCAATGTACTGGTGCATCAGTAGTCGTCAGTGAATAATAATAATAAAGGTCTTCTTCTTTTTCTGGAATCCTTATACCCATAGGGTGTCGGATTATTGTACATTAACCCAATTTCTCCATCCCTTCCGGTCCATCGCCAACAGTTTCATCTTCTCCTTCTTCTTCCCTCTTTGTCTGCCCAATTCCTCTATTCCCTGTAACCAGCTTTTTCTGGGTCGTCTACTTCTTTTTCCGATTCTGCCCGTCTCCATTATCTTCCTTACGAATTTCCCCCGATCCATTCGCATTATGTGGACCGTACAGTTCAATTGCTTCCTCTCAATCTTTTCTGTAATTGACTCTTGTTGGACTATTTGTCTTATCGGTTCGTTCCTTTCTCTACCCATCTTTGTCTTCCCAGTGATTTTTCTTCGTTTTCATATCTATATCTCTCTTTCCAAATATTGTCTTATTCAGTGCGTAATATAGCTTTACACTCTTATTAGTTCTATCAGCTATGTCTAGATCTATTTTCCCATCTTCAGATACTACACTCCCAAGGTATTCATACTTTTCCAAGTTATTCCCTTCAATGTCAATTTCTCTTACTTCCCCTTTCGCTTTGTTATTAATTATCATTGCTTTGCATTTGCTGGAGTTTACCTACCTCCGTTTCAAATTTTCCAATTTCTTCAGTCCATATTCTCATTAACTGTTTCATTTTTCTGTGCGTGTCAGCGACCAGGACTATATCATCAGCGTACATGAGACAATCCATTTTTATTGGTATCAGTCTATTGTAACCTATTACTTGGCTGGTATTGTCCCGTTTTCAGTCTGGTATTTTTTAATAGTCTGTCCATCACAACTATGAATAGTAGTGGGCTCAAACTATCTCCTTGTTTTATTCCTAGGTCCATACTAAATTTTCTTGATACTTTTTATGACTTATGAGTTTCTTTGGCACCCCTAGTTGTTCCAGACATTCCCATATACTGTCCTCCGAACTGAGTCGAAGGAAGCTCGTATGTCTATGAAGGTTAGGAATAGTTCTTCTGCCTTTTCTCCCGTTTCTCTCCTAAATACTTTGTCTTTATCATCTTTGGTTCGATCTTATTTTGTCCACTTGCTTTTCCCAGTTTAATGCATTGTATTGCTTCAGCCACTTCTTCTTTGTTTATCTCTTCAAGTTTCTCATCTCTTCTTGTCATTTCTCCATCTTCCTCCCTGTCGTTTGCACTTCGGCTCTCGTATTCCCTTTCCTTCGCTTCGAACTTCTTTGAGTAGCATTCTGCCCAAACCTCCAGTATATCTTGTAATTCTGATTTAAATTCATTCTTCGTGTTCCTTATTTCTCTTAACGTTTTCTTCTTGCTCTCTTTCAGTTTTCTTATGGTATTACAGAATTTTCTGTTGTTTGTTTTGTATGTTTGATCGAGCTCCTTACCAAACTCCTCCCAACTTTTCCTTTTAGCTTCTCTTACTATTTCCTTAACTTCATAGCTCTTATTCCTATACTCATCCCTGTCCTGTTCGTCCTGTTTCCCAGTAATTCCTCCATGCTTTTTTCTTACTTTTAACTACCTGTCGTGCATCCTCACTCCACCATGCCGTTCTTTTACTCTGGTTTTTGTTGTATTTTCTGGTTTTGCATGCCTCTCTTGCTGTTGCGTAAATTATTCCTCTGAATGTCTGCCATCTTTCTTCAACTGTCCAGTTTCTATTAAGTTGTTCATGAGTACGTAGTTTGCTATCCATCTGTTCGTAATATTTCATTCTCACTTCCTCATGTATTTGAATTCGTTCGTAGTCAATAAATAGGTATTTTTAGTCAGCTCGCTGTTGCTGCTGAAATGTCAAATATTGCCAAGATTACAGAAATTTTCCGCCAGCCAGAGAAATGAAAGTTAGAATGGTATAAGGATTCTGTTATTAATGCCGTAACTGCTAGGGAACGTGATGTAGGGTATACTCGTATTTAACTATTATTATTCCTTATTAGAACAAAAAATAGCATTCTCTTTCAAATTTCAGCAACATATTTTATCTGATGATTTTTTCCAATAAGATCAGATTACATTTGTAAAATTATATCCGTCATTTGCTAATGTAGTGTAAAAGTACATAATAATAGGCTTTCTAATGAAATCACGCACTAACATTCCGCTGAGCGCCAGTGAAAAAACTTGCAATGCAATTTTCAATACCGCCACCCTTTAGTTTAGACATTAGAATAAGTATGACGCAGGTAACTATCTCTCCAACCTAAATGAACCAAGATATTTTTTTACTATTTTTAAATTGCATATTTATTTGATAAATTCGAAATTTAAAATTTGGACAATCTTGAATTATGTAATTCAAGAATTCAACAGTGGTTTCAAACGGACGATGTAAAGTTACTTATAGAATATTTATCATAATTAATTTAGCAAGTACATTCCGTTATGAAGCGTATAACTAATTATTTAATGCGTCAACAACAGAAAAATTTAATAAAAGCTAATAATTTAGATTAGTAGACCAAGTTGCATTTGCGGAAATGCGATATCTCAAACGGAAGGATGCTTACAGAAAATAATTCTTGATATATCAACCTTGCGGTGACCCCAGAAATTTTTAAACCTATATTTCTCCAAGGTGGACTATCTTTTAAATGTTTATGTTTTATACAGCAAATAAATTAATATAAATACCTGTGTATTTTACATTTCAGAAATTTGCCGCTGGCTATTTTGTAAAGGACTATAAAAGAGTGAGGGTAATACACAACTGAAATCATAAGATCACTCAAAACTTGGAAAAGTATCAACTATCCATAATCTATATAAAGAAGTTTAAAATAATATGCTAAACGAGTATTTTTAGTCTTGATTAATAATTCAATGTGAGGATTTTGCAATAAAATACAAGCTCGGAAAATATCTCACCCACATTTATATGGTTCGCAGCAACATAATAAAATTATCCAACCATGTTTCTCCTCAGAACAAACACTAACTTATTTACAAACATTTGGAGAGGCAGGCTCGTGCCAGCTCAAACACTAAACACTGTGTGGATCTGAGATATTATCACCGGGCTTTTATAAATATTTTGTTTATCTTTTGTATTTTATTCGAAATGAACAGCGTTAACTTCTTTCAATATTTGCTCCGTTACGTTTTTTATTAGCGATTAAAAATGTTCAAAACAAAATACAGGTATTTTCTAGTTTTGTTTTGCAGACTCATTCGTACAAAATGTTCAGAATATTATTTGATTTCTACACTTCCACATGCGAAAATTTATATTTTTCAACAAATTTTTGGGACATCAAACCAAAAACCCGTTAAGCAAAGTACAAGTACGTACTTATCGATAAGAATATTATTGATGCCGAAGGAGGAAAATGCTCATCACCAGCTCCAGCTTAGATATTTTAGTGTTGGGCATTTTTTCATCTCTCGTTACCTTGGGAATTTGTTTTAGGCTCTTTTGACCGCTTCCAAAATAGCTGCTCTGGTTTTCGGGAAACGACAGCAGCCCCGAAGCTGTTCCTTGCGTGTATATCCAGACAATCACGTCATATTTTCCCTGAAGCCTGCGTGACCATATTTGGAATTTTCGACGTTTTACCGCTTTCTTTATCGTCTTAACCATTTCAATATTAATATTAAAAGTCGCTATCTTCAGTTTGTTTTTGTTTGTCAACGATTAGAAAACAGGTGCTCGAGAATAACGCAAAAACAATATGGTCATAGTAAAAAACGTTTTAGAAATTTAAGGGCAAAAAAATTCCTCAGAATATATCCTAGACATTTTTTTCGCAAATAGAAACTTTTCTGCGATAACGCCCAGCAAGCGTGCTCATGCTGAATAACATATGGTACTGTTTTCCACAACATCCGAGGTTTTAATTTTTTGTGGAAGAATTGGGGGAGTTGCTCCTAAAGCTAATTTTCTCGCATTCTTTGATGTCGATTCCGCAATGGTTCAACCATCTTGCTTGAAGTTACTCAGTCCAGACTGCATCCTTGTCATCTGCTGTCATAATTGGCATGGTATTTAGGCAAGGCTGCTCATGACAGTTAGGTACCACAAACCACAAATGTTTCTGCAGTTTATAGTTTTCCAGGCAATCGCAGGTCATTCTAAACTCTTTACAACAGTTGGATGAAATAACATTTAAGGCCGCGTCCCGAGCTGGCTGGTACGAAGTAGACCTCTGTCACCAGTTCTTCGATTTGCAATCTCCATCTCTATATTTCAGGAGACTTAATTGGACTACATAGGGCATCATCTATTAGTCAGAGTATAACATGCTTCTTGGCATCTATAAAAACAAAAAGGTTCCACTTGGTGGAAATTTCTGGTTGGATGGGCCTTTTACTTCATCTATGAGTACTTTATTGGTCGACGTCATTTTATAATATCTTTTTGGTGTGTTGTTGATAATTGTTACTTTTGATAGCAAATTTTCAGTTTGTTTTTATTTAATTGTGTTGTAGATGGTAGGAGCACTAAAGACATAAAGCAAAGAATAGCGCAGGGTCGAGTTGCGTTTAACAAAAAGAAACAACTGTTATGCTCGGGAACGGTTAATGTAGAAACTCGGAAGAGACTCTTAAAGACGTATGTATGGAGTACGGCATTATACGGGTGCGAAACTTGGACAATAGGAGAAGCGGATCGAAAGAGTAGGAGCGTTTGAAATGTGGTGTTACAGACGCATGATGAAGATGCCGTGGATGGATAAGGTTAACAATAAGGAGGTATTAGAAATAATTGGGGAAAAGCGAAAGGTTTGGAAGACCAGGATGGTAGGGCGCCGTCTAAGACACGAAGGAAGTTCGCGACATACTAGTCAGAGATAGGAATAAAAAGAGGTAGGGGTAGGCCTAGATTAGACTACTGCTCTTAAATAGTTAAGAATGTAAGATATTCTACTTTTAGGGAAATGCGTACGTTAGCTCAGGATAGGAAAGGATGGAGGTACGCGTCTTCGAACTAAGAACCTTATGATGATGATTATCAATGGGCTTAAAATTGCGGAGTTCTATACAGTACTTGCGTCACACCAACAAAACGAAATATTATTTCAACGATTTTTTAAGATTTGACCTTTAGGGTCAATTTACACCAGACGTAATGTGAACGTCACGTCACAGACCGGTAGCAATACGTCAATAATTTTGATGTCAATTCACGCTTCATATACCCTCAACATCGCGTATCACGTCACGATCGTTGGAACTAGGAACTCTGGAATTCTGGCTAACGGTAGCTATTGTCAAGATATTAAAAATGATGAAAAAATAGGCTTCTACCAAAGTTTAAAAATATTGGGTTATGCTCGAGAAATTATTGTGCAGCAGATCAATTCATAATCACTGTATCGGGCTGATGCTGCAAAAGATATTGCGGATTCAGTCTCCAAGTCTTATTCAATGTGGTATTCTGCCTTTATTTTGCATAAGTTCTGAGTAGGTGCCGTATGTTTGAATCTGGTATTATATACTGTAACTAGAGATGTAAAATTTCCGAAAATATTTCTAGAAATATTTCCGAAATATATCGGAAATATTGGAAATATTATTTCTGTAGAAAGAATATGTAGTTTTTCAATGAAAATAATTGAAATGCAAATAAAACTTATTCAAGAATAGAAATAAAAATAAACAAGACCAACTAAACAATATTCTGGAGTTGTCTGCGACAAGCGATAACAAATAAAGTGTAAAGGTAGGTACAAAATATATAATTAATTATTATTAACAAGTAAACCCAGTGGTATCTCATCGTCAGAATCGGAGTTGTTATGTCTTGGTCCTGATTCAGATTCTTCTTCCTCGGATTCCACCTCATCTGCATCTAATTGAATGTCTGATGAAGATTCATCATCAGAGGTGGACTAAAAATTCTTTATAGAACAATCTTTTAATTCATTTTTTTTTCAACAAAGTAATTTGGCAGCTCTGTCGTTGGTCAGCTTAGTTCTTGTTTTGCTGTGAATTTGACTATAAGAACTGAAAGGGCGCTCTGTAGCCGAAGAAGATGCTAATGGTAAAAATAAAATTCCAACGGTTATTTTGCTAAGTGCAGTAGTAGAACATAGGTGAAAACCGCTCAGGCGGATGACTCGTGTAATTTTCAATGAGGCAGAACTAATTATAGGCTTTTTTGTCACAAAACAACTACATACTACTAACCAATATAGAAAATTACAAATATTTGCAATTTTTCCAATATTTCCACTGGAAATATTTCCATTTACATCTCTAACTGTAACCGATACTGCAACCGGAAAAATCATAGGAGGAAAGTACTGAACAATCCAAGACATTGCAACTAATGAAAGTACTCTTTCTTCATGTAAATAATGGAGCTTAGATATCAGCCAATTAGAAAATTTTAGACATTTCGGATTCAGGAAATGACGCCGAAGCAAATTACACGTGATTCTGATAGAACAATAGATCAATAAAATAAACTGTAAATAATACTACCAGGTCATATAAGTTGGAGTGCAATATCAATAAAACCTGTATCCGAAACTGATGTTACTTAGCGGTTAGGTATAATT
Source organism: Xestobium rufovillosum (assembly GCA_963966045.1). Lineage (NCBI taxonomy): Eukaryota > Metazoa > Arthropoda > Insecta > Coleoptera > Ptinidae > Xestobium > Xestobium rufovillosum. The sequence continues at coordinate 16,425,648 of OZ014499.1, read as the reverse complement.
GCATCAATATGGAGATGGAGAACCCAGCGCGGCGTTAAGCCTGTGATTAAGCATTTTTACATTTATGTTATCCTCTATTGAAATAGATAAAAATAATTTGTAACAAGTGTATTATTTAGAGTTCATTTTCAATGTCAGTCGCTGATTTATGAAAATAATTTTCCGCGACTAATATTAATCCTCTTATCCTAAACAAACACAGGTAAGACTTTAATTTTGTCATTAATTATGTGACAGGTAATACCCAGCAGCAGATTACGTTACAAAAACTAATTAAAACTGTATTAATGTGATTAATAATATCTCGAACATGATTTAAATTCCGACAAAGGTGCTTACCCATACTTCATGAATGTAAGATAAATTTATTGCGATCAGTAAACTAAACGTAAACACTTATCCATGTACCTACGTGAAATACCTACTATTTAAACAAAGTTGCACCGGACGTTTTATCCAGGTATAATGTAGATGTAACCGTACCTTACCAGATTGCTCCAGATATGATTGCAAAACAAAAGATTATACTGGTTACCAACAAAATTTGCTACTGCCGAAAGTAATGATAAACAACTCATTGTTCGAAAGACGCTAGGTATATAAGCAGATGTTTCATTATTGCTGGGGTACCTTTACACCTCAGATGTGCACATAGATGAGGACACTGCAAATTGACATATTTTAACTTACGACGATACTCAGAACCGAAAATAGGACTGGTCATTTTTGAATGATTTCTGCATCAAAATTCCTTATAGCCAGTTTTGTTCACTTATCCTCAACATCGATACCACCTCTAACTCATCTTGAATTTCTTTATTACGCTTCTGTTTATTCTTGTAACCACTTTCTCAATCCTCATCCAGTCAATCAAATTCGGTCTTTTAGTAATTCTGGACAAATCCAGTGCTCGAAATCTCATACAAAATAATCTTAAGGCCCAATCTTTGTCTTCCCATCACTTATGAACGCCTCAACATCTATTGGCTCTACATTTTTTGTTCTTCTTCAACGTAAATTCATCCAGATTTTCATCCTTGCTGTTTCCAAGCTTCTCTAGCTTGTTTTTCTTATCGACTGTTTTCTCTCTACGACCTTACCATCATCTATCGATTCATCTCTTCTCAACTACCTATGTCCAGAGTGTTGTATTCTCGGTTCATCTGACCCCACTTCGCCTCAATACTGGTTCAATTTTATTGCCACTTGTTATACACGCCATAATTTTAGTCATTTTCGTATTATCAATTTTACTGTTACATACCTATCTCTTAGGTGACCCCCTAACATGACTCGTTCCGAAGCTCCGTGGAGAGAATATGGCATTGTTTTAAAACCGCGAACGTCTAGTCTACTTAAAATATAGACTCCTAACTAGGTGGCACCATGATGTGAGTTTTTTTAACATGCAAAAGGAAGAGGACATTACGGCACGCTTGCTATAGAATTGCTTTCATGTAACATGGCATGCTTTTTTACCTGGCCCGATCGTGGACAATGATAACCGAATGAACCGAATCCGAGAAGGGTAGAACAAACTGACTAGCATCTTCGTTCATCCAGCTGCTTCCAACCACCGTAATCTCTACAAGTAGAATTCCAGCAAAACTCAAAATTTATTAATGTTACAAAAGAAACAGCGATACAGGAGCAAAGCTGGAAGTGTCTGAGATTGGAACACAATAGCCCTCACTCTCGTTTGTTAAGTAACGATAATTAACGACCCAAAATAGAACATCTCCGGCAGGAGCAACATTCTCTGAAAATTAACGAACAAGGTCAAAGGCCAATTCAGGCAATGTGTTTTTTTCCCACACAGCGAGGAGTAGCGTGTCTATGTCGATACACTGGCAGCCTTTTGAACACGAAAGTTAAGCAGTGTCCACCAACACGCCGTTGTAACGGCTTAGAACATCCCCATTGGAGAGGTCGGGCAGTCAGCAATGAATAGAAGGCTGATAGAAAACTCACACCAAAAATGCTGATGTAAAGATAAACCAGTAACCATCAGACAGTACCTATCGTAATAGGCTGTATGAAATCAACTCGTGTAGAAAAGCTTGATCTGTTTGTCTGCATTTCCCCTACTTGAAGTATGGAGAGAGGCAGACATGTAAAGGAGAAAGCAGACCAATAAAATTCAACATCGTCTCTACGAACGAGATTCAGATCCCAGAAAGAATTTTCTTTAGCAGACAGTCATTGATGACACCTAGAGTAACAATGCCAAACTCATAGCTATTTCAATTTCCTGATATTCCAACCGCGAAGTCTTGTCTTCGTCCTTCGAAACATGCAATATTGAAGCTTTCAACATACTACCTGTTCTGCAGACTGCAGGTAGAGACAGACGGGTGACGTCAAGCCCAACGATATGTTTGGGGGTCGCATTTCTGTGACGTATACAAAAATCTGGATTTAGTTCTATAATTCAATGCCTGCCGGGGTATTTTCCCGAGCAGTAGTTGTTCGAACGGTTCAGTACCACTCACTTTACAAATATGGTCGCATAAAAATTGTTCTTTTATTTATTTATTTGGCATTCACAAGTCTACAAAACATGAAACCTAAGAATTTTATTACAAAAGTCTGTAGAAAACAGGACACGCGTGCAGAATTTCACTGTGTGCTTTCAGAGAATCACAAGAATCCCGGCAATATCAGGAATGCTTGTGAAATTAAAGCGAAGCTCCAGAGAATTTTTAGTAACTGCTTTTAATTTAACTTCATTTAAACATCAATTCAGTCTTTTTCGCTTTTATTCACATCTATTTCAGCTCTGCAAAATAAGTAAAAAAGTTCTAAGTGAAGACTAAAAGAACTCTTCGAAGGCGTAGGCAGGTACCTCAGTTCCATTTCACTGGTAATGCGTATTACATTTTTCATTTGTTAGGTACCTCAGTTCCATTTCACTGGTAATGCGTATTACATTTTTCATTTGTTAACAGCGGTATTCTAATTAATTGAATAGGTCATTCACACTCATAATACCGCTTTTATTTTTCTTTCTCGTAAAAAAACACTCGGCTAATGAGTTCTATAAAACATCCAGACGAAATTGTTAGAGGTACGTACATTATCATGTTTTTTATAAACTCGTTAATCCATACCAAACAAATAACTACCTGGTTCTTGTAGAAAATGCTACGAAAAAAATGCTTAAATATTAATTCTTTGATAAGTAATTCAAGACGATCAGTTCTGACATATTGCTATGGGAGTGCTAGCCAAAAGGTCATTCAAAACATCGATTAAGTATGTAAACAATCGACACCACCCTTCAATCGATTTGGCAGGGCAGGGGACCTGTTAATCCTTATACTAAATTATTTACCTACATTCACTGTTTGGGAGAGCTGTCGAACTAAATGTACACAAAGAGCAAGACAGAATATATATCACAGAAATTTTTATTTGGATATTTACAACCCCACAAAAATCTGTCTATAAGCGGACCGCGTGCTAGATCTAATCGAATCGGAACAGTTCAGATCGGAAAGATTGTCGCGCATTAAATCGGAATGATTTAGAATAGAACATTTTAGTTTCCACAATTCAATATTTATTTTTATTCAGTCACTTCCTAACAAGCAACAAAGTCGCACGAAAACAAGTCGCCATTGACTTTTAAGGTTTAAAAAAAAGATCGATTGGTTTTTACAGCCATCGGAAAGGGTCTATCTTCGGAAAGTTATTCTCTGAAAATAGTTCTAATCCTACAGTTGTTATGGCCGGCACAATCTCTGGTTTAGTCCCATTTCGTGCTTTCCCGTTTCGTGCGTCATCCCAAACCTCTACCTGGTTTGAGTGCCGTTTCGTACGCTGACCTGCTGATTATGCAGTAAGCCACTAATTCGAGTTTATCTTTACAACACAACGCTGTTAATAACTAGACTTCAATGCGGAAGTGTATGTTGATTTCTCTCCTATTGTTTTCAAATGTTAATGTTTTTGTTCTGGGGGGGAGACTTAAACGCTCCGCTCGCGTCGCTCGCTTCGCTTGCCCACAGACCGGAAATAGTGGGCCGTGGAACCACTTTTTTGGCCGTATTCAGTGACGGGCAACTATAAAACAAAGCAGTACGTTTTGTATGCCTTTATTGCAACAGGTACAACGTGTTCAAAGTAAAGGATATCGTTGTGCAACGTACGAACTGGCACTACTCAATTACCCAGCAAATTCTTGACGCTCGAATCGGCACTAAAACAGGTAGAACCCCAAAAACGCACGAAACGGGAACTTACGAAATGGGATACCCAATCTCTCACTCTTATTGAACATTTATGGGGCATGGTTTTACGTATTACAGGCATGTCCACACAACATAAGAAATTTAAAAAGCGATGTCTTCATTATTCAATGGACATTGCATAATGAATGAGCTGTAACCAATCACAAAATTCCTACTGTAGCATATCGAGGTTATTTGGCGTACAAAACGCTACCCAATAAAATTTTGAAATTTCGAAAATTTCCATGAAAACGGATGTTCTTAAGTGGGTCGACATTTTTTGAAGCACATAGACCAGACGAAAGAGGACGACTTCACCTGTACGTTAAGCAAATAGGGTCGATTGAGATGAAATTTTTGAGGGTAACTCGCGCATCTCTCGCAGTTTTTCCACCTCCGTTAAAGCACCCCCGTTGTCAAGCGATAACAAACTCGGTGTGCCGGAAGGGATCTAAAATGTTCCATTGTACCCCAGAAGAACCGGCGAGCTTCACCCACAAGTTGTAGGTTATAGTGGGGGTCCCGAACGCGTAAGTCGAACAACAAGGGAGCTAGGCACCGGAAGGCGTCAGGCGTTGGGTAATTTTGAAAGCGGATTCAAAAGGGGCATCTAACTCGTAAGAAGGGGTGAAAGGTGGAACATGGTACGATGTACGGTTCGAAAGACGAGACTCCAATGTGGTCCGCAATGAAATTTACTTTCGATCGGTTAACGTTCAAAGGTAGAAAACGGCCAACCAAAATTTCAGGCGATCGCGATCTTCCAAGTTCAAACACCCAACTGTAAAATTTTCGTCGAAATTGTCAATATTTGTATGCTCTGGGCGACTTTCAGAGGTCGCCCCGACGCGCGCTCTCTTTTGATAAAGGTTGCACAACCTTTCGAGATTACATTTCAGTATCCAAATCGCCACCACACCGTGTCACCACCCCAGGACGAGTGCAAATGTCTGGGTAGATTTCGGAATTTTACGAAAATTCTCTCAATTTTACACCTATCGATAAAATTATTTGGAGGTCAAATGTTGTTATCGCAAGTCGGATATTTTTGCATGGGTCGACGGCCTGTTACGTTCACTTTATATCTGTGGATTAAGATTTGCCGAAAATGGTTACACGGGGGTTGCAAGACGCACTTAAAAAGTATGTGTTTTACGAAATCATCCATTTTCTTAAGATCGCCATCTTTTCCTACGGCGGGCTCCGCATGTTTCGTAGTAACAGTAACAGCAACAGTAACAGTAACATGAGGGGTTTATTCTCGCTTCGTAACGTTTCAAAAATGCATTTTTCGAGACGCCGTGGCGGATTTAATTTTTAACGTACGTTGTTTCTGGTCACCGGAGATGAAGACATGGACTTTTTAGTATCTCACAAAAAAAATTTCTGGCCGCCAGAGGTGTCCGAAGCGAAGATTGCATTTTCCGACCGTCCCCCAATTTTTGCGAAATGTAAATCGGTTCGACGCGAAGGATGGGCGGATGCGCAATGCAAAAGGCAGTATTTTTCCAAAGCAGTTTGCCGTATTTTTCAAACGTAAGAATATTGTTTTTGTAGATTTTTCAAAAAATCTATTGCTACAGAGCTCTGCAGTATTCTTTTATCTACAAATTGCCGAAAGAAAAAATTCAATTGGTCAATAAATAACGTTTTGGTGACGGTATTTCAAAATAATTACATACATTATGATTTTGCTCGGTGATATGTAGCGGTAGGTACCTAACAATTTTTGACTGCAATACACGCAGGAAGTGTAGCTTATTTGAAATTATTCGATTTTTTTGGAAATTTACTTGGGATCCATTTGACAGAGAGTTTGCTATATTCAAAGATGGCGATTCACCGAGAGAGTTAAGGCTAGACTCCCGGGTAGATCAGAGTTCGATTTGAAATGGGCGTTGCACTATTTCTCGTGTTTATTTAGTAGCAACATATATCTAGTGATCTGGTTGTATTTTTATATGCAAGGAAAATGCACTAAAACTTTTCGCTTGCAATTCATGACTCTTTTATCGCCTAAGACTATTGCAGATTGATTCACAGGTGCACTGACAGACACTTATCAAGTCCACGTGGACTCGCGGTACCACATAAAAGATTTCTTTGTAGGTATGTTAAAATTTTTAAAATTTCTGTTTTTATTTAATGTCTTACAAACAATTTCAAAAAAATAAACCTTTATCCATCTAGACATTTTTTTTCAATAATTTTCACGCAAATTTGGAAGGTTTTTGATGAAAAATAAAGTTTAAAAGTGGAGAAAACGATTTCGTGGTCGAGCATCTAACAAAAATCAAATCAAACAAAAATCTGCGTAAATACGACACGCCGAGGACTACATGACGTTAGAGATAAGACACTCCCATCGTGGACGGACCTTTAAAATAAAGCTTATAGTGAAGAAATAAATGCTTATGAAAACGAAAGTAAGACATTATTATAGAACGGAGTTAATTTAAAGTGCCGTGGGGTAGGTCAACAGCTAGCTAGTCGAGCTGCATGCAGTCAGGCGGTCACTCAAGCTGACACCTAATCCAACTATACAAGTGTATAGAGTACTACCGTACGATTACTGTATACAACTATACAACTATGCGGTGTGCATCAGTGACAGCTAGAAGAAACTAAGAAAGGAATGGGAAGACAAGGCAACTCCCGCAGAATACGATCTTTGGAACTGCCATTCAGTGCTGCAACACCGAATGAAAAAGCAATATTTTTAATAATCAAACAATATACATTTTAGAAAATCCCATGTTTACTACCTCCATTTTAACATTCCTTTTACAAATATTTATAAAACGAATGGAGTTTGCACGGCAAATTGTATACCTAACGATAAACTGCCAAAACAACAACAAAAAAATAAAACAGCAGTAACTCAAAGAAATTGGCAGCAGACTTGTTTTCTGTAAAATACCCAAGCTAAAAATATACAAAATCAAAGCTCCAATTTGCGAATATACAGTATGTAAATTGTAAACATAGAGTACGCGATAGCAATTATAATTAAAGTGTAACTGAAAACAAGCAATAAAGTACAGTGCAAGTTGGTAACAGGTACGAAGATCACAATGCATAGGTATATGCACATACAGGGTTATGACAAAGTAATGCATAAATTAATATATTCTTGTAAATGTAGGGAAAAATATAAAGAAAGTCAATGAAAAATACTTTAAACTTAAAACAGGGTATATATTAATATGATACTGAATACAACGTGATTATACGACAGTAGTCTAAAGAATGTGTTCCAATTCACCCACTGGACCCCGATGATTCCGCCGAACGTGCCATAACCATAAACAATAATTCGCATAAACGCAGAAACGTCTGACCTTCGCCGTGGGTATCGAATTCCAGGCGCTCGTACAGCGTTGCTCACATTCGGCCATCCTGACATACGTCGTGTCCCCACGACGACAATACGGTTGTGGTTTGTGAAACCTGCGAATTTACAGAACATGTAATTATACATTTTATGTAGGATTATGTCGACACGTTCATACGTTGAGCAGGAATACACCACACATAACAAGGCGTCCCCTATCATATGTGGCGCATGCCAACACAACGACCATCTCATTGTTGTCACTCCTCATTCAATCATCTTTCAATCTACTCAGGAACAAGGGACCCAAACACAATGCCACGATCTCCCACCAGACCCACGCCTGTGCCAGTCAGAAAGATAAGAATGCGAATCTTTATTCGCCCATAATCCCCACAATACTAGCACAGTAGAAATCTGTAAGTAGTACCTTGTTCGAGATTCGTGCATTGGCGAAATCCCATTCCATCTAGTGTACTTACGTACTATTATTGGAAAACTAATTTAATCTACAGCAAAATTAATCCATTTTTTCATATTCTCAGCACCTGCCACCCCTTCGTATGAAATTTGGGATCTCTCCATTCCAGGAATGTCTCGTATTTCATAACGATCATTCCCTAGGACCTTAGTTACCCGAAAAGGACCACGCCACCTCGGTAACAACTTCTTACTACTACCAGTGCTCGGCAAAGAGGTAATCTTTATTAGTACCAAGTCCCCAGCAATATATTCGGGTGCAGGACACCGTTTCGCGTCAAAATTTTTCTTTTGTTGAATTTGGTGCCTTTCTGTATTTTGCCGAATTTGCTTCCGAATTTCCGTAAGGTCTAGGTCTCGATCATCATCAGTTTCCATGGCTGCATTCGGGACTACACGGTAACCCATCAACGCTTCACTTGGTGATATACCAATAGTTTTATTTATGGTACCATTTAATCCTAACTGAATATTTGTAACATTTTCATCCCACCGGTCATCTTCTAGGTCGGCTCCCATCGTCAATAAAGAGTCAAGCAATGTCCGATTGTATCGTTCATTTTGTCCATTACCACGTGGAAGTGCAACTGCATTGAAATAGTGTCGCGTTCCAATCTCAGTACAAAATTTCTCAAAAGATTTCGATTTAAATGCTGTTCCGCGATCGCTTATTATGCGACGAGGAACTCCAAAAGTTTTGATAAGATTCTGTAGAGCCTTAATTGCAAATCTCGATCTGGTATTTTTAACAGGGAAAAGTAAGATAAATTTAGTGAAAGCATCAATGACCGTAAATAATTGTGTGTTGCCTTTTTCGGTTTTAATAAAAGGACCAAGATGATCGATATGAATTGTGTGGAAGGGTCGCCCAATTTTCGGAATTGGATTTAAAAATCCGGGTTTCTTTCCAGACACAGATTTATAATATAAACAATGTAAGCAATTCTTAATATATTTCTTTATAAAGCGGCGCATATGCGCGAACCAATATTTGGACGCTACTAACTCGTAAGTTTTATCAAAAGCAAAGTGGCCGATGTCATCATGGCATAACCGCAAAATTTGGAAACGAGCCAAATTAGGTACCAACCATCGCATTCCCCTGGTCGTATTCTTGTACACTTTTCCTCCTTGCAAGGAATAATCGTTAAAGAAGTCTTTATGTTTATAACTTTCACCTGACAACAAAATTTTCCGTATATTTTGAATTTTTTTATCGTGTTGTTGTGCTGCCAACAGCCAGTCTCCTTCAGTAATCGTAATAGTATTTACTTCCTTTGTTGCACCTATAGGATTACGGCTCAAAGAATCGACATGACGCATTTGTGCATTAGATCTATGTTTGATGTCATAATTATGTTCACTTAATTGTAACACCCAACGTCCCACTCGAGCGTTTAACTCCTTTTTCTTAAAGGTATGGGCTACCGCTGCGCAATCAGTGATTATTGTAAATTTCTTCCCAGCCAAATAGTGACGAAAACGTTTAACGGACTCTACAATTGCCAACATTTCTAATTCGAATGAATGATACAATTGCTCGGCAGACGTTGTTTGTTTGCTGAAATAGGCCACTGGTTGTCCTGTTTTATCCATATTTACCTGAACAAGGACTCCTGCTATTCCTATACGGCACGCATCAGTATCCAATAAACACTCTAAATTCGGATCATATAATCTCAAAACGGGTTTGGTAATTAAACTCTCCTTTAATGATTCAAATGCTGTCACTTGCGCACTCCCCCACTGCCATGGGACATTTTTATGCAGCAAAATAGATAAAGGTTTAGATACTCGAGCATAGTTTTGGATAAATTTACGAAAATATGACGTGAGGCCCAAATATTGCCTAACATTATGAACAGTTTGAGGTACCGGGAAATTCTGAACAGCTGTTATTTTTCCATCAGTTGGTGTAATGCATGAATTAGAAATTTCAAACCCTAAAAATTCGATTTTGGTTTGAAGAAAGAAGCATTTGGATAGTTTGAGTGTCAATCCGTGGAATTTGAGAATTTTAAGAACCTCTTCAAAAATAGCAAGGGCTTCTTCAGGAGTTTTGGCAAGAATTAAGATGTCATCCAAGTATACCAATACTTTAGTAAATCGGAGTTTCCCTAAAATATCGTTAATCATTCGTTGAAACACCGCGGGAGCATTGGTTAGACCAAAAGGCATCCGTAGAAACTCATAATGCCCGTCTTGGGTAATAAATGCTGTAGCACTGATTGATTCGGGTGCCATTTTAATTTGATAATACCCGGAAGCTAAATCTAAACTAATGAAATAACTAAATCCTGTCAAACGATCGAACTGGTCTTCGATTAATGTTATCGGATATTTATTTTTAATTGTTACAGCATTTAATGGTCTATAATCAATACACAAACGATTCTCGCCGTTTTTCTTTTTCACCAACAGAACTTGACTCGCATAGGGAGAATTTGACTCACGGATAATTTGATGTTTTAATAGTTCATCGATAATGTCTAATAACTTGCCTCTCTGTTTCGCTATAGCGTCTCGGTCGTCGTGCAATCGGCGTATTATTATTTAATTCCAATGTCATTTCCGCCGCTTGTGTTTCCCCGACGTCAAAAGTAGTGCGCGCGATACACATGTGATAATCATTTAAAAGTTTCATTAACGATCGCACACTTGTCACGTCCGATACTCCAACATTTATTTTCATTCCGTCAAACATTTTAGCTTCAGTAGAATTACAGGAAAATGATAACGCATTACCACTCTTCGAATATTTTACATCGTCAATTTCAGTAAAATTTTGCCCAATAAGTACGTTTACCTCCGTTCTAATTTTAGGTATAACGTACAATAAAATATCTTTCGCAACGCCATCAATATTAACAGAAACTTGAACATATTCGTTCGTTTGTAAACTTTCTGCTACGGTCGTTATTGCTACAGACGGATAGACGTGTTCCAGTTCAAGGTTTAGACGCTGTATGACATCATGAGTGATTAAAGAAATTTCGCTGCCCAAATCAATAAACGCTTGCATTGTGTTATTATTAATTAATATATTTTTATAAAATTTGTGGCTTGAATCTTCATTCACAGAATTCATATATACGGTGTATGGAACTATTTCCCTATTTTGCTGATGTCCCTGAAAACATTGTTTTCGAATATGACCTCTTTGTTTACATAGATAACAAAATAGGTGAGACCTAGATGAATGTGCTTTTGGATACGAATGAGACGGCCCCCCCTTGTTTGTATCTTTTATTATCCTCGCATTTGAAGCGGTTTCTAATGTTTTGAGATGTTGGGCCAAAATTGCTGGATCAGTTATTTGGGAAGTTTCTACTGAAAATTTAATATTGGTATCATCTATTCCGCCCATAATTAAATTTACCTGATCTGCCCCCACCAAAGGAAGTTTTAATTTATGGATAAGAGCCAGTTTTTCAAAGACATATTCATATAATGTTTGATTCGGTTTTGGCTTACATTGCAACATGTCTAGAAGCAATTTGGTTAAATCGCGCTTTTGACGAAAATTTGTTTTTAACAGCTCTTTCCATTCTGACCAGGAAAATAAACGAGTTGGCAACCCACGGTACCAAGTTTCAGCTGGTCCCCGCAATTTACTTAATGCCAAATGACTAATGACTGTATCTGACCAACAATAAATTTCAGAATACTCATCCACAGCATTCAACCAATCAGTGATATCAGAATAAAGAGGGTTAAATTCCTGAATAATATTATTTGAAACGGACATACCAATTTGAGGACAAACTTGACCCACCGTATTACTCCGGGAGTCCGACCTATGCTTTCTCCGAGCAGAACCATGTCTTCGGGTTACCCTCCTGTTTCCCGAATGCCGTCTCATACTATCGGGTGTTAATCTATCACGGTTGGGACGGCGCCTGCTCCTTCCTCGAGAACGAGACCTAGCCTCCGGCGCTCCTCGTCCGAGGACATAATTGCACAATTTCAACACCACACCGAGCAAACTGATATAGTAATATTGCGAGGGTTGCTTATCCCACTTCTGATGTAGGGAAAAATATAAAGAAAGTCAATGAAAAATACTTTAAACTTAAAACAGGGTATATATTAATATGATACTGAATACAACGTGATTATACGACAGTAGTCTAAAGAATGTGTTCCAATTCACCCACTGGACCCCGATGATTCCGCCGAACGTGCCATAACCATAAACAATAATTCGCATAAACGCAGAAACGTCTGACCTTCGCCGTGGGTATCGAATTCCAGGCGCTCGTACAGCGTTGCTCACATAAATAAGCAGTTCAGGCGGATTAGCAATTTACAAATATACAGGGTGTCGCGGAGGTATCTTCCTGTTTCGTGCGTTCCCGTTTCGCGCGTTTTTGGGTTTCTACCCGTTTTCGTGTCGATTCGAGCGTCAAGAATTTACTGGGTAATTAAATAGTGCCAGTTCGTGCGTTGCACAACGATATCCTTTACTTTGAACATGTTATAGGTACCTGTTGCAATAAAGGCATACAAAACGTACTGCTTTGTTTTATAGTTGCCCTCGTAGTTGCCCGCCACTGAATACGGCCAAAAAAGTGGTTCCACGGCCCACTATTTCTGGTCTGTGGGCAAGCTTAGCTCGCGAAGCGAGCTGAGCGTTTAAGTCTTCTCCCCCAAACAAAAACATTAACATTCGAAAACAATAGGAGAGAAATAAACATACACTTCCGCATTGAAGTCTAGTTATTAACAGCGTTGTGTTGTAAAGATAAACTCGAATTAGTGGCTTATTGCATTATCAGCAGGTCAGCGCACGAAACTGCACTCAAACCAGGTAGAGGTTTGGGACGACGCACGAAACGGGACAAATTTCATCGACGCCCGAAATGGGAACGCACGAAATGGGACTAAACCGTTGCGGAAGGAAGTTACAGATTAGTTTCATATTACTTTAAATGGAAGTCTGTATATTTTTACATTTTGAGTACATTCCTGCAGTACCTGCAGGTACTTTTTCAATTAATTTCAATGAAAACTTTATCTAGCACCAGTACTTTTTGTTCAATCGTTGACTGATTGTTTTCAAAGTTTCAATGTTCAAGAAAATTAAGTTTAGTCTGCAACTTATTTCTGAATCTTCCCTTGACCATAAAACAGCTCAAAAATTTCACAAAGAAAAAAGAAAATCGAGGTGTCAAAGGAAAACCACTGGAAATGCTCATTTATGCGTTACTCGATAACCATGTACTTCAAAAAAAAACTAATAACTAATATGTACAAACACTTGCCCCCACAATATGGACATTATGTATGTTAGTGCAATTAAAATAAAAATACTCATTTTAAAGCCCAATCTAAATCAGTTTATGAAGTAATAAAGACAGGATGCCAAATGCGTCACTGGCTATGGCTATTATAGGTACTGTGTACTGATCATATTCGCTTCTGTAGTTCGTGTGTATATTATTTTATCTGTTATTCCTACACACAAGAGTCAAATATACAGCAGGTATATCAACAACAATAGTTTGAATTGAATATTTTCGTTTGATATAGAAACAATTGCTTATCAAAACAAGTTATTCCTTAAATGGTCACGTTGTCTTTGTTATTAATTAATATTATGTTTCTTGGAATTGATTACAAAACTATGCCGATCTGACCTGATCCACTACGAATATAAATTCACTCACTGAAGTAATGTACCTGCATATCTTGGTTTACATCTGAAGAACAAAAATAAAATAACGAGGTCATATTTTTTTGATAACGGTCACCTAAAGACCGATAGTACCTGCAAAAGAACAATATTTTTTACAACCTTTAGAGTTGGGAATTTGAATTTTATTGCTAAGATAAGCGTCAATAATTTTCAACTTTCCATAAACAGTTAACAGTTTTCCATTATTGTGATGGTCAAGACCGTCTTCTATAATGCACCTATTTGTAAACTGAACAACGATTTATCGCTTAGAAGGGAATTTTTAAGAAAGCGATGCAGGGTAAGTGTTAAACCAACATGTTTTCCAAAATACGAGAAAGAATCACGCCGTCTTTGGCACAGTACCTACCTCAAAAAGTGACATAATATTATTATTCATTTGCTATAATTATTACAGTTGGTGACGCAGGTAACGTTAGTGATAAGAAAATAATGCTTTTCTCTGAATTCTAATCAGTATACCACGAAGTGTGTATACATACAATAATTATTTTCGCAAACCGTTGGAAACAAAACATTTCCTAATATTTACAAAAAATAAAAAAAAACTGTAGGTTATGTACAGTTCCAGTGTTTTACAAAGTACCTACTAATCTTGGTTTAGCGATAACGGGAATTTTTAAAAATCCCCGGTTTGTTGGAAAAGTGGACGTGTCTATCCTTACTGGGTGAAAGGTTGAAATATTTTAATTCAGAGCCGCCATACGGGCAAAGTTCAAAATAGTTGGAAAATAGGTGAAATTTCATCCTTTCTCTCAACCCTCGGCAAAACAGTAAGTTTACTGTTGCAAAATAAATAGGTAGGTACGCATATTTGAATACATGAAATCAAATATTCGAACAGTGAATATACATAATAGAATAGTGGAATATTCGTATATGACTAAAATTCATCGATAACTTTCGAAAAGCCTGGCTAGATTATTTTGTCGATTATTTTTTTTTCATCCTCAAATTGAACAATAGGAACATTTCATTTGGGTCTAGAAGCGTGTATTATTTCGGAAATTTCACACATCGCTTTTTTAGACAATCAGAAGTTTGTTTTTGGTTTCGTTACCACGGCAACGCAAAAACTTTCTGGAAATTTTCATCCTCCACGGTGCTCTGAGCGAAATTAATAAGCGGAAATTTTCCTGTCAAATAATGACAAAATATCTAAAAATTTCGTTCAAAACAGAAATTTATCCGGCAAAATAAAAAGTACTCGTCAAATTACTGTTGATAATTTAGCTTGTTGATAAGTTGCCGTAGTTGCGAATTTGTATGTGCATTTATAATATATAATCTAGTTACTTTAGTATACCTGCCAAACGGCAAATATTCCCAGCACATTTCTTTATATGTGAATTAATTGAAATAAAATTTCGTTTTGAACTACCTTGCTTCGATTCAAAAAATAATCTTGTTAAATACAATTCGTGGTCTGGAATTTTTAGGTAATTTTACTCAAGCTGTTGCTTTTACTAGCCACTCGTGTAAATTTGACAGAAGATCACTCGCGCAAGCGATCGTGATCTTTTAACTCTCAAATTTACACTCGTGGCTACCAAGCAACGCAACAGCTTTCGTAAAATTTCCGACAATTCCAGACCACTTATTGTATTACTAGATTACTACAGAAAATATTGCCGCTCAATTATTATAATTATATTATTTTTCTACTGAATATCATTTAGAAAGCGCTTTAGATATGTGTCAACATTAATTTTTTAATTCCATACGAATACATGGGAAAGATAAAAGAAAAGAGTATTATCTGGATCAAAGCGAAACAGACCTTTCCTTTGCAGAGAACCCTTGTAGCATAAATTTTGGAACACTAAGCGCAGTTAGATGAAAACAAGCTTCCAAGACATTTCTAGAGGTGAAACGTTGAATTTCAAAAATTAGCAAGAAGAACGCTTGTCTTATACTATTATTATGCCATTTTATTGATATTAAACGTTGAGAAATTTAATGCATCATAAACAAATTTCATAACAAAACTGTGCAATATTTTTTATGTTTGAACTGCGAGTTACCAGACGTGTCTCTTTCATCTGCCTGCCCCCGAAGCTTCATTTCGATGTCTATTAAATTAATACTAGGTACCTAATAAAATACATAATTATAAAACCACGTTTGTAGACTAGTAGTTCACAAGGCACAGATTTAAATGAGCATACATGGTGAGTAGCCATATACCTACAGGGCTTTTCAACCCTTAACTGCTAAACCAGGGTCATCTTGACCCTGCATAATTTTAATTTGCTGAGTGTACTCATTCCACTCAATTGGCTGTTTCATTACCTTCTTATCAGCTTGTCAGTTGATAAATAGACGTTGAACGTATAGCTCGGTGTTCCAGTTAAATCGCTAATATCGAAAGTATTAAAGGGTCATGTTGACTCTGGTACAGCGAAATAATCATAATAGCTGGTTCTTCACGGAGAGTATAGTTTTAGGACGCAAACTTTGAAGAAACAATTCTTCAGTGGCTGGACGATGCCGACAGAGATATAGAAGACGAAATAGATGGGTCGCTTGCAATTCAAAGCGATCATGATAGAGAAACAGAGCAATCAGAATCTGGTGATGAAAATTTCAAGTACCTAATGTCAGAAACAGACAGACCGATATACCACATGGTGGTGGTAATGACGTTGTAAATCCCGGTGGTGGTAACTTATTTTCATAGTAACAACCGGCGGTTTAAATGGCCAAGTGTCGAAACAACAAAAGCAGTTAGAACCCCCAAGTCGCAAAATAATTAGTAGTACATCAGGACTAAAGGATATTTGCAAAAATGTAGGTACACACAGTAGTTGGATCAAGAACTTTGACGTAAATTCACTATGAATTCTTAATAAGTGTGACGACCACGCACCCAGTTTTTTTGAAGAACAAAACATATACCTATATAGGGTAAACTTATTTGCATAAGCATATTCTCACACACCTACTTTGAAGATCAAAATTAGGTACTCAGAATTACCACGAATTTCCTAAGCAACTGATTGGTCGAGTTATGCTTATTATTTACAGTATCAATTTGTTCAAATATCGCATGTTTTGAATGTGTATGGAAAACGCAGACCAACTGGTTTCGTCCTTCTGGGACTCATCAGTACGGTGCTTTCCCCTACACACTCAAACGATGCAATTTAATCTTGCTATAATATGCTGCCGCGCTCTGGACAGATATCAGCAAGTGACAACTACTTTGCGTAATTAT
The DNA here is from genome assembly GCA_963966045.1 of Xestobium rufovillosum. Lineage (NCBI taxonomy): Eukaryota > Metazoa > Arthropoda > Insecta > Coleoptera > Ptinidae > Xestobium > Xestobium rufovillosum. The sequence continues at coordinate 16,408,687 of OZ014499.1, read as the reverse complement.
CTGGTATTAATTAGTGGTACTGGACCGTTCGAACAACTACTCCTCGGGCAAATACCCCGCCAGGCATTGAATTATAGAGCTAAATCCAGATTTTTTTTGTACCACGAGACGTTTCAGACTGCTACCCCACCTAAGGTGGCTTTGAAACAGTCCTAATTTGTCTCCATCTACGTACGTGCTTTTAAGCAGGTCTTTGTTCAAATATTGCATGTTTTGAATGTGTATGGAAAACCGCAGACCAACTGGTTTCGCACTTCTGGGACTCATCAGTACGGTGCTTTCCCCTACACACTCAAACCATGCAATTTAATCTTGCCATATATGCTGCCGCGCTCTGGACAGATATCAGCAAGTGACAACTACTTTGCGTAATTATCTGGTATTAATTAGTGGTACTGGACCGTTCGAACAACTACGCCTTGGGCAATTACCCCGCCAGGCATTGAATTATAGAACTAAATCCAGATTTTTTTTATACTACGAGACGTTTCAGACTGCTACCCCACCTAAGGTGGCTTTGAAACAGTCCTAATTTGTCTCCATGTACGTACGTGCTTTTAAGCAGGTCTTTGTTCAAATATGTGTGTAGGGGAAAGCACCGTACTGATGAGTCCCAGAAGGACGAAACCAGTTGGTCTGCGGTTTTCCATACACATTCAAAACATGCAATATTTGAACAAAGACCTGCTTAGAAGCACGTACGTACATGGAGACAAATTAGGACTGTTTCAAAGCCACCTTAGGGGGCGTAGCAGTCTGAAACGTCACGTAGTACAAAAAAAAATCTGGATTTAGTTCTATAATTCAATGCCTGGCGGGGTATTTGCCCGAGGAGTAGTTGTTCGAACGGTCCAGTACCACTAATTAATAACAGTATCAATAACTATTGCATAATTTAATATCAGCATATAACAAGTATTTTTACATAACTCAGCTTTACTAAGAATTTGTGTTTTCTTTTTCAGTCGAGTTCTGTTTCTGTCCCAACAACTCTAACAACTCTAACCGCAAAACTGGATGCGGTTATACCTACTCATTATTTTTATTATTTGCCATATATTTTTACAACAATAAGTACTTGAAAAATAATGAAAATATAAAAATATGATTAGTAAACGAGTAATAGGTAACACATACGTTCCAATATTGACAATAATATTGATTAAAATTTGACTTGTCATGCCCAGATATACGTCATAGTTCAATATGCTGTAAGTGTTAGGATAATAATTAAGCAATAACCATAAAAAGTAGGTGTTGATGATCTCACATTTTCAATTGTAATTATACATATATCGAACAAAATGAACAAATATAAATATTTGCAAATAAACAACTGCATATTTCTACTCTTCTTTCCGGATCTCCAGTAGTGAAGACGAGAAAACAAACAGGAAAGTTTTTCCTAAAATCATGACGCATGTGTTATTAAGGTACTGTCGGGTACTGTGAAAGTTTGGTTGAAAGACTTCGGCAATCGTTGACACCAACTTTGAAATTCTGAATTTGTTGGAAATACGTGAATAATAATTCGCTTTATCACCGGCGACTTTCGACGTTTACAAAAGGTAATTGGTAAATGTCCGAAATAGAACGACCGCACTATGTTACCAAAGTCATAAGTTTCCCATCAGGTTCACTGAGGTCTGGAAAGGTTAGATCGCAAGAGTTGATTTACGAAATTCATGAAACAACATGAAATATTTGGGACAGCAAGTGGGATTCGAACCAGACCCTATTACTTTCCGTACTGGTATTATAGTGAACAAGTGCAATTCATGGATTTATGCATGATCTTTGGTGTTTATATTTTGATGATGTATACCTATGTTAGTGTAAAATACTTAGATGGGTACAGAAAAATTTAATCGGACATTAAAAACAACAAACACACAATAAACGAGGAAAAATAACTAAGTATTATAAGGACAATTTTTTAGAATCGACCTTAAAAGAACTAACTTAATTACGAATGTAATAAGAAATTAGCCATACGCATGCGTACGCATATGACATTTTTTTGCTGTAGGTATATGTTAGATGTAAGTGGATGTCACTGTCACCTTTAAGTCGTTTTAAAAGGCAATGAAACTTGAAACTGTTTCAAAAGTGCGATCGCATTTTCCGAAGATGGACGCAGTGTACTATGTTCGTTATATCGTTATAATTTTGCTGTCACCAGAAAGTACTGTCTCTGATCCTATCACGAGATTCCATTCAACGTAATTCTACAATAGAAGTCCTAGCGAGAACTGCTACTACTGAACGCTATGATCTTGATAGTTGGGAACGAGTGTGAAGAAGAACTGGAGAACTGGAGACTGGTATGCAACTTGCTGTAATCTCCTCGAATGCCGTTCAGTACAGAGGGGGGGATTCATGTAAAGGCTCGTGTGGGGTTGGTAATGATGACACTTGGGACTGCTTAGCGGTACATAATTTGGGAAAACATTTTTCAGTTTCTATTTGCAAAAAGTTAATGTTCCTCCTGCTCGAAAGTATGCACCCGAATACGAATTCTATCACAGAAAGTGAATATTAAGTTTCCCTAAGAGTATCCCACATTTTCCTATTTCTGGCCATTATAATTAGGTATCCTGACAGGCAAACAAATTAGGTGGGTATTTGAGCTCTTAGACACGAAACTAATTAACAAATGGATGCTAACTTCTACGCTCTTATTGATATTAGCTCCAATTTCAATGTAAAAATAGAAAACCGGTTAGCAATTTATAAGGTGTATTACTTACCCCATTTTCCCTAGTTACATCTTATTGTTTAGACATTTTCAAACACAGCTGCGCACTTGTATTTCATAGTGCCAAAATTGTTCATTTTCACTAAATTTTAATATCAGCTGAAAGCTTTCATATATTTTGATGTCTTTTTTATCACTACTTACTTTGATTAGATTAGATTTAAGTATTAAACTAGAAAAAAAATAAGCATTGGTGCACCCTAAATTTAGAATGCACCATAAAATGCTTTTAACATATTTAGGTTTTGGCAGAAAGTTCCATATTAGGTATTTACAGCAATAACAATACCATTTATTTAAGTAGGTACGCATCTCTCTGAAAAATTGGAAACTAGTTAAGTATACAACTTTTTGGATTTTTCATGGTCAACAATATTATAAATTGCAACTAAACTCAGATCAAATTTAAAAATAAGTGCAGATTTATTATTATTTTAAAAATTTTTGCCACCCTCTTATAATAAAATCTTCCTATATTTATTTGCCTCTAAAGTTAGTAATTTTTGAGATTTTCACGTTCAAAAATTTTGATCCTGAAATTATTTTTATGTGTTTTGAGAAGGTGCTCACTTAAGTAATTTTAGGGTTTAGAAGTTTTCACAATTGGTCATGACATTGCTATGTTTTCGATTTTTTATTACTGCAGCAATTTTTTCCACACATTATACTTTCATCCCACCAAAATATCAATGCTAAAGATTTATTCGGTCCAAAGATATTCAATTTTCAGAATTTTTCTACACCGCCGAATGTTTTCAACAAAATCAGAAAATGTACAACTTAGACGAAAAAAGTCCTTCGTGACCTCAAATGAATTATGGAATTCAAAAATACATTCATCAGCGGCGGCTCCTTAATAAGTGCGCTCGTGCGCGCGCACTGCCTACAAAAATATGGTTTTAACCTTTTTTGATAAAAGGTTCAAAACCTTATAATTATAAACTAATAAGTTTAAAACTTTTTGAATCTCTGCCGCAAAATATATTAATTATTATGCGATATAATAAATAGTACGCGCTCTAAGCATTCCGCGTCGTCTTTGAAAATGCCTACCACACACGCATCTAGCCGTCCGAGTACTGAGGTGTGGCCAATGCATATTCGATATGGGAGCGAGATCGGCGCGACTCTGTAAAATTTCGTCGTATGTGCTTTTAGGTGGAAGAATTATTGCTCGTCTGGGAGTGGTGTTTGAGCACACACACTGTTGGGCGAAGCACGAGATGCGGAGTTTGTACTTCTGCGGCAGTGTTTATTGTTTTTGTTTACCATATTTAGGTCTGAGATAGCTCGTTGCTTTGCTTATAACGTGAGTAATTAGCTGCATTATCGTGTTTATTTTTAAATATTGAAATTTCCAATACTTAGCATGGCTAGTGATTTGGTTTAGTTAAAGTCAACACTTAAACATTGTGGAGTGAACTTTAACAAAGTGGTGTTTAACAAAGCGGTGTTTATTTTTAAATATTGAAATTTCCAATACTTAGCATGGCTAGTGATTTGGTTTAGTTAAAGTCAACACTTAAACATTGTGGAGTGAACTTTAACAAAGTGGTCGCCTGATTTTTGCATTTTCAAAATTATTATTCAGTTAAAAATGACTTTTGACGAAAAACTTGAAATAAAATGAAATGGACGTCCTAAGCCTGCGCGAAGTATCAAAAGCTTTTCGAAAGGTCGCGGTAAAAGTTGTGTGCGAAAGTTTAACCTTTTGGATTTGGGATTTTCGTTAAATGTTAAAATGTTTGAAAATGGCTTCTAAAGCATTTCATTTAAAAAAACTACGGGGGAGAAACCGCCAGACCCCCCCCCCCCCAACCCCTGAGCGGTGATTTCATCCTAGAGCACTGCCAAGTTATAAAGTCAGGAGCCGCCACTGACGTTCATTTAAAAAGTTGGGACGCAATAGAAAAATAACGTTTACGTAAACATTTTTTAATATCCTTAAACTGCGGAGAGTAGTCAAAAAACACATAAGCGTGCATTTCAAGGGTTGCAAACAACATAGTTCAACATAGTTCAATATGAATTGGAGGGCTTCATCAGCAAACTGCTCCTTAGTATACTACGCATTTTCATTAAAATAAAGTACCTACCAACCTTACCCTAGTTGAGCCAAGGACCCCGTTATGTAATGAAAATATCGAACATAATAATTTGGAATTACGTTTAATTTACTTAGGTTTGTTTAGATTACCATAGACATAGACATTACAGTACTTACCTGAAAACCATTTTTTGTACAAATTAAATTAAATGAAATCTGATATTCTACTGGTTAGTGGCGGGTGCTATCTATAAACTGGCTCAATAAAAGGATGAAAGATGCAAGTTGCAATTTTGATAATTATAAGTAGGATATAAGCACTTACGATTTATTAACCGAAATGATTTCAAAGTATGGCACTTCTCGTTATACAAATGGCCATCACCATCCAACAGTTTGCGACTCTACGTCTTTTTCTAAGAGAACTTTTATAATAGGTACCGTCATTATCAAGAAACAGTCATTTTCAAAATATTACACATCGGTAGAAGTTTTTCAATATGAGATCTCGTAGTGCACAAAAATCGGGATTTAGTTCTATAATTCAATGCCTGGCGGGGCATTTGCCCGAGGAGTAGTTACTCGAACGGTCCAGTACCACTCATATTACACATTTTTTTAAATATTTTATTTTAGTATTATATTCTTTAATAAATATATTTCTTTGCGGTTTAATCGGCGGTTTATTTCGAATTGGAGAAGTCATATACTCTGGTATGTATTTACGATGGTATTTATAATTTATTATTATTTCTTACGGGGTAGGTTTCTGTCCCCTAGCACTGAAGCTCAAGCTTATTGTGCCCCCATACATGATTATCTCGTAAGTTCGGTCCCCTCAAAAGATTTTAGGACAAGACTTATGGGTGCATCTGCTATTACTTTTGGTTCTACAAATATAGCTCCAAAGCTTGTATGTCTAGCTGCGCCAAGAGCCGGACATTCGCATAGTATGTGATGAGGAGTTTCTTCCTCTTCTCCACACATCCTGCAATCAAGATTGCCCTTCACTCCAATAGTGGTAACATGTCTCATAAGTGAACAGTGTCCCGTAAATAGTCCTACTGCCCATCTCAGCTGGTTCTTACCCAGTCGTATTAACTCTTCAGCTCTCTTGCTAGATGGTCCGCTAATGAACATCCGCGATTGCCTCAGTCCAGGAGTCCCCATCCAGTAAGAGGTATGTTTTTGTCTTAATAGGTCCTTTATTACCTCTTTGGCTATCTGATATGCCAAACGACAAGTAGGTTCCGGCCCCATCAGCGGGACTTTGGCTCCCTTCTTCGCTAAAAGGTCTGCTTTTTCGTTCCCTTCACTTCCTTGTTATGTACTGCTAGCCGAGCCAGCGAGTCCACACAGTCTTTAACTGTTCTGGATTGTATCTTTGTAGCTTCCAGAGCTTTCAGTGCTGCCTGGCTGTCAGTGAGAATCTGGATCCTCCTGCTTTGAAAGGACCTCCTGATCATCTCCTGCGCATGCACATACGGAAATTGCAGTAATTTCTGCATGGAAAACGGTTGCAAGGCTGCCTAGGTTTATGCTAATTTCATTCCCTGGGCTTTTGCCAGCAATACCCACCCCAGTACTATGTACAGTTTTAGACCCATCTGTATACCAAATGTGTCCGTCCTGTTCTCTCGCCCTTTGTGAATTACCCTCCACTCCCTCTATCGGTATGGTAATCCGATAAGGTTTGTGAATGTTTAAGATTGAGACGGTTCTATCCGGCTGCATGCTAAGCATGTAGTTCTTGTCTATTTGTTGAAATATTTCGGTATGGAATCCCGCTCTTGCGAGAGTTAGCCCATAACAGTTTATCCTGGTTTATCCTCAGCCTGCATGCTGCTGCAAGAGCCTCCGCCTCCACTACAATATGTAGTGGTGGAAGTCCCAGAAGTGCCTCCATGGCCGCAGTGGGCGTTGTTTGTATCGCCCCTGTGATTCCTAGGCATGCAAGTCTGCAATTTCCCTAGCTTAATTTGAGATGCCCTTCTTCTGGCTTTATGACACCATATTAGGGATCCATATGTTACTGTGGGGATTATTACCCTGGAGTAGATCCAAGAGACCATTGCTGGCCTTAGCCCCCACGTTCTCCCTATCATACCCCTACAAGCCCATGCTCCGGGTAGCCTTTTTAGTCAATTTCTCCAGATGGGCGTTGTAGTTTAATTTAGTGTCTAAGGTTAGTCCTAAAATACTTAACTTCTCTGCTCAGTTCGATCTCCTGGCCCCACAACCGAAGCCTCTTCAGATCTTTTAAAGATTCCTTCTTCTCGTGAAAGCTATCACTGTGGTCTTAGCAGGGTTCACAGTTAGTCCCTCTGCTGAGCCAATGCCTTCACGAAGGCATTGGCTGTGCACCATCTTTCCACTATTTCTAGGGCTCGTTGCATGAGTTTTGAAATCACCGCTCCGAACTTTCCTATGATTAGAATAGTAATACGAGTATATCATCCGCATAACCCTGTGCGTGTATTCATTCTCTGTCTAGTTCCCAAAGGAGACCGTCCACCACCAGGCTCCACAGTAAGGGCGATAAAACCCCGCCCTGCGGGCACCCTATGGCAGCAGCCATCTCCCTGGTCCACGTTGCCCAGTGAACTAGTAATTATCCTGCCTCTTATCGTAGAGTCAATCCACTCGGCAATAGAACGATCGACTCCGCGACTTTCTATAATTTATAATTTACTCGGGTGCTTGAAAATCACTCGGGCACTTATTGTTATCTGTTGAATCCCCATGCGTGCTGATGTGTGTATCCTAATCTGTTTTGTGTATAGAAATAAACATTTTTTCAATAAGCACATTATGGAGTTTCAGTTTGATAGAAATTGGGACAATTTGTATTATCCACTTCATAAAGCTATCCTATTTGAGAGCGGATGTTTCTATTAGCATTTGAAACTTTTTAATTTGTTACCAATCAAAATGAAAAATATTGCGTCTCTTAAAGATCTCAAAATATTATTTAAAAGCACCTCATTGCTGCCGAAATAAATGGAACGACACAATTAAAAACGAAAACTAACCGCTGCAAGCCTAGAAATCGGGCCAAATGAATATAAGTCCATCCAACTCGCTACGGCAGAGGATGGAAATTCAGTACGTGATTTTGTTTTATTCTTGGGAGCGTGGCGCTCTAGAGCCCTTCATTCATAATAAATCATAATAAACTTGTGTTTCAAAGCTGCAATACAAATATCCTAGCAAATAACTTATGAGTAAGTAAAAATATGTAGGTGGTAACAATAACAAAAATTCGAAAAATTGACAATTTTAAAAGCAAATCCAATTGTAATTAATAATTTATTTATTTATTTATAGTGTCTTATTAAACACATTCTGTCATTTAAGAATACATAAAAATATTCTTACTCTACATTGCTATAAATACTCGACCCCCACTACTGAAGTAAAATGAATCGATAAACCTATAGGGCTTCTTAGAATTTAGAACAAAAGTTCTAAGAAACCCTATAGGTTTATCGATTCATTTTACTTCAGTGGTGGGGGTTAGGTACTTATAGCAATGTAATGTAAGTTTAGATTTAGTTTAATCTTCAACCTTGAAGATGCTGCCGTTGTCAGCGAAACACGTGTCGAGTTTAATTACTGTGTCGCTGTCTTTTGGCGTTGGGGTTAACTTATTAAGAATTCATAATACAAGTAAAGTTTGGAAATGATTCCTAAATGCCTTTGTGTCGTGCAATATTTATTTAGCAATGAAATTATCAATATTTGACGATTACCAAAATATTCCTACTCGGTACCCCAAAAAATGGACGGGGCATGGTTGCCCTCATCGCCATATCTTTAATCCTCTCATTAAGTAATCCGTAAAAGGGTCGGGGCATCGTTCCCCTCGCGGTCAGTTTTTACCTGAAACGGTCACTTCTCCTGCCGGGCAGATACGACTAAGACTTACAACGCTCCGCTCGCTTCACTTCGCTCCGCTTGACCTTAACCTGACAGATTTTTGAATTAAAAAATTTGCACATAACAAGAAGTAATAAACGTATTCAAATTTTTGAATAAAAAAAATGCGCACTTAACTAATAAAATAATGTATTCAGACTTTTTAATTGCTTTGATTAAGTAAGCAGGTAAGACGAGTTAAGAGATGAGCGCAATTATGCCCCTGCCTTTTAGGGGTTGTGAGGGCACCATAACATACCGGAAAAAATACTCGGCACCTCGCCCGGCACAATATTTTTTATTCTAGGAAAAATAGATTTGTACCCGGGTTCTCAGAATGGGGTTTTGGTATAGGAAATGCTTATTTACTCGAATTTTTTGATAAAAAAAGCAATAATGCTTCAGACGGCGAAATAATGTACAGGGAATTCTGAGGGAAATTATAAAGAAACAGATTTTGACAAATTTAGATTTACTCGATATATCCACTGAAAGAAGAATTTGTATTGAAGCACCTATAGCAAATCTGATGTATAGGTGTCTAGTGTTAACTTCATTAACATCATTTCTATGGCTGCTTCAATTCGAAATACGCAAAAACATATTTTTGAAAAGTATAATGCTCGATAATTCCTAGGCTAATAAGTAATTAATATTTCGAAAACGGCTGATTTTTTGAAAAATAAAAACAATGTAAACAAAATTACAAGCAAAATGACGCATTATGGGCGTATATCTTTAAAGCTCCAGTTTCGGGTATTTCCCCTAAATTGCATTTTTTTCATAGTAACTAAAGACCTAAACGGATTAGTAAAGACTTTTTACCTATTTTAAAATTGAAGTCATTAGGGAACCGCACAAATTAATATAGGTATTCTTTTGAATACTTTTTCATCTTACCGGTTTAGCCGCTTAAAATAAATGTCACCCAAACCAAATTAGATTACAAAAAATCCCTATTGATCAGAGGGCGCGTCAGGGGGTAATTTTACAATTAGGTACCTAGTAGGTACATACGTACTTGAATTCGAACACACCTAATATTATTAAATTGGTCATTTGCAAGCACGAATATGGGGTGTGAATGAAAAAAGCTGCGTTTTCCAAGCAAGACAAAAAGTTATTTTTTGAATGGAAAATTTTAATAATATTCTATAACAGGTTTGGGTAATATGCTATTTATAGTAAGGTACATGTGCGAGCGCCGGTATGCAATAACATAATCGAGAGTTGTATGTAAACACATCTGTGTGGGGAACTGTCAAATTAGAAAACATCTTATTGATTTGCCACAGCAACATAGTTAAAAATGCATACCTTGAACTCTTCCCATTGTCTTCTCCAGGTTCAGCAAACTATATGGAATTAATCAGCACTTGCAAATCGCATGTATTTCGTTGAAAGGGCACTGTAGAAAACACCGGCCGGGTTATCACTTGCTTATTGAGCAAAGCAAGTATGGAAGTGAAACGCCCCGAGCTTTACGAAGTCAGTCCGCGGATACACAAACACCGGAGAATGGAACGAGAAATAATGTTGATAACGTGCCACATGCGCGCCTTCGTCAATGTGCTTCTAGCCCGTAGTATTGGCCCACAACGGAGAAAGCGGCAACACTACTGAAGATTCTATGCTCGTTCGAGAGGGGGATCTCCATCAAGAAAGTGAAGCGATTCCACCGCCAAATTTCGAATTTTGAGATTTTGGATCAGACCCATTCTCCACGCACAAGTTTACTTATATGGAAACGCAAGAAAGTCACTTCTCAAAAATTTTATACATCTGGGCAGAAAATAAATTTTAATAAAAATTGGAAAAATAATGCAGCGGAAGTAACTACTCTATTACTGACGTCGTTATGATGCAAAATATGAATTCCAGTTCGCTAAAGTTATACTTATATACTTAGACGTTCTTAGTTGGGAGTTTTATCTAATTTAGAAAAGGGTGGGGTGCCAAGGCATCCACTGCGTTTTATAACAGGATCATCCAACTAAAAATAGCACAAAAAATTATTCCTAACAAAAATGTCATAATCAACTGTTTGGAAGACTGACTTTTACTTAATTTTAACTGACATGCAACATCTTCTTCAATTTAATTTCCCTGCTTCATACTGACACTTCTACCGGTGACAAATACAAATATGTATGTACCTACCTAATACAATACCTATTCAATTTTATTTTATTTTTAATTTTACTATAATTTAGCAATCACAAATCGAACACGTTTTCTGTTGGCATTTTATGAAATTTATCAATTTGACATAAGATTGGTTAAGTTTTTGCATGAAAGTGCAAAATTAAGTGCGATATTTTATCGTCAGTTTTTGAATTTTGTAGTATTCCAAAAATAAATGATTGAAAATTTAACCGTTAAATTTAGCATAAACATATCTACATAGAATAGTATCAAGCACTATAAATTCCACATGCATAATAAAAAGTATGGCTATTATTTAAAGGGGCGATACTATATTACAGTTTTGGTCAGTGTGAAAATACAAATTGTATGTTCAATAACAGATTGTGTGGTAAAATATGAGTAGTAAAAAAAGTGGAAACGAGGAGTAACATATTTTCAAATGAGTAGCTCAATAAATATTTGAATGCGTGAAAATTCGATTGGGCAGTAAAATGAATAAAGAGGCAGTAATGCGTGTGCGGTCATGAAATCAGAATGGGTCTGTTAGAAATCGTGGGACAAGTAGTTCTATAAATACTTACGCAGTACAAAATATGATCGGCCTGTTAAATGATACGTACATATTATATAATGTTTATTTAAGTTAGGCAGCGAAATAAAAAATAACAATTAACAGTAATGTAGATATTAAGAAAAAAAATTTATTGCACCATTAAAATTATCCAATTCTAACGACCAAGACTTACAGCGCTCCGCTCGCTTCGCTTCGCTCCGCTTGACCTTAACCTGACAAATTTTTGAACAAAAAGTGTGCGTTGTAAGCGTTTATAATGTTATTCTCTTCAAAGGTGCGCATTTTTATGTGAATAATATTTGAAAAGAATAATATAAACGCTAACGACTGAGACTTTTTAATATAAAAGTCTGTCAGGTTAAGGTCAAGCGGAGCGAAGCGAGTGGTGCGTTGTAAGTCTCAGTCGTTAGCATCCAAATGATGCATTATTCGATGCAGCATTACAAAAATGCTTTGTGGTGCAATGCGGTGCAATAGAAGACGCAAAGGGATGAAGCAATATTAATATTTTTTTTTACCTGAGAGGGGCCGAGTTCAGTATTTTAAACATTTCTATGGGAAAACGGGAAGGGGTGCGTTGAATAAATTTAATGGTGCAATGCTAGTGCAATAGATCCAAGCACTCGCAACTCAGTGATAAGGTAATGAGCGAAACGACCTAATATTTATATGGAAATCTCTTCCAATGGGCCGCCTACGGTGCACTGTCGCGTAAGCTGCGCACCTTTTAACGGAAGTGTGCCGCTCTTTTCAATGAAAATGACGTACGATTTTGCCAAACGTCGAGAACTGGCGAACTATTTATCTAACTGCCCATTAATACATTATACTGCCGATTCAATCATTTTACGGCTCAAATAATAATTGCACTGGACATTTATTTAATCTGCCGCTCGAGTAAGTTTTGAACTGCGGATGTAGGATTAAATAACCGACCAAATTCTTTTATATTGCTGGCCACGTTCTACTGCCACATTAAGTTAGTTACCGCCAAAAAAGTTTAATACCGCCCGCGTGAATTTTTAACTGCCCGATGAAACTGCCTGGATGTTAAAACAACCGCCCAAATAATTACTTCCCAAAAGGTATAAAAAGTACAACCATAGCAAAAATTTTAACTTAAACTACAAAGTTGTGGCAAAAATATGAAAGAACTTCAAATTTGTAACAAAAATATAGAAACCTTTACAAAATACAAATTTGCAGAATTTGCAGAATTTTATTTGTTGCAAATATTCACGAGTTCCGTAAAGCAAACAAGTCCACAGACACACTAGGATTCAAGAGAGCTCGATTTTTTGTTATTATTCGACCTGCTGCCGAAAAGTGGCGTTCACTAGCCATGGAGGTTGCAAGGTATTCCTGGATATGTTTTCGCTAATTTCCAAGTAGCTGGGTAATAAACAAAATGGGATCTTGGATTCTTTTTATCTTTTTCGAAGACAAAAATTTGGCGCCCCACATCCATTTACCATTTTCCATTTGCATCTAATTTGTTAGAAGAGTGACTGGGTGTGACTTATGGGCTGCTTCTTATTTTTTTCGTCGTCATTATTAATCGAGGGGCATTATGTGTTTTTGTTAAGTGAAATTTGCATGAAATGGTAATGTAGTCTGAGGGTTTTCTGTAAATGTCAAAACTTGCAGCCTGCTTGTTTATTTTAAAATCTAATATTTTTAGCGATAACACTGCATCTTGGGGTATTAACAGATACAGTTTTCTGTGATTGCTCAAATTTAGAGAAATAGTGAATTGTCATTAGCCTAATTAGAATGGCGTTAAATAATCTGAAACATACATACCAACTTAATGATGGTGTTTAAACGATATGCGTGAATCATATCTATTTTTTGTGGAATAATGTTAAGTTTTTTTATCGTTTTTTTACTAACATTTTTGTATGGCGTAAATATGTGTAAATAAATATATATTTTGCATTCATGTGTGTTCTTAGAGTTTACTTCTAAGTATTCATTGAAAGACACATTGAGTTTCATATTGATGTATGGTCAAAATGAACACAACCGTGCTAATTTGTTGCGAAGGCTTTTTTCAGTAACAAATGTATAGATATATGTAGGTCCTATTTCAATTAATAACGTAGATATGAAAGTTTTATTAATTTATTTAATTCACAAGTCCCGATTCACTAGAAGAAAATTTTAATTTAGGGAAGACTTAGAAACCTAGATTAATATGACATTTTTCGTAATAATCATCCTATAATAACCAGTCAAAGTTATTGCACACTCTATACTATTCTCTTTCATAAATTCAAATGTCTTCAAAATCAAAAGCGCTAAAATTTTTTATATTTACATCATAGTTACCTATATAAGTAGTTTTTATTGTTTGAGAAAAAAATTTGTTCTTGTCAAAAGTTTTACTGACAAGTTTGTATTTTATATTTTATACAAATAAATCTTGACAAAGCCCCCGGACGGGGGCGAAACGTCGATTTTATCCTGTGTTTAGTTGAATTATATGCCAGCATTTCCAAAAAATTTGCTATATTTTATGGTTCATATTAAAGTTTTTAGTATTAAAAGTTATACGGTGTCGTAATTAATAATCCAATAAATTAAATTATTGTGCACTACAATGTACAACAGAAGTTCATATACAAACAATTGTTAACTCTGGAATCTGCACAAAACAGCAGTTCGCACTGCTGCAATACAAAATTGTGCTTGTTGTGTAAATTTGTAGCACATGGTTTTACAAAATATGATCAATAATTATGCTACAAACTATTTGGCATCTATAAAACTTTAAATTATAAACGTGTAAACTAAGTACAATAATTATATGCTATTTCACTATATCATTTTGTCCTGTGCCGTTAATTATTTAGTATGTGCGGTACTTTACCTACACGTGCACGATTCAATAACTTTTTTAAATAGGGATTTAAGAGATATTTAATACCATACCATATACCGCAAAAAATACCCGGCACCTCGCCCGGCACAATATTTCTTAGGCAGTGGCTATTTGCACGTCCGACGCGACGTGCAAATTATTATTTACACGTCCGACGTTAACACGTGTTGTCAACTATCTCTACGTTAATTCTAAGTTAACAGGTCGCGTGATGGCGATCCCCTAGCTGTCCTTTTGGACCAAAACCGATTTTTTGGTAAAAAGAAAAAAGTTAAATTATCAAAACAAAAAAAAACTACGGCGAGGTGCGAACCCTCAACGTCTCGATTAGGGAGACTGACACATCGACCACTGAGCCACGAAGGTGTGGTAACAAGAACGTTTACGGAAATAGTATATATTATTATGTAAGTAGAAAATACGTGTTAACGTATGAAGTCGGACGTGCAACTTCGTATTTGTATTTTTGTTTCTAGGCAAAATACATTTGTACCCGGGTTCTTAGAATGGGGCTTTAGTATAGGAAATGCTTATTTATACTCGTATTTTTTGATGAAAAAAGCAATAATGCTTCAGACGGCGAAATAATGTACAGGGAATTTTGAGGGAAGAAACAGATTTTGACAAATTTAGATTTGCTCGATATATCCACTGAAAGAAGAATTTGTATTGAAGCACCTATAGCAAATCTGATGTAAATGTCTAGTGTTAACTTCATTAACATCATTTCTATGGCTGCTTTAATTCGAAATACGCAAAAACATATTTTTGAAAAGTATAATGCTCGATAATTCCTAGACTAACAAGTAATTAATATTTCAAAAACGGCTGGTTTTTTGAAAAATAAAAACAATGTAAACAAAATTACAAGCAAAATGACGTATTTTGGGAGTATATCTTCAATGCTCCAGTTTAGGGTATTTCCCCTAAATTCCTGTGCCGTTAATTATTTAGTATGTGCGGTACTTTACCTACACGTGCGCGATTCAATAACTTTTTTAAATAGGGATTTAAGAGAAATTGAATATTTTTGTTAGATACACAGCGACATAGAGCTTGGCCGCGTATCTTGAATGGTTGGCATTTTTTCTGCCTTGTACCCTGTCTAACATAAACTATTGGCATGCAAGATAATACAAAGCTAAGTCAAGTTTCCCCCTCTCAACCCTCCCAATATAAAATTCTAATCCCAAATTCGTTGCATTCTATTGTGTTAAAAAAAACAAACAAATTAGGGGTCCAACTTGACGCTCATCCCCCGGATATTCTCGAATTGTCATGTTTTTACTGGCTCGATTATTTCAATTTATTGTACTCTTACCTAGAGGCATATGTTTTATTACCTGCTTGCTGTACAAGATATGGTTACACTCACCTAAATAAGTTTGACACATTGCTCTACAGACTGTAAAACAATTTTGCTGGAAAGATACAAACTAAAATTGACACAGGTGGCGAAGCTATTAGACGGCATATTGCGAGGAAATGAGTTCTAAACTCTATCTGAAGAAATATATTTTTCCTTGTTTGTTCTACTTTCGATGAAGTTTAGAAGTTATAATTAGAGTTTAGAGCAGCATTTCACTCAGTATAATGTATTTTCCACCTTGAGAGCTTTTTGACATTATTTTGATTTCCGGTGGTATCCGCCATGTGGACTCCTTACTTTTATTGTCTATTAAAAGCGCAAAAAAAGATATTTTTAAACCCATTCGTTCCTTTTCTCCAGACTAAAAAGAAAAAAATGATTTATGTTGAGAAACAAGTCCTATTTAAATATTGAAGTAGGTACAGTGTGACTGCTGTGAAGGTGATGAGGTAAATTATGAGAAGTTTTTCCTCAGACTTGTCTACATATCACCTGCAAAGATTTCAGTAAAGATTTTTATATTTTTTGACTGGAACAAGTTCCAAGTGGTACCCGATACACAATATGTCCGTGTCTGAAAGTAATATTTACTATATTACAGGATAAGAAAAGCGTAAAATATATTTTGGTTTCGGACGTTCCTTTCATACGTTATTTTTTATTCTATTTCCTCACGATTTCTCTGCATTCTGACTTAAACGGTCAGCGAAAACCCTATTTTTAAACAGTTTTATTTAGCTTGCCTTGTTTGTTTGTTTGTTTGTTTGTTTGTTTGTTTGTTTGTTTGTTTGTTTGTTTGTTTGTTGTGTGGGTCAAATCTAGTACATAATTGAAATTTTACCCCCTTCCTGTTGACCGATTGATCTGAAATTTGGTACACACCTTTAGTTGTGGTGACAATACAATGGGGTCGTTACACAATTTTTAAAAATCATATTTTCCCGAAGATTCTCGTAAAATATTTGACCCGTATTTTTTCATTTTTCTCACAGCGAACGTTTTAGGCTTCTAAACCACCGTCAAAGTTAAGACCCTGGCCCTTTAAGCCTTTTAAATGATGACGTATCTGCGGCAATGCCGAGGAGTGTCGATATTAACCGGAAAGTACATCCGTTGTTTGTGTATGCTTGCTAGCGCAAACGTAAACAATCATGGCAGTCGAGTCGTTTGACAGATAGTGTTCAGTGTTTTATCTTTTTTAAAATAATGGTCTTCAAAAAGTGCTTAGTGTCTAGTTGTAAGAACAATAGTGATAGGAATCCCAGCAAAATATATTTAAAAGTGCCTCGTAGTAAGGACAGACGGAAGTATTAAATAAAGCTTCCTACTTTACCGACTCTAAACCCCACGTAACTCTAGCTTTCACTAGGGACCGATCGCAAGCGCTTTCAAGGTAATGACGTAACCGAGGCAGCACATATTTCTGTTTAATTCTCAGAAGGCGCGCTTCGTGCTAAAATCGCCATTGTTTAAATTTTGGGCCATTGGTGAGTAAGTAAATGTAACCCAGAGGCCCATTAAACACCAAGTTACTTATTTCTATCAAAATTATATCGATTTTCTATTTAGTGCAACGACCCCATTATGTATATTCAGTCTGATCATGATTGATCAGAGTAAAATAAAATCGTGGGGCGTAGCGCAACCTGAGTAAATATGTAACTGATCGTTCTGCGATGTTGTCTATTGAGAAGATGCATCCAAAGCATACTTATAATGATATGAACGGTTGACTGTAAATAATAGAAATTCGACTCGTCCCACGATTTTATTTTAGTCTGATCAATGCTCTAGATTTATGAGGAGAGTGGTGTGATGACTGGTACCTGGTACCTACCTAATTATTTTTTAGCTTTTAGTACATTATGTGCATCATTATTATGTTTCTTTACAATAAAACCGTTTAACTTAATTTTTTTCTTATTTTATTATAGTTAATGGCACTCTGATACATGTAATATAGATCAATTGCATCAATTTGAAGAAATATATAATAAATCAACCTTATCTATACACAAATTTATCAGAAGTAGGTAGTCATATAATATGAGCGATGTACCTAGGTACTTTAACAACATAAATGAAAAGAAATACCGAAATATAAAACAATACCAGCGGAATATACATTAGAAGCGATGACAGTTGAAAGTTTAAAATGCATTAAATATGCAAACCACCAAATATGCAAATATCATGCAACTGTAACGCCTAACGGCAGGCTGGAGGCTGGAGCGTTACTAACTAGGGCTTGTCGGACTATCTACTTATGCTGACGTTACATGCTGGATGCTGCTTTTGCCAGAGCGCTCAGGCCTTCTTCTCGGCGGTAACGGATCGAGTCGCCAAAATAATACGTTATAGAACGACAACAGAACTTCGAATGAAGTAAGTACGGCAGAGCTAAAGATCTACTTGTGGTTCTTAACAAAAGATGTTATTAATGAAGCTTTTTAGTACGAAGTTTAATAACGAGAAAGAAGACCCCCTAACTAGATATGTAGAGATAGCCTGTATGTGTATAATAACGTCAATTTTAGGTTTAGAAATGAATATTATTATTATTATTCTCCATCAGTTACAATTTTCAGTAAAAGTGTACATATAACTAACCATAAGAAACGTTGTGAAAGCTGCATCAGAATGCAATCTTTTCATTAGTAGGTAAGTTTTACCGGAGGGGCAATATTTCAAGAAGGATATCAGGGTCGTTTATGTTCTTCAAACAAGTTCAAACTTGCAAAGATACTAAAGACGGGCATCCCTCTTGTGCTTTTTTAGAGAGTGACAAAATGCGGTCCACCAAAACAAATTTTCAAAGTACTGAAAGTACGCCAGTACACTGTGTGAACGATCTCACGTTTATATTGGGTAATTATTTAACGTCAGTACTGTGTGAATAATTTAATGTTGATAATACTATTTAGGTCAGTAGGTACTGTGTGAATGATTTCACGTTGGCGTACATTAGAAGGGTGTTATGCTTCACTTTATGCCAATTTATTGCAGTCTTGAACCTGATGCTAATGTCAGGAACATTAATAGCTATGTTTACGTATTCACATTCTGCTGATGGTGATTGCAGTAGTAGTTGATTTATTAAAGAATGCAACGTATGACTTATTAACAGGTGTTAATTATTTAAGAGGTTGATGAGAATTATTAGATTGAGTTACGGACGGCGAAGTGGAAAGGATATGCTAAAAAATGCATTATTTTCATTGATGTATTATGAGCAAATCACCTGAGGGATACTACAGCGGGAAACGGGCGAGCCTGGACTAGTTCTGTAAATTTTTAAAGTACATTATGACTAAACTTTGATAAGTTCGTTATCTATTATGTCAAATTAAATGGAATAAAATATTATTCATTTCCTCAATATACACGGTGTAACAAACATGGTGGGTGGGCTATGCATAGGCGGTTTCTACGACTCCACTCTCTGTCGAAAGTCATCGATATCATCAGCCATAAAATATTATATGGCCCCACAGGTTTAAATCCAGAAGATTTAGATCAGGAGACCGTGCAGGCCACGTTTTCTCATTTGGTAAACGTCGTGGGAAATGATCTGCGGAAAGTCATCTTGCTTGCTTCAGCCCTATTGCAGTGCCGGCTGCTGGGAATATGGGGCTTACAACTGTTATTGAATTTTACAGAAAATAAGTCACGTACTACGCGCAAACTATTGCCGCCGTAAAATGTTTTCACAAATGGTTTCACAAACCTTTTCTTAAACTCAATAAATATATTTTTGTTCATTTTGAAATCCAAATTTTAAATTGTCGGTAAATTTTTATGGTTCAGAAGAATTAGAAAAGGGAGTGACTACTGCTCCGTCCGACGATTACTTTAAATTTTGTTCCGAGACGGTCAGACGTGCGCATTACACAAATGACGTTTAAGTAATTCGTTATTGAAAAGCACCGCCATCAGTTTCGGTGGGTATTCGGTTACGGTATACGGTATAGAGTTACCGTCTTGTTCTCCTAGGGCTAGGTGAGTTCTGCTCCCGTGCAGGTTGGATTTATTTTGCTTGTTTCTACATCATCTTTTTTACAAAAAATACGTGTGTCTGGTGCGAGGACAACTAAATGGTCTGTTTCAAAAATGCGTTCTCTCGGCTTTAGTTTTTTTACACTTCCAAAATGCAAAATGTGTTGACATTCAGCAATGCGCATGCGGTCGGACGGAGCAGTAGTCACTCCCATTAGAAAATGCATAAACATCGAAGACGTCTTTGGTTAGAATAAATTACGTTGTCATGAATAATCTGATAAATTTCTGTATTTTAGTTTTAGTTTGAAAACTGTTAATGTAATTTTTTGCTTTTAATGCTTTAATAAATTGAAAAGTTGTAAAATTATCCTCATACGCAGAAAAAAATAATCTTTCGGTTGCTACCTTTACCACCATTGTAACTACATACCCATGGGGAGCAGGAATCCCCAAAAACGTTTTTACCCATGTTATTTCCCCATGTACACATGGACGTTTGTCACTCGGTATGTAGGTACTAATCACTTCAACTTAATGATTTTTCAGATGTCACTTAATGACAATGACCGATAATAACAAGCATGGGTTACTTGAGAATGGTCAACGAATAATTTAAGGATAAAGCTCATATTACTCTCTTTATGTTTTAAAATTTAAACCAGAAATTATCGGAAAAAGGTAAAATTTAGCCTATACTTTAGTCTGCTAGAAATCTTCTGTTTATTTTGGCGAGGACTTACTACATATACGACTACGAAAAGCCAGCCTACAATTTTCGTTACACCCTGTTTAGTGTTTGTTTATTGGTCAATTGATTTTCGATTTGAAGAAAGAGCTTACAATAGGTCCTTACACATGGTCATACTCGTACCTACCTGCCTATTTGTGAAATATTTTTTAACCAACTCCTACTTTTAATGCATGTACCCACTCTATATCTACAATCGATATACATATACAGCAATTACTAAAAATATGCACTTGAACAATTTCTTTCTAGAAGATTATATTTTGGCAGATGCTCGTGTAACATACCTAATTTTTCGCAATAAAGAGTGAAATGTCAATTTTGTTGTTCTAAAAACTGGTTTCAAGGTGAAGACATTTAATTATATTTATATTTTAGCAATCTATAAATAGATAGAGAGCATCTGGTAACATGTGGGGTAGGTTGTTTCTGGTTCACGGACGTACGCAGCAGGATTGGGCGGCGGCATCAACTAAAATTTTGGCAACATTATTTACATGCAAATATTTACTTTTAGAATAAATGAGTCAAAACGGTGGGTAGTTTATTCCGTGAAAACAGTATAAAAATACTGGAAAACACACGTTGAGCGTGCCGGCACATAACAACAGAAACAATAATAGTACAAATTTAGATTTGCAAATCTCAGGTCCTCGGACGTATGTAGTTCGTGAAATTGGAGTTCAAGAGTCTCATTAGAAATTAAATAAATGTCAACGACTGATTAGTTATTCAATTAATATGTTTAAACACTTCAAGTTATCTGAAAATGGTACAAATCTACCTACAGGTACCATAGAGTCTATGGCATAGCGCATAGGGCAAAAGGTGGCTTTCAACAAAACGAAGTATGTACCTATTACAACTAAATTAGGTAATCTAAAATCTTTTTTGTCTTAAACGTAGTAATTATATTTATTATATAATTATTATATAACAGAACTTTTTAAATTTAAAATTTTGTTTGTTTGTTTTATATCTTCCCGTCGTGAGTGAACAAGGAAGTCAGAAACCACAATAGGTACTTTGTGGAATATGAGATTATAGGGTGTAAAGCTAGTTCGCCTCCTCGTAGTGTATCCTGGGTAACGCTAAGAGAACTTGCACAAGAAGCAGCAGACAGTAAAAGAAATAACTGCTTTAGATTACAGCTATTGCTACATAATATGTGCGATAACATGAAGAAAGCTTGCCTTCAACCACGAAGCAATAACCAAAATTGTGGAAACCACTGTCCCCGTGCTATGTTTATGCATCTGAGGTGATAAAAACCTAACCGTCTAAGCCATTTCCTGAACGAATTCGTTTACTTTAACTTTAGAAATGAAATACTTAAAACCCTGGACTGTTTTTAGTTTCTATGGATAACGCTAACAACCAACAGCATCTACGAAAGAGGGTCCTCATTAAAATTGGTATTAGAATTAGTATTCCACTGATCTGATCGTATTCACGACCCACATGGAATTTCAGAAATGCTGACTCGAAGACTTTCTTAAAAAACCTGCTGGATCTTCCCAATCTCAATTATAGTAATAGCTACCAGAGATTCGTAGAAGCAGTTACAATGAAAGCTATTACTAGAGGCGTAGAGGCTACCGCAAGAAATATAATCCCGGATGAACTTAATTCTATGAGAGCTTATACGCTGATTTTTTTACAGGTGCAAAATGGTCGATGAACAAAAATGAACAAAGATCCAAAGATGGTAGATGAACAAAGATGGTTAAATGGGTAAAGTTTATCACACTTTTATGACCACCCAAATCTACATTCAAATTTTAAATACCTGTTTTAGTTTTTGAGATATCTGGAACAATGCCTTCGAAGGCATTGTCTGGAAGGTCTGTTAGGGTACTTTTTAAAGACGCGTTTGGTGGTCTTATATTCCTATATTATTTTGTTCTAAATCATTTTTTAAAAATTGAAAATTTTGGCGGGTTGTAATATAGGTATCGTTGAAAAGGTAATAAAAAGTCCTATTCAAAAATGCGAACAAAACAATTGAAGTCCATCAGAAAAACAAAAGTTAGTAGTCGTATCTTCGGAGACCACCAAATATGTCTTCAAAAAGTGCCTCAACAATGATCAAGTCCCAACACTGTAAAATTAATAATAACAGAAATAATATCGATAAAAAAGAAAATTACATTTTTTTTTGTTTTCTTCAGATATCTCAGAAACCAAAAAATAATTTTAAAATTAGCGTGCAGGTTTAGAGTGGTCATAAGATTCCGATAAACTTCCTTTATTGAACCATCTTTGTATCTTCAATATTGACCAAGTTACCCATACTGACAACTCGAAATTGGGACACTGGGTATAATTTTAAACTAGTACAAGGAAAGCAACTAACATATCTCAGTGTGAAAATGGGCGAGCGTTTTAACTTCCATTTTTCCTTTTTTCTTCTGAAGTTTGTTGTAATTTACAGAATTTTTCTTTCGATACGTCGCATCCGGTTTCCCGTCTGGAAAGGTATTTTTTTTAAGAAAATCCGCTGAATGAACACAAGGGAATAATAGCACACTAGTACAAGTTAAAGCACATTCGGCCAATCAAGACGCTGGATATCGGCGCATAGGTAAAACCTAGTTAGTATAAGAAATAAACCCCCACGTGATGTCAGGAGACAGGGCAGTATGAACTAGGTTCGCCATGCTTGGTATAGCGTATAGGAGACGTGCTTGCCACCTAGTGACCTAGTCGATCTCTTTATTATCAAATATCGATTATTTTCTCCCAAAACTTGTTCATTTCTTTTAATACCTATTGAGCTCATTTATTTATCGCGTTAAATTATTTACAATAACTAAACACCATTTTGAATACCAATACCTACAGTCTTTTTATGAGTTGATTGAAAGAACACTAAAACTAACTTTTTTCTTCAAACGTCAGAAAAACATGACATTTCGCGACTGTATACATGAACGTAAAGTTCAACTTTACTGCCAAGACAGTAAAAGCTACTTTTGCTGTCGCTCACGAAATGCAGCAAAAGCTACTTTTACTGCCCCCTGTAAGCACTGATTATAGTAGCGAGTAGTCAGTAGACGAATTTCCTATGATATTTTCAGATATATGTATCTGGATATTACCATTAAAATAGAAATAGCTAATTATTTTGAATTCTTCAGCTATTTTTAACGTTTGAGGCAGTGAAATTGACATTTATATTTTTATTAATTATTAACCTGACAAGCATCGTTTTTTGACAATAAAATAACTGAATATGAAAGAGTATTTCTGGTGGTAAAATATGCCTGGTAGTCAGTTGGAGTACACAATACACTCAAGCAGAACTCTCCGAGACCACAGAAAAAACGGTAGGAAATTTTATTCCAAGTTTATTACATAATACATACTTAAGTATAAAATCAAATAGGCACTGAATTTTCCACCCGGGTGGAAAATTTTCCAACCCGGTCGGGAAGTAGAAGTTAGGAATAAACTAATTTAGTATACTTCTTTTCAAATTGTTTCAGTGAAAACATCGGCAACGACCATGGATTTCTTCCTTCTTCCTGAGTTTACACGAATTCTACACTGTTTTCGAATATTCATAATGCTCAAGCATTGTTCGAATTCTGATTTTAATTAAGTTAAACCGCCCCATGGCTTACGTTGGTAGTATATCATAAAGTTCATAAAGTTAACGTTCTTAATGACAGGTGCCACCATTGTAAATATCTTTTTAAATAATGACCAATTTGCAACAGAGCTTGCTTTACTTTTACAGGATTCATTGATAAGGAAGGCAGCAGGGAACAAATAGGTGCAGGAGTCCACGTAGATCAAGAAGTAGCTGTCCTAGAAGTAACCCAAAAAAATCTACCGAGGTTGCTCGAACGTGCCTACGTGACAGTGTAGACAAGTCACTACCAGCGTCAAAAAATTTAGAAAAAATATAAGCGCGTGATAATTTCTTCCTTGGTCAAAGAACTAAACCAAAATTTAAATAATTATTCAAAAAAATATTAATTAGTCTGTTAAGTAATCGGATTGTAAACAATAACAATATAGTGTTTTACGAACAAGTAAGAAATTTCCAATTATTCTATTCGTCCGTGAAGTGTTTTTATTACTTTAACGGGACGATTCTTGATAAACATATAAAAGCAGGCATAAAATTTGACCTTGTGGTCAGACTTGATAATAAACTATAACAATACGATTCTTACATTTTTAACACAAAATTATTTGTTTTGACTTCATTTTATGTATTTTCACACGAGTGAATAATAAAACTCGCTGAAATAAAATTCCAGAGGCGAGCTTGCACCATGCGTCAATATTTTGAACTCCTTGGCCATGGACGAAATTATTCTAAATAGGTCACTCCAAAGAATTTCAAAAAAATGAAGTGACTGATTTTCAAGTTGCAGTTCATTATAATGAATATATACACTGCCGGACAAAAAAAAAACGGGACACATGTTTTTATTTTTATTTTGAGGCCCTACAATATTTTTATGTAACTTAACTTACGCAAATAATTAACGATTGCCCTACTAGTGAGGGAAAAGAAACTTTTAGCTGAATATTGCACCTTTTATAAGCCTAAACAGCCAAATCAGCATTTTGACTCTTCATGCATCTTAATTGAAACAAAAATCTTTTAACTTATTGGTCTGCTTTGAATTTTCTATTGTTTTTTTGGCGGCATTTCATTTGTAAACGCCAACTTTTAACATTTTCCATACAATGCGCTCCGAAGTTTATTCACAAATTGTTGCTTTAAGCCACGATGGCCAAAGTGTGCGGTGTATTACTCAAGTGCTGAATATACCCCGTAACACCGTGCAAAATGCATTCTTGTGATTTCGTAAAATTCATGGATTTGCAAGGAAGGTCGGGGCTGGTCGTCCACGGACTACGAACCATCAAGATGACCGTTTTCTCCATATTGCTGCGCTGCGCGATCGAGCATTGCCTGTTCTTGCTGGACGGTTAGCCAATGTTGGAGGAGTGGCAGTTTCAGCCAGAACAGTTCGAAGAAGACTAAACGAATATGGTTGACCGTAGAACATCGCAGAGCACGACTTGCGTTTGCACGGCAATGCGTAAATAGGGTTGAACATCAATGGAGGAACGTGTTCTTCTCGTATGAGTCAAGATTTAGCGTCAGGTCATAAGATGGGCGTGAAAGGGTTTGTCGAAGACTAGAGGAGCGGTACAGTCAATGTTGCATATCTCCCAGGATCTGTTTCAATGGTGATAGCATTATGGTGTAAGCCGGAATGTCTCTGGGGGCTCACACAGAATTGGTTTTCATTGAGAATGGAACAATGACTGCACACAGATTGGAAAAGAGTTTCAGACCTTAGTAGAGAATGATAGGCACGGCACAGATGTTCTATAACGTCGAAACCTAAAGTTTGCGCTTTTGCGTGCACATTTGAAATAAACAATATTTCATTTGAGATAACTTACTAGTATAAACACGTAAGTACGTGAAGATCCTTATGAATGTTTTAATGCAAACTTATCTGACGTCTCATAGCACAAGAGCCTGGATTCAGTTTTATAATTCAAAGCCGGGTGGGGTACTTACCGAGGAGTAGTTGTTAGAATTATCCAGACCTACCGGCTACCACTCATTACAAGGGTTGCTAACTGGAAGCTTTTAGATTGTAGGACAAGGCATCAGTTAAAATACTTTAGGACCTCGCCTAATTATGTCAATAGAATTTCATAAAGTTTTTCAGGAACTGCCTGTTTATATGTAATTAAAATTTATTTTAAATTACAATTATGCATCAGACTATTTTTAAAAACTTTAATTTTTGAGTTTAAATACTAAATTCTCTTTCACCTGGAATAGGTAGTTCACCATTTTAAAATGTTATTCCTAGAGGCCTCATTAATCTCTTGAGCTCGTTACATTTATGGTATGGTGAAGTAATGGAAAGAAAATTAGAATTTCTGTAATATAGGTACCCTCTCCGGTTTCTTTAAAGCCAGAACGTCACTGAATGAAATGGGTAATCTTCTTACTGTAATCTAATTCTGTTTTACAACTGGATTATAGCTTTTATTTACTTCGTATCATAATCATACATGTACAGTTTTTTATATTTTAAGGATTTTTGAACTTTGCATAAGTCCTAATAACATAAATCCCATAAATAAGGACTCAAAAATAAGTTAGGAAAATAAACATTAATTTTTTTTATAGATACAAATTAATCAGTTAAAGCTGGATTAAGTATTCTTTTTCCGTACATAAATCAGGAAATACTGAGAGCCTAAAGTACGATCAGAGTGTAGTGGATAATTTATAAATTCCAGTATTATGTGACTTGACAACAAAGCTATTTGAAGATTGGCTGAACGCTGACGTTTCGTCTGCCATCTTCAAGACTGCTCGGTTGGAACCAGACTTCTAGAATGGACCTGGCGTCCTTATGCAACAGCTGATTTTGTTTTGAAGTCTACACGTTCGTAGGCCAACGAGTCGCGGGTAGCGTTGTTTGTTATTATATTCAAGCAACGGTCCCGACGAATGTTCCGCGGCATTTTGTTTCCGCGGCGGCACCTTGTTACTACACAACTGGTCGGCTGTTTTGTTTTGCCTTTTCCACACACAAACACTTAGACTGTGCGTATTCACCCTGCTTCGGTCGAAAATGTAAATAGCTAAGTCCCCTCTACAAGTCTTTGGATGGAATAACCATGGATAGAGAATCCTCTATCCATGGTTGGAACTGAAGTGTCCTCATCTGACCATTGACGCGGTTTCCGCCCGTATAAGTCAAGGTGTCGACAATGATCAAGGAAGACTAAGTATATAGCAATATTAAGACCATATGAATTGATTCTCTGTAGTGCGTACGTTTCTGCCATTCAGTAGGTACTTAGCCATAATGTTGATCTCGTCTCTAGTTAGCGTCTTTCCTCGTCCACCCCTGGATGGCCGCCACTGCCGTTGCATGTTTCTTTGTCAGTAGTCTTCCTCCTTACCACTCCTAAGTCTGTTAGCTGACACCTGAAGCTTTGATTCTTATTAGGCGTGGAAGAATAATTGACTCTTTATATACAGCTATTCTATCGCATAATATTGATATCAGTTACATCCAGATACTGCGAACTTGTTTTAAATATAGATACAAAGATTTATATATGCTAGAATAAACATAGCAGTATACGCCAGTAAATTTTATTGCAAACTGCATTCAACAATGTAAAATAAAGTAGTTTATTCCCAAAAGTTATTTTCGCGTGTTATGTAAGTACTGTAAACCTTGTATGCTTCTGCACTTCTATAATTTTGAAAATGTTTGACGAATTGGAAGTGTGGCGGTATACGGAGGTCCCAGAAGCGATTTCTGGGACGCCTGGAAATTTCGCAGTTTTTGCGAATTTTTGCTAGTTCTTCGTATGCCAGGCCAATGTTTTTGGCGCCATTTTGAAGATCTCGTCAAATGCGAACTTTGGAGAGAGAGAGAGATAGAAAATGTAAGGTTCGAGTGGGAGAAAATACGGGGGTTAAAACGATTTTTTGGACACGGAAACGTTCATTGCTCTTACATCGCATACTTAATGAAACATCCTACTTTAATTTTGGGCTAGTTAGAAAAAGAATGAAGTAGTGGTTTTTGGAGTTTGCGATACACGGGGGCGAGATTATAATGTTGTAAAGTTGAGGTACGTTTTCAACAAACTTTAAACGTCCGATGTTGTATATCGCATATTTCTGTAACATCCAAATTTAATTTTGGGCTAGTTGGAAAGAGGACGATTCAGAGCACAGCGTACGGGAGGGCGATATTTAGGGGTGTAAAGTTGAACTACGTTTTTAGTAAATTTTAAGCGTTTGCTGCTGTTCGGGGTGCTGTTAGGTCGTATACTTTTATAAATAACTAGCTGAACCCGTAGGCTACGCTCCACGACTTTTACGTAGTGGTGAATAGGTGTAGCAATTATTCTTAAAACGTAGGTGCATCCCAGGTGCACCACAAAATATTCCCATAGAATATTCTGAAATAATTAATTGCGTTTAATTTAATACGGCAAAAACCATTCTACCTACGGGTGCGACGTTAAACCCCAGGTTGAGCTACGACTGCGAACAGCGCTGAGCAGATCCAAGCGTCCATCGGAATGATGCCGATGCAATTTTCTTATTTGAGTTAAAGAAACACCTGATCGAGTGCACGACCTCACCCATACGATCTCCGTCAGTTGAAAAGAGACCGAGCGACCGATATCCCCACCAGTAAAGTGTTGTGCCAGTTCGCTTTTAATTATTATGAAAATTTTTTACCTATACAATAATCCAATAGAATTTGTGTATCTACAGTCACGTGTTCAAAGACACCCAATCAGGAGAACATTTAATTGAAGAGTGCTTATGGGCTATTTTCACTTATGTCATCTGGATTACTGTAGCAACGGAGAAATGCCTATTTGGCACTGCTGTCGAATTTTTTTGCACAAAATGTCATTTCCAACTTCCAAGATTGTTCTTTTCAATTTTAATTTCTTTTTAACAAATTGTTCTTTTTGGGCAAAAAATTTTCTTACCGAATAGCCCTCGAGTCTTGACAAATCCTCATAATTGATACATTTTCTCAAGCGGGTTTCTCAGTGGCAACATACCTCCGCCTTCGGCGTCGGGATGTTGCCGAGCAACCCGCTTTCGAAAATGTATCAAGTTATTTCGAATTATCAAGACCCTTGGGCTATTATAAGTGATAATAAATCAATTTATGCATGAGGCGTATAAAGTTCTACATAGGCCAGGTCAATGTTTTTGGTGTCATTTTGAAGATAATGTCGATTGCGAACTTTGGAGGGAGGGATAGGTAATGTAAGATTCGAAGGGACGAAAATGCGGGGGTTAAAACGATTCTTTGAGCACGGAAGCGTTCAGTGCTGTTACATCGTATACTTTGTGAAACGTCGATTTTGGGCTAGTTCGAAAGAGGATGAACCAGTCAACATCGTTTGGGTTGGTTTTTGGGGTCTGAGATGCACGAAGGCTAGATTATGGGGTATAAAGTTGAGGTACGTTTTTAGTAAACTTTAAAGTTTCAATATTGTTATATCGCATATTTCTGTAACATTCAAATTTAATTTTGGGCTAGTTGGAAAGAGGATGAACCAGCCAACATCGTTGGTGTCTGGGATGCACGGGGGCGATATTTAGGTGTGTAAATTTGAGCTACGTTTTTAGCAAATTTTAAGCGTTTGGTGCTGTTACATCGCATACGTTTGTAAATAGTAATAATAAATAAATTTATGGACGAGGTGCAGCCGAGTGCAGAAATCACACGTGTGTGAAATACCTACATGTTCCAAAGAGTTATGTACACTATTTTTCCCATGGCCCCGTAATAAAGTAAAATATTCATAAAACAGTAACTTTATTTAGTGATTTGTTATTTATGTTAGCAAGTGTCAAAATTTCAAATTTTCGTTTGGAAAGAATAAAGCTTCATGTACATTCAATTTCACATCGGCTTAAATTTGTGATGGAAGTGAAGAGGCATTTACATTGTCAGTTTGTTATGTCAAATTTGTAGGTTATGTTTGTATTTTTTACCTGATATTCTATGGAAGATAATAATTTGTATTAACAAATAGAATTGAAATATATTGAAAGGAAACTTAAATGCACTCAAATCTTGCATCAACTACCAAGAATTCAAGAAAATTTTGAAACGCATTGCGTGAAATATCAACTGCGCATGACAATTTCAGAGCGAATTGGCGTATTTGCTTGCCTTTTCCAAGCAGGAGCTTTCGCTTGCACGACTTCAAGGTCAAATTGGGAAAATTCCTCGTTGAATTTTGAATGTAAATGGTAAGGCATAAAAGCGTATGACAAGCAATGAAATTTCGAATGCAATTTGAGGTGAAAGTCAATGTAAATGCTACTTAAAGCTTGTCACCCACTTGCCCGTCACAGCACGGCACGGTCCGTCCCGTCAAAATTACGGATAGAATGAAAACAATGCAAATGAATGGACAGCCGCCCACTAGTACAGCACGGCACGGCCCAGCGTTGTCCATTCATTTGCATTGTTTTCATTCTATCCGTATTTTGACGGGACGCACCGTGCCGTGCTGTGACGGGCAAGTGGGTGGCAAGCTTTAATGTATCATCTCCGGATGAGAAGAACATCATAATAATAATAACATTAATAATGAATTTGTTAACACCTGTACAAATAAAAAAAAATAAAAATACCGCCCCCCACTGTTTTGTTTGTTGCAGTGGGCGGACGTCTGTCATTGTTTCTTCGACTTAAGCTTGCCACCCACTTGCCCGTCACAGCACGGCACGGTCCGTCCCGTCAAAATAAGGATAGAATGAAAACAATGCAAATGAATGGACAACGCTGGGCCGTGCCGTGCTGTACTAGTGGGCGGCTGTCCATTCATTTGCATTGTTTTCATTCTATCCGTATTTTGACAGGACGGACCGTGCCGTGCTGTGACGGGCAAGTGGGCGGCAAGCTTTAGCGAAAATTCTATCATTCTCATTTTTTACAAATTGTTACGTTGATTTATATTGATTATACTTGAAACTTGGCCAAGTTCATTTTCAATGCTTTAACGAAGGTTGTTGCTAAATTGCAGCTTCTGTAATTTTTTTCTTTTCGCCTCTTTTTTATACATTGTATTAATTAAAATTTATTTTGAAAACGCAAAGTAAAAATGTACAATTTGTAACACAAGACAGTGTATTGCCTGGAATTTCTGACTATAACAACTATTGCAACAACTCGTTACTTCGACGAACCAACACAAAAAGGAAAATCACAGGGTTAGAGCGACCGGAGTAAATGACCATCCACACTAAAGCGTCTACTACCCTCTGTTTCACTCTATCGCGGCAAGGCAAATAGAAATCAGTGCAAACAAGAAGTGTTTGTGCCAATCATAATACATATTAAGAAGCTTTGCCTGGCTTCGCCCATAAGACCAAGGACCGGAAAATGTGACCACCAAAGAGAGATAGAAAACAAATCTGTCCTTCTCTAAAGTTAGTGACTAATGAATGCAATCAAATTAAAACGAAAATACTGTCTTAATTTTTTCGAAAGAGTCTATCAGTTCCAAAAATTGAGCAACTTCAATTGTCGAATTCCCGTAATCTCGGGCAATAAACCAGAACTGGCATCACCGTAAAGCTGGGCCTCGAAGCACCGCGTATCCGTAAGCATGAACAGAACTACTCGACGCAGACTCGGTGTTTTCTGCTTACAACGTGTATGCCAGGCACCGGTACGATTACGAATACACACGCAACTCCTGAATATGGTTCACACGTCCATTCGCAGTAAGTTGCATAAGGCTCAAAGTTACGTAATAACGTACGGGGCAGTAGCCTCTACTAACCCATTTTTGGCTGAAATCAATAATCAAGTTGGCGGATGCGCCCACAACTCAAGCGCAGGTTAATAACAACATTAAAAACACTACCCTAGGACAAAGGACCTTGAGCTTGGTTTCAGGAAAGGGACAAGTTCGATTTCTCCTGATGCTGAAGGTCCTTACAAAATTAGACGCAAAAACAAAGATGCGCAATTTATTTGAATTCCCACTCTTATTTGTTTATTTTTATTTATTCGTTGTATAATTTTGTAAATTGTCACTACAGTTACTAGTATTATATTTTAGTGTTTGTATTGCTATATCACTTAGGTTTATTGTCAGGATGCAAATTAAATAACAAACATGAGTATTGATGTTTAAGTATTTAGTTTATTTAAAACACATAGGTCCAATTTACAAGTTTAGTTTCCCTTTCCCTGCTGCTTAGTGACGTAATTAAGACTATTTTAAAAACTACTAAGCGTTCACATTCACACCCTAACCAAACAAGTGTTGATTTTAAGTAGGTAACGTAGGTAAATTTTAATAACACAGTTTGCAAGTTACACTAGTCGTTGCCGCTCTAGCTGACAACTTAAATTATCTAGTCTCCTATTCACTCTGATACCTGTCATCTCCAACCTGTCACTCTAAGAAATTTCCGGCGTCAGAACGTCACCATACCAATTTGCACTAACTTTTACTTCTCAGAAACATGCACTATTAATATAAAATTAGAGAATATGGAGCAGAAGCGACACAGAGCAAAAGCAACATTAGCAGTAGTAGTAGCATTGCGACACAGTCATAAAAACCAGAAAGATATTAGGGACGAGACGTTCTCAGTGGTTGCAAAAGCGAAACTGGCTCCCAAAGTAATAACATTTATCTGCATCTTCTTTTGTACATCTGTGATGTGAGATTTTCGTTCCTTAGCCAGTCGTTAGCCGTCGTTAGATAACGACTGGCACTGATAACGCTCCGCTTGATCCTAACCTGACGGATTTTTGTGTGAAAAAGAGTAAAACAATATAACCAGAAAAAAATCATAATCTGAATTAATTAATTAATTAATCAATCTGAATTGAGTGTCTAGTCCTATGTATAACCCCCGCACTTTGCGATATTCAATGTAGTGTCGCTTTTGCTACCACTGAGAATTACACTTAGGTACCTGAATTTCCCTGAATGTGGAAACAAGTGTCACTTTTGCTACCAAAATACCAAAATAAGCCACTCATTACTTAATAATGGAACGAGTTAATACACTTTTGCCCGGTAGTTCAGACCTACTTTCAATTATTGAAGAATAAAGAAAAAAAAATTACATAGTTTCTGGATAAAGAAAACAAATAAAAGACAGCAAATTGAGAGATCTTTTTCTTAAGGTTCCAATGCAGCACGTAAGTTCTTGCAGTTTCTTAAGTAGGTATATTTATATCCATTTTGGCGTTGTAATAAAAGTCCTTATAATTTATTACAGAAAAGAATTGCAAACCGTGAAATTTAACTTAATTCCTAACATTTGAGAGAATTATAAACGATTTTCTATAATGTTACATTTGGCGCAAATTTAGGAGTATGAAGATGCTGACATTGCTAGTGTCTGTGTCTGTGTCTGTGTCTGTGTCTGTGTCTGTGTCTGTGTCTGTGTCTGTGTCTGTGTCTGTGTCTGTGTCTGTGTCACTGTTCTAACGTGTGGGGAAAACTTTCTGGTAATTTGATGTTATAATACAAGGGTTTCAGAACATGGCAAACTATACCGAAAACTAAAAAAGTAGGTACTAATATTCCATGTTAATTTAAATTGAAACAAAGGCTTATGAACTAATTTTGTTGATAATCTACTTATCTCTATTTTCACTTGAACATGAACCAACTACAAATAAAAATATAAATAATACCTACAATAAATAAAATTTGGTACCAGGTTATTTTTGTGTATTTTACTACCATTTCTATTTTTATTTCATAATCATTTTGTCCAGGACAGAAAGAAATCCTAATTTAAGATATTATAAAAATGCAAAAGTAATAAATACCACAAAATCTTAATTACTTGTGTTTGACAATGGGGCTTTTATATGATTGATCGATACTTACTGAATAACAATAAAATTAATACACACCCAGACCCAATCTGCATGTTTAGACTGGTACAGATAAAAGCCCGTAATTCAGTGTTTCCATAAAAATAACTAGTTAAGTACCTACCTATTTCATGATTTACAGAGAGTCATCCGTTAAAGTATAAAATGTATAGGAATTTTAATACTTTCTAATTTATTATTTTATGAAATAACTAGGTATTCTGTAAATTGACAAACATAAGTCTTTCTTTCGCAATGGTCAGGTCACGTCAGGTCAGGTTAGGTCAACATTTCCAGCACGTAAAGGATTAAATATAACAAACTGTACTCCACACTTTAACGGATCGTCTTAGCTTAGTTATTTCATAGAATAACTAATTTTTACATAGAATGACGAATTTAATACTTTGACTGTAACATATACAATAAACGAGGATCACACTGACGATGACGGGCTGAACTTGAAACAAGTAAGGAATACCTACCCAGATTAGCATAAATGTACCGAATTGGTGGCAGTTCCGTGCATCCCATTTCCGTACAAGGCGAAATCGGTGGCAGTTCCGTACACGATGCACGTGTCGCGATATTGGGGATCATTTCTAAGAAACTGTCATTAGCAATAGTGGTAGTTGCGTACAGGTACAATCCCTTAGTGACCGTATACGCGGAGAGCATTCTAAGAATCACCCGGGTTGTTTACGTTTAAGTACCTGAACATAGAATTTTGGATTTAGTCCCATTTCGTGCGTTCCCGTTTCGTGCGTCGATGAAAATTTATCTCCTATTGCTTTCAAATGTTAATGTTTTTGTTTTGGGGGTGGAGACTTAAACGCTCCGCTCGCTTCGCTCGCTCCGCTTGCCCACAGACCGGAAATAGTGAGCCGTGGAACCACTTTCTTGGTCGTATTCAGTGACGGGCAACACCACTTTTTTGGCCGGTTGATTCTTAGAATGCTCTCGGAGTATATGGACGCACGAAATGGGACTAAATCCAAAATTCAATGTCAGGTACCTACGTAAACAACCCGGGTGATTCTTAGAATGCTCTCCTAGTATACGGTCACTAAGGGATTTTACCACTATTTCTTACAAATAATCCCCAGTATGGCGACGGCGACACGTGCATCGTGTACGGAACTGCGAATGGTATGCACGGAACTACGACGATACCATATGTACCCACTTAGCAGTGGATGTAATGTAGGAACTAGGAAGACTAATTGGA
This sequence comes from Xestobium rufovillosum, assembly GCA_963966045.1. NCBI lineage: Eukaryota > Metazoa > Arthropoda > Insecta > Coleoptera > Ptinidae > Xestobium > Xestobium rufovillosum. The sequence continues at coordinate 16,373,596 of OZ014499.1, read as the reverse complement.
TAAACTCAACTGTAGGTAAGTATATGCAGTACAAAAATGAGAGTTGTAGACCACAGTCCATTCAGTTACCTACTTCTTCGGCAACCTCTGGTGCCTTGGATAAAGTTACTGCTAAAGAAGCGATGAACGTCATCGCGCGAAGATCATTGCTGAAAAGTCGTCCTTGATTGGTTCGGGGGATCACTCCAGCGTGCGGACTGGTGCCAGCGTTCAACTTCACGCACTGTGTCCCATCGAAGACCACGTCCACCACTTCTTCAGCAGCGACAATGACCTTCGCGCACAGCCCTTTACTTATGTCCATCATCGTAATGCGAAAACACCAGAGGTTACTCTTGGTGAACCATTCTGAATTGTGAGAGTTTAGCTATTTGTAAGTTGGTAGTTCTGTTTTAGCAGGCCACATTATTTTGTTGTGTGGCTACGTATCGCGTCAGTAGTCTGTAAAAGAAGAAAAACCAAGATCTGTCATAAAAGAAGTGACAGTGTATTTTTCTAAAATAAAACGTTAACGAATCTTGTTGCTGCTGAATGCGACGGCCACCACTTCTTCATCAATGACCTTGTCCAAGGCTCCAAAGGCTGCTGAAGATGTCGTTGGCCAGGCCGAAGAAGTGGTTAACACCTGGAGAACTACAGGGACTAGTCCAAAACTCTCATTTTTGTGCTATTAGATACCTTGTGATAGCGAATGTGGGGATGATCAGAATATTTAGAAAATTCTTAATGCGTCAGTGACTTATTTATTTTTATTATAAAAGATAGAAATATATGGCAACTTTGGAATGTATAAACGCGGGTTACGTATAAGTATGTGACTTATATGTACTTTTCAATCAACGCCTAGGTACATGCCGCCTGGTGTGCAACCTTTGATTTAGGTTTGTTGACGTCTGCATTGTCTGTGACGAAAGTAGCCTTTTGAAATAAAATAGAGATTCTAACAAACGACCACTGACTTTTCTAACGAATTTACAATAACGAAGGCTAAAATTATTATGTAACTTATTTCCTAATGAGGTTCAGTATTTACCAATAGATAACAGAGAATAATTTACATTATAAAACAACTAGAATATTCCTGAGATCTCACCGATCTAAGTGAAAACCTTTTGAATTTCTCTTATATGTTGGGAAACTTCTTGTGAGGAAAACCCATTTAATTTTGTTTGGAGAAAACCTTCAAGTGAAGTCATCAGTATCTAAGAATCTAACCCTTTCTTCGCTTTTGGCTCTCTATCTAACGAAACAAACCAGTCATCTCAACGTGCATTCCTAAAGTTTGATTATGTAACCAAACATACGCCGGTTGGGTAGACTGCGATTCACTTCAATACATACCTACCTAGGATACAGATGCAGTTTATTTTTATTCGAGAAGGTTCATTATGCCTATATCAATAGAAACGCGACATATGTACATCTCTTAATTTTTCTTGGATTAGATCGCTAATAATTTGCAATCGAATCTTTCAAATTTTAGTTTGGATTATTCAAATACGCAGAAAATTTATAGAAAATCCAAATTAAGTGGTCCCCAGTGCTGGGATCTTAAAGAACTAAACTAACAATTTAATTAATAAATATACTTCATATTGACACAAATTTTATTATCTTTATGGAACTGTTTTAACTTATGAAATACATACATAAAAGTTTAATCTACCATTTATGGGGTAGTACTGTTTTTAAAAGAACTTTCTGTGATATTTTCCTTCTGTTCTACAGCTTGCGCTGTTGATGTTGCTGATTCTGCTGTTGATTCTGCTGGCAGTTTGTCGCTAAATGTAATACCAAAAGGTCGCAAATGATAAAGAAGATATTCGAAATCGTACATCCTTTTAGTGTTAATATTTCCGAAGGATACGGCATTATCTGAGCAACAGTTCATTCCCTGAAAAGTATTAATGTTTTATTATTTGAATATCAAAATAAAAATTATTTGATAGTCAAAAAATTTATTTTTATTGCATACACTTCCTATAATAATAAAAAATAAACAAATCAAAGCATGAGTAAAAATTTCTATAAATAGAAAGTTAAAAAATCTAATAAAAATAAATCAAATAATTTAATGAAAACCATTTTTCTGGTACGAAAACTACGAACCCGCAATATTTCATAATATGCAGATTTGAAATAATCATGTTGGTTTTTTGCTTTTATAAGCCCTTGTATTATGTGCTGCTCTGGATATAAAGGTAAGAACCTTTCTCTGCCTGATGAATCCCTAGCATTCCCAGCTGCGACTTTTGCATTTTCGAGATAACAGCCCATCATTTTGTCTTCGCTTTTTTCATTGTTAATGCAAAGACCATTTTCGAAATCACTCTTCGGAACAGAAATGAACACTTTTGAACAGAATGTAAGTTTAGTTAAGTTAAATACCTCAACCAATCTTCTAACAGCTTCTCGACTAAGGACGTACCCAGCCCCACCGAGCATATACCCTTGATCTATGTCGTTATCCCTCATACGGCACCCAAAATATAGCGGTTCACTAGGTGAATAGTGAGAAAGAAGATATCGTAAGTTTTCGAGTATTACGTATCTGCAAAAAATAATGAAGAAACTCGGGATGAAGATTATTAGTAGGTGTGTATCATTTAGTTAGCGTTGGGGTGACAATATGTAGGAAGCGCTGCGCTATGCTTTTTAATAAAATTAAATTATGTTATAAATCTAAAATAGCATCTCACTGGTCCGCAATGATAGGTTTCGGGCACAAAGTATATGTCGCAGAATTGGGAAAACATCTTTTTCCTAGGCAAATAGTATTCGCCTGGACGAATAGATTTACAACTTTTATTTCTGTTCAAACACTATTTTAGTAAGCAAATAGTATCTGACGGAAACGTTGTTGGGCAAATAGCATGCAAGACCATTTCGGCCAATAAGAAGCCTTGTCAGACAACGCCGTTTTGAGACTACCGGATACAGACAACCTGCGAGAATCATTTCCACTACAACGACTTTTTTCTTCCTGATTTATTCTGACGCTAAAAATACAATGGCGTTCTCGGTTCGACCCCTAAATATACACCTATATCCTTCGGTATCACTTACTGCGACACGCTGTATATTTACGAAGATCTGGTCGTTCGCTTATGAACCGGTCTTTCGTTGTATTTACGGTCTTGTCGGTGGAAGATTTATTCGTTGATAACCCTTAAGCTTTCAGTCGCAGAGGGTGGATTCTCTTACGATTGCTAAACGTTGATCAAATAATAAGGCATAGACAGAATATAAATTGATTCTATTACTTTAGCTGTACATTAAATTGAAAAAGATAAAACCGAATATATCTACAAAATATTTACAGTGAAATAAAAACCTGTTCTCGCGGTGTATCATGTACGGTAGGCCTGAACTTTTACTGGTGTTTCGGAGTCTACATGGCAGCACCAAGGTGCGCTGACTTCTAGACGGGCTTCGGTGAGAGATTCTCGTCGCAGCACCTTGGTGCAATCTCTTTGGAGGAACGCTGCTAGCTTATGCGTTGCAAATAAATAATTAGTTCTCCCTGGGTATTTCATCAGGAGCCGCCGGTTACAAAAGGTGCGATCGGTTTATGCCGTTAAAAACGTCCCGTTCCAGACAAACGTCACACGGGAATGCCAAATCGATCTAACCTTCACCAGCAGCCGCCCCCGATTCCCGGGTTTGAACACATTACTACTTATTGGTTACGAACAAGATAGGCCAGCCAGGTTTTGTGACAGAGCAATGTTTAATTGTAGTTATTTCAGCAATAACAGCAATTAAACATCGGACACTTACTCAAAATTTACATTACGGTTAGTATCAGTTGATCACACGGCGTAGTCGGAACGGTCCATCAGGTACTAATAGTTCGGATGTCGGCAGCCAGCATCATCTCGGATGCTGGAAGTACTGGTCCCAACTGATGGCCGGACGACCAGATACTGCCTTCCTCCTTCTGGAACATCCACTTTTATAAGCTGGGAGGGGGCTTCGGCGGCGGTTGATTTCGAGATTTCTAGTAGGGAACAGTAGTGTCGGATGCAAGTTCCGTGACGTCACATTGGTGACGGGCGCAACTACCATCTGCGCTACCTTCCATCTCGCTTGAATGCTGTCTCGTATGGCGAGCGCTTGCTTTTGCCACCCATGTCTACAAACACAGGTGACATACCTATCTTCTGGATCACGGCGTGACGTCAGAACGTCCAAAGTAAACACTAATCAATTATTGATTACTCCAAGTGTTTACTTTTGCAACGTTACACTACTTTAATACGCATGTGCGTGCTCTCTATATCCCAGCCGACGATGTAACGTTAATTTTCGCTATTAGAACATTCTCTCTATTTTTAACGTTTTATTATAGACTAGTACTTACATCATGCTCATATTAACATTCTTGTATTCCTATTTTAGGTCTTTCACTTATATTTAGTTTCTTATTTGCTTTAATTGTCACTGTTCCTATTTCTTGCCTCACTCTCCGATTATGCCTCCGTCTATAGTCTGTTTGAGTTTCTATCGATTTGGTTGAGGGTAGAACTGTCTTAAAATTATTAATTATAGTTAGCTTTTCTATTCTAATAGGGTTTGTCTCACTTACCTGCTATCGTTATCCTCTTATTGTCTCTGTATTTGGTAGTTTAGTTTGCTGGATGTCGCTGCATACATTGAGTCTTGAAATTGTTCATCTTTCGTATTTATCATTTGCTGAGCCTACCTTGGGAGGTTTGTCGTTCACTTTTCAGGATTTCGTTATGTAGTTGTTCATTTAATAGCATCCAATTTTGTTATTCTTCTGTTGTCAAATTTTTGAGGTTAATTTAGTTACTTTCGGTTCTGCCAACTTGTGCAGGACATTTTCCCATTTAGATGCTCAGTGGCGCGCCCTCTCATTTTCATTTTCCCTGTCTCATCTTTCGGTTCTTTATGCATTGTCTTATCTATTCTTCTGTCTCTTGAGACTTCTTTATGACTTTTCTTATTGCTATCTTCCTTTATTTTGGGTTTGCAAGTCGTTTTAAGCTTTCTTTTCTTTAGTTACCTATTCTATTACCGGTGACGCCTCTGGAAGATTTAGAAATCTAGGGTACTTCTGGGTACATTTGTAGTTTCGGATGTGGCTACCTTGTATTTTATTAGTCGGCGGTTTTTTTGGAATTTCCGTTTTTCCGATTTGCTTCGACATTTTTCACTCTTCCTGTTGATCTTGTCGTGAGTGGGCGGTGTTTCCAAGTTTTGTGGAATTAAGTTTTCTAGCCAGTTATGGGATTTTCTTGGTGCACCTCTTGAAGATGTCGGTTTATTGTAGTTGTAGAAATCGTCATCTGCTCCATTTTTTTGGGATTTAGATTCACGTTTGAGGTTCAGCAGGATTTGTCAAGGAGAAACCCCACGTGGATTTTTCCGGGGGAATGATTTTTCCGGGGGAATGATTTTTCCAGGGATGATTTTTCCAGGGGAATGATTTTTCCAGGGGAACGATTTTTCCAGTGGAATGATTTTTCCGGGGGAAGATTTTCGTGCAGACTTTGGTTCTGATGTACTCTCCGACTCTCCCCATGTTTCAAGCGCCGATCACCTGGTGCTGATTTGTTGTAGCAGCTGACCTGCTTATCATCTGGAAGGTCAGATATAAAGTTTGATTATTACGTCGCCTGTCCGTCTGGAACATCGCGTCCAGCGGCTGGTTTTTATGTAGCGCCCGTCACAGCTTTTTGTGTCAATTTTGTGTTCGTTTTTTTGTGACTTCGCGTCGCCCGTCCGATCGAACTTTCGTCTCCGTTCGGCTAGTTTCATATGTAAATGCCTGGCCACGGCTTGTTGTGGTCACCCTGTTTGTTCTTTTGGACTTTTGTAAAATTTATTCATTTATTAACTTTGTTTCTTTTGCTCACGTAGTTAAGTAGTTTATTATTGTTTAAAATTCATTTAGTCAGTACTTAATAATTTTGGTTCATTTTGTTTATAGTCACTTCAATAATTTTGCTGTTTGTAAATTCCATTTTGACTTTATAGTAATATCTATTTTTTTGTCAAGATTTAGTAACAGTCGATACTCCCGTTTGCGTCTGACTTCATTGTTGTAGTTAGCGTGCGTGCGATTGACCCGTCGGTGCGCTGCGCGTGCGGAGCTCCATTCGTGTAGTGTATTTACCGCGTCATCCGCGCCTATTTTTTGATTTCCCTTTTTTTAGCGCAACGTTAGTACCGGGTGTCTAAATTTCACCCAGGTTTATGTTCATTGTTTTTTATATTAATATATGCATTTATTCATTGATAATTATTTTTGTTGATATCAATTGTTTTTTGTATTATTATATAAATATGTGTATTGTCAGATGTTGCCATGTCTGGGTTTCATACCTATTTTGTTTTTTTTTCATTATATGATATACTATTTGACTACAATTTTTCCTTTTGTTACTGTTTGCCCTATTATGTACCAGCGGCTTTTAGGAGTTGTAGTCGTTGTGTGTTGGCTACAGAGGATCAGCCAACAACTCCTTGGCGCCCTTTTCCTGTTTTTAGCCCACCCCATCTTCGGCTTCGAGCATAGCTGCGGCAGGATCCTCCATTGTGGCGTTAGTCTTTTAGGTTACGTCACAACGTGATGGCGATTCCCTATTTGTCCTTTTTGACCTGACCAATTTTTTGTTCAAAAGAAAAAAGAGAAATCACCATAACAAAAAGAACTACGGCGAGGTGCGAACTCCCAGCGTTGGGATTTGGGGGAATGACACATCGACCATTGAGCCACGAAGGTGTGGTGGCAAGAACGTTTACGAAAATAGTATCTATGTAAGTAGAAAATACGCCCGTTGCCGTAAGTATGGAATTATGCGGTAGTGGAGGGTGCCTAGTCAACAAAATTTAGGAAAACGAAATTATTTTAGTGGTAGAAAATCTGGTGGACCTCCTCCGATTGAATCTGAACGACACAGACTAAAGACGTGACATGACCAGCATGGTAGATTTTGAAACCACCTCCAATGGCAACGACTACTCTATATCATTGTCCAGGTATTGATTGTGCCATTTTTGCACACGTATTTATGAAAAATGACTTGGTGGTCTAGTGGTAGATAACTAGACTAGAAATACAGTGGGCGTGGGTTCAACCTCTACTACCTGCAGTCTCTAATAATATACGGTTTATTAGTTGGAAAAACTACATTAGATCTTAACAATCATTAAACAACAATATCCTACAAGACTACACTAAACCTACTTTTGCCTAAAAAAATCTACCATATTTTGTGAATGAACTTATTACTACTTTCTTAAATTTAATACCCGCACATACTTTAACACATTACATCTAATACTTATTCTAGAATTTTCTTTACTTAATCCTATCAGGTAACTTCCTATTGCTTCAGTCTCTTATTGCTTCAGTCTCTTATGTCGCTGCCTGTTTAATTGCATATCTAGCACCCCTTTTAAATACCTTTAAACTTTTTGCATTTTTTATTGTATCGGGTAATTCGTTATATAAACGTATACCCTTATAAAATATACTATTCATGGTGGACTTTTTGTTCCTTACTTGTAAGTACATGTCATTGCACTGGCGTGTTACATATGTATGAATATCCTGCACATTCACTAATTTTCTTACCAAATAATTTGGCATTAAATCAGATTTGATTTTGAAAATGAAGATTAAAACTTGTAATTTAATTTGCTCCGTCACACTTAACCAATTCAGGGTATCTAACATATATTTTATTGGTGTGTACCTATTGCACTTGAGAATTGCTCTCATTCCTCTATTTTGCAATTTCTGTAGCCGCTCTAAGTCCGTTGCTCGCAACATGACCATTCTGCCTGCGGGTAGACTCGGCACAAGTAAATGAGAACTTGTAGTAAACACGGTATAAAAGCGAGACTAGGTATTATTATTTATGAAAAATAGGTAAATAATGTAAAATCTTACGCATTATCATCAATCCTTAAAAACCATTCAGATTCTTGGAAATAGTTATTCTCGTATACATATTTATAAGCTTCTTTTGTCTTTTGCCATGATGTTTTGATCCGGATTTTTCGGTTTTTAATTTTGAAGATTATAGTTTCTACATCTAAATCTACAATTTCTTTTATAGTAGGTACTTCGAGTAAAATAAATATTAATTCTTCAACCTATTCTTTTTTCAGTAGTCATAAACAGCAGAAAATTGCACCTTTTTCCCCAAGTAGCCTTGATATTCGTTACCACTGTTTCGTGATTTTCATCACTTATCATGACCATGCAAGTGATGCGAACCATTCTTGCATGTGCATTCGCTACATTGTGATCCTCCATCAAATGGAATTCTTCGGATTCATTATGCAGACTAGGGAGGAATATTCTCACGGAAGGAGGTGGAATATCTATTACAGTATAAGCCACTATGAATCCTAAAAGTGCACCCAAGACTACAGCAGAAATGGATTGCTTGTTGCAAACGGCCCTGAAACATAATCCTAAATTTAAATGCAGTAGAAAAATTGAATTAAATGAACTTGTTTTCTAAACGAGCCATAAATGATGCATTTTTAAAAAGTTACTTATATTATTTATAGATGATGACAATTACAATGGTAAAATCACCTAAGTTAATGTAAGATGAAAGAAACCATCGTGGTGAAATTGTATAAGATGAATAAAGTCTTGGAATACCTACTTTACAGAAAGTAAACTTTCCTTTTATTCTTTCTCGGTGGCGGCATACAGGATGCTCCAGTTCTTTAACAATAAACTTTGCTACTGGCAACTCAGAGATGTCAGTATTTACAAAATTTATGTAATGCAAAATACCCAAATTGTGTGAAAGAAAATAAGAATTACAAGCATACCTAGGTAAGTTCAGCAGGTTCATTTTTAGAAACTTCTAATGAAATCAGTAGTAGGTAAGGTTCGTATTATACCTTTTGGTAAGATGTGTCAAATTTGACTGGGACTTAGCTAATGCATACCTACTTGATGTTTTCTCTTGAAAAAGAATGGGAAACAATAATGAAGTTTTTAGTTTAATTCAACATTTCTTGAGGATGTAGGTGTAATTAAAAATTCTTTGTTGATTTCCATGTTTCTAGCAAGCCTTTTACTGCCTTTATCAGGATTAACCATAAAAATATGTCACAGAATTTTCATACAATTTTCTGTCTCACAACTGATTGAACATAATGCTTATGCCCTTTTCTGTACCGAGCCAACCTCTATGCATTTCCCCAAAAGTAGAACATGCTACATTCCTAACCATTTACGTATATTTTCTTTTACTATCTTTAATATATTTCTCATTTCCCAAATTTCTTCTAATACCTCTCTATTACTACAACCTTATCTGTCTACAGTATCTCCACCATGTGTCTGCAGCATTTCTATTGTCTACACTTCGCAGCCATATAATGCGTACTCCTGTGCGCATTTTTTGGAGTTTCTAAACTTACCATTTCTGATGAGTTTAACAGATGTTTCTTTTGTTAAACGAGATTCAGCCCTGCCCCCTTCTTTGGTTTATGTCCAAACTGCTCTTATCAATATTTGGTTCACCAAAAAGTCAAAAACTTCCAATATTTTCTAATTTCTCACTTTTGATTTGTGTTTTAGTTTTATTTTAGTCTACTTTTCACACCTCTATGTACCAAAATTTTGTTTTTTTGTTAATTTTCTTATCGTAGGCCTCTGGTCCACGAATTTGAGTTTTTCATTGGTTGACCTTATGCATTATCTAATCCTGAAGACTATGCGGTCTTTAATATTAATCACTTGCCGCATTGTTATTATTGTTAGTGGCATTTTTCTTTCTTTGTCTTTTCTTGATAATTATATTCGACATAATATATGTATTCATTTCCTGCACTGGCTATCGAATTTTGAGGTGCCAAATATTTTCTTATAGGTATGTATATTTAGTTCCATACACCCCAGTGGGTTTGGTTGGAACTTTAAAAGCTAAATAAATAAATAAATAAATAAATAAATAATGTGCGGCCCTCAGCCCTGTCTCGTTCTCCTTCTAATATAGGTACCTAATTGAACTTCATGAACTGATAAAACACGTCAAGTTTTCCCCTAAAACTTATATTGAAAAGTTCCTAGTTTCCGAGATACAGGGCGTTGAAATTCCATAATTTTCAGCTTTCTTTTTAAATAAGTTCTAAACCAGCTGGGGTATTTCAACGAAATTTGATTGACAAATACATCAATAAGTATCGTTTCCCAACAAAAAAATTGTTTATTTCAATTTCTTCAATCAGTGACGTAGTAATAGGGGGTTTTAATTTTTACTAAGTAAAACAAAATGGTACACCACTGAACAAATTACAAAATTTTAAATTTTTTGTAAACTTCAATCACTTCTTAAGAAAAAGTATTCTTGCAATTTTTATCACAAACCGAACTGTTTTTCAACAAATGGGTCCCAAGCTTTAAATTTAGATGGTTTATTTGTACTTAATTCAAACATCTCTCATAATAGCCCAGATATTTAAAGAAATAATAAATGAATGATTAAAACCTTTCCAACAACAACCTAAATAGTATCTATTCTTAACAATTTGAATTTCAACCAGTACCCACCACAACAATGAGGGACTTAAGAAGGAATAAGTATAAAATGAAGAATTATAGTAACTGAATAGATTAATAGTATATTATACACGAGTTTATAATGAATGCTATTATTACCAAGGATGAAGTTTACAACACGAGCGAGCGAAGCGAGCGAGTTTTGTAATCATCCGAGGTAATAAGAGCATCATTATAACGAGTTGTATACTATACTTTGTCCACGACTATCAAAACAGATTCCCAGAAAGAATTTACCTTCATTTCCCTTCTCCAGTGTAAGAAAGATTCATACATATGCTCTCAGGTATAATCTTCTTGGTTTTTTGGGCAATGAATCTAATGAGGCAAGTTCTGCAGCTTCTTTTATTGCTGGTGCTGTTAAAGAAATCTCGTTTTTACTCTCACTACTCATTATATCTTCTTTTTTAGAATATGCATTTCAAATTAAAAGCAAACCATGCTGATTTGACGTTTCAATTTGAACTAACACATCGCGATCGCGGCCTACTAAATAAATGTAAAAAAGGGTCAAAGCGATGTTCCTATTGGTTTAGTGAATAATATTCATTAATCACTGCAGGGAATAATGTATCTAATTTTGATTGAAGAAACACAAGTATAAAGAGTATGTTGTAAGATAGTCGTGGACAAAATATTTTGTCCACGACTATCTTTGACCCTTTTTACATTTATTTAGTAGGCCGCGATCGCGATGTGTTAGTTCAAATTGAAACGTCAAATCAGCATGGTTTGCTTTTAATTTGAAATACATATTCTAAAAAAGAAGATATAATGAGTAGTGAGAGTGAAAACGAGATTTCTTTAACAGCACCAGCCATAAAAGAAGCTGCAGAACTTGCCTCATTAGATTCATTGCCCAAAAAACCAAGAAAATTATACCTGAGAGCATATGTATGAATCTTTCTTACACTGGAGAAGGGAAATGAAGGTAAATTCTTTCTGGGAATCTGTTTTGATAGTCGTGGACAAAGTATAGTATACAACTCGTTATAATGATGCTATTATTACCTCGGATGATTACAAAACTCGCTCGCTTCGCTCGCTCGTGTTGTAAACTTCATCCTCGGTAATAATAGCATTCATTATAAACTCGTGTATAATATACTATTTTGCCTCATCCGTGCTGAGCACACGTAATTTGGACGAAGTGCTGTCTGGACGTCAGGAGCGTGCAAGTGATGAGCATAGTGGTTAATTGTATCTTCGTCTAAAAAGTGAAATGAGAATAAGTTGAAGTAAATAATGTTTATTTATATCAGCATTGTTAAAATACTGATAGATTATTTGTAATCATCATAAAGTTCTCAGTCTGAAGACTGGTTGAGCGCGTGTACTGGTTGGCGCGTACCTTCATCATTTCCTATCCTGAGCAAACCTACACATTTCCCTAAAAGTAGAGCATCCTACGTCTGCTACTATTTGAGAGCCTAGGCCTACCCCTACCTTATTTAATTCCTATCTCCGACTCTAGTAAGTCCAGAATTATTCTTTCGTGTCTCAGACGGTGTCCTACCTACCATCCTATCTTTCCTATTCTTTACATGCCTTTCATAACTTTCGCTTTTCCACAACTCTTTCTAATACCTCCCTATTGCTAACCTTATTTATCCACGGTATCTTCATCATGCATCTGTAGCACCACATTTCACACGCTTCTATTCTTTTTCGATCCGCTGCTCCTATTCTCCAAGTTTCGCACCCGTACAATGCCGTACTCCTTACATTAACCGTTCCCGAGCATAACGGCTGTTTCTTTTTGTTAATAAACTCAATTCGACCCTGGCGCTATTCTTAGTTTTATATTTTAGTGCTCCTACCATCGCGAGTTATTTGACTAGGTACCTAAATGGCGGAAATCCGCGACATCCTCTATCTTCTCATTTTCTATTCATATTTTAGTTTTAGTCCTATTTTTACACCTCCTACCAAAATCTTCGCTCGCTCGTGTTGTAAACTTCATCCTCGGTAATAATAGCATTCATTATAAACTCGTGTATAATATACTAATTGTCCACGACTATCTTACAACATACTCTTTATACTTGTGTTTCTTCAATCAAAATTAGATACATTATTCACTGCAGTGATTAATGAATATTATTCACTAAACCAATAGGAACATCGCTTTGACCCTTTTTTACATTTATTTAGTAGGCCGCGATCGCGATGTGTTAGTTCAAATTGAAACGTCAAATCAGCATGGTTTGCTTTTAATTTGAAATGCATATTCTAAAAAAGAAGATATAATGAGTAGTGAGAGTGAAAACGAGATTTCTTTAACAGCACCAGCAATAAAAGAAGCTGCAGAACTTGCCTCATTAGATTCATTGCCCAAAAAACCAAGAAAATTATACCTGAGAGCATATGTATGAATCTTTCTTACACTGGAGAAGGGAAATGAAGGTAAATTCTTTCTGGGAATCTGTTTTGATAGTCGTGGACAAAGTATAGTATACAACTCGTTATAATGATGCTATTATAAACTCGTGTATAATATACTATTTCAAAACTGCAAGTAATTTCTAAGAAAAGATATTTTATTCAAAAAACTAGAGAAGTTTCATGTTTCTCTACCACGTTCTACATTGTGAAAAATAAAACTGGCGGTAAAATTTGTTAATTCTTGTTTGATTTGTGTCAGTTTAAATTTTTAATATTTTTTTATAAATTTTGTGTTTCTGGCAATAAATAACTGTATAAGCATATAATATATCGACGTTTCGCCCCCCCCCCCCTCGGGGGCTTTATCAAGATTTATTAAAAATAGAAAGAAACGTATAAAAAGATGAAATATTTGACAAATTTTTTCTTTCAAACAATCAAAAATTATGTAATAACAACAGCAAGTTAATCAGATTTTTTTTTTTATCTTTAGACAAAATACATAAACCGCAAAACAAATTATGAAACATATTTAAAGTTAAGTGAACAGAGCAAAAGGGAGGCGCAGAGCATAAAAAATCTGGTTAAGTTGCTGAGAATGCCAAAATCAGAAAAAATCTAATTGTGTGTTAGATCGGGAAACCTGGGTGATAAGAGTACCGGGCCTATTCCTGGAATGAATAGAGCATGAACAGTGGTCGTTCTATAATTGGTCTATCTACTGTTCTGGAAAAATATCATTCATCCATTGACGAACATTTCTTCTGAAGTGACACAATGGAAGCAGCTTTTTCCACTTCGCAAAAGCATCAAAGCATGAGAACATTTTCTAATGGAAAATTTAATGAATCAAACAAACTTCTGTTTAATAAGTTCTATTGAAATCAGTCTTGGAGGCGAGAAATATGAACCACGAAGGAAACAAGTTATAACCCTTAACCAAACGTTGGCACTGAATCCATATTTGTATGAATGAATACGGATACCTGGCAGATTTTCTTGTGTCTAGAGTAAATTATAGTAGTTCAGAACTCCAAATCTGATAAATGTGGCCTTGTCGATCCACAGGATTTTACTTTAAAAATTACAATTCAATTGAACTGCGAGAAAATAAAGCTTTTTGGCAAAAATGATGCACTGGAATAACTGATGGAGCACCTGCAGCTACTGTGCTGCTCTCTGGGTACTAATTCTACTGTTGCAGGTGCCGACATGTCGGTGGCTAGCAGTCTTCCCTATCGTGTTGTCGTGCTGACAGTGGTTTTTTAACGCTACGAGGGTCAGGATTTTATATTAAAAAACTTGTTCGGGGCATCAACTAACTTTTCAAACAATGTATAGAAGGTGCCCTCCAGATACCTAGTTTTGATAATAGGATGCACCCAAAACCGTCTTCGGTTTCTCTTTGTTTTTTGCCTTAAGTACAATAAATATAGCAAATAATATAAATTTGTTACCTGCTGGCATTATTATTTTCTTTGTAGAATATTATTTAGGTATGTTTATCATTTTTATCAACCACCGCAATCCGGTGATATCTCGGTACTGTACTGTCGAATAAATTTTTGGTGTGAAAGATCAAAAGCTGATATCGTGTCGGTGTCGCTGTCGTGTCGGTGTAGTGTCGGTATCGTGTTGTTAGGTCTGAAAACGCCCATTGGAACTGGTTTTTTGAAAAATGTTTCAGTTTATCATGAAGATTGCAAGACTAGTTTTTCCTTAGGAAATGATTGCAGTTTTTAAAAAAATCAAAGTTTTGTAATTTGTTTGTTGGGGATTTATAAACGTAAATACCATGGAAAAGACAAATTTGTTTCATTTGCCCAGTTTGGTTTTGCAAGCGAGACACAGAGGTATCAGCTTCTCTTCATTAAGTGTCCAACAAACGCTTAAGTGCTTTAATTTTATTGAATAGGTAAGAATACGTTTCAAAAGCAACAGCTGTTTTAATATATCATTTTATTTATGTAAAATAAACAGTACTGTTGTTAATATTAGGTTATATACATAGCAAAATATTTTTTTTACATTTCTTAACTAGCACTACACTACGACACTTCCATAAATTGACCAGTATTTTTTTAAGTAAGATACACCTTACATAAATTAAGACAAATCTATAAACTCAAACTGAACAGATATTGTAACATAAAATTCATTTGCAAAATTTGAACTCGGCAATTCACAGTAAAATGCCATAAATTTTTACGCAATATCATATTTGCATTTGCTAGTTTATTGAATTCTGTGTTAGCACAACAAAAACTGTGAAAGAGTACAGAATTTCTTGAAAGGTCGCTTTCACGAAAAAAGTTGACCTAAGAAAATGTACAGGCAATAACGAAAGTTATACCAATCCAAAATCGGTATGAACAACATCGAAGTTATTTTGTTTCTCGTTCCCAGCGGCCATATTCAATTCAACTAAGGTGTCTATGCTGTTAATGCTAACACCTTTAAGGATTTTTTGAGCCGCCAAGCTGCTAAAGTTAAAACTGAGGTCGCTCAAACTTGGAAATTGGTGGTCACTGTTTTCTCTGCTGAGCGTTTTCTCTGTAAAGCTGTCTTTACGACTTATATTCGGTTCTGATCCCAAAATATTTTTTTCTACCAGTTTGCTAGAATCTAGCATCAATTTAGGGTCAGATATATTTTTGGAAAACAACATATTTCCGGTTGATGCTGAAATGCCTTCAAAACTCTTCGTAGGACTCGGGGGATCACTACTGAAAGAATTCTTTGTAAATTCACGGCAGTTGTTTGCTATTGGGGAATCTGGGTTAGAATTTGAACTAAAACGATTGTAAGAACTTGCAGGCATATTCTTAAGTATGTTGCGGTAACTGAGACCATCTTTTTGAGGTAGTTGCAATGACAATTTTCTGCTGTTGTTCATTGTATCATTTCTTCCCTCAGTTTTTACTTCAGGATATAAGGCATCTCTAGAATTATTTAAATTAATATTTTCTTCTTTGTTTATAACATTGGTGTTTTTAGCAGGCACTTTTATGTCAACATTTGAAGAACTATTATACCCTGTTTTATTTAGAAGTGGCTCGGTGCCATTTATGATGACCAAATTCGGATTAGGTTCGTTGTTTTGTCCATTTTCAAATGTAATCACAGATCGTATCGGAGAGTTCTGAACATATATTTTTGTATTTGCATGTCCATCACTATTTATCGTTGCTGTAGTTGCGTTGTTTGAATTATTTGCATTCTGACTAGTTGTTACTTGTAAAGTAAAAGAGTTACTATGTGGAAGAGAGGTTTTATTTACAGGCGGATTCGATTTAGATTGCTCTTTTCTCTTTGGGGATTTCTTAGGTTGTTTTTCTGCAACACTTTTACGGTCTTCACTGCTTCTGTTTATGACAGTTTTATGAGATTCTAGACTAGATGGACCACTTGTAGTCAAGGAACTGCAAGTTTTATTGCTCTTATGTGATTCTATACTGGACGGACCACTGTTCTGGGAATCTCTTGCATCTTCAACTTCCGTATTACTTCTATGACTAGTTTTTAAGGATTCCTGACTGCTGGATGGTTTATGTATTTGTACTTCCTCCCCAGTCAACCTTGTTTGTTTTGCTTCTTCTTGTGATTTAGATACATCATTGGCTGACGGAGGTTTATTAGCCAAACTAGCCCTGCTTGCTTTCCTAGAAGTTTCGTTGCTTTTTGAATGGAAAGGGCTTCTCCTGCTTCTGGGCAGAGTACTGGATGCATGAGAAGACCCACATCTTATAGTTGGTGACTGCTCACGAGAATCCACAAGAGATGTTACAAAACTAGAATCATTGGAAGGAAGTCGCCTATGCCGCCTTGGTAATGTTGCAGACCTTGATGAAGATACCTCCGAATGATCAAAAGTATATGGTATCGAAAGTGCAGATTCCTGTAAAAAGAAGAAAATTGTTAAAATCTCTAGTTACCATATTATACTTTTGTAAAATACATTCATTGATATCTATATTACACTATCCCAAGCAAGGTTTAGATAGAGGAGAGGGAGGATACTAATACCCTCAATTAAAGAAATAGGTTTCAGCTGGCTCCAGGGTTACAGATAAAGTTTTTAATGATCAAACTGAACAGAAGAAGCAACCTCTCTTAAACCACACCACAGTAGAGTCCTACTACCATTCTGTTTGGGAGCTGAACGTTCATTGAGTGGAAGAGGCAAACATCAAATTATGGCAGTTTCCATAATGCTTACGCACCCAGAGCCCTCGTGGTTCCGGAGCCTATGATGTAATTATCTGTAGTAATACAATAAGTGGTCTGGAATTGTCGGAAATTTTACGAAAGCTGTTGCGTTGCTTGGTAGCCACGAGTGTAAATTTGACAGTTAAAAGATCACGAGCGCTTGCGCGAGTGATCTTCTGTCAAATTTTCACGAGTGGCTAGTAAAAGCAACAGCTTGAGTAAAATTACCTAAAAATTCCAGACCACGAATTGTATTTGACAAGATTATTTTTTGAATCGAAGCAAGGTAGTTCAAAACGAAATTCTATTTCAATTAATTCACATACAAAGAAATGTGTTGGGAATATTAGACATTTGGCAGGTACTAAAGTAACTAGATGCACCTACAAATTCGCAACTATGGCAACTTATTAACAAGCAAAATTATCAAAAAAATTACCGTATGTAATATCACAAGAGAGTGAGAATTACTTGAAAATAATTCGACAGATTTTCGAAAACTTGTCGCCAGGCAGTAGACACGAGAGCCCGTAGGGCTCGAGTGGCTATTGCCGAATGGCGACAAGTTTGAGTAAAATGTGGAGAATTATTTTCCAAGTTATTCTTACTGTCGTGTGGTATTCGAAAGGTTATTTTTTGACGTTCAAATATGAAACAACTGTCAATATTATTCTTTCAATGTCACAATTTGCGATTAAAACATATAAGACAATATGTCAAAACCAGAAAACAAGTCGTTTTATCAACAAAAACAAAATACTAAAAAAAATTCCCGCTGGGATAAGTTAGGTAAAAAATTCTCACTATAATAATGATTTAATTGGTCAGAATTAAACGCGTGATCAAAAATACTGTTCATTTATTGGAAAATAGAAACGGCAAAAAATAACCGAAATAATACACGCTTCTAGACCCAAATGCAATGTTCCTATTGGTCAATTTGACGATGAAAAAAATAATCAATACGATATTTAATTTACAAACAAATTTTTTATTATTTCTATAACTACACTTGTATGATCTGTAATCGATATTGTTTAATACCTACGTTGACTAGGTTCCCCAGACGTCCCGATTTTGGCATGACAGATCTGCTTTTACATTTAATGTTTCGCGTCCCGATCGCATTTCAAAAAGTCCCGATCTTTCGTGGTGTG
Organism: Xestobium rufovillosum; assembly: GCA_963966045.1. Taxonomy (NCBI): domain Eukaryota; kingdom Metazoa; phylum Arthropoda; class Insecta; order Coleoptera; family Ptinidae; genus Xestobium; species Xestobium rufovillosum. The sequence continues at coordinate 16,355,281 of OZ014499.1, read as the reverse complement.
CCCCGTCAATACTAGTAGATAAATAATCGATGCTCACCTTGTTAGCATGGTGCGAGCTGTTATGTGTGAAGTTTATTGGTTCTTTAAGAATGTATTTTTTACGTTTTAGTTTGTGCATGTATCTACTTATATTTATGTAGTTTTCCCAAGTTTCAATATTTTTGTTATGTTCTTTTATTTTCACTTTTAGTCTCTACTAGAGTGGAAATGCAAAACGGTCTAAGTACCAAAAAACAAAATTTGAATTAATCAAGAAAACTTTTATTTTAGAAGTAAATGTTACAAAATATTATAACAAAAATACTTAAAAATTAAAGGCACACATATATAACCTAATTAACTAAAAAGAAGCGCGAACTCTTTTGACAAATTTATAAAAAAAATAATAATTCTCAAAGGTATGTGAAACGGTCTATGTGCCTGTATAACGTAAATGCAAAACGGTCTAACATAGCATGTTTCATTTTCTTCCAGAAATATGCTGTTTTGTTGCGTCAATAAGATTTTCATAGTAATTATAATGTTTTAAGGGTATGTAATCGAGCATGTCTTCAATATTCTTTAGTTTTTCAGAAGTAATTCTAATGTTGGAGGAACAGTGTCTACTATATCTTTTAACTTTTTACCTTTTTTCATGACGTTGCAGTTAGTCCATGGTTCCAAGTCGTTAAAAGTCTTTTTGGTTTTTATGAGTGTTGCATTTTCTTTATTAATTTGGATCCACGAAACTTGGGAAATCTGTAGTTTAGTGGTGTTAATAAACTCATCAGCAAGACAAGTAAAATTTTTAAATCATCTTTTTCTAAACGCACCACTTTAAACGGATTCTTATGACGCGCATTCGAAATCATCTTTCCTAAATCATCAGGAACATAACATTTTGTTACTCTCTTTCTCTTTTCAATTTGTGCGAAATCTCTGTCGCAGGTAAGGTAACTATGACCACTAAGTAAAAACTTTTGATCAACCTGCTCAAAAACGTTTGTAGCCACAAGATATATAAGGAGCAGGAGCAAGATCCTGTTCTTATTTTGACCTGTGCAGTTATCGCACCAAATTACCAGGTTCTTTCTTTTCAAAAATAATGTTTGTTGGGCACCAGTAAGAACTTTAAATAATACAGATGCTATCTCGTTTCCTCCTCTACCCGTTACTGACTCATCCCACATGCACATTATTGCTGTATCTGTGTCAGATACGTGTATGCCAAAGTTATAGCATGAAATTTGACGGCTATAAAACATATCAGAATGTGTCAATGTGGGTATAAATAAAACCTGTTCTAAGTCAATTGAGACAACATTGCTTTCATTAGAAATCGTTTGAGAGGCTATTATGTCCTGCTTCATCGCAGATCTTGCCTTTTCAGCTTTTCTGTGATGCAGCTCTAAAGTTCGGGTAAGTATACGTTTCTGCTCATCATTAGGTGGAGTAGCCTTAATCTTATTACTGAGTGAGTCACATGTTGAACATGTATCGGATTTTGGACGTCCAAATCGTAACATAGGAAAGTCTTCATGAAAAACGCTGGAATAAAATTTGTATGAAACAAAAGAATCTGGAACTTTCTCTTTAAATGCTAAAAACATGCGATTTATGTTAAGATCTCGACTTAAAAATTCTTTGGATTGGATGATTTGGAACGGCTGTAATGGTTCTCTTCACGCGGAAAACTATTTATATGTTCTCTTACTTGATTTCGTATCTCCAAAGAAAATTTAATTTTTTTGCTGTTCTTTCCGCGTCTGTCGATGAATGTTACATCACCTTTTTTTTCTTTCTGTTAGCTCCTGTAATTTCCGATGGCCAAGACCAAATACGTCTGAAAAAGTCCTTTTGCAAACCTGTACGTGTTTACCATGACCGTCAGGAACGGTGTAATACACTGAGCACTGTCTACGACTTTGTTCTGGAGCTTCATACGTCCCATGTCGCCTTCTAGTAATATTGGCAATTTGAATATGAGAGAGAAGAAATGTACCTTGCTTCTCATAATCAGCAGTTGCATAAAATTCTTTGAACAGTTTTTGTTTCTGTTCAAGTGGCACGCTTTTACATGCATAGCGACAGGAACACCTCGCCTAAAACAAGATACAAATATTTTAAATGCGCATTATTACACTTGCTTCGCCTTCGTCATATTTACCTCTTCAATGCACATAGTTTTTGCCGGTTTTGGAATTCCTTTGTAGTTTTTGTATGATAACCCACTAACTTTTAACTTTTTCCTTTCCTTTCTTTTATCTGTACTGTCTTTTTTTCGTCTTTTTTGTGGGATAACAGCAGGAGCAGCCTCTTCTTGCGCCTCCATTTTGCATAAAACTAACGTATTTCGAATGGTACATAGACCGTTTTTACCGAAAACGTCCGCGCGGACTTGGACTGACCCCCACTTCTTCTATTTAATATTGGCACCCCACTTGAAGACTGGCACATAGACCGTTTATAGGTTTATTGGCAAAGGCACTTAGAACATCAACATAACAAAACATTCAATTTGATGAAAATGGCACTTAGACCGTTTTGTATTTCCACTCTAGTGTCTACCTGTGATTTTTGTTGTGATTTTATAAGAATTTGTATATTTATTCTATCAGTTTTCATGTTTTTGTTGATTTCATGATTATACATAATATTACTTACATAAAGTACATTATTTTATTTTTGTGACTTATTTTAATTTTGTAACGTCAAAAACGAGAGAGGGCGGTACTCTTTCTGAATATGAGAAAATATACGACAGAGAAAGTTCCACAGTGAGCTAAAATGGCTTCTAAAGGTCATTGTTTTCAAAATATTTTCTCCTGAACCGTCGGTTTAGTTGGTGAACATCTCTTCAGACAGCGCTGGCCTTGTCACAATTTTTATATATGGGAGATTCCTATCTTAATACTAGCTAATCTTTGCATTTTACCCTGTGAAATGTCATTAACAGTCTACTACAGTCTACTAAAAATTCTTATGCCAATGGAAAAGCCATACTGATATCAAATGATGATAAATTCTGCGTAGGAACAAGGACTGACAGAAATGTTAAAAATAGGTTTGTGGAGTGTGAGAGCGATTCAGTATCACGCTTTGGGTCATATTATGATCTTGATCATACCTTATCAGCTGATGCAGTTTGGGTAGAGACACTATGTAGATGAACTGCTCTGGAATTAAACCATTCCGAAGGTGGGAACTGGGCACTAAAAGTATGAATTTGGCACTGTGAACGTTTTGACTTCCTAAATATCCTCGAAAGCAATGATGATTTTTCTGTAAAACAATACACTTTTTAAGTTTATACCACTTAGAGGGAACATAAAATTATTATTACTACGTGGGCTGACTATGTCGTTATTACTATTGTACTCGGTGCTGCTGCTACTGTCCGTTGTGCAATGCCTTGCTATAGTTCGAGTGGAAGCTGATCGCCTTAGACGTCTAGAGGAACCCCAGAATCGAAAGGATCCTCTTCGGTCTGGGCTGTGAGGAGCAGGAAACGAGGCAGATCTTCTTTTGTTGTTACGGGCAAAGAGTATTTTGTCACTGGCATTACCTGTAAATAAAAACTTTACAATTACAATAAGCACCAAATGAATATTTAAGGCCAACAGTCATCCTGAATTTTCAGGACGCTACCGATTCAGAACTGCTTGTCCTGAAATTTCCACCCTCATTTATGAAACACAGGAGTTGGAAACCCTATATGTAATTATTTTTCATTCCATAAAAATTGTAAAATATCAAACCAGTGAATACTTTATTTTATTTTTTTAAATAAAGTAAGTACATAATGCACATTTTTGAAGATAAAGAAAAATTTTCAAATTTGGTAGGATTTTACTCCCATTATTAATTCTTTTTAATGAGTGAAATTGGACATTTATACAATTTTATTTTTCTCCTGGATACTGAAATGAACCCCAGTCTACTCAACTGGTGTATGCTTGGTTGCATAACCGAGCTTTAGGAATGCACATTGGGTTGCCTAGTTCATTTCGTTAGATAGAGGTCCAAAAGTGAAGAAAGGGTTAGGTTCTTAGATGCTGATATCTTCACTTGAAGGTTTTTCCTAACAAAGTTAAATGGGTATTTCCTAAGAGGTTTTCCCGACTACAAGAGAAATTCAAAAGGCTTTCCCTTTGAGCGGTGAGATCTTAGAGAGTGCCTGTTCTAGTTGTTTTATTCTCTGCTCGAGTCCAGAAGGCAGCATAGGAAGGAGGAAGGTTAGTTACGGAAAAGATAGGGTAGTAGGTAGGTACTTGAGAAAAGCAGTCGCTCTTTTCAATCGTGCTAAAGGTACTTGTGTTTACCCCAATAAAATAATTCTAAATTCAACTTTATATATTAATATAACTACCAGCGTAAAGTGCTTATACCAGGTTTGTTTGAAAACAATTTTATTCTTTTGTACCTATATTTGATGTAACTGCATTATGATACAAAGTGCACCTACTTAAATAAATGTCATGAATTCTAAAGTGACCAAATGGTCGTACTTATTACTGGCTCCAAATCTCTTAGCTCAACAAATGCATAATTATAAATTATTCTATTATATTTAATGATGATCATGGATCGTGTGCTTATGTAGCATCCAAGAAGAGACCTCTTATGACACAGATATTCTCTGAAGAAAAATTGGGCAATATAAGCCTTTACTAATAGACAATCACATGGTCACTCCGACAAGTATTTAGGTAGATTTTAATTAGGTTAATTAATCAGTACTGAGCAGATAGATAGACAGGGAGCAGAAACATGCAAGGGTGTGGTAGGGTCTGTTACAGTAGGTATCTACCTACAAATACAATAAATAGTCATACTTTTGTAAAATATGTATTCAAAAAATATTATTCCTACAAAAATCTTTAAATGGTGAAAGGATAATTCCGAAGTGCGTGACAAATTTGAAATCATGCACCAGACTCTGACAAACATATTTCTTTGTGCGTATTATTACAATATATCTCCGTATCTGGCGTATTTTGAACAAAAAAAAAACGTCCAAATCAAATCGATTAACCTTGAATAATAATATTTTGATAGGCTTGGCAATTTTTCAGTTTAAAATAATAGCATTTACAGAAAACTATTAGCAATTAAACGGGCAAGTTCAATTGTTATAAGCGATAAAAATAAGTAAACAACAATAGGTAGGTACTTCAATGCATATTTTATGTCTTTGGTTTCGGTACTGGCTAGTTTCCAGTACTGGCGCAAACTATCTATATTATATTATTAATTATTTTGGTTTTATTTACAATTTAGCATTTAGCATTTTGCATTTGAGCACAAACTTATTTTTGTCAATATTTTACTTATACAGTGTGTAATAAAAAAACTGTTAGTATAAAGCTATGCAACTTTATAGGCATACTTTTACCTACCTACTTGCAATAATTGGCTACATCTGACAAATTTGTTAAAAATGTATCGGATTGCAAACCGTGAAAGTAGGTAAATGATGTCTAGCTGGCTATTCAAATTAAATAAAATTTAGTATGGGAAAATTACAAATTATGGCAGACTTATTTTTGATATTGGCAGTGTTGCCACGTCTACCGTTTTTCCCCTATTGATGCAAACATTTTTATTTTCAATGGAACGGCCTATATAAATATTGATACGGATTTGAAATGTACCTACTATTCTTCACGAGCAATAGGTTTAATGAGTCTACGTTAGGCAGCAATAGATATTCAATAAAAATGTGTTACTGATGAATCATTTAGATTAAAATAATAAAAAAAATCGGATTCGTTTAGTGAACGGATGAGTAAAGTTGCTAAGCTTAAGGTTTTCTGCTGCCAATTCTGAAATAGCCTAAAAACTGAAATTAAATGTTTTCTAGAATTAGGGCCGACTGACATGAGACTGATTTTAGTACTAAATTTAGTACAATTTCATTTCATTTATATAAATGCACAAAGTAGGTATATAAATTAGAGTTCCTACCTCCGCAAATGACATCGGCTAAATTGGTCTGGATGCATTGATGGGTGACATCACCGTCTCGTATCGTCGCCATTTCGCCGTGGACTAGAACTAAGGCTTCTTCGGTTGACATCAGCATACCTTTGCTTACATTTTCTGTAGCTTCTTCATGTCTTCTTCGGCCTCTTGATTGACTCCTTGAACGTCGTTTTCTGAAAGTTATTCAATATTTTTTATAGATACGGGCTACTCGGTAAGTGAGTGTGAAAAAGAGTTTTTAACATTCTATACAGTCTAAAGAGCAAAAGGGTTCCCCAATGAGAGCAGTAACGCCGTGGTGGGATAATAACATGTACGAGTATGTGCCCAAACATACATAAGTCATATACATATATGATACAAACGATTCCGAGAGCGTAAGGAAATTGAATTGAGAATATATATTGAAAATATCGATCTTATCTGATCTTTCTGGCTGCTAAAAATTTCGTTTGCTAAAGTTTCATGCAATGGTCTTAAAATGACCTCATAGCTTATAACACGTTAGTTTTATAGCTTACTCAGGTGTTACGATGAAAAACCCATTAGAAGTTTGGTATAACTTCCTTTCCGAGGTTAATTGCGCCAGGGTGTCATAAAGGACCCGTTCACTAGGAGGCGATACGTGCGGAAACGCCAACATCAGCGCTTGTCTTATCGTTTCTATCCCAGCTGGACGGCCTTGACTTGAAAGTCGCAAAACTACAGCACAAACAGCTTCTGGAAGAGGTGTCCATTGCGTCTGGCCAACTAACGACACTTTGCATTCCTCTATGTCCTCTGCAACAAAAATAAGTTTTACATTTAAATTTAAATAGGTACCCAATGAAATAAAATGCATAGATAATTATCCCGAATAAAGAGGAAGGTCTAAAAGTCTAAAAATACATATTTAGTGTCATACGCGAATTTCCATATGACTAAAGTAAATACATAAACCCCTAATTATTATGAAATAAATGAATAATTACAGACATTTCCTTCGTAAGTATCGACCTTAAGTACTTCATCAGACAACTGGTTTTAGAGTATACCTCCCTTCTCTGAAAAATATTGATGACGGTTTCAGGTCAGGCCAGGCCATGCAGCCTTGTGGGTTAAAGGCTAGGTCTCAGTCACTAAAGTTACAATGAAAAGGTTTGGCGTAATTAAAAAGTTGCCGCTTACCCCTTACCCTTCAACTGGGCAAGTAGAAAATTTACTTTCGCCTAGAAGAAAACTCTGTACTGTCGAAAGCAAGTTGGCTTACTGAAGCAACATATATTATAGGTATCCCAATCCCAGAGTGATTAATATTTTTAGTTTTTTTGGTAAATTTTAGCGTCAATATGAAGGAAAATATGAGTGGCGTTTACCGTGACCTTCTGTTTCGGTCAGGTAAACATATTATCCGAGACCGAAAGGAAAAGCGGGCTCTGCGAATATTTGGTAAATTCATTCCATCAAATTATGCCTCAAATATCCAGAAACTTTGATTATGCTCTGCCATAACTTCTATACGATAATAATGGCAAGCAACCAAGGGAAAACAATTGCATATGTTATTGAAGCATGTGATCGAAAGGCAGAAATAGTTATTTACGAAACGAGTGTGAGAAGACATTTTTCGCGCATGAGTGCTTCATTTGCGCGAATGCGCCGAAGACGTCTTCGCGCATCGAGGTTCGTACAATATTTTTTGAAACGAACATTACAATTTTTCAATTATTATCTAATACGTTTCCAATTTGAAATTTCAAAAAATCAAGTGGTTACATTGACAGATTTCCATTTGACAATATTGTAGAAAATGACATTTGGTTTAATTTATTGAATTGAGTTGTCAAAGTGTCAATCGAATTAATAGCGATTTATCTTTATTCTTTCACTATTTTCAACATCCAAATTGGAGAAATGGCGTTTTGTTAACCAAACTTTATTACTATCAAGTCAAATTATTTCTAGAAAGCCTGAAAGCGCCAGTGCTTTTTGCTAGATTTCGCGCACTAGTGCGCGAACACTATGTTTGAGTTTGTCTGTCGGGTTCGCGAAATGTCATTATAGAGAGCGGTGAGTTCAAAAATAATAATAATACGAAGAACGATATATAACTCAACATCAGGAAGTCAAGCGTAAACTTATTTATATTTCATATTGAATATTGTATTTATCAAAGAATGTATTTGGACCGAAAGGTGCGACTTATAGCCAAGACTAAATTCAGCCCGCTTTTCTCTCGTGCCCCAGACAATACTCAACAAAATATTGTTATAGTTAAGAATAGTTATTTACGAAACGAGTGCGAGAAGACATTTTTCGCACATGAGCGCAATGTTTGCACTAGTGCGCGAAATCTAGCAAAAAGCACTGGCCCTTTCAGGCTATCTAGAAATAATTTGACTTGATAGTAATAAAGTTTGGTTAACAAAACGCCATTTCTCCAATTTGGATGTTGAAAATAGTGAAAGAATAATAATAAATCGCTATTAATTCGATTGACACTTTGACAACTCAATTCAATAAATTAAACCAAAAATGTCATTTTCTACAATTGTCAAATGGAAATCTGTCAATGTAACCACTTAATTTTTTGAAATTTTAAATTGGAAACGTATTAGATAATAATTAACAAATTATAATGTTCGTTTCAAAAAATATTGTACGAACCTCGATGCGCGAAGACGTCTTCGGCGCATTCGCGCAAATGAAGCACTCGCTCCTTCGTCGCTCGTGCTTCAAAAAATGCGCGAAAAATGTCTTCTCGCACTCGTTTCGTAAATAACTATTATAAATTACATACCTACATGCATATATGCATATCATTAAAAGATATACGGAAGTTTTAAATCGTTATGCAGATCAGGGTCAATGAATGAAATTTTGGGCCTCACCAATTCCTCTAAACTTTGCGAGATATATTCTATACATTTTACATGCTCTTCTTACAGCAACTTCTTTAAAAAATTACATGTAATTAATGTGGACAGTTAAAACTTTAGAAATTGGAATGTAAAGTAGCTGATATAAGTAGGCGAGCGTTCTCATCAGCCAAAAACCTCAAAATTGTAATACCCCTTTGTTTTTTTTATTGACATCCACGCTGCTACGCTAGGAACAGGGGGGTTTCACTGTTATGCACGACCTTGAACTATGTTAGCTTCAGTTTCTGTAAACCGTTTTAGATGGCACTACGACTCTGACATTTGCCGTCGAAACTCTGTATTACCGATTTCGTGAAATTTTAATCCAAAGTACGCGCTTTCTGTCGCAACCGGCATCGTCAGGCAAAATGAAAAATGCAAAAATTGTGCGTTATTTTAGATATTTCGTGGTTACGTTCGCAGAACATCTAAATATGGTTACGTTTTCTCGATAGGCAATAATATTGCATCAGAAATAGGTGCATAACAAAGAAAAAATAATTATGCACAAAAAAGCAGCAGGCCACGTATATATTTTGACTTCCGTCAGTAGGTATTTCTTTGACATCTCTGCGAATGAGGAGTTTTTCCTCGGACATCGAAATAGCAGCAATGCGGCTGTGAAATGTCTTCCTTCAACGTTTCCCGGTGTTGAATTAATTTACTAAATTGCGCAAATTTTGTAATTAACGTTTACAAGTAAGTTTCATTTGATTTTAGTATTAGTTTTCGTGCGCTAAAGAATGCCTATTTGGCGTTCTTTAGCGTTATTTATGTTTTTACTTTCAATGTAAAATGCTGATTAAATAAAATTGATGCCTACATATTATACATATATTCTTTGATTTAGTTGGATTTTTAATATTAATAAAAATAAATTTCAAATTTGAATTCTATCTACGCGCTCCTGTACACAATTGGTTCTTGTAAACAGCTAGAGATGGCGCTAAACGCGGTTCCTACTTTTAACATTAAGCTGCGCGTTCTTATTTGGGTGTTCTGTGGCTAGGAATTACAGCGGCGCCAAAGAAACTGATTGCGGATGTCCATTATTTTTGGAACTGGGATGATTCTTTCTCCGCTGTTTCTGTCGTCAACATAATGAACGAGCAAGTTGAGCGAAATTCGACAGACTAACAAAAAACCAAACCACACAGACAGGAAGAAGCTAAAACAGACATACGAAGCTTGATGAACACCGACTTACGCAAGGTGAATGACCCCACAATATATCCAGATACTTAGGTATGCAGGTACTTCCAATAACACAAACAAAAGTGCGTATAAACCAGTATAAACTGAACGGTTCCCATCGCATCCGCCAAAAGATTAAAATGTTTTTGTGACACTGGCACGCTAAATACGACCGAATTAATATTGACATTGACAAACAGCAAAAAGTAGGCGCTGTTACACTTTCCGATCTTTTGCTGTGTATTCCCTGGCCGATTTTTTCAGTTCGTTGAAGCAAAATGCTTTTGTAAAATTGCAACAATAAGTCTTGTTATTCAAGAGGAGCGTTGTTGCATGTTTTGTGATGTTCTGTATGAAATTTCCGGTTAATGATTTACTGAAGAATAATAGCAAACTGTTAAAAAATCGGCATAATTTCGCGTCATGTACTACCTATTTATAACAATTCCACCTGTACAAGTTATTCATATTTATAGGTCAGAACCGAAGAAGAAATGAACTTCATAAGTGCATCATTATTGTCAACTTCACTTAGAAATTCTGAACAAACAAAATAGATACTTACCAAAAAACTATGTTATTTGTGATTGTATTTCTGAAGCTTCCTGATTTGTAAATTTGTTATTGCATAGATATATGTTTGATCGTCAATGGAAATAAATTTCTTGTTTTAAAATTGTACTTTTTCTCAACCTATTAGTCTGCTACATAGGTAATTTATTGCTCTGTCGGGGATAACAATATTTGGTTAATATTTAAATGCTTTTCAATCAACTTTGTCCCAAACACCAAAATTGTTAAAAGTTATTTTCTTCAGTAGAATTAAAATAATAGAAAGTTAAAAAAGAAAATTAGAATTAAAAAGGAAAATTAGAAATTAGAAAATTAGAGGTCATTCCAAAAGTAATACCCCATAATCTATTGCAAAAAATAATAGCGGTTGTTCTGGTAGCTTGCCACCGTTTAGGAAGGTATACTATATTTTTGGAGACCATATACGCAACAGGACATCCCAGTTTCCTTTTTCACCAAATCTTGAACAACTTTGCCAGTATACGGATGAGCATTTTGTTATGCAGAATATTATACTTAATTATCGATTTTTGTATACATTTTCTGCCCAATTTTCGCAAGGAATCTGCAAACCAGCAATCTGCCTACACAATAAGCGTACGCGAAAAATCAATTTGTTTCACTTTAGATATTGGGAAACTTTTAGTTTTTACAATCTGGAAGAGAAAGGACTTCTTCCTCCACTAGACTCATTTCTCAATTTAGGTTAGAATTTTTTGATTCAAGACTCATCGAAGCAAAAACTTGTTATCTGACTAGTCAGGGTATATAAAATGATACTACTTGGACTAATGCTAAAATTGCCCTATTCGGTTAGATCGTTAGATTCATATCTGGACCATTTTCTCAACGCATGCATTTTTCAATATTTCTGCGACGGGTACCTTTTTTTCTTCCCCAGGGCCTGCCTACCCGTAGGCTCAGATGCACTGCAGCCACAAAATGGGTCTATTGTGCTCACCTCAAATTCCAACTCACCCCCATTCCATGATCTTGGTACCTTGAACCAAACGGTACAAGTCATAGACTGAATGCGTGGAAAAATCTTCCGGTTCCATCAGACATCGCCCGAAAATTCGCTGCCTCTTTTGGTAAAGCGCTTCACATCTGCACAAGATGGCATAGCTGCCTCCCATTCCTTATTACACAAACGGCAGTTAAGGTCTCCGTGATATTTGCCAATCTTCCGTAGGCGTTCTTTAACGGTCGTGTGTCTCGTTAAGAGGCCTGTAACGATTCTAATTTGCATCCTACTTAGGCAAAGTAGTTCTGAAGATCTCTTGTTCCAATAATTGTGATGTTGAGCGCGTATCCATCCGTTTACTTGGTGTCTGACGGCACTCTTGGTTGAACCGGAACCTGCCCTAGAGCAGGTTTCGGTTCAACAAAAGGTTCGTTGGAGCCCCGCTTTGCTAGTTTATCGGCTTTCTCGTTCCCTATCAGCCCACAGTGGCCTCGAATCCAAAGCAGTCTCACTGAGTTCCGCATGGCTAGGATATTAAATTGCTCGAAGCACTCCCACACCAGTCTGGAAGACATTTTTGGGCTCTTAGCATTTTCCCCCGCACATTGTAGTATAGCGTAAACCTCTGCTTGAAAGACAGAGGCATATTTGCCCAGAGAGGAGCTAAGTTTCACTCTTGGTTTATCTCCAAACAATCCTGACCCAGGACCTGTGTCGGTCTTAGAACCGTCGGTGTACCAGGTTAGACTGCCGGAAGGTATGCTGTTCAAAATTTGGTTCTCCACTCTAGCCATCAATTATGACCTGAAAAAGTGGTTAAATGGTGTTATTTGGGACCATGTAATCCGTCCTCATGTCAAGCATGGGATCCTTTATGTCATCAATAATGCTAGTATGCTCTCTGTACCCAGATGGACACGGCAAAGAGAGTTTTGCAGTCTATAAAGTGCCAGTCTCGCCTCCCCCTGTATCACGAAGTGAAGAGGGGGAAGGTCCAGAAGAGTCTCTTATGGCAGCAGTTGGTGAAGTCCGCATTACCCCCGTTATCCCTAGGCAGGCAAACCTCTGAATTTTGCTCAGCCTAGTAGTTACCTGTTTGACTTTGGGACACCATGCCAAAGATGCATACATTATTCCTGGTCTGAACACTCTGGTGTACAGCCAGTGCACCATTCCTGGCCTTAGACCCCATTTTTTGTTATATGTTCATCTAACTACTGCAAGAGTACTTAGTTTCCGACTTTTTAATTATCCTATCAATGTGTTGATTCTAGAAGTGTTGAGTCCAGTATAATCCCAAGATACTTAACCTATCTTGACAATGACATCTTCTTCCCACGGAGATATAGAGGTCCGAGAGCCTCTATATTTCTCTTTCGCGTAATTTGAACTATTGTTGTTTTTTCTAGACTAATGGTGAGGTCTTCCTTTTCAGTCCAGGCTGCTACAATACTCAGGGCCATTTGCATACGTTCCCTTATCGTACTGCTACATTTTCCCTCTACTGTGATGACTAGATTATCTGCATATCCTAGGGGAGAATATCCTTCATCGCTGAGTTTCCCAAGCAGTCCGTCCATAACTAGGCTCCACACAAGAGGAAATAAAACTCCACCCTGCGACGGAGACTTAATAAAGCATCCCTTAACTTGGTTAGTCAGATCGTCACATTTGCGACTTTTTGATGATAAGTTTAAACACCTTGTGCACAGAATATCACCAACTGACAGAGAAAGTTAATAACCAGCGAACTCGGAATGCAAGCAAGTATGTAACAAGAGAGGAATTTCTTCGACTCCGCATCTGTGCTTCGAAAATGGTTCAGATATGCACCCAACAAAAATTCTATTATTGTAATAATTTAAGGGCAAGTCTTTTTCCTGAAGTTGTAGTAAGTACAAGTGGTTTTCCCGCAATAGGTAATGCCCGCCTGGCCTGGGACACCTGTTACGGTTTCAATTTGTTTTAGCATCAGAATATATAAGAACTGAAAGTCTATCGAGTTTTCGTTTGCAATTATTTTATTCTTGCATTTTACATAATTTACCCTTAAAGTTTACAAAATTTTTGATACAATTTCACTTCTAGTGTCCTCTCGCGACAATTTAAAAAAAATACTTAAAAACAGTAGGCTTTATTATAATTTGAATTTTCAGATTCATTTCCCTATAGTAGGCTTTATTATAATTTCTTATACTCGTAGTAGGCTCGACCAATATTACTGCCTGTCAGGTCACCGTTGTTAAAGAAAATAAATAAGTTTTGTTTTTGGGGATTGTTGTGTGTATCGCGTGAGTGAGGAATGCACAATAATTTTATTAAGACTTTATTTAGTCATCCTGAATTGAATCGGGGATTATTTTGGGCATTCCATTGAAAATTCAGTCTTGTAGTGTTTCCGAGGAATTAGGGAACTGAATTTTTATACCCATTTTGGGGATTATTTCTCTCCACCTTACATATAGCACCCGTGAAGTCGGACATCGGACTCGCGAAAGTTGGCCCTCCACATATCAGGTATGCCTCTTCTAAAGTTAATTCTGAAATAAATAGATTTCTTATTAGTAAACTCATTTTCATACTTTTTAATTTCTTACCTCTGTTGCATTCATCACTTTTGTAATCTAAATGCGAGCGTAAATACTCATACGAGTGTTGTTTATTTAGGGCTAGAAGCTAGAACTACCAGATAATAGAATTTCCAGTTAGAACTACCCGGTAATAGAATTACCGTAACAGCCGTATCCAGTCTCAGCCTACCGTACCGTACCTTCACTTTACTTGGAATTAGAAATATAGCATCATCAGGTCAGCTGTTTTTGTCATTTGACATACAAATTTGTTGTGTTGCATTTTTTTTTCATATCGTGAACTAATTTGTTTAAAATTTTGATTATTTGTTGGGAATTCTTCACATCCATTTTGTGTCGTTTCTCTTGTAGCTTTTGTATTTGGTGCGTGAAGAATTCTCACTGATGAAGCAAATTAGTTTTATTTTTAGTTTATTTCTTGCCTTTATCTCATAATTATTAATTTATAAAATAACTTTGGATTTGACTATTGTTTTGATTTAAATTTTGCATTTGACATTTGTTTTATTAGTTTGTTTATTAGCTCGTTAAAATTCTGTGATTTGTATCTGATTTGCACATCGGAGTTTAGTATAAAACTCTCATCCACGCTTGCGCAACACGGGCGCTTATTTTTTTTTGGATTTTGTAAGAATTCTTCTTACATTTTGCGTCCGCTCCTGGCCAGTCGCGGTGCGTTTTCTGTCTTAGACCTTGCGTCGCGAGTTGCGTAACGTTGTTTTATTTTTTTTTGATTGTCCAGATTGTTCATTTAGTTTAATTATATTTATCTATTAAGTTTTAGTTTAATTTATTATTCTTTTGTTACTCATTATTATTTGATCATAAATTTTCTTTGTAAAAAAATTAAAATCTAGTTTATTTTCATTGTTTGTGAATCTACCCCCTTTACTTTCGACATGCCCTGTGGTGGGTTTGGGGTATTTGTTTATGTGAGGCTATAACCCTCCTGGCGCCCATTAAAAATAAAATAAATATCTCTGTTAGAACCGCACGCCATCTCCATCTGTGCTGCTGGAGCCTCGCGTTTTTGACACCTTTTTTATATCAAGGGTTTTAGGTAGTGAACGCGTGTAACACACCCTGTATAAATAAGAACTTACAAGTCTGAAATAAACCATTCCAATAATCGAAGCCGTTAGAACTATCGTTGACAATAAATTACGGGTTGAAGCCGTTTCATAAAAAAGTAATAAAATTCTTCCGCCAGTCCCCCGGCAATATGTACGTGTATGATTCTTGTGACTCTCAGTTTTGCACGATAACAGTTCATTACCTGGATGTTTTTAAGTAACCTGCTCATGGCAGTAGGTATGTGAACTAAGCGAAATATCGAGTCAATGTTCCAATTAAAATCAAACCTACGCAAAATTTCTGTTCGATACCTCTTACGCTCTTACTGGTTCTATGTCCCTAAGCTATGCAGTTAATATAAATCGCAAATAAACGATTTTAAAGCTTATTCATTACGGAAACACTCATTTATAGAATAAATAAATATTTGAATGTGCATTAAAGATTACAAAGTGTTTGACGTAGACGCAGAGTATTTAGTAACAAACAAAAAATGAATGGGCAAACTAAGGAAATGGAGCCCTCCCGCTATGATGGTCTGGTTCTTCGTACTTGTTTCTTATAATTCATCCATGTTCATATTATGTCTGCAGGTCTATCTTTCACTATTTCTTCTTCATTGTCTTCTAGTGCGTTTTGGTCTTCATAGTCTTCTTCGCATGGTTTAATTCTTTGATCGTATACTTCTACTTTATTTCGTTTGTCTTTATTGTTCCTTATGCATCTTGTCAGTTTCTTTTTATTCTGTTACTACATTCTAGAATTTTCTATCTATTTGTTTTGTAACTTTGGTTTATATCAATAATATAATAATAATAATTAATAATATAATAATAACAATAATAACAATAATATAGTCTTTCTTCATATTGTGGGCAGGAAATAATAAAAACAAATGAATACAATGTCGCCCACAAGGGCGAAGTTCAGTTTACGTTTTTACACTTAACCCGTAAAGAGTTTAATATACAGAAAAACTATATACCTATATACCTAACTAAATTTATTACAACTAACTGATAGTATCCGGAAAGTAAACGTGAGAAGGAAGTGGAAGATGGAAGAAAGGAAAAGCAAAGAAAAGAAGAAAACAAATCAAAAATATTCGTTGGATAGAGCAATAAATAAAGAAATTACTCAAAAAGGAAAGATAAAAAAAATATTATAAATGTGGTTCTATAAACCAGAGAAAGAGGCAATAATTATTGTTGTCTTTAAGAATACACAAACCCTTCTCATTCTCCAGCGAAAGCATTAAAGCATGACAGTGATGTTCCCCGGAACGATATTGATACATAATTATTTCTGTGCTCTATATCGGTACATTCTCATGGGCTTACCGAAAAAAGTTTCGTTTAGGTCAGACCACCATCAACTTTATTTTTTCTTATAGGTGCCATTTTGTCTTACACTTTATTGAAAGAAGCATATTTTTCTGATTTCATTGAAATACAACTTGCCTAATACAGTCAGAGGCAAAACTCAAAAAGTGGGCTTTGCAAGGAAACAAAAAGGAAACAGTTTATTGCAATATTTAAGCAAATATTTAAGTTAACAAGAAGAACAGTGTATGATGCTGTCGTATGTCGTATGTGTAATATTGTTTTGGGTATACACTCTTAGGTTATTATAACTGTACTTACACATATATTTATATATTTTTATGTGCATAGCTAGTTTTGCTAAATAAAGTGCGTTATTATTATATTATATAGCGGGTGGGGATGTAGTGCGGGTAAGCACCTCACGGTGCATTACGTAAAATTGTTTTGGTAAATACAGGGTATTCACATGCTCAGTACCAAACCAGTTATAATTTTTTAAAAGGGAGCCCCACATGGCTTTGCCTGATTTGGATTCTCCATAAAATTTCATGAAAATTGATAACCGCACGCAGGAGTTTTGACTAAGGATTGTAAAGATATTGACGTGAGTGCCATAAGTGACCCAGTTTTGTGATGCTACTGCCGCCTACTGATCAAAGCCACCCAAGATTTTTTTACTGGAGTAAGTTCACAGACTATTGTATTTGTAAAATTTATTGGTATTTTTGTCACAATACCTCAATACCTCGTATTATACAGGGCAGAATGAATTTTTTCTCCAAAATTTCAAATGGAACATGATGTATATTTTTTGCATATTTGATAGATATACAGGGTGTCTCACGCTTGCGGCGTTCCTCCATAACTCAACAGGAGTTGTAGATATCGAAAAATGATTCAAATGAAAGTTGCATGCAATCAACTTCCTCACATTTTAAAATTATTTTCGACTATACAGGGTGTTCCATTTCTTCTGCACAGCACATAACTTTGCTTTTTAAATGGAACACCCTATATCTGATCGCATTTTGGAATTGTTTGTTGAACATTGGATCTAAGTCTTACGGCTTCGGCGTTATGTGACGTTAAAAATCTTCAATTTTCAAATTTCATTAGTTATAACTTGGAAACGGTACGAGATAAAGAAACATGACTTGCATGTCCCTATCCTAGTTCTTAATTCTCTATCTAATGGGTGTGGAAAATACTGCTTCCTGATTGGTCGAAAAATGACAAAAAGTATAATTGGCAATCTTTTCTGAATCTACAGATATTTTTTTAATTCATGAATTTAAAACAATACCATTTGACCAGAAGGAATATGTTGAAATTGATAACGCCCATAAACATTTTTCTAATAAAAAACATGCTGATGACGTCATACATAAATTCTGATGAATTAAATTGGATTATTCAATTTAAAATATGGCATAATGACACATCAATAAAGAAATGAGGAATGTGGAGCAAAATTTCGAAATTGGATATTTTCCGTTTTTTTATAACGTCAGAAGTAGACAGAATTCGATTTAATGAATACCAAGTAGGTTCATTTTCATCAACTAATGCAGTCCAAGAACGTCGAAAAACGATGCAAAGTTATTAGTGTTTGAACTTCCCATTTCAAAAAATCGATATGCATTTCACCAGCAACAAAATAAACTGGTCACAATAAGAAAATAGTTGAAAGTGTTTCCTCAAAAAATGACATGAATTTAATAAAATTAGTATATTTGGCGGTCTATACATAACTCCAATACCACACTTCATTTTATTCCTTAATTCTTAATATTTTTATATTTGCACGTATTTATTACCTATTGCAATCGTAAAATTTATTGTCAAAAATGAAAACTCAAAATTAAGGAAATTTCTTTTGGACATATACTGCAGATTCTGCTTACTTGTAACTTCATGCCACAGAACAGTTCGTTTCATCATTGCAGCTAGTACTTAGAATAATCTTTTTGTGTTTAATGGTATGATTTTGTGAATGAATAAATATTTGGGTTACCTCCTGTAGCTCGCATTGAAATTTCTCAGCAGCTTCGGGTTCTCATGCATATCTATACATAATAATAAGATGTCGGCAGTTTACAAGAAACAACATTATTTCATTAAACAGTCTGTAAATTGACTTTCTAGACTTTAAAAAAATCGGGTCAGGGATGAGTTGTCACATATTTCTCACTGAAACATCTACTTTATTGAGATGTTTCTTCACTTAAATACCTACACTTTATAATAAAATACAGTCAAACTTCTATAACTCGAATCCCCAAGATTCCAGAAAAAAAATTCGAGTTACAGAAATTTTGAGTTATGGAAATTATACACATATTATACATTATAGTGATGTATATGTACTTTTATTTATAGGGAAGACAATATCAAGCTATCAAGCAGCTATAAACTTGCGAATTTTTACAAAATAACTCGCTTTTTATTGTTATATGCTTCCAAAATTCTTACAAGATTGTTTAATACTATATAGGTGGAACATTAAATTTTTAGCAACATAATTTTATTGGTTTCTTGATCGTTGAATCTTCTGCTATAATTTGCACTTTCTTCTCAATAAGTTAAACTTTTAACCTTCATTTTCATTTATTATTATCCACCATTGTGACTGGCAACTGCTACTATGCATTTGAGCAGATTTAACCAACTAAAGTGAAACGTTGGCGTCAATCCATTGTGCAATGTCTGCTAGGGATGCAACGTTTAGCGATTTTTCGTAAACATTTAAACGCGTATATTAAACGTTTAAATGGCGTTTAAATGCGCACCCTACATGTAACTTACCATTGCAATATTGTTTTGAAACTTGAATACTTAATTAGAAAAAAATCAAACGTCGTTTAAAAGTTGGGTTATAAATCATAAAATAACACATATTCCATTGAAAGATGGCCGCAGCGACGGCGAAAGTTCTCAAAGAGATGCAAAACAATAAATTTGAAAAGTACATGACAGTTTTGCAATATTTAAGTATGGCCGCGTCGCTTTTGCTCTTACACGGTGCGCGCCCAGCACCAGCCGCGACTTTGTTTATCTGAAATTTAATGATATCTAAATTTGATTTGCATTTCGTTTAAACGTTCCCCTAAACAGGTAGTGTCCATACGGGCGGTTAAACGTTTAAGCGTTGCATCCCTATTCCTTAGCTCTGCAGTCCTACACGCCAAATAGCAGAGATCGGTAATTCCCCGAATTTCAGAGACGGCTCTTCGAGTTACAGAGTATGCGTTGAATGGAACTCACCATATTGTATTTTCGAGTTAGAGAAATATTCGAGGTACAGAAATTCGAGTTACGGAGAATAAAATACATGTAACTGGATGTAAAAGTGTTGGAGTTCCAGAAAAAATTCGAGTTGAGGAAGTTTTCGACTTACAGAAGTTCGAGTTACGGAAGTTTGACTGTACTTATATTGTTTGGCAAACACGTGCAAAATTTCATCCATAAGTTATAAGCAAATAAGGTAGTCGCTGCACATATGCTGGGTGACGTTTCCAAGATAATGGCAAACGTGATCGTTTACCAAACACCATTGCTGTCATTTTTTTATAAGTACATGAGTCATATAATTGTTGATTTTTACTCCTTACCTTATTAAGAGTACTGACTTGCAGAAGTCTGAACTAGAATCTTTACTATGCAGATTGCACAATATAGCACCATGTACCTATTAGGTAAGTGAACAGGTCTAAAATTGCTACACCTACATAGAAATTACATCAAAAATCATTGAATCTATTAGGTCAACTTTGTATTTTATTTTTGTATTTCAAAATAACGTTACTATATAAATTTTAAGACTTTTGGATTTTTTAAAATATATATCTTGCAAAAAACGGCAATGGCTGATTAGGAGAATCTGGTCGACCAATTTTGCGAATAATGCATGGTAGAAAGGATAAACGGGAATTATTATTGATTCGAGCATTTAGCTATACAATAATTATAAGTATTGTCAATCATTTCGCTATAAGTAGTAACCAACCGGAAAATTTATTGTCTGAATCGGTTTTAACAACCTTTCCACTTTTTCTGTATACAATTCACAAATAGACCTTTTCATTTCGATAGTGCGCATGTGCATAAGTATACTGACAAACAGATGTTCTTAGTTTCTCGGACAAGTGTCGCTGTCAGGCATTGAACTTCGTATAGGATATTCGTAAGTAAATAGTAGAATACCAAATAAGGGGGACGTTTGAAAGACGGAAAATTACAAATGTTAGTTCCCAGTGATATCCTTCATAAAATTGTGAGTCTGAATACCGAAGGCGTGTCTGGTTCTTGTTTGAAATACGGGAATGTTAACGAACAATCACGCAGGTTTTTAATATGAAGCGGTGAAAATCAATCAATTAAAAAAAAAGGAGAAAAAGGATCTAATAAACAGGTGCGTATTTTTCTGCAATGTATAAGCCCTGTAACAACAAATAATACTTATTTTAAGGACCTAACAAATAGTGACGTAACCTGGAAAACGTTCATACACTTTTCCATTTCAAATCTTGCCTCTTACACATTTTCGTCCACGCAACACAATTTATGCAGGTGGGACAAGTCCTCACATGGTCACCGACCCAGTTATTAACTTCGGCTTTCCCCAGTGTTAGGCAGTAACAAACTCGAAACTGCTAAATGTCAAATTCTGATTATTCGTAACATTATTGCTCCCTGCTTTACACAATCAAAATCCACGTAACTTTACCCGCTTCTGTGTCAGATCGATAAATCTTATTGATCTTTTTCCATTTCTGTATACTAAAATGGCAAATGATGGTTGATTTTATTTACTTCTGCTAGTGGGCCGATACAAAATTAAATTGACTGGCACCAGAGTCTTCAGGACCAAAATAGTTACATAGGTACTTTCATTTCTAATCTCCCCCACAAGTTCTGATACATGTTTCACGCATAAAATTACTGGGTTTATTTGTTTGTTTATAATGTATAAGTATTAAACTAGTTGGAATATTTTAGTTCGGTTTTCCCATTGTTCTATTGTAGACTTTCTTACTTCTAAGAAAACAATATTTTGTTTTAATCAACAATGCAAATACAGAATCATAGTAATAATAGAGGTAACTGGAGAGTGCTTTTATTGTCCGCAATAGAAATCAATTTTTGCCACTGAAAACAATTATTTTGCCACCTACATGCATAATATTATTAAATTCGCTTCTGGTTCATAAGTATCACACGGACGTTTTCTAATATTTACGTTACGTGCTTATATTTATATTTACAAGGAAAGCACTGCAGAACTAACAGATATAGTATGTTGTTTTGACAGTCAATTACAGAAACTGTCATCACGTTTCGTTTTATCTCCAACAATTTTACGCTTGAATTTCTTGAACGACACAAAAAAGGTTTCGACGCATTCTTTAGACGGTTTCCCGCGATATATGAAAATTTTATAGCTGGTAGTTTAGTATTTTAAATTTGCAAGATAATAATAGTATGTACATATTAACATATTCGACTGATGTTAATCACAAGCTGATGCTTTCCTCGCAATTACGGAGCATCTTCACACTTGACGACTTTCTCTTCTTGCTAGGGATTAATACGGTTTTTCTGAACTTTCCTAATAATAATCCCAAGGAGATACTTTCTGTGAGTACGTGTTGCTTGATCGAGCTTTTTTTAATCCAATTTCCCAAATGGTTCAACAAGGTTCAACATGAACGACGGGACCGAACTTTTTGCTCGACTAGGCTTTAAAATCATGCACTCCTTCAGTTTAGAAATAGTTACTGGATAACGTTAATTAATTTGCAAAACTTCTTTTGAAACAGAAAACTTCGTCATTAGTAGTGTTAATTGAAATAAATTAAGACTATAAGTGCTTGAAGAGCCATTGAAATTACGAAATTGTTACTGCAAATAATTTAATTACAATTCATGCGAAATAATTTGCAAATATTACATATATTTTAAAAGTAAATAAAAAGTGCATACATATTAATGATATTAACGGCACGGCACATCTTTGAAATTTAAGTAAAAATGAAAGTACACCAACCTCTTCAAAAAGCAGAAGAGGAGATACGTTTTGTAGCCGTAAGAACGAATACGAAGGTGCGGGAAAGGTACAAACCGAATTACAAAGAGAAACAAATTCCCTGTGTAAACTATTAATTGGCATCTCGCGAGGTGTTATATCCATGAGAACTCGAAGCCGCCAAGAAATTTGAATGCAATCTGCAAAAAAGACGATAATCCCGATAAGTTTTAAGAAGCAACATAAACGAAAATTGTTTCATCAGCTGCCATGTCTACTCTGTGAAACGTACCTAATTATACACAAACAATACTCGAAATCTTTTCGACAAGATCTGTAAGCAAAAAGATATAGACTGTCCATATTCTTAGATTACAATTTATTTACCCTTTTTAGAAAACAATTATACGAGGCACCAACTTTTATTTTTTATCTTTCATTAGGTGTATAAAATTATTTTCTCTTATAATACAGGCTGTCCCATTTCTTCTGCACAATGCCCAATTTTGCTTTTTTGATTAAAACTACCCAAAGGACTTGTACCTTGACGCAGTTCTAGTAATACTGGGACGGGTGGGATGGCTTGCGCGCTTCAATGATCTAAAGAGCCGAACCATAGGTTTAACCATATTGGAGGGGTTTTTATTTGAGAAGCCAGACTAAATCAAGTCCCTGAAAGGGGGCAGCAGCTCTTTCAGTAATCATAGTGGCAGAGATCGTGAGGGTCGGTATGGCACTGTGATACACACTACTGCGATGTGGAAGGCAACGGGAAACCACCACATTATTCTATCCCTGGTACAGCGTACTTCGAATTTATGATGATGGCACTTTCTGGAGTAAAATATTCCGGATGTAAAATAGTCCCACATTCGGATCTCCGGGCGGGGATTGCTTCGGGGGGAGTCATCAGAAATGATAAGTGTAACATCTCACGAGTCGGAGCGTGGAATGTTAGAAGCATGAAACAAGTAGGAAAGTTAGAGAATTTGAAAATTGAGATGGATAGGTTAGCATTAGACGTAGTAGGTATTAGTGAAGTGCGATGGCCAGAAGCCGGAGACTTCTGGAGCGGAGATTTTAGAGTAATACACACAGGATCTGTAGGAGGAAATTCGGGAGTAGGAATTGTTATGCGGAAAAAAGTAGGGCAGAGTGTAGAAAATTTCTTACAGCAAAGTGACAGGGTAGTTATGGTTAGGTTAGATTCGAAACCTGTAAAAACAATAATAATACAGGTATATATGCCCACTTCTAACTACAGTGATGAGGTCGTAGAGGCAGTTTATAGTGATATTGAACATGTGCTAGATTTTGTGAGAGGACACGAAAATTTAATAATTATAGGAGATTTCAATGCAGTCGTAGGCACAGGGCGAGAGGGCGGAATAATTGGTCCCTTTGGATTAGGCAATAGGAACGATAGGGGAGTGAGACTGATAGAGTTCTGCGATAAACATAACTTAACGGTCGCGAACACTCTATTTCACCATCATGTTAGGAGACGCTACACGTGGAAGATGCCAGGAGACCTAGGGAGATATCAAATAGATTACATTCTTGTTAGGCAAAGATTTAGAAATCAAGTTAGGGATTGTAGAAGTTATCCAGGAGCAGAAATAGATAGTGATCACAATATAGTCGTTATGAAGGCCAATCTTAAATTTAAGATTTTGAAAAAACGAAGCGGAAGAAGGTATCTTGACCCAGAGAAACTAAAAGATGATGATACGCGCGATAAGTTCGAGAAAAAGACAAACGAAGTACTAAAGGGCGCGGGCGAAAATATTGTTAGGGACATAGAGGAAGAATGGAATTGCATTAAAAATAGTTTAGTTTCCTCAGCTAGGGATATTTTGGGTCATAAACAGAATGAAAGTAGGAAACCCTGGATAACAAAACATATTGTGAGTCTAATAGAGGAAAGGCGCAAATATAAAAATAGGTTAGATGAAATAGGGAAACAAAGATATAAGGCGATTAAGTGGGAAATTATTCGGAAATGTAGGAAAGCGAAAGAGCAATGGATCGATGATAAGTGCAAAGAAGTGGAAAATAAGTTCGAAATAGGAAAGACTGATGAAGCATATAAAATAATTAGGAGAAATTTTAGAGAAATTGGATCTAGTACCAAAAGCATTAGGAATGAGGCAGGAGATATCCTAATCGAAAGCGGGGAGAAGGCAGATAGGTGGAAAGAATATTTAGGAAACTTATATGCGGGACAGGAAGTGCAAGATATATTAGAAAGTGAAAGCAGTGTAGAAGGGGATAACCTAGGGAGTCCTATAATGAGAGAAGAGTTTGAGCTAGCACTAAAAAGTTTAAGGAATAATAAAGCACCAGGTATAGATGGCTTGCAGGCAGAAATCTTAAAGTGCGCAGGTCAAGAGGTAATAGATCGTTTATTTAAATTAGTTAGTCGCATATACCTGACAGGCGAGATTCCAGAGGATTACAAACTGAACATCATGGTAGCTTTGCCAAAAAGGAAAGGCGCGGATAGATGCGAAAATTTTAGAACTATCGGTTTAACTTCCCATGCGTCAAAAATTTTAACTAGAATTGTGCAAAGAAGGATGGAGAAAAAGGCGGAAGAAATATTAGGAGAAGATCAGTTCGGATTTAGACGAAATAGAGGAACGCGCGAGGTCATTCTAGCTTTACGAGTAATTATAGAAAAAACGATAGAAAAGAGAAAGAGCGTCTATATAGGATTTGTAGATTTAGAAAAAGCCTTCGACAACGTAAAATGGGGGAAGATGTTCGAAGTGCTGAGAAAGGTAGGGATGAAATACAGGGACAGAAGAATAATACATAATCTCTACAAAGAGCAAAAGGCAGTTATAGAATGTGAGCAGGAACAAAGGGAAGTAGATATCCGGAAGGGAGTGAGACAGGGATGTGCATTGTCACCTCTAGTTTTCAACTTATATATCGAAGATGCGATTAATATTGTTAAGGAAAGAACAGCCTCAGGGATCAATGTACAGGGCCAAACTATTAACATGCTCAGATTTGCGGATGATATAGCAGTGTTAGCATCTAGCAAAGAAGAATTAGGAGCGGCTTTGAATGAAATGGAAGCAGTTTTGACACAGGGCTACGGCATGAAAATCAATAAAAAGAAAACTAAAATTTTGGTATGTAGATGGAGTGAAAATAGAACTAAAATTGAAATACAAATAGGAAATGAGAAGATAGAGGAGGTCGCGGATTTCTGCTACTTAGGAAGTAAAATAACCCAAGACGGTAGGAGCACTAAAGATATAAAACAAAGAATGGCGCAAGGACGAGTTGCGTTTAACAAAAAGAAACAACTGTTATGTTCGAGAACGGATAATATAGAGACTAGGAAGAGACTCTTAAAGTCGTATGTATGGAGTACGGCATTATACGGGTGCGAAACTTGGACAATAGGAGAAGCGGATAGAAAAAGAGTAGAAGCGTTTGAACTGTGGTGTTACAGACGCATGATGAAGATACCGTGGATAGATAAGGTTAGCAATAGGGAAGTATTAGAAAGAGTTGGGGAAAGGCGAAAGGTATGGAAAACAATAAAGAGTAGGAGAGATAGGATGGTAGGACACCTTCTAAGACACGAAGGAATAGTTCGCGACATACTAGAGTCAGCGATAGGAATAAAAAGAGGTAGGGGTATGCCTCAAATAGTTAGGGATGTAGGATGTTCTACTTTTAGGGAAATGCGTAGGTTAGCTCAGGATAGAAAAGAATGGAGGTACGCGTCCAACCAGTCTTCGGACTGAGAACCTTATGATGATGATGATTAAAACTAGTGATGTGCAAATCAAGACCGAGACCATGGAAGTCTCGTTCTTGATCTTGCGCACTCGGTCTTGATCTTGTTCTTGCATCGATATCGCTAGTCTTGGTCTTGCACAGCCGAGCCTTGGTCTTGCGAGTGATGATCACATACATGTATTTACTAGCTTCGGTAAGTAACAGAAGCAAGTGGCCTTAGTGGTTTTACCGTGTTCCGTGTAGCAAGTAAAAACAATTGAATACTACTGCTTGAACTATTAATTAATATTATTAATAATTAATACCTCCCTAAATCTAGTCTTCGCTATTTTGTTCGTTTATGGCTTAAGCCTAGTTATTTTTAATATTTTGCGGAACAGATATTTTATGTTAATAAACTTACAAAATCAAGGACTCTAGAAAATATGAGTGAAATATTCTGTAGTAATACAATAAGTGGTCTGGAATTGTCGGAAATTTTACGAAAGCTGTTGCGTTGCTTGCAGTGATGTTAAATTACCGTAATTTATATTTTTGGTAATTTACGGCGGTAATTTACGATTTTTAATTACCGATATTAATTACCGTGGTAATAAATTTGTTTTGTAAATTACCGTGGTAATTTACCGTAATAAGTATTGCATAAATTACGGTAGATTACCGTATTTTACCAGTAAATTACCGAAATTTACCTGTAAATTACCGCAATTTATCAATAAATTACCGTAATTTACCATTAAATTACCGTAATTTACCAATAACACAGTAATTTAGCATTAGATGTTAGATGAAAGATGATGTCAGCAAAATATAAATTTTATTTGTAAAAAATATAAACAAAATTACTATAAAATATGGTAATTTACTTCGTAATTTACTGTGTAATTTACGGTAATTTTCCCCGTAAATTACGGTAACTAATTTTTGGTATTTTACGGTAAATTACGGTAAATAACCGCGGTTGTTTACTGGTAAATTACCAGCTCACATCACTGGTTGCTTGGTAGCCACGAGTGTAAATTTGACTGCGCGAGTGGTCTTCTGTCAAATTTGGGAATATTTGACGTTTGGCAGGTACTAAAGTATCTAGATTATACATTATAAATTCACCTACAAATTCGAAACTATGGCAACTTATCAACAAGCAAAATTATCGAAAAAAATTGCCGAAATAATACACGCTTCTAGACCCAAATGCAATGTTCCTATTGGTCAATTTGACGATGAAAACAATAATCAGGGGATGATTCTACTAATAAAATTAGGTATGATACAAGTTCATATAAAGCTTATAAAACTCTCAATATTAGTGAAATTACATAACCTTAAAGTTTATTTCTTAATATTAATATTAAGTATTATATTGCGACAATATTTTGAAAGTGCAGCTGTTTTTTTCGAATTCAACGCATTAAAGTCCCATTGTAGGTCACAAAATTTGACCGGAACTTTTCCACTTGCAACTTTAAAAAAATCATAAATTGGTATTTATGGTTATTAAAAATGGAATTAAATATATTGCAGAATAATTAAATCAAATATAGGCACTTATACTGAATGATTATTAATTAGATATGTACCTTGTCCCTTAACTCTTTTCTTGCACAAAAGGGTGTGGCATAAGAAGTGAACCTTCTGGTTTTGTTTCGTCTGTATTTAGGGAACAGCTAGCGGCGGTCCAAAAGAATTTGAATTGAAGGAATTGCCAAGATTTGACATTAATCAAGGGTGCGTTTTTTATTAAGGGGCAACTGTCGCTGCACTGGTTTTGTTAAATACTAAACATATAATAAATTCAACTGCAAGAGTCTTATTTTTGGTCTTGGTCTTGCACACCTGGTTTTGGTATTGCACTTTCTACAAGATCAAGATCAAGACTGCAAGATCAACACCGACCTCTTTCACCACTAATTGCACCAACTTATATACATATGTGTATTTTTGGATTAGTTCATCAATTATTATACTATGAGGTTATATCAAATGCTGTTTGTATAAACTGTATATTTATACCGCTACAGGCATTTTTGGGCGAGTTTTTAAAATTAAATATCTTCAGATTGTAATGGTGAGACTTTGGTAGGATTACGGCAATATCTAGGAGAAAAAAATTAAAAATATTGTTCATGGTATAAGCAATTGAAAGTTTCAAAAAATCAGTTTTAAATTAAATAATGGGGTCGTTACATAATTTTTAAAAATCATATTTTCCCGAAGATTGTCTTAAAATATTTGACTCGTATTTTTTTATTTTTCTCACAGCGAACGTTTTAGGCATCTAGTCATCTAAACCAGCATCAAAGTCAAGACGCTGGCCCTTTAAGCCTTTTAAATGATGACGTATCCGGGGCAATGCCGAGTATTGTCGATATTAGCCGGAAAGTACAACCGTTGTTGTTTTTCAAACGCGTCAAACGTAAACTGAATGAATAAACAATCATGGCAGTCTAGTCGTTTGACAGATAATGTCCAGTGTTGTTTTTCAGTTTGTCTAATTCCCAAATAACTAAAGCACTCACCGTTTCGTTTTAATATTTTTCATTTCAGCACTGAGATAGTCCAAATTGGATAAATAATAATTGTGAATCATTTCACTACTAAGTAAATTGTCTGAATCGACTTTAACGAAACCGTGCTCTATTTTCCGTACACGAACATACTAATTGACACAATAAATAGGAATAAAACACATAAATGAACGACAGAGAACTATTTCTACACCCAATACAAATAAAAATAATAGGTCGGTAAATTTCCAAATGTCAAATTCTGATTATTCTGAACATTATTGATCCCTACTTTACCGACTCAAACTCCACGCACGTAACGTTAAGCTTTCTGGGTATCAAAACATCACTTCAGATGACCAATCACAAGCGCTTCTAAGCTAATGACGTAACCGGGGCAGCACGTGTTTTCTGTTTAATTCTTTGAAGGAGCGATTCATGTTAAATTCGTCATTGTTTAAATTTTGGGCTATTGGTGAGTAAATAAATGTAACCCAGAGGGCCAATAAACATCTAGTTACTTATTTCTATCAAAATTATATCGATTTTCTATTTAGTGCAACGACCCGTAGCCGACAACGACCCCATTCAACTTCGATGTGATATTTGTTTTCTGAGTCAAATTCATAAAAGCGGGAGATTTTTATTTCAAAAACGTTTTTCGACCTTCAAATTATATATTTCTATGTAAATGTTCTGCTGCCATTTTGAAAATAAAGGTTCACCATACGATAATAATATTTTGTTTACGAATTAGAGGTGGTTATTTAAGGGTAGATAATTATAATAATTCCCCAAATTGGAAAATTGCGGCAAACTAGTTTTATCATAACAGAAAGGACGCATTAGAAATGTTTTGTTATTTTAATAAATTAGTTATAAAATAAAACGATACATTTGCACATCTCGATAAATTAATTTCTATTGTGGCTGTTCGAATTTAAAGGAAAAAATAACTTTATACTATTTTCTCTTGACACGTACCTAACAACAAAACCTAAAACGTATTTCTTCACGCAATGGAAAGAAACTTAAATTTAGTAGGTACCCATGAATGAAAAACGCGACAATAGATCGACCTTGCAAGGCCGGCCACAACATTTGCATAACCTTGTACAATGCGTCAGACACAGTTTAGCACTCCCAAACATTCTTTAGAAGTGTTTTTCTTTATTTTTAAACAATGCATTCGCAGAAATAATGTGGAAAAATTATCACTTACCTAGGCCAACTATCTGATATCCCGCGGGAGGCTGAAGTACTCTTCTGGCCCACGCACCTCTCAACACTTCCAAGGCACAAGGTTCCGACCCCACGAGGAGTGCACCAGGACTTATGTAACCTCGGTAAACAAGATTCTTGGTTGCGCCATTCAGAGCGTTGTTCCACCAACATACTGAATTCGCAGATAGTAAACCCTGAAAATAAGAGGTCATTAAGTAACATTTAATTGTCTTTTCTACTTATTTGTTTCTAAAAATATGCCCATTACATTATATGCGTAACTCACTTGAAGTTGCGCAATAACTAGCAGAGGCTTAAGTAATTACGCTGTGCGGTTCTTTTGTGGCTATTAAGTTCGCATCAATACGACAACTGAATATTGTTTTCCCATTAGGTTGCAAAATTTACGGGACACGCCATAAGGCCATAACCCATGACCTTTTTCTAGACAAGATTACGTTTGTTAACCTCTTTTGGCGAGTCTGGGTTAATCCGATCTTTATCTAAATTTAATGGGAGTGACTACTGCTCCGGCCGCCGGCCCCCTAAATTTTATTCCAATACGGTCGGATGCGCGCATTACTTAATGTCCGTAAAATGACGTTTAAGAATATCGTTATCGGGTAGTGACGCCAACGGTCTTGGTGAGTGTTCGGAAATCGTACAGAACTGCCATTATGTTCTCCTACGGCTAGACGAGTTCTGACCCCGCAGCGGTTTTTACATCATCTTTTTTCCAAAAAATGCGTGTGTCTGGTGCGAGAGGGCAAGTAAGGGCTTTGTTTAAAATGCGTTCTCTCAGCTTTAGTTTTTTTACACTTCCAAAATGCAAAATGTGTTGACATTCTGTAATGCGCATGCGGTCGGACGGAGCAGTAGTCACTCCCAAATTTAATACGTAGACAATTTCTGTAAAATAGAAAATAGATCGATATACTTATTTACCCATTCGATGGAACCAATAAATTATGATTACAGAAATTCCACAGTTCCGAGAAAAACGGAGTGCAATTCAACTAACGCAATTGGAAAACCAATGATAAACGTCAGAAGTGCTGGAAGAATGCCGGAACCTACTTTCCTAACATTGATACTGCTTATCGTTTTGCTGAAGTTAAGGTGCTAATTAATTTACAAGTGTCTAGAGTACAAAAGCTTGGTAGATGCTCTATGCGAATAATAAAATTTAATAAAATCTGATGCTCGTGACGTAAAACCTTTACCATTTCACACTAGAAAAAGTTCAACAGACACAACTTCAGTGATAAATTAGAAATTTTTACAGCTGCCTTCTAGGACGTATCCTACGATTCTCGTTTTGGATTTTCACTAAAAAAAAAAATAATACACAAAATCTTCTATAATTCAATGTCCAGCGGGTACCTACTTGCCCGAGGAGTAGTTGTTCGATTGGTCTAGTACCACTCGTGAAAAATTAAAATGTGTGGCGACACTACGGCACTGGAACACTGCCGTCCCAATTTAGCACTTATCTGGAACGCCTTGACCAAGAAGCAACCTCAGCGAATTCCTTTCGTGCGTACATACTGCAAATACTATTTGTAACCTTCGACTTAATCTCTAAAATATACTAGCTTGCATAAACACCATGAACCATCCCCGACCGTTCCCCAGTACCGCATATCGAAGATTTCGCTCAACCTCTTCAAGGAAAGACTCACTTTTCCACTATCGATCTGATCCGAGTTTACAACCAGATTCCCGTAGCCAAAGAAGATATAATATATACCCAAAACAGCGATGACCACCCCTTTCGGTCTCTTCGAATTTCCGTATATGTCGTTTGACATTCGCAACGCCGGCCAAACTTTTCAACGCTTCATCGACGAAGTTCTCAGAGGATTACATTTCTGCTACGGGTACATCGCCGACATATTAGTAGCATCATCCTCAACGGAAAAGCACGACGCACATCTCTCACAGATTTTTCAGCGTCTCATACAGTTATCCAAAAAGTTATCACCCGCCGAGAAGAAATACGC
Source organism: Xestobium rufovillosum (assembly GCA_963966045.1). NCBI lineage: Eukaryota > Metazoa > Arthropoda > Insecta > Coleoptera > Ptinidae > Xestobium > Xestobium rufovillosum. The sequence goes on along the minus strand of OZ014499.1, from coordinate 16,323,175 downwards.
CGCATACGACAAAGAATTACTCGCAATCTACCGAGCCGTCCAGCATTTCCGGTACATGATCGAACGTCGTCATTCCGTCATTTTCAAGAATCATAAACCGAACACCTTCGCTTCCCGCCAAAAGCCCGAAAAATGCACACCCCGACAATTTCGATACCCCGATTTCATCTCACAATTCTCTACTGACATCCGTCACATCTTCGGCAAAGCCAATCTTGTAGCTAATGGAATCTCTCGCGCACAGAAGAGATAACTGCACCCATCGATTTCGAATCATTAGCTAACTCACAGGTTAATGACCCCAAGATTCAAAAATTTCTTAGACCCGACTCTGTACTCCGACTCAAAGAAGTACACTTACCCCCTTCTGACATTCCGATTTACTGCGACACATCCAGCATCCGCCCGTTTGTCACGAAGTCCTTCAGAAGGCAAATTTTTGATGCTATTCACACTCTCGCATCCCGGCAAATGTATAGTACAACGCTATGTCTGGCCCTCCATCCGAGCCGACTGCAGAAAATGGACCCAAGCATGTATACAATGTCAGAGATCGAAGATACACCGACACATCTCCAGCGTACTCCCAATATTTCCCGTCACATCCGCTAGATTCGAACACGTCCACATCGACATAATTAGACCGCTGCCTAACCTGTACTGACAGATTTTCCACATGGCCAGAATCTTTTCCGATCGACAAACAAAAGCTAGAACGTTCTGCGAGGGTCGGATAACACGATTTGGTACACCGCACCAAGGCCGACAATTCGAGTCACACCTCTTCAAGCATCTTAGTTACTTAACAGGCACTACCCGCCTCAGAACTACGACATACCACCCCGAAGCGAATGGTATAATCGAACGCTTCCACCGGCCACTCAAAGCCGTCATCAAATGCCATGAAACCGACCGATGGACACAAGTTTTACCCACCGTTTTAATGAGAATACAAATGATTTAAAGTCATCAGCAGTAGAACTGCTCTACGGAGAACTCCTCCGACTCCCGTGTGAATTTTATCACACAGCAATAGTTTAAGCTATCCAGCGACCTCGCCGAGTTCATTAAGGACCTCAGACGCGATTTCAATGCCCTGCGTCCTACTTCTGGAACACGACATACGAATAATGCAAAAACTTTCATTTTTAGAGACCTTTCAACCTTTCCTATCTTGTCGTGCAACGCCGTGACATGCCTTACATTGTCACTATTCGAGGAAAAGGCGTAATCAACGACGCTAACGACGCCAGCACACCCCCTGGAAATCAAGAACCGTTCTACGTTCAAGCCCCACCGACGCCGTCAACAGCCACACAGCCACTCTGCTGACAACCATATCAGGCCGCCGGGTTCGATTTCCAGAAAGATTTAACGTTAATCACTCCAAGGGGGCTCCTATAGCAACTCTACGCCAATTGAACACTGCTGTCCCAATTTAGCACTTATCTGGAACGACTTGACCAAGAAGCAACCTCAGCGAATCTCTTTCGGGTGTACATACTGTAAATACTATATTTGTAACCTTCCACTTAATCTATAAAATATACTAGCTTGCATAAACACCGGACAGATAATATGCAGAAATAGACCAGTATATAACTACTCGTAATGTGTAATTCAGACAATAAATTATATCCGTCGCTACACATGGTATTTCCTCTTCGCCAAATTGTAACGAACATAAATAAATATTATATGGGCATACACGAATTAATTCCATAAATGCGAAAATTTAAATTCGGTTCCCGTCATTCTGTTGAATTTCCAGTTATTTTTTAATATTCTAAAATAATCCCAGGAGAGTGCAGCAAAGTTTCAAAATTAATATTCATTCATTTCGCTATAATTTCAACGTGAACCAAGGCACCAGACTGACTTTCTTTTACACATATTTGAAGAAAAGTTGTGTTACTTCTCGCCCACTTCAGAACGGAGTCACCGAATCTGCAAAAAATAACCCCTTAGTATTATTTGCTGGTTGGGCGAGATTTTCAGTGGCCTCGGTGGTTGAATGAGTAGTGCATCGGACTTAATTTACTGGGTTCTGGATTGATGCTCGCAGTGAGTACCTTTTATTGGGGTTTTACATTTCTTTAATCTAAAAATCTGTCAGGCTTTTTTTAGTTGAACGGAGGTCGTTACACTACTGTCATTTGATATGTAATCCGCGCACTGGCTTTATTTTTAAAGTCGCCTTATGTTTCTGATGGAAAACTTTAAGAATAGGTAATTAAGAAAAGGCCTTTATAGGAATAAAAACGTCCCGAAACGTACTTAAATGCAAGGCTAGCGACAGATACCGAAGTGACGATTTGAGAACAGAAATTGATAAAATTAAAATAATTCAGAAGATAGCAGCTACTATTTATGTAAGAATAGTTAGTAAATGAACACTTCTGTACAAAAAATACCTTACCCGACTAAGTTAAAATTTGAGCAAGATTTCGGTCGGGGACACAGTTTGGCCGGTTATGTGAAATACACCCAGAAACGGCTTCGAAAGCTGAACATGAAGGATGAAAGACGAAAGGGTAAAGGTAGGTCGTAAGCATATGATACGAAATAGAAGAAATGAACTGTGGAACCAAACATCTCTATTTATATTGCTTAACATATCACAACTTCACAACTGAAGAGTAAAAAATTCAATAATTTGCTTGTGCCTTCGGAGGCGGAGGGGTTAGAAAAACGGTGGTAAGTAACGGAGGATAAATTTGAAACTCGACGGGATATTCTACTTTTCAGTAATTAATGTTTCAATCATTAAATACCCACCACAAAATCCTAGGAATATGACGATGAAACGGCACAATTATTGATTTTTATTCCTAGGTACCTTTTCATCAAAGTTTTATACAGCATTTTAAAATTACTAAAAGAAAGACAAATAAATTTTCACACGACGCATGTTTGTATTTATTGTAAAAGAAATGCCCCTATTGCTATAGGGAAGTAGAATGAATTCGCTAATATTGCCTATGCCGCACCTAACAAAATAACAAAAAGGAAAACCTTGCGAGTAGGTACAAGAAAAAAGTTTTACGGTTTTAAATCGTCTCGTCTACGTGTGTACAATATTGCGTACGTACTTTGTTGTTCAAAAAGAAGCTTAAAAACGGCATTAGTACGTGACAATTTGCCGTACTTTATGATTAAGTGTACAATATAATAATAATAAACAATATTGGCACTTATCGAATTCTCGTTCACACGACACACATACCTGAACTTTTCTTTTGTTCCAAGATTATAACAAAAACCATTAATAACGAGAGGATAAAAATTTCGACATACAAAGCATGAAAATATATTCGACGTGAAGAAAGTACTCTAATTTTGAAGGTACACAGTCGTAAAATTTTCATATGGAAAACATAAAACTAAGAAAATAACAAGATCAGTTTCTCTTTATTTTACCTGCCTTGGTTACTAAATATTTCACCTTTTATGCAAGCAATTTTATTCATGCTAACCCAAGAAATAGGTTAACGTCTCAAAATGTGAATTAACTTGCTACCGTTCATAAACGGCAGTTGGGACTTACGCTCTTATAGCCCACAAAATACAATGAAGGAGGCGTTTACATTTTTGGGAGTTAAGCGACGTTTGAGCCTATTTACAATATTTTTTCTGGGCTATTTTTCTTTAAAATGTACATTAACTTGTGTTGACGACAGACTTTTTAGTCTACTAAAAGTATTTGACAATTTGCACACATGTATTTATTTCATCATCATCATAAAGTTCTTAGTTCGAAGACTGTAGTTGGACGCGTACCTCCATCCTTTCCTATCCTGAGCTAGTCTACGCATTTCCCTAAAAGTAGAACCCTATTTGAGAACAGTATTTGAGAACAGTAGCCCAATCTGGGCCCGCCTCAACCTCTTTTTATTCCTATCTCCGACTCTAGTACATCGCAAACTATTATTTCGTGTCTCAGAAGGTGTCCTACCATCCTATCCCTCCTATTCTTTGTCTTCCATGCCATTCGTTTTTTCCTAATTCTTTAATACCCCCCTACTGCTAACCTTATGTGTCCACGGTATCTTCATCATGCGTCTGTAGCACCACGTTTCAAACGCTTCTATTCCTTTTCCATCCGCTTCTCCTATTGTCAAAGTTTCGCACCCGTGAAATGCCGTACTCCATACATACGTCTTTAAGAGACTCTTCCGGGTTTCTACATTAACCGTTCCCGAGCACAACAGTTGTTTCTTTTTATGATTACCAATGTTCCAAAAGACAGAGAATCATCGAAGATTGCGAGATTGGAACTTATAATTAAGTACCATGTATTCTTATGACTTGTGGATATTTTGAATTAAGTTTACTTCTACATACATAATGTACTATGTATCTTTTAAATTCCCTTTGGCTATTTAGTCTTGTACACTGCTAACAAACTAGGAATAAATTATTATATATTTACTTTTATTGACGAGTTGTAGAATTAACGGAACATTTATCTAACGCTTACTACAAATTTCCGCAAGCCAACATTATGAACAATGCAACTGAAGATTCGAAGGCTACAACTAGGTACACGTAATTATTTTTAAATACATTAATATTGTTACTGTTTATTCATATTTGTGTACTGTGATAAGTCATACTGCGTACTTGTCATGTCTGTTTAGTTTCGAAACAGTGATAATTTTTTTTTCGTCAGAACACACATTTCAAAACTAACCGTAAGTACCTACAATTGAATAATAAAAGAAAACATTGAAACTAATTAAAAAGATATACCTATGCTAATATTTCTGTTCGTAGGGAACATTTTATGTTGATACTCTTTCACTAGAATTTCAGTGGCGTAACAGAAACCTTTAAAAAAGTTAGAAATATAAATGACTTCAAAAAAGTGTGCACCATAATATATGGAAAACTTTTTTATTGTTGATTTCTCGAAAAATTTTATTCTACGTAAAAATTGGTGCTTCTTCATTTTCTTGTCTCTGTTTCGAAATTTTTGTTTAGTCTAGACCGGGAACGTTTGTATTAATTTGTTTAATTTTAGGGGAATATTTTGCGTCATTTGTGTGTTTTCTGCTTTGCATACTGTACGGAGTGGGGCAATTTGGAGGTAAATGAAGGATATGTGTATGAAGGAGCGAAGGTACTTATTAAAAACTGTACGAGCAGTCCCGTGCCAATTTTTCCAGACAAATTCAATGGCGAACATGAATTTTGAATTTATCACGTCATTTTCGACTTACAAGTTGAAATTGATTTTCGCCTTATTTCAAAAAACTGCTGTAACTTCGTTAATACTTAAAACACTAAAAACTTTTACTAAACTTCTTAAAAGGTTTGTCATCAATGAATTCAGTGGCGTAGTTAGAATTTTTCTACATTAAAATAATTTCAAGATACAGCAGAATAATAATAATAATTATTATTCTTGAAATAATGCTTCCACGGCAGAAGACTGTCTCATATTCGACAATGCACCATATTATGAACAAAGCTGGCATGTTTCGGAAATGTATTACTATTTGAATAATTGCTTTCTTATCTTCAATTAATTTTATTTAGGGACAGTGTTTGGGACTGGATGTGTCACTCTGGTGAACCTTCTATATCCACGATAAAAAAATCCACTACTAAAACTTTGCTAACTACCATCAGTGGATTCGAACGTAAACGTTTCCTCGTTCTTCCTGGTCTAACAATCGTAACCTTCACACACCTTTGACAGGGTCAATTAGGAAACGGTCTAATGACAATTAACGCATTCTAAGAAAAGTTTTTCCATGACCGTCTAGGTTTATCAAATGTCCGTTCGGTTTGAGGAAGTGTTGTGTACCTTTCTATTTCTAAGCTCGGAAGTAAGGCAATAAAGCCATGCAGAAATTAATAATGACTCAATAGTCATTAATAACAAAGCTGTAAAGTTTGCGTAATATATCATTTAAATATCATATACTCAATTCCTTATTAATTAACAATAGTCAATTAACGAACAGTACTTATTATTGTGATATTGTCTTAATAATAAAATTCATATTCAGTTTCTTTCTTTGAAACCGTTATGACAACTTCCTGAAATAATATGCGTGCTTGCTACCATATTCTCAAATGGTATCATCTAAACGATTTCCTCATTCTTCCTTTTTTAGAAAGCCCGCATTTCTTTGTGACATAAAATTTAATTTTAACATGCGAGATGTACCACGAGAGTAAGGAACATTATTTTGTTAAAAACTGAAATACGAGAGAGTTATACATGCACTTATATGCATATATTAACGCTACTAAACAATTTCAACATAATATACAAATTAGATTACGTTTTGAAATTGCTCTTTGTAACGAGATGTTGAAAATTGAGAAAGACATGCATAATATGAATTAGCTTATTCATAGTCGCGGCTAACACAAAACATATATGTTGCTAAAACAATTATAGTCCAATTAGCGGAAGAGTAACACTATCACAAGGTACCAACTATCACAACAAAATTGCCAGTGTTCTGTTTGGATTGCGTGTCTGATATTTTTTGCTTCGTAAAATTAATAATAGTTCTAACAATTAGGGAATACGGACATCACACTGTAAGTTACAGGTAGATTCGGTAGAAATCGAATGTGAAAACTTTGTTTCTTGCTTTCAGTGACGGACTTCTTCATTCCCATTCAAATTACCGTCGTGAGTTTTTTAACCATAGGTACATAGGTACCAAATGTAATTGCTTGGAGATCTAATTTCCTTTTCTTAACAACCAATTAATGTGGTTCATTGCGGCAACTTCAAACGCGGTACTTTTTCGGTTTTGGAATAAATTATATCCTTGCCTTTTAACTAGACATTAATTGACCTAACCACATTTTTGGGCTATGTTTTAAACACTACAAAATTAACCAATTTTAAATGTATTAATTAACTGACAAATTAATAATATGCTGTGGAAACTAAATTAAATTCCACGAGTACCTATTACACTTTTGCCAGCCAAGGGAGAAATGTTTGAAAACATCATGAATCTGAAACTCAAGATCTATCTGCAAGATAAAATTCCGCCATTTTAGCTTGGATTTCAAGAAAAATGCTTCACAATCCTTCTACGCATAATAGCTTCATCAAATACAGATAAAAACAGAAAAATTTAAAAACCTAAAACCGGCTGCAATGTTCTTGAACATTAATAAGGCTTTTGATACTATGTGGCGTAGAGGGGACTGTTCTACAAACTACTAATTAAAACATCGGACTATTTCATCCTCAATTTCATCCAGACAGTCGAGTAGGTAGTTCTTTGGAAGTAGACAACTGGTGGTCAAATCCGACAAATATACCATTTTACAAGGTGTACTGCAACCCCCTCCCGCTGCTACCCTGGCGCCTCTGCTATACAAACTGTATTGTTGTAACTTCTTGGACAGGGAAAATGAACAGCACAATTACGTGAACAATATCCTGATGGTACCTCCCTCATATCCCATGTCAATTCTCTCAATTTCACCATCGAAAATTTGTAGTGGATTACTGATGGCGTGGAGCAGTGGTTCAACGGAGACTGAGAGCAAACCCAATTAAGTCGCAGTTGATAATTTTCCATCAAAAACTCTCCACACGTATAATCTGGATCAAAAACTGAACTTAAACCATCGCACATAAATATCCAAACGTACTATAGTATCAACAATATATTGTCCAAAAAGAACCAATGAATAACGGTATCGTTAGTTGCGAGACCATTTGGCATTTGTAGGCTAGTTATTGAATATGAGCATCCATTTTTGAAAATATCAGAAAGCAGAAACTCGGTACAAATAAACTTCGGAAGAGCCGAAATAATAATTTCCTCCGCAATTCTTCAAACCAAATACTTCACACCAAAATCAATGTACCTCCAACACAACGGCATAACATCCTTTTGCTGAAGTTTGTAAGTACGTAGCATCAAACAAACCTGTTATTACCAGTCTGCCGGTTAACAAGCAAAGCACTACCAAAATACATGACGAATCATGAACCATTTAGCCAAAGTTAGTAAAAACCTGGGTTTTTGTAGAAAAAACCCTGGGTAATGAGGTATTTGAGGTTTTTGCGGAGTTTTTCTGCAAATACTGTAGCGAATACATCAAATGTAACTAAAAATACTTCATTATTCTAGACAGGAAAATGCGTCTATTGTATCTATAGGGTGTTTCGTTTCAAGTGAAAAAAATGAAAGAACATATTCATGTTGACTCATCAAAAAATGCAAAATTGTCAAATACATAATTATTGCGAAAACGAAATGCCCAATTGTTTTTTATTAATCGATTCATCGATCTAGGCGTGAGAAAAATGCTATCGTTTTTTAAATTCCATTATTTTTTAATTTCATGAGCGAGTAATTAGGGAAATACTTGAAATGAAACGCCCTGTGTTTGAAGAAAAACCTACACTTAGAAAATTTCGCTATTTGATTTGATTGTTTAATAACTGATTAAATATTGAGATTTAAGTACAGGAAATTTGTTGATTTTGGAATTTTTTCAAAATCAATGAAGTGCGGAAAATTAGAAGCCATTATATACAGGGTGTAACACCATCATTATGTCATAAAAGCTAGGGCTTATTCTATGACCCAAAACAAGAGAACAAAGTCATAAAAATTTATGGGTCCTATACTTTGTTTCATTTACAGAGTGTTGTTATAAAGTTCTTCGATTTTCTTCTGGACTGTTTATTCGAACAAGTTGTAATTTTAAATGATTCTTCTTCCGTATAAAATTTCTTGTGAACAGTGGCTGATATATGGGGATACGCTGATACTTCAGATAACTAAAAGTCGCCGCCAGTGGAGTATCTTTAAAATTTTGTAGTAACTGTCTGTTCCAGGTATGCATAAGTAGGAATGGTGCACCACCCAGAACTATGAAATAGTTAAGATTTGCAAGTTAAATTTCACTTTTAACATTTCAATTTTTTGTGAAATGCTGGCATATAATTCAACTAAACACAGGATAAAATCAACGTTTCTCCCCCGTTCGGGGGCTTTATCAAGATTTATTTGTATAAAATATAAAATACAAACTTGCCAGTAAAACTTTTGACAAGAACAAAATTTTTTTCTCAAACAATGTGTGTTTAGTTGAATTATATGCCAGCATTTCACAAAAAAATGAAATATCGAATTATAACTGGCACAAAATAAACCAAAATTTCACTTTTAATATTTAAATTTCAAAATTATACCCAATAATTAGTCTGTATGAATATATGAATTCCTAATAAATTTCATTATTATTATTAATCTTGCAACACATCATGTTCACCGACGATATTATTAGTATAAAATTTTTATGACCTATTCATTCTCGAATGTTCCTTATAATACCATTATTTAGGGTACCCGGTAAAAGTGACTGATCTGTATCCTTTAAAATTTTCGACCGATTACGTAGTTTTCGGGAAACTCATTTTGAATTATGAAAGTTGTTAATGGGTCTGTCTTTAAAATACTCCATCAGATTTTTAAAGAATATGCTTAACCAGCTAAGTTTTCTACAGAAAATATTAATTATCCCCATGCATGGGAAGTCGCTTATACAACCGTTACTATTACAACCATTGCTGCCATTTATGTACGAGTAGGTATATACACTTAAATGAGTTTGTTAATAGCCCCATTTAAACAACAAAGAAAATGCTCCGGACAGGACTTCTTATCATTACAATTGAGAAATTCGGTCTTTACCAGCAGAAAGTATAGATTTATTAATAATAGAAAAAGATACTTAAATGAATCTTTTGTTAGAATATTTTAATGGATACCAGATGACAGATAAGTGAAGATTTCATAACTGGTTCACTTTGGTTATGTAAATATTTCGTTGTGAAAAATTGCTGAACCAAATTACTTAGGACTATTATTAAACTTAACTAGTTGCATTGTTGCACCTGGGTTAAATTAAATAACACCGGACAATACGAAACGGTCTAGTAGTTTATAACCTATAAATTCTTAACGGCTATCTTATATCAATACTTTCCTGTTGGTAGAAACAGTTAGAAAAGTTATAGACAATGTATTAAGTGTGGTGATAATATAAAGAAGGTACCTATAAAAATAATGAGTAAGATAATTATAAATTATCTGACAAAAAACAACATTACACTTTATTAATTCCAAAAGGAGGGAGAAGAGATTGAAGTGGCAAGTCGATGAGAAGAGACCTCTAGAATGGAGGCAAGACAAAAAATAGTCAACTTCAAATTCAGACACATCAAAATGATTAACCTGCCCTTGGAAGATTTTGTCGCCACTTGTTTAACTTTGTAAACACCACTAGGCAATATCACTGCCTATAAATTAAACTGAGGCGCTCTGCAAATTATTCATTCCATGAAAGATGCATTCAAAAGATTAATTTAACATTCTATTTACAAACGCCTACACACCACACAAGTTGAATAAAGTTATTGTCTTTTCTAGAACCACGCCTTAGAAACAATACAGGATGTTATTGTGGAAAGACTTTTGCAACCCTTCTTCTCTGATGGGGTATCGGGTTACATACGCATCACTCTCCATATTTTTAGTAAAGAAATCTGCCCTTAAAATGCCCTTGTACAATTCTTTACAATCGTCCGAAATAAATCGATTCTATAAAGAATGAAAACTGAGAAAATGAAGACACATTATGCTCGTAGCAACTGACAGCAGTGGTAAATTGCATAGATAGTAGGATTTACCTGGAAGAGAAGATATCCACTTTCGTACATCCAAAAATCCCCAGGATCTCCCTGGCAGCCTTCCTTCCGAACGATAATGGCCAGACACTGGCGCAGCGTCACCCGACACCCGCCATCAGCCCTTGTTGTATAACTCATCCTAAGTGATCATTCTGTAACAAACGCCAACTATTAGAATTAAAATGATAAATTCTTCTACTGGAACAGTTAAATTTATGCAAAATAAGTGGGAAAATTATAGAAATCACAAAGGCAATTTTCTTATTTAGTAACCACAGTTATTAGACCGACGGGCACGCCTTTTACTTTACGGTCCAATTTTCCATGAGAACAGACAATTTACATTTCTAATCTGGAAAAATCGCCAACAACGCACTTCTGTTCAATTTTCAACATCGCCCCAAGCATCATTTCGCTGGATACAATTTAGAACCGGAAACAACATGTAGGCAGGTAATCGTTATTATTATTATAAATAAATAATAAGCATGTACACCAAAGACAACTACTAAATTGGCGGTTGTGTGCTGAAATCAGTTTTAGAAACGTATATGTCACTTATACATATTTGTTTAGTTGTCCGGCCTTGGTTAATTTTGGGCAAACATTATGTCCGTATTATGTTCATGCGACACTCTGTCAGGTTTAAAAGGTATAATTGAATAAATATACATAATTGTTATTTGTTTGTTATCCAAACCACTTGATATGTATTGTGAAATAAGGTCAAGATTTGAGGCATTGTCTTCGCAAAATGGTTGTCAATTATTGGTACCTAGTTTATTACAATTCAGGTATTTAGGTGGGGACCTGTTTCTCACGGACAACCCTTCTTATATATGGGTTGGCATCAATGTTAGATAATCAATCTTGCTGGAAATTCTTATCTAAAGAATTTAAATTCAAGTTTGCGAAACGGATACGAGAAATTCTTTGTGGGCGTCCAAAATAATTGTATACATAATTTATTGTAGGTACAGAATTACACTATGGTATAAATATAACTAAGTAGGTACCCAAATATTTTATTTTGGTTGACGTAGAAGAACCTCAATTTACAACCTATAGGTATGATTATTTTATAAAAGAATAATCCTGAAATAACTACATACTACAAAACTTCACTTGGGTAATATATTTTAAATTGTATCCCAGACACGCACTTATTCTAAAATCTGCATTGTATCTCAAGTAGATATCCTCTAGTTTGTCATATATACCCAAAGATGTTCCTTGCGCAATGATCAAATACTTTAGATTCGATATATGATCAGGTAAATCTAGTCGAAAAGTGTACAGAAATCCTAGGAAAACTGATCGGGGCCTTTTCAAAAGGCGCCTTCAGTAGAAACTGGGAACCTGCCGCTATTCAACTCCAGAAAGCAGTGCAAAAAGCTATTTAGGGTGAAATAATTAACTTTTTCATTAAAACTTTCGAAATAAACATTCTGAAAAGGAAAAACCGGTGAAGTGTAAACTCTATTCCAGAGTGAGTTGCCACCAAAATTGCAGAGGGGGCTGGAGTTTAAGATAAACCAGGAAGTATGCTGTCTTAACCTGTGCTAGATTGCTATTTGAGAGAGGCTATAGTTGCAGGCGTACCTCCGTTGCGATAGATAGGCAGACCGCCCTACCAGCACCTGGGCATGTACGAGGGCAGATTAAAGTGAAATCTACCTAACCAGGAAAGAAAAGAGCTAGACAAACTTGTGTGTGTCAGCTCCGACGCACGACTGGAGTTTACTCCTTACGAACGATTATTTTAACTTCAATCACTTGCTAATAGGGTACACGCGAATGTCAGTTTTATACCCATATGTGTATCTATCAGATGGTTTATGTTCGAAAATGTCCAACTACATCAAAATATAAATTGTTTATACATTCAGTAATTAAGTGACAATTTGCTAAACGTCGATCCCACTGGCAATGAAATAAATACTTTTTCTGGTGTTCGAATAGACGCCGTTGATTCACATTTCGGCACTAAGCAATATTTGGAGTATTTAATATTAGGTTTCTCCATATTAAATCAAAAGATTCAACAAATTTAGGAAAGAAAAAACACTGCAAATTCTGACTTTACAACGCCAAGTGTCATATCTACTCTATGCTACTCTATTTTCACTATTTCCGTGCTCTATGCAGTCAGACATAAACAGCCGTATCCATAGATACGTACATAATTTCAATGTGACAGGTAACGTAACGCTTACTAGTTAACGCTTGATTTTACTCCTCATAAAATTTCCGTACCGCGGGCTATAACTGAAAATCGATTCTTAAGGAGTAAATTAAAAAAAAAAAATTTTTTTGACATATGAACCTTTAACAGTTACAGTCAGTCCAATGCTTCTCCAACATCGCGATACCCTCCAAAAAAATTCTTTCGGTAACTCCTCAAAAAAACGCGGAAACGGCCTCTTTGGGTTCTTCATTTGAAGAAAATCGACGTCCAGCTTAGAAAAGAGGTAACAGTCCGACAGATCCAAGTCATGGCTATAAGGGGCGATGTCGTAACTCAACAAAACCGCAGTTGTTAATTTCTTCCCAAACTTTGTGAGCCTTATGCACTCGGCAATCGTCGTGCAGCAGTAAAGTTTTTTGGGATTTTGGGCAATATTACAGGGCCTCTTTTGGCCTATCGTAACTTAAATTTTTAATTGTTTCTGTGTAGACATCTGCATTAATTGGAGACCCCTTCTGCAAATATTTAATCCACAGAATGCCCTCATTATCCCAAAAAATTGTCGCCATCAGCTTCATTGCAGATGCTTACGTCTTTGCTTTTTGGGTGGTGGAAATCCTTTGTGCAACCATTGCATTGACTCTTGTTTTGTTTGATCGTCCACTGGATTATCTGCCCCATTTGAACTGCTTTAACTAGAATTTTATTTGAAAATATGATCGACAATTTTCACCATATACAGCAGTCATGCCTTCGTGTATAATTTATGGCAGATTGCCTTCTTTTGTCAAACATTTTATCACGATTTTATGCTCTAGTTTTAAATCACTCATTTCCCCCGCGTTTACAGCTTCACATACACACCACCACAAAAATGAATTGGTGTACACACAACTTGATAGATACTCGTTAAACTGTAAGAGCAAATTGACGGTGAACACTTGTCATGATACCGCGTTTAATTATTGGCTAGGTAAATTTCATTTTAATGTCCCCTCGTAGAAATTCAATACGGGTAGAACTAATACGAATCCCATGCATGTCTATGTAGCAGGTAACCTGGAGACAAACAAACTTGCCAAAAGAGCAAGGGAAAAACAATTTACTGACTCTGAGCCAACATGTGAAATAACAAAGCAGGATATTAACACTGCTGTGGAAATAGCAAGTATGCGATATGAAGCATCAGTAAAGCAATACTGGTCAATTCCTCAAATGATAGGCCTCAAAATCTTCTCAAACTCAGCCGAGTAGATATGAGCATTATGACAGGAAACCTTAAGGACCCAGTCGATTGAACAAACATCTTCACATTCTGGGATTACAGACGAATCCTGTTTACAGGGGAGGCGGAGAAGAGGATGAAACACCACTTCATCTCCTGTGTTACTACAAGGTTATACAGCATATCGACGAAAAATTTTGGGTTAGAAAAAAAACTAATTGAAACTGAGAACCTTGGAATCGTAAAACCAAAGAAGCTTCTGAACTTGATTAAACATACCGTCTCGACAGGCCACGAAGAAAACATGGGAAAACATGTCCCATGTTTGTTCACCATACCCGCCCTGATTAATGATAATAAAAACATGCCTTTTCTAATAATTCAATCCTCTTAAACAATCTTTTGGTTCATCCTTAAAATAGTAAAACTCCAACTCATTACCATCGGAAAAACGTTGACTAGGAGGGCCCGTTTTCAATCGCCCAAACAAATAATGATCGGTGGGGGCATGCCTTGATTATACGGACGGTGATATGTTGGTAGTCACAATCCCAGAGGGCAGGTTGTACGACACCGTTAGTCAGAGCATTATACCACAGCAACCCGACGCCTCTGGTCAGCTTCCCACGCCACCTATCGCGTATATTATGTCGTAATTTATAAGAAGATGCAGTGTTATATATGTTTCATTAACTGTGGCAGTAATTTTCTTGAAGAAGTATTCCCTCACAGCTCCAAAGACTTTTGGCGAATGTCAGATCTCGAACTTTCTTGATGATATTAGTACAGGTCCGTTGGGATTAAACCACATAACTCCAAAAACCTTAGCACTGAACAAGTAATAAGTAATAAGACCTGACTTATGCCAGGCTGGGAACTTTTGGTGCTTACGTAGCAAATTGAAGGAAGAAAAAAACATTAGAATTTGGCACACTTGATATCGACATTTCGACTACATCTTCAATTTCCATTATGAGTCTCAATTTATTCTTACCAATAATTTTAAAAATGAATATGGAAAATATTTTTGTACGGTATCATTTTGAACGCGTGTAAAGACATTGTTCTGTTTACTAAGCACAATTTTAAGTTAATAAGTACATAACATTTATTGAAAATAAACCCTGCTTAAAGTTTCACGTATTATACTAAAGTAGTCATAAGACCACTACTACACTACACTAGAAAAGCGCGCCAGAAAGGTTATAAAACGTTGTTAATTTCCTACCTTACCTTTCTCGAAGCTTGAAGTTCGGTAAACACAATATTTACTCAAGACAGAAGGTAATCGGAATCATTATTTAACTTGGAACTACCGCCAACAATCTTGCATACATTATTTAATTCATATCTGCTCATTAAACAAAATGAACATGCGTATCCACGTACCTAAATCTACAATTTCACTGAAGACCTTCTTTGCTAACCGTGACACAACGTACTATACGCTCATTCAGATTCTTACAGCAAAGATCTGATATATCTGATAGAAAGTAGAGCGAAAGAAACGCCAGATTGCTTAATAAGTATTGTTCAGGATCATTGTCTTAAATTAAATGTCTTAAGATAAACACAGCTCACAACATACTCTTGCGTAATTAGCAAATTCAATTCAGTAAGATCTCACGCAATATCTTAAGTCCATGATCAAAGTTAATGTACCTAACATTGCGAAATTGAAGCAAATAGAATAGCATTTGCACCAGCAGAAGTGCTAATCACGTATACTTATGGGTCTAGAGAAATTTAGAAATTATGCAGTATTTACATAGTCATTTGCAGGATTATAACGCACGTGGGGGGTAACTTACGCCATCTACAAAACATACATTTTAATTATAGATCACACCATCCTATTTTTCGTCACATGGCAAAGTGAGCTGTGCGATCTACCCTGATGGCAAGTTACATGTAGGACCAAAGAAGTGCTGAGTTCGTCAGCTTCATATAACACTCAAGAAGTGTATGAATAAGTAACAGTAATGATGGTAAGATAATACATGGAATCCGAACAATCTAGCAGCAGGCAGCGTGAAACTTCTAAATGATGAAAGAAGAATATGGGAAATGCCGTCATAAAACGTTAACTGGACGTTGCTGTGTTTTCCGTTCGTGCACTCAGTGCACCGCCCAAAGGAATGCTGCTAATTCTCACATAATTGCTAGTTTTCTACACCGAGCAAATCTAATGTGTTCCCAGATGTTTGCTGATTGTCCCGGGTACAAATAGAATAAGTTAGTGAATGGAAGAGAATTCCGAAACACGTACCCCCTAGTGAACGAACCTTGGCGAAAGCGAACGCGCTGTTTGTTGATACTCGTTTCCGTTTGCTTCTGCGTACACACTTAGCATTTAGCAAACGAATTCGCTCATTACTGATAGTTCTTCGTCGTTCGCTATAAGTATAATATGTGTCTTTAGTGTTTACGTATAAATGCAACTCTGCAAGATCACGGTACAACAAGATTCTTAAAAAATGTCAGAAAGAGAGTAATTTCTAACCTAAATAAGTTAAGTCAAATATTTTAAAAGCGCAGTACGAATAAAATTAAAGAAATTGTACTTTTAAACAAAAAAAACTTGTGTGTGTCAGCTCCGACGCACGGCTGGAGTTTACTCCTTACGAACGATTATTTTAACTTCAATCACTTGATAATAGGGTACACGCGAATGTCAGTTTTATACCCAAATGTGTATTTATCAGATGGTTTATGTTCGAAAATGTCCAACTACATCAAAATATAAATTGTTTATAAATTAAGTAATTATGTGACAATCTGCTAAACGTCGATCCCACTGGCAATGAAATAAATACTTTTCCTGGTATTCGAATAGGCGTTGATTCACATTTCGGCACTAAGCAATATTTGTAGTATTTAATATTAGGTTTTTCCATATTAATTCAAGAGATTCAACAAATTTAAGAACGAACAAACACTGCAAATGCTGACTTTACAACGCCAACTGTCATATCTACTCTATGCCACTCGATTTTCACTATTTCCATGCTCTATGCAGTACATAATTTCAACGCTAGTGAGCGTAACGCGTAACGTAACGCTCAATAGTTAACGCTTGATTTTACGCCTCATAAAATTTCTGTTCCGCGGGCTATGACTGAAAATCGATTCTTAAGGAGTAAACTCCAAAAATTAAGGTTTATAGATATAAACAGTTTGATAACAAGTGTTCAAAGTGTAAGCCACCAATTTCAATACAATTACATCTATAATACAATTTTACCGTTCAGGCGACAAACTGCATTATGGGTTATTCCCATGCAATGGGTGAATTTCCAGACTTGGTTTCATTACCAAAAGTTATTCTACATTGACTACTCTACAGGTCCTAGAAGTCTTTAATATGTATTCAGAAACACTGTGTATACACATGGAAGTAAGTACCTATTTAATTCCCTATACTCAATAATTGTCCTTAAATATTGTTATTTTTTTGCAAACTTGTGGAACAAAAATTTTCCAACGGAGTAAGTTGATTTTGACGGGTGAAATTAGCGAAATTTGATAAGGACTAGAATATTCATTCCAGTTGCCAGAAAAGCCGATAGTTTTTGTTCTTCATTTACTACCACAACCAGACAAATACTGCATTTTATGTACGTAACATATGCTTATTTTACAATCGAAGTGCTCTCAAAAGGAAAGCAGAATTACTTTCAGTGCAATCAGGTACGATTTTGATATCCGTTACAATTCGATGGAATATTATCAGCTGATACACTCAAATAAAAATACATATTAGACATTACGAAAACCAACGAGCGTATTATATTTTTGCTTTCTGCAAAATAATTTCCAAACATAAAAAACTATTCAAGGGTGATTTTTTTATAATTTGCCTATTCATCAGGTTTCCATACATGTACAAATTGGATACCAATAACTCTTGACATAAAAACGTCTCCTGATAATTGCAATAGAATTTCTAGCCACTATGAAATTCTTAGGGTAGCTTGTCAGTTGCTGGTATTATGTGGATATAGGCTCTCTACGGGAAGAAAGTGGTAGGTAGCAGTTTTGACGATGTGCTGTTTGTCTCTGTTTCCCACTTCTTGGTCTTTCCTGTTGCAGATTCCTGCGTCAGAGCACCATGTAGAAATCCGATGGTTATATTTTTGAAGTTAAAAACTTCTTTTGACTCGGTAGAGTAAGTTCATGTGTTGGCAAATGCGAGCGTTCGAAAAGTGAAACGAATGGAGGGGAGCAGTCTGAGAAGAGGGGCAGAGGAGAAATATTCCCACTCTTTAGCCACGCGCTCTCTCTCATGCTTCGTGCTCTTTCTCTCAGGCAAGCGTAAGTAAAGTGAGACCACAGCGTTTCATTTCTCGTGACGCCGCCCCACTCTCTAGCCACGCTCTGTCTCATGTTTCGCGCTGTTTCTCTCAGGCAAGCATCAGTAAAGCGAGGACACAGCGTTTCAGTTCTCGTAACGCCACAAAGCGCTTGGTTAGAAGCATTAAAATTCGATCTATTCTTTCATTATTATTATTTTGATACGGACAATACAAATTTTTCATTCCTCTAATAACGTTGAAGTTTCACTTCTATCGCGTGTGGCGACCACGCACCCAGTTTTTAGTGACATTTAATTTATGTATAGCCATCATTATAACACAAAAATCGAGTTAAGTAGACTATAAAACTATAGAAGCAGAAGACGTGTTTCCTACAAACTATCTTGAAAAAAACCTTTTCTACAAAACATACTACATACTTACAAGATTTCCTCATTAATCCTGAGTTTCTTAACACTGAAAGAGCAGTCTATATATGACAGACCACCTAGATCATCCTTGTAACCTACTTTTACCTAAATATCCAAAAATAAAAATGTTTAAATCGCAACGAGTTAATCAGTTTACAGATTTTTATATGTTACCAATATAATTTTTCTTGGAATACCTACGGTTGCGAAGTCTAAGTAAATCTCGTTCATTGTTCATGTTGACATCTCTATTATTTAAACATTCCTCAGGAGTGGTTTGATTGCGTAAAATTCTATTTCTGGGAAAGTAGGTATAACAAATATTGCGGCACGTTTGCTCGTCCATTACGGTCAATATTTATTTATACCCGTCTTGGTCAAGGAACCGCAAAGGAATATATTTCTTTATTCCGAGGATACAAATCTGACTAATTACTGTTAGGCCAGTGAATAGATACGTGATAACAAAAAAATTTCACATATTTGAAACTTTGTCGTGTGGCGAAGTACCAACCAAAACGAAACTAAAAAAATTTTGCAACTCGATTCAAGGTCGGCAACATCGCGAAAATTTAAATTAAGCAATTTCTCGACGAACAAAAATGTAACATGGCTGCAAATTTGATAGAATTTGTATTACAATATTGAAAGTATAAAGCTAAACTTACAGCAACTTATGACTTAGGCATAATAATTAATTCTCATTAATCATTGTGAAAAATATACAATGGTGGAATGGCACAGTAGAGTCGTGTATCCACGAATGGACGGGAAACGATTGGAAGAAGAAATAATAAAGGCGCGTTCTTTCATCATATTGGCGGAATTCGACAATAAACAAGGACACACAGCTGTACCAAGAACTTTGACGTAAATTCACTATGAATTCTTAATAAGTTAACCCCACATGCCAAAAGACAGTAACACAGTACTTAAACTCGGCACGTGTTTCGCTGACAACGTCAGTATCCTCAGGAGTTGAAGATTAATTTAATGAATGTTTTTTAATTTTTTCTAGCAACTCTTACACAGTAGACCAAAAACAAACTTACTGAGCACCAAACAAGATATTGGGCCAACAAAATAAAAGGTAGGTATAAATTTTATTAAGGACATCAAGTAAATATTCTAAGGCCATGGTCGATAAAATATGAGAAAAAAAAGCGTTATTATTTTGGCTTCCAAATCGTCAAAAATTTTATGTGGGGGAATTATTCTTCTAGCGAAATATCAAAGACAAACTTATACGAATTATAAAGACATGTGGCGAGCTCAAGAAATTCGCGTTGCATAATTTGGCAGAGATGTTGTAGGTCACCTTAGGTGACTAGCCTAGTTTGTATCTTCAGTGAACAAATTAGCGTAGCAAAAAAACTCTCCTGTCGTGACACGCTATGATTGACGTAAACACAGAATACATAAAAGTGGCCGTGGACTTTGCAAGTAACCTAAAGGTAGATAATTGTTAAATGGACATGGAAGTTAACTTATTAACAAGTTTAGTTCCAACGTACACGTTTAATTATATAACTATTAATTTTACGCCTGCATTCGAGTAGATTTCCACTTGAAGACTTTATTACTCAAGCAGATAATTTTTAGTAATATTGATGAATGTTCCTACGGTTTCATTGAATGTGTTTGTATTGTGCAGCGAAGCCTATTCCTCTATAAACAAGGATGTTTGTTAAAGTGGTCAACTTAACATTCGACACAGTCCACGGAAGATTTCTGCATTTATTTTGCTTCTTCTGAACCGAAACTAGTTACCATTACCTATAATCGTTCTGTTGTTTCTGACTGAATGTGTATTTTTAAGTACCTATTCGGGGCCTAAAACACAGGTACCAGTAAAGACAAGGGTGGATGGGCGAAGAGTGGCAAAAAAAGGCTGATCTATTTTCAGAGCCCCTACAAGAAACATTCCAACCGTTCCCTAAGCAAACAACCAACGAAAGCATTTTATCCCACCTTATCAACGCTGCTATAAGATTGCTTGATTGCTATATGTTGCTAGTAAGTTGAAAGTAGCTGAAGTTATATTATAATGATTCCTAAGCCAGGGAAAGCCCCACCAATTTCTTTGCATTACATCAAAACTGATTAAAAAACTGCTCAAAATCAATAATAAAACAGAGATCGAATCCCAATTCACCAGTTCGGATTTAGGATCAATCATTCAACAATAGAAGCATTGGAAGAAGAGAAAGCATGTTCCAGTATTTTCCTTGATGTGTCCCAAGCCTTCGTCAAGGTGTGGCACGAAGTATTGATATACAAACTACAGCAGTCTTCCGAGACAGTTCTGACAGATTCACCTATCGTAGGTACCTGTCCAACATACCTTTTCCCGTCAAATAGTGAAGTGAACACCGAAGTGTCCTCGAACTGATCCTGCACGTTAGAACAATATTGACCACTTTTGGGGATGAAAATTTTGGAGAAGCGACCAACAAGCTGTAAAAGGGCGCAGACAAAATTTACTTTTATAAAAAAGTGGAAGAAGTGCAAGCTGTAATGAACTCGCAAACAATACCATGTGCAAATGAGGGTAAGTACTTTGGAATGACGCTTGATTGCAAGTTAAAATGGAAGGCACACGTCAAGAACAGGAAGGATCTGAAAAATGTACTCGTTACTCGGAAGACGTTCCAAGTTGAAAATACAGAACAAGTTGGTCTTACAGTACAAGCAAGTGCTGAAACTAGTATAGATGTATGGAACTGCACGAAAAAATCGAATATCAAAATTATTCAGACTTTCCAAAATAAAGTACTGCGAGCGACCGTCAGCGCCTCATGGTACATTCGAAACGACAACATTCACAAAAACCTCAAAATGGAAACAGTCGGTGAAGAAACAGAAACTGCGGCGGTGAAGTAAGAATTGAGACTCCACAGACACAGCTCCGTTCTTGCGTTCTTGGCAGCAGTAGTAGAGAAGTACTAGCCTTTCGCGCTAGTATAGTTAGCATTTCAGAATATAGTCACAATCTATTATGATCGGTTTCTATCACAGCTGCAACCACTTTAGACGGAACACCCCAGCTTGGAATTTTCAAGGTTTTTTTTCTTTGGCGGCAACGAATAAATCTGGGAGTATTAGTCGACGGTCCTATCTTTGAATTACTATCTAGAAATAAGAGAATAAACTGAATGCCGACTGTGCCAGAGCCATCTGCATTGCGATGGCCACACAATTTTAGTTGACTATCCACTAATAAATGCCCAGTTTAGTGTGCATCTCTGCTAAATGTAAAAAAGATAGAGAAATTGCAATATAATTTTTATTCCAACACGCCGATTCAACAAAGTAACGTATCAAGACGTTGATGTTGATATCGGTTTTCAAATTTTCACTATTTATATTTGAATTTTGGAGGGAGTACAATAGGAAGCAATTAAAAATCTACGAAAATAAACTGCACGTTCGAAGCATTTCTGTTCTAGAATTGATGAAATAGATATATCACTATTAGAAACTTCTACGTGTGATCGATTTGTTGCAATTGACAGTTTGAAGCAACTTTCTAGTCTAATATGCGATGAGATGTAAACTTATGAACTCCTTTGTCTTCTCATATTTCACAGATAACTTCACAATGGACCTGACGCGTTACCACGTCGAAATTTCTGTCAGAAACAGAAACGTTCCGTTTGAGTGTTCAGATTAGATTACATTTCATTTTGCTAAAAAGTAATGCAAAATTATTATTTCTGTCTTTTTGCTGTAATTTATTAGTTCAAGGCACTAACAGTTATTAATGTTGAGCTAACTTGAAGGACTGTACAGATTTCTGCTATTTGGGATGTCAAATAACCAAGGAAGGTTAGGAACACTAGGGACATATTTCTCATATTTCTTTTAAATCATGATTAATGTCTATAAGTAATACAGTTTTTGAGCTGGACTACCTGTATTAACACCGTCTCAGAAGCGAGGAGAACGCTTCTCGGGTATTCCACTACCGCAGCCTTAACATTGAATTATAATACTGAAACGCATTTTTGGTTAAAATGTGAAATCCTGAAATTAAAATATTAACTACTAAGGCACGAAGTCGCTTGCTCCACATGTTTAAACATATAGCCAAAAGCAAGAATGGACCAACTTGACACAGCCAGTCTTAAGGCACGAAGTCGCTTGCTAAACATATTAATTCTTATGACAGTGAGCGAAAATGAACTTAAAGGGTCGATTCGCGTGTAGGCTCGGGTGCGTGACGTATGTGACAAATGCAACAGGATCTTTTCGGTGAATATGATCCCCCATACTAGGATACTAAAAACATTTCCAATATTAAAAGAAACAACTATTAAGTCTAAAAACGGTAAATGTAGATTTTTAAAAGCAATGTATCGAGCAGCATATAAGGTATACGGAACGTCGAAGACAGGAGAAGCCGCTAGGAAAATAAATAGAGGCATAGGCACAGATAGCAGTTGAAAATACAGTGGTAAGTACAGTTCTGGTTTCCATACAGTGAGATTAAATTATATTTTATGAAACCCTTGTAAAATAAAAATATCTAAAATTAGTATCTCCACGACCGAGACAGGTGAAATGTCAAGGAATACCATCTTGGTAAAGGTCAGACGCAATATTTATCGCTAGGATATGCATAGAAACATGACATGACATTAGTTAATGATGTTTATATTTTAATATAACGTCTACTGCAGATCTACAATTTGCAGATAAAACGAAAGCTAGATCGCTGTACAAGGATTACAGCGTTCGCAACCTCACTAAGGCATGAGACAAGTGGAATTTATTATAAATTATTTAAGCTTGCTTACGTCCTTTCCAACAAATGATAAGCATATTATAACAAGTGTTATAAAGAAGAAATATTACAAGAACGTTTAAAAATGAAAGTTATATACTATTGTTCTACTTAACAAGAAAAAAGTAAAACTAAAAACTCATTTCGCGAGACAGGTTATCTACCACGAACTAATTAATATTATTTGTTTCTTCGGTAATTAAGGTCCATTAATTCGTTAATGAAACCTACTTTCATTGCTGTTTTTATATAATGATCATTATTTTAGTTTTTTTTTGCAAGTTGTAAGATTTTGAGTCTACATAACGATATTACACTGATAAAAACAATCTCGAATAACAGGCCCTTGACTTTCTATTAAAAACTGTGCAGTTACTGGTGGATGGTTATGTTTTGTTTGCTGCTGCAGAAGTTAAAAGACGTTCTAACTTGAAAGGCCAGTCAAGTCAAGGATGCATATCCTGGATACTAATGACCTCGGAAGTTCAGCAAAGTAGTCATGAAAATAAACCTGGAATAGAAAAACAATTTATTAACTTAATACGGTTCTCTCGATTAAACAAATTATTTACTTCTACAGATAATAAGATGAATATTAGTTGAAGTTGGTGGCTTTTCTACGTAGACTTTAAATAGGGTTGGGGCTAGGGTACATTCCTGTCGTAATCCCTTTGGCACTTTAAAATCAGTGGATGCCTGGTTCGCCGCCTCCCCAGCTTTACTGTGCTGGTGCACCATCTTTTGCTGCATCCACATAAGTCTTACATACATCACTCTTTAACATATTATTTGTTCACTGCTTTTTCTGTGCGACTATGTCGTAGGCCTTGTGCAGATCTACAAACACTATGCGAGTCGATAAAGGTTGAGAAATTATTTTCTCGTAGAATAAACGTTCCGTCAATGCAAGACCTGATCTGCAACCACTCTACTCTTCGGATTCCACTATTTCCTGTTCTATTCATTTCTGCAGAACCCTACCGTACACCCCCGCAATTGAAGGCATAAGCAAGTAAAGTTTTTAATTTCTGCCGGAGAAAAAAAACGGGACACGTTTTTATTTTTATTTTGAGGCCCTCTAATATTTTTATGCAACTTAACTTACGCAAATAATTAACGATTGCACTACTAGTGAGGAAAAATAAACTTTTAGCTGAATATTGCAACCAGCCAAATCAGCATTTTGACTCTTCATGCATCTTTATTGAAACATCAAAATCTTTTAACTTACTGGGCTGCTCTGTATTTTCTATTGTTTTTTTTTGGTCAACTTTTAACATTTTGCATACAATGCGCCCCGAAATAGGTTCACAAATTGTTGCTTTAAGCCACGATGGCCAAAGTGTGCGGTGTATTACTCAAGTGCTGAATATACCCCGTAACACCGTGCAAAATGCACTCTTGTGATTTCGTGAAACTCATGGATTTGCAAGGAAGGTCGGGTCTGGTCGTCCACGAACTACGAACCATCAAGACGACCGTTTTCTCCATATTGTTGCGCTGCGCGATCGAGTATTGCCATCACCTATTTTTGCTGGACGGTTAGCCGATGTTCGAGGAGTGGCAGTTTCAGCCAGAACAGTTCGAAGAAGGATAAACGAATATGGTTTGACTTGAAGAAAGCCAGCTACAGGTCCCCTGTTGACCGTAGAACATCGCAGAGCACGACTTGCGTTTGCAGGGCAGTACGTAAATTGAGACGAGCATCAATGGAGGAACGTGTTCTTCTCGGACGAGTCAAGATTTAGTGTCAGGTCACCAGAAGGGCGTGAAAAGGTGTGGCGAAGACCAGGAGAGCGGTACAGTCAATGTTGCATATCTCCCAGGGCCAGTTTCAATGGTGGTAGCATTATGATGTGGGCCGGAATATCTCTCGGGGCTCACACAGAATTGGATTTCATTGAGAAAGGAACAATGACTGCACACCGATACATTGTTGAGTGCCTGGAACCCCATGTCACACCATATTTATATGCCATTCATAGGGGACAATTTTGTGTTTATGGATGACAACGCCCGCCCACACACAGCAAGAATTGTTACCGAGTACCGTGATGAGGTTGGAATTGGACGTTTACCATGGCCGGTCAATAGTCCAGACCTGCATCCCATTGAACATCTGTGGGATCAGCTTGGGAAAGGGTTAAACGTCGCCAACCCCTACCAGAAACATTAAATGGCTTAAGGATGGCGCTTCAAGAAGAATGGGAATAAATACCTCAAGAATCTATTGATAGCCTCATCCCGAGCCTCATTCAGAGTATGCCACAATGTTTAAGGAAAGTAATAAGAGTTCGTTGTGGTAACACCCATCATTAATTTGGTCCTTCTAGTGTGGTTTTCCTGTTAATAATATTGTTTTTTGTTTGTTTTTTAAGTTCTTAAGTTACAGTTGATTTCTAAAAAAAACTTTTGTTAGGTTTTTGTTGACGAATCAGTTTATTTCTTGTTTTTTATTTATTGTTAAGATGAAAAGAATATAGCTAAATATAATATTTCAAACCCTCCTTTGTTTTTTTTATTCACTAAAATAGTAATTCTGAGAGTGGCCCGTTTTTTTTGTCCGGCAGTGTACCTAAACATAAGAAAATTAAATCGTTTAAAGCATGTGCCCCTAAATTTATCGGAGAATTGGAAAATGCACTCAAAAACAGGTTGTTCTATTTAACGTAAAGAAGAGCCAACTTCATTTATAAATGAAGGTTATTCACTCATAGCTGTACAAAAAATGAATCTGAAACCTCGCGGAAATGTAATCTTCCCTAGCATCAAAATGTGATGAAGAAGCTGTTGGAAATATCAAAGCAAGTTTTCCATACATTGAATAATTGAAAGGGAATAATTTTGAAGCAGAAGGCTGGAAAGCGAACAGCCTCCCACCCCTCTTCAACAACTTCCATTCTGGAACTCTACCGTCTGTAGTAAGCTGCGACTAGTACCTTCCCTACTTCAGACGAGCACAGGAGCAATTCAAATATCACAAAGGAAAAAAAGAACCGGATGTATACTATTCGCCAAAAATTTCCTAAAAATCTAAATTAACTTTCGATTCGACTTAATTAGCTAATAAATAATTAACAAAGACATGAAAAAGTTGTGGTGGGGCCGGTCGGAGATTGGGATAACGACGATTCATTTCCGGTTGCAGTAAAAAACATTCTATTAATAAGTTCATTAATTCAAGACCAAAAACAATATATTAATGACGCAAATAAAAACGACGCTGAAACGGGTGAGGAATATTCGAATCAGTCACATTTTCAAAAGGATAACTTTCATCCGAATTATTCAATACGAAATCCTGGGAACTAGCAACTAGTAGCAGTTTGTATTAGACATTTTTTGTTTGCGACCCCCAGAATTGGCAATTGAAATTGGCACTCTGCAGACGAAAACAGGACATTGCAGGTCACCTCGTGACTTGGTGACTTGGTAAGGCAATTGCAAAATTTAAAAACAGGACTGAAAGAAAGCGCCACAGGCGACAAGAGATAGAACGTATCTTTGGTCGGCGACAGGTATTGGAACCATTTTCGAAAATTTGAACCAAGACTTATAAGAACTGCTCCATCTGAAGTGAAGAGAGAAGTAGCGACGGAAGTGGAAAAGAGAGACCAGACATTTGGCATCATTTTGCGATTATGATGACAGCGAAGCGCAGAGTTGAAGTGGACCAATAAAGTACCAAACTATCTTAAAAAGTTGAAAGAAGAACCTGTGGCCGGCTTCCAAATACTTTACCCTACCGGCAATTTGATGAAATAGGGCTACGGAATGAAGAGAATTTTCAATGTGGGAGGTTCGCACGATGCTCAGGACTGAAGAAATAGTTGATTAAGCATGTATGTACTTTAAGAGGGCCACGGCGCGATTATGAGGTTCTCCTCGCAAACATTGAAGCATCGACCGGCAACAGCCTAACGCACGACTAATAGTAAGTTGCGTACTGCTGAACTCTCTTCTTTATCCATAGGGAAGCTTGCTAATAGCAAATAATATTTCAGATTGTTAATATTTACATACATAATTGACAATAACAAATTCAGACCTCACCTGTTCCTTTAAATTAAAATTCATGGTAAAGTGAAACCCAATTAAAACCCCAATAGGAAATGTTGTCTAATATAAAAGACTTCACGATGTTACAGAAAAAAACAACAACTACATACTTAACATTACGTGTATCAAATATTTGAGTTTGTATTATAAGAAAAGTAATTGAGACGATATGCAAAAAGCATGATCGGCGAAAAGTGAAAACGCGTCTTATTAAATTGATTTTTATATTATACACGCACTCATACATGTCATGAGCTATTATTGATTAATACAATAGATAGCATGATAGTTTTTTTAAATTTCGATCAAGGTACCATTATTAAAAATCTCATGCTTGTTAATGAACTTGACTGCTTTTGTATTCAGCGTTTGCTAGACGCCGAAAAAAACTGCTGTAACGTATATCCCTACGGCCCAGCTTTCTAAAACAAAAAGTGAGACTTTTAGTAAGATCTTTTAATGAGTGTTTAAATGTCCCTATTGTCATTCTCTTAAAGGGAAAATTCAAAACAGGTGCCTTTTCATACCGTTCTAAATAGCGAGTAAGAAGCCAGGTCATCAATATTGTGGAGAATGTTACTCCTAATTTGGTAAATGCTTGTTTAGAAACGGAAATAAACGATCGAATTTCTCTCACGTTACGGAGCTCGATGCAAGATAAAAATTTATAAATTATTGCAATCCTATTTGCTCGTACTGCATTTGTCCTACAAAACTATAATATGTATTTCTACTTTGAACTTGTGTCCTTGTGTGTAATAGTTGGTAAAAGTGCGTCATTTCAAGGATGACAAATTTTATTCAAGTAGTTAATCTACATCTCTTCAGTTTAATTTATACGCACCTTGAAAGTCATGTAAACATCCTGAGGCTCTTTCATGCTTCATCATTAGTGTACTTTAACAAATTTTGTGCTCATCTCCTTCATTTTGAAGGGAAAGTGAGTTATGTAGATTTTTACACTTCACTGAAAATGAAAAACAGTTAAGAAAAATTGAAACTTAAAAAACGCAGTCTTATTTTGTAGGATGAAACTTGGTAACTACAATGGTGAGCTTTCAGCATAGGTACTCCAATGCATAAATGCCCGGTTTGAATGTTCAGGGGTATCTTGATGAGTAGCAGTATAATTTTTAGACAAAATCACACTACAACGTCATTAAGATGTTAATAAAGCCCTAGATCGAAGCCGAACGATAATTCAAGTCGGAACGTAGCGGCCGTGACTTATTAATCGTGGCCAACTCGGTACGAACGGGCGTTGTTTGTGACGTGGAAATAATGCTAGTTTACAAAAATATTCAATAACAACAACTGGACTTTTGAAATTTTTATTAAGAGAACATCTAATTAAAGATACCTCAACGGTATAATACCATGTTTTCCTATTTTGAACAAACGTTTAACATTAAAAACCTACAGAACTTAAACTCAATATGTATTTAATAATATTAAATGAGCCGCATTCCGCATGAAGAACAAAACTAAAAAATATAGTAGAAAACATTGTCGGAAACAAGTCTTAACGAAATAAAATACACCCGCTAACAAAATGTTTACTGATGGAAGAAGATAAATGGGAGAACTACTTACTAGGCAACTTTTTAATTTTCTTTTCTTTTGCTTCATTAACTCACATTTCATTGGAGATAGGTAACATATGAATAATTATTTAATAAAATATTGCATGAATTGTGCAATGTATAATGGTTATATGGTTAAGTGAGGGGTAATGTAATTTGTTTGTACGCCTACACGGCTCAGTGCGGCTAGCGCGCACAATTTATATGTGTTTATTAACCCGCTGTAACTTTTTTCAGTAACAACATTAATGTTTCATTTCTTCACCAAAAATAATTTCGAGCCTTTGTTCGTATTTGGTCTCGCATATGCATATGCTAATTCCGAAAAATAAGATTACTTATCCAGTACGTGAAAAATACATTACACAAATTTGTGGTCCAGCAAGAAAACATTTTTGTTCATAACATTGGAAAGTTTTAGAGGCAACGTGAGTAAACTGTGATGATCAGCACATTTCAATGTATATTCCATGGAAAAAACAGATTTCTTACTCTTTTCATTGCTGAAATACAACAAGAAAAGTATTAAAAATGGTCGAAAATTGATTTAGGAAAGTTTAGGAAAATTCGATTTTTCGGCATTTTCGCAATTCCCGATATTTTCGCGACCCCAAAATTCGAATCCGGCAGGTCATTTTACATAAGAATCAGCTTCATTTTTTGTGCGTGTTTGAGTAGTAAGAGGTTATCGAATTAGAGCACTTTGCTCCCCGATTAAGCGATCCGTCCACGGCTGTGACGTCACAGCAGTGCTCCACGCGCTACATTCTGGCTTGTACTATCGTTCGGCTTCGCCTAGATTCATAAATTGCATTTGCATAATATAAGGTTAATTCACCATCAGGTGGGACTATCCCCAACTTTTATATATCTGTCTCTCTGGCACAGTTTGGCTTCAGACCGCCCGTTTGAGTTTGCTCCCATGGAAAGTTTAAGTTTTTAGTTTTTGTTATCGGATTATTATGAATTGATTACGTGATTACATAAAGTGTTAAGTTCTCGAAGATATGAAAGAAAAACATTGACATAGTAAAAGAAAACTCATATCGGTATTCAAGCTTTCGCAAGTTATTTATTGCACCATCAGCGATCTACAATAACAGATTAAAGTGAAACAGCAGTTACAAAGCAAAATCAAAACCAAAAAACTTACTACATTTTGAGGTTACAAACCACACCTGCAAAAATCTTTCCAGGACTTCATGATCGAGTACAGGATATAAACTGATTTCAATTAACACATTAAAACTGACATAAATGATAGGACCAATTAGGAAAATACCTAATATATCTCAGTAAAAATATAAAATTTAAGAAAATACAAAACGTCACATCTTAAAAATTTTCAAATGGCTGAATGACAGATAAATCAAGTCTCACAAAAGTTACCAATTCAATTATACATACAGGGTGTAATTAGTAAGAATAATCAAATATGTAACAATGTATCTAATATAATCATGAATTGCACTACTGCGAACGAGATAACCTAATAAAGATTAGATATGCAGAAAGAATAGAGAAGAGGAAGGAAAACCGGGTGACCAGGAGATGACAGCAACGCGGCACAAGTAGCCTAGTAGTCGTGAGCGAAAAGAGAAGGAAGAAGAAGAAAGAGGACAGGAAAACAGGTTAACCAATGAGCAAAATGCATTTCAGGAAGGGCTGGGTCCAGAGGCTCATAAGCAATTGAATACCTGAGGGGCAGAATATATAAATTATGGAGTGAAAAGTACTATGTAGGAACAACCAGTATACAAAAGAAAGTCCACAAGGAACAGGGAAGCCTCGCAAGGTTGCATCGACGCTGCTATTCCTAATATTCGCCGTATCAGTGAACAATCTCAGAAGGTAGGAATAAATTTTACTCAGACTGCATGTGTCAGTACGTACGTTGACAGTATTATTATTGTGTATGTACAGCATCTCCAGGAAGAGAAACTTTGTCAAAGTCGAAGAGGTGGTTCGTAAGGGTAAGGTGTTGAAAAAGAGTCCTGGAAAGATTTTAGCAGCTGTAGTTTATAACCTCAAAATATAGTAAGTTTTTTGGTTTTGATTTTGCTTTTGCTTTGTGACTTCTGTTTCATTTTGATCTATTATTGTAGACTCCTGATGATGCAATAAATAAATGGTCTTTCTTCCGAGGTTCGCACAGGTTTTTATGGAAGGTGGTTGCCTAACTGTAGCCAGATTATGTAGCAGATATTCTACAACCACACATGCCCGGTCGCATGCGGAGGGAGTGGTTATGGGTTACGTGTTATCTGCTGCAGCCTCTTGATGAACTTGGCTTGTATTGATTAGAAACCGAGTTCGTCTATCATTAAACTTTGTGGTATTTTAGGGTCTTTCCTTTGGCGCATATTTCCCTCTCTTGGGGCACATTTTCGTCTTCCTTGGAGCATATTTCTGGGTAACCCCAGTAGATAACTGGAGTATTGACCAACTATTATTAGTAGCTGTTATCTCACTTCGTTATGTACCTATTAAGGCATATTCCCATCTATTGGACCTTCTTATACTGCAAAAAACTTGCGCCAACTTATTTTTGGAAGCAGTTAGACCATCAAGCAGACTTGCACCCTGATCTGTTAGATCAGAGGAAAGAGAATTTATTTTACACGTCAAAGGAGTAGGTACTCTTGTGCTTTTTTTATTACAGATGTGTCGATGTGTGATTCAAATGTGGACGACACCTTAATAACTGGTATTTCCTAAGCGAAGTTAATTTCACGTATTAACCCAAATCACAATCTTGTGTATTGACAGAAAAACAATGAAGTTTTTAAAATTAAAGTTTAATGGACCAACATGTTTACCAATTTTCACTAATGTGTTCCTGTCAGCTGCAACAATCAAATTTCGCTTCTGCAATTTTTGTGCCAATCCAATAAACCAGAACTATTAGTATAATGATCTCTGACTCTTCCTCGTTATTTATCTTTTGAAAGGCAGTAAACCGATTTTACATAATTAAAGAAGTTACGTCTACTAAATTTGTATGGTAATTTCATATCTGGATAATACATACTCGTATACTTATATACTTTCTAACACCTAATTTGGTCGCCAACTTTATCACATATTATGCTAAAAATAGAGAAAAACCGTTTTGGTTTTTGTAAAATACTCACCGTCATGCTCATGCTGTATTAAAGATAATTAACCGACGCAAATTATTTGTGTGTTATATTGCGAGAGATTGTAATGGGATATGTATGGGCACCTCTCTCTAATACATAGAAATTAGCGAAGTTTGCATGAAATATTTAGAACGTCGGTAAAAGGCCCTTCATTTTACATTTTTTGCATATGTTTATTGTTGTTTGTCTC
Organism: Xestobium rufovillosum; assembly: GCA_963966045.1. Classification (NCBI taxonomy): domain Eukaryota; kingdom Metazoa; phylum Arthropoda; class Insecta; order Coleoptera; family Ptinidae; genus Xestobium; species Xestobium rufovillosum. The sequence goes on along the minus strand of OZ014499.1, from coordinate 16,290,582 downwards.
CTAATTTTAATTAAAATAAATTATTTAATTTATAATTTATTATTGTACTATATTTTGTTATTGGCAGGTAAATTTATTACGTCGACAAATTTGCCAAATAGCTCAACGGGTTATTAAATTTTAACGACTATTCGGAGAAATTGTTTCATCTTGTCTCTCCTTTTCCAAGAAAATTTGTTCTACCTACACGTTACTTTCCTTATACGTTTATCTTCACGTTGCAACATGAAGCAAGAATTACTTTTATGAAGGCACCCAACTTTCTTCAACGATAAGTTAATTGATCTAGGATGATGCAAATGGTCCACATTTCTACTTACTCGGTAGATTTATAAAAATAACAAGATCCATATTTAAAAGGGAGAAACAGTTTCATGACTTATGCAGATACCAAAGTGGTCCCTTTAATAAATGTATTTAATAAAAAAGACGTGTTTTTCGACATGCATCGTATTCAGAATTCATATTAATTTCAAATGGCATCCAATCAGGCTGTGGATTTAATAATACCTCATAATTTTAGTTCGGCAGTAAGAAATTCCAACGGTTATGCAGTAATACAGGACATTCTTTTATGTTTAGAAGAACATGCTCAAGAATTAAATCACGGTACAATGCTTCCTTCAGAAACCTTTCCAAGAGGTTCATTCTTCCCCGAACACTACCAGGAATGGACATTCTGGACATTTGCAAGGGGTCACACTACAATTTTATTTCGGCATATTGCGTGTTTATATTTTTTCTTAAACATGTTGCTCTTAGGAATTGTAATACGAATTACAAAAAGCTCCCTAAATCAGACCCCTGTTGTGGAGCTTCTCTCTATAATGTCAAATACATATTATTCTAAACTCAGAAATTATTATAGGCAAATTTCCACGTACGCCCATTGAAATATTAAATTTGTTATCATTTTTAAGCTTGTAGAGGATGAAACTAAAGGAGTGGGCCAGTCGAAGTATTATTCATTAACCACCTAACCTAACTGACCCTTGGCATTTTTTTGCCTCCAATAATCTCTGAAATATTTGAAATAGAGATTTTCGGGACCCTCTGCTGCGCATAATTACCTAATTACATACTAAATCTGGTGACTGCGTTAATGGTGGAATAACCGTAACAAACAGCATCGGAAGGTAACCAACTAACTGATTTGCAGCATTTAGGTACTTACCTCTGAGGTCTCACAGCTTGACCAGGGAACCAATTAAATTTAATTTACATTTTGAGAAAACCCATCTAACTTTATTTGGTTATGCATCCAAAGTTACACCTCTAAAGTATTCTTCAAAATATTTTATATTTTTCGCATATATTGTAATTTGTTGAATTAGGAGGAAATAAACGACATTTTCACCTTAAAATTGTTCAAATAGCGTTGGCATATACCTATCAATATTTTAATTACATTAATTAAAATGTATAGCCCGTCCTATAGTTAAATACTACTGTAAAAAACTTTATTTATTCGCACGCTTGAAGATGCCGACCTTGTCAATAAAACACGCGTTGAATTTTTTCAGGGAGTTAAATTTACGCCAGCATTTTATCTTTGTACATGTACATTGCAAGTTTTGCCTAAAACTGATGCAGTTTTTCTCATACGTACCACCATTGCTTTCTGTCTGTTTCCTTTGGCCATGACACTAGCTGTTTTCATTCGCCATATCTTGTTCTCATCTGTTTACGGGGATCCAATCCATTATTTTCATTGGCCAACTTGTCTGTCGTCCTTTGTATGTGCCCGCACCATCTCAATCTTTTCGGGTGGACCGCGACCAATATAATTAGTCTATCTGTAATTTATCTGTTGGGAACTTTGTCCATTATTGTGTCCATTATCGTCTCCATGGATTTCAATTTTGCCTGGTCCCTTTCAAACACCCAAACTTCCGCACCATCGTCTCTATTATTGTTTTATAAATTCATTTCTCTTTGTATGCTCTTTGTTAGCTGATGACTTCATAATACACTATTCAGTTGTCTCGTAGCTGCTTGTGCTACTCGTCGATTGATTTTTTCACATTATCGTCCCCGTACGTTATACGTAAAGTCTGAATCATATAACTTGGCGTATGATTGAAATAATCTAAGCATTATGTTAGTATGATGTCTCTCTCGCACGCAACCAGTTGATATGGCTGCTAATTATTACATAACGTAAGATGAAATAATTCAGATTTTCCATTGTAACTTTATTTCACTCATTCTCATTTTTAATGTTGGATAACAATGTATTTGTACGTCTCTGCTTGTTTCGTACTAATTAGATAGTCCCAAAAAAGGTCATCATGGAAACTAGTATTAGTGCCACAGTACTGTCAATGTCGAAACAATTTAGTTCACATGCATGTGTCAACCCATACGCCAAGTTATATGATTCAGACTTTACCTACCCCCAAATATCTGAAGCCATGGGTATTGTAGACGTATTTGTTGTCAAATGGGTTCCCTGAATTTCAACTACAACGTACATTCCGTACATTCCGTTTTACCCCGAATAAAGTATTCCCCATGTAATATAAAAGATCCTCGGCAAATATAATATGATTTGGTCATCCGCAAAATGTAGCGTGAAAAAGTTATCGTAGGTACCCAACTTTTACTCCTAAATTCCTGCATCTTCGTCTTCAGCTCTCAAGAGCACCATTTAAATATATCTGATATAGGGTAAGTCCGGGATAGATGCCCGGATCCCCGGATGCCCCACCGGCGAAGATGCCCCACCATAATAACTACGTTATTAACCGATAGATTGCGCCAGCTTTCCGACGCGCTGCTGTTGCTGTTGCTAATACACTGTGTATGGTACTGTTTTGTTGTACCTAATACAATCTTATTCAGGATAGTTATTTATAAAAGTTTATTTTAAGAGCTTACTAAAAAGTATCGCTATATTTTAACTGTGCGCGTTTACCGTGTTAAAGAATATTCACAACTGTTTTTGTGTTTGAAATACTTTTATGTACTTTATAGGTTAGAGCTTATGCGCAACTGCCTATACTAGTGCTAAATTTGAATGTGGAATTTGGCTGGGGCATCTATACCGGACGATAGGGGAAGATGCCCTAGCTAAATCAGTGAAAAATGCCCTACTTCGAAAACTAAGATCCAGAAGAAGAATGAGAAGAAAAATGAAAAGAAATCGAAAGAAAAAAAGGTGAATGAAAAAAACAAGAAACAGCTCAAGAAAAGAAAATGTGAAAAAGTAGATTCGGAGACAGACACGGATACACGTGTGCAATATGAAGAAGATAATGATAATAGTGAGGAAGATAAAGATGAATGTATTGCAAGAAATGATGAGTGGGTTCAATGTGTGCCAATGTTGCCAGGTGAAAAAACTGAAAATCACCAGACCCTTGCTTAAAGTTGCCAGATTCTACAAAAAATCACCAGATTTTATATTTTTCGCATATTTACATGCAATACGAATAATAAAATAATAAATAAAATATAACTAAATATAATGCTTTATTTCAAACACATACCTATTGCAAAATAACAACTAAAACAAAATTCTTGACATTGCAAATAAAAACAAAACAAATAACATGGAAATTTATTGGTACATACTATACTATTATTGTGTTTTTTAATAATATCTGTATTCAAATATTGCATGTTTTGAATGTGTATGGAAAACCGCAGACCAACTGGTTTCGTCCTTCTGGGACTCATCAGTACGGTGCTTTCCCCTACACACTCAAACCATGCAACCAGAAGGACGAAACTAGTTGGTCTGCGGTTTTCCATACACATTCCAAACATGCAATATTTGAACAAAGACCTGCTTAAAAGCACGTACGTACATGGAGACAAATTATGTCTGTTTCAAAGCCACCTTAGGTGGGGTAGCAGTCTGTAACGTCTCGTAGTACAAAAAATCTGGATTTAGTTCTATAATTCAATGCCTGGCGGGGTATTTGTCCGAGGAGTAGTTGTTTGAACGGTCCAGTACCGTAGTCTGTAGCCTGGGAATCCCGGTTAAAGCAGTTGAGTTTTTGAAACATATGTATAATAGAGAGTTTTTTGGATAATATGATATTACAGAATATGTACTTAACAACGAAGAATAAAAAAACATAATAAAATCGTTTTTTTAATATAAATTTATAAGCGCTTACGTCAGTTAAAAAATCACCAGAAATAAGACTTTTTAAGAAAGTTTTCACCAAATCACCAAATGGGTTAAAAAAATCACCAAATCTGGTGAATTTTCACCAGACCTGGCAACATTGATGTGTGCACTGCTCAAGATGGTCCCATGAAGGATGTTCTAAGTATAACAATCTTTGTTACCTTTGTGGAAAAATTCTTACACAGAAAAAAAATAGTTTATATTGTTTTGAATTGCATTTGCGTAAACCAAAGTTTTAGTTACTAATTTTGAGTATTAAGCATTTATTGCATATTATTCTTACTGGGGCATCTATCCCTATCCTGCTGGGGCACCTTACCCCGGTTGTCGGAGGGAGGAAGCAAAAGTTGTTTTTCAAGTTTTTTGTAATGGGGCAGTTTTAAATTTGTTATAATAAAAATTTTCATGTTTAAATAAAATAATGTAAGTTCAGTTATCCTACAGTGTAGTTTATGTTTCCATTTTAACTTTTTTGTCTGGAAAATATGACCATACAAAAAGGTGGGGCATCTATCCCGGACTTACCCTATAGCAGGGGGCTGGGGCTTCTTACGTTTAGGGGTTTTGAAATATTCTGCCCTACCTTGATGGAACTAGTCACTCCAGTATTAATATATATATACCTACATTTTATTGCTGTTATTTTTACCTCTCCTCACTTGCCACAATTTATTTAGTTGTAAGCTGTCAGGTCTTTGCTGGATCTATGAATACCATGTGAGTCTCTAATCTAAACCGTCTACAAGTCTCTTGTCAATTATTTGTCTGAGACACTGAGACAGAACATCCTTCCATAAATGACCTTCTCGCTCTGAAACCATTTTGTTCTTCGACGTCTTTTATAGTTTGTTCTAGTCCGATTTTCATTATTTTTCCATACAATCGAGCAAATGAATTTGCAGTTAGCCCAGGCTTTGCGGTCTTCTTTTTTATACAAATTGGTATATGCTGCTCTCCACTCTGAAGGTAGTTCATCACGCCTCAGGAACTTACTGAAAACGACTGGAAACATATGCTAGCAGTTTAGTGAGTGCGTTAACGACGCTTTTTAAGAGTTCCATCTGTACTCCACCTGGACCAAGAGCTCCACAGTTTTTCACGGATTTTACTGCTTCCAACTTCTGTCTCATCTATGTCATTTCCTTCGCAATCCTCATTGCCATCTTCTCTGTCTATCCCATCATCAGATGTTATGTTGTCAAATTCAAATCTATCCGTTCTGAACAATTTTTCATAATAGTTTCTTCATGTACCCATAAAAATAACTTGCAGATTATTTCTTTCAGTCTGATTTGTTCTTGGGCTCTTAAGAGTTTTCCAGGCTTCATTTGATGATTTGCCCTACCACTAGCCCCTACCCAGATAATGACTATTTGTTCACACCGTTTCTCCCAAGATTCATTTGATACTGTATTCTGTCCTTGCAGTACTGCGTAAAAAGCCACCTATCAATATAGACGTTTTTTCTCGTTCACTAACACTTTAACTCTTGATTCCACAGTGGACTTTTATTATAATTGCCTTTTCTTGTCAATTGTAGCTTCGTGTATTTTTTGTTTGATTTACTCATGTATATTGAAAGCGGAAGAGAAGTGTACACTATTGTCTCTCGTAGTTTTCCATTCAGGGTTATTTATTTGAAATGGGAAATAAACTCTGGTTTTCAGTAAAAAGTGATCTGTTCCACATTCAGCTTCTCTAAACACTCTAATATCCTCAAACTTCAATTTTGAATTGCGTTTAGATATGGTGTAATCAACAATAGACTTAAGCTGCCGAGATGATTGCCGCCAAGTATATTTTTATGCTTGAAAAATCAATTTAAGATCTTAAGGGAATATTCTCGGCACATATCAAGAAGTCTGTTGCCATTATCTCTTTCCACATTTCCCAGACATCACCAATCACGTAATAGAGACTTAAGATAATCCCTAAAAACAGTGGTAATATGGTCCGAATTTAAAATCAGTAATCTAATTTAGTAATTTAGTAAAATAAGCGTCTAATTTAAAAAAATCTTATGGAAAATCGATCCAATCGAATTTGATTGATTAGAGCAACGATTTTAGGTACAGCACTTACTAATTCAGCTTGCAGGTCTTTAATGCTTGTGCTCCTCTAATTAAAGGAATCGCCGAACTGGAGAGAGGTGCGCTTATGCGTGAGAAGAAAAACATAAACACAAGTACTTCACATCATGAATACTTGAAATGACATATGAATAGCAATATTATGCATGTAGCTACCTAAACTTGCGTCAGTATTTGAGAGGCAGTTGAAAGGAAAAGGAAAAGTCCGAATGAATCAAACTTCAGTTGAAAGGCTTTGCCTCATTAACAGTCCGCAGAAGATTTCAAATTTATATAATATATTATGAACAGGAATAATCTGTTACATGGTCAAGGGCAAAATTTATGAATGACAAATGGACGTTGACTATATTTAGAAGCTATGTACCTATGGGCTACGAAATATTTTATGACTTATATGTACCGAAAACGCGAGATGAATATAAATTAATGATAATGAATGCATTGGGAGGCCAATATGTGCCTGTGGTCAAATAAAACTGTTTGTCCAACTAATTTTCTACTTATTTCAAAGTTCAAACGACCGTGCGTAATCCAAATATGGATTGACAAACACTCAACTGGAAACCGAAAGTCGCGTAATTATAAAAACTTTCGACGCGCCGCCTCAATTTCTTCGCGCTGCTTCTAAAATGAAGGCAAATATGACCAGTTTGCCCTTTTACATCATCGGTAATCATGTCATCTGATACAGCTCGGACATTAGCACATCTTTAAAAAGCTGTGCGAGTAGACCGGCGCGGCGTAGAGAAACTCAATTGTTCTACATGGCAAAAATGGACATCAGAAGGATAACTTTCGCCTTTCGATCAATATCGCGACTAATCGCTCAAATGTGTCTGTCGCAGTCGGCCATGTTTGGGAGTACCGCGAGAATGTGCAAGTTCAAAATGTGCACGGCCACTTACGACTGAAAAAGAAACCACGGTCTATGTTTAGACAAGCGATTTATTTACATACTTGTACGTACATTTTTATAAATAGGTCGCCGTGATTTCAACGTGGGAGGCTATTCAAAAGGTGCTTCTAATACCCATCAATAACACTTCCAGTAGATAATGTTTTGATTGCTTGAACGCAGCAGATTGAGTACTGTTACATCTGGAATCTTCAAGGGAAATGCATAACAGCGTAGGTGGAAGAAAACTACTAGAAAGAATATCAGTGTTGCCCTGAAAAATAGGTAGATATATCTTTAGATGCCTATTTTCGCACTTTCCATTATAAAGAAGTTTTAGGCCACGTTTAAATTTGTGGATGATGATGGTGATATCGATATTAGCTAACCAAACATCGATCACAAGAAGTAATCGGTTGTTTCGATAAATCGATTTAATCGTTTAGTTAATGGATCGATCGATCGATCAGAAAAATCGGAAAATCGATAAATTAAAAAAATTGCGCGTATGGCACCGTATACGTGTTAGAAGTGAAACTTCTGAGAGATATTAGAGAGAGAGAGAGAGAGAGAGAGAGAGAGAGATGATCTTGGTGCCTTGGATTAAACGGTACAAGTCAAACATTGAATGCGTGGAAAATTCTTCAGGTTCCATTAGACATCGCCCGAAAATTCGCTGCCTCTTCTGATCTAGAGCTTCACATCTGCACAAGATGTGCATAGCTGTCTCCCATTCCTCATTACACAAGCGGCAGTTAAGGTCTCCGTAATATTTGCCAATCTTCCACAGGTGTTCTTTAACGGTCGTGTGTCCCATTAGGAAGCCTGTAATTTGCATCCTACTAAGGCACAAAGTAGTTCTGAGCATCTTTTCCTGCAAGGTCCCTTTATATACGACTTGCTGTGCCTGTGTCCTGGAATCACGTTCCAGTAATTGTGATGTTGAGCGCGAATCGATCCGTTTACTTGGTGTCTGACTGCACTCTTAGTTATGCCTAGGGCAGGTTCCGGTCCAACGAAAGGATCGTTGGAGCCCCGCTTTGCTAGTTTATCGGTTTCCTCGTTCCCTATCAGCCCACAGTGACCTCGAATCCAAAGCAATCTCACTAAGTTCCGAATGGCTAGGATATTAAGTTGCTGGAAGCATTCCCACACCAGTCTGGAAGACATCTTTGGGCTCATAAGAGCCTTCAAAGTTGCCTGGCTGTCTGATAAGATAAAGATCCGCTGATTTTTGTAGCCCCTCTTAATGTTTTCCCGCGCACATTGTAGTATCACGTAGATCTCTGCTTGAAAGACAGAGGCATATTTGCCCAGAGAGGAGCTGAGTTTCACTCTTGGTTTATCTCCAAACAGTCCTGACCCAGCACCTGTGTCGGTCTTAGAGCCGTCGGTGTACCAGATTAAACTGCCGGAAGGTATGCTGTTCAGAATTTGGTTCTCCACTCTAGGGTCATCGATTGTGACCTGAAAGAGTGGTTGTGCGGTGTTCTTGGTGACCATGTAATCCGTCCTCATGTCAAGCATGGGATCCTTTATGTCCTCAATAATGCTAGTGTGCTCTGTACCCAGACGGACACGGTAAAAAGAGTTTTGCAGTCTGTATAGTGCCAGTGTCGCCTCCCCCTGTACCACGAAGTGGAGAGGGGGAAGGTCCAGAAGAGTCTCTATGGCTGCAGTTGGCGAAGTCCGCATCGCACCTGTTTTCCCTAGGCAGGCAAGCCTCTGAATTTTGCTTAGCCTTAGCCTAGTAGTTATCTGTTTGACTTTGGGCCACCATACATTATTCCTGGTCTGACCACTCTGGTGTACAGCCAGTGCACCATTCCTGGCCTTAGACCCCATTTTTTGTTATGTTCGCCTAACTATTGCAAGAGTAGTTTCCGACTTTCTGACTATTCTATCGATTTGTTGGTTCCAGGTTAGTGTTGAGTCCAGTATAACCCCAAGATACTTGACCTCACATGACAATGAGATCTTCCTACCTCGGAGATATAGAGGTCCAAGAGCCTCTATGTTTCTCTTTCGCGTAAATGGAACTATTGTTGTTATTTCTGGACTAATGGTCAAGCCTTTCTTTTCAGTCCAAGCTGCTACAATACCCAGGACCATTCGCATACGTTCCCTAATCGTACTGCTAAATCTTCCCTCGACTGTGATGACTAAATCATCTGCATATCCTAGGGGAGAATATCCTTCATCGCTGAGTTTCCTAAGCAGTCCATCCATAACTAGGTTCCACACAAGAGGAGATAGAACTCCACTCTAAGGACAACCAACTACCACCCTGACTGCCAAGGTCTCATCAAGCAGTGTAGTAAACACCACTCTATCCCTCAGCATGCAGTCTATCCACCTGCAGCACAAAGCCTCTAGTCGTGTTTGGCTTACGACTTTGTAGATACTATTGAATGCTGTATTATCGAACGCTCCTTCTATGTCCAGAAAGGCGGCTAGGAGGATTTCTTTGTTCTCCAGCACTTTCTCCACTCTCCATGTAAGGTGATGTAGAGCAGTTTCTATAGACATCCCTGCTCTGTATGCTAACTGGTTTTGATGTAGTGAATATACCTGCTTCAGTTTTCAGGATATGTATAGCCCCATAGCAGTCTTTAGAAAGTATCTTCTGGAGTCTTGCACATTCTGTGGTAGATTCAATCTCCTCACAGTGCCTCCTCCACCTGTGAGAGAGCCCTTATACGCCTCCCATTCCCCAGTTCGTTTCGCCTTGTTGAATAGCTTCCTTACCTGTTTCCTCATCTCATTAAGTTCGTCGTTCCACCAGGGCCCTCTCCTGTTGGACTTCCTTACTATGAGAGGACAGTTATCATTATAGCTAGATATTACTGCATCTGTTAATTGCTCTACAGCCATTTCTAACTAGGTTCGACTACTTATAGTGTTCATACTGATTGCGTTCATTCTGGATAGCACCAACACCAACATATTACAATACGATGTATGGCTCGAATAGAATTTTTCATCCTGAACTGCCACGCGTATCATAACCTCGAACAAGACCCAATATATATACAGGATGATTCAGAACGGGCGTGCCAAATTAAAATGAGTGCTAGAGGAACTCCAAATAAGACGAAAAGTTTATATGAACATACGTCGTCCTCACCGCATAAGGGCGTATCTCATTTAAAACCTTTTTAGAGGAGAGACATAATAAGAAACTGGTTTAAATTCTCGTAATACTGCCAGAACTGGACTTGTTGGAGATAAACTTTTTTGGGTAAAATGTGATAATAAGCTGTTGTGGGTCATAGCGATTCATGCAAAAATTTAGAATTTGTAACGATTCATCCCCATTTCTGTTTGTTGCAAGATACGCCTTTATACAGTACTAAATACTGAGATACAACATTAAACATTTCAGGCTATTTTCAATTAATTCCAATAAGTATTTTCCTTAAAGCAATCATTTAAAACGAATTAGAGTATAGTTCAACCGTTTATTATACAATTTTACACTTATTTGACAAATTTGAAAATTACAAGAAATTGAATTAATTTACAACATAAGAAAATTTAGTTTGGTAATGTGCGATAAAAATTGACGTGTTCTGGCACTTTTATTGTCGGTTTTTCTCCTGCACATAGAGCCATCAGATCTTTGTATTTTCTTTCTGGAATTTTAATTGGTTCCCTATTCAGTTGTGCAATAGGTTCTTTTAAAAATTGCAGAACGTTTCGTTTCAATGAGACACTGCGGTAGTCACTTTCGAGATGGCCCATTTTAATGAAAATTTTTGTAGATTCGCTCTTCATAACTTTGAACTCCACTATTTGTGTCCAGTTAATGACTTTACCCCTATCATCCCTGCGAATATTTAGCAATCTTAAATTTTGAGCTAAATGTTTAAAATTGATAAAATCTGAAAACTTTAAATTAATGACCACATAGGGCTGTTTTGGCCGGGCTAATCTAAAAACTGGCCACATCTGACTAGGTAAAAATATTTCCCTGCTTCGTTTCATTGCGTAACTGATGGCACTATGTGCAGAATCACCTTCATTTTGTCCATGATAGGGTGCAAAAAACCGAAGTGATACAGTCTGGATATTACTAAAATTGTGAATCATGTACAATAATGCAGAGGCAACTATAGAATTCCGATTTTGCCCAGCACACCCATCAGCAAACAAATACGCGGTTTTTGTTCCACTGTCATCATATTTTTTTAGAAATCTATACAGGCAAGTTGAAATTTCAGACGCTCCTCGCCGACTTTCCGTTTCATTCCACGTAAAGCAATTGCAATCACGGGTACTCAAGTCGTATATTGTGAGATTATATAGGGAAAGTCGAGATTTGTAATATATTGCACTATCATTGCTGATGGGCAAATAAATGACTTGTTGTAAGTCAAAACAAGCACTAACTATAGACAAGTCCTTTTTACTTTCTTCTTTACATAGCTCCTTTATCTCCCTAACCCTTTCTTTTTCCAAAATATGTATTTGATATCTATTTTCCCACAGAAGTTTCGCTTCTTCATTACCTTCTCTGTATGTCCTGCAAATACTGCATTGATCTTTCTTAGGGTGGTGAAACGAAAGATTCATTTCTTTAAATACCTTTCTATACACTGAAAAGCTGGGTTTTTCCTCTGAAGGACCTAGTTCATTCATGTGCATAGCGTACATTTTCTTTAATGATAAATCTTCATGTAAATACAGTCTAGACGAACTCTTTCGGCAGTAGTGGGATTCTACGTTAGGAAATCTTAAAATATGATTCTGAATCGATTTCCTTAACTTTACATCTCTCCTGATATCATTAGTTCTTCGTCCGCCTCTTTTATCTTTTTGAACTGTCCCGCATTCATCTAACTTTCTTAAGGATGTGCGAAGCATTTTTTCAGATACTCTCAAAGTACTTGTGAACAGTTTCTTACAAACTTTCTCTCTTTGACTGTTTAATGGCAAAAAATAATAATTAGTCTTTTCCCTTCTCGATTTTTCGTTCTTGGTGGTTTTCTGTTTTGTAGAACATTGGTCCACATATCGAACTATGTATTCTCTTTGTAACTGCAAACCATCAAGATTGTAAAATGCATTAAAAATTGCTTGCCTGGAATCATCAGTAAAGAGGAAACATTTTCGACCGGCTATTTTGCAAAAATTTATGTTGCATAACGGCCCAAGAGATTTGGCGGGGATAGTATTTTTCGTCGATGAGGAAATGTATTGTTTGCCGTGATTTCGTAAATCTTTTGCTATTCTTCGCTTATTTATTCTGCTCACTTGTGGTATAATCAGATGTTCTCGAGGCCCTCCCTCAACGTTATAATCTTCCGGAGCTCTTTCAGCGTTAACCGATCTGGTCTTTCCGTGTAACTCACACGAATCAATTTCTTCTTCAAAATGTTCCCAGCACAGTAAAATTCCACAACGGAAACAAGAACTAAATACTTCTCCTGTACATGACGCAACTTCGCAGGTCTGTACACGATACTGGTCATTTTGGTCCCGTGAAACTTCAATAGCTGTGGAAGCGTTTCCTGATGCTATTTCAATAACTGTGTTAATCGGTCTGGTCTTCCCGTGCATTTCACATGACTCAGTTTCTTCTTCAAAATGTTCCCAACAGAGTAAAATTTCGCAGCGGAAACAAGCGCTAAATACTTCCCCCGTACATGAAACGACTTCGCAAGACTGTACATAATAACGGTTAATTGAATTCTGTGGATCTACTACAGAAGTTCTAGAAGCATTTCTTGATGTTGTTACAAAAATCTCGGCATCTTGATTGTCTGAATCAGTTTGCCGATTTCTTATTTTCGGCTTCGGTTCATTTTCGACGTTTGAAGGTACATGCTTTCTACTTCTGCGTTGGATTTCAGAAAGCGGTAGGTCGTCATCGGAACTTTCAGAGGACACTTCGAATTCAGTTTCCAATACAATTCCATAATACCATTTACGCTTATACAACATTCTCACACGAGTTTCAACCTTTATTTTTTCACTTTTATGAAGAGTTTGTAACTCTCCAGAATTCACGCAGTTTTCCGAACCATCATCCCATTTCACATTTACATCCATACTTTATCACTGCCAGCTATATCAAATTTGTATTAGACAAAACAAACTTAGAACAAGAAAATACCTACCAACCTGCAACCAAACAAATAATAGTGGAAACACACACCCAGAGAACAACTACTTCTACTTCTACACTATGCTTCTACACCACATAAATAGTTGTTAAGAAAAGTAAACAAGGCTATTCTGTCAGTTACCATGGATTGTCATTTATTTACGCCTCGCGCGTATGCCAACTTTGTTATTTCATGTTACTGCATAAAGGCACATCTTGAGTTAGGCCTCTTTGCGATAATTCATATAACATTACATGAGATACGCCTCTTGGTGACTTAACTTGTTATCTTCAAAGTTTGCGATATTTAGATGTGCCCTTTTGCTGTGTCAAAGTATAGTGCATTTGCGACGTTGTAAGCATATTATCTCAATTTTGAGAAATCTTGAGATACGCCCTTATGCGGTGAGGACATATTATGTTCTAAAGTGACTACTAACAAAGATACAGGGTGTAAAAGTTTTAATTTTTTTAATATCGTAATGTAATAATTGATGTGTTTTCTCGTTCTTCTTGTTAGTTTTGTTAGTTTTATTCTTAATAAACTATTTTTTTTCAATTTTCACTTTCCTTGCATATCGGTGAAGCCATTATTGCATTATGGAAAATTTCAGTGCATGTGCACGATTTCACAAAAAGCTATTTCATTCAAAAACTAAGCATTTTACGAAAAATTTTGAAGACACCAATTTCTTCCCAAATTGAACGTAGATTTCAAATACGTGAATATCATCTGCATTCGCCAGTGGCGTAACATTGGATCGGGGAAATAAATAAACGGCCTACTCCGTAGCAACGCTACTGATGGGGCTAGAAGAGTAAATTTTTTTGGAAAATTAGAACTTTGCAAATGATAACGACACCTTAAATTTCAACTCAAAACCTTTCCTAGTTACTAAGATAATAAAAAAATATTTAAAAAATATATAAAAATTTACACCCTGTATCTTTGTTAGTAGTCACTTTAGAGCATATGTTCATATAAACTTTTCGTCTTATTTGGAGTTCCTCTAACACCCATTTTAATTTGGCACGCCCGTTCTGAATCACCCTGTATATACGCGGCTTAATACGATTCATTTAATCCAATAAATGATCGGATTCATTTTTATTCAACTTCAACTACCCGCTACTGTGAAGAAAGCAAAAGAAACGATACTTCCGTAAACCCGCCCTACCTCGACCTAAGATTCGAAATTTCAACAATCGGTGTACCCACCCGTTCTCAACTTTGCCCTCTACAGCTGACGAGCTCTCGTTTTTTCCGCTCCATGGCTCGTAAACTTCTGGGGAGTTTTCTTTTTTGTCGTCGACATTCATTCAGTCTTCAAAATGTTCGTATAAATTGCACTATGGGTCTCTATCGGGCTCGATGCTGGTTGCACGTATGCTTTTCAATACAATTATAATTGGGCCATGTAATATCTAAAATATGTTAATTGCTTACGCGGGAAAACTTTACTTTGAATACTTTATCGCTCATTAAGCCAGAAATAATTTTCAAAATCTTATATAAATTCAAAGGACATTTTTTGTACAGTCACCGTGAATCGCTTCACATCATACACGTACGACAATATGTTTGTTTAATAATTCATAAGCCTTACTACGTTCTATAACACCTGTATTACGAATTCAGAAAACGTGACCGCCGTGTCTTGCATTTACGGACCTACCGGAAAATTTCATGCAAATTGCAAAATGATATTTATGTGCATAACATGACGTTCCAACTTTGAGGAAACAAATTAAATTCCTTGCCTGTGTGAATGTGCAGCAAGTCGTTTTCTCGTTCAACTTTTCGAAAATTTTCAGGGACCTTTTAATTCTTTACCTTACACTATTCTACCAGAATTTAACAATTTATCATTTGATCAATCCAATGAGGTTATTCTCTAAGGACAACTGTAGGTTACATAGTAAAATTGAAGTAGTGCCACTCGTAAAATTTATAATAATTATACACTCTACTCAAGGTAGGTCAACATTGCAAATAACTAAAGTGATAAGTAAAAAGAGAAACATGCACATAAGGAGAGGTTTATGTCTATCTTTAGAATGTGATTGTCAAACGAACTGTCAATGGCCTTCTCATTGTGGAACGTTGCCAAGGATTATGATATTGGTGATGACGAGTACTAGTTTGCGAATAACAAATATAATTACAAAGAAGACTGTGTAATAATTTTTCGTACATAACTGCTTAAACACTAAAAGATTTCAACAGTAAATTATATAGGTACACTTGTTTAGACAGTTTCTAAGTCTGTGAAAGTTCTCAATTTTGAATAGGGAGGTTCGGAGAAAAATAAGATATCTATTTTTGGCATGAAAATGACAGAAAATTGTTATTGTAATTGATTTACTGCGAAATTTTTTTTCTAAAAAATTTTTTTGCGGCGTAATAAGCGAAAGAAATTAGCTTATCACGCCCACATGCTAGTTCGCTTTGTTATTGGTTTGACGTCAGAGATTCGTAAGGCGCTCCTCCCATTTCTCTTGAAGTGCCCGTGAAGCGGTACCTATCTCATAACATACTTATTGGGACTATTTCGAGCGTGAATTTTTAAAGTAAGGTGTCAAGGAAACATAAAACAAAGACAACATAATCGATATAATGATGCAACAAGGGTATCAAAAGTCCGATTCACATAATTTGCCATATTTATGTAGTAGGTAGGTAAATGTCCCGGTAAATGTGGAAATGGTGTGTGATTCTTGCATCTAACCCCAATTTCATTCCACCTCAAAACAGTAGTGTAAAGGCAGACCGGTATAAGTAAAACAAAGGCAACAATTTATTAACTGTACATGCCTTTTATAATTCAGTATAAGTAGTTACCTATGTAGATTGTAGATACCTGCTTACTTCCGTTTGTAAAATAGGTACCTACATATATTCTCTTATACAATACAATACATACCTACTCATTTATGTAGGTATGTATACCTAAGTGATTGACAAGTTATCAAGTTAACAGTTTTATAACGGATTGGAAATTTTTTTAAAAAAACGGAAACAAATACAACTCATGCGAATCAAAAAACTACGCTATACGTAGGTACTAGGTACTTGTTTAACAAAAAGAAACAACTGCTATATTCTGAAACGGTTAATGTAGAAACTCGGAAGAGACTCTTAAAGACACATGTATGGAGTACGAAATTATACCTATGGGTGCGAAACTTGGACAATGGGAGAAGCGGATTGAAAAAGAGAAGAAGCGTTTGAAATGTGATGCTACAGACGGGTGTTGAAAATACCGTGGATAGACAAGTTAGCAATAAGGAGGAATTAGAAAGAGTTGGGGAAAAGAGAAAAGTATGGAAGACAATAAAGAATAGGGGCTAGAATCGTAGGATGGTAGGACA
The DNA here is from genome assembly GCA_963966045.1 of Xestobium rufovillosum. Taxonomy (NCBI): domain Eukaryota; kingdom Metazoa; phylum Arthropoda; class Insecta; order Coleoptera; family Ptinidae; genus Xestobium; species Xestobium rufovillosum. The sequence goes on along the minus strand of OZ014499.1, from coordinate 16,273,972 downwards.
CCTTCTGAGACACAAAGGAATAGCTCGCGACATGCTAGAGTCAGAGATAGGAATAAAGAGGTAGAGGTTGGAGCAGATTAGACTACTGCTCTCAAATAGTTGGGGATGTAGAATGTTCTACTTTTACGGAAATGCGTAGGCTAGCTCAGGGAAAGGATGGAGGTACGCGTCCTACCAGTCTTCAAAAGAGAACTTTATGATGACGTACCTACTATTTAATTATTATTGTAAAATAGTTAATAAAAATTTTTTTTTAGTTCAGGGAGGGAACGCTACGGCGATTCAGTATTTGGCTCCGTCATGCTCCTAGCATCCTGTTTCAAATTATGCTAACCGTAACACGTTACCAAGTACCAAGGGGTCCCAGAAAACTGTCGATAAATTACATTATGTTCGATTTTATTTAGAGTGGCTGCAATGGGGCAGCCGATAATTTTATAAACTTTTGCAATGATAAACTAACTCGCGAAAATATCGATAATGCTGACCGATTTTCCTTCTGGCTCCAACGAACCACTTTTTCCGTTTTATTGGTGTGCTGTACGATGTATTAGTCTGGGTACAAAACAGAAAACACCAGTTAGAACCAGTTAATAATATTTAACAATTTAACTACACATGCATATGCATAATACTTATGGGACTGCTGCGCGCTGAAGCTGGGACTTGTACGTTATACTAAGTTCTGACGTCACGCGGCCTACTCTCGCTGCAAGGTACGATTTCTAGCCTCGCACCGACGGAAAACTTTGCAACGGCTTCACAGGCGAAGGAATTTTTTTAACAAAAATTAACAACATAACTGCCTTCAGTATAATAAACTCTATCAATTTTAATGAAATTTGAAAATTACCGAACGTGCCTACTCAACCTTTAGTCTACAGTCTACACGGTAGTCCAGTTTCCACTCCCTTACATATAAATGCAGTATTTCCCCCTTTGTAAATCGCAGCAATTCATATCACACGAGGGTGTTTTTCGATTACTAGTCAATTGGGAGGCGTTATGAAAGAAACATAAAATTCAGCTAACTGGGAACTTTGGCTAGTGCATTCAACAGCATCTCAAACAGAAAGGTGTTTTTGAGCGCAAATTCTGACTTCTGGTACAATTTTGGTACAATTCTAGAATTATGGATGATTAGGTTTTAAGAAATACATGTTACATAAAGCTAAACAAAAAATTGTTAGAAATTATTAACGCTGATCAAAAAAGAAGGGATGAAGGCGAGTGCAAACACGGGTGTTCAGGAATTCCCCCCCACATAACAGGGGGTTTTAGGAACAAGTTCTAGGATTGGTTGTTTTTGGATCTGGTTATTTGGAACCCAGTTAGCTCAATTTTCGAGTTGGACCGGGTTGGATTTGTTTTGGACTCGGTTTTGAGTAATCAGCTCATTAATTTTGAGTAATCAGCTTCACTAAAATTTTGATCTACAAGTTCATTAGTTAAATCGTTTTCAAAGTAGATTTTGTGCTTTATTCCTAAAGAATTTCAATAGATTTTGTAAGAAAACTGTGAGCTAACGTAGATCTACAGCCGCCGATACGTATACCTACTTCAGTGCGCAGTTGATTTGGTTTATAGAAAGTACAGTTGTTTCATATTATTTTACTATTTATAGATTATTTCGATACTTTAAGCTGATACAGACTTTGACAGTGAACTATTTTACACCACATTTGTACATATTTGTATATAATACAGTTGTTTTTGTTTTTTTTTAATTCCTCGTTTGACATTTACACTTATCGTAAGATCTGGCATTGTGAATTAGTTTCCTACGTTGGCCCTAGCACCTTCGTTGGTAAGTACTTTAGAGATTTAGGTGGCGGCCTAATATTTTCCAGGATTTGACTTTGCTTTCAAGAACCTCTTTTGTCTTTTGCCGTTTGACCCACTACCCGTCTTCGACTGGTGCCTAGACGAGGCCAGAGAGCTCCAGTGGCTCAAGTTAATCCTTCGGTTGCGAATTCGGTTGGATTATTGTTAGGAATTTAGTATTACACAGCCGTTTCCGTAATACGGCAAGTTATCAAATGCAGGCTATACAGGGTGATTTGAACAAAAAGCAGAATTGTTAAGCATCGTGGTATAAATGTGAAATGTATTCTGAAAATTCCAGAAATCTGCTCGTAATTTTCTAGTAGAAGTTCAAGTGGAAGTTATTATTCCTTACGGGGTAGGTTTCTAGCCCCTAGCACTGAAGCTCAAGCTCATTGTGCCCCCACACATGATTATCTTATAAGTTCGGTCCCCTCCAAATTTTTTTAAACTTATGGGTGCTTCTGCTATTTCTTTTGGTTCTACAAACATAGCTCCAAAGCTTGTATGTCTAGCTGCGCCAAGAGCCGGACATTCGCATAGTATGTGATGAGGAGTTTCCTCCTCTTCTCCACACATCCTGCAATCAGGATTGTCCTTCACTCCAATAGTGGTAATATGTCTCATAAGTGAACAGTGTCCCGTAAATAGTCCTACTGCCCATCTCAGTTGGTTCTTACCCAGTCGTATTAACTCTTCAGCTCTCTTGCTGGATGGTCCGCTAATGAACATCCGCGATTGCCTCAGTCCAGGAGTCCCCATCCAGTAAGAGGTATGTTTTTGTCTTAATAGGTCCTTTATCACCTCTTTGGCTATCTGATATGCCAAACGACACGTAGGTTCCGGCCCTATCAGCGGGACTTTGGCTCCCTTCGTCGCTAAAAGGTCTGCTTTTTCGTTCCCTTCACTTCCTTGATGGCCTTTCACCCATCGCAGAATAACCTTGTTATGTACTGCTAGAAGAGCCAGCGAGTCCACACAGTCTTTAACTGTTCTGGATTGTATCTTTGCAGCTTCCAGAGCTTTCAGTGCTGCCTGACTGTCAGTGAGAATCTGGATCCTCCTGTTTTGAAAGGACCTCCTGATCATCTCCTGCGCACATATGGAAATTGCAGTAATTTCTGCCTGAAAAACGGTTGCAAGGCTGCCCAGGTTTATGCTTATTTCATACCCTGGGCTTTTGTCAGCAAAACCCACCCCAGTACTATGTACAGTTTTAGACCCATCTGTATGCCAAATGTTTCCATCCTGTTCTCTCGCTCTTTGTGAATTGCTCTCCACTCCCTCTATCGGTATGGTAATCCGATAAGGTTTGTGAAAGTTTAAGATTGGGACGGTTCTATCCGACTGCATGCTAAGCATGTAGTTCTTGTCTATTTGTTGAAATATTTCGGTATGGTATCCCGCTCTTGCGAGAGTTAGCCCATAACCGTTTATCCTTAGCCTGTATGCTGCTGTAAGAGCCTCCGCCTCCACTACAATATGTAGTGGTGGGAGTCCCAGAAGTGCCTCCATGGCCGCAGCGGGCGTTGTTTGCATCGCCCCTGTGATTCCTATGCATGGAAGTCTTTGCAATTTCCCTAGCTTAATTTGAGATTTCCTTTTTCTGGCTTTTTATGCCACTATATTAGGGATCCATATGTTACTGGGGGGATTATTACCCTGGAGTAGATCCATTGCTGGCCTTAGCCTCCACGTTCTCCCAATCATACCGCTACAAGCCCATAGGCTCCGGGTAGCCTTTTGGTCAATTTCTCCAGTGGGGGGTTGTAGTTAATCACACTATCATCAATGGATAGACAAACTCCTGAGCAATCCACTGATGCCAAAAAGTTCCCTTTTACAATCGTAACTGTAAGACGTATACACGTTATAACCCTTGCGGTTCAGGGTTCAATCGCCCTAGAACTGAACCCTGTATTTTTTTATTTGGAGCAGTTAGGATTGTTATTCAGAATTAGACAACCCTAAAGCTTATTTTAGCAGTAAATTTATGATTTTTGAATTACTTATTTATGCTGTTTTTACCTTTCGAAGGGGCATCAAAAAATCTTGTGCAGTGAATGCCAGTTATAACATGAAATGAGCCGTTTTCAGTGTGAGAAAAAATGCCGATACGGGTATTCACCTGGAGTTCGAGTCGTTAAGGTGGGGAGCAGTAATCTTTCGAATAATTTGATAATTGGTTGTTTCGGGTTTGTTATTTATTGTTGTCTATTTGTATGTTATTTCTTGCGTTAATTTGTGTAATACGCGGAAAATGGAACTAGGTTTTGTTAAAACTGATTTAGAATTTTGCCGGTTGCTTACTAGCGAAATTCTCTGGGTCTTATTGTAGCTGAATTTATTGCTTGAATCAATAATTTCCGTTTATTATTAGTACCAAGCACTCTTAAATATATTTTATTGGGGTTTGTGTTACTATTGTACTTACAAATAAGCACTAAGCACCTTTCTAAAACCAATTATTTTAATAAAGATTGGCTGCCACGTTTGGCTTCATTTGTAAGGTTAGGCACACACAAACAAACAACAGTCGCAATTTTTCTAGCTATTTTCAACGATTCCCGGCAGAATCCCCGTCGACGTCATCATTTAAAAGGTTTAAAGCGCTAGCGTCTAAACTTTCATAAGTTCTTCAAGAGCCGAAACAATCACTTTCTTGGTTTTAAGGTACCTAACTGTACCTCAGGAAATGTAGAAGTACATTCATATGGGTTGCCCGAATTCTTCTCCCTTTTCCATTTCAGTGTAGATTACAATTTGACTATCTTACATAAACATGGAAATTAACATTGCGGTTGAATGATTCACAAGGACCTGTCTAAATTGCCATATATTTAAAAATAGCGAATCTACGAATTATAGGTTTAATAACCTTCAGTAAACTTGTTGAGAATTCAAGTCTCATTTGCGACTATTAATTTTAATTCTCTTACCAAGAATACATATCTTTATTTAAGCCGCTACAGGTGCCAACATTCATAATAGGAATGTTTTAATTTTACGCTTACAATAAAATTCTCTGTTACAAAGTAATAACCAATAACCTAATAGATAATCATTATCTACAGTTATTGACATGCAATATGTTATTATTTATCCAGTAGGAAAGTACTTAACACTGCTTGTAATAAGTAGTATTAGAAAGTCTTACCGACTTAACGCTGCAAGTTGTAAGTAAGCGTTTACGTTACAAATTATTAGTGGGAAGAAGTTCGTTTAAATTCTAACAATTCTCCGTTTCATTTACATGTTTCCAATACCGTGATTTACTGACTACGGAAATATCCGCAAAAGCGAACAAAAGTAAAACTCAATACTAATAATGTCACGGTAGATTTATTACAATACCGTTAGAACGTTGCTTACTAATTCTCATTAGCGGTTAAACGCAGTTTAGTGCAGATTAACGTCTATCATACTTTCTGTAGGTGCGTGGTGAATATTTTCAATTACGCCATTATATTCCGAAGCAGTACCCGAGTACCTAATGAGTAATGACAAGCATAAATGAAGGACATGAAAATAATTTTGCAATCAAGATGATAACGAGCAGAAGTTGGAAATTTCCTAAATGACTATTTGATTAATCCGAGATCTTTTATGGAAATAGGTAAACACATTTTAAAAAAATCTTGTGCCGCCTTCTGAAATGTTATATAACTGTATTTTCCAAAAAAATCATTTGCACTTGAGGACCAAGGTCTTCAATTCTTTTATTGTCCCAATGACTACCGAAGAAGCACAAACACAGCCGTTCACAACCGCGAATTTAGACAAAATAAGAAAAGGAAGAAGTACCTATTTATCACCGAAAAACCACCTGGTTTCATGTTCAAAGTCCGAATAAAGAAGGATGGAGAAGAAAAGTTGGTAAGGACTATGTAAAATTTCAAGTTTCTACGTCAAATAGTTCCATATTATGTGACGGGGGAGGCAACTTTCCACCTAGCTTTCCACTTTCCAGCGCGCTCCACGTCGCAATATTGAACTATAAAAAATAAAGAAAATAATATTTCGAATCCTACCCAACGAGACCTATTCGCAGACTTCTCACATGACTATTTCCAGAATGGCACGTACAATTTTGATAAAGTAATTTTTGCAGCCCAATTTATTAAGCCTTATTTTCTTTTCCGCATCTATTTTTGGGACGCCTGCGTACAGGCTACAGGGTGATTCATGGAAATCGTTGACTATAGTCATCTCTTGGTAAACTACTGTTAGAAGCTCACTCCTTTACATATCTTAGTTTTTTAGTTACGAACGATCTACAAATCTGCTTATTGTATCAATTTATTAAACTGGTAGGACAGTGATTTTTGAGAGTTTATTGGAAATGTGAAAAGATTTCCCTATAATTTTAATATCAAATAAGCTGCCAATATAACGAATTAATAGAGTATTAAAATGAATTTGAAAGCTACAAAACATCAATATTTATCAATTTAATTGCCGCAATAAATTATTAATTCGCAAGGTAATAAAGCGATTTCGTTTTCAGTTCAAACGTCAACAATTTTTGTGAAAATATGGTGCCTTTTGACAAAATAGTGTCTAGTTGACAAAATGAAAAGTACTTGGAATAATTTTATTTCGGGCCTATTTTGTAATCCCCGCGACATCTCATGGTCAAGAGTTTTTTCGAAGTTTTTTTACTATTTATTTGTGTTTTGATTTGACTTTGTTTGATTTCCCTTTTTACAAATGAATTCGTTAATTATCGGTATTGTAAACTTTAGGAAATCTTTCCACACTCCAAAAGTCACAAAAATCACTCCTGTTAGGTCTATAAATTGCGTTGTTGTAACAATTTATAAACCTAGCAGGAGTATTACTTTTAATTCAAACTGTAATTCGATTTATGAGATATTTCTTATAAAGTCTAATGTTAATAGCTACTGTATCTATATTATTATTATTAGAGCAATTAATGACCTGACTTCAAAAGTTCGTCACTGTGACAAAATTCAGACTTTCCCGTTGGTATCAAAACTTTTTTATTAGGAAGCGTATTTAGCATTTTTGCTATTTTATCATTTTCAAAATCATCCTCCTGTAAAATGAATTGAACAAATTCTGCTGTCATCAGGATTTCATTCTGCGTCGTGGCGGCATTGCAGGTTTTTGTTGAGTGAAATTCCCTAATTTGCAGTGAAATAACAAAATAGTCTGAAGAAAAATGTTACCTCGCAAAACATTTGGATAGATTATTCTATTCAACTACAGTTCAATTTTTAAAAGAAGCAACTTTCGTAACGAATTTATTGTCGATTTACGACCAACGTTATTGTCGTGCATCACATATTGAAAAGAAACAGTATGGATAATCATGTCTTTCCCACCCTTTAATGGTAAGAGCGTAATGATGACAAAGACAACTGCTTAAATACCGTCGTAGCGCATATGGTCCGTGGCAACTCCAACTGTCAGTGTCAATCTGTTAATGTCAATGTCGGCATATAGCCATTATTGGCTACAGCGACGGCGCCGTGTGAATTTAGTTTGTTCCTCATCTGTGTTATATTTGAGGGGTTTTGAGTTTATTCGAGTTGTTCTAATATAACTGCCGTTTTGATTTGTTTTGTTGTTCCGTTTGCTGTTTAGAAATCTATCAATTTCATATTGGTTACAAAGAAAACTTAATCAGTAAGTTTTTAGGTTAAGTTCAATAGTAAAAATTTTAAAAATTTATACATTTTACAGAATTTTCCTTAAGCATGAGAGGTCGTATGTTGAATTCGAAGTGCCAGGAAATAGTGCTATCCCTGCTCGATTATTTGAAAGCTGAAAAAGGAAACAGTGCCCTTTTATTGCCACTGACAGCTGTATTTTCAAATGAAGTGAATGACAGTGAAAAATAATAATAATTTATTGACTGAACACCATACATTTAGGGATTATAATATTGTAGATTAGACAAAATCTTTTTTAATGTAGGTATGTGCAGAGCCCTTCATGCGGGAATTGATTCCCACTTAACCATTTTTTTGTATAGTTTTATATTATTTTTGTGTTTGATATATTATTATGGTTAAATATTGCAAATCCATAGACCCATCGTATGTAATTTTGTAATACTACATAATATTAAAATCATTGCTTCTACATAATAGCTAACAATATAACATTCTTTTCTTTGCTCTTTACTGTATTCCCGAAGACCGAAGAACCTGGTTTTCGTTCTACAGGACCCCATCGACGCGTGAGCCTCATCCTTACTGCTATTTGTACTTTTACTTATTGTTTAACTTCATTACTTTTTCATATTGTGCATAATATGCTAAAATATATAACTTAATCTGTCAAGACCGTTGAGTTCCTAACTCCCTACCTTACCTTCTAAGTTAATTTTTCTCTTGATTTTCCCTATTACTCAATTTTTCTTGATTTTAGTAAGTAATTAGTACCTCAATTTAAATTATTCATCACTTTAGGGTGTAATTTTAAACTTCTAACATTTTGCTGATATTTACGTTTCTGACGTTTGTTTGACAAGTATTTGCGTCGACGGTTCCGTCTCAGAATGCCGTCATTGAGAGAAGAAACAACTACGACATACGCCTCGATCTTAATTCATACGAATATAGTCGATGACGAAAGATGCTTCTTTTAAAAATTGAACTGTACATAGACATTTTAATGCGAAATAAATAATTTTACATAAATGTCAAAAACTGGTGCCTACTTGTTTGTTTTAAAATGAAATATTTTCACCGATAACACTGCAGTTTCCTGCTTCTGGTCCAATTTAGATAAATAGTGAATTGCCATTGGCCTAATTAAAATAGTGTTGGATAATCTACGAGCAGATAATACAAACAACAAGCTGCAGTATGAGACAACCATTTCAGTGTAGTAACCGTGGGTATAGACAATGTTTATATTCCTTGATGTAGAATACCATTCTGCAGTAGATAATATACAGCTTTCGCGGGTTTAAAGTTAGTCTGGTAAAAGGTATTTTTAAAAGCGCGATGATATAATAGATAACATGACCATAACACATACATATACATACACCAGTACAATGACCGAGGATTTTTCCTTGAGAAGATCGTTCCTATATGGTTACATTCGACCCAATTTTAGGAGATAATTTTTATGCGTCAGTTGTGTGAAGTATACAGGTGATTCAGAACTCGTACGCCAAACTTCAAGTGCCCAAAAGTGATTACTAATAAAGTTACAGGGTGGTGAAATTTCGTCCAAATATTATTCTTGTTTCAGTATCTCGAAAACTCTGAAAACTATCTAATTGAAATTTTATGGACGATTTCTATTCATTCAAACTACGTTACCATTTACGAGATATTTCTTATAAAGTCGAATATGTTACACGTTGTCAGCGAAACACGGGTCGAGTTTAATTACTGTGTCACTGTCTTTTGGCGTGTGGGGTTAACTTATTAAGAATTCGTGTTCTTGATCCAACTACTGTGTGTACTATAAACATGTGTCCAAAAGTTACTACTAACAAAAAGATACAGACTGTTGAATCTTTTAGAAAAACAACGATTATTTCCGAAACTACGAAAGCCATTGAATTCGCATTTTTGTCCTTTTTAGACTTCTAATCTTCAACCATCCTGACGTTGTCAACGAAACACGTGTCGAGTTTAATATAGGTACTGTGGCACTGTCTTTTGGCGTGTGGGGTTAACTTATTACCTAATAATTCATAATGTTCATAGGAACTTTTCTTCTTATTTTGAGCTCCTCTATAATCCCTCGAAGTTTGGCGAACTCGTTCTGAATCACCCTGTATAGTGAGTGAATTCAGCAGAACATAAGTTGCGGGCAATGGGGCAATAAACGTTTTTTAATTTGTGCTGCCTTTTAAATCAGGGTTTAAAAAAATCACGATTAAAATAAAAAAATAAAAAATCGATTTATTTGATTTAAATCAGGTTTTTTTTGATTTAAATCAAATATAAGATATTCATTATAAATAAAGAGAAATATTGGCTCCGGCGCCACCTAGTAAATTAAGAAATAGACTGGGGACCGATAAGGCAGAGAAATTAGTATTCTTGTAAAAGTATTTCAATGAGTAGTTATAAAATTGTGATTTTTTTTAGTTTGTTAATCTGTTGGCATTGCGTTTATATCATGTTGTGTATTTTTTTTAAATGTTTTAACGTTTTAAGATTGTTATTCATTTAAAAAGAAATGTTTTTTTAAGTAAAATGTGTTGCTTTTTAATTTTAATTTTTTGCTATAAAAGTATAAAATAAACGTTTTCAGAAATTTTGCAATTTTGATTTAAATCAGTGATTAAAATTAAAAAAATCAGGTGATTAAAATCGCGATTTAAATGGTGATTTAAATCAAATGATTTAAATCGTTGAAACCCTGTTTTAAATAGATATTAAGATGTCAATATGACGTCAGAGAGCAATTAGTAGTGAAGAATTCATATTTATTAATGGTTAACTCGATGCCGATTTTTCATCATGTTTTACTTTGCCAAGATAAGGGAAATTGGTACAAAACAGAATACCCACTACACAGTCATAAATAAACATTATTAAGGCAAATGAATGCACACAAACATAAAAACGCAAATAAAATAAGAAAATAACACATAAATAGACGAACGAATTAACCACCAAGCGGAGAAGTTTTGAGATCATCAAATACTTTAACAGCGCATGTGTGCTATCAGCCGCTCTCTGACGTCACGATGTCAGTTTAATAAAGCTTATTTTGGATAAGTCACATTATTATTATACCTACTGAAACAATAAAAAATATAGGTCGGTTAATTTTAGTTTCTGAATCCTAAAATCAACCTTCAAATATATTGGTGTGGTCTGTTGGTCTTTAGATCACACATTTCTATTGTTACAAAAAGACAATAATTTCTTGGGTGGTTTATTGTTGTTTAGATTATAGGTGGAAAACAACTAAACCGCCAGCAGTAACATAAAAACTAAATAGAGATGTCCTATTTTCATAACTTCAAAAGATCAAAGTATAGTAACATACATTTTTCGTAATCATAAAATTCTTTTGTGCTTTCAAAATGAATTGTTAATATTTTGTTGAAAAGGAAATTCGTATTAATAGGAAATTTACACACTAAATTACATTCAGATAGAGTATCTATTGCACCGTTGGGCTCCTTCAATATTTTTCTTGAATTCAAAAGACGGCGATTCATTTTCAGTCATGCAGCTGCATGTATTTCCTTAAACGTTTTAGATAGTAGCTCGATTCGCATTTTCGTGCCAGGAAGTGAGCAGAAACAGCAATTTACAGAGATCTTCTCTGATATATCCTGCACTTATAACAGGTGTTTGCACGAAAGTAAAAATAGCATCAAATAATACAAACCGCGCCAAAGAAAAGTCACGACCTCGCAGCGATGTCCAATCATGTACCTTACTCTATAATCTGAATAGCGCGGCGAGATCCATCTGCACGCTAGATCTAATCTCCGGGATCACCACGAATTCGTAAAATTTAAAACACTGTGTTAAAACGACAACCGCGTTACGACAATCCCGTTTTTGCGGTTTCTTTGTAGGACCATAATTGCCGGCATTCGTGGATTAAATACAAGAGCTATTGTCTGTGTGGACTATGGGAAACTTTTAATTATCTGTTTCGATTGAGATTAGATAGATGTATAAGGAAACTTAACATCCAGATGGAAACAATGCCGGAATAAAAATGGGAACGCATCTAAATTTAAAGTAAGACATTAGCCCGGGATTTACTAATAGAATTATTAAAGTTATTCTTACTATTTCCACGTCCCAAGGAATAAGGTAAAGCCTGAAGACAGAGTCCATCGAAAAAATCCAATAATAACACAGGTCAAGTAAAGCCAAAGTGCCAAACTCACGATGGAATATACAGTAGGTGCTCGCACGAGCGCGACCAGAGAAGAACCTTTTCGTCGCCCGTGAGGATAGAGAGAGACAGAGCTACCAGGTGGGCGATTGCGAAGAGTACTGCGTTTAGAAAATATGTGGTTTTTATTTTCTAACGCCCGGTTTTGTTAACTTCGACAGTGTATTTTAAATGAAAATAAAGGAACTTTACCAATTACTATTACTATTATTACCAAAAACAAGTCGAACTATGATGACGAATACAATAAATAGTATAGATTGTGTCGTACATAGAACCTATTATTAACGTGATATAATGCATATACAGTGCTTTCATTTCAAAACTAGCCACCTTCAATAACACTTGATATAAAGCGAATTCGGCTTAAACAAAAAACAGGTCAATTTAGATATTGAGGGGGAAGTTTAAAACCAATACGAATTAAGTTCTAGGTTGATCCTTAAAAAAGTTATGGTCAAAAATTATAAGGTAAAGTCAAAAAATGTATTTTCAGAATTATTATGACAATTTTCTAAAATTTACTTTATTATGTATTCAAAATGTGCTCCATTATAGAGTCTGTTTTCGAACTCGTTGCGGACGTTCTGAAAAGTTTCTGGAGTAATCCGTTTACACTCATTTACCAAAGCACACTTTTCAATATTTTTTGTCATGTTTTATGAAAAAGGATTACTCCAGAAACTTTTCAGAAAGTCCGCAACGAGTTCGAAAACAAACTGTATTATTGTCTAGCAAATGATGGAGCACATTTTGAACACATAATAAAGTAAATTTTATAAAATTGTCATAATAATTCTGAAAATACATTTTTTGACTTTATCTTATAATTTTTGACCATAACTAATAATAATTTTTTAAACGTGGCTAGTTCAGGATTTTTACGGCCTTTAAAATGATGTATCACAAGGTAGGGGGTGCTATTTGAAATTTCAAAGTAGGGGTAGTTGAGGGTAAAGGGGTGAAACCTAGAACTCAATCTGTATTGGTTTTAAACTTCCCCCTCGATATCTAAATTGACGTATCTTTTGTTTAAGTCGAATTCGCTTTATATCAAGAGTTATTGAGGGTGGCTAGTTTTGAAATGAAAGCACTGTATAAAATAATACAAATTGTGGTTATAATAGTAGGTAAATGTTAATGATTGGTTAATTTGTATATTCTGAAAAATCAAGTTGGTCTATGGCTATAGCAATGAAAACAACTTTTCTTATAGCTGACCGCACACGGTCAATATTATTGACAATAATATTGACAATATCGTGATTTGACCAATAATACCGTGTTTTGATTGGTCAAATAACGATATTGTCAATATTATTGTCAATAATATTGATCGTGTGCGGTCACACTATTATAAACTAATATTCTTAAAATTTTGTCCTACGAGACAACATTGGAAATGTTAATGTTCGTATATGGGACCTTACGATTTTTGTCCAAGGCCACCGACACAAAAGTGTCAAGGTCATATGACGTATACAGAGATAACGCAGCGCTCGAGTGGTGAGAGCCGGGAGCCTACTATATTGTGAAGTATCCACGGTGCGAGTATGTCCGGAGAACATGACGTAAAATAGTATATTCCGTAACGAGCATAGAAAGTGACAAATTTCATGCGAGCGTGAAATCACGCGAGTTTAAAGGAAATACACTTTCCATCGAGTTATGTACACTATTTTTCACACGATAATATGTTAATTATGTTTTATATGTATGGTGTTATCATTTCCAATGTCCCGATGGTTGCAACGATTGCTAAATCTGTGAATTTTTCTATGTGCACAGAAAATAACGATACTTTTTCTGGGTTATCATCATAACCACTTTGATAGATTGGTACCACGCACTGCACTTAAACCACACATTAAACCATAAATTGAATTCGCTACAGAACACTACCTTACACACTATACTCATAATACTAATTATCACTTAAAGCTAGTAGAGATATTTCCCGCCAGAAGTGTACTTGGCGCACTTTGGAAAATTCAGATTGCTCTTATTTCTCCTCCTCTAGACCTCTCGCTAGCACACTGACTAAAATATAGATCTACTAGTGACCGTTGTGAATAGTGGGGCGTGCGAATACCTGTTAATATCCCATATTATTTGTCAACATGGGCAGATTTGTTTCAAGAATAGTGTGCGAAGAAAACGAGTAACGAATTGCAGAAGTTAAAAAATAACAATGTTATAACTTACTAAAAGAATTATTATTATGTTCCCAAAAATGATATGGGCATAATGTCTATATTCAGAACCTAGTGGATTATATTAAATGCACTACGATTTCATCACTGCAACTTGTAGAATGAGGAAAATATTCCACCAGTGATTTTATGGTGTATACGAGTATGTATTATATTGTAGCATTGCAGAGGGTAATGTGGCAAGCACTACGCCTCAAGTCGACTATTATTCCCCAGGTTTTACTCTGGGTTTACCCATTTCCTTGAGCTAAGTCGACTCAGAAGCAGAAAAACAGTCGTATATAATATAATATAGATGGTAACATATAATATAACATATCTCACTGCTTACTTCCTCTTCCCTATTCCTCGCCTGTTCAAAACTCATAGCCCTCTGTAAACTTCAACCTATACAGTCTAATCGATAGTCGCCAGTTCGCTGATAATTTCTAGTCATCTAAATTATGTCTATTCTTCTGTCTACCTCCTGGTCTCGTTTTCCCTAGTTCTAGGCAACTACCTATAGGCTCTTGTTAAATGTAAGAACTATACACAATCCATCATGTCTGCTCTATAAGACAAAGCCGCAAAAACCTTAAAATTGTGCGTTTTTTAAATACCTACAACCAAAAATATATCTACTTTCGTAGTATAAAGCCACATTTCCTTTTTTCAACCTTCTAACCTTAATTTGATTGTCTAGCACGTTCAACTACTTCCATCCCAAAGTTTGTATAATTACGGTATCTTGGCCGCTGTTTCTTTGACTCGTGCACGATTTTGCATATTTTTAGTGGGTGTACTACATTAAAAATTTCATTAACATATTTTTAAACTACAATGCCGTGATAAATCAATTATTGAACGAAAACACGCAAAGGAAAGTTAGCAAAACAAATATGAATTCATCCAAGTTTTTACTGCCAGAAGGCACAACGTGGACTGCGTTTTGTAGTTCTAATATTCTAATCGTGACCGTCTGATGACACCTAATCGCCGTAATATGCATAGAAGACATAAAACATTCCTGCCAAGAGGAAACAAATGGAGATTACCGCCGGTGTTTTTTTTTTCATTTCTACCGATGAGAATTGATACAAAAAAAACCTGCGGGATAATCATATGATTGTTAGAAAGTTAAATGATCAGATCGTGCAAAAGAAATATTTTCCGTTCGTTTATAAAATATCCGACAGCAGGATGCCCATCCAAATATGGCAAAGAATTTTAAATACGGAAGTGGGGGAATCACGATGTAATTAAAAAGACACGGATATTCCCATTAACTTCCTGATTTACAAATTGAGACAAGGCGAAAAAATTAATTGAATTTTCATGTATTATGTGTGTGAATACCGGACGACGGTAAGCTGCAGGCTGTAGCCTAATCTTCAACTTTGTTGTGGTAGTTGCAGCAGGAGTCAATAAAAGGCGGTATTATACACGAATAATTCCGAGATTTACTTGCACTCTGAATTGAGTTGCGTCCTTTTACTGATCAGAAAAAGGCAAGTTCACAAAATACCCATGCGTGTAAGTTTTTTATTCAAATGGGAATTACGTAATGAATTTTCAGTACAATTCTCGGGAGATACCCAATAAAAACAATTATTTGAATACTTACACGTTGAATTGAAACGTGACTATAGGAAATATTCATTCATGAAATCAAGTGTTTTGCGATAAAATAAGAATAAGTTTTTATCAGCCGTTTTCAGAGACACGGCGCCAAAGCACATCCTGCAATATCCGCTTAATAATTCGATTGAATTCATTTTGACACTTTAAATAAACCGATTGGAACTGAAATAGAGCGAGACGTTCTCTTAACAAAACGTACATTGAATAAAAACTGGTCTGGACGTTACTTGCTTGAAATGATGATTGCTTTGTGTGTTTTACTGCTAATCTTCGGAATGGATCCTCTCCGACCGCAAAACAGAGTAGGCAAAAATCAAAAATTTTGTTTGCTATATGTCAGAAATTAAAATCAGGATGAGCATTTTTGGGTTAGTATAAAAGTTTGGGGTTCAATTTTATACGAAAGAAAAAAAATGAAAAATAAAAATTCATGACAATTTGCTTGTTTGTTCCCAATTTCTTAGGTTAGGAAAGTTAGTGTCTGCAAGTTTGTTTTATTATCTAACACCACTTTCCTGTATATCAATAATATTAGGAAAAGGATGTTCCATATACAAGTGAGAAAGTTACATATAAGAAACCTAAAATAATCCTCATTTTTCAATTGAGTTTATTACATACATAAATATGCTATATTTATAAAAAATGCGAATCAGAAGTAAAATGGGGAAAACCCGCAAATTTTGAAAATGATCATATTGAATAGTTTACTACCCAAAACAAATTCCGCAACTTTCGATTTTTACGTTTGAGTCTTATTTTCGTCATAATTAAATACGAAACATGCGTCACGCTCGAGACACAATATTTGAATGACGCTGGTGACGTACTTGACCACTGGGCCCGACAGATTAGGTAGGGATTTTCACATGCGCAAACCGATCCGTTTGCACCCTGAGCGCTCGTTTATTTCTCGACTCCTCCCACTTTTTCCAGGGAGACGCGTAAACACCGCGGCGCAACGGATAGGTCTCCTACGCCACAGAAAGCGCGCGTTTTAGCCATCCCGGTCATGCTGCTTTCTAAGTTGCAAATTTTTCGCTCAGCACGGCACATAATCAAAATTTTTACGTGGTACGCGATACATATTCTATTTATGCTTGATGTTACAGTACTAAAAGTTATAAATTCGATTAAGCGGGTCTTCCCCATTAGCTTGAGTAACATCTTAAACAATGTGTACTTTATGGCGTTTCTCAGTGGTTAAGCTCCTCATTCAAAGCGAACGCGAGTTATTTATGTTCGCGTACTTGCGTATATTAACAATTAAAAAAATTAGCCTTTACAACACTTATGACTGCATAATACCATTCGCACGTTTAGTAGAAACTATACTAATGTTTATAAGTACAAAAGACGGATTAACTTGTCTTTTGTAAGGTGCAATGTGCAACATGGACCAACAAAACAAGTACAGCTATGAAAGTGCTTATAATATGCAAGGTGAAATTTGCATTCAGTAACTCAAAGTCACTGCCCTCCTTGTACACATTACCGGATGGAGGTTGCAGACAATGTAAACATGTGACTACGGATTTACAAGCACTTGTTGATATTAGATTGTTCTGCTTCTTGATTTTGCTAGAGGGATAATAATCCAACGCATACAATGTTTCCAGTAAAAACAAAACAAAAGAAGAACATACGTTACATTCGTTTCTACATCAAGGACTATAAAATAAATACCTCCTCAATCCGTAGAAGTGAATTCCAAAAAGATCAACTTGATTACCTATACCAATATCTGTATTGATGAAGGGATTTACGAGGCGTTTACTATATACACATCTCGAAAATTGCTGAACCAATTTTTACGAATCAAACAGGAACATTTAGAGAAAATTTTAGAGTTATTTTTGAAATGCCAAAAATGTTATTTCGAAACACTGGCAATTTTATTGTGAATATGGTTATCACGCGGCATATTCAATTAACGAAAAGCATGTGTTCAATTTTATTATCAGATCTCAGGCAGCACCTAATAAAGTTACGCGAAAACCGCAACTAAATCCGTTCAGCATTTTCAGCATTATGTAATACCAGAGTTATTTAGGATGGTCTTTTAGGAATCTGAAGAAAAAATGTATGTTTACGACAAAGATTAAAAATAAGTATTGAGAGTATCGAAAGTATCGAGAGTATCGACAGTATTTAGGTATCGACAGTATCAAGATATCGAAAGCATCGAAGTATTGAGGTATCGAAAGTATGTATCGAAATATCGCAGTATCGAAGCATCGAAAGTATTGAGGTATCAAAAGTAGGGAAGTGTCAAAAGTATCTAGAACTCTGAATTATTAGAGGAATAGGTAAATTGGTATGGATGTATGTATATTTCATGATAAAAAATTTATTACTAGTGTATATGTACATAAATTTATTAAATAAACAGAACAAAAACATAACGCTCATTATATTATAAAGGTAATAAATAGTACCTACTAGTACTACCTACTCGAATATAAATTGGTACAAAATAAACTACCTATTTTGGTAGAAATTTTTTGTTCGGGGAAGTACCAAATTTTACATCAAATCAGCTTTTCAACGATTTAAATCATTTGATTTAAATCACTATTTAAATCGCGATTTTAATCACCTGATTTTTTTAATTTTAATCACTGATTTAAATCAAAATTGCAAAATTTCTGAAAACGTTTATTTTATACTTTTATAGCAAAAAATAAAAAAATTAAAATTAAAAAGCAACACATTTTACTTAAAAAACATTTCTTTTTAAATGAATAACAATCTTAAAACGTTAAAACATTTAAAAAAAATACACAACATGATATAAACGCAATGCCAACAGATTAACAAACTAAAAAAATCACAATTTTATAACTACTCATTGAAATACTTATACAAGAATACTAATTTCGCTGCCTTATCCGTCCCCAGTCTATTTCTTAATTAACTAGGTGGCGCCGGAGCCAATATTTCTCTTTATTTATAATGAATATCTTATATTTGATTTAAATCAAAAAAAACCTGATTTAAATCAAATAAATCGATTTTTTTGATTTTTTTTAATCGTGATTTTTTTAAACCCTGCATCAAATAGTTTAGTTGCCAAGGTAGGTAGGACATATTTATTCAATACGGTTCAGCTTTGCTCCACTAGGTGTAGTTATCGGAGTATCGAAAGTATAGAGACATCGAAAATATCGAGGTATCTAAAGTATCGAGATATCGAAAGTAACGAGGTATCGAAAGTATCGAGGTACCGAAAGTATCGAGGTATCGAAAGGTTCGAGGTATCGGAAGTATCAGTATAGATATATTCGATACTTCGATTCCTGCATGCATTCAGTATCAACGATCGATACTTGATTAAGTATCGATACCTTCTTTAAGTATCGATACTTTTCCCAGCCCTAGTTGCAACGTTGATCAAAATGTAACGCAATGCTACATTTAATTCGGCTTTCGTTGCTAAGGTACTGACTTCGTGATTGGTTGTATGATAGCAACGAAAGTCGAATTAAATGTAGCATGGCATTACATTTTGATCCGCGTTCCAACAACCGGCCGGCCCTTATAGATATGTTGTTACGGCTTTATGACTAGTTTCATAGTAACAACTAGACATTACTGGAAATAACGGATTTGAATGTTTGCCGCCGACACAAGGTGATTCATAACAAGTGTGCCAAACTTCAGGGGGAAAATAGAAAAACCTAAACTATGTTACGCCGCTGATCTATGCAACAAACTATAAGGAGCGTAATATCTGTAGTAGTAACTTTTGGACAAATGTTCATACAAACGTTTCTTCTTATTTGAGCTCATCTATAATCCCATAAAGTTTGGCACATATATGTCATGAATAAAACAAGCTGCAGGCACTAACTTACTTAACCTATGAAATTTTGAACAAACAAGTTGTCCTTCTTTACAAAAAAATGCGTGGATCAGGTCTTCGTCAGTTTAGGAGTCTGTTTCACAATCTGTTTCAAAAATGCATTAGTTCATCACGATACTATAGTAAATATTAACTCGAAATTAAATAATAACTTTTGCTTTATTCAAAACTCCTTTATTGAACACTACATAAAATAATTTTTAGAAAGAACCTAACACCAACGTAGCAATCCATTCAGAAGGAAGACTTTAGAAGGCTGGGACGTATTACTAAATTAACCTCAAAACGTTCACAATGAATCAATAGCAGAACAATGAAGAGAGAATATGAAGACCAGAAAAGCAGGAGGAAGTTAAATTGGCCGCAGAAGAAAACAATATTCCATGGACTGGTGTAAAGGTCAAGGCTATAAAGACAGAAACAAGTTAAGAGTGGCGTTTACCGGGATTAGATGCACAATCAACATGACAAAACATCTGTAAGGAGCCCATTCACTTGGTTCCTTATCAACAGTCAAATAGCTTCCGATTTCGGCTACACTGAAAAAAACGCATGTTCTTAGCTGTGTGCAGGCCACCCGCTGACAGACTTGAACGTTCGTTCAAGAAGGACGATTAAAATCAAACCAGATCAGATGGTATGGGCACCTTTAAGAGTTCTACATATTACAGCTATTTGGTATTAAAATTTAAATCACATTAAGAACTCACTATTGTGCCACTAAGGCTTATGTAGGTCTATTCCAAATTTCAGAACATTCTGGCAAAAAATACAGCTACATGCACGAAAAGATATTTTGCCATGCCTGCAAAGATGGTCGTCACCCTTAACAGAATTATAGAAAACACCAGTCATCCCAAGAAAAAAGCCTCATGCAATACCGAAATCACAAACGGAGGTTGAATGTGCTGTCTTTGACACTGAAATACAAGAATTCCTGCTTAGACACTTTCTACCATAGGTACTCCAGAACATCTAGTTCAGTCAAATGCATATATGCGTATACAAATGACAGAAGTCGTTCTTTTGCTTGAAAATGAATTTTAAGAGAAACTAATAATATTATACTATAAATACGTAAATAATATGCAAGAATATGCAAAACCTTCATTAAATTTTAATGAAGCAAACAAAAAAATCACAATAAAAATATTTACTTATTTAGTTGGAAATAATGCCAGTTATGCAGGATTATAACAAACCATGAATTATTAATAAACTACTAGTAAGTGCTCAAGATTTTACGCTGGTTATAAGAGTGCATATTTTATAAAAATAACAAAAACACAACATTGACATAACCAGCTTGTTAGATAAAAGGTGCGACTTTTTCCTGTGGAATGTCATAACGGAACCTGGTAGGTAAACATTAATTTATCACGTTTGCTAAAATAAAACACCTGTATTTTTAGATTTAATTACCAGTTCTGTTTGATAATCCAACTTCCAATTAATCCTCTATTTTTATTATCGGTCAAGGCAAGTTATTTAAACTAGATTCGCTAAGAACTCATTTGCATTGTTTATACCTAAAGGCGTAAGCAAAAATTGAATATGCAAATCGGATATACATTTTTTATAGAAACAACTGTATCATTTAACGGTTATTTTACAAAGTGTGGGAGTATCGCAGTTATAATTTTATCACTTGTAATCTACAGCAAAATTAATTAAGAGGAAAATTAACACAGATGTGGGGTAAATTAACGAGAACACGTTTAAATTAACTAGTTTACCCTATTAGCCTACATCATACAAGATTCAAAGTTGGATAACGTTTCGCTTGCAAGGTATAAGTTGTTTTCATGTGTTGGTAAAATTATAATAATAAAATACTACATAAATCGACTACCTTGCCTTCGGGGCGAAGACCGCGTCGTTGATTTCTTTCTCTAATAAAAGTGAAATTTGCAGCGATGGTACTAAACTGAAAGTGCTAAGCCCAGAGATCATACAACTTCTGTAAGAAATCTTGGGCCAATGCTAGAAGACCTGAGCTTTTGCTGTGAGGAGTAAGGACGGTCTTGAATATTGATATTATGTTTATGAAGATTTTTGCCTAACGAACAGTTACATTGTGGATGTGTGTAGGGCTCATCGTAAAAGTAGTTTGGCATTGGTGCGGGAACGTATTAAGTGAAACCTCGATATTGTTTCCGTTGACCTGTTTCATCTCCAGATGCAGATTAAAATTGTCAACTTGCAAACTTCAAGCCTCGCTTCAAGCATATCTTAGGCTCGATCTTCTTGGTCTGATATCGCCAGTTACAAATTTTTCGAAGTCTCCTAAATTCAACACATACGCATCCTAATATATCTGTTTCAAGCATAACAAATAAAATGTTGGGTTAGTCCTCGGGTTAGTCATTCTCCCAGTGATTAGGGGTAATGCCACGGTCGTAATCCCATAAATTGTCTTACCACTTCTTCTATATTATCATCAGGTGTTCCGCCCGAAGTTTAGAATAAAATAATTCCTGGCTTAGCTGTACCGCGCAGATTTTAAGGCCTCCCTAAGATCCATAAACTCGATAATCCTCTTCGTCTGACTTATAACCTTGCTGAGTATTCTGCTTCTATATTACGATCCTTTGTAGAGAAGACTGGTTCTTTTATCTTTAAAACTACGTACATTTTAGTAGTCATAAGATATTCTCGTCAATTTCGATGTCGAATTCCTATTCACCAATTTTCCTATTTCGGATTCTATTCTTAAAAATGAAAGAACTAAGAAGGTATATGGTGTGGTTCTTCTTCAGCTTGTAGACTTGTCATTCATCCTCGAGATTTCATTCCAACTTCCTCGGGGCTGATCACTCATTTACGCTGCAGGCCTCTCGAATTACTTTGCGTGAAAACACCATCATTATTCGTGAATGTAACTCTGAAATAGGTATGTGAACACCATAACATGCTCTATTATAGCGTTTTTAAATTTCAATTTGCGTCTTAGTGGGTCCTTATAGATTGCCATTGCTTTTGTTTTCTTCTTTAATCTAAATATTTGGCAAGCAAGGAAGAACTGGCGTATTGGATGTTGTAGGTCGTTTTCATCATCAGCAACAAGAGCTGCATCGTCATCATAGCATATGACACGCACTTCATTTTTTCCCATTCTGTAACTCCTAGTACAATATTGTAGCGTTACTTTAATAATTTCATTCATAGTGATGTTGAAAAGCAGAAGACTTAGTAAGTTGGCGTGTCCCAGCATAATGAAAATAGCATCCGGACATGACTTGTTGCTTCGTCTAGAACCTTGTTTTTCGTCTCGCAGTGGTACTATCTATACATATATCTTTAATCTCTTGTGTAGGTAAGTAGCTTTGCCGTCAATTTTTGAGTCGTATTCTCCTTTTATATCTCTGATCTTCCCATTTACTTCATTTTTGGTGGATTTGTAGACGTTGAATCCTTCTATGGATTTGTTTGTTGTATACTTCGAAATGCTTTCCTTTTCACTTCTGCGAGCTATTTTATTTAGTCACAAAACCATAGTGTGAGGTATTTTTGCTTCTGTGTGCACTTCGAGATTCGCTTTTCTAAAGCCCACCGCTTCTCTAGCTGCATTCAATATGTTCTTTCTTTACTTGTGCCACACACTCAAATTTAATACAACTTCTTCTTAATTATTAGAATAGCAATAAACTATAAATCGCCCCATAAATGGGGTCGTTGCACTAAATAGAAAATCGATATACTAATTTTGATAGAAATAAGTAACTAGGTGTTTATTGGCCCTCTGGGTTACATTTATTTACTCACCAATAGCCCAAAATTTAAACAATGGCGATTTTAGCACAAAGCGCGCCTTCGGAGAATTAAGCAGAAACACGTGCTGCCCAGGTTACGTCATTAGCTTAGCAGCGCTTGTGATTGGTCATTTGTTACCCAGAAAGCTAACGTTACGTGGAGTTTGAGCCGGTAAAGTAGGGAGCAATAATGTGAGGAATAATCAGAATTTGACATTTGGAAATTTATTATTTTTATTTGTGGGTGTATAAATAGTTTTCTGCCGTTTATTTATGTGTTTTTATTCCTATTTATTGTGTCAAACGACTAGGCCGCCATGATTGCCATGATGCGTTTGGCAAACAACGGTTGTACTTTTCGGCTAATATTAAATATTGGCAATTCTCGGCATTGCCGACGTCTTAACTTTGATGCTGGTTTAGATGCCTCTAACGTTGCCTGGGAGAAAAATTAAAAAAAAATACGGGTGAAATATTTTACGACAATCTTCGGGGAAATATGATGTTTAAAAATTGTGTAATGACCCCTTTGATCCTAAACATTTCGCTTTGGCCCACTTCGAAGTAGGGTTGCCATTTTTGAAATGGTTGTGATAAGGATAAGGTGTGTGTGGTGACGGAAGAAACCACGGAAATGGTGTCAGAAGGTTTCTGTCCCGGTTTTTTAAATCCCGGAGGTATCAGGCCATTTAACACCCTTTGTAAAGCAATTTCATGTTTATTCAGGTATGATTGGTAAAAGGTAAGGAAAGTAAGGACCTTGTTGTCTAAAAGGATGGAAGAATAAACGTTAAATAAGCCAAATAAGGACACAAGTGACAACCATACTTCGAAGTAAGTATTAACTGTTCTAGTCAGAGTGTCTTCCCTTTATATTCCGGCATAATATTTTTTAATCCTGAATATTTCGAGAAGTTAAAGGGTTCTGAATCTTCAATGTCTAGAAAGCTATTATGTAGTAAATGAGTTTCATGTGCGGCTTATTATAGGGATTTACGCAAAATTACGATTAAACTGACAGTTCCGCCACCAAAATTTTCAATATTTTTCTCTAATATAGAATAAGAATACATAATTCAAAATAACCTGATTATTTGACCAGAACATTCAGTAAGCAGCGATAATATATTCTAAACCAAAAGAATGTTAAATTATACGTATTCTTGCAAATTCCTTCAAAGATTAGCAGTCTATTTTAGCAATTAAGACAAAAGCAATGATTAATAGCATCATGTTGCAATTAAACTCAAGTATGCGTGAAAGATACTTGCATATTAAATAAACTATAAATTGATTCATATTAATTAAAACTATGAATTTATATTTATTTAATTTACATTTATTTTTTTGCTATTGCATCAGATTTACTTGTTTCTCATTCCTGAGTATTTTGAAGATCTTTTTCTATTCTACATTATCAGTATTTCGAACTGTTCGTCGTACTCGAAATGTGCTAAACGGGAATAAAATATTTTAGCAATTTACTTATCGCAGGGGGGCTTTCGCAGATTACCTTTCCAATCCTGGTAGTGTACTCGGCACACTCAAAGTCAAATATTCGGACAGAAATGCAATGACTTGGATGAAAATTCCTGGGTGCCAATCTGTCAAATACTCAAGAGAAGTTAAGTTTTGAACGGCAGTGAGAGAAAATATGTTACTTGCTCGATGAAGATGAGAATTGGGCCGATTGAGCTTTTATAACGCTTAAGACAAAAAAGAACTAGTGGAGACAAGGAAATAACGCATCAAATGAAGAAAAATTTTGGTGTACCGCACACTTTCTCAGTACCCACCTAAATCGCTACTGCAGAAGTTCCTTGAATGCAATGTGTGTAATTTTCAATAATACCGAGTATTAAGACTATTGCTAATATCGAGATAGTACTGGTAGAATCGGTGTTAAGGATTTGCCTCATTACCCCGCATAAACGGAATCGGAAATCGAAGCACACTCGACGCCGCCGTGAAGTAATAAATTCCATAAAACGTCTTTAAATACACGGTGTGCCATTGCGTTCTCACAAAGTGCGCTCGTTAGAAAGCTACGATAATAATTATAATGTCTCCGCGGGTATGTCATGTAAATGTCAGTGCTAAATTATGTGCGGCAACACAGAATTTCTTACAGAAAACTGCAATATACAGGTGCCTTTGGGAAGATTAAAATGTCCGTAATTATTGCTCATAAGAAAAATACGTCCGCCTGAGGACTGCCGTGTTCTGGATACTCTTAACTGCATTATCGCTATGCGAAATCGAGTAATGCTCTTGAAAATAAAGGACAGTGTTCGTACGTGTACGTTGATAGAGAGCCATTGAATTTGCTGCCCGAAGTTCTGTTATTACAGATATTTTAGCGGTGGATTTACACACAAATAAGCGGATAATTTGAATTGAACTGTGGCTAATTCTTGTCCACAAAGAAAAAGTCAGTTTAGTTCTGAATTCTCACATCCAGGTTATCTCTGAGGTCGTCTTACATTTCAAGTTTACGGATTAGAGAAACGCGCCACCTTATAGGTGGTCTATTCACGTGGTCAGGGACCTACCACTGGGTTGTTTCCCTTCCACGTTTCTCTGGACTCCCAACTTTTCCATGTTAGTTTGATTTTTTAGTATTATGAGTTCAGTCGGCATGCGATTACCAGTTCATTTAGGGTTAAAATGTTGGTTCTTCTAGGGCTTGACGAAATGGGAAATGCATAACATAACACCACATCTCAATGGCATCTATCGTCTATCTGGTCGGTCCAGATCTTCGCCAGTTTGGTAATAGTGCTGCGGGTTCACATTCGCGTACCTTTATTTCTTCTCCACTACCTCCTCTATTGCTGACGAGATTGCTGATATACGTGCACTGTCTCTGTCGATAATCTTCTGGAGCCAGTGAGATGCTGAACCATTGCTATCAGTTCGTTTTCATCTTCTTCGAGTAGTACGGTGCCGTTTACCAATTTAATGCTTTGAAACTTTCTTGTCATCATACTAGAATGTGTCCCAGGCGCGTCTTATAGTATATTGGCCCTATGCATTAAACAATCTGTGAGATACTTTTGTCCTCGCTTTTGTCCCTTATGGATTAAGTCAAATGTTGACCACGGTCAGTAATTTAGCCATTTACCAGTTCGCCAAAAGGATTATCCCTTTGCCATCGTTTCTCAGGAAGCCATAGGGATTTACTCGTCTTCAAATATGGTAAGGCTTTTTCACTTCTGCTTTTAGGCCAGACATCCTAAAAGCAGAAGTAGTGGGTAGGCGTAGTGGGTGAGTATGATTGATGATCGTGGTTTCGTTGTCTTCTCTATACAGTTCTTTGCCAATATTCTAACATCCTCTCATATGTCCACGAAGATTTCTACTTTAATTTCCTTGATACCAGTTCAACTGGTATCTGAACACGGATTTTATTAGTGCGACGAAGTACTTCGACTTCTTTTTATATGTTTTTGACGCATTCCTTTCTCGTCTTTTGCAAACAACTCTTTTTGCTCTTCTATTATTGTCGTAAACCAATAGGTACTGGTTGGTCTGCTAGTAGCATTGTAGAATATTTGTATCTGTATCTGGTATACAGATGGGTCTAAAACTGTACATAGTACTGAGGTGGGTATTGCTGGCAAAAGCCCAGGGAATGAAATTAGCATAAACCTGGGCAGCCTTGCAACCGTATTCTAGGCAGAAATTACTGCAATTTCAGTATGTGTGCAGGAGATGATCAGGAGGTCTTTCAAAACAGGAGGATCCAGATTCTCACTGATAGCCAGGCAGCACTGAAAGCTCTGGAAGCTACAGAGATACAATCCAGAACGGTTAAAGACTGTGTGGACTTGCTGACTCGACTAGCAGTACATAACAAGGTTATTCTACGATGAGTGAAAGGCCATCAAGGAAGTGAAGGGAACGAGAAAGCAGACCTCTTAGCGAAGAAGGAAGCCAAAATCCCGCTGATAGGGCCGGAACCTACGTGTCGTTTGGCATATCAGATAGCCAAAGAGATGATAAAGGACCTATTAAGACAAAAACATACCTCTCCTGGACTGAGGCAATCGCGGATGTTCATTAGCGGACCATCCAGCAAGAGAGCTGAAGAGTTAATACGACTGGGTAAGAACCAGCTGAGATGGGCAGTAGGACTATTTACGGGATACTGTTCGCTTATGAGACATCTTACCCCTATTGGAGTGAAGGACAATCCTGATTGCAGGATGTGTGGAGAAGAGGAGGAAACTCCTCATCACATACTATGTGATTGTCCGGCTCTTCGAGTAGCTAGACATACAAGCTTTGGAGCTATGTTTGTAGAACCAAAAGAAATACGAGATGTACACATAAGTCTTGTCTTAAAATTTTTTGAGGGGGACCGAACTTATGAGATAATCATGTATGGGGGCACAATAAGCTTGAGCTTCAGTGCTAGGGGCCAGAAACCTACCCCGTAAGAAATAATAATCTGTTCCTTCACGAACAAAAAAACTGACTGCACACCCTTTACTTGCACTCAGTGAACCACTCTAAATCCAATCATATAACCTGCTTCTTTTCAGATTCACAAAAAGAGCTTGTTTCTATCGTGGTTGACAAGCAAAAGTAACTTCTTAGTCTCAACAATTTTGAGGGAAGTCCCTGCGTTGATTTTGACCGACTTAACAAATAAGCCCCACTGTTTATATCTGTGATGAGTTTCAGCCCATTGTAACAATGTGAAAATGGTGTCTCAGGAATAGTCCTTGCCAGTCGCCTGTACGTCCACGACCAAAGCGAATTTTGTCAAGCAATAAACTTGAATATTAATCGTAAAATGCCCTGGTAAATGTAAGAAAGTCATCAATTTAGCCTGTAATGAACTGTCATGATTTCGCAATACACATAATTTATTTTTAAAAGACGTATCGAATGAAAACCAAACACAATGGGATTACCCACCTCCTGTATGCTGCGTCAATGAACAAAATTAAATTCGGTTTAAAACTCAAATCAGGTGTAAACGTATCCAATAAGCTGCGATGTATTTTAGTAATAGTATGTAATACGTCTACCTAAATAATTCTCCGCTCCAAACCGAACAGTTTTATTGCCTGGGTTTTATTTGTGACAGCGGTCTTCTATTTTTCGCGAAAGGCGAAAGTGAGGCGCCGTCGCGACGCCAGGCAATTTCAGTTTTAGAACAGTTAAGACCATGTACAAGTACATATTATAGGATGTAAACACGTAATTTATCACAATGTGTATACAAACTTTACAGCAATTTTTGCCAAAATTCCATTTTTGCATTCTTTTAACAAGTTCGTTTCTATTGTTCTGGATAACTTATTGTCGCTAAGCATGGAAAAACAATTAATGTAAACTATGCCGTAAAATGTAAACTATACATTTAAAAATAATTGAAACCGTTTGAATTATTTCTTAACCAACTGTCTTCTTTAAAACGCATTTGGATCATATTTCACAGGATGTTTCTACTAAAAAAGTCTAGTCAAAGAGACAGATACCATACTGTGGAAATTCTAAACGCCAACATTTCTATTTTATAAAACATTCTTTCCTGTAGGTGACCCAAAATGTATTGCGTATAATCGAAAATCTGTGCATTGGAATTTCGAAACAGGCTCACGCAGACTGTCAGAGCACCTATCGACTATCCTAAATCTGTCTGTACATTCGGGTCTCTCAAGCTTGCTTCCACAGATGTTGTAACTCAGTCTATATGTTATACTTCATAATTTTCCATCCATTATCTACAATTTTGCACAATTCACTCTTATAAAAGTGCAAACTTCACGCTAGCACCTTGCAACTCCTCGCCAATTTAATCGCCGAATTTTACACAATCTTGCAGACCCTATGGCGCCTATGGATTCCTCAAGAATTACCTCCTGGATTCCCAGTTGTCTTGTATATCTGTTACGCCCAAACATCGAAACCGCTCATTGAACGAAAAAAATAGCCACAATGCGTTGCGGACTGTGATGCACGACCAAATACCGAAATCTGATCATTTTTCGCGTTGTGGTCGTTCTTTTTGACCACAACGCGATGTGGACAATGCTGAAACGGCCATGACGCGTTCTGAATTATTCAGAACGCTCATAAACCGATCGTGCTTTTAATATTTAACTAGATTGACAAAAATAATAACTGAAAATTTCAAAATATTTTTATTTAAATATGTTTATTACTACATCAAACTACTAAATCGGAAAAAATAACTAACAGAAGTAGTAAAATTGTAGTAAAATTGAAAAATGGTGGTCATTTGTTCTTGCAGGAACTACTATTGTGGCATTTAGAATTGCACAACATCTCATTGGCCCTACAGTTGCACTTTTTGTGTTACAATAACGTTTACAATGGCACATGACAAATCCTTGTTTTGACCCAGACGAAAGAGCTGAAGCTTTTATCAAATTTAATGAAGAGCTCGGAACGTCCGATGGATTTGTAAAATTAGAATCAGCCAAGGTGAATTCATTTCGACTATAAAGTCTTTCCAGCACTCCTTCTTTGGTTCCCAACTTATACAAGCTGGATTCATTAATGCTTAGAACTACACCTAGAACACTTCTAGGGGCAAGCCGCCCTCTGTCGACATCCGGAACTTTCACTACGACATTTTGACCGATCTTAGCAGGAGGTAGTTTTTCGCGGGACAAAGCTAACATTTTTTCGGCTTGCTTCTCCAGTCCGGCTTTAGCATTTTCGCGTTGCTCTCTGATTGCATTATGTCTGCTGCAAAGGCTGCATACGACTTGACCTTCAATTTCAATACCGCACTTCAAGTGTACCTTTAAACCGCATTTTTTACATGGTCGAATGACTCCAAAATCTTCGCAAATTTAACATGCTACCGCACTGGATACTGCACTGATTACATTTTCTTCCCTTTCCACATTTTCTTCCCTTTCTACATTTTCTTCCCTTTCTACATTTTCTTCCCTTTCCACATTTTCTTCCCTTTCCTGGTCTGTTCCGAGTACCATCCCATCCAAGATTCTTTCTAAATCTTCTTCGCTTTCCAAAATTTCATATGTTCCCTTTTCCAGGGAAGAATCTGCCCGACCGATTCTTTGCTTGCTACCAGACATGGCCTCGTAAGGACTTTTTTAATTCCTTCATGCAGTGCACGATTTTTTTTGCTCTGAATAAACCGTAAACCCTCTGACCATTGTTTCGTTTTATTGTCAAGCATTCATGCTACCAACATATCTCTCACGTCCTGATTGGATCGTTCTACCGATCCTTGGCTCTGTGAATGGCGGGGCTTGCCGTGTACAAGTTTAAGGCCTGGCCACAGATCTTTTAAAGCTTCAATTATTTTATTGGCAAACTCTTTTCCGTTGTCGCTTTGTAGTATAAGTGGAGCACCGAAAATGCAAAAAATGTCCATTACATTATATGCGACTTCTTCAGCTGTTTTTGTCTTAAGTGGTTTTAGAATTGTAAATTTGGTAAGATGATCCTGATAGTTCAATATGAACCCATAGTCTCGATCTGCATATCTATCAAGTATATTTGACATCGGGAATTCATGTGGTTTGATAGGATTGGTGCAACAACTAACCCCTTCTTCTTGATTTTCTTTTTTCCCTGACATTGCTCGCATAGAGACAAATAGCTGCTCTAGTGACATTGCAGTATTTTTTGTTAATTTCAGCCTCCATAACTAAAAAATTTAAAAAATATTTCATTAGGTATATTTTACAATAACAGCGTTTAGGCAGGTACCTCTTGTTCGCTTATGCATAGATGCCATGTGAGCAGTTCCAATAATGTCAAAAAGATACCCAGTTTTACAGAAATATCGAAAAATTTCATCCTCTGTTTCGTTGGTCTTTTGAATTAATTTTTCATATGCCCCAATTGATATGATATCGTACCTCTTCAGCCTTTTATATTGTTTTGATGACAATGACATTTTGCTGTCTCTCAAACGTTTTGCTTCTTTCACCTCATGAACGATCTCTTCATACCGTTCATTCGTAAAATAATCACTACGATCGTTGCTATTATCTACGATATGTTTCAGATTTTCATTAAATGCCTCCTTCATATTGTTTTCTGCTAACAATTACACACCTCACACCCCACACTTCAAAATTTTACTTCATTTCGCTCATCAACATAAATAGGACTTTACTCGAAGGCAGTCGTAACCACACTGACTAGTATGAACAAGAAAGATCGGTTTATGGGCGTTCTAAATAATTCAGAACGCGTCGTGGCCGTTTCAGCATTGTCCACAACGCGTTGTGGTCAAAAAGAACGACAACAACGCGAAAAATGATCATATTTCGGTATTTGGTCGTTCAGCACCGTCCGCAACGCGTTGTGGCTGTTTTTTCGCTCACTGGGCGTTTTTGGTGTTTGGGCGTAACATATCCATTTATTTTTTGGTCTTCCTCTCATTCTCTTACCTTCACCTTCTCCTAGGAGAACTGCTTTGCATGTCTATACCTTCATGTCATGTCTATAATGGTGCCTTAGCGTATATTATTCATGCACCAACTTAGCGAGACTATTATGTTTATATTTTAAATCAGCTGCCAGAAAATCGTGTTAACGCCATCTAGACTTTCGACAAGGATTTGTACCAAAAACTTTCAAGTAGGAAATATTATGGCATTTCCTAATACAATAAAACCTTTGTATCAATGGGAAGTGGATTATGTTTTAAGGGATTGAACAGATTTGCCAACTCGTGGACCAGATTTCGTAGTTATTTTTAGATACGTTTCTGTTCCACCGTAAGGCTACTAAAATAAAAGGTTCGCACTTCCAAAACGGCCACATTAATCTGAAACTTCTTGGTTGAAAATTCAATGAATTGTGAAAGTGAGATAGGGTATGGCTAGGAATGTAATCACCTTTTACCTCAATATACTCGTTAGAAGAGTTTAGTAATACCTTGGCTTTTCTGGGGGGTGGTTCTCTTGCTCGGGTCACTCATTGGATCCCATTTTCGAAAAAGGGTTTTAATAAAGAACCATGGTTCCATCGTCAGTTACAATCGTTTTCAGCAGGATTTGTTCCACGGGGCTCCATGCCGACTTTGAACAGCCGACGGAAGTTTTGGGGCCCATCTTGCACTACCTTTATTCATACCCTCGCTCTTACCTTAAGTTCTGACAGTACTCGAACTTCTAGATGGCGGTCACTCATCACCAGCTCTTCAACAGTTACCACAGATTCAGTCGTGAGCACTTCTGCTGAACGAGAATCATCTTTCAGAGATTCTTCCCCCCTTCGAAATCTTTTGGTCAATTCTTCCTCGGTGAGATACGAATAAGAAGTTTCACCATACACGTTATCTATACGTTTATGAATACATCAATTTTTTCCTTTGGTAAAAACTTCAATCAATCAATATATGTATTGCCGATTATTTTTTTCATCGTCAAATTGACCAATAGGAACATTTCATTTGGGTCTAGAAGCGTGTATTATTTCGGTAATTTTTTCGAAAGTTTTTTACCTATACAATAATCCAATAGAATTTGTGTATCTACAGTCACGTGTTCAAAGACAGCCAATCAGGAGAACATTTAACTGAAGAGTGCTTATGGGCTATTTTCACTTATGCCATCTGGATTACTGTAGCAACGGAAAAATATCTATTTTGCACTGCTGTCGATTTTTTTGCACAAAATGTCATTTCCAAGATTGTTCTTTTCAATTTTAATTTCTTTTTCACAAATCGTTCTTTTTGGGCAAAAAATTTTCTTACCGAATAGTCCTCGAGTCTTGATAATTCGAAATAACTTGATAAATTTCCTCAAGCGGGTTTCTCTGTGGCAACATACCTCCGCCTTTGGCGTCGGGATGTTTACTCAAGCTGTTGCTTTTACTAACCACTCGTGTAAATTTGACAGAAGATCACTCGCGCAAGCGCTCGTGATCTTTCAACTGTCAAATTTACACTCGTGGCTACCAAGCAACGCAACAGCTTTCGTAAAATTTCCGACAATTCCAGAACACTTTGTATTACTACAGAAAATCGGACACATAGAACCTGATATATCATGTATATTAGTTTTAAATAATAATCTTTTTGTCCTACAAAATAAAAAACCGACTTCAATGAGAATATCATCAATGCAGTCGAAGTCAATTAAATACGCATTATTAAGGATAACTCAAAAACTACTGGTCAGATCTTGATCAAATTTATATGGGACCACATGAGAAGCACCAGCTTTCAAATAAAAAAAGAATCATCAAAATCGGTTCACCTGAAAAAAAGTTATGAGAACATCATCAATGTACTCGAAGTCAATTAAATACGCATTGTTACGGATAACTCAAAAACTACTGGTCAGATCTTGATCAAATTTATATGGCACCACATGAGAAGCACCAGCTTTCAAATAAAAAAAGAATCATCAAAATCGGTTCACCTGGAAAAAGTTCTGAGGTAACACACATTAAAAAAAATACAGTCGAATTGAGTACCTCCTCCTTTTTTGAAGTCTGTTAAAAAGAACAAGCACAAGCACTGACCGAGGGACGTCGCCAAGCCCAGCGGATGACTCCTCCGGTGCATTAGCCAGCCGGTTACGGAAGCCATGGGCAGAAGTATTTAATAGTACTTGAACGAGTAGTGACGTTTCGATTTACAAATATTAAGAGATCCCAGTCGACAAATTTATCAAAGTGTCAACAGGTCTTTCTCGTAGGATCTCTTAATATTTGTAAGGACTCTGCCTTCCAAGTGAAACGTTATCATTCCACTGTTAAATCGCCCCGGCTCGGCTCCGGCATCGGCAGTGCGCGCTCGTTCAAGCAGGATGAAAAACTACATTTGCCCCAAGGGCTTCTATGATCGGCTGACTATTGCATCGGAGGGGTTGTTCCGGTTTTCGTCAATTGAGCGGAGGCCGGTAGAACGGAGTGAGGTTCCAGATGTCGCGATAATGTATTATTAAATCTCTTGGAAGAATTTTATCATCTTCGTACACGCTATGGTAAAAGAAGTGGCCGTCTTTTATTATACGTACAGTAAGAGATGCGACTAGACGCACCTACAGACACTTCGTAAATATATTAATTAGTGTTTGCCGTTTGTGGAAACATGTAATGAAGAATTGTTTGATCCAAAGCAAACTGAACAGTGTAAAAACTTGTACGAGTACATCATACTTTGCTTGTCTACAGAAATCTTTATAAATTAACTTTATACAGCAAAAATATCCACTAAAAAACAGAATACAAGAAGACTTACCCGAGTATGATGGAGATAACTGTATCCGAATTATTAAAACCTAAAAATAAAAAAGATCCGTTAGAAACGCGAAAATAAACCATTAAACATGAATAAAAGCATTCAGTTATTGGTAAAATGCAAAAATTCTAAAACAAACATTGCTTTCCCACTTTTACATATAAATAAATTGTTTTGGACATTATAAAAATAAATGTCCCGCAATCTTGAAAGCTTTCTCATTGAAGTTAAATTGTTGCTAATAAGATACACTGAACACATTTATTAGACAGTTTCATGAAAAGTGTTGTATCCTACAGGTAAAACACCAAAATTATTTCCTTGTTTGTATACAAGCAACGCAAAGAATTATTTATATGTCCTCAGCGATACTTTCTAACAAAACTTCCTCTAATTGTCTTAATTAAAGCCTAGAATTTCGCAATACCTTATATTTCTTAACAAACTCGTTAAAATACACACGTTACACAAAAAATAATTACCTACAAAAGTAACGAGTCCCGACTTTACTGCTATTTCGCCACCGAACGGATTAAAACAGGCAGCAATTTTATTTAATATCACGACAGAAAGTTGAAAATTAATGGTCCACATAAAAATGTTCATGAAGGATACCTGCGTAGTCATAAATTAAATATAAACATTTTTTCCTTCTGTATCACGAAGTCAGATATCAAGTGAAAAGTTGGTATTGCTAAATATGCGTTATAATAATAGCAATTAAGAAATAATTATACCTCTCATGTTGGGAATTGATGTTTGATTGATTAATTACGGTATTATATAAATTTATTGCACAGAAGTTCAGAATCTGAATATATCTGGGTAAGTGCGGATAGTTTTAATAGAAAATTTGCGTACGATAAATTACGACGGTAGTTTGAGAGCGTATAGTATGAATTCGATTATTTTACTGTTGTAAAATAAAACCGTCGTAAAACAAAAGGGGACATCAAATCTAGTTATGCAGTGAAAGTCATTTTTCTAAAAGGTCGAGTACAGGAACCGAACCCGAGGATTTTTGGCCGGAACCGGATCGTGTAGTACATGCCATGAATTACAAAGAAACCCCAGAGACTTCTAAAATTCAAAGTATTGAGTAGTATTATGCGTTTCACAGGAGAACGGATAGTTACGTAGTTGCGCACAAACAAGTTTTCCTGGACGTACCGCGGTTACTAGGCAACAAAGACGTGACCGTCCATTTTCTTTTCGCCTCTGTGTCCGGTTGTTTGACGTAGTACCACTGGTACCACAGCTGATGCGTGACTCGATTACTTTTGCGCAGTTTTGATGACGAAATTGTCAGTTCTTCTGTGAAACGATTAATATAACAGTTGTTGATCAAATGACATTTACAAGCATGTAGGTACTTTTAAAACAATCGATTGTTGATTATCTTGATCCCCAAAAATTAAGGGTTGTTCGAAAAAATTTGCTTCCAAATCAAATATAGAATCAAAAAATTTCGGTCTCATCGGTAGGAAGCAGTGGCGTAACATTGTATAAGCAAAAGAAGCAGACTCCTCACTTCATAAAGGATTTCAGGACTCCGTAACTTTCTTATTTCAAAAGGAATTCTACATTTTATAAATCATTGTTGATTGTTAAACTGCAAGTGTTCTATCGATACTTTCCATCTTCCCAAGTTAGAACATACGAGTACAAAAATTACGTTTTAATAAGAGGTCTCTGAAAAGGTTAATAGCGACTTGCCAAAGGTCTAAAGTTACCTGTAAGTTCTTGAAACGCTTAACCATATATGGTTAAGAATCATATACACCCAAAACTAATTAACTGGTTTACGTATAATGATAGTTTAGTATCTTGACAGTGAAACTGTCAGCAGTAATTACAAATTACTTAGAAATTATGAAGTTTTCAAACTCAACTTCTCTTCATATGTAATTATGCTTATTAATAGTCAATAACATGCCTAAGCAAATTATATTTCATTTCTTTCACTGGCTATTATCGGTTATTTCCGTTTTCTTGCAGTGCAAATTGTGGCGGTAACATAAAAAGTTTTATTATAAACTGCGGATTAGCGATTACTAAGTATTTATTTTGTTTTGTGCAAAACCAGATACTTACATAGAAAGTTCAACAAGTATAATGTAAATACATAATACATTAAGATATACTTAATGGCGTGCAAGAGTCTTTTGTTTTGTAAGTGTGAAGAAGCGCCACGACTGCTGCCCAGTTATATTAATTATATATTTACTAATAGAATATTTGTATTGTATAATAATAATAATAATAACGGGCTTTATTCTCTATAAAATAAATTTAAACAAGATTAAATATAATAGTTTGAGGGCGAAGTTTAGTGGAGCAAGTCGAACTGGCCCAGTCATTGGATAATACCTATATAAGAAAAATGAATAGGTATGCAAAAGAAAGTGAATGAGCAACAGTCAGTAAATATGCAATGCAATGACGATACAATAATGATACCCGCGCGAACAGAAATTAATAAAATAACATAAAACAGAACAAGAATGAATATAATATAAAATGGAATAAAAGCAAGATCACTGCAGTTCGAGGAAATACTGTTCGCTAGAAAACTTAATCCCACGACAACCTAAAACTTCAACTCCAAAGGCAAATCACCAAAAACATGGACAGCATTGAATGAAAGAGATTTACGAAATATAGAGACGTGCGATGCCAGA
Organism: Xestobium rufovillosum; assembly: GCA_963966045.1. NCBI lineage: Eukaryota > Metazoa > Arthropoda > Insecta > Coleoptera > Ptinidae > Xestobium > Xestobium rufovillosum. The sequence goes on along the minus strand of OZ014499.1, from coordinate 16,236,935 downwards.
CATGTGGAGGAGGTGTGTGTGTCTTATATTAACTTCATATAATGAACTTTTTGAAGACAATAAATTTGCCAAGTAGGCAGGACTACCACTATTTAGAATAGTGTACAAATACTGCAAGATGAAAGATGATGCTTCCTTCTGTTAGTCATATTGAGCCAACGCAACAGTCTAAATTTATTAGATATGTATATGATCTAATTGAAAATTAGACGGCAACATGAGTTCTGAACGCGTTGTATTCGTTTAGCGGCAACATAATCCAAACAGTCTCTCTTAAATTGGTGTTCAATACATACAATAATTTAAGAGACGTATAGGCTCTTTGTATTAAAGTGTCTATATTTATGTAATGAAAATTTCAAGTCACTATCCATAATAATTCCGAGATTCTTACAACGGGGTCGTTGCACTAAATAGAAAATCGATATAGTTTCGATAGAAATAAGTAACTAGGTGTTTAATGGCCCTCTGGGTTACATTTATTTACTCTCCAATAACCCAAAATTTAAACAATGCGAATTTGAGCACGAAGCGCGCCTTTCGGAGGATTAAACAGAAACACGTGCTGCCCCGGTTACGTCATTAACTTAGAAGCGCCTGTGATTGGTCATCTGAATTGATGTTTTGATGTCCAGAAAGCTAAAGATACGTGGAGTTTGAGCCGGTAAAGTAGGGAGCAATAATTAGTATATTTGTGTACGGAAAATAGAGCAAAGTTTCGTTAAAGACGATTCAGATAATTTACCGGTAGTTAATAGTGAAATGATTGACAATGATTAATTATCCAATTTGGACCATTTGGACTAAAATGAAAAATATTAAAACGAAACGGTGAGTGCTTCATTTATTTGGGAACTAGACAAACTGAAAAAAAACTCTGGACACTATCTGTCAAACGACTAGACTGCCATGATTGGTTATTAATTCAGTTTACGTTTAACTTTGACACAAGATGACATAAACAAACAACGGTTGTACTTTCCGGTTAATATCGACAATTCTCGGCATTGCCCCGGATACGGCATTGCCCCGGATACGTCATCATTTAAAAGGCTTAAAGGGCCAGCGTCTTAACTTTGATGCTCGTGTAGATGCCTAATACGTTCGCTGTGAGAAAAATAAAAAAATACGGGTCAAATATTTTACGAGAATCTTCGGGAAAATATGATTTTAAAAAATTGTGTAACGACCCCACAATAGGTATTCAATCTGAACAAGAAAGGTCATTCGATCTACAGGAAACCCACTCACACTGACCGTCACCCCAATGCGTTATCTCATCATCATCCCTCTCAAAAAATGTCAGTGCTCAACTCCCTTGTTCACCGTGCGGTCGCTATATCCGAAGCCTCCTCTTTATCTTCTGAGCTTCAACATATCACAGAGAATTTGACCAGTAACAATTACAACTCTCCTGACATTAGAAGGACCATCCCCAAGAACCTAATTCCGCCCAGGCCAAGGGCCAGTGACACGACCACCCCTACAACCATCTCATATCTCCCGTAATACATTCACAATGTTATTGATCGTATATGCAAACTTCTTCGTAAACATGCGATATCAAGACTGTCTTCACACATCATAACATAATCTCAGATCTTCCATCTTCGGCTAATGATCCCTTACCTTTGCACACGGAGGGTGTGTACCGTATTCCTTGTTCTTGTGGACTTGTTTACATCGGCGAGACTAGGCGGTGCATCGGTACTCGTGTTGCTGAACATGAACGATGTGTGATGTTGCTCAATTCGTCTGGTTCAGCATTGGCGGAGCACAGGTTAGACACTGGTCATCAAATTAACTTCTCGGAGACAAAAGTTCTAGCCCGTACCTCAAATTTCTACAATAGGAAGATTAGCGAAATCATCAAACACCCCCTCAATGTCAATCGTGACAACAGCTTCTACCTACAAAATAGATAGTAGCGATTAATCTAAATCATTCCCGGTTAACTGACCACTCTAAGCCCTCAGATTTTCACTCCCTCAAATCTTACATTTTCTCCCGCATTTTCTATTCCTCCTCCCAAAGTTCACATTTGACGAGATCTTCAAAATGACACCAAAAACATTGACATGTGGCATACGTAGAATTAGTAAAAATTCGTAAAAACTGAAATTCCCAAGAGTCACAAAAATCGCTTCTGGGACCCCCGCATACCGTCACACTTTCAATTCGTTAAACATTTTCAATGTTAAAAGCTGATTCAATTTCCACCACATTTTCTCTTTATCCCATTTAATGCGCCAAAAAATAGTCATTCAAGTCATTGGAAGACTGAAGAATGTTGTGGAATTTGGACCTGGAGCAACTTCCACCGACTGTTCTGTAGTCGCGGTTTCTCTTGCATTTTAACACACCACTTCGAGATCTCCATGCGGGACAAATGGTTTGGTGTTTTTTCCTCCAGATTTAAAATTTGCAATTTTCAGGATTTATCCAGAGTAGCTCTATATTTTGAAGAATGTTCTATCTGGATCTGAATCTCATCTGCTGCATATGATCATAACAAGGATGTCAAGGTCAAGGATGTCACACTACACATTTCTTTGATGCTTCATTGTTGTTATTTTCAAGCAGTGGGAACTGACATTCATGTATAATGTTATGATTCGTGCTCACTCGTTTTGACTACCTACATCAACATGCTTCAGTTGGGCGAAGTTCCTCCAGACTAAATCTAGGTATTCCACTGCAGTGCAACACCAGTGAGACAGCTTAAATACGCAAGACGTCTTGTCGAGTTTATTAGATTTCGGATGCTTTCATCTGCTGGAGATCTCCTTTTTCACTTGTCATTGCTTAGTGCCTTTCAGTATGACCCAAAGTTATCTTAAGTCATTGTTATATTCCACTTATTGTCCCCTTTCAGATTTGTCCCTGCTTCTTTGTTTATTTAGTCCTTTCCTCTTGATTACTCCTTCTTTATCCACTGTTTCAGTAGGTTTTATTGTTACATTAAAAAGTTAATTTTCAACATAAGTACTAAGAAATTTCTAAATGGATAATTTTTCAAATTTGAAAAAAATTCGGCGAAAAATCACCGACAATTTATTTTAAGAGCGACAAAGAATTTGAAGCGTGTTGAACATAATTGCTAAGTAGCAAATACATAAAAAATAATAACCGGTAGCATTTTTGTGTCTGTACCTAACAGCTGTACGCCGGCGATAATGAAGCCGATTTAATATGGTCGGAGTAGTTCAGCTGACCACGGTAGAAAGAATGAAATAGCTATCAAGGCCGCAGATCTCTGAGAGAAATTGCCTCTCTTTACACGACTATTAAGGTTTCATCCTACTTTCTAATGTGGGGGAGTGCGGTTTATTTACATTTTTATAACAATAAGACAACTAAGCTATTATTGACGTTATAAACAATTTAATGGCCTTGTATTACCAAATTATGGATATCGGCTCGTTTAGAAAGAGATCCGTCGCTGCCGCTGAGCTAATTACGAATTGCCTTTTCAGTGTAGATTTAATACATTTGCCGTTCTTTCTTTAAGTTTATTTGGTCACTAGTTTAATTATTATTTCTCATAATTACTGTAATTATCGATGAACCTCAAACATATAGAGACATAAAAACCTCATAGGAATAATACTCTACGTAATGATCTTTCTTTATTTTATGCATCACTGACTTCAACCATATTTAGTATTTACAGCTATTAGTTCTCGTCAGTCAGTTTAATAAGTTGGGTTCAAATGGCAAAGTGCTTTTTGTAATGAACCGGTGCTCGCAACGGTCGCGGTAGCAACGCTACAGAATCATGGACTAATGTAGATTACTAGACATATTTGCGTAATTACACCTGGACGATGAAGATAGGTTATTATCCATCTTCATCGAGTACGGTTTAAATTAGTACTTTTTATATATCTAAAGTAATTCTAATGTATACCGTCACAGCGCTTCATGCCCCTCATTGTGATCGCGACCGCTGCACATATCCGCCAACGCTCAAGTCTGTGGAAGCTTTATAATTGATTCGTCTCTTGTTAATGTTTGCAAAGTTGTTGTTGTTGGTATACTTAATGCTAAATTACAATCTTCTATCCTCAATAGAAATGTCACGAAAACATGTTTGGGCGACGTGTTCAGCAAAGAATTTCGTTTAGCAGTTGTAATCAACTTTAACCATCCATTCACGGATGCTCAGTCTCCCCTAATTGGGGTGGTATAAACCTCGCAACTTGCTGGCTAGGTTGGTTAGTTGACTAAACAAAGCGTCCACCCGCGCGAGTGAATTCCTTCCCTTCCTCTAGCACTTTTCCTACCCACATCCAGTTTTCTTCCTTGGCCCACCGCCCATCTCTTCTGAACCCCACGATCTTTGACTTCTCAGTATTTAATCTCACGCTTTTCTTTCGAAAATATTTTTGCAATGCCCTCATCATCTGTTGCAACTGCTCTGCATCTGTTGTCAACATCAGCGACTAAATTTCTTCCTTCCCCACAATCACCCCTCCTGCCTGAACAAGTTTTAGTTTCTCTTCCATGTCTGCTATGTAAGCAATAAGAAAACTTGGACCCATCGGACATCTCTGCCTTACCCCTCTTGGTGATCGAAACTTCCCACTCTGGCTTCCATTTCATTTCACTACGTTTAATGTATCCAAATAGATTTCATCGATTCTGTCCCTCAATTGTGTATCAGTTTCCAACATTTCCAACTCCTTCCAGAGTATTTCCCTACCCATTGCATCAAAGGCCGCCCTCAAGTTCACGAATAATGCAAGCAATTTACATTTGTTTCTTGCCGCTCTCTCTGTTTGTGAATACGTATTATCCCTTGTACCCCTTTCGGGTCAATAAATTTAGCCTTGCTAACTCTCTTTTCGTAATTTTTAGTTGAAACACATGCATTGCACTCCTATTGCACCTCATTGCAAAACAAATATTTTTTATTGTACCATAATAACCCTTTAGCTGCAATTGCAAAATTGAAATGTGAGGCGCCAGATTGAGAGTAGCCCCACAATTTTACAAAAACATAAAAAAGCAGCGTGGATCTATTGCACCTCATTGCACCATTAAAATTATTCCATGTACCTCTTTCCATTTTCCCATAAACATGTTTAAAATACTGAATTCAGCCTCTCACAGGTAAAAACAATTATTAAATTTGCTTCACCCTCCTGCGTCTTCTATTGCACCGCATTGCACCACAAAGCATTTTTGTAATACTGCATCATTATAATTGATACCAACATGTGTTGTTCACTATTTCTACGTTAATTCGAAGATACCAAGCAGCTCTCTCAATGCGTTGGGGGTGTGATCGAGATATCCGCGAATCAAACCTAGCTTGCTACCGTTTTTTTGCGTTAACTCCGAATTTGTTTTTAAAGTTTCACAGGTCATTTTGTGTGTGTCCGGTGCCCCGTCAGATAAGGGAACCACATTCGAAGAAAGCAATAATTACTTCTTAACTCAAAACACCTGAGGTATCCCGAATCCAACCGAGAGAGATTCGGAGTGTACAGTTGCGCCTGGTATCAATTATTTGTTATCCAAATGATGCATTGTTTGATGCAGTACTATAAGAATGCTGTGTGGTGCAAAGCGGAAATGCGGTGCGATAGAAGACGCAAAAGGGATGAAGCAAAATTATTTTTTTTCATCTGTGAGGGGCCGTGTTCAGTATTTTAAATATTTCTATGGGAAAACGGGGGCCGATCCACCTCTTTCTCTTATAAAGCTTGCCTGTTCGTATAGCAAAACTTGCTTGTCTTTCATTTCCTGTTGCACACGTTATACATATTACGAGTATAACATACACTTTTGTTTACATTTTTGTATAATTAACGTGGTTTTGGATTTCGGTTTGTTGTCGCCCAAACCAAATTAAATAAATAAAAATTCACAGCCTTCGCAAAGATGCAACCGGGGCCGGGGGGAGACATTGAAAATGATGAAGCAGACTGTAACCCTTGCGCGTTTGGAATATTTCCGCATACGCGATAAGGTGTTAAATAATTATTCATAAAACACCTGAGCCGATTTACATTAACTGCATTTCTGTTGTGGCCATTATCTCACATTAATTTGCGACGCTAGACGGTCCAACTATGAATGAAGCTTACTCAGACTGAGCGATCTAGCGACCGCCAGGAGCTCGACTTTAACCGCTACCGCTCGGGTGCGTGACGTATGTGGCAAATGCAACACAATCTTTTCGGTGAATATCATACGCGATACTAGGGTACTAAAAAAATTTTCAATGTTAATATTACTAGTGAGGATCCACTCGCTGTTCCTTGTAAATGTGTTTGACCATGCGGCTATGCATTAACTCAAATAATAAAAATAGTTTACGACTTGTACGTAAGCAGTTATTAATTAGTTAAATTAACTAGGTATATCCGCCCAAAAACTTTCAAAAGCTTAATAACATCCTAATTTGTATAAATTTATTGCTCATGTTCACCTGTCACAACTACAAAACAAGATAATGCTTGTTAACATTTGTATACACTTGTATTTTCACTTTCGCATTCATTCTCATTCAGAAGAAACGAATTAATACAATAATAGTTAGGTACATGTCTAAATATCAAAATACGTTTTAATTTACTTCTGAATGTTATTCCGACAAATCGGAATGCGCCCGAAAGAAATTTACTTTTCGATGTCTACTTTCTTGGAGCGTGAAAACTAACGACGATCTTGGCTCATGAACCATGAAGGACGTAATTATCACAGTATTTAATTACAATTACAGAGCTAGAAATACGGTGCAATTTGTCCCTAAATAGTAGGACTGTAATTATACCAATTTTCCTGTTAGGAAGCGTTACTATAAAGCAAGCGTTACTTCGAAGCAATTGTTGAAAGTTATATAACGAGTTTGATTTAGTAACTTGTGTCAGCGTATGGATTTATATTGCTTGAAGACGAACTTCAATTTGCTCCGTTGAAGTTATCTCATGTTGTAAATGGTGCGTGCTAGTAAATTACAGCAGAAGATGAGGAGTGCTATGGCTATGTGATATAGCTATGTGACATAGCTTACTTGATATTCCAGGCTTCAGAATAGCAATTACTTTGGTAACAAACAAAAACCTGTCTCAAAAATATTCAAGAAGAGTTTTTCTGGCAATGTTCTGGTATTCTAGCACCCCTGCTATATAACAAGCGAGCGACCAGTTCACTCAGTTTAAGGAGTAATATGCTAGTACCCAAAAAAGCAGATTTAGAGTACCATCCGAAAAAATAAGCACGATTAAGTAGAAGGTAAGAACGGAAGTGGAAAAAATAAAGCGGGCTAGTGATATTCGGCATTTCATCTATGATCATGATAGTACATCAGACAAAACTTGGACCCACAAAATCTTAAACTTCAGAAAATAGACGCACTTGAAATAAGCCAGTGGAGCGCCCAGAGTTCAAATTTAAAATATATTTTGTTACAATATTTTAATGGAATAATGGTTTCCGGGCTGGTTGCCACGTCGTCGTTAGTGATCTGTAACACTAAAATTAAAATTAAACATTACCTCTATCACCAGTATTAGCCAACATCTACATGGAAAGCTTCGAGACCACGGCCCTGGACACAGCGACTCTCAAGCCGAAGTGTTGGTTCAGGTATGTGGATGATACCTTCATCGTATGGCCCCATGGATCGAACGCCCTCGGAAATTTCAAGGACCATCTGAAGGGATTGCACCCCAACATACAGTTCACAATGGAAATGGAGAAAGACGGCGCCCTCCCATTCCTGGACGACCTCGTCAACCGCAAGACTGATGGAAGCCTGGGACACAGAGTATATAGGAAGCCGACTCACACGGATCGCTATTTAAATGCCGCTTCCCATCATCACCCGGCACAGAAGCAGGGGAATCATCAACACCTTGGTGCACAGAGCCCGGTAAATCAGCGAACCGGAACACTTGGAGGAAGAACTAGCGCATCTGAAGACAGCCCTAAGGAAGAATTAATATTCTCTTCGAGTCATCAGGAAGAGCGACCAACTGCGAGAGGAATCAGAAACCTACATTGCGACGGCCTACCTTCCTTACATAGATGGATGCACGGACAAAATCGGACGCCTTCTCAACAGACACAAGATCAACGTAGTGTACAATCCACCTGGAAAGATTGCTGCAAGTTTCCCTAGGACAATGGGAGAACAGAAGGAGGATCAAGGACCAGGAGTATACAGCATCCCATGTATCTGCGGTAAGGAATACATCGGAGAAACGAAGAGACATATCAGCACCAGGCTACAAAAGCACAGGAGGGACGTCAGGAACCAACGGACGGACAAGTCAGCAGTTGCGGAACACTCCTCTTTGCCAGGACACGAGATTCGATTCGAGGATGCTAAGGCGCTAGCAAGGATTTCCAATTTCTGGCCCAGACGGATCAGGGAGGCTATAGAGATCTTCAAGAGACCCAACTTCAACAGAGATAGAGGAATGGATCTACCGGTTACTTGGAAATCACTGTTCCGTGAAAACGTCGCGCTTCAGTGATTACCGACGAGTATAAATAGAGTTACCTGCGATAGATTTTCAGTTTCAGAGTAGCTTCTGAAGAAGACTCCGATATGCGAGTCGAAACGTCAAGTGTTAATGTTAATGTTCATTTTAGTGTTACAGATTACCGACGACGACGTGGCAACCAGCCCGGAAACCATTATTCCATAGACAACGGCCATGAAAGCCTTGAGAAGAAATATTTTAATATCTATGTTATATTCTGTCACATTTGTACCTATACAAATATATCTTGCCACTTATTGAATGGCAACCATACCACAACACAGCAACAAATATGTTGATCTTTTAGGCGCGTTTGGTATTATCACGAAATTTCACTGTAGGTATTAGATTTACAGAGAAAAAATTTATTAAAAATTAACAGATTACTTGGTGTAAAAACTATAACGTACGTCTCGCCTATCCGTCTAGCCTTTAAACGAAAAAGTCGATTCGCTTTTACAAAATTTTAGGGGAAATTTCATTAAATCACGACGTAACTTACATCACATACCGTGTCCCGTGGACAATTAAAATGCAGCACGAGGTCTATGCACTTTCACTCTACTGAGGGTCGGAGATTACTGCATCATCAGAAACTTACCGATCAAACTCAATACTGTCAAGCATTAACCACAGAATGATATCGCACTCGTAAACCATTGCCACAATCACACTTCAAGATTCCACTTTTCACCGTTGCCCATGCTCAACCGTCACGGCATTTCCACCATTGCATGCTCACCTAGGGAAACCCTTAGGAAGAGACCACTCCTGTTATCACAGGAAACACCAAGATGGTCAAAGCAGTCACATCATTTGAAGACCGTGACAGTAGATCCACGGCACCTGTTCCCTAAATGAAATTCAAGTAGGTACATCACCATGGATAAGCACCACATTCTCACACATACGGGCTGGCCAGTGCATAGTACATATACGATATAAATACTGTCTTGAAATGTTTTAATTTGTAGCCTATAGTTGCCGAGGGGAAACATGTTTAATAAGAAGCTGCACGGAAAATGTGAGGCCGCGGAAGTGGAACTCGAACCCGGGTTTCCCACTTTCCGGGCGGGTGTTTTGACCTCTACAATACCGCGGACATTTTTTGAATACAGCTTCTAATATTTTAAACATAGATACTATCTTCCCACGAAAAATCTCGCAAATTCGGTTAACTTGTGTTTGGGTTAGACTATTTAGACAACAGTGAAATGCTAAAAGCACCAACGATGCTAGTGATCATGTGACGAGAAAGGCAGTAGTAGTCTGCAGTTTCAAAACTATGTTTTTCAACGAATTTCTGTATTCTGCGAACTGCGAAGCATGTGTTCTTTACATCGGAAACTGCTGAAATCAAGCAAAGAAACGTTAACCCGACGGATGTGACAAAAGCAGTGCTGACCTACAAGATATTGTAACGTGAAACCCCTATAACAAGCTACCCATGAAATTTTTTATCACTTGCCTAACAGTCTTCGACAGTTCGAAGATTCGGAACCATAGTATATTCTGAAACATATTGGATATGCGTCGTCAGCCGTTTAATAAGACGATTGAAATATGTAGTTGATTTAGTGTTTTGGTGCAATTTATAGTTTGAACAATTAGTTCATTTTGCTTCTAAATGAGTATTTTTCTTTTATTCAAACTCAGTAACCTATTATAGACATTTCTGGAAAACTGTTAACGTTACAATTATGAAAATTTAAAGTTGGTGTGAATGGTAATGGATCGTTCGAACAACTACTCCTCGAGCAAATAGACCACCAGACATTAAATTACAGAACAAATTCAAATTTCTGAAGTTGTTGGATTTTCATAGGGATCTCTCCATTTAAAATATTTTCTGTAGTAATACAATAAGTGGTCTGGAATTGTCGGAAATTTTACGAAAGCTGTTGCGTTGCTTGGTAGCCACGAGTGGTTAGTAAAAGCAACAGCTTGAGTAAAATTACCTAAAAATTCCAGACCACGAATTGTATTCGACAAGATTATTTTTTGAATCGAAATAAGGTAGTTCAAAATGAAATTTTATTTCAATTAATTCACATACAAAGAAATGTGTTGGGAATATTTGACGTTTGGCAGGTACTAAAGTAACTAGATTATTATTATAAATGCACCAACAAATTCGTAACTATGGCAACTTATCAACAAGCAAAATTATCGAAAAAATTACCGTAGGTAAGTACATAAGAGATCATTTTTTTATCGATAAATATATGTTTAATTGTATGAAAGTTTTTTTGTCATGGCAAATAATCAAGAATCAAGGTAGAGAAAAAATCGCTCTTGATTCGAGATTTTTTGCCGAATGGCAATAAAATTTGAATACAATTTGAAACGTATTTATCATAAAAAATGATCTCGAATGTATTTTAGGGAGGTTAATACACAACTACATTATACGGACAATTTAAAACGACGTTGCAAGAAAATAATATGACAGTGACAGTTGCCAAGGTAGAAATTTCAAAACTATCATTCACAGCATAGTTGATTAAAAGCAAGACGCATATATATCAGTTATTGGGAAAGCTAGGTAGGGTTTTATCGATTACAATGACAGTTGATTGGTCGATTTTAAGAAATTGAAGAAATCTCATTGTCTCTTAGAATAGGCGTGTATTAACCGAAATAATACACGCTTCTAGACCCAAATGAAATGTTCCTATTGGTCAATTTGACGATGAAAAAAATAATCAGTTAAATACACTGCACTTCCGGTTATACCGTAAGTCCAGACCAATTTTCTTATTTTCAGTAGAATGTCTATTTTTTCTGGATTTTCTGGTTTTTAAATGTAAATTTCATCAGAAGTCCCTATAATACCTATACCTCACGATTATTGAACAATTTTCAATTCTTTGAAAATTAGTTAATTTAAAAATACGGATGTCTCAAGTTTCTGGAGATTAAGGAAACATTTACTCCTGTGATAATAAGGTACTTATTCTCTCGATGGACAAATTATTCTAATTTTGTACAGTTTGTTCAATATTCAATGGTACTCAAATATTGAAAAGTCAACTAATAACCTGTATTTTATAACACTATTGGATAGGCCACAAAATAAGTATAAAAACAGAATATTCTGCAGATACTGGTTTATTTTGTGTACGTAGAAACGCAAGTTTCTGAAGTTTCCACTATCATGCTACGTGCGTATTGAATTACATACTTATCAGATTTCACTTCATTTTATTTTTTGCCAATCACACTTTCGGCTTGAATTCTCAAATGAAATCGAAGTTAACAAGATTTTTAGATAAATAAAGTTACCTTCGGTTATTATAATACATATTTAGTCATTAGCCTTATCAGTTTGATGTAATTAATTAACTTGTAAGTATCTAAATTTACTACTACAAATTCCAGATGACTTGCATTATTTAAAGTTACCTAGGAAGCGTAAACAAACTAGCTGTCGAAAGAAGTTAAGTTAGCAATTTGTATGGGAATATTTGAATTAAAAAGTGGCCAAGTCTTGGCAAATTTCGCTTTCCTCAGCCATTATTAATAATCAAGAATAAAGCAATACATGAACAGACGTTTTCTTTCATTTCTTATGGAGTTTCTTATTACCATTAGCTACATACATACAACATGCGGAACACCACGTATCTCGCAGCGTACTTACCACATTTCGAAACAAAAAAAAACTGACCTTCGCCTAGCATAACTTTGGTATAATTTTTTCTAAATTAAATTATGCTGTATATTTCATTTGAGAATTATTATTTGGTTTTCGATTTGAAACTGCGTAAGTAATTCGCTAGAAATGGAAGAGTTATACAAAGAGCATTTCTAAATTCGAAACACGACGACGATGTCAGCCAACTTAGTTTTAGTGCTAAAGATGAAAAAAATTCCATTCTGTTATGCGGCAAAGAGACTTCTGCTTAATTAAACGAGAAAAATATTATCAAATTACAACTCATAAGTCTGAACAAATGGAAAAAATACTACGAAGGACTCCTAGAGGAGGACCGCGTGAAATTGCAAGAAAAGTGGCTTTGCCAATCGCCAATCAATAAAATAACAACAGCGGTTCGGGCGGCATAACAACATTTAAAAATGGAAAAGTTCCAGGGCCAGGAGTGTATACATAAATAGAACTAACAAAATAAACACCCAGGTCATTCTTCGGGCAATTTGCTAAATTATTAGACCTGGAATGGGATAGGAAATGCCAGCAGATTTAAGGAAGGGACACACTAGTAACATCTTCAAAAAGGGTACCAAGTATGAATTGTGTCAATTTCTGAGGCAACACAGTTTTAGGTTCCCTTGGTAGATTCTTCGGCAAAATTCTGAAAAATAGAGTAGAAATGGAGATAAATGAAATAGGAGAGGATTATTTATAAAACGGTATTGGGGATTTCAAGGAAAAATGAGGGAAACTAACAACGACGAAGATGGACTTTTGGAGGCGCAGTAGTGGTGTGACAAATATGGATGAAATTAGCATTAAATATTTTGGACACGATTGAGGGCAGATGATTGAATCGGTACGGATACTTAAGAAGAATGCCAGAAGCAGGATGGCCATTAAAAAATATGGAACTTGAAACACACGATGCGTAAAAAGAGAAGGTCTCGACTCTCCCGGAGTGAGGCAGGAGATGTAGGATAAGCACATGCAAGACAGAGACTGACAGGACAAATGAAGATGGAAGCTTGCGAAGATAGGTATCTAGAGAGTTTATCAAAAACCGGTGGAACTTACCTTTGAATTGATTATTATCTCTTTTAATCAAATAAGTGGATTCAATTCTACATTTTATTGAAATGCTTTATCACATACGAGTATAATGTTATTTTCATGAAAGAAGTACACGGCCACAGGAAAATGTTCGAATTATTTTTGCGATGTGGATGCATGAAATCTAATGTGCAATTATCATTGTTATGTGAGGGGAAATGTAGCGTTTGTACGCCTGCACCTACACCACTCCTACACGGCTCAGCGCGGCTAGCGCGCACAATTATTTGTATTAAACTCGCTGTAACTTTTTTCCGCAACAATATTAATGTTTCGTTTCTTCACGAAAAATAATTTCGAGCCTTTGTCCGTATTTGTTCTCGCATATGCATATGTTAATTCCGAAAAATAAGATTACTTACCCGGTACGTGAAAAATACATTACACAAATCTGTGGTCTAGCAAGAAAACATTTTTTTTTCAAAAATTGGAAAATTCTAGAGGCGACGTGAGTAAACTGTTATGATCAGCACACTTCAGTGTATATTCCACGAAAAAAACAGATCTCTTAACTCTTTTCGTTGCTGAAATACAACAACAAAAGTATTAAAAATGGTCGAAAATTGATTTAGGAAAATTTTAGGAAAAATCGATTTTCCGGCATTTTCGCAATTCCCAATCATTTCGCGACCTCAAAATTCGAATCCGGCAGGTCATTTTACATAAGAATCAGCTTCATTTTCTTGTGTGTGTTTGAGTTGTATAGAAGGTGTCGAATTAGAGCACCTTTCTTCCCGACTTTAATATTTGTAATATTAATTTGGGAAATGTGATGCTCTGAATGAATGTATCTACAACTTGCCGAAAAAACATTAAAATCGGCTCAATAGTTATCTACTCAAACCTGATCAAAATTTTTCATGAATCTAATATTTTACCGATGAATATACCTATGAAGGTAAAATGTAAATACATGCTTCGTAACTTTTAATAAAGATTGAAAAGATTATAACCCATACAGACTTTAGTGAATTGGTATTTTCAAGCTTGTAACATAACGGCAGTTTCTGATAACAAAGACAATGGATATAAAACGCTAAATATATGTAGATGATGGAAGAAATATTTTGGGCTAGGTCAGGACCAATATTGCAGACGTCTATCCTATATTATATTGTACCATAATGTACCATGATCAATATATGAATTTATAAGTGACATAATAATCCACCATTTCCATCTTACACAAGTACTGAAGTCGCTCTTGCAAGAAACAGCATGTGGCAGCTGCAAAATCTCAAGTAAATGTTATAACGTCTTCATTAATTAAAAATCAATAAAACCGTAATTGGCAAGCCATTAATTATTATCCAATTGATTATGAAATGAAGAGCATCAAAATCCTACTTGAAGTACGCAGACAATACTTCGCAAGGCAAAATCACATTAAGTTCAGCATCGCCTACTATTTATCGTGTGGTTATAATCTTACTGAAAATGGTGATGTGATGCCATTATACAATCCGTTATAGACATTTCATTCGCAAAATTTTTATATGGTTAATTGCCATATCTCGATACTAATTTAAGTTTACCTTTATATGGTTAGACTTTATTGGGCAATAACCAATACAGAGATAACTGAAACACTGCTTAGTAAACATGCATTATTTTATTGTGTTTAATGTTATTTTACGCAATATCTGTTAGATACTTATGGTACACATGAGACCACCAAGGCGATTTTACGGAAGTAGTGCATTAACCTCAACAGCTACAAGCGACGATAAGACGTTATAGATATTGGCACAAGTTACCGGTAATAAGTGACGCCGGACGTGTACAATGCATATTTGCACATTTTATATCATTAGAGTATACCGTACGTACATTTTTTCGTTAGGTGATTTAAGTAAACAAAGTAACGCATACGATAGGTAACTGATAAGTGAAAATGTGATAAAAATAAATTAGTCAAAAGATGATAAAAAATTTAACAAAATAAGAAAGTATAAATAATTTCATATTTATTTTTATTGCTTTCTATTTTCTATTCAACAACATTTTATAAACATTTTATTCAATCGCATTTTTCGTATTTTCAAAAATTTGAAGATCGGTATGAAATTCTTGAGGGGTAAACCGCTGAGGAATTTTGGTGTACAAAACGCAGGAATTGCGAGGAATTGCCGAGGAATTTCGGGAATTGCAGAGGAATTACGAGGAATTTCCTAGGAATTTCGGGAATTGCAGAGGAATTGCGAGGAATTGCAGAGGAATTGCGAGGAATTGCGCAGGAATTGCGGGAATTACGAGGAATTTTGTGGGTATTGTCAGGAATTGACGGGTATTTGGAGGAATTGCCACATGTTGTGGAAAGATTTGCGCTTGCGCGTCAAACAGTTGGAATGAGAATTAAGTTTAAGACATGCATTCAGTAGTGTGTTTGCATGCAGCATATACTTAGTGTAGTTTTGAATCCGTGTTTTTATATAAAATATGAAAGGTAGGTTGATTAGATAGGTACCTATTTAATTAGCTAGTCCGGGTAATAATGACAAATATACCTATTTCACAAGTTTTTGTTAGGGACCGCTATTAAGTTTCTCGTCGACCAGTAGAGTCACATACCTTTAATATTAAAGATAATATTAAAGGTATGTAGTTAGAGCGCAATAGTTAGGTTATGTTTCACTTTGGGCGGGCAGCGTATTTCAAACGTATTGTTGTGCATTGAATAACAGTTAATCGCATACTACGCGTACTACGCGGTACATTGGACAATTTATAGAAAATTCTGGAAATGAATTTAAAATTAAATTCTTATCTGAACAGTTATATCTATTTTTATTGCCTATAAATGAAGATGTTGCTTGGGTTGAAAAAATATGTTGTTCGGCAAACGTCAAAAAAACATGGCTTTAGCGACTCTATGAACGACACTAAACTGTCACTTTTTATGTGGTTACCAACCAGGAGTCAGAAAAAAGTTTTTTTACTGACAAGTCTGTAATAGTATACTAGTACCGAGGTGGAAAATCTTTCATTACACCCGAGGGCTAGATAGATGACCGAGGCGCGAAGCGCCGCGATCATCAGTTTTAATGAATAATAAAGTAATAAATAATTCATTTTATTTTTTAAATACCGCATTTTCGATAATTCTTGGTAGGCAGTGAAATTGACATTTATATTTTTACTAATTATTAAACTGACAAGCATCGTTTTTTGACAATAAAATAACTGAATATGTAAGAGTATTTCTGGTGGTAAAATATGTCTGGTAGCCAGTTGGAGTACACTCAAGCAGAACTCCACGAGACCGCAGAAAAAACGGTAGGAAATTTTATTCCTAGTTTATTACAATACATACTTAAGTATAAAATCAAATAGGCACTGAATTTTCCACCCGGGTGGAAAATTTCCCAGCCCGGTCGGGAAGTAGAAGTTAGGAATAACCTAATTGCAAACTTTTTATAAGTTGGTAATTGTGAAAAAAATTTTTTTACTGACCCTAATCCAAAGCAATCCATCATACAATAAATAACTAATGTCACTATTGATATTTTTTACCCTTTTTGCAAGCAAAATAATTGGAATTTAGATAAGTGTATCGACGTTTGCCGAAAAAATAGCATATTTTATACGGAGCTAAAGTCTTTTTTGTGGCTCATCTGTTTTGCCGGACTCGCTTCGTTCGTCCGTCAAACGTCTACAGATTCGCCACAAAAAGTATCACTTTAGCTCGTTGGATTAATAAGCAGCGGGCCATTCCAACTCCAGAGATCTGATAAGATAAAATTGATAAGCAGTATAAATCTACAAAAGTAGGTAGTTTCTAAGTAACATTTTCAAACAGGTTGTGTAATTTTTTTGTTTTAATTTTTAGTTTGTACCTTTTCGTAAGTAAGAACTGACGTTCTCTTGCCATTTTGTTATGGTTTTGTTAAAATCGAATTTTATTTCTTATTTTGTAAGAATTTACTTTCGTTGTTTTTTTATTTTTATTATACTTACCCATTTCTGTTGCAAATAATATATATCATCACCTTTATTTGTTAGAGTCATCTGCAAAATTTATTTGCGTTCAAATTTGCATTGTTTAAGTTTAATTCTGTTGTAACGGGAACCGTCACTCGAACTGTAGGCATGGCGGTAATTATTTTCTCAAAATTCATTTGTTTCGGAATACAGTGGTAGGTGCACTTTAAAGTAGATATCACAATTAATAATGCTTCGGTAAGATACAAATCTCTTTGTGATGCCTGAAATGAACGCATACTTTCCAAAGCAGGTAGGTTCACAGAGTTCAATAATTCTATCAATTAATTCAAAAATTTATTTGGAAACCATCCCTTTATCAAGTTATTTTTGAACGACAAGTATTCAATAAAAAATGTGGAAGCTCGGAAGAGACTCTTAAAGACGTATGTATAGATTACGCCATTGTGAGGGTGTGAACCTTGGCCAACAAGAGAAGTGGATCTAAAAAGAATAGAAGCGCTGGAAATGTGGTGTTACAGGTACATGATGAAGATACAGTGGATAGATAAGGTTAGCAATAAAAGTTGGAGAAAAGTGAAATGTATGGAAGACAATAAAGGATAGGAGAGATAGGATGGTAGGACATACTAGAGTCAGAGATAGGAATAAAAATAGGTAGGGGTCGGCCTAGATTAGACTACTGCTCTCAAATAGTTGGGGATGTAGGATGTTCTACTTTTAGGGAAATGCGTAGGTTAGTTCAGGATAGGAAAGGATGGAGGCACGCGTGCAACTAGTCTTCGGCGATGGATGTACGTACGTACGCAATCGGGAATGTTATTTGCGGCAGTTGTAAATTTATGTGTGTAATGTACATGCGGAATTGCCGGAATTTCCCAGGAATTGCGGGAATTTCCAAGGAATTGCGGGGAATTTCCAAGGAATTGCGGGAATTTCCAAGGAATTGCGGGGAATTTCCGAGGAATTGCGGGAATTTCCAAGGAATTGCGGGAATTTTCAAGGAATTGCGGGGAATTTCCAAGGAATTACGGGAATTTCGAAGGAATTTGGGGAATTTCTGGATAAAAAGGAATTGTGGTGTACAACTTTTTTTCAGCGGTTTACCCCTCGGAAATTCTCTATGGCAATGCCTGTCCAAAGCATAATTCCACCGCCTAAATAATATACAGTTACGGGGTGACTATCCTGATGGGATTGGTATCTACTGAACACTCCATCAAAACCTCAATCCATCGCTGAACATTACAAAGTCCTTCTATGATCTGCACCGAATTCTATACGGCAATATTGCGTTGTGAATTTCTTCTATTACACTAGGCTATGTTTGAAAGCTGTTATCTGTAAATTTTGTGATGTAATGGAACAATATTAACTTTCATTTTCGTTTTCCTTTAGGTCTTAATTCGATTCTAATCGGAAACAAAGGCTTCAGCAACAAGGATTTGATTATATTTGCACAATTCAAATTACGTTTCAACTTTTTCGACAACTTTCTACAGTCTAAGTGGCAGCAAATTTGCACACATCACTTTATGCCTAAAGTAACGCTGAAGATTCGCGTTACAAATTAAATTGGCATTACGAATGGAACGAATATCTCTCCTTGGACATTATAATAACATGTGTTCAGACGTAATGAAATATGTATATGAATGTAAGTAAAAGCAAACAGGCACGTCGAAAATTAGTAACATGTTTTATGCAACAGGTAGTGATGGTTTTCTGCTTTCATTGTCAATGTGAATAATGAACGGGCAAAACAAATATAATCTAAAAGTTTCAACGTTCGCTCAATATTGATAATTAGAATTCAGACAAAACTTAATTTTTAACCGACGAATTTAAAACTATTCTAATAGAATATACAATAGAATAGTTTTAAATTTTGACGAACGCGCGTCGTAACCTCTATTATATTCTGAAAATTTTATTTATACACTGTCATTTTTGTTTTTTTGACTTAATAATATGGTTATTACATTGTTTTTATGGTGTACTCTACAGTGAATTAATTATAAAGTTACATTAGTTTACCACCTGATGGATGTTAGTGGATTATGAATTTTGTGATCATGTTTTCATCTGGACGTTTTCGGTGCCCTTTTCTGACGAGTTCAGCTTTTCTTGCGTTATTCATGTAGGAATTCACGCCACTATTTCCTGAAGAAGGATTTAAATATATACGAAAGCTTGAATAAGTGACAAAAGGAGTTTCATTTCCTCAATCCTTCGGCTACTTCCCCGTGTGCTCCTAGTTATTTATCAACTAGACAGCTGTGACGTTTTGCTTGCATGCGTTTATATAAATTCTTTAGTCTACCCACCAATATTTTATTGCAAACGCGCCAAATAAGTAGTAGTTCGGACCTAAAAATTATGGAGCATCCAAACATTGTGCTTTTGGTGACTACAACTGTGATAGCTGATAGCTATCGCTTGGGACTACGATTTTATCCATTTCCCAAACCCTGCCTAACACAGGGGAAAATCGAAGTCAATAGCTGGGTCGGTGACCTTGTGAGGACTTGTTCCACCTATATAAATTGTGTTACGTGGTTGAAAATGTGTAAGAGGCAAGATTCTAAAGGGAAAAGTGTAGGTTACGTCATTATCGGTTAGGTCTTTAAAATAAATACTATTTGTACTATTGTAGTTATAATCCTTAGATATACAACGCCCGATCTCTGACGTGCACGTGAGTGTTACCAAATTTTGAGCAGATTTGGTGCCAAACAAAATGGTAAAACCAGGTTACTGTTTAGAATTCTTGTAATTTAACACAAAATAAGGAAAGCAACGTTTGTAATAGTGCAATTAGTCATACCATTTTAAGAATTTTCGTTCAATTCTCGGCGTAAAGAGACTTAGAAGTTTAGGTTACGCTCCTTTTTTGGTGCCAAATGATAACGGGAACATCTGCTTTGTTATTCCTCCTTTTCTTCCCTCATCTAAGGCTAGATCGCTTTTCCCCCATTCTCTTAAAAACCTGCGTGATGCAAGTATACAAGCTCAACATTCCCGTATTTCAAGCAAGAGCCAGGCACGTCTTCGGGATTCAATTTACCTATCACTGGGAACTAATATTTGTAATTTTCCGTCTTTCAAACACCTTCCTTATTTAGTATTCTACTGTTTACTTTCAAATGTTCTGCAAGAAGTTTAAGGTCCATCAGTGATACTTGTCCGAAAAACTAAGAACAGCTGATTGTCAGTGCACTCTGGCGCACGCGCAATAACGAAATGAAAACGTCCTGCGACGTTTACCACTAAAATTTGCGGGCTACCCAATCCCATGTATGTGAGTAATGGATGCCGTTGCCGGTAGTGATGGTAGAGAACCGCGCAAGCGACCTCGACGATCACTCATCAAACGGGGCACCGAAAGCTTGCCAACAGGAGTACTGGATGTGACGGGACTGGTGCCGTTTACTCAGATCGCCCGTTCCTCAAGTTAAGTGGTCAACCGTGGCACGGAAAGCCATGCCGGCATGAGTACTCAGAAAAAGGAATCCTGACCGTAGCGTAGGCTCGGTTGCGAGTAACCAAAATAGGAGAAGACGCGAGTCCCCGAAAGATCCGACTGGTGATCTTGAAGACCAGCAGATGGCCCCGGTGGAAGACCTTTCCGCCAGCCTACCCATTGAGGTAGGTGCAGAATACAGATCACGGAGGCCGTGGTTTCGGAACCGTATCTAATACGGGGTGGCACCTGACATCAGTGAGCTTAGCCGACGAAGCACGCAACTCCAAGGACAGCTGAAAGAATATGTCCCATCTGAAATCTGACGAAAAGCCGAAAGGCAGGTGACGTCGAGATGTTACAAATTCACCCATCTTTGTAGATTTTATCTATATCTGTGTCTGAAGAGCGCCCGAAACGGAATATATTTTTCGTCGGCGCCAAGTGTTTTTTCGCCGCTCTGACTGTCTTTGACGGGCTCCGAAACTAATTTCTTCCTGTTCTTGATGACCCTATTGAGCTATAATAGTGCTAGTCGACGAAATTAATCATCTTCCTCCGCTGTCTACTGATCTAATCAGACCGGGTATGATATATGGGCTGGATGACCATCATCTACAACCTACTAGGAAACTAGGCCTATCAGCTGAGGGGAAAACAGTGACACATCAACAACTGAATTCATCAGGGTGAAATAGGCTATTATAAAATGAAAATAATAACATTTTAGTATGTTTTCGGTAAATCTAATTTTTGTAAATTTTTCTTTTTGTGTTTCTCAATGCTTTCAATGGCAATGTTAATACTTCACAGTTTTGCCGTCACAAATGTAATTATTACTGCTTATTGGCCTCTTTAACCGCCATATTCCCATTCATTTTTGAGCAGTGTAGATAGAAACTTTACATACTTATTATTTATCATTTTAATATGATAAAATTTCAATTTTAATTCCTAGTTCTTGTTGCCTTATTGAAACTAAACTCGTTTCACTTATGAAAGCATCTAATATTTAATTCTGCACATATGTACTTACATAATAATTAATTAGGCATTCGTTACAGTTTGGCTAAAAAGTAAAAAGAACTTTTCCCGCGCTAAAATTTCGTGGATTTTATTATACAATTAAAATTAGAAACTACTTCCGCAAATTTTTCAAACACATCAATGTATGACGTATTATGTGTGAGCCTAAACTGTAGCGAAAGTTCAAACTTATTAAATCCACCTGTCATTCAAATACAAAGGGCGTGAGATTTTTTATTCAAAGAGAAGACTAACAAGATTCATGACATCGTGAGCAATTATTTCTTGCGCCGAAGGTCGCGTGCATGTTGCTCCTGCTACTTCTCTTTCCTTCAGAGGAATCAAGACACCAATTAAAAAGTCAGTTTTTAATTTTTACGCGTAGCTGAAACGTGTTACAAGGACAAGAAAACGCAGCGTCGGTTCGTATTACGGAAGTATTGAACTTGCTCGCTGCAGTAAAAGTAATTTGCTAGTGCAGGATAATTCAAATTAATACAGTAGATTAGCAGTAAATGGCAAAACTTTCTGTAACTCGAAATTTGTTCACCTGGCGTTGGTAACAGGAACAAGAAATCTCACTAAATAAAATGCCAAATCTATTTAACACTTATGCATGTAGTTAGTTCACTTGCATATTTAAAAATGTTTTATCGGATAATGTCACATTTATTTATTTATTGTGCAATATAATCATACAAATTAATTTACTAAAAGGAGGCTTATGTCGCACACTAGAGAGCTTCCATAAGTTAAAGCATATTCGTAGTTAAATATTGCTATGTAAATTAGTGTCTTCTGGTCGCCATGTTTTTGTTCCAGAATGCGCGAAATTATCTAATAACTATAAAGTATATTATTCATATCACGACACTCAGACTCGCTCCGGCCTACTGGCCTCCGCTTAACTGCCGGAAAAATGGCGGATGTTGTGTTAAAATGGTAGAACACAATAAAAAACAACCGCCACGAGGATACATCAAGAGCCTAGCGGATTACCAGCTGGATGAACTTCCCATTCAACCATCGAGGCCGCTGGAAATCACACCCAGGTACAATTATTACAATTTCTGGATCGAAACCATATTGCGTTTGACCAGTGTAAAATTGATAAATTTGAGGATTTATACGTACGTTGAACCTACGATTTACCGGTTTTCAACTATTTACAGTTACATATATTATTTATACATTAACCCTACACTGTAAATCAAAGATAATCTTCCAAAATCAACCATTTATTTTTTGGCGTTTATGGTCTTACTGTATAAAAATGCACATTTCCAATATCACAAGAATATGAAAGCTAAATTCGAAACAATATTCCATGTCATAAACAAATTAAGTTTAAATAAAATTAATTTGAGATTGCAGAAAAGGCGTTAAGTTAATTTATCATTATGATTGGTTTAAACGTTTGCTAATATGAAATTAACCTCAAATTAAGCAGCCACGTATATTTATCTAATTTGCAACTTGCTGTAAAATCACCTGTTTTATAAAGCTAATGGTGCCCAATTAATAAAATATCATTCGGATTGTACCTGCAATAATTATTATAAAATAACCTTTATATTTTATTTAATAGCAACTAGTAACACACATACACATTCGTACTTGCCCAATCATCTACTAGAGATTAATTTCTTCTGCATGAAAGTAAAATTACAGGGCTATGTCGCTCACGATGAAACATTATCTTTTAAATCATACAAAATATTACATAATCTAGAAAATATCAGGACCTATCGGCTTGTTATGATCTTCGTCTTGTACTAGCAACAAAGAGACTATTATGATAAATGCAATTTATTTGCTGGAAACGATATGACCTTTTGACATACTTAAGAAATCTCCGCAACACGATCTCGTTTATGCATTTTGTATCCACAATGTCGGCAAGGAATTGAATACATAAAAAGTAGGTAAATTAGGTGATTGACGCATATACATACATATCTTATTCTTGCAATTAGTTCATGAAATAGGCGCCATGTAGTAAAGAATCTGAAATTTATTCTGCATATCTCTATAAAACTTCATAAGCAGT
The DNA here is from genome assembly GCA_963966045.1 of Xestobium rufovillosum. Classification (NCBI taxonomy): domain Eukaryota; kingdom Metazoa; phylum Arthropoda; class Insecta; order Coleoptera; family Ptinidae; genus Xestobium; species Xestobium rufovillosum. The sequence continues at coordinate 16,213,185 of OZ014499.1, read as the reverse complement.
TTCTTTCGTTATTCGGGTACAATGACCATTAAAGCATTACCTGCATTACATGGTGTTCAGTAAGAATCATAACTATACAAAAACGAAAAAGTGTGTCTAGTTTTGCTTGGCATATATTAAAAGGATTAAGATGTAAGAGACTGTGGTTAAATAATCAATTCAAGAATCAATTGTACCCCTAACCACATAAATTTTGAAATACTATATAAAAAAAAAAAAAAAAAAGAGTAGAAGCGTTTGAAATGTGGTGCTACAGACGCATGATGAAGATACCGTGGATAGATAAGGTTAGCAATAGGGAAGTATTAGAAAGAGTTGGGGAAAAGCGAAAGGTATGGAAAACAATAAAGAGTAGGAGAGATAGGATGGTAGGACACCTTCTAAGACACGAAGGAGTAGTTCGTGACATACTAGAGTCAGAGATAGGAATAAAAAGAGGTAGGGGTAGGCCTAGATTAGACTACTGCTCTCAAATAGTTAGGGATGTAGGATGTTCTACTTTTAGGGAAATGCGTAGGTTAGCTCAGGATAGAAAAGAATGGAGGTACGCGTCCAACCAGTCTTCGGACTGAGAACCTTATGATGATGATGATATACGCATTTCGGCAGCTAAGCTGCCATCTTCAGTAGCAGGGAAAAACCTATAGTAATAAAAATAGCAATAACAATATTAATGAAAAAAAAAATATATATATATGACAATAATAATAACAACAATAATGATGATGTGAAACAATGATAGTGACAATAACAATAATATAGGTCAGGTATTTTCTGCTCACCACTCCGAAAGAATCGAAGTGCACTCGATCAGCTCTCAAGCTAGAATGAACTCCGCACGGAGAAAATCCCCAAATATATACTTAAAGTGACGTAGCACTGACGTTACTTGTGACATCAACATTAATCACACTAGAATAGAAAATTCAATATCCGGGCATACGCTCATTTTCATACCACTCTATTCTTATTTTCACTATCACAAATGTACAAAAAGGTTGCCATTGCCATCTTTACTGCAGTTTCAATTAAAATATCCTATCTTCAGGATAATTGACTTGAATGAAACAAAAAGAGAAAATGAATCCCATATTACCAAATAACCTCGAAGGTCCATGGCTTATATGGGCTAGCAAATAACTACAGTAAACTGCAATAAAGAAGACCTTGACCCCTGCACCCTTTCATTTTTCTACGCTCCTACACATTAACGACATCTAACAATACGGAATCAGAAATTGGACCTAAATCTGAATTAATAAGTTTACCTTCATACTTGCGAATAAACATCCTCTCATAAGCGTCTAATTCCCTATTGTCCGATACCGACTTCATAAGCCGAAGATCCTTCTCATGTACAGGGTGGCCGGTATCAAAGATATGTTGGGCAACACTTGACTTCTCAATCCTATTATATCTAAAATGTGCCATATGTTCCTTAAACCTAGTGACGATTGTACGCCTTGTTTGCCCAATATAACTCTTGTCACAACTACTACACTTTATTTCATAAATTCCCGACTTCTGCTTGTCCTCTACTTTATCCTTGGGATTTCCCAGCAGCTGCTTGATGGTATTCTTAGCGGTATATGCTACACATAAATTTTGCGACTTAAAAATAGGTTCCAAGCCTCTGGTATGTGCCAAGCTATACGGAATTTTAACATATTTCTTATTCTCAATAGGTGACATGGAGAAAGTCGTGGAATCCTTAACAAACTTTTTGTGTCTAATTCTGCTTATCAATCTATCAACTAAGACAGTCGTGTACCTATTATGAATCGCAACATCTTTTATATATTTTAATTCTTTTTGATATCTTACCTTTGACAGAGGAAATGACAACAATCTGTTGACCAGAAAGTGCAAAGCCGAAAGTTTATGTTGTATTGAATGTTGTGAATCATTCACAATAAACCTACTTATATTAGTATCCTTCCTATACACATCAAATTCCAATCCGCCAATGCTGTTCCTAACAACCAAGACATCCAAAAAAGGGATTGAACCATTTTGTTCCATTTCAAATGTGAATTTCACACTATTATAACGTGAATTTAAATTATCTAAAAAATCCTCAATTCTACTCCTCTTGGTATCAAAAACAGCGAACACGTCATCCACATAACGCAACCATACTCGAGGGAAGTACTCACTATCTCTTTTAAACAACACTTCAAACCTACTCATGAACAGATTAGCCAAAAACGGAGATAAACTATTGCCCATAGCAGTCCCTTCCTGCTGTTCAAAAAACTTACCATTAATTTGAAAACAATTCTGGGACATACATAATGAAACTCGTTTACGGTTTGAGTTCAATTGAGTTTGGAGAATGGATGATTGTCCAGAGTGATATGTGGGAGATAAATTTACATAAAATTAAAGAAGTTAATGAGATTCAGTGAAATGTACTGGCCGAAACTCATAGACTTCATAGACTTGGGGCATCTTACTCTTGCAGATTTCTCGCTCTCATATTCTCATTTTAAGATCTTCATGGGCCTCCACTGCTCCTACTTCCTGGTGTTATCCATTTAAACATTCGCTTGGTCGGCCAGCTTTCTACTGTATGCAACATGTGGTGGAACCATTTTAAATCCTTCTTGGTGATACACTAACCACAATGTTCCTTTGTTATCTATTCGGTTATACTACCAACCCTTTCCAACCAAGATATTGTACCGCTTCCCTGAAGAGAGTCACCCCTTGATCATCAATATCTAATAATTGTTATGAACAGATACGGTAGTCGTGGCTCAGCGGCTTATTTTCTCGGTTGGAGTGATAGAGCAGCTTCCCGTTACCTGTATCAAATGAGCACAGTACCTATTCATCCCACCTTCATCGCAACAGGATCATATAATAATTATTAGTGTAAGTTGTATTAGTTCAAATCTGGATGTTACAGTGAAATTCATTTTCTTCTGAAGCGAAGAACATCAGAAATGCAGAAGAGGAGAAGTTAGACAAACCGTAGGTAGGTACTAGATAATCTCTCTACGACGACGATGTTTGTTAAACGACAGCCGTCAGATCCAGGAAGAGATCCTGCAGAAGACGCAGTCACTCAAAATGAGCTCGGAGTTGAGATTAAGAGCAAAAGGTTTCTGATTGCTAGAGCTGAAAGAAGAGCTTACAGTTGGTTTCCATATACCTTAGCTCCCCTAGAAATCTCTTAATAGATTAAGAAAAATATTAGAAAATTAACAAGAACTGGAACACCCTATGTTCTGGGTCTGCCCAGATCTGCAGGAACTGTAGACGCATCTGTTTTTGGCAGTTTTCTGAACGTTTTTAATATAAAAATATGTTTCCCAATAAAATCTTATTGCAATCACAATAAATAATAGTTACTTAATAGGCGCTAGCGTATTAGAATATTGAAAAATTTTAATTATTGTCTATATTTTACGCACATCCATATCCATACTCACAATGCACAACAGTTGTAATAAGATAAACATAAAGAACCTAACTGTGAAGGTTTACATAATATTTCACATATTTCAATTTTTAAGAGGTCCGGGTGGCATATTCGTATCGAGCGTAGCGTATTGCAAATGCCGAACTTAGTTTCGCATCGGACGACCGTGGTCGCAGAGGTATGTCAAATGAGTGGATGTCTGTCTCGCGCGAACGCGATCCCCTAGCTGTCCTTTTGGACCTGACCGATTTTTTGTTCAAAAGAATAAAGAGAAATCATCAAAACAAAAAAGAACTACTGCGAGGTGCGAACCCTCAAAGTTGCGACTTGAGAGAATACCACATCGACCGCTGAACCACGAAGGAGTGCTGGCAAGAACGCTTACAAAAATAGTATAAAAGTAGAAAATACGCCCGTTGCTGTATAAGTAGACAGTTGGGAATGCAATACGCTACGCTCGATACGAATATGCGTCCGGGTAGTGCAGTACTGAAGTCGACAGTTGTGCTCAGTGTTGTTCCAAGGTGCAAGAGTGGGAGCTCTGCCAAAAAAGTGGACAAGTGGACATAAGTCAAATTTTAACTCAGAACACCCCCACCTCCCTCTTTATAAAGTCTGAAACAACGTTTTCTGTTCGGTCTTCTTTCACATGCTCTTCACATAAAATAAGAACCAAGACACTTGTGTTTAAAACTATCGACTAAACTTCTTTTTACAATAGATAAATCAAGGCAAAATAAAATCAAAATCAAAAATTAATGTCTAAAAGTAGTCTAATCTTCTACAGTTTAAGGATGTTAAGAGAGTTGTAGATCTCGGTACTTTTTGGCATCTTATTACGGGCAGTTCTATTCAATTCTTTCTCATGGCCATAATTTTTTGGGCTGACATGGGTGGCGTTTTCGTTACTCAGAAGCGTGCTTTGTGTGAGTTGATGAATCATGCCAATAGGGCAAGGTGCATCCCCGAACACCTCGCGTGGTGGAGGGAGCCAGCAATCTGAGGGGTCCAAGTACCAAGTGACCAACCGACCAACCGCCTCGGATAGCAAAAAAGCTTACATGCAAAATTTATATGATGTCAAAGGGCCCGAACATGATTTCGAGAGGGGTTCCGTGTTACGCGTTACGCCACTGAATCGTGTATAGTGCATTTTACGTGTTTTGACGCGCTGGAATTTTTGCTTGTCAGAGCATCTATTTTGTGTATAAAAATGAGCATTTTTTCAATAATTATATTATGGAGCATCAGTTTGATACCGGAAATTGGGACAATTTGTGGTATTCATTTCATAAAACTACCCTATTTGTATGATTATGTTTCTATCAGTATTTGCTTTTTTATTTTGTTACCAACAACACGAAAAGTTATTGCGTCACTCAAAAGATTTCAAGATATTATTTAAAAGATTAAAAGCACCCCATTTCTACTAAAACAAATTGAACAAATTCAACTGCTATGAGGTGGAACTGAGGTCGTCCCAACGGTACCTTACAGAACGACAATGGAAAGTCGATCGAAGTAAGTACGACAGTGCTAAAGATATACTTGTGTGTTACATCTTATTGGTTAGCTGGGTTGGCGCGCGGATCGCTACTCGTTTCTGAATATAATAGTCCGCATGCCACGCTATGGCTGGGTTAATCTACCGGCTGAATATTCGTCAGGAGCTGTAAGAGATCATTAATAAAAGTAACCACAAATATTTTATTATACTTAATTAGATAAAAATTAAAAGGGTGATTTTGTTTAATTTTCTCTTAGAGCCCTTCATTACGAGCCGCCACTGCACACAACTGTGCCAAAAGTGGCACAATTGATGATCATTTTGCGCCCTGACACCCCTCAGACAAAACTGGTACAATCTGCCAAAAGCTATGGGTTTTTAAATACATACAAATAATCACTATGAATTCTTAATAAGTTAACCCCACACGCCAAAAGACAGTGACACAGTAATTAAACTCGACACGTGTTTCGCTGACAACGTCAGCATCTTCAGGAGTAGAAGATAATCTAAATTCTAAACTTAAATTACGTTGCTAAAAATATCCAACCCCCACTCACCCACCCTCCACTACTGAAGTGAAAAGGATCAATAAACCTATAGGGTTTCTCAGAACTAATTTGAACATGAGAGCAATAAAATTGTATTCTTAAGTGAAAGGGATCAATAACCTATAGGGTTTCTGAAAACTATTAGAGCAATAAAATTAGGGTCTGAAGGGTAAATATTTTGGCTAGACTTAATCTATCTACCTGATAAATCTATACAGGGTTGAGTTCGGAATCGGACCATAGTTACTGTTAAGACAACTACGTTTATTTTTATATATCTCTATACTTTCCAATGCGTTTAAATCAAATTTATTATTTCCTGGTTTTAAGAGTTTGAGATTATTGCTATTGAATTTATGGCCCGTTTCCAACGCGTGTGACGCCATGCTAGACTTATCAGTGCGGCCGTATTTGTAATGTGCTTGATGCTCCTTAAAGCGAGTTAAAATAGACCGAGTTGACTGCCCGATATATTTTTTGTCGCAATTTCCACATGCTATTTCGTAAATTCCCGCTTTATGAATGGGTTCCGTTTTATCTTTCGCATTTCCTAGTAGATTTTGTAAATTGTTGCTCGAAGTGTGAACCACTTTAAAGCCCGCTTTCCCGAAAATAGTATTCATACCTCTAGTTATTTGCGGTACGTATGGTATTTTTATAAATTTAGTAATTTTATTATCCCAATTTAAAGTGGTGGAATTTCGCAATAGCATTTTAAATTTTCGTTTCCTAATTAACCTATTGACAATCTCTGGATCGAAACCATTACATTTCGCTATATCTTTGATTGTATTTACTTCCTTGCGGTATCTTTCAACGGATAACGGTAGACTCAACAGTCTATTAACTAAAAAACCAAAACTAGCTTCTTTGTGTTGACTACAGTGGTTCGAATCTGCAGTTATATACCGAGCTGTACTGGTTTCTTTCCTATAGATGTCAAATTCTAACTTACTGTCTTTCCTAATTACCAAAATGTCCAAAAATGGAAGCTGTCCTTCCCTTTCTATTTCATGGGTAAATTTGATAGAATTGAATCTACTATTTAAGTCGCTCAAAAAATCTTCAATGTTACATTTACTAGTGTCAAAAATGGCAAATATATCGTCTACATATCTCACCCACACCTTTGGAAAATATGTGAGCTCATCTTTCAGTTGGGTTTCAAATTTGCCCATGAAAATTTCTGCAATGAAAGGAGAGAGGCAATTTCCCATGGCTGTACCTTCACTTTGTTGAAAAAATGTTCCACTGACTTTGAAATAATTCTGCTGCATACAAAGATTTGTTAAATTAATGTATTCTTTGGCAGTTTGTTCATCAATGTTATTTTTATTAAGGAGTTCGTACAAGTACTCCAAAGCCTTTGGTACAGGTACACTGGGAAAAAGTGAGCTGACGTCGAATGAAATTAATAATTCGTTATCATGCAGTGTGATGTGTTGAATTTTGTTTATAAACTCTAAAGAGTTCTTCACTGAAAAACTTGACTGCTTGATTTCGAGGTTATTAAATTCATTGACTAACCATTTGGACAGTTTGTAAGTAGGAGAATCGATAGCTGAAACTATGGGCCTTACGGCTTTCCCCACTTTATGGATCTTCGGTAAGCAATACATGCGTGGTACTTTTGGGTTAGACACATGTAGCTTACGTTTGATATCCGCAAATAACTAGAGGTATGAATACTATTTTCGGGAAAGCGGGCTTTAAAGTGGTTCACACTTCGAGCAACAATTTACAAAATCTACTAGGAAATGCGAAAGATAAAACGGAACCCATTCATAAAGCGGGAATTTACGAAATAGCATGTGGAAATTGCGACAAAAAATATATCGGGCAGTCAACTCGGTCTATTTTAACTCGCTTTAAGGAGCATCAAGCACATTACAAATACGGCCGCACTGATAAGTCTAGCATGGCGTCACACGCGTTGGAAACGGGCCATAAATTCAATAGCAATAATCTCAAACTCTTAAAACCAGGAAATAATAAATTTGATTTAAACGCATTGGAAAGTATAGAGATATATAAAAATAAACGTAGTTGTCTTAACAGTAACTATGGTCCGATTCCGAACTCAACCCTGTATAGATTTATCAGGTAGATAGATTAAGTCTAGCCAAAATATTTACCCTTCAGACCCTAATTTTATTGCTCTAATAGTTTTCAGAAACCCTATAGGTTATTGATCCCTTTCACTTAAGAATACAATTTTATTGCTCTCATGTTCAAATTAGTTCTGAGAAACCCTATAGGTTTATTGATCCTTTTCACTTCAGTAGTGGAGGGTGGGTGAGTGGGGGTTGGATATTTTTAGCAACGTAATTTAAGTTAAGTTTAAGAATTTAGATTATCTTCTACTCCTGAAGATGCTGACGTTGTCAGCGAAACACGTGTCGAGTTTAATTACTGTGTCACTGTCTTTTGGCGTGTGGGGTTAACTTATTAAGAATTCATAGTGAATTTACGTCAAAGTTCTTGATCCATCCACTGTGTGCATACAAATAATAGTAAAAATTCGGTTAGCATACGCCGTAAACCGCTAGACCGATTCGCAACGAAAAAGCACCTAGGTATTATAAGTCTAGTTTCTAGTATATTCACAGTATACCTCAATAGATGTACTGTGGGGTCTATTGGTCTACTTTCATACCGGCCGGCACCGTAAGAAAATTGTTAGGTCAGGTACGTTTTGCAGAAGATTTATTTAAGAAAACAAAAATTTAAAAATCTTTACGTTTAAATTTGTCGCAGGCTTGGCAACTGGCACAATTGTCGATTTGTGGCCAAATGGCACAATTTCAGTGCCGTCAATAGTACAACGCAAATAATTATTATATAGGAGCAACGCTGGTTATGCTCTACATAGGTAGGTATTAAATAAACTGATATGGATTTATGTTGAGTATGTGCTTCATAAATTATACTGAATCGTTATTGTGCACATTTTATTACGTACGTCTTGCTATTCATTGCCTTTTGACTTTTATTTTGCCCCTTCAAGATAAGGCACCTGAAGAGGTACACCCATACCCCAAGTGATATGTATATTATACCTGATGGGATTTACATTTGGTTGCGATTTTCCATGCTTGGGCATGTTACAGTCCAAGTCTCGCACCGCGCAGCGTGCTAACCTGTAGGCATACAGAATATGGAAGATGATTTAAAAAATCAACGTGACCACAGATTGGAATAGTGGTTCATAGCACATTAATACTTTATTTTCACAGATATTTTATCGTGTACTGCCTAGCCTGACCAAAGCTGTTTCGGGAGTGAACTCCCCCGGTAAGTTTTTATCTAAAATGTTAATTTGTGGATGATCAGTAAATATTATATTTATTTGTATGTGTCACAGTCAATTATCAGAATAAAAGCCACCTAATCCAAGTATTTTACCTATTCTATAACTTGCTGTTGTAAATCCATATGCAGATGCCCCAAAATGATGTTATTTACGGTTTCGCTTACTGTCATCCAGATTTCTGTGCGTAACATACCTGAGTGTTTCTTTCAAAGAGCCAAAATTCAAGCGAAACAAAATAAGCAGAAAATTGGTTGAAATTCTAATTTGATCCACATTAATGCAGTAACAGAAATACAGCTCGGAAAGTAGGTGCGACACGGATTTCAGCCAAATAGTTGTGTCAGGTTAGGTTTTGCTAGCTCAAGAATTTCAATTTTTCTTTCTCTTTTGCTTTGAGTTTCTTGCCAAATAATGTAAGTATTTGGGCCAGGTCAGTTATATTTGTAGAACTGCTCAGAAGAGCCTAATATTTTCTAGAAATTTTAAATACACGCACTTCAGAAAAGATCCGGTATCCTATAAACATATTTTATGTAATTAGTAGTATCTATTATGTTAAACAAAGTGTATTGGGCGATTTTAACAATGTAGATTTAATTAATGCCTATCTTTCAGTTTAATAACGATGAGTAGAAAAGATACATCAACCTTCATTAATGCAGCAGCAAAATGCAAATGTAGGTAAGTTCCCGTCATCACTTCTTTAGAGCGTAACAATCGTCCATTTACTTTTAATTCTACCAAAGTTTTTCCTACTATCTACTAGTTTACTTTTTAAAACGTCATGCTTAATAAATGAACACAGACTATTTAAAGATTAACGAAAAACATTTTCAACATTTCATCTACTCTGCAAAATACGCTGTTTAACATATAAACTACATTGGATCCTGGCAAAATTTCTAAAAATTTCGGCTTGACGTCCTTGCGCTAGCAGACAAACTTATTATAAAATTATTGCGGAAGGGCTGAGGTAGAGGCGCATGTGTTGCAAATATCGAGCAAATAATTAGCTAATTGTAATATCGTCTCAATATTTTAAATAACCCCTGCTAAACTGTTCCGGTGTCACTATTATAGAATTTTTACTCGGATTTCTATCTTAATTCGTAAAAGCAGACTTTTACCGCTTTTATGTAGAACTCTTGTTTAAGATTGTATCCTTACAACAAAATAAAGTTCAGAGCAGATGGTGCCTTAACATACATGTTAGATTAAAGAATCTATTAATCACACAAACATTGAAAAAACATGTTCACATAGGCAATACCTATTCATAATTTTATGTGGAATTAATTTATCCCTATTTCTATCAATTTGGCATTTTTGTATTGTAGGTTTTGAAGCAACTGAATGGAGGCGTTACTATTCAATATTCCTATTTGTTTATTACTTCATCACTTACTGCTTCAATAAAATCATGTTCAGACGAACACGAAAACCGTGTTTCACATTTTGAAGTTTGCAGGCAGTGCCAAGACTAGCCTACATTTCTAAAAGATCAGCGATAAGTAGATAATAATGTCAAACAATATGCAAAATCATTAGAAATGATTGATGAAATATTAACGGGTGGATTATACAAATAACGCCCTGCAGCTAGAAAACCATTACGTACCTTTTTAATTTCTTTTAATTATTATATCCAATTACTACAATTTTAAGATAATAAAAGAGCATGGCATTTAACTCTAAATAGGTCTTGTTACTATGCCACACGTTTCACATAAAAGATCTAGTGTTCCAAAGACCCAATCAAATCAATTAACTTGAGTCACAATTAACGAATCTAACCCAAGGCAAAATTACATTTTATATGCCTAAGTTTTGTGCCGTGAAATTGTGAGACACATTCATAAATCACGAATTAATGGTGGCTACCTAAACTACTGCTTATTATCTGAAAAAAATACAGCAAATGATCAATTAGCCACATCCTCATGTCTTTAAAAAACATATGCATGGTAATCTAGACGTTTTTTAATGATTAACTACGATGACGTTCTACTTCCCATAGTACGAATTCAACATTTGATTACTTGGTTCGTTTTCAACGAATGACTGACATATTTAGGACTGTCTCATAAAAGAAAAACTAGGATACTTTGTAGGTAGGTATTGTCTCAATTGTTGAAGTCGTTTTTTTTTCATTTTGGGATTATGAAAACAGAACACACAATAGTTCTAGAACAAGTATACAGTGAGAAATAATGCGTACTTTTTGGTTTTACGTGATACGGTGCTAGAATAGCTCGAGATCACCGGTTTTGTTCGTCGGGAGATATTTTTACATGTCTTGCACTCTTTATACAGAGAACTTTTTTATCTCGTACGTCAGTAATCAAGTATTTTTCAGTAGATTTTGTTATTAAACATCGTTATTGATGGAAAATAGGTTTTGTTGCAAAATTCTAATAAAATTACGAACGCTGCAACTTGGGAAAGAACTATATTTTACGAAAATAACTCTATATAATTCATTTTTAGGGTTCCATACCTCAATTTTGAGGTAAGAATGGCCACTTCTGTATGTCTGTCCGTCCGACCGTCCGCCCGTTCGCCAGTCGGTTTTTGAAGTGAAACTTCTTTTGTCTCGGTAGAGTAAGTTCCTGTGTTGGCAAATGCGAGCGTTACGAAAAGTGAAACGAAAGGAGGGGAGTAGTTTGAGAAGACGGGCAGAGGAGAAAAGGAATATCGAGTGCCCCCACTCTTTAGCCACGCTCTGTCTCATGCTTCTCGCTGTTTCTCTCAGGCGAGTAGAGATGGGCAGAATCACTCATTTTATTGTTTCGATACAGCTGCTTCGAAACAGTAAAATGACTCGACTCACTGAATCGAATCATGAATCAGATCAGTGTAGAATTCAAAATAGTTTCTATTCTCTGACGCCAGGTCGCATATTAGTATCGAGCGTAGCGTATTGCATTCCCAACTGTCGACTTACAGCAACGGGCGTATTTTCTACTTATATACTATTTTCGTAAGCTTTCTTGCCAGCACACCTTCGTGGCTCAGTGGTCGATGTGTCAGTCTCCCAAGTCGCAACGTTGAGGGTTCGCACCTCGCAGTAGTTCTTTTTTGTTATGATCGGTCAGGTCCAAAAGGACAGCTAGGTGATCGCCATCACTCGAGACAGACATCCACTCATTTGCCATACCTCTGCGACCGCGGTCGTCCGATACGAAACTAAGCTAAGTTCGGCATTTGCCAATCTGCGATGGTATATGCTCGATACGAATATGCCGCTGGGTCGCCAGTCACCTGCCGAACCAAGCAAACGCACTGAAACGACAGAATCGACTCACTTTTAATGCTTCCAATCCGAGTGAATTCTAATTTAATAACAAACTGTTAGTGGTGAATTTGTTGTTTAACAAAGTGCATGTGCATTTTCATGAATTTGAAAGAACTGGCTAAATACTGTACCCGGCAGATTACCTTCAAAGTGTATTTGGTGCGAAACTAAAACTTTAAAAATTCTCTAAAATACACATGCATTTTAGTAAACCACAAAGTTAACACTACAAAGAAGGAGAAATTTCATTTAAATAGTAGGTACCCCTTGGCGGAGATGTTACCAGATTACTTTTAACGGGGCAATTAGATTCACACGTTTTGCGGAACGGCTCAGATCTGTAGTAAGATTGTATTTATGAAAGAGTCCTACTGACTTAAAATATTCATCCCAATGCAACAAGCACAATTTGACTCACCAAGTCATTTCAAGAATCGACTCTTGCGACTTCAAGAATGACGGATGTTTAACCACTCATATATGAGTCACAGAGTCGACTCTTCTGATTTTACTGAATCGACTCTTTTAAATCAGGTACGTGATTCGACTCAATGTTTCGAATCACTCACTCAGTAGCCAACACTACAGGCGAGCGTCAGTAAGGGGAGGCTAGGCCGCTCAGCCCAGGGCGAGGACACAGCATTTCAGTTCTCGTAAAACCACAAAGCGCTTGGTTGGAAGCATTAAAATTCGATTTATTCTTTCATAATTATTATTTTGATACGGACAATATTTATTATCGATTTTTTGTAATTTCGAAGTGCGATTGGTAGTCTATAAATATTAATGAGTATATTCCAGTGTCAGGAAAATTAGAATAAACGTTTAAAATAGTCTTGCTTAATTTGTCATCATCATAAGGTTCTCAGTCCGAAGACTGGTTGGACGCGTACCTCCATTCTTTTCTATCCTGAGCTAACCTACGCATTTCCCTAAAAGTAGAACATCCTACATCCCTAACTATTTGAGAGCAGTAGTCTAATCTAGGCCTACCCCTACCTCTTTTTATTCCTATCTCTGACTCTAGTATGTCACGAACTATTCCTTCGTGTCTTAGAAGGTGTCCTACCATCCTATCTCTCCTACTCTTTATTGTTTTCCATATCTTTCGCTTTTCCCCAACTCTTTCTAATACTTCCCTATTGCTAACCTTATCTATCCACGGTATCTTCATCATGCGTCTGTAGCACCACATTTCACACGCTTCTACTCTTTTTCTATCCGCTTCTCCTATTGTCCAAGTTTCGCACCCGTATAATGCCGTACTCCATACATACGACGTTAAGAGTCTCTTCCTAGTCTCTATATTAACCGTTCTCGAGCATAACAGTTGTTTCTTTTTGTTAAACGCAACTCGGCCCTGCGCCATTCTTTGTTTTATATCTTTAGTGCTCCTACCGTCTTGAGTTATTTTACTTCCTAAGTAGCAGAAATCCGCGACCTCCTCTATCTTCTCATTTCCAATTTGTATTTCCATTTTAGTTCTATTTTCACATCCCCTACATACCAAAATTTTAGTTTTCTTTTTATTGATTTTCATGCCGAAGCCCTGTGTCAAAACTGCTTCCATTTCATTCAAAGCCGCTCCTAATTCTTCTTTGCTAGATGCTAACACTGCTATATCATCCGCAAATCTGAGCATGTTAATAGTTTGGCCCTGTACATTGATCCCTGAGGCTGTTCTTTCCTTAACAATATTAATCGCATCTTCGATATATAAGTTGAAAACTAGAGGTGACAATGCACATCCCTGTCTCACTCCCTTCCGGATATCTACTTCCCTTTGTTCCTGCTCACATTCTATAACTGCCTTTTGCTCTTTGTAGAGATTATGTATTATTCTTCTGTCCCTGTATTTCATCCCTACCTTTCTCAGCACTTCGAACATCTTCCCCCATTTTACGTTGTCGAAGGCTTTTTCTAAATCTACAAATCCTATATAGACGCTCTTTCTCTTTTCTATCGTTTTTTCTATAATTACTCGTAAAGCTAGAATGGCCTCGCGCGTTCCTCTATTTCGTCTAAATCCGAACTGATCTTCTCCTAATATTTCTTCCGCCTTTTTCTCCATCCTTCTTTGCACAATTCTAGTTAAAATTTTTGACGCATGGGAAGTTAAACTGATAGTTCTAAAATTTTCGCATCTATCCGCGCCTTTTCTTTTTGGCAAAGCTACTATGATGTTCCGTTTGTAATCTTCTGGAATTTCGCCTGTCAGGTATATGCGACTAACTAGTTTAAATAAACGATCTATTACCTCTTGACCTGCGCACTTTAAGATTTCTGCCTGCAAGCCATCTATACCTGGTGCTTTATTATTCCTTAAACTTTTTAGTGCTATCTCAAACTCTTCTCTCATTATAGGACTCCCTAGGTTATCCCCCTCTACACTGCTTTCGCTTTCTAATATATCTTGCACTTCCTGTCCCGCATATAAGTTTCCTAAATATTCTTTCCACCTATCTGCCTTCTCCCCACTTCCGATTAGGATATCTCCTGCCTCATTTCTAATGTTTTTGGTACTAGATCCAATTTCTCTAAAATTTCTCCTAATTATTTTATATGCTTCATCAGTCTTTCCTACTTCGAATTTATCTTCCACTTCTTTGCATTTATTATCGATCCATTGCTCTTTCGCTTTCCTACATTCCCGAATAATTTCCCACTTGATCGCCTTATATCTTTGTTTCCCTGTTTCATCTAACCTATTTTTATATTTTCGCCTTTCCTCTATTAGACTCACAATATGTTTTGTTATCCAGGGTTTCCTACTTTCATTCTGTTTATGACCCAAAATATCCCTAGCTGAGGAAACTAAACTATTTTTAATGCAATTCCATTCTGCCTCTATGTCCCTAACAATATTTCCACCCGTGCCCTTTAGTGCTTCGTTTGTCTTTTTCTCGAACTTATTGCGCATATCATCATATTTTAGTTTCTCTGGGTCAAGATACCTTCTTCCGCTTCTTTTTTTCAAAATCTTAAATTTAAGATTGGCTTTCATAACGACTATGTTGTGATCACTATCTATATCTGCTCCTGGATAACTTCTACAATCCCTAACTTGATTTCTAAATCTTTGCCTAACGAGAATGTAATCTATTTGATATCTCCCTAAGTCTCCTGGCATCTTCCACGTATAGCATCTCCTAACATGATGGTGAAATAGAGTGTTCGCGACCGTTAAGTTATGTTTATCGCAGAACTCTATCAGTCTAACTCCCCTATCGTTCCTATTGCCTAATCCAAAGGGGCCAACTATTCCGCCCTCTCGCCCTGTGCCTACGACTGCATTGAAATCTCCTGTAATTATTAAATTTTCGTGCCCTCTCACAAAATCTAGCACATATTCAATATCACTATAAACTGCCTCTACGGCCTCATCACTGTAGTTAGAAGTGGGCATATATACCTGTATTATTACTGTTTTTACAGGTTTCGAATCTAACCTAACCATAACTACCCTGTCACTTTGCTGTAAGAAATTTTCTACACTCTGTCCTACTTTTTTCCGCATAACAATTCCTACTCCCGAATTTCCTCCTACAGATCCTGTGTGTATTACTCTAAAATCTCCGCTCCAGAAGTCTCCAGCTTCTGGCCATCGCACTTCACTGATACCTACTACGTCTAATGTTAACCTATCCATCTCAATTTTCAAATTCTCTAACTTCCCTACTTGTTTCATGCTTCTAACATTCCACGCTCCGACTCGTGAGATGTTACACTTATCATTTCTGATGACTCCCCCCGAAGCAGTCCCCGCCCGGAGATCCGAATGTGGGACTATTTTACCTCCGGAATATTTTACTCCAGAAGGTGCCATCATCATAAATTAAAGTACGCTGTACTAGGGATAAAATAATGTGGTGGTTTCCCGTTGCCTTCCACATCGCAGTAGTGTGTATCACAGTGCCATACCAACCCTCACGATCTCTGCCACTATGATTACTGAAAGAGCTGCTGCCCCCTTCCAGGGACTTGATTTAGTCTGGCTTCTCAAATAAAAACCCCTCCAATATGGTTAAACCTATGGTTCGGCTCTTTATATCATTGAAGCGCGCAAGCCATCCCACCCGTCCCAGTATTACTAGAACTGCGTCAAGGTACAAGTCCTTTGGGATTGGCTTAATTTGTACCAGTTAAAATTTTAATTTTTTTAATTTTGTGAATTTCTGGCATGTAGTAAATAAATAACTGTATAACTATATAATAATATCGACGTTTCGTTCCCGTTCGGGGGCTTTGTCAAGATTTATTGCTTTTTGTTTTTTTTTGTTTTTTGTTTTTTTGTTTTTTTTTGTTTTTTTCTGTTTTCAGAGAAAATCAAACCGCACATAGACCTATCATTTCAGTTTTAGATTTGAGTGAAGACATGGAAGTTGATGAATAAAGATATAAATTTGAAACTCATAAATGCATAAACTCCAATCATCGGTTTACCCTACAAATTTTTCATTCCTCTAATAACGTTGACGTTTCACTTCTACCGCGCGTGGCGACCACGCACACAGCTTTTTTTATTTTATATATGTGAGGAATTTCTACCCCTATGTAGATACTATCATTGTATGAAAAGGTATTGGAGGCCGTATAGTGAAGAACAACTTACAAATTTCATGGGAGAAAACTACATTCTAACAGAAAAGGGCATCCCTGCGAAACAGCTCTACAAACAAGTCATCGGGAGATACAGAAAAATGTCTTGGATCGGTTTTCTTAGATTACAGACGAGTTTCTCAGACAGTTATTCGTGACTTTGAGAGCAAACTTAAGAAAATTGAAGTGGGGGGGCCTTGAAGTGGTTTGGAAGCTTTTTGGTGGCAAATTCAAAATGGTAAAGTACTATAAGACATCAGTCTCGAAGAAGGTACAAGCAACTCATGGTGTTCCGCAGAGTTCACTTTTGGGGCCAGTACTTGTTTACTCTGCGTTTTATTGGTTCACAACACACAGCAGTTGGATCAAGAACTTTGACGTAAATTCACTATGAATTCCGAATAAATTAACCCCACACGTCAATAGACAGTGACACAGTAATAAAACTCGACACGTGTTTCGCTGACAACGTCAGCATCTTCAGGAGTTGAAGATTAATCTTCAACTCCTTATACGCGCCAACACTACAGTGGTGGAAAGTCGATAATATTGTATTTGAAGTTCTCGTCGAGCAGACGAAGGTCATGTCTTTCTTAGATCGAGCTGATTTCTGATTTACTACTTATGAGACTATATGTTTGGTATAAGTGTGGACGGCACTAATTGGGTTGCTGTATAGTAAAACACGGCCATACCATTGTGCTGCAGAAAAAAATAAATATGTACTAGTAATACTGACACACATACTGCGTAAATGGTATTGAAAAATTAACCTTTATTCCCATCAATTACCCGATAATTTTCTCAGATCAAATAAAAATTATTTAAATATGTGGGAAAATTTTACACTTACTTACGTGAGAAGTAAAGTGAACCTACTAACATAAAAAAACTTACGGACTTTACATCACAAAGAGTGTAACTAATACTAGCATAATCCAATTCATTAGAACGCTTATTACTTATAACAATAAAAGTCAATTTTGTGATATTCACAGATTAGTGGCGTCATAGAGTGTAAATTCATTTAATTATTGTACCGTCTTTGAAATAAGGAACTTATTAGGAAGTAAAACATAAAACATACCTACTCCTGAGCCTGACCCATAAAGCAGATAACCACATCTACTACTACACCTTTTACAGTTAATACTTTGCAACAATTTAATAATTTATGCACGAGTTCAGACGCGAACGCAAATAAAGCACACAAAAAAGCATGTTCTTTACATAATGAGGACAAAATATAACAAGCGTGTGAAATTAGTCCAAAACATAAAAGTTAGACTTCGAAGAGACCGTCCAGCGATTCAGGTTAGTTCTACATGATAATTAAACTCGTTATTGTACCTTAATTGCATAATAAACTGAGTAAAAAAGTATTATATGATACGGGAAGCTACTTTTATTACACATTTGCGAAAAAAGTTCCCAGATGTTTCGGTTTTGTGTTTAATTACAGCGTGAGCAGGTTCGTTTTGTTACATCAACATCGTGAAGGAATACGCGGCGAATAGCGGTAACCAGTAATTCACGCGTGCTGGAGTAATAATCCCCGGTAATAATTGATATCAAATAAAAAACAATTCCATACTTTAGTAGGAGTTTATAAAAATCAAATCCGCATTAGAGTATGGCGACTTCCGCCAAACGAACAGCTACTAAATGACGCACATGACGTCTTCTTTCGTGCTGTAGCAGAGGAAAGAAAATTTTGTATGAAGTAACCCGAGGATTAACCGCACGTACCGAAGTGTCTCAAGTCTCGGTATTGCCATAAATACAGCTAAATAGAGCCAAAGAAAACATGAAACTGGTACCCAGTTAGTCTATCTAAACATTTTTTTTAATTTGGGAAAAAACGACTTGCTAGTTTTACGGAAGGATACGTGAGACGAAAGGCAGCACTGAAAGCTCTGGAAGCTACAAAGATACAATCCAGAACAGTTAAAGACTGTGTGGACTCGCTGGCTCGGCTAGCAGTACATAACAAGGTTATTCTACGATGGATGAAAGGCCATCAAGGAAGTGAAGGGAACGAAAAAGCAGACCTTTTAGCGAAGAAGGGAGCCAAAAGTTCCGCTGATAGGGCCGGAACCTACGTGTCGTTTGGCATATCAGATAGCCAAAGAGGTGATAAAGGACCTATTAAGACAAAAACATATCTCTTACTGGATGGGGACTCCTAGACTGAGGCAATCGCGGATGTTCATTAGCGGACCATCCAGCAAGAGAGCTGAAGAGCCGTACGACTGGGTACGAACCAGCAGTAGGACTATTTACGGGACACTGTTCACTTATGAGACATCTTACCACTATTGGAGTGAAGGACAATCCTGATTGCAGGATGTGTGGAGAAGGGGAGGAAACTCCTCGTCACATACTATGTGAATGTCCGGCTCTTGGAGCAGCTAGACATACAAGCTTTGGAGCTATGTTTGTAGAACCAAAAGAAATAGCAGATGTACCCATAAGTCTTGTCCTAAAATTTTTTGAGGGGACCGAACTTATGAGATAATCATGTATGGGGGCACAATAAGCTTGAGCTTCAGTGCTAGGGGCCAGAAACCTACCCCGTAAGAAACAATAATAATAGAGGCAGAATTTTCGCTATATGTATACAGGGTAATTCAACGTTCTGGAAAAGTCAACTGGTGCCTTTATTTTTGAAATGAGATAAAAAAGTTTTACACAAAAGTTGTTGCACTGGAAGATGTCTCTTTATGAAAATTATTTTTTGCCATACAGCATGTCCCATATTTCTTGTACGGAAACCAACTTCTTTATTTCAAATGGAACACCCTGTATTTGGCTTTATTTTATGATTGCTTGATCGATTTTAGTACGAGTAAGCGATTTTGTCTAAACTTCGTATTTTTTTAGTTATTGGCATTTTTCTTCAGAATTTGACAGATGCAGAGCATTTTCGAGTAATCAATATCTCGGGATTAAATAAAGCTGTAGAAATGATATTTTGAAGAAGTGAAAGCAAGATGTAGGAGTAACTGCCTTCATCACTAAAACCAGAAAATATTATACATGGTTTGAGAAATTACATGACGAAATCAGAAAATTTCAAAACCCTGTAACTTGCTAATTTCAAATAGAAGTGTACATTTTTAAACCATAAAATTTACTTTCGCGTTACTATACGCTTCCCTATTTAATTATACCTAAAGTTAACTTTTGAAATATTTTTTTATAAACAGTAGGGCGTTCGTTTTGTATCTCCTGTATGGTATTTCACAGTAAATGTCCCATCAAATCTATTAAATTCATTTTTTACTCTTTTCAAAAAATTTACCATACCATACCTACTTACTTATTACTTACTTATTACCTACTTACTTATTACCTACACCATTGTTAGCAACTACTAACTAAGAAGAACCCAACTATGCTTAGAAGAATATGGGCACTACTTTGAACATTTTACTTTATTGATAATCGGTTAAAATGTTTGTTGTTAGATTTTGTTTTGGTTTTAATTTAAGTAAATACATATTGTAAATATTTATTATTGTTAACTTTTCTTTATTTTGCATATCTTATGTTAAATTGAATATTTCATATTTCATAGTTTAAGTTTACAATCTTTAATTTGACATAACCTGCTAGTAAGCTTACGAGTACATAGAGACAAGCTACAAATGTTCCAAAGTCAGTGCACAAATCTGAATTTAATTCTATAGTGGCGTGGATACTTACCCGAGTAGTAGTTGTTCGAACTGTTCCGTAGGTACCATTCATTATGCTCATCTTATAAAAATAATAAAATCAGTACTCAGCCTTTCTTTTTCCCATTTGGTGAAGTTTAAATCGGTTTGTCCTTTGTATTGCTTATAATATAATTTGAATTACCTATTAATTAATTGATCTAGTATGCAATTGTTACTTTTTAATTAAAAATATATATTATATATATTATAATATTGTTTTAATTGAGTTGCCTGATTTGACACTTTTTACAAGGAACTGCAAATATTTCAAAAACTGTTAACTCTAGGTATAGGGAAGTGTATAATAACGTGAAAGTAAATTTTATGGGGTGTTCAATAATGGTTTAAAAAATGTACACTTCTATTTGAAATTAGCAAGTTACAGGGTTTTGAAATTTTCTGATTTGGTCATAAATTTGCTCAAACCATGTATACTATTTTTTGGTTTTAGTGATGAAGGCAGTCACTCCTACATCTTGCTTTCACTTCTCCAAAATATCATTGCTACAGCTTTATTTAATCCCGAGATATTGATTATTCGAAATTGCTCTGCATCTGTCAAAATTTGAAGAAAAATGCCAATAACTCAAAGAATACGAAGTTTAGACAAAATCACTTAGTATAACCTCGCACTAAAATTGATCAAGCAATCATAAAATAAAGCCAAATACAGGGTGTTCCATTTGAAATAAAGAAGTTGATTTCCATGCAAGGAATATGGGACATGCTGTATGGCAAAAAATAATTTTAATAAAGAGACATCTTTCAGTGCAACAACTTTTGTGTAAATCTTTTATACCTCATTTCAAAAATAAAGGTACCAGTTGGCTTTTCCAAAACGTTGAATTATCCTGAATAGGCTTAGATGCGAACATTCGAGAACAAAATATCAAGTTCCGGTTTTTTATGCATTTCCGGCTTCCAGAGTAAACTACTGGAGGCGAAGAAAATCACAAGAAAACTAAACACTAAATTACCCATATCCCCAACCTCAACCATTAAAACAATAAAGCTTATGAACAAACATTGCTAAAACTTTAATTAGAAGCTTATTTCAATACAAACTAAGCAATTTACAGCAAATTCTACGCTACTGAACGAAAAAAAAACGCCAACTTTGAAATCAATATTTATAGGAAGTCAAGGGGGCATCTACCAACAAATCAGGGGTGCAAAAAGGGTTGCCTATCAACCGGGCGGCAAAATGCAATAGAAATCGCTTTCTGAGGTACAATCAAATCGGCCTTTTTACACTGTAACAATAATATACTGGACATCAAGTTTTTAGGAACCAGGGTTTCGATATGCATACCTAGATGTCAAATAACGTAATTTTGTAATTTTATTTTGAATTCAACAGTAATTTGACGGGGTATTTTTTATTTTGAAAAGTTCTAGTCAAATTATTTGGCTAGATAATTTAATGAATATGAGAATACGCATATGGGAGACTCGATTTTTAAACGGTTTACAATCAAAAATACGAAATTTGGAACGACTCATGGTAGCAAAAGGTAAATAATAGTTATTTATGCACCGAGGGCACAAATAGGCGTTTATGGCCCGACTCGTGTTAGAGCCTGAGGCTCCGTAACTAATGCCATGCTAGGGAATAAAATAATTTCGAGAAGAATAAAAATGACGATTTTTATTAATTAAATCTGCCATTCGTACTGTTGACACCATTTATAATAATTGTCCGTAAAGTAATTGGTTTCTAAGAGGGTAAAAGAGTTCAAATTTATGATAAAGAAAACGACTTTCAATTTTATTTCATCAGATATCTGATACCTTTTATGTGGGTACCTACTTTTTAATGAGATTACGTAAGCATTAAAACAATAGGTATAACTTTTATTACGCATCATTAATTGCGCTAGTTTTACGAGTACTAATCGCAAAAAGTGTATTATTGTATCACTATATTTGCGTTGTAAAACGGTGGAACAAATTTCTTGGAGCAGATAAAATAAAAAGCAGGTGCGTTCTGGCGTTCGCTACAAAGTACAAACAAATCTTGTACCTACACTAATATGTGAATTTGTTAAAACACAAAGCAAAAGAACAAGACACTTTTTCGCGTGTGCATAATGAAAATATCCAAATTTGAAGGAAACGGAAATGACAAGCAATTTATCGTACCTATATTTTAAACGGAGAAATTTTCTAATTAATTTGACCAACTATTGTTTCTGGCACTTTGAACTACATGTGTAATTTAGCATGGGCCTTGTGGCCTATTCGGTTTTAATTCTTGTCGGTTTTACCACCCGAATTTAATTGCGTAAACGCGCATCGAATTCTTTCAAAACTGCCTACAATCATTCAATAGGAAACGAATTCCCTATATTTTGTAATACCACAACTTTGATGATCTCTGAGGCAATAGTATTTAGTTGCCAAGTCCTCAATGTCAAGTAATCAGTCATAGAAAACAATAGTGATTCATTACTCGGTAATACTGGTAGCATTACAAAACTAACTGGTTCAATAAATAATCAAAATGTTTATAGGCGATTTTCGTTTATTAAAATTTTATCCAAGATTGTGGTATAATAACCCACCATTAGAGATACAGAGTGTTCCAATATTTGCATGCTGCATCTAACTGTTTTTTTAATGGAAGGAACACTGTATATGGATGCATTTTTGGACTGATTTTATAGTACCTATGAAAATATGACACCTATTTTTCGAATAAATTGTAAAATTTTTGAATTACATGTATTCTTAAAATTAAATATCTTGAACTTGTAGCAGTGGTATCTTGGAGACTTGAAGGGATAAAAGCAATACCTAGAAGTAGTTAATAGAAAGTTGAAAATATTATGTATAGGTAGAACTATATGACAACACAGCGAGCGATTTAACGCAAAGTACATAAGTGCCTATTTCACATTTTAGTAGTAGTCTAAAAATGTACACATCAGCTGTCCTGATGTCACTTATGACTTTTGTATAACCTTGTTTACCACTTGCTTGCTGTTTTGACATCTGAATCTGAATCTGAAACTTTCTTTTTTTAAATAGAATCATTAGGGGAGGTTTAATATTTGAGGTCGATTATCTTGAAATTTATTTGCTAATTTTAGAGACAAGTTTATAGTTAATCGAGAAAAAATTCCACAGGGACATCAAAAATTCTGCATTTTAAATATTTCTGAGAAGTTTTTAGAGAAATATTTTCAAAAACATATTGGAATGTTGGAAGAAAAATTATAATACCAGTACTGTATTATACTACAAATATTACAAGTATTATTCCTATTACCAAAACATTTTTGCGGACATTTTTGGAATTATTCAATAGTATGCTGGAAGAGTAGCACTCTTAAAGCAAGTTATAGACAAATTCAAACTTTCTAAATTCTGGGAATTATTACCAACTTTTATTGACGTTACTAGTATTTAGTGATGTGCCGAAGGGAATGTTCCCACGGGAATATTCCCGGGAACGGGAATATTCCGGGAACTTTACTTTCACACCGGGAAAGATGTTAAAAAATGGGAATGTGTCTAATTTAAGATTCATGCATGTTTTGTGGATTCATTGGCGATTTTCAGTTGCTTATTGTTAGTACAACCTACGGTATAGCTACCTACTCGACTAAGCGCTTACTTCATGTTCATAGCTACCTGTTCTTGACAAGGAGGTTAAAGCATAAACCACAGAACACCCCACATAAACCAAACATAATTTATGTTTGGTTTATGGGTTAAAGTACAAAAAGTTTAAAATCACAGCGCTTTAAATATTTGAGTTTGATCACATATTATCAACTTAATTAATTAACTAAGGAATCACTGGAGTCCCATGAGTAGTTACTCAGGCAGTAATTAAATATTACCTATAGTTTGCGGTAAATTATTGTATGTTACGGTAAGAATAAGAATGCAATAATGCAGTTTATTTGTTTTTGAAATAAAATTGAAAACTCTTCTACGAATTTGTTGTTAAGTACTTCTTTCTACTTTTTTCGAATGCAAAATTAACTTTCCCTCACTTTCCCCACTTTCGGGAATATTCCCGGGAACGTTCTCTGGGAAATTCCCCAATATGTATATTCCGGGAAAATGCCCATCACTACTAGTATTGTAACTTTTAATAATGAAGTTAGTTCAGTAGGATATCGAGAACTAGAGGTGCCGAGATAACCGAAACAACCCCCAAATTAGGGATTTTCCCTTCGTAGTCCCAGTATTACATAAAGATTGTTATTATTTCAAGTATTATGAGTTTTACGGAGGTATTATTGGTATTATTTCAGGAATTATCAGTATTACAGGGATATTATACAAAAATAATTGGTATTATTCCAGTATTTGATATTATTTAACGGCAATAATTTCAAAAAAAAAAACAAAAGTGCGTTGTGTGAGAAAGACAAGTATAGCAGGATGAACAAAATGGAACTCCTCCCTAAAGAAAGTTATAGAAAAATTCAGTCTATCTGAATTCTTGGAATTATTACCAGCATTTATTGACGTTACTTGAGTTGTAACTTTCAGTAATGATGGTACTTCAGTAGGATATCGAGAACCATGGATGCTGAGATATCTGAGGGAACCCCCAAATTAAGAATTTTCAATTATTGTTGAAGCAGCTTAGGACCAAATCTTACAATCTGAAAGGGTTCTTCTCCGGTAGCACCTCCGAAAGTTACTTCTTGCACTTTTCGCGTATCACGCTTCGTTTCCAAGCTATAATCACAAAGACGTTCAAATTGCTTAAATCGTCGAATTTCGCTGAAAAACGAAATTCACGGCGTCTGACTTCTGTATGCTATGTATTGTCGATTCTTTCAGTTTAATAGGGAACTTGTCGAAGTAAAAGTTTCTTCTAACTACTTAAGCTTCAGCATGTCACAAAATTTTCCTCGATTACCTTGAAGTTAAGTGGAATGCTGGAAGAGTAGCACTCTTAAAGCAAGTTATAGACAAATTCAGACTCTCTAAATTCTTGGAATTATTACCAACTTTTATTGACGTTACTTGTATTGTAGCTCTTAATAATGAAGTTAGTTCAGTAGGATATCGAGAACTAGAGGTGCCGAGATAACCGAAACAACCCCCAAATTATGGATTTTCCCTTCTTGTTGAAGCAGCGTAGGACCAAAGCCAAATGTTACAATCTGAAAGTGTTCTTCTCCGGCAGCACCTCCGAAAGTACCTCTTGCACTTTTCTCGTATCTCGCTTCGTTTCCAAGCTATAAACAAAAAGGCGTTCAAATTGCTTAAATCGTTGAACTTTGTTGAAAAACGAAATTTATGGTGTCTGACTTCTGTATGGGTCGTCCGAGGTATCATCTATTCTTTCGGTTTAATAGAGAACTTGTCGAAAAAGAAGTTTCTTCTAGCTATCTAAGCTTCAGTATGTCACAAAATTTTCCTCGATTACCTTGAGGTTATGTGGATTGTTGGAAGAGTAGCGCTCTAAAAACAAGCCATAGACAAATCCAGACTATCTAAATTCTTGGAGTTATTACCAGCATTTATTGACGTTACTTGTATTGTAACTTTCAGTAATGATGGTACTTCAGTAGGATATTGAGAACCACGGGTGCCGAGATATCCGAAGCAACCCCCCAAATGAGGGATTTTCCCAAGGATCTTCCCCTCTTGTTGAAGCAGCTTACGACCAAAGTCAAATGTTACTCGTATGTACCTGCTCGAAATAAATCTAAATCGAAAATGCACATTTTTTTGATCTGACAGTTGTGGGCAATCCGAACAGTAATCCATGATTTCATAAAATTTTGCAGGGTGTCCCACGCTAGCGTATTTCCTCCATAACTCAACAGGAGTTGTAGATATCGAAAAATGGTTCAAATGACAGTTGCATCCAATCAACTTCCTCACATTATAAAATTATTTTCGACTACACAGGATGCCCAACTTCTTCTGCGCAGTACCAAACTCTCGACCTAACTTTGTTTTCTTCAATGGAACACCCTGTATTTGATCGAATTTTGGAATTCTTTGTTGAATTTAAGGGGCACTTTGTTTAAACTGGGTCTAAGACTTACGGTTTCGACATTATTAGACGTTAAAAATCGTCATTTTTCAAATTTTATCATTTATAGCTTGGGAACGGTACGAGATAAAAAAAAATGACTTTACATGTCCCTATCCCAGTTTTTAATTCTCTATCTAATGAGCCTGGAAAATACTGCCTCCTGATTGGTCAAAAATGACAAAAAGTTGCCAATCAGGCAGCAGTATTCCCAGACCCATTAGAAAAAGAATTAAAAACTAGGATAGGGACATGTAAGTCATTTTTCTTTCTCGTTATAGTTATAACGTTATAGTTATAACTTATGAAATTTGAAAAACGAACAAAATCTAGACCAATCAAAAATTATTTAAATACTTCAAGGACCAAAATTACTTGGTAGGTAGGTAATCTACTCGATTTTAATTTAGAATTTCATATTTGAGATTTGAAACCTATTCTATACGCATGTTCTTCAGTGGCGGTTTCTCCTTAAGGTCAATTGGTCAATGACCCTCCTAAAATATTCTAATCAAAACCATAATTTTAATAAAAATTTATTTTGTCTGATAGTCTCAAATTTAAAATCCTCAGCGGTCTGCATTCGCAGCAATACTAGAAATAACCAAGCGTCAAGCCGCGCTGCGCGCTCGCTAGCAAGCCGGGACATTATTCAAATTGACCCTGCACAGCTCTTATGGCTTATGGAGAAATGCATGTAAAGAAGAACAGTGACAGCAGATGGCGAATTCTTGAGTGGAAGTGAGAGTCACCTTTTACTCCTATATCTCCAACGTGGTCAATGTCCCGATGGCAACTGCGCAGAATCGAGTTAATAGTTCTTTAGGATGGAGTTACATTTTCTCTGGTCATCACAACAGTTCGTCGTAGACAGCGGTAGAAGCGTTGCGGTTCGCGTAAGTTGTAATATATCGTTAGGATTTTCACAATAATGCCGGTGTAGTCGCCATAATACTTTAACTTTTGTCTGAAACATTTTCTGAAGCAGTGAACTTATTAAATATTTTGTGTACACTACCGATGATAACCTTGGAAAGTGAGAGATGTTTTTCAACTTTGAAAGGGGTAAAAATTAAAAAACCTTTTTACGCAATACAATGGGACAGTCTAGCCTTGGTGCTTGGCTATGGCGAGCATCGAGAAGATGCTTGTCAAGAGCATTCTAAACTTCAACGAAAAAGACCCTTTTGCAGAACAGAATTGACCTGAAATATAAGCACGTTTAAGGTATGTTTTATTTTGACAATATGTACCCCTTTCTTATATTTTTAGTTTTGTACATATATGCATATAGGTACTTTTAGTATTAATTATAAGTTCCAAAACCAAAATGACCCCCCTGGTTATTAACCCACGAGCCGCCACTGATGTTCTTTAAAGATAAACCAAGTATAGCACAGTACCTACCTAATGGAATAAGATTGGGTCGTTTCGTTTATAATTTTTTAGTTACCAAGCCTTTATAAACCCTATTAATCAATGCTTCAAGTAGTACGAAAAGTTTTCTGCCGTTATACAGCTTGATCCAGTTTCGAGGGTCACCATTGGAATTTAGTTTATTTTAAAACAGAAAGGGTGGGTTTGTTCGCCACTTTTGTAGAAACGGTGTTCATTAATATGCTATTGAGAATTTTAGTTTATCTCAAACGATATACCTGTTATGACCCAAAAATAAATCATCAGATTTTCTTATAAAAGCGTGGAAAAAAGTTTTTTTATGATTTCATTAATGTTAACAACGGGGTCGGTTGGTAATTATGGAAACAACGTAGAAGACATGGAGATAACTGAAGAAGAACTCAAAGAAGCAATAAGAGGGACAAAGAACGGTAAAGCGCCAGGCCATGACGGTGTGACAACTGAAATGATGAAAAATCTTGGAGAGGAAGGAACTCAGATGTTTTTGGAGATATGCAATAAAGCATGGAAGCAGAGAGTGACACCAAAAGACTGGAAGACAGGAGTGATTTTGCCGATATTTAAAAAAGGCGATGCAAAAAACTGTGATAACTACAGAGGAATAACGCTCTTAAGTACAGCAGTCAAAATTTATGAACGAATTCTAGAGAGAAAGCTAGTGAGAATTATCGAACCAACACTAAAGGAGACACAGAGTGGTTTTAGAAGGGGAAGGAGCATCCAAGATCATATATTTACAATGAAGGATATAATACAAAAAACAGTATTGAGTAAGAACAAAGCTTTCTTCGCTTTTATTGATTTGGAAAAGGCTTTCGACAAAGTAGAGAGACAGAGAGTTTGGGACACCCTACTTAAACGGAATGTAGATGGACAGCTGATAGAAGCAATAAAGAGCATATACACAGAAAGTACAAATTATATTGCATATAGAAGTATGAAATCAGAAACTTTTGAGACTTTGGAAGGACTTAGACAAGGTGGGGTGTCGAGCCCCGTATTGTTCTGTGTCTTTATGGACGAAATTATGCGAGAATGTGAACCAAAAGTAAGAGGAATACGAATAGGCTATAATCGACTTGCCCCAGTAGTAATAAAAGAATGTGCATTTGCGGATGATGTGGTCATTATGGCTGACTCCGAGAAGAATCTACAAAAGAATTTAGAAATATGGAATGAAGTGCTGATAGGTAATGGAATGAGAATCAACACACGGAAGACTAAAGTAATGATGGCTTCCAAGGAACAAGAAGTATTGAACATAAAATTGGGAGTGGAGAGAATAGAACAGGTGAAACAATTTAAATATTTAGGAGTGACAATAGAAAATAGTGGTAATCAGGAAATGGATATAACTGAAAGAATTGAGAAGACTATGAGAACATACTATAGCATGAGAGGTAATTTTATTAGGAAAAGGGAAATATCAAGAGATACGAAGATGACTATATTTAAAACGATCTTTAGACCAATCCTGATATTCGGAAGCGAAACATGGACCCTAACAAGAAAATTAAAAAGCAAGATTCAGGCGACAGAAATGAGGTACTTGAGAGATGTTAAAGGAGTCACAAGATTGGATAGAAGGAGAAACTCAGAAATAAGGGAGGAATTAGAAATAATACCGATATTGGAATTTGTTGAGAGACGACAGTTAAGCTGGTGGGGACACTTAAGGAGGATGGGACCTGATCGACAAGTGAAGAGAGTTTGGGAAGCTAAAATAAAAGTGAGAAGAGGTAGGGGGAGGCCAGCTGAAAGTTGGAGTAGTGTGGTGAATAAAATATTGCAGAATAAAGGAAAAACAATAAGTGAGGCAAGAAATTTAGCGAACGATAGAAAAAAATGGGTTGACTTTATAAATAATTAGTGAATGGTATGCCCCGACACCGAAAGGTACAGGGGGTTAACGGACTATATATATATATATATATACTGGTCCGCCGTATCTTGTGACATCCGGTAAAAATGGTGACGTTTCGGCATCCAGCCTTAAAAAAGCATATATGAAGAAAACAAGAATAAGACTTTCTGGAATTCAAGAGGGGGTGCCGTTTCGAGAAAAAAAAATTAACCATACACATAATGAAAAAATTATTTGTCCTATCTCTTTGACATCCGTTGTATATCCATTATACATATTTATTTCACATGTCCTGCGACATCCGTGAAATATTTGCGTATCTTGTGACATCTTTACAGAGTTGCCATTTCCATAAATCATTTATTAAACAGGAGGTTATACCGCGGGCGTTTTCCCTATGCAACCCATGTATTTAACGCAGGGCAAGGGTTTCCAAAATAAAATTAAGTTCTCTCAATATTCTTAACCGATTTTAATTATTGAAAAATTTTCTCGTTTCGGAAAATATTTTGCCTACAGAGAGTTCTTTTCTCGTAAATTTGCATAACGAAAGGTAGCGCAATGTGAATGTGACTGGAATTGCGTTAACTGGGTGCATTAAAACAATTTTTTTCGGTTTCAAAGTTAAAAACTTGGAAAAAGGCCCATTGAGTTGCAATTTGTTAACTCTGCACATGCCCAAGGAATGGCTGAACTCGTGGCTGAATAATTTATTAAGTATTGGAAGATAAGCATAACCTCCTCTTAGGAGTAATAATGACATTTCAAGTTTTTTTTCAAAGGAGGGCTATAATTGTACAACTAAAACTTGAACAATTTTGAGTGAGCATCAAAAATAGGTATAGAATAAATTCCTACCAAATTGACGGATTGTGTGGCTCTCCACTGAAGCAGCCTGCCAGGGAACAGGATGCATTTTTTTTATTTTATTTTAATTCATCATCATAAGGTTCTCAGTCCGAAGACTGGTTGGATGCGTACCTCCACTCTTTTCTATCCTGAGCTAACTTACGCATTTCCCTAAAAGTAGAACATCCTACATCCCTAACTATTTGAGAGCAGTAGTCTAATCTAGGTCTACCCCTGCCTCTTTTTATTCCTATCTCTGACTCTAGTATGTTGCGAACTAAGCCTTCGTGTCTTAGAAGGTGTCCTACCATCCTATCTCTCCTACTCTTTATTGTCTTCCATACCTTTCGCTTTTCCCCAACTCTTTCTAATACTTCCCTATTGCTAACCTTATCTATCCACGATATCTTCATCATGCGCCTGTAGCACCACATTTCAAACGCTTCTACTCTTTTTCGATCCGCTTCCCCTATTGTCCAAGTTTCGCACCTGTATAATGCCGTACTCTATACATACGACTTTAAGAGTCTCTTCCTAGTCTCAATATTAACCGTTCTCGAACATAACAGTTGTTTCTTTCTGTTAAACGCAACTCGGCCCTGCGCTATTCTTTGTTTTATATCTTTAGTGCTCCTACCGTCTTGAGTTATTTTACTTCCTAAATAGCAGAAATCCGTGACCTCCTCTATCTTCTCATTTCCTATTTGTATGTCAACTTTAGTTCTATTTTCACATCCCCTACATACCAAAATTTTAGTTTTCTTTTTATTGACTTTCATGCCATAGCCCTGTGTCAAAACTGCTTCCATTTCATTCAAAGCCGCTCCTAATTCTTCTTTGCTAGATGCTAACACTGCTATATCATCCGCAAATCTGAGCATGTTAATAGTTTGACCCTGTACGTTAATCCCTGAGGCTGTTCTGTCCTTAACAATATTAATAGCATCTTCGATATATAAGTTGAAAACTAGAGGTGACAATGCACATCCCTGTCTCACTCCCTTCCGGATATCTACTTCCCTTCGTTCCTGCTCACCTTCTATAACTGCCTTTTGCTCTTCGTAGAGATTATGTATTGTATTTTAATTGAAAATTTAAATTCAGGCCTAAACCTACCATAAAATTAAATTCCTGGTGAACAAACTGCACCTTTCTTTATTACTGTTAGAATACGAAGGCGTACTGGGGCCACGGTAATTATTTTTTTCATTTATGTCAACCGTTGAGTAATTAATTCAACGGTCGACTTATTATCTCAACGGTAGACTTAATATTTCAACGGCCGACTTATTAACACGACGGTAGACTTAATAACTCAACGGTCGACTTATTATCTCAAAGGTAGACTTAATATCTCAACGGTCGACTTAATATCTCAACGGTCGACTTAATATCTCGACGGTCGACTTAATATTTCAACGGTCGACTTAATATCTCGACGGTCGACTTATTAACACGACGGTAGACTTAATAACTCAACGGTCGACTTAATATCTCAACGGTCGACTTAATATTTCAACGGTCGACTTAATATCTCGACGGTCGACTTAATATCTCGACGGTCGACTTAATATCTCGACGATCGACTTATTAACACGACGGTAGGCTTAATAAGTCAACGGTCGACTTATTAACTCAACGGTCGTCTTATTATCTCAACGGTAGACGTAATGTCTCAACGGTCGGCTTATTAATACAACGTTCGAGTTACTACTCAGCCGTCGACTTATTATCTGGACCGTATTATCTGGATGCCGACGGTAACAGTGAAAGTGAGACTATCTCACTGCTAGGGATGGGCAGAATCCTAGATAAGGAAGGATAGGCAGAATCGAATACTTTAATGAATCGAGAACTTCGTATTCGAGAACTTTTGAGAATCGAGACCTTTTCCGAGACCCGAGAACAACACAAAAATATTGTACCTCATACGGAAGCTGCGCTAAACTCGGAATCTGATTCTGTCTTGGTCTCGATACTGCACCATTGGAGCACTTTCAAAGCGGCGGCGTTCGCCAAATTCAATCGGCATGTGAAAGCATCTTTTTAATTTTGCATGTTTTGACGTGTATGGAAAACCGCAGACCAACTGGTTTCGTCCTTCTGGGACTCCTCAGTACGGTGCTCCCCCTACACACTCAAACCATGCAATTTAATCTTTGAGTAATTATCTAGTATTAATTAGTGGTACTGGACCGTTCGAACAACTACTCCTCGGGCAATTATAGAACTAAATCCAGATTTTTGTACTACGAGACGTTTCAGTCTGCTACCCCACCTAAGGTGGCTTTGAAACAATCCTAATTTGTCTCCATGTACGTCCGTTCTTTTAAGCAGGTCTTTGTTCAAATATTGCACGTTTTGAATGTGTATGGAAAACCGCAGACCAACTGGTTTCGTCCTTCTGGGACTCATCAGTACGGTGCTCCCCCCTACAGTTGGTCTGCGGTTTTCCATACACATTCAAAACGTGCAATATTTGAACAAATACCTGCTTAAAAGCACGTACGTACATGGAGACAAATTAGGATTGTTTCAAAGCCATCTTAGGTGGGGTGGCAGTCTGAAACGTCTCGTAGTACAAAAAGTCTGGATTTAGTTCCATAATTCAATGCCTGGCGGGGTATATGCCCGAGGAGTAGTTGTTCGAACGGTCCAGTACCACTAATTAATACTAGATAATTACTCAAAGTAGTTGTCACTTGCTGATATCTGTACAGAGCGCGGCAGCATATATAGCAAGATTAAATTGCATGGTTTCAGTGTGTAGGGGGAGCACACCGTACTGATGAGCCCCAGAAGGATGAAACCAGTTGGTCTGCGGTTTTCCATACACATTCAAAACATGCAATATTTGAACAAGGACCTGATTAAAAGCACGTACGTAGGTAGGTACATGGAGACAAATTAGGATTGTTTCAAAGCCACCTTAGGTGGGGTAGCAGTCTGAAACGTCTCGTAGTACCAAAAATCTGGATTTAGTTCTATAATTCAATGCCTGGCGGGGTATTTGCCCGAGGAGTAGTTGTTCGAACGGTTCAGTACCACTAGATAATTACTCAAAGTAGTTGTCACTTGCTGATATCTGTCCAGAGCGCGGCAGCATATATAGCAAGATTAAATTGCATGGTTTGAGTGTGTAGGGGGAGCACCGTACTGATGAGTCCCAGAAGGACGAAACCAGTTGGTCTGCGGTTTTCCATACACATTTAAAACATGCAATATTTGAACAAGGACCTGATTAAAAGCACGTATGTACATGGAGACAAATTAGGATTTTTTCAAAGCCACCTTAGGTGGGGTAGCAGTCTGAAACGTCTCGTAGTACAAACAATCTGGATTTAGTTCTATAATTCAATGCCTGGCGGGGTATTTGCCCGAGGAGTAGTTGTTCGAACGGTCCAGTACCGCTAGATAATTACTCAAAGTAGTTGTCACTTATTGCTGATATCTGTCCAGAGCGCGGCAGCATATATAGCAAGATTAAATTGCATGGTTTGAGTATGTAGGGGAAGCACGGTACTGATAAGTCCCAGAAGGACGAAACCTGTTGGTCTGCGGTTTTCCATACACATTCAAAACATGCAATATTTGAACAAATAACAGATGCAGGCTATAAAAAATTAAAAAGATACTGTCGCATGCCGATTGAATTTGGCGAACGCCGCCGCTTTGAAAGTGCTCCAATGCTGCAGTATCGAGACCAAGACAGAATCAGATTCCGAGGTTCGCGCAGCTTCCGTATGAGGTACAATATTTTTGTGTTGTTCTCGGGTCTCGGGAAAGGTCTCGATTCTCAAAAGTTCTCGGATACGAAGTTCTCGATTCATTAAAGTATTCGATTCTGCCTATCCTTCCTTATCTAGGATTCTGCCCATCCCTAGCAGTGAGGTAGGCTCACTTTCCTGTTACCGTCCGCATCCAGATAATACGGTCCAGATAATAAGTCGACGGCTGAGATAGTAACTCGACCGTTGTATTAATAAGCCGACCGTTGAGATATTAAGTCTACCGTTGAGATAATAAGACGACCGTCGTGTTAATAAGTCGACCGTCCAGATATTAAGTCGACCGTCGAGATATTAAGTCGACCGTCGAGATATTAAGTCGACCGTCGAGATATTAAGTCGAACGTTGAGATATTAAGTCGACCGTTGAGATATTAAGTTGACCGTCGTGTTAATAAGTCGACCGTCGAGATATTAAGTCGAGCGTAGAGATATTAAGTCGACCGTTGAGATATTAAGTCTACCGTTGAGATAATAAGTCGACCGTTGAATTAATTACTCAACGGTTGACATAAATGAAAAAAATAATTATCGTGGCCCCAGTACGCCTTCGTACACGTGGCTATAAAATTTTCTGTGAACTTATAATTACATTATTTTACGTTTTGCATTCTTTTTCGTGTAATTACGCTCGTTCAGCTGAAGTTTACCGTATTATTTGACAGATTACGGCCCCAGATCACGGAAGTCTGGATGTTGAACGTTTAATTTGTGGTGAACGTGTTTCATCGGAAAAAAGTAAAAAAAAGCCTAAGGTTAAATGTCTGTGTGACAATGGGTGATCGGAAGTGATGAATGTAAAAAAAATTATTGTAGAAATTACCATCAATATAAGTTCCAGATGAAGTGTACATTAATAGCGAAAGGCTTCTATAGTATAGCCGATGGTACAGTAAGGAAACCAGAAGTTCCTGTTGGAGACGATGAAGCGCAGAAAAAAAATAGGAAAGTGGGTAAAATATGATGGGTATGTTATGTTCCTGTTGACGTCAGCAATGGAATTAATTTGGATGACGCTAATTGGAAAATGTTTATCGTCTAAAGATATTTTTGATCAACTAAATTCTATTTACGAACAAAAATCTGAAACAAACGAAAAGATAATTGAGAGATTCCATCATTATAGCATGGATCCTAATGATACAATAGCTCAGCATATAACGAAGGTGAAAAATCTGGTCAGGCAAATAAAGGAAGTTGGAGAATCGTCAGTGACTCAGCTGTGATGACCCAAAATTCTTAGTGGATTACCTACAAAATACAGAAATTTTAGACAAGCTTGGCTGCCATTTGATGAAGACAAACAGACAATAACAAACCCAACAGCACGTTTTCAAGACGAGACGGCCAACTTATCATCTGCAGAAGACTCAAAAAAGGCTATAGCAGTAGTGCCATCGAATTCTAAGAAAACCGGCAGTAGCCTCAACACAAAAGAAAGGTACAGAGTAAATGTAATATGTAATATGTTACAACTGTAGAGGTCGTGGTCACTTTGCTCGGGATTATCGGAAACCGAAGAAAAATCAAATGAGAAGTAAAGATGGACATGTCTAAGTTAAGTATACAGGGTGTCTCTACTTAAGCTTACGTTAGGAATATCTCATGTGTTCCAGCAAACATTTTGTTTTGAAAGTTTGAATGCATACCTTACAAAAGATGGCGGATTTAAAAAAAATGTTTGTGATTGCATTTTGGTGTTCCTTGTTGAATTTGAAGGCCACTTTGTTAACCGTACATTGGGTCTAACTCCCACCGTTTCGGTGTTATTTGACGTTAAAGAACATAATTTTTCAGATTTTATCAATTATAACTTGGAAACGCTACGAGATATTGAAAAATGACTTACACGTCCCTATCATAGTTTTTAATCTATGTATCTAATGGGACTGGAAAATACTGCTACATGATTGGTTAAAAAATTAAGAAAATGATCAGTCAGGAGGCAGTATTAATGAAGCGTTTCCAGACCCATGTTTTTTCTTATCATTTTTCTTACTTTGACGCTAGGAATATTTTTTCCGATCATTAAAGAAACACCCTGCATATACAGTGTGTCCACTTATTAGGGGTTTCCTCCCTCATAGCTTTATTAGGCTTTGTACTACAAAATGTTCTTAATAAATGTAGTTAATATTATCTTCAATTACTCTTTGGTAGAAGTTCATGATGAAATAAATAATATTATTATTTATTTCATCGTTCTTAATAAAGTTTTATTCTTTCTGAATTGGCTATAATTTAAAATTATTTGCACTTATACAGGCTGCCCAGTTCTTCTGCACACCGCCTAACTTCATTTTCTTAAACGGAACACCCTGTATTTGACTGCATTTTTGGAATTCCTTGTTGAATTTAAGGGCCACTTTGTTAACCGTACATCGGGTCTAACTCCCACCTTTTCGGCATTATTTGCCGTTAAATATCATAATTTTTGAAATTTTATAAATTATAAGTTGGAAACGGTACTTACATGTCCCGTATCCTAGTTTTTAATTCTCTATGTAATGGGGCTGGAAAATACTGGTCTTGATTGCTAATTTTTGTCATTTTTTGACCAATCGGGAAGCAGAATTTTCCTGCCTCATTAGATGGAGGATTAAAAACTAGGATAGAGACATGTACCTAGGTCATTTTTCAATATCTCGCACCGTTTCAAAGTTATAATTGTTAAAACTTGAAAAATGACTATTTTTAACATCAAGAAAAGCCGAAACGCTAGGAGTTAGACCCAGTGAATGGTTAACAAAGCTGCCTTAAATTCAGCACAGAATTCCATCCAAAATGCAATCAAATACAGGGCGTTCAAATCACAAATCGGTGGACTAGGTTTTTCCGTGCATTCTTGGAACATGCAATATTTAGTTAAACATAACCTGCTGATAAGCCAGTAAGTACGTAGAGGCACGTTATGAATATTTCAATGCTAGCTTAGTTGGGGTAGCATTCTATGACGTCTCGTAGTACACAAAATCCGGAGTTAGTTTTATAATCATTCAGTGCCTAGCGGTGTACTTGTCACTTGTCCGCGGATAAGTTGTTCGAACTGTCCAGTATCACTCATTTGTGAAATTACAGCAATTTACTCAAAATCACAAGAGCCGCAATTTTGAATGGAATCTATAGAATGGTTTCATACTTGGCTAAATTATGAATTGAACGACCTTTAAAATTATTTGCAACATACCCCCCCCGCTTCTTCGTTAAAACAATTATGAAATTTGATGACCAGCTGACATCTTCGATTTAAACTAAGTGGTCACTCGCCAATTTTAACAGCAGTTATCTCATGTTTCCGAAATGGTAGGCAGATCTGGTTTTCACCAGTCAATTTATTTTGTTCTAAAGTTTTCTATATGCCATGTTCCAAATGTCTCCCTATTTATGCAAAACAATTGCCCTTTTCGATTTCAAAAATCGGTGTTTTTTTTAATGGAACAACCTGTAGGTATATTTTTAAACCATCAAAAAGCTAAGTTTATCTATTTTCCAAAAATGTACAATTTGCTGCATGTTAAATAAAAATGGGAGAGTTATTTAATTTTAAAAGTAGATTGAACTCATAAAAATTACCTCACGTATCAGATAAAAATTCATATGTTTAGATGAAAATGGGCAACATATTCCACATTTAGGTACTTTAAAATTGCAGCTATTTATTGAATTCTTAGCTGTTATTATTTGTAATGTTTTTCATTTGTTGATTAATTAAAAAATTTTATTTTTCACGTCTGTCTTTAATTCATTTAAAATGAAGTAACCTATTTTTTATTTAATATGCAGCAACCTTTACATTTTTGGAAAGTAGAAGAATAATTCAAACTTGTCATTCTTTAATCATCGTTTGAAAAATTATATTTTTCGAAATTCCAGAGAAAGCGAAAGTTTCGCGAAAAAACAACACACGGGGCACTCTCGCACTGTTGTCAAGTTTCGGATGTCAGAAAGCGCGCCAAGTGAAACAAAAATGTCTGCGTATAATACACGGATGTCGCACGAACTGGAACGTAGAATTTTGCAATATACAACACCAGCTCTCCTGCGCTCCCTCTATGCAATATACGTTGGAACTTAAATATACATGTCCAACTTAAAACACTGCATTTTGACATCCACCTAGAATTTATTCTAGACCCTCCCGCCCCTCCTACAAGGCGATTTAACATAGAAAACGTTGTGACATCCGATTTTGGATGTCACAACGTCAATGGATGTCAAAGAGTTAGCAAAATTTTTACGCCTGGATGTCACAACGACTGGTGGATGAAAGTATATATATATATATATATATATTAATGTTCAACTTGTTCATATTACATATTTCGAAAACTTCAGCAACTGTAGTAAAAAAAATTCAAAACCAAAAGTGATCATTTGATCGGCTTAGCCTGGCAGACATCTA
This sequence comes from Xestobium rufovillosum, assembly GCA_963966045.1. Classification (NCBI taxonomy): domain Eukaryota; kingdom Metazoa; phylum Arthropoda; class Insecta; order Coleoptera; family Ptinidae; genus Xestobium; species Xestobium rufovillosum. Next base: position 16,174,439 of record OZ014499.1, on the reverse strand, counting down.
CTAAAAATAATAAATTTCCACTAGTGATGAGCGAGATCGGTCTTGGTCTTGATCTTGGTCTTGGTCTTGCACTCTGTACAGGACCAAGGCCACACATACGTTAGCAAGACCAAAACCAGGTGTGCAAGATTACGACCAAGAACAAGGTTGAGCCAGCAAGCCTTTAACTTAAGCAAGAACAAGACCTAAGTGCCAGATTCTTGCACTTGAACATTTTTAGTAGGTACTTAACAAAACCAGATTAATAAATAGGCATCAGTGTAGCGGCAATTGTCCATTACTCAAAAGCTTCGCGTGATTAAAATGTAGACAAGAGTCGCACAGCTTTTGTCAAATGCAACCGATTACTTCAATTCAAAGCCTTTTAGTCCGCCAATAGTTCCCTAAATGTAGAGTAAACAAAACCAGAAGATTCACTTCTCATGCCGTACATTTTTTGGCAAGAAAAGAGTCCAATAATCATTCAGCGTAAGCAAATAATTATATTGCAGAATAATTAAATCAAATATGCATATGTATTTTCTTTGTTCATTAAGCAATAGGATTAAAAACGTCCACAATGAACTAAATTTGTATAAAAGAATACATTATCATTTCAAAATATCATTATTTAGGGTATGTTCCGAACATCCCGTAGGTAGGTACATTAAAGTACCTACGTTAAAAACCATTTAAATTATCGTTTGCAACACTAACTTGCAATTGTTACTTATTACAAAACAGACAGGCGTAGGTGAGCATTTTACCCAATTTAAAACCTTTGTTATCTGGAACACCCGCAACATAGAAAATAATACAAATTTACAAAGTAAATAATTATGCACCGAACACTGTATTCTGAAGCAACCTGTTATACCTACGTATTATTAGGACTACTATAACAGAGAAAGGAAAATTTCATGGGCATCTTCTAATTAACTATTAACCCACTCTTGCATGCAGTGAATTTCACTACCTAAAGCGTCATTTTAAGAATCGCGTTTTTATTGCTTGAATTTCGTATAAACTGGATTAGTAACATTGTTTACAAATCCATCAGTTTGTTATTTTTAATAAATTGCAATGTAAACCACAACTAATCGTGTATTTAAAATTATTGATAACGACATAGCTCGATGTCTAAGTAGACCAGTCCTAAAATTTTTAATAATACAGTAGCAATTATTGCTTGTTACACTAAGTCACATTTAAGACAAGGTCTATAATATCGAAAATGTCGATTACTTCGTCTCGGACAATCAAGCAAAAAATAACCCTCGTAAAACTGCATCGGACAATATCCTGAATCTGCTAGTGCGAAAACTTTGTTTCAGAGGAGTCACGCGGAAAGCATTGAGGTACTCAATTCGACTGTATTTTTTTATGTGTGTTACCTCAAAACTTTTTTCCAGGTGAACCGATTTTGATGATTCTTTTTTTATTGGAACGAAGTTCCTTACGGCAGGCTTGGAGGAGATAGGGATTTTGCTGCGCGACCGAACTGAAATAAATGTGATAGTAAAACCGTAAGAAAAAGTCCGTGGAATAAAACCGTAAGAAAAAGTCCGTGGAATAAACCCGTTAAATGAGACGTGCGCGGGCGCGACAGTCGTATACACAAGCGAGTAGTGTATAATACCTTTCTCTTTCTCCCTCTTTCTTTTCGTTCTCTCATCCCTTCTCTCTCTATTACCACTACACCCCGCCAATGCATAGTATATACTCATGCATTCATGGACAAGCACGTGGCGAATACTCACATTATAGATACGTGGGGCATACGTTTACAGAAAACTTAATGATGGTAAAAGTTTATGGTTAGTGCCAAAACAAAACCGATGGCAAATCTGTAAACTGTGCCATGATGATATAGGACATTCTTATGTGAGACGGCATCCTGTGTACATGCAAATAATATACCTAGTGTTGTTTCAACCCTATTGGCTTTTCTTTAAACAACCTATTTAAATCCGTTTTTAAGGCGTTTTGTGGGTACTTCTTTACTGCGTCAGCAACTTTTTATGAAATGTCCCCACAAGATTAGTAAGAAACTTGTGTTACATGACAACTACATTTGTGTGGACTTATCACGTTGTCATGATGTACTGCCCTCTACATTGAAATTGCAGTGGAACTAACCAGTCGTATGTAAATGTAGATTTGATTTGTTCTTTTGGTGTTTAATCGCATCTTGCGCTTGATCTATGTACATGTGCTGCTCGTATAAAAAATTAACTGGCGCATGTAGGATGTCAGGAAGTGTCTACTAGAAATAAATTTATGAAATTCTTTAAAATCACTTAATATTATAATCACTGGTAGTAGGTTACAATTTTCTGAAAACACGCAGCATGATTTTTCCAGTAGTTATTTAGGCATAGTAAAATTAATTCTTTGGAGTTACATCCCCATTATAATAATCATGCACTTACAAATTCCTACTCGCGCAGATGTTGTTGAGCAGCGTTCTTTATTCTAGAATATTAATGACTTGATGAATAGAATATACCCCATGCAACATAAATTTTGTTTTCAAAATTAAGTAAATTCAACAAATTTTTGGAAAAAGCCGTAAGGAAATGAAGATAATTTTTACGTATTATACAGTATGTCTCGGATGGGGTTACAAAGTGGGAAAAACTCTACATGTTCATAAATTCCCATCGCACGTATTAACTTTTATCCAACTGTTTTATTCTTTTATTCACGATTTTTTTTTTGCAAATTGTGTCGATTCTACATTAGCCGAAGGAACTTCGTTCCTACCTGGTGTCCCACGACACCACATCGTTTTTTTATTTGAAAGCTGGTGCTTCTCATGTGGTCCCATACAAATTTGATCAAGATCCGACCAGTAGTTTTTGAGTTAATTGACTTCGACTACATTGATGATGTTCTCATAACTTTTTTCTAGGTGAACCGATTTTGATGATTCTTTTTTTATTTAAAAGCTGGCGCTTCTCATGTGGTCCCATATAAATTTGATCAAGATCTGACCAGTAGTTCTCATTGAAGTCGGTTTTTTATTTTGTGGGACAAAAGAGTATGTCCTCTCGATTCCAATCTAGCCCCCTTCAATGTGCAAGCTCCCGTTTAAAGCCTTGAGCTGAATGGTGACAGTATACAGAGTATAAAATTTTATCGCCCCACTATTGCTATTTCAGGTTTCTCTTAAGTTTGTTCCACGCAGTTTTATAGGACTCTAAGAAAGTCTAAAAATTCTTGGTAATTAGGTAAAGAATCTCAATGCATATATCGTCATCAGAAATAAATGAATACACAGCGGCCCTGCCTCACTCATAAACTACCTCTATCATTATGTACGTGGAATGTACACTGTGCAGTACCTACTATACGTACTTCTACACAACCATAATTTTATTGTGTATTATTTATTTGTTTATCTAGTGCTTTATTGTCTACTGAAATAGCCACTTAGATATAAATTAATTACCTACAAGTATAAGTACTTAATTTTTCTTGAAGTTATTCCAACAATTACAATTGTATAATGGAATAATATTGCATTTTTTATTACTTTTACCATGTGGGCGAATAAATTTACCGCCGCCTCATAAATAAGAAATAACTGTTGTATTGTATAATATCAATAAAAATGCATTGGTCGACAGATGACAAAATCGAAGAAAAATTTGTGTAGGAAAGATGCAATAATTAACGACCGTGCAATGTTCAAGAACATTCTAAAAAGAGATTCAGTATTACATAACAAACTGGAATTGTGACTTACAAACACTGGATTAAACAAAATAGTAGGAGAAATGTTAATTTTTTAAGAACGCCTGGCGTCATCTTCCTTTAATTTAAGTAATCTGGAGGCAAGGATTTCGAAATGTCACCCTGATCCTCAAATTTCTAAACATGAAATAGTAGGAGGATTTGTACACTTAGCCGTTGTCGCGTGATATTATTGGACTGTACTTTCGTGTATTCCGATGTAATATTAATTGGATAAACATTAAATTGTCATTTGGCAATTCTAGCATTAACGGACATCACCCTACAAGAGGCGTAATTATTTTTCTGCTTATTCTTCATCAGTGCCCATCTCCATAATTTTGTTAATGATTTCATGAAAGTTTAATGGTATTCCATAAACATAATTAGGAAACTGCAGAAACGTAAAACATGCCGGATCCATTAATTTTTGGGAGTTATTTGCAAAAGAAAATAATAATTATGTTCCACAAATTCTTTCCATTTGAGACTAAGAAATTGTTACATTTTTGCCAGCATTTTTGTAAAGCTGCTAAATTTTCTATATTAGGTAAACTGACAGTTACAGCAGTATTAAAATTGGAAGAGGCTGGGGGAGAAGCTAAAGCTGCGAGGCGTTTTTACTAGTGCTGGCAAAAATGTAAAATCGATTAATCGATTTTTGAGAAAATCGATTTTGGAAAAAATCGAATAATCGACGATAGAGAAATATCGATTTTGAAAGTCGATTTTGAAAGTTGAAAGTCGATTTTTAAAGTCGATTTTGAAAGTCGATTTTTAAAGTCGATATTGGAATCGATTTTTAAAGTCGATTTCGGATTCAATTTTTAAATTCGATTTTGGAATCGATTTTTAAAGTCTATTTTGGAATTGATTTTTAGAATCATTACCTATTTAAAGTCGGTTTTAGAATCGGCTTTTATAGTCTATGTTAAAATGGGTTTTAAAATTTGGTTTGAAAACATATTTTGAATATGATTTTTTTCTTTTCATTATTTCTGGCGCACTTTTGCAGTTATTTTAATGAAATTTGGTATAGTAAGATTTTTTGTGTAGCTGAACAATAATATGCAATTATAAAAGGCGCCAACTTTCACCCTACATCAACAATCGATTTTTAAAGTCGACTTTTTAAATCGATTTTTAAAGTCGACTTTAGAATTCGATTTTTAAAGTCGACTTTAGAAATCGATTTTTAAAGTCGACTTTTGAAATCGATTTTTAAAGTCGACTTTAAAAATCGTTTAATCGGTTTTATATTTTTCTCAAAATCGCGATTAATCGAAAATCGATTAATCTAAAAATCGATTTTTGCTGCCAGCACTAGTTTTTACCAGCCGATTTGATCGCGAGATACGTTTGCAAGCCGCGATATTTGCCCTTAATCTGACGATAAAATCTGCCTACTGCGCATTTTTACTGGCGGTCTCTTCCAAGTTTAATACTATACTCTACTTACTTCTATAAACAGTTCACATCTTATTCACAACATCTAAAAGCGGCGACAGTGATCTTCCAGTCTATACTATAACGTCGCATAATGTATGGGTACACTTATTTCAACTTAAAAAGTAAAAAAACTGTAGCGTCCTCCTTAACCCAGACTCGACAAACTAGTATCCGCAGTATCAATTAGGGAGGCAGCAATTAAATCGTATTTTAGTAATCTATGGCTTTAATTAATCAAACTGTAAACGTTTCAGTACGTAATTCACGCTAATTTAGTTAATTATATTGTATAATTTAATGATGGTAGCTTTATATCTTGTTATAATATTTTATATAGGCACCCATTTGTAACATAAACTCACAAGAAGCAAAAATTTCTAAAAATTAAAATACCCAGTAATAACGGTATGAAGTTATATATTTTGTTAGAAGTTTTTCAATATTGCACGTTTCGAATGTGCATGGAAAACCGTAGACCACTGGTTTCGTCCTTTTGGGACTTCTAACTTACATAAGACTACTGCTGGTAGAGCAGGCAAGTACGTAGAGATCTAAGGATGTTCCAAGCCCAACGATATGTTTGGGGTAGCCATCCCGTATAAGATCTCGTAGTACACAAAATCTGGATTTGGTTCTATAATTCAATGTCTGGCGGGGTATTTGCCCGAGGAGTAGTTGTTCGAACGGTCCAGTACCACTCAAGTTATATATTTATCACAGCGTGATTTAATGGCATACCAATGCAATCAGTTATTTAGAATACTTAAATTTATTTTCACCGCGTCTGACATAAAGCAGTATGTACCAATGAAATGACATTAAACTGCAGCTGAAGTAGTACAAAGGCAACGGCGCGGCGTGCGTATGCATGCTCCCTTATAGCGATAAATATGCCGTTTTCTAGAACCAATTAAATGTTTAATATTTTTCGTTTCAGTCATTATTACAGTGAGAATATGGTCTTGGGATTATTCCCAAGAAAAGTTATGTATCTAGTTTTTGTTCTTGATTGCAGATGTCAAATATAATGGTAAAGAGACAACAAGTATGAAAATCAAAGATTTACTCTCAGAAACGTAGGAAGTTTGTGTCAAAAAATTATCTTCTCAAATATCATTCAAGAGATCGATATAGAAAATAATTCTCCATGTTTGCTTCTCAAACATTTTGCCATATTATGGAAATACCCCTGCCAGTCCTCCGCGCTGTCGTGACTATTGCCAGGCAACGAGTTTTTGAAAAACTGTCGAATTATTTTCTGTAGTAATACAATAAGTGGTCTGGAATTGTCGGAAATTTTACGAAAGCTGTTGCGTTGCTTGGTAGCCACGAGTGTAAATTTGACAGTTAAAAGATCACCACAATGAATTATAGGTAGGTACGATATTTCACAAAGAAAATGCTAATAATTGTCATATAATTAAATAGGTGTAGAAAAATTATCTAGTGAATTAGACTCGAACTTTTTATTTTATTTTGCAAACTCAAGTTTGTTGACTGACTGCAATTTTACTCATAAAACTGACAGCCAAAAGCGCCAGGCTTCGTCTTCGTGCTCTAGCTGACTGTCAGTTTTATTCGTCAAAAACTCGAAAAGAATATCCGTTGACGATTATTATTCCGACAACGGCAATATCCGTTTGTATTTGCACACATTCTCAAAGACAGGTCTTTTTCCAAAATCCCAAGTGGCCATCCATAAATTTCTCTTTCTTCGCCTTCACTACCTTGACTTTCATTTTGTTAACTTCTTCGGGTGTCAAGTTTTTAACAGCTTTTATTATTGCTGAAATTTTAAATCGTTATCATTTTTTACGACTACCTAAGTTTTTGCAATATTACGATCCAAATGCCATTCAAGTCCGTACTTTTGTTCAGGTATGTCAATCAATATAACAAAAGACACTGGTATTTTAATTTTTAACACCGGAACACCAACAATTTTTTATTGCCTCATAATAACTTTTATAATTTTTAATGCATTATACTTCTACATGCTTTGTTATAGCCAGTACCTATTATTTATAGCAAAATGTAATATTATATAGCGTAGAGCACATCGCGTGACAGCTTGTTGTAACAAGATTTATTACTTCAAAATGAAATACAAATCGATCGCTTTTGAATACTTTTCCCAAAAGAATGATATGAAAGTTCATAAGAAGTTGGTTTCTATTTCAACTAAAGTGGTTGTAAAAACTAAATACTCTGCTCAAAAAGCGGCTTTTCTGTTTGACTAATCATAAAAATACAGGTAAAGTGGGTGGACTTAAAACTACAAGATACATATATTTTAAAAGTTTCTATATATGTAAATAAGAAGTCATAAAATACAGCTGGTCATTGTGTACTTTGTTTCACGGAGAAATTAAGAAGCTAGGGTACTGTACCACACTTCAGGAGAGCATATGGTATCCATGTATAGAAAAATCATTGGGCAATACTAAGAGGGGCATGCAAACATATTAACTTAAAGACAAAAATTTGATCATAACATTTTTTGGTGAAATCAGGAATCAGGTCACAAAGTTTCCAAAGAATTCCTAAAAGAAAATTATAAATTTTCTAATAAATGAACAAATTAAGATAAATATCGCAACAATTTTGTTGGCAACAAGTGAATAACGCACAGAAGAAAAGGAAGAAAAATTGTAAACAGGATGGTTTAAAACTTTCACATAAACATAAGAATGGGTGAATTTCATACCAATCGGTGTATGTGAATTCCAATTTCCAATAATATTAAATTATTTTTAGTAAACCAGAGATAAAATATAAGTTAGGTTTCGACAACCTACGACTTACGTTGTAAGCAGAAGACGTTAATAATTATTTGGAAAAATACATACACAGATACAATGATTGATATAGGTAGCTGAGGATATAGCAGAATGTAGGTACTGCTATTGGAGAACTGGTTCATGAGCGTGTGACATACAAAAGAATTTTATTGCACTTTCTTTTTTTTATTCTTAGCCCGTAGTCCTAAATCAACGAAAATGAAGGGCCCCATATTACTGAAAGTGGATTTCTCTAATGATCACATATATAGAGCAGTGACTTTAAAAAATTAATGGATGAAAGCAATTTTTCACTTGGGACGTGAGCTTTGAGCTTGGAATGTCTACACGTGAGTATTTTTATTGTTATTTGTTACGGGATCAGGATTGTCCTTCACGTCAATAGTGGTGAAATCTCTCAAAGTGAACAGTGTCCCGGGAATAGTCCTACTTTTACTCGGACATAATAGTTCTCCAGCTCCCTTGTTGGATGATCCGCAAATGAACATTCGCGAGTGCAGGAGACTCCATCCAGTATAAGAGGTACCTATGTTCTTTGTTTTACCAGGTTCTTAATCACCTCTTTGGTTAAATATCATGTGTGATCCAACCCTACAAGCGAGTTGTGGCACCCCTTCGCCAAGAGAACCGCTTTCTCATTCCCTTCACATATGGTAGGATAATCATGGTATGCACTGCTACACGAATCACAAAGTCCACAAGTCTTTAAACGTTGTGGACTGCATCTCTACAGTTTCCAGAGCTCTCAATGTTGCTTGGCTCCCAGTGACAATCCGGATCTTCCTATGTTGATATGTTGAAAGGGCAATCATCTCCTTCGCAAATGTTGAATTGCAGTAATTACTGAGTGAAATAGGGCCGCAAAGCTTTCCATGTTTATGCTAATTTCATTCCCAACAATGCCTACTACACTCCCTCTACCGGTACAGTTACATGATAAGGCTTGCGAAAGTTTAGGATTTAAATATCATAAGTGCATTGGTTTCATTTATTTTGTGTGCCTATTTTCGATTTTCGATTTTTGTTTTTATTGTGTTTGTTATCGATTCTGGCGAAGCGCTTGTTTCTGCTTATGTTTTTTTCTGAGCTTGTGTATTTTTTGTTTCAATGGTAGGGTCACAATGGAAGACCAATCCTTCGCACAGTTCGAAGGAATAAATTGTGACCTATTTACCCCATTTTGATTATTGTTTATTATCTGAAATTGTTGTGTTGCTTTTGGGATAAATAAATTAGTTTATTATTATTATTGTTATTATTATTATTATTATTATTATTATTATTATTATTATTATTATTATTATTATTATATGTTTTTATCAGACCGCATGCCTAGCATGCAGTTTTTATTTATTTGCTGAAAAATGTCGGTTGAAAGAGTTTGTTCTTAATCAATTAGATTTAGCCTGTAGTATATACGCCGCTAAAGCCTCCACCACAATGTGTATCGTTGGGAGCCCCAAGAGTACCTCCACGGCAGCAGTGGGCGTGGCATGCAAGTCTGCAGTTTTCCTAGCTTAATAATTGAGAATTCCCCTTTTTTGGCTTTATGCCACCATATTAAGGATCCGCATGTTACTGCGGGAATTATTACTCCGGAGTATACCCAGAGAGTCATTGCTGGCCTCGGCCCTCATGTTTTGCCTGTCCTACCACTGCAGGCCCAAACCACACAGGTAGCCTTCTTGATTAATTTGCCCAGATGGACACTATAAGTTAATTTGGTGTCTAAGATTAGTTTTTCCAACGTGTTGAGAATAAATAATGTCAAACTGATTGGACGAAACTATTTCACCTGGGCGTATGATTCTTGCCCTGGTTTGGGTATGAAAGCTGCCCTTACCCTTCGCCAAGCATACGGCACATAAGTCTCGGGACCCAGGGTTGATTGAATTGTTCCAAGTGGACATAATTGGACGATTTTGTCCAATTATGTTCGTCCGGGGAAAATCAATAGTGATGGACAAATTGGACAAAATTGAACGAAATCAATAAAACGCGGCAAAAATTCAAAAAAACTTTTATTTTTTATATATTATATTAAAAATAAAACAAATGAAAATGAAAACTCATTATGTTGCTTGGCTAGATAGGTTAGCAGACTAACTACTAACTTACAGTATTTAATAAATAAAATGAAACTTGATTTTGTCCAATATTGTCTGATTTTGTCCAGTTTTGTCCAATAATGTGATTTTGTCCAAATTTGTCCAATAATGTCCATGTCCTGAACGAAATCAAAAAAAGTGTACAAATTCACAACCCTGTCGGGACCAGATGGAATATTGCCGATAATGCTAAAAGAGGGAATTGACACATTAGCGTCACACTATTCAAGGCTAGTTTGGATTTAAGTTATGTAACACAAGACGCAGAAAAATTCATTTTCTGGTGTCTCGTCGAGGAGTTTCGATGCCGTCCAGCATGTTCATGCATCTCCTGTAGTTTCATCGTGTTTAGCAACATATTAGCCTTCATTTCAGCATAATCAATCGTCAAATGCTTCAGTGTTGATCAGAAGTGTGAATGAAGTACGAGTATAGGCTTCCCGCCCCATGTGCTTGTTTTGAAAACCATGGTGGTTTCTTGAATCATATTTTTACCAAGGAAAACACGAAACGGCAATCGATGGGGTAGACCGAGTGGGTTGCAGAAACTGTGTACACCAATTTGACATTTGAAGCATTTGACATATTTGGCGGACATTTGCCACACATTTAACACATTTGACGGACATTTGGCACATCTGCCAAACATTTCATTTAACACATTTGCCGGACATTTGTAGGACATTTGACACAATTGCCAGACATTTAACACATTGTCTAGACATTTGAAACATTTGACGGTCTTTGTACATCACATTTGCCAAGTCATCAACACTCGAGGTGGACGCACTAATGATTCTCCAAAAAACAAGAAATTTCGAGTTCAAAAATCAAATGCAAAAGTATTTGCCTTAATTTTTTTAGGAAGGCCGTGGAGTAATTATGATGGACACTCTGTATAAAAGCACAACAGTCGCTGGGCAATATGAGTCCAAAATAACAACTCGAGAAAAATGTTGAAAATCGACGTGGAAATGTAATTCTTGAGAGCTACAGAGCGAGAAGTAAATAAACCTTGAAATATAACACGGTCATTCCTAATCCTGCAGCATACCTACTAGGTATGCTTTTTATGACACCACCAGACAACACAAATTCATGAAAAGTCTGTACTAATATTCAACAATTTCAGTTCGGCCAACACGAAGAATCTTCTTAAAATTTCGTCTGATCGAATGAAATTTTGTTTTCTGTATTTCAAAAGTTAGTACAGTCAGTCTTCATACACTTTCAAGGTATACGCAATGTATACACATCATGGGGATATTGGAAATGACAATAGACAGATGGGGAACAATTGACTAGATAGGGACTATTAAAACGGTTTTAAAAAATTCCAAAAATTATTTTTCGTTTTTGAGTTATTTCCCAGGTTATTTCTATAAAAGTGTTTTTGGCGTTATCATCATAAATAGAGATAAACTAAAAATACTTATTCATAGCAATTTGTAATAAGCTTTAATGTGACAATGTCATTTTTCTTCTACGACGTTTCGTTTCCATAAACTTACTTTCTTAGAAATAACTCAAAAACGAAATTTTTTTCGAATTTTTTAAAGATCGTTTTAATAGTCTCCTAAGTACGCAAACTTTTCAACATTTAGCCGAACCCGTATATTATATTCTGCTATTCCCACTATCCTCATGCTGTGCATTCTTATCTTGGGCAGGCTGTATAAAAATTATTATAACTGGCACCTAAAATTAACAGTTACAGATAGTAACTGACACATTCTATTATTCATCCTTTCTTCTCGTTGGTCAACGGAATGGGTTCGTGACGACAGATCAATATTTTCAAGTAATCTATTTTCGTTTCTTTGTTACACTGGCCAGACCCCTAATACTCAATTGAAGCCCCAACCGTATCTGTTATAATTAAATTTGGACGAGAGCTAGACGTGAACATGTTGTTTATCGATGACTCTGCTAAAACGTCCAAGCTTTCACGATGGGGGTGGCATTTTGTCACTTTCAGCGAGTTTAATAACATCTCAGAGAAATATTTCGCTGCTTCCTATAAGGACATAAACAAGTAACTTTCAGCTCGTCATTAAGAACAATGACTTACCCGTATTCTCATTAGCTACCTACATCTGTCAGTCAATCAATCTCACAACCTCATACAACTAATAAGTTCCTTACAAACAACTCTATACAAGGTAGGTCAACAGTCGGTTTATATACCTCTTGCACATCTCAAGAAATGAGACTGCACGTCTACCTATGATCCAGAAACTAAAATTCAGCCACCGTTAAGGCCAGAAAATGTCGAATTTCTTCGAAGAAAGATTTTACAGTTTTCTATACGATTCTTATAGACATTCTTGGACCACAGTGAACAGTCAATGCTACGGTACAATATTAAACAGGCTTGAAAACTTTTAAGAAATGAAATAGCGCAACTAGATTTAAACATTATTTTTTATCCCACCAGACCTAATATTACGTGTAAAATTCAAGAGGCTATTTAGCAATTTAGACGACGACGACGACGACGAGCAACGCCGCATCCAACTTAGGTACAACCCTGAACTAATCCCTACAAAACCATTTTATGTGGAGTAAGATAACGAAATAATCATTGAATAATATTTTGAACCACTGGCTGTAAAACAATAAGTAAAAATAACAATCTGCTCTTTTCCCAAAGGGGCTATTAACGGATCGCGCAAATGTTCATAGCCGTGTATGTGTTGCTAGCGTAGTGAAATAAAGCACTAGCTGTAAATATCGAATAAATATGTAGGTAGGTATCGAGGTAGGTATGATGTGTTTTGTACCTAGTTTAATCCTCTGATCAATTTTTGCGTTCTTTGCTTTATTTAATTTTAATTTTTATTGTTGTGATATTTCGCTTCGTCGTCTGTAGCCTGTAAAAATATGAATTTATTTATTTTATTTATTTAATCTAAAAACCCTTGTACCGTTAGGTGTTGGGTGATAACAAATTACATGATACATTTTCACATTCATTCACATATCTTCCCTTTCCAAATCTACCTGTCTTGAGATGTCTGCCTAGCTTCGCTCCAGTTGATTCCCCTATTTTCTGCTGCGTGGCGCACTTGTTCTTCCCACTTCAATCTTGGGCGTCCTACTTTATTTTTTCCCTGCACTCTAACTTCATACATTTGTTTTGCAACCCTGTCTTCACTCATTCTATGGAGGTGTCCCAGCCATCCCAGTTGTCTCTCCTCTATTGCTTTTGTAACTGGTTTCATGTCCAGCCGGTCCATAACTATCGAATTTCTTATTCTGGCTCTTCTTGTCTATTTTCCTTAGAAATCTCATTTCTGTAGCTGTAATTTTACTTTTATCTTTCTCTGAGACTGTCCAAGACTCGCAGCCATAATGTGAGCGTGGGTCTTACTACTTTTTTATAAACCTGTGTCTTTATCATTTTAGGAATCTCTTTTTTTCCTAGAAATGTCGTTCGCAACATATAGATTCTTCAGCCTTTCCTATTCTCTCGTTTATTTCTTTATCTATTTTACCGTTGTCTTCGATAACTGTGCCTAAATAATTATAAATTTTAAACTTGTTCCAATACTGTTTCTTCTAATCTTATATTCTTATTTTCCTCCTTGATTGCTAATATCATTGACTTTGTTTTATCAGTATTTATTTCCATATTTATTTTCTTCAGTTCTTCGTGGTAAATTTCTAGATTATTTTGTAGTTTTTCTACCGAGACTGCTATCAATATCATGTCATCAGCGAACATTAATTCCTGTAGTGCTATTTTTTTCATCTTCCAGTTTCCTACTTCCATTTTACTTCCTTTTGATTTACTTCTCTTTATGGCATCATCTAATAATTATAGAGAACAATAGGGGGCTCAATACACAACCCTGTTTCAAACCTATCTTCGATTCATTATTGTGGGATCTTACTATGTTTCTGTTATTTCTATATAGTACTTTGATCATTTCTATCATACCTTTTTAATTCCCCTCCTTTGTAAGCTTTCCCAAATGTCCTTTCTCACTACTCTGTCAAAAGCTTTCTTCAGGTCAATAAAACAGATATGCATTTCTTTTCCCTTTCTCAGCATCTTTTCTGCTAGTTGTCTTATTATAAATATCAAATCTTGCGTACTTCGTCCTTTTCTAAATCCATGCTGTATTTCTTCCAGCGATGTTTCTAGTTCTTCTCTTAGTCTGTATTCTAATATTCTTGTAAATACTTTCTCCGGTATACTTGTTATCGTAATCCCTCTATAATTGGTGCAATCCTTTATGTCTCCTTTCTTATACATTGGGAGTATTATTCCTATATTCCAGTCATGAGGAATCTCTTTTCCTTTAAGATGTTGTTCATCAAATTGCATAGCCTTTCCTTTCCTGTAGTTCCCATATATTTCAACATTTCCGCAGTGACCTCGTCTTTTCCGGCGGCTTTGCCCAGTTTTAATTTGTTAATAGCTATTGTGATATCTTCTATGGTTATTGGCTGTATGTCCCTTCTATCATCATATTCTAATTATATTTCTTCTTCTTCATATTTATCTTCGTCCCTGTTTGTTTCTGTCAACTCTTCGAAATATTGTCTCCATCTTTCCATTATCTCCTTTTCTTCCGTCAGTACATTCCCATCTTTAATATTCTTTAGTCTTGGTGGTTTCTTTTGTCTTAGTTGTTTCAGTGTGCTGTAGAATAGTTTCTGGTTCTCATGATAGCTCTCCCTCATTTTATGTCCGATTTCTTCCCATGTTTGTTGTTTTCTACTTTTAATTGTCTGTTTTACCATTGTCCTGGCAACATTATATTCGTTATAAGCTTCATACGTTCTAGTTTGTAGATATCTTTTCCATTTATGCTTCTTATCTGTAACTCTTTGTTGTATACCCTGTGTCCACCATTTACTCTTCTTTGCAAATAAGTTTGTACTCTTCGTAATTCCACAAGATTCCCTAGCTGCTCCAAGTATGGTTCCTTTGAAACTCCTCAATTTTTCTTCAATTCCTGCATCTCTATTTTCCTCCTGTTCAAATCATTTCTCTATATTTTCTTGGTATAACTTTTTAATTTCATTATTTTTCAATTTATAGCTTTTAATATTTCTTTTATTTTCTTCCTTTTCTCTTGACTTAAGGTCTCTGTGTTTAATGCAATTTCCATCTGGACTAAAAAAGGGTCACTTCCAATTTCCTCCTGTCTCTTAACTTTTACGTCTTTTATCATCCTCCAGTTTTCTATGGGTACTATGAAATAATCGATAATGGATTTTTCATTCTTTGAATGTATTTCTCTAGTGAACTTGTGGATATCTTTGTGCATGAATTTGGTGTTAGCTATAATGAGTTCATTACCCACACATAATTCTATTAATCTCCTTCCGTTGTCATTTTTCGCTTTTTCTCCATGTCTTCCCATTACTCTATTGATTACGTCTACTTCTGACCAGTATAACCAATATCCATCTTTTAGTTCCTCTATTCCTCTACCCTTCTTCTTTGTTTCGGTTATTCCTAGATAATCTAACTTCTGCGCCTTCATCTCTTCAATCATTTCATCCTCTTTCCCGTTTATACTTCTCAGATTCCATGTACCAATTCTTATAATGTTCCTTCTCTTTTCCCTTATCTTTCTGTTCTTATACGTTTTCCTCCCGTTTTCTTCTTCAGTTGTCCTGATTTCTGTAGATTTGTTTCTATCGTCAGATGTTTGTTTCCGGTTTGTTGTCCTTTCCGATGTCAGCATTTTCTTATATGTGGTAGAATTTTTGTTATTTGGTCCATCAACCCCATCTCGTTTTCCTGTTCTTTGCCTATCCGTCACCGTTATTTGCACACGTTTTTAACGTTCTAGTTTTTTGAATGTTGTGCTGGTTTGGTCTGGTTCTCATTTGCCTCAACTAGCGTTTTTCCTCCTCTATCCCATAACCACTTCCTGTCATTTATATACATCCTCTGATAGTCTATTTTTACCTGATTTCCCTTGTCTTTTTTCAATTTTGCTCGTTCTCTTATTTCTTTTTGTATTTTTCTTTCATTCTGGGTCAGAACAGCTGCCGACTAATACACCCGCTCAAACAACTACACCTCGAGCAAATACTCCGCCAGGCATTGAATTACAGAACGGGCCTACGTCGGCAGAATGTACTATCGCGGTTATTCATAGGGAGATCGTTGGGTAGGGTGTGTTTGTGCATAGCGGCGCCGTACTGAAGAGTCCCAATAGGACGAAACCGGTCTGCGGATTGCTGTGCGCATTCACACCATGCAGGCTTCTAGCTTGAATAGTGAACCTGGTTCACTGTGGTACGATGGGGCACGTATGGAGGCTTTCAAGGCCAGCTTTGCTGGGGTAGGCCTCTTGTGTGCATCCTAATGTACATTCTGCCGACGTAGGCCCGTTCTGTAATTCAATGCCTGGCGGAGTATTTGCTCGAGGTGTAGTTGTTTGAGCGGGTGTATTAGTCGGCAGCTGTTCAACTATTTACGTTCTAGATGGCGTGATTTTGGCTCTCCCTTATGGATGACTATCGCGGTTATTCATAGGGAGATCGTTGGGTAGGGTGTGTTTGTGCATAGCGGCGCCGTACTGAAGAGTCCCAATAGGACGAAACCGGTCTGCGGATTGCTGTGCGCATTCACACCATGCAGGCTTCCTGGGTCAGGTCACTATTTATAAATATTTTATTCGTCTTCAGATATGTTTTTTTTTCCCTTCCTTCTCATTACTTACTTCAATTTTTTTTCGAAATTTTCTAATTCAATGGTGCACAGGTGTTGGTTAATTATATGGCATGACTTAAGTTCCGTTTCAATTTCTAGGTGATTTTTAAGT
This sequence comes from Xestobium rufovillosum, assembly GCA_963966045.1. NCBI lineage: Eukaryota > Metazoa > Arthropoda > Insecta > Coleoptera > Ptinidae > Xestobium > Xestobium rufovillosum. Next base: position 16,157,570 of record OZ014499.1, on the reverse strand, counting down.
AACACATATGTAAATATAAACTGCGGCAAATAACTTGAATAGTTACTGCCGCAAGTGCTTACAACTTTACGATTTATGGAAATTTCATATTTCACCTTTTTTATTCAATTTTTAGAAGCTTATTTAGCACATTGTATGGGTAAGTAAATAAGTAAATAAATGTACGAGACGATGCCTGATATAATTAAATTGCTGGAACTGGTCAAATAAATTCAATTACCATGAATTTTCCATGTCGTTTATCATTAGCTGTGTGTACACTAAAAACATTTTTTACGTTTCATACTAATAAACACAAATGGATAATGGGGCAACAAAAACTGGTCTGGTCTGTGTACCACCAACAGCTCTCCCATAACCACAATAATAATTACAGGTAGGGGGTAGGCATACATTTTATGGTTTACTTATCGCGTTTTGATCGGAAGTGAGATTAGAATTAATTTAGATTTTCCAATGGACAATGGACAAAGAACTTTGAAAGTTTCTTTGGGTAGTTATAAGTGCATAAACATTTTATAACTCAACACAAGTTCAAGACAATTACTTTGAGTGGGATATTTTTGTATAATTGTAAATAAATTGAATACACTGCGCTCAAAAATTAACGCATAATTTTAATGAGATCGTTTCGTAGCAGATAATTGTAATCCAGGTTTTAATTTTAAAACGTGCTCAGATCCTGTTTAACTAAGAGTTCCGCGTTATTAAACTAATGAAAAATTCAAATTTTTATCTAGATACTTGATTTTGACTTTTTAAGTCTTGAAACCGGTCAATATTATAATAAACCTTTTCCATTGGTAGTACGCAAAAATATTTTATTAATTCAAAACAAAATGTCTTTAGATAGTTTTATTGAAGTGGCAGTGATGGCATTGTGAAAGACAAAAATTAAGTGCAATAAGTTCAGGAATCCGTAACTTATCTTGTTTTGCGGCAATGCTACTTTTGTTATGCCGAAGAAGAATCTATAATAGTAATTAATGTATACCTCAATGTAGACTATACTCTGTGTTATAAAAAGGTAAAAACCTTTCGATTGGGTCAACAAGTTTTCAAAAAAATGGGTAAGAAAACATTTTTGAATTTATTGAAGAAAAATCTCCAGCAGGTTGAATTTTAACGAACAGTTAGAAATACGAAACTGCAAGTTTGTGGTTTAGGTAACCTTGGAGATTTCTACAAACAAGATTCAAGTATTTTGTCAGACTATTAAATTTCTGTCCGAAACATTTTACTTTCCAATGAATCACAAGTTCAAAACAACGTCAACGCGAGTATTTTAACGAAGAGCCTTTTTGATCCAAGTGTTATTTCAATATAAATATAGCAGCTCAATTTGGGGCCTTTTCGACCTCTTCTATAAGTAATTCAGTAAACTATTAGTTCTACAGTCCAGGTCTTAAACATTGCAACCGGTTACAAAGTGGAATTTCTTGAAAAGGAGCACATTTTTCAGACATAAAGGTGAGTACAGACTAGGGTTTTCAATCCCGGGATCCCGGGATCCCGAATCCCGGGATCCCGGTAAAATGTCGATCCCGAAATCCCGGGATTTCGGGATCGACATTTTACCAGGATCCCGAAAAATACCGAAATAATAATTTACGCAAAAGGAATTTTTTTGCATTGCAAAATTATTGTTCATGTATCCCACAGGACGTTACGCCCATGTCCTTACAAGTTTCTATCAGCGCCGTGTGTCAGTTTCGGCGCCGCACTGCGCCGCGTGCGTAAATTAATAATCCGGTAAATCACCAGTCGCCGATTGTATTTATGTAAATACGTAAATTCGTTCGGGGTGTTTATTAGTTATAAATAACGGCAGGAATGCAACGTTTAGCGATTTTTCGTAAACGTTTAAACGCGTTTATTAAACGTTTAAACGGCGTATAAACGCGCACCCTACGCGTAAATTAACAATATTGCAATATTGTTTTGAAACTTGAATAATTAGAAAAAATCAAACGTCGTTTGAAAGTTGGGTTATAAATCATAAAATAATATGTACTTATGCCGTTGAATGATGACTGCGGCGCTGGCGGCGAAAGTCCTCAAAGGGATGCAAACAATCAATTTGAAAAGTGCATGACGGTTTTGCAATATTTAAGGTGTCGCCTCGCTTTTCCTCTTACGCGGTGCGCGCCTAGCACCAGCTGCGGCTTTGTTTATCTGAAATTTAAGGATGCCTATATCTAAATTTTATTTGCATTTCGTTTAAACGTTCCCCAAAACGGGTAGTGTCCACACGTGCGGTTAAACGTTTAAACGTTACATCCCTAAATAGTAGTGTTTCCTATTTCAACTTCTGAATTTCGGGTTCGGGATTCAATCCCGGGATCCCGGGATTCTAAATTTCGATCCCGAAATCCCGAAATTGAATCCCGATCCCGAATTCTTAAAACCCTAGTACAGACTTAAGTAAATTTACGCACACGAACAGTGTACGCGCACGAACATTCGTGCGTGTGATATGTGATTTAATTTGTTTACGTTCATCTTGACATGCCTGCGCGCACGAACGTGATCCAGTTGTTCGTGTGATTTCACGAAAATATTTTTGACATAGCTCCTGCTCATTTTTTGGGTCACATAAAATGGGAAATTTTTCGAATCCATCAATTATTTGGATCACATTTTCTGTCGTCCACTCAATTCCTTATAAACCTGCTTATATACTTCTACATGAACAACTAAACAAGAACAGACAAGCGACCGATGTTTTTCCGTCCAAATTGCGCGCACAATTTCCTTTGAGCATGTCACCGAGACCGACAAGCAACGGATCGCGTGCGTGTTATGCGCGCACGAATAATTTGTGCGTGCGAACAATTTATTATCGTCCACATTCGAGCATTCGTACGCGCATTCTGTTCGTGCGCGGAAATTTGCTCAAGTCTGTACCCACCTTAAGGTAAAGACACCAGTGTATGACACATTTATATTTTTGCTCGCATATTAAGAACACTAAATTGACATTGCCTAAACAAATTGTTCGTGGTGCCTACTGAGTAATACCACAGACGAAATTAACTTAAGTTCGTCTGTGGTAATATAGTGCATTTGGCAACACTGAAAATTGTAACACTTGAAACAGCTAGCTTCATTTCTATAAAAAGTGGCGGGAAATTGTGTGGCTGACGCAATGATGTACGTACGACGTGTTTTTAAGAGAATTGTTAAGGTAAGACACGCAATCATAATGCATGAGACCATAGTTCATGAAATTTTAATACCTATAAGTAGAGTTGTGGGATATAAACTGTGTCTTTAACTCTATTGCACTAAAAGATTATAAAAAAAAACTTGACCTAACCTCATTTGGGCGGGTGTCAATAAATGGAACTTAAAATTCGTCTTTGTTCCAGTCATCGACAATGATAAGTGTCGGAAAATATCTAATTGTCAGGATGAAACAAATAATTACTCTGCGAACTACCAATATATAACGTTTTATTTAAATATTTGACCGGTTTCAAGATTTCAAACAATCTCATAATCAGAAAATGTAAAATTATAAATAAATATGACACTAAGGGAACAGTTGAAAAGGAAACTTAAAATTGACAAAACAATACAATTAAAATAAAGATGTCCATGAAATAAGCTAACTAGAAAACTGAATTTCAGTATTTACCTACGGGGCATAAGAAAAACACAAAGGAAATTCGAATACCTCGTAGCTTGAAGGGAAAAAACATTGAATTTAAAGAAAACCGTTTAGGAAAAAACAATAAATTCAATTGAAAAAACCTTCAAGTGAAATATCAGAAAAAACTAAATACACTATATCCATGGACTCTTGATAACTGTAAACTGCTAATCTTGCAATAAACTAAAAAAGAGAAACAAGTCAATAAACGGGTCAATAAATGTCATAATGGCAATAAGAGAGGTTAGAACTTCAGAAAAAAGTGCCTATATAAGGAGAACCTGTTTTCCCTTCAAGCTATGAGGTATTCGAATTTCCTTTGTGTTTTTCTTATGCCCCGTAGGTAAATACTGAAATTCAGTTTTCTAGATAGCTTATTTCATGGATATCTTTATTTTAATTGTATTGTTTTGTCAATTTTAAGTTTCCTTGTCAACTGTTCCCTTTAGTGTAATATTTATTTACAATTTTACATTTTCTGATGAGATTATTTGAAATCTTGAAACCGGTCAAATATTTTTAAATAAAACGTTATTACAGGGTGTTTCAGGAGGAATGGTACATACTTCAGTATGTTATAGTATCACTCATTTTGAACAAAAAAGTTCATACGAACCCGTGTCCAATTCTCAATAATTACCGAGTTACAGCCAGCTGAATTAATACATAAACGAATTTATTACTTCATTAATTCTGGCATGTAACTTTTGATATACAAAATAAAGCATAGATTTTAGAGGAATGGCTCAAAAATCCCACCGCCAAACTTTGCAGTTCTTCCTGGCGCTCCTTTATTCTTGTAGCACTGGCCATAATACGGATGATTAATTCATCATAAATATGCGCTTATTTTTCTCTATAACACCATTTTTCATCCCTCCCCATAACTCATAATTCAATGGAGTTAAGTCCGGAGACCTAACTGGCCAATTGATGGGGCCACCATGGCCTATCCTAATAATGTCAAATGACAATTGTTTTACAGCAGAGTACTGGATAATTGCTCTGTAATGCACTCTACATTAAAATTGCAGTATCTCAGTAACTATTGAGAGGGCACCTGTTCGTATGAACTTTTTTTTCAAAATGAACGGTACTATAACATTCTGAAGTATGTACCATTCCTCCTGAAATACCCTGTATATGTATTGGTAGTTCGCAGAGTAATTATTTGTTTCATCATGAACTTCTACCAAAAAGCTCGCCAAAAAGTATGTATATAAAAGAAGAAAATATTAACTACTTACATCTAATTGTCAGGTTTTCGATCGGAAAAATAAAGTACGTTTAGATTCGTGTGTGTAGTGCAGTGTTTCCAGACAAAAAAATAGAGGTAATGGCGTTACAGAGTTTAGACTGGATGAAACTGACATATCCGATATCTAAGAGAAGCATCAGTATTAGGCAAACTGCCGCCCCCTTTTGTGTCCCAAAGCGAACAAAGAACAAAATATGTTTTTTCGAATCAAGAACATTGTACAATAATCCAAATACGTAGGTATAATGTTTTTGTATGTTGGATGTTGGAACAATTTCTTTAGTGTCAATTACTGATGTGTCAATCATAATCATGGTCTCTGAAAAACGAGAGTGTCAATAACTGGTGCTCAAACACACATTTTTCAGTTTTCTTTCCTGCAAACATATTTTTATTTTAACCAATTCTACATCATCTAATAGCTTGTACTCTTGTTCAGAAATATATATTAATGATTGCATTAGGTACTTCATTCCTGTATTTTTTTATTGTTCTTGCCCTAAAATAGTGTCAAACACTGGTGTCTTTACCTTAGGTGCGTGAGATATTGCCTGTACGGCTAGTGATGTGACTGCTTTTTTCATGAAATAAACAGAATACCATTGTTACATTTAGTGGGAACAGATAGAGACATAGGCTGAATGACTTAAAAGCTTTTTTGTACCATTTAATGGCGAATAAATTTCATGGATTACAGAAGCAGGAACATGGAATATTTTTATCTATAAATTTAAATATGCTCCTGAAATTGGTTTATTTGTTAGTTAACAAATATAATAATAATAATAATAAATCAGGGAATTGCAAATTTCCAGATTTGAAATCAAATGGACCAAATTGCCGAAATAAAAAATAATGTAAGTAGAAGTTGCGTTATTTATTTCAATTAATGTTTCCTGCAATTTCTATTAACTGCAAGGACTCCATGCAATTTAAAATCGATACCTACTTCATTCAATACATATACTTGAAATTAAATTTCAATGCACGTACATATATGAAACCTCTTTGAACACTGCTAAAACTTCACACTTGAATTTCTTGTCAGACATGTTATACCATTCGCGTATCGAAGTGGTATTTTAATAACAGACTACCCGCACCTACCTGGAGCTTTTTTATCTCACATGCCTATACTTCCAGGGCCAGTTTTGAAACAAAATCAGGTTTATAGTGTCCATTAAAGCACTATAAAGAAAGTCAAGTGCGTGAGATCAACACAATGATATCGATTAATATTATTGGAAAGTGGATTAACAATTTGCCGGCAATGTTGATTTATTTACGCACATATGTTAACAAGTGTGACAATATGAAAAGAAAAATCCAATCGTAACACTTACCTAGATTGAAAATGACACGGGGGTTTACTCGACATCAACACTTTAAACTAAAAACAAATAAGTTTGTTCATCAGAAATTGTTTACGTTTTGACAGTAGTCAGAGTAAAGTAAGAATCCGGACTCCTGAGGCTACCTTGTGAATGGATCCTATGAATTAACACACATGTGCACCTGCCACAAAGGTCTCTGCTGAAACCCACGCCCGAAACACGATTATTTTTGTATCTGCAGGAATTACGGTCGCGTTGGTTATACCGGCGCATCAAGTTGCACTGAGAACTGAGTCCGCTGGCTGTCGTTCATTCTCCGCCGTTCACCCTCGTTGCAGTGAGTGGATTAGAGATATGGTAGGGAACATACACAAGACGCAAGATCGAGTCGCACACACAGCTCTCGGACTGGAGTTGGAATATGGAATTCACGTAATTTTTGAGGGCAAAGTGGAACCGGTTTGCCGATTAGCACGGACGCTGGGTGCCATCCGAGATGCATGTATGCTCAGGTTGAATTGCTCCTCGGCAACTCGTCTAATGCCAAAATGCAAAGGTTGGCTTGGCAGTATCACTAAATGGCTACCTAACTCTGGACTCTGGGATAACAGTATCTTCGTTTTCTCTACCTTGAGTGACTGTGAGGAATTATTGTTTTATTAGAAACATTTCAAGGTCTATCTTCGGAGTTCAGAACATTTTTGATAGGTAGACCTTTTGGATGATTAATATACGGAATTTCCACTGTTTCTCATTAAAACTTTGTAGTTTACTGTGTATCCACCTTTAGGAGTAATTTTTCTTTCAATTACTCATACCAACGTCCTTTTTTTTCGTTTCATCCACTCTCACAAAGGACATCTTTGTGGATAGTGGATTGGCACTGAACTATAATGGAACTAGTATCAGAGGGCTCATTATACCACCAGTAGATGTAAAATAGTCAGGCAACCGTGAATAATTTGGATGAAGGATTACAGTGGAGTGTGAATGTTTTGGGTGACTGATTATGCGCTTCCATGCGTTTTTAAAGTTTAGGCTGTTGTCACGATTGACAATGAAGCGGCGTCTAATGATCTCGATGGATTCCCTGAGCTCCGAAAAATTCACTTGATGACAAGTGTTTGACCTGTGCTCTGCCAATGCTGAACCAGCCGAGTCCAACAATCTGGTGCATCATTTATGTTCAGCCACACGAGTACTGATGTACCGCCTAGTCAAAATTAAATAAATTACCGAAATTATGGTGAAATTGCTGAATGTTTTCTTTTAATATGATAGTAAACACACCACCTTAAGGCGGCTCGTCGAACTTTCTCCTGTCTCGCTCGGACTCGTTGATTGTCCCTGAGAACCAGGTGTTCGTTTTTCAAAGACTCCACAGCCAACTTTCAGAGTATCTACCTGAAATTTTGCACACTAAAGCTTTTTGTTGGGTAGAAATGCGCTATGATCTCAGTTTTCTTTATAATTTTAGAGAAGGATGCCTTATTTCACATACAAAATTTGAGAAAAATGCTAGCTTTTAAGTAAACAAAATGATCATTTTTTTAATTACAAAAAAACTGGGATCATAGCGCATTTCTACACAACAAAAAGCTTTAGTGTGCAAAATTTCAGGTAGATACTCTAAAAGTTGGCTGTGGAGTCTTTGAAAAACGAACACCTGGTTCTCAGGGACAATCAACGAGTCCGAGCGAGACAGGAGAAGACGGTCGCAAGCCCCCTTAACCCATTACATCTTGATAAAAGTTCAAAATTTTTAAAAAGTAATTGTTTAAAACGCTTCCAAAGATCAACTTTTTGAAATGGGCTTTTCGCTCGGGTGTCATTTAAACTTAACTACAGCATATTTGTCATTTTCGGTCAAAACCGCTGTGTTCTCATGTAATTCAGAGCTAAGTTAAAAAGCTTTTTTATCCTTGTGTTCCATACATTAATAATTATACCGTGCGGCTCCCTAACTATTAGTTCTTCAGATCCGTTTTCTCGGAATAATTTTACGTGGTACAGTCATTGTGTTTTGCAAATATTTCATTTTTAGGTGTACATAGCTAATTATAATTAGCTATGTACTACAAAAGTAGAAATAATGAATTCAAATTACATAATGACAACATCAGATGCACGCGTGACATCGATTGCACTAGGCAAAATTATAAATTATTATTTTTCTGCCTTAAAGTGAAGCACAGAGAAAACGCAGAAATAGGGGTCAAATATTTTCATTCAAATTTTCAATATTTTAAATAAAACAAAAAGTCGCCCAGTTGCCCATTAATTAACAAGCAACAAGGGTTGTTTGGAAACTTAATTGGTAAAAACGCAAATAAATATAAACGGATATAACAAACAGTCAATTAAGTGGCATATAAACCAACAATTCACTTGGTCAACAATTCACTTGGAGATGGTGAACCAGATGCAATAACCCTGAACAAATATCCATTTCTAAATATGGCGCTATCTTCAGAAGTGGTAAAAACAGTAGTCTTAGTCATGTATAAGAAAAACTCAAAAAATGTGGATGTATAAAAAATATATAAAGTGCTCTTCAAAGAAATTAACTTTCTCATGGGGTATAAAATCCTAGGAAATTCTAAATGTCCGAATTTTTCTGCATATCAGAAATGAAGTTGTAATGCATCCAGTCGCGGTATTCCTCTAATTTACTGCCTGTATGTATTATTTGATTTCTTTTTGTGAAAAGAGTAAATGAGAGGCAGAAGGCAGAAGCCTTTTCAACAAACTCCCCGATGAAGATATAACTGGTAAAGTGAATCATGATTTCTACTTTTAAAAATAAACTTTTAAAGTTGCATTCTCTTAGTGTGGTTTCTTTGTAATATACGATAATTGCATATAATCGTAGATAAACAGCTACAAGGAATTGGCTACCAATTATTATCAGCTAACTGTAAATTATGAAATATAATCTCTTCCAGGTAAAGGAGGTTTGTTTTTGTAGACAGGCACTAATTATTTCCACAAAAACCAACTATGTAGAAAGAATCTGAAAAAGCTTCATGTAAGTAAGTGCATTTATAGACATATTAGCAATAATTTTCAACACGGCGAATGTTAGTTTCAGTAGTTTTCAATACTGGTTTGGTCTAGTTGCATACAAGGTGGTCGGTATTTGAGGTAAATGTACCCTTCAAATATAATATTTAACGCATTTCATTGTGTTAAATCTCTTTTTTAAGTATACAGCCATCAAATTATGTTTGAAACTTTCAGCTGGAACACAATTTTCTTTGTTAAAAATGCACCTTCGCATTTCTTCTGCCATTTTTGAAAGAGATGTGGCAACACATAATTTTTTAATTCCGAAACAAGCTCTTGGCCTCAAATTTAGAAAGAGGAAACATCTTTTCAGTCTTGTAGAAATTTCTACTTCAACGAAACAGAAATCGAAAATATCGTATTCAACTTTCAATCTAGATTTGGGAAAATTGGCTAGTTAGATCTTGCTGTTAGGTAAACAAAAACATTATCCTGCATTTAAAAAAAAACATATTTGTGATTTCTCTTTCGCTAAAGAATCAAGTCCGAGATCAAGTCTATATGAATGGAAAGAGAATTGTTTCTCTTTTCAAATTTAAGACCAAAATAACATACGAGTAAGTATGTTGTTATTTAATAATTTAAGAAAAGTTGTTGAGTTGCCAAACCACCTATAAGATAATAAAAGACATGTGGAATGCATTTTTGACAAAGAAAATCGACGTTTCCGAAGGTTTTCCTTAAGATGTACCCTAATTTTTTTTTTTTTTTGGAAGGCCCATCCTATACTCATGTGTAGATCCTTCTATCTATGTTTATATATGTATAGAGGTGCATATGAAGCAGCAATTTTTTTATACCCTTTGAACCTTTTATTCATTTATTCAGTGGCGGCTCGTGACCTGTTCAAGAGGGAGGTCTGTGCCAAAAAACCTGAACATATGAGGGTCGATTCCTTTGCTCCACCCCTGACCTACTTACTAAAACAATACTGCAAATATTTTAACTTTATTTTTCCACGTAGTCCCCATTAAGGTTAATGCATTTATTCCAACAATATTTCGACACTTCTAAAGCCTCTTGGAAGAATGATTTGGTAGACTTCTTCAAACCACTGATTTACTGCAAATGTCACATCATTGTCTGTAGAAAATCTTGTCCCACGCAGGTGTTCTTTTAGTTCTGGGGACAGCCGGTAGTCGCTAGGAGTCAGGTCTGAGTGAATAGGGTGGATGTTCTACCAATTCAAAGCCTGCTTTTGCTTTGACAATTGCAGCCTTTGCAATGAAAGATGTGTGACTGGGCGTGTTGTCTTGGTGGAAGAGGATACCTTTGCAAAACTTCCACCGTCGTTTTCCGTTAATTGACTCACATATTTCGGATATCAAATTGGCGTAATAAGTCGCTGTGATTGTAGTTCCATTTGGTAAAAAACCAACTAAACGTATGCCCTTGTTATTTCTTCTATTTTTATTTTGGCTAAAACAATATTATTCTCAGGCAGCTGTAAAGAAAGCCTTCATATTTACCGGCCGATGACCGGGGTCGGCCCAAGGGTACATTACAGAACAGCAATGGGATTTCGAACAAAGTAGGTATAGTAGTGCTGAAGGTCTACTTTTATGTTGTCTCGACTTGGCTCGCTGTTCAGCGAACAGGCTGAATTTTCAGTCTATGACTGCATATGACAATCATAGATTTAAGAGGGATAAAGAACAACGACAAATATTATCATAATATAAAAAGCGAACTGACACAACACTTGAAATACGGGTGGGGATATCAGTCGCTCGGTCTCTTTTCAACTGGCAGAGATCATATGGGTGAGGTCGTGCACTCGATCAGGTGTTTCTTTAACGCAAATAAGAAAATTGCATCGGCATCATTTCGATGGACGCTTGGATCTGCTGAGCGCTGGTCGCAGTCGTAGTTCAACGTCGCACCCGTAGGTAGAATGGTTTTTTGCCGTATTAAATTAAACGCAATTAATTATTTAAGAATATTTTATGGGAATATTTTGTGGTGCACCTGGGATGCACCTACATTTTAAGTATAATTACTACACCGATTCACCACTACGTAAAAGTCGTGGAGCGTGGCCCACGGGTTCATCTAGTATATTTTAATACTCGGACAAATACTTGATTTTGTTTAATTTTCTTTTAGAAATTTTTGAGTCAGCGCCCTTTATTACGAACCACATCAATGTAGTCTCTCCAACATTAACGTGTGTTAACGGTTAGGTAGGTAAATACATAAATATGTAGATTTAAAAATGAAAGAATGTGTTCAAATTATGTTTATATATTAAAGTATTCACAAGACAATACACATACTATTTTGTACCTTAACACTAAACTAAAAAAATACTATTACTAGAAATTACATAATTACCAAAATGTATCAAGACGTTTCGAATGAAAAAGTTACGGGGTTACTTTTATGATATGAATTCATAAAAATATTGCTAAATACAAGTTCATTTTTTGTATGAAATTTTCTTACAATTAGAAACACGATTTTTCAGTTTGGAAGATACCCAAGGATTACTATGTACACTGGTAAAAACAAACATCATTGCTCTTGAATTATTATCGACTTAATACTTGCTAACGTGTCAAAAATATATACAATACTTTTTCACTTCTATATTCTAAGTTTTTGGTTAAGATAGGAGGTTTTGTTAAAAAACTTTGTTTTGTGTGGACTACTACAAGGATTAAATTGTGAAGCGAGGGATTCATGTTCAGCTGCACAAAATATAAACTGGCCTCTACAACTGAACCGACTTGCTTTTTTAGCAAAACCTCGTTTGCAAATAAATCAAAGTTGCAAGGGCCACTAGTAAGTGAATTACGCTAAAATAAATTCATTTATGCGGTAAAAAATATGGCTTCGAAAATGGCCTTGAATTTCGATAAAATAATAAGACAGCGTACAAAATTGTCATTTTTTAAATTCTAGTTAAAAATATTTGGCATCATATCATTAACATACTTATAAATAACTCTTGCATATCAAGATGACTTTAGTGACTAATAACTAACAATTTGATAGGCATATTAAGAACACTATAAATATTTATTTCGCTTTGTCAAAAATATATATCTAGCACTACAGGGGACATCGTTATAGATAAAAATACACACAATTAATATACATAGCTAACTTGCCCGCTCGGAACTTCTTCGCCACTTCCAGCAATATGCCACATTTAAAAACAACAACAAACTGACTAGCAACAATTTCGTTTATATATAAAAGATGATTTTACTGGAGACAACGAAAGAGCTTCGATAAACGAGCACATACACATCTTAACAGCGGTAATTCTCATGTTAAGGACAAATATAGGGCCAAGTTCACGTGGGCAAAAATATATAATTTAACGTGAAGCAAGGTTTACAAAAGGCAAGACTGCAGAACGAAAACGTTCCAATACAAAATGATGCTTGGAGCACCCAAAATTAAATGACATCTGACCTCCTAATTTCTCTTTTTTCAATTAATAACTGTTTTGCGATATATATTCTTCTGAGTTAAAACTTTACATCCCCAAGATAAAATAACCTTCGTATATTATTTACCTTTAGTATAACTACTTTGTTGCATCTTCGTCAAAAAATAAATAGACCTACTTTCGTATTCCTATATGCCTTTTTGTAACTGGATCTTCAATTGTTTATAGTCACTTAAATAATGTTACACAGTACGATTTTAAAATTCCAAGAAATACAGGTGAAGCAACTACATGTGTTTACGGGTTGATAGAAATCTTGTTCACAAATAATTTTAGTAAAAACCAATTGTTTTTAGTCTATCATTTTCACCTCTACCAGCACAATTATCTGCCAAAAAATTTATTCTCGGAATATTAAAATCATGTTTGCAACTTCCAAATAAATGAGTAAAATAATTTAGCTAAAATTAAAATAATAAATAAAACAACAAAGTATGTACAATACTTAAAATAATAATTGTTTAAATAATTTATAAAATATGGCAGTAAAAATTTCTCAAACACCCTAATTAATAAACGTATTGAACTATCTAAAGATAAATTAACTAATAAATAATTAAATATAAATTAGTGCTACACAAAACTACAAGCTATATGACTGGTGACCGTAACAACAGAAACGATCCATTTCACAAGTTAGTGTGTTAGATTTGGAATATTAGATTTGTACTGTTGGTTGTCTTGGGAAATGTTTCTGAGATCATAAGAGGCACTATTGTTAGTAAAAAATTTAGGCAGTTTTAAAATCTACTTGAAAACGCTGCATAAAAATACTCCCCAACAAAATTTCAATACTGTATACTTCTCATAAACGAAAATGGAACAAACATTCAACCGACGCTTCTGGCCGAACACACCAAAGACCAGCGCACTATGCATCCCCCTTTTCTTGATAAGGACCTGTAACTGTACACGGGTACATTGGAAAAAGTGTTGTTAGAGACACTGTTGGAAAGGTCGGGGCCCGCAACATAATATCCTGTTTTATCATATCAGGATTTAAATACAAATTCAAGTCTGAACCTAAGAACGTCACGCCTGTATTTGGCCCACCATTCACACCCATTTTCCGCAATCGCATTTTATCTTCATACTCATCCAATCCATGTTTAGACCTATTTAAATTTCTGTGTTGGTAGAAAACTAAAGAAATTCTTGTTGGCGAAGTTCTGTCTGGCTTTTTCAGCGCTGTAGTTGCATGCAGTTCATGTTTTGCACATTCAAATAGTACGCTACCATGACCCAAAGCAATTGCTACTCCCCCCACCTGAGAATCTCTAAAGCATTCCAAGTTATCTGTATAATCCCTAACATCACCGAGAAGATTTGGTTTTTTAAATTCAGATGCAGAATGGTGAGTATTAAGGTTTGTTTCGTAAAAATTTGGTAAATTGGATGTAACATCAAAGCTGTTGTAGTAAGGTTTTTGATCTGAATAAAAATTATCGTAATAATTACTTAAAGCACTAAATTTTTCATAACCTTCGCTTATAAAACGCTGATGTTTACCAGCAAAATTTTGATTGAAACTTGGAAGTTTGATTGAATTTTGACTGATCTGTTGCGGAACCCCAAAATAATTGTTACTAAAATTACTATTAACTTCGGTATTGCACAGAGGATTTACATAATAATTTCCACTTTGAGCTGGAGTTGAACACCCAGGAAAATTATAAGGATTACCACTACTAAATCTTTGAACATTTTGATTAGGATACATGTTAAGGGCAGTGTTAGGTTCAGATTCTAATACTGTACGCCTAAATACTACAGGGTTGACATTGACATTATGGATACTGTTTACTCCATCATAACCCCACCAATTACGTCCTTGCACTGGAGCCAAAGGCTGCTTACATACAAAATTATAATTATTATCGTACCTATAAAAGGGTGATCCGTTGGGAGAATCTAATACGGTACTGGAAACTTGATTACTTTGGAGCTGGTCTTCTGATTTAATTTGCGCTTTCGGCATTTGTTCGGTAAAATGATTACTACGTTGATTGTATGGTAACGTGGGTGTATAAGATTGTTTTATTGGAGAATTATTTACAATATTTGGCTTCCTTGTGGTATCCTGAGTGTCGTCACTGTCTTTTCGTTTTTTGCCGGTTCGCCTGCATGGTTGCAAAGGAGTCCTGCGAACTCTCACTTCACAATGAAATCTGAAAACAACAATCATTTTTGCTTTCCATGGAATTTAAAAAAGTACGAAACTCTAATAATAATAGTAATAATAAATGCTTTTATTCAACCCGAAAAGATTACAAGTCGGGCGAGCTGAAATGGCGAAGTTCAGTGGTTAACGGAAAACGTTAACAACTGCTCTTCCACTCAACCATTTAGAATTATTCAAGTAACTGATCAAAACATAATGGACGTCGTTCCAAAATTTAAGTTTGTAGTCAAATATTAATCCCAAGTTCTTTACAGTATCAAACAATTCCAACAATTCACCATTTAGTTTGATTTGAAACTTAGAGATTACACCATTCCTGATGGAGGGATTTGTACATTTACCAAATAAAATCACTTTGGATTTAGCGGCATTAATTATTAAGGAATACTACCAAATGAGTACACATCAAACTTTATTCGTTCAACTAATAACGCAGTCAGCTTCAAAAAATGAGTAAAACAGCTGGGTATCGTCAGCAAAAAAATGGCACATACCATATTTCACATATTTGCAAAACACTGAGGAATATACATTAAATAAAATTGGACCAAGATCGACCCCTGTGGCACACGTCGGAAAATTTATCGCCAATGTTAACCATAAAGGACTTACCATTAAAATAACTAAAGGAAGAGAAAGAACTAAAGTAGATGCTGAGAAGAATGGAAAGATATTTGGACAAGAAAAAACTAGTATTGAACACGGAGAACACTAAAATTATGAGATTCAGGAAAGGGGGGGGGAAGAAGTCGCATAGAGAAGTGGGAGTGGAAGGGGGAAGAATTGAAGGAGGTGGGGGAGTTTAAATATCTAGGATTCACCTTACAAAAGAATGGAGGCCAAGAGAAGCATGTAAGAGAGGTAGTAAGAAAGACAACAATAGCAATGAAGCAGGTATGGGGAATAGGAAAGAGGAATTTTGGGGGCGACTGGAAAAGAAGAGGAAAGTTGTTTGACGCATTGGTGAGCAGCGTAACCATGTATGGAGCAGAAATTTGGGGGTGGGAAGAGAGAGAGAAGATAGAGGGGATCCAGGAAAAGTATATAAGATGGACACTGGGCTTAGATTGGATAACGCCAGGGTACATGGTAAGAGACGAAACAAACAGAGAAAAACTAAGAATCAGGGCAGGAAAGAGAGCCATGAAATATGAGGAAAAGTTAAGAGGTGGGGGCGGGAACGAGTTAGCCAGGCAGTGTTGGGAAGAGGTACGGAAGGTAGGAAGAGAAAAATCGAAATGGGAGGAGAGGCGAGAGAAATTTTATCAGGAGCGAGGCTATGCAGCAGAAGAAGTGTAGAACTTGAGAACAGCAGGATGGACCATGGTGAGAGAAGTAGAGGAGAGAGACAGGCAAATACAAGTGCAGGATAAAGAAGAGAAGATAAAACAGTCGAGATACAACAGCAAATATAAAGAAATAAGGGCAGCGGGATTGCCGAGATACCTACAAAGTAGGGGAAGGAAAGATAATAAGGGTGGCAAAGTTTAGGCTGGGAAATGAGATGAGAGGTGGAAGGTATTGGGAAAGCGAAGACAGAAGAATGTGTAGGAGAAGGAGACATGAGAACATGTGTTAGAGAGGTGCTGGTGGAGAGAGAACATGGAACAAGTGAGAGTGGAGATGATACTGGAGGAAAGTGGAAGACGGGAGAAGTGGATGGAATTGATACAGAGGGGAAGGAAAGAGAGGGAGGGGTGATTATACATAAATGGGAATTAGATAGGTCGAAATTAATCTTGAGGACTTTATTTATTTTTGTATATTCCATTTATTTATATGCTTATTTGTTATTTTGAATTGTAATCCCAAATGGGAAACAATAAATCCATTATCTACGAAGGCGGATTAAAATGAAATCTACCTAACTAGGAAAGAAAAGAGCTAGACAAAAAAAAAATTTTTTTTCAACATATATGAACCTTTAACAGTTACACACTTCATCCAACGCTTCTCCAATAACGCGATACCCTCCAAAAATAATTCTTTCGGTAACTCCTCGAAAAACTCGGAAACGACCTCTTTGAGTTCTTCATCTGAAGAAAATCGACGTCCTCGCAAGTGTTTCTTCAGCTTAGGAAAGAGGTAATAGCCCGACGGAGCTAAGCCAGGGCTGTAAGTGGGGTGTCGTAATTCAACAAAACCGGAGTTGTTGTTTTCTTCCCGAACTTTGTGAGCCTTATGCACTCAGCAATTATCGTGCAGCAATAAAGTTTTTGGGCAAAATTACAGGGCCTCTTTTGGCGTATCGCAACTTTTGAATTTCTAATTGTTTCTTTGTAGACATCTGCGTTAATTGTAGACCCCCTCTGCATATATTCAATCCACAGAATGCCCTCATTATCCCAAAAAATTGTCGCCATCAGCTACCTTGCAGATGCTTGCGTCTTTGCCTTTTGGGTGGTGGAGATCCTTTGTGCAACCATTGCAATGACCCTTCTTTTGTTGGGGGATCTCTGTGGAACACCCACGTTTCGTCGCCCGTTACAATTTTGGAGAAAAGGTCTTGGTCGTGAGCTAACGCCGTCAAGTTTTGTTCGCAAATTTCTTGCCTGCACAACCTTTGTTCAGGAGTCAAGATTCTCAGAATCCAGCGCGCTGACAATTTATTCATCCCCAAATATTCATGCAAAATTGTCAAAACAGATGCCTCGCAGATTCCTATTGCATGGGCGATAATCGAGATTCGAGACTTTGATTCGTCGATCCTGTAGCACCATTTCTTCCACTTTGACTTTCTTGATGTTGTCTTCGCTCCTTGCCTCCACAGATCGTCCACTTTTAGGGTCATCTCGAATGGATTCTCTGCCCTATTTGAACTGCTTTGACAAGAATTTTATTTGAAAAATATGATGGACAATTTTCACCATATACAGCAGTCATACGTTCGTGTATGATTTTTAGCGGATTGTCTTCTTTATCACGCTTTTATGCCCTAGTTTTAAATCTATCATTTCCCCGCATTTACTGCTTCACACACACCACAAAAATGAATTGATGTATATACACCAGTCTTCGGACTGAGAACCTTATGATGATGTATATACACAACTTGACGGATACTCGTCAAACAGTTACAGCAACTTGTCATGATAGCGCGTTTGTTTCATGCTAGGTAGATTTCATTTTAGAGTTCCCTCGTATCTATCATTAAAATAACTTTCTAATAATTTTATAGCATCAGAACTCAAACCTATATAACGCAACATTGCCAACAGAATATTATGACTTTGAAATGTCTTTGAAAAATTCAGTAACAGCAATACAGCAAATTTCCCTAGATCCAAAACAGAGTAAATATTGTCAGTAATTTCCAACAAAGCCGTTTCACAACAGTATCCCTCTCAAAATCCCGATTGTGTTGCTGGTATAATGCTAATTTTTGAACGTGCGTGGTAAGCTGGGAGACCATTACCTTTTCTAGAAGTTTAGACAGGACAGGGAGTATGCTAACTGGACGAAAATGACTAAGAGTTGTTGGGTTCTGTGTCTTCGGGAGTTGTTTAACGATCAACATTTTCCAGGAATCCGGGAAAATATTTCCACCTGTAGGACTGTTAATAATATGGGTAAGAAGAGGAAGAATTACAGGAACACGTTGCTTCACCAAAGCAATTGAAACACCATCACGCTCGGCAGCAGTTGATTTAAGAGAATATTATCATCAGTTACAAATTGGAAATCCATCTCTCCAGGTATCCCAGGCAGACCATTATGAGAATAAAAATTGAGCAAATTTACATCCGGCACAAAATTCCTACATGGGATATCCAACAAATACCTCTGAAATTCGTTAGGTGTTCCTATACAGGATGAATTAATATTTGTATTCCACCATTTACTGAGATTTTTCAGTTTGTCAAATAAACGATATTTGCCTAAATTAGAGATTTTGTACTCTAAAGGCAAACAAACCAAATCGTTTCCATTCTTCTTTTATTACTGAACTTATAAATATGATAGGTACCAAGGAATCTGCGCCAACTCGACAAAGGAGGCTTTGGAGTTGAAACTGCGAAAACTACGATGCGTAACAACCTAGGAGAAGTTCTTTTTTCTTGTGTTCAGAATACAGCCGATTGCAGCTTAATCAGAGATTCAATGGTTCGAATCAGTTGGATTTTATAAAATTTACGCCTGTCAATATAATGTGGTTAATTAGACTGCACTCCGTCCCAAAAATGTGCGTAGGTTCATTTACCTACTAATAATTAATGGCTATTATTTAAATCTTTAAATGAGTAGCTCAATAAATATTTGAATGCCTGAAAATTAAATTGGGCAGTAAAATGAATAAAGGGGCAGTAACGCGCGTGCAGTCATGAAATCAGAAAGGGTCTGTTAGAAATCGTGGGACAAGTAGTTCTATAAATACTTACGTAGTACAAAATATGATCGGCCTGTTAAATGATACATACATAATGTATGAATGTATGTTTATTTAAGTTAGGCAGCGAAATAAAAAATAACAATTAACAATAATGTAGATACACTCCTGGACAGAAAAAACCGGACACTCGAAAATTTTGTGTTTTCTTGCATTTTTTCAATATTACTAAGTAAATGTTGAAATAATCTAACTTTGTGAAATTTCGATTGTTTATTAAACAAGGTTTAGTAAAGAATTCACAATTAATACATTCTTAGATAAATGTGTAATCTTAATGATATTGAAGAATAAATGTAAAAAAACCAAGTGTCCGGTTTTTTTGTCCAGGAGTGTATGAAGAAAAAAATTAAATTTATTGCACCACTAAAATTATTCAATGCTAACGAATGAGACTTACAACGTTCCGCTCGCTTCGCTTCGCTCCGCTTGACCTTAACCTGACAGATTTTTGGACAAAAAGTGTCAGTTGTAAGTGTTTATAATATTATTCTCTTCAAAGGGGCGCATTTTCATGTGAATAATCTTTGAAAAGAATAATATAAACACTAACGAGTGACTCTTTTTAATACAAAAGTCTGTCAGGTTAAGGTCAAGCGGAGCGAAGCGAGCGGAGCGTTGTAAGTCTCAGTCGTTAGCATCCAAATGATGCATTATTCGATGCAGAATTACAAAAATGCTTTGTGGTGCAATGCGGTGCAATAGAAGATGGATGAAGCAAAATTAATATTTTTATTACCTGTGAGGGGCTGAGTTCAGTATTTTAACCATTTCTATGGGAAAACGGAGAGGGGTGCGTTGAATAAATTTAATGGTGAAATGATAGTGTAATAGCTCCAAGCATTCACAACTCAGTGATAAGGCAATGAGCGAAACGACCTAATATTTATAGGCAAATCTCTTCCAATTGGCCGCCCACGGTGCACTGTCGCGTAAGCTGCGCCCCTTTTAACGGAAGTGTGCCGCTCTTTTCAATGAAAATTACGTTCGATTTTTCCAAACGTCGAGAACTGGCATACTATTTATCTAACTGCCCATTAATACATTATACTGCCCATTCAATCATTTTACAGCTCAAATAATAATTGCACTGGACATTTATTTAATCTGCCGCTCGAGTAAGTTTTGAACTGCCATTGTAGGATTAAATAACCGACCAAATTCTTTTATATTGCTGGCCACGTTCTATTGCCACATTAAGTTAATTACCACCAAAAACGTTTAATGCCGCCCGCGTGAATTTTTAACTGCCCGATGAAACTGTCTGGATGTTAAAACAACCGCCCAAATAATTACTTCCCATAATTAATTACCTAATTCGTCAGTGTCTCTATTTAATAACTACTGTATTGTCTATTTCCACCCTTATGTGAAACCAAATGCACATATATCATAAGCCAGGGAAAGGAGATTTTTGGTGACAGTCTTGTCAATATTTTCAGTCTTGGCTGTTACTGGTGAAAATCATTAGTAAACAATTAGTTTCGTTGAACATTTTCGTGTACTTTCTTTTAAATAAATCTTATTCCAATTTTGCCCGGAAATTCCACAGGAGAATTTCGTCCACATTAGCACGAGAGTCCTTTAAAAAAAACTGGTTTTGCATGTCTGATTTTGGGACACGGTATTAAGAACCTAAGTATTTATTAAACAGTTATAAAACTTACTTGTTCAAGGCTTCTATCGCACCATTCCTCAATTTCTCTGCCTGATGTTCTCTGGAACCAAACTCATCTGTTTCATCTACCACGTACAATGGTAAAACATGCAGTTGTTCATCATTAGCTTTCGTAAGGGTTCTGTTCTTCGTTAATGTTACAACTACAGTACATCCATCGATCATGTTCTGAGAGTCTTTGTGAGCATGAGCACAAAAGTCCATACAAGCAGTCACCCCCGAAAAAGGTCTTCCTGGATTATATCCTAACCGGCAATCAAACGCAGTATTTTCATGGCGACACTGATTCTCAAATGAAATAGGAGCTAAAGTCCTATACAAAGGGCTCAAATGGTTTGCTAAAGACTGCATCTTCTCTTCTACCAATTGCTCTTCAGATTTTTCCGTCAGACGAAACTTTCGTACAATTTTTGACCTCGCAAATTTACAACCGTTGTAATACATACTCCATGAACAACCAAATGAGAAACTCGCACCACATTTATCTGGGTCTAACCCCTGGCAAGCGCAAGTTCTAGGCTCATTTGTAGCACACCGACGTGTTGTAGGCAATCCAAATTTGTTCAGTTTTTCAGTTAGCATCGAATAGAGTTCATCAGCATTGCTATTTGTTATACCATCCCATGCAACAATACAAACTACAATGAAAGTGGAAGGACAAATGTGTCCTTTTCGATGTTTTACAATTATCAAGAACTTCTCTTCATAACCGGATCTACGTATTATCTAAAATGAGCACAAAAATGTTTAGATTTTTTTATCCTAGACTTTCAGTGATACTTACCCATTTCGCCAATGGGCATCCCTGCGATGTTTTGCCTTCTTTTCCAGTATAGCAGACCTTCTCTATTCGTAAAGCATTCCCAAGGAGTCCCGTACGAGTTTCAAAATCTTTTCTTAAATTTGTAAGACTACTTGACGAACCTAAAAACAAAAATTTATTGGACTGAGGGCAATATATTACAATTATCGTATAAAAATATAAAAAATAACAATATAATACAGGGTGATCTATAATGAGTGTAACAAACTTCTAGGGCAGATAGAACACTTAGAAATAATGCGAAAACCTTAATCAACGTAGGTCCAAAAATGCCGGCTAAGCGAGATACAAGGTGTTGAAATTTCTTTAAAAAATGTTATTTTTTTAATATCTGGAAAACTATCAGAGGTATTTATTTGAAATTTGGGGTGTAACAATTCATTGAAGTTATTTACTAATTTATAAATTTTGAGTTTTGTACTCTCACCAGTGGCGTCACTACGAGGTGGGGAGATCACATTTATTACCGAAACTATGTTACGCTACTGATTTACACAGATATGTTGCAAAATATTTGAATCTTTGTTTTATTTACAAGAAAAAATGTATCTTTTGTTTTTTGCGTATGAAGCATAGTTTCAGAGAGAAATAATTATGTGTAACTTGGTGCATTAGTCCGAGATTTTAAAAACGAAATTGTAAACCATTCTCTGTAACAGTAAAGCGTTGTTAATATCGAATTAGCGTGTAAATACTCGAAAATAGCACAAAACAGCTGAAAATAGTAGGTAACGATACAAGAAAATATTAAATTTTTGTAAGAAATTTCAACACCCTGTATCTATTTTTGTAGCCATTTTTGGGCACATGTTCATTAGGGATTTTCACAATATTTTCACAGTATTTACACGCCACTTCAATATTGACAACGATTTACTGTTACAAAGATGACTGACGATTTCGTTTTTAAAATCGCGGACTATGAACCACGTTACACAAAATTATTTCTCTCTGATACTATGCCTCGTACGCAAAAAACAAAAGAGATATTTTTTCTTGTAAATAAAACAAAGGTCCAAATATTTTGCAACATATCTGTGTAAGTCAGCAGCATAACATAGTTTCAGTAATAAGTGTGGTCTCCCCACCTCGTAGTGACGCCACTGGTGAGAGTACAAAACTCAAAATTTATAAATTAGTAAATAACTTCAATAAATTATTATGTCCAAAATTCCAAATGAATAGCTCCGGTAGTTTTCTAGATATTTAAAAAAATTACATTTTTTAAAGAAATTTCAACACCTTGTATCTCGCTTAGCCGGCATTTTTGGACATAAGTTGATTAAGGTTTTCGCATTATTTTAAAGTATTCTTTCTACCCTAGAAGTTTGTTACACTCATTATAGATCACCCTGTATACAGGGTTCTTGGTAATTCGATACATTCCTTTGGAGACGTTATAGGACAGGATCTAAGGAGTAAGTTTAATCCAACATGCATTATACAAAACTCAATAGTTTCAGAGATATTTCAGTTTTCATTGTTTTCTTGAAAAAGTATATCCTAAGGCATTAAAACTTAATTTTCAAAAAATCAGCTTGAATTTTTGTAACTTTTTTACTGGATTACTTGTCCAACACTATGGTCAGCTGTTTGGAATGAAAAAAACCCGGAAACATTTCGATCATGCGAAAATTTCAAACAATAACTAATAAAAAAAACTTTTTAAAATTCAGCTATGAAAATTACCTATCACTTTTTTTCAAAAAATTGTCAACGTAACATGCGTACAAATTGTTTTAAAAACTTCCTTATTTCAATAGCTATCTAACAAGGTATGTATATACAAATATTCAATGTACCCTTGATAGGTCTAATAAAAAATTAGTAAAAATGATAGTACGGTTCTTATTTTTGGATAAACAGTAAAACATTGTTCATTTTAGTCACTCAGGCCTTGACCTTGATGCTCGTTTGTGTATGTGTCATTAACTGTCATTATTAAGTTTGTTGTTGAAGGTTTTGGTCGTCATCGTTGTTGTTGTAGTTATTGTGTTTTAAGTGCCATGGCCACGTACACCAACACAGAATACGCTGACATTTTGTTTATCTACGGATATTGTGACGGCAACGCAGCTGAAGCTCGCCGAGAATATGGACGTCGCTTCCCTAACCGTCGCATACCAAATGTCCGTGTATTCAGTGCGGCATATCGAAATATTGCTGAAAGGGGCTTCGTGAGACCTAGACGAGGTGACGCCGGTGCTCCTCCCGTTTATCAACCAGATGATGAGGAAGAAATATTGAGACATTTTGAGGAAGACCCAACCACTTCAACTAATACAGTGGCAAGACTAGCCGGAGTGTCAAACTGGAAAGTTTGGTCTACGATGAAGATAATTGGATGCCATCCTTACCACTACACCCCTGTTCAAGGCTTGGATGAACGTGATCCTGGAAGGAGAGTGGAATTCTGCTGATTTACGTTAAATTCAGATGCAGAAAATGCAAATTTCTTAATTAACGTTTTATGGACGGACGAGTCGAAATTTGATCGCGAGGGCAAAACAAATTTCCAAAATCTATATTATTGGGCCGAAGAAAACCCACATTTAATAAGGGAAACTAGTTTCCAAAGGAAGTTTTCTGAAAATGTGTGGATGGGAGTCATTGGCCGCTATTTAATAGGGCCATTCTTTCTTTCGCAAAATTTAAACGGGAAAATCTATGTATATTTTTTAAGGGATGACCTGCCGGTACTTCTAGAAGATGTTCCTCTCGCCGTCAGACAGCGAATGATATTTCAGCACGACGGTTGTCCAGCACATTATCGGCTGACAGTTCCTCGATCAACATTTCCCCAACCGTTGGATTGGAAGGGCAGGCCCCATACCTTGGCCAGCGCGAAGCCCAGATTTAACATCTCTAGATTACTACGTATGGGGCCATATGAAACAGATGGTCTATGCAACGCCAGTCAATACGAGAGAAGACCTTAGGCAAAGGATAGTCGACGCTGCCCAACTCTACGGCAAATCCTGACAACCAGAGTAACAAGGACGGAAATAAGAAAACGCTGTCGTGCCTGTATACGGAATAGGGGGCTTCCATTTTGAGCACGAAATGTAGAAATTAAGTACAACTTTGAAATTAATAAAGAATTAAACGCTACTTTTACAATACGTTTTTTAATGTTTATCAAGAACCGTACTATCATTTTTACTAATTTTTTATTAGACATTGAATATTTGTACATTTGTACCTTGTTAGATAGCTATTGAAATAAGGAAGTTTTTAAAACAATTTGTACGCATGTTACGTTGACAATTTTTTGAAAAAAAGTGATAGGTAATTTTCATAGCTGAATTTTAAAGTTTTTTTATTAGTTATTATTTGAAATTTTCGCATGATCGAAATGTTTCCGGGTTTTTTCATTCCAAACAGATGACCATAGTGTTGTACAAGTAATCCAGTAAAAAAGTTACAAAAAAGTCAAGCAGATTTTTCGAAAAATAAGTTTTAATGCATTAGGATGTACTTTTTTGAGAAATCAATAAAAACTGAAATATCTTGAAAACTATTGAGTTTTGTATAAAGTATGTTAGGCTCAATTTACTCCTTAGATTCTGTTCTATAACGTCTCCAAAGAAATGTATCGAATTACCAAGAACCCTGTATACTATTTCTTGTGAAAAGGGGCTCCTAATTTGTCTGACATTAATCTTAGTATGTGGAAAGGCAAAAATCCTACAAGACAGACAGTGATGTATAGAGGGGAGAGGGGAACCCGAGAGATTTCCCACCTTCGCCGGGACACCCTGTATGTGAAGTCTTGACATGTACAAGTAAATTGTGACATAACATTTACTGACCTGCCCGTGGAAATATATGTACCAAATATTCAATATTTGAATTGAGTGTTGTTTAAGTGATTGTTCATCTTTTAGTAACTTAAATAGGTGCACTGTTGGATTTCAAAAAGAAAGTTCCTAAAATTAGTGTTCAATTGCTTGTTGAATATATAGGCATGGCAAATTTAGAAGCATAATTCTTAGAAAATTTGTTATAAGGCAACAATGTTGACATATATAGATTACACACAGTGGATGGATCAAGAACTTTGACGTAAATTCACTATGAATTCTTAATAAGTTAACCCCACACGCCAAAAGACAGTGACACAGTAATTAAACTCGACACGTGTTTCGCTGACAACGTCAGCATCTTCAGGAGTAGAATCTTCTACCCCCACACGCCAAAAGACAGTGACACAGTAATTAAACTCGACACGTGTTTCGCTGACAACGTCAGCATCTTCAGGAGTAGAATCTTCTACTCCTGAAGATGCTGACGTTGTCAGCGAAACACGTGTCGAATTTAATTACTGTGTCACTGTCTTTTGGCGTGTGGGGTTAACTTATTAAGAATTCATATATAGATTATGAAACATACCTAAGTGGGTGTAATAACTGCCAGGTTCTGGTGGAAGACAACCTTCTGGGAAGCAGCTGCAAGGAGGAATTTCCAATCCCACGTTGGTCTTGTGATTTTCATCGTCATCTAAAGCCTTACTGATTCTACTAGTGTTGTTCCGTTCTGGAGAAGAATAGTATCCTGAATCCTGAGATGAATTGAATGAATGTTCTTGGTGCTTATTAATAAAATTGCTGCTTAAAGTTGTGTCCTTTTCCTTTTTGCAAGCTGTCAGCATTGGTGAAGCAGTAAGTGACTTGTTAATTCCATTAGGCGTGTATTTTTTGTGCAACTTTTCTTGTCGAATATTTTGTGGTACATAAGTGCTTTGGTTAACTAAAAATTTCCCACCATCATCGCCTAAATGACCGAGACGATGATGGTGGCTATACGATAAAAAATGACCGGTCTGATTTTCTTCTAACTTCTGACCCTCTTCCAATTTGTTTGCTAAATTTTGCTGCTTATTTAATATCATAGTCTTTAATCTGGTGTTCAGATTTACCCTGTCTGCCTGAGAAAAATGAGGTTCACTCTGTTGATTTTGCGAAATATCCAAAATTTCCTTAGAATCTTCGTTTCTGTTTTGATACCCTTGATCCAATTGCGAACCATAACTCTGACCTGAATTCTCACTCTTTTCTGGGTTTCCCCATGTCGGATGATTGTCATTTTGCAGCATTATACTGTCCCAGCTTTGCTGAGGGGGAGGATGAGGAGGTGGTTGTTGCTGTTGGAGTTGTGATTCATTTCCGCTGTAATTGCTGCCTGGGCACCCACTAGAGCTGAGTGAAACTAGCTGCGGATTGCTGTTCACTTGTGGATACCCAGGCTTGGCGTTTCCCGAATTCGCATTTACATTTACATTGCTAATTACATAACTGGGTGCGGAGTTCGAACTAGGGCTGTAATTTGTGCTGGACACTGAAGTATATATCACTCCTTCTTGTTGGGGAAAACTCTGATTATTCGTCGAGGTGTTCACCGTGCTATTTACAGAATTCGGTCGTGAGTTGTCAACGCTTGGAGTTGGTGTTGTTGCAGGGGCAATGTAATTGGGGGTTGTGGCAACATATTCCTGCTGATACTGTCTCTGAGGTGCAGCGCCTTGCTGTGTATTCTGTTGTTGCGTAGGTACTGGACTTGGAGTGTGAGAATAGGTACCATTGGTACGCGGTGTTAACTGAGCATGACTCGGGGCACTTGGAGGTCTTGCGTTTGTAAGCACTTGTACTGCTCCAGCGTAGAAGGTGCTCCCATCAAATGGAGCTTGTTGGTATGTTGTTTGATAAATTCCATTTGGGTATTGCTGTGTGTAGCCTTCCAACGTTGGTTGTGCTGCTGCTGGTATTTGCTGAATAAACTGACCCTGAGGCCATGCTGAAGTAAAATAGTGGAACTTAGAATAAATACATTATTAGTTATTGCAGAATCTTACCTTGTGCTCCATCAGCTTGCCATACAGGGGTAGTGAATCTGTTTGGATCCGCATAAAATGGCATGGGTGCCTGTAAAGTTAAAAACAAAATTACTCATTAATTAATAACCAGATAATTATCATGTGCATAATTCTAAGTATACAGTTTTATTAATTTTTCTTTGTAATAACCTATTTATTACAAGTAAAGTGGCAGTAAATTTAAAGAGAAGCTTTGATTCATTTGAAGAACTGATGACATATTTGAATGGATATGGCATGATAATCAAAGAGCACCCAGTATGTATTTAGTAAGTTACATCCCTTATAATTCTCAAACAAGTTGTTTGCTGCCAGTAGAACTTGCAATGGTTTTTCTGCCAAGAGATTAAATTAATTAATTGTAGTTTATATTTTCTTCATTTACTTCTTGGTAGTAATTCATGTTGAATTAATAATAATCTTCGCGTACTACCCATAGAAACAGTTTATTAGAATATTGACCGGTTTCAAGATGGAGGTAAAATATTTGGGGGTATTAATAGATATGATGATATGAACCTAAAATTTAGTGGTCATTTGGGAATGATTTGTTCTAAGATAGCACAAAGGATTGGAGTTGTAAATTTAAAGTTGTACAAACTTCTGATATATCTAATGTTTATGAGTCATATAAATTTCTGTTCAACATTGTTATTTTCGTAAAGCGAAAATCAAATCAACAGACTGCAAAGTACAAAAGTTATAGATCAGAGCAATGAGTGTAATTTTAAGGCAAAATAGGATGTATAGTGGTCAATTAATATTGGGCACGTTGAACTGGATAAGTGCAAGTGATAAGGTATGATAAGGAAGACAAAGGTATAAGGCGGTCATGTGGGAAATTATTCGGAAATGTAGGGAAACCAAAGAACAGTGAATTAGTAACAAATGCAAAGAAGTCGAAGATAATTTTGAAGTAGGCAAAACTGACGAAGCATATGCAATAATTAGGGGAAAGTTCAGAGAAATGAACCTAGAAGCAAGAACAATAGAATCAAGGCAGGTGACATCCCAAACGAAAGGGAGGAAAATAAGGCAGATAGGTGGAAGGAGTATCAGGAAATTCTTATATGCAGGACAAGAACTAGGAGATATATTAGAAAAAGAAATCAGTGTAGAGGGGGATAACCTAGGTTGTCCCATATTAAGGGAAGAGTTTGTGCTAGTATTAGAAAGTTTAAAAAATACAGCACCAGGTGCAGACGGATTACAACCAGAAATTTTAAAGTGTGCAGGTCACGAGGCAAGAGCGTTTATTTAAACTAGTTAGCCGTATATGCGAGACAGGTGCGGAAAAGTGTGAAAATTGCAAAGGAGGTTGGAGAAAAGGGCGGAAAAAGTATTAGAAGATCAGTGTTCAGATTTAGACGAAGTGAAGGAACGAGCGAGGCCATTCTACAGGGTTGGAACCAGTTGGAAATTTTGAAATTCCCTGACTTCTCCAGGTTTTCCAGACAAGTTTGTTGAAATTCCAGCCCCAAAAATGCTAATCATTTTCTTTGGATGGTAAATGGTGAAATTCCAAACACTCGATTAAAGGTCATAAAATAAAAAGATACAGTTAAACTGAGGTAAATTTATT
Organism: Xestobium rufovillosum; assembly: GCA_963966045.1. NCBI lineage: Eukaryota > Metazoa > Arthropoda > Insecta > Coleoptera > Ptinidae > Xestobium > Xestobium rufovillosum. Next base: position 16,128,273 of record OZ014499.1, on the reverse strand, counting down.
AAAAAACTAAAGTATTCATTTACTACTAAGTACTAACTAAATATTTTCAAAACAAGTATGAAACTTCATAAAAATTCATTTGTGGCAAAGCCAAACAAAGCAAAATAAATAAATAAATGTAGGATGAAACATAACTATAAAAGGTATAACACATTTTAAAACCAGTTGTCAATGCATTGACAGAACAGCTTCCTAGCCACAACTAAACTGGAGGTCGTGCTTGACTCGCGTATTCTTTTCGTTTATATGTCGTAGTCTCGTAGTGAAAGCCGTCATTTCATGAAACGACTAGGCGCTTCATAAACGGCCAGCATGTCATGAAGCCATCTGAGATTACACTCGCACTGCACAGTGCACACACATACCCTCTCTCCGATGAAATAAAAAATATATATGGTCTCATTGAAAAGAATGTTCGATGACGTCATATCTCGGCTCAAAAATGTTTTAAAAACAATCCGCTCCGTCAGTTTCCTTTTAATGCTCGCAATTTCTGCATTAATCAGCTGATTCATTTTGTTAGCCTCTTGATCCATTCTTCTTTTTTTCTCCTCCAGTTCTTTTAGTTTGATAGAGCTCATCCTTTTTCTATTTTTTTTTTCTTCTTCTTCTTCTTCTTCTTCTGCACATTGGAGCAATTTTGTTTTCTTCGATTCATCTTTATACCTTCATTTGAATTCCGAAAATAATGGATCATTTTCTTGGTGATATTTACTCTGTCTATTCCTCCATGATAAAGCAGTACCTACATGATAAACCGTTCTCTGCCCAATTAAAGATGTAGGTATCAAGAAGGTTCTCTACTATACACTGATTATTGATATAAAACCCTCTTTCCACGGTCGCATTTCCATGGGACAAAGACATGACAAGTTTGATAAAGTTCACAAACACTTCTGGAGCATCATGCTGTTTGCACAATGCAAAATATAACCTATCCAGCCTACGATCATAACGGAGCCTCATTGTTCTTCAAACTATCATTGAATGAGTTTATTTTTGCAATAACAGATTTGTCGCGAATGAACGTATTAAAATATTTCGATATTTTATCTGCAGTTAAAGTGCTGATCCTATTAGCATCTGATGTTAAAGCCTCTAAAGTTAGCTCCAATCTTCTAGCAGCAACATACCTTTCTAATATAACTACAGTATCAAGGCATGATACTCCCCTGATCATTCCAAGAGGAGATTTGACGAACATCTTTTTTGAACAAAGAAATTAAAAATTGATATTGTCAAGGAAATTTTCCCTGACCCTCTATCAAATTCCCTGACTTTTCCCTGATTCCAGAAAAAATTCAAATTCCCTGACTTTTCCAGGTTTTCTCGGTTTTCCAGAAAGTACCAACCCTGATTCTAGCTTTATGAGTACTTATTTATAGAAAAAACAATAGAAAAGGGAACGAGCGTCTATATAGGATTTGAAGATTTAGAAATAGCCTTCGACAACGTAAAAAGGTGTTCGAAGTGCTCTGAAAGGTAGGGATGAAATTTAGGGACAGAAGAATAACGCATAATCTCTACAAAGAGCAAACGGCAGTTATAGAATTTGAGCAGGAACGAAGAGAAGTAGATATCCGGAAGGGAATGAGACAGGGATGGTGTTGTCACCTCTAGTTTTCAACTTATATATCGAAGATGCGATTAATATTGTTAAGGTCAGAACAGCCTTAGAAATTAATGTACAGGGTACAGCGCAAGGTTTAATAAAAAAAAACAACTGTTTTGCTCGGAAACAGTTAATGTAGAAACTCGGAAGAGACTCTTAAGGACGTGTGTGTGGAGTACGGCATTGTAAGGGTGTGAAACTTGGACAATAGGAGAAGCCAGATTGAAAAAGAGACACGAAGAAATAGTTCGCGACATACTAGAGTCGGAGATAGGAATAAAAAGAGTTATGTAGGGGTAGGCCCAGATTAAACTACTGCTCTCAAATAGTTGGGATGCAGGATGTTCTACTTATAGGGAAATGCGTAGGTTAGCTCAGTCTTCGGACTGAATACTTTATGATGATGGCCAGAAGATTTGAAGAGGTGTGGATATGTCGATTTGGTAAACAAATTTGTAAACTCGATTCATGTTGGAGAGGAGCAGGATTAAAGTAAAACTGCATAAAGAAGAATGCAATTTCCTGGTAAATAAATCATTATTATTATTATCCAAACCCGAGATACTTAATTTTCAAAATTCGTCTGCATTTTCAAAAAAATGCTTGCAATTCTAAGTCTGTTTAGACGAAAAACATTTTCAACAAAATCGAGTACCTATAGGGAGTTCAAAAATGCAATGATTTATGCCAGGTTGATCCATTTAGAAAAACAACATTGAGTATCACGCAGGGGATATGAGTGACAATAATTTTAAATCGGAGATCTGAAAATGGAGGGGAGTTCCCCGAAATCTTTTTTTGTCTGAAAAAAAAACTACGTGAAAAGACCGCAAATGCGCTTTTTCTAATGACTCCCTGTATATTTACACAGATTCAAATTGAATATACTATATACTTACACCAAATCGTCAACCTGAGCATTTACAAGTAATAAAAGCAAACAATATACCTAAATGACATAATAAAAAGAACAGAAACATGATTATTTTCATGTTCCATATACTCATATCAATAACAAACTTAAGATTTGGTGACAAGGTTTTGATACCACTATATTTTGTTTTGTCAACAATTTAGAATTCTTACGTTATCGAAAGCGACAACGCTGTACTCTTATCGCATATTAGAAAGCATGCCTTAAATAACAATTCAAGTCGGTATTATTTAAAATAAAAACTACGTGCCCTGGAAATTTTGTTATTTGAAGATAATAGAGGAAAAATAAAGTTATAACATTATGCAGGTACAGAAAGTTTGAGATATACGAGTATTTTTAACTCATGTACGGAACTGCCACCAATTAGGGGGCTACACGAAATTAAATTCTGTCACAAATTATGTCTAAACAAATAGAACGTTTTTGATGTTAACCAAGTCACTTGAAAAGAATCATAAATACTTTAATTTTAATTTAATGAAAAACTTCGGAAAACTGGAATTATTATAATTTCTCGTTATACCCTTGATAAAAACGAGCAAATTGCTCACAAAGCCAAGATAAATCATCGACACTGAAAATACTATACGCAGAAATAAGAAAATTGAGACCAACGGATTGTCGAATAAAACTAAATATGTAAGTATGTATAATCGGCAGCATATTTTATTTATATACCATTATTATTCGAGAAAAGGACGAAACGAAAATAAATGTGATAAATTTCTCCAGTATTATTTACTGAATGAAGTTGGAAATGCTTGGGAATGGGGAGTGAGGATTTTGTTCCACCTAGGGGAAAATGCTAGCAGGCCTGACCTTTACCAACGCAGGGGTGTCTACCCTTCCTTTCCTTCATTATTTGAGATAACAAATCGCATAAGTGAACTGCCCATTCTAATCCACGACCTTCTATTAACCAAAACTTGGTGGGCTGCGAAACCTTGAAACCGCTCATCGTTATGCATTTTACATGCATTGTCTTGGAACTGCATTTACGACAGAGCGCGTTTATATCGGTCGCGAATAATTTTATTTGAAGAACAAACAGATAAGAACAGATAAGAACAGAGCACAGGTAAAAGCCATTTCAAATGTACGTGTGTAGAGCACATACGTACTTAGATAAATCATAAATATACCGTCTTTGGACCACTGCGCATCAATTACGCCATTTTTACATAGCAGCCGTCGATTGGTACACGTAGTCCAAGTCCAATCAACTGGGGCTGTTTGCTTTTTGCTGGCCTAACAACTGACCAGTAGTGTCAAGTAACATTTTCGAGTATCCTGAACTTGATGTTTGAGTACAGATTGTTTTAGAACTTGCAGTAGTAAAGCTAGATTTATGTTTGCCTAGCGGAAGCACCATGAAAATGATCTTTGGGTTATAATTATGATCCAAAGGCCTTTAAACTATAATTTATGGCTACTATTCCCATAGATCGAACGCTCCGTTGGGCTTTCGCTATGTCAAACTATAAATCAGACAAATATAGCGAGATAAGAAAAAGAAAAAACTCAAAAGTGCATGAATTTGTGTCTGCTTGCCTGAAAAATACTTTGCAAGTTGTCAGCTTGTTTCTTATCATTTAATTTTTTTTACAAAATGCATAAGCATGTATGTGATAAAAAGTGAACGGCTCAACACGATGAATTCCCTATGGAATCATATTTTGGAATGGTGTAAAATTAGAAAAATAGAGACGTTACCTTAAATGTTCTGCAAGATTTCCCGGCGTGATTTCGTGCCCAGGGTTGATTATTGAAAGTGGTTTTTACAAAACGAGAATGATGATTTTTGGTTGTAATATTTTTTACAGACAAGGCTTTAGTTCTTTTTTGGAAGGCTGCTTTCAAAGCATGAGAACTTGATTGACAAGAATCGTCATAATGTGCTGCCCAGCCAAGTTAGCTGTATGCAGTTGAGTCGCAAATAGTAAAGTAATTTTTTTCTAGACTACGTTGCGCCAAAACTATTTTCTAATATGCACCGATTTTCTAAACCTTATTTAGGCTCGCCAAGTTAATGTGCGGGCCACGGCAGAATAAAAATGTTCTTCTACCCTTATGTGGACAGACATTATGTTGCAGCACCCGAGGCCTCGCAGCACCACCCCATCCATCCACTAAAATTGGTTTGTGGATGGCTATTTCAGAAAAATGAATCTTAAACACGTTCTTCCACCAAAATGTAAATAGGGTTATAATATATCAATATCAATGTGTTTACTAGATATACATCATTTCCTATCCTGAGCTAACATTCTCTATTCCCAAATGACAAGGGAAAAAAGGAGTAGAACTACACAAGCTGAAATGCAGTTTTTTTATTTTTCGATTTAATAAAAAATATTTTTTTATAGAAATACATATCTGCTTGTTCTAGAACATTGAAATATGACATAGTAAATTTTTAATATTCTTCTACAGGTACATATAATAATCCAAGAGATGTTAAAATTGCCAATACCAAATATATAAACTTATCACTGCATTCGTTCAAATCTAAAAGTCGTAAAGGGAAAAGTTGTGTAGACTGACGAGATGAATTCAAATTTAAAACTTGGATTTTTTGAAGACATTCATATTTTTAACGATCTTGGAAATATGTATTTCATGGCATGGTTCGAGTGTGTAGACGTGTAGAGCAAAGCACCGTACTGATGAGTCCCAAAAGGACGAAACCAGTGGTAGTACACAAAATCTGGATTTAGTTCTATAATTCAGTGCCTAGCGGGGTATTTGCCCGAGGAGTAGTTGTTCGAATGGTCCAGTACCATTCATGTATTTCATATTTTTAAATTACGTTTTCAAATTATGGTCAAGTAAGCTGGGTGTCTGTGTATGTTACTGCGTCTGATAAAAGAAAACATTGACCGTTAGATTGCCTCTATTTGACTAAAATTTGAAAAAAAATAATTACATAAAGTTTCGGAAATCGTTCTAAATATGAATCCTAAACTTTATATTTGAATTCACCTTTTATTGTTATTCTAAACGACTTTTCTCTTTGCGACCTTTCGATTCGACTTGTGAGTATTATGTATACCTGGTAATTTCTATATTTCAATTATACGACTGTAAAAAATTGGGTTGCAAGAAAACATAATATTTTTAGAATAGGTATTCCAGGAATTGCTTGCGAAAAAAATTAGAAAAATAATGGTAACCTACCCATGCGTAAAAACTAAAGATGGCAGTTTTCACCGCTTATTAAAGGCTTCTCTATGCATAGTTTATAACTTTCTTATTAAGCAATATAAAAAAAAAATATAAATCAATGAAATATTTAATAGTGTTTTCAGTTGGTAAAAACTAATAGTAGCAGTTTCCGAGTTTCCAAACATAATATTAGGCATATTTTATAACTTACTTATTATGCAATATAGAAAAATATAAAAATCAATGAAATAATTAATAATGTATTCAACGTCTTGGAATCAGATAAATGGACTTCAGATCGTATTGAAACTAATTTACCGTTATACTTAAACCCTTCGCAATACCGTAATTAACGCGAAAATCCATTATCTGCCAAATGTTAAAGAAAATTGAAATAATGACATACCATAGGTTGTTGCTGGGCTGGTTGTTCTTGCTTCAACATATGAACTGGAGCAGAAACGGCAGGTTGAGGACTAGGTCTGGACGGGGGTGGCAGTCCACCGGTGTTGGGCTCTGGTGCTACGGGAACGGTTGTGCTACCGGCACTAAGAGATGTTACTGGTCCACTAGGCTTTCGCCCTCTGTAACTCTGAAACGAAAAATCCAAAATGAAGCTATATTCCATTTATTATACAAACACCGCAAAAAGAAGTACGTGGTTTGTAAGAAGGCAGCTGTCGAATTCAATATTTCATACTTCATTAACTATTGATTAAAATACAAAAGACCGCATTTCCCTCGAGAGTTCCGAACAAACGATTTTTAAAAATTGCAAGTAATAGGGACCTTAAAATTCGGGCGCAGTGTCTACCTGAAACCACACAAAGCCTAGATAATAATCGTAAATTTCACGTAGGAATATTCTACTTGGCGGTGTTTCTAGAAATGTTTTAAAATACAGGGTGCTTGTTCAACAGTACAAACAATACAATAAACAATACACATTTTGCACCACATTTAACCCTTGATTGAACCCTTAACTAACTAATAAGATATCAACTAAGGTTGGGCAGGTATGCAGGGTCCAGGGTGTTAAGAAAATAATTTAAAAAATTTCTGCAGCGTGAAGTACTCATCAAAATAAGTTAAGTGTATACGAACATTTGGTTTAAAATAAAAAAGAAGTTTCGGGGTGACACCCTGGCCTTCCCCCAAAGAGACGCCAATGATTTTAATAACCAAGAATGAATCAGCACATCTCATTTAGCTTGAAAAACTAAGTAAATGCTCAACCTATAGAAAAAATCAATTTCATCTTCTGAACTCGCATCTGAACCACTTTGAGCTTTGAGGGCTGCAACTATCTTTAAAAATAAAGCAATGAAAACAGTTACATACTCGGTTACATACTGATACAGGTATATAGATAGGTAAAGTATTACTTTTCAAATTGGAAGCGAAAAGATAGAGGAAGTCTCAGATTTCTGCTATTTAGGAAGTCAAATAACTCGCGACGGTAGGAGCTCTAGAGGTATAAAACAAAGAATAGCGCAGGGCCGACTTGCATTTAATAAAAAGAAACAACTATTATGCTCGGGAATGATAAATGTATGTACGGAGTACGGCACTGTACGGGTGCGAAACTTCGACGATAGGAGAAGCGGATAAGAAACAATTAGAAACATTTGAAATGTGGTGCAACAGATGCATGATGAAGATACCGTGGATAGATAAGGTTAGCAACAGAGAGGTATTAGAAAGAGTTGGAGGAAAGCGAAATGTATGGAAGACAGTAAGGAATAGGAGAGATAGGATGGTAGGACACCTTCTGAGGCACGAAGGTTTAGTTCGTGACATACTAGAGCCAGAGATAGGAATAAAAAGAGGTAGGGGTAGGCCCAGATTAGACTACTACTCTCAAATAGTTAGGGATGTAGGATGTTCAACTTTTAGGGAAATGCGTAGGTTAGCTCAGGATAGGAAAGGATGGAGGTACGCGTCCAACCAGTCTTCGGACTGAAAACTTTATGATGATGAAACATTTCATTGGTGAGGAAAATTTGATTTCATTCGACTCTAATAAAGGTAGACATTTTTTGTTTCAGTGCAAATGAAAACTATTTCGGGTTGATCTTCAAAAAGCTTGTCTTTTGGAGACTTCTCCGCTTCTTGCACCGAAACTCTCATTCCACAGAAATGGAGAAAGGAGAGAAAGGTGCCTTTAATCTGGACATCACTGAAGACTTGAAAGTATTTTTTCTTGAGAAAATCAAATGAAAGCCCCCGTGAAAGCCTTAGGGGAGGATGAAAGAGAGAGGCAAATGGAAGAAAATAGTAATTAAATATTAAACAGTAGTTAATAAGACCTTTGCATGAAATTGCGAGTAGGCCCTTTTCGATTTTCGTATTCAGTACGCCACGCATTCCTTAGATAAGATTAGTGATAATAAACTACGCCAAATTATTCTATATCAGATCAACTTGATTCAGATTCTAAGTTCGTGAACTTGAAATTATTTTCCTTCACCAGACTCAAATCTAATATACATGTTTCTGCAATCAGCCGGTAGACAATACTCAACCGGAATACATATTATTGTATATCCGGATATGCGCATGTAGATGTTTTCTGACCTTCATAGTCATACTCTCCTTGTTCCTTGTTCATCTTATAAAAATTTCTGTGAATCTTCACATAAGATATTCTGGTACTGCGCTAAATCGCACCAAACAAAGAGTCAATTTTATTATATGAATCTAACTTCTTTCTTCTGTAAAAGCAAAGGTAAAAGCAGTCATCTACGATTTCGAAGTTGTATCTTTCTTGGACGAAGCGTAGATCAGGTTGCAAAAGAATTCAAACCGAGATAAAAATAAAACGACTGTGCAGAAAGACTGAGGATAGCACAAACAGCAATAGAGCGGTCCATGAAGGAAATAAGCGAGGGGCGAACCGCGTTCAAATTTCATTTTCCTAGTTATTGTTACGGGACTGTCACCGGACTGTCACCGTACTGTTACGGACTGTCAAAAATTGTCAGATAATATGTCACAGACTGTCAGATACTGTCATTTTCATAGATACTGTCACGGGACGGTGGGACTGCTACGGGACTGCCACGATACCACGAACTGTCACGATACTGTCATATAAAGTCAAAGACTGTCAGGTACTGTCACTGTAACTACATGGTGCTGTACACCTCACCTACTTACGACCGCGATTCGCCCCTCGGAAATACGCTTAAGAGGCAAAAGAAAAATTCAGAAATTTGAGAAAGTGAATGCAATAAAAAATGCCGCAACTAAAATGGAAATGGACCCCTAAATATCCGCGATGAATGGGCCAACAAAATAATGCATTGGCGTCCTAGGTGCGAGGGGGCGACATTCTTCAATTTGCAGGACGAAATTGGGATCGAACCGCGCATGATTAAAGTACCCAGTGCTGCCAGGCGTTGAAAATTGAAAGCGGTAGCTGTGCACCAGAAGAAGCGGTAGATTGAAAGCAAAAAGCGGTAGGCTACAAAATGGATAAAACATCAGTACAATATGCTTTATTATTTATTTTAACAGTTTGCTTTAAATCTATGCACACGAGACACGAACGTGACGTGATTCACATGAAAAATGTTCGGGGCAGTGCCGAATTCCGAATGCTCTGTCCTCTATTCTATACTAAGCGACAGGGTTGATTCGGTTCTACTAGAAGTACCTATTTTCAGTCAGAGTGGGCAATGTGATGCTGCTGAGTGCCGATTTCAATCACAAATTAAGTTGCCTGCGAACTTTGGGTGCTCAACTTGCAATGGGCCACATAAGTGACGCGTCACAAACGTCAGATTTTCATTCCAAACAAAACAAAGCCACGTGCTTTCTGACGTTTTAACCTAACCTCTGAAATATAATTATAGTTGTTTTCAAGTTTTTACTCGTAAGCCCAACACACAAATTGAAAATAAACTGTTTTCACTGCAAAACGTCTATAATTATATTGCAAAAACTAATTTAAGACGTTGTAAATAATATCGGTAAACGTCAAACGGCACGTGCTTTTGTTTTGTTTGGAATGAAAATCTGACGTATGACGGAGGCACTTATGTCCTGTATTTATTACTTTTGAAATGTAGGAAATGTAAAAAGCGGTATATGTTTGACGCTCTGCGGTAGGGCGGTAGACGAAGTACGAAAACGGTAAATCCAGCGCAAAAACGGTAGGCCTGGCAGCACTGAAAGTACCTAATAGTGTCACTTCGGCTAACGTACGGGGTAGCTCAGAGTAAAAGTAAGTTTCTCTGACCGAGTGAATTGAGAATTAATCATATGGTAGAAACTGGTGCCTAGTAAAATTCGAGGTAAAATTGTAGGGGTGGTCGAATTTGCAGACAATTTCATTAGGTATCCATAAAACTCAATGGTGACATTTCTCACTTCCTCGTAAACTAATTTGGTATTATTATTTCCAGGTCCACCGTTAATTTTCATTTTCACATTGGAAATACATATTAGGCCCTTGACAGGCAGGCGAGTCCGCTTTCCTGCAGCAATGGACAGAAAGAAGTCGAAGAAGTAGTAACCTACCTATAACTTCAATATAGGTACTTAAGCCTCGATATAATCTCTATCTCTCGAGATAAGCCAAAACACTTGTTTAGCCAAAACAGATAGCGAATTTGGTGCCAATTTTGCGACAGGTACCATTTGAGCAAGCATCGGCCTTAATATGCAATAGGTAATCATTATACAATTATCATTTATAAGTACAGCTATTTATATTATGAATCAAGGTCTTACAAATAAAGATAACTGTGACTAGTTTTTCTGTATTTTGCGTAAATACTCACTCAAGAAAACAGTGGAGACATTTATTTATTACCTACTGCAATTTTTATAAATCGGTCAATAATTATAAGATTAGGTATGTAATGAATATAATAAATTGTTATACTATACACACGTACGTAGGTATGCATTGCGTAGAGTAGGCACCTGAATTTGATGGCACGCAACCAAATACTGAAAACTGGAAAAGCTTTGTGGGTCGCGATTATGTTGCACTTTAATTCAATAATTGAAAATCGCGGCGAGAAATATAACCTTCACAATTCTAACACATAATGGTACTTTGACTTTAATTAGAAATCGTTAATATTCAGTCGAACCCTGAATAAACTACGAACACGTGATTATTCAATACAATTCGTACAACACTAACTATTCTTATCACGACTAATATTAGTTTTTACCCCCGCTACGTTATTATTAAAACCAGAAATTATAAAAATCGTACGGTTACTCGTTTGCACGTTTATACAGCACGTCGCTTTATTCTATGACGTATGTCTGTTATATAATATATGACGGCGAAAGTAAACGAGATTTTACGATACCTGTTCGACTACATGGAAATTTGTTTTGTTCTATTTTCAGATGTTTACTGTTTGTGTTTTGTTTCCGTGCAGTAGCAACAATGCTACAAAAGCGTATCGATCTTCATGTGTCAAGGCACAAGTTTACTTGGAGGTTTATCATGAAAACTGCATTATGCTTTTCGATCGTGCTGGCAATCCTTGTTGCACTGCGCTGTAGGGCGTGTTGCATACACTGCAGTAAAATCTTTATCCAACCTTTTCCCGGAACAGTGGTGGCTCGTGGATCATAAACAACACTTATTTATTTCTGACATATTTATCACAATCAGCTTACGACAAATTTTCAGTTTGTTAACTCAATAGAATTTCATATTATAAAATACATTTTAAGGTTAAGAAGAAAAAATACAGTGGTCAGTGTTCTCGAGTTACTGATAATGGACAAAAATCGATCATCTTCTGTGAGGTTAACGAAAAAATTAATTTATGTTGCATCAATCTCATGTCTCATCCGTCTCTTGCCCTAACCTCTATTTGGCGTTCAATTTTAGGTTGAAGGTTTAATTCTCATATCAAGCAAAAATAATTCAGTTTAAATTAATCAGTTACATATGGATTTAGAAAATGAAGAGATTTCTTGAAAAGTGGAAATGGTAAACAGAAAGGCTTGCATGATCTCCGGACAATAAGATCAGATAAGAATATTGCAAAATAAATTTTATTGTTATGTCATTAAATTAATGGTTAACAGTTCGAACAACTATATCTACCATTATTTTTATTTGTTGCTTTCTTATAGTTCTTATAGTTTTTCGTTATCGTTTTGTATTTTTCACAGAGTTACCTGGTATGCATTTTAGACAAACGTTACAAAGTATGCATCACATTTAGGGTAACAAGTTACTAACAAACCATCAACCCGGTCATTATCCGTATTTTTCACCGTCTAGTTATTCTGAATGAAATAATATAGTTCGAAAAACTAACACCGCATTAACCTTGATCGTGGTTTCATTGCTAAGCTACTAGTTTTGCGGTTGGTTGTATCCATGTTTTATGGTTGTTATATCCATAAATAAGCCATTAATTTCTTAGCATTGGTTTGAACCTGGTTGTTTTTTCCAACACTACGAAAAAGTCTTTTATTTTTAAAGTGCAAACGATTGCAAAAAGTGATGGTTAGGGGGGCGTTACATTTCATTGTGGAAGACTCCTTTCAGGCGTCCGCACACTGCAAAAAACAAAACTGGATTTTTTATTTGTACTGGTGTTAATAAATTTATTAATGTTATTATTATTATCACTATTATTATTATCATCAAGAGAAGTTTGCGATGCACCGAACGCTTAAACTTCGATAAAAACGTAGCTCCCGTGCATCGCAGACCCCAAAAACCAGCCTATACGACGTTCGCCGGTTCATCCTCTTTTGAACCCCTTTCCAACTAGCCCAAAATCAAATTTGGATGGTTCACAAAGAATGAGATGTGACAAATTCGAGCGCTTCTGTGTCCAAAAAATCGTTTTAACCTTCGTATTTTCGCACCCTCGATTCTTATACATTTTCTATCCCTCCACCCATTTGACGAGATCTTCGAATAATGACACCAGAAACCTGGCGTACTTAAAAAAATTCGCAAACACTGTGAAATTTGCAAGCGTCCGTCCCAATCGCTACTTGGGACCCTCATACCGTCGCACTTCTAATTCGTTGAACATTTTTAAAGTGTGGGTATTTGATTTCTTCTGGAATATAGCGAATTCGCTTTAAATAAATTAAAATAAAAATTATTTATATTCATAAAATTCTATATCAGAAGTTGAAGAAATTGAAAACATGAATGCGAACGTAATGGCTTGTGCATCAAAAGTGAGTATGAATTCTGAATAAGTTAACCCCACACGCCAAAAGACAGTGAAACAGTAATTAAACTGTCTTTTGGCGTGTGGGGTGAACTTATTCAGAATTCATAGTGAATTTACGTCAAAGTTCTTGATCCAACTACTGTGTGTATCAAAAGTGAGTATTTCCCCCTAGACATTACCTAAATACAACCTGGAAACATTGTATCAATGCCAAAAAAAACTTTTTTGGGCTTGGTCGACTTGTTCCTAAATTTTTATCAATATCAGGAAAATATCGTATGTGTTTGTGGGTGGGGAGTATCTTAATCTTCGATGGAGTTAAGGTTGGAAGCTCTCGACAACCAAATAAGGGTGGCAATTGCAGGTACAGTTGCATCAATACAGCCATATTCGGCCGAGTATTATTATGCATTAGCAAGAATGTTTCTCCAATGAATGGTGCAAGTGCAAATGTGTCCACGTATTTTTTTATAATATCTGTTACCTATGCGCTCCAGCGCACCATAACTACCTCACAGTCAAGATGATGCGCTATGCATATCCCCTCATACATACATACATACCTACTATATTCCCCCTTTAAAATATTTGTTTTAAACATTTGATTTAAAGTTTTGAAGTACTGTTTCTTTGTTCTTTTCTAAAAAAAAACACGGTTTTTCTCAACAACAAAATTGTTTGTGTTATTTCTTTGCAAGGCTGACCTGATTTTTGCCCAAATTTTCTGTTTTTTTTACTGTGATGGCAACAATATTCGATTAGATAAGGTTTTTTCTGCTTCCTAGACTATAATATCAAATTTCGCAACGGTATATACAAAAAATTCTGCGAAAAAGGTAAATTGAAACCTACATTTTATCTTTGTAAATGAACGAGATTCCAATGGCGGATCTCGAATTTGAATCACTCTGTATATTAGGAGTTACACTTTGTTTTCAACTTTTCTAATGCCTATACCTGCGATGCGCCTCAACTTCATATAAAAGAAAATGTCCAATTTTGACGCCAAATACGTCTGACATTTTACGTAAATAGTTAAATACCTACCTAAAAATAAGTTACTGTAATTCAGGATGCTTTACACGCCATAAACAGCCTACTTGCCAATCATACTGGGTGAGTCATAAAAAACGAAGGCAGTCGTAGCGACGTTGATATTGATCTCAGTATGAGAGGAAGCTTTGTGTCGTTCTTCGTTACGCAGATTTCTAAAATATTTTCACGTATTTTCAGGTTGTCCTATTTCGTCTTTGACGTAAGCAATTTTATTTTAACGAAATCCCTATTTTCTTTATTGTACTTTTAGATGCCTAGATTAATTTTAGACTAACTTTGTTAGATTCTAGATTGTCCTTGCCTAATCCTAATAATTTTTCAACAAATTGCAGTTTTTCACAGTTAAAATTTAATTTTCACATTTAATATTAACACCGATCTATCACGTGCAAGCGGTAGCGCTAAAAAATAAATCATAGTCCTTAAACTGCGACATAGATCACCCATGTGAAAATTGTATTTCATAATTTTGCTCCATGAAGAGGGTGGAAAGGTTTATTTTACACTTTTCCTCTAAAACGAATAATTATTTCGCCATGATTGCCTCTGTTCTTTATGGCTCGCTTGGTATAACTTTTCCATTAAGAACAAAGATTTCGTAATATTTTTCAAATTTCTGCCATTAAATTGTAGTTTTGGCAGGTTTTTGAAATAGAAAAAAATGTGTTTCACATTTCTCGGCCAGCTAGACCCCGCAGTACAAGGCATTTCATATTTCAGCGTCAATCGAACGTATTTTAAAAATTTTCAAAGTTAATTACGTGCGCAGATTTCCATGTAATCAAAACATTTATTTTTAATGTAATTTGAAACGGAATTTCGCCCTGTGGGACAGATATCCGGCGAATGCTATTAAAAATCTTATCAAGTCACAGCCTCATTTTGTGATAGGCTGTACACGGTAATTGCAAATTTTGTTGAAAATGTATTCAAGAATTGCGCGTGCGCACTACATTAATCAATAACTAAACGCAGGCAAAGTACAGTCACTGTCGTCAACTTTCGACGCCGGTTCATTGCATCCATGCTCTGTTTCTCGTTCATCGATAATTCGAAAGCCAAATCTATTCCGTACCTCATTAATCGGGGATGAAAGTGTACCGCACTGGATACTTCGGTCTCCGTAAATGCTTATACACAGAAATATTGTCACAGATTAGATAACGGAGCCCGAAAATGTTTGCTAATCTCAACAGTTACCGACATTATTATTTGTGTGAAAACAAAAATCACTGTCGATAATTTTCTAGAGTATAACAATGACAAACAATTCTACAAACCACATGATTACCTTTTATAGCTTTATATTATATTGTTTAATTGAGATTTATCTTAAATTATCCTACTTGGAGACTATCGCGGTAGTCTTTGACCTCTCTTACTGGGAACATTATAAACGTTGCAATCAGTGGTGTACACATACACCCCAACTTTGAAAACCAAAAAATACGCAATTCTATTCTTTTACAAAAGCTTACATACAATAACGAGTGAAATTTATACACTGTTAAGGGCCCCATACCTGATTTTGCGAGGAGTCCTGTGACTTTGCGTTACGCCACTGGTGGTATAATGCTGTAAAACAGTTCTGATATTATACGCAGGTGTTCAGATCTCACAAAAAGACTACGTTTTCTTTACAAGTAAAAACATACAGTAGGCACTGCAATGAATCGAAACTTGGGGCCTTGTCGAAGTTTCAACTGTCTCGATCGAACACATTGGTAATCTCTGAGAACTAGATGTTCGTTTTTCAAAGATTACACAAAAAAACTGAGTGCGGGTCGCCCCACGCGATAGAAGTGAAATTTCAACGTTATTAGAGGAATGAAAAATTTGTATTGTCCGTATCAAAATAATAATGAAAGAATAAATCGAATTTTAATGCTTCTAACCAAGCGCTTTGTGGCGTCACGAGAACTGAAACGCTGTGTCCTCGCTTTACTGACGCTTGCCTGAGAGAAACAGCGCGAGGCATGAGACAGAGCGTGGCTAAAGAGTGGGGCGGCGTCACAAGAAATAAAACGCTGTGGTCTCGCTTTACTGACGCTTGCCTGAGAGAAAGAGCACGAAGCATGAGGGAGAGCGCGTGGCTAAAGAGTGAGGCGTTTGATATTCCCTTTCTCCTCTGCCCGTCTTCTTTGACTGCTCCCCTCCATTCGTTTCCCTTTTTGTGACGCTCGCATTTGCCAACACAGGAACTTACTCTACCGAGACAAAAGAAGTTTCACTTCAATAACATTCGGAGTTTCTACCTGAAATTTTGCAAGCCTAAACTTCTTTTTATGCAGATATCCGCTATGGTATGTTTTTGCAATTTTAGAAAGAAGTATGAATCAATGAGCGTGAAAGAGACTCCGACGGGGCACCTTAAGTGTTCACAATCAATAAAGAAAGGCTGATTCAAAGTAAACGCCACCTAAGAATTACCCTTCAACATGACTCACTTTTTTAGATAATGGATTTTCCCAATAAGTCGTCTTACACCAAAAGGTAGCAAGCAAACAGGTCAGTCAATAATTTACAAGAAGCTCTACCTGGACAAACTGAATGTAGGTACATAAGTCAATATAGGCGACGAACGGAAATGTCAGAATCAGAGAAAGCTTAAATCAAGCCTAAATAAAAGCCTAAATAAAAGTGTCGCGACTGGCTTCTGAGAAAGATACCTAGTTTTATTATCGAAGGAACTGCTTATAATTGGAAACCGAACAAAAATTCTGATAGTTGAAACTGGAGTGAGTAATACAAGTACCTAGGTACT
This sequence comes from Xestobium rufovillosum, assembly GCA_963966045.1. Taxonomy (NCBI): domain Eukaryota; kingdom Metazoa; phylum Arthropoda; class Insecta; order Coleoptera; family Ptinidae; genus Xestobium; species Xestobium rufovillosum. Next base: position 16,111,558 of record OZ014499.1, on the reverse strand, counting down.
ATAGTAAATTATACGTGTTTAGTACTATGTGGTAGTACTTAACTCGAGACGTGTAAACAGTTGATTTAGTACTAAGCGTTGGTAAAATTGCGAGTGTTTGTGCTAGTATAGTGAATACAGTTGGCGATTTTAACCTATTTCCTAACGCGAGTACTCGCAAATAGGTAGTACTAAAAACGTGTAAACAAGGCACTAGAAAAGACTAAAATAGACAAACGATGGATAGTCCCGTGTTAGTTACTGCGGCAAGAGAAATCTTGTCGATTATGACAGACAACCATCCTTACATGCGAACTTGTTACGTGGGTCGTCAAGGTAGAAAAGGCCGAAGAAAAACTTGAAGAACGATGACCACCTAAGAATTTGGCCAGACGTTGCAAGATCTCCTCGTTGGTTGCGCCCATCAGCTAGACAGTTCAATGAGTGGCCAATAAAGGCAGTTCCTGGTCGAAGTTCAAGATAGTTAAATATCGGATGTACACTGGAGATCACAAACCTATTAAACAGCCTTATCGGAAGATGCCTCTAGCAATACAAGGAGGCATACAGGGCACCCAGGACAGGGCATGCACAAGTAATAGAGCTTTTTGAAGACTTTGGGTATCCACTGTTTAAGACAGTCAAAAACGAGGACGAATCAACACGTTTCTGCATAGATTACACATGCTTAAATGACGACACCAAGAAGCCTAGGAACGAAGACAATCTCGACACAGTAGCTAGATCTAAGTGGTTCTAGCATCTGGGTAACCTGTGGTGCGTATGTCGCAAACTGAAAAAGATGCATTTGAAGAACAGTTAAAGAAGCGTATAAGCCCTTCAAGAAGGTGAAGTTCCGGAGGAACGTGATATCAGCCACGGAGATAGGGACTGGCTCAGAATAGGCGGAAGCAGTGAAAACGTTAAAAAGTTGTAAAGGGCATCGCCGATATAGAAAAATCTTTCCACCACTTAATGGAAGAAAACAGCCTACTCTAGAGACTTGATCGGCGATTCATCTTGGCCACCAATGCGAGTAAAACTGTCATAGGAGTGTTGTCGCAGGTGTAAGGCAGTGAAGAGACAGTGCTCGCCTATTTCAGCAAAACTTCATTCAGGATGGAGCAAAATTATTGCGTGACGACAAAGAGCATTGTGGAGGATATCGAGCACTTTCATAAATACGTGTATGGTTAGATATTCCTCGTTTGGACCGACCACGCGTCCTTCAAATAATTGATTTCATTCAGGGTAATAGAAGACACAGGTATCCCCACGAGCTATCCTGGGCTCAGGGTATTACCCTGATTTCATTTAAGAATTCTAAGAACAACTAGCTCGATGAATTGAAAGTTTCCAATAATTCAACATCGACAAGAGAGTTTTCACAAAAACGTAGATGTTCTTTCGAGAAAACCTTGCCCGAAGACTGTAAATTGTGTAGCAGGCAAGAGAATAAAGAATATGTTAAGTCTGTTGGTTGCCATCAAACGCGACTGGAAGTAGAAGACGAATGTCTAGGAACAGCTGATTAAAGTAGTTGAACCAACCATGAATTAAGAGGTTAGATTATCATTTTGGATATGGTTGTATATTTTTGGGCAAGTTTAGATATGTCAGGGTACGAATGGATATTATTGTAGGTAAGCAACTTTATCGAGTGGTTTACCCCTCGCGAAAATATGCATAGAATTTAAGATATTTTTCGATGTTTGCGGTTGAGTTTAGATGTGTTTGAAAATTTTTAGATATCTTTAGATATTTTAGGATATTGTTGGAAATTTGTTCATGTTTTTAGATATTTGTGAATATTAGATCATTTTAGATATAATTTGGATATTTATCGATTTAAATATTTATTCCGCATGCTCTGAAATCAACTAATTAAGGTCATTGAACCAACGATGAAATAAGAGGTTAGATTATCATTTTGGAGATGGTTGAATATTTTTGGGCAAGTTTAGATATTTCAGGGTACGAATGGATATTATTGTACGCAATTTTACCGAGTGGTTTACCCCTCGGGCGTACTGCTTCGGCGTTATTGCAATAATGCTGATGGGCAGATGCGGGAACCACAAATAATCATTCCAAAGGTTTTCCAAGTGCTTCGTGAAATTCATAGCAGTGCAAGCACTGGGCCCAAGATCGCGTGAAAGATTCGGGAAAACTATAACTGGTTCAAATGTAAACAGTAAACTGGATTTGATCGATTGGTTCAGAAGTTGTGGGTCTAGGAACACACAGTTGAGTCAGTGGAGCAATAATTTTTCGTGCTGAACTTTTCCCGGTTACCGACGACAGGAATGGAGGAACTGTAAGAAACCGGATACGACCACGAAGTGACAAAACGCTGACCACAGCGCGGATTATACAGGGTTTCGAGAAGACGATTCTGGTGTGGTTATGGGCGGAAAAGAATCAATTAGGTACTAAAGCTTCAGAACAAATGAGACGAATCTAGACTAAAGGGCGTAGATTGAAGGATCCAGCGTTCTCCATGCAGTAAGATGAAACTGTTTCATATAGATCCCACCAACCGACACCAAGGATAGCTGATCGAAAGAGGGGTGCAGTGTTACCTGTGCCCCTTGCAACGAGCCGCCCATTCGACTTTGTTTCCTTAGGGGAAATATGTCATATCATATGGTATATGATTCAGGGTGATCAAAGATTCACGTAAACATCTATATTAGTCTATATTGGCAACAATTAATACGTGCAAAACAGAAACTAGTGAGTTTTGAAGAGAACTAACAATTTTCACCCTGACATTACTCTAATTTTGAAGGCAACCTTAGGATTTGATTGCCCTTCCGAATTTTCAACCGATTATAATTTCGATACACATATTATACTTACTGCAGATTTAGCACACAAATGTTGGTGACAAAATACATAGGTTGCTGTTGCAAAGTATTTTTATGTTGCAGAACATACTTTAAGTAGTGTCATAAAAAGACTAATAATAGAGACTTAAAAAGTGGTATAGCTTATAAGTTCTTACATCTTCAACTATTGTGGCCTGAAGACCTGTTGCTTACAATATGAAGTCAGAAGTATTTTAGGTTAAGGTCTTAAACTATGCGAGATACTATATACAAAGAATAACCTTAATAATACAAGTTGCTAATAGTATATTATACACGAGTTTATAATGAATGCTATTATTACCGAGGATGAAGTTTACAATACGAGCGAGCGAAGCGAGCGAGTTTTGTATTCATCCGAGGTAATAATAGCATCATTATAACGAGTTGTATACTATACTTTGTCCACGACTATCAAAACAGATTCCCAGAAAGAATTTACCTTCATTTCCCTTCTCCAGTGTAAGAAAGATTCATACATATGCTCTCAGGTATAATTTTCTTGGTTTTTTGGGCAATGAATCTAATGGGGCAAGTTCTGCAGCTTCTTTTATTGCTGGTGCTGTTAAAGAAATCTCGTTTTCACTCTCACTACTCATTATATCTTCTTTTTTAGAATATGCATTTCAAATTAAAAGCAAACCTTGCTGATTTGACGTTTCAATTTGAACTGACACATATCGCGATCGCGGCCTACTAAATAAATGTAAAAAAGGGTCAAAGCGATGATCCTATTGGTTTAGTGAATAATATTCATTAATCACTGCAGTGAATAATGTATCTAATTTTGATTGAAGAAACACAAGTATAAAGAGTATGTTATAAGATAGTCGTGGACAAATATTTATATATAGAAAAAGTGCAATAAAGTTGCAATGACCGTCCATCTTTACAGCTCTACAAAGTTGTCTATTTCTACTGACAATCATGACATGGCATCATCGCAGAAAATACATTTGGAAAGTTACTATTAAACAAAATGTTGTTTTCTTTGTTGAAATTTCATTCCCTTATGTATAGATTTTCTTGCTCCTAATATTAATATCTAGTTCTTTGGATAATCGCCTCCAAATATTTTACCTCCTCTGAATCAAAAAATAATAATTTTCGCATTTTATGAATGTTATACGTGAGACATTTTTAAAATAAAAATATTATTTTATTTACTTGTCAAAACTGTATTTCAACACTTCAGTTTGTACCATTTCAAACATGTCATACCTAATGCCAAAGTATAATTTTTATCAAGAATCAGAGATCCGTAGATATTTCAGAAAAATTATTTAAAAAATTGTTAATTGTAAGAGCAAAGAATTTTATACATAGGTTATGGAAAGGAAATTCCACATAGAAAGCATAAGGGTTTTCAGTGAAGCTACACTTTCTATAGCGCATTGTTTGTGTCTCTTCAGAATATCACCGATATAGCTTCATTCAATCTCAAGTTATCTCTGCACTCTATACAGGCCGTCCCATTCACAAAAAATAAGTAACGTACTCTGCACATCCTGTGTAAGGTGAAATAATTTTAAATCATACTCCATTAAAAGAGAATGACAATTTAATAAAAAAATAGTAAGAACCCTGAGGAACTAGGTACTTGGTGGACACACTCACAGTATAACGAGAAACTGACCTAAAATTAAGTGCAACAGTTTATTAATTCGTGTAAATTTTCATAAGGCTGGGACCGTCGTTTAATTAATGTACCTAAATCATTCCCTAAATTAATGAACCCTTGTCATTGTCACGTCACAAACCCAAATTAGCTGTAGACAGATTTTTACCTTAAACATGCTCATGGCATTTCATACAAACGCCTTAGTCTCGATTAGTCCAAAATACAAGAGTCGTTCTGACTTGACGAGAACTCGAGAACTGTATAACAACTGTTTCATTCGCAAATAATTGGCATAAAATCAATTTTAAGTTTAAGTTTAAGCATTCAAATTCTATCCAACGTTTCTTGCGTGCAGGTCTGGGTTTTAGTTTGAATGGTGGTGGTGGGTGTAGTTTTGACATCCAAAAATATCATGTGCACAAATCGCATGTGCATGGACAATTTCAGTAATGCACGAATTGGTCACAGTTAGTCCAACACTGGTCAGTTTCACGTTAACCCAGCTTGGGCATGTCGTATGTTGCCGACTTTAGGACATATTCGCCAAAACCTGTCAATAATTTTGCCACCAATGTTGACTAAACGTCTGTCCTTAGTTAAAAAAAATCACAAACACTTCTGCTGTGTTGTGCTGATTGGGCAAAATAACATTTTTCCTAAAGATGTCCGAGGAGCTAACTTGATGCTCTACTCCCCACTTTTTTAAACCCTATTAGCACAACTTTCTTGGGGCTGGAAATCTGAATTCGAATGCTGTCTTTCACTAAGTTTCAAATTTCTCTGACATTGTGATTTGTGGTATAGTCTGCCGGTGTTTGTTTGCTTACATGTTACTATTCAAATAGAAGCAGAATGGTTTTAAAATTTTTCTGCGTATGTTTGAAGAACCACAACTCGAGTACCTACAACCACGTCTTCTGGTTAGTTGAAGATTGCTTTGGATTTACAGAATGTCTACTAAGTAATTAAATACTATTCAAAACTACTAAGGTACGTGTAAAGGGACCTACCCCTGCACCTCTCCCTTTTCCCCGTCCACGCCTAGATTCTCCACGGAGGAAACCTGCCTCTCCATACAGATTCTAAAACAAAAATAAAAAAATAATAAATAATAAATAATAAAAGCAAATGCCTAACTGTATTCAACTATACCAGTAGAATACAAAATGTCTACCTGAATCTGATTTAGTATCAATGAAACAATAAAATAAAATACCTTAACACTTAAGATTTTTTTCATATAGAGAACATTTATAATTCGTGTTTCAATACAAAAATGTCTCTAAGCCTGAATAGGGAAATAAATAAAAAATATATAGACAAACGTTGCAACCCACGATAATGCCCATGAGTGTCAGTATGTACATAAAACGACAAAATAGGACTTACGAGCAAGTAGTCAAAAATGGGAGTGCAAAATAGGCATTTTATTTTCGATTTTCCCTCAGATTCAGATATACAGGTAAAACCTATATGTTCTAATGGTAATCTCCGGGAAAATCGAAACGTTGGTAAAGATCTGACAGTTTTGCAAAATAAATGTTAGGGGAACATTAGATTCCTGTTCAGGACAGCACGGGGAAAGCACAAAAAAATAGAAGCGCTGCCATACTATGAAAATATGAATAAAATATAGTGTTTGGATTGCCTAACTTTATACACGATAAAGACCTTTCTGCTTTCTCGTATACACATTTAAAATGTTCTGCTTTTTTGTTACATTTGTATAATAAAATTTTCTTTGTGAACAGCATTTTAACTTAATGAGGATTACAGCAGTGTCTACTGTTTCAAAAGCCGAATAGATCTAAAAGGATTAAAAGGGACAAAACAAAGCAGTAAAAACTTGACGTCAGTAAAAAATTACGAATTGCGAAAAACAGTTTGTTCAAAAATTTATGCAATATAGGGAACCCGTCTTTATTGTTGATTTTTCAGAAAATTTCGTCCTACATAAAAGTTGAAGCTTGTTGCTAAACGTAAAATGAATATGTCAGAAATTAGATAGAGCACCTTTAAGAGTATCAGTGGCATTTTTTTCAAGAGTAAAGCACGAGTAAAGTACGACGTAAAATACTTTAATTTGCGTAGATACCTACATAAAAACTAGAGGGAAAAATTTGCTCCGAATTAAAAGTTTTGAGTTATGTGTCTGAGTGCAGTTTTAAATTTGCATGCACTTTTCTCTGACGTTTTTTGGTATTTTCACAAATTAAGGTACTTGAAAAAAATGCCTTACTATAATAATAAATTAGGTACCTAATTTTTTACATATGCATCTACGTTTAGTACGATTAGGTACCCTGTTTAGTAGATAGCGTAACATCAACTATTATGTAAATCAACTTTTTGAAAGATCAATAATAAAAAGTTTTTTATATATAAAATTATAACTTGCAATACTGTTTAAAGTCTTAACTAGAAGAATGTATGTATTTTCTAACAGTAATGATTAAACTTCTAATTTAATTTTCGTAGGTAATATAACAATGACAATAAAGCATAGGAGGGATAGGATGGTAGGGGACACCTTCTGAGACACGAAGGAATAGTTAGCGACATACTAGAGTCGGAGATATAGGGATAAAAAGAGGTAGCGGTAGGCCCAGATTAGACTACTGCTCTCAAATAGTTTGGGATGTAGGGAGTTCTACTTTTAGGGAAATGCGTAGGTTAGCTCAGGATAGGAAAGGATGGAGGTACGAGTCCAACCAGTCTTCGGACTGAGAACTTCATGATGATGATAACAAGTGCTATGATTATCATCGATTTACCAGCTGAAAGCGAACTGCAGATTCAACGAGTCCGAGGCGTATATAAGCTTACGTACGACAAGGTACGAAGGCGCTAAAGCCCGAAGATTAGAAGATTCACTGGGCTCGCCAATAAGCGTCCAGCGCTGATCTCATTCGAGCGTTATTTACGATAGATAAATAACAACAAATATTATGTTTTATTATACTTAGGTACCTACCTAATTAAATAAAAATTAAATTGATAAAATTTCGGAAAGCGATTGTGTTTAATTTTCATTTAGAAATTCTAGGGAGGCCGACGCGTCAGGGCCCTTCACTAAGAGCCGCCACTGTTTTATTCAATGCAATTGAGATCAACAGCTTTACTCTTCCAAAAAGCTGCAGTATATTCAACGGAACAATCAACATGGTGTTTCTCGCAAGATAGCCTGTTGTTAGTATAAAATTATGTTGCTGGATTACGTTAATCAGAATGTGTGAAATTAGGTTACGTATTGCAATTCTGATGACGCTCCGTCACCATTTCAACCCTTTCGTTCTTTAGGGTAGGTACCTACTTAAGACGTCCATATTGTTCAAAAATCACCGTATTTTTTAAACCTTATATTTACGTATATATTTAACAGCTAAACATTTTCAGGTGTGAGTATTATTGTTCCTATAATATGTAATGATAATATGGACATATGCAATTCAAAATAATTTAAAACTGCAAACAAGCATTCTCACGGCAATCAATACGCACCTACTTATAACAAAAAATATAAAAATAACTAGTTCACATGACGGCTGTTCGCACATATTTCAAATTGAACATTTTATACCATATCGGTTGTTGCAGCGCCAGCAGCATGTCTGCTAGCATATCCGGTAGCAACTTGGCCTCGACCAGGTGCACCCATAGTAAATCAGGGGTGTACACAGTTGAGGGATGAAAGATGAATATATTTCAGCCATAATAATTATTTGATGGTATCTGACAGCGGAACACACCGTTTATATTGTACCTATGTGCGTATTATGATTTCTCATATCGAGTACGAGTGTTATTACAAGATCTAAAATGAATTTGGTTAATTTCATTTTTTCTTTTCAAGGTTTTAATATTATACTTTGCTTTCTCTCTGCCGATACCGGGAACCGACAAAATCCAAATAGCGATTGGGAAACTGGCTATAATGTTCGTCAGGACTCATTGTCAGTGGTTTTCAAGGGCATCCTTCCCAACCATAAGAAAAATTGCCGGGACTGTCAAGAAAAACAACATTTCAACGACCAAGAATTGATAAAATTGGCGGGAGAATTACCTAACGTAAATCGCTACGGCTGAAGAAAGCACCATTCAAGCCAATTAATACGCTAGGTACCGAGATTTTGCCAGTTCCCGGTGATGAAAAGGCAACCGCTGCTTCAAGTCTCTCGGTTGGACGCAATCTAATGCTTTATCTTAATCTACAAAGCACATTGTCGAATCCCAAGGTTTTTTCCACTACTTTGGCCTAGATGAGGAACAAGACGTCCGTACAGGATCTTCCCTGCCTGGATCTTTGTTATTCATCTGACCCAGGATAAAAAAGTTGTGTGCCTTATTTATTACGATCGTAAGTCTAGTAAGTTTCATGGAGATGCTAGAAAGATTTTTCCTTCCGTAACTTACGAGCATATTTTGTCCCACATTCTAAACATGAGGATCATTTGAAATTCTTCACTTAGAAGAAACTTTGCAAATCATACTGTTCGGACAGCAAGCGCGTCTTGACGATATTTTCTCCAATGTAGGGGTGTCCTGTTACTTGCACAAATCCTCTCTCTCATCGACATCCAACTGCCGATGCCATTCCATCTCTTAGAGAGCCTCCTCTGCGATCTGCCATCTGGAATGCCAGTCATAACCACAGAAGCTTCTGGTCTGCTGGTTCAGCTACATTCGCACCCCTCGTCCGACCTCTTCTTTCTAGACGTTTCCACTTTGGTTGTTCAATTTTCTTCTTCAGTTAATCGAACTGCGTGGAGTTTGGCACTGTCGTGATGGAGCATTCTTTAGTTTTCCAAAATACATTCCAAAGCACCCCCTCCCCCCCTTTGTCCCCGCCCAGGTGCCTCGCTTTTCCAATTTAAATATCTGGCAACCCTAATACATATACATAAGCGAACATTCGTTATGAATGTGTCAGAGCCAGCTTAGCCAGGGTAGTATTCTGTGAAGTCTCATAGTGTTCACACAAAATTTGGATTTAGTTCTAGTTCTGTGTAATTCAACGCCTGAAGTTTTGATACATGTATAAGATCGAAAATATTTACTACCAGCCTTTTACAATGGGCTATGGGGTCTTGCAAAAATTATAAGCAAATGTGCACTTGGAAAAACATACACATGAATGGCATGATTCATTCACTGAATTTCACATTCATTTACAATGTTTACCGTTGAAGGCAGTTCACATGTTCGGGTGATAAAATTTATTATATATATTAAGTTTTGTCAAATACAAATCCAGCTACCGTAATAATCGTAGTCGATTCAATATGGAACCTAAGCTCCTGGGATAACGGAACGGCTGAAGGCGGGTGTAGTTTAGGCCAGCTGTCAGCGGTGTACGACCACGTGTCTTCCGTCAGGGGTGTACACATACATGCTCCACTTTATTCGCTTTCTATTTGATTCCCTGGACGGTCATCTTCCATTCTCTGTGTGTAACTGTACACACGTTGCTCTCACGTATTTTAGTGGATGATTTATTATTTTTAATCAAGTCGGTTGTGAATTGTATTCCATTTTGTTTACAGGGCATGCACAAAAATAAATTAATGATATTAGGTGGAATGTTATTGTAATACTTACTTATTACTTTGTAGTTTGTACGACAGTTATAGTTGGGTATTTGTATCTAGTCAATTTGTGGTAGCATTAATAATTTTTTTATTTCGAAAGCCCACATAAAAAATAAATAAGTTACGGCCCACAAAATAAATAACACAAACACTTAACCTCACAGATATTCTAGCTTTTGACAGTTACTTCAATGTCGGTAATGCAGGTCCCGTATTATTGATGATTTCTTAAGTCTTATAAAAAATTTTTGTTAAGTCGTTACGAACTTCTTGCTTTATCAGAATGCCGTTCAAAATTTAAAAAGCTTGGAATTCGAATTAAATTGCAGGGCGGGATTTCAAAAATTTTATATTTTGAATTTTCTGATAAGAAATTTATCAAAACTCAGATTATGTAATTCAAAGAAAGTGTTATTAATATATTGATAAAGCAGAGCAATAATTCCTTACTACTACATCAAACATAAAGATACTGAATGTTTACTAGACAAGCGCATAATTACGCAGGCAGAAATGACATTAGCGTGTTCATTTGCATTCCGGCTAATTTGCATAAAAACATGGAAACTAAGAAAACTAACAGACGACAGAATTTTGCACTTCATTTGAGTCACACATTCGTCTGTCATCTATATTGCTAAAAATAGTTGGATGAACATAAACGAAACACCCTAAAAATTTCTCGTGAAAGAAACGGGACCCCCTAACACGTTTGTTTTCTATTTATGACGATTTTATGCAATAGTTTAAGTGGCTCATTAAGACCCTGCATTTGCTGCAAAGACGAGAAGAAATCGAAGAAAACAGATTTCGCCACAAACCAAAACTTCTAACACCATATCTAATAAGTGCTTAATGGGGTCGTTACACAATTTTTAAAAATAATATTTTCCCAAAGATTGTCGTAAAATATTTGACCCGTATTTTTTTATTTTTCTCACAGCGGACGTTTCAGGCATCTCAGCCAGCATCAAAGTTAAGACGTGTCCGTTAGGGTGGAGTGAAAAAGGTCTAAAAAAAATTTTTTTTCGTTTCAGATTTCTAATAGTTATAAAAAGTTGCTTGGTTCTGTTGTCTTTAAAAAAAGCTTTTGCAATTTAACATAAAAAAATTTCTTGAGGGTCCGCCGAGCCTTTGAAAAGTCAAATTTTAGGGAGAAAAGGGCCATTTCCTTTTAGGCGTATTAAAATATATTTCACTATTTTTTATTTTCTAATAGAAGCATAGCAACAGTCCAAGCGTCAACTCACTCCCACGTATGACAGGCATGGACTAAGTATGGGGCTCGATTGAGAGCAATTAAACAAAGTAATAAAACGTTAAATTTAAGGCCGTGGCGGACCCTCTAAATGATTGATCGCAGTTACCACTTTTAGTAGTATTGTTTATACGACTAATCTTAGTATAATTTTTGCTATTAGTAACATTTACACGCAGCTATATAAAAATTGCAAAAAGTTGCAATTTTCAACTTCTCTTCTAACCTTAGTGGGTCAGGCGGACCCTCTAAATATAAAGCGATTGAAATAAAAATTGGTATGTATAATATGTGACCCTAAAGGAAACTTTTTGTAACTATTACATCAAAGGAATAAAACAAATTTTTTTCACTCCACCCTAGTGTCCGTGGCAATGCCGAGAATTGTCGATATTAGCCGCAAAGTACAACCGTTGTTTGTCAAACGTGTCAAACGTAAACCGAATTAATAAGCAATCATGGTAGTCTAGTCGTTTGACAGATATTGTCCAGTGTTGCTTTTCAGTTTGTCTAGTTCCCAAATAAATGAAGCACTCGCCGTTTCGTTTTAATATTTTTCATTTCAGCGCTGAAATAGACCAAATAGTCCAAATTGGATAAATAATAATTGTCAATCATTTCACTACTAACTATCGGTAAATTATTGTCTGAATCGGCTTTAACGAAACTTTGCTCTACTAATTGACACAATAAGTAGGAATAAAAACACATAAATAAACGCAACAAATAAAAACAATAAATTTCCAAATGTCAAATTCTGATTATTCTTAACATTATCGGTCCCTACTTTACCGGCTTAAACTCCACGTAACGTTAGCTTTCTGGGTAACAAAACATCAATTCAGATGGCCAATCACAAGCGCTCCTAAGCTTATGACGTAACCGGGGCAGCACGTGTTTCTGTTTAATTCTCCGAAGGCGAGCTTCAAGCTAAAATCACCATTATTTAAATTTTGGGCTATTATTGAGTAAATAAATGTAACCCAAAGGGGCAATAAACACCTAGTTACTTATATATATCAAAATTATATCGATTTTCTATTTAGTGCAACGACCCCATTGTACAATTTATAGCTAGAAGTTGATTAGGTATTATATTGGAAGGTGAAGGTCAACCGTGCAATATTTGTCTTGACACTAAATTGAAAATATCTTCAGAGCTGGGAAAGTTCATTAAAAAATATCCACTTCATAGTTCAAAGTCAAAGTTCGTAATGAAAATGAACTAGTTGAGTTTGAGATAAAAAATAAAATATACTCGGTCAAAAAATTAAGTATCGATTATGGTCATCACCTCTCAACGAAAATTAGCTGTCACGGAAGAACTTAAAGTTCATCACAAAAGAACTATTGTCATTGATAAAGAAGTAAGTTCTCTAAATTTATTGTTCATTTCTTAAAATAAAATGTAAGTTCTCCCAATAAAATTTGATTCATGAACTTAAGCACTGTTCGGGTTAAGAACGAAGTGGTGAGCCGGACTTACTAAGCGATGATAAATCACATATCTTTGGGAACATCAAATCATTGGAATATTTACGTACATAGATATAATCGAATAGCCCCATTTATTAGTTGAAAATAAAATTTTACGCGAATTTTTAAAAATATAAATATCGCCATGACATTTCACAATAAGTTTTTTTGATAGACAGTGGAAAATCAGGCGTGAATAATTTTGGCTGGCATACTGAAAGAAGGTTGTATTCTTAATGCGAACACGTTTAGTTCACATAACGAACTAAGTTAAAAAAGAACTGTTACTGTAGTTCATTTCCAACTTCATGAAATTTTATGGAGAATCCAAACATGTGCAAAATGCACTCAGTTTGCAAACGATTTCATTAGGATATCTTGAATATTATTCGGCGGTGGAGCATTGGCCCAAACTGTCTTATACAAATTATGTTCAGTACTTCTGTAATGGGTATATTTTGTTTAAGTTTGTACAGTTTCATGTTATAGTGTTGAATAGTTAGCTGCCTTAGTTTTGATCGATTAGTGAACGACGATAGTTTATTTGATATTAATAGGTGTGTATATTTGGTGAAGATACACGCTGTTCCACTTTCTCAGTTTCATCTGCATTGGTTGCAGTCAACGCTTAACATGTGTCTTGCTTATAGAAATAAGGGACGAGGAAAGGGGTGGGTTAAGGAGCCGAGTAACCCAAATAAGCTCTAACCATAATATACACAAAACGAGAAGAGAGAAATGCACGAAAGACGCCCGAATCCTTTTGGTAAACAGGCACGGAGCAAGTCAAACGCATATCCCCAAACGACCGTCCTCCCGCTTGCCCGTCTGGGTAAACCTACCCGACGTCTGGCTCGCGTCTAGCCTAACATGCCGACGGCTTAACGACCGGGCGGGTGGATGGGTTCTCGCACTGACCGCCTCCGCCGTGGATGTGGACGGACGACCCTTACCTTTGCCAATGTGGGGCGGGCGAGAGCGGAGATACAACACCCCTTGACTGACAGCACGAGCGAGCGGTGGTTGTTCACGCGAGCCGTTAATGTATCACTTTCATTGAGAAATGTGCCGAGATATTAACGTGCCCTATCCTAAAGGAGAAGGGGCCGCTTTATTGGCTTTCTTTCTCGCTGTCTCTCCCCCGTGAACTTTCTCGGCCCGGAAATTATTTTACACCGTGCAGTCGTCACTCGGCGCGGCGAGGACTGCAGCGCTTCCTAATGATCACTCATTCAGAAGCCCATCTCACAGCTTGTTAGCTGCAAATTATTTAAAGCGTTACACTGCAAAACCTCCAGTCACAAACATTTTTATAAAATGCCAGTTTTAATAATCAATAAATCTCGCAAAAACAGTTGCATCAGCATGCAGCCGAAGTGGAATTTTGCGCAAAAAGAACAAACGGGGCTTCACACCACAAGCATATAATGGGAACGTGCAGAAGCGAAAATCTTTGATGTTTTACGGTTTATATTCAGTGATCTTGGCCACAGCCTTCTTAAAGAAGGCTATGCCTTGGCCATACCTTCTCGAACGAAAATTTGGATTAAATCAACAGGTCTATTGTCGCCTCTTATATTTCTATTCCCTGCGAGAAATACCTAGACGAGAGGAAACCAACATCTTATTTAAAAATAAAGCAATAAAATCCCCAAAACAGCCTGTGCAATTACCCCGAAGAATATCGATATACAGGGTCATTCAATTTCGAGTGCCACCATTCGAATCGGTATAGTGCCGTTTCGTGCGTTCCCGTTTCGGGCGTTTTTGGGCTTCTAACTGTTTTCGTGCCGATTCGAGCGTCAAGAATTTACTGGGTAATTAAATAGTGCCAGTTCGTGCGATGCACAACGATATCCTTTACTTTGAACATGTTATAGGTACCTGTTGCAATAAAGGCATACAAAACGTACTGCTTTGTTTTATAGCTGCCCGTCACTGAATACGGCCAAAAAAGTGGGTCCACGGCCCACTATTTCCGGTCTGTGGGCAAGTGCAGCTCGCGAAGCGAGCTGAACATTTAAGTCTCCCCCCCCCCCCCAAAACAAAAACATTAACATTTGAAAACAATAGGAGAGAAATCAACATACACTTCCGCATTGAAGTCTAGTTATTAACAGCGTTGTGCTGTAAAGATAAACTCGAATTAGTGGCTTACTGCATTATCAGCAGGTCAGCGCACGAAATGGCACTCAAACCAGGTAGAGGTTTAGGATGACGCACGAAACGGGAAAATTTTGATCGACGCCCGAAACGGGAACGTATGAAATGGGACTAAATCTTCGAATCTCGCTTATTTAAAATAGATGTGCTGATATAACACGAACAGTACATATTTTTAAGTTTTTGGTTATAACTGAGGGAATGAAGCAAGGAAATTATCTTTCCATTGTATGAAAAAGGGGACCAAAGATAATGCGCAAACTACAGAGACATAACATTGATGAGCATTGAGCATACCAGCGAAAATACCACCTAAGGTATACTGGCAGACAGGTTAAAGGAAACTAAAGGATACATACACGTTAGAAGAGACTTGGGAATTACATAATAAAAACTTCCGAAATGAGATTCATATAAGATAAATGAAACCCAAAATTAGTAACAATGTTTTTGGGGAACTCAGTGAAAGTTATAACCGGTGATTGCAAGGATTCATGAGACGATTGAGAAACTACATAATGAGAGCCGCAGGGAAGAGGCTTATTACTAAAAGAGCATTTGAAGCAAGAACAGAAGGAAACATAGGAAGTAAACCAAGAAAAACTTGACAATGAGCGGTGACACAAGCGGCACATGAAAGAAGTATCCAGTGAGAGGATATAAATAAATAAGTTAGGAGAGTTTGGAGGAAGAAATTCAACTCTATGCATCTTATATATCTCACGGTGGTCGGTGAGAAGGCACAGCAGTATTCAGTAGGTAAGTTAGAAGAAACTGTAGGCCATATCCTTCGTTTTCTCGGAGCTTTCGTCAGAATCATAAGAAAGTTTAAAGCAATAAAACGATTTGCTGAAATTTCAGTCACAACAATAAAATGGACATCTTGACATCAAAGTTATATGGAGCGAAAATGAAATTGCAAAGTTTCCTGAATATTTCAGAAACGAATTGGTTGTAGATTTTCACTGAACACAAAATTACCGAACTTTGCTTCCGTCAACTATACTCTCATCTCTTCAAGTAAGCGAGTTGCACATGTTGAGACAAGCGAAATGGGACACATTATATTTTATTCCTAATAAGTATAAGAAACTTCGAAAACTGGCCTATACCACAGTGAATGAAGTTCCACTTTTTTGAGGATCCAACTCTGGACTTTCAAATCTCTTATTGAAAAAAATTAAATGTTCCTTGTACTAGTATTTTTATTTTATTTCTGAAAATTTTTATTCGTTCATAAACGCCTGCGAACTTTTCAACGAAACTATTTTCAAGTTAATGGCACTTCGGGTTATATCGAAATAGGCTACCAACTTATTTTTTTTAAGAAAGTCATATTTTTGAGAGTAGATTTCGATTCTGCTTGTTTTTAAATATTCAAAAAGCTAGCCATTTTCTAAATATTATTTTATCTAACCCCGCTATGAAATGTCACATTTTAAATGCATTTTTGACATTACGAAACGTCATATTTTTCATAACTGTCAGTTCATTACGTAACTAGTTATGTAATGAACTTTCCTTACATAACTAGTTATGTAATGAACTTTTACGTAACTGAATATTTAAAAGCAAAAACAAAAGTAAGAATTTATTACAGGGTATTATTGAATCTATTGCCAAATTCGCTGATTCTTCTATATCAGAAGGCATATTATCTACATCAGAATCATCCATTTTTGGCGTAATTTGAAATAAAAAACTCATCACTGACAATAGTTATTTATAGTATCCATAGCAACGCCAAGGTAAAGCGATGAAGTTGAATTTATTTGTACGGCTAGAAGGGATGTTACATTATTTGGAGTAGCACAATTCTTTTTTATTTTAAAGCGGGGTTAGATAAAATTTTGTACTTAACACGTTATGAAAAGGCTAATTTTATATGACTCATATAATTTGCAAAACTCGCTCACTTCGTTCGCTCGTTTTGGCAAATATGATATTCGTCAAATAAAATTAGTCTTTTCATAACTGGTTACGTAAATAACTATTTCGAAATTCGAAATAGAATATACATATATATTTAAAGTTTGTTCAATACAGTACATTAACAACACTCTGTATGTATCATAAACAAATTAATAAGAGGCATCCTGGGAAAGGTACAAGTGGTGGCTCACGATGTTGTGTATA
Source organism: Xestobium rufovillosum (assembly GCA_963966045.1). Classification (NCBI taxonomy): domain Eukaryota; kingdom Metazoa; phylum Arthropoda; class Insecta; order Coleoptera; family Ptinidae; genus Xestobium; species Xestobium rufovillosum. The sequence goes on along the minus strand of OZ014499.1, from coordinate 16,094,467 downwards.
TCGCTCCTTCAATTCGAAATACGTAGCAAAAATATATTTTTGAAGTGTATAATGCAAAGCCGGAAAATTTCGAAAAATAATTAATATTTCGAAAATGGCTGGCTTTCAGGGAATCGAAATCCACTGTCAAAAATATGACCTTCAGACCTTCCGTTTAAAAAATAAGTTGGCGGCCATTTCCGGTATAACCGGATATGTCATAAACTTGAAGATATTTTCATTGAAAAGTTCGTAGACGTTTCTGTAGGAATCTAGCTTTTCAGGATTGTAAATGCGTTGTATCATGAAATATCTACAGTCAACGGTTTCCGTGGATCACCCTGCATTGTTTCTTATAGTAAGTTTTAAGTAATATACTATATTACGTAACGAGCATGGAAAGTGACAAATTTCATACGAGCGTGAAATCACTCGAGTTTATAGGAAATACACTTTCCATCGAGTTATGTACACCATTTTTCCCACGTTCCCCTTAGGAAGACAAATTTATTAATAAAACAGTAACTTTAATTTTAAGTATTTGTAGTCTATGTTAATAGATGTCAAAATGTTAAAATGTTCAACTGCCGTACCTTTTAAGAGATTTTTCTGATAAAAAATTATTAGATTTAAAAACAGACGCGACAGGATACTTATTCAGTAACCGTCAAAATCTTAAAGCTGACTACAAAATTTGAATGAACTGTGCGATTTTCAAAAATTACAGCACAGTTTTGAGTTTAGCGTACGGGCAAGGCAATTGTCAAGTTTCCGGCCTACTATGCTGTATGCAGCGTGCCGCTTTCCTAGGGGGTCGTGGGAAAAAGATTTTACATGGCGCTAAAATGAGAGATACCGCTAAAGCACAACACGGGCACAGACGGCTCGTCTATGTAGTAAATTTGTTACGTGAACTTGGAAACAAAACGAACGCCATATTGTTTTCTCTCCAATTGTAATACTATTAGTTTCGCTAGCTACCGATTGATGTCGCTCGTCTCTTATCTAAATATTAACACTACTAGTGCAAGCTTTTACAAATGGGTTATCCGACGTACCTGCTTCAACCAATTTTCTATTTTTGCCGTATTTTCAACACATAAAATTGTCCGAAAATAAATAAAAGTAGCAAGACTACCAGGCAGCCGATTTTAATGGTTCATGTATATGCTAAACAATATCACAGTATCACAGCATAGAATACTGTTTAGCATATTCATAAACCATCAAACTTGGCTGCCTGTAGTCTCGGTACTATTATTTATTTTCAGACATTTTTGTGTTGAGAATATGGCAGGAATAGAGAATTGGTTAAAGTAAGAACGTGGGATAATCTACTAGTGAAAGCTTGCACTATACTTGGGCCGCCGAACAGACGGAATGATCACCCTGCAAGAACGTGCTCTTGGCGGGACCACTATCAATTTAGGACAACCGAACCGCAGTGATGCGCTTTCTTTAGACCCAACGAAGTCGCATCACTCCAATTCGGTCGCCATAAATTACTATTGGCCCCGCTAGAGCACGTTCTTGCAAGGTGATCACTCCGTCTGTTCGCCGGCCCAAGTATAATGGTGTTAATATGTACCTAGATATGAGACGAGCGACATCAATCGGTGGCTAGCGAAACTAATAGTACTACAGTTGGAGAGAACCAATATGGCGTTGGTTTTGTTTCCAAGCCTACGCAACGAATTTACTGCATACTTACTGTCAGTTAATTTCGTCTGTGACACGGGCAACAATTGAAATTAAAATATAAAGCCTACAGAATGACAAAAATACTATTAATTTTCTTCTTCTGGTGAAGATTCGCAAGAGCTGTTGTAAAACGGACCGTCGCGTCGCTAAAAACTTAGGTAGGTACGCTCTTTCATTTGTGTGGGAAATTGACGTTACTACCATAAAACTAATACTTTTTGAACGCGAAAAAGTTACAACAATAAATACTATGTAAATAACAATGTCGGGATTTGCCAAAATAAAAACACAGTGTTTACAACATACAAATCCTTGTTAATGTCGGAAAAATGAAATACTTGTAACATTTTAAGAACCTTTTATTGTTTACGTTAGCTTTTCAAACATTTTTTTGATGGTCGTTCATTACGTGTGCTGAGATACGTCAGGAAATATAGTTTTATTCGCTGGTCGACTGGTCGTGTAGGTACATCTTTTGATAGTACCTAATAGGTACGTACTTAATTTCATAATTAAGTGAGGTCTTTAACCTGCAGCTGCAGAAAGGAGGGTAAGATAACAGAATGCGCAACCCTAATGTCGAGATTTACTGGCGCCACCCACCTGACACCATTTAAAAATACGTTTATTTTCTACCGAAGGCAGCCCTTTTGTGCCCGCTCAGCAGAAGCCAAAGGGGTGAGAAAAGGGAATCACGAGTCCGGGAATCTCCTCGTCTGTAAATAAACCGCAAGCACCCTTTCCTTAACTGGACACCTGCCAGAGACGTAGCGTGTGGCCGTCGCGTGCCTCCCAACCGTGTTGTAAATAGTTACAACCGAGCGGTGTCGGCAAGTACTTAGAGCGTGGGAGTCCCAACCCTACGAAAGGTATTGGGGTAGGTCTGAAATGTCATCTTTCAGTCACCTATCCGGCTAATTCGTTGAGCCGGGGGATGTATTAACTCGACGCAGGGATGACCCTGTTTCCAATCGTGATTTCTCAGTGTTTTAGCAGCTCGGATAAAAATACACACAGTTGTAATTTGAAATACCTACTCCTTTTCCTTTTGAATAATTTTAGCAAACCGACGCAAAAGTTTTCTGTGTCGGTCTGTTGTACGGTAATTTCGCGCAAGAGTACCTATACAAATTTTCAATTGAACTTCTTAAATTTGTAGGTTCTTGAAAGTGACACGAACTACCTACCCCATTTATTAACCATAGCAACCGAGAGCTATTATATTATGTTGGTTTTTCTCGATGACATCAATTCAAACTATACTTGGGCCGCCCAACAGACGGAGTGATCACCCTGCAAGAACGTGCTCTAGCGGGGCCAATAGTAATTTATGACGACCGAATTGGAGTGATGCGACTTCGTTGGGTCTAAAGAAAGCGCATCACTGCGGTTCGGTCGTCCTAAATTGATAGTGGTCCTGCCTAGAGCTCATGATTGCAGGGTGATCACTCCGTCTGTTGGGCGGCCCAAATATACCTAAACTAATAATTCTGAGAAGGAAGAACGAATAAGGCCAATTATTCAATAGGGTTGTGCAAGAATTTAGTTGGCTTAAGAAAAAAGTTTTGAAGATAACTTAATTCATAATATGCATAAAATCCACCAAATTTAACGAAATTGTTCATACACAAATACTTTCGTTTACCAAAATTACTAAATTACTAGATAAATGTTCGCCAAAATTTAGACCATTGTATAATCTTAAAGCGATATCCTATATTGACTTCTTGTTCTACCAAGTTCTACATAATTATAATCATAAAATGATAAACCTGACCAGACTTGACCTGATCTGACACAGTACTTATTTTGGCAGTATAGTCTCGTAACTTGAACGTTCTGCATTTGGAGAACATTCAGTAAAATTAATAGAAACATCAGTAGGTATTTAAAATACGTAAAGTTCATTATTTGGTATCTTCTCAGTATTTTTGATATTAATTTTTTTTTTTTGGAGAACGACACTTGGGGTTTACACTTTAACTTGGTAAATATTTTATTTGTCCCTGTTTCTGTCAGTTTGACAGAAAGTTAGACCTAACTTTTACAGGGAGAATGTAATTCATAAGTCACTTGACGCGATTTGCACCAATAGAAATTAAGAATTTGCTTGGTTACATAGCTATCACAGCGATAGTAAAAAACAAAAAATCTATCACCTTATTTTGGTCCGTTGTTAGGAACAGGATATTATTCAGACCATCAGAAAGTATGAAATAAATTTTATTTGTCAAATCTGACAGTTGATATGTGTCATATTTCAAATGTAAATTAAGTTTCATTCTTTAAATGTTTATTATTCATTATATTCTCTTGCCAAATATAACTCGTGCTATGATTAATTATCGAGGATATCACTTGTGAAACAGAAACAGGACATTCAACTCGTCCTTCGGACTCGTTGAATCTCCAGTTCGGTTTCAGCTCGTAGATATCATCGATGATAATCATAGCACTTGTTATATTACCTATAGTTACGACAATAATATTTATCTTTTGCTACCATGACAACGAAGCAAATTTCGTAATTTTGCTGGTAAAATTATGAGGTTATATGTTTATGAGGTTATATGTTTATGAGGTTATATGTTTGTTATCTGCCCTCAAATAGTTGGAGATGTAGAATCTTCTACTTTTCGGGAAATGCGTAGGAAAGGATGGAGGTACGCGTCCAACTGAGAACTTTATGATAATGAAGAGATATGGGTAGGTAGACGAGGCAATATCATAGGATTAAAGGAAGCAATACTACAGAAATTTGTAGGTACCCGAAGATCGAGACCTGTAAAGTATTCGCATAATATTTAAGAGTAATTTAGCAATAAAAATTGAGACAAAATGGAAGGTTATCAGGGCGGCTTTGTACGGGGAAGATCGGTGGTAGACAAGATTGTAAGCAGATAGTTATGAATATCATAAAGGGACATATTATTTTCATACACAAGGGCAATATAGAATATAAATATCCGAGTTAATGGGGGTGGAAGTAGATAGAAAACTCATAAACAGAACACAACAGGGCAAAAATAATAAAAGGCAAAACATAAGAATAACATAGCAATTGTGACAAGAAATAAACAGAAAACCTGAATGAAGAAATGTAAAGATTGGGGATTTCGACAAGAAAAATGGACCTAGTTATATTATAGTAATATGAGATTATTATAATAAATTATTTACTACTTTTATTTTTGTAAGTTCATAGTAGCTCGAACGTCCCTTGACGCTACTGCAGAAGCGGGTAGTTTTCCATCATAGTCAGTCAAGAATACTAGACGGTGTTATCGATTAATCATCCCCTTGCCTCCCTATAAACGTTTAACTTTCGCTAGTGAGAGTACGGATCCGCTTGCTTTCATTTTAAAATTTGTAATACGCAATTTCTTCTTCAGCCTATAATATTCTAAAGACCTAGTATACGGTAGAGGTCTACCGAGGACTCTGCAATTACTCAGTACTACCCGGCCGCTTTGGCCGAGTATCCGCATTACTCGGCCGAGTAACGAAAAATGAAAATTATATGTCATATTTTTATTTTAAAAAAATACAAATCTAGCACAAATTCTTTGGTTTTGAAAAGAAACAATATCACGAAAACTAAAACTACTAAAACTAGATGCTTATAATTCTAATAATTGAAATTTAGAGGTGGGCAATTTTGATGCAGGTATATTAGTTGTTTCCCACTGGTTTCCATTAAATTACTATACGATGCTTTTCAAATACATTGCCTGCCTCTGAAAACATAATCTCTGCATAAGTAACTGTTGGTCTAATAATGGTCCTGTATGTTCTCATTCAGCTGCCCAAAATTTTAGAATTAGGTATTAGTTAGAAAGTTAATAAACGGTATGATGGAGTGATCTAACTATATCATGATCACCCGGTATAACGAATTCAGTTACAGCCTAGTACCTATACATAAAGAAGTTCCAGATTTCTTGTAATGGTCTTTAAATTCAGTAACTGTTCAAGTTTCCCGTAGTTTTATTTCGTGGGGTATTCTCAATTCGACAGGAGTTATCCGTGTTTTTAATTTGAGTTTGTATAGTCTGAAGATTGCAGGATAAATTGAAAGTCCTGTCTCCGTTGTAGGGAGCATTACAAAAAATACCTAAACTAATTAGGCCAAGATGTATGCGTAGAGTTTCTTTGAAAAATACCACACTTCACTTTTCTCTTCGCTACTGTTGTACATTCTGGAGCAGAATATTTGGTGACAAACGTTTTGCTTAACTCACAGTAATCTCTGCGAGTCATAATCGTCCGTAAAGTACATAAAGCTGGCCGTCCGAGCCATATTTAATTTAGGAAATAGATTGTTAAATCTAACAGTGTACAACTTGCATCCGACTATGTACTTCCTCTGTAAAAGTATTCTCATCGTTAAATTGTATAATGCTCTAGATATAAAAATTGCCGTTCTGATCAATTGCAGCTTATTTTCGCTTATAAAATTTCAGGACCAAGTCATTTAATTTTTCGTTAAAGAATGCCCTTTGGAATACCCGTTCAAATAAATAAACGGTTCAACATCCACCAATTGCCCTCCAATTCGGAAGAGCAAATAATAATACTGATGTAATCTAAATTCGCAGAATAATGAAGAAGTTTCGATTTTAATGATAGGCAGGTACGTGTATTCTTATTGCAGTTTTGAGGCATAAAAACCGGTAAGTTTTACAGTTATAGAGTTACATATCACCGTTACTTGCCTGGTGTCTTTTCAGAATGTACCATAAAATCTCCTGGTTGCCACTTGCAACCAAAATACCTAGTCGATTGGTCAGTTTTTCGTAAAAGCATTGAATTGCGGCAATAACTTTTCGTTTGTCGGTCCCGTGTCTTTTGTGTTCTTCTTCTAGCCGTTTTGGTACATAAAACTTTCGTCGTATTGTTTATGAATTTCGTGTTGGAGTCTTCAGATATTTTCGTATTTCCTTGTTTATGTTTCTGCAGTATTCGTTGTACCTGATTTAACACCTGTTTCTATGGGACGCCACTTGCGTCTTAATCATAACTTTTTTAAAAAAATAATTCGTAGTAAAAAATATAGCAGTTTTTCTTCAAATGTCAGAAAAAAATGACATTTCGCGACTGTATACATGGACTTAATGTGTAACTTTACTGCCGAGGCAGTAAAAGCTACTGTTGCTGCCGTTCACGCAGACAGTTTACGAATTCCCTATGATGTTTTCAAAGATATCTGGATATTTTACGGTTTATTTTGAGTAACAAATAATTAAAAATTAGAAATGTCATGTTTTTCTGACGGTTGAAGAAAAAATAGCATGTTTTATTCGGAGGAAAAGTGTTTTTAGTGATTCGTCTGTGTGGCCTACAGACTCGTCACTAAAAAGTGACAGTTTTGCTCCTTATAAAACAATATACTATTTTACTATAAAAAAGTTTTGCGTGAAAATATAAACTTTTAAAAAAAAATTTCTATCAAATCTTTTTTCAGAAAAACGCTTTCTATAAAAACTTTAGTAAACAAAACCTTTTCTTTCAAAACTTTCTATTTTTTCGACAAAACTTTATATAAAAACTTTTTCAGCAAACATTTTTTTAAGTTTTTTTAAGAAAAGTTACGTAAGACGTTTTTTGCAAAAAGTAGTCTTGTAAGTGTTCATCGTCCTAAAAATAAATCTTTTCCAAGCGAGACTTTAAGCTCCACCCCCAGTGTATCAGAATCAGTGGCGGATCGTAATGAAGGGACATGACTCTAAATTTTTATTTTTATTTCAGATAATATGCAATAATCAAAAATTAATGTCTAAAAGTAAAGCCTTATCTTCTACAAACATAAGAAAGTTGCAGATCTCCGAACTCTGCTTACAGTTTCTATTAAATTCTTTTCCATGGCCATAATTTTTTGGGCTGGCATTACATGGGTGGCGTTTTCGTTACCCAGAAGCGTACTGCGTGGTAGCCTAACCAATTACATTTTTTCAATAATTACATTATGGAGCATCAGTTTGATACCAGAAATTGGGACAATTTGTGTTATCCACTTCATAAAACTACCCTATTGAGAGTGGATATTTCTATCATAATTGAGTTTTTTTTAAATTTTTAATCAACATGAAAAATATGCGTCTCTCAAAAGATTTAAACATATTATTTAAAAGCACCTCATTGTTGCCGAAATAAAAGAAACGACACAATGAAAAGCAAAAATCAATCGCTGCAAGCATAGAACCTGGGCCAAACAAATCACTAATCCGATGCAATATCTATCCATCTCGTCGTGGCAGTTACTGTCAGTTGTCGCTTAATACACGCATTTATTGTCCTATAAGTACTACTTACACTTCATTTACACTACCATTCTCCATATATTCCGACTGAAGACCGGTGTCGCCCCAATGACACGTTACAGAACGATAATGGAACGTTGATCGTTGATCAGTAGTAGAGAAATGAGAGCCTCAGGCCACATCTGTTGCCAACCCAAAACTCCAGCAACCAAAATCCCTGTTAGTGTCTTCAGCAGCGGCAGCAGCCTCTGGTTCTGTTGCCAACTCCAACACGCAAAAATCCCTGGTAATGTCTTCAGCAACGACATCTGCCATTGGTTGTGGTTCAGGCGCCTGCGCCGGGGCTCTAAATGCACGTGTTGTTCATTGTTGCGCAATAGAAGAATGTTCTGGAAATGCTGATGCAATAGTACACAGACTGAAGGAGTCCTTGAGTCATGTCTTCAGCAACGACTTCTGCGGCAGCCTCTGGAGTCTTTGGGGCCTTTGGTTGTGGCTCAGGCGCCTGCGCCGGGGCTCTGAAAGTACACGTGTTGCTCATTGTTCAGGCCAGTCCATCCAGGTGCCATCAATGACCAGAGGCTGCTGAAGGAGTCCTCGAGTAATGTCTTCAGCAACGACTTCTGCCTCTGGTGTCTTTGGGGGGCCATTGGTTGTGGCTCAGGCGCCTGCGCCGGGACTCAAAAAGTGCGCGTGTTGCTCATTGTTGCGCAATGGAAGAATGTTCTGGAAATGCTGATGCAATAGTACGCAGATGTTGCAGAATTAATGTTTTTTCTCGGAAATTCGAACGTTTGCAATTGTTTATACTAAATAAATATTGTTATCAAAGTTTGAGAAAGAAACATGTCCGAAGAGATGTTATAATTGCTTTTATTATGATTAAATATTAATAGCTAAGAACGTTCTAGAAAAACCTTTCAACTTTGCCGATAGGATATGTATATTTGTTTGGTTTGACTCCCACGGTCTGCATGCCAATAAGTGCATGTGCACTTAATATGTTCAAACTCTACAAGATGACCGAGATTATGTTATACCCTGTTGTTTGTATTATTACAATAAAATAAGAACATTTTCGAAGCTTACCGACAGATAAATAAACAATGCTCAATTGATTGTTTTTTCTGATAACTTCTACATGTTATCAAAATTTAGCAAACTCGGCAAAAGCTGCGAAATAAATAGAACGAATCTAATCGCGAGCATTTTATTCAGTAGTTAGTTCAATTGTTCAGTTGATTTCCACGGAATAGGTGCGGTAAAAGTTAGTTTCCCAATATGGATGCGGTAATTAGCCAAGACGATGTTGGGGATATTTTATTGTACCATTTTATCCTGCAAAACTTGCCGGAAAATATAAAAGTAAGTCCATTTGCAGTAATCATTTCTTTTATTGTCCAAGCAGTATGTTAATAAATCTCATTCATAATAGAAGTCATTCATAATAATTTCATTATAAGTAATTAAAAGCATACATATTATCTAATTGTAAACTATTTTCTATATTTATAACAGACCCAAAATTATAATTTGTGGAAATGTGCCACACATGGCGTCAACAACAACAGAAAATGTGTTATTTTCGGGCCTATTCATGGAGAAAGAAACAACGATAATTTTGTTGGAATCGTGCAGTGAACTTGTGGTCATTTGGGTCAATATTGTAGATCGTAAGTAAAGCATTTAGATTTTTTTAATATTCAGTGATAGTAGTGTGAAATTGGGGATTTTTGATTCGCAATTTTAGTAGTGGAAAATTGGGATTTCTGATTCACAATTATTCTAGTGGTGGAAAATTAATTGTTTTTATAATGAATGAATGCATTTCTTTGTTTGTCCGCCCGTTTGTTTGTTTGTTTGTTTGTTTGTTTGTTTGTTTACTAGTATAATTTCTCATCTTTGTTTGTTTGTTCGTTTGTTTGTTTGTGTGTTTGTTTGTTTGTTTGTTTGTTTGTTTGTTTACTAGTATAATTTTTGACTATGATATTTTTCTCTTGTTGCAGACAACGATGTATAAGCAGCGTCACGAGCTTGATTACACTGTTATATTATTTTAATGAATAAAATGTATTTTAATAGATCATATTATGAACACTATTATATTATTTTAATTGACAAAATGTATTTTAATATAATAAATTATATTTGTTTACTAGTATAATTTCTTAATTATGGTATTTTTCTCTTGTTGCAGTCAACGATGTATAAGCAGCGTTACGAGTTTGATTACACTGTTATATTATTTTAATGAATAAAATGTATTTTAATATAATAATATCATATTATGAACAGTATTATATTATTTTAATTGACAAAATGTATTTTAATATAATAAATTATATTATATAATTTACCGTATTCCATGGGAACTAACTAAACTAATGAATTGATTACTGAATAATACTCCCCATTATGTTAGAAATATTTGTTGTGTGCTTTCCAATAAATGTATGCTAGAAGCGTGATTTTTTTTTGACAAGCTGTCTGTTGACACCAGACAGCTGTTGACACAGCTGTCTGTTGACACAGACAGGTCTATTCGCAAACACCATGGCTGATGACACAAGCAAGAATAGAAAGAGGAAAAACCCCTCTATGTAGATGCAGCTTAGATGCGGCAGTACGTAAACGTCTTGTTGGTGGATTGGTATGCGAATTTCGTCATTGGCATTGAATGTTGTTGTTGACACGACAGACAGACACGACAGACAGACAGACAGACACAGACAGACAGACACAGACAGACAGACAGACAGACAGACAGACAGACAGACAGACATCTGATGAGAATTCTGAAGTAGGAGAATAACTATAGATTCCTATTTGTCTCATCGAGCTGGTTAATTTGATACCCTCCATGACCTAAGTGGGCGGGGCAAGGGGGCGTGTGCAGTGGGCCCTAATCTACATGCGTTCTATATTACCAACATTAAATTTGCACTTTCCAGTAAGTGTAACAGAAATCTACATGTGTTCTATATTACCGACACTCAATTAGCACTTCCAGCACTCACCAGATGGTTCCCACACGTGTCCGAAACGCATTAAGATAACAAGTAATTTCAAAACATAGTACGTATCAAAATAAACAAACTGACGAATGTTCTAGAATGTTATTTTATTGTAATAATACAAACAAATAAACGGGTCACCTTGTAGTGTCTACAACGTAGTATGTGCATATACAGAACGTGGGAGCAAACCTAAACAAACATAATCCTGTCGGCGAGTTGAAAGGTTTTTTACCCATAATAAAAACAATTATAACATCTCTTATCGGCGGTAAACGTGCTTTTTTTCTTAAACTTTGATATCAATATTTATTTAGTATAAACAATTGCAACCATTGGAATTTCCGAGAAACTTCTGTTTACAATCCTAAGTATATATGGATGATTTAAAAGACGGGCATGTAGGCATCCGATTAGCTCAGTTGGTTGGAGCGAGGGCTCCGGTGCGCGGGGACCCGGGTTCGACTCCCGGTCGGCGTCATTTCCAGAACGTTTGCGAAAACCCCGGCGCAGGCGCCTGGGTCACATCCAAAGGCATCTAGCAGTAGTTGAACCTTACCACCCACAACCACACCCATTGGATGCCGCCCACAACCTCTATCATTGGCTGTTGCCCCGCCCACTCTCATAGAGCCCCGGCGCAGGCGCCTGAGCCACAACCAAAGGCCCCAAAGACACCAGAGGCAGAAGTCGTTGCTGAAGACATTACTCGAGGACTCCTTCAGCGTAGAAGGGGAAAAAACATTAATTCTGCAACATCTGCGTACTATTGCATCAGCATTTCCAGAACATTCTTCCATTGCGCAACAATGAGCAACACGCGCACTTTTTAAGCCCCGGCGCAGGCGCCTGAGCCACAACCAATGGCAGATGTCGTTGCTGAAGACATTACCAGGGATTTTTGCGTTTTGGAGTTGGCAACAGAACCAGAGGCTGCTGCCGCTGCTGAAGACACTAAAAGGGATTTTGGTTGCTGGAGTTTTGGGTTGGCAACAGATGTGGCCTGAGGCTCTCATTTCCCTACTACTTTGATCGAAGCAAATGCGGCAGGACTAAAGATTTACTGGTACGTAATCCTCTGCAGGAGAACCGGACTCGCTGCTGATCGCCGCCGATCTTTCTATAGTCGGCGCTGCGGCTCCTCTCGTTTGAACGGTGAGGCTGGGTCATGGGCTGGGTTGATCTGCCGGCTGAATATTTGGTACACACAGTGGTTGGATCGAGAACTCTGGGCGTGTGGGGTTAACTTATTAAGAATTCATAGTGAATATTTGGTATAGGGCCGTATATGTACAGTGTACTCGTAAGAAAATCATAGCCTAAGATAGATAACAAAGAACGATAAATATTATTAAATAAAAATGAAAAGGAAGATAATTTTGTCATTTTCTTTTAGAAATTAGAGCCCTATTAATTACGAGCCGCCACTATTTCTGATACACCAGGGGTGGAGCTTATGGTCTCGTATGGAAAAATTTTATTTTTAAGACGATGAACATGAGCGCTCCCTGCAGAAAACTTTTTACAACTTTTCATAAAAAAAACTTTTAAAAAGCTTTGATGAAAAAGTTTTATTGAAAAAAGTTTTTATAGGAAAACTTGTTGAAAAAAGTTATCATAGAAAAAGTTTTATTGAAAAAAGTTTATAATTATATTTTGACGCTAGACTTTTTTATGTAGCAAAAACTTTATTTTTTACTAAGAATTATTTTTTGAAAAAAGTTATACTTAATTAAAACGCAAACAGCGTCCCATATGTTTCTCTTTTTTCTTTCCTGTCAATTTTATCTTTTGTTTCTGACATGCACAACCTCATGAACAACGCTTTTAGTAGGTAGCTATTTGCGTAGTCCTTTTAATAACAATAATAATATCAAACGTTTAATTTATTTTCACTGCTCATAATATGCAGTGCGCAGGAAGTTTCATACAACAACTTTAGTAGGTATTTTTTTGAAAAAAAATCACTAGATGTCTCATTAAATAACATCACAGTGGTGAAAACGTAACAAAATTTGTCTATATCTATCAAACACATGCAAATAATACTTTTATTTCTCCGTCGTATCTACCCATAAAAAACAAAGAAACAAATAAGATCCCTATCAAGTTATCCCCGTAAAGGATTAAGCTATAGGGGTGGATATGATTTAATGGGGCAGCCCCAGGTGTTGAGCGTGTTGTAGATAGATAGGCTGATTTCTTAGATTTATTCGGGGATCACGGCTTACTAGCGGGTAGGTATTTTACTTTATTTTATTTTAGCATCTATGGATGTTTCTGAATTATCTTATTCACGCCAAAGCAAGAGCTATACCGAAATGATACGGAAGAAGACGAACCTATGTTTCTCTCCAAACATTGGGCAAATAACAAAACCGTATTAAAACATAAACCACGCAAAACGAGAACCCGTTGTAACTTTTATTATTCCACTAAATAGCATCCTGACAAAGATCACCATTCCATGGGTAGTGGTCATGTAGGTACCTAAAACTTTGTGAAAAATTCATCATTACAAATATGCAGAATTTTGGAAACCTGATTGAAATTGGCAACCCACGCCTAACTTCTTGCTACAGGATACTTTATGAAACACTGGTCTATAAGGCGTAAAGCAGAACGGTATAAAATACTTCCGGATACCAAAATGCCAATTTGAAGATCTTCTAAATTCTGGTAGATACCTAACCTACCGTTTTAGACGAATTATAAATAATACGTCAACTGCTTTCGACGGAAAACAAATTATTGAACTCGTTTCAGACTTGATGACAAAATTCAGTTTTGAATTAAAAAGAAAGCTGAGTATCGCACTTCTAAGTAAGAGTCCCGAAGCTTTTATCAAAACTTACTTTTGTGAAAGGCCCGTGTCGGCAGTGATGACTTCCAGAAAACTAATCGAAGAAATCGTCTTAGTACGTGTTGCAATTATAAGATTGAATCTCAAAATTGATATATCAGCTCGTTCGACAAACAATAATTAAATATTTCCAATGCCTATGTATATCAACGATTTTACATTTTGTTCTTCGTTTTACTTCTTCAGTTCGTTATGTTCTTTTCCTTCAAATCTTCCAGCACTGCCTGTTCCCACTTTTCTTCTTACTGTACGGCACTCTTCATGACACTTGTTTCCCTGTATCCTGTCCTGTACTGTCATTCATTCCAAGTGGCCCCACCATTGTAACCTCCTTGCTTTAACCGTTTCTACAATATTTTGTTCTCTGTGCAAATCGTAAATTTCGTACCCTTCTTCTGCTCTCTTCACTCCAAATATTCTTGTATTCTCATAAACTGACTTTTTTTATTTACATGAAGAGCCATCCTCTAGGCCTAATCGCATTCCAGAATTCTCTGGTTTCAAGCAACCACGTTCAGTTGACTTCCTCTATTTCCTCAAAGATCAGGTTGAACAATAATGTTGAGGGCGGGCTAAGTCCTTTCTTAACTTCAAAATCTTTCGTTATTTTACCCCAGACTCTTACGTTGTTTGTTGTTCTTGTTATTAAGGTCATTTTAGTCAAGTTTACTAATGTTGAAGGTACATATCTTGAACTCCTTCATCTTGCCCAGTAGCATTTTCCTTTTTAATGAATCATGTGCGTTTCTAAAATCAATGACAAGGACCATCGCAGGAATTTTGTAAACGTGAAGGCTTGAACTGTTGTTGCTCTCCCTTTTCTGCAACCCGCCTGATATTGTGGCTCTATGATGTGTTCTAATCTTACTTTCAAGACCGACGTTAGTGTTTTATATGTTACTTCTAGTAAGGAAACCCTCTGTGGGTACTTGTTGCAATCAGTAACATATCAATTTTTAAAAATTGGTGTAATAGTGGCGCTCCCAGTTTTTATGCAAATTTCCTTGCCTCCAAATTTCCCTTACTACATAGTTCACATTATACAGATCATTTCTTATTATCCCGCTTGTGACCGGACTCTTCATCATATCCTTCTAAACTACTCTTTCCATCTTCATCCAATTCTTACATCGTTCCCTATGAGTTTACCATTTCTATCCTTGATATAAATTAGTGATGCCGTCTAGACTTGGTCTTTCTAGACTCTTGTCTTGTCTTGTCTAGATTATCAAGACAAGACCATTATAAAGTCTTGTCTTGAAATTTCAAGACAAGACAAGACTTACTGTTCTAGATCAAGAGTCTTGATGAAAATTCTAGAATAGATTTCTAGACTCTAGATAATTATTATACCTGCACGATTTAGGTCATATGAGATCATAGATATGGATATTTCATCATTATTTTAATACACGGGTAAGGTACATTCATAAGCAATGCGCAAAGCATAATATTATTGAAACGAAACTTTCAACTTTTAACAATGGAAATGCTAATGTTCGTATTTGGGCCAGAGTTACGATTTTTGTCCAAGGCCACCGACACGAAAGTGTCGAGGTCATATGACGTATACTGAGATAACGCAGCGCTCGAGTGGTGAGAGCCGGGAGCCTTCTATAGTGTGAAGTGTGCACAGTATGAGTATGCCCGGAGAACATGACGTAAAATAGTATATTCCGTAATGAGCATGGAAAGTGACAAATTCCATACGAACGTGAAATTTTATGCACTCCGGCTTCGCCTCGTGCAGAAAAGAAATCACGCTAGTTTAAAGGAAATACACTTTCCATCGAGTTATGTACACTATTTTTCCCACGATAAAAAGTTAATTATGTTTTATGTATGTATCATTTCCAATGTCCCGATGGTTGCAAGGATTACGAAATCTGTAAATTTTTAACAATAAAATACAAATATTATAATTATTATCAAAGAAGATATCAAACTCATCAGTCAGCTCTACAAAACAAATGTATTTACTTTAATATAAAAATTCAAAAACATAAATTGGTAAATCAAATTAAACAAACACAAATTTAAAAAACAACAATACAAGAAAACAAAAACAAGAAAACTGCTCCTAAGCAACCAAAATTAACTAATTGTCAGATATGTTAACATATTCTCGAATGGTTTTATTATATCAAGTAAGCCATATGGCTGTTTACGAAATTTCATTTGTATTTTTCTTTCTTACAAATATTGCATTTACCTACTTTGTCATTGTTACGAATAGTTTTAATTTCAAAAAACCCCGAACTTTTTTCCTGTTACATCCAGTGCTCTGGATCTTTTATTGCATTTGGACGTAGATAGTACATTGTCATCATAGATATATCACAGACTCCTCCGCGATCCCCTCACTACTTACTGGAGGTCTCAGCTGCATCCTCCGGTTCAGGGTTCTAACTTTTTTCGCTAGCAAAATCGACATCTTTCTCATCACCGTTCGAATCGCCACTTATGGATCCAACATGTTCATATCCTACACGAGGTTTCTTACAGTAACGCTTCATAGTCACAACACTGTTTACACAAATTCACAAATCACAATTCAGAAATAACTCCTTCAGAAAACCAAACAATCACTAACGGGAAGACAACATGCACGTGTTTACAATTTTAAATGTATGAATCTAGATGACGATGGCAATTAACGCAGGTGGTGAAAACGGCGATACACGATATATGAGGAATATACTGGAGTTTTAGTCAAGACTCTTGATTATTAATCAAGAATACTGTAATCTAGACAAGACTATAGGGGTAATTTTCAGTCTAGACTTAGACTTTGTTAAGTCTTGTCTTGAAATTTCAAGACAAGACAAGACAAGACAAGGACAAGTCTTGGCTTGTATATTGTCTTGTCTGTCTAGACGGCATCACTAATATAAATCGTGTCCTTCTGGTGTTTGTTCTTCCTTTCTTTATCTCTCTATAAAAACTTCCTTTTTCTTGTAATAGGCTTTATTTCCTGAGTCTCTTGTTCCTTATCTATTTTTTTAACCTGCCCAGCACGGACTTTTCTCCTTTGTTCCTTATAAATGCTTTTTTGACATCTTCGTTTCTTTCTTCTTTCTATCCCTCTTTTACATTCTTCATTCCATATATTATTTTCATGTTTCTCTCTTAAAGGAATTACATTCCTCATAGCCCTCATTATTATCGTTTCCAGTCTTTAAAGTCGTTGAAGTCTTATTGACAATACTCCTGGCTGTAGCAGTAACATAAGAAAACAGTTGTTTAAAATGGCGGACATTTTTAATCCTTGTAAAAGAAACGCAAAGAAACATTACCTACTATCAATAATGGATTTTGTGCCCCTGCTCAAAACTCGGTTTCCTAAATGCATATACTAAAATAATTCTAATTGTACATCTACCTACTCTCTAGTTCAGGGTATGGGATTACACAAATCTTGTTCAGACATTTAAGCATTTGATTTATTATTTCTAAATAAACATTTTTTCTGAAAGCATATGCAATTGGATATTTTTATTTAAGTAATTGAAATGATTTATGTAATCTTAAATTGCGTTCTGATTTTTCAAACAAGTTGTATATGTGGTGCAGGTATATTTCCTATCACCTCAGTTACACGATGCCTGTGTAATTTCGAAGTCAAAATTTAGTGGAAAATAAACAAAATTCACAGCCTTCGCAAAGATGCAACCGGGGAGACATTGAAAATGACGAAGCAGACTGTAACCCCTTGTGCGTTTGGGATATTTCCGCATACGCGATAGCGTGAGCGTGAGCGGTCTAGCGCCTGGCGGCCAGGCTCTCGACTGACGTATGTGTGACGTAGGTGGCAAATGCAACACAATCTTTTTCGGTGAATATCATACCCATACTAAAAACATTTTCAATGTTAAAAGTTTGTCAAAACAAAACTTAATATTCCTCTGGGTTTGAGCCTTCAACTTACATAATATAAATGTCAATATCGTTGCAGTTTAAGAGGTAGATGGCTGTGATTAACGTTAACAGAAGACAGCCAAAATAGTGAAAACAGCAGAGTTCCGTTTCACCCTGACAAAAAGACTGACAAACTATTCAAAATCTATTTCTACATTTCAACTCAAATTAATATAAACGAATATGAATTGCAGTCTTAAATTCACAGTTATAAATTTTGATAAGAGGGTAGACGGCTAGGTTCGAGGTTCTAGCCTTACATTTTCGCAACTAGTTTATTGATACATCACCCATTAAGGGTCTACAATAATAGATAATACTGAAGTAGTGGCATAAGATGGTTGTACACCCTGACGTAAAGGAGCGACCGTCAACGCATGCGCTGCTATGGTGCGTGGCGATTTCGAACTACCCCGCTTGGCGCTTAGTTCGTTTAACATTGACGAGTTATTATTATTATTGAACAAGGATATTAGGTGCTGTAACATCTCTAAATTATCTGATTTTGAATACAGATTGTTATCTTGTTGAATACGAATTGATTCGATATTTTAATCCTGATTATCTCTGTTGCTATATAGACCGAAGCCTATAGACCCTGTGGTTCAACTTGTACCATTTATTTGCAATGATTTTTTGCCAACGCTGATAATGCTCGACCGCATGTACCTAGCTACATTGGTACAAATGCACTTGCAAGTTATCGAAACTGTTACTATGACTTGGCCTTCGAGGAGTCCTGCCCTGAGAGATGATTAAAGCAGCTACCCATCTGTCCAAAAACATCAAACGATCTTTCTCTGGAATTTGCAGATATTTTGAAATAAATAGATAAATCAAAGGGTATATAAACGACTCGACTGTCAGAAAAATTTTCAAATAGTAAAATACAGGGATATTAGATTAATTCAAATTTGTGGAAATATTTTGTGTGTCAATTTGAATTGAGGGTGCCATTTTACCCGATTCTGTGACTAGCCTGTGGATTTTAACTTTAAACGTTTTTCAATATTAATGTTCAGCGCTAACGAAACTTATTCATAAAGACTGAAAATGGGATTAGTACATACTATACGTTAATTTTGGAGTGTATAAAATTGTGGAGAACGTGTTGCGTTCGCAAATATACGCAAATTACCACGGACATAATCAGCAAGTGGTACAACAACCGCAGCGGCTTGACAAACACAAAACGTCCAAATAGCACTGATAATACCCTACAAAAAGCTTTCGCTACAACAACACGGACCGAGAGAACTATAAATAAAGATAATGAAAGGAGCGAAAGCTCCCGCTTTTTGCCGTTATTCCTTTTTTCAACTGCCAGACTTTTTATCCATTTTTAGAGCGAATCGCGTTTTATACTAATTAAAAAAAATTGCGACATAAATTAAAATCGTGAGTGTATATCTACAGAAGCAGCGAAACGGAAACGTGACGTTGCGGGGGATCGAGGTGGATGGTGGGAGAAGGGTGAGTGCGTTATGGCTGGCGGATGCAGCGCCACATATGTCGGGGTTCGTTTCCGGTCACCTATGACCGTAGACAACACGTATGTGGAACATTAGGTTTTTCCTTAAGAATTATATAATTAATTCTTTAGCAGTGTACTTACATAAAGCTATAATAATCGTATGTAACTAGAATATATACATATTACGTATACTTTAGTTTATTTAGTTTATTTATCTTTCCTCCACAACAATTAAATATTTTTGATGGTAATGCATCTTTAGAAAAAACAAAAAATGTGTTAGGAGTACAAAATTTCAACCTGTAATGGAATTCGTTAACAGCTCAGGCTGTCTCAAAATGAACGTTCTCTACAGCATTTCGATTAACAGGTATTGCATAATATTTAAAGAATGTACGAGGGTGTCTTTTTATCTATAGTGAGTCTAGGAAATTTTAGTATATTGTACAACGAGCACGGAATGGTACTCATTTTCCATGAGTATGAAAGTTGTAGTAGGAGCTTTGGTGAGTCCTGCATTCATTCGAGTTGTAAACTATACTTTTTCTATCGACTGTTAGTTTCTTTTCCCAAAAAAAAAAAATCTAATGTTTCCCAGAAATATCTCTGGTCTCTGCAGCAATTTAACGTTTACCTTGATATCAATAAGTAACTATTTTCATGCTACATTTTCCACAGTCAAACTGACAAAAACAACACGACCTACAAGATTTTATACATATAAAATTTTATGGCAATAAATGTTTTATTTGTTACTCAATTGTAAAACACCATTTATCAGAACTGTTTATTAACGTCGAAAATGCATCTCTACAGGCCTAACTTGTAAAATTGACAGCCGACTTGTAAAATTTTTACAAGCAGTAGCGTTGTTGACATTCGAAAATTCTGTTTTATCATTATCATAATATATATGTTAAAAATTATGGTACAATAAGTATGATTTCCGCTGATATTGATTGATTTTTCTGACGGAATGCTCGGAACTGTACCTACTACAGCTGCAGATTCTGCCGAAGTAGATGGCATAACATTTGTACACTCACTAGCACGGAACATTTTTTTGACATTTCAACGATATACGATGGGGAAAAGCGAAGGGTATGGAAGACAAGAAAGAATAGGAGAGATAGGATGGTATTAGGACACCTTCTTAGACACGAAGAAATAGTTCGCGACATACTAGAGTCGGAGATAGGGATAAAAAGAGGTAGGGGTAGGCCCAGATTAGAGTACGGCTCTCAAATAATTGGGGATGTAGGATGTTCTACTTTTAAGGAAATGCGTAGGTTAGCTCAGGATGGAGGTACGCGGCCAGCCAGTCTTCGGACTGAGAACTTCATGATGATGATTTGTCAAAAACTATCAGTAAAATTTTACAGCGCCTTAAAATTTGCTGCATCTTATTATAATACATAATTTTGTTAAACGTTCGATTAGTACATTAGGTACTTTGACTTCGGCGTCTCGAGTTGATTCCTGCGATTTTTCAAAGAATGGCCCATTTTCCATAATGGCCATGACAACTCACAGGTATTGTAATAAAAAGCTTGGTTTACTATAAAACATGGTTAGTCATTGCGCATCTTTTGGGGACCACTGGTAGTGATCTTGATGACGTAAGTAAGAGCAACTCTGCAGTGTCTTGCAGCAAACTAAATTTTATGAAACTGTCACTGTCAGATTAACGAGCTGTTAAGAAGGTTTTTGGATTACGTGTCTGTTTTGCTAGATTTCGCATTGAAAATTTTGAATTATGGAGAAAATTAAAATAACAAATGCGAGTTATGTTGGATTTGGAACAAAAATTGAGGATACTCAAAATTTGGTTTTACAAATTGAAAATTGACCTTAAAGAAATCTGGAAATTTTACAGTCGCGGCATATTCTTTGGGAATTATGTAAAAATTGTAATTGTAACTACAAACTAAAGTTGAATATTTGCTGCGATTTGAGAAAATCTATCAGAAATTAGAATTAAATCCATTCAATGTCGATGTTGCTTCACATGTAGTACCTATCTTCATTGTTAACTACAATGTTAAATAATATGAGATTCCCTTTCTTCCTTCGCTAAATGACGTGGTGAGAGGAAAATTAAGAATATTAACATAAAGTATTATTGACTTATTTTAAAAAGTCCACAACTTCACTGTGGACTAATTATTAGATGCTGAGAATTGTGATAATATACAGGGTGTGCCACTTAAGCGTACTTCTTCTGTTGCACTTTTATTGTGCATTTTAGAGAAAAATGTCATAAATGAGAGACACCTTGATTTTTGATTCTTTGTTATATAAAATTAGTTTTACTTATACAGGTCGTCCCATTTCTTCTGCATAGTACCTAACGTTGTTCTTTTAAATCAAACCCCTTGTATTTGATAACATTTTTGGATTCCTTAAATGATTTTACTATGAAGTTGTAGGTATAAGACAGTTTTTGCCTAAAATTCGTATTTCTAGCGGTAACAGTATTTTGTTGAAGATTTTGACAGATGTAGAGGAATTTTGAAAATTAAATATCTTCGGATTGAAGAAACTTGTAATAATAAAATTTTTGTGAAAAGAAAACAATATCTAGGGGAAACCGCAGCTGCATTAAAAAACCGAAAATATTGTACAGGGAATTAGCAATTGCATGGTTAAGTTAGAAAATTTGTAAGCAAAATAACTTTTTCATTTTTCAAATGGAAATATATAAATTTTATATATATTTGAGGTTGTTTATCTAAAAAACTATTGAGTTTAGGGGTATTGAAGCTCATACAAAACAGAGAAAGAGAATCTATAATAGAAAACAAATGTAATATAAAAAATATTACGGTGCCATTTAAAAAAATCGAGTTATCGGGTTTTGAAATATTTTAATTTGGCCATGTAACTGCTCATACCCTGTATAATATTTTTGACTTTTTGTTACTGGAAAACAGTTACTCGGAAATGTTAATTTTATCTCACCAAACTATCATCGACACAGCTTTTTGTTTAATCCGAACTATTCAATTTTTAAAATTCCTGACGCAACCTGTATATTTGCAGGCAAATTCTTATTTTAGGAAAATAGCTTCGAAAACAGCCATTTCCTGGGCAAATATGATCTACTTTATAACATTTATTTCTGTTTATAGGTTGTTTTGCTGGGCAAGTGGTACCTATCTATAGCATAGAACATTCACCGATCAATGGTAATGATAGTAGTACCTAGCAGAAAGTCTGGATTCTAAAGCAATGACCCCGTGTTCAAGATGCAAGCTCAGGTAATAAAAATATAGTACGGGTGTACGAGTTATGAAGGACTACCAAATTGAAACGAGTATACTGAGGAAACGAGTATTGAGGAAGCGAAATAATAATAATAGAGCAAGTTTCTGCAACTATCTTGGAGCTAAACACTAGTAAAGGCCGTAAAACAAACTATCGACTTTTGCTGCCGTATTTGCGGCATTGAAAGCCCACATTTCTTGGATGTGTAAAATAGTAGGTACATGCTACATGTTGTTTGCGGTGCTGTTTATGAAGACGATAAAGGTTTGCCCGTTAGGTTATTTGCAATATATGTCAATGAACCGCAGGAAAAATCCCACGAGGGCAGGTGAAAGCTGCAGAAGTAATGAAAAAAGGAGCAGTACTACTTTTAGCAACATAGAAACCGGAAAATGCATAACTGCCGCTGTTCTAAAAATAAAAAAACAAAAATAATTTAGAGGGTATTACGTTTACAGAATTATCGCATGTTATTAATTTGTAACTTAGGTATCTACATTTTCCAAGGGCCATTTTTTGCGTTTACGTTTTAATGTTCATTTTGATAAATGTGTTATTGTTGTTTTGTACTTTTTTAATATGCGGATAATTTTAATACATTTGGTGTACTTGGGAATATCTACTGGCGTACCATATCGTTACTGGCTCTTTGTAAAACAAAATTTATTGATATAGACAAAAGCTATTTGCCATGTCATTTTGAAACTAAGAAATAAAAAGCTATTCGCCCAAGCAGATAATAATTGCTCAGGAAGACGGAAGAAAGTAACTATTTTCCTGTGACATAATCCATATTAGTAAATACATCAGCATCGCTTTCCTGAAGAGAAAGACCAAAGGATACAAAGTTTTAATAAAAGCTGATTTTGAACATTCTTAGAAGATTGACAATGATGACAACATCTTTTTATTGCTGAAGGCAAGGGAGTACAGAGAGACATTTTTGATATTCTTCAAAATTAATGTTGTTCTCATTATTGGAAGGGGTAGCTCACAAAAATTTACGTAAAGAAAACGTAAAACTTGAGAGAGCTCGCATCAAAGTCAGTTTTCCTAAGGACAATTTCATCTTCAAAACTGCGCAAAAGTAATGGCGTCACTATCTAACTCAGAGACTATTAAAAATAAAATGCTATGACCGTCCGACACTGAAGCGAGAGGAAAATGGACAGTCGCGTCTTTGTTGCCTAGCAACCGCGGTACGTCTAGGAAAACTTGTTTGTGCGTATGCTCCTGTCAAACACATATATGTAATACATACGATTAAGTAGGCGCGAAAGTTGATAATTTTTGTCCACCCGTATGTTATAACAACGCACGAGCACAGCACGGCAGTAGCCGATCGGAAACGTAGATACGTAGGTATATATTCAAATGTTGCAGGCACCTTTGAAATTTTGACGTTTACTTAGTGGACTGCTTCTAAATTTTGACACTAACTAAAATAAATCGTGTACGGCACGTTGGAATTCTCTATCCTTGCAGTATAGAGAGCAGGTGAGATTCCTGTCGTTTTACCACCGTTTAGTGCACACCGTCGTTCAGGACTTGCTCTGTAATTCAATGCATGTCGGGGTATTTGCCCGGGGAGTAATTCGGATCGATAAATAATAAATAATAATAATAAATCATAAACTAAAATGTTACTTTCTTAGAAGTGCTTAGGGAGTAGCAGGAAAAATAGTGTACATAACTCATTTTCCATACTTGTTAAGTAATATACTATTACCAGATACCAAGAAAAACTTTTCGAGCGAATTCATGATCAAGCAGGAAACATTGACACTTATATCTTAGAAATCGTTCGAAAATATATTAATTTTCGGCACAAACGCAACCTCTCTAGGTATTAAAGCTTTAGAAACCATGACTAAGAATCTAGGGAAATTTCACGGACTACCAAACTGTCGAATAATACCCAGCACGCTGCTTTGCAACATGGTGGATCCTTGCAGCAACAAAAACAAGGTTTTCGTCTAACGGCGTTTTCATATAAATGCACAATGAAGACGAAAAGACGGTTTAAATCAGAACATTTGCCAATATTATGTTGTTTATGTTGGTGGAACTTAGTTACGTTCAATGAAGTCTCTTTCTGTTGTAGAATCTATGCCTATAAGCAACACAGAATTTTAATAAAGCAATTACTTGGAATATATCAAAGCTCCAAAATAAATTAGTGAAGAGAAAATTATGCTTCTTATGAAGTACTGAGGAAAGAGCAGGAAGTTTTAATCCTCCCGCGGCACGTGATGTAAGGCACTAAACCTAAAATAATTGCCTTTTTCAGATCCTTTCTCGCGGAGAGAACAAAAACGCCTGTTAACAAAGGGTCCGCGCTGCCTCCGTAATCCAAACATCACTTTGCAGTTTATTCGTGTTATCATCAAGAAAACTCGACCGGTAGCAGTGGCGGCAGTAGCAACAAATCGATAAGAATACGAGTGCAATGATGACTCATGCGGCACCCCCGATCCTCTCACACACCGCGCCCTTAAAACCATCCCCCTTGCATCGCCAACCACGCACCTCGCATACTGCGATGAAAAAATCAATCTTGGCCGTCGTAAATGGCAAATGTTGCCGAATAAGCTCGTGCATTTCTTTAATCTCTCCGGGCTTATTCGATTTTGATCAGAATCCGGTGCTGTTGGCGCACAAGGCAAACGTCATGAATGAATCACGCGCAGGAATATGTTTTATGATGAATAAAACAAGCCCATGCGATAGATGTGTCTCGGGAAATCCAAAGTTCTCGGTTACGGCCACGTAAATAATGTAATTTGGGAGAGTTTAGGTCCAGATTATGGGGCTTGGGGGAGGTCGAATACACCAGCTCTCTGCGTGGCTTTTGTAATTATCAACAGTTCCGTCTCCTGAAACCAAAATAGTCTTGCCCGCTTTTCTTTTCAATTGGCCTGTTCACGTCACGCGAAAAATTTGTCTATTTTGATTTGTTTAAGCCGGAATATGAGTTCTTATCTACAAGCCTGTGACATTTTAGATGTAATTATCTTCTCAGTGTAGGATCAGACAGAAAAGCTGCCATCTCAAAAACGATATAAGAAGCACTGGTTAGTCAAATATTTCTCGGCGGAATATTAGTAAGCACAAAATTCTGCAAAAGTGGAGTTTTTTTTAAATAAGCAAGATTCAATCGGTGGCTTTAGAAATAAAATTACTCTGGGTGGCCACTGGGTTTTGGGATTTCCGAAATCCGGGGGGATTCAGATTTTATTACGCCTTCAACTGCAGGTAGGTAGTAGGTACTTAAAGTTCTCAATTCTCCTCGTTAAAAAGCTGGCTCAAAAAATCTTGAAGCGAAACTATCTTGATAAAGAAATAGGTACATGTCTTCCACTTGCCGGAGAACTGATATACCAACTGAACTACCGGCATTCGCAATCTCAGTTCGAGAGGAAAGGCCTATCATGCGATAGCGAGAATTGGAAAGTACAACTAAACCAATTAATTGCCAACTC
This sequence comes from Xestobium rufovillosum, assembly GCA_963966045.1. Lineage (NCBI taxonomy): Eukaryota > Metazoa > Arthropoda > Insecta > Coleoptera > Ptinidae > Xestobium > Xestobium rufovillosum. Next base: position 16,068,509 of record OZ014499.1, on the reverse strand, counting down.
ACCAAAATGGAAATCTAGACTATAGTCGTAACCATTCGCCGCTTCCCATATATCGAACCCCCAAAGTGCAATTTTCAATTAACTAATTATCGTCTAAACGTTTAAACAATCAACTAAATTTCTAACGACGCATAGAGTGCACGGTAACGTGCAGCAAAACTCAAAATTGCGGGCACGAGAATTGCAAACACGTGTTAAATATTGTGTAGAAACCTGTAACAAAGAAGTTTTTCAAACGAACCATACTGACGGAAACCTGACCGAACGCATTTTTGAAACTGGCGCATTTTTTGTAAAAAAAAAAATGTAAAAACGTAAAAAAGCAAACTAGCCTCCACGGGACTTGAGCCCACCCAGCCCACAGTGAGACCAATCACCCGAAAGCGTGGCCTAAATTAGGTTTCAAGAATTTCCTGGAAAAGTTACTTAAATGGGCTTATTTTAAAGAGATCATGCTCCTATACGATGGTATAACTCATAAGGGTGTAATTCGGTAAAATTCGGGGTAAAATCAGAAGTTAGCGGCACCCAACGTGTGACCAGTTACGTCATTAGCTTAGAAGCGCTTGTGATTGGTCATCTGAATTGATGTTTTGGTGTCCAGAAAGCTAAAGTTACGTGGAGTTTGAGTCGGTAAAGTAGGGAGCAATAATGTTAGGAATAATCAGAATTTGACATTTGGTATTTGGAGGTTCATAATTTTTATTTGTATTGGGTGTATAAATAGTTCTCTGTCGTTTATCTATGTGTTCTTATTTCTATTTATTGTGTCATTTAGTATATTTGTGTGCGGAAAATAGAGCAAGATTTCGTTAAAGACAATTTACCGGTAGTTAGTAGTGAAATGATTGGGAATCATTACCTAATTATCCAATTTGGACTATTTCAGTGCTAAAATGAAAAATATTGAAACGAAACGGTGAGTGCTTCATTTATTTGGGAACTAAACAAACTGAAAAACAACACTGGACACTGCCATGATTGGGTATTAATTCAGTTTACGTTTGACAGTTGACACAAGATGACGTTTGCGCTAGCAAGCATAAACAAACAACTATTTTACTATCCGGCTAATATCGACAATTCTCGGCATTGCCCCGGATACGTCATCATTTAAAATGCTTAAAGTGCCAGCGTCTTAACTTTGATGCTCGTTTAGATGCCAAATATTGTACGAGAATCTTCGGGAAAACATGACTTTTAAAAATTGTGTAACAACCCCATTATTATTTTGCTGTATTTTTAAGAATTACGTTGTGGACCAGTGAAATATAAGTATGCAAATACCTGCATCGCAAATTTTTAATAGCTTTACCTACGTGTTACTTTATACAAACTATGAAGTTAATGCAGTTGCTATGTCTTTAATGTCTTGTTTTAGAAGTCCATAAATTTTGTGTTGAGCTATAAAATTAGGCCCGCCTAGTCACATTCTAATTTTTAAATAAAAGTAAAGCCCATGTGTAGGTAATCTACTCTAAAAAATTTGGCTGCCAATATTTGCCTATTTTATAAAGATATTCATTTTTTTATCGGTGAGTTTAGTTCATAGTGGATGAAACCTAAAGCAGTACATGTCTAAACTTGTCTCAATTTTTTCGCGCCCATTTTTTAATTGTCCATTTTCACAAACAAATAGGTTGGTTTTGGTGGTTAGTTGTAACAAAAACACCCGATTTTGTAATTAATAATAATAATAATAATAATAATAAATGTCTTTATTTTCTGCACACAAAGATCAATTAACAAACAAAAAAAAAGCATAAATTAAATGTTGCAGAAAATCACAAGGCGTCGATTCAAATAGCGAAAATTTCGCACTTGCTCTTCCATCGCTACCGTGAGATAAAAAAAAACCCAATTTTAAACAAAAATTCCTATACTATGTTTACACAAAAAAAAAAAAAAAAGATTCAATGACCCAACAGCCGGCTTCAGGAGCAGCAGGTGCCTATCTCAAAAGAAATTATATTTCAACATTTTATGCGTTCCTATGAAAATGAGGATCTAACCTTTGCGAAATCATTATATCCGAGCGCAGTTTCTTTTTAAAACACTTTACTGACAGAGCCTTTAATTCGTCACTGAGTCCATTATATACCTTAGATATCTGATACGAGAACCCTTTTTCATAAAGCGCTGTATGGTGATGAGGAGGCGTAATGCGACCCCTAAACCTTACATTCAACGTATGGACATGACTCCTAAATCTAACTTTTTGGTATAAAAACTTTGGGCACTTTTCCAATAATATCTTGTGATATAAACAAGACTGCAAGAGAAATCTACGATTGTGCATATTAAGCCACCCCAATTCATTTAATTTGTGAGAAATTCTGTCAAACTTATAAATACCGAAAATCAGTCTCATACATGAATTTTGAGCCCTCTGTATCCGCGCCGAGCAATCCCGTGTGATGGCAGGTCCATAAATCTCACTACAAAAGTTAAACTGCGGAAGAACAAAACTATCACATAATAATGCTTTTACCGCAATCGGTAAGCAATGTCGATGAGGATACAACAATTTCAAATTCATATAACAAAGTCTAATGCACTTTGCAACCTGCTCCCTATATCCGAAGGTGTTATCCAAAATCAACCCCAAACTCCTTGCCTCATTTTTCAACGGAATCAAAGTACCGTTTATAGACAGCTTAATATTTTGAAAAATGGAACTGACCTTACGTTTATTGCCAAAGACAAGTGCTACGGTCTTACTAGGATTAATGAGCAAGGAATGCTGGCCTGACAAATCACAAACACACTCTAACTCCCGATTAATAATATTTACTGCATTTAGGTGATCTTCTGGTTTGAACGAATAATACAATTGCGTATCATCAGCAAACGATAATGACTTGCAGTGCTTAACTTGTCTGAGTAGATAGGACGTATAGATAATATACAGTAAAGGCCCCAAGACGGATCCCTGAGGAACTCCTCTATTAACTGGCCTAAAGGCAGAGTATTTTCCATTCAAACGTACAGACTACGGGGAGCTATCACTTAAATAGCTTTGCATCAGGCGCACAGAATCTTGGGATAGGCCTATATATCGCAATATATTTATTAAAAGGGCATCAATATCAATTGTATCAAATGCCTTGCTATAATCTAATAAGGTTAAAACAGATATCATACCACTATCAGTAGCCATTAGTATGTCATCAGTAAGATGCAGCAAAGCTGTGGTACAGCTATGTCCTTTCCTAAACCCAAATTGCGTATCTGGTAAAATGTTATACTTAGAAAGGTGACTTCTAATTTGAAATTCAAGAACTTTCTCCAATATCTTGGACAATGTCGGTAGTATACATATAGGTCTCAAGTCCCTGCACTCAAGCGGATTTTTAACTTTAGCCAGAGGTAATATAATACCAGACTTCCAATCAATAGGAAAATATGAAGCTAAAATACAATCATTTAGAACGTATGTTAAATAAGGGAGTATAACCGGGCAACACAATTTTATCATATCTACTGTAATACTATCAATACCCTGTGCATTGCTCTTAATACTGTTTATAATTTTCAGTACACAGGCTTCATCCACTGTGTGAAATGCAAGAACTTCAATATCATTTTGAAAAAGACTATTCTGAAAAAAATTTAAAATTATATTATAATTATATTTTATTTTATTTAGCCAAAAACTTTATATGAAAATACGTACTTAATCACCCCCCCCCCCTCTAAATTACGATCCCTTAAATGGAGTCATTAAAATTTAATTTGTTAAAACAATCACTTCTTACTACACAGGGTGATTCATAACGAGGGCTGATAGAGGAGGTCAAAATAATAAGAAGAAATCGATGAACGTATCTATGTCCTAAAATTATTCCCAACAAAAATACGGGGTGTTCAAGTTTTTTTTTTAACTGATTGTTATTAATATTTCTGAAACTAAGAAAGCTAAATATTAAATTAAATTAAATTAAAGTTTTAGGGACAATTTGTCGCTTGCAGACCTCTATCATAAAAAAATACTTTTGTCCACGACTATCTTATAATATACTCTACTCTTTATACTTGTGTTTCTTCAATCATATTTATAGATACATTAATCACTGCAGTGATTAATGAATATTATTCACTACACCAATAGGAACATCGCTTTGACCCTTTTTTACATTTATTTAGTAGGCCGCGATCGCGATGTGTCAGTTCAAATTGAAACGTCAAATCAGCATGGTTTGCTTTTAATTTGAAATGCATATTCTAAAAAAAAAGATATAATGAGTAGTGAGAGTGAAAACGAGGTTTCTTTAACAGCACCAGCAATAAAAGAAGCTGCAGAACTTGCCTCATTAGATTCATTGCCCAAAAAACCAAGAAAATTATACTTGAGAGCGTATGTATGAATCTTTCTTACACTGGGGAAGGGAAATTAAGGTAAATTCTTTCTGGGAATCTGTTTTGATAGTCGTGGACAAAGTATAGTATACAACTCGTTATAATGATGCTATTATTACCTCAGATGATTACAAAACTCGCTCGTTTCACTCGCTCGTGTTGTAAACTTCATCCTCGGTAATAATAGCGGTCATTATAAACTCGTGTATAATATACTATTATATCTGAGAATAATTTATTTTTATGAACAATTTTTTAACTGAAAATTTAGCTTATAGCGGCGCCACTGGTGGCAGTAGAAAAGCACATCTTTTTAGGACGATAGAGGTACGCAAAGGACAATAGCCCTCAAAATATGAATTCAATAGCTTCAGTAGATTCAGTAGATATTAAAAATAATATTTTTTTCGAGAATTTTCTACACCCTGTATTTTTGTTGGGAGAGATTTTAGGACAGATGTTCATAAAATATTTTTTCTTGTTTTGTCATTTTATCATTTTATCATAAAAAATAAAATTTTATATTTGTATTTATGAATGTGAGTCAAAATATGGTGCGGCCATATTCAAAACAACATCGTCATGGACGTCTATTAGGGAGGGTACAGGGTAATATGTGGGGTCGCAACTCTTAGTGTGTTCATAGAAATTTTTGCCTTGAAATTTTCGTTAGGAATCGCTATCCCAAGCTTGTAACATCGATTCAATGACACCCTATACAGGATGTCCCTAAAAGGTCTGTAAAAAACGATACCACGTATTCCTGAGACCAAAAAAGAGCGATTTAACCAGACTTACCTCTATCCAAGTGTTTGGTTCAGGCGATATGGAACGTCAAAGGTCTTCAAAAAAAATATGTTTTTTTAATAAGAAAAGATTGAATTTAACGACGGAGATTAAATTTGGAATGTGAATCCGTGCCGATGTTCACAACTAACGAAAGCATAACGTATGTTCAATGATTCATTGTATTATAAACAGCAAAAGTGGTATTCCACTTTACGGTTCAATTTCGCCTAAAATGCCATAAACAATTACGTTCTGAGGTAAAAAAAAACCTTAGCAACTGTCTGCCAATTAAAGTTTTTAAGGCTGATCTAAACGATTTTATTTGAATTACAACAAAAAATGTTAGTTAGCCTTGCACTAGTAAACAAAGGGCTGCAAAATAATAGATAAATAATCATGTTCTTTGGGAGGCGGGGCTGACGAAAACATAGCAACGTCCGGCACAAACGATTCGCGTCGCAAACTGGAACACCACTTTTGCTGATAATTGTACATTCAATGATGTTGTTTCGTGTGCCCTAAATTTTGAGTTATGCGTGCACATTAACGTGCACCTAGATGCAGGGAGTAAATTATCAGGCTCAATATTTATAATTGTTTGTCAATTAGTTTATATTTCTCGGGCGCATCTGGGAAACGTCAGACAAGCCTTTATATCTAAATTAACCGGTAGGTTCTTACAAATATACGTCAAAAACAGAAAAAACAGTGTCACTCATGTTTTTCAAGCAGTATCGTTATCTGTTGTGGAGTAAAGGTTTTGTTCAATTCGAATGTGCTGATCACATCCAGCTGCCATATTGACACAGAGCACGCGACGGCATTTCTTTGTGTTGATTGTGTTGTTTCATCTGTCAGTGTCCTTTAAAGAAAGGCGAGTAAATACCCACATGGTCCTTATAAGGACGAAACTATTATGAGATTATTTATCGATCGAAGAGCAAAAATCCTCAAATATACCTGGGATAATTTTAACCGTTATTTTGCAAAGTACCTATATCATGTCCGCAAAGAGAAGTATGAAATTTTTGCAATAACGGCAATTTTTTCGGAAGCACTTTCGCAAAATGTTCATGCTACCTTCGTCGGGAAAAAAACCGGAAAGAGCCAAACGCAATAAAAGATGGAAATGACAGAATCTTTTCAATTGATAATTTGTATTCATGAATTCTGCCATAGTATTTTTACTACTTAATTCAAGCAAGTACCTACTTAGGAGGGAAAAGTACTAATTACGCTATTACAAAAATTTAAGAAATTGACTAAGAGTGCTTAACTAATTTCTTATCTTTATATCTGCTAATAATAAGCATGTGACCAAAATTGGCTAAATTTCAAATTCTGTTCATTTACAATATTTACAATATTGACACATTGAACTATCAAGTAAAGACAGAAGTTACGGTAATACTTTTTGGTTTGTCAGTGTACCTTTAGTGACAAAAGCAATAACTGACATTCAGGGCCTCATTGTTCCTGCAAAATATCTTTTATACAAAATCAGATTTTTTTTATAGTCATATTTTATAATCAGTATCATCTACTGGCCTATTCTTTATAATGTGCATTTTGCCATTATGTATCCTGAGTTAGCTAGCCAATATATTACTGTCATTGTTAACTGTTCACGTAAATATCACACTGAAATTTACTTTCATGCGGTCCACTATAGTGAAACAGCTGGCAAAACTTATTCTCTAAACGCAGCTGGCGTCGATTCTAGGTCTACTACCTGGTATAAACACATTACCGAAACAGCATATGTTACGTCTAGCGTTCCGCAAAAGTGGTTCCAATTTTACGTCTCGTTTTTTTAATTAATAATATTCAAATTTCTCAATAAATGTGCAAATGTGTGAAACATTGACACAAAAAATGTGTACTTTACAAATTGTATTATTATTATTATCTCCATTATTATTAAATGCGAAAAAACCTTAGCCATATTTGCGTCGAAGCAAAGTTTTATAATTTGTCTCAACAATATTTGGTTAAAAATAATCTACTGCTATACAAACTGATGTACTTTGTGACAAATTTGTTGGACTCAAGTTGGTCCCACAATCTGAGGAATTCTAGTTAAAGGAAACCAGAAATCAGTGGCGTAAACTCCGCGTCTCGAGGGGCGGCAGTTGAGGGACCCATTTATCAAATCAATCACACCGGGGCATAGGTATAGTGCAACGCGATCGCAAATAACACTCAAAAATATTCAAAATTTAACATGTTTATACCTACCTATACATTATATTATATATATCAAGTATTAGAAACGGGTATCTACATGTAGTACGATTCAAAAAATAGATTTCTTATTATTCTCCATTTATCAATCTTTTTCTATCGCAAAATCAAACATGGACTGCATTTCCTTAAGCGTGCTATTCGTAATTAGTACATTATTCTACGAGCGCGTTTATAGTCATAATTCGAGAGTTGAATACTTCACTTTATCTGCAAAAACTCATGGGAAGTAGCACCACATTAGACCCCTTAGTTTAGATAAGTGTACAAAACAAGTAATCCATGAAAGAGCGTTGCCCTAGAAACGTATAATGCACACATGATTTCTGAGATTATTTTTTTCATCGTCAAATTGACCAATAGGAACATTGCATTTGAGTCTATACTTGGGCCGCCGAACAGACGGAGTGATCTGCCTGAAAGAACGTGTTCTAGCGGGGCCAATAATAATTTATGACGGCCGAATTGGAGTGATACGATTTCGTTGGGTCTAAAGAAAGCGCATCACTGCGGTTCGGTTGTCCTAAATTGATAGTGGTCCCGCCTACAGCACGTTCTTGCAGGGTGATCACTCCGTCTGTTGGGCGGCCCAAGTATAGAAGCGTGTATTATTTCGGTTATTTTTTGACGTTTCTATTTTCCAATAAATGAACAGTATTTTTGATCACGCGTTTAATTCTGACCAATTAAATCATTATTATAGTGAGAATTTTTTACCTAACTTGTCCCAGCGGGAATTTTTTTTAGTATTTTGTTTTTGTTGATAAAACGACTTGTTTTCTGGTTTTGACATATGTCATATGTTTTAATCGCAAATTGTGACACTGAAAGAATAATATTGAAGAGTTGTTTCACATTTGAACGTCAAAAAATAACCTTTCGAATACCACACGACAGTAAGAATAACTTGGAAAATAATTCTCCACATTTTACTCAAACTTGTCGCCATTCGGCAATAGCCACTCGAGCCCTACGGGCTCTCCTGTCTATTGCCTGGCGACAAGTTTTCGAAAATCTGTCGAATTATTTTCAAGTTATTCTCACTCTCTTGTGATATTACGTACGGTAATTTTTTTCGATAATTTTGCTTGTTGATAAGTTGCCATAGTTTCGAATTTGTATGTGCATTTATAATGTATAATCTAGTTACTTTAGTACCTGCCAAACGTCAAATATTCCCAACACATTTCATTGTATGTGAATTGACATAAAATTTCGTTTTGCTTCAATTCAAAAAATAATCTTGTGTAATTCAATTCGTGGTCTGGAATTTTTAGGTAATTTTACTCAAGCTGTTGCTTTTACTAGCCACTCGTGGCTACCAAGCAACGCAACAGCTTTCGTAAAATTTCCGACAATTCCAGACCACTCATTGTATTACTACAGGAAATAAATTTTCAGTTATGATATGCGTTCGGAAATGTATAATTTGACGGTCTGAAAAGACGATTCTTTGACTACCAAAGAATTGAAGCTTGAGTTACGTAAGCAGCACTAAACAGAATTCTACTCTGTGGAACAGGATTTAGTCATGGGTAACCCTTTATCGAACCGGTTCAAAGATCTGCTTCACTGGTTGAGCTGTAGAGATCTGCATCGCGGCGTATTTGGCTCGCGGTTCGCAACATGAGCGCGCATAGTTCGTAGATCAGGGACTTGGAAGTCAACGCATGTTTCACGCTGGAAGCTGCGGCTTGCTATGGATCTGCATGCTCTGTGACGGCGCGTTGATTCAAATATGCAAAAGTTGTATTCATAGTGCATCTTCAATCTACAGTGTTTTGTATTTTTTTTAGGTTACAGCTACACTTTTATCTTATAATGTAGAATTTAGGTAGGTAATAAGTCAAAATTTATTTTGGTTGTTTTGTGAGATGATGGCAGCATTAAAATTCTTCATATATCGGGTTGTTGACGTATCAACCCCGGTTAGGGCCACTGCCAAGTTTTTATTGATATATTATTGATTTGCAATTGACGTTTGTTAAAATTATTATTAAGCCAAAAAAATTTATAGTGTCGTAATATTAAGAATTATATTTGTAAATCTCTAAGAACTTGACAATGGCCCTAACCGGGGTTGAAACGTCGACAAACTGATGTATGAAGAATTTTACAACGCATCGTCTTTTGTGTTCTGTGAGAGCCATTTGGCTCATTTGAACCGGTTCAGTTCTGCGTTCTGCGGTGCGCCATCTGTGAGCTGAACTGAAGAGTCAGATCGCGAAAATTTAACGAGTTACCAGTGACTAATAGGATCAGAAGGTGCAGCACCATAAAGGGACAAATATGACAGTAAGGAACTTCATTAAGCATTACTATTACATACAAGTTATGCGAAAGATTATCTATCTACCTATTTCTAAATCGGTTAATCCCGTACAGATCTCACGACAGGCAACTCCTGCACTGCTCAAATTCTGAATCTACGCAGAATGGAAATGAAAAATGAAACATTAGTAATGCTGTGGTCGTGGACCTGTCCTCAGCCTACAGCATTGACTCCTGTCAGCAAAAATTACTCGTTCACTTACGACATCGGCCTGAATGCAGCAATCTGTGTTCTCTTGAAGAGCAATTTCCATGTATAACAACCAAAGCTTAAAAAGTAAACCTCCGAAACTCACCCATGGCTGCCGAGTAACGGCACGGCCAGGTAGAATAGAGAACGCGAGTGAGTGTTACACACAAAGCTCTGTAGTTAAAAAGCTGTAAGGAGTAATCTCTCCACCATCGCGTAAGCAAACTGACTGTGGTATATCTTTGGGATAGTTGCAGCAGAAACGTTATTCAATATACATATACACGATCAAACCGTCAGTCTCATACATACATACTTATACATACGCAGATTAAGTACATCTATCTATTATAAAGAAAACTTCCTTCGTCCCAACCGTGTTTAGGTCATTTCGAGATCTTTCCATTTTCGAATTAAAAAGGCAAACAGGGAATTGGTGAGTGGTGACACTTGGGACAGTCACATTTACTTGGAAGTTACACTTGACGGAACTCTATTTCAAAACTGCATATTACCTGCCACATGTAGTTACCAGAGGCTAACATGCCACAAATTGGGAGCTGTATCTATTTCCTGACTGCCAAATAAGCCGCACCAGTTTACGAACGATGAACCATAAGCAAAATTCAGGTATTGGTGTAAACCATGGTGTATCCATGGTGTAAACACTTCTTCTGATTTATTTACTACGCTGTAGTTATTTTACTCTTGTTTGCACGTCTGGGTTTCTTCCATTATGGTAATTATGTATAAGTTTATAATGATTAATAACTATGTATAAATAAGAATCGTATAATACTTGCCTACTGCGGTGGTAAGTGAACAATTGACTAGATAAACCTGCTTTCTTTTGAAGACTAGTTGTTCTGTTAAAACGAGATTCTATTCGGAAGATTCATCCCGATGCTGTGGGAATTATATACCTTCAGAAAATAGTTTTCTACTTTTCTATTAAGCAATGCTGGAGATAACCGTTAAAATGCAAGTACCCCCATAACCTGCACTATACACAAAGTATAGAAGTTGACAAACTAGATAAGATTAGCATTCAATTTTATTGTGTACCTAATGTTTACACATGCAGGGTTGACCATCCAAAGGGAAACAACAAATGTAAATATTACATGCACTTTTCACTGTAGCATCCAATAATAATTATTAATTACGTTACTCAAGAAACTGAACTCGGGTAACTGAAGTAGATTTAGGGCTCTGAACCATAAAACCCGTGTTGACAACTAAAATACTTATTTCCTGTAAAATCTAGATCGTATGTGCTTGTGGGACACAGTACAGTTGCAGAATTCTATGTGCCTACATCGTAATTTGATCCGTATACCGCCGTAAAGTTATCTATAAAAAACTGAGCCCGATTTTGGTGTCCAATGTGCTGAAAATAGCACTCTTCAGGAGCAAAGCCGAAATAGTTGATATAAATTATTATCTATCCCATCAAAAAACAAATGTTTGTAAATTTTGAGACCGACTAGCGTAAGTATAATGGTTTTTAAATTGTCTGTTGCATAGATGTATACACTTCCTTTTGGGGTAGGTATACTGTAAGTAGATACCTACGTAAATAGGCAACTTCTGAACTCAATTCTCGGCCAATTAATAGCAAACATATTTTGACTTCAAGAATCTGCATACCTAATTATTGCATTGTATTCCATTATTAATCAGACCACTTGTATAGAAATTAAACTTTTGTTTAATGTCCTTTAAATATGAGGACAATAAGAAATATCTAAATCATTTTTGCCAAGTTTGGCGTAAATTAGGTATCTACCTATAGTTCACGTAAATTTAGTGTAAGCTTACACGAAAATTACAAGCAGTCATATCCAAAAAAATATTCGAATATCTTGAAATGTGGACGACTGTTACATATTCTCTCTTTGCTGTTACCGATTCGTTTGACATTTGACATACTAGTTGCCCCAAAAATTACCCCATTCTCATCTTGTTGAGACAACGCTAAAATGAAATTTGACTTGACATACATGTAAAATGACATTCGCTGTGAACGTATATGTTAAACAATATTCGAGACCACATTGTAACAAGACATAATTAATTCAAATTGAATGATTACAGTCAAAATTTAGTTATGTTTGTTTTTCGTCATTGTTAAGCATCCGGGCAAGAATGTTCTGGTAGTTGTAGGTAAATAAATGCACATTTAAATTTTGAATTGATGGTGAAATCATTAACCTGAATGCAAATTCACGGTGCATTATACAGTGCGTTTAAATTCAATTTCCAAGTTATTCAAGATTGAATGCTTCCAACTCAGAATTTGATGAGAATGAGAAAATATCTCTTTATTAAAAACTGCAGCTCTTTTATTTAATTTGTTTGTGCCACTCATTTCTAACTCTTCCTTGTGATGCCATGAAATTATTGGAGATTTTCTTTGACCAACAGTAGTTAATTTTAGGTTTTGTCCGCTGTTCCTTTGCCTTCTTGTCTTCGTTCCTCACCGTCTTGTCGTTCTTTCTTCGAGCAGTTAATTTCCGATTTTGTTCCAGTTATTAGTTTATTAAGTAAATAGGCCTACATGGAAGATCAGGCTATGAGAATACCTACTGCGCTATTCTCAGATGCCTGAATGTTTACCTTTTATCGCTTATTTTGATTTTCTATATATGCAATTGTTTTTGTATTTTGTGATAATAAATATACCTAATATTCCCGCTAATATTATTATGATTTCAAAATATTATCTAACTGCGTACTTTTCAAGGTGCTGCAATGGGGCCAAAACTTATTGTTTTAATTGCAAATTTTGAAATAATAAATAAAAAATAAACATTCTTTCAAATCCTAATTTAACACAAAAAAACTTTTTAATACTGACGACCGACGTCGTAACTTTAGGATACTGTTTGCATGCACACTGAATTTACACCCAATGAATTTACTGTCAAATCAATGTCAACATGACGTTTCCTACTCGTTTCCTACAGTTGCCTAGGAAAGCGGTGTCGTCATATAGCGGAAGGTGACGCCAAGAAAAGTGTCCCCACATGTAATAATCACAGCGATTTCCTAGGTAGCGACACTGAATACCGCAGATCGCAGTAGCAATGCCTTCGAAGGCATTGACACAACAGACAACACAGTAATGTTTGTGATATGGGGCGAAGAAGTCACGCGTGTCATACAGGCACTGATGACAAACTGTCCAAACCAAAAGACCCAGTCGCAACTTGTCGACATCTGTTACCTATTTTCTTTTGAAGTTTACCGCCTCGAGAGCGAAACACGCGACATTCGGAAACATTTGCTTTGGCGAAAGAAACAACTAGGAACAAGTAGAAACAAGTGGCAACTTTGTTTCGGGAAAAAGGTCGCCAATGACAAAAGTTGCTACTTGTTGCCTCTGTCTGTACCCGGCTTTATGCAGCAATACGAATAGTCGCGACCGGGAGCGCCTGGAGAGTCACCACCGTTTGTGACGTATCATTCGATGAGTGGGGCGATGTGCTAGGCTTTCTATATTACGGTGGCTTCGCCAAAACCCGCAAATTCCCATTATAAATTTTGTGAGAGTAGTACGGAAATGAGAAACTTTAGAAGATATTTTCCTGTACACTTTCTCAAAAACGATATTTTTTACATCAAATTCAATTATTTAATGCAATGCGGAGGGTTATTCACGTGTGAAGTTTTGTGTACACCATAAAGAAGTTCGAGAGGAAGTTTGAGGAAGTCCGGAGAAGTTCGAGGAAGTCTGGGGAAATTCGAAGAAGTTTGAGGAAGTCTTTGGGAAGTTTGGGTAGTCTTGAGGTAGTTCAGGAAGTTTCTAAGTAATTAAGGAAGTTTTGGGCAGGCTTCCCATGGAACTAGAGGGACAGGTCACCCTTATGACATTGTTAAGATATTAATTTGAAAAGTGGGAAATTTAAATGACATCTAAATCTCAATTTTTGTAGCAATTTAAAATTTTCTGACACTTCCGCTTTCACCTGAAATCTCACCGGAAATAAACTTAAAATTCGATTTTTGGATGGAACACCCTGTATATTTTTATATTTTTAGATCCAGTGAGTCATTCTAAACACAATAGTATCACTATTACGTCAAAAATTTAACAGAAAAATTGTTTGGGTGCAAATTAAATTTTGTATCTAGACCTCGATCTAGAGACAGCCGCATGACTTTAGAAAAATGTTAATTTAGAATCCTAAACTAGCATAAATACAAAATCGTTGAACAAGATCAACTCCTTACTTACTTTCTTTTTGTCATTGGTTGAGTAGACATATGGTTTATAATTTGTTATTTTCATTTACCTATTTTCATAATTATCAAATACAAAAAAAAACGTTTCACGAATGTTGGCTTATTTAGTAGCAAAATATTCATAAAAATTGCTTTATCGAAATATGTACCTACTTATATTTATAAAAAACAGACTTATTTCTGAAAAACCGCTTCCGAGATTTTCAAATGGCTACACCAAAAAAATAGTTGCCTTAATTTGATGATTTTGTTTTTACACTATAGTTTGGGACCCTCAATTAACGATTTTTATTCAATCAGGGCTGTCTAGATACAAAATTTAATTTTAAATTAAAGAATTTTTGTGTTACATTTTTTATTTAAATGTGGCACCCGTGTGGCACTATGGTATCTAATATGTAAGTATAACTCGCCGGTTCCAAAATTATAAATATACCTATACTGGTCGTCTCATTTAAAAATCTAAATTTGGGGGCAAAACCGGAAGTGCCCAAATAAAGTAGATTTGCATACTGTTTAAGTACTCCAAATTTCAAATTAATATCTTAAGAAACAAAAAACGTTTTAGGGGTGAACCTGATTCCGTGGCCACCCAGTTTTTTTACTATTCAGAGATTACTCCTAGATATTGTTTCCATGTTACCAAAATGTCAGTTTCGTGCAATCTGAAGATATTCTTCTACATCTGTCAAAATCTTAAAAAAAGTGCCGGTAACACCAAGAAAATTCACTTTAGGCAAAAAATATCTTATACAACCTCGCAGTAAAATCAAACAAGAAATCCAAAAATGTATAATTTAAGAAAAACAAAGTTGGGTTCTAAGCAGAAAAATTGAGGTGGGACAACATTCCTGGAGCATAGATGATTTAACTAAATTTAAATTAATTTTACATTATATCGCCTTATTTGGGAAGCTGTGGTTAAGCTACATCCTTATATTTTAGAGACAACCTGTATATCATCTTGTTAATTAAACTTTCCAGAATAACAGTAACATAAACAGTAATATAAAAATCAATAAGAGATACCTAATGATTCTGATAAGATTTCTGCACTGACAATACCTATAAATATTGACCGTGGGCCCCTTAACAAATAGGTACTATAGGTATAAGAAGTGACAAATATGGATTTACGTTGCTGTGTTAAAATACATATATACTTATTTCTATTACTATTCAAAAATTTAATAGTTTGCATTAAACTCAAAGTACGGATGTTGTCTATACTAGCATTAAACTTTCCAGAGATAGATGTATGAAGCTGAACATTCTCGACAAATCACATTTATAACTTGCAGTAACAGAACGAAATAAAATTCAAAATCTGATACCTAGGCAAATAAATTTCGAATTTTGCGACACCTACCGGAGAAAATTGGATTTAAAACCAATATTCTCACTCCGGCGAGTTGATCATCGGCCCCGGGGACGAAGGGAGAGTACATGCGAAGCCGGGTCGATTCGGGGGGTTAAAAACGACATAACGCACATAGAACATTTGCAAAGCGCTAGCGATATATACGATGTCACTTTCGTTGCCTATCGATCGATGCGTGGCCTTGAAACAAGGGTTCGTGTACCTATGAAACGTAACGAAGCTTTTAGCATGACACGCTATGCATTGAGCTTAGTTCACGTCTGAAAGAAGCTGCACGGTAGTGTTTTCAGTCGGAAATAATTTTTGCATTCCCAAATTTCGAAACTTTAAAAATTATGCATTCTATTTTTTAAATTTTTGAAAAGATTCAGTTTAAAACCATTAACTGGCCCCGACTATGACGATTAAAAACGTAAACTATCTTCGACAAACTTTGACAGGAAAAATCCAATTCTCTTGGCTTATGGTAAATCTGAGGGTAAACCCTACGAGGAAAATTATTAATCTTTAAAATCAAATATCTATCTTGAAAATTATTCAAAGTAAAATGGGGCCCAAGCCGGCATCTATTTTATTTTAGTCAAGTTTGTTTTTTCTCGTTCATTCTATCACATTCAAGTACTCGTTTTCAGGAGGTTTTCAGTCATGGAGTTCTTGAAACCCTCAAACTAAATATGAAATAAATCAACATGGCGTCCATCCGTCCATCCATTTTAGATTTTGCTATAGATAAGTACGTAATTTCCTTTAAAATTTGGTTCTAAAATAATATTTCCTTTAAAATTTAGTTCTAAAATAATATTATGCATCAATAAGAGCTTTAGGTACAACAAAAGAAAATTAAAATTTAGGTACTTACATAATTGAGTTTATCACTGCTACGCTTTCTATACCAATAATTACCTATGTAAATGTTTTCTGCCTATATTCATGTAAGACATAATGAATATTTAAGATCATTTCGGTCGAGGTATCCCGATTCAAATTTTGCAAACCTTCTTTTTCGAAAATAATCACAATTTCCTATTCTTGAAGAAATTAGTTATTTACGATTATCACTCATCAGTGGGATATGAGCTTTATTAACGTACGCATGCGAAATTTGCCCAACTTGTGCGTAGCACGAGTTGGGAAATCGCAAAAGTACGTTAATAAAGCGTTATCACACTTATATCGTACAAATTTTTATCTACGTCCCTAAAAAGTTAAAATAAACGGTAATTATAATTTGACATTTGTCATGACATAAAGAAAATCAGAACCTTGAAACTACATGGCGACACATCGAGATGGCGGTTGTAAAAATTGACATTTTAATATAGTTATAATGCTACTGTCATTACCTTAATTTGATTGGTTGAAAAGCAGTGTGCGACAAGGAAAACGAGTGCGGTAATAAACTCCTTAACGCACCCAAAATGAGTATGCTTTAAGAAATTTTTCTGATAAAAAATTATTAGATTTAAAAAGAGACGCGACGGCATATTTATTCAGTAAACCTCAAAATCTCAAAGCTGCCTACAAAATTTGAATGAACCTGTGCGATTTTCAAGTATTACAGCACAGTTGCCAGTTTAGCGCACGGGCAACGCAATTGTCAAGTTTCTGGCCGACTATGTTGTATGCATTACCGTACACATTATAAAAAGGTTATCAACAAATCTAATCTGTTTAGATTATTGCGAGGATTATTGTAAATTATAGGGAGGTAATATTGATTTTTTAAGTTTATATTATATGTTTCTAAAATGTTTCCATATGAGTGATTTTCCAGTCAGTTTCTGACTGTTCTTTTCCTAAAAAAACGAATATTTCCAAATAATGTTTTTGACTATATTTATATGATTTTCCCAACAGATTATTCACAAATAATTGTTGGGAAAATCATACCGTTTGAGTTGCCAAATGCTGACTGGAAAATGCTCGGGAGAATGACTCATAAGAAAACACATAAAATATGAGAAAACATACAACGTAAACGACACTTAAGATGTCTGTCAATAATAAAATCAAAGTCAAAAGTAATTTTTCAGACTTCTGGATTCCAAGTATCCAGGTGTGCCATGGATTGTTTTTTTGAAGTTTTCTTTTTCTCTTGGAATTCTGTTTATTATTTTAAATAATCGATACAAACGTCTTCTGATGATGGGAAGATGGGAAAATGCATTTAATACTTTATAAGTTACCTACCTATAAATAATTGGTAAAAAGCACAGCAGTGATAGATTCAATTATGTACTTAGACTACCAAAGAGGAGTAAATAGTGATTGTGTTAACAAGTTAAAATTTAGGCTTTTTTATTTCGATTTTTCCCAAAGCAAACGTAATTGCTGATTTTCTGCTAGAAGTTACTATCAGATTAGTATTGTCTGTGAAGAAAGTTACTTAGTGCATCAAAATTGCAAAATGTACAGGCCGGGTATAGGGGAAACTTATAATTTCATTTTTCTCACGTAGTGTATACAGGCCCCGATACAGGCATAGTCCATAGGATATGTCACTTTTAAAACTCTTTTTGGCCTTTAACGTTTCCAAATTATACTGATTTACATCATATCTCATAAACATTAGGTTATTAGCAATGCCAGAGCAGTACTTCTACTTGTAAACGACAGGTAATAAATATATGTTAGATGAAAGTAAAATGAAGTGGTAATCTTACCTTTTTCTCCGTTAGCTTCTCGCACCTCCGTTGTTTGCAAATCTGATGACTTTTATCGTTCCGGCATGGGGCACAATCACCACAATTGTCTTTGCGTTGGCAACCAATACATTCCCCGCACCGTTTTCGTTTTTTCTTGACTTGTTTATCGACATTACCGCCACTGATCTCGTCAATATCAACCGAATTACTAGTCAAGGAATGATGCGATTTAAAACTCGCGGTACTGGAGACGGCAGCGACCTGACCGGAATTTTCGGAGCCGATTTCCATGTTACTCGAGGCCCCGTCACTTTCCGCGGAACTTTCTAAACTAGATGCGCGCATTTTTCGTCGTTCTTTTTTTCGGAAGTCGTTTCGCGTTGGAGAGTTCATATTTGCATTCATACCGTTTATTTTTTTATCGAGACCATTGTACATAGTGTTGTCTATTATCGTGGACATTGGGTTCTGGAACTGAGTTGGATGAAGGCCTACATTCTGCACTTTTAAATTCGCTTCTTGCAGTGTAATGTTCCCTGTCAATTTAATGTCTGGGTCGGTTTTCAGTACAGTTACGACTGTTGGTGATGATATTAGCTGACTGTTTTGAATAATGGCGCCATTCTGATGGGTGAAAATACCAGTGGGATGGATTGTGTTGCTTAATGTGGTAAGATTTGTCGTTGGATGGGTGTAGAGCTGTATATGTCGTTCATCGAGAAACTGTTGCTGAATGGAAGGAATTTCTCGGGCTTGAATCGGTGCCGGCACTAGAGGATAGTTCCTGGGATTCACCGCACTAAGAGTATGGAAATTGGAATTGAGTGTCGTCAGGTTGTGACTTCCGGGACTAGAATTCGGAGATACTGGGGTTAAGTTTGTGAGTGTTGTTAAAGTAGGTTCACTTGTGGTCACCGGTTCGTTGAAGCTCTGAAACTGAGATTGAAACGAAGGCAACTTTGGGACTCCATTTTGTGCGAACGCTTCTGCGAAAGTGTTAACGGGAGCAGTTGCAAAAGTCTGGCGTAAAGAATCCTGAGAAGTTGAATCTATAGGCTTGGATTCCCAAGGCCTATATTGTGGCTGTGACGCTATGATGGACAATCCGTTTTCACCTCGCTCCAACAGCCTCGTCTCCGTGTAGTAGTCCCAATTGGAAACATCCAGGAGACGCGCGTCGCTGAATATTCTATCAGACACGAACCCGGAGCCGTTAACGTCCATTTCTGCTGAGAATGTCGAGAATGGAGGAAGGTTGATTCCTCCCGGAGCATCCTGCACGGTGGAACTCGGAGTAGCAGGAGTCGGCGGGTATGACGTCAACGTTGTATATCCTGCCGAGCCTAAGCTTTCCGGATCCTGACTCAGCGTCTCACTCATCTTGTCATCGCCGCTTCCACATTTTTAAAGCGTACAGTGCACCCTTCATGCACACTAGTCACGGATTGGCACAAACTATTTTTTACATAAATTAAAATTTATTGTCATTTTGAATCCTGATATTTTTCACTGAGAGTAAATTAAAACGAGGTTAAATCATTCAGCCTTTGTATTTTGTACTCTGCGAAATTTGTACTGTGTATCTTGTTCTTTTTTATAAACTACGTATAAAAAATAACATCTGCCCACTTCTTGTATAAAAATAATATCTGAAAAAGAAAAGGAGAATTAGAATCGAATGCAGTGCAAGTACCGTAACGGGTCACGTAGGTAAACAGATTCATCTTCCATAGCTGACTTGTTATTAATTTTGGACAAAAAAGTTATATGAGGGATACCGCTTTGATTTTTGATTCTGAATTAGATACAAAATAATTTTGTCACTTATACAGATTGTCCTAAGTATTTCTGCACAATACCTAACTTTATCTTCTTAAATGGCTCGAACTATATAAGGATGCATTTTGTCATAAAGCTACAAAAAATCCGAGCAAAAATCATTTTGGAATTTATGGTGTTGCCGACATTTTTCTGAGGATTTTGGCAGATGCACGAGAATTTTAAAAGCATGTATCTAGGGGTTGAACAAAGATGTGGCAGTGATGTTTGTTTTGGTGGGATGAGGAAAAAATTAAGTTGCAGCATTTTGGAGTTTTCTATAACTTGGCACTCTGCGCGATATTTTTGGACTTTTAATGCTACATCAGATACTATTTCCAACCCATCAAATTATTACCCTTGCAGGTTTATTAGGTCCCAATATATTAAATTTTCGAAAGTCCAGTTCAAAATAACCGTAGTAATTTAAAATATTTGCAGCTTATACCAAAATATCCTATGCAACTGCATAAAAAATCGATTAAGGAATTAAAAAATGCATAGATACAGCGGTTGTTACATTAAAAAATAAAGGTATTGTGCAGCAGAAATGGACGGTCTATATAAGAGAATGTAACTTCATATACAGGGTGTATCCAAAAAGTGTGAAAAAATTTAAGAGGTGATTCCATGTTGAAAATTAAAGGGGGTGTTTGATATAAACAAATCCTCATATGTCCCTCCCTTAGGAGTGACGCTCCTCCAAAGTGGGAGGTGGAAATTAGGTTTTTATTTATTTTCTCAAAATCTGAAAAGTTAAGGAAATGAAATTTGGTGGAAGGTTTCTAATGTTAAGAAGGCTACTTTCGAATATTTTCTTGACCTACCCATATTGTTATAAGTGGATGAAACTCACAACATCTCTTAATATTTTTTCCTTTTTAACTTTTTAACGTGTAAGAATTTGATTGTTTAAAAAATGGCTTAGAAAGCTTCATTCGTTTAAAAACTTTCATGTCTCTATTGCTGTTTTCGTAAAATCAATAGTTTTCGGAAAAAATAATTAACTTCATCACGCACTGAACGAATTAAATTCCAATTAAAAGTAGTAGGCGGCTATCAAGTTGCGAGTTTCATCCACTTATAACAATATGGATCAGTCTAGAAAATATTCGAAAGTAGACTTTTTAACATTAGAAACGTTCCACCAAATTTCATTTCCTTAACTATTTCAGGTTCTGAGGAAATAAATAAAAACAATTTCCACCTCTCACTTTGGAGGAGTATAACTCCTAAGAAAAGGACATATGAGGATTTTTTATATCAAACACCCCCTTTAATTTTCAAAAAGGAATCGCCTCTTAAATTTTTTCGCACTTATTTGGATGCACCCTGTATAAAGAAAAATCGGTCTTTTAACTTTTTCTCGAGAATGAATAATAAGAGAGCTATGGGAAGGACGAATCTTAGATGGGACAGCCTGTAGTGTATATTAGATATTTTTTGTGCATTACGTCCTAATCGAATCGATGTTTTTGAAAATATTGAAACATGCGTGTTAAAAGTAAAAACTTTCGCGGCCATCATGAAAAATGTGATTCTTCTGGCAGTCTTTCGTGAATTTCTAGGAAATTGCCTATTTTTCGAAAAGAAAATTACGGAAAATTATGAGGTATACAGATGTCTCATCTTAAGTATACGTTAGGCATAGGCATATTTTTTATATTATTGTACCGGAAGTTGACCTTCTTGCTATTTTCCCCCTTTTTTATGATATATTTGAATTCTACGTTAAAATCGAGGTGAAAATTTTAAATTTAAAATTACGTTTTGTTCAATAATTTTTGTAAATAAATGACACCGTTTTCCTTTTCTGTATAATTGTGTACACTTAATTTAGTACCTATTACATTTGATTTTACAGGTTGCCAAAGTAGAAGTAGGTAACTAATACGTGCTAGGCTATTCGTTACATGTCTGTCTTATATAATGGCAAGAGTGAGAACTCCAGGGTTTTCCAATAAGGAAGCCCAGAGTCCAGACATCTTGCTCCACCTTACACCTAACCGAATTTGGCTTCTGCGCATTGATGACTGGGTATCCTTCCAAGTACTATTCTCTAACAACTTTTTTAAATTTCGAAATGTTTATAACGGCGCCGGCGCAAGTTTTTTTATCTATTAGGCGTTCCATATGAGAACGGACAATGTCGTACAGTGCGTACAAACGAATTTTCCTGGACGTACAGCCGTTGCTAGGCAACAAGGATGAGACCGTCCATTTCCCTCTCGCTTCAGTGTCGGACGGTCACGGAGTTGTATTTTGCATAGCCTCTGACTTAGATAGTGGGCCACTGATGGAGCATGGAGCCACAGCTGGTGCATCTTTATTTCGGCGCAGTTTTGATGATGCAATTGTCCGTTCTCCGATGAAAAAATTTCTACTATTTTCATCATAGTAGACTTGACCATGATGAACCAATTAACTTATATACAATAACCATTTTTGAGATGATAAAATCCTTTGTATTGATGGAACATCGAGTGGAACATGTTTTCCAGAATACATTTTTGTTAAACGTGTGGACGGCGGGCGTTGTTGCGGAGATCCAAGCGAAGATAATTTAAGTGAGATGGGTTTAATTTAAGGAAAACCAGTTATCACTTCTCTACGGAATTTAATGTGGTTATGGGAATATCTCTTATGAAACGTTCCGTGTTGGACGAATAGGTAGATCATAGGTGTGTGGAATGGACTATTTATTAGATTGCCAGATCTGAAAACTGACGCAAGAGAAAAATTACTCTAAATGGCGAAACCAACTGAAAAACATTTAGAATAAATTTATACAGTGTGAGATTTTCTAAGTGAATAAAGCCAAGAAAAAATCCTTGAACACGACCATTTTATATCTTGATGGCTCATATTTTCATGCAGTTACATGATGAAAACAAATAGGGTCCACTTTTTATTTTCCAGGAGTTACCCAAAGAACACAATTTTGCGAGCAGATGATTACTGGACAAAAATGAATTGTCTCGTGAAGAACAAAAAATTCCTACACATCCATGATCCATGACAACGTGCTGTTCTCAGACGAGTCTACATTTAAGCTCCACAGTGAAGTTAACAAACAAAATTATCGTTAATAGGCTGCTGGATATTCGCACTGGATTCAGAAATAGTTTTAACGTGTTGGTGGAAATAATTAATGACCGAATTGCTGGTCCTTAATTTTTGAAGAGACCTTAACTTCACTTCACCAGGATGATGCCCCACATTATGGTAGGTATATCAACGTCTATACATATTTAGATGAGGTTATGTCAGAGGTGGATAGTGAAAGTGGATGCTCTGTTCCTCATATCCCCGAATTTCTTTCTTTAGGGATACTTGAAGGCTAAAGTGTACGTCAGGAAGCCCAACAACATCGAAGAGCTAACCAGATAGCTTTCATACTAAAATCGTATGAGTTCTTCCAAAAATACTAGGAAATCTACGTATTTTATAAAACGTAGGACTTTGCTACTGTGAACGGGGAGCATTGTTGGTGCAACATAGCTAGAATGTGGCCAATTTTATGAATAGTCTTAATAACAACTGTCGCTTAAAAGAAGTCGGAAGCAAACATGAGTTTATTTTGGAGAAAATGTTCAAAAAACACCAAAAGTATTCCTTTTAAGAAAAAAATATTTTGCACCTCGCAGTAAAATCAAATGCGAAATTAAAAAATGCCTTTAAGTATAGGATGTTCAATTAAAAACAACAAAGAGTGTACCCAATGAAAATGGGACAACCTGTATAACCGAAAATAATTTTATGTTGCGAAGAAATGAGAAAGGATTTGTCTAAAACTGTCTGATATTAAATATAAGTACATATTATATCAAAAGTAGAATTCCAGAGCGCTGGACCATCCCCTTATTTGGTTTAAATAATAATTGTCGTTCCTGATGATGGTGATAAAAAGCTTGCCGAAAGCTTGATAAGCAACAAGAGTATTTAATTATACTTATGACTGCATTCCCAAAAAAGTCTTAATTAGATTAGTCATAAACACAATCATCGAAAAAAATGTCTTCATGGTGCCTGAGGCCGAGTTGAGGTGCTTAATGTTGTTCAAGTACTCCAATTCTTAATTAGCCCTGTTGATTTGCATTCCTTACATTTTTTGCAACTAATGAATTCAATAAAAAAAATATTTTTTTTTCCATAATTTACCCTATCAGATGTACCTAACTGGCTATGTCAAATAATGCAACCAAAATTCGTAATAATTAGGTGAGGAGGCAAAATACTAAAGAGTTGAGCATTTACAGTAAAATATGTTTTTTTGCAAATTAAACTTTTAATTTCACTGGGGTGGTATAGTGGCGAATTTATAAAAAATGTGCGCTAACGCATTTCCTAGTTATTATGAAGAGGTCACGGTCGCTGGTCCCTATACTACCGATGCATAAAGCGCAAGCGCCAGTTTTTGGTCGATGCTTTCGCCGCGCTTTGAAAATGCACAAGTAAATACTAAATAGTAAACGTATTTCGCACACAGCAACTTATAAACAACTCAGGAACCAAGCTTTTGAAATCGCAATAAAAATCACCCTGTACTACCTAAATCTACAGAATTTCGTCACACCACTTTACAAAAATAAAATTACGTGAAACTGAATAATTAATTTGGTTCAAAATTTTAAATGTGCAAATATATCTTCAACTGACGATTAGGCATTTCTTATATGCGGGCAAAAATTTGTTTTTCGGTATAGGTGCCATTAAATTATTAAACGACACAAAAATTGCATCCATCCCTTTGCAAAAATAATACCTACGTTACCGCACTGTCAGGGCACTCTAACATAAAAATATACAAAAACTAATGCATAAACAGCAAACACACTTAATCCAGATCAAAAGAAAACGCCATTGGTTTGTCACAAAATTAACCGAAAATAAAAAAGTAAAATAAGTAGTATGGCATGAAAACACTGACCATGTGTAAGTAAAAAAAATAACACGCACACCACTACACTCTCGACGCAAAAAGACGACTGACGCTACATACACACACTTTGCAGCTTTCGTGTCTCGCGCCGCGTTACACATCTGTCGTGCTTTAGCACCAATCGCTAGCTTGCGTAGCTGTGTTTGAGGTGAATTTCACCCTTAAATTCAAACAGCATATGGAAATTTGTACGATCACTCAGTGGTGGACCGGCAGATTTTATCCAGTCGCGTTTCTCTAATACGCAGTAGGAAATGCAGAAATATAAAATCTGCAAAAATGAAGAAACGGTTAGTTGTTTTGGAATTTAAATTGCAAGAGACTAAAACCACGAATTAACCACTTTCATATTCCATCCTTCCTGAGCTAGCCTACGTATTTCCCCAAAATTATAACATCCTAGATCCTACATCCTCAACTATTCCTATCTCCGACTCTAGTATGTCGCGAACTAATCCTTTGTGTCTCGGAAGGTGTCCTACCATCTTAGCTCTCCTCCTATTCTTTATTGTCTTCCATACCTTTAGCTTCTCCCTAACTCTTTCTAATACCTCTATCTATCCACGTTAGGTTCATCATGCGTCTGTAGCACCACATTTCAAACGCTTCTATTTTTTCCAATCCGCTTCCCCTATTATTCAAGTTTCGCATCCGTACAATGTCGTACTCCATACATACACTTTTAAGAGTATCTTCCGAGTTTCTGTATTTACCTTTTCAGAGCATAACAGTTGTTTCTTTTTGTTAAAAGCAACTATTTAACTTCCTAAATAGCAGAAATCTGTGACTCCTCTTCCTTCTCGTTTCAGATTTGTACTTTAGCTTTAGTCCTATTTTCACGCCTCCTACATACCAAAATTTGGGTTTTCTTTTTATTGATCTTTATGCCATAGCCCTCTGTCAAAACTGCTTCCATTTCGTTCAGAGTCATTCCTGATTCTTTGACGGATGCTATCATTGCTAAATCATCCACGAATCTGAGCATATTAATAGTTTGGACCTGTATATTAATCCCTGGGGCTATTCTGTCCTTAACAATATTAATCACATCTTCAATATTGTATAAGTTGAAAACTAGAGGTGACAAAGCACCCTTTTCTATTGTTATTTCTATAATTATGCACTGGTAAAGAAGAGCGTTGCGCGTTGCTCTGCTTCGACTAAATCCGAACTGATCTTCTACTAATATTCCTTCCGCCCTATTTTATATCTTCTAGTTAATGTTTTTGACGCGTGGGAAGTTAAACTGAACGTTCTAAAATTTTCGCGCCTTTCCTTTTTGGCAAAGCGACTATGATGTTCCCTTTGCAATCTTCTGGGATCTCCCCTGTCTGGTATATACAACTAACTAGTTTATACAATCGATCTCTTACTCTTGACCCGCACACTTTAAGATTTAGGATGTCTTCTGCCCTGTTTCTAATGTTCTTGCTGCTAGATCCCAGTTTCTCTGAAATTTCTCCTAATTATTTTATATGTTTCGTCATTTTTTCCTACTTCGAACTTATCTTCCATTTCTTTGCATTTATTATCAATCAACTGTTCTTTCGCTTCCCTATATTTACGAATAATTTCAGATTTATATGTCTGTGTACCTCCTCCATCTAGCCTCCTCTATTAGAGTCACAATATCCTTTATTATCCATGGTTTTATACTTTTATCCTGTTTATTACCCAAAATATCTCCAACTTCAGAATCTAAACTATTTTTAATGAAATTCCATTCTGCCCCTATGTTCCTAAAAATATTTTCATTCGAGTTAAGATTAAGATTAGCCTTCATAACCACTCTGTTTTGCTATCACTATCTATAACTGCTTTTCGGTAGCTTCTGCAATCCCTAACTTGATTTCTAAATCTTTGCCTGACACAAATATGTATAATCTGTTTGATATCTCCCAAGTTTTCCTGTCATCTACCATGTATAGCGTCACCTAAAGTGATGTTGAAATATAATGTTCGCAACGGTTAGATTATGTTTAGCCCAAAAATCAATAAATCCTCGAGAAAATCGCCCCTGAATGATCCTTAATTCTAGCAGTGTGGAGATGATACTAATTTTTGCAAAATGACATTTTGTAATACATGATACCAAAGGCAACTCTTGTACAATCACAAGCTAGTTTTGCTTTGGTTCTTAATCGTTGAGATTGATCACAAAAAAATTGTTTGCAACCCCCAATTTTTTTTGTAAATTGACAACCACTTTGAAACGGTTGGAATAATTGAAAAAATGTTTAGATAAAAAATGTTTCTTCTTCTAATCCTTTTTAATGATGTATCACACGACCCCCATCCTATTTAAAATTCTTGAGAAACACACCCCCACCTTCTATTATCTCGGAAGGGGAGACTCCGAAAAAAATGAAAATATTTTCATTAAATTCTTCATGGGCAATTTACTCAGCAGGATACTTTCCCCATAAAAAATAGTGTACGGGTGGTCTGAATCACCCTGTATTATTACCGTCTTTACAGGTTTCGATTCTAACCTAACCATAACTACACTGTCACTTTTCCGTAAAAAAATTTCTGCTGTCCTATTTTCTAGAAATTAGAAATGGAAAACTTGGAAGAAAAAGGAAAGAATATACTTACTACAAAAGCAAGTTAAGAAATATAACGAACAAACCATCTTCTTGCCAAAGAGTAAAATTGGGCTATACAAAAAATATAAATGGAACAGAGACGAGAGTAAGCCAAAACAAGTCGAAAACAGGCAATAACAGGAACACCTTATAAGAAGAGCAAAGATAAGAACCTAAGCATAGTCTTACTATGGAAAATTGGAAATTGAGACGGCAGCTATTATTAGCATAAGAAAAGGTAAGGGGCGCAAAATATAAGAAGCTTCTGAATGCGTCTAGATTTTCTCGAGTTGGGGATAGGCTGATGGTCGATAAGGTTAGATGGCAGGAAGATGGAAATTACCATCGATATGGGAGTCAGTGATACGATAGATAGAAGAGAATTCGGCCGTCGATAATAAAGATCCAATTGGTTTTCTACTACCGGCGAGACAGCACCTGTATACGGATAGCCATTCGTCAGAGAGTTCTTGTAGTCGATGTCATAGATACAGTAGGCGTCAGCTGCATGAAGAAGTACGGGATTGTGCTTGATGTTGGTGCAGGTGTACTTCAAATTGGTGAGGAAGAACTGGAGATGAGTTCTCTTGGGCAGAAGAACTATATACCTACATATACAGTGTGAAGTGAAGTGCTAGCTGTCCAACAGGCAAGTTAAGTTTTTGAGTCACATTATTTCCACCAAGGGAGTCGCAACGGATACGGAGAAGGCAGATGCATTGAGGAATTGGCCTGTCCCGAAAGATAAACATCGTAGCTTTTTGGGATTATGTAACTACTACCGTCGGTCGTAAGGCAAACTATATCAGTGGACAGAGGTATACCGACGTACCGAGGAGCATCTGAAGAGTTGAAAAAGGTTCTGATTACTGCTCCTGTATAGAGGTATTCTAGGCCAAGGAGCAGGTTTGTTGTCGATACCGATGGAAGTAATGTTGGCATAGAAGGTATGTTAATCCAGAAAGAGAATGGAGAAGAGAAGGTTGTAGCTTATTAAAGCAAAGCCCTGTCGAAATTTGAACGAAATTACTTCGTCACTAGAAGGGAGCTGCTAGCCATTGTGCGTACCATCGAGCACTTAGCAAATATCTACTCGGGCAGAACTTTCTTATTAGAACTGACCATCGCGACCATGGTTAGTTGAAATGGTTGCTGCAACTTAAAAATCCAGAAAGTCCGTTGGCATGTTTGATAGAGAGGCTGCAGCAGTACATCTCCATCATACAACATCGAATAGGATGAAAACATGGCATTGCTGATGCACTTTCGAGAAGACCTTGCCCGGAAGAACAGAAAAAGCATGTCACCGAACTCGAATTCAAGTCGAAGAATAGTAGGTATTTACAATCCTGGAGAGACGTCCAGTAGAAAGATAAGACCGTGGAACCTCTGATGAGATGGATGAGAGGAAGCTGGGAGGAGCCCGGATTGGATAGAAGTTTCTAACAAGAGTGTGTTCCTTCCCTGAAGTAATACTGGGCCAATGGGATTCTTTTGTGACTGAAGACAGTTTTCTGAAGCGATTATGGGAGAACATCGACGGAAGAGAGTGAGAAAACGCCAGGTCGTGATGTCGAGGAGAAAGTTCCGGAAGTTCTAGCAGAGGCTTAGAGTGGAGTGAGTGGAGGACACTCAGGTGTCAATAAGACAACGGTGAAGGTCAGGGAGAGATACTTTAGCTGAGCTACAGGGCAGACATAATGAAATGGTGCAGGAAACTTGGCGACTGCGCGTCGAGCAAGGGATCCAGAACAAGGAGCTGTGGCAGAATGCGCCAGTTTAATGTGAGAGCTCCATTTGAGAAAGTTGCAATTGACGTGGCAGGTTCATTCCCCACATCAGCTGAGGGAAACAAGTACATCCTGATTGCGACAGACTACTTTAGTAAATACCGATACCGAATGAGGAAGTCATCACTGTGGTTGAAGTAATGGTGAACAATTTCTTCGACCGATTTGGTATACCCATGGAGTTTCGTTCAGATCAGGGACGAAACTTCGATTCTGCGCGATTCTAAAATGCGTGCAAGTTACTGGGAGTAAGAAAGACCAAGACATCCCCGGTCAGATGATATAGTTGAGCGATTCACTTGTTTTATCTTAAAAATTATTTCCGAAGATCTTGTAGGCAAACTTCTCTACATCAGTGATAGGTTAGTTACCGATAACATCTGGTATTGTATTTTTCATATACGGAATTCTAATTTCAAATACAGGAAAGGAGAACGTGGGGATGGGGGTTGTTGGACTAGTGGGAGTTGGGTAGATAGGGAGACTAGCTTCAGCCGTTTATGGAGCGCATGTAATAACTAAAATCTTGTTGTTACTCAACTTGAAATGTTAATTGTGCTATACCAAAACTTGGAATTAAAAATTGTATTATTTTTCTTTTCGTATTCCCACGGGGTATCAATAAATTATTTGCCGCACTCTTGTATGCTACACCAACAAGCTTGCTTATGGTCTCTGCTTCCTGCTCCTCTTTTAATTAAGCGTGTGGTCATTTATACAGTAATAAATAGTAATTGTTAAGAAATTCTTACTGAATTATTTTTCAACCTCCACCACAACGGTTCCAGCAAACACTTCACACTCTTTCGGGCAGTTCAGGTTTCAGAGTGGATCAGTCCAGAATGAGTGTAGGTCCAACGAAAAGCGCTATTAATTTGTTCAATGAAGTCCGATAAAAATACGTTCAAATTTTAATTAGGTATATAGATATATAAATATATAAAGATACATTAAGTTTGCTTTAATTTGTAATGGCCAAAATATTCAGACATTTACATTTTACACACTCACAATGAATTTATTAAAAAGTGAAACCGGAAATTATTATCCAAACTGGTATGAAAAGTGCTACCATCATTTGCAACCCATAAGTGTTCGAGCGAAAACTAAAAGATCCGGCGGTTGTTGAACCGGTTGCATTTTTTGTAGCAGTGGTTCCTGCCGCGCCACCACCACCACCTCCACCACCACCACCGCCAGCGGATGATGAATCTGTCGAATCTGTGTCACCAGCAGGAGTTGTGTCGGTGCTACTGTCGACACCCCCTTGTCCAGAAATACGTGTGGTCAGCATTAAAACTCCCAATAGGAGGAGTATTGTAAAAGCTTTCATATCTAAAAAGATAAATAGATACAGTGGGCAACGAATTTTTTGAAAATAAACTTAAATCACTTAAATAACGAGTTTTAAATCTTACCTGTGTAAAATCCTTTTCTTGTTAACTAATAAAAAAAACTTTTCTTAACAAATTTTTCAGCGTTATTTACAAAATTACCTAGGCGACTATTTTATGTTTTTCGTCGCTTCCTTGTTAATTATGTGATAAAAACCCTTACGTCAATTTTGAAATTCTGACAGTGACAACAAACTAAATTTTCTTGATTTTCAAAGTAATAATTTCCTGACTTTTTATCTTCTTGGAAACCTCACAGTTCCGAAAACTTCAAATTATAAAACATTTTCCACGAATTGAACCCCCACGTGTTCACTGGCTTCTTGCATGGACTAAGGAAAAGGCATTGGTAATTTTTGTAAAAGTTTGGCTACCATACATGAAAATCTAAATTAAAAATGGCATTGGAAAGATAAGTGATGGATTGGGTGAGCGTTTTGTGTGGATTTTAGAAGATTGCAATAGAAAATTGGAAATCGAAATTATTTCTGAATCATATTTGACAGCTGCGACTTTTTCAATTAATTTCTAGCATTTGGTATTTTTACAAAATTGTACTAAAATATTATAAGTATGGAGCTCTGAGCTCGCTAAATAAAGTACACTGTTCTATTATAAAACTTTTACCTAAATAAATAAATAAGAGCAAAGGTGCTGCTGCAATAATTTGCCTGTGTCAGCAATTGGTAAATGTCAAACTAAAATTTTCGCTTTCAAATGAAGTGCCTTCATGCTTCAAAACTCGTGAAATATTCTTAATTTTATCCATGTCTACAATCAATACATAATATAAATTTTTTCGGCGTTCATTTGAATTTAAAGTTGCCAAATTGATATCTTTAGGGTACGCATTCTGTGAAGTGAATTGCACGACAAACTAAAAATCAAATCAAATCAAATGAAACTTACTTGTTGTAAACGTTAATTACAAAAATTTCCGATTTGATAATTTAACTCAACCCCGGGAGATATTAAAGGATGCCATTTAACAGCCACAACGTCAAAATATTCTGACTTATTTCATTCTTTGATTGACAATGATAGAGGTGGGACACTATCCATATTTCCATACTGGCCAATAAGAAACATCGATATAATCGGTATGAAATGTAACAAAAATATTAATTTTAAACAATGCCTTAACCAATGATATAGTTATTTAACGAACAAGTGTATTAATAAAGGCGATGTGAGTTAATTGTCGAGATTATTAATCCCTTTTTAATATAAGAGTTCGTTACAAAATTTGTCCGTCGACTTTTAACGTAAAATCTTCATCGACATCAATAATTTATTAAATTTTGTACGAATTACGATTTCAGAAACTATAAACTTGACAGTGACAGATCTTGATGACATGACAACTTGACCTGGATATTTCATACACAGGTTGGCCCGAAATTAGCGTATAATATTTTACCAGCGTGTTCTGTGGTCAAAAATAAGACAAAAAGTTCCTATAAGCGTATACCGAAATATGCTTCGCGAGGGAGCTATAGCTTTCTAAAAGAGAAGGCCTGAAGATGTTTTCTTCTAAATATCTTCAAACAAGTCAAGTTAAAATTATCAAATTTAATGGAATGTGTAAGTACCAAATGCTGAATCGTTTGCTGTAAACATAATTAAAATTCAACAGGGGCGTCTCAAATCTGGGGTGGCGGAGGTAAGATTTACCCCAACTTTTTTGTAGAACATACAGTTTTCAATTTTTCCGTAAAAATGTGCAAATTCAGAGTTTTTTGCAAAATAATGTGCTCCTGTCTCGTTTAAGTAAACAAAGTTCTTCACTTCTTGTAGGAATTTTTTGGGCATGCAGGGAAATTTTTGAATCGATTGTACTCGATAACGATGTCTCCTATCAAAACGAGACAGGAGCACATTTTTTTGCAAAAAACTGAAGTTTCATATTTTCATGGAAAAATTGAAAATGACATGTTCTAAAAAAAGTTGGGGTAAATCTTACCTCCGCCACCCCCAGATTTGAGACGCCCCTGTTAAATTTTAAAAATTATGTTTACAGCAAAAGATTCAGCATTTGGTACTTACACATTCCATTAAATTTGATAATTTTAACTTGACTTGTTTCGAAGATATTTAGAAGAAAACGTCCTCAGGTTTTCTCTTTTAGAAAGCTAATAGCTCCCTTGCGAAGCATATTTCGGTATACGCTTATAGGAACTTTTTGTCTTATTTTTGACCACAGAACACGCTGGTAAAATATTATACGCTAATTTCGGGCCAACCTGTGTATGAAATATCCAGGTCAAGTTGTCATGTCATCAAGATCTGTCACTGTCAAGTTTATAGTTTCTGAAATCGTAATTCGTACAAAATTTAATAAATTATTGATGTCGATGAAGATTTTACGTTAAAAGTCGACGGACAAATTTTGTAACGAACTCTTATATTAAAAAGGGATTAATAATCTCGACAATTAACTCACATCGCCTTTATTAATACACTTGTTCGTTAAATAACTATATCATTGGTTAAGGCATTGTTTAAAATTAATATTTTTGTTACATTTCATACCGATTATATCGATGTTTCTTATTGGCCAGTATGGAAATATGGATAGTGTCCCACCTCTATCATTGTCAAATGATATTGCACGCTAATTTCGGGCCACCCTGTATGTAATGTACAGCAATCGTCAAACGTGATGGTGACAGCCCGCGCAGGCAAGGCCACGCCCTAGTTTCAAGCAGTGGCGCGAGGTTCCCTGGACTATAGATGAATTTATTAAGAAGTTAATCGTGCGCCACTGACAGTTGCGTGCGTCCACCGAAAACCAATCCCGGTCGAGAGGGTAGTGGATGAATAGTGGGGATTACTCAACTGCGCATCTCTGTTGCTCGCCGTCACGTCTGACGATTGCTGTACCTTGGTTTAGTATAAAGGGTGGTTGGCCATTACGCAGCTTTTGGGGGCCACTGGTATGGGACATACTGACGTCAGTATGTGGAGCTCTATGGTGTTTTGTCGCGAACTACTGTATTTTTCTAAAATCGCCGGTTACCGTCAGCCGCGAACGACACTACGAGCATTATTTGCTCTTAGCAACCGCATAGTAAGAATTTGCTGTCAAACTTTGTGGGAGATCAAAATTTTTGGTTGAATTTGAATGTTGGTTTGCTCAAATGTGAGAATAAATTATGGGAAAATCAAAAGAATAACCTACCTGAAAGCGTAAATTACAATTTAAATAGTATTTGGAATAGAAATTGAAAATTTGTGACCCGATCATGTACTTTGAAATTGAAACTTCAAGAAACCTGGAAATCTGATCTGGAAATTAGCCGTTTTGCAGTTGACACTTATTTGGGCATTACGTAAAAACCAAAACCAAAATAGTTCATGCAAGAACACTTTCGTGTTCAAACACTTTATATTAACGAAAAACTTGGGAACTAAATCCTGAAATTTATTTAATGGCAATTAACTGGCGTTGCTAAATTATTGGCAGTGTCACAACGCGAAATGAATCCGACATCCGACACTCCTCACTACTTGGTTTAGTATAAAGGGTGGTTGCCCATTACGCAGCTTTTGGGGGCCACTGGTATGGGACATACTGACGTCAGTATGTGGAACTTTGGGGTGTTTTGCCGCGAACTACTGCATTTTTCTAAAATCGCCGGTTGCCGTCAGCCGTCAACGACACTACGAGCATTATTTGCTCGTAGCAACTGCATTCTGCATAGTAGGAATTTGCTGTCAAACTTTGTGGAAGATCAAAATGTTTGGTTGAATTTAAATGTTGTTTTGCTCCAATGTGAGAATAAATTTTGGGAAAATCAAAAGAATAAATAACATACCTAAAAGCGTAAATTACAATTTAAATAGTATTTGGAATAGAAATTGAAAATTTGTGACCAGATCATAAACTCTGGAAAGCTGATCTGGAAATTAGCCGTTTTGCAGTTGGCACCTATTTGGGTATTACGTAAAAACCAAAATAGTTCATGCAAAAACACTTTCGTGTTCAAACACTTTATATTAAAGAAAAACTTGGGAATTAAATCCTGAAATTTATTTAATGGCATATACTGACGTATATGGAATTGCATTAAAAATAGTTTAGTTTCCTCAGCTAGGGATATTTTGGGTCATAAACAGATTGAAAGTAGGAAACCCTGGATAACAAAACATATTGTGAGTCTAATAGAGGAAAGGCGCAAATATAAAAATAGGTTAGATGAAACAGGGAAACAAAGATATAAGGCGATCAAGTGGGAAATTATTCGGAAATGTAGGAAAGCGAAAGAGCAATGGATCGATGATAAGTGCAAAGAAGTGGAAAATAAGTTCGAAATAGGAAAGACTGATGAAGCATATAAAATAATTAGGAGAAATTTTAGAGAAATTGGATCTAGTACCAAAAGCATTAGGAATGAGGCAGGAGATATCCTAATCGAAAGCGGGGAGAAGGCAGATAGGTGGAAAGAATATTTAGGAAACTTATATGCGGGACAGGAAGTGCAAGATATATTAGAAAGTGAAAGCAGTGTAGAAGGGGATAACCTAGGGAGTCCTATAATGAGAGAAGAGTTTGAGCTAGCACTAAAAAGTTTAAGGAATAATAAAGCACCAGGTATAGATGGCTTGCAGGCAGAAATCTTAAAGTGCGCAGGTCAAGAGGTAATAGATCGTTTATTTAAATTAGTTAGTCGCATATACCTGACAGGCGAGATTCCAGAGGATTACAAAATGAACATCATGGTAGCTTTGCCAAAAAGGAAAGGCGCGGATAGATGCGAAAATTTTAGAACTATCAGTTTAACTTCCCATGCGTCAAAAATTTTAACTAGAATTGTGCAAAGAAGGATGGAGAAAAAGGCGGAAGAGATATTAGGAGAAGATCAGTTCGGATTTAGACGAAATAGAGGAACGCGCGAGGCCATTCTAGCTTTACGAGTAATTATAGAAAAAACGATAGAAAAGAGAAAGAGCGTATATATAGGATTTGTAGATTTAGAAAAAGCCTTCGACAACGTAAAATGGGGGAAGATGTTCGAAGTGCTGAGAAAGGTAGGGATGAAATACAGGGACAGAAGAATAATACATAATCTCTACAAAGAGCAAAAGGCAGTTATAGAATGTGAGCAGGAACGAAGGGAAGTAGATATCCGGAAGGGAGTGAGACAGGGATGTGCATTGTCACCTCTAGTTTTCAACTTATACCGGGTGGGGATTTAGTGTGTAATCGGCTCATATCTCTCTAACTATTTAAGATATCAAAATGAAATTTTGCACGAATGTGGGGAACCACATGGAGCATTTCCCAAAATTATTTAGGTATATACAGGATGTTCACATTCTAAGTACCAGACCAAAGTTCTATTTCTTTAAATGGAAACCCTACGTGTCATTGCATAATATGGATTACCCATAAAATTCCATGAAAATTGATACACTACATGATGTGGTTTTGATTAAGGAATTTTGAGATATTGACATTTTTGTGTCATTAAGGACCCAAATTTATGACGCTACTGACGCATACTAACCAAAGCCACCTAAAATTTCTTTATTGAAATAGGTTCACACACTGCTGTATTTTTGAAATCTATAAATAATTTTATCCTAATACTTGAGATAATACAGGGTGGTTAAATTATGCGAAACAGAATTTTTCTCAAAAATTTCAAATGGAACACCGTGTATATTATTTGTACAATTGATGGTCATTTTACTAAGCTTTTTATTGATGCTGATATTGTCAAGTCTACCAGTAAAAGTTTCGACAGAATGTACAATTGAATTATAAAGATGTAGAGTTTCGTTAGTATTTTACATTATTTTTAACGATCTCCCCTATTTTGTCACCCAAAACTCCAAAAAAAGGTCTGCATTTTGTTTCTATAAAGTATTTAGCAAATGAAGTTTACATTAACACAAGAAATCCCTTTGCAAGATTATTTCTTAAAGATAATATTTTCTTCCATGGCACTCCTTGTTTGAACATTATACCCGACTGTAAAAAGGCATTATACATTTAAGAATATAACCATCAAGAAACAGTTTTACAATAAAATTTATTGTCTTTATATTGATACCAATTTGCAAATACAAAATATAAACATTATTGTGAGTTTTGAGCAACAGAATAGGGGGAATTCGCTAAAAAGAGTATAAACTAATAATGAAATTCAAAAATTTTGATGTTCAATCGTAATATCTGCCGAAACTATCAGTAGTAGACCTGGCAATATCTACATCAATTAAAAGCTTAGCTAACTGACTGTCAGTTGTGCAAATAATATTCATGGTATTCTATTTGAAATTTTTGAGAAAAATTCCCTTTTGCATAACTTAACCACCTTGTATAATCCTAAGTATTATGGTGAAAGTATTTATAGATTTCACAAATACAGCAGTGTGTAAATCCCTTTCAATAAAAAATAATTAGGTGGCTTTGGTCAGTAGACGTCAGTAGCGTCATAAATTTGGGACTATAATGATACAAAAATGTCAATATCTTAACAGTCCTTACTCAAAACCACATCATGTAGTATATCAATTTTCATTAAATTTTATGGAAAATCGAAATCACGCAAATACTTGTGGGGTTTCCATTTAAAGAAATAGAACTTTGGTCTGGTACTCAGAATGTGAACATCCTGTATATACATAAATAATTTTACGAAATGCTCCGTGTCGTTCCCCACATACGTGTAAAATTTCATTTTGATATCTTAAGCAGTACCAGAGATATGAGCCGATTACACACTAAATCCCCACCCGGTATATCGAAGATGCGATTAATATTGTTAAGGAAAGAACAGCCTCAGGGATCAATGTACAGGGCCAAACTATTAACATGCTCAGATTTGCGGATGATATAGCAGTGTTAGCATCTAGCAAAGAAGAATTAGGAGCGGCTTTGAATGAAATGGAAGCAGTTTTGACACAGGGCTACGGCATGAAAATCAATAAAAAGAAAACTAAAATTTTGGTATGTAGATGGAGTGAAAATAGAACTAAAATTGAAATACAAATAGGAAATGAGAAGATA
This sequence comes from Xestobium rufovillosum, assembly GCA_963966045.1. Taxonomy (NCBI): domain Eukaryota; kingdom Metazoa; phylum Arthropoda; class Insecta; order Coleoptera; family Ptinidae; genus Xestobium; species Xestobium rufovillosum. The sequence continues at coordinate 16,030,772 of OZ014499.1, read as the reverse complement.
GAGGAGGTCGCGGATTTCTGCTACTTAGGAAGTAAAATAACCCAAGACGGTAGGAGCACTAAAGATATAAAACAAAGAATGGCGCAGGGACGAGTTGCGTTTAACAAAAAGAAACAACTGTTATGTTCGAGAACGGTTAATATAGAGACTAGGAAGAGACTCTTAAAGTCTTATGTATGGAGTACGGCATTATACGGGTGCGAAACTTGGACAATAGGAGAAGCGGATAGAAAAAGAGTAGAAGCGTTTGAACTGTGGTGTTACAGACGCATGATGAAGATACCGTGGATAGATAAGGTTAGCAATAGGGAAGTATTAGAAAGAGTTGGGGAAAGGCGAAAGGTATGGAAAACAATAAAGAGTAGGAGAGATAGGATGGTAGGACACCTTCTAAGACACGAAGGAATAGTTCGCGACATACTAGAGTCAGAGATAGGAATAAAAAGAGGTAGGGGTAGGCCTAGATTAGACTACTGCTCTCAAATAGTTAGGGATGTGGGATGTTCTACTTTTAGGGAAATGCGTAGGTTAGCTCAGGATAGAAAAGAATGGAGGTACGCGTCCAACCAGTCTTCGGACTGAGAACCTTATGATGATATACTGACGTTGCTAAATTGACATATTTGCAGTGTCACAAAGCGAAAAGAATCCGACACTCCTGACTACAGAGGTTTTCAACAAGTTTGCCCACATGCGCAGAAGGCGACGAAAATCGGTTCTCTCGGTGTCGAACCTACGGTTCCCTGAGTAGAGGAAACCGTAGTCAAACCATTATCTATAAGTACCAGGGTATGTTCACTCTATCCTGAAAACTCGGCCGAAGTACTAGTTATGCTTGACGGCACAAAGGCGCTGATGTAGGGCGAGAGTCCACAGACATGATAAAGTATATATGCTCTATGTTTCAATGCGATCGCTGCCGGGCTGCAGGCAACCGGTATCTGGGAATTGTTTGGTTCGTGCTTCGTGCGCCATTTGCAATTTCTTGGTTGGTGTTGGCGTGTTGTGTTTGCCAGTCTATTTTAAAACGGATTTTAAAGTGGGGTATCAAAAATGTGTTGTGAAGAAATGTGGAAACAACTCTAACAAAGTGAAAATGCACGTATTTCCCTATTGTTATGAGGTTTTTATAAACTTTCGTTTGTAGCATTGATAATTTCAGCGCCAAAACGAATGCCACTTAGCCTCTGCAATACAGTTCTTCGACTTGGCAAAGCAAACTTTTTTTAAGGAGTTTGTAGCCTTTATTATTACTGTATAAAACAATTCTTAGTAATTTATTGTGTCAATGTTACATTTATAAAATACATAAATTTAATTTTGAAAATATTTTTATTTAAACATTCCATATAACATTTTACTTCTACTTAAAAAATTGTTGTATCCTTTATTACTATTTTTATGTTCTTCTAAAAGTAAGAAATACTGGATACAAAATTTTTTATAAGTATAAAATAAAAAGAAATTTCCTTATAACTAGGAGCTTATATTCAAATTTCCCGGCGTTTGCGATACTAGCGCTTCGTGTCATAAAGCGTAACTAAACCATTTCGTCCGGCGAAAATACAGGGAGTCGCTTATCTACATAAGTCTCTAATCTATGATAAGTACTAAACCAAGTCCTCACTACACAGGTTCTCAACAAGTTTGTCCACATGCACAGAAGGCGACGAAAATCGGTTCTCGGAGTGTCGAACAATTATCTATAGATACTAAACCAAGTTATGTGCCTATGTTTTTGGTTGCCTACCTAGGGTACTAAAATCGTTTATTAATAGAAATCATTCATTAATAAGGGTTATTAACGAACTGTTTTGCGTAAAAATAGAAAATTATGAATTTTGTGTGAAGTACACTTTATTATACAGTGATAGCCATAAAGTCTGCACCACGTGGAAAATTTCTTTATTTGTAGGGTTATTAGAAAACTGTTTTCGGGATTACCTAGTTTCAGCATCATTAATAACTAGAAAATTGACAAAAATATTTGCCGTGTCACAACTATGACAGTGCCAAAATGTCGTTTGAAATTTTAAAATGGCCCGAAATGTCCTTATTTATCAAAATATGGAAAAGTGCGATAAGGAAATAGTATATTATACACAAGTTTATAATGAATTCTCGCTCGTGTTGTAATCATCCGAGGTAATAATAGCATCATTATAACGAGTTGTATACTATACTTTGTCCACGACTATCAAAACAGATTCCCAGAAAGAATTTACCTTCATTTCCCTTCTCCAGTGTAAGAAAGATTCATACATATGCTCTCAGGTATAATTTTGGATTTTTTGGCAATGAATCTAATGAGGCAAGTTCTGCAGCTTCTTTTATTGCTGGTGCTGTTAAAGAAATCTCGTTTTCACTCTCACTACTCATTATATCTTCTTTTTTAGAATATGCATTTCAAATTAAAAGCAAACCATGCTGATTTGACGTTTCAATTTGAACTGACACATCGCGATCGCGGCCTACTAAATAAATGTAAAAAAGGGTCAAAGCGATGTTCCTATTGGTTTAGTGAATAATATTCATTAATCACTGCAGTGATTAATGTATCTAATTATGATTGAAGAAACACAAGTATAAAGAGTATGTTGTAAGATAGTCGTGGACAAAGTTATTTATAATTACACTGACATTCTAAATAAGACATTTGGCGAAACAATTTCAATGTAGTTAATATTTTCACTCTTCACTATTTGGTAGAAATCCATGATTAAATAAAAAATTACTTCGCGTACTACCAATAAGTATAACAAAATTATTTTATTTAACCGGTTTCAAGATCTACAAACGATCCCATCATCAGAAATGTTTAAGAAAAATTGTAAACAAATTATTATGACAGTTGACAAGGAAACTAAAATTGACAAATTATAATGATATCAAAAATTGTAAACAAATTATTAGTTTCCTTGTCAACTGTCATAATAATTTGTTTACAATTTTTGATATCATTATAATTTGTCAATTTTAGTTTCCTTGTCAACTGTCATAATAATTTGTTTACAATTTTTCTTAAACATTTCTGATGATGGGATCGTTTGTAGATCTTGAAACCGGTTAAATAAAATAATTTTGTTATACTTATTGGTAGTACGCGAAGTAATTTTTTATTTAATCAATTTCAATGTTTTAGTTTTTTCCTTTTCTTTCCAAAAATACTCAACATTTACTTTTGTGTGCGTGTTATTTGTTTACAGTTGAGTTAATATGAAATATTTCAATGAAAAAATAAAGTAATGTTCCATTTATTTTAAATTAATTAATTTCTTGCAAAATAACCTTTTTTACGAAAAATAACAGTACAATTTTGGACTATTTTCACCAATTGTAAACCCTTACAGTGAAATTTCCCACGATAATGGGCGTAAATATTAAAAAAACTATTGTTCATTTAAATGGGGAAAACCCGCAAATTTTGAAAATGATCATATTGAATAGTTTACTACCCAAAACAAATTCCGCAACTATCGATTTTTACATTCGAGTCTTATTTTCGTCATAATTAAATACGAAACATGCGTCGCGCTCGAAATACAATATTTGAATGACGCTGGTGACGTACTTGACCACTGGGCCCGACAGATTAGGTAGGGATTTTCACATGCGCAAACCGATCCGTTCGCACCCTGAGCGCTCGTTTATTTCTCGACTCCTCCCACTTTTTCCAAGGAGACGCGTAAACACCGCGGCGCAACGGATAGGTCTCCTACGCCACAGAAAGCGCGCGTTTTAGCCATCCCGGTCATGCTGCTTTCTAAGTTGCAAATTTTTCGTTCAGCACGGCACATAATCAAAATTTTTACGTGGTACGCGATACATATTCTATTTATGCTTGATATTACAGTACTAAAAGTTATAAATTCGATTAAGCGGGTCTTCCCCATTACATTTAGATTATACAAATAAAACTGAAAATTCCGATTAAAATTTGTTTAAAAGCATCAAAAGTGAATAATGCGAATTTATTTACTCGTACTTACTAAAGATTTTTCAGAAACGTATTCAAAGAATTTTTCAACAGGACAATAACATGTATGGAAAGAGAAGGAAGACATACAGAAATGTAATATTTAATTTAAGAGAATATTGTTTGAAAATATGTTTAGGTATCTTAAATGTTATTTGAAGTTTTTAAAAAAAGGAAAAATTCAAATATTGAAATAGTCTCACCAAAAGTCGTATTTAGAATCTTAATGTAATTACAAACAACTTTTCCTTATCACACTTTTCCATATTTTGATACATAAGGGCATTTCGGGCCATTTTAAAATTTCAAATGACATTTTGGCGGTGTCATAGTTGTGACATGACAGATATATCCTATAAGTAAATAAAAAAGTTTTCCTTATGGTGCAGACTTTATGGCCGTCACTGTATATCAATAATTTGCAGTGCAGAAAACAAAACGATGTATTTATAGGTACAGTATGTACTTGTTTTTTTAGAATCAATATCTCGCCATTTAAGCTTTAAATAGGTTCATAACTTTGAAACTTGTAATTTTTTTTAAAGAATTAGTGATTCAGAGATTCAACCCCAATAAAACATTTTATATAAAAAGGCACAAATAACAAATAAGAAATATAAAAAAACATGTGGCGTCCGTACTTTCCATACATGCTGTATATAGATTGAACTAGGCCATTGTTAAATAATACTTTGTAATACATTTAGCAACTAAGCAAATTCCAACTCATTGTAAATATAACATTGACACAAGTATATACAGACGTCTGCACTTTTGTAAAAAAGATACGAATAAACTCAGTCATCAACACAGTCGTGTTTCTCTAACAATTACTACCGTCACTACAAATGGTGACCCCGACGTGATCATCGAGTAATTGGTCCACGACAATTTTCCATGGTACCTGCCGAGTGAAGACAAGCTGCCGCTGCTACATCCAAGCCTGCTGACCGCCCCTCGCAACATATACTGAAGTATACCTGGTGAACCACTCCTTTGAGACCTGCAAATTTCAAGTAAGCAAACTGATTATGTTTTACCTATGAGCAATCCGCAATTGAAAGAGGAGGTCAGCAAAGCACAAACTGCTAGCGGTGACGCATCAGCACTGCAAGCAACCATATGGGTCCGATCTGACATCCTGCTTGTAATCATTGTAATGTTCCTGGATTTCTCATTCATCGGACGTCTCCTCAAGTGGTATCACCTCCTTCTACGAATGAAGATTGAACACGTCGCTTCCAACGTATAAGAATTTGCCGCCGCAACCATGCCACCACCCACTGCCACAGAACGCCTCAGGATAAGAATCGCATCCTTATGGCAGTCTGACCCGAGATTTGGTTCGCTCAGTTCGAGTACCAATTCTCCCTCGCCGGCCTAGATAAGAACGATGCCAAATTCACGTATGTAGCCGGCCATCTGGAACCTAAATTTGCAGCAGAGGTACATATTTAATCAACCCTCTCTCTAATAACAAATACCTTAAAAGCTCAAGACCGAGCTTATCTCGAGGCTGTGCACGTCTCAAGAACAAAAACGTGCCAGCTTTTGGAGTACGAGGACATTGGTGACCTCAAGTCATCACAATTTTTAAGACATCTGCGCACCATTGCGGAAGTTTACCAATACCATTTCCGCCATGAAAATAGGCATAGTCTCCACTGCCGGCCACCGCTTTCAACGTTCCCGAGCTCATTCAGCGTTTCGAACAAACTCTCGCTCTTTTACACCAAACCAAGGCTCAATCTGTTGGTATCACCACCGAAAATTAGGTGCCAAAGCCAAGCAGTTTCGAGGTTTCGACCCCTGTGCAGATTTAATCAATTGGGAAACTACTACCAGGCTGATCACTTGTAACAGCAGCCAGTGACACAGCCAAGCAGAATTCCAGCCGCCTCACTAACGAGCATTTTGCCTCAAAAATCGGACAAAATTATTTAAAGTGATTTTATCAATGGAAATTAATAAAAATGCATGAGTGAATATAGTAATAGGATATATTGATATAAAAATGATGAAAAACTTAAAATAAATTATAATAAAAAATATTGTAGTGTAGGTATTGACAAGACTTAGTCTGATTCGTCAGAATGGTTGGTCAATCTTGCTTCTTCCGTTTCTGTGTGGACGTCCGGTTCTTGTGGCTCGAAAAGGTCCAAAGTTTCACTCAGGAAGGGCTGGCTTTTGCTTCGTTGACGTTTTCGCTGACAACTTAAAAATGGATCGGATGTCAGAAGAAGCCTGTTTAAAACATCTTGGTTGCACTGGATCCGTGAAAATTTTCTTGCAAAGTCTTGTCGGTATGAACGATAGTGCTTATTTCGGGCCTCCGCTGCCTCTTCCGATAGCTGGCCGATAGGTAGAATGGCGTTTTTTATGACTGTCGAGCCATGTGCAAGTATCTTATGAAGAGTTGGCGTCATTGGATGCCAACCGTAATTCTCTACGTACATCTTTGCAGTATCTTTGCAAAAAATTTCAAATTTCATTACATCAATTTTGTAGCCAGATGACAGTACTTCCAGAATGACCTTAAGTTTAATTATAAAATCTCTATTTATTCCTGTGATTTCAGCAGCTAAATCGGGGTCGCTGAAGAATCTTCGAGATGTGTTGCCCGAGTTGGAATTTCCAAAACCAGCTTTTGGCATGTCTATTATTAGTCCAGTTCTTTCCCTGTAGGCTTTTTGGATACTTTCCTTGTTTTCTTTAACCATTTTCTTCTCTTCTATGGTCCGGGCTTGCCATTTCTTCAGAGGAAGTTTATATGAAAGGTGTAATATGGTTTCAAATAAACGGATTCTAGCATGGAGAATTGACAAACCGAATTTTAATGATTGGGGATCCTCCTCATTGGCACTTTCAAAGTCATTGAAACTTTTGGACGTTTTCCCACATATATAACATCTCATGGTAGAGCTGGTATTAGTAGCCGCATTGCAAACTTTCGCATCAACCATTGTTGGAAGCAACGTATGTCGCACGAAAGTGTCTCCCTTTGGATTGTGTATTTTGGTCTTCCGCAATCGTTTTGCCTGATCTTCTACGTACATTATTTCTTCTTTTGTAATGTCAACAGTTTCATGGAGAAATCGAATGCGAATTGGTCGGCAAAAACGAGTGGATGATGGTGTGGGATTCTGCCACAGAACTTTTTTTCTGTCACCAATATGTGACTGCAATGTTAAGGGAACCAATGAACTTTGAAATATGTTGGAGTCGTCATGAGAGCTATCTGAGAACTTTTGTTGATATGCAACCTGATGTGAACCATCACAGCCCCATTTTGAAATAAGTTCAAGATTTTCTAATTCCGATTCAGTGCAGTTTTGAAGAACTTCCTCAATATAAAGACAAAGCCTTGTAATAGTGTGATCGAGTAAGTCTTGGAGCGCAACTTCAGAACATGTCTCCGTAACTCGAATTGACTCTTGTTTTGGATAGCAGAGTTTCTTCGCTTCTCTAATAAGCGTATAGCAGGGGAAAATACCCTTGTTTGATTCGTCTAATAACTCCCACTGTTTCCTTGTAAAGTCACCTTCAACAAAGATTTGTAAGGCTTCAGCAGGTGTGTACTTTTTTATTTTTGACTTCTGAGCCTTCAACAATTTTCTGTACTTTTTGGCCCTTGTTGGTGTAGAAGTTACATCTATTATGAGTTTAGAGGCAGCAGCATTACCCGACATCCGTTGACTAACGCTAGCTGCGTAGGTAAGCTCCTGGACCGGTACCTGCTCGCGAAGTTCTTTTGTTTTCCGTCGTTTACTACGATCAGACAATTCTCGGAAGTCCTTGCTTGGGAGTCCCGGCTTAGTACTCGGTGCCCAGTTATGTACTAATATTGAAGCATTAAGCCATTTCTCGTTTTTTTCTATAAATCTCTCTTCAATATAATTGGACGATGCCCATCTCTTCTTTAAATCCGATTTGAAATGCTTCAAATCATGACTTAAAGTTTGAAATTCGTTTTGGGGACATTTCATCATTTCTCGAACTTTATGTTTCATAAATGACGTTTTATCATCCAATTTTCTTGCTGTGCTTTCCTTAAAAAACATAAATAATGTTTTTCGAGACATCTCCATAACATTTGATGTTGAACCTGGACAAAAACGAAATATATGAAATATAAAATATGCTAATTTTAACGTGATTTTTTCAAAGTAGTGGAAAGATGTGGAAAAAGTTTCAGCTTATATAATACATAGAAACCCTGTAGTTTACTAAAAAAGTAAATTAATAGCCCGACCTCCCCAGACACTATAACAAAAACACGGAAAAAAATACACGTTTTTTATCTTTTTTTGCGCATTTCAATGTTTTTCCGAGAAAATACAGAATTATACATTAAATCAAATAAACCATACATTAAAATTAAGTACATACCATGTTGTCCAGAATCCATAACAAATATTTTCCAGAATTCACTTCAAACAACATAAAACACCAACTGCAAGTTCGAGGAAAAATAGAGGGTATCGAGAAAAAAGACGTGCGTAATCAACGAAGACTAGATTCCGACTACTTGCCCGGCGATATAGCGTGGGTGGGATCCACTTTATGACTCAGTTTATTGTAGTACAGTAACTCGTGTACCACAAAAACGCAATTTGCGTGGCATTCACAGTAGTTTGTACTTCTCACTTTTGTCCGATTTTTGAGGCAAAATGCTCGTTAGTGCGCCTTTTTGTCTCCGACAGAGACACTTGAACACACTTTTTAATTGATTCTGGATCAGAACTCTGTTTATCCGCGAAGTAACATTCGCTCCTCCCGCAATATGATGACTTATCTTCTCCAAGCGACAAACGGTACACTCATCTATGCATATGATTTTGTCACCCTCAATCTCAATCTAGGCCCCCGAAGATGTTTTCCTTGGATATTCATCATCGCTGACGTAACCAAACCAATAATCGGAGCAGATTTTCTCAATCATGGCAACCTTAGTTGACATAAAAATCAACGCCTCCTAGGTCCCCTCACCCGCATTTCTGCACATAGGTACACAAAAATGCCAAGACAACCATACTGGATCCTCTCCCCAGCATCAACTCTCAACCCTACACCGCATCTGCACAACTTCAACTCCGGAACAGCATATAGACATCAAACCTTGCAGGCTACCTCCCGACAAACTGAGAACCGCAAGAATTTGAAACGGTGATACTACATTTCCTAATGATTAGCCGTGCCTCTGAATTAGGCCCCCTAAATATGCAGCTGTATCACTCGGTATCACGTCTTGAGACACATTCGTTGTATCTATGGTCTAGTCGGTGGGAGACTTATTCGTTAATAAACCCTCGAAGAAGAGTGGGTCTCTCTCTATTGCTGAACGGCGATAAAATAATAACACATGAACAAAATATAACTGTATTCTATTACTTTAACTATGTACATTGAAGTTTAATGTTAATACGGTATATTTTCAAAAAAATCGGTATTTACATGAAAATAAAAAGCGGTTCTCACTGTGTATCCTGATTGTGCGTTAGGGGCTCATCGTATGATCAAAACTGAATTATTACTGGTTCTCGGAGAATACGTGGTAGCACCGAGGTGCACTACCATGTGGAGTCTTGGTTGATGATTTTCGTAGCAGCACTAGTGTGCAGTCACACCGGAATGCCAAATCGATCTAACCTTCACCGACAGATCCCTTTAATTCCCCGACTTGAACGCAGGTACTACTTATATATTATGCATTGGATAGTCCGAGCCAACTTTTGACTGGGTAGTGGTTGATTGTCGATATTTCAGTAATAACAGCAATCAAACACAGGGCACTTACTCGAATTTACATGACGGTGAATATCAGTCGATCACACGGCAAAGTCAAAGTCAGGAGCGTTCGATCAGGTACTTCTAGTTAGGATGTCAGCAGCCAGTATCATCTCCGATGCTGGGAGAACTGATCCCAGCTGATGGCCGGACGACCAGATACTCCATTTCTCCCTCTGGATCATCCTTTTATAAGCTGTGAGTTGGAATACGAGCAGCCTGGCGAGAAGATTTAAAGTCAACAGTAGCAGAAATGTTTTACGGAGAACCCCTCCAACTACTGTGTGATTTCATCATCCAACAATTAATAATTCATCCAGATTAATTAATAAAACACTCGCCTACGGCTCATGTTTAGAAATTTCATTCTCACTAATAACCATCATAACTGTTGTATTAAAAAAGCTATCAGGCACTGACCCAAGAGGACTTCTTATGCCAGGTCCACATCAAGCTGACAAAACCAAAACAAAACAGGAACTCGTTTTAAGACAAATTGGCGACAATTCTGAAACATTTTTGCGACTTTTATGTCTCGTTTTTGTTTTGTTCCCGATTTCACAAACTTTTGCATGTCCCGACGCAAGTCGGTAAAGATCAAAAGGTTTTAGTTTTGTCTCGATATTTCGCAACCCTGTCTGTACAGCTCGCCATTTAGTCCAATGTCATCACTGCGTAAATCGGCCAATAGTTCATCAATACCATAATTGTTTCGTTTGGTTAATGTTGGTTCACCCAAAAAAGTCTTTGTTTCTTTTTCACATTCACAGATAACGAAGAGAGGATCGACGATAAAACCAGCAGCTACTATGAGCAAGTCCTCCTCGTCCGCTTCTTGTTGATGGCGCCACATGATTTTTTGCTTATAAAGTTAGGCTGATACCAAAAAAGGACTTTAAAGCATGTCGCACGTTTTGATGTGAACTCCAATTCATTTGTTGTTGTGCCGCACATTTGTTGTGGTTTTGTCTTGAGTACAGTTTACAGTTTACAATTAATAATTCATCCAGATTAATTAATAAAACACTCGCCTACGGCTCATGTTTAGAAATTTCATTCTCACTAATAACCATCATAACTGTTGTATTAAAAAAGCTATCAGGCACTGACCCAAGAGGACTTCTTATGCCAGGTCCACATCAAGCTGACAAAACCAAAACAAAACAGGAACTCGTTTTAAGACAAATTGGCGACAATTCTGAAACATTTTTGCGACTTTTATGTCTCGTTTTTGTTTTGTTCCCGATTTCACAAACTTTTGCATGTCCCGACGCAAGTCGGTAAAGATCAAAAGGTTTTAGTTTTGTCTCGATATTTCGCAACCCTGTCTGTACAGCTCGCCATTTAGTCCAATGTCATCACTGCGTAAATCGGCCAATAGTTCATCAATACCATAATTGTTTCGTTTGGTTAATGTTGGTTCACCCAAAAAAGTCTTTGTTTCTTTTTCACATTCACAGATAACGAAGAGAGGATCGACGATAAAACCAGCAGCTACTATGAGCAAGTCCTCCTCGTCCGCTTCTTGTTGATGGCGCCACATGATTTTTTGCTTATAAAGTTAGGCTGATACCAAAAAAGGACTTTAAAGCATGTCGCACGTTTTGATGTGAACTCCAATTCATTTGTTGTTGTGCCGCACATTTGTTGTGGTTTTGTCTTGAGTACAGTTTACAGTTGTTTCAGTTTTGTTGTGTTTTCAAAATCTGTTTCTTGTTGCGTGTTTTTGTCTCAAACTCGTGTCGCACTTTTGTCAGCTTGATGTGGACCCGGCATTAGGTTTAAAAGAATCTAGATTCTAGAGCAAAGAAATTCAGGACGGAAATTCCAGAAATAATTAAAAAAGCATTAAAACCAGAACACAAAAACCATGTGCTGGTTCTGCACAAGTTGAGCAAATGTTTCTTTTATATTTGAACAAAATACCTTATTAGGCGGTAATAAATGCTCAGTAATTAATGCATTTTGCGACCAAAATGCATAATACCAAATGCACGATTAAAAACAAATGCAAGATAAATTTAGTTTTACCATGTTGATTAAACTGGCTAATCTAGCCTGACCATGACCTGATCAGACTGTACAAATCACCAAGCTGAATTTATTGAGCCTTTACTGTCATCTAGCGACTGTTTAATTTGTGGTATTTTTGAATTAGTAACACTACCAGTAAGTTGGATAATATGTATTTAAAAAATATACAGTAATTATTATACTTCAATATAAAATAAATTTTTATTTCTCCAATTTAAATTGTCTAAAAGTCTTCATAAGACATGTCAAGAAGTGGAAGAAATGGCTCCTCGAGTTTGAATGTAAATTTTATTTCTTCTTTGACGATTTTGAAAAGTAAGCATCTAAAAACAGTCCCACGAACACAAGCACTGTCCCCAGCCATTGCTTAACATTTAACGAATTTCCAAATATTAATACGGATGCCAAAACCGTAAAGAATTTTCTGGTTGTTGTTATAATAGAAACCAGTAAAGGTCCAAATTCAGAAACCTGAAAAAAGCGATAGAAGTTTATTCGTGAGTCATTCATGATATTGTATTTGGCTGCCGAAATTATCTCGAATATTGAAAACTTATTGAATGTTAGTGGAACGATAAAAACGAAAATCTCAGTTATTTTTTTTAAAAACAACCCAGACCTCACCATGTAAAGGTGCGGCTGCACATCGAGTTCCACCCTGGCACTCCTCCCTTAAATTTAACAAGTTATTGTTTAGGTTCTAAAACCTTCAAAAGTTCTTATTATTTTCGAATTGAGGCAATTCGATATCCATCTCATTCTTTACTTCCATAACTTCCAAACCTCAGTCACCAATTCAACAGAGCAATCAACTGCTTGCAAACCACATGGAAATTTAACCAATGGTATTTCATACGGAACCAAAGAAATCATATCAACCAACCCAGTGATTTAATTCAAAACAGACTTTGCAATTATTAAAATTAAGTTTATTCTTTATTTACTTAAAATTTCCTGATACATTCTGTTTTTTGCAGTTGATATTTTACATTTTAAAATTCTTCTAAGTGCAAACTTTCGAACAAATTTTAAATTGCTCGCCAACATCACTGTCAAAATGTTTTCTGAATGGCCAAAATATCTAATACCTCCATCCTTTCCTATCCTGAGCTACAGTAATTATAATACAAATTAAATTCTTGCCTGCAGATTTGAGAAGTTAAAGAAATTGCCTAATAATTACTGTTATAATAAAGCAAGAAATTATTTACTACTTCTAAATAATCCCTGTAATAGGTGGCGTTGAAGTAAGAGATAGTGATACTAGATGTCTGTTATGAACTGGGCTTCAAAACATGATAGGGCTTATCTAGGTGCAAAACATCACAAATTCATATCAAACATCACAAATTTTGCTAAATGTGTCAGTGTAAATGAATTTCAACGAACCTAACCACATAATTGTGAACTGCCCATCATTCCAACAATGTCTTCAAGCCGCCATTTTTAAAGGTCCAAATCCAAAAGCATGTGTATCAAAATGCTTAACCGTTACAAAGCATAAATGAGTCAAGAACCAGAAAATGCCATAAATACACCATCATTCAACATCCACCAACAAAATATCTACATACCTATTATTAAGAAAGTTATAAAAGTAATTTTTATTATACACATAGGAGACCAATACATAATTGATTTAGAAGGAAAACAGCAAAAATTTGAAACAAAAAATCTAATTAAAAAAAACTTCGGCAGCCAAAGACAACATTTTTAGAAACCCACTTTTTGTAACCCATTCATTACAAGTTTGCCAACTGAATTTCCTGTTATAATATACTGTTATGAGTGACCTCCTGTTAATTTCGCCTGAACTGTGACTAATATGATTTACGACTGTGGTTATTGTTATGTGCGAGATTTTCCAAACTCATCTTTTCGTTGGTTTTTCGGAAAGAAATAGAACATTCAGACATCTTACATCAGCCGTGAAAGACGGAGAGGAAGTTGGCAGTTACTGGAGTTCTGAGCGAGTTTTATACCAATCAATACATAAAGTTCAGAGATACCGGATCCAGCCTTTGACAAAGCATATAATGGGCACAAAGATATCTGTTAAAATATTTTCTTTGGTGCATGTGTATTAAGTATTATACAACGAGTCCAAGATAAAGATGTCTATCATGGCAATTTCGACAATGGTAATAGATACAGATTTGGTTAAATGGGGAAAAAGTTGCGTAAGTAAAAGGACATTTTTTTGCAAGCGAAAAAATTTCAATAATTTTTTTGGTTTTCAAGAAATCTCAAAAAACGGAATATTTCGTTTTTCTATTACATTTTTTCCTGATGTTACTGTCATAGGTAGAACAACAAAAAAGCACTTCCTCATAGCAACTTTTTACAGACTATCTCAAGGAAATATCAGTTTTGCCGCCCGACGTTTCGTTCTCAAAAAACCATCATCAACTTAATTTTTTTAAATACGGCCGTGTTTTTCCGAATGCCTTTTTTAAAAGTATTTTTAAATCTACGAACACTGATACATCACTTGTGACAGTTGATGATGATTTTTTGAGAACGAAACGTCGGGCGACAAAACTGATATTTCCTTGAGATAGTCTGCAAAAAGTTGCTGTGAGGAAGTGCTATTTTTTTCGTTCTAGCTATGACAATAACATCAGAAAAAAATGTAATAGAAAATCGAAATATTCAGTTTTTTTGAGATTTCTTGAAAACCAAAAAATTATTGAAATTTTTTCGCTTGCAAAATAATGTCCTTTTACTTACGCAACTTTTTCCCCATTTAACCAAATCCGTATCTATTACCATTCTCGAAATCGCCATGACTTGGACACATTGTATAGTCCGGTATAATGTTCCTTATGGAATTTAATCCGCTCATTGAGCCTAGAATCCTTTTTTTGGGATGGATCAGTTCCCGTTTCTCTAACTTTTAATCTTATAATGCTCTGCGTGACATTGCCTGTTGTACTATTGCTCTCCACTTGTTCCGATCTTTAACATCTTCTCTCCAGTTGTTCACCTCCATGATTTGTAAATCCCCCATCACCTCATACATCCACCTCTTCCTTAGGCGTCCCCTGCCTCTTCTCTCATCTGGCCCCACTCCGTTATTCTTCTCAGTACACTTTCTTCTGAGGTGCGTCTGATGTGTCCAAACCATCTAATTCTTTGCGCCTTTATAAACTTTACAACATCCTCTCCTCCCACCTCGTGGAGTATTTCAAAATTCATTTTTCGTCTGTACTCTCCATTGTCCATTTTTTTGCCCCCTAATATCTTATGGTAGATTTTTCTTTCAAACACTCTTAGTTGCTCTTCCTCTTGTTTTGTAAGGCACATCGTTTCACCTGCATATGTGATAATTGGTCGTATCATTGTTTTGTATATTCTGAGCTTTGTCTTGGTGTTCACTATTTTTAAAACTGCTTTATTTGCAAAGTACGCTCTGTTCGCAGCTTGTATTTTTTCATTGATTTCATCTTCACTTCCCTTTCCTATTCTCACACCCAAATATTTAAATGTTTCTACTTCGTGGAAAGCATAGTAGTTGTCTATCTTAATTTTATTTCCTCCCCTTTGCTTCTTCCGGTTTATTTGCATATACTTTGTTTTTTCTTCTATTATTTTTAGCCCGATCTCTCTGGCTCCATTTTTCAAGCATAAGTATTATCACAGCATAATACAGCAGCGAGCTAGAAAATTTAGGGAAAGCTGTTCTGATGTATTATGCTGTGGTATTATCGATCGACTAAAATTATAGATTACGACTGCAAACTTAAATAATAGAAGTGCACCATCAAAAGTAGTGGCTTGCATTTGATAGTGCTCAAGAGGCAAGTGTTGTCACAATGATGGGTGTTTTCTGGACCACTTACACATTATACAACTCAAAATAGTCTCAGTTTGGTAATACTACTTGGTACCTACTTAAATAAATCAAAAATGATCATTGGCTAGGATACCTATACGGTATAGACTATACCGATTGATATAACTTTTCTCCTACTTTCCCACAATATTCTCTGAATGTTTGTCTGGCTTTAAAGATAAAAGATTAGGGCATCCAGTCCCGGGATCCCGGGACTGGGATTTCCCGGGACTACATGTGATTTTAGAGGTCCCGGGACCACAGCTTTAGTCCCAGGACCTACCGTGGTCCCGAAAAATGGTGGGAGATTGCGCTCGCGTCACAGAATACAGAGCACGTTTTCAATCAAATGACGTAAGGGCGTTTCATTTTGTTTCATTTATATGTAAAACTTTCGTGAATGTTTTTTATATTTATTTCCTCTTATTTATGTACCCTATGTACATTTTTCTTTTGCGTTTTTATTTACATATTTACTTTGTTGTTATGCACTAATAAAATTTGCAACGTTTTTTTTTTCATGTTAGACAGTTGTTTTATTCAACATTCGTGGTAGTCACATCTTAAATAAGATAAAAATTTGCCTATTTAATATATTCGGGACTGTGGGACTAGGCCCATAACTTTTTGGTCAGGTCCCGAAGTCCCGATTGGCCCCTTGGTCCCAGGATTTGGATGCCCTATAAAAGATATCTTGTGCATATTGGAAGTTGTCTTTCCTTCTATTCAACAACCACGTGAACTCAATCGACCGCCGAAAATGCACATGGTGACCGATACTGCAATATTGTATCGTACCATTGGAGAGCACAGCAAAACAACTGTTGCATCTAGCAGATGCAACTCCTGGTTTTAAAAATTTACAAGAGGTTGTTGGGACATTCCTGGTGTGGGTATATGTTGGAATACATCAAGCAAATGGCAAAAACTAAACATTCGGTTTTGCAGAAGCAAAAGGGTAACCTGAATGCTCGAGTGTGTATGACGATTCATTTCCATACCTTTCAACTTAACTGAGCAGCATCAGTCCGTTACAAAGATGTTTAGTAATTCAGTACCTATATAGTTCCTCTGCAAAAGCATTTAAAATATGCTAAAGGGTAGTGTTCCACTGATGGTATGTAACTTGTGCTCCTAACAGTTTGCAATAGTCTGAAGTAAAAAAGAAATAGTGGACAAAGTCCAACAGCTGCGAAATTGTAACCCTAACATTAGTAAAACCTCACCTACCGTTAAATAAATAAATAATTGTCCTATGGTTCCAGCAAAAGCCATCAATGTAATATTAACAATTACATACGGATACACTTGCACAAATTTTAAGAAACTTATAGCTTCACCAGACAGTATTAATGCTATACTTAGGTATAAACAAGACCATGCATTCGTCGCATACATCATTTGTTGTCCTGACGGTTTTGCTGCTGCTCTTGTTCTTTCCTGTAAAAAGAAAATCAAATCAGTGTTACTCAATTATCGTACATCCAAAATGTATTAATTGCGAAACGTAAACCATGCAGGTAATTTTCAGTTCCTCATTGTTGCTTCGGTGGATACGCACCTTTACTTTATAAAAGACATGAGGGAAACAGCACTGCTGGGGATAATATTGCTTTTTAATTTCCTTGTAGCGGATCGAAAAAATACTTAGAAGCGTTTGAAATGTGGTGCTACAGATGCATGAAGATACCGTGGATAGATAAGGTTAACAATAGGGAGGTATTACAAAGAGTTGGGGAAAAGTATGGAATAGGAGATAGGATGGTAGGATGGTAGGACACCTTCTGAGACACGAAGGAATAGTTGGCCACATACTAGTAGGAGATAGGAATAAAGAGGTAGGAATAGGCCCAAATCAGACTACTGCTCTCAAATAGTTAGGGATGTTCTACTTTTATGTAAATACGTAGATTAGCTCAGGATAGGAAAGGATGGAGGTATGCGTCCAACCAGTCTTCGGACTGAGAACTATGATGATGCCTACATTCTTTTCTTTTGTAACAGCTGCGCATTTTGTATACAGCTAGAATTAGAGCTAGACTATTTGGCAAAAAAATCTTCAGACTGTAATATTCAATGTAGAAAATGCATTCCATACAAACCTGCACAGCTCCAGTTAATCCATCCATTGTTAGCGAAAGAAGTAGGAGTACTTCGCCGATACCAACAGAATTGTCACTTTCAGATGCTTTATTATCTTTGAACATGAATAAAATAACTCCTATTACTACCAAACAAACAAACAAATATTTTTTTAAAGGGTATGTCTTCTTTCCTAGTAATACCCCGAGGAGCAAAACAGGAATAGGTTTTGCTGATTTACCTACAACCTGAATAAGAAACAATTTGAATTCATGTCAAACATAAAACACAAATACCTGCGTAGGGTACGAAACCCACTGTAATGCCATGTTAGAGCACACCATAGCCAATAAATAAGTTAATGCTGTAATTACATAATAAATAGTTGGTGTCTTGTCTTCTCCCTGAGGCTTAACAACCAACAGACTCTTGGCAAAGCAATAAGAAACAAAACATTGAATAAAAACTAAAGATAAGACATAAACATATTTTTCAGACTTTGTAGTAACTACACCATCTTCGTTCTTGAATTCGGTAACATATTTTCCTTTGGTAATTTTTTCTTGTAATATTCCAAAGTAAAAATAGGATACAAATATACCGCCAGCACAAACAAACAATTTGGTTTGTTTATTCATTTTCGGCTTTTATTTCACTTAAAACGGAATACTTATGTTGGATTGTAGGTTAGAGAAGAGAAACATTTTAAATGTCAAATGCAGACACGTTTAAAAAGTAGTTATTCTCTCACTGATTGGTGGCCGCCCGCAATGCTTTCACCAATTGTAACTGTACACACGAAGTCGCTCGGCCAATTAGCTGATTTGGCACCAAATTTGAATTCAAAATAGGTATTTGTTATCGGACTGCAGCAGGGAAAAAATGAGCGGAGGAATATGAAATATGAGGGGGTCTTTGTGTCACACTTCTTAGTATTGTATTGACACAAGAGTGTACAAAAATGCATGCCTTTTGCGTAAATTTTCTATTTATAGAAAGTGTCAAATTTTAATTTCATTTAACACAAACGAAGCACGAGTTTAAAGAACTTTTCCGAAGGCTGCAACGCCTTGCAGAAATTTCTTCATCAGAAAGATTTGTTCTACAATTCCGTCAAACCAAACGAAGAAAAAATATGTAAATAATCATAGAAACAAGACGTGAAATTTGCCTTTTGGTGTATTTTCAGCTGCTAGAAACTTGGTTCTAAAAGCAAATACTAGAAAACTAATTTGAACAGACTGTAAATGAACATTAAATTGCTTGCATTTCAAATCTGAAAATAAATAAGCTACATTAAATTTTCTTGGTAAGTAAAGTAACGGTGTGGTGGAGATTGTGTGCAGCCTTAAGAGCCCGACACACAGGAATTTTGGGAGCACGGTAGATGTTTGCCTGTTTGGAGATATTTCAAAAACTATAAATGATATTAAATTGTTTTTGTTTGCGAACAGTTGTTAAAATACAAATCTACTAGAAGAACTGCTTTTTATAACATAACATAACATAACATTTATTCAGGATATGTACATATCAGCGTCACAGTAAGTGAGTTTATAACAAACTTATCATATTATAGTTTCTGTGTCCCAGGATATTGACAGGAATTCTTCAGGCTCATATATAGGGTTCTCTAGAAGTACCTTCTTCAGGGTCATCTTTAGAGCATTAACGGACGACTGCTTGGACGACCAGAGAGGGTATCTGTTGTAGAGTTTAATTGCTAAGCTTCTTGATTTGGTAGTGTCGAGCCTACTTCTAGGAAGATAGAGTTGTTGGGAGTTTCTGGTGGAATAATCATGGATATCTGCGTGTTTTGGCAAATTGCTTGCCTTCTTGTGTATGGAAAGAATGGTTAGGAAAACATAGGCTGCTGGGCAGGTAAGTATTCCATATTTTCTGAATAGGGGTCTGCAGGAGGCTCGACTCCCTACCCCCTCGAGAGCTCTGATGGCTCGCTTCTGCGCCAGTAAGACTGCATGTGCGTGTGAGGAGTGTCCCCAAATTTCAAGAGCGTATGTCATCGACGAGTGGAACAGGGCGTGATATGCAATAATGGCAGCGTCCACACCAGTAGTTCCCTTAATCTTCCGAATGCAGTAAGTCGCGCTAGAAAGCTTCAAACACAATGCGCTATAGAACCTAATCAAACTTTCCTGAAAAGAAAATCTCAAAATCTGGTTAACGGCAGTAGTATACTGAACCTCTGGCTTGTAAGAAGACATAAGAATTTCAATTTTTGCCAAAAAACAAAAAGTTATGAGTAAACAGCAGTACGTTGCATTTGGAGTTTTTCGTCATAGCTCGTGCTCTCGCCTGTCTTTCGGCTAGGTTCTAATCAGTCGCTCAGATAAGTCAGCCAATAAGGAAACCGGGGGTGCGCGACAAGTTCATTCTCAGTATTTGTTTGGTTGACTAGTTCCCTGCTTTTCCAGATAATTTTTGCTGTCCGCTGTAGGTCGCAGACATTGTTACTCATCATATGTGCAACTACCTTTCTGAAGCTCAGTTTGGATTTCGAGAAAACAAATCCACAACCCTTGCTGTTAAATCACTATGTGACTTTTTTATTGCTAACGGATTTGAGGATCATTACAAAAGTGTCGTCCTCCAAAAAGCTTTCGACTGCATGTATCACGAAATATTTCTAGAGAAAATCCAATTCTATGGTGTAATAGATATTGCCTTATCACTGCTTGCATCATACTTATCTGGGGGTACTCAAGTTGTATGTCACAATCAAGTAACCAGCGGCATAAGATCTGTTCAACACGGGATACCACAAGGGTCGATTTTAGGACCACTTTTCTTTATTATCTTCATAAACGATTTACCGACAAATAGGTATGGATTGTCACACTGTGCTTTATGCGGATGATACAACGCTAGCCATCAGAGACAAAGATGTGCACTCACTAGTTCAGCGAGCAGAAACACTAGATAGTGAAGTAACCATACGGTTCAATGCAAACAAATTATCTCTGAACAGATGCAAGACTGAAACTTTGATTTTCACATCATCAAGAAGAGAACCAACCACAGGCAAAGTGACCTTTCTAGGAATGACGCTAGATTCACGGCTTACATGGAGCAGTCACTGTGCAGAACTATCACGCAACCTGCATAAAGCAGTCTTTTCCATAAGGCGCATAAAACAAATTGTTAGTCTTGACGCAGCTCTCCAAGTTTATTATGGACTTTTCCATTTCAGAATGATCTACTGTTTAGAACTATGGGGTACCTCCAGCCACACAACAGAAATTTTAATTGCACAGAAGGAAGCGACACGAGCTATGGAGGGGGCACACACTGTAAGCCTGTCTTTATTAAATACAGAATCCTGGCGGTGATTTCAGAACTTGTGCTCAGTCTCATCATCGACATGAAACGGAATATTTCTTCATATGAACCAAGATCAGAAAAACAACCCTACAACATTCGCAGTAATACGAACTTATCTATTGGAAGATCTAGACTCAACAACAGTGCAAAGCAGAGCGAAGGACTCAAGCTGTATAACAAGTTACCCACTGAATGGCGCAACCTGTCTACAAAGTGTCTGAAGAATCAGTTAAAATTATTCAAAGAAAACTCCTTTGTACAGACTGGAAGATTTTTATGACAGTTCCATACAATATAATAGTGTACATTATTTTTCCTACGATCCCCTAGGAAAGCGGCACGATGCATACAGAATAGTAGGCCGGAAACTTGACAATTGCGTTACCCGTACAGTAAACTCAAACCTGTGCTGCAATTTTTTAAAATCGCACAGTTCATTCATATTTTGTAGCCGGCTTTGAGGTTTTGACGTTTACTGAATAAATATCCTGTCGCGTCTCTTTTTAAATCTTAATAATTTTTTATCGGAAAAATCTCTTGAAAGGTGCGGCAGTTGAACATTTTAATGGCTACTCCGTGGAAGACCTTAATATTTTATATAGGTACGAACTGGTCATATTATGAATTGGTGGACAAGAGAACAAATCAACGTGTCATTCATGAGCTGGTCGGAATTATTATAATATTACTAGCGGGCCCGGCAGACGTTGTCCAGCCAGACATTAAAAAAATTTTCGTAAAAAAAATCCTAGAACCCGATTGCACCTACCGGGTCCAATATGTGAATGTAAACCATCCAGGGACCCACTCCAACATACACAAAAAATTTCATACATTTAAAAAATGTTCGTCAAAAACATTCCTAGAACCCGATTGCAGCGCCACCTACCGGATCTAACTGTGAATGTAAACCATCCAGGGACCCACTCCAACACACACAAAAAATTTAATCAAAATCGGTCCAGTCGTTTAGGAGTTCAGTAACACCCGATTGCAGCGCCACCTACCGGGTCCAACGTGAATGTAAACCATACAGGTACCCACTCCAACAAACACAAAAAAATTCATCAAAATCGGTCCAGCCGTTCAAAAAAACTCCTGGAACCCGATTGCACAGCCACCTACCGGGTCCAATTGTGAATGTAAACCATCCAGGTACCCACTCCAACACACACAAAATTTCATCAAAATCGGTCCAGCCATTTTTTGTATATATAGATTGTTCATACAAAAATACTAAAATCGCGATTTAAAAATGGGGGGTGGGGGTAGGAGGGTGAAAAATACTTTACGACCTATTCTCATACCTACCAAATGTACAAAAAAAATCAATTATTTGGATATTGTTAATACAAAAATACTAAAATCGCGATTAAAAAATGGGGGGTGGGGGTAGGAGGGTGAAAAATACTTTACGACCTATTCTCATACCTACCAAATGTACAAAAAAAACTTCATAAAAATCGGTCGAGCCGTTTCGGAGGAGTGCAACCACAAACACCGTGACACGAGATTTTTATATATTAGAGATGTTCATAGTAAGTTAGTAGGCTACTTGAAAATTTTGACATCGGTTAATATCGACAACAAATCCTTAAATAAAGTTACTGTTTTATGAATAAATTTATCTTCTTAAGGGGTCGTAGGAAAAATAGTGTACATAACTCGATGGAAAGTGTATTTCCTATAAACTCACGTGAATTTCTGCACCCGGCTACGCCTCGTGCATAAAATTTCACGCTCGTATGAAATTTGTCGCTTTCCATGCTCGTTACGTAAACTACTATGTAGCAAAACGATTTCGAGATAGACTAAAACAAAAATATACAATATACCTACCTAGTCAGCAGTCGCCTAGTGAAACATGGGCTTATAATGAAGAAGAATGAAGACAGAGTGGCAATGTGGGAGGAAGGTATTGCAGAGAATTTATGGTGAAGTAAAAACATAAGATGGCTGGAGAACGAACAAACAATATTATATTCACTTTTTGCAGACTGGCCAATATGATATCTAGCAAGCAGAGGTGAATGTGATGGTTGGGGCATAATTTAAGAATGGGCTGTA
Organism: Xestobium rufovillosum; assembly: GCA_963966045.1. Taxonomy (NCBI): domain Eukaryota; kingdom Metazoa; phylum Arthropoda; class Insecta; order Coleoptera; family Ptinidae; genus Xestobium; species Xestobium rufovillosum. The sequence goes on along the minus strand of OZ014499.1, from coordinate 16,007,649 downwards.
CAAGACTGTCAAAAGAGGAATCTGAAAGCAGGTACAGAAGAGACCTACCGAGACATGGCTGGATGAAGTGAGTGCTGACCTAGCTACTTTAGGAATCCTGGAAAGTTCAGGAATTAGCGAGAGATAGAGAACGGAGAAGAACCACAGCCACAGGCCTTTCGAACTGTTTTATATACGAGAATTCATAAAAACGATGCTTTTTAAATTTTTAATTCATAACTATGTACAGCCAAACTTCTAAATTGAATTCCCAAGATCCCAGAAAAAAAATGTCGAATTACAGAAATTTCGAGTTATGGAAATTATACACATAATTATATACAGGGTTCACCACGACGACCTTACACGATCTGTATATAGAAAAGTATATATAGTAGAATTACACAAATTTGCACAAATAGGTAATCGAGGATGTTCAATTCGACTAAAACATTTTTGACTTTCTGCGACTTCCAGTTATACCGGAAATAGACACCAACTTCCTTATTTTAAATTGAATGCCCACATTTTTATTACGGATTTAGATTTTTGGTCGAATTTTAAGGTCACCTTATGCAAAACATCATATGCACCCCCGTCGAAATATTAGACGTTAAAAAATCATTTTTAAAATTTCATCAATTATAACTTGGAAACGGTATGGGATAATTGAAAGTGATTTACATGTCCCTATCCTAGTTTATAATTCTCTATCTAATGGGTCTGGAAAATACTGCTTCCTGACTGGCAACTTTTTGTCATTTTTGACCAATGAGGAGGCAGTATTTTCCAGACCCTTTAGATAGAGAATTAAAAACTGGGATAGGGACATGTAAGTCATTTTTCTTTATCTCGTACCGTTTCCATGCTATAAATGATAAAATTTGAAAAATGACGATTTTTAACGTCTAATATCTCGAAGAGGGTGCACTTTACACATATGATGTTTTGCATAAGGTGACCTTAAAATTCGACCAAAAATCTAAATCCGTAATCAAAATATGGGCATTTCATTCAAAATAAGGAAGTTGGTGTCTATTTCCGGTATAACCGAAAGTCGCAGAAAGTCAAAAATATTTTAGTCGAATTGAGCATCCTCGATTAGGTACCTATTTGTGCAAATTTGTGTAATTCTACTATACATACTTTTATATATACAGATCGTGTAAGGTCGTCGTGGGATACCCTATATAGAGTAGTTTTAAGACAATTTCCCATAAGTACCTACTGAATTTTCTACAGCACCCATTTCACCATAGTCATTTACGTTTTGATAGGTACAATTTATTTTAATGATCTTTTTATTGTTTCTGTTATTACTATATCCTTCCAAAATTCTTGCAAGATTAGGGATGCTAGTATCGAATGAAAGTATCGATACCAGTATCATTTGATACTTTTAGCTTTAGGTATCAATACCTCCTGATACTTAACAAGAAAGTATCGATACCTTGGAGTATCGGTATCGCTTCTGTAAAATGTCTACTGAGAGTGTTTTGTTAGAACGTAAAACTGGTAAAAAGAAAGTAAACTTTATTTTTTATAATTACAGCTTTTCAGTTAATAAAACATACCTCTGAACTCGCTACAAAACAAAATTAAAACAAAAATAGACTTGGATGGGTGGCGCTTATGAATGAGGTTGGGGTTGAGATAAAACACTTGATCTTGACGAACAGGTTGAATTCGCCGACTCTTTATCAATATCTGAGACCTCCACAGTCCTTTCCTTACTTCTTCTATAATTTGCACTTTCTTCTCAATAGTTATATATTACACTTTCTAACTCTTGTTTATTATTATCTGCCATTGTGACTGGCAACCGATACTATGCATTTGAGCAGAATTAACAATCTAACATGAAATTTGGGCAGTAGAGATCGGTAATTCCCCGAATTTCAGACAGTTCTTCGAGTTACAGAGTATGCATTGTATAGACCTCGCCATATTGTATTTTCAAGTTATGGAAAATAAAATACATGTGACTAGATGTAAAAGTGTTGGGAGTTCCAGGAAAAAAATTAGAGTTGAGGAAATTTTCGACTTACAGAAGTTCGAGTTACAGAAGTTTGACTATATTTTTTCGTCATCCGGCGACCCTCTAACCTGGCGTTGCAAGTGCACGTTTTGCATTGGCCTAGGAATGGCCCAAAAATGGCCCTGAGAATAATATACCAATGTCTGGAAATAAAATCCAGCAAACGCAATTATTATCAAGTTACCGAAGGAGTGCAATATTCTTACACAAAGCTCATAGTTGAGCTTGTCAAGTACGTAGAATGGTTGATGAAAAGAAAAATTTCGCGTTACAAAACTTTATTTATTATTGTATATAGTTTTGTTTAGGAATAGGTAATTTATGTATCTGTAAGCATGATCATATACCTATCCACTGTATCACAATAGTTTTGCCTACATAGAGAAAATCTATATTCACCAGTATGTCTTAAAACATAACAATAACACTATGTTACACAGTAACAATATGTCATGCTGACGTCGCATAAGGTTTGATTCCTTAATTACAAAATCAGATTAAGTCTACCTAAAAACACAAATTATTATTATAATTAAATAAAGTACATCGATATAATTTATAAAATAAAACCATACTACACAAACAGGTAAAACAGATATCGTTACATTAGGTACGTCTCTTAGCTTTTATATGCGTCCGCTGTTTGGTAGGCGCAGACCCCGATCCGATACTGAACGTTCCTGCTGCTGGAGCATTAAATTGCGGCATGAAGTTAAGAGTTGAGCTGTTTCCAAAATTTGGGGCATTTCCTGTACCAAAAGCAGGAGTACTTGCAGTTCCAAAAGGTGGAGGAGCATTACCAGAACCAAACGCCGGATTAACATTGCTTGTTGCAAATGGTGCTGGAGCACTTGCCCCGAATGTTAAAGAGGCAGATGTTCCGCTGTTAAAATTGAACCCACCAGGTTTTACTTCATTAGAACCAAAAGAAAACATTTTATTTTGTGCCGTACTTGCAGCTGCACTATTATTAGCTCCAAAAGAAAACGTAGATCCAGCCTGCTGAAAAGGGGCATTTGTTTCATTATTTGTGCTAGTTGCCCCAAACACATTTGGAGTTGCAGAACCAAAAGCAGCACTGGTCCCAGTACCAGTACCAAACGTGTTATTGGATGAGCCAAATGCAGTATTTGTTGCAAGTGGTTTTCCAAAAGTGTTGTCAGAATTATTATTTAAAGTATTTCCAAACAAGTTAGTAGGTTTAACAGGAGTGCTTGCAAATGGACTACTGCTACTGATGGTGGTATTAAAAAGTGAAGCCGTTGTATTCGCTCCAAACGAAGGCGTAGTGCCACCGAATGGATTATTAAAACCACTAGTTCCCTCGGTTTTTTGAGGCTGTGGTAATGACGAGAAAGTAGATGCTGCTGAAACTTCACCAAACTGTTTTGTTGTTTCGGTTCTTGCACCACCGAAATTAAGAGGCTGCGTGTTAAAAGCTGGTGCTGTGCTGGTACCAAAATTAGGGGTAGTTACACGGAATTCAGCGGCAGGAGGTGCAACATTCTCTGCTTTAGATTCAGAGCTGCCTAATGGACCACTACCAAAACTGAAAACAGGGGTAGATTTTGCGCTGGGCCCAAACATAGGTGTCGCTGCATTTGTTCCATTTGAACCGGAAGTTAAAGCAGGTGTCGTAACGCTAGCACCAAAGAGCGGGGTTGCATTGGCTGTGGTACTTGTAGAAGTGAACATGGATGTAACATTCGTATTTTTGGAACCAAAACTCGGAGGTGAAGTGGTAACATTGTTTGTTCCGAATGTCAGCGCAGGTAATGATTTTAAGTCACCACCAAATGCGAATGTTGGGGCTGACGTGATGGGGCTAAATGTAGATGTTGTTGGACCAAATGCTGACGTGCCACTAAATGCTGGCGCGGAGGAACCAGTAGCATTTACTCCAAATTCAGAAGTGCTTATGTTGGAAGTTACAGATGTATCTGTGTTAACACCAAATATACTAGAAGGTTTTGTACTCACTACACCAAATGTAGGTACTGCAGTTCCACTTGAAATTCCAAAAATTGGTGCAGCGGTAGTAGGTGTGGTGACACACGACACATCAGATTTGTTACCAAATATTGAAGACGTTAAGGTGCCACTAAACATATTGGTGGTAGTAACAGCTGAAGTCAGGTTTGCATTTGATGCGGCATTCGTGTTGAAGAAAGAAAAAGTTTTCTTCATATCAGAATTGGACACTTCAGTGTTTGTTACTTTTGCTTGAACATCCTTTCCAAATTCAAAACTACCAAAAGGTTTTGGTTGAGAAGTTGTGTCTGAACTTGTATTAAACTCGAATGTTGCAGTTTTGGGAGTAAATGGCGACATGCTCGTTACTGATGAAGAAATTGGATTACTACCAGTTGCTAAAGGATTAGACAACCTAGTTGAAATAGTACTCATAATTGGAGAGGATAATTTAGAACTAAATATAGAACTACTCGAGGGAGGCGGCAAAAATTGAGTCGAAGGATTCGTCAATGATTTAATTGTCGATGGATTAGTCGTATTCGCACCAACAGTTGATGCACTTAATAGAGGATTAGAATTACTGAATGCTGTGGTTGCATTCGTGAACATAAATGAGGGACTGCTCATTTGTGGCAATTTCTCCTCAGACTTTTGTGCAGTATTTTCAGACGAAGCATTCAAGTTGAATTTGAAACCACCTATTTTAGAGGGACTTGTGGTTTTGATAGACTGCTCGGGAACATTTAAAATTTTTTGATCTGGTACTTTTGGATCTTGCATAAAATTGAACAACGTAGGAGATTTTTGAACTTCAAATGCAGATGCAATTGCCTTTGTTCTTGCAACTTCTTGCGTAGAAGTAGCAATCACTGTTGGACTAGTTATAGGGTTGGGTATGTTGAATGAAAACATTGGGGTAGTTGGTTGCTTCAAAATATCCTGTTCCGATTTAGGTTCTTCTGTACTAATAGGTTCATCATAGCTAACTGATGCAGGAGTCTGTTCAGATATTTCCTTTTCTTGTGGATAACTTATTGCCGCAATAGTACCAACCTCTTGAGTTACTGGTGTTTTCGAATCTGTTTCGTCGGGCAAGTTGAATGTAACATGCTTGTCGTGTTTGGCTTTATTTTGCGGAGAAATAATCGAAACAAGCTTCTTCTTTACTTCTCCTGATTCATTCATATTAGTAGTGAATGCTTGTACACGATCTTCATATGGTAGTAACTCTGGGTTCTCACCGGTGAAGGCACTCAATAATGAAATCAATTTGTTCTTTCTAGATATCTCTAAAGATTTGTCATCAAACACTTTGAAAAGAACCGGGGCTTTCGCCTCGTCTTTTGTAATTTCTCCAATAATTTCTTTAGGTTCTTTTTCTTTTTCCTCACTTACTTTCCCACTTTCAGGTACATTCGTTATTTGCTTGTCACTACTTGTTTGAGTAACGGCATCTGAACACTTTGAAATTTTCTTTTCCTTTGCTTGCAAGATATCTAAAATTATAATTTGTATTCTATTAAAATAGAAAATTAAATTATATACAATAATGAAATACCTGCAGCTTTCCTCTTTTTTCCTTTATCGAGATTTTCGAAAGTCAGACTTGTAGATAGATACGAAGCTGTTACAGAATCAACAAAACATGCTCTCTTTGACGAAGGGATGTCACTGAAACTGGCATTCTTCAGAGGTGATTCCTCTCTTGGCCTTTTGTCTTTAGAACTTTCTGCAGCTTCTCTCCTTTGTCTTTTACTTGTTTCTTGCATATCATCAAAGCCCTGGTGTAAAAACAGTATTATCATAATTATAGCCCATAGGCTACGGATATTACAATCACATGTAGCTGCATTTTATTCTGATTACAGCTATATAGTACACATCAAATTTATTTTTGATATTTTATGAAATATTTGCATTTACATAAGTCATAATATCGTATGAGCAAGTATCCTGTGATTTATTTTGCTGTCATCGTGTAACAAAATGGCATATTCTAGGTTCGACTTTAAAGTCTTATTTCTATGAAAGAAAAATAGTTTTTATATTACAGCAGTGTTAGCCTGACTTATGAACCAACTGAGCCTGTCCGTTAGGATCCAAACAGGCACTAAGATCGCCCTAGGATATACCAGCAAATCGTCGTATAGGCCATGTAGAGAGAAAAGGTAGGATGTACGCTCACTCACTTGTTTGAATTTTCCATGAGTTTTGTTTGTGTCATTTTGTGTTATAATTATGAGATAGGGAAAGGGGTGAGGTTAAGTTTGGGGATCAGGAAATACTTTAGGTACGAACTTCACGAGGTGTCATATAAGCTCTCTATAATCTGGTGTGTATACCGCTCGAGGGGTGGCTCACGACGGTATTATGGTGTACACCTTGCCAGAATTATAATACCAGTACTGTATTATACTACAAATATTACAGGTATTATTCGTATTACCTACAAATTTTCGGTATTATTCAATACTACGGGTATTATTTTGTAGTCCCAGTAGTACATCAGGATTGGTATTATTTCAAGTATTATGAGTATTATGGAGGTATTATTGGTATTATTTCAGGAATTATCAGTATTACAGGTATATTATACAAAAATAATTGGCATTATTCCAGTATTTGGTATTATTTAACGGTAATAATAAAAAAAAAATTCACAGACCTCGCATCTTACGCAATTATCATAGGCGTATTGAAAATACCGACACAACTGCTCGGTTTCTGATGTCCAACAAAAGTGATCTGTGCCGTTTCAAGTTGGTATATTATTGATACAATAAAATAAAAGAAATGATTTGTGACAAGCACAAGGCACATACGCAATACGTATCAAAATATGAACGCATCTGTTTTGTACCGTTTGGTATCATTTGATTTGATTGATATTATTATTATTAGCGGCTTCGACTGCGCGCGTCGCCGACAGAATCTGTCGCCTGTCGATACATTTTTCGTAAGATGAGTCCCATATATAGACACGCGCCCAGAAGTATTTTCAATACTAAAACAGAAGTGTGCTGTGTGAGAAAGGCGAATATATCAGGATGGACAAAGTGGAACTTCCCCCTAAAGAAAGTTATAGACAAATTGAATTTTGAATTGAATTGAATCTGAATTTTTGGAATTATTACCAGCATTTATTGACGTTACTTGAGTTGTAACTTTCAGTAATGATGGTACTTCAGTAGGATATCGAGAACCATGGATGCGAGATATCTGAGGGAACCCCCAAATTAGGAATTTTCAATTATTGTTGAAGCAGCTTAGGACCAAAGCAAAATGTTACAATCTGAAAGGGTTCTTCTCCGGCAGCACCTCCGAAAGTACCTCTTGCACTTTTCTCTATCACGCTTCATATCCAAGCTATAATCACAAAGGCGTTCAAATTGCTTAAATCGTTGAATTTGGCTGAAAAACGAAATTTACGGTATCTGACTTCTGATTATCGTCGATTCTTTCGGTTTAATAGAGAACTTGTCGAAGTAAAAGTTTCTTCTAACTACTTAAGTTTCAGTATGTCACAAAATTTTCCTCTATTACCTTGACGTTATGCGGAGTGCTGAAAGAGTAGCGCTCCTAAAGCAAGTTATAGACAAATTCAGACTATCTGAATTCTTGAAATTATTACCAAGATTTATTGACGTTACTTGTATTGTAACTTTTAGTAATGAAGTTAGTTCAGTAGGATATCGAGAAACAGGGGGGTCGAGATAACCGAGGCAACCCCCAAATTAGGGATTTTCCCTTTTTGTTGAAGCAACTTAGGACCAAAGCCATATGTTGTACCTAATCTGAAACGGTTCTTCTCCGGCAGCACCTCCGAAAGTACCTCTTTCTCGTATCACTCTCCGTTTCCAAACTAAGAAAAAAAAAGGCGTTCAAATTGCTTAAATCGTTGAATTTTGTTGAAAAATGAAATTTATGGTGTCTGACTTCTGTATTATGCGTCCCAGGTATCGTCTATTCTTCCGGCTTCAGTATGTCACAAAATTTTCCTCGATTATCTTGAAGTTATGTGGATTGTTGGAAGAGTGGCGCTCCTAAAGCAAGCTATAGACAAATTCAGACTATCTGAATTCTTGGAGTTATTACCAGCATTTATTGATGTTACCTATTTGTATTCCAACTTTCAGTAATGACGGTAGTTCAGTAGGATATCGAGAACCACGGGTGCCGAGATATCCGAAGCAACCCCCAAATGAGGGATTTTCCATGGTTGTTGAAGCAGCTTAGGACCAAAGCCAAATGTTACCTCGAATGTTACCCATATTATGTACCTGCTCGAAATAAATCTAAGTCGAAAATGCACATTTTTTTTTGATCTGAATCTCTGGTAGCAGTTGTGGGTAATCCGAACAGTAACCGATGATGTCATAAAATTATACAGGGTGTCCCACGCTAACGTATTTCCTCCATAACTCAACAGGAGTTGTAGATATCAAAAAATGGTTCAAATGAAAGTTGCATCCAATCAACTTCCTCACATTATAAAATCATTTTCGACTAAACAGGATGCCCCATTTCTTCTGCACAGCACCTAACTCTCGACCTAACTTCGTTTTCTTCAATGGAACACCCTGTATTTGATCGAATTTTGGAGTTGTTTGTTGAATTTAAGGGCCATTTTGTTAACCATAAATTGGGTCTAAGTCTTACGGTTTCGACATTATTAAATGTTAAAAATCGTCATTTTTTAAATTTCATCAATTATAGCTTAGAAATGGTACGAGATAAAGAAAAATGACTTACATGTCTCTGTCCCAGTTTTTAATTCTCTATCTAATGGGTCTGGAAAATACTGCCTTGGTCAAAAAATGACAAAAAGTTGCCAATCAGGAAGCAGTATTTTCCAGACCCATTAGATAGAGAATTAAAAACTAGGATAGGGACATGTAAGTCATTTTTCTTTATCTCGTACCGATTCCGAGTTATAATTTATGAAACTTGAAAAATGTCGATTTTTAACGACAAATACTTAACGCCGAAACCGTAAGACTCAAACCCAATGTATGGTTAACAAAGTGGCTCTTAAATTCAATAAACAATTTCAAAATGCATTCAGATACAGGGTGTTCCATTAAAGAAGGCAAAGTTAGGTGCTGTACATTAGAAATGGGGCATCCTGTATAGTCCAAAATAATTTTATAATGTGAGGAAGTTGATTGGATGCAACTTTCATTTGAATCATGTTTCGATATCTACTACTCCGGTTGAGTTATGTAGGAAGTACGCTAGCGTGGGACAGCCTGTATACCTAATAATACCTCCCTTAATACTACTGAAGTAATACAGATATTACTCGATATTATGCCAGAATAATTAGTATTATGCATATTATCCAGTATTATTGGTATCATGCCTCGTATTATTCAGTATAATCTCAGTATTACTGGTATTATCCGGTATTATTCCCAATATTATTGGTAGTCAGGTATTACTCCAGATATTCCATATTATTTAGGTATTACAGTATTATGTCTAAAATAATACCGTTTTGATATTATGGTGTACAGAATTTCAGTTCGTGAGCCACCCCTCGGTACCGGTTTTTCCAGGACTTCCTGCCAACTGGAAAATGGGGAAATCTGTCGCTCAAATTTGATGTCAGGTATCCAGGTACAGTTACCGCTCGGCCCCTGGTGCCTGCTACAATTGTTTTCATCAAATTGTCACTGTTTACCAGGGACATGTAACTGGAATAAGCTATTGTTTGCCTTGAAAAAAGCTTCTGTGAACAGACACCATGTGGCACTAAATGCTGGTAAAGCAGAACCTCTTTCTCCAAAAGATTTAGTATCACTAGCAGATCGATGCTGGCAGTGTTTTAATTTTGAAAATTTAATGCCAGTTTTAAAATGTTGCGATATGCCGAGAATAAAAAAGTGTTGTGTAAAAGACTGTGAAGACATAGATTTCCAATCAAAGATATGAACATTTTCAACAAAGAAATTTCAACAACCTGTAACTCGCTTAGTAGGCATTTTTGGACATATATGAACATTGATTAGGGCTATTTCCATTATTCTTAAGTGTTCTATCGACTCTCAAAGTTTGTTACACTCGTTATACATCACCCTGTATTTAAAAATTCCATGACTTTTACCTCGAATTTAAAAAATTACTCGGCAATTCCCGACTATTCCGCATAAACAGAATTAGCTGACTTTTACAGGCTTTCAAAGTTTTCCAGGTGAGAGCGAATGACATAATTATGCAAGTTTTCTTCATAGCAATACAGGGTATCCCACAACGACCTTACACGATCTGTATATGGAAAAGTATATATAGTAGAATTACACAAATTTGCACAAATAGGTAAGCGAGGATGTTCAATTCGATTAAAATATTTTTGACTTTCTGCGACTTCCGGTTATACCGGAAATAGACACCAACTTCCTTATTTTAAACACATTTTTATTACGGATTTAGATATTTGGTTGAATTTTAAGATCACCTTATGTAAAACATCATATGTGTAAAGTGCACCCTCTTCGAGATATTAGTCGTTAAAAATCGTAATTTTTCAAATTTCATCAATTATAGCTTGGAAACGGTACGAGATAAAGAAAAATGACTTACATGTCCCTATCCCAGTTTTTAAATCTCTATCTAAAGGGTACGGAAAATACTGCATCCCGATTGGTCAATAAATGACAAAAAGTTACCAATCAGGCAGCAGTATTTTCCAGACCCACTAGATAGAGAATTAAAAACTAGGATAGGGACATGTAAATCATTTTTCTTTATCTCGTACCGTTTCCAAGTTATAATTGATGAAATTTGAGAAATGACGATTTTTAACGTCTAATATCTGGAAGAGGATGCACTTTACACATTATGATGTTTTGCATAAGGTGATCTTAAAATTCGACCAAAAATCTAAATCCGTAATAAAAATGTGGGCATTCCATTTAAAATAAGGACGTTGGTGTCTATTTCAGGTGTAACCGGAAGTCGCAGAAAGTCAAAAATATTTTAGTCGAATTGACCATCCTCGATAGAGTCCATTAGTTAGGTTATGTTACTAGTTTCGCGGGCTATCCTACTTCAAAATTCTTAACATGGAGCTCTTATGGGACATAGATTTTAAACACTGATTATTTAAATTCAGTGCATTTCCTAACGGGGATTCTGCAAGTGACATATAGACTGCTCTTTCCAGCTGTTACGTTTTCAAAAACAACTTAAAATACAACTGAATTTCAGAAATATTTTAAAACGGAGCACAGTACATATTAGAAAAGAACGTATGTCGCGTTCAGACCAGACCAGTGACCTTGGAGATTATTTTGACGTTTGCTGCACAGGGTTTGAGGCTAAATTGTTTATTTCTGCGGGTTATTTATTATTTAATTTTTATTTAATAGGTGGTTTAAGTTCTTATTTATATTTAAAAAGTATAAAATGGAAGAAAAAGTGCTAAAAATTAGTGTTGTTAACGACTTCATTTAAATAATCTACTGCGCCGGTTCTATCACCGACATTCTCGCGCCGCAAATTGCAGTAGTTTGTTGAATTTTAGTTTTAAACAAAATTACTGCATAAATAAATGCTTTTACAAGACAAACGGTGAAAAAAGGCTTCATAGTAATCGCCATATATTGATTTAATGCTAAGAAATCAGGATGAAAGGTAAAAATAGAATGTGAAGTGCAAGGTCATTTAACCTCCATTTAAAATGCATTGAAAAATTTTATCCAACTATTCTCTTAGGATAGCGTTTTAAATTTCGCGCTTTGATTTCGCCGTTACACTAATAGACTCTATTACCTGTTTGTGCAAATTTGTGTAATTCTACTATACCGGTTGACCCACATAGGAGGGCCACTATTGGTATCTTGTACACGATGGGAGGTAGAAGATCGGTTAAAAGAGACTAAAATTGCCTATTTCGATGCACAAGCACTCGAGCAGTTGATAAAAACAAATTGATAATATCTCTGTTGGTTACTGAAATATCCAGAAAAAACTGAAAATCGATATTTTTTTAAAAACTCCGATAAATTCGTTATTATTTCACCTAGTTAGCTGAAAATTGGCATTCGGGCATTATTATGCATACAGATTTCAAATCTGCAATCAGAATTTGTATCGCTTACTCCCTTACTGAGATGCGATAGTCAACTTTTTTTTTTCTTATTTTTGCATCAGGGTAAATGGAATTGAAGTAAGCAATTGATAATACAAAAATCCAATATGGCGGCCATAAGAAAAAAAAAAGTTGACTATCGCATCTCAGTAAGGGAGTGAGCGATACAAATTCTGATTGCAGATTTGAAATCTGTATGCACAATAATGCCCGAATGCCAATTTTCAGCTAACTAGGTAAAATAATAACGGATTTATCGAAGTTTTTAAAAAATACCGATTTTCAGTTTTTTTAGAATAATTCAGTAACCAACAGAGACATTATCAATTTCTTTTTATCAACTGCTTGTGCATCGAAATAGGCAACTTTCGTCTTATTTAAGCGACCTTCTACCTCCCTCCGTGTTCAAGATACCAATAGTGGCCCTCCTATGTGGGTCAACCTGTATATACTTTTCTATATACAAATCGTGTAAGGTTGTCGTGGGATACCCTGTATATGCTCCTGGATAATTTCTGCAGTTCCTAACTTTGCCTAACGAGAATGTAATCTATTTGATATCTCCCTAGGTCTCCTGGCATATTCCACGTATAGCGTATCCTAACATCGCAAAACTCTATCAGTCTGACTCCCCTATCGTTCCTATTGCCTAATCCAAAGGGGCCAACTATTCCGCCTTCTCTTCCTGTACCTACAACTGCATTGAAATCTCCTACAATTATTAAATTTTCCTGCCCCCTCACAAAATCCAGCACATATTCAATATCACTATAAAGCGTATAAACATAAACTGTCTCTATGGCCGCATCACTATAGTTAGAAGTGGGCATATATACCTGTATTATTAATGTTTTTACAGGTTTCGAATTTAACCTAACCATAACTACCCTGTCACTTTGCTGTAAGAAATTTTTTACACTCTGCCCTACTTTCTTCCGCATAACAATTCCTACTCCCGAATTTCATCCTACAGATTCTGTGTGTATTACTCTAAAATCTCCGCTCCAGAAGTCTCCTGCTTCTGGCCATCGCACCTCACTAATACCTACCACGTCTAATGATAACCTATCCATCTCTATTTTAAAATTTTCTAACTTTCCTACTTGTTTCATGCTTCTAACATTCCACCCTCTGACTCGTGTTACACTTATCACTGCTGATGACCCCCCCCCCCCCGAAACAATCCCCGTCCGGAGATCTGAATGCCACTCTGATTACTTAAAAAGTTGCTGATTTATTATAAATTTCCGAGAATTTTAAACTCTAGTTTAAATAGCGAAGCAAGAAAAGATGAATGCTCTAGAGCCATTTTGATATTTTTGAAACTTGATTTAGAAATAGATACATCAGAGAATAACTTCTACTGCTAATTTGAATGAGGTATAATTCAGAAATACAACCTGGACAGAAAGAAGACTTTACCTACAGGCTTTGTGCACTTGGTGTCTTGGTGACACCTTTGAAAACAGGAGAATTTAACACACAGTGGTTGGATCGGAAACTTTGGCATAAATTCACTGTGACCCGGTTTTTCAAAGAATCCTACACCGGGTTAAGTCTGACTTCGGCTTCGTTGCTATGATACAATCAATCGGAAAGCCGGTAACTAAGCCAGTGTCAGACTTAATCCGGTGTTGGTGTTGAAAAACCGGACCAATGAATTCTTTCGAAGTTAACCCCACATGTCAAAAACAGTGGCACACGTTTCTCTGACGTCGGCATCTTCAAGAGTTTGAAGCAAAACACATGTTGAGTTTAATTTCTGTGTCACAGTTTTTGGTGTGTGGGGTTAGCTTATAAAGAAATCATAGGACAATTTAAGTTTGCCAAGTTGCTACTGTCGCTATTTTAAATACATACCTCACTGGCTAATATTCTCTTTCTTGAAATTTCTTTCAGAGCATCTAATACACTACGGGTACCACCGTCAGATTCTGTTGATCTTGAATTTGATTTAATTGGATCTTGAACTATACCATCTAACAAAAGTTTGCGATGTTCTGGATTATTAAGTAAAGAGTAATCTGAAAATAAAATTTGATTTGCTTCTGCTACATAAGTTTTTTCTTCGAAAGTCAATTATATTACCTGGAGTTGCTACACGAACTGTTACTTTTTTGGGTTGCGCAGTTATATTTGGTTTGTCTTTCTTGAACAAATGGACTATTGGGAATATTCCTGGTCTACCATATTTAGACTGATGTGTCGCTTTATATTCTCTTTCACTATTGTACTGTACGAGTCTTCTAGACAAACCAGGGCTTTTGGAATCCATGTATGTGCTAAATTTGCAAAATACAAAATCTGATCCGAACTACAATTTTTTACTTACCCAACATTATTATGAAAGTGTGTCGAAGCTAGCAGAGGTCCCGGTGAATTTTGTTTTAAGCATGAACTGCTTTTAGGCGACTCAAACATAGAATTTGTGTCAGATAAAGAGTATCTGAAAAAATCTTAATATAGAAACACATTACACAACAATATGCAATTCTTACCTGGTGTGACTAAGTGAAGGAGGTTTAATTCTTGTCGGCGTGAACATTTGCTGCTCTTTTCTCTGCCAATATGAGATAGGAGTTGAAGTAATTGTAGGTTCCATTCTTCTAGAAATATTGCTATCCTTGGAAGTTCCAGCTAAAACGTGATTTTTGGACATCCAAATGGAGTTGTTGCTTCCCGAAGAATTGTGCATTTCAGAGTTTATGTTCCAGTAATCGTTGGACTTCAAATTTCTAACCTTTAAATATAAGCTATGAATGTTCTCTCCAATCGTGTGGTCCTGAGAATAGTACTCCCAGCCAAAATAGTATATCAAAATGACAACAAACGTACTAAAACCGACAGCCAAAAAGTTCGTGAAAATACAACTTAAAACGAGTATTAGCACTAAAAACGATGACAATTTATAAATCTCGTTCATTATCACTCGGTAGGAGCCATTTTGGGATTTTGGACTGCAGCTGACATGATAATTGAGAAAACTGTAAACTGGAAAATTTAAACAAGGTCAAATATATTAAGCTTGTGTTACACAAACGGACACGCGCACAGTGCACAGTCGCTATTTTCATTCATGTAACTTCAACCCCAAAGCTGGAGGGATCAGAATATTTTGACATTTAAACAGCAAAACGTTTTGCGCAGAAGCAGAGGAACGCTCGGACGAGCACACCTATCTTCCTGCACTACGGGTTATGCTTACCTACAATGTAATTTTCATTCTCATGATTTATACGCGTTTTACAGTATTACAGTTACTGTAATTGTACGTACACACCATATTTTGTCCAGTCAAACTTACCTTGCCTAGAGCAGCAAGGGAGAGGAAATCCATAGGCGTCGCGTCGATAAATTGGCAATTAATAGAACATTTAAATAAAACAAAGAATATATTTTATACTAATTTATACTAAACAATAACGATGAGTAAATAAAAAAGAAAATATTTCTCTAGCTTGGCTATGAATAATTGTCATTCTCTAAACTGACCGTTTAAACTAATTAGATAGCAAAAAAGTATGGATATATCGAACCATTCATAATTGCACATTAATCAGTGGCACACGTTCACACTTCGTAATTGTCAACCGTAACATAATGAACTCCACACAGCGAGCGATGAAACTATAGTTTTAACTTGTGCTGCCTTTTTAACATAGTGTTAGTTGTTACATTCTTTTGGTTCGCCAAGATAACGTGGTCACACTATGTACCTATGAAGGATTGGTATTGCAATATGTACCACAGTATATCATACCCAGTAGTTTCAGTGACACTAGTATTGTGGTTTAAGTTTTGTTTTTTTATACAAATTGCGCAGTGGTTCATATCACATTGAACACGTGACATTTTTGTTTTCGTCCGCGTTTTTTGAGTTTGGAGATAGGTTCACGATTGGTGGGTACCGGGCGAGCGCAGTAGCGCAGATGATAATTTTTCATTCGCATCTTCAGACACCGAATTTCATTTTGGCAGTTTGACTCCCCATGTGCAAAAATTGAAACGCAACAACATCTGACAACGTCTCTTGAACACGATTTATTCAGGTACTATCAAATGTACTATTTTTCTTCAAATTTCTTTAAAAGGTATTTTTCGCGACTAACCCCAAGTAACCGCCCGGTATGACTTTGGTTAGCACAAAGTCATCCCCCCATTGAAATGTAGTCGATTTCTGTGACTGCCGCGAAAATATGTGTGGTATGGAGAAATTGTTTTTGTTGCAATCTAACCTCACAATATTATGGAAGGTGAAAATAAAAATTTGTTGATTTTCATGTACCACGAATTGATGATGGACGGAGCAACTGTATATACAGTAAGAAAAAGAAAATGCGAACATTTCTTTGATAATGATAATATCGTAATGTCTCTTCGCGGCTGTCATCCGCCATAGCATACCAACCGGAACAAACCGTGCTTAAAGCTCGGTAAGGTGCGGTATGTTGGAAGAACATACCGCGGTGATGTCATTTGTACTCCCCTCTCATACCATTTCTCGCGAAAATGAATCGGTTACACATACCGCACATACCGCAACATACTTGGTATGTCGTGAAAAATACCTTTAAGTGTCAATAAAATCAAATACAACCCTGTTGTTTTTCTTACGTTACCAATGGGCGACATAAGTGGCGCGTCACAAACGTCAGATTTTCATTCCAAACAAAACAAAGCCACGTGCTTTCTGACGTTTCAACCTAACCTCTGAAATATAATTATAGTTGTTTTCAAGTTTTTACACGTAAGCCCAATACACAAATAAATTGTTTTCACTGCAAAACATCTATAATTATATTGCAAAAACTAGTTTAAGACGTTGTAAATAATATCGATAAACGTTAAATGGCACGTGCTTTCGTTTTGTTTGGAATGAAAATCTGACGTATGACGGAGGCACTTATGTCCCCGTGGTCACCAGTGTTGGTAAAAGAAACTATAGGCGTTTCGCCGCGAGGTACCATTGACTCAACGATCCCCAATTATTCATAACCGGTGCTTTGCGCGACTGACCGGTACAAAATTCTTGTTAGTGTGTGTACCTCATCTAAGGTGTGTACTCAACGGTACGAGAAATCGACGACCGTATTGAGCAACGTGTTCAGTTGTTGCGGTCGGGAAACTAACCTTAAAAGTTGATATGATTTTTGATATAGATTTCCCATAATTTTTAAGATTAGCAGCAAATTGTAAACTGCGGTACCTACTTTCGTCGTTCACGAGGTAACATGTAAGTTCATTAAACAAGAAATTGTCAAAAATCATTAAACCTATAGAAACTATAGATCGAAATGATACCAAATTATCCATTATTTGTAACCACAAAAGTGCCTGCAATTAGATATGCTATAGAAGGTTTGCCTAAAATTTGAAAATAGGTACTTTTTACGTTTTACCAGGTTAGGTACCTCAAACAACAAAATTCAAAATCAACACAAACGCACCAGTTAAGGACGATTCGCACTATACGTACCGTCACCGTCCCGTTGTCGTTCCGTTACCGTCATAGCAATTTGGCGAGCATTCACACTGGAACGTCCAGTTACCGTTCATTATTTAACTGATGACGTGTTTGCAATGAGTCTATTTACATCTGAAAAACTTTGAGTAATTGCTCTTATCTTGGGTAACAAGAATTTAAAAAAAAAATCGTAGAATTTTTCTCAATTCCCCCCCCCCCCCCCCAACGTTTTTTTGTAGATATTACTGTTATAATTTCTTGATGCCATGTTATGAAGATCTTCATGTCCCGACCATCGAATTCAGACATAATAGCAGGCTTTTATAAAACAAATAATACTATGACAAAATAAAATGTATAAATATCCGTGCAAAATTTTTATACCGAGATGTTTATGCATTCGCACTACACGTTTTTGAGCGCATACGGACAGGCACCGTCCCGTCAAACATTCTTTTCAAGAATGCTTGACGGTACGTGGTGGTGGCGGAACGTTACAGTTGCGGATAATGTGAATAGATCTACTGGATGTCTGTATAAGAATATTTGCTGTGACGGCGACGGAACGGAGCTGGGACGGTGGCGGTACGTATAGTGCGAATCGTCTTTTAACCGATACGTTTTCGCGATTGAGCGGTATGAAAGAAGAAAGAGGCATGTTAAAAAAGGACAAGACTAGTACCAATACTAATAGAGTCCATTAGTTAGGTTATGTTACTAGTTTCGCGGGCTATCCTACTTCAAAATTCTTAACATGGAGCTCTTATGGGACATAGATTTTAAACACTGATTATTTAAATTCAATGCATTTCTTAACGGGGATTCTGCAAGTGACATAAAGACTGCTCTTTCCAGCTGTTACATTTTCAAAAACAACTTAAAATACAACTTAATTTCAGAAATATTTTAAAACGGAGCACAGTACATATTAAAAAAGAACGTATGTCGCGTTCAGACCAGACCAGTAACCTTGGAGATTATTTTGACGTTTGCTGCGCAGGGTTTGAGGCTAAATTGTTTATTTCTCCGGGTTATTTATTGTTTAATTTTTATTTAATAGGTGGTTTAAGTCCTTATTTATATTTAAAGTGTAAAATGGAAGAAAAAGTGTTAAAAATTAGTGTTGTTAACGACTTCATTTAAATAATCTACTGCGCCGGTTCTATCACCGACATTCTCGCGCCGTAAATTGCAGTAGTTTGTTGAATTTTAGTTTTAAACAAAATTACTGCATAAATAAATGCTTTTACAAGACAAACGGCGAAAAAAGGCTTCATAGTAATCGCCATATATTGATTTAATGCTAAGAAATCAGGATGAAAGGTATAAATAGAATGTGAAGTGCAAGGTCATCTAACCTCCATTTAAAATGCATTGAAAAATTTTATCCAACTATTCTCTTAGGATAGCGTTTTAAATTTCGCGCTTTGATTTCGCCGTTGCACTAATGGACTCTATTAAACGGTTGGTCAACGGTACCTCGCCACAAAATGCCTTATGTTATCCATATCACTATTATTGACATAACGCTATTTATCTTTGTAAAGGACGATATCGCCGAAATATCAGTTCCGTAGGTACACATCGAAAATACCCGTTATTAGGGTTGCCAGACGCCCTGATTTGGGCGGGATTGCCCCGATTTTTCAGTAGCTGCCCCGCGCCACGCCGAACTAACGAAATGCCCCGATTTAACAAATTCGTTCCCGATTATCCCGATTTTCTGGGACAAAAAAGGATACAACTGACAACATTGCATAGGCATTTATTATCAGAGACAGGCAGTGGCGTAGCCACACACCCGCGAGCCCCTACCATGGGGGGGGGCCTTAAGTTTCAGGGGCCCTACGCCCTGCCACGGATTAGAAAATGTTGAAGCTATTTCAGACTTTTCTAATATGAAAGCAAGAAAAAAGAAATTTTAAGTTTTATGTGGTAGTACCTATAGGTAGTTAAGTTACTACACGCTTCTGTGTTTTAAGAATCCTCGACTTCATTTCGTGTTCCTCTCAGGATTTTTTTTATTATTTTGTTAATGTGAGACAAGAGTTATTTTTGTTATTTTAGGTTATTAGAAAAATAAAATTATGATTTTTAACTGCATCCGTACAATGTTTTACTTTCTCTTGACTTCATGATGCTCAATTTTCTTAAATCTAAAAATGTTTTTAAACATACGAAATTTAAAAGGTTATTTTTCATAGTTATCGACAAATTTTGTGAAAACACTAGAATTCGACAAATGCACATCTTGGATTTCCGCAACTAAAAATTTAACTTGCCTACGTATTTCCTTTACTTTTCTGTAATCTGTAAACGCACACGCATAATGATATTTCTTGTTTGAAAATGCTTTAAAATGGTTTCTAAAACGCAAAATTAAAAAAAACATCTCCGGGGGAGCAACCCCCGGACCCCCCACTTGGTGTGGGCTACCGCCCCCCACACCCCCCGCGGGTGAGGGCCTTTGAATTTTTTCGCGGGGGACCAAAAATTTATGGTTACGCCATTGGAGACAGGACAGAAGCATAGCTTAAGAAATTCTTATAGCTCCGCCACTTGGCCATCCCCACCGAGTAACGAGACGGTCCGGCGGACTGAAGCCGGAATGAAGAGAACTCATTTCGTAGTTGGATCCGACAGGAGATAGAACGAGCGGTCCTGGGGCGTATTAAGAGCGATTTTTGCGGGTTTATAGGTTGTTGAGTTGTTGCCCCTGTATTTCAGTTATCAATGTTGCACTTTTAGTGACTGACATTTTTGTGTTTGAACAATGGGCAAAGGAAGGGAAAGTTGTGCAGCTCTTGGGTGCTTAAATAATTATAATAATTGTTCCTATAGTTTTTTAATTTTCCCAAAGAGGAAAATAGGTAAATTATAAATGTAAAGGTAGCGATACACTTGGCGAACCGGGCCTATATTGTAACGTGTAATGTAACAAATTCGTTAAATTTGGCCGTGTTTATGAACACACCGCGAGCGCACTGCGAGCACGCCGCGATCTGCTCGTGCCGCTCCATCCGCTGTCGGTTTTTCTGACGAAATTTTCAATATTCCTGCAGCCGAGCAGTACATAAAGTCAGGAAAATATGAGTGCCCATCTGGAGATTTGTTTTCTGAAATATATGTTTTAAGTGGAAATGAAAATTTAATATTAAGTGCAATCTATGTGCAGTAAGGGAACTTGGACTTACTTTATAACAGTAAATTGTAGATCGTACAAATGTTGAATGTTAGATTACATAATTCAAAAAATGTGTTGAGTTGAGAGTTGAGTTCTGTTAGAAATTATGAATAACAGAATACCTTTAACAGTTATTTATTTATAATTCCGTTATTTCCAAAGTAAAAATAAAATATTTCATTAAATTCTGGGGTGCCCGCAAAATTTTTAAATACGGCTCCTGCTGGTTTTGCCACCTGCAAAGTTAAAAGCGCATCGCGGTCTCCCCAGCTCCCCACCATCGCATAAGAAAACTGGCCTCGCATACATCAAAGGAGCCGCTCGGGAGCTACGAAGCTATACTTGATTAGGCTATGACAGAAGTGTCTTCTGTGACAGAAGCATAGCCTAATCAAGTAAGAATTTCTTAAGCTATGACAGAAGCTATGTTTACGTACCGCTCCGCCACCCCACCATAAAAAGTGGGTAAGTACCGCCTCAAGACGCGTGAGAGGTCCTTTGATATTTTGGGTGCTTTTTCGTAATAAAAAAATTATTTCCAAGTACCTACATTACATTATTTCTATTCCTTCGTAAGGTATCCGACATATTTTTAAAACACTTTAAAATGACTTCCAAAGCACTTTATTTAAAAAAATCCGGGGAGACACCCTCCTTGTGGGGGGTACCCCCCCCTACCCGTTATTCAGATATCGATATTATCAAAAGTATAAATATCGGTTTTTCACTATATCGCTTACCGATATAAAACTATATAGCGATAACATCTGGCAGCTCTGGTCCAGATCAAATAGGTCAAACTATAAATAACTTGTTTATACAAAACTATGGAACCAGGAAAAAATCCAAATCATATAGACAAAACTACAAGTAGGTAACTGATATGAAACTACCAGACAGGGAAAAAATTCTGCAAGAGGCTTCTGCCTTCTTGCCTTCTACAAGTTTTCTTATTCGTTCATTTCCAACAAACCTACTCAAATAATTTAAGTAGGACACTGTATACGCACATATAGAGCTACTATAATAACTACATGAAAATTATATAATTGTTTATTAAAAAGTTTCGACCAATACATCAATACACTCATCTGTTCAACGTTGATCCCAAATGTACAGCTAATATACACATTACCTACTTATTTCGACCAAATTACATGTACAGCCGAAGGCACATGGTGGCAGTGGAAACAGCAAGCGACATAAAAAAATTAAATAACATTTTCGTTCGAAGTATCAAATATAAACAAAAATTCTCAAATACAAAAGTGTATTTAATTTAATTTAAATATGCTAAATGAGATTTTGGATTCTAGTTTAAGTAGCCCCAGGAAATACAATATACAATTGTTTACAAAATACAAAAGTGTATAACAACTAACAAAACAATTACATAACAATAAGATTATCCCAGAAAGAAAAGAAAATTAATCTTGAGCAACAGCAGCAATATTCTTATTTTTGAACTAAATAAAACTGAAGAATTTTTTTTATAATGTTACATGACAATATTTATGTACACACACTAGCTAAGGTATGACAACTTACTTCTAAGCCTATTCACGAATTCCTGAAGTCTAATACGACAAACATTATAATTTATGGCAAATACGAATTTCTGTTACATTGTCTTTAATTAGACTATTTTCCTTACATATGTGTAATTACTTAAGAATTTGTACATATCACTTCTAAATGATTTACGATACGCAAACAGCAATTACACACCATTAGTGTCAACTACACAGTATTGAATTTCTGTTTCTAGCTTGCTCTTTAACACTATCTGCATCTAGTCTTTTATTCCCTTTAGCTTGAGCTAGCATAGTAACTAATTTTTTTGGAGAATCTCCTACAATCCAGCCATGCTGAATAGGGCAATCGTCCTCATCAATTTCATCACGAATTGGTTTCAATTCTATCATGTCCTGGAATTCGTCTTCACTTGAACTCGACCAGTAATACAAAGTGTTTGCTGCTGTCCGTTTACGCCTATTTGTAGCCGAATTTTCTATGTGTGATTGAGACATACTGTCTTTTTGGAAGCCACCAGCTCTTGCTTTTGATTTCTTTTTTGGAAAATTGCCTTTTGTCTGTTTTGCCAACTTTGGTAGTTCAGCAGGCTTTTCCATTTTAGTTTGTTCGGTCTTGTTTTCTGAAACATAATCAGCCTTTGGAGTTGGTTCTGGTATTGGTGTAGGTATTCGTTCAATGATCTTTTCTTCGACATGCTTAATTTCAAGAACAGCTTCACTTATTGACTCATCTGAACTCCAAAACTCTACAAGAACATTCTGCTTGCCACTTGTACACTTTCTTTGGCTTTTTCTGCTCGCTACTCCTATACATTCTTTTAATTCTTGTTCTAAATTTATGCTATTATCAATATTCTTAATATTCTTTTTACTGGTGCGCTTTTTACAAGGTTTGCTAATACTAAATTCATCATCTGTGGAATTGGAATTGTGCCTTTGTCTTTTCCGTACCTTGACTGGTTTTTTTACTTTCTTTACTGACTCTTTCTGCACGTGGTCATTACTTACTAGTGCATCTTTCTGATTTTCCTTATTTACAATACGTTCGGCAGGGACGACATTTTCGTTATCAAACAATTTATTGAATAGCATATCCAATTCTTTCTCGGACATTTTAGGTTTAGCAATTTCTTCATGTGGTGGACAACTCAAAACATAATCAGTAACTAAACTGTTATTGTCAGCGATAGGTATCTCCCGTATTTCATCATCAAGTTTTGTTTTTAGAGCATTTTTGAAAATACGACCAACAATAAGACCTTTTTTCTTCGTTACAGTTTTTCCGGTTTTCTCGATCAGTTTTGCAGATGTATTTGATGTTGTTGAAATGCTCGATACTGAATGAGCTTCAAAACTCAAAGATTCTAAAAGATCGTCAGAAGATTTAGCAGCTGGAACCACTTCCACATTTTCCTTAAATTTCTTGTCTGATAGAGTGTCGTTGAGTTGAGTTTTAAAACTTCTGTACAGTGATAGTGAGTTAGTATTAAAAATATCAGAATTGTCTTGCGTTTCTTCAAAATCATATATGTCCATCGACTTTTGTACCTTTTGATTTTGTTTAGTAGTTTTTTCATTACTAGATACTTTTCTGGAGATAATTTTCTTTATATTTTCAGTACTGAGCTTTTTACCGATTCTTTTAATTTTACGCTTCACTTTTGTCTTAGGACCAAGATGCAGTTTGTAGTGAATGTTTTTATTACGTTTATAATTATGATTTGTCTTACTGACAGCTTCCGTTGCACACTGCGAAGCTTCTTCCTCCTCTTTTGAGAGATTAAGCTCTTCACGAACATTCAGACTTTCATCTGGTTTTGCGGGCACCTTGCAATTTAACAATTCTGTTATATTAAGATCTTCTGTTGGTATTGAAACTTTCAGACCTTCAAATACTTTCATGGCACCTTTAGTAAGCGGTTTCTTTCCATCTGATTTAGTTTCTGGCATATTTTCCTTAGGCAACTCATTTTCAGGCTCCAGAACGTCAGCTTTCCTTTTGCTTCTGAAACAAGACCGGGTGTAAAGTATATATGTAATACAAGGATAGGTTGAATAGTTCAGTCTGACCTAGAGGGGGCAGAACTAGATAGACCCATAATAGATCATTTTAAAATGTCCTCACACAATTGACAGCTGAAGGGAAAACATTTGTTTGTTTAAAGCTTAGAGGAAAGAAAAAGAGGAGGAATAACAAAGCAGATGTTGGAGCAAAAAAGGGGCGTAACTTAAACTCCTTAGTCTCTTTACGCCGAGAATTGAACGAAAATTCTTAAAATGATATGACTAGTTGTACTATTGCAAATGTTGCTTTCGTTATTTCGAGTTAAATTACATGAACTCTATAAACAGTAACCTGGTTTCACCACTTTGTTTGGCACCAAATCTGATCAAATTTTGGTAACACACATGCATAGCAAAAATCGGGCGTTGTGTATCCACACTCCGCCCTCCAACAAAAAATGGCGGCCTGTCAAAATCAGGCATTCTAAAATAGAATCATTTTAGAATAGTCGCTTTCCTTTCAGAGTAACTCTGGTGCGTAGAACACGAGTTCCATTCAATAAGTGCTCCACGTACTTGAGCTACACCGAGTCACCTTCCCTTTTCCCCTTGAGCACGACCTCGGGATGTGGGGCTTGAAGTACTTTTTTGTGTTAGAGGTTATGTTATAATGTTAGGTTATGTTTACTAACTGTACGAACACGGAGAGTTCTCCGTTTTGTGCACGAAAATGAATTTTGCAAGAAGCGGCAGTAGTAATCATTCTCCATTTGTGCCATTTTGAGAAACACTGAATTTTCTATTAGCAAATTTCTAGGTTATGTGAAATCAAAATCAAAATAGCTAACTCGCTCTGTTATTTCACGTTCCATTCTGGAGTAACACCGAGCTCCTCAGGCTTTGAACCCTTGGAGCTTCACACATTAGAAAGGAAAGCAGCTAATGTCGTCACATAATTGACAACTGGAGGGCACACATTTGTTTGTATTAGGGGTCGATTCTGTAAGCACCAACGACATCGTTCACTACCGATTGTCGCCTATGAACGACATCGCAACGATTTTCCTTATTCTTTAATAAACGACCATCGTGCGTTAATGACTACAATTTGTCGTTATCCAGCGACGCCATATTCGCTGTCGTATGTAAACGATAATTCTACTCTTTGGTAGGCAGGTATAGTTGTTTTGATAACACAATTATT
The DNA here is from genome assembly GCA_963966045.1 of Xestobium rufovillosum. Taxonomy (NCBI): domain Eukaryota; kingdom Metazoa; phylum Arthropoda; class Insecta; order Coleoptera; family Ptinidae; genus Xestobium; species Xestobium rufovillosum. The sequence continues at coordinate 15,982,175 of OZ014499.1, read as the reverse complement.
GTGGCACATACACGTATGAAATGAATTTATCAAATCATGAACATGCATGGTTTATTGTCAATTAATTGCGACTCAGGAAAGCAAAATTTTCAACAATAATGTCAAGATCACTTCCATCAAATAATTTTTTCCTGAATGGTATATTTGTTTGCAATTCACTTAAATAAATTTCGTACTACTATCCAGTGGTTTTTTGATGACCTCTTGGACATAAAAGAAGAATGGAAACTATTTGGTTTGTTTGTCCACAGTAACTGCATATCATGATTTCACTCCCGTTGGATCTCATCAGTACGTCGCAGATGGTGTGCAAACACAAGGATTTGTTCTGTAGTTCAATCTCTGTCAGGGTACTTGTCCGGGGAGTAGTTATTTGAGCAAGTTCGAGTCGATTTTCTATCTCTTGGACCTAATGCATAGTCCGAGAGCCCGCTGCAAAATTATGCACCCATCTGTTAACGAAATGGAATGTGCGGCAAAGGCATGTAAAAACATCGTACTCAACGGATCGGTACCCGTGCCGGTCACCATTTGGTGCAAAAAGGTAAAAACAATGGCACTTCCGGTACGGAAATTTGCGGAAAATTGCGCGATTTGTTAACAAGATGAAAGTTGTGCCATCTTGTAGCCTGCGATTAATTTAATTGAAATCGGTACCCGTGCCATCTTTTACCCTAGTACAAATCCTCGGCACGGCGACATTTTTGCAGCCCGTAACTCGGACAAATTCCCGTCATGTGTTAACGAGTTGAAATATAGTTCAATGGAAAGAGCATTATGTTCCTTTTACGAATATCCAAGCGTGCCGCAATTCAAAGCAGTCTAAGTAGGTGGCACGGCCCGATTTATAACGCGCTACGCGGCGCCATTTTCAGGGAATTCGGCAGTCGGCGCGCGCGAGTTTTTAACATTGGAATATTGGAAATGTTTTTATGTTCGTAGTATAGGCCCGAAATTCAGCAAAAGTGTCACTCGTTGCATTTGCAGCATGATTTAATAGCGAAAGTTTACCTAGTTACTTGCTCCCTATAAAGTCCTTTTTTAACTTGATCCTAATGTCATCACTCAGTCCAGCAGTCCCAACGTTGAAAAGAACGTAAGCCGGCATGCAATTCAGCGGCTACTTTTATGTACCGTCCTTTTTGCACAATGCAAATCGCCATACCGGCATTCCAGACATTCTTTTCGAAAGTGTCTCTTTTCAACATGCACTATTACAGCTGCCCGCGCGGAGTAACTTACACATTACGTTGATGACCTAAGGATCAAGTTAAAAAGAAGGACTGTAGTTACTTAGTTAGTTCTTTGTATCATGTCTTAGTTACCATTACCATTAACAGGTGTCACAGTGACAGATGTCAATTGTGCACCACACAAAAAACATGTTGCGCGACCATTGGAATTGATTAAAAAGTGACATTTTGACGCCGCGTAGCGCGTTATAAATCGGGCCGTGCCACCTTCTTAGGCTGCTTTGAATCGCGGCACGTTCGGATATTCGTAAAGGGGACATAATGCCCTTTCCATTGAACTTTATTTCAAGTCGTTAACACATGACGGGAATTTGTCCGAGTTACGGGCTGCAAGAATGTCGCCGTGCCGGGGACTTGTACTAGGGTAAAAGATGGCACGGGTACCGATTTCAATTCAATTAATCGCAGGCTACAAGATGGCACAACTTTCATCTCGTTAACAAATCGCGCAATTTTCCGCAAACTTCCGTACCGGAAGTGCCATTGTTTTTACCTTTTTGCACCAAATGGTGACCGGCACGGGTGCCGATCCGTTGAGTATGGTGTTTTTACATACCTTTGCCGCACATTTCATTTCGTTAACAGATGGGTGCATAATTTTGCAGCGGGCTCTCCTACTACAACTAACCGTAATTTCACAAATTGTATTAATAATGGACTTAACAGGTAAACAATAAGCTGTCAAAACGCAAAGATGTAGGAAACTGTTAACCACAAATTAATCAACAACGTATGTGATTTGTCAAATTTTGTCGTTGCTTTATGTTCAAGATCGATATCATAACGACAAAGGATACAGAATGTACCTCTCAAAAAAGTCGTTCAGATAGTCGTTCAAACAATGTCGTTATGTAAATATTGTCGTCCGTAAACGATTAGTTACAGAATCGACCCCTAAAGCTTATTGGAGGGAAGAAGGGGAGGAATAGCAAAGCAGATGTTTGTGTTACCATTTGGCGCCAAAAAAGGGGCGTAACTTAAACTTAGTCGCTTTATGCCGAGAATTGGACGAAAATTCTTAAAATGATATGACTGGTTGCACTATTGCTAACGTTGTTTCGTTATTTTGAGTTAAATTACATGAACTCAAAACATCACCACTTTGTTTGGCACCAAATCTGCTCAAATTTTGGTAACACTCACGTGCACAACGTTGTGTATCCATACTTTGCCCTCCAACAGAAAATGGCGGCCTGTCAAAATCAGGCCATTCTAAAACAGTCAATAGTCTATTATTTGTTGTGAGGTTAGGTGAACCGTCATTAGTGTCCCAGGAAAGTTAATCTGTTAATTTGTGACTTTTGTAAAGCGTGCATCGACTTTTCCACAAATGGGAAAAATTACAAAACCGTGCTGAATTTCTTATCCCACTCGTTTTGTGTGAGATAAGAAGTTTATTACCGTACGCGTCTTTCTCGATAAATCTTGACAAATTTTAAATTATAATTACTGTTTATTTTCACTTTTTAGGGGCATAGATAAAAATTTGTACGATATACGAGTGATAACGCTTTATTAACGTACTTTTGCGATTGCCCAACTTGTGCTATGCACTCGTTGGGCAAATTTCACATGTGTACATTAATAAATCTCATATCCCACTTATATCGTAAATAACTGTTAAATCGTACATTGAATGTTGCAAGATTTCTTGCTTTTAAAATCAAAGTAAACGAGTCACGGAAGCACAGAGATTTTTTAAAATATTTTTTTGTCACCCAGACACAAATTGTTATAACATACCGTTGAGTTTATCCGCTATTTTTTGGACACCTGTATAGGACATTTTAAACTATTCAACAAATAATACTATTGAAATTGATGGATATGTAAAACTACTTTAAAGTAGAATATTCGACAGAACTAATACTCATAATTATATCTTTCTCACCTGTGTTTGCTTTTTCTTCTAATGGAATTAAATCCTTTCCTCAATGCCTTCACCATAACTTCACCAAAGCTTCTCGGTTTATTATCATTTTCTACCTTCTCATCTGGAGACGCCTCTTTATTACAATCAATCAAACCATTTGACATGTCAAGGTTTTCAGTGTCTTTAGGAAAATGAATATCTTTAAAGTTTAACACTAATTCTTTCTCATCAGTATTAGGCGTTTCTTTTTCTGATAAATTTTTATCATCCGAAATATCTTCAAATATTAACTGATGATCAACTAAATCTGGTTTCTCGCAATTCTCTCCTTCGCTTGTTTTACTTTGCCAATTAAATGTCATAGTGTTTGAGCTACAACCATCATCAGCAAAATTATCTCCCAATGGAGTTGGAATACGGGATGTATCGGACATGAAGTTACTGCTGTCATTCAGTTGGCATCTCATAGAAAAATTCTTATGTTCTAGCCAAGGACACTCGTTATTTGCTGGTTTTATCTGGAAATTTTTTAAAGCGCATGATTCCTTGTTTGATTTCCTCGAGTAATTTGAAATTTCTGAACCGCTCTTGAGCAAACTGCAACACTCCAAAAATAATTCTTCATCCCTGTTGAGTGCTTTTCTGGCTTTTTGATCATCATAATGATTATGAAAATTTACACTGTCTTCTGAAATTTCTTCATATTGTGTTGGTTTGACGAAGTTACCAGTACTTGGCTCCACAAACTTATTTATCAAATTCTCCTGTATTAAATTACTTCTATTTGAATTGTTGGGTTTAGTATCACTGACACAACTTAAAAGAGAAGGCGTTTTATCCAAAATATCTTCTGTGGCAGAGTCCACTGAAGATATGGAAATGTCATCAATGTAATCTAACGCTGTACGATTTTCTATTATGTTTTCTAGAAGTGATATTTGTTTTTCTAGTATAGAATCAGCGTTTTTAGTGAACATGCTGTTCTTCAGACCAACTTCAGAAAAAGTATCGGCAAAATCTTTTAAATTGGACGTTTTAATGTCAGACTCGAAACTTTTCCTTTCTCCGAGACTTTTGTATCGTCTGATAGGGTTTTCGCCATCATTTGGCGACTGCAAAATTATATCTGAAAAACTTGCATGTTTAGTGGAGTTTTCCTCAACTGGCTTATTCAACACTTCATTAATAATATCCGCTAACTTTAGTGTACTATTGGTAGTTCTGTGTATTGAAAAACTTGAAGGAGTGAGCTGTAATTCTTCCGATATTTTATTTTCCACGTATCTACTTGAGTTATTAAGAATACTGCATATGTTTATTGCTGTTTTTGTAGATTCTTCAGTAATTTGTACAGTATTTTCAGAAATGTCATCTATCAATTTTGGATTTGTTTCAATCACCTCTTCAGTAATTTCAGCGCGTATTCGCTGACTTGCTTCATTTGCTTCTATTTCCGATAATTTAGCTATGTGTGTTAAAGTCCTCATATGTTTTACAAGATTATCATTACGTACAAACTTTTTATCACATATATTGCACACAAATTCTTTATTTTCACTCGCATCAAGCGTACATAATTTTTTGTTATTTTTCTTAGGTTTTCTTCCTTTAGTTTTAATTTTGAAATTCTTACTGAGCTGCTGCGAAATAAACTGGTCATCTAGATCGGGTGTAGTTATTAATGAGGTATCAGTATGTACCTTCGGAGTTTTAAATGGAGAGTCTAATTCGATTTGTGGTTTATTTGCGTCAATTTCTATTTCGTCTGATTCAATGTGTTTGCTGTTCCTTGTACTCCTTCTCTTTGTAGAAATTGTGGCAATTTCAGACAATTTATTCTTGTCTTCATTTGAATCACCACTGATGGACTCAAATGATTCACTTAGTTTTGGTAATGTGGTAGTTTCGTCTATCTGAATTTCGTTTGTTCCATTATTGTTACTTTCTAATTCGTCTACTATTTCATTTAATTTTGTGTTTGTTAATAAGTTTGTGGCACAGGTTCCACTTATACAGTTTTCTGATAATTTCGAAGAAATTATGCTTTCATGTTGCGTTAAATAATCGTGGGGGTGTACAGATGTTTCTGGTACGTCTTCCGACATAATTGTCATATTTCCTGAAACCAAAGATTCACTCTGAATTGCTTCATTTTCTTCTTGCTCTGTTTCGTTGTTGTCTTTCTTCGGTATAGGCGATACAGATATTAAGTTTGAAATATCAGATATTATTGAGCTGACAAAATTTTGAGATTCCTCTAGGGAAGTAATTTGATTCAGTTGAGGGTTTTTCTTTTTCCGACCTCTTTTCCGCATTCCAACTGGGGGCAAATAATCTGGGCTAGTATTTTCATTTATATGATTTGTAATTGTCGATTCCTCGATCGGTTTATCTATTCTTGTTTTATTACATTTTCTTTTACCTGGTTTTCTCTTCAACAACCTTTTTGGTGATTTGGATATTACCTTCAGATCAGGCAAAACATTTGATACTTCTACAGGTTCACGAGAAATTGACTCCTTATCTCCTGGTAAACTGTTGTCTCCGATTTCATTATTTATGCTTTTCTTTAAAGCTACAAGAGGTAATTCATCTTCCGAATCAGTTTCCTGCTCTCCGATAGACCTTTCAACTAGAAGTTGATTTTGCAATCCACTGGATTCTGGATTTATATTCTCCTGCAACGAATTATCAGCTGTATTAAAGAGTTTATTTTCCAATTCACTAGATTCACTGCTTTTGTTAATATCATCTTGCAATACAAGATTATTCTCAGGTTTCTCGACCTCTCCACTAACAACAGTGGTACTCACAACTGCTTCACTTTGGATGTATTTAGTACTGATAACTGGAGATGAAGACTTTTTATAATTCCTCTTATGAATATTCTTTGTCTTTTTTCTCTCTTCACCAACAGTAGTGGTACTCGCAATTGTTTCACTTTGAATATTTTCAGTAGTGCCATCACGAGTTGAAGACTTTTTACACTTCCTCTTTCCAACATTCTCCACCTTTTTCTGCAGTGTTGTAGATACTGCACCATTTCGATTTTTGAGCCTTCTTTGTTGCCCAATTTTTCTACCCAGATTTTTGATTTTAGGAAAAGTTCTTGCTGGTCGTTTCTTTCCTTCATTCTTTGCATCACAAGTAAGCTCAAAATGTTCACTAACAGTTGCTGCAGATTCTATTAAGTTTAAAGCTACTTTTTCAATGATTTCGTCCACTGTGCTCCTTTTCACCAATTCTTCACCTGTCTCCGTATTACTGATTTTTTCTGAAACTTGATTTAAACTTTGGTTATTTTCTAAAACAGGTTCTGGAGAAAGAACTTCACAAAAAGAAATATTTTCTTCTGCTTGATCCAGTAAATTGGATACAGTCTGAGTACTACTATTAACCATGTTTGTGCAATCCTTTTCTTTTTCACATAAAACTTTATCAGTGTCATCAGGCAACACAGTAATTTTCTCCACCATTTCTGGTACAGCTTCACCAGCTACCTTTTGCTGCAACTTATTAGTTAACATTGCAATACAATCATTTAACTTTCTACTTGGTTTTCTCGGTTTCCCTTTTATTATTGAATTAACAGATTTCTCTTCTATCCGCGGTTGTTTGTCTGCATTAGTTTCAAGTTTAATATCTGCCACCACATGATCTGCATCTTCCACTTTCCGTACTTCTGATTTAATGTCCTTTTCCTCCACACCATTTATAACCGATTCCTCGTCACGTTCTGTTAAGCCTGCAGTTGTGTCCTCGTTATCCTTCTTGTGCACTTCAGTACCAGCAGAGTTTTCAAAATTTAAGGCAACAGGTGTCAAAACTGGAAGTTCAGCTGTGCCTTCATACGTTTCAGGTGTGTTAGGGACCTTCTCTAGCTGAGGCATTTTCTCAAATTCTGAATTGTTGCACAAAACCATGTTTTCAATTCTAATGTTTTTTTTATTCCTAAGCAGTTTTCCAGTTTTATTCTTTTCAACTATAATGTCTTTACGGGGTTTCATTACTGGCATATTTTCGAGAGTTACTTGTTTTAGTTTTTTAACTGCACCTTCGATGGAATTTTGTACTTTTCGTTTTGTACTCAACTTACGTTTTGATGAATCGTCTTTCTTGGGTGCATCAACGGTTTCTTCTATTTTATTCTTTATTAACTTACTTTTGCGCACGTTTGAATTGCTAGTTACACCTTCTGTAACATCCACTTTGACCTTTTTATGTACCGTTACATTTTCACCTGTCACATCACTTTCATTGAACTTCGGTTTGTTACTTTTCAAATTTAACTTTTTTGTGACTGGAACTTCGGTTTTACATGGAGTGCTATCGAAAATTATCGCGTTTTGTTGAATACTTCTCGTTTTTCGAACAGGAAAGAATCTTTTAATGCCAGTTTCGCTTTCCGTAAAATCTTGTTTTTCCTTTTCTTTAAGTTTCTTTTTTCTAGGTTTACTTGAAGATGAATTTGAATCTAAGAGTTCTGTTTCTTTCTCATCCTTCACTTTGTCAGGCAACTTCGAAGAACTTTTTGTATAATCATCGGTAACGAAGGTATCGAAAGTATTGATGTTTTTACTGAAGGTACTACTAATTGCACTTTTCAATTTTCTCTTAATTATTAAAGTTGAATTTGTATCTAATATTCGACTAGACAACACCGTACTTAGTTTCCTTAGAGACCGCCTTCTAGTTAATGTATTGCTCTGGCTTCGAGTTTTTGTTTTAAAACCATTACGGGAAGTTGTATGGTTCACCAGTTTCTTCGATTTGAGTTGTTTGCTTCGAAGTGTGGATTTCATAGCCTCTTTGCTGCGCTTGGTTTTACTTGTCCTTGGAAAACCATCTTTAAGTGACGTAATTTTTCGAGTTATTCTTTTTGCTGGGAGGTTGGCCAACATACGTTGTATGGTTTCCACTGAAACATAAAAAATGTGTAAGCGTACATCGATCAAGGTCTTTTATCCCAAAAAATGATTCTTAGGTTTTCTGCAGCTATGGGAAAAAACATTCTTACCATCACTTGGTTTGGATTTCGGTCCTTCAAATCTTTTCTTGTATCTCCTCTTCTCTCTCGGTTTTTGATCGTCTGAATGTATAGCTCGTTTCACTAAACCTGATTTAAGAAAGGAAATCATGTTAAAAATTGACTTTTAATTAAATTGATATTACCTATCTATACTTTAACAAGAAGAAGTCTGTTGTGTCCCACAACATTATTTAAGTATCGAGAATTTTTGTAATTGTACTTGAATGACTTATTTTTGACAAAATAAAAATATTTAGTGTACCAAACTGAGTTTTCCTAGTACCTAACACCTATCATCCATGATGTATTTATATGATTGAATTCTGTTTGTTAGTGCAACAAAGTGTGATAATTGCGAGAATAATTGGTAATTTTCAGGTGTGGAAATACATTTCTGCCGACTTCTACTGCTGTTTTCGAAGTTGTTTTATTAAAAATCTGCCATCCTTCTAATAACCCTGTACATTAGCAATTTTAAATACCTATAGGCTTATCTGGGAAAAAGGAATACTTGGATGATATTTTTAAAATACGCAATAAAATGTAAATTAAATAAAATATGTCTTAGCCAATGACAAGAAACGATAGGCAATAGTTTTTAAAATCGACAGATTTCGAGAATAAAGAAATTGTTACATTTAAAAAAGTTGAATAAGCGGTTCACTAGTAAGTGTACGTAGTGAAGAGTGTACTAAAGTAATGGAAAAGCATCATTTACCTCTAGAATCTATATTAAAGGTGGTCAAATCGATGTTGCGGAGGCCATTGGGACAGCGCAAAGCTAATTTCAAGATTGTGGTCGAGTTATCGGGAAATAGGAGAAGTGGCAGAAAGGCATAGTGGTTGGCATCGAGGAACCACCGCAGTACAGGATAATTTTTTGCAACTGAATGCAAGAACAGATGTGAAGACAACTGCCACAGTTCTGCGTAGGGAGCTGCAGCAAGCGCACGGTGTTGCTGTTTCATCCAGAACCGTGATAAATCGGTTGCACGAAGTCATTTTAAGATCTCGCAGACTCCTAAGATGCCCACCCCTCACGAGAGGCAATTGCGCTGTGCGACTTGGTTGGAGTCAAGAACATGTTAATTGGCAAAATGAGCAATGGAGTCCTGTGCTTTTCACTGATGAAATAGCGATTTGGTCTACACTCTGATTCAAGAGGACATCCTGTATGGAGGCAATCTGGCTTAAACAACCGACTTCAGCATGTACAAGAAGTGCATAGTTTTAGAGGTGGCACAATCACGGTCTGGGGCGGGATAAGCATAGGCGGGAGAACTGACCTGGTTTTGCTGGATGCGTCATTAACTGTTCTTCAACCTTTTGTCATTCTATATGCAGCAGCAGTTAGAGAAAATTTTATTCTGCATCAAGACAATGCGCGGCCACACTTAGCAAGATTAGTTGAAGAGTTCCTGGATGCTAGCTCCATCGACATCTAAACAGTCTCCGGATCTTAATCCAATTGAACATGCTTGGGGCATGCTTCAAAGGAGGGTTATGGAAAATGGAGTCAGGATTGAGAACATTTGTTTGCAGCTCTTGAACATGCATGGAGGGAAATACCACAAGACGATTTAGGCAATTGGATTTTAAGCTTGAACAGGAGATGTAGGGCAGTCATTAGCAATAGAGGAGGTCATACAACTTATTGAAACACGAAAGAAAAATCGTTTTCATTTGCAATTTTTTGTTTTTGTTTGAATTTGTTCTAAGGATTTTCGCGTTTAAGTATTGTTTAGTTGGTGTTTTTTAATTGAAAAATTAGATATTCTTTTCCTTTTTGCACTCTTTATGACAGATTATCAAAAAACATATGGGAATTTCTTGATACCTAAATGAATTATAATCATTTTCCAGTTGAAATCGTGTACCTATCTTGCATTCTTACCTAATCCCTAGATTTTTTCCAGCAGTGCAAATTATTAGAGATCCCGTTGTTTGAGGGTGTGATTTTGCTTATACATTTCAATTACATACTCTTCTAAAGGAATTGGTATTTTTTAATTGAATATAACAAAGATAATACTGCAAAAGGAATTACTGAAGGATTATTGAAGGATACTGGACAGTTCTTTGGGCAAGTACCCTGCCAGGCATTGAACCACAGATTTTAAAGTTAGATATTGTGTTCTACAAGATATCACACTACGCTAGTCCACACAGTGGCACGTGTCTTTACGAACGAACGTGAACAATGTTCATTTACATCAAATTAAATACCTTTTCCTTCCAAAATGTAAATCAAAACTGCAGTTGACCATTGGTTTTGTCAATTCTGAGACTCTTCAGTTCACTGCCTCCGCTTTCTTCCAGAATGAAACATAACTTACCTACTCGCTTACCTACTTTCATACCAACATAGGTATCAGATATTAGCAAGAGCTAATCACTTCAGTAACTATTTATTCATACCTTAATAATTACTGCAGTAATTACCTATCTCTTGTATCTGACCCTAGCGTGCTGGGATAAAAGTACTTACATACATAAATTACCTATGTTTTGTTCTGGGCTCGATTTCAGAAGTACCTATGCACAGCACTGATGAGTCCAAGTATGGGCAAAACTAGTGGTCTGTGATTTTAGTTAACTGATTTAATAAAAAGAATTGCTACCTTAAAACACCGTAGTTTCACGACACATTTATGTCCTGCAGCACCATTTAATTTAACTTGCTCAACCAGATGAATGAAGTACCTACTAAAATTGCCCCCAAGGTTACTAAAATAATATCAGGCGATTGGAAAACAAATTAACGATTCCGATATTCAAAACTGGGACAAGAAGAACCCAGAATTTTACAATTACATTATTAAACCTTGAATCTTCCGAAAATCTTTTCTCAAAAAAATTCGACCAACGAACAAAATTCAATAAGTGAAGAGCAGCAAGGTTTCTGCCAAAACAGATTCACTCGCAGATTCACAACTGGTGCTACATATTTTCATGGTTTGCCAAGTATTTGAAAGGCGATTGAAGTTTGCAAACCTGCTTCAATGTGTTTCGTGGACCTCCATCAGGCTACTCCCCAGGTGGCAGATATAGGAATCCGTATGGGAAAGTCTCCCAGATATGGGTGGTACCAGGAAAATAAAATACCTGAGGTGGAACAAAACTAACAAGCACAACATGATCCAACCCAGAGTGGATGATTGAAATTGTATTTACCAAGGCGCCTGGCAAAGGCAATCGTGGTGTTTTAATATCTTGAAAATTTTCAAATGTATTCAAATATTGGAAATATATTTCCTGCGCCAGACGAGAAGAACCAACAGTTCAGAATGTCGCATTGAAGATTTACTTTGAGATTCACCAGTTTGTCTTAAGGATTCTAGAGCTCGTTTTAGAGGGAGCAAATCGAGGTGTAATCTTTCTAAAAAAAGTGTACCTACACCAGACTACCATTATCTAAAGACTACCACAGAATACAAAATACTACCTGTGACTGTCAGAATCGGAAAACTTATAGGATTATCAAAATCAGCATCTAAAATTGCCCGAGAATACCAAAGACCCGACCAAAGACTATCAGTTTCAGTGCGCACCTATCCAATTTAGAAGACTATGAAGTAAACAACTTTATGAAGAAATCATCAAAGCAAAATTGTTAGAAAAGGCTTAATTAATAAGTTGTTAACACAATCACTACCGTTGCTTTGTAGCTTTGTACCAATAATATATATATAACATATAAAGTCACTTTCGGGAAATTACTTCTTCTGAATACGGGACGAAAATGCATAAAAGTGACCTATATTATTGGCACAAATATAGGACAGAAAATATGGGCAGATTTGGTGTGTGAAATAGAAACGAGATAAGAAATACCGAGGGAAACACGTTGTTAGAGTATTTGCAAAAAGAACGAATACATTCTTTAAAAAAACAAATAAAACGAAATGAGTATGGAAAAGCCAATATGTCAAGATACTAGTCAAGATATATAAGTATTAAATAAATTTGATATCAGTAGCCAGCCGAAAGGTTGGGTTCCTCAAGGGATTTGAGATAACAGATCATCTCCAAACCATGCTCCACCATAATGAAAATGCCATGAATATAATTTGCATTTGATATAGGATTTAACCTTTGTTAATTACAGAAAAGTTTTGACTCCCTGGGCAAACCTGGCACTGTTAGATAGTGATGAGCTGAGCTGCTTTCAGAAAACTAGCATTTAGGTATGTATTTTAAAAATAGACGTTCCTGCTAACCTGAAGATGAAAACCAAAGTGTACGAATAGTGTATTCTACCAGAAATAACACACCTATGGACTGGAGACAATGGTTTCATTTGAAAAAAATTAGTTATGGCATTTTAAAAATTTTCTAATTTGGCCATATGTAATTGCTAATTTCCTGTATGGGCTTTACTAAGAAAAGTGCGGGGAAAAGTGTTTATTGCATAGAAGGTATACAACGAGGTATACAAAGTGTAATAAATTGAATGAGGAATGCTAGGTCTTTTCTCAGAGACAGTGTACTAAGAGGAAATACAGGGAAGAAGGAAGTCGGTACCAGCAGTGGGTGGCTTACGTGGTCAGACAGTTTATAAACTGATTTTAAAGTGGAGATATTGGGAAGAGTGGGTAGACCACAGAATGAAAAGGTGAAACGATAATATCAAACAACTGGAAAAGGTTGGTATCAGATGGTTCAATTCTGACACATCCAACAGTGGATGACTCAAGGCCGAAGAAGATGAAAGTATGTATTTGATGGGATACCTTCAATTACAAGATGCAGGCTGTCCAGAAATTATGAGCCAAAAATCAGGGAGTGGTCTACTCATAAAAATAATGGTAAAAGTTCATATAACATCTCTAAGAAGTTGCACACGCGAGCTTGGTACCGTTAGTTAGATCCCTGGAGCTATGTACTGTGTGCCCTCGTGTGTGCCTCTTAAAATAGAAACATAATTTTTGGTTTGCACATGATGGGGCATCATCACATTTTTCACATTTTATGTTTGCTTTTAGAGACCACTAAGTGGAAACCGAGCTGGAAATATTATGGAGGAAAAGAATAAGACGAAGAAGGCATGGTTCATGGTGTCCAAGATCTTCCCATAGATTTTTATGCTTCGTATAATTTTGCAGCAAACGACGGTCAAACAATTCGAAAAAGATTTGACTTCTTTTGGCATGATCTTTATTGAGAGAATGTCCAGTTTCAATTTTTCTAGTACAATTTTTGAAAATCCCTAGATTGTAAGAAAATTCCCTGTTTGAAAATTGGTTCAAATCTCCCTAAAATAGGGATATTTCCCTAGGACCGGCAACACAGATTTGTTTCTAATTGTACTAAGTACAATACTTTTATTTTCATCATTGCAGTCACATTCCTAATGCATAACAGGGTAAGAAGGCATACTCAAAAAATACACAAACACTTAACAAGTAGGTACATAAATATTTAAACATCATACCTCTCCTTTTTCTTCTAGTTTTAGCACCATAAGGTCGGTATTTGCACTTTTTCCTGGCCAGCATCCACGTCCAGTCTTCACCACATTCTAGGATATGTCTGTGTAATTCACCTAAGGTATGGCACTGTTTCAAACACTTGGTACACAGTCTTGCATCACTTCTCTGCCAAAATCTTCCAGTCACATCTCTTTCTACGACACCCACTTTTCCTAAAGCTGGAATGCTTAAATGTCTATACAGTTCACTTTGGTTACCAACAAATTCGTAATGTTGACACCAAACATTCTGATGAATTAAAGTCTTATGTTCCGTTAATAATTTCAGGTTTGGGAGCTTTAAACCACAAGCAGCACACACATAAATTCGTGCTCTTGCCCACTCGCCTGTCAATTCAACAAGTTCATTTTTGTTTCTTGATGGGACATTCGGAACTTCGAAGTTTTCAGTTTCTTGAGAGGAACAGATGAGGGTGATTTTGTCTGATTTGTCTATTTCATCTTCACTCTTCACAGATGAGCTCCTTTTTAATTTCAAGTAGCTTGGAATTTCTATATCTTCATCATCTTCCACTACATGCGTTTTATGTTCATGGACAAAATGTTCTATGCAGTCTAAATCGGACGATTCCTCACAAATTTTATTGATGATATCATTAAGAATGTCTGTCACCACGGAGAAGCTTTCCTGGCATATTGAATCATCTGTTAAATTTAGTTTATCTAATGCTGCTTTCTTGGTAGCTTCTTCCTTCAGATCTTCAAATGGGCCTCTTTTGTCTAATATCCGATTTAATTCTTCTTGCTGTAACTTGGTTTTGTATTCTAGGCACTTGGTATAGTCCAAGAGTTCCTTTGGGCTCTTCTTATCATTAGCAATTTTTTGTTGCCTATTTTTAATAATGAGTTGGGTCCACATGTCCAACTTGCTCAAATCTCGGTTTTCTTTACTTTCCAAAATACTAGCTTGGTACTTTCTTCTTGTTAAATATTTGTAACGAACTTCATCTGTTTTCGTTTGTGTTCTTTTTTTAGAAGCTTTTGAACCATATTCAATTTGGGATTCGAGATCTTCGCCGAATTGCGCCGAGAGTAGCATGGCGACCGGAGTCGCGGCGTTTAAGGTCAACTCGCAACCGTAATTTTCAATTATATTTTGATTGGGCAGCTCTTGCTGTTGAGAGCAATTTTTTTCAAAATTCGAAATTCTGTTCTCTGATTCTTCGTTTTTGAATAGTTTCCCATCTATGTAGTTGAGTAAATTTTCTCGTATATTGCATTTAATTCGATTATAGAACGCCTTGTCGAAAACGTCGTCAAATGTAAGAGTGCTTATTCGTAAATTGTCGATGGAATGATCTGTGATCTTTTTCACTTGGAAGTAAGAGTCGAACTGTGGATAAGGATTTATTAAATTTGTGCGGTGCAAGATTTGTTTTTCCACAGTTTTCGGTTGGATTTCTTCCGATTTATTTGACGTCTTTGTGTTTTTCCTTAAAGTTTTTGAATGTTCTATCAATCTACTCTGCAATCTAGTCGTCCTTCTAACGCCCATCTTACCACCTTTCACAGAAAATCTTTTACTGCGAAGTTCACGTACGCAAGAGAGGGTTTTCTTCGTGCCATGTTTGTTTTGCGAATGCGCCCTGTTTTTGTGATTATCCAATTCGACTTTAACCGAATATTCTGTAGTAGCAGCACCAATTGTTTTCATTTTAAATTTACTCCTGGTGAGTTTCTCGTCGTTTTCGGAATTTGTTATAAATACTGAACACTCTGGTATTTGCGGTACCGTATTTACTTGGTGTGTGGAAGCATTGTGATCATTTAAATAGGGTAATGTGGAAAATCTGTCCTCACAAGCAAGGCAGGCGAAATATTTGTTTGGATGCGATGAGATCAGATGAAGAAACAGCTGTTTTAAATTGTGGTCGGATCCGTTTAATTTATCACAATAAACACACGCGGTGGAAGTTGGCTGGGATTGTAATCTACGCGAACTTCGAGTTTGCTTGACCGAGTGACATCTGTCTACATGTTTTTGTCGTAAATTTGTGGTTACAAACGTGCGGTCGCAGTACAAACACATAAGCTTCCGGGAAGCGATTTTCTTGTTTTCGGAATTTTCATCTTTCTTCTTTTCGAATGCAGACAGCAACCCCGGCACTTTGTCTAAAGGCACGCTACAGAAGACGCCTCTGATGTGGTTGTTAGGTGCGTCAACGTCGTCAACGGAAACTGACCTCGGCCATCGTCCCGACGGGACAAGATTTTCTACCGGCTGGGAGTATTCTGAAGTAATTTCTAAACGCGAGGTGAAAATGCACTGCATTTCCGAAGAATTCGAAAACATCGTTGTGTTAAACTCTGTTTTGGTGGCCGTCGGTTCGATAGCTTGCGCGATAGCGGGAACAGACAGGGGCAGGTTATCAGCTGTTTCGGGCGAGTCGGTGTTACCCCGTCGAACTGACGTCGCGGTTGCGGGATATGGGGATTCTGAGCTGCCCGTCTGAATTCCCGGCTGCGTAAAGCCGTCTTTTATATTTCGATCCATGTCACAGTCGAAAGAGCCACTATTAACCATCGTACATGGGAGTAGGCGAAATTTCAGGCGGCTTTAGAGTATACACCTGAAATAAAAAATTGCAGTTGATACATATTTTTTACATTTTTGTTCGTGTAATTTTCACTCAGTCATCACCAGATATTGTCAATACAAACACGGTCAACAAAAATGACTAAGGTAAAGTACGAATTCATATAGAATAGGAAATGAATCAAAATTTTCGGAAATTAAGGCAACCAAAGCGTTTAAACATTTTGAAAATTGTTTTACATAAAATGCTTGGTAATTGAATTGAATACCTATAGTGTGCCTCAAAAAGTACATAACGATCAGATATCTCTGCTGGTATAGGTAGATCACACCAAATTTTTGTAGACAAAGAATATTTGCTGTAAAAAGCATCTAATCCGTAAATAAAATGAATTATTTTCACATTGAAGATGTACTCCTACATTTCTAAAATGGAATATTTAGGTACGAGTACGACCAAATAAACTATCAGTCGCAGAGTTGACAAAAGTTGGTACATTACTAAAAAACTAAGTAAACTGGCTATCAGATATCAATACATATCAAATTTCAAATGCACCAGTAACAATAAAAAAATATACATGGTGTAACAGTGAAATTGTTGAAAAAAATCATGTTTGATTGATATAAAAAGTACAAATACTGCAAAAAATAGACTACCTAGTCTGCAAATCTAGCCCAGTCATCATCATAATTTTCAGCGACGTTTTCAGTTCGAAAACTGGTTGGACGCGCATCTCCATCCTTTCCTATCCTGAGCTAACCTATACGCATTTACCCAAAAGTAGAACATCCTACACCCCAAGCTATTTGAGAGCAGTAGTCGTATACGAGTTATGGCCGAAAAGCAAAAGAGTGTTTTTTTTTCGTTTTTGGCGTGCAGCTCGACTATTTGACCTCGTATCGGAACGATATATGTACATTATTAGAGCACCTTTTCGTGCTCTATCGGCACATTCTCATGGATTTACTGAAAAACGTTTCGTTTAGGTCAAACCATCATCAGCTTTATTTTTTCTTATGGGTGTCATTTTTGTCCTACACTTTATTGAAAGAAGCACATTTTTATGATTTCATTGATATACAACTTGTCCATATTATATCGAATTTTGTTGAACATTAATTACAGTAGTAGCAATAAGAAAAAAAATAAAAATCTGGAAAATTCGTTTAATCAGACTTTTCTGTAAAGGACGTGAACCAAAAACAATAAACTAGTCGTCAAAACTTAATGTTACACATGTTACAGTCATAAGTATATATGGACAAGTAGAAAGAGGGCGTGTAGGTCGCCGATAGCTCAGTCGGGGAGCGCGAGGGATTCGGAGCGCGGGGACCCGGGTTCGACTCCCGGTAGGCGGCGGCAAGTTTTGCGCCGTGTAACACACAATGCAAAATAGCATTTTCATTTAAATAATTATTTGATACAGAAACCTATTTTTTTCGAAAAATGCGTCTCAGAATAGCACCAAGAATATTTTGACATATGTATTTGCTGGGGTATTTGCTTAAATTACAAGAAACTGATGATGGTTTCCTTTTTGTTTTCTTGCAATGCCAACTTTATTTTTGCTAACATATTTTGTTTTCTGACTGCTGTGGCCACAATATTCGATATATGAACTAGTTGTTTATCAATGAAATCAGAAAAAGATGCTTCTTTCACTAAATCCATGAGAAAGTGTCGATAGGCGCAAGAAAGTGCTCTAATAATGTATCAATATCGTTCTGATACGAGGTCAAATAGTCGAGCTACACTGCAAAGTAAGCAATAAAAGAAGAAGACTGTGCATTTGCGCCTTTCAGACTGGTTGTTCCAAAAGAGTATCGGAATTCCAGTTGCTTGGTTCAATGTTCCACTATGTTGGTCCATTTTTTTAGAATTCAGGTAAAGATCCACCGATATGCGATTCCTTTTGGGCGACTTTTTCTAGGAAATTTACGAAATTTAAAAGACTGATATACTGGACATTCCTCGAACAACTTATGTAAAACCAGAGAGCTTCTGCAAACGTAACATGGCTTCGTTTTAAGAAAAAAGCGTGTAAGTATGTGCACGATTTTTTTTTATTTTCAAATTCTGTATCTCTGAAACAAAGCGTTCTTGGATCCTTGTGTACAACAAATCGTATTCTTAAAATGAGACACTCATGAAGGATGCCCCCTGTTATGTATTATTATTTACTATTTAGAAATGAGAGAATAAACTGAAGGGACAGCGCCGTCTGCATTGCAATGACCACCCTACTACTACTAATAAATGTCCAGTTTATCGTGCATCTCGGCTAAATGTAAACAAAATGGAGAAGTTGCAACATGATTTTCATTCCAACACGCCGGTTCAACCAAGTAACGTATCAAGACATTCTTGCATTCTTTGTCGAAAATGAATAACAAATAATTAACTTAGACAACCCTACTTTCTAATTACGGTAAATATGTGTATACAAATAGTAAAAAAGGTGTTGAGTGTATGACGGATTTTTCAATAATTACTATAAAAGTAGTGGGAGTCTCTAAGTTGATCCTTTATTGATAAATCATTTTTTTATTTAACGCCTTATCTACTTTAATTTCAGCATGGTGTTTGAATAAAAATGTGTCTACATGTCTCGTTTTAGTGTTCTAATTGGTGAAACAATAATAAATAAAAGTTTATTCAGTTTATGGATAAACAGCTTATATACCAGTATACTATTGATAGAATGAGATTACTACTTTCATACTAAACAAAATTTAATATAATGAATACATACCCCAAGTCCTATTCCTCAAAACTTGTTTCGTCTTCCGCACTTTGAAATATCTACCTATTTTACTGCCTCATTTTACTTTACGTGTAACACTGCCTCATTTTACTTTACGTGTAACACAAGTGTGTATGATAAAAATATTCAAATGCACTTAAAAATAGGGATACATTAAGTATATACCTTCCTAACGTTGTACTTGAAGTACATAGGTACACGGTACAGCAATAGAGTTCCTGAGCAGGTATATTTATATTTAACCCCACTACTGCCAAAAATTTAGACAGAAACTATAATGTTTCCAAACAATACAAAATAATAAGAAATAATGTAAGATACAATCTTAGTTACCGGTACCAAAACTCAATATACGTACCGATATAAAACATACGTCTGATGTACCTACCTAATAAGCAGAAATAATAAATTCCAGGTAGGTATTAGAATAAATTTGTTTTCGAGTTTTATTTGCAGAGTATAGGTACCTACCTTTTCAGCCAATCACAGCTTTTGCATATTACCCTTTCACTACATATTTCTAGAATAAGTCAGGAATGCTGTGACGTCGGGTCCCATATTTTACACAAAATCCTACCTTAGGTAAAAACTAGGAACACGAGGTATCCTTTTAACAGTTATCCCAGTGTTGGAGTTTTACCTTCACTTATCGGGTTTCGAATCTATTTGCGAATACCCATTTAAAATAAAATTTCTATTTCTAAGTACGTACACAGCTCGTTCAAGTCATGGGAATTTTAGAAATAATAGGCGGCAGTATGGTAGGTATAAGTGGTACTATCCTTTGAGATAAGGCAAATTAATTAATATGAAGGTTGTAAGTAGGTTCTTAAATAGTTTAAAAAACCCGTTAAAACCGATAAATTTATAACCAAAAACCGAAAGCGAACCGGTAACCTCATTATTGGAACAAATTAAGAACTCCAGCCACAGAACCAAAATAGTACTCGTATTCAGCGTTTTAGTAATAACCCAACAAATATAAGCATTTGTATCCTGTTCATTCTGTGTTCACTCACAAACTCCCCGTTTCTTGTAAGAAGGTAGACCTTACGGTCAAGCAACAATGAACCTACAAAAGAAACGGCCAACGTCACCTTCCTGAAAAATCATAAAACCGCTCCATATTTGTTCGTCTCTTATTGGTCAATTGACTAGGAAGTAGGAATTAGCGAGCGTCTTATTTTGGGTGGTGTGCTGGCGTGCATTCTGTATGAAATTTTCAAGAATAATTTCGCCTTAGAATCTTGCTGAAGAATGTTTCTTTGATTTGTGCCAGTTCCAAAAACTTTAAATTTCCAAATTTTGTGAAATTTCTGGCAATGTTTTTTTAATAAATAAAGCTGTAGTATTTTTTCATTCGACGTTTCGCCCCCAAACGTTTACATCTTTATATCTTTACAAGTTTAAATAAATATTCTTGACAAAGCCCCCAAACGGGGGCGAAACGTCGAATGAAAAAATACTACAGCTTTATTTATTAAAAAAACATTGCCAGAAATTTCACAAAATTTGGAAATTTACTTGCTGAAGAACATCACACTTTTGATTAAAGCCATAAAAGTGATACCTGTATTATATTAGCGCAGTATATTACAAGTAATTCATATAATTTCACATATAATTCATAATCTATACAAAGAGCAAACGGTAGTTATAGAATTTGAGCAGGAACGTAGAGAAGTAGATATCGCAAACCGAGTGAGGCAGGGATGTGCGTTGTCGCCTCTAGTTTCCAATTTATATATCTAAGATGCGATTAATATTGTTAAAGACAGAATAACCACTGGAATTAATATACCTACATACAAGGCCAAATATTAATATGCTCAGAATTAGGAAGGGCTCTCAACGAATCGGAAGCAGTTTTGACAGGGCGCTATGGTATGAAGATCAAAAAAAGAAAACGAAAATTTTGGTATGTATGGGGCGTGAAAATAGAATTAAAAGTAAAATACAAAACGGGAACGAGAAGATAGAGGACGTTTCAGACTTCCGCTATTTAGGAGGTCAAATAACTCGCTATGTGTTAATAGCATAGGAGCTCTAGTTATAAAACAAAGAATAGCGCAGGGCCGAGTTGCATTTAACAAAAAGAAACAACTAGTATGCTCGGAAATGGTAAATGTAGAAACTCGGAAGAGGCTCTTAAAAACGTACGTATGGAGTACGGCATTGTACGGGCGCAAAACTTAGACGATAGGAGAAGCGGATCGTAAAAATTATTAGAAGCGTTTTAAATGTGGTGCTGCAAAAGCATGATGAAGATACCGTGGATAGATAAGGTTAGCAACAGAGCGATATTAAAAATAGTTGGAGAAACGCGAAATTTATGGAAGACAGTAAAGGATAGGAGAGATAGGATGGTAGCACACGTTCTGAGGCACGAAGGATTATTTCGCGACATACTAGAGTCAGAGATAGGAATAAAAAGAGATAGAGGTAAGCCCAGATTAGGCTACTGCTCTCAAATAGTTGGTGATGTGAGATGTCCAACCTTTAACAACTTAGTTGCGCTCAAATTTAAGATCATTGATTTCTGTGTTAGGTAACATTTTTTATTTTCGCATTATCAAACCATAAAAAACTGGTAAACCAAAAAAATAACTAATGATTAAATAAAAAATTACTTCGCGTACTACCAATAAATATAACAAAATTATTTTATTTAACCGGTTTCAAGATCTACAAACGATCCCATCATCAGAAATGTTTAAGAAAAATTGTAAACAAATTATTGAACATTTCTGATGATGGGATCGTTTGTAGATCTTGAAACCGGTTAAATAAAATAATTTTGTTATACTTATTGGTAGTACGCGAAGTATTTTTTTTTTTTTATTTTTATTTAATCATGGATTTCTACCAAATAGTGAAAAGTGAAAATATTAACTACATACACAAAAAAATAACGGTTTACCGAGAACGAAATAAGTTTAACCGGTAACAGAAACCGATATCGCACTAACCGGTAAAATACCGATAACCTAACAAAAAACAGTAACGGTTTCATGCCCTGCTTCTTGATGTAGGTACCGGAATTTGATATAAATTCTGTTATTTTAAATGGCACGACATATTTTTCATATTTTTTCGGATTCCCCACGAAATTATAAGTCCTTTGGTACTATATATGTTCCCTTTACTTAAATTTTAGTTTTTTACAAAAGATTTTGGTTCAATTTTTACAAGTAAAAAGAACTTGTGGGCTCCCACTTGTTTTGAAAAAAATCGAACCTATTATTGTTGTCCTCACAAAAACTCATTTTTCTTAAATAGGCTAGATGTGGCCTTTTAATGAGAACCTGGGAAAGCGCAGATTATCAAATTATTGTTCCAAAATCCAAGGTGGGAGGAATCCTAAACCAAGTGCATGGGGGAGCCGGTGGAGGTCACGTTGGCATAAAGAAGACTTTGTCCAAATTAAGGAAACGATTTTATTGGCTGCATAGTCCAGAAGATGTAGAAGATTGATGCCGCAGGTGTGCAGTAAAGAAACGACAAATAGATAATGGAGAACCAGAAAAAGCTGAATGAAGCACTCGCAGGTTTCCGTAGACTAGCCCTTGAGCTGCACGCTATAGTCAAGGACAGCTATAAGAGGGGAATTAAAAACAACGAGGAAATTGATTAGCGGATACCTAGAGTTTGCGAAAAGCATTCCCAACTGTCTGACTTAGGGCAACGGACGTATTTTCTACTTATTATACTATTTCGTAAACGCTCTCGACACTGCACCTTCGTGTACTGACAAATCGCAACCTTGGGGGTTCGCACCTCGCCGCAACTTTCTTGGTATGATGATTTCACATTTTTCTTTTGAACAAAAAAATCGGTCAGGTCCAAAAGGACAGATAGGGGATCGCCCTCACGCGAGACAGACCCACTTAAATTAATTTATTTCAGTGGACAGACATCCACTCATTTGACATGCGTATTAAAGCGGGAATGCTTTTCGCAAACTCTAGGTATCCGCTAGTGGAAACTGGACCTTTACTGAGGTGTATATCGTTGAAGGGATTCAGGGATCAGGGGATGCTGGAAAGTTGTGCGAGTCTGTCGGTGGACTTGCGCGGAAATGCTGCTAGGGAATTGGACCGGGGAACCACACACGGCGTCACAAACTGATCATTGGGCCGATCATGGAGACAAGATGAATGTGAATTTGAGATTTGTATTGGAAAATGAGGAATGAAGGAAGTACTCTGTAAGATGATCTGAGCTGATATATAGTAACATCGAATGAGAGTGATAAATCCGTGATGTAAGGAAGCCGATCTGGGCGAGGTGATTCTCTTGGATGGCAGAAACTGCGAGGAGTGCAGAAAGTGCTGTAGAGCCGGAAACCTCAGGCAAATACCAGAAAGCCAGAAAGTGACGCAGGACAAATAGTACGCATTAGTGATCGATGTACAATAAAACAGTCGCTGGTAGACAGATAACGAAATAGTAGAAAAACATACGCATCTCATTGGTAAGGACGACCCTCCAGTTGGCAAGGACAGGGAAGAGGAGAACCAGCGCAAACGCTTTGAGTCTTAGTTTTAGAGTGGATTTTGGAAACGGAACAATCTAATGTATTTAAAATTGCATTTGTATACCTATAAGTAAAATGCTGGGATATACCTTCCATAAGAGTGAAGCGGAATCTGACTGAAGAAATAGATCGGCCAACTGACATCGGATACCACTGGGACGCTGAGGTGCCGATTGTGACACTCAAGGATGTAGGTACATATGCCGATATCTTGAAAGTATGTAATGAGAACCGAGATCAACACAAGTGATATTGGTGTAGAGATCAGATGTGTGAGGAAGGCGGAAAGCGCAGCAATCCACATCAAGGTAAAGGAAAAGAAAGATGCCGCGAGTGCAAATTTTAGCGAAATCGTTAAATTGAAACTCAACAAACTAGCAACGGCTGATAAATTGGAGAGAAAGTGACAAGTTGTAGTCAGTGGCATGGAAGAGGCGACTTCACAGAATGAGCTCACGGACGCAATTAAGAGAGCTCTTAACCCACAATATAACGACAGTGACATAAGTATTAATGATATGAGAACTGTTAAGTGAAACAAGACGAAAGGGGCATAAGTAGAGGAAGCGGCACCATATTTATCTATTACGAA
Organism: Xestobium rufovillosum; assembly: GCA_963966045.1. Classification (NCBI taxonomy): domain Eukaryota; kingdom Metazoa; phylum Arthropoda; class Insecta; order Coleoptera; family Ptinidae; genus Xestobium; species Xestobium rufovillosum. Next base: position 15,958,096 of record OZ014499.1, on the reverse strand, counting down.
CAGGAAACTGAAAGATGGATGGATAGTGGCTGCATGGTACGTGAATAATTGTTAGTCACGTGCTGCAATAAATGAATACCTAAATGAAATGAATTTATTTATTTCATCAGATGTAATATGTAATAGAACGCGACACAATGCTAAAGGTGGAGATCTCATCATCAAGTTTTAGATGAGGGTCACCTAGAGAGGACCGGAGAGGTGAAATTATGGCCGAATGGCTGGACGAACATGGCTAACATGGGTAAGGAACCAACCTTTGTGAGGGGCGGGAGCAGCTTCCATATAGGTGTCACGGGGTACTCCAAGACTGGTTCAAAGTATTACGAATTGGCGCTTCCTGGACAATGAAAATCTGAACGATCATCGGGATATTGTGTACACGGTACTGGGATACTCTAAGAATCGGAAAATTGTGTACGGATGGAAAATTGGTCCCGAACTTATGGAAAGCGTCGAGAAGAATCTGACTGTTGATTTAAGAACGAATCTTGAGAGGGAATCCACTGACAGTTGAGATATGGGACAACATGATAAAACCGACGAATGATGCGAGTTCCCATGAAAAAAGTTAACCGGAATGGCAGATGGAGAGACGGCTGGTGGAATGACGAAATCGCGGAAGCCAGGAAAGTTGTGGGAGGGGGAAGAGAATTATGGTACGCACAAACAGAAAAAAACAATATGACAAAGGTGGAAGCTCTTGCACGCTAAAAATAAGGCATGAAGACTATGCGGGGAACTGGGTGAGGATTTATGGGGAAGTTTTTATGAAATTGCACGTGGGAAGCTTACGGCTCTTCCGAGCATAATACTCACCGGATACGCTATGCTTGGAATTGCTGAGAAACTGTTAAGACCGGTAAGTCCAAAGGACCGAATCAAATTCCGGACGAAATAGTCAAGTGCATAACGAAAACCCATCATCGGGAGTGTACGGAGGTCATGATTAAGATATTGACCATAGGTATTTTCCCCATTCAATGGGTACATTGTTGGAATGAGATAGAGACATCGGGCGGACCCGCTAAACCTCAGTACAGGTTTAAGAGAGGGCGGTCTACCATCACCGCAATGGCGCTTACCGATATCGCATTCTGTGTTCTGGACCCGTTGGACGTTAGAAATGTCTTCAGCAGTGCTCCGTGGATGAGTATCCTGGAGAAACTAGAGGCCGGATTTCCCCGTACCTGCTGAGGATGTTGAAGAGCCACGTACACGACAGCTAGATATTCTCTCCATCGGAAGATGGCAGCATGAGCCGAACCAGAGAGCGGAATAGACATTATTTAGACGAACGGCAAACTAGGTGGGTTTGGTTGAAAGAAATGCCCAGTGAATGAAGAGACGGGTCCCTGACTTGAGAACTTGGGTTAACAGGAAGTTCGGCGAGTTGAACTATCACATCATTCAGTTAATGACGGGCACGGATGTTTTGGAAGTTACAACATATTCGAGTCGACACAGACAGATGTTGGCACTGCCTCAAGGTGGACAGTGCCACTGTTCAAATGCCCCAGGTGGGATGCAAAGCGGTTGGAGGCCGAGATTGATCTGTGTAAGGAGATAACTATTACGTTTCTGATGCAGGAGACAGCAGAAATGGCGTGTCATTCCAAACTTCATAGCGAGGATCTTGCGGATCACTGAACGGGAGGATCATGGCGAGCAGGCCGTCCTAGATGGGAGGGAATCCCACACTCTCCCGCCTATGAAGGTTTCACCTCCTCACGAGAAAAAAGTGAAAAGTCGGGTCAGGTGAGTATAACAGAAGACAATTTTACTAGTTTTTGCCAGCTCCATCATCGTAATCATGGCAGATAAGAAGCAGTCTCACCTTGGGCGGGTATTTCCGAGGGTATTTCGCAGCATATTGTTGTATTAAGATGGTGCGTGTGTCGACTATGCAAATAACTGGTGACGGCGTGATTTATGACTGTTATGCATAGTTTTATTGTGTTCCGCTCTTTTATTCACGCGCAACGTGACAGTTATTTGTTTAATGTTATCCTAGAATCTTGAATTTTTTTTCTTCGGAAGGGCGGACCGGCGGACTGTTACTTTGAGTTTATAGAAGAGGATAGAAGTTGAGTAAGCTGAAGATAGACTGTTTGAGTTCATTATATGTAGTTTAATTCCAGGTTTAATTATTGCTAGGTACCGTTTAATTTATTTGTTCCAAACTACTGAAAATGTGATTCAGAATTTACAATGAATATTGAGTGGTAATGAATCGTTCGAACAACTACTACTCGGGCAACAACCCCTCCAGGCATTGAATTATATAGAACTAAATTCAGATCTTTCGTGTACTAAGTACGAGATTTCATACGGAATGCTACCCAAAATATATCGCTGGACTTCGGGCATTCTTGTTTCTCTACGTACTGCGTGCTCATGATAGCAGGAGTTGTTGCCCATACCTATTGCATATTCAGACTGTGCATGGAAAACCGTAGTTTAGTTTTAGTGTTTAGTATATATGCATAATTTTGCGTATAGTTCAAGCGAACGTTTCAGTGATAAACCGCCTAATCAACCAACGTTCTCTCGAATACCGAAATATCGATATATCCACATATAGATAAAAACATCGACATTTCGAAAAGTCGCAGGCCTAATCGTGAGTAGAAATTACTCACGCGCGCCCTTCTCTAGTCCAGACTTGGCTAAGTTACAAGAAAGTTGCGTAGTTGCGTACACTTTCACGCACATTTGCGGCAACGGACGGAACGGGCGCGCCGGACGCATTTTGATTCTCGTTGCAGAATACTCCCAGGATTTTAAAAATTCGGAGAAGTGCGCGTTGACTAATTTAAATGTATGTAAGTTAAGAATGTTTTTCTGTTACGTGTCGTCCGTCCGATGCCGACAAATGTGCGCTAAGCTTTACTGAGAATCTGAATCATAGAAAATGAAATATGTATACCACTGAAATAAATTAATTTATTTAATAGATACTCGTATATACGCGACTCTTGCTGGGGCAGCCGGACTTTGTTTTTAGTTTGTCGCCTTGTCGCAACTCGCCAAGTGGCGGTAGCGTCACTCGCTTCTTTTTATTCATCCTTTTGTTCTTAATTAGACCATTACTTTATTCCAATTAAATTTAAAAATAATATTTGTATATTTATTTCGTGCCTCCTAATTAAGGACTAGAACCGAAAATTATTCCCAGTTCGGCTTCGGTTTCGTTCAGGACTCTGTACGTAATTTTGGTTTTCGGTTAGTTTTCGAGTTTTTTCCAATATAACTTTCGGTTACGCTTAAATACAGTTACGTTTGCGGTTTTATTTTGGTTAAGTACCAAATAAAAAATTAAAAATGCCTCACGAATTTTGAAATACGAAGGCCTGATTTTGAAAGCGGAAATTTAAATTTGACATTTTCTATTTCTGACATTTGCCCAAATCACTGCTGATAGCGCCTTGTACGATAAGAACTATTGGTGAACTGAAAACGTAAACTTAACCAAGACTGCCACCCTCGCTGCCACCCCCATGATCTGAATAGAAATCCAGAATAACCCTGTCGTCCCTAAAGTACTCATTCCGAAAAAATTGAAATTTTCTTATTTCTGTGATATCTTTTATTACTTAAGAAAGGTGTGCTCGCGCAAGACGTTTTACGGTTTAAACTCTAGTTCAAATGTCAAAATATTCCGAGTTATTTTATTTTTTTCTGTAACTGTCGATTGTTAATAAATTATAGAAATAGTAAACTATCGATATTTCTGATGCACTGGTCAGTAAGATACATCGATATAATCGGTATGAAATATACCTAATAAAAATACTAATTTTAAACAATGCATTATTCAATGGTAAAACTCGTGAAAGACACACGAAAGATACGATATACGTACGTAGTGGGAGGAATTCCACCACGTCATGGTTTATGTATACCTAGATGTTTGTTAAAATATCGATAGTTCGATCTTCGATTGTTTTTTACAGAACAATAGAATATCGATGTTTCGATAATACCTACCAGTAAGTAGTTGGCCACCTCTAATTCTCATTATGATTTGACAGTTTCGTACACGCACAGACAATATGTACTATATTTTTAGTTAACGCTTGATTTTGATTGTACTCATAAAATTTCCGTACCACGGGCTATAACTGAAAATCGATTCTTAAGGAGTAAACTCCAAAAAGTTCTAAGGTAACACACATAAAAAAAATACAGTCGAATTGAGAACCATCTCCTTTTTGAAGTCGGTTAATAAAAAAAAGACACCTACGTATTGAAGAATTATTAAGAAAACGCAAAATTTCAGTTTTTTTCAGGATACATAGGTATTGGTATTTCAGAACGACGACGCGAGTTAGGTATTCCGGATTTATTGTCAGATCTATAAATTTTGTCCAACTCTGAATGTCTTCTGGTTTACAAAATCACAATTTTCTGGTATTGTGGTGTCCTTACAGAAGTGGCTATCCTGTGTGAAATTCATTTCAAGAATAAAGGTCGAAATTTCTGAGAAACAATTTTTGTGACCATTCCAGTTTCCCATATTCATAACAGGCATTACCTACCACGCCCCATGCGTAATCTTTAAACAGGCTATCTACTTGCACCTGAACCAAAAGCACCAATTTTTGATAAAATCACGTACGCACCTACCTATCACCTATAATATAGTACTTAATTTGTATCATACATCACACTGGCACTGTCTTAGTGCTCTATTGACCGATTCTTACTAGAAAATAACATAGCTGGAGTAAACAAATATACAACAAACTTGATAGGTACCTCTACACGATAAGCATGCATTTTACCGACGGACGGACGTCTTGCCACGGTGCATTTGTACTCCCCGAAAACTGAATGCGCTAGACATTTTAGGTCAATGAACTCCTAAATAATTATATTTCAAATAGTCTTTTCACTGTTAAAAACCTAAAATCTTATTAATTACTTCTATACGCAAGTTGCTGTGTAGGCAGTGGCGTTTCAAGACATGGTTTAGACATGTACCTAAAGTACTAGTACTGCAGGACAGTTTGTTCATAAAGATTGCGTTTCCTTTTCCATAAAATGTAATAAAAATAATGCAGTAAGGTACTAGTTTGCCCACAACTGTTGATGGTCAATTAACATAAATTCTTGTAATAATTAGTTCAAAAATGGAAATCAGCTGATGGACAGGTACAATATTAAAAAGCACTGTTACAAGTAGGCCTTGGAAATGGATGTACGTATACGTATTGCATAGAAACCATTGTGATTATGGGGACACCAGATTTGTTTCCCAAAAAATCGTATACTGTGTGCACGCTAAAGTGCCAGTATTGTTTGAAACAAAACGAGCATAAACAATATTCTATTACGGAACTCCCACGTTAACGTTAGCCTCTGTGGTGTTATACACCCTTTGACCAAGGACGTCTTTACTGTCATCAAGTAGGCTCACCTTAAATGAGGTTATTTCCTGCACTAATCACCTAGTTTTTGAGGTCTTGATTGAAATGTATGTACAACACACATCTTGTAACGTCATTTTATGTCACTAATTACGTCTTATAGGTTAATATCAACAAATGAACGAACAATCCTGCAAAAATTTTTGCAGAGGGCGAAGCTCGCGTACGCGCAACCCAGCGTTATCGCACGGTGTTACCAACTGCGCATGCTCAATGCTCTACGGCATATAACGAAAAACAAAAACTCTTGCCCATTTTGCCTTTTGCAAAATTTTAAAAACTATCGACTGCAGTTAGAAATATATTACGATTACTTTAGGAAAAAAATTTGGACAAAGAAGCTGATTACGTGACCAAGTAAAAACATAGACGTGAATTCGAGGTTTTTAAGGGTCTCGGCAACCCCATACAACTATTTATTTTTGTTTTTCCTGTTCTCATTTGTTACTTATTTGAAGAATTTTTAAAGCTGCCAAGCTGCGAATTATAGATAGTTTAAAACATGTTAGGGTTCAATTAAAAATTATGTTTAAAAGAAACTATTAGGAGACTAGTAATCCTATCAAACAATAATTCAAGTTTTATCCTATCTTGCAATAAGTACCTAGTCAGTTTTGCAGAAAACAATCTTATGGCATGGGAAATAGGTAGTACTATTATTTTATAAGGAGCTAAAGTGATTCTTTTTGTGGCGAATCTGTAAACGTTTGGCGGACGAACGGAGTGCGTCCGGCAACTTGCAATTACAGATGAGGCACAAAAAGTACTTTAGCTCCGTTGCTCCGTATAAAATATTCTATTTTTTTCGGCAAACGTCGATACACTTACCTATCTAAATTCCAATAAACATGATAATTTTGCTTGCAAAACGAGTAAAAAGTATCAATAGTGACATTATAATTATTTGTTGTATGATAGTTTGCTTTGGATTAGTGCTTGTGTTACTGTGGATCTCAGGTAAACAAATTAATTAATTTAATTCTGGGCAACTCTATAAATGCCGATATTAGTTATTCCTCGGTGTCTTCGAACGGTTTCAATTTAAATATACAAGGTGCTTTTTGAAAAATTGTGCTTGTTTACGTTTCATAACAAATAAATAAAACATTAATTTTCGTTAAAATAAAGGCATTTTTTGATTTAATACAATTTTTTTACAGACTTGTCAGTAAAAAATATTTTCAGACTTGTCAGTAAACAAACTTTTCTAAACACATAAAAAGTGACACTTAGTGTCATTCATAAAGTCTCTAAAGCCATGTTTTTCTGACGTTTGCAGAAAAAATTGTTTTTCAGCAAACGTCAAAAAAACATGGCTAGCAACTATATGAACGACACTTTTTATGTGGTTAGCAACCAGGAGCCAAAAGAGTTTTTTACTGACAAGTCTAATAATTTTTTTACTGACGCTAATCTAAAGCAATACAATAATAAATACCTACAATACAATAAATAAATACAGTGAATATTTAATGTCACTATTGATATTTTTTGCACTTTTTGCAAGCAAAATAATCAAATTTATTGGAATTTAGTTAAGTGTGTCGACGTTTGCCGAAAAAATAGCATATTTTGTGCAGAGTTAAAGTGCTTTTTGTGGCTCATCTGTAGTTGCCGTCTACAGATTCGCCACAAAAAGTATCACTTCAGCTCCTTATAAAATAAAATACTATTACATATTATTCCAATACAAAAATTAAGATACATAACAAATAGGTAAAAGAAGAGTTCTAGTTGTCATATTTCAAAAATTTTAATGAATTAACTACCTAATTATATGGGACGTTAGGATTTATATTCCCTGAAAACTGTAAAAATTACAGTTATGTAGCCTTTTTTACAACATATTTTGAAAAGGTTAGCGGAAGAGAAACGGTATACAGGATGTCCCAACTTTATTTAGACAAGCAATATCTTTGAAATAGAAAAATGTTGTTTATAAACGCTGCTACCTGCTAGGTTGAAAAAACTTCAATTTGGTAATATGATGTTGAGTATTCAAGTTGTCCCAAGAAAGTGGAAAGTTATAGGGGGAACTTATAATTTCTTTTTCAAAACTGTTCATGACAATAAAAAATATACAGACTGTGCCATTTAAAAATATAAAGTTGTGTAGTTCCCGCTTTCTTGTGACAACCTGTATACTGGACACCGCATTAAATAAGTTGCGTTTCTTTCAACCTAGCATATGTTTTATATTTAATATTTTTATTCTCGTACCTGTTCACGAAATATTACTTGTCTACAGAGTTGTTGTTTATAACCTGCTTACTCAGTTTCCCATAGTACCTGCTTACTTTACGGTGGCGTTTTGACGTGGGAGCAGCCTGTACATTCCACCGATGGACCTCGCCAGCTGCAGACTTCCAGAACGTAGTAAATTGAATATTTATCTTTTATAATAGTCTCCGCGGGCCCTCTACCTGTTCTTGCACGGAACCTTAAAGGGGCTGAAAACGCAACTGGCATAACGTTTTAAAATGAACGACTAGTTATTATCTTAGATGTTGCAGGAAGGCGTAATAAAATATATCTTAAGAGTGGTGAAACGTCTGAAGTCCTTTTGAGAGGATGATTTATACATAAAAAAGTCTTTTCATTATACACATTTAAGTTTGCTTGTGGTATAAAATTATCCTGCTTGATATGCTTATCCCTCGTGTTACCCATATGTTTGTGCGTTTGTGGACTGAAGAACGCAAATGATTATCTGCAGTTCGGCGATTTTTAGAGGATTTCTTCCAGTACTCGTTAGAAGTGTACATATAAAATAAATGTATGATCTGAGACTTAAGGTCTGATCTGACAGCCCACGGCATAGAGGTCGTTTGTCTAGTTACAACTTTTAGTTAGTTCATTCAAATTGAAACTATTTTTGCGTTTCAAAAACTTTTGATATTTTACTAAATTTTCAAATAAAATCCAATGACATGAGTTAAAAAAATAAAAAGAAATCAAATAAATTTATAATTTTTAATTTAATATATTTTGTATTGAGCAACACTTTTATAAATTATATAGTTACAATAGCAATAAGTAATAATTCACAACCAATTTCTTTGGCAATTTGTACACAATCACAAAAAATGCAAACAGTACAGCGGGCATGGAAACTTCAAACTTTGCAATTATAACTGGAGAAGAACTGAATATCTACATATCTGATGACATTAGTTACTGACTGAAGAATAATTTATTAACAACAATTCTTATTTAGGTATGAAATTTATAAATTTTTATTCATTCAACAAAACCTGAATTTAATAAAAAAATTCAAAATTTCCATCCAGTATAGAATACAAAAAATGCAACATTAATCAATATACCTAGTGTAGAAATGAGGAAAACCCACTCAATTGAATTTGTAGATTTCAGTATTATAACATCAATTATGAATAAAATGTCACATATTTCACAAAAATTTTCATTACGAAAATCATGCAATTAAAAACTGGGACAGCTAAAATATGCATTTCTGTGGACTTTGCGAACTAGCACATCATCATTACTTTGATTGGTTCACCCATAGCAGTTGCTCTTTCTCTCACCCCCCGACCATTGCACCGCCCCGTCCCGTCACGCACCTCTCCAAATAAAGTGGACGCGGAAAGAGCGTGTTTGCTCATATCAAAGTCAATGCCTTGTCATTCGGAACGGACACAGCATCAATCAAATATTCAACTGTACTGCAAGTTTCATATTTAATTTCGACGATAATAAGAGCAAGTTGTGGAATTTGCTTTTGATGGCAAACTGTTGATTAAAACCATTTTTTAAATTTCTGGGTTTTCCCCATTGAAGTATCATGGACATTCACTAACGTGAACTAGATAAGTGTTTTCAAGTGTTTTAAAGTAGTACAGTCATTTGGTAGTTCTACCTGGAAAGTTTTCCGGGAGTTTTGAAAATGAGTAATTTTATAGATTTCGAAGTGCTCTTTCCGAATTTCAACTTTGCCACCTCGTATCTTTGACGCTCGTGCCGCCATATTGGAAAAATGGCGCCTAAAAGCAGATTTTGGCAATATCTCCTTTCCGACTCGTTTCACGATAAAAACATTTATATACAAAATGAAACTAGAGAAACTTTCCTACAATTTATGTAATAACCTTTTTTCGTAAAATCAATAGTTTTGGCGTACGAGCGCTGCAAAGTGTAGTTCAACACGTGTTTTGGCCAAAAACTCATTTCCACACCACCTTGAGGTAGAGTAAGCGACGCGTTTTTTTTAACGTGGTATCCCCAGTAGACCTAATCCATATGCAATTCACTATTCCAAAATTTAGTACATTCTCCTTCGCTTCGCTGTTCTTGATGGACCAGGTGTTGCGAGTTCATTGTCTTTAGTACCGATCGAAACGTCGCAGACCGAAATTTCTTCCACATCATGCGCGATGGGATTATCAGTTTCATCGCAATCCTCTTCGTTCTTGATTTCATCATACGTTTGCTCTAAAATAGTCTCTGTTTGTTCCTCTTCATCGCTATCTTGTGATGGAACTTGCGAGTTATCACAGGTACCACTACAATTCGTGCATGTAACGGAGCACTTTAACCCAGCCTTAATGCATCCACAGGCTTTCTGACATCTCTTTTTGCATTTGCAAGAAATAAGTTTTAACAAGCTTTCCGTAGCTGGGGGCTCGAGTGTGGTGACAGGAATTAGCCTGTTCTTGTTTCTTTTCCATCCCCTTTGCTCTGCATTTTGTTAATTCCCATACCACTGCTGAACCTGGTGATAAGTTTGGAACGAATGTTGTCGTGCTGCTGCTTCTGTTGGTGGTAGCGACGCAATATTAAATTTACTTTTATATGCTGATGATGTGAAGCATGCAGATCTATAGTTGTTTAAAGATCTTACTTTTCACATTACTGTAACTGTATAATTCAAGAAGGAAGCGTTCTCCAGCTTTAGCAATGATCTCTGGATCAGCATTTGGATTTTTGAATACCTGGATATGGACTTTTTCGGAGTACATTAATAAATTGCATAGCTGTCAATGTGAACAGGAATGGAAAAAAACAAGAACAGGCTAATTTCTGTCACCACACTCGAGCCCCCAGCTCCGGAAAGCTTGTTAAAACTTACTTCTTGCAAATGTAAAAAGAGATGTCAGACAGCCTGTGGATGCATTAAGGCTGGGTTAAAGTGCTCGGTTATATGCACGAATTGTAGTGGTACCTGTGATAACTCGCAAGTTCCATCACAAGATAGCGATGAAGAGGAAGAAACGGAGACTATTTTAGAGCAAACGTATGATGAAATCGAGAACGAAGAGGATTGTGATGAAACTGATAATCCCATCGCGGATGATATGGAAGAAATTTCGATCTGCGACGTTTCAATCGGTACTAAAGACAATGAACTCGCAACACCTGGTCCATCAAGCGAAGGAGAATGCGCTAAATTTTGGAATAGTGCATTGCACGGGTTGCCACGATAAAAAAACGCGCTGCTTACTCTAACTCAAGGTGGTGTGGAAATGAGTTTTTTGGCCAAAACGCGTTTTGAACTACAAAACTATTGATTTTACGAAAAAAAGGTTATTTTATAAATTGTAGGAAATTTTCTCTAGTTTCATTTTGTATATAAATGTTTTTATCGTGGAATGAGTCGGAAAGGAGATATTGTCAAAAAACTGCTTTTAGGCGCCATTTTTCCAATATGGTGGCGCGAGCGGCAAAGATACGAGGTGGCAAAGTTGAAATTCGGAAAGAGCACATCGAAATCTATAAAATTACCCACTTTCAAAACTGCCGGTAAACTTTCCAGGTAACCTCTTTTTTTAGAACCAAATGACTGAACTAAAGGGGTGTTCATGATTTTGGGAGGTTATAAAAATAAAAAAAAACCAAGAACATCTTTTTCTGATGAATTTTAACACATTTCGTTGTTCACGTTAGAGCAAGTATACTGTAAAGAATGTTGGTATCAACATCCATAAGTACAAATTGTATTTAAAAATACAGTTCAACATTGGCATTGTTTCATTTAGTTACTAATTTCATGTTTCACATCCATTATACCAAACAATTTTAATAACTCTGCAACTATATGACCATTTATAGAATTGCGTATTTGAGCTAGTATTCTGCATTACGACTGATATAAATGTTGTTTGCATTAAGAATGCAGTGGTGGGCCGGGCTTTTTTTATTATGCTAATCATACCAGTCTACTTAATTAAAAGCTCTTCTTTAGGACATCAAATCATTTAAATATTACATATTTACAATAATGCACCGTTGCTTCATTGAAAAGTGAAATTTCATCGGAATTCTCCAACTTGGTCAATTTTCAAAAACAAATGAAAATGTGACATAGCAAGTCATTTTTAATAGACAATATCGTGTTAGTGTGAAATTTACTGGTTTCCAAACCAATCAGAAGTGGCAATTTTGGCTGGCATACCAACTACATTCTTAATGTGAATGAAGCTTAGGTGTTATCAAAAAAATATAAGTATTACATCCGAGTATACATGAACACATTGAAAACGAAAATTGCATTTGATAAACGGAAAAAGTAATGTGACATAACATATGACATGCTCATGAGCACATAATTGCTTTTTTGCCGAACCTTTAAGATTATTTGGTACATACCTTTGTGCAATGTCCTGACAGTGATCAAATAGTTATTATTAAAAGCAATAAGAGAATCGTGCAACAGCCACGACACGCTTTCTTGTATGATGACTCAATTTCCACTAGACAAATACAACTGGACAGAAATGTCTTGCAGATTGCTGGACCAACGAGTTATCCTTGTTTCCACATAGGCACAGATTTATGCTATGGCTGTTAGATGACTCTCTTTTTGCCTATTAAATGGTACTGAAGATAAGAACATATTTAGTTTTCCACTAAATTAAAAGTTTTAAGTTACCAATCAATTATCTAATTCTAATAAAATAGGAATATATTTATAATTTCATTTATAAATACTTTTAATACTTAACATATTCATATAAATATTTTAAAATGCAGGTCAACTTTATTAAAATTCTTACAAATCAAAGGCTGTTAATATGATCAGAAGATTTCGATTAAATTTTGGTAATAATAAACCCGATCTGCAATGTATTGTTTACTTACATGTTCTATACTACTTTTAATATTAATAATTCCACAATTCTAAAAATCTTCACCCTTTTCGAGCATTTTGGAATTACATACATATAACAACGTTTATTAGAATAGTAGTATTCTTTAACATTCTATTGATTAATAGTTAACATTTTACATTGTTGATAAATATTTCACAATAACATATAAAATACACTTGCATACAAGGAATATATTATATGGATTATAATTGGCATAACTCCGTTGTACCTTCAGTAATGGACGAATATTACATATTTAAAATCTTACGAGTGATCCAACAAAATTAAACAAATACTTGCACATTGCCATCTAAAACAAAATGTTCCTATTCTCTCATGTAATGATTGTACAAGGAGGTTGAGGTCACCCATGAACTGAGCAAGTAGTCACACCGTTTCTGATTAGTTACCCTGTATATGGAATATATAATTATCACCTCATTTGTAGTTGTGAAATACAGGATTAAACAAATGCATGAGAGTTTATCGGTTTTTGTTTTAGGTGGTAATAACACACTGGCGATGGGCAAAATGAATATTGTTGTCTATCAACTCCTCAGTTGTTTATACATTTTTTTTCTTTCAACTTGAGCAATGTTTTTTTCAGAAGCTACATTCGCTACTCACACATTTTAAGTAGAAAATCAACCAGGTTATGAAGCCATCACTAGTACTTGAAAATTTAAATAACACTGACTGGCACAATTAACTGTCTACGTACAAAACATGCAAATTGGAATATTTTCAATACCAAAGCAATCGCCTTCTTAAATAAACCCAGTAATATTAGAAGTCATTAAATTCAGCTCTCTTCCATCTGAAACACTTTAGCAGATCCTCGACTCATTTGCAATGAAAATGTTTTTCTACTAGACAAATAATAATAAATAAAGACGTTCCTCAATGGCCTGCGCTACATTTTGAATCTTAGCCTGGTCATCTGGCTTTAAGTGTCATTGTTTTTACATTTTTTTAATGTACTCAATTTTCAAAAATGGCAGAATTGAGCAGACGTGATTATCGCTCAGCGATTTTTTACAATTTTAAACGTGGCTTAAGTGCTGAACTGTGATGATGAAATGAAATCTGCACTAGGGCAACAAGCCCCAAGTTGCTGCAACATTTATTGTTGGTATAAACAATTTCAACGCAATAACTTTGATTTTGAAGACGACGGAAAAAATGTTGGAAGAAGACCCACATGTGACATATTCAAGAGACTCTTGGGATTAATGCACCATCAGTCCATGCTATTCAGCACAACCATTTGAACGTCAGAAAAATTTGAACCCTTTGGGTACCTCACAAGCTGACTAGCGAACAACAGGCACAAAGTGTGGAATGGTGCCGCTCAATGATTCAGAGATTTCAAAATGGCGAATCTCAGGGTGTTAATCCAATCATAACAGGGGACAAAAGTTGGCTATATACCATCAAAGTCCCAAAGCAGAGTGTGGCTCTTTGAAGGTGAGTCGACGAAAGTTAAACAATCAAGATCGGTCAAAAAGAAAATTATTGGTGCTTTCTTTGGGAATCGAGGACTTGTGAAGACCGTAGTTCTCGAGGAACAACAAACTGTTACAGCTAAATGGTATACTGAAATATGTTTACCACAAGTAGTGGCAAAACTAAAAGAGGTGAGGCCAAACTCTCTTCTCAATACTTGGTTATTGCATCATGATAATGCCCCAACCCACAGAACTGAGTTCCCATAAAATTATTTGTGGGAAACTGATCTTCCCCTCGTTGAACATCCTCCCTACAGTCTGAATCTTGCACCTTTATCAAGAAGAATCTTAAAGAGCGCAAGTTTTCAAATGATACGGAGCTAATAGGTGTTTGGAATCAAGCATGTGCTGAACTTACGAAGGATGACTGGAAGGAAATTTTTAATGATTGGTTTGTTCGCCTGAATAAAGTATAATTAAGAAAGGTGCTTCTTCGAAAAAATATAAATATTTAAAACCAAGTCTCAAAAGATATTTAGTTCCCCAATCCCCACATATTATTATTATTAATATTATTAATCACTTACTTCCTAACACAGTCAATTGGTTTTCAATTTATGAAGGAGAAAGTATTATGTGGCAAGGTTTTAAGGTTTTACCCCGTTTTACAGTCAAAGATGTTATCTGGCAGTATTGTGCTACTAATTCCTACCAGTGTCGTAGCTACCCACCTTGGCGCCCAGGGCAAACATTTAATATTGCGCCCCTAATACTACCATACATGAGGGTACAATATTACTTCATTAGGTATTTAGGTATTCCAATAAAAATACGTTACACACGTTACACATTTTTAAAATTCAGAGGGATTTTATTACCCTATCATTATGCACAAACGAAAAGTGCAAAAGATTGATGATTATAATATACAGTGAGTAAAAAGTCTGGAACTAATTCGATAAATAATTCAGGAATCATTTCTGGAAAAAACGCTCGGACTCGTCAAACTATTTTTTTTGAAGTGAATCTTTTTTGATAATTATAGATTTTCGATGGTCTTTTGATTTCGTACTGTGACGTCATCGTCCATTTTTTTAAATGGCTCCCCACATTTTTGAAGCCATAGTTGGATAGTGGCTGAAATTACAAATTCAATGATATGCCGCAGTATGACTTTGACGTTGATATTTTTCGAAATAATCAAGTTTAAAGTGAAAACAAAAAATCTCAAAGAAAATGAGTTAGCCATGGAATATTGACAGATTGTTTGGAAACGAAAACCATTAAGTCTCCAATTAAATTCTAACAGTTCAGCGTTATTTTGTGGATTTCCATTTATTCTCTACCCAAATCATGAAGATCCGGACTTACCAAACAATACTTTATGTTACCAACAGGATGACGCTCCTGCGCAATTATTATGGTCCAAATTTTCCTCAACAGATGGATTGGTAGGAGAGGTACTATTGAGTGGCCTGCACGATTCTTCCACCTTACCCCACTACATTTTTTCTTGTGAGGTTATCTTAAAAAAAGCAAAATTTATTTTAACTGGTCAAATACAATTGATGAATTACAGCAGAGAATCCGCAACGAAATTAGAGTAATTAGACCAGACACCCTCCGCAATGTTCTTCAGGAATTTCGAATACGACTTCTGTAATACCAAGAAGTGCATGGATGGCAATTTCAACATCAACTTAACTGTTATTTTTAATTAATTAGTGTTATTTTGTCCAATTTACGCCGTTTCCAATCAATGAAACTGTCAATATTCCATGACCAACTAATTTTCTTTGAGAGGTTTTGTTTTTATTTTAAACTTGATTATTCCGAAAAGTATCAATGTCAATATCATACTGTGGCATATCACTGAATTCTTAATTTAAGTCGTTATCCAACTACGACTTCAAAAGTATGGAGAACCATTTAAAAAATGGACGATGACGTCACAGTACGAAATCAAAAGACCATCGAAAAACAACAATTTTCAAAAAAATGCACTTAAAAAAATTTGTTTGACGTATCCGAGCGTTTTTTCTAGAAATTAGTTCCAGACTTTTTACTCGCACTGTAGGTAATTTTACTCGTAATTTTGCGTGGCAGAAGCGTCCCGTTATAATACCTTCCCGGTGAAGCTGAACAAAACTTCTAAAAACGGGACTGTCCCGGAAAAAAAACGGGACGTCTGGCAATCCTACTTCTTGTGTTCCTTCCCGCGTTCCTCTTTTGTCTTTTCTCTTTTCTTTTTGAATTGCTACCCTGGTGGCTTTTTTGGCAGCAATATTTTGTTTCAAAGTTTCATATTTGATATTATCGTTGATTGTGAAGGACTTCTCAATCAACGATAATGTTCATTATTTCATCGTAAAAAATACTTACTTGCACATAACTTATAATCAATCAGATATTTGAATCTGGTGACTAAGTTAAGTGAATGAACTTAAATCGTTGAATCAACGCTTAAATTTTCATTTTGTATTATTTACGGTTTTTTCTGTTTTGTAAGGCAGACGAAGCTTAAAATTGCGCCCCCCCGGAGATTGCGCCCCTGGCGGGTGCCCCGGTTGCCCTGCCCTGGTTACGACACTGATTCCTACACTAGTAGACCGATGATATTACCATTGTTTAATGATATTAAATACTTAAATCAGGTCATAACATTTTAAAAAATAAAATTACGAAAAAATTTGAATGAGGAAAAGAGACTATAAATTAAAACATCTTTTCAATGATGTAATAAATGTGGTATGTTAGAAAAACAATTTCCCTGATAAAAAAATTACCTATCCTGTACAATTAGAAAAGACTAACTGAAGGGCAACTTAAAGCCAGGCGACAAGTTCGAGGTTTAAATTTGCTCAAATGTAATCAAGTAGCACGTACTCGTTTTGCTCAAGATTGTGGTGATTGATCGGTATAACAGTGGAATAATGTTCTCTCATAAACGATTCTAGGACCTGCTTAAGTGTTCCGGGTGGGACGAAGCTTAATTTAGTAACTTCTAATGTTGGTGGGTTTACATAAGGAGTAGGTTACTACACCAGTGAAAATACATCCACTTTGCATATTTTGTAAGTGGGCAGTTAATTGTGATGGTGAATGTATATCTAAACTCAATAATATTCCAGAAACAAATAACTTCTGTTATGCAGAGAAACAGTTCTTTTTGTAACTAAACACTACGTGTATTGTTTTACGACTAATTTTCTGAGGTGCCCAAAAGCAACCGAACAAGCAAATTATTTCATTCATTTGTGCCCATCACTGAAGAATAGAATAGGAACAAGCAAGCTGCACTTACTAATTAAATTTAATAGTTTTAGTTAAACTGGGTGTTTCATAATGGGTAAGCGCTCTTTCAAGAACATCATAGATCTTATATTTTGGACATTTGGACACATGGGTTGTCTTCTTACGTCTTAGTTTGGTAGAAAATTAGCAGCAGATAGTAGAAAGTGAACTACACAATTTCTGTGAAACTTTTGACAAGTCATGGTTGGTTAAAAATGAAGAAAGGAAAAATAGTTAGATAATTCTTTGGTCTCGTTTTTGGCAAATATGGCAGAACTATAGACGTTTAAACAATTTAACAAGGAACATTCGATAACCGATATCTCCGTACTTCAAGGAGACCGGCATTACGGGCAGTAGCGGGCATGCCTAGCGAGTAGCACGAGTTTCAGTTTAGCCAACCTGATCTGATAGGGATGGTCATAAGCCGAATAAGCCAGACATATCATTCGTAACGATATTTGATACTTGAATATTAATTCGACTCCATCAATATGAATGTGGGAGGTTCAAATGAAAATCGGGAGTTTGATGACTTAGTATAAAAGGCGGGAGGTCAGGTCAGGTCCGGTCCGGTCTAAATCGGGATGTCTGGCAGCCCTATACTAACTTCAATAAATTTTAAAATGAGCTAAAATCTTTCTATTTAGAAACTTTTCACTTCTTACATGGGGGTGTCTAAAAATTGATGGAATTAAAAGTGTACCTACTAAAAATCATTCTGAAATTTGCAGCAGAAAAACCATTAACACGAGATCATATTTATACTAGGTATGTATGTAAATCCCTATGAAGTTTAAAATTGAGTATTGGGCAGTGACTAAATAAAAGTGAAATTTAATAGAAATCAAATGGTAAAACTTTCTCTTTACATTCTCCGTCAACTGAAGGTGAGGCAGACCAGAAGTGATTACCTATAATTGAACAATTGATTTAGCGAGAAGTTTTAAAAGATTGGCAATTTTAAAGATGTAGCAGGAAGGTGTGAACATGCTAAAACAGTATTAAAGATTCTTGGTAGCCCCATACATTGACAACCACAGCTAGAACTATCCAATTAAACACCCACTGAAACACAGGGTTGCCAAGATGCATCAAACTAAGCCTCGCAATTCAAGACGATAAGCCAACTGGGGTCATGTCTATAGGTAAAAGTACCTGAGTTTCCTTCGACAATTGAGAAATGTTTGTATTCTTTCCACATGACGGACTGTCCATAGGTCTTATTATTCATTTTCATTTCATCTGAAACACCCTGTATTTTATAACATTTCATGCTAAGTCCTATAAAAGTCGAATTTCTTAGCTTGTGCAGTTCTCCTATAATATTCTTTCGCAGTTTTCTTTATAACAAAACAATACTATCATAGCACCTGTTTTGTAAATAGACTCTTTCTCGAGGGGTAGACAACTCGTGTAATAGGTGTACAGATTGGAAGAGATTGCATTACGTAATGGTATTACGTATTGTAAAATTACTTTTTCATTACGCTTAATAGGTACTACTGCAATCGTCAAAAGTGATGGCGACAGCCCGCGCAGGCAAGGCCACGCCCTAGTTTCAGGCAGTGGCGCGAGGTTCCCTGGACTATAGATGAATTTATTATGAAGTTAATCGTGCGCCACTGACAGTTGCGTGCGTCCACCGAAAACCAATCCCAGTCGAGAGGGTAGTGGATGAATAGTGGGGATTACTCAACTGCGCATCTCTGTTGCTCGCCATCACGTCTGACGATAGCAGTAAGTAATAGCTGTTTTTGAACTTGTAAACTGTCATAATTTGACATTTCACTGCATTCTTCATCCATTTTATCGTCTTTTAGTCATAAATGTAAATAGCTAGGTAAGTCCCCTCTCCAAGTCTTTGGCTTCGAAAATATTTTGTCGTTATCTTTACTGGATGAGCATGCTATTTCAGAGATGATAAAAGAAGGGGGCAAAACAAAAGTGCACCAACCTTTGATTTCCAATTAGGGCACAGGAAAATATTACGAAACTTAATAGCTTTTTTGTAGCGACTTGCTTCAAGATCAACTTCGCAATTAACAGGAGATTAATATAAAGGAGATATCAGAGAAAATACCCAAAAGAAGAGTACCCTCACACTTGCCTTCACAAGTACCTGTCAATGAAACATCTAGTCGTCAGAAGCAACCAAAAAATGCTCGACTGAATCAAAAATCAATCATAAATTTGTACAAAAATTACATCAAAAATTTGAAAAACCAGGGAGACAAAAATTTCCTCATATATTGCAATTAAACTTTTAACGAAATTGAAGTTATCCAAAATGGTGCAAGAATTCGATGCACCTATTAAATGCTTAAAAACCATAAATCTGCAGATTTTTCAAAAATGGTAACTACACTTACTCCATATGAAATTATCATGAATTTGAAAATGCATAGGGGAAATGCACTAAAGAAGTATAAATAAAAGAAAGGTAAGAAACAGCGACAACTATTAACTACAGAAACATTATTTGAGGCGGCTGCAGTGTTGCCAGATTTTTCTTGAGCAAGTCGCAAATCCCGTCACTAGATGTCGCAAAAAGTCGCAGCCCAGGAAATGGTTAAATAATAGTAATAATAATAATACCCTTTATATCTATACGCTGTTTATCCAACAGATTCTATAAAAACTCCTCCCACAAATGAGCGCTAAATTTGAATAGAAAATTACTAATGGAAGACCGATTTTACACAGCTTTACTGCTAGATAAATAGCTTGACTGAACTAAACCGATCTGTCATTTTGACGTTGTCACTGAATTTACTGTTATGCCCATCGCGAGCCGCGATTACTAGAACGCGAAACGGGTACATAGGCTTGGCTATGGTTACGGTTAGCGGGAAAATAATGTTCTTCGTGCATCGTGCAGAAGCAGAAAATTATTAATTCCAACTTGATTAGGTGAAAATCACCAAATTTGCGACTTGCGAGTTCGTAACAAAAAGTGTCGCAAATACTACTTGAAATTCACCAAATTTGTCATAAATCCCGGAATCTGGCAACACTGGGCGGCTGAGTTTGAGACTGAAGAAGAAATCGGAATTGATGACCAGGATTCTGATCTAGACAAGGATCTAAACATGAATAAGACGCATGACGCATGTAAGTGAAGTTTCCAAGGAAAAGTTCGATAATAATAACAATGACTTGAAGGGTGATGATGTAAAAACAACCAATATTCTTGTTTTAAAAAACAACGGACTATTTGAATCTGTATTAATTAAGAAATTTATACCAGATACATATAAAATGTAACGTAAGTGATCAAATGATATAGTACTTAAAACAGTGAATGAATATCATTTTTTCCATCATTTTTCACTTCTTAAGATGAAGTCGAGGATGAGGTTGTTCATGAGGTACAGCTAAGAGAAGTTGAAACTAACATGTGTTACACCAAAGATGCATCTGCGGAACAGCAGAGTGATGACCAAAGAAAAGACCCCAGATTTTGACCCTTGCCCGGATGATGACGACCATTCTGAGCTTTTGGGTGAAGAGAATGTTACAAACATCAAGGAGCACTAGTTTGTGACAGAAACAATGTCTTGAAAATACATAGCTACAAAAATCTCTGCCAGTAAATTGAAAGGTACGGCAGCAGTTATTTTTATTATGTTGTTTTGATACAAATAAATTACTAGGCAAACATCCTGACAAACATAAAAAAAAACTAACCATTCAAGGCTAGTAAGAAATCAGTGACAAACTGTTTTCTGTCTAATTTAGCAGTCAACCGTGCGTCCTTTTTCAGGGCGACACGGTGTTTGATAGGCACAAACTCAATGATCATAAATTTTCATTATTGGAATATATCCACAGAATTAGACGTTTTGGAACTATCATGAAGCTATAAAACAATGAGGTTTTAACAAAATGTAAATTTCTAGACAATTTACGGATATGGAAAAGTAGAAGTGAAGGACATAAAACAACTTCCAACAAATATAGAGTTCCGAAAGAAATTCTTAATGATGATTATAACAAAGCATTGATAGAGGAGAGTAGATTAGAAGCAACAAGAGATTGTCAACAGTTAGGCATGAATGTTAAAGACCATTTTGCTCGCGCAAAACTTCCAGGACCCTCCGGATATCGCAACTTTCGAACCGAACTAAAGTTAGAAGATCCAAAAAATTGACATTACAAATTTGGAATTAAAAAATATTCACCCTTGTAATTCACTAGAGGACAAGGTTGAAAAGCCGGAAAATAGAGATAAAGGTGCCCTTCACCGAGAAAAATAGTCAAAAAGGTCTAATTAAAGAAAATGGTTTGTTGGCTGTTACGCAGTAACAAAAGTAAATTAAGCAACGACAAACTGAAAAGGGTGCAAAGACAATAAAATGTAGGTACCTAACTCAGTATTTATAGATTTTTGCAAGGATTTTTTGGCACAGTCCAGACTTTATAAAAGATTTATTTTTTAATTTTGTTGCGTTCGTAAGCTTTTGTTTTGTTATTTTTTACAAATTTAATTAGTTACTTATGTTTGCAAAGCAAGTTTAAAAACAATAAAACCTTCAATTGCAATAATTTGAATCATCAATAGCTTTAAAGAATAAAGTGTTTACGTGCACTTAACTGGGGTATAAAGATCGTGCGCGAAACTAACTTGAGCGCCACTGGTGCCAATTTCGTAATTTAGTAGCAAGTCTTGTCAGATTGACAGATGTCACTTTTCGATAGAGAAAATTTTGCAGATTTGCGTATCTAGTAAATTATAGGATAGTGAGCCCCGACACTTAAAATTTTGTATAATGTAAACAAGCAGCAGTTGAAAATTTTACAGTAGACTACTGACAGACTGACTAGACCTGCCGCTAGTTACTTCTTAAAGACACCATTTGTACACAAGCACGATCTCACGATTGCAAAAAAAATTGAGTACACTTTTAAAATCAAGAGCTTGAAATCTTTTAATTTTTAGACATTGTAAACTGTTTTTTTGATATTCAGAAATCTTAATTTTCGAACAGGTTGTGTTTGACAAATAATTTTCATTAAATTTTGGCGTTGTCACTGTGATATCATTAAAGACAACGATTTACACAGTAGAAAACTAGATGTGTTCAGTGTTCTACGGTGTATTACCCTTGTACAAAGTAAGTATTATGTGTTGGACAAAATAATTACATAACAGAGACAAATGGATGAAATAATTACGTGATAGCTGAAATAATTACGCAATGGCAAAATCTTGATTACTTATTACAGATTCAATTACGTAAGAAATTGGCGTACAAATTTTTATAGTTGTCTACCTCCCGCTTTTTCTGCAAATGAAATTAACTAATTTACACACAAAAGATTCATATATGTATTTACATAAAACAATACCCTATACCTGATTTCTCATAAGTCTTAAAATACATGTTTTGGCGCTTCTTAAGTCAATTATTTAAAAATAAATTACAAAAAAATATCACATAAGAATTTAAGTGTATCGAGGCCCGGGCATTAGCTGATTCATTTGCAAACGCGATACTTGCGAATCTACAAAATGAGATTTGCACAGCAAGTAAAGACCCAATATTACAACAGGTAGCCCTAAAAGTGCGCAAATCAATTCACCCGACATTGTTGGAGCCCATTGAACTAAACCTGTAATAATTTAACCACATCACTTTTTATGTTGCATTACGATACAAACTATGTTCTACAGACAGAATGGATGTAAACAAAATCACACGCACATCATGTGCTTATCACATAGCATGTGCTTGTCACGTAGCATCTGATATCGTCAAAAGTAAAGCTACATTTACATCCAATTCGATATCGGCACAAATCGAAATTCAATGGGGAAAACCCGCAAATTTTGAAAATGATCCTATTGAATAGTTTACTATCCAAAACAAATTCCGCAATTTTCGTTTTTTATATTTGACTTATTTTTGTCATAATTAAATACGAAATGTGCATCACACTTGAAACACAATATTTGAATGACGCTGTGACGTACCTGGCCTACAAATTAGGTAGGGATTTTAACATGGACAGACCGATCCGTTAACACCCTGAGCCCCCGCTTATTCTTCGACTCCTCCCCACTTTATCCAGGGAGATGCGTTATACCACGGCGCAACGATAGGCCTCCTACGTCACAGAAAGTCCGCGTTTTAGCCCTCCCGGTTATGCTGCTTTTCTAGTTGCATGTTTTTCTTTTAGCACGGAGCATAATCAAAATTTTTACGTGGTATGCGATACATATTCTATTTGTGCTTGATAATACAGTACTAAACGTTATAAATTCAATTAAGCGGTGGGTCTTCCCCATTGTCAATTGTGGCAGAAACTTCAAAGTCAAATTTGGTGCTACTTATTATAAACTCCAAAAGTGGTGTTCCAGTTTGCGATGCGAATCGTTTATGCCGGACGTTGCTATGTTTTCGTCAGCCCCGCCCCCCATAGAAGATGAGATTTTTCGTTAAAAGAACATGATTATTTATCTTTTTTTTTGCTGCCCTTTGTTTACTAGTGCAAGGCTAACACGTTTGATGTCATTCAAATAAAATCGATTAGATCCGCCTTCAAAACTTTAATTGGCAGACAGTTGCTAAGGTTTTTTTACCTCAGAATGTAATTGGTCATGGCATTTTAAGCTGAATTGAACCGTAAAGTGGGACAGCAATTTTGGCGTTTATAGTACATTAGAAATTAGAAATATCAGAACCATTGCTTTCAGCTAAAAATGAAAGTTAATTATGTAGTTAATATTTTCTGATTTTACTATTTGGTAGAAATGCATCAGAAAGTTAATTAATTTATTACTTAATTACTTTTTGCTGCTTTTTCACTATAATAATTAGGACTGTGCCTACCCGGAGTTCTTGGAATCGGGCACTCAGTTCTATGATATCCGGATACTCGGATCCCCCAGGTTTAACGGGTATCCATATTTTCCGAGTACCTATACGATACGATGCGGGTAAATAAAAAAATGTCTCCAGTAGATTTTTTCTACAGCCAGTTTTCGTATTCTGAAATTTGAACCTTATAATTTAATAACCTAAGAATAAGTACCCATATTTTCGGATTTTTGTATGTACCTACAGTGTCACTGTGTGGTCGAAATTTTGTAGGCCAGAATTTTTTTTCAAAATTTATGAAACTTGGCAACATAATTTCTTGCATTTCATTCATTTATGGACCATTTTAAATAGTGCTGTTACATTAAAAAAATAAACATAAGCAGGTTTAATATCTAACTTGCAATAAATGCGATACCCCCAAATATCTACCACAATGCATAAATAATAGTATTTTTTACAGTACTCTTCTGTCGATTCCACCTATTTTTAATCATACCTTTTTCAATTCATTTAAAATTATGAATTCTGATAACCTAGGCTGTCCTATAATGAGGGAAGAGTTTGAGTTAGCATTAGAAAGCTCACAAAAACAATAAAGCACGAGGAGTGGACGGATTGCAAGCAGAAATTTTAAAGTGTGCAGGTCAAGAGGTAAGAAAGCGTCTATATAAACTAGTTAGCCGTATATACAAGACAGTTGAGATTCCAGAAAATTACAAAAGGAATATCATAGTCGCTTTGCCAAAAAGGAAAGGTTTGGATAAGTGTGAAAATTTTAGAACAATCAGTTTAACATCTCACGCGTCAAAAATTTTAACAAACGTGCAAAGAAGGATGGAAGAAATATTAAGAGATCAGTTCAGATTTAGATGAAGTAGAACAACGCGCAAGGTCATTCTAGCTTCATGAGTAATTATAGAAAAGGGAGAGAGCGTCTATATGGGATTTGTAGATTTAGAAAAAGCCTTTGACAACATAAGAAAAACCTAACCTCTACAGTAGTTGACCCCACCCAGCACAAGGACATCAAACTACTAACTCTAATCTAAGGACCCACGGAAACCATTGATGGTGCTCACAATAGACAATTTTTAGTTTTGCGCGCACATTAGCGTGCACATATACCCAGCATTACATTTGACCATCAGAACAGAACTGATGGGTTATAGTGAAGAACTAGGAATAATTTACAAATACTTTTTCGGCTTTAGCATGCCAAATAAAAATTATATTTTCTGCTCCTCTTCTTTTAAATTTAGTTTGCCCCAAGTTTTAGGAGTGTATGATATCGCAGGGGGAATGAAAAACAAAATTAAATGAGATGCCGCTAGCCATCGGCATTCTTTGAGATTTTATTTATTGAACGCACCCTGCAGAAGACTAATAACTATTTCAGAACCGGATACTCAGGTACCCGAGTACGAATTACAGTTGAATCTGGGTATCCGGGTATTTCTTTTCCGGGTATTAGAGCCAGGTTAGACCCGTTTTCGTAATCGGGTACCCTTCGATATCGGAACCGGGTACCGTGTTCCAAATAATAATGGAGATTATTTCATTGTCTGTAAAATTTTATAACTTCGATATTTACGTCGCAATTTGAATTGGAAGTCTGCGATTTGCAAACGTGCAATCTGAATTCGAATTGCAACATGAACCGTGCCGAATTAAAAGTGCTGTTGTAAACACAAGTACATAAACACTGTCAAATATCCACATCACAATCAGATTTCAAATTATGTCAATATCGAATTGGATGTAAATGCAGCTTTAAATTTACAAAAGAGAATCTTGAAAATATAAAGTTGGGATATTGCAAGTAACACATCTTTGTTTACTTGCACTCCATCTTCTCCAGTCTTATCTTTTAGTAAATAAATCTAAAGTATGAAAATGACTTTGAAATATGCTGCATGTTATACACGGTGTCCCAACGAAAACTTGTACCCCCGTAAAACTCGGCAAAGTAAACGTTTTGACAAAAATCCAAAAACACGTCGATTTTTATGTCAAGGGGGACCAATTTTTATGCAATAATCATTCTTGCAACTCTAGCCCTGTGCGGGTGGTAGCGACCCCCCCAAAATTTTTAAATGGGACGGGGGGTCAAAAAATGATCCCTACTTTGGAAGGGTTCTTCATTACTTACACAACCGTATCTGTTTTATTCAATTCGATCAATTTGTTACCGAGAAATTGCTTCTTGAAGTTTCCAAGTTAAAAAATTAATAAAAGCACAATAGTATATTATACACGAGTTTATAATAATAGCATCATTATAATGAGTTGTATACTATACTTTGTCCACGACTATCAAAACAGATTCCCAGAAAGAATTTACCTTCATTTCCCTTCTCCAGTGTAAGAAAGATTCATACATAAGCTCTCAGGTATAATTTTCTTGGTTTTTTGGGCAATGAATCTAATGAGGCAAGTTCTGCAGCTTCTTTTATTGCTGGTGCTGTTAAAGAAATCTCGTTTTCACTCTCACTACTCATTATATCTTCTTTTTTATAATATGCATTTCAAATTAAAAGCAAACCATGCTGATTTGACGTTTCAATTTGAATTGACACATCGCGATCACGGCCTACTAAATAAATGTAAAAAAGGGTCAAAGCGATGTTCCTATTGGTTTAGTGAATAATATTCATTATTCACTGCAGTGATTAATGTATCTAATTATGATGGAAGAAACACAAGTATAAAGAGTATGTTGTAAGATAGTAGTGGACAAAAAGGTTTAAACTATCGAATGTATTGCTCGAAATGACCTCCACCAATTGTCATACAATAATACATTCTGGATTCAAATCCAGATCTTACATTTCTCAAGACCTCAGGAGTTATTAGCCGGCATTCTTCTTTGGAATAAACCATTATGATTTAGTAAATAAACACGATTTTATACTATGGCGAATAAGTTTATTTTGGATTTGAATCCAGAATGTATTATTGTATGACAATTGGTAGAGGTCATTTCGAGCAATACATTTGATAGTTTAAACCTTTTTGTGCTTTTATTAATTTTTTTAACTTGGAAACTTCAAGAAGCAATTTCTCGGTAACAAATTGATTGAATTGAATAAAACAAATACGGTTGTGTAAGTAATGAAAAACCCTTCCAAAGTATCGATTATTTGACCCCCTGTCCCATTTAAAAATTTTGGGGGTCACTACCCCCCGCACAGGGCTAGAGTTGCAAGAATGATTTTTGCATAAAAATTGGTCCCCCTTGACATAAAAATCGACATGTTTTTGGATTTTTGTCAAAACGTTTATTTTGCCGAGTTTTACAGGGGTACAAGTTTTCATTGGGACACCGTGTACTATTATTTGCTCTTCAACAGTAACTGTTCAAAGCTTAAAAGTATTAATCTTGTGGTGGGCTGTACGATACTGTGAAACTTAAATTCAACACATTTCAGCTTAAAATCCTGCACAGGCTGAAAATTAAGTACAGAAGTAAAAAGTAACCAAAATTTCTAAAGAAGTATCCTCCACTCATTCAACTAGTTGTTTGGGGGATTTCATATATCAAAGTCATTCCAGTACTAAAAAGAGGTAGATATTGAGCAACTTACCTTCATCCAATGGTACCATGCGGAACAGTGACCACCAAATACACACCAATGGCAATGACGACGCTATGGTAGCAACTGTGTGAACTGCTGATTGTGACAGAATAAGGAACCTAATAGAAGTTAAATTAAACACAATGTATGTTAAAATGAATAACCATGAGTAGAGCGATAAATTGGCACATTGCATCACTTGATCTGGAAAGTGTGGCGGACAAAAATGGCAAAATAAACCATGAATGGTATAATTTAGAAAATCCTCGTGCCCAGTACCCTAAAATTTAAAATATTTATTAAGTTTTATTTCGAAAATAATGACAGTTTGTCAATTATTACTTATCACAAACCACATTCACTAGTAGAAAAACTGGCCACCTGTAAATACATTTTTGTTCAAAGGTCTCAAATTTAACAATACACACCACATTATAGAATTTATTGTAGTGTCATACCAATATTCTAGTATTAATGTGAAAGAAAAATGTCATCAATGAAGCAGGTTCGACTGACTGGTCTATTTCTATTATTTCTAAATATGTAATTGGTTTTGCCATTTTTAATTAGATTTGAAATAATAGACATGGCGGGTTCACATGTTAAAATAATTGACGAAATTTTCTCGTATAAAATTAGTTCGCTCGGATTTATGTTAAAACTGACTGCAAGTGTCACAAGGGCCACCATGACCGCTCTGGTTTGCAGAACACTTTAAATCACAGTTTAAAGAAAGAAAATCCAAACTTCTGATAATGTCCAGAAACATATGTGATAACCTCTAAAAGCATGGGATCATCCTGTAGAATTGCCGCAGTTTCAATTTTTCCAATTTCTTCTTCTAGAGGTAACCCCAGCTCTTGTGGGTTAGCTGGTATGGCAGATCAATGACAAATACATCTAGCTGAATTCATAGGTGTTCAATCAGCCTATCAGGTTGGTAAAGTCGAGAGAGCAATACCGATGTCATCTAGATATACAGGGCGATTCACGGAGACGGTCGGTTAGACGTTTCTCAGAAACGGCAGCGAATTAAAATCTGAAAATTTGCACACAAAAGTTCTCGGCTTAGACCATTCTAATTAAAATATTTTCAAGCCCGGACAACTTCCGGTTATACCGGAAACGAGTACCTACTCTCTTATTTTAAATGGAGTGCCCACATTTTTATTACGGATTTAGATTTTTGGTCGAATTTTAAGGTCACTTTATGCAAAGCATCATATGTGTAAAGTGCACCCTCTTCGAGATATTAGACGTTAAAAATCGTCATTTTTCAAATTTCATAAATTATAAGTTGGAACGGGTACGGGATAAAGAAAAATGATTTACATGTCCCTATCCTAGTTTTTAATTCTCTATCTAATGGGTCTGGAAGATACTGCTTCCTGATTGGCCACTTTTTGGTCAATTTTTGACCAATCAGGAGGCAGTATTTTCCAGACTCATTAGATAGAGAATTAAAAACTAGGATAGGGACATGTAAGTCATTTTTCTTTATTTAGTACCGTTTCCAACTTATAATTGATGAAATTTGAAAAATTACGATTTTTAACGTCTAATATCTCGAAGAGGGTGCACTTTACACATATGATGTTTTGCATAAGGTGACCTTAAAACTCGACCAAAAATTTAAATCTGTAATAAAAATGTGAGCATTCCATTTAAAATAAGAGAGCAGGTACTCGTTTCCGGTATAACCGGAAGTTGTCGGGTGTTGAAAATATTTTAATTAGAATTGTTTAAGCCGAGAACAGTTGTGTGCAAATTTTCAGATTTTAATATGCTGCTGTTGCCGAGAAGCGTCTAACCGACCGTCTCCGTGAATCACCCTGTATACAGTGTGTTTGATTTGATGTGTCATGGCTGATATCTCGGCTATTGTAAGAATTACAAACAAAGGTTATATATGAAAGTTGTTAGACATTTTATTTTCAATAATTTATCAAAATCAGAAAAACAATTGAACATCAAATAATTCAGATATAGCAAATACATTCAAAATTTTAAATGTAACATACCCAGTAATATTACATGTTCTAAATCTGTATGAAATTCCCTTTACAGCGATATATCACATGTTATATTTATCTAATCGATTAAAGACATAAATCGATAATAATTAAGAATCTACCAACTGAACGCTTACGCTACTTACAGCTTCATCCGAAAGAGTAGGCGGTGAAAATAATGAAACTCGGATGTCTGTTTCTACACTATACAATGTTACTTAAGACTAGCTTGACAACATAAAACTATTCAACACAAACACGACATACATAGCAACAACAACAAGATAGTAACAATAAATCAGTAGGCAAGTTAAGTTTAAAATTGAAGTCAATAAAATCTAAAGTTTTTTTCAAAGTGACCTCCGTTACGAAAATTAAGAATACGCAGGAATTTACTCAAGTAATTTGACAGTTCACGCGATAGAAATTCTTGTCAAAGCCTACTCCTTCGATCAAAACTCTCAAGTCCCCGTATTACAAACAGTTAATGTGGCAATGTAAACAATGGGCAAAATTTAACAACTACAAATATGTTTGGTTTAAAAACAGTAAGCTGCTCATAAGGAAAAATGAGGATTCTCCAGTTATAAGGATCACTAGGGGGGGTGACCTGCAGGCGATCAGACCGGATAATCCGCCCTTGACAGCGAGACCCACTGTGCGATGAGTGCTGCGAGTGTTATTTTATATGTTGTTTTTTGTTGTTTCGTTTATGCAGGACATCACGGGTGCGGAAATTGAGACTTTTGTTGCGCGGGATCTAGGCCACTTGGGGTTTGTCGTGGATGGCCGCTCTCCCAGGAACGTCGCCACTGCGGGTTTGAATTTATTGCATACTAATATTCGTAGTCTTGTTAAAAACTATGAGGAGTTGGAGGTATATTTGGAGGGTTTTAGGAACAAACCAGATATTGTATTATTAACTGAAACATGGCTCATTGAAAATGAAAACCTACTGCAAATATCAGGTTATGACTTCTACTATAATGCTAGTAGGATAAATAAAAATGATAGGGTTGTAGTCTACAGTGTGAATGTAATTGATGTAGCTTCATTTAAATTTTTGAGAATAATGTTGTCATTTAGCAATAAAAATATTGCGGTCACGGGAGTGTACAGACCGCCGTCTTATTGTCCTGATGATTTTTTATCGCACCTTGAGTATTATATAAAAACATATTGTGGGAGTCAGACAGAAGTATTGGCGGGTGACATTAATATTAATATCCTTGAAAATGAACTTACTATTAACACTTATGAATGAGGCGGGTTTTCTGTCTTGTATTAATGATATCACCCGTGTATCGGGGGACGGTGGGAGCTGCATTGATCATATTTTTGTTAAATCTAATATTCCATCAAATCACATATTACCAGTTATCTTGCAAAATTCTATAACAGATCATTTTCTAACATACCTTCATATGGATTTCCTGTCTGTGCCTACTAAAGTTATCAAAGGGGAACTAATACGACATAGAAAAATAGACTATAATAGATTTTATAATTTGTTAAGTGTTGCAGATTGGAATGACGTGACACGGGTGACGGACGTACATGAGGCTGTACGAATTTTTCAAAATAAAATTTCCGACAATCTGAATGTATGCACTGAAGTGAGGTTTGTTGAGGGAAGTAATAAAAAGAGAAAGGAATGGATTACACTGGGAATCATTCAGTCAACCAAGACCAAACAAAGTATATTTAAACAGCTTCAGAGGGATCCCACCAACCAAACATTAAAATATTTATATGCCGAGTATAGAAATAAACTTAATTCACTTATAAAAAGAGCAAAATCAAATTACTTTAAAGCCAAGATACCACACACTAACCCTTCTCCAAAAGAAATCTGGCAAGTGACGGCGAACATTCTTAATAAGAATTCTGAAAAACATGTTGTGAACAAAATTGTTGGAAACAGTGGACTCTTGGTTGAGGGGGGGCGAGACATTGCCAACGAATTTAATGATCATTTTATTAATATAAGTACCAGAATGATTAGTTCTATTAAGAAACGGAACGTGGGAGGAGAATTTCATATACCGTGGATACCGAGTACTTTCTGTTTGACTCCAACAAATAAAAATGAAGTGCAGGAAGTTATTCGATCACTGGGGCTTAATAAGTCACCGGGCCCTGATAATATCTCGGCAGAGGTTTTGAAAATTGTTTCTCCTCTGATATCGGAAACACTTGCTTTCCTCATAAATAAGTCCTTTCAGTGTGCTCAGTTTCCCGACTCCCTGAAAACAGCAATTGTGGTACTGATTCATAAAGCGGGTGAGAAAAGCTGCATGGATAATTATAGACCTATATCGTTAACTACAAATACAGCAAAGCTATTCGAAAAAATTATCAAAATAAGAATCACTTCGTTTTTGGAAAAATACAATGTTTTGGCGCCTTTGCAGTTTGGTTTTCGCCCAAACAAGTCGACGGAAGATGCTATTTCCTATCTAACAACAAATATTTATAAAAGCGTAGATCGATCCAGACCTGCGGCTGCAGTCTTCCTGGATCTAGCCAAGGCATTCGATACAGTCAATCATGAAATTTTAATTAATAAACTGGAGAAATCGGGTTTTAGGGGAGTTCCGCTGGAACTTATTAAAAATTACTTAACTAATAGAAACCAATGTGTAAAAATTGGTGACGACCTCAGTGACAGCCTTGAGGTGGTTAATGGGGTCCCGCAGGGTACGGTACTGGGGCCAATATTATTCCTTATATATATAAACGATTTACTATTAACAGATGTTGGAGCCAGTATCGTGTCTTTTGCTGACGATACGACTATTTTTGTTGAGGCTGATAGTTGGACTGAATTAAAATATAAAATGGCTGGAATACTGGTGACTGTGAGGGGCTGGCTGGATCATAATCTGCTTACACTGAATTATTCTAAAACGTACTATGTTCCGTTTACATCTTATTCAAAAAATTTGCCAATAAGTCATAATTTAATAATTCACGAGAGCGGTTGTGATGTTTCAGGGGGTCGGGTTGGGCCGTGTGCGTGCGGGGTGAATATTCAGATGAGCCTTAAAGCAAAATTTCTGGGAGTAATGATTGATTCGCACTTAAGATGGAATTACCATATCGAGCTCATCTGTAAAAAACTGAGATATATGTTACACGTTTTCAGAAAGTTGAAATACATAATGAATATTAAAACGTTAAAATGCATTTATTTCGCGCTAGTGCAGTCTGTGTTAACTTATGGTATTATAGGATGGGGGGGAATTTATAATACGGGTTTGGCACCGGTTAACACACTACAGAGGAGAATCCTTAAAATAATTCTGAGTAAACCACGTCTTTATCCCAGCGATCTCTTGTTCAGGGAAGCGGGTGTTTTCGATGTCAGGCAGCTTTTTGCGTGGAGGGCGCTCAATTACATTTATAACCATGGCGATCTGCTCACTCCTTTGACGCATGGGCGATCTACGAGACGGGAGGCAGATCTTGTTCTCTCGATAGAAATGAGGATGAAGAGTGTTGGGTAGAGATCTTTTGCCATAATAGGCAAGAAAATTTACAACATTCTTCCTCTAACTATAAAAAGATCCTCTGACAAAAGAATTTTTAATAGAAATATTAAGAATTGGTTACGATCTGCCTCCCCAAATTTAATACATTCTGTTTTTGACAACTAGATTCGGAACAATGAGGAATAGCCTGCGACTTTTCATGTGGCCTCTCCGATTCCCGATCCCGGGACCTGAAAGTTTGATGAATTATAATAAAATATTGCTTTTGCCGCACACAAGCTGCGTTTTGCAGCTTTCGCGGTATATTATTTTCTGGGAGGGTGGCTTCTGTGCCTCCATTTAAACAGACTAATGTATAGTGGGAACTGGGAATTGCTTTTTCACTGTTTTTTTTTTATTCTTGCATAATATGTACCTACTTATTTATGGGCATTGTTATTTTTTTATGTATGTGTATTTTTTTGGGAATGTATTTTTTCTCCAAAGTATAGGAGTTGTGGAGACTTCCTCTCCCTTGATTGTATTTTTTTTGAAGGCTAATAAAATGAAAAAAATGAAAAAAAAATGTAGACGTTCTTACTTAATTATCGATTTGTGCCTTTAATTGATTAGATAACTATGACATGTGATATATCGTTGTAAAGGAAATTTCAAACAGTTTTAGAATACGTAAAAACACTGGGTACGTTCCATTTAAAATTTTGAATGTATTTGCTATATCTGAATTATTTGATGCTCAATTGTTTTTCTGATTTTCAAAAGTTATTG
This sequence comes from Xestobium rufovillosum, assembly GCA_963966045.1. Taxonomy (NCBI): domain Eukaryota; kingdom Metazoa; phylum Arthropoda; class Insecta; order Coleoptera; family Ptinidae; genus Xestobium; species Xestobium rufovillosum. The sequence goes on along the minus strand of OZ014499.1, from coordinate 15,924,137 downwards.
AAAACAAAGTATCTCACAACTTTCATTATATAACATTTATTTGAAATTCTTTCAACAGCCGAGATATCTGCTGTGACACATAAAATCAAACACACTGTATAGTAGGAGAGCCCGCTGCAAAATTATGCACCCATCTGTTAATGAAATGGAATGTGCGGCACCCGTGCCGGTCACCATTTGGTGCAAAAAGGTAAAAACAATGGCACTTCCGGTACGGAAATTTGCGGAAAATTGCGCGATTTGTTAACGAGATGAAAGTTGTGCCATCTTGTAGCCTGCGACTAAGTGAATTGAAATCGGTACCTGTGCCATCTTTTACCCTAGTGCAAATCCCCGGCACTGCGACATTTTTGCAGCCCGTAACTCCAGTTTGAGTGTTTTCTGAGGAGTTACCATAGTTTAATAATGAGAAGCTACGAAAATGAACGATCATTGATAATGGCCACATTCCTCTATCATAGTCAAGTAGGTGATTCGAACTAACCATTGGAGCATAAAGAACATCAGTTAATCAGAAAAAGAAGCTTCCAGGAATATCAAATAAATACATGAATCTAAAGTGAAAATAACTGAAAACTGAAAATTCGCTTACTTCCTTCCTTATAGGAAGTGAACGAATTTTCAGCCAGCGCCACCATTTAAAGTTTTGGTGGTATTGAGCTGTCAAATTTTTGTTGACATTTATATTTTTTAGTTTGATTTACATTTAACACCAATAATATTGGTTGCTTGAACAGCATCTTGTGGAGCAAAACATCATAAAGAAACGGAAACATAACATATACAATTCTTTAATTAAAACAACCCTTATGCATGGAGCGGAAACGTGGAGACTGACGGAGAGGAACAGGAAAAGAGTGGAGGCTGTAGAGATGGATGCTTTACGGCGAGCAGCGGGCATATCAAGATCACAACATATAAGAAATGAAGAAGTGCTCGGACGAATGGGATTGGAAGAAACAGCCATTGGAGACATCGAGAGGAAACAACTTATTTGGTACGGTCATGTACAGAGAATGGACGAATCTCGACTGCCCAAGCAAGCCATGAACTGGACCCCGGTGCAGCGCAAGAAAAGGGGAAGGCCGAGAAAGAACTGGAACGAAGGAATAAGAAAAGCAATGAGCGCCCGTAACCTTCAGGACGGCCAGTGGGAGGACAGGAAGCGGTGGAGTATAGAAATCGGACAACGTCGTCGAACGTTCTAAACCGACTACATACATACCAATAATATTCACTGCCTAGATACGCAGAAAATTCAAAGTGACAGATGACAACTGAATACTACCAAAAGTTTAAAAATTCGCCATATTGAGGCGCTGCTAAGCAATATTCGCTCACTTCCTATACCATGCATTCTCTTTTTTGCTGCACCTAGCATCTTATGTCTCAATTAGGTAGATAAATAACCACTTTCTAAGTTATTTTCAGTTTATATTCACGTATTAATTTGGTATACATATAAGTAAAGATAAGATGCTATAAGTCAGCTGTGGAAGAGAGATAGTCACTACCAATTTAAAGGGGCAATCGTGTATTTGTGATTTGTGATTCGTGATTATTTTTGCGTCTCAGTCTCTCAGCCAGGTTGGGCCTAGTATCATGGCCCGTCCACTGTGGGACACTCATCGCTTTCAATCCACAATTATTTATTTATTTATATAATAATAATTATGTGTTAAATTATTTCTATTGTAATCTCGTATCATAATTACATTTTTATCAAACCAGATGGTCAAGCAGTCACTAGGAACAACTTATGGCGTGCAGTCTTTTACATGTGAGTGTATTTTACTGAAACTGAATGATACAGATTGCAAGAGCTGTCTTCGGATTTTCAAAAAATGTGAATTCTTTTAGTGAACACAAACGTACAGCTTGGATTGTTTTTTTGAATCTGTTATCGCAAGTGATTGGTGATAAGTAATAATCGCTTAACTACATCATTTTATTTACTTTATTTTCAGACTTTACCTTTCCTATACTTGGTATAAAATCAGTCCAAAATAACAGAACAGTAATTATCCATCCAAAAAGATGAATATAAAACGTCATATGGAGAGCTGATATAGACTTGCAAGTTTGAATTGTATTGACAAACGAACTCCTGCTTATCAGCGGATTAATATTATTGTGCGAATCTGGATGAGATACGATTCGTGAGACTGTGCTCAAGAGGGAAGAAATTCGACCGTTTGGAGCCTCCTAAACAGAATGATTAATGGTAATTTGTAGTGAATATAAAATCAATGAAATAACTGCATTTGAATTTCATTATAGATTTAACAGCTGGATCAACAGGTTATACCATTTTTCTGCGATATAAATACTGGTTGTTACATTTGAAAATTGAGAAATATCGTCGATTAGTTGCTTCCAAAATAGTGGCCCTTTAATGAACTCGTGTTTATTCTCATTTTCTTAATATAACAATTTTCAAAAACTATCTCTGTGCATTGGAATAAAATTTAGTTCTGTAGCGATATTTTATTTTCCGCTCCTGTAGGTACTTGCAAATACAGTGTTTCTGATGAACATTCAAAACTTACTAATAATTATAAAACTATCACTCACCAGTATCGAAGGAAATAAAAGGAATCGGTCTAGCATGGTGAAATATGCAGCAAACATAGCCAACCCTACTATATAAACTGCCGTCCAAATGGTGTGGGTTTCCCTAGACCACTGGTCAGTATGATTTTCCCTATCATATCCTCTACATTTAAATTCATCACACAAACCATAGTCCACAGAAATGAAAAGACCAACTATAATTGTAGTTGCAGAGAAAATACGCTGCAGACCCATAACTGTAAAGAAATATTATCTAAGTTTTGTTGTCCCTAAACGTGATTTACCTACTTACATTTACGGCAAAAGAAAAAGTAATACAGCAGAGAAAATATCAACACTGATCCTTTTAGCGGGTCTTGAATATGGCACCAGACACGCTTTCTATCGACTGCATAAATAATACAAAATCCACTGAGGGTATAGACTACTGACAATTGGGCTATCCTACTCCAATGTAACGGTAACTTATACATTTTAATATTTCCAAAACGACGAGAAAAACTTGTTATCAATATTAGTAAAAAAAATAAAATAATAACCGTAAAAGTATTTGTACTGAGAAGCATATTGTAAGCATCACTTCTAACATTTATAGTTTCTATATATAGAGGTAAGAGTATTATCATGAAAAAGGAACTTAATATAAGTAAAATTTTAACTGAGAAAAATTCCCATTTCGAATGTTGCTCATAAATTTGAACTGTCGGGATAAGACTTTCTTGATTATCGGAGGATAGCGTAGCATCCTCAGTTTCTGATAAGGATTGGGAGTCCTCTTCATCTGTAACTTCAAGCAATTCATCACGATCATCTTCTTCCATTGCAAATTCCTAAAAAGATATTCATTTAAAAAATTTGTAACACAAAAAAATCTGCAATCTTCATCGTCCTCATTTATTCATCAGTTAAAGGGCCCACACACTATGCAATTTGTTGTACGACGAGTTGTACTACAGACTGGACAGACAATATTGGTGCAACAAGTTGCTTAGTATTTTGCCCACATACTGTTGAACGACAACGACACAGACTAATGTTTTTAAGGGAACAGCTAAGATATTTTGTTAATTGATCCCATAAGTAGCGATAAGTATTGACATAGTTTTCTTTCTAAACAAACTCCAACCATCCACCAACCAATCCGTGGCTGGCTTCCTTCTATTTCACTATCAGTTAATGATTTATATCTTATCACGAAGGTAAACGTACAGCTCTGCGAAATTGCCTCTCCTGTCATTGAGGGCATTTTTGAGTAAATTTGAAACCTAACTTAGAATTTGAGCACCCATACTTTGGAAGGGTGTGGCCGAGATATGCAGATGATAATATTTGCTGTATTTCACATTAGTACCTACACGTAATTATCACAACATTAAAATGATTTAAACAGTAGATTCAACTATTAATTTACTCATGAAACAGAAAGAGGATATCTTCATTTTTGGACACACTTACACTTATACTTGGGAAAGATAGCAAATTAGAATTTTAGATCTACAGGAAAGAAACCAGTTTAGCTCACTATATCACGGCACATTCTTATCTTGTGAACAGCAATTTATCTGAAATTTCTTGGAAACTACAAATATACAAACCTAAAAAGTAATTATGCCCCAATTTCAATTCTGCATTGTTTCATTAGTTAGAACCATTTAGTATAAACAAGAAATAAAATGCTCACCCTTGAGTTCTTGGAGTCCAAATGTATTTTATTTTATTTATCTTTTTATGTATCACGTAAGGGGGAGAGGGTGCTTCTATGTGCCGTAGACCATTTGTAGTGTAAATTTAATTCAGCTGTTGGTTTACCCGTATAATCCTGAGGATGCTGGCGCTGTCAGCAAAACACGTGTCGAGTTTAATTACTGTGTTACTGTTTTGGCGTGTGAAGTAAACTTATAAAGAATTCATTATTAACATCTGTCACCAGAAAATAAAGAAATTTAGGATCATTGTATCTAATGATTAGTAATAAGGACATAATTATATTGTGCACAATAAATAAATAAAGCAAGGTGCCAAATGGTAATGAAGAAATTTGAACAACTTTCAAGTTGTTGACGGGGTTGTTGAGTAAATCCACTTTGATGTACCTAGGTAACAATAATTATTCCAATATTCTGTTTTGCAGTAGGTAGATAGGTACCATAGAAATGTATTTCAAGCCATTTCAAGTAATTTACATAATAAAATTACGAATTTGGAGTTAGCACAGTAAGATAACATGACAATACTTGGGTGCTACACCTACCTCCTTCAAATATGATGTGTAAGCTAATAAGAACTATAAAACCACTAGTGAATACTAAATAAACTCAAATATTTATTTATAAAAGAAAGAAGATTAAACTTAAACAATGACTAAAATGTCATTAAATGTCACTGTCACTGTCATCTCGACAAAATATACACCCAGCAGTGTTGCCAACAGTCAAATATAATGCAATTCGGGAGATAAGTGGCGCGTCACAAACGTCAGATTTTCATTCCAAACAAAACAAAGCCACGTGCTTTCTGACGTTTTAACCTAACCTCTGATATATAATTATAGTTATTTTCAAGTTTTTATACGTAAGCCCCACACCCAAATTGAAAATAAACTGTTTTCACTGCAAAACGTTTATAATTATATTGCAGAAAGTAGTTTAACACGTTGTAATTAATATCGATAAACGTCAAATGGCACGTGCTTTTGTTTTGTTTGGAATGAAAATCTGACATATGACGGAGGCACTTATCTCCTCAATATATGCAATTATAATTATATTTCAGAGGTTAGGTTAAAACGTCAGAAAGCACGTGGATTTGTTTTGTTTGGAATGAAAATCTGACGTTTGTGACGTGCCACTTATCTCCCGAATTATAGCATTTCCAAAGAAATGGGGGAGATAAGTGGCGCGTCACAAACGTCGGATTTTCATTCCAAACAAAACAAAACCACGTGCTTTCAGACGTTTTAATCTAACCTCTGAAATATAATTATAGTTGTTTTCAAGTTTTACACGTAAGCCCAACACACAAATTGAAAATAAACTGTTTTCACTGCAAAACGTCTATAATTATATTGCAAAAACTATAGTTTAAGACGTTGTAAATAATATCGATAAACGTCAAATGGCACGTGCTTTTGTTTTATTTGGAATCAAAATCTGACGTATGACGAAGGCACTTATGTCCCCTATTATAGCAAAACTACAAAAAAGATCCCATTTCGTTAGAGCGAATCTATCCCGCGTAAATGTACAGCATTTCCCAACAATTTATACCAAAACTACAAAAAAGGTCTCATTTTGCATGTTTAGGCGTCGCGTCGTGTAGCGATCTTGTCAGGGAATCGACGAATGACTGAAGAGTGAAGATAGAGGAGTACCTGGATGACAGTTGACAGACTGACAACTGACATCATCATAACCTGTCTTTGGACTGAGAACCTTATGATTCATAAGGTTGTCAGCTTGTCACTTGTCAGTCCGAAGACAGGTTGGACGCGTACCTCCATCCTTTTCTATCCCGAGCTAACCTACGCATTTCCTTAAAAGTAGAACATCCTACATCCCTGCTAATTATTTGAGAGCAGTAGTCTAACTTAGGCCAACCCCTATCTCTTTTTGTTCCTATCCCTGACTAGACGTCTAGACCATCGCCTATCTCTCCTATTCTTTGTCTTCCATACCTTTCGCTTTTCCTCAACTCTTTCTAATACCTCCCTATTGCTAACCCACGGCGCCACGACAAACTTAAAAAATTTAAGTTGGCCGTGGCTAACCTTATCTATCCACGATATCTTCATCATGCGTCTGTAGCGCCACATTTCAAACGCTTCTACTCTTTTTCGATCCGCTTCTCTTTTTGTCCAAGTACCCGTATAATGCCGTACTCCATACATACGTCTTTAAGAGTCTCTTAAAGAGTTTCTACGTTAACCGTTCCCGAGCATAACAGTTGTTTCTTTTTGTTAAACGCAGCTCGACCCTGCGCTATTCTTTGTTTTATATCTTTAGTGCTACTACCATCTCGAGTTATTTTACTTCCTAAGTAGCAGAAATCTGAGACTTCCTCTATCTTCTCGTTTCCAATTTGTATTTTCGTTTTAGTCCTATTTTCACGCCCCCTACACACCAAAATTTTAGTTTTCTTTTTATTGATCTTCATACCATTCATAGCCCTCCGCCAAAACCGCTTCCATTTCGTTCAGAGCCCTTTCTAATGCTAATAGTTTGGCCCTGTATATTAATCCCCGAGGCTCCTCTCACGTATAACTACATAATACTTTCGTTAATTTTATTTTTTCGAAGTTTATAGAAAAATTGCTTAATTCCGGTGGTCTCCAGGAGAGTGGGCTGAATCAATATTTACCCATTTCGTTTTAGACTTGTTCAGATAATAAGTTTTCTTGTTTATGATTGCTTGGTAAATTTCAGGATCTTTTTCTGTGCGTGTACCAGGTTTCGTCTCTCAGCTGCAGACTACGTTGGTCCTTACAAATTCTCGATATTTAGAATGTGCCAACCGCCCGGTAACGCGTTTCCTAAATTATATTGGTTGATTCAAAAAATTCACACCCTTCGCAAAGATGCAACCGGGGGAGACATTCACATTGACGAAGCAGACTGCAACCCTTGTGCGTTTGGGATATTTCCGCATACGTGATAGCGTGTTAAATAATTATTTATAAAACACCTGCGCCGATTTATAATAACTGCATTCCTGTTGTGTCATTCTCTCACATTTGCGATGCTAGACGGTCCCAATATGAATGAAGCTTACTCAGACTGAGTGGTCTTGCGCCTGGCGGCCAGGCGCTCGATTTCAACCGCTACCACTCGGCTCTCATGCGTGATGTATGTGGCAAATGCAACACAATCTTTTCGGTGAATATCATACCCATACTAGAGGATACTATTGTTACACGGCGCAAAACTTGCCGCGCCGACCGGGAGTCGAACCCGGGTCTCCGCGGTCCGAAGCCCTCTGCTCTCCCACTGAGCCATCGGCAACCTTACACGCCTTCTTTCTATTCATCCATTTATACCTAAGACTGTAACAGTTCGGCCCGTCTTGACAAGCTAGCCGTCCTCGGCTACCCCAGCCACTGGCCACTTTCAGCTCCCGCGACACGAACCTGCTACACACAACGCACCTCTTGTGCACTCCACCCGCCGTGCTCTCCTCTGGCACGCGGGTTGCCTATCCCACTTCTGAAATGTTACACGGCGCAAAACTTGCCGTCGCCGACCGGCAGTCGAACCCGGGTCCCGGCGTCCGAAGCTCTCTGAGCCATCGGGAACCTTACACGCCTTCTTTCTATTCATCCATTTATACCTAAGCTGTAACACTACTTAATAACATTTTCAATGTTAATATAAGCGAATGCGGTTTTCGTTCCCAAAGTATACAGCACTCCAGAGCTATTGCACTAATTCAAATGCAGCTTCAAAACTATACTCGATCACACGTTCCCTTTGGCTGGTAGTTTTTGAAAGGCGGTCGTGTTTTTACTAAATGTTTTTGAAGAAAATAATTGTTAGATCAGGAATTACTATTATGTTATGTTGGCAATCGTGCGACAGTTGGGGATATTTTCGCTTGCGCAGATGCGCTAGAGATAGGGAAGAAGGGATGCTACCGCCATGTTGAAATTGTACGATATACACGCTAGGACGCTAGACATTGTGAATAACCGCCAACCCAGTTTTTGTGTAATCTATTGTAAAATAAAGTTGTTAAGGAGAATTTACAGTCCACTTTCTTAAACGAACATTTTTGGTCCTTCGAGCCGGATTGTGGCACAACAAGTGAATTATATCACGAATAAACAGAAAATACGAGTGAAGATTAGCAGCACGTGGTTGGGTCGAAGTCAGGCGGTTACACAAGACAACACGTTTGAAGAAATCGTTAATCATCGTAGTACATGTGAGTCCATTCCCTTTCTTACCTAATTTGTAATCCTTAATCTAGTGCATTCTATTGTTTTCGACACCTATTTGTGAAAATATTTAGCATCATGGCTGACTTAGCAGAATTAATACAAAAACGAACCCTTATCAAGGAACATTTAAAGCGTTTCCAGCTATACTTTTTATCCGTGTGCGACGCAGAACCAACTAAAGTAGTTATAGCCCAATTAGAGTTAAGATTAGTAAAATTAGAACCGTCATTTGAAGAATTTAAAATGATACAAGATAAAGTCGAACCGTTAATAGCACGCGACGAGACAGTACCATTGTCGGAATTAAATGAAAGAGCGAATTTTGAGAATGCTTATTACGAGGTGGTATCGACAGTGAAAGCACTTATTTCAGATTTTTATGAAAATAAAAGTAGCAAATCCAAAAATTCTGACGGTGCAAGTAAGTACCAGCAGGTAGGGGTAAAAATGCCGGAATTGAAATTACCGACTTTTCATGGAACATATATAGAATGGTTAGAATTTAGGGACAGTTTTTTATCAATGGTGCATAACAATGATGGTATTGCAGACATTCAAAAATTCCATTATCTTAAGTCGTGCTTAGAACGCGAAGCTAGTCAGATAGTACAAGCGATCCCAGTGTCCGCGGCAAATTACAAAGTTGCTTGGGATATGCTTTGCGATAGGTTTGAAAATCAGAGGTTGCTTATTTCACACCATATTCAGGCTATTTTTAACCAAGAAGGTTTACTCAAAGAATCACACATCAAACTTAGGCAATTATTCGATAATGTTACCAAAAATTTAAGATCAATTCAGTCGTTGGGTATTGACACAGATAATTGGGACCTTATGATTATTTATTTAATTGTAAGGAAATTCGATCCCGTAACTCGGCGAGATTGGGAACAATTTGAAACTAATTTTCATTTACCGACTATGGAAGATATGAATAAGTTTTTAAAAGGCAAATGTAAAACGTTAGAACAATTATATTTAAATAAAGTTGAGGCGCCTACTGTTGTAAATAAACCAAATAATCCTAACAAGAACAAGTAATATTCATATTATAAGGGTCAGGTAAATTCGTATTATAACGCGAATCAGGAAAAACACGAAGCATCTTGTACATTATGCCATGGAAATCATTTGATTTATAGATGTGACGCATTTCTCAATCTCTGTGTAAGCGATAGACTCGCGAAAATTAAAGGATTAGGTTGTTGTATCGACTGCTTAAGAAACAATCATCTTGTAAAGGATTGTAGATCTTTGGGTTGTTTCAAATGTGGCAGGTCACACCACACACTACTGCACTTCGACGTAGGTAACAATAATACAAATAGCACGCGAGTAGAACAAACACACGCTGAATCTAATGCACATCCTTCTGTCAGCGCGTCATATCATTCATTAAACGACACAAAGTTATCTCAGGTTTTGCTTTCAACAGCTCTAATTCAGGTTTATGACAAATTTGGAAATTCACATACATGCAAGGCGTTGTTGGATAGTGGGTCCCAAAGCACTTTTATTACGGAATCCCTAAGACGAAAACTAGGATTAGAAACAATTAAAACACGATCAACTATTGTTGGGATTAACCAATCAACGTCTAATGTCTGTCATAGAACTACAATTACAATAGGTTCAGCAGTAAACGGCTCATTTAATGCAACACTGAGTAGCCTAATTTTGCCCAATATCACGGATGAACTACCTACGGAATCATTTAATTATTCTTGTTTAAACATACCAAAGGATATTGAATTAGCGGATCCCACATTTAACGTCCGTGGTCCCATTGATGTATTATTAGGTGGAAATATCTTTTGGGATTTACTTTGCGATGGAAGTATGTCATTGGGCAGGAACAAACCAAATTTACAGCTAACACGTTTAGGTTGGGTTCTGGCCGGCAAAATGTGTTGTGGTGGTATACTATCAAATAGATACACGACATGTGTTAATTTGGAAACGTTAAATGCAAATTTAGTAAAATTTTGGGAACTAGAAAAGTGTTCAAATTCAAAACACATTTTATCGAAACCAGAACAGTATTGCGAAACTCATTTTAGACAGAATTTCTATCGTACTGGTGAAGGCCGGTTTGTAGTGAAAATTCCGTTCACCGAGGATGTGCAAAGGTTAGGGAAATCGCGACATATTGCCTTGGACAGATTGCTAATGCTTGAAAAAAGATTATCTAAGACAGAAGAATTAAAAACGCGTTATAATAATTTTATGAAAGAGTATTTGTCGCTGGGACACATGAGTGAAATAGATGAATCGAAAAAATGTAAAACACAACCTATCTGTTACTTACCTCACCATGCAGTCGTCAAAGATTCAAGCCTAACAACAAAACTTAGAGTAGTATTCGATGCCAGTGCAAAAACTGACTCTGGACTTTCATTAAACCAAGTTCAGTTTGTTGGGCCAACAGTTCAGAACGATCTATTCTCAATTTTAATTTCCTTTCGGTGGCATACATACGTACTGGCTGCGGACATCGCAATGATGTACCGACATATTTTAATAAACCCTGATCAACGAAGTTCTCAGCGAATATTGTGGCGTGACGATTTTAATGCGCCAATTAAATGTTACGAATTAAACACCATAACTTATGGGACGGCTTCTGCACCCTTCTTGGCCACTAGGTGTTTGGAGCAACTAGCAAACGAAAACACATTTGATTATCCTAAAATAAGCAGCATTATTAGGAAGCATACATACATGGATGATATTTTAACTGGAGCAGAGTCAATCGAGGGACTTTTACAACTACAGCGCGATCTTTCAAATATCTTTTTGTCGGGTGGTTTTGAACTTCGAAAGTGGTTGACAAACGTAGGAGGCTTAGAACATAAATTTCACATTCACAACGCTAATTTGGGGTCATCCATAATAGATCTTGGGGAAAATGAAGCCAATAAAACTTTGGGAATCCTTTGGAATTCTAAATTAGATTCGATGCAGTATTCTGTCAATAGCTTTGAGAATAATAATTCCGCAACAACAAAACGTATGATTTTATCTAGAATATCACAGATTTTTGATCCGTTAGGTTTATTGTCTCCCGTTACGATTTTGGCAAAAATTTTAATGCAACAATTATGGCAGTTGCAGCTGTCATGGGACGATCCCATTCCGCCGGAATATTGCGCTAAATGGCAAGATTTCCAAACACAAAGATTGAAAATAAGAGACATAACAATTCCTAGGCATGTGACACAATTAAATTCAGTCTCCCATGAGTTACACGGATTTTGCGATGCGAGTGAGAGAGCCTACGGGGCCAATGTGTACATCAGAAGTAAATTATCAGAAAATCAATACGTCACCAGATTGTTATGTGCCAAATCACGCGTGGCACCAGTCAAAATTGTAAAAAATTGTAAAAAATTGTAAAATTGTTTGGAACTGTGCGCTGCGCAGTTATTAAGCAATTTATGCCATAAGGTGATTGAGTCATTGGATGTTTCGTTTTCTAAAGTTTTTTATTGGAGTGACTCAACTATAACCTTATGCTGGATTAAAGGGTCATCAACCAAATGGAAGACATTTGTAGCGAATCGCGTGGGAGAGATTCAATCTCTAACAAATACGGGAGATTGGTATCATGTTAAATCTGCAGACAACCCTGCGGATCTCATAAGCAGAGGGATAAGCACTGATCAACTTGGCGTCTCAAAATTTTGGTTTGAGGGGCCTACTTGGTTAAAAAATGATGAAAGCACTTGGCCAAATTCTAAATTAATGTTAGACAATGATACAGATATCCCGGAATCTCGCAACCCAATTGTTAGTTTACCAACAAGAACAACACGTATCGAACTTTTCGATAAATACTCGACATTTACTGAATTACTGAGAGTTACGGCCTACTTATTTCGGTTTATAACGAACTGTAAAACAATAAAGACAGAACGCCAAGATGGGCCATTGCGAGTTACAGAATTGCAGGGGGCCAGAGAATATTTAATAAGACGAGCACAGCGCGAAGAGTTAGGTCAAGACTATGACTCGTTAGTGAGACAGGGACGGCTTCACAAAAGGAGTAAAATCTTATCATTAAATGCGTTCTTAGATGAAAAATCTATACTAAGGGTAGGTGGTAGAATTCAGAATTCAGATCGAAATTATAGTGAGGTACATCCGATAATCTTACCGCATCGTCATACAATAACTGAGCTTATTTTACGTCTTGAACACGTACGATTAGGTCACTGTGGTTCGCAGCATTTGTTGGCTAGCATTAGAGAAACGTATTGGCCAATTATGGGCCGTAAATTGTGTAAGCAACTTGTACATAAATGTGTAGTTTGTTTTAAGACGAGACCTAAAATTTTAGAACAGTTAATGGGTAATTTGCCTAAGGCTAGAATAACACCTGCGCCACCCTTTCGTAATACAGGCATCGATTATGCTGGGCCAATTCTGACGAAAGATAAGAAAACACGTGGTTACAAAATTGTGAAATCATATGTCTGTTTATTTGTATGTCTGGCTACAAAGGCAGTCCATCTTGAGACAGTGAGTGATTTGACATCTGAAGCATTCATAGCAACATTAAGACGATTCACCTCGAGGCGTGGCAACCCCTCTAACATTTATTCCGACAATGGCACAAACTTTGTGGGCGCAAATAAGGAGTTAAATCAATTACATAAATTTTTGAAAGCTCAAACACAAAACTTAGCGGAACATTTAACTCTAGAAAGTATCTCCTGGCATTATATCCCAGTAAGAACTCCGAATTTTGGAGGTCTATGGGAAAGTAATATTAAAAGCACAAAAACACATTTAAAGCGTATTGTTGGAAACGCACTTTTAACCTTTGAGGAACTTAGCACAGTCTTAGCACAAATAGAGTCTATCTTAAACTCTCGTCCCCTCACCCCCCTTTCCGAAAATCCTGAGGACCTTGACGTACTCACACCAGCGCACTTCTTAATTGGACGACGATTAACGTCCATTGCTGATCCGAACCTCCAAGATATTGCTGATAACCGACTGTCAAGGTACCAGTACATGCAGAAACTTCAACAACACTTCTGGGCTAGATGGTCCCGGGAATACATCGCAGAGTTGCAACAAAGAACTAAATGGAAACAATCCCAAACGAACCTCAAGGTAGGTTCCATGGTCATCATTCGTGATGACAACTTGCCTCCGCTGCGATGGATGCTAGGACGAATTACAGCACTACATCCCGGTCCAGATGGTCTCACTAGGGTAGTGACCATTAAGACGCAAGCAGGTGAAGTGAAACGTGGGTGTGCTAAGATCTGTTTGTTGCCGTTCGAGGGCAATTCGAGTGAAAGTGGCGACTAAGAAACTATTTCAGTGATTGGCATTATAAGCAGATGTAAGGTTGCATCTTATTAGAGCGAGTTTAAACGTTATTTTGTGAATCTTAGTTTTAGAAGTTATTTGTTTGTTGATCATTTTATTTAGCCAAAATTTAAGTCTATATTTTATGTACTTTAGTTAGTTAGATCACGTTTATATTTTAGTTCATTAGTCTTAAGTTAAAACTGTAGTTGAAATATGATATTTCAAGGCGGGCGGCATGTTAGATCAGGAATTACTATTATGTTATGTTGGCAATCGTGCGACAGTTGGGGATATTTTCGCTTGCGCAGATGCGCTAGAGATAGGGAAGAAGGGATGCTACCGCCATGTTGAAATTGTACGATATACACGCTAGACATTGTGAATAACCGCCAACCCAGTTTTTGTGTAATCTATTTTAAAATAAAGTTGTTAAGGAGAATTTACAGTCCACTTTCTTAAACGAACAATAATTTTATTATAAATACCAGCGACTGATACTGATAACGCTCCGTTCGCTTCGCTTGGTAAACGGACAGATTTTTGCATAAAAAGTGTAAAACGAATTTAGTATCAACAGAACAAAAAAAATAATGAGAACAATATAGGGTGCAGTTTTACCTCAAGGTGAGGTACGAAGCCAGGGGCGTATCATAAAAATCTCTTCATATGCACCTTCGTTAGTGAATATAATAAATTGTAGAGAAAAATACAGCTTCATTCCAAAAACATTAAGTACATACGAATTTTAGAACATTTTATAACACGCCCCTGATAATATCTACTTTTCGGCACACGGACTATCTATACGAGTATTTCATTGAGAATATGTAATAGCCTTGTCTATCATATATATATATGTATATAAACAAGGGTAATAGATAGAAGCATGTTAGAGCTTCTGCCCGAAAGACCATCAGGGTTCGACTCTCATCTCCCGGAATTCATCGAAGGTACCGATCCGTACTTTTAAATAAAAAAATAAGACATTGCTTACGAAACATTTTAAAGTCATTTTCAATCCCAAAAAATATTTGCACTCCACACTTTAGATCTGACATTAGAACTGAGCTTTATGGACGTGATTGATGCTGCATTAAGTTTAACAAAAACTAAGTGGGTACTTCGTTTTGTGTTACCTACATATGTAGATATAAAATTTAGAAGCACTGATTACAGTTCATAAGCGGCCGATAAAATTATAAAAATACGTTGACATAATGCACGTGAGTAGGGGTGGGGTGGCACTCCATAAAATATTGAAATTGAAAGTACCTATAACTAAGTTGCTAAATATGTTTTTTTATTTATCATACAAAATTCAGATTCTACAAAACACACGGTTCTATACATAATCCCATAAACAAAACGGTTGGCGAAGTAAAAAGGGAGTTATTATAATAGAAAAAAAATAATCATACTTTAAAGAAATGGAATATGTCTACATTGTTGTTATTTAGCAAATCGAAACGGAATATAAGTTGTGCGTGGTGCAGCAATGCCATCAAGAAGATTATAACTGTAAAAAAATGTGTTAATCTGCGTACACACATTCACAAAAGAGTTGCAAAAATATGCGTCAATTTGTGCAAATAGGTACATATGCACTTACATGTAGAAATAGGTTTACAAATAATGGCTAATAGGCTGCAAGTTTATTATTTTTATTCAACAGGTGTTTTATTCTTGAGCGAAGAAAAATTTGATTTATTAGGTTTAACAGAATTTGTTCCTTTCAGAAGAATGGGAGCATGGAAGGTTTTGCTAATTCGAAGGGATGAGGTTAGAGAAAATTTTGCCACGCATTTTAAACAAGTGCGAATGCCCTAGTTTGGCAAGAACATCATGTTTCTAGGCTGTTTAGTTAATAAATAAAAATATAAATGTGCACTGAGATACTTTAATACGTATACCTACCCTTTTGTATTTAACTTTTAAAAATAATTATTACTTAAGAATAAAAGTAAATACCTACAAGTTCTTCCTACAACTTTTGCGATTTCCATCCAAATATTTTCCAATATTTAAGTTCTTATAATCTTTATGTTCCAAGTCATAAATTGAGTTGTATTCTTGCATTACGATTCGTCTTCGTTACAAGTCATTGAAGAGAGTACAAGTCAGTAAAAGTCTGTCTTTATGAAAATGTATCTAGTTTTGCTTTTGCCACCTTTTTCAACTTGTGAAAAGTTCTTCCCTCTAGGTACCTATTGAAAACCCTGGGCAGAATATACACATTTGACGCGAGGTGTGGCCTTCTGCGCTTTTGCCTATTTCAATATGCATACGTTTTAAATTAAATAGCTAAGTACGGCATTTGAAATGGAGAATGGCAATGTATATTCGTCTTGTTTTAGAGTTATGCTCTGGTTTTCCAGGATGCGCATCGTAGACGATGTCCCCAACACAGACAAATTTGACGAGAAAACAAAACTATCTCAACAACTATGCTATTTCGATACTTTCTTATTAAAGTGTGTTACACAAAATAGATTCAAATTTGATAAGAAATTCAAATACCTAACACCTAAGTAATGAAATACACGGCAAGCTTGTTCCAAAATTTTCGATGTTGTAACAACGCTTTTCTGAGACAGCCTGTATAATTCAAAATAGTTTCAAATTGCAGCCATAAAAATCAGAAAATCCCGAATTAAAAGTGTTGAATCACCCATCTACTATTTGTGTTGGATCCTATAAAGCTCTGGGCTGAGAGCAGATGATTCGTTAAGAAACTGCAATTACGTATAATTAACAAAAAATGAAAAGACATGTATAATTGAACCTATTAAATTACGTATATTTTTGTAAGAGATGCTCAGTTTTCTATAACTTCTGTGCGAAACGCGCGCCAGTGTTAGAGCATGACCGCAATGCCAATTCGATGGAGCCATAAAACGTATAGCTCCTTTGGCTGTGTTGTATTCTTCTCGTATAGGAATTATCCGAGAACGGCTTGTAAACTTAAATAATAAAAAGCTGGGCACTAAAGGCTCCTAAGAATTTTTTAAAGTTCCTGTCCATACAATAACTCTTCTAGAAAATTAATTTCACCCGTTTCATTCTAAAAGCGTTCCTAGAAATATTGTTAGGTACCTGTGTATTGTTTTCTAATCTGTATAAAACTTTTAGGGAAAGTTGTTGACTTATTCTGGTACAGTTATAGAAAAATATGCACCAAGACTGTCAATTTTCATGAAATTTTAAGGATACCTAATCTAAATATTTATGAAAAGGGATTTGGTATAGGTTTAACGTGTAAACACCCAGCATCAGGTCTTAAAAAATTTGAGGAACATTAAATTATAAAAAATGTACTATTTGAAAACTGAACATCAAATAATACGACGAAATATTTGGCACCTTGTTTTAAAAAATAAAACTGTATTCTCGTAATGGAATTTATTCCTATATGTCTATCTAACCAAATGTGTTCATCAGCTTTATTTTCAGTGAATTAAAACATTAGATACATTTGCAGAATTTTTCAAACACTGTTAAATTTATATTAAAGAATTTTGTATAACGTTGCAAAAATTAATCTTATGCCTTCATACCCTGGACAAGATGACAACAAAATTTCGTTCTAATCATAGAGGAAGAAGATACGTGTGCTCGTCCGAGACTTCATTTTCGTCTGCTTCTGCGCAAGACGTTTTGCGGTTTAAATGTTAAAATATTTTGACTTAATTTAACTGTTCATTGTCAGTTATGGAGGTGGGAAACTATCGATATTTCGATACTGGTCAGTAAGAAACATCGATATATTCGGTATGAAATATAACAAAACTACGAATTTTAAACAATGCCTTAACCAATGATAAGATACACTAAAGATACGATATACGTGAGTAGTGGGAGAAATTTCACCACCAGAACCAGAAAATCGATGTTTAGCTATTAGCTTTCCAAAATAGTAGCCCCAACTCGAACTATTGTTATGACTTTTACAGTTTCGTACACGCACTGATAATAATTGTTGAGTCGAGTTCGTAATAGTATATTATACATAAAGGTTGAGAAGTCTACTATTATTGCCCGAGCAATATTGTATCACGAGGTGCGTAAGCACTGAGGGATACAAGGTGCGAGCTGCGAGGCGTAATGCTATAATGTTATAGTTTCCATAAATTAAATTATGCTGGAAAAAATTAAGCTTGAACGTTACAAAACTGTCAAAGATAGGCCGCAACATGCGCATAGACACACCATATGTCTACTCCCACCACGGTTCTAATCAATTTTTATTAGATTATTTATGTAATTTTAACAAGTTAGTAATAAACTTAAAAAAGAGGACGCACTTATTTGATGAAATGATCCATCGACCGTTTAAATAGATTATTCATGTACTTATATCCTCTTTCATAACATAGTTCAAGCGTTCCTAGTGGGCAACCATCAAATAATTCAACCTCGTGATTTTTCCTTCAAAAAATTAGTGCATTGGGAATATACTCATACATGCTGAGACAGTTGGCCCTGTCTGCATTCGTAAGGGCTCAGACCTGCTTTTTTACCTTTTTTAGCAAATACATTCTGCGGTTTTTGCACTGTGGTGAGTGCAGACTAGTTCATGTTATAAAGTCTATCATTTGTAACATTTTCTTTTTCCATAGTTTGATTTAACAAAAAACAATTGAAAAAATCTATTCGCCGGACTTTATTGAAGGCTCTTGCCGATGTGGGCTCTGGGGATCTCAAATAAATCCCGGGATGTCTACAACGAAAATATTTAAGTCAATCCCAACCGGTAATTTTCTTAATTTTGTTGAATTTATGTGGGCATCCTTTTCTTTCAGCTAAATTATCTTACATCGGTAGTCGTGACGTCAAAAAGTTTTGATTCCAGATTTAATATATGGGGTGATTAGTTCCGCTTCGACTTTTGGTGGAAAACTAGTCCTTTGCTCCTTTGTTCGGCCCTTTAAAACTTTTGGAAGCCTCCAACCACCGCATTTGATCGTTGCTAATAGCTTCTATTTCTGCTATTTATGGGAAGTCAAATAACCCGCGATGCCGCGATGGTAGGAGTACTAGAGATATAAAACAAAGAATAGCGCAGGACCGAGTTGCGTTTAACAAAAAGATACAACTGTTATGCTAGGGAACGGTTGCGTTAGAAACTCGGAAGAGACTCTTAAAGACGTATGCATGGAGTACGGCACTGTGCGGGTGCGAAACTTGGACAATGGTAGAAGCGGACCGAAAAATAATAGAAGCGTTTGAAATGTGCGGTGCTACAGATGCATGATGAAGATACCGTGGATAGATAAGGTTAGCAATAGGGAGGAATTAGAAAGAGTTGGGGAAAAGCGACAATAAAGGGTAGGAGGGACAGGATGGTAGGACACCTCCTGAGACACGAAGGAATTATTCGCGACATACTAGAGTCGGAGATAGGAATAAAAAGAAATAGGGGTAGACCCATATTAGATTACTGCTCTCAAATTGTTGGGGATGTAGGATATTCTACTTTTAGGAAAATGTATAGGTTAGCTCAGGAATCAGGATAGGAAATGAATTAGGTATGAGTCCAACCAGTCTTCGGACTGAGAACTTTATGATGATGCGACGTTCAGTTTTCATCTTATTAAAATTTGTTAGGTTTGACGTTGGAGTTTATAAAATAAATTCCATTAAGTTACGTTCTATTATCATGCATGTTGTACAGCCTACACACTTTTAAATAAAATTTGTGATATAGTTAGAATACACACCCTAACGTTGAAGCAAAAGAATCATTTCGGAAACACGATTTTATAATCTCAACGCCGAAGTCTCGATATGAAACTTGGCTACTCGAAATTAAGTTATGGCAGATGTAAGTAACTGTTCTTCTGCACCACCTAGCAACATCTACAGGATCACGATAGATCTAAAACTCCCAATATGTCGTTTTGCCCAGGTACGCCATTTTGGGCACAATTCTCCTATCAATGAAAACACGTTTCAAATTTTTTAAATTATTTATTAGATGTGAAAACATTGTAAATTTGTCCCATTTAATTAAAGTCATCATCATAAGGTTCTCAGTCCGAAGACTGGTTGGACGTGTAACTCCATCCTTTCCTATCCTGAACTAACCTACGCATTTCCCTAAAAGTCGAACATCCTACATTCCTAACTATTTGAGAGCAGTAATCTAATCTAGGCCTGCACCTACCTCTTTTTATTGCTATCTCTGTCTCGAGTATGTCCGAACTATTCCTTCGTGTCTTAGAAGGTGTCCTACCATCCTACCATCCTACCATCCTATCTCTCCTATTCTTTATTGTCTTCCATACCTTTCGCTTTTCCCCAACTCTTTCTAATACCTCCTTATTGCTAACCTTATCTATCCACGGTATCTTCATCATGCATCTGTAGCACCACATTTCAAACGCTTCTACTATTTCGCGAATATTTTAGAACTGACAGTACCTACGTGATTAGAGTGCTACAAGTAGATGTCGTGGGGTACCACACCATTAATATTATAACAACTGTCACAAAATTGTAGCAAACTTGACCACTGATGTCATCAGATGTCATTTCTATCTTTCAATCAAAAACTGCATGCCTATAATGTACCGAATTGATTTGAAAAGTAGGTACCGAATTATCATGCAGATCCTTCTGGACATTGTGTTACGAGTTTGAAGTGCGACTGCCAAGTTGAAAATGTTTTTTACTTAACACACCATCGATTTCATTAAGTCCACAGTAATTATTATTTATGAAGATACGCCGTTTCCATCAGGTATGTAGTTTTTCACAAAATGATTTAAATCATGCATAAAATTTAAAATGCACCCAAGTTAAAATAAACGCACTACATATTTAGGTATGTTTGAAAAACCAATGTATAGTGCGTTCAGAGAAAGATAAGCGGTATGCTAATCTAATTTAAGCGGCGACGTCGCTCTTCTTTCGTTGGACGTGCTATAAGTATTCGTCGCTTTTCCCTCAGGAATATGTAGGTATCCAGTGGAATATTCAATGCAAGGTATTATTAGGGGCTTCTCTTTTCGCGTTTACAATTAGGTCCTTTTTGTTTGTTTAGAAAATTAAACATAAATTCTTTTCTTCTGCAGCAAATATAATCTAGACTTCTAGACACGTGTTTCGCGTAACAAACTTGCCAAATTATTTTTGTGGGGTAAATCGAAAACCAACGCTAAAAAGTGGAAATAGTCAAACGCGGCAATAACTTTCTTATACTCTTAATATTTATAATTTCGTCACTGACGCAGAGAAAAGAAAGAATTTGGCCCTTCTTCAGACCTCCACTACCTTTCATGGTTGAACTTTCTTGACCGCTTTTTACTGGTAGGTAAATTTTTATTGGAATAGGATTTTCCAGAATAAGATATAAAGCTATAAAGCTCCTTTTGGGCATTCTCTTGTGTATAAATGGTGAAAAAATGATCACAGGCAGATGTGGATGACCAAATTATGCAAGAAATGGGAACAGCTCAAGAAGAAACATGAATAGCATGGGGGCTAAAATATGATTTAGCAAGATGGAAATACAGATACGAAAACCAAATTTACGGTTGAAAAAACTGAAGTTGCCGAGATGAAAATCGAATTCAGGACTGAAATTGCTGAGGTGTCTAAGAGCGAAGTTGGTTACAAAATAGAGGAGATTAACGAAGGAGTTGAGACTTGAGAGATTAAGAAATCTGGATCAACAGACGTAGGTGCGCCTTCAAATAACCTCATATTCGTTAGAAAATAAAAATTCATCGACGGAGATTGATCTGCAGCATTCCCTGGGACGTTACCATGGGGTGTTTACTGCTGCTGCAGGCAAGCCATGGCGTGAGCTGTATAGTACCTACTAGGTACATAAGAGAAGCCCTAAATGTCAAACTATGTCAAACTAGTTACGCAGTTGGGAATACAATGCGCTGACCTCACCTACAGAATGTACCATGCAGATGCTGAGGCCACCGAACGACCTGAAGATTGCAGCAATTTGAAGCAGATAATACAATATTAGTGCTTTTTTGACTTACTTTGCAACCCCAGAAGAGTTCCTGGATGCTTTGACCGCACGAAACTTTCTAGAGGGAATCGGAGATATGGAGATGTACCTAACAGTCTTTGAGACTATAATCTGTCTGATATAAGAATGCAGTGTTGTTTGATATGGGAGAAAATTTAACGATTTCTGATTGGTGTAGACGTGAGACAGATTTACACCCTCCATTGTAATTTTATTAATCAAACCTTCCAAAATAAGATGACACCAGTGACAACTGGAAAAATTTATACGTCAATATAATTTATGATTGTCAATTAATTAATGTCAATTAATTAATGTTGATAATGTATGAACCTCTTTACTATTAAACGTGCTGGGGTGTTCCAAAATGTGTAATAATGTCAATTAGACTACTGACGTATAACTTTATAAATGTTAATTTTTGCTAAAGAAATATTTTTATTCTGAAGCTTATCATGTTGATAATGTATGGACCTCTTTACTATTAAACGTGCTGGGGTGTTCCAAAATGTGTAATAGTGTCAATTAGACTACTGACGTATAACTTTATAAATGTTAATTTTTGCTAAAGAAATATTTTTATTCTGAAGTTTATCATGGCAGATGAAATGGCTAGCGCAATGGATTATGCCTACAACAACAGGTGCATACATTTAAAATAAATCGAATCTTATTTTGTATACTGTTTTTGTTCTTTAAATTGTTTATTAATCTATTTTTTTCATATGTCAGTGAATGTCCCTCTTTTGTAATTAATATTTCTGTGTAAAACGGGGTGGTCAAGCCACGCCCACCACTGCATTCTTATATCAGATAGACCTTAAGTAGTCATTGGGTCCTGAAAGAAGCATTAGACCACTCACTAGAATTCGAAGCAGTTCAATAAGCTTGCCGATGAGGAACATATGATTCTGTTTTGATGGTCAAGTAACTACAGAAACAAATTTCTGTAATGCTGGACGGGGAAGAGTTCGACGTTGGAAATGGGATGAATTGATGGAGCATTCGCGGAATTGGTGCAAGAAACGCAGGGCAGTTTTCCTGATGTCAGTATTCAAGTGGTAGATGTGATGATACGCCACCGAGTCTTCAATGTCAATATTGCGAACGAAGTTATACCAGGTTTGGATTTTCTTGGGAAGCATTGGTTTGTGTTTGACCTTGATTGGGGAATAAAGAAGGTGTAATGAGCCCGGTGAAGCAGAGTACTGATGTCTGTAGATTTAGCAGGTAACACGAAAAAATGACAAGATGAAAGATGAAAGAAGCGGAAAAGAGGTTGAAATGGATCGAATCCTAGACAAAAGTGCAGCAGGTGGATCAGCAGGTTTTTTTAGAAGACGGGTTGCTTCGGCATAACTGGTAGAGTGATGATGGGAATATGTGGAAGCCACAAAGACGACGACTGGCATAGAAGTCGTGATGCTTGCGCAGTTAGCAAAGAGCCAAAAACACGAAGCCGTGGAAAGATGTGTAAGGGTTGGTGTTCGGCGTGAAAGGATTACGAACATTGTGGTTGAACCTTTCCCTCTTACGGTCAGGGCATTTTATGGCTGTAAGAAACCGAATAGAAATGACGTCGACAACAGAATCCAGAGAGCTCCATGGAGGAAGATGAAATTATTGGTCTTTGACATCTCATCAAAGGCGATAACATTTAAAAGGGGGCAGCGTAACGTGAGAAGTTGTTTATGTTTGTTTAGTGGATGACTCCCTTATGTACTGGAGATGTTTTTGAACAGATTTAACAAGAGACCAGACTCTGGGCCGGTTCCTTTTTATCGGCAAGTGAACTGATTAAGAAGATGATTGCAACAGTTAATAGTGTTGTTTAACAGTGCAATTTATAGATATAATTTGTTATGTTTATAATAATTTATAATAATTATTAAGTTTGAGATTGTAAACTAAAGCTTTAAATTTCAATAAAAGTTGCTACAAGAAATTTGGCTTATAATATTCTCTGAATTTAAAAGTGTAATGCTTTCAACATAAGTTGAACTATGATTTCAAAATTACTTCTTTCCTTATAAACAATTGCGTGTACTGTTTAAATACAGCAGCCCCTACTTAACAGCTTATTCAATTTAGCAAGTTGTCTTGCAACAAGCTAGCCAGTACGTACGCGAACGGTTATAATTGCGATGGGACAAATTCATTCATAATCGATTATGTGCCGACGGTCTCAAATATATTAATAATATCGATGTTAAAAATAATCTGTATCTCATCAAATCTTTATCACTGACCATCTCTCCGAAGACGATTTGAGGCTGTAGGAGGAAAGTTTCATAACTCGCTTACCTTCATCATTATTATATAAAAGTCCCCATATAACTAATATATGGTTATTTGAACATTGTGCCGTATAGTTTTAGTGTACAGATATTCATCATATGTGGATATAACCCATAACAACAAGAAATGGTAGGTCAACATCCATTTTATTTATTGGGCTGTAGCGAGCGAGTATGAAACTGATTGTTGAATTCTGTGTGCGCGGTGTACAAGATTTTGAGAGATCTTTTGGTAGAGTTAAAGGACGATTTTTGAGGTATACAGAATTCTTCGAAATTAAATATATTTCAAGTTAAACGAATTTGCTTTTAATCTGTTTAATGCCAACTTGAATACCTAAATTAGCTACAGTTCTTTCTAAATATTATTAATTTCTCCAACTTTGTTTTAAACATTGTTGGTAGTGCAGCAATACAACAAAGAACTTAATTTATTAACTTGTTTCTCAGTTTTTTTGCGGATGGTGGCTTTTAATAATTCAATGATTATGACACTATTTTATGGGGTAAACGATCTGTTAATACGAGTTCAAGACTTTCAAAATTGAATGGCCAACATAACAATTTTACAAGTTATAAAGGTCAACAGAATATCCTACAACATTATTGAACAATTAAACATATCGGTAAATTTGCATTGACTTCCACAGGGTATACAGGACTTTCCTCATCCTTAGTTCTCTACAATTGAAAATTATTTTCACTCTTACGTACTTACAAACAAAAACAAAGCAAAATATTTTTTGAAATGGTGCCATTTATAGTAGAGTTCGCGCGCTTGAAAAACTCGTCTAGAAATCATGTTCGCTGTACATTGAAAGGTAAAAATGTATCGAGTACGTTTTCGGATGCTATTTGGGGTGTATAACGACCCCCTAAATTCGTCTGGCGATATCGATGTCCAACACACCCCCAGGGGGTAAAAACTGAAAAAACGAGGAATTTAGAATATTTGATTTGCTATCCGGCAGCAAAAAAGTTTTTCTGTTCCGTCAAGTAATAAGGGAGTAATAACTAATTTCCGTCCAAAGTTTAACATTAGACGAACGGAAGAATATTTACTAAAATCGCTTGTAGCTCCATTATTATTCGTGTTTCGATTTCTGACAAAATTGAGAAATGCCTAAACCGCGATAACTTTTTAACGACACAAGATATCGAAAAAATTCAAAAAGTAAATGTTGTAGTCTGATGCTTTTGCAAGGCAAGGGTTTTTGAAATTTTGAAATCCAACAATAAATAAGGAAGATATTGCCAATTTACTCCAGGGATGTAAAAGCCGCCGCCGCGAAGCGCGCACTCCGTCTCTACTTTCGCCCGTTTCCCATCTCATTCTGACGGACTCCTCCGTGCCCCACCATGGCCCGCAAGCCTCGTAGTATTGTACTCGCCCATACCCGGCGTCTTCATTGCTTGTATTGAGGAATGGTGATTAATTAATTATCAATTAATTTAGTGCTATTTTCATTTTCGTGAATTTGGCATCTTCAAGTGTTACAACAGACGATGAACTATTACATAAAGTTAAGCTAAAAACAAAACAATTAAGGCGTGATGATAACAAATGAGCAATATATGCAAAAAAGGCGGAAAACTGGAGGAATCTACTCTAAAAACTATGAAAACCATTAAAAGATCGGTGAAAATGAGACTTGATGTGCAAACTTACAATAAAGACCTGAGAGTGCTTAGTGATAAAATAAATAATTAGTTAAGTTAAGGTGCGGCACAGGAACTGTTACTCCTCGTTTACAAGCCTGAAAAACATTTGCACGGCAATGAAAAATTAAAAGCAAAGAGTATAGGAAATAAAGATGTAGGTAGGTAACCGAAACAATGACAGACAGAAAGCCAATAAATTGCGATACCATAAGCCGAATTTTAATATTAATTTATGTGTTTCCTGCCAAAAATTGAGGAAGGGTAAATCTGTGAGCCAGGTGTCGACAACGAATTTCAGTAATAAACTTCTCGACATAGCTACCGTTAATTATAGCCTTTTTAAAAAAGTAACACATTAGATTTAATCGCTGCTGAAGTCAAATACCATATCTAGTAATTGTTTCGCGGCAGAGTGGAAAAATATAGTAGCAAATTGAATCTAAATTAGCTTCTATGGATGACTGTGCAAGTCAAACGATAAAGGGCGTGAGACCTGGCAAAAAACTGTTGGGGAAATAAAGCAAGGCATATCCAAAGGAAAAGTATATAATAGAATTCCGCTGATTCTTTAGGCATTTCATTCTTCGTTATAAATATTACATATTTTGTAATTTTAGGTAGGTACAGTAGCTTCATTACTTTTATGAGATTTGACAAAAACGACATAATCATTTTCAGTTTCCTCAGGAAATACTGCGGATTCAAGCTATCGCATTAGCGCATATCGGTCGTAAACTGCAGCGGAATTATATAAGTAGGTCCTCTTCCTTTATTTCCCCAACAATTTTTGCGAGGTCTCACTCCCTTTATCGTTTTGACTTGCACAGTCATCCACTGAAGCTACTATATATTTTCCACTCTACCGCGAAACAATTACTATGGAATTTGACTTCAGCAGCAATTAAATCTAATGTGTTAATTTTTTAAAAAGGATATAATTAACGTTTATTACTGAAATTCGTTGTCGACACCTGGCTCAAAGATTTACCCTTCTTCAATTTTTTACAGGAAACAAATAAATTAATATTAAAATTCGGCTTGTGGAATCGCAATTTATTGGCTTTTTGTCTGTCGTTGATTTGGATACCTATATCTTTATTTCCTATACATACATTGACTACTTTGTGCTTTTAATTTCATTGCCGTGGAAATGTTTTTCAGGCTTGTAAACGAGGAGTAACAGTTCCTGTGCCGCACCTTAACTTAACGAATTATTTATTTTATCACTAAGCACTCTCAGGTCTTTATTGTAAGTTTGCACATCAAGTCTCATTTTCACCGATCTTTTAATGGTTTTCATAGTTTTTAGAGTAGATTCCTCCAGTTTTCCGCCTTTTTTGCATATTGCTCATTTGTTATCATCACGCCTTAATTGTTTTGTTTTTAGCTTAAATTTATGTAATAGTTCATCGTCTGTTGTAACACTCGAAGATGCCAAATTCACGAAAATGAAAATAGCACTAAATTAATTGATAATTAATTAATCACCATTCCTCAATACAAGCAATGCAGACGCCGGGTATGGGCGAGTACGATACTACGAGGCTTGCGGGCCATGGTGGGGCACGGAGGAGTCCGTCAGAATGAGATGGGAAACGGGCGAAAGTAGAGACAGAGTGCGCGCTTCGCGGCGGCGGCTTTTACATCCCTGGAGTAAATTGGCAATATCTTCCTTATTTATTGTTCGATTTCAAAATTTCAAAAACCCTTGCCTTGCAAAAGCATCAGACTACAACATTTACTTTTTGAATTTTTTCGATATCTTGTGTCGTTAAAAAGTTATCGCGGTTTAGGCATTTCTCAATTTTGTCAGAAATCGAAACAAGAATAATAATGGAGCTACAAGCGATTTTAGTAAATATTCTTCCGTTCGTCTAATGTTAAACTTTGGACGGAAATTAGTTATTACTCCCTTATTACTTGACGGAACAGAAAAACTTTTTTACTGCCGGATAGCAAATCAAATATTCTAAATTCCTCGTTTTTTCAGTTTTTACCCCCTGGGGGTGTGTTGGACATCGATATCGCCAGACGAATTTAGGGGGTCGTTATACACCCCAAATAGCATCCGAAAACGTACTCGATACATTTTTACCTTTCAATGTACAGCGAACATCAAGATAAACTTTCACGTTGACTCTACTATTATACATAGGTATTTATTTACCTATGCGTCAAATTACCTTTAGATTATGTATGAACTTCTCTACTTCTACAACATTGTTCTAGTTTTTGGGACAATCACCTTCAAGTGGTATCTATTTCCTTAAAATATGTGTATAAACATGAATGTGTTCACGTTGTGCCGCCATATTTTCGAAATTGGGATGGAAAACAACTTATAAGAATCACAAAGAAACATTTTTAAAGCTAGAAGAATAATTTTAATTTCTTAGCTAATTATATTAGCAACAAACGTTTTGTTTATGAATTACAGGGTGGTCCAGTGCTCTGGAATTCTTCTCCCCTGCCTTTATTATACATTTTAGGGAAAAAAATTAAGAAAATTCTTTCTCAGTTAAAAATCTGTACAGGCTGTCCTATTTTCGCTGGACACACACTTAGATGGATAAACATTGCGAGGGAGAAAATTCAAACTAGACTCGAAGTGCGCAGTGCTGTGATAAAACTGTCGATATGGTAGGTTGTTCAAAAACTTTCTGTCAATATTAAAGCCGTTACACCACAATCACTTTTGGTTTTCAAATGGAATGTTATTTCTTTTAAATCATCGCGTTCGTTTTGTAAATCTTCCCCATTTATGCTTATGTGTTTTTGAGATTAAGGCATAACATTATTAGTTTTATATAAAATTGAATATTTGATCCCTGATGGTTTGATTAACGAAACAACCACTGATGCCTACAAATACAAATTAGTTTTTGGGAAATTTATATTTGCATAATACATTAAGTACTTTTGAGTATACAGGGTGCTTCGAAAAAGTCTTAAGAATAAATTAGTTGACATGATATTTATAATAGGTGATTGTCACAGAAATTGTCGTCTTGCATTTCGTGTACACCGACAAAGGTATCCAGAGAGACGTCCATCGCAAGTAAAAGCGTTGCAGAAGCTTATGGAAAAGATTTAGCAATACAAAAACTATAAGTTTTAAAGACCCCCAGTTAGAAATTTTTTGGATGAGGAATATCTGAATAAGTGAAGTGCACGAATTTCTTGGTCTGCAATTAATTAATCATTTGGTTTATTTGCGGATTGACGAATAGGTTGTTGAATAGTTCTGGTGTTACACGAGCTGGTATCCATAGGAATGGGTCTATAACTGGGTGGGGATTTTTCTGTCTAAGCGCAAAGACATCTCGAGATTTTTGGAAAAAAATTGTTAGGGGAAACGATTTTGATTGAACTGGGTTTGTTGAAAACGATTTTGACTAAATTCGGGTTGTTGGAATCGATTTTGATTAAATTGAGGATAGACGAGGATTATTCTTTGGTTTGGGAGATAAATGGAATTTCTTGAATGATAATTTCGGTGTTCCTCTGTTCAGGTTTATCTTTATAGGAATTATTGGAATTATTTCTCGAGTAAGAAAAATGACTGAAGCCGTAGCGCGTTCGAGAGTTTCGGGTTCTCTAATTTGTACTGCTAAACCTATAATCACATGCAGAAATAAACAACAATAATGTGGCAGTTCGCCATCGTAATGCGGAACTGCATCCACATGCAAATTATTTAATTGTTCCATATTAACATTATTATGAGGAGTTCCTATCAAATTTATTACTTAAATTTATATATGAATCGCGTCTTAAATTACTATTTGAATTATTATTTATTATTTATACTTAATTGGCCGATTCTGTCTAATATTTCTTCGATTATTGAATAAGAAGGTACACATGAAAATACAAAAGAAAGAGATACTTAAATGCGTAGGTATACTCGCACTTTCTTGCTTCTTTTTTGCTTCTATGGAGCTTTGGCTATTCTTGTCCTTGACTCTTCTTACTTCTATGACAAGGATTTCTACGACGAGTAGGTTTCGAAATTAATTGTTGAAACTGAAACCGAGATCCGAGATCCGCACAAGCCATACTTGGTATGACTCAAAAAAATAAACTTTATTAGGTGCCCAGTATTTCATTTGACAGTTGACAACAATATTCTAATGTGGCTCTATACAGGGTGTTTCATTAACAATGGGAAATCCGTTAACTGGAGATTCTACAGGTCAAATAATGACCATTGACCCGAACATGCCTTATCCGAATGTTGACGGTTTAGGAAATACAGGGTGTTGAAAGTTACAATTTTATTTCCATTTTTTGCCATAATTACGAAATTTCTTAGGTTGTCGACTTGAAAACTTGCAATCCTATGGTTTTTCTTACGGGAAAAGAGATTCCAATAACATTTTTGACGTTGCCCATAGAGTGCGCTACTTATAACATATTGCTTTGATAAATTGACCCATAACTTTTGACCATGTACATCTAACCTCAAATCGGCTCCAAAATCAGAAATTTTCTAAATAATAAATGTATTCTTGTCTCATTTTGATATTCCAGCCAATTTTCAAGAAAAAGCGACTTAATGCATAGTGTTTAAATTCCAAGCTTGTTCTAAATCTAAACTAATAGGCCGTTCCGCATTAAACAAAATATTATCTAGATAGCTACGTTTTACAAACAGACAGTCGATAGTAATATGACATTAGTTTTAAAGTGTTCAGTGTTAACCCAATAGCTTTTTCATTAACTTTCTCCATAAATTTATCAAAAGTATTAAAAAATTCCACGTCATAATGACGTTTCGAATAGTGATATGAGAGATATGATTTGTGTTTTTGTTCAAACCAATTTTAATGGGCTCGCTGCAGCCCGAAGGTATTCAGAGTTATACCTCCACCGAAGGCAAACAAATCATAAATTATTTACAAATCTGTACAATCGCTTAGGCGAAAGAGGATCATTCCGTCCAAAAGGTGAAAATAGCGCTTTGAAGATTATTTCGGCTGAGCAGGAAGATGAGGTTTTGGGTAGATTGCACGAAAATCCAGGCGTAAGTACCCGTCGTTTAAGTGCGTCAACAGCCGTAAATAGCTCTTCGATTCTTCACAAAGAGAAGCTTCACCCATACCACATTGCTCTAGTACAAAATTTGTCACCGGAAGATCCTCCTGCTCGTCTACGTTTCGCTAATTTCTTGCAAGAGCAGCAAGGCGCGGATCCTAATTTTTTGAACAAAATCCTCTACACAGTTGAGGCAACGTTTACTCGACGTGGAGTTTTCAACTGGCGAAACAATCATTTGTGGGATTCTGAAAATCCCCATGCTGTTAAAGAAAGACACTTCCGACATGAATTTAAGATTAATGTTTGGTAATTTCAAATTTCTTTATTGGGTCTTTTCAACTTCCACCCAATCTCAACGGTCCACTTTATTTAAATTTTCTTCAGCAAAATTTGTATGAACTGCTTGAAGAAGTACCACTTAATTTAAGGGAAAATATGTGGTTCATGCAGGACGGGGCGCCCGCACATTTTTCCCGGCCGGTGCGGGAATACTTAGACAACGTCTTTCCACATCGGTGGATTGGCCGTGGAAGTGAATTTGCTTGGCCGCCTAGAAGCCCCGATTTAAATCCTCTGGATTTTTCGATGTGGTCTAGAATGAAAGATATGGTTTATAAAGAAGCTGTGGCGAAGAATACAAGCGGCTGCCAATGAAATCAAAGGTAATCCAGGGGCATTGTTTAGAACTCGGGGGTCTCTTAGGAAACGCATTGAAAAATGTATCCAAGTGAATGGTGGACACTTCAAACAACTACTTTGAAATTTAATGTTTCCTAATTTTATTTTTCTTGTACCTAAGCGTTTCTAGTGAATTAAAATTTTCTTTGTTAGCAGTACTTAATAAGCGTTTCATTTCTAAGATTTAAGTCGTTTTTTCTTGAAAATGGGCTGGAATATCAAAATGAGACAAAAATACATTTATTATGTAAAAAAGGTTGGTCTTTCTGATTTTGGAGCCGATTTGACGTTAGATGTACATGGTCAAAAGATGTGGGTCAATTTATCAAAGCAATATGTTATAAGTAGCGCCTTCTATGGGCAACGTCAAAAATGTTATTGGAATCTTTTTTCCCGCAAGAAAAACCATAGGATTGCAAATTTTCAAGTCGACAACCTAAGAAATTTCGTAATTATGACAAAAAAAGGAAATAAAATTGTAACTTTCAACACCCTGTATTTCCTAAACCATCAACATTCGCATAAGGCATGTTCGGGTCAATGGTCATTATTTGACCTGTAGAATTTCCAGTTAACGGGTTTCCCATTGTTAATGAAACACCCTGTATACAATCACACAATCACACAATCACACAATGACACAAAATTCACGTTTGTGTTGTGTGCGTACAATTTACAATATAAAATATACCGGGTGTCCGGTTATGGTTGGCGATCAAGTGTCCACGACAAATTCACCAAAAATATTTTTAGCTTTCACTTTTCAC
The DNA here is from genome assembly GCA_963966045.1 of Xestobium rufovillosum. Lineage (NCBI taxonomy): Eukaryota > Metazoa > Arthropoda > Insecta > Coleoptera > Ptinidae > Xestobium > Xestobium rufovillosum. Next base: position 15,891,872 of record OZ014499.1, on the reverse strand, counting down.
TGCTAGGCGACATATTTTTAAAAGAAAACGGAAAAGCGGCATTTGTTTCAAAAACTTAAATGGCGCTTATTATTATGCAAATCTGGTTTATAACTTTTCGAGGTAGCCTTCGAATTAAGGGTAGGGGGGAAGACAGAATTTACGTACATAGAGAATGCGATCTCCGAATTGCTCGAAGCATATTTGACAAATTTGGTTTCGCTAGAAAGAGAATTAATACCATAAGATATATATGTGTTTACGCTTAAATTTTATTTTACTTAGGAGCCGTCAGATGGCATTCTTTCAAAACTTATGAATTTTCTAAGTTTTCTCAAAAATTGTAAATTTTTTATAACGTTTTATAGACATAAAATAAAGAAGAGAATACCGAAAACTGGAAGTTGCTATATTTTTTAAAACAGAAGTTATGGCGAAAAATACGGTTCAATCAAATTTCAGCGCACAACTACCCAATTTTCCTAAAAGTTTTCAATGGTTTAAGTGTTTTCAGGGGCTAGATTAAGAAAAGTAAAAAACAGTTTGTCATGAAAGATCTCTCATCAAACAGAATTATGGCTTTAGGGCATCTCAGGGTTAACATTATCGCCAGAGAGTATTTGTTATGTATTTATTTTCCGGGTGCAATACAAAACTAAACTGAAACTTCAGGAATGTGAAACAGATTTCATGGCAAACTAAGCTTTGTTTACTTTTCTTATGTTCCAGGAAATACCCTTAAATCATATTTTAGAGCATAACTTCCATTCAAAATAAGATATCGACTTCCGGTTTGAGGTATTCTTTCTTCAAGTTTTTGTGTAATGACACCATGTTATAAAAATATACCATTCTATTTAAAATTAATGAGAAAATTTGGTAAAGTAATAAGTTTTAATACAGCGCCGTCTGTCGGCTTCCATATAAAATAAAATCTAAGTGTGTGTTTTTGTCAAATTTATATTCACTTGTCAGAAAAATCCAAGAAATCGCGTATGTTATTATTATACGTTTCTATGGCAACGTTCATTCAAGTACTACTGTCTTTGCACACTTATTATATCTAGAATAAGGGGTTTAATCGAGCCTTAAAAGTGCAACTATACCTACGAGTTCTAGCAGATAAAGTACAGTATCTAACTTTTGTATCATAACTCTCGCTAGAGGAAATAAAAATGAAGAAAACGTCCAGTAGAAAGTTGAAAGTTCAGTTTCTACTAAATTCAGTTTTGCCTGTAAGAAGGATATTAGTAGATAAATTGAGATGTTTACTCTATTTACTTAAAACTCTTCTACAGAATGTCAATGGCGCCATAATTAGACTAATTGAGTGCTTGAACCTGCAATAGTTGCTTAGATATCTTCTGACTTTGCATGATTATTAGGTAGATGTTTGTATAAATCTGCGACATGAAAAATGTAACTAAGCTATTACAATAGGAAATATCTTAGAAACTGCTCGTTTTCAGATCATGATTATTTAGACTTTTCGACTTATAATGGGTTATATTATGCCCTTGAAATATGTCACCTTTTGTGCAATACCTTGCGTACTAGATACTAGATGGTGGCCCGCAGATACCGCAGAATCTTTTTTGGGTGCCATCCAGAAGTTGCTTTTTCACAAAAAAGTACAATTTTTTTGTAGTTTAATAAATTGAATCTTTTACATCTAGATAACCTTAACAAAATAACATCTTAATGAGCCTATCGGCGGCAATTAAATATTTAAATGTTATTCAACACTCAAGTCGAAAAATGTCAAATGACGAGTTCAAGGCAATTTTGCGGTATCCGTTTGCGAGTATGTTGTTCATTATCTTTATTAACTCCCCGTGACACTATTCATTTAGTGTTAAACTTTTCAATAATATGTATAACCAGCTCTTTGCTTACTTTTAGTCATGCATTATGCAGAAATCGAATGGTATACATATATCCAGTTGTTTAGAAATTTGGACTTATTAATAAGTTACATAATTTTATTGAATAAGAGATGATAGCTGAAAAGATATTATACACACATTACATATATATATATTTGATTTGTCTTCTGCTGTTTCGTAAACTGACATTACAAAATGCTGACGACTTTCTTCACTGTTCTTAAATTGTACGCTATGTTCGGTGCATACATATTCTCCAATTTGCAGTGCAACTCCAACGGCTGTAATTTATGATAATTGATTATTTTATAGTTTTCAGAATAGCGAACTTCCCGAATCATATATCAGGCATTAATAAGCTATGTTTCTAAAGGCAAACAGTATACAGGGTGTCCCAGAACAACGGGGCAATATTTCTGGAGCATATTGTTTGGGTCAAAATAACACTTAAAGTATCTAAAAAAATTTTTCTAGGACGCCTCCCTTCGAAGCTATTCGCTCTTAAAAGTCAAGTCCTGAAGAAGGTTTTTTGCTGGTAACTTTCAAACTACCGCATCGAATGTTATAAAATTTGGACTGTAGACATAGTAAGAAAGTATCTGTGATCAAATGACATGACATCTTCTGTATCTTGTCTAGGAAGCCGGGGGTGGAACACCCCTAATGCTTTTCACCCCTTAACTTTTACGTTGATGCTTTTAGTGAATTTGCAATGACATTTTTAAATTCCTTAAACAATTGTCTCAAAAAAGGTACTCTTTTTTGAAACCGTTAAAATGGCCCATTTCCGAGAAAAAAAATATACAAAGATATGGTTCATCATTTTTACTATACAAGCCAGGCTATGAACTGCGACATGAAACATGTGAGAAAATGAAAATGAAATGAAAATGTATGAACAATCGGTTATAAAAACATAATAGCCGAGATAATAGCGGCTACAATAAATTTTCGAAGCGAGCACCTTGTAGACACATACATTTTTGTGTAGTAAAAATGATGAACCATATCTTTGTATATTTTTTTTCTCGGAAACGGGCCATTTTAACGGTTTCAAAAAAGAGTACCTTTTTTTGAGACAATTGTTTAAGGAATTTAAAAATGTCATTGCAAATTCACTAAAAGCATCAACGTAAAAGTTAAGGGGTGAAAAGCATTAGGGGTGTTCCACCCTTGGCTTCCTAGACAAGATACGGAATATGTCATGCCACTCGATCACAGATACTTTCTTACTATGTCTACAGTCCAAATTTTATAACATTTGAAAGTTACCAGCAAAAAACCTTCTTCAGGACTTGACCTTTAAGGGGTGCGACCTAGAAAAAAATTCTATATACTTTAAGTGCTATTTTGACCCAAACAATATGGTCCAGAAATATTGCCCCGTTGTTCTGGGACACCCTGTATGCACTTAGGTGTGTTAGCCAGTTGCGGGATATTTTGAAATGACTATTAGGCATTAGCCTCAAAATTTATTAATAATGGTAACACAAGGGTCACAGTTAGTTAGTGGAAGGTAGAAGGTCGGTTAAATCAGACAAAAGTTGCATATACCGGTGTGCAAGCAGTTGCTAAAAACTAATATTTGTTGGTTCCTGAAATATCCAGAAAAAACTGAAATTCGTACACTTTATTAAAAACGACAATAAATCTGTTATTATTAAACTTCCAGTTAGTTGAAAACTTGTATTCTGGCATTAATATTTTACAGCTTTCAAATAAGTAATCAAAATATATGTTGCTAAGGCGGAAACACACTTGTGTCACGGCACGTCACATCATGTGAACTCACGTGAGCTCACAAAATTTACGTTTAGAATCACACTAATATCACGTCACGTACCGCCTGCTTCATGTTTTCACGTTCCTGCCGATTTTATAACTTGTCAATTTTTCATTTTAATAATTTGGTTATGTACCTACAAAATTAAGTGTTGTAGTAGTATTTCTGATTCATAATGGGAGCACGAGCTTGTTGTTGCTGCAACTTTTCTGATTACAAATCAAAAAAGATTAAATAATTCAAAGTGGGTGCACGAAATAAATCAAAAACGAACAAATTTTGGAGAATTTCACCGTCTTGTACAAGAGAGCTCGAAAATCATTCGGATCGATTCCATATGTATGAATAAGGACGAATTTGAATTTCTCCATGATTTGATTAAGGACAGTGTTTACGCACACTTTAGTACACGCTGTCGTCAAGGATTTGCTCTATAGTTCAATGCCTGTCGGGGTATTTACCCGAGGAGTAGTTGTCTGAGCAAGTTGGGGTCGACTATTTTCGTTTTTATTCCCCGATATTGGAAATGAGTCTAAGAGTTGGCTCTCGCTTATCGATGTGGCCCGCTCGTTTTTATATGTTTAGATACACAGCTGCGCCGTACTGATGTGCTCCAATAAGAGCGAAATCATGATATGCGGTTGCTGTGTGCGAACATACCAAAGTGTTTTCTTTTCTATTCTTCTCTTTAAAAAAGGAAATACTTGTACATACCTGGAATTTTCATGTCATTGCCAATTTCTAACCATGCCTCTTCTATTATGCGTTTATTTCTGCAATCCACGGAGGCAACATTGTATAATGCGTCGTGTAGACGTACATGTTCAATTATTAAAAGTTCCTCCATTTTAACAATACTAACCTTCAACCTTCAGTTTGTTACATATTACATACCTCAAATTCATATAGCACCTATAAAATCAGCTGATAAACAGTGTTTTCCGCAGTCGTAGATTGTATGTGCGAGTTCACGTGAGGTAAAAATCTGTGGATTTCCACACATCGATGCCGTGAGCTCATGTCAGTGAACTGTAACCGGCGTGAGCTCACGTGACATGATACCAGTATGTTTCCTATGCATTCAAAACAATGTAAAATATCTAATCACACTCCTTATGGCTTACGTGAGCTCACGTGATCTCACATGACGTGACATGACGTGATACAAGTGTGTTTCCCGCTTTAACTCGCTTGCTGAAGTTTGATAATAATAATTTTTAGTGTTCGCCATTTTGGATTCTTGCACATTGCCGCGTCTAGGAAATCTAATCAAGAGAGGGGGTTTAGATGTACCAAGCCTCAGATATTAATTTCAGTGCCGTCTTCCGCAATGTTTGTGCAGAGACATTTAAGTCAAAAGGAGGACTGCCCTCCCGATTGGAGAACCGTTGGCAACCCTACCTGCAGCCATGGCTAACGCGATGATAACCCTGAAAATATTTTCTTGCTATTTTGATGATTTAAATTGAAAAATTGAATGCAAGTGGCGGATCATAGTAAACGGAATTGGACTAGCAAAGATTCAATATGGGTGTTATAAAAAATGGTTGAACGTACTAAGCAATATAAATTATGAGGACATACTGAAATCGGTATGCCAAATAATGCCAGAATTTTCAATTTTCAATTCGCCCGCTGTCACGGTCATTATAGGTATTTAAATTAATAAGGCTATCCACATTGTTTCTGCATTTGCATAAAAATCTTTTGTTTGCATAATATGCCGAACTGTGGTTTGGACTTCGGAATTCCTTCCTTTCTTGCTTTATAATGTCCACCACGGTGGTGTTTAATGTTGGATGTTGGAGGAACGTTTGATTTCTTCATCCTAGGTTCCAGTTGATGCCACATGAACTAGATGGGGTTGAAAAAACAGTAAAATGGTGGTAGACGTAAAACCGACTCTTTCCTACCCACTGTTCAATTACAACCCTGTTTGTTTGAAATTATCACGTTTCCTAACGCGGGGGTTATAAATGCGGCTGGCCAAAAGCAATTTCAAAATGTCGTGGAATAAACTCTAAAATATCTTGTCCTGTAAGAGTGTTACATATAAATTTCTGCGTTGGTAGATTATAAAAATAACAATAATAGTGTAATGAACTATACCCCCGTATTCACTAATTAATTGAAACACAGGTTGAAAGTATTGTTTGGAATGTAGCTTTCCTGGTCTATTATTAAGAAAAATTGATAATACAGCACGCAAAAAAATCCTGCATTTGTTGGAACCTTGAAACAAGATATTGACCTTCGTTTCCTTTAATAACTACACCTGTTTTTGCTTTGCAATTTTGAAACGATCAAATGCGAGCATCATCTTGTCCAACCTTTTCTTCAAAAGGCAATAAAACTAGTTCTTCTAGTAAAATCAAGTCTATAGATTTATTTCAGATGATCAAGGTCAATTATCAATTTATTATGAATTTGAATAAAATTTCGGGACCGGTAGTATTTTTTACCAAAATTGATGTTATTCTTACCACTAAAAGGTGAGCAGATTTTTCCTGTAAAGGATCAAATTAGGTAGTTGTCTTATTATTCGCCTCTCTGATAGTTAGTTAAGGTCAAGATTTCACGGTGGAAATTTCTACAGTTGCACAAATCTAAATACATCTGGTATCATTATGAATTAGCAAACGGCTGTCTCCAATAAAAATATTGCAAATGGGATCATTGTACTTGCGGGGTATGCATTTGCCCATCCTGTGTCCTGTTCCCCATATTTCTCTACCTACCGTAAAACCCCCGCCTTTGCGACGAAATTGATAATATAGTTTTAAACATTCTGTGAATCGGGAATTTCTTCGTACTTGGTGCGAACAGGGTGCGTTTACGTTGTCGAAGTACTTTCATACCTAGTTGTGTTCATATCATGGTTCATCATGGTTCATATTCAAGAAAATCGTGAGGTGTTGGCCAAGAGTTTTCGGTGCAGTTCATAAGTAAGTTCATTTTCCACACCCGTTCCTTTCGTTTTTAATTGTGTCACAGCGTATTCGCCCACATTTGGAGTGCGCGATAAAATTCCCACTTATAAATTCATTCTTTCATTCGTTTAGTTCATTCGAATACAATCCACATAATATACAGTCCATAATTTGGTCCTACGATCCTAGATAGACCCAGCTCTAGAAATATGTATAGTTCATTAGCTTCACTTATATTGTTTTAAACCTTAATTTGTTAGTTTTCATTGTTTCTAAGCTGCTGCTTTTATGTAGTTAATATTTTCTTGTTTTACTTTTTGGTAGAAGTTCATGATGAAACAAATAATTACTCCGCGAACTACCAATATATAACGTTTTATTTAAATATTTTACCGGTTTCAGGATACACAAAGATCCCATCATCAGAAATGTACGAAAAATTGTAAACAAATTATTATGACAGTTGACAAGGAAACTAAAATGCGGCCGACCGGGAACTGCAGCCCGGCCCTGCTCGACCGGGACTTCGCCTTTCATGGATATCATTATTCTTTGTATTGTTTTGTCAATTTTAGTTTCCTTGTCAACTGTCATAATAATTTGTTTACAATTTTTCGTACATTTCTGATGATGGGATCTTTGTGAATCCTGAAACCGGTAAAATACTCGTATTTAAATAAAACGTTATATATTGGTAGTTCGCGGAGTAATTATTTGTTTCATACTGCGCTGCTTTTAGTTGTTCCGAAGCCTGTACCCTTATACTCGTTTTCGGAAAAGAGTTCAGATTTCAGGTATCTTTTTGGCTTTGAATATTTTGCGTGATTGTAAATATTAAAGTCCTGTTACAGTTTGTTGTACCATTTCTCCTTCCGCATTGCAGCTCTGCAGAAACCCCCAGAAGTAGATTCATAACTGAAAAGTCGGAGCGAAAAAGGGTCTTGTTAGCCAATCAGGATAAAACATCCTGATCCGTTCCTCTAAATTCATACGATCCTTGTACATACTGCTCAGTGTCGCACCATATTCGCCAGTGTGAGACCGTTTTAGCATTTTCACCTAGTGACCGATATTCAACTTCGAAATCGATTCGTCTTTGTTTCAATTGTTTGGGTGTATCACATAATGCCACTATTTGTTTCCCAAAATACTCCTGCCGTCGTTGTTCGTCTCGCCATCACACTTTGTTACACCTCCTCCACCTTTTCCAAATCCGGGAATTGAACCTCGTGGTGCTTCTATCGCGACACCACAGCCCTGACTATACAGTTCAGGCACCTAATACTGTTTTTTTTGTTATCAACTGCTTTTCTTGAAGCCGAAGATCGTTGGGGCAATTTTCATATTGTGAGAGCGTTAGTGACTCTTTCATCGAGTACAGATTTATTACAGAAGCTTGTTGGAATCGTTCAAGACTAAACAAATGTTTCCATCGCTGGTCTAGAAAATACTCCATTTAGCACTTCTCGTGGGTTTACTAAAGTTCACATTCATGATTCTGAGTTCTATTTGGAAGCAAAGATACATAAATGCGAATTGTGGTCAATTTTACAAAATGCTACTTTCTCCCTTCAACAAATTAGCATTTTGTGAAATCTTTCGTGAAAAGAATTTTCACCAGTCGATTGTTCTAAGCATCATCATAAAGTCTTCAGTTTGAAGACTGTTTGAACGCGTATCTCCATTCGTTCCCATCCTGAGCTAGCCTAAGCATTTTCCCAAAATTAGAATATCCTACACCCCCCAAGTATTTGAGAGCAATAGTCTAATCTGGGCCTAACCGCTACCTCTTTTTTCTATCTCCGACTTCAGTCTCAAACTAATCCTTCGTGAATCTCCTCATGTATCTGTAGCACCGCGTTTCAAACTCTTCTATTAACAATATTATTATAATAATATTACTGATGTAGCGTGCTAGCGTACCAATATTCGCTAGTCGTATCGATTAAATTTAATGCGCTCTTTTAGCTTCACTAATTTGCAGTTTTCTTTTTAGTTTGCACTTTTATCTGTTTTTGAGCAAGGTTTTTATATATTTTAAATTCATATATTCCTTGCTATTATATTCGTGACCTCTACTAAACTCCTTAAAAGAAGCACGTGTATGATCGTATTAATTGATTTTCATATTGTTTATTTTCAATTATTTTTCTGATTTAACGACTTGAATCTAAGGAAAAAATACTACTAGTTTGTCAACCGAAATTGTAGCTCCAAAGATAACAAAGATACCAATAGTGCCCCGTTAATTCTGAACACCTGTATAACTGAGTATAAGGGGGAGGGGGTATCTCCATAATATTTGTGTTCAAATCCTCCATAACGGAACTATAATAATTAGTAATCTGTCGGCAGCTAATCAAAGTTATTCAAGCGATACAAAAGAGTGCAATTTGAGGATGACATTTTGTATCTTAGGTAACTTCTTCGGAAATTCGACCCAATACTATGCTTATGTTGCAAGAGAACATAAAATTTTTAAGAAAGAACTTTGTTCAGTTTTGCTCTGGAATCATTTATTGAAGAAAAGAAAAATTAAAAAGCAGCAATTTTGTGTTTTATCTCTTTATAATAATTGATACTTTTGTCCATCATTGTTTCTTAAAATGTGATAGTTAAATGAAATATGTCCATCTCTGTCAAACAGAACTAGTAGAGACATAAAACGTCTTCGACCACGATGGAAAAGAATGAAGTTCTATTATTCATCTGCTTGTCTTCAAATTTCTTGGGAGGGCGGACTTTTTAAAATAAACAGGGCGTAAAATAAGTTTAAGCTTCAGTGCCAAGGTCCTGGAAACTAACCCACAAGAATTATAATAATAATTCATTTGCTAAGAGACAGCTTCTCCATTACTCAACGTTCCAATCCAGATGATCTGGAGCCTAGATTCAGTGTCCTGTAATTAACCTAGGGCAAGTAGCAACTGGAGGTTATTGTACTCTTCTTTTCGGTTACAGGCATCTTATCAGCAGAACACATTTGTTATTATGTTACTCGTAAACAGATTACATAATATGAAGTGAGATGAATACTGGGCAAAAATCAGAGCAAGTATTTGCTCCTATTCGATATTTTGCTAGCGGCCCACTTCGTTTATTGGGCATGAGCAGTGTATATAATATAAAAATATTTGAAAAAAATATCGAATACTAATATTACTCGCTTTCAAATTGATATTCTAATACTGTGTACCGTGTGCGTAACTTACTACAGCAACCGATATCTATTAGAAGCCTGGAGCAAAAGAAAACATCAATTCCTAGTCTTAGTTTCAAGTAACCTTTCCCCAGTAAATGACCATTTTGACATTTCATTAATATTGTAACCTCTTACCTTCACTTCTTATTCACATAATTAAAGAAGTTTTGGAAAAATATCATTATGTTGTATGTAAGCCTAAGTTTTGCGTATGGGTAATTCATCTGTCTAGTGATTTTAAGTTATGCAAATATAATATGACATTAGTATTTTATTTAATGTCAGAAGAATTGCTACCATAAGGCAAATAAAATACAAGCTATTAGATGTTTAAACGAAGTGTTTTTGGAAAGGCAGGAATAAAGCGACGATAAGTACCGACATAATATGCTTCAACACACTCAAGAACTAAAGAATCGGGTCTGAAAAAAATTAACACCGCTCCGGCAGTATGCGACCAGCGTTAAATCTAGTGCCAGCAACTTTACTAACAATACCACAAAGCTGTCAAAAATCCGAGACTTTCTATAGAACGTCATTTAGTCGAACTTAGCATGACCGAATTGGTATCGAGAAAATCAGCGGCTCGATAGAATGCAAAAAAAATTAAAAAGTTAAATGGACGGAGGGATTGAACAGCCCGACGACATATTTATCGTTACGCTACCCCGCACCCAGAACCTTTTTCTACTGTACTGAGAATCAGCTCTGCTGATCTCGTCAATTTGAGAGTACCTATTGATGCACAATGTTAGTTACAATGCCCTTTTGTTTATAATTATTGACAAAAGATGCAAATATAGATTAAAAGTCAATATCATAAAGTTTTCAGTAGGTACCTCCATCCTTTCATATCTTAAGCTAACCTATACGCATTTCCCAAAAAGTAGAACATCCCCAACTATTTCAAAGCAGTAGTCTAATCAACATTCAACATTGTTGTTTTAATTGAGTCACGTAGGTGTTTACGACAAATGTTTACGGAAAGGTCATACACATTGTCGTCGACAATTTTGGCAAATGTCGCTTTGGTGGAGTCCCGTCTTTCGTTTTTTCAAAATCTGAAATTTAAGATTGTAGCGTTCATAACCACTATGTAGTGATTACTGTCTATATCTTCTCCTGGATAGCTTCTGTAATTCCTAACTTCATTTCTAAATCTTTACTTAACAAGAATGTAAAATATATTTGATATCTCCCTAGGTCTCCAGGCATCTTCCATGTATAACGTCTCCTAACGTGATGCCGAAATATGGTGTTCGGGACGGTTGGACTATGTATATCGCAAAAATCTATCTAACACCCCTATGGTTCCTATTACCTAAGGAGAAAATAATGTGATGGTTTTCTGTTGCCTTTCGCACACACATCGCAGAGTTTGTATCATAGTGCCACACCGACCCCCCCACGGTCTCTCCCACTCTGATTACTGGGATTTGATTTAGTCTGACTTCTCAATAAAAACTCACCCCCCCCGGAATGGTTAAGCATATGGTTAGTTCTTCAATTCAAGAATCAATTGTACCCCTAACCACATAAAATTTGAAATACTATATACGCATTTCGGCAGCTAAGCTGCCATCTTCAGTAGCAGGGAAAAACCTATAGTAATAAAAATAGCAATAAAAACATTAATGAAAAAAAAACAATTATATACCTATATGACAATAATAATAACAACAATAATGATGATGTGAAACAATGATAGTGACAATAACAATAATATAGGTCAGGTATTCTCTGCTCACCACTCCGAAAGAATCGAAGTGCACTCGATCAGCTCTCAAGTTAGAATGCGTATATAGTATTTCAAATTTTATGTGGTTAGGGGTACAATTGATTCTTGAATTGATTATTTAACCACAGTCTCTTACATCTTAATCCTTGAGGTTCTTCAAGATTATTGAAGCACACATACCTTAGTATCTGAAAATAAAAATATAGTAGTAGACCCCGAGTCCCATTCATCATACCTTTTTCGTCTTGAATGATAACTGTAAATATAATGATAAAAGTAACCTAAGATCATTTTTCATTTGTCGATATGGTATGGTATTAATAGTTATTTACGAAACGAGTGCGAGAAGACATTTTTCGCGCATGAGCGCAATGTTTGAAGCACGAGCGACGAAGGAGCGAGTGCTTCATTTGCGCGAATGCGCCGAAGACGTCTTCGCTCATCGAGGTTCGTACAATATTTTTTGAAACGAACATTATAATTGTTTAATTATTATCTAATATGTTTCCAATTTAAAATTTCAAAAAATCAAGTGGTTACATTGACAGATTTCCATTTGTCAATTGTAGAAAATGACATTTGGTTTAATTTATTGAATTGAGTTGTCAAAGTGTCAATCGAATTAATAGCGATTTATCTTTATTCTTTCACTATTTTCAACATCCAAATTGGAGAAATGGCGTTTTGCTAACCAAACTTTATTACTATCAAGTCAAATTATTTATAGAAAGCCTGAAAGGGCCAGTCCTTTTTGCTAGATTTCGCGCACTAGTGCGTGAACACTATGTTTGAGTTTGTCTGTCGGGTTCGCGAAATGTCATTTTGAGAGCGGTGAGTTCAAAAATAAATTTACTAACGACGAACGAAAATAATAATGAGGAAAATGTTTTATTACAAGTATTAATGGAGTATTAATGGAGAGCGCAGCAGAGCAGGAGAACTTTCCGCGACCATTCACGTCATCTTCCAAATTATTGGAAAAATAATGCACCCGCCAATTTTCGAAATTTCGAAAATTTTCGAATTTCCGAAAAATTTTCGAATTTTCCGTAGCCAGCTGCTGTTATGACGTTCTCGTTTTAGTATTTCGGAGGGGGGGGGTTGACCCCTCTAACCCCCCCCCCCCACCTGGGTACGGCCCTGCGTTACCATGAATTAATTGATTAGGTTTTAATGAGAACATCATTTAAAAATAAGGACACACAATATATGACGTCAAAATTTTATAGAATCGATCTCTGTACCTACTATTATTTATGATAGTGAAACGTGGGACACTTTCGAGTATTAAAAGAAAGAAAGATGACATAGGAAGCACGAAGGTGAGATTCTTAAGAACAGTGGCAGGATACCAAAAGATGAACAAGAAGCGTAACACTGACATACGAAACGAGCTGAACATCTTTAGTCTAAATGGAAAAAATTAAATTAAATTAAAAACTATCCTCAGAGCTTTGCGCTTCGGGTTTCAATTCCACCGCTGCTGATCGTAAAAGCTTCTTTGCGACCTTGATACATAAACAACTATAACCGATGAATAAAATTATACACGTTTTATTTGTGTGTATGAACGGAAGAATATAGAGGAAGTCGCGGATTTCTGCTATTTAGGAACTAAAATAACTCGAGATGGTAGGAGCACTAAAGACACAAAACAAAGAATAGCGCAAGGTCGAGTTGCATCAAAAAGAAACAACTGGGGAAAGGTTAATGTACAAACTCGGAAGAGACTCTTAAAGACGTATGTTTGGAGTACGGCATTATACGGGTGCCAAACTTGGACAATAGGAGAAGCGGATCGAAAAAGAGCAGAAGCGTTTGAAATGCGGTGCTACAGACGCATGATGAAGATACCGTGGATAGATACGGTTAGCAATAGGGAGGTATTAGAAAGAGTTGGGGAAAAGCGAAAGGTATGGAAGACAATAAAGAATAGGAGAGATAGGATGGTAGGATGGTAGGACACCTTCTAAGACACGAAGGAATGGCTCGCCCGGGTTTCAACTCCTGTTGGTAACCTTAATATACTATAGTTATAGTACCTACATGTATAATGTAATGAAGTTTATATCTAATGAAACAGAATCTAAGTTAATCAAATTAGAGAAGTGTAATAATTTCAGGGATATTCCTTTTGCTTCTTTCGGAAGTTTGCACTAGAGAGAATATACATATAAATCTTAATTTCCGACCTTTTTATTTTTTCTCGATAGAGAGCGTTAGAGATGGAGCAAGATCAGAAGAATAGGGCGGATGTGGAATAATTTCCCAACCGAGCTCCTGAATAGCCGCTTTCGCGATGTTAGCAGCATGATGGCGGGCGTTATCATGCTGCAAAATCACTTGAGGATGTCTTCGCTGTCTTTTTTTTGAATTGCTGTCTTAAGGCGACGAAGCTGTTGGCAATTTTCTTCAACAGTGATGGTTACATTCCTCGGTAGCAATTCATAACAGACGACGCCTTTTTTGACCCACCAGATACACAACATCCGCTTACACGGATGGGTACCTAAAGGCTCCATTTTTTGTAAGCAGTAACAATCTGGTCGATGTTTTGACGAGCTAAACGATGACGATTCAGCAAAGATGCACAAATGTTAACAAGTTGATTTTTGTTGTTCGCTCAAAACATGCGGCACCCATACACCCAATTTTTGAACCTTGCCCATGGAACGCAATTGTCGTGCTATGGCCGACTGGTCACAATCCATCATATTGGCCAATTTCCGCGTTGATTAACATGGATCATCATGAATTAAAGCGATTAAACGATCTTCATCAAAGTCGGATTGTTTTTCTGAATCGTTCTTGCCAAAATGGTCCTCTTTGGAACGAGAAAGTCATTTTCGTGCTGTAATTTCCTCAATGGCGTTACCTCCGTAAACAACACTGTTCTAGCGAAATCTGTTGAACCCAAAAATAAAAAATGAAAGCGATTTAAAAAAAGTACTCCACGATCTTGAAATTGAAACGTTGCGAACGTTACGACAGAAAGGTTATGAAAAAGATTTGAGGAAAACGTTTTGAAGAATTAAATTTCTAGTATAATATTATGATCGATCTTGTACTGTTCGAGAGTGAACGGCTTCGAGTTTGAGCAAAGTCGAAATTCATCCTTGTGAGATATATTTAGTTGGTTTATTTCTTAAGCAAATATGACAGTCGTGGTCACGCTGATAGTAGATAAAACGTTGTACGATACTCCTATAGTTACTTCATACTAGGATACACGATGGGTTATCACTCGGCCTGCAGCCTCGTTTGATAATTATCCCATCTTAATATCGTAATATGAATTGTTAAGATATCTGTATCGCAAATAAATATTATGCTTTCTTATGCTGCGCATATCTTCTAACAATATGTACGAAGACTATTGCAATATGACATCACAGAATAAATTAATAATATTATTTTTAATATACTCGTGTAGTGGAATAATATGTTAATTAAAAATTCGCGACACCCACTATTCGAAGTTTGCTTTGTTAAGTAATTGTTTGCAGTTAAAACGAGGAAGTTAAACACTGCAAAAGTTCATTCCGCACATCAATTTGCTGGGATTATTGCACCTTAGTTTGCAACTAGCTTTCTCGTGCAGTCATGACCTCTTGTTCCTGCATTCATATATTTTATGTCTTAAAAATATTGTTTTATTGTCCACGCGCCAATCGCGCATGCAAATAAATGTAAAAATAACAAATCAGTGACATCACAAGTTAATTTTTAATAATAAATTATTCAGCCTCCAGCGTTTAACCTAAATATCACCACGATGTGTAAACCGTAAAGAAAAACAAATTTCAGACTTCTATAAAAGCAGAAGTAAGTTGTAACACGTCTAGTCTCCGAATTAGTTGTAATTGTTGCGTTAGATTTATGTAAGATGTCTTTAATTAGCCATCTTTATGCATGTATGATAATTAGTTGGTTAAACTTGAATTTAGCGAAACAAATGAAAATGAAAGCTCACTTCGGTTATTTAACCTTTCAGCTTTACCTCCTGGGGCTACAAGTTTTTTGTCGCTGAATAAGTAGGCGCGAAATGCGCCAATATTAAATTTGCACTTCAGTTTTTATTGACCATAAGGAAAATTATTACGACTTCTAATGTTTGTAATTTGAGAGTGGCTATCTTAAGATCCTGATCCAGTCATTTACAAACATCACCGCACAAATTCTTATAGTAAAACTGAGAATAACTAACTTGTATGACAAGAATTCCATTCTATGTTTAGTAGATGTAGGAAATTATAAAAGTAGCACTTTGCCTTTATGTAGATTTTTGCCTTTTGGAGTATATTTTTTACACAAATAGTTGTTTACCTACGAGTCACACGTTGTAATTAAATATTTACTAAGTTATTGTTCCTGTAATTTTAAATTTTAAATTTTCCGAATTAATATTCCAAATTCATTTTAACTTGTAATTTAAGCATTCATGTATGTCTTAGTTTTACCCATAATTCGAAAATTAACTAAGTACAGTACCAGTAGTAACGTATGACCAAAAAATACCTATTTGCCTCAAAATTTTTTGGAGTACAAGAAAATCAAAATATGGCTTCTACACAGTTTGCATTGAAAATGTGGGAGTCGGTATGTACTTTTTGGACAAATGCATATAAGTATTATGTACATATATCATGTTTGATACCTCAAATAATGAGTAATTTGCAGGAAAAGATTTTTATGAAATTTATGATCGATGCCTACCTTTACATAGTAATTCAAAGTGTCACAATTTACGGTAGGAATTCAAATGCCAAGGCTATTATTATCCAAACATTTAGCTCTTTCATCAATCCAAGAATTACCATCAAATATTCTAGTACCGCCACTTTCGAAAATCCGCGCGAGATGCTTGTACTTAATACATTCGTGGAATATATTAACACATATATGATAAATCTTTACAGATGTAATTCATGGCTATAATAAGTTAAATTATAACCCGTTTTGTTTCAAATGTCAAATAACGGAGAAGTACGTCTTCAAATTAACTTTGTTTTTTCTAGTAAGTAAATTGTTGTCTTTTGACTAAAATACAAACTGCTAGAAGGGAAGCCTATAATGCCAATGCCATCTGCTTACATTGTCTTTTAACAATTCCATAATTAAACGAACGATAATTATTGTTACAACCATAAAATTTTTATGGAATTGAAAACATGTAGGTCAATACTAAATCTAATTGTTTGGAGGATCTTCATATTACTGTTACGCGCATTTATTGACATCAGACAATTGTTTATATTGAAATTCAACCAAACCGCATCATGCTCTCTTATAATTGCCTACCCTTGCAAACATGCTTAAAATATTTTACTGTCTCTGGCACGTGGATTATAGAATTCAATCTAGCTTTCTAGCACAACAGAACTAATAGAACAGAATATTATAACTGAAGAAGACTTTTTGAAATGAGGTTTGAACAAATTGAAGTGAAAAATACAAGTGACTCCGCAAGTGAAGTGACAGGAACACTCAGTCGAGAGAACTGGAAATAAGTCGAAATTGAGTAACATATCTACAATATCGAGTCTTAAAAATGTGAAGAGTATAGAAGAGCGAGGAATGAAACAAAAACATTGGTAAATAATTTGAAAAACGAACACTGGAAATAATTCTTCAAGCACATGAAGAAGGGAAGAAGCAGGTGTCGAGAATAATTTATTATATTGATCCACAGGAAAGGGGCGTTGTGGAACCGGAAACACCGAACAGAGTAGTATCAGAAGAGTTTTCAAACAGATATAAAGAGAGAGAGAGAGAGAGAGAGAGAGAGCGCGGCAACACTCTTGGAATAACATGCGAAGTGGTAGGTAGGAATGAAAGTGCATTTGAAAAGAAAGAAGATCGAGATCAACACGTTGGAATAATGAAAAAGACAGAGTTGTGAGAGACGTGAAGAAGGAGCTTTGGGCATCTAAGTAGGGGGATGGAGGAGAGCTTGAAGACTTCAATCGAGGCTGATCAAATGTGGAACGCGCAAAATCTAACTATTCAAAATATTTGGTGGTGCCCAAAGAAATCCAACAATAATTTAATTACGGACTTATAACTTATCAGCACTCTTGCCAGCATTAAACAAGCCTTCTGACACTCGGATTCTCCTTCCTACATTTTCTGTGTACTTCTGTATTTGTTTTTATATAGACAAATTTGACACGTTCATCCTGATACATCTGTGAACGTCAATATTATTTATACCTAGGTACCGCTAATACTTATAAGAGATACATAATGAAAAGGTGGAGATGACTGATTATTCCGTAGGTATATTATTTGAAAATGTGATGCCGAAATAGTTTTGGTTTAGGAAAAATCATTGATCACAACGACATTTTTGTTTTTAGTTTGCACTCTATATTTAATTTATTTTATTCTTTACTAAACGATGGATACATTCATAGTAACTTAAAGGTTTTGTCAAGTAGCGTAATGCAAAACATCACATAGGTACACTACGCACCTACATGAACTTTTACTGATAAATTTTAGTAAATTAGTAAATTTAGTAATGTACTTACCTAATATATCATTTTGTTGCAGATTCTGCTGTTCCTGAGCTGCTTCTTAGCGCTGGTAGTGCTAAGTCTCGGTTCGATTGCAGATACCAACTCTATAAATCCGTGCATAAATTCGGCGCAGTTTGTCGAATGTATAACACAAAATAAAATTGCATTAGATGAAGTTCCAAGAAACATTAGAGCTGATGGGTATATTTATGAAACACCTAAAATCCCATTTGAGCTTCCTACAACTACAAGAAAGATAACAACAAAATATACGACAACAACAGCGCCACCAGTTACGACAAGGCGTACACCACCAACAACAAGGCGCACACCACCTCCAATAACCACCCCGCCAACTCCAACAGGGTACACATATCCTACCCCATCCAAACCTTTTACTTATTCTACACCTTCAACAACCAGACGCGCGCCTCCACCAACTACAACAAGAAGTACGCCACCACCAACACCACCACCAACACTTCCAACAACCCGGCGCACACCACCTCCAACGGGGTACACCTATTCTACTCCACCCATACCATTTACGTATTTTACACCGCCAACAACAAGACGTACTCCCCCACCGACAATAACAACAAGACGTACACCACCACCACCAACACCACCCCGTACACCCCCAACTACTCGGCGCACACCACCTCCAACGGGGTATACGTATCCTACCCCACCAACACCTTTTACCCATCCTCCAACAACAACAAGACGCACACCTCCACCAACGAGACACACACCTCCACCAACACCACCACGTACACCTCCAACAACACGACGCACACCACCTCCAACGGGGTACACATATTCTACCCCACCCACACCATTTACTTACTCTACACCACCAACAACAAGACGTACGCCTCCACCGATAATAACAACAAGACGTACACCACCACCAACACCACCCCGTACACCTCCAACTACTCGGCGCACACCTCCTCCAACGGGGTATACGTATCCTACCCCACCCACACCTTTTACCTATCCTCCAACACCAACAACAACAAGACGCACACCTCCACCAACGAGACATACACCTCCACCAACACCACCACGTACACCTCCAACAACTCGACGCACACCACCTCCAACGGGGTACACATATCGTACCCCACCCACACCATTTACTTACTCTACACCACCAACAACAAGACGTACCCCTCCACCAACAATAACAACAAGACGTACACCACCACCACCAACACCACCTCGTACACCCCCAACTACTCGGCGCACACCACCTCCAACGGGGTATACGTATCCTACCCCACCCACACCTTTTACTTATCCACCAACAACACCAAGACGCACGCCCCCACCAACGAGACATACGCCTCCTCCAACACCACCACGTACACCCCCAACAACTCGGCGCACCCCACCTCCAATAACTACTCCCTCAACATATCCCACACCATTTACCTTCCCTACACCGCCAACAACCAGACGTACGCCTCCACCAACAACAAGGCACACACCACCTCCAACGGGATATACTTATCCTACACCCTCTGTACCTTTTACTTATTCTACATCACCCCCAACAGTATATACGCCGTCAACTACGAGACGTACACCTACAACAACAAGACCTACCAGGGCAACAACTCCATATACGCCATTTACATTTACTACTCCAAGAACACCAACAACTACAAGACGAACAATACCACCACAGACATTGAGAACTACTACTCCGCCGACTTCAACTGGGTACACTTACACCACACCATCAAAGCCTTTCACATATACTTCACAAACAACAAGAAGAACGACCCCGTTCACTTACACCACACCCAAGTATACTCCTCCTACAACTAGGTACACAACACAACGCACAACGCCTCTAAAGACAACAATTCCACCTACATATTTGCCCCCAGAAACACCGTCTACAACTAGATATACTCCAACAACAACGAGGTATACTAGAAGTACAACTCCGTATGTCCCCCCAACAACGAAATATACTACACGACCCCCAATAATAACGACAAAGTATACAACTAGGTATACTCCTCCAACGACAAGATATACTACAACATCTACAAGAAAAACAACCATATTTGTCCCCTCAACACCACCTCCACCGCGAACAACAAAGTATACAACTAGATACACTCCTCCAACTTTCCCTTACACAACTCCAACACCTCCAACTTATTTGCCCCCATATACACCTTCTACAACTAGATATACTCCAACAACAACGAGGTATACTAGAAGCACGACTCCGTATGTCCCCCCAACAACGAGATATACCACACGACCTCCGATAATAACAACAAAATATACAACTAGGTATACTCCTTCAACAACAAGATATACTACTACTCCTACTAGAAAGACAACTATCTATGTCCCCTCAACACCACCTCCACTACGAACAACAAAGTACACAACTAGATACACTCCTCCAACTTTCCCTTACACAACTCCAACACCTCCAACTTATTTGCCCCCAGATACACCTTCTACAACTAGATATACTCCAACAACAACGAGGTATACTAGAAGCACGACTCCGTATGTCCCCCCAACAACGAGATATACCACACGACCTCCAATAATAACAACAAAATATACAACTAGGTATACTCCTTCAACAACAAGATACACTACTACACCCACTAGAAAGACAACTATCTATGTCCCTTCAACACCACCTCCACTGCGAACAACAAGGTATACAACTAGATACACTCCTCCAACTTTCCCTTACACAACACCTCCAACTTATTTGCCTCCTAAAACACCCTCTACAACTAGATACACCCCAACAACAACAAGATATACTAGAAGCACGACTCCGTATGTCCCCTCAACAACGAGATATACCACACGACCCCCAATAATAACAACTAAATATACAACTGTAACACCCCCAACCACACGTTATACTACTACACCCACTAGAAGAACAACTATTTACGTTCCTTTGACAACACCACCTCCATTACGAACAACAAAGTACACACCTCCAACTTACCCTTCGACAACTCCAACACCTGCAACGTATTTACCTCCAACTAGATACACAACTAGATATACTCCTCCAACTTTCCCTTCGACAACTCCAACACCATTTACAACAAGATATACCACACGACCCCCACAAACAACAAAGTACACCACTAGATATACTCCTCCAACTTTCCCTTCGACAACTCCAACGCCATTTACAACAAGATATACCACACGACCCCCACAAACAACAAGGTTCACAACTAGATATACTCCTTCAACTTTCCCGCCGACAACTCCAACACCATTTACAACAAGATATACTACACGACCCCCACAAACAACAAGGTACACAACTAGATATACTCCTTCAACTTTCCCCTCGACAACTCCAACACCATATACAACAAGGTATACTACTACACAACCCCCATTACGAACAACAAAGAATACGACACCCAGTAATGAATATTTACCACCGGAAGATTCTGGATATGTCTATCCAAAACCTGCCGTTAAGTTCTTAATTTAAGGTACCTACCAGTACTTACTTATTTCTAATAGAATAAATCAGACGTCTGGGTACATAATGTGAAATGTAAATAAGTTCGTTCTGTGTTAAGTTCTTCCTTCATTTTTAATACTCATTAGCTTTGAACTAGTTTTTTGAATTTATAAAGGCATTTTTAATAATTGATCTATTAGTGGCAGATAAAAGCGGCCTTTCAATTATTTTTAAAATTGACAGGCTTCTTCTCGAACCTTGAAATAGTTTTCAAAATGTAATAATTGTTAAGTTATGTAAACATTTGTACACCTAGTTTTGTATTTCAACAAGCAGTCGAATTTTATTAAAAATGCTTTTGTCGTAAGCTTATGAATGTATATAAGGTACCTTACCTACCTACTTTGTGAATAGGTATTTATGTAAGGAAAACTTCTTTGTAAAAATTAATGTATCTCATTTGCAACCATAATTATAACGTGTAAAATTAAAAAAATTCTGTAGGTACCAGTTTTAATTTTATCGGCAGTAATAATTGTAAATATTTCACTTAAAACTATTTTTGTACTGTTTATGTTAATATAAGTGCGATGATATACTGTAAATAAAATAATGAAACATTTATGTTTCATTTTGTGATTGCATTACCCAGGTCTCTTTATTACCTATGAATCCATTTAATTTAAAGCCCTACTTTTGTTCGAAAGTGATCTCATTGGTGAAAATATTGAAATTCTTTTTGGCGGGAAGCATTTTCTGCAGTGAGAACGCTTTTGGACGAAAATTATTCGATGAACCTGAATTGTGAGAATCCAACTTTATTGCTCTGCCTACATACGAACATACAAAGTTATAAAAAAGCAGGTTTAATTTGAGGCTATGTCGTGACCTCTAGTGGTTAGTAGTAGGATTGCGAACTATTGTAAATCAGTTTTGTTTTTATCACATCACAGTTCCAAATTTGACTCAAAATAGTATGACAAAATGGAACATTCATTGTTTTAATTCAATATTTCTATAATTTTATAATACCTACAGAAATAATATAATTTGAAATCGTTAAATAAGAGGATAGAGTTTATGTAATTATTTTTCAATTACATTATTATAATTTAGACTGAAATGTCTAAGCCATCTCATTCGATGCGGGTATGTCTACCTGGCAAATCGTCATCCTTTATTGCTTGGAGGCGGCGCGCATGTCCAGTTCTCACTGGCTGAAACAAAATTCACCATACGTCCGTAGCGATTTCTATGGATACAACAATGATGGAACCATGGTGATTTGTTTAAACTAGTTGATATGTCAACAATTTGATAGCAGAGCAAGCCGCAAATCCAGCGAGCAGCGAGATCTCTAACAACTGTAGAGGCAGGACGGAAGCGAACATCTAGGAGTGGTAGCGGAGTGATAACATCTTCCCACCGGCCCTTAACACCATGGCTGAACCGGAACAGGTGCCCGAACAACCTAAGACAACTAATCAAAAGGAAGTCATCGGTAAGAATTTGCAATTTCACTCATGAATTAACTTAAATTTGTTGTTGCTGTCGGTCGGCATCCATCTTCCAAGCGGCCACATGGTCTTTCCGAGTAAACATTTAAATCGATGCTGCGACTAGAAGCCAATAGTTTTTGAAGCGATAATTCATATATTTTTGTATTGTTTTCCCTAATTTGTCAACTACTTTGTTTTGACCACAACGTATGTGATAATTTTTGAAAATGGTTTTTGCTTCGAATGTTGTGTCCGCCATTTCAATGGGAGGACATAATTGATTCTCTAAGTTTTTGATAATGAATAGTTTGATGAATACAGTTGGTACATTAATTAAAATTGAACGTTAAAATGTAATGAAGAAGAAGAAGAACTTTTGTTTTTTTTATTTTTATTCTGTAGTGATAGGATAGTGTTCCCAAGATTATTTTTAGAACTGTATTTTGCCAGGTATTTTCGGATTTGATGTAATAGCCGTCGCGGTGGCACATTTATTTGGTAGCAATATTATGTTATTTACAAGTTCTAGGTAACTAAACTACCTACTTAATTGCGTTGGTTTTTCTTTGTTTTTATAGTTTATTGTAAATTAGTTGATTCCATTTTTTGTTACATTTTGAGTTTTACTGAAAAATAAAAAAAATAATCAGGATAGGTAAGTACTTACAGTTAAATTTTGACAGACACGTGGCCAAGTTTTTGTTTATCTAGTTTGATGAGCATTAATTTATTATTGTAGGTGATAGCAGAGCTCCCATTACTAATGTTTTTATTTTAATAAAGGTAATTTAAAATTTGAGAAGTAACGCTGAATATTTTTTCAGCACACAAGGTTACTGGCACCGTAAAATGGTTTAATGTTAAGAGTGGATATGGGTTCATTAATAGGTAAGGTTTAGTAGTACCTACCCGTCCGATTAATATTAAAATTTGTGGGGCAAATTTATAATGGCTACCTATACCTTTCGGGCTCAAGTTTAATATTTTTGTTCCAGAAATGACACGAAAGAAGATGTGTTTGTACACCAAGTAAGTTTTTATGGTTGTTTTTTTTGTTGAAGCTTTTTGTTTTGCACATTCCTTAGATCCATCTTCAGTTTTCAAGGAGATGCTTGAGTCATAAATGTGCAACAATACAACACCTCCACTTTTTAGAATTCATTTGTGCCTATGTATTTAGTTAAATTTGCATTTTCTATTTAGTGGGGAACAATGCAAACATTACTTGATCTGAGAGGGACTACTAGAATTTATTAGATTTATGCAAGAGATTGGTGAACTTATTAATATTGGGATCTTGTAAGCAGTAAAAGTAACAAAGTTTAGTATCTATTAAAGAATTTGCAGTTTTCAGACGTAATGCAACTCCGGAAATTGTCTATAGGTTGCTAGGTAACTGTCAGTTTATTTAATTGTATAATTTTTTCTCTCTTAAACTGAAATATCGATACCTTTTTGCCAAAGTATCGTAAGCCGCATTTTTGCCGAAAATGACTTCTCCTGGCTATCTTAAGCAGCTGGTGCTAGAGAAACGATCTGTCAAAGTATCGTAAGCCAATAATCGGCTGTTTATAAACGAACAAGGGTTTTATTTTAGCGTAAGTGAATTTAATCCGCTCCCATAACGGTCATACTAACGTAACCAACGTCCTTTCTTCTACTGGCCACCGCAAAAGTATCGTAAACAACATCACGTGATGTTGCTTACAATACCGATTATGTTGGTTACGATACTTCAGGATTGCAGTGCTTTTCAAAACAGTGACTAATGGTAAGTGTTTTTTCACAATTTTATTAATAATTTAACCATTTTGAACAATTTAGTGATTTTAAATTACATTAATAACAAGGATATAATTTTGGTTATAAGCGGATTTGTTTGCTGAATAGCAATTTTGCTTTATCTATCTCACGTCTAACCTCAATTTGATGAACCGCGTCTTTCGATCAATAACTAAAATATAATAGTTTAGTAAATAGAGTGGTTTTAAATTTCAGTAAGTAACAGCAAGGACACCTATAACTTTGGTTGTAATTGTGCGTTTGTTTGCTGAATTGTAATTTCAATGATTTTATTAAAATTGATAGTTCAGTTTATTGTTCGGAAGTGCCTACGTAGCCGGCGCTTGCTACGCCATTGTGCGACGAGAGTTGCTTAAATGGTGCAAAAATTTTCACAGGGCAACTAGCGATTTTTGTTGCAATTTTTAAAATAATTTTGGCGACAGTGTACATTCGAGTTCAGCATTCAATATTGGAGATTTTTCATTTTGTAACTCAAAGAAATTAGGAATAAATACCTATGTCACTCTATGTTTTCATCTTTTCTGGTATAGAAAGTGCTCTCATTTCTAGATCTCGTTTTCACTTATCAGTCCTCTCGATTCTCGTTCGCCTTCTACCGCTTTGGTTAATGGTTAGCAGAGTGTTTGATAGTTTCAAAAATACCGAGCTGCCGTTATTTTTCTGTTTTGATTTCTTCAAGCCAAAAGTCTCCCGATCCCGTGCACGTATCATTTTCACACTTGAGACTCGTTTTTAAAAGGTGTATAATATTTGTTATCCAAGTTTATAACTTTTTATTTTATAGACTATTTGCGAGGGGTTAATCACTCCGTGATAAGGCGTCCCACACTTGAAATACTTAGAAGTATTTCACAAGTATTGCATAGCATTTCACTGGTATTTCATACAATTTCACAAGCATTGCATAGCATTTCATTAGTATTGCACTTAATTTTAATAAAAATTAAATAATGAATTATTAAAGAAATTGGATGTAGGTATAATTTTTGGATGCCGCGAGATTTTTGAAGAAAATTATTAATTTAGAATTTCTCAAAAAGCAAAAAGAAAAACATATTAGGATAATGAAATGGGCGAAATTATTGGAAGCTCTCTAGAGTGAAACATGTATCTCTGAGATATCATAATTTCTTTCCTGATTAAATAACATTCTTTCCAGCACACGAAAATTCTCCACAGTCGAGTACACAGTAGAAAAGGCTGGAGAAAAGTTTTATGCGTTTATTTCGAGCTTTATTTATACACCAGAGACAGGAATAAAAGCAAATTAACATGGGAGAAATTTCTTACGTACAAATGTTTCTCCGGGCTTCCTATTGGCCAACAGGTATACTAGTTTGATTTAGTGAGCCAATGGGAGATTTGCTCGGAGATTTGGGATTAAATTCGTACAAAATAAATTTCTCCAGGAATTTCTTCCATGCGAATTTGCTCCATAAGAAAGAAGAACTCCTTAAATGT
Organism: Xestobium rufovillosum; assembly: GCA_963966045.1. Taxonomy (NCBI): domain Eukaryota; kingdom Metazoa; phylum Arthropoda; class Insecta; order Coleoptera; family Ptinidae; genus Xestobium; species Xestobium rufovillosum. Next base: position 15,865,580 of record OZ014499.1, on the reverse strand, counting down.
TAATACCGTAAAGGCTAATTCGTGTTTCTTTCTTGGTTTTTCTTATTCCTGTCGTATAAACCCAGTATCTAAGTTTATGTAAAGTAGTAATGGACTGACGTAATTCAAAACCGCGGGAAACTTCAATATTAATAATCGAGGTGACCACGAGTAGGTACACTCACTTATCCAGCAACCGTATGTTCCGAAAAATTGTGACATTCCCCCAACTCTTGTGTATACATAAGTTGCCATCCACTAGGATAGAATGGGCACTAGAAACTTAATCCTAACATACTCACTAAAAATAAATGCGACGTGCCTGATAATGAAATTTATTTAGGCTTCAAGACAATTGCCCTGATTTTTTGGACTGCTGTCCTGCTCCGATTTTCTCGAATATATTCTCTATAAACATTAGAGGAATACAATGTAAATTATGGTCCCTTCCTGAAAAAATATACCGGCCCCGAGATGAGATTTTATCATTTCTACAATAATGGTAATAGGGAAGGTCAGGTCACCTACCCACCTGCTTAAAGAGAATCCAAATCTAGAAACAAATGCAGTAGCACAATGTTCCTAGAAAACGCACAGTATGTAACACAATAGTACCTAATCATCCAATATAGTGGGTAATGCCGAAATGTTTTATGCAACACGTGCGCGTGGTATCGCGGTCATTGAACTGGAAAAAACTGAATTACGATTGCTATTTGCTATGAGTGGCCAGATTTAGTCACGTGATCGAAGTGCTGCCCGTCTATTAGAGCTTACACATGTTACAACGTAATAAATGCGTAAGTTGATGAGCAGAGCCACCTACCATTTCATAAGTATTTCAAAGCCATTGCAAGGCATTTCAAAAGTAATTTCCCAGGCATTGCAAAGAATGTCACAAGTATTTCACAGGTATTGCAAAGCATTCCACAAGTATTTCACAGGTATTGCAGCGCATTTCATAAGTATCTCAAAGTATTTCACAGGTATTTCATGCTATTGCATATATTTCAAAGCATTTCATATGTATTTCAAAACATTTCATAACATTGCAAAAGTATTGCACATCGCTGTGTCCCACAATTGCACAGAGTGATTAACCCCTCGACTATTTGGCTTTAAAAAATACAAAAATTCTGCCTATGACGAATACAACTAAAATATATCTGGTAACCCTGGACGCCGGCTTTAGTTTTTTAGGTGTATTGTCGCCAGAGTCGGCTGCATAGACACTCTTATTTCACAAAACCACAAAAAATTTTGTTCTTGTAGATTTTAAATGGCAAAATAAACTATATTTGAGTAATTCAAGATTATTCCATACTTAAATTGTTTATGAAAATAATAAATGATTTATTTAGCCGTTTTAAATCAGCTACCTTATTATCACAAGGAAATTTTTGTTTAAAGCAAACCAGATTACCGTTGACCTTTCTACCAAAGTATCGTAAGCTAGTCACTTACGATTATTTGGTATTAGTATCTTGACCCGGAAAAGAAACGCAAGTGCCAAAACCACAAAAAGACGTTATTTTAGAGCCAAATAATTGCACTTTTTGTGAAAAATGCGCCCCTAAATAGGTAATACCTTATTTCTAATGAACTTTATTTAATATTTTCGGGTACAACAAAAAATGGCTGCTCCTGTAAAATTTGCGTATTGTGGCTTACGATACTTTGGCAAAAAGGTATCGATACGAAACCATCATTTTTATACAAATACGTGTTTTAGATCAAAAAATTAATTCTGTAGTCTGATAAGAAATTTTTCACAACTACTGTTGAATGTTTGTTGGTTCTTTCTCATATTTTTCTACTTGATTGAAATTCTGAATAACAAAATCATTATGTTTATTTGACTAAAGTAAAAAAATCCATCCCAATATCAAATATACAGGGGGTTTGTGAAAGTTCAATGTGTTGGAAGTATGAACTTTCAGTGTGCCAAACTATAAATCATTTCAATTTGAAAATTATTACAAAAGTATTCAAAATGCGTATAGATTACGAGCCACACATACTGGTAATAAAATACAACTATTTTAAAAGGGATACCTATGGTGTAAACTTTACGTTACGATACGAAATGCAGAGCTCATAGTAAAGAATATTTTACAGAATTTTTTTGTGTCCTACAATTCCAACAAACCAAATTATGAGAAAATATGTGGCAGGAGGTGCTCCCGCTTTTTAGAAATGGGTTTATTGTCAAAAATTAAAGTAGCTCATTTATTTAGTTTTCCAGTATTTGCTTTTTGAACCAAGTCTCTAGCTGCTAAAATATGTACTATCAGTGCCAAAATTGGTCTTACACTTTACGGTTCAATTCCGCTTAAAATGCCATAACCAATTACATTCTGAGGTAAAAAACCTTAGCAACTGTCCGCCAATTAAATTTTTGAAGGCGGATCTAAAGGATTTTATTTGAATGACAACAAACGTGTTAGCCTTGCACTAGTAAACAAAGGGCAGCAAAAAATAGATAAATAATCATGTTCTTTTAACGAAAAATCACATCGCCTATGGGGGGCGGGGCTGGCGAAAACATAGCAACGTCCGGCATAAACGATTCGCGTCGCAAACTGGAACACCACTTTTGGAACTTTTAGTACATCAAAAGACAAATTTCATGTCTCATTTTTATGGTTATTTAGATATTTTTTCATAATTCTATTGTCGGAATTGTAGAACAAATCTTCTTTCTGACACAGAAAAAATTTCTGTAAAATATTCATTACTGTGAGCTCTGCATTTCGTAACGTAAAACTTGATGTTGGCCCTGTTTACACCATACGTATCCCCCTTAAGTAAAAATTAAAAATTCGGTTTCCTGGAGTAATCAAGGAACTCAAAATTAACATTACTGTGCATCAAGATTGCAAAACCAATCTTGAACAATTGGAAAAAATTGAATTTTATTAGTTATTTTATCAAGAACAGAAAGTCCGACTCGATCCAAAAGTCTTAAGCCTAGCAACTTTAGGTATCCGTTGTAGGCCCGGTTGTTTGAAAAAAGTAACACGAACTTACGTCTGACACTGGCTTAGTTGTTATGGTACAACCAATCAGAAAGCTGGTGTCATAGCAACGAAGCCAGTGTCAGACTTAAGCTTGGGTTAAAAAATCAAATGTGATAAGTATAATTTCTATTTTTAATTTTAGATTCTTAGTTACCTGTTATTTACAATTTTAAGAAGAAAAAAAATTGTCTCATTTTTTATACCTTTTTACTTTTTAAATTAAATCTTGACAAAGCCCCCCGACCGGGGCGAAACGTCGATAATTTACAACAAATATTTTACTTACTGCCAATTAATTCACGAAATTTATAAATTTAATAAAAAATTTGTACTAATAATAATTATATATTTCAAATAAGATAAATTTAAGATCATTGAAAATCGGACACCTTCAAAAATTTTTCCTCATTGAGTTATCCAACCTTTACTGCTTGTGTTGTAGAAGTGAAATAGTGATTCTGTATATTGAGCAAATCATTTGGGTTGCTCCAGAAAAAATGAAAGGAATTGTGCAGTGTAATATGTATTTTTATATCATACTGATGTAAAATTTTTTCTATTAGTCAGCAATCATTAAGAACAACCCCAAGAAAGTTGTACGCTCAGTGGGCGATGGAGAAGTAGTAGAGTTCAGCGTAGTGGTGGGTGAGAAAGGCAATGAAGCTGCAAATGTAACCGGCCCGAATGGCGAACCAGTTCGCGGCTCCCCTTATGCTGCCGATAAGAGACGAAACTATCGACAGTGGTTTCCCCGCGGAGGTCGGGGTGGCAGCCGGGGACCTCGCCGCCCCAGGGAAATTCAGGGCGAAGGCGACAGTAAGGATGGAGCTGGCTCTGGCGGTGACGGAGGAGAAGGCGGTCCTCCGCGCCGATATAGGCCCAGACGGGGCCGTGGCGGCTATGGGGGCTACTATAGGCCTTACAGAGGTGGCCCCGAAGAAGAACAGGGTGATGGAGAAGCACCCCCTCGTGGTCGTGGACCACCAGGTAGATTTTTCCGCAGAAACTTCCGCGGAGGTAGAGGTGGAGGCCGTCGGCCTCGTTCGGAGGATGATCAGGGTCAAGCTGATCAAAGCGGTGGTGAGGACAGACCTCGTGGACCACCGCGCCAGCGCTACCGTAGGCGCGGACCTATTCGTCAACGTGGAGGAAACTCACAGTCCGAACCTGCAAATGTAAAGGTTTGTACCACTTTATTTAAAAGCACATCTTTTGTCTTCCCGTTTCATTTTGGTAATCTGTGTCTTTATCTGCTGCAAATCTAAAGTCTAAAGAATTATTTTGTTTAATATAAATTTTGTTTAGGCTAGTTTGGTAGTTTAATGAAAAAAAGAACTGTTAAAAGTTTATTACATAAATAAGGACGATAAATATATAAACATATGGGTGTACCAAGTAAATAAGTGCCCAAAATGAACTACATATTGCACAAATAATTAGGTGAATCGGCAAATTAAATAATTTTTGTACCTATAAAACCGCCAGATAAGACGAGATTTGTGATGAGGTGCATTGTCGTAATGCAAAACCTTTTTAGATCTTTTTACAGACACGTTCCCTAAACACATTCCCTAAATATTCTAGTAGTTCTTTATAATAATATTCAGAGTTCACAGTAGTACCTCTAGATAACTTGTAATAAAGCTATGGTTTCCGAAAAAAGTGGTGCCGCCATATAGCGGTAGGAGGGAAAGCGATTCCATAGGTAATTGCAGTGGCTTGCTGCGAATCAGTACTGACCACCGCAATGTAATAATACGATGCCGTCACAAATAAGATGGTGGCAGTACGGCGGATAAACAATTCACCAACGTTTTTTGATGGTAGAGTGATTTTTATTGCAGTTTTAATTTCTCGATCAGGTCACAGTAGCATGTTAGTTGATGTGTTTGAATACGACATAGTAAAATAATTTATTACAGTCATTTGTAATTCATTGCGATAAGATGTGTTCTGGTAGTAATAAACTACATGCTGTGAGCTGGTTTACAGAAGATAATGAAATATTAATCGATTTTTACAGAAACAATTTTAACGAATTAGCCTACTTAACACGTTCGCTGCGGCACGGGTCACATAGACCCCGTACAGCACCAGCGTTGCATGCGGGCCTTTCCAAACGTTACTTTTCCTGCGGTGCGACTTTAAATAAACATAGTAATTTTTTAAATATTTTCATTTTGATTGAAGATATATAGTTCCCATAACATCTTCTACCTTCACAAGTCTTAAAATCATACGGGGTTTATACGACCCGTACCGCACATGAATACGATTTTCATACTTGTGTGCGATACGGGGTTTGTAGACTTGTCTGGGCTTGTTTGCTAAATCGTCTGCGAATATGCGGTTTCAACTCATTTCTTGTCAATACCGCGTACTAGTAAGTTGACAAATGTAACAATGAGTGGTCGTGCAAAACAGTTTGTGAATTTAGCCGGCCTATTGTCTGGCTTGTTTCAACGCTGCCCACGAAAAGCATGGCAACTGAACCATTTTTGTACGAAAAATTGTTTTACTTTAATAATATAAGTGTTCTTTTTTATTTTTCAAAAATAACGCTTTATTGTAGTTCTGAATCTTTGGAAATATTGTGACATGTATAAAAATAGTTTTTCGTCGTTAAATGCTATACGGGACATTTAAGCCCCGTGCTATTACAGCCAATTATAGATCCTGCTTACTAGAAAGCACCGCCCATAATGCAATCCCTTCCATTATGACGTTAACTCTAGTAGCCAATGAAATCTGACGGCTATTGTACGGGACTTATAGACCCCGAACCGCACAGTGAGAAAAACTGATACGGGGTTCATATGGCCCGTACCGCAATTCAAAAAAGTATTTAGAATACGCTACCGCAGGGAACGTGTTAATAATAGACCAAGAGCTGGCAGTAAAACTTACCACCTCATCTGTTACCAAAGGTTTGTCATTTTAGTTTTTGCACTTTTCACAGGCTATGTCAAACCGCTCGTCTGCCTGCCGGGTGTGGTCACCTTACATACTGAGTTTTATTTAATTTTTTTAATTTTGACTTATTTTTGCCTCACAACTACCAATTTAAAATGCTTGCGAAAATGAGTAAAAGTATAAGCTGCATGTATATTCAAAGCGTCTGCCGCGCCTTGCGGTCACCCGTTTGAAGCAAACGCCCGTGAAAATGTCAAAAAAATACCCATCAACTCCCCATGAAATATCAGTGTAATTTTTTTGCAGAAATGTAGTTCTTGATGCACTTATTTGATCTGTAAAAAGCATTTGTTGGCAGACGGTCGCATTTAACGAGCAGACGAGCTCAAAGCGAAAAAATAAATACGCGTGTATTAATAACGAACGGTCCTGCCTCACAAATACCAACCAATTTTTGGAACGAAATTATTGAAATTATCATTGGTTTACTGTTTTACTTAGTCTGCCATCCACGGGTGGTCATATTTTTCAAGCAGACAGCATGAAACCTATAAAAAAGTGCATTTAACGGTATTTATTAACTTCGTAATCCTACCAAAAGCACATAAGTAATTAGTATGTCACTAAAATGGATAACTTTAATAAATTACAATGATAAGTGCTGACCATAGTAGATAAGCTATGCGGGTCCGGGACCACGATTAACATTGAAACTCCCATAAGAGCTGAAAAACTGTTTTACTTCCGGTCTGGGACAACAACCAGTAATATTCATATTATGTTTTCGCTTCATGGCAACAGGTTTTTGAACAGAACCAAGGGCTTTTTATGCGATCCCTACATGCGATCGGAAGTAAAACAGTTTTTCAGCTCTTACGGGAGTTTCAATGTTAATCGTGGTCTCGGACCCGCATAGCTAATCTACTGACCATGCACCAATGACTCACTGAACGTAAAGAAGTGATCGAATCTGTTTTCTTGAGATGGATTTTCACAGCAGATACGTTTGCATATCTGTTCTTGTTATGCTATCGGTTTGGTTCTTTTTATACGTAATTCCCGTTAATTTCCGACAACATGCCGAATGGTATCCTAATTGAGAAAAGTTCTCCAACAGAAATTCTATGTGAGCGTATTTCAAACTGAACTTCCGGCTACAAGCCAAAGCTACTTTACATTTTTGAAACGTTCCGGCGCTGAATTGTTTAGTTTTCTTAGTTATATTTTCGTCATTATCCAAATGAATGCAAGAACCCCTTACGATACCACGAGAAGTGCTGGATCTTGCTTCCAGATCTTGTCTGCAAAGTACGACACGATTTTTTATAGAAAATTTCCTAGTTCAATTTTTATAGATAGGTACAGTCTATTCCTTATAAGATGTCCCCCACGTCATTATTGGACATCGTATGAATTAAGCGAAAGCCGTAGGTGTGTTTACATGTCAGCCGCGCCGTCAAATCTCCATAAAAACTGTCAAGCATAAAAAGTCATTTCGCATAATAGTACTTATGCGTATATTACTTATTGATTTTACACAAAAATATCAACTTTTTTATTAAAAGCAATTGTAATATGCACATTTGTTAGCATAGAAACAGAATCCATATTTTCTTTGTATCTTCGTAGGTAAACTCAATGTTAGGTCGCTCGACTAAATACCTCCGATTATTGTCCTTCTTATATCTTAAGCCATGATATAACTCACTATTTTTTGTACATATTTCACATTTCACACTTTCATGCAACATGCAGATCCTCTGTTTTCAACTTTTTTCTTGATCTCGACTTTCCAGGAGATGCCAGTACCGGATTCGTTTCACTGTTTTTTTCATAAATATTTAGTGCGTTTGCTACACTCTGTAATAAATTACTATCTTGTGTTAACAGACAGAATGTTTAATGACTTACAATTGTTACTTCATGCAATGCATTCAGTGGCAACTAAGGACCCCCATTCTCCCTCTCCATCTCAAAGTACTTCAACAACGACAACACCATCGCTTGCGCTTTTGAATTAAGCGGTTACCTCTCATTATTTTTATGCGATCCCTACATGCGATCACTTGAAAAGCCCTTGGTTCTGTTCAAAAACCTGTTGCCATGAAGCAAAAACATAATATGAATATTAATTACTGGTTGTTGTCCCAGACCGGAAGTAAAACAGTTTTTCAGCTCTTATGGAAGTTTCAATGTTAATCGTGGTCCCGGACCCGCATAGCTTATCTACTATGGTCAGCACTTATCATTGTAATTTATTAAAGTTATCCATTTTAGTGACATACTAATTACTTATGTGCTTTTGGTAGGATTACGAAGTTAATAAATACCGATAAATGCGCTTTGGTATAGGTTTCATGCTGTCTGTTTGAAAAATATGACCACCCGTGGATGGCAGACTAAGTGAAACAGTAAACCAATGATAATTTCAATAATTTCGTTCCAAAAATTGGTTGGTATTTGTGAGGCAGGACCGTTCGTTATTAATACACGCGTATTTATTTTTTAGCTTTGAGCTCGTCTGCTCGTTAAATGCGACCGTCTGCCAACAAATGCTTTTCACAGATCAAATAAGTGCATCAAGAACTACATTTCTGCAAAAAAATTACACTGGTATTTCATGGGTAGTTGATGGGTGTTTTTTGACATTTTCACGGGCGTCTGCTTCAAACGCATGACCGCAAGGCGCGGCAGACGCTTTGAATATACATGCAGCTTATACTTTTACTCATTTTCGCAAGCATTTTAAATTGGTAGTTGTGAGGCAAAAATAAGTCAAAATTAAAAAAAATAAATAAAACTCAGTATGTAAGGTGACCACACCCGACAGGCAGACGAGCGGTTTGACATAGCCTGTGAAAAGTGCAAAAACTGTAAAATGGCAAACCTTTGGTAACAGATGAGGTGGTAAGTTTTACTGCCAGCTCTTGGTCTATAAATGAACGTTAAAAGTGCGTAACAGCACCGCTAAATTTTCTAACTTTACGTCTGAAGACACCGCTATGACGGCCATATTATTCTGGCCGCTCTAAGATGCTATATGACGGCAACAATTTTCTACGAAACCGTAGCTTTGCACAATAAATTGACGATTTGCGGGCATAATAATGCATAATTCTCAAATTTTTTTCAGTATAAAATAGATCGATAACAAATTACATACAGTCCGTTCCCCCACTACTAATTTTTGAACCATTTGAGGTACATCCATGAAATTGGGTACAAGTTAGTCACAGGTCACAAGATATTTTTTAACGTATTAATGACATCTGTCAGTCCCAAGATGGCGGTCGGGAGCCATTTTGAAAAAATATTTTAAATGGGAAGGACGGTCATGTGACCACGTTTTAAACGTCTTATCGAGTGCAATATCACACTAAAATATGGCGTTGATACCTGAAAACGTTACAAAATGGTGGCTAATCAAATTTCTTAATAACCATGAATGTTGCTGTCAATCACGTTTGTATTGGAAACAAAATTCGTTGTCGCGGTAACATCTTGTTTTCTACTTCTCAAATGTGGCATGTTTAGTTCCTTCATTTAGGAAAAATGTGACCATGGCTCGTAGCTTAAACGATAAATTTGAAGCGGTTTTGATTTATGGAGAAGCTGGAAGAAATTACCATCTAGCGGTAGTTTTTCCTTAATAAACTCTCTTTTCGCCTCTTATTGGTCGACTTCATTAAGAGATTTCACTACAAATTAGAATAAAATTTCATAAGAAAAATGTTAAAGTTTAAAAATTGAACAAAAGACATCGACGCCATGTTTTAGTATGATATTTCACTCGATAAGACCTTTAAAACGAGGTGTCACATAACCCTCCCTCTCATTTAAAATTTTGTTTCGAAATGGCGCTCGAGCGCCATCTTGTGACTGACAGCTGTCATTGTTACGTCAAAAAATATATTGTGACCTGTGATTACCTTGTGCTGAATTTCATGGATGTACCTCAAATGGTTCAAAAATTAGTAGGGGGGGAACGGACTTTAGACAGGCACTGTATAATAATAATAATAATCTTTATTCGTGCTAATATGTACAAAAAATACATTCACACCCGTCAAGAACAAAAGTATTAACAATAGCAAGAACTAAAGCGTAAATTCAAAGGAAAGAAATTCTTCTGTTGAATAAAAAGCATTGTTTAACAATATTTTTCTAGCAGATTTTTTTAAGCTGTGCTGGAGATTAATTTTTTAAATGACTTGGCAATTTATTGTAGAATAAGACTCCATAGGCATGTGCAGTTTATTGATTATTTCCCCCCACTGTTTACGATTCAAGAACTGTATAAAATTCTCAGTTACATCTGAAGTAGGAATAATAGTTGAGTAGTTTTTTAAAATAAAGATTTTATGACTTGAGATGATCACCACTGATAGTTATATCTTTTGTACTTAAAATTGAATGCACTGAATCTGAGTTGTCTCATAATTTATTATCATTTCTTAAAATAGTTATTAAAAATTCCCTTCATTGTATTTGATATATTTTACGTCATTATTTTGTTTTAAAGTACAAAATTTTAAAGATATTGAAAATTCATTTATCTAAACATCGTTCACATTAAGTGGTAAAAAATCCTTTTGATGCTTTTATTAATATTTCCCCCCCCCACATATTTTTTGTTAGTGTACTTGCTGTTCATTGTCTCTTGTTACTTTATAGGCTGAAGATTCTGTTGGAACTGTTAAATCTGAAGTAAGTACTGTTGCGCCAGAATGCTTCTTGTGAACATTTTCAGCTACATATTTATGCTCTTTAATGTTGAAATAAAAAATTAACATTAAGTTAAGTGGTGGTGATGGCGTTAAAATTATTCTAATATTTGAATTAAAGACTTCCAATCATGCCTGAACGTTATTTGTTTCGTGTTTGTTCTTGGTTGTGGAGTGGTGGGAATTTGATAGTTAAAGTTAGGTTTTTTTTGTTTCAGGAGAGTCAGCCTGTGCAGAACACCACCACAGAGAGCACGGCTTAAGCGTTCTCACGCTAAGTCCATCATACCTATTATAACCAAACTATGTTAATAACAAACCAACTTATTAGTGCGTGAGTTTTCTAAATAGCAGACAGAAGGCATTTCATTGCGTTTCAATTGTTTAATTAATTTTTCGTAAAATCATGTCTTGCACAACGTGTTGTCAGTGGTCACGTGCTAGTTTGGCACTTTACCTGCCACGCAAGGGGTGAAATACATTTTTGATACTTTTTATATATTCGTTGTCGGTTCTCTTTGAGATTATCGATAAATTTATAAATTGTTGGAGAGATGCTTCTTAGCTATGGCACGGGAAATGTGCCCAACTAGTTTTCATTTGTGAGTTTAATCGTCCATGAAATGTCTTAAGACCTTATGTCTTGCTGCAAGATTTTTCCTTTGTAACTAAAATTTCAAAAAAGCAGCATTTGTGTAAGTTTTTAACAGCTCTTCAAATGTTGTACAAAAAAAATATTGCAACACCTAACTTTGAGTCTTTTTCCACTGCAAGCGATGGGAAAAGCATTAAAAAATAAAATGAAAATCCAAAAAAATTGGTAAAATGTAAAAGAACCGATATTTTGCCTGTGACTGGAATTGATTTTACGTTTTCAAATTTTAGGTATTAGGGGTGCTAGTCAAGTAAACTATGATTAATTTATATTAAGAGTGTTCAACACTATTTGTATACCAATAATGTTTTTTTACGAAATCGATTAATTTGTATTTAGTTTTTTTACACTGGAGAAATGAATAAATATCTGTTCTTAAAATTCGTGTTGTTTTATTGCCATCTTACCTTATACCAACTGATCTTAAAAATTATCTTTACAATTAATAGTCTGTGTGGGCAGGATGCAACCTATTCAGAAAGGGGCGAAAGGGGGATGCGTGTAACTGCTACTTTTTAATTTATCAAAGATGCTTTAATAGCTACAGGGTTTGTAGTGGCACACGTTTTTAGTATTAATTTGGTCTCTTTACAAGACTGGTCCCGAAGTTGAAAGTTTGGTCACCTGTCACTTTTTTTAACGATTTTGTGGCTCGGTTGCATGTTGGATTCGTTGACAGGTGTCAAGCTAGCTTGCTAAACGTGGGTGCATCGGTCTGTTGGGAACATGTCTTCTCCCAGTGATGGTGATCTACTGCTCGCTCTTGCCTTTTCCTATTTTGGGTGTCATCCCACTCGTGAGCAGCAGATGCTTTGTTCTTTGGATTTCTCATTTGGAGAATGACTGCAAGTGCAAAATGTGTCAACTCGAACTTTTGTATGATGGTTGCCATAAGTAAACACTGACGGCATTTCTAGGACGTTGGGAAGTTGCTGTCACTACGCCCGAGAGCTGACATCATTTTCAAATATGTCGCGGTGACCAGCCTGCTACTCTAACCCTTTGCATATGAAACAATGTACACTTAGAGATCGAGACGTGGCGTCCAAGTCGCAGCGACCAAAACGCTAGTATGTCCATGGTCTAATACTAAATTTGTACAATCAATTGTGGAAAGAGTGAATTCATCGCTCATCACGTGATTCCAAGAGGATGAAACTTGAAACAAGATCCCTACCACGATTCGAGTTATAGTTCCCTATCATTATTATACGGTGCGTCTCCAGATGGACCTAACTATTGTGGGAGGTCGAGCGGATCGCAGTTAAATAAAACCAGCTTCTAAATATATTTTAACGATGTTTTATTCTTTCAACTTTTAGACTTCTCACTTCTACAAAACTTCTTCACACAAACAAAAGCAAAACTTCAAAAACAAAAGAGATAAGGTAAAGTTTTTTTTCTCGCCATCCACAGAACACCTCACCAGTTAACCAGTTACAAGCTTATCTTACTACTGGAACTACTTTCTAACCACAAGGCGCGAAAATTTAAATTTTAAAATAAGTGGCCTAAGCTATAGATGCTTGAAAACTTTCTTGTTTCTTATTTTTAGAGAAACAGTCATCAATCATAAAAGGTTTTGCTTATTCCGAGAAGTCCTTAGCCATAGTCAGAATTTCGATGTAATTTATAGGGTGGTTCAGAAAAAAGGAAATGTGAAATTTTGTCGAGAGTAAAGTACCAGTTATTTAAGAGGAGATTAAAAATGTTGCAGGAAAAAGTTGTTTCTAATGTCTATGAAAGTTCAGATATGGAATTTTAAACATTGTATCGCAGAGCTAACATTTTTGCCTTCGTTATGATTAAATATTTCAATTTTGTGAAATAAAATAAGCACTTAATATTCGACGTTTCGGCCCCATCAGCGGCCTCTGTCAAGGTTTATTGAAAATTGTAAAAAATAAAAAAATGATAAAGGTTCCAAATGGGGCCGAAACGTCGAATATTGAGTGTGAATTGTATTTTTAAATGCCATAATTTCACAAAATTGAAATATATATAGACTGCCATAAATTGAAAAATGTGGTTATGATTAAAGTAATATTGTACCGGGTGTCCAAATAAGAAAGGATGCCGGCCATATCTAAGGAACCGTTCATGGTACAGCCATGGGAAAGAAAAAATAATAATAAAAGTGGGGAAGAGAAATCGCTGGGAATTATTTTCAAGTTTCTAAGTTTGCCGCTAGAGGGCGTAATAGTCATAGTCTACAAAAAAAACTTGGTTTTCTTTCAAATTTACCCAGATAAAGTAGATAAAAAATACGAATATTGCAATCTTGAATATATCTTGTATAATTTTGGTTTACCACTTCTTGCTCTAGCTCATCAAATAGCAGCGGAGGGGGAAGGGGAACGATTGAGTGTGAAGTGCTTGTAACTTCGGTTTTGTTCAACATAATTTGGCAAACTTGGTCTCGTTGAAAAGAGCTCTCTTCGATTAATTATATACTTTTATGAGCTAGGTTCTTTTAGTTCCGTAGTGATCGCTAGGGGGCGCTGTTTGAAAGACCAGCAAACTTTTCAAAGTTTCTTGAACATTTGAAATGGAATGATATAATAATTATAACCTAGTTAAAAAGAGGATAGAATGATGAAAGGAATAGTGAAAACCGCGCATTGATATCTTCTTTCTAACCGGAGATATAAACAAATTAGTGTTAGGATCGGGAGCATGCATGGGGGCAAAAATTGTTGGTAACACCCGATTCAACATTTGGAATTATTGTGTAGTAGGGATAAACTTGTGTATGCTTTGATGCCAATATAAAAATTATACAAATATGACAAAATAGCTTTTACTATAGTTTGGAGAAAGTCCCCCCGAAAATTTAAGACATTTGTAGATATCAAACACTTGACATTGTGCTGAATCTTTTTGTTTCAACTCCAGCTTGTTTTATAAATATATTGCCCACACAGTGGTTGGATCAGTAACTTTGGCGTAAATTCACTATGAATGCTTAATAAGTTAACCTCATACACGCCAAAAGACAGTTACACAGCACACCCCCGAGGCGAAGCCACCGTAATATAGAAAGCCTGTACCCTGCTCTGGTGACGTCACACGTGGTTGTAGATTTCTGTCTGGCGAGCATATACTGCGGGTAGAGTTTCTCGGCTTAATATTGGGAAATAGTAATTTTTATTTAATGAATTGTAGTTTCGTAATTATATTAAGTACTGTCAATACGTTAAGGGAATGCAATAATCTTAGGTAAAATAATCTATTAATAGTTAAAACTTAAGACAAAACGGCACTGCAAAGAGTCAACAGCTTTGGTAAAAGAGTAGAAGTAGGTCACCAATTTCTTTGTTCTTATTTAGGTGTAATAGTATAATTCATCAAACCTAATTGTTCCTTTAAAAAACAATTTTATCAAACGCCGATTTATTCAATACTTTTTCTACACAAACTTTTATTTAATTTGAGCCACTGTTTTCCCTAATTTCAACCAGCTATTACATAGAGAACTGTGCCCTAACAAACCCAAACATAATTTTCATAATTATTTGTGCCATTTTTTTATGATATTTCAATAATTTTTGTCTTTTCAATAAACTCTTGATAAAGCTCCCAATCGGGAGCGAAACGTCGAGATACTCTTTACGAAGTGTTTAACTGCCATTAAATTCACAAAAATTATTGAAACCCAAACATAGTAATTGTTATAAGTAATAAATAAGCGCAAATCCGAGAGAATGTTTATAGAAAACTTTAAAAATAGTGCCTATTTCTGGTGTTTATAGTTGTTCTGTATGACGTTAACTTTCATTATTTGTTTTGCACGTACTAGGTACTGAAAATTTCGCTCGCAGGAAATTTTGCGACGAATGCGACGTAGGTAACTGCAATTCGAATTGTTGTCTTTGGGAAATCGAAACACGGACATTTTTTCACTTGTGCGAATGTAATTGCTCCTACACAAGGGAACGCAACAATATTCTGGCATCTAAAGTTGTAAAATTAGTTGCTTGTTCAGTTATAATAAAAAATGTAATATGTTTGCCATTGCATTATTATCGCACTCTTATGCAGCAATACGAATAGTCGCGACCGGGAGCGCCTGGAGAGCCACCACCGTTTGTGACGTATCATTCGAGGAGTGGGGCGATGTGCTAGGCTTTCTATATTACGGTGGCTTCGCCCGAGGACGCTGACTTTGCCAGCGAAATATGTGTCGAGTTTAATGACTGTGTCACTGTCTTTTGGCGTACGGGGTTATCTTCTTAAGAATTCATAATAAATATTGCAATTTACAGGAGTATATTTTAATACCTAAAACATAGGTTTTTGCTTTAAAAAATGGTAATTTCCACATTTAAAACGGCCACGAACAAGCAACATATAATTTTAATAATTATGATATTTTCAAAATGTCTTTTACATTCGTTGGCACGTATAAAGGTTAGTATTTACCCGCCCTCCCGCCCTTAAAACTCTTTTGTCCATATCTCCGGTTAGAAAAAAGATATCAATGTGCGGTTTTCATTGTTTCTCTCATTGTTTTGTCCTCTTTTTAATTAACTAATTATTATTATACCGTTCCATTTAAAATTTTCAAGAAAATCTGAAAAGTTTGCTGATCTTTCAAACAACGCCCTCTAGCGATCACTACAGAACAAAAATGACTTAAACTATAAAAGTATCTGATTAAAGGAAGATAGCTCTTTTCAACGAGACTAAGGCCCGGTTTTTCAAAGAATCCAACACCGGATTAAGTCTGACACCGCCCTCGTTGCTATGAAGCCAGCCAATCAGCAAGCCGGTTTCATAGCAACGAAGCGAGTGTCAGACTTAATCCGGTGTTGGATTCTTTGAAAAACCGGGCCTCTGTTTGCTAAATTCGGTTGAATCAAACCGAAGTTACAAACATCTCCACAACCAGATGCTCCCCTTCCCCCTTCGCTGTTATTTGATGAGTTAGAGCAAGAAGTGGTAAACCAAAATTATAGAAAATATATTCAAGACTGCAATATTCGTATTTTTTATCTACTTTATCTGGGTAAATTTTAGAGAAAACCATGTCTTTTTGTCGACTATGACTATTACGCCCTCTAGCAACAAACTTAGAAACTTGATAATAATTTCCAGCGATTTATCTTGGCCACTTTTATTATTAGTTTTTCTTTCCCATAGCTGTACCATAGATATGGCCGGCATCCTTTCTTATTTGGACACCCGGTACATATTTGAACCTGGATATTTTCTACTGAAAAGTTCAGTTTGCAAAGTGATACAATGTTTTACTTATACCATAACATTTTACTAAATCAATTCGTTGCTATTGACATAAAATTTCTGATAATTTGAAGTTTTGTTAGTAGAGTAAAGTGGATAGTTCTGGATGCACCCCCACCACTAGACTTTGACCTCGGCTAAGGCTGCACCTTGCTCAAGGTCAAGATCGAATGGTGGTGGTGGTGGTGAGTGGTGCAGCCAGAATTGTCCACTTACGTATCATT
Source organism: Xestobium rufovillosum (assembly GCA_963966045.1). Lineage (NCBI taxonomy): Eukaryota > Metazoa > Arthropoda > Insecta > Coleoptera > Ptinidae > Xestobium > Xestobium rufovillosum. The sequence continues at coordinate 15,848,821 of OZ014499.1, read as the reverse complement.
TGTAAACTCAAAGTCAAATACGTTCCAAGGTTATTTTCAACTCAAGGTCATTGTCAACTCAAGGTCAAATCTGAATTGTATTTCAAGGCTAAAAGTACCCCACTTCTTCCCATATTTCAAGGTTATTCATAAAATATATAAGTGTGGTAACTGATTATCTCACCATGATTATAGTGTCAGTAATCAAAGTGGCAGAGACTGTGGGGGTCGGCATGGCACTATGATACTCACTGCGATGTGGAAAGCAACGGGAAACCACCACATTAGTTTATCCCTAGAACAGCATATTGAGAATTTTTTGATGATGGCACCTTCTGGAGTAAAATATTCCGGAGGTAAAATAGTCCCACACTCGGATCTCCGGGCGGGGACTGCTTCGGGGGGAGTCATCAGCAATAATAAGTGTAACATTTTACGGGTCGGAGCGTGGAATGTGACGAGCATGAAACAACTAGGAAAGTTAGAAAATTTGAAAATAGAGATGGATAGGTTAGCATTAGACATAGTAGGTATCAGTGAGGTGTGATGGCCCGAAGCTGGAGACTTTTGGAGCGGAGATTTTAGAGTAATACACAGAGGGTCGATACGTGGAAATTCGGGAGTAGGAATTGTTATGAAAAAGAAAATAGGGCAGATCGTAGAAAATTTCTTACAGAAAAGTGACAGGGTAGTTATGGTTATACTTGGGCCGCCGAACAGACGGAGTGATCACCCTGCAAGAACGTGCTCTAGCGGGGCCTATATTAATTTATGACGACCGAATTGGAGTGATGCGACTTCGTTGGGTCTAAAGAAAGCGCATCACTGCGGTTCGGTTGTCCTAAATTGATAGTGGTCCCGCCTAGAGCACGTTCTTGCAGGGTGATCACTCCGTCTGTTGGGCGGCCCAAGTATAGGTTAAATTCGAAACCTGTAAAGACGGTAATAATACAGGTATACAGGGTGAATCAGGAATCCTTCTATGTATTGGTATTTTTGTTATTTGAAGAGCTACAAAGTCGGTTAAATGAGAGAAAAGTTGCACTATTTTGGGGCCATCTTAAACCTACTTTCAAACTTGCAAAAATTTTCACAGCTTTCTAGATATAATTAAAAAATTAAAATTTCCGATTTTTTTCTTTTGTTGATAACTCAACTGTGGTTTGTGCAAATGGCTTGAAACTTGGAATACTTACATAAAAGAACGTTGTGCATCGTTTGGTGACATTAACAGTGCAGTGCGACCTGTCATTTTTGCAGAGTGACAGTCAACTTTTTTTTTCTTTATGGCATCCATATTCTTTTCTGCCGCTGACATTAAGACAGCATTATTATGATTACAACGGTTTTTTAATTTTTTAAATCGAACCTCAAATAAAGAAGTTACAGAGAGAAACATGTTAGCACATGTAATCAAGGTAGCCATGCAACAAATGAGCTGCGGTAAGTATCAATAAACAATTTACTTTTTAGTGGAAGCCCACGTATTCCCACCTTTTCTATTTGAAGAGATGGAGATTCGGTTAAATCAGCGAATACTTGCGCAATTACTAGCAATAAACGGTGGTTCCCGAAGAGTTTAAAAAATCGGCCGTGGTCAAAATATTTATGGAAATTTTGAAACGGATCAATTAGTACTTGGATTAAAATAAAATCCTACATTGTTGCTTCATGGCATTTTGTTAAATTGTTTATTCGTTTTAGTTAATTTGTTTTATTGTTCTTTAAAGTTCCATAGTTAATAAAAAAAATAAAATAAATGTAAGTTTTTATTTTAATCCAAGTACTAATTGACCCTTTTCAAAATATCCATAAATATTTTGACCACAGCCGATTTCTTAAACTCTTCTGGAACCACCGTTTATTGCTAGTAATTGGGCAAGTTTTCGCTGATTTAACCGAATCTCTATCTCTTCAAATAGAAAAGGTGGGAATACGTGGGCTTCCACTGAAAAGTAAATTGTTTATTTACAAAAATTTTTACTTACCGCGGCTCTTTTGTTGCATGGCTACCTTGATTACATGGCTAACATGTTTCTCTCTGTAACTTCTTTATTTGAAGTTCGATTTAAAAAATTAAAAAACCGTTGTAATCATAATAATGCTGTCTTAATGTCAGCGGCAGAAATGAATATGGCTGCCATAAAGAAAAAAAAAGTTGACTGTCGCTCTGCAAAAATTACAGATCGCACTGCACTGCCAATGTCAGCAAACGATGCACAACGTTCTTTTATGTAAGCATTCCAAGTTTCAAGTCATTTGCACAAACCACAGTTGAGTTATCAACAAAAGATAAAAATCGGAAATTTCAATTTTTTAATTATATCTAGAAAGCTGTGAAAATTTTTGAAAGTTTGAAAGTAGGTTTAAGATGGCCCCAAAATAGTGCAACTTTTCTCTCATTTAACCGACTTTGTAGCTCTTCAAATAACAAAAATACCAATACATAGAAGGATTCCTGATTCACCCTGTATATGCCCGCATCTAATTATAGTGATGAGGCTGTAGAGGCAGTTTATAGAGATATCGAATAATATGTGCTAGTCTGTGAAAGGGCATGAAAAGTTAATAATTGTAGGAGACTTTAATGCAGTTGTATACTTGGGCCGCCCAACAGACGGAGTGATCACCCTAAAAGAACGTGGTCTAGCGGGGCCAATATTAATTTTTGACGACCGAATTGGAGTGATGCGACTTCGTTGGGTCTAAAGAAAGCGCATCACTGCGGTTCGGTCGTCCTAAATTGATAGTGGTCCTGCCTAGAGCTCATGATTGCAGGGTGATCACTCCGTCTGTTGGGCGGCCCAAGTATAGGTGCAGGGAGAGAAGATAGAATAATCGGCCCCTTTGGATTAGGTAATAGGAACGAGATGGGAGTTAGACTGGTTGATTCTTGCGATAAACATAACCTAACCGTCACGAACACTATATTTCAACATCACACTAGGAAGCGCTATACATAGAAAATGCCAGGGGACCTAGGGAGATATCAAATAGATTACATTCTTGTTAGGCAAAGATTTAGAAATCAAGTTAGGGACTGTAGAAGCTATCCAGGAGCAGATGTAGATAGTGATCACAACATAGTGGTTATGAAGGCTAGTCTTAAATTTAAGATTTTGAAAAAACGACACGATAGAAGACACCTTGACCTCGAGAAATAAGACTGATTCGCGCAATGAGTTCGAGAGAAAGACGAATGAAGTACTAAAGGGCGGGGATGAAAATACTGTTAAGGACGTAGAGGCAAAATGAAATTGCATTAAAAATGGGTTAGGATCTGCAGCTAGAGATATAGGGTGAAATAGGGTGATCGGGATTCAATTTCGGGATTTCGGGATCGAAATTTAGAATCCCGGGATCCCGGGATTGAATCCCGAACCCGAAATTCAGAAATTGAAATAGGAAACACTACTATTTAGGGATGTAACGTTTAAACGTTTAACCGCACGTGTGGGCACTACCCGTATAGGGGAACGTTTAAACGAAATGCAAATAAAATTTAGATATAGGTACTTACCTATCCTTAAATTTCAGATAAAAAAGCCGCGGCTAGTGCTAGGCACGCACCGCGTAAGAGCAAAAACGAGGGGGCCACTTAAATATTGCAAAATCGTCATGCACTTTTCAAATTTATTGTTCGCATCCCTTTGAGGACTTTCGCCGCCATCGCGCCGCGGTTATCATTCAACGGTATAGGTATTATTTTATGATTTATAACCCAACTTTCAAACGACGTTTGATTTTTTCTAATTATTCAAGTTTCAAAACAATATTGCAATATTGTTAAGTTACGCGTAGGGTGCTCGTTTATACGCCGTTTAAACGTTTAATAAACGCATTTAAACGTTTACGAAAAATCGCTGAACGTTGCATTCCTGCCATTATTTATAACTAATAAATACCCCGAACGAATTTACGTATTTACACAAATACAATCAGCGACCAGGGAGTGAGACGGTGATTTACCGGATTATTTACGCATGCGGCATTGCGGCGCCGAAACCGACCTACGGCGCTGATAGAAACTTGTAAGGACATGGGCGTAACGTCCTGTGGGATACAGGAACAATTTAGCAATGCAGAAAAATTCCTTTTGCGTAAATAAATATTTCGATATTTTTCGGGATCCTGGTAAAATGTCGATCCCGAAATCCCGGGATTTCGGGATCGATGCTATTCGCCCTTAAAGGTGAAGTTCTGAAGAAGGTTTTTTGCCGGGAACTTTCGAACTACTGTATCGAATGTTATAAAATTTGGACTGTAAACATAGTAAGCAGGTATCTGTGATCGAGTGACATGACATCTTCCGTATTTTTTGTAGGAAGCCGGGGGTGGAACACCCCTAATGCTTTTCACCCCTTAACTTTCACGTTGATGCTTTTAACGAATTTGCAATGACATTTTTAAATTCCTTAAACAATTTACTCAAAAAAGGTACTCTTTTTTGAAACCGTTAAAACGGCCCGTTCCCGAGAAAAAAATGTATGCAAAGACATGATTCATCATCTTTACTATACAAGCAGGTTATGAAATAAGAACTGCTTCATGAAATATGTGAGAAAATGAAAATGTATGAACAATCGGTTATGAAAACAAGAGGCTAAAATACATTTTCGAAGTGAGCACCTTGTAGACGAATAAATTTTTTGTGTAGTAAAAATGATAAATCATGTCTTTTTATACATTTTTCTTTCGGAAACGGGCCGTTTTAACGGTTTCAAAAAAGAGTACCTTTTTTGAGAAAATTGTTTAAGGAATTTAAAAAAAATGTCATTGCAAATTCGCTAAAAGCATCAACGTAAAAGTTAAGGGGTGTAAAGCATTAAGGGTGTTCCACCACAACCACAAGATACGGAAGATACGGAAGACGTCATGTCACTCGATCATAGATACTTGCTTACTATGTCTACAGTCTAAATTTTATAACATTCGATACAGTAGTTAGAAAGTTACCAGCAAAAAACCTTCTTCAGGACTTGACCTTTCAGGGCGAATAGATTCGAAGGGAGACGTCCTAGAAAAAATTTTATAGATACTTTAAATGTTATTTTAACCCAAACTATATGCTCCAGAGATATTTCCCCGTTGTTCTGAGACAGCCTGTATGTGAAAATAGCAATTTTTCAACTGTCTACTCTATAATATGAAAGTGACTTTTTTTTTACTCTAGAGATAAAAATATATTCTTTTCTAGAAGTGTAAATGAAAATATCAAATTTATAGTTTTAATAATAATGGATAAAAGAAACACTTTCATTTAGTAGCCTGCGTATCTATGTTACCTACTATAGCAACGACTAAACAAACAATAATTTACATTGTGACGGTTAATTTATAATTTAATAGCATTTTAAATCATTATTATCAGAAAGTGAATACAGTGAATCATGCACACCACCAAATTTGTGTAGAAAAAATAGCATTTCCTACTCGAGATGAAATACGCTTTTTCGTTCGTGGGCAATCTCACGAACGAAACGAAAAAAAATTGTATCGAATCAAAAAATGCATTTATTTTAACGAAAATTAATGTTTTATTTATTTGTTATGAAACGTAAAAGTACAATTTTCAAAAAAAGCACCTTGAAAATTAAAATCGAAACCATTCGAAGACACCGAGGAATTACTCGTAATATCCGCATTTATAGAGTCGTCCAGGATTAAATTAATTTACATGAGATCCATAGCAACACAAGCACTAATCCAAAGCAATCTATCATACAACAAATAACTAATGTCACTATTGATATTTTTTACTCCTTTTGGAAGCAAAATAATCTTGTTTATTGGAATTTAGATAAGTGTTTCGACGTTTGCCGAAAAAATAGCATATTTTATACGGTGCTAAAAAAGTGCTTTTTGTGCGTCATCTGTCAAACGTCTACAGCGTTGCTTTTGCAATAATAATTACTTAAACACCTTGATAAGCCACGGCCCCTATGGCATACGAAAAATTATCATTAAAAAGGAAAAATAGCTAATTAGTTAGAGTTCTTAATCTATTTTCAACGTTTGAAGAAAAAGCAGCATGTTTTATTCGGAGGAAAAGTGTTTGTGATTCGTCTGTGTTTTTGGCCTCGCAAGCTCGCCCGCGCCAAGCCTACAGACTCATCACAAAAAATGACACCTTTCCTCCTTATAAAACAATATACTATTACTGTTAGTAAATCCTGCTAACGCAAAGTGTGATAAAAACGCTGTAAACAAATATCGGATATGTATATTTGTGTGGAATAAGATACGCAAATATTCACGGCTCATGCGTGTGTGAAACAAGGTAAAGTCGGTTTGCGTGCACACTTTAGAAAAGTAGTTGGTACAGAGGTACTTAGCGAAAACGTGCGGGCAGGTAACAACCGAAAAACAACAGGAACGCGCGCCGTCGCCGTCGTCAGGTCGTCGCGACGTTGAGTTACTAACAAATGCGGGAGTATCATTCGTCTAGTTGATAACGTCGGTGTGAGAAGTACTCGAGCGGTATCATTCGTAAGCCGACTGTAGATCAAAATATATTGAGCATATTATACTCAATTGATATTTTATGAACTGATAACAGTGACAAACAGTGCCATGTAAACAAACATTACGCCAATTTTATTGATGGCCTCAAACTTGAGTTAATCAGGTAAGTTGAAAGTTCGCTCAACTTTTGCATTATTAGGAAGTTTTTTTAAGTTGCTCAATCTAGTCTACTGAGAAAAACTTGTAGGAGTCATAAACTTTTGATTGCATAAATAGAATACATTTTTTAGCTGTCTGTTTTCGACCGTTTAGCGTGCGATCATATGGACTTGAGGACACGTCATAATTTTATAATTATTGCAAATAAACCGCATTGGGTACTAAATAAATTATCACCTTCTCAGAAATTTATGCCTAATACGTACCTATACGTTAACTATTTTACTGGCGTTTGTTAGTTAACTGGCTAAGGAAATTATACTGTGTCATGATTAGGTTTCATTTTCTCTTCGAAATACGTGCAAAAATTTATTCTTCCAAACGGTTGTCCTAAAATACCTACATGTGTTCAACAAGGCTTCTTTTAATATAAGTTAGGCTCCTTACGAGTAGTTATTTAACACAGAAAAGAGAAAATACATATATACCTATCGCTTAGCACATGTTATAATTTAATGTTAACGAAAGTACCGTCTGTGATATTAAAATATGAAGTTTGTTCAAAAATCCCTGTTTAAATGTAGTTTATACCAGGGTTTATATTCAGCAAACTTATGACGATGCGGTTTTGATATCTGATGCACACTGACTACTTCTTATTACTTTGCTTATTTGAAAAAAATTAACGGATCGACAATAAACGCAAATAAGCGGAGGATAAGGAGTAGGTAGGAAGTAATGTAAGGAGATATATTAGAAAATGAAATCAGTGTTGGGGGGGTGCCCGAGGCTATTCTATAATGAGAGAAGTGTTTGAGAGCTAGTATAAAAAACTTGGAGAAGCAATAAAGCACCAGGTAGTTATAGATGCATAGAATTTTGGAAAGGGTGGCGAAAAGTGCGAAAGAAATATTAGAGAAGACGAAACATTGGAAATGGAAAGCCATCCTACCTTTGCAACATATAAAAGGCAATATAAAAGGCATTTGATGGTGTAATATGGAAAATGTTGTTGGAAGTGCACGATAATGTTGCTGTAATGAGATATAGGAACAGAAGAACTGTTAACCGAAGTGAGATTAGAGATCCTACAGTAAGAAGGAGGTATAGAATCATTTGAATCAGAGATGGAAAGACAACAGAGAATTGGAAAAGTTCAGGACCATCTGCAGTGTCTGCAAAAATGATTAGATGTGAACCCGAAGTGCTATTTGAACTTTTAGCCTACATTTTCATCCTATTCTTCAAAAGAAAAGATCTACTAGCCGAATGGATAACATCATAATATGTATGTGTAATATACATAGGTACCTATAATAAAAAGGGCGATAGGAAAAATTACTCCAACTATCGAGGAATCAGCGTGATTAGTACGGTAGGTATCAAGAATATAATGGGAAAATCATCAAACAACGCATAGATCCGGTAGAGCAATCCTATGGTATGGAGGACAGTATTTTTCAGTTTATTAACATTTTTTTAATTTATGCCCATTCTTTTCATAAATCTTTAAAAACTGCCAAGATTCACATGTACGCAAATGACACACAAATTTACTACTCTTTTCAATCAAATCACAATCAGGCTATTCGGGTTATGGAGGCTTTTAATGCTGATTTGGCTATAAGTGAGTTTTGCGCCTTTATTATGAATTTAAGAAAACGACATGAGAGACACTTTTCTTTTTATTTTGAAAATGTGCGGTCGCAATATGAAAATATTAATTTCTTTATTTGCAAATTAGCCGGTTAGACATTTTGAAGGTGAATATCTCAAAAAGTATTAATTTTAGAGACACGGAAGTTTATGACGTAATCGAATTAGGACATAAAACTTATATGGTTCAGTTTGAAAAACTAAAGTTATGCCCTTCTGAAATTTTCTAATTTGGCCATGCAAATGCTAATTTCCTGTTAAATATTTTCGGCTTTTTTAATCCTCCTTTTTTAATTCCTCCTAGATACTTATTCCTTTCTTTTATTGAAATATGTCAACTTTGCTCAATTCCAAAATATTTTATTTTCGAAGCTACCTTATAATACGCCAGATAGCGACAATTTTTATAACTCATTTCAGCGTCCTTCGTATGCATATAAAACAACTGTAAATTGTCTGTTGGAAATCAGGAATATCCATGTGCGGGACCCCAGCGTAGGATATTTTACAATTGAAAGGTCTTCAAAAATACGAAAGAAAAAAGTTAACCTAAATCTTTTCAGTACCCTTGTCTTTGGTTAAATTCATTAAATGAATAATAAAGAACAAGAAAATACCCTAGGGAGAGATCCTGAACAGCCTCAGATCAGAGGCAGACGTTTTAAATATGTTTAGAAAAGTAGCTCTACTTAAAGCCTTATTCAGAGTGGGAGCGTTGAGCGCAGCGTCGCGTTGTGTCGCGTCGAGCGCCGCGTCGTTTTTTAAAACAATACAATACAATTTGAATGGAACCATTCACAGTGACAGCGTCGCGCGCAGCGTTACTTAAAGCGTTCGCAAAGCGTTCGCGTCCGAAACAAATCGGATTGTTTTTTTACTGCGTTTCAGTCAGTATTCAAAATGAGCTCAACAGAAGAAGACTTCTCGGAGGTGCTGATTGCGGAAATTCAGGCTAGGCCAGCCCTCTGGAATACAAAATTATCTGCAAATAATCAAAGGTTCGGATGGACATTCTCATATAATTAAAAAATCTATCCGGATACTGTCTTAATATATAGTATAAATGATGGAATTCGCCATATAAATGTCTTTCTTTGTTTATAGGGTGAATTCCAACTTTTTTCTTTAATATCTTCAAAGTATAATAGGGTGCATCGAGTAACATGAACAGAACTGCTCTGATTGGAACCATTTTGTACACTGACGCTTGCAGACGCTGTCACTCTGAATACATCAACGCGGCGCTAGACGCGACGCTGCGCTCAACGCTCCCACTCTGAATAAAGCTTAAGTCATTTCAGCTTGTTTGAATCTAAGTAGGCCTACGTTCCAAACACTTTCAGAACCTCTGGCTCTGCTCAGAGACTGCTCAGAACGTCTACCTCGGGTATTTTCTCGTTTTTTATTATTCAATCAATAAGTTAAATCATAAGGCAGAGGCGCTGAAAGATTTAGATTAACTTACCTATTCTTCCGTTTAAATTTTTGAAGACGTGTCAATTGTAAAATGTCCGACGCGGGGTGGGCAGAGGTCAATTTTCCTGTTTGCCATCACACAAACTACCAAATTTATAACCTCTGCTACACGCTAAAATCATTTTAAAATTGATGTCACTATCCGGCGTACTATTACGTCTGTCAAAACGTTGAAGAAATGCCAATAACGTCAAAATATTTTGTACAACTTTATAGTAAAATCAATTAAGAAATCCAAAAATTCAAACAAAATAAGGATGTTCCATTAAGAAAAAAACAAAGTTAGGAGCGATACAGAAGAAATGGTACAATCTGTATAAATGAAAACTAAAAAGAAGGAGGAGTCTTCCATATAACTTATTTCTCTATTTCTCTACAATATAGGTATAATATCGGCGCAAAATTTCACTGACGCATTATTGCAGGACCCTGTATATGAAGGCAGTGCAAACCTGTATAACAATACGGCTGGTCAAAATCGGCGATAATTTCACCAAACCGATGTTCCCGGATTGCGTTACAAAGAGGACAAAAAAGAATTAAGTATATCTTATAACTTTAATTTCCCAAAAAATCGCTCTATACCTATAAAAAACCTGCTTGTTTCCAAACTTCCATGGCACATATAATTTTTTATCAAACTGTTACAGGAAATTTGTTATTGATTTTTATGCATTTTCTGGACTTTTATTAAAATACTGTTCATTTCAAAAAAACATTTTCCTGAATGTTTAAATGTTCGAATAGTGTACCATTTACATCAAATGGAAACAATATCATCTTCGTTAAGGCTCTTTTTGTTATTTTTTTAAATTTGAACAAAACCAATTTCTAAAAAAATTTTTGATCAATTTCCGTAACAATATCTCGAACAATATGAAAAACTTATCTCTTAATGTTTTTCTGGAAATTTTGTAATTACATTTCTTACCAGTACCATACGGTACTGAATTAATAGTTATTTACGAAACGAGTGCGAGAAGACATTTTTCGCGCATGAGCGCAATTTGTACAACCGCAAATTTATTTAATCATACTGTCATTGACTTAATTTGACTGGTTGAAAAACAATGCGATAAGAAAAACGAGTGCGGTAATAAACTCCTTAACGCATCCAAAATGAGTGCGTTGAGAAGTTCTTAACTGACGGGCGTTTCAATGTTCTGATTTTCTGTATAAGTCATGATAAATGCCAAATTATAATTACCGTTTATTTTCACTTTTTAGGGCCGTAGATAAAAATTTGTACGATATACGTGTGATAACGCTTTATTAACGTACTTTTGCGATTGCCCAACTGGTGCTACGTACTCGTTGGGCAAATTTCGCATGCGTACGTTAATAAAGCTCATATCCCACCTATATCGTAAATAACTATTATATCAACATTGTTTATAATAGGTACTCATAATTCAGTTTAGTTTGACCCTGTTAAGTAAAAGAAAAGATTTGAATTAGGACAAATATAAATTTGAGGCTCGAAGTGTAGGGTACAGCACACGAAGGTCAGATTGTACGTTATTTTTGCATAATAATAAGCTGTAGGTTAACTTAATAATTGAAGTATGAAAAGTGTTCGGAAGTAAGGAGTTATGTGAGACTAAAATGGAACAACCAGTTATTAATAAAGGTATTTGACGCCTGACAAGTTTGAAGTGAAACTTTGTAGTTAAAAATATAAATGCTTTTTAAAAGAATTCATGCGCGTCGTATGAAAACTTAATGATGAACCCAACATAAAAAGTAATAAAAATAAATATTCACCGAAGTTTTATAATTTTATTTTAAATATTTGCAGGTAAAGCCTAAATCGTAAAGCATACAGAAAGTATTAATTTTAATCAGCTTGCATGCCCTATTAAGATTAAGTAGATATGTACAATGATAATTGCACATAAAATAGGCCTGGATTGGCACCGCAAGGAAAGCATAAACATGTTTCGAATTTTCTCTGACGCACTTTTATAAACAAGTGAGCCCGTGTAGGCACCTAATAGGGTTCTCGCTTTGAAAGATGAAGTATACCCCCTTAATTATCGTAGTAAGTGTCAAAATTTTTCGGCCTGACAGTGAAAGAAGCGGCGTTTTAGACTCCCAGTAAAATTTTATTTTTCACTATAGTCCACCATTAGTCAATGCACTTATTATCGTTTCAATACTTCTGAAAATATGCCTTGGGTTTGTCTTCAAAATGTGCCCAAATTGCAGTCTTCACTTCTTCGTCGTCACTGAAACTGCACCCGCGTATGTGCTTCTTCAAATTTTCAAACGGGAAATAGTCACAGTGGGTCATATCTGGACTCCATGGAGGGTGATCGATTCGTTCGAAACCGCAGCCACTACGTGTGAAGACTGAAGAGTCTGATTCCACAGACTTGTCATAAGTCCTACGCGTGTTACAGTGCGTTAAATCTAACCGTCACTCTTTGTATACCCTGCGACACTCCAACGGCAGCAAATTTGCACATTTTATTTTAGAATATCTTCCAACAAATTTTAGACATAATATGTGCGTGGTAGCTGGGCGTGGTACAAATGTGTACGGACAGATCAGGAGTGGAACGATGTCGGTTAACGTCGCGTGGCATGGCGTGTTGCTACTGGGTTTCCAGCATAAGGCCTTAAAAGTGCGACTACCTATGAGTCCTTGCAGAAAAAGTACAGTATTCGACTCTCGAGTTTTGGTTATTATTCACTCAGATGGAATAAAACATTCGCTTACGTGTTTCAAACTTTCAGTCTCGTTAATAATAGTAATAATAATAATATACGATTATATAATTTTGAAAATGTCTTTTTGCTTTGCAAAATGAATTTGCTCCTGACTCTTATAAAATGCACCATTTCCTAAAGTGTACTCTGTATGTAGGTACCTATCATGTGTATTGGTATTGGTATTGAACAGGTATTTGGCAATTGATATAACACGATAGTAAATTCTTTTTTTGACATGATTGTTACATTTTTCGGATAATTTCAAAAATAAAGTAGAATCGAGAGCTCTTTGCATAAGAGAATGCGATAATGATAAAAGACGACAGATGGCGTCCTCGCCAAAAAAGCAGTCTGTAGATCTTGAAATCAGTATACAGAGAGTTTAAATTTGCAGGGATTGGAACCAATTTATTAATAAGAAATTTTCATACAATTTATCTTAGGTTAATTTAAGAAGTTGATTGTATATTTTGGTAAATTAAGATATTCGGTTTGTTTTAGTTCCAGCTCTCTGAGTGATTTGTATTTACTCAACACTGGCAGCTGCGAGAACGCTGGAATTTATTCTTGATCCTGATACATTATTTAGTTTTATAGTACGTAGTTTGAATTAAAGTAATTATAACATTAATATAATAATATAATAATATAATAATATAATATAATAATTATAATACTCGTATTATAATACACAACACGCTATGTAGAACGACGTCAATATGTTACTAGTAAAATAATGTTTGTACATTATTGCACTAATACAATATTGTGTAACCATGACAACGACTGTATTAATTTTATCCCTCGATTATGAATTAGACTGACAATTATTGTTTGACACTTGTAAGGCTGTTGCTGTCTCGGACATGTACGGTACATTCACATTAGCCTGTCTTTGTTTTTCTGTTTAATGATTTTCTTACGGTCTACGTCTCTAGGGTTTTATGTGTGACATAGGTAATATACAGTGCCCGTCTAAAGTCCGTTCCCCCCCTACTAATTTTTGAACCATTTGAGGTACATCAATGAAATTCGGCACAAGGTAATCACAGGTCACAATATATTTTTTGACCTAACAATGGCAGCTGTCAGTCTCAAGATGGCGGTCGAGCGCCATTTTGAAACAAAATTTTAAATGGGAGGGAGGGTCATGTGACACCTCGTTTTAAAGGTCTTATCGAGTGCAATATCATACTAAAATATGGCGTCGATGTCTTTTGTTAAATTTTTAAATTTTAACATTTTTCTAACGAAATTTTATTCTAATTTGTAGTGAAATTTCTTAATGAAGTCGACCAATAAGAGGAGAAAATAGAGTTTATTAAGGAAAAACTACCGTTAGATGGTAATTTCTTCCACCTTCTCCAAAAATCAAAACCGCTTCAAATTTATCGTCTAAGCTACGAGCCATGGTCACACTTTTCCTAAATGAAGGAACTAAACATGCCACATTTGACAAGTAGAAAACAAGATGTTACCGCGACAACGAATTTTGTTTCTCATACAAACGTGATTGAGAGCAACATTCATGGTTATTTAGAAATTTGATTAGCCACCATTTTGTAACGTTTTCAGGTATCGACGCCATATTTTAGTATGATATTGCACTGGATAAGACCTTTAAAACGAGGTGTCACATGACGCCCCTTCCCATTTAAAATATTTTTTCAAAATGGCGCCCGACCGCCATCTTGAGACTGACAGCTGTCATTAATACGTCAAAAAATATCTTGTGACCTGTGACTACCTTGAACCGAATTTCATGGATGTACCTCAAATGGTTCAAAAATTAGTAGGGGGGGAACGGACTTTAGACGGGCACTGTATAAATTATTATTATAAAAGTTCAAAATGCCAAAATTGACGGAATTAACGGAAACGACCTATGAAACGTCAAATGCAGCTTTTGACGTTAATTTCGAAGAAATCCGGCAAGATTTATGAATTTATATACAAACAAAATTTTTAAATGGAACGTCTGGTCCAAACTTGCAAAATACTTATTTAAAATTTAGCATTTGAATCTGAAAATATTGTAACACGCTTGAAGAAAAAAATAGTGTATATCACTCTCAGTAGGACGCCTTTTTGTGTTTCGCCCAGTTTGCATAGTCTCGGCTTTCGTCTCGGCCGCAAACATCTGGGCTCAACACAAAAAGACTGCGTTCTACTCCTACAGTTTGTGTAATGGATCTTTGCGCGTGCGTCACAACTGCTTACATATGACACAAATAATTTCAAGATCGAGTGTATTGTCAAACAGTGGCGTGTGTTTTTATTTTGTTCGGGTACAGATACAAATATGGTACTTAATTTAACAGTTACATCATGTAAAAATTAATAGGTAGGTATGGCACCAGCAGAAGAAGAAATGAAAGAAACTTAGATTTTCAAGATTTCAGTGAGTTCATAGTGCCTATTTAATAAATAAATTTACCTTGTTCATATACGTTGTATATAACTTTACGAATTTCCATTTTTTGGCATTCGTCTAAATCTTCGGTTGTTTACTTTTTCCGTGGCCGCGATTTTCCTGGACTAAGCAAATCTCATTTCTTTCTGAACGTACTTTGATGCTGGAAACTGTACGCAAGCTAATCTTTAAAGCATCAGAAACACGGTAAAACATTAAAAAGTTTATAAAATTAATTATGCGTTTTCCACATTATGACATTTACTTGACAGTAGGTACCTACACCGCACGCCTATGAACTGTAACGGTGAATAGCGCTTCGACATCACTATATATAGTCGCATTTGTGTTCCGCTCAATATTGTATAATGAGACGTATGTCTTACAACCAAATGACATACGTCGCTGCATTTATATTAATGAATGGTACTGATTAGCAGTAGGCGCGTATGTCTTAACTTATTTTATACACACGCAAAGATCCATTATACAAACTATAGTAATATAATTTCGTTGTTTACTCTATTTGAAATTCTTTAGAGCATAAGAGCGCTAAAGTATGTCATTAGAACATTCAAATGAATGTCATAAAAATTCTATATTATGTATTGATAGTGATAATAAGTGGGATACGAGCTTTAGTAACGTACGCATGCGAAATACGCACTCGTTGGGCAATCGCAAAAGTACGTTAATAAAGCGTTATCACACGTACATCGTACAAATTTTTATCTACGACCCTAAAAAGGGAAAATAAACGGTAATTATAATTTGACATTTGTCATGACTTATAGAGAAAATCAGAACATTGAAACTACATTGCGACACATCGAGATGGCGGTTGTAAAAATAGACATATTAATAAGTAATATTTAATGCTACTGTCAATAACTTAATTTGATTGGTTGAAAAGCAGTGCGATAAGAAAAACGAGTGCGGTAATAAACTCCTTAACGCACCCAAAATGGGCGTAGGTAATAGTATATTATACACGAGTTTATAATGGATGCTATTATCTATTACCGAGGATGAAGTTTACAACACGAGCGAGTTTTGTAATCATCCGAGGTAATAATAGCATCATTATAACGAGTTGTATACTATACTTTGTCCACGACTATCAAAACAGATTCCCAGAAATAATTTACCTTCATTTCCCTTCTCCAGTGTAAGAAAGATTCATACATACGCTCTCAGGTATAATTTTCTTGGTTTTTTGGGCAATGAATCTAATGAGGCAAGTTCTGCAGCTTCTTTTATTGCTGGTGCTGTTAAAGAAACCTCGTTTTCACTCTCACTACTCATTATAGCTTCTTTTTTAGAATATGCATTTCAAATTAAAAGCAAACCATGCTGATTTGACGTTTCAATTTGAACTGACACATCGCGATCGCGGCCTACTAAATAAATGTAAAAAAGGGTCAAAGCGATGTTCCTATTGGTGTAGTGAATAATATTCATTAATCACTGCAGTGATTAATGTATCTAATTATGATTGAAGAAACACAAGTATAAAGAGTATATCATAAGATAGTCGTGGACAAATATATTTATCAACGCCCGTCAGTTAAGAATTTCTTAACCCACTCATTTTGAGTGCGTTAAGAAGTTTATGCACAACCGGGCGCAGCAGGCCACTTTAAATGCTTTGTTTTAGGGCTTAAAGTGTCATTTTATTATTGACAGCTATATTGCGGGCTTTTTTGTACTTTACTGATCTAGTTTTTACTCAGGCAACAAGTTCATTGTCGCTGCCTTAGCCGCTTCCACAACTTCCGGTGGAGTGCAAGAACTGAAATCTTCATCACTTAGTTGCGAATAAAGTCAAGTAGCTATCTGTCAGTGTGACTTTATTTTTACGCAACGCAAAAATTTATCAAAAATAATTCTTATGTAGTATTTGCAAGAAGTAAGATGACCGGTTGTGCATAAAATTTTGTATGCACCTCGGGCACAACTAGCGTTTATGACCAGACGCGTGTTAGAGCCTTCGGCTGCGCCTCAGGCTCTAATACGAGTCGGGCCATAAACGCCTGTTTGTGCCCTCGGTGCATAAATAACTATTATGACCGCACTCGTTTAACTTAATGACAGTAGCATTTAATGTATCAATATGTCAATTTTTACAACCGCCATCTCGATGCGTCGCCATGTAGTTTCAATATTTTGATTTTCTCCATAAGTCATATCAAATTATAATTATCGTTTATTTTCACTTTTTAGGGGCGTAGATAAAAATTTGTACGATATACGTGTGATAACGCTTTGTTAACGTACTTTTGTGATTGCCTTACTCGTGCTACGCACGCGTACGTTAATGAAGCTCATATCCCATACTATTAATACGTTCAGAGTCATAGATTAGGTATTTAACGAAATTTTTAGATTAAACCCATAATGTTCATAATCGAAGTGGCTGCATGGCTTGCTACAAGCGAATTTTAGTAGCAGTTGTTGGCGCTCGAGAGATTTCTCAGCGAGTTCGCACCCCGAGGCACTAATAGAAATTGCACCCTTGTTTTAAAGTCATACAAGAAAGTTTGGTGTAAACATCAAGTTATGAAATATTGAATTTGTCGCCTTCCATAGTCTCATGAATGTTATACCTGAGTTTTCAAATTATAACATCGAGGAAGTACTTAACTAAACTGTAAAAATGTATATTTCCGTAAAAACCCCTTTGCCGCGTGCGATAATGAGTAAAATGCAGTGATGCGAAATGTGATTAGGTGTAGGAGAGGCTTTATTAGTTCAAACACATTTTCAGTAATGAAGAATTATCTTTGAAGCGTGAATGTCCACTTCAATGAAATTCGGACGTACATAGATTTTGTAATTAAATATTCTCTTTGTGAAGGAAAATTCCCGATGAAACTGATTATGAATTCTTAATAAGTTAACCCCACACGCCAAAAGATACAGTAATTAAACTCGACACGTGTTTCGCTGACGACGTCAGCATCCTCAGGAGTTGAAGATTAATCTGATGAAACTGATATCAAGTAATTCGTATAAGTGATTGAAATTACATTTAAATATTGCATTCATTAACTAGGTATACTCTGAAAAAAGTGTGAAAATGTATTATTTGTAGAGAGGTGGTTTTCATCCCAGCGTGCAGGTCCCTTAGGTAAGTATGCGTGCAAAATGTAAGCAATGATGCGACTGTTTGTGCCGGTAGGACTCCTGTTCGTCATAATGTTCTGAACAACGTGTATTTCAGAGAACACTAGGAATAGCACTATGCTCCAAGCCACTTATTTCCTTGAAGTGAGTTGACCCAGAGGCGGAAAGTTGGCAGATATAGTGGACTGCGGGCATTAGGCATTGAACCCGCGCATATAGTATTTATAGTTCAGCGCTCTACCCCTACACCATCATTCCTCTTATCAGTTTTAGCTGTAAGTGCTGTAACAAAGCATAATGAGAACGCCCGTTAGATCTAATAACTTAGATTGGCGATAATTATTTTGTTCTGCTGCGGCAAAGAAAATAACGCGACACCTGAAATATGAAGCAAGAAGAACATACGGAACGAAGTCGTACACAGAGAGATGGCATAAGCGTTGCGCGCTACAGTTTCCGAGCTGGTTGATGGGAGGGATCCGAGTAACGACCGGCTGTTTCCGAATAGGACTGGGGAAAAGACATAAAACAGCCCTTCGAACGGATGAATGAGAGCTTCTCTATTAGATACGATCTGAATAATTAGACTTTCTGAACTATTGAAAGTACTCGAGTACCTGTCTCTCGTTCCGTAGTGTGATTGACTGTTGTACAAAAATACCGACGGCAGACTACCAGAAGTAAGTGCCGGTGGTTAATTATTGTTGCTGTGAGCCTACCAATAATTAAACACACGTTAGTTGATGCTGTAGAGGTATAACAGGCTTATTAAGGCTCGTTCTGAAACTTGACTATATTGCAGTGGATGTTCAATCCAAGAATTAGCACAGCTGAATGTATTCCGTGAAGTGAGAGTTCGCTCGAAAATTCGCACGTCTCCATTCAGCTGTTGCAGTGAGCGATTGAACGACAATTCGCAGGGTTGGATTGAAGAGTGCCTGCATCAGTGGCCATCCTATTACGGGATTGCACATAGTGGCTGAAACTTACATACCAGATCTACATCCTGACTGGTTTGCATATTTGGGTTGCGACGACAAATCCAGACACCGCCGCGTACATAGTTTAAATCATTCGATGAGGCGACCGGTGGTTGCCCAGGGTACCATCACTGAGAGAATTGCTTGCGATACTTGGTTCAAAATCCAGTGCTCGTTTGTTATTTGCTGAAGTATACCGTTTAATAAGCTAACGACTTGATTTAAATAGGTATACATGGAAAGTTCGTTGCAGAACAATAATAATAATTACAACCCAAATGACTCTAGCCTCGACTCTAGCGGTATGTAGTCGTCTAGTACCAAAATCGCCTTTGCATACCAAGTTGATTCATTGTAGGCAATACATATCGAGCTAGTTCCAGAGGTTCGTTACTTAGGTGCTGATCGCCCTACATCGTATAGTCGCTTTGCTCTGGTTTGCAACACATTTACGGCATTTCCTCTTTGTGCGACTACCAGAGCTACAGTCTTCTTCCCTGCGCTTTATCTATTGGCTATAGGTATAATAGCAACAACAACAACCTCGAACTGTTTCATGGAATGTTGATATTTTAATCCTGCCTTGGTTCCAGTGCACCGCCAGTTGATGGTGTTATGTCTCGTTTATGTCTCATTTTGTTATCAACTTTTGTTCTGCCAATTCAGTTTTTACATTTATAATTTCCTGGTAGAAACCCTCGGCTTTATGTATTTCTGTCTTGCTGTTTCTGATTTTTCTCGAGTACATATCTTAATGAGCTGTTTCGAGCCGTGAACTCAGTTCTTTTCGACCTGCTCCTAGAGGTTTGTATCCGTGAGCCATCTCATGAGCTGAGCTAATTTCTTGTACTATTTGCAACAGCTTTTCAGTTAATCATGTGTTTTTTTAGGATTCGATGCCCTATATAAGTAAATCTCAAAATCTCGCTTTCGGTATCATTGTAACACTTTATTAAAATTCAAACTTTTTTTTAAAATTCAAACGTAATGCAAAATTAATAAATTGCGCGAAACAACACACAACAATCATTATCGTTTTCTTAATGTATGCGAAAATTCACAATTGGTTTTCAAACACCGACTATCGCTAACTATATTTACCTATACAGGATGTTTTTTATGTGGTGTTAACATGGCTTTTTTAATCTTAATAGATACAGGTTCGGTTAAATGGGAGAAAAGTTGCGTCTATTCAAACAAAAAGAAGTGCCGTTTGCAGAAGTAGATTATTTCTTTTCGTTTTTGAGATAATCGAAAAAAAATAAAATTTTGAATTTTACATTTGTGTTTATATTTTCCTTATTTGGCATTCAATCTTCAATCTGCAAAAACTTTCCTGGGACGACTTTTCATCCTCTTTCCACTTGTGGTAGCAGAAAGTGCCTACCACGCTTGGTTTCTTCAGAATCATCATCAGGTTCATTTTTTCTTATGGCGCCATCTTAGATTTTTTCACCATGAAATAACCCATTTTTTTCTGAATTAAATGATATAACATATTTGTATGTTTAAGTCGCATAAACAAATAACATGTCAACCTTTTCGTTATTAGAGTAATCTATTGTAACCCAATAAAAATCAAACACAATCGTATTAAAATGTTTCTTGGCATTTGAGTTAACAAAGTAGATAAAATTTTGTTTTCACGGCAATTGTGATTAGATGGAAAAACAATTTTTATCATGTTTTATTTAAATTCTGGCCTAAATGCGATTTAAACATACAAATAGGCTATTTCATGGTGAAAAAATCTAAGATGGCGCCGAAAGAAAAAATGAACCTGATGATGATTCTGAAGAAACGAAACGTGGTAGGTACTTTCTGCTACCCCAAATGGAAAGAGGATGAAAAGTCGTCCTAAGACAGTTCTTGCAGATTGAAAATTGAATGCCAAATAAGGAAAATATGAACACAAAAGTAAAAGCCAAATTTTATTTTTTTTTCGATTATCTCAAAAACGAAAAGAGATAATCAACTTCTGCAAACGGCATTTCCTTATGCTTGAATAGATGCAACTTTTCTCTCATTTAACCGAACCTGTATCTATTAAGATTAAAAAGATAGCCATGTTAACACCACATAAAAAACATCCTGTATAAACTGCCTCCCGTGGCGAGGGAACACCCAGCTTTTCTAGGCGCTCTAGAACATTCCATGACTAGAGTCGCAGTGTAATGAAGTCACGTTCACGCAACACTACCCCCTTCTTAAATTTTCCGCATTAGTTGAAATTATTTCCTATTATATCTAATGCGACTGACGTTGTTGTATGTTTTATTAAATTTTCCGTCCCAAAGGGTTGCAAAGATGTTTAACAGCCGTGCATAACTGCCTGACTATTGTTGTTGTGTACGCATAAATTAACATAACGTATACTATTTAGCAGTTATTTTATAATTTAACTAATGTATGCTTTTACGAATGAGAGTATCTTCAGCCGTCATATTAAACTATACCTAGTAAGAGGGCTGCACTACAATTATATTAATAACTTAAAATTCAATTTTATTGAGGTAAAGTGAAACTGAATCAGTAAAATCGGTAAAATTTATCGACGGATATTAGGTACGAACTGCATAATAGCCTTTCCATACAAGATGGCCACGGTATGCATTAATTTATAATTGTGCACCAATTCATAGCGATCAAGCGACAAAATTTTCTTGGTGGTTGAATGATACCACAACAACGCCAGGCCAGTGCTCTTGTGGCAAAGGGTATAGCCATGAACTTGTTCAGTATTTTTGGTTACTAATATAAGCTCTTACACGAGAGGTGGTCCCAACTGCCCAAATCAAAATTTATATGAAATTTTATCAAGTTAAAATTATTTCCATGGGGTGCTATCTCAAACATATGGTGGAAGATCTCGTAGTACACAAAATCTGGATTTAGTTTTATAATTCAATGCCTGGCGGGGTACTTTGCCCGAGGACGGTTCAGTATCATTCATATCATTTAGTTCTGGTTTGTAAATTTGATCAATTTTGACAAATCTACAACAAATACAACCTTGAGTGTGACAAAATTGTAATCTTAAATTATTGAACACGTTTTTTATCGGAACTTTAAGATTTGCTTTTGAATAATATTCAGTTATGTATGTAGCATGATGCATGACGGCAACGGATGATATAATCATTTCAAAGTTAATATTACGTTGTCACAAGTAGGCTTACACCAAACATTTTGTAGTCGAGATTATCCTTTAAAGCTTTCCATTAATTTGAATTCAAAACAAAATGGAGAATAAACGTTGCTGAAAATCAGGCCTGCCACAATAAAATGTCCCTGTCATTGTTTTTTACTTGTCACAAAAAATAGTGCGTTAAGCAGATCGGTCATGTTATTTTAGTTAAATTTAATTACGTAGGTACTAGACAATCGTAAGCACTGCAAATTTATATTTTTCCTTACTGGCCTTTATTAATAAAAGGTTAATCAATACTGTATCCTGATGAGGTTACATTTATGCTCGGTTAAGTCTTATCCGCTTTAAACCCCAGCATTAATCTGCATAGATACACGATACCTAATGAAAACTGGGATATTGATGGCATGCAGTAGCTTTACTGCTTGAACTGACTGACTGTTTAAAAATTTAAAGATAGTAGGTAGGTACCTATATTTTGTTTACGTTGAGAATAAGATTATGTCAAAGTTAGTTATAAAACTCTACCAAATCTTTAAAATTATCTACCCAGGCAATTAAAGAGAAAATTTACGTTAGTCATATGTCATCATTTTATTGTTAATGTAAATGAATAATATCCACTTGTATTTTAACTATATGCACATCTGGAAAACTCAGGAAACTGATATTTGTGGTGATTACTTAAGATATGTGGCATAGTTTGATTTTAGATATTCATTTATTATTTTATTATTTATTTCCATAATAGTCTGAGATTTTTGGAAACAATTTCCAGTGGAACATACTTAGGGGAAAGAAATATTAAATCTAATCGCTCTTTAGCTCTTAAATTAAGATATCAGGAGAAAACCCATCGCAATCACATGTGCAATGAATTAGCGGATAACCTGTACAAATTTGGTGCTAGTCAATTTTAGCGCTTTTCCCTTTTTTACCCCTTCTCTTAAACTATGTGACCTTGTTGATTAGAAGAGGTTTCTCGGTTTTATCTCAGAAATTAAATTTTGCATTGACATTTCAAGCAAGTTGTTGCTGATTGGTGATTGCTAAGGAAAGGGAACTTTCATTAGCGTCGCATGAAAAACTTTTTAGGCTTAGCAGATACGATACCAATACCCTCTCATAATATGATCTGCAAAATTAATGAACGCGCTTTTTATACTGAAATGTTATTTGTTCTGATACAGGTATCTAGGTATATTATTATTGACATATTCAAATAGGGACAGAATGTTGAGGTGCATGCACACCATTACTGTATCACCAAGGCGTTCTAAACTGCTTGGATTTATAAATTAATTGTTCCTGTGTTATCCTTCCCCTAAATCTTGATGAATTGTAGTCGGTTTGGGATTAGTAGTCAGGTTTCAAAGACAAACGGTAATAATATAGTCACTATAAATTATCCATTTTGATGCAGGCGTACTTATGCGTATACTTTTAAAAATGTTGATCAAATGCAAATAATAAACATTTGTTTTATTCTTAAATGTTAATTTTGTCGCTTTTGAGTTTTTGCCACTGTCACACAAAGGTGTTGTTCCTTTGGTTCCTAAGATTTATTTAGGGCAACGACAATAATTATTGTTGTTGACAAGTAAATACAGGGTGGCCCGAAATTAGCGTGCAATATTTTACCAGCGTGTTCTGTGGTCAAAAATAAGACAAAAAGCTCTTATAAGCGTATACCGAAATATGCTTCGCAAAGGAGCTATAGCTTTCTAAAAGAGAAAGCCTGAAGGCGTTTCCTTCTAAATATCTTCGAAACAAGTCCAGTTAAAATTATGAAATTTTATGAAATGTGTAAGTACCAAATGCTGAATCTTTTGCTGTAAACATAATTTCTAAAATTTAACAAGGGCGTCCCAAATCTGGAGGTGGTGGAGGTAAGATTTACCCCAACTTTTTTTACAACATGTCGTTTTCAATTTTTTCATCAAAATTTGAAACTTCAGAGTTTTTTGCAAAAAAAATGTGCTCCTGTCTCGTTTTGATAGGAGGCACCGTTATCGAGCACAATCGATTTAAAAATTTCGCTGCATGCCCAAAAAATTCCTACAAGAAGTGGAAAACTTCGTTTGTATACTTAAACGAGACAGGAGCACATTTTTTTGCAAAAAAACGCTGAAGTTGGAAATTTTTACGTAAAAATTTCCGGAAAAATTGAAAACGACATGTTTTGGAAAAAGTTGGGGTAAATCTTACCTCCACCGCCCCCAGATTTGAGACGCCCCTGTTAAATTTTAAAAATTATGTTTACAGCAAAAGATTCAGCATTTGGTACTTACACATTCCAAAAAATTTCATAATTTTAACTGGACTTGTTTCAAAGATATTTAGAAGGAAACGTCTTCAGGCCTTCTCTTTTATAAAGCTATAGCTCCTTTGCGAAGCATATTTCGGTATTCGCTTACAAGAGCTTTTTGTCTTATTTTTGACCACAGAACACGCTGGTAAAATATTGCACGCTAATTTCGGGACACCCTGTATAATTAATGCCTGGCGGGGTATTTACCCGAAATTAGCGTGCAATATTTTACCAGCGTGCTCTGTGGCCAAAAATAAGACAAAAAGCTCTTGTAAGCCTATACCGAAATATGCTTCGCAAAGGAGCTATAGCTTTCTAAAAGAGAAGGCGTGAAGACGTTTATCTTCGAAACAAGTCCACTTAAAATTATGAAATTTTATGGAATGTGTAAGTACCAAATGCTGAATATTTTGCTGTAAACATAATTTTTTAAATTTAACAGGGGCGTTCCAAATCTGGGGGCGGTGGAGGTAAGATTTACCCCAACTTTTTCCTTAACATGTCGTTTTCAATTTTTCCGGAAATTTTTCCATAAAAATTTGCAACTTCAGAGTTTTTTGCAAAAAAATGTGCTCCTGTCTCGTTTAAGTATACAAACGAAGTTTCCCACTTCATGTAGGAATTTTTTGGGCATGCAGCCAAATTTTTAAATCGATTGTGCTCGATAACGGCGCCTCCTATCATAGCGAGACAGGAGCACATTTTTTTTGCAAAAAACTCTGAAGTTTCAAATTTTTATGGAAAAATTGAGAACGACGTGTTGTAAAAAAAGTTGGGGTAAGTCTTACCTCCACCGCCCCCAGATTTGGGACGCCCCTGCCAAATTTTAGAAATTACGTTTACAGCAAAAGATTCAGCATTTGGTACTTACACATTCCATAAAATTTCATAATTTTAAGAGGACTTGTTTTGAAGATATTTAGAAGGAAACGTCTTCAGGCCTTCTCTTTTAGAAAGCTATAGCTCCATTGCGAAGCATATTTCGGTATATGCTTATAAGAGTTTTTTGTCTTATTTTTGACCACAGAACACGCTGGTAAAATATTGCACGCTAATTTCGGGCCACCCTGTATAAATTTGACATTTTCCGCGTCACGGCGACGTCAATATGCTTATTAACTTATTTTGATGACGCTTCAGAAATTTTTGACATTATTTTTTTAACACCTGTTTATGTAAAGTGTTGTATTTACTAGTTTATCGAACATGTGCACCTAAAGACGAGACGAAAAGTCGTGAAAGTGTTCCTATGTTTTTTTGACGTAAAATCGGATCGCGACTTCTAATTTTAATTCTTTACCGCACCGCACCATCGTGCAGGCCGTGCAGCGCCGCGTCGTGACGTGCTTGAAATCATGGGTTCAGAATGTCTATCCAGTTGGGATGGAAGGTGTAGTCCAAATTCGAAACAGGCTCCCATCAACGAATTCGTCGACAGTTTCACCAACTTTACCAATTACCTTTAGGCCCGGTTTTTCAAAGAATCCAACACCGGATTAAGTCTGACACCGGCTTCGTTGCTATGATACCGGCTTTCTGATTGGTTGTATCATAGCAACAAAGCCGGTGTCAGACTTAACCCGGTGTTGGATTCTTTGAAAAACCGGGCCTTAGAGCATTACGGCTGGCTATGTAGAGAGAGGGCTTATTTGAAATGAAAATTGCGGAGGGGAAACTTTCGGATTTTTCGAATATGTGTTAGTCGGTTGGGTTCCGAATCCCAATGGCGAAAGGTTTTATTTTTGCATAGTTTTCTTGTCATATATCATGGCCATCAGGAGTATTACGTGAATATTAGCGCTTTTTTGTTCGCAGTACCTACCTCAGCTTTTTTGTTCTGCGTGGTCAGTGAAAAAGGTTTTGAATAGGTATTTAATAAAGAAACTGCCATTTTAGATTCTTAAAGGGGTTTCTACCTTTCCAAGCGTATATATACATATAAGGTAGCTGGCATTAATTTATTATAATTTATAGGATTTCCTTAAAAAATTAAATTGACGTGCTTTGCCATTTTTGGGAAAACTCG
Organism: Xestobium rufovillosum; assembly: GCA_963966045.1. Lineage (NCBI taxonomy): Eukaryota > Metazoa > Arthropoda > Insecta > Coleoptera > Ptinidae > Xestobium > Xestobium rufovillosum. The sequence continues at coordinate 15,822,364 of OZ014499.1, read as the reverse complement.
TGTGGTTCAAAATTATGGGAAGAGTTTCACTGGACCACCTGTGTAATAAAACCACGTGGTGTCCACATAATATTTTTCATTATTATTGCGGCTGATGGGTAATATTTCTGCGTGAACATATTTTAGTAGGTAATTCCACCATAAATAAATATACTAAAACATCAAATTTTAAGGATGTACCTATAGTATGGTATTTTATTTTTGTGAAAACGAAATTGATTTTCTTAATTAATTTCTGCTGCCTCGTCTTGATGATTTACAACTTTCTTTCAGCTATTTTTAAAAGACAAAAACGAGAATTAGATTTAATTTTGATGTAATTGTTTACACATAACAGAAATATTTCGGAAACTACCTTCCTAAAAGTTGTAAAAAATTTACGCGTGAGTTCGACTGGAAACCTGGCGGATCGCCAAGTAAAGTAAATTTAAGTAGCAATAAAAGTGTCCTACACCACATAATGAACTATATTTAAAACTGAAAATTTTGATTAACTAATTTTTGCGGCCCATAATTTACTAACACTGCGGATTTAATTGTTTACGTATATTAATCGATTGATGGTTCGCGATATCTATATATCTTTCCAGGTTCTTCTCACTCTACAACCATAATCTGTATGATCTCTTTCACTCGTAGCTTGCAGCGATAAATCCTCCTTGTGGGTCCGTTACGTAACGGTAGCCTGGTACCTGCTAGATCGCAGGGTCATTAAGGATATAGGGTGTTGCTCCTGGTCACGTCGGTGGGAGCTAAATGGACGTACAAGTGTTCTAGATCTATTGCAAAATAGCACATGAAAATAAGTAAAAAAACTGAATTACTTAATTTAACTATTTACACTAATAGTTCGTAATCTAGTACCTATAATACCTTAAGATTATAAACACCGGTAAAATACTAAACAATCAGCAAATATGATTCTAGCGACGTCTGCCGGTATGGATTCTTTGTAAGTTAATCCCACCCGCCAAAAGATAGTGACACAGTAATTAAACCCGACACGTGTGTCGCTGACAACGTCAGCATCCTCTTCCTAATCTTTAACTTCTGAGGATGCTGGCGTTCTCAGTATGTGCACGGGACCATTTGCTAAGATAATTCTAGCGGTACCTAACAATTACTTTCTTTTATACAATATTGGTCTTCAAAATAAAGGCAGGGTCGCAACTGTCATAAAATAGTTCGTGTGCAACACGAAATTTCTTCGGAGCGATAAAACGGCCTTAAAATCTCCCAAGTTGCTAAAATCAAACAGTTGTGTGTAACCTGGCAGTCATTGAAATCGGCTCCGGTAACGAGCTAGTACTTAAATTTAATCATTCGCGAGACATTCAATTAAAGGTGTACAAGTAAATACACTCCGTATAATCTTGGCCATTATGTACAAGCGAGTTACGTGTAGGATGCAAATACATTTACAGTTTGGGTAAACACTGACATTCTGTTTAAATATTTACCGAATGCCAAAGTTTACATGAAATTATCACTATTAAAGTTACATTATAACTTTGCCAAAACATCTTAATTCTGACCAACAGAAGATATACATCTATTCGGCCAAATTACTCCAAAGTCCACCTGCCTTTAATGGTAGCACCTAATTTAATTGCAATTGCGGGAGCAGAATGTTTGGATTTCGAGTAAAATTGGCTTCGGGCAATTCCGTGATGTTCACCAAACAGATGGTTACATTTAAATCTATTGTTTTAAACGAAATACGTAAAAACTGACAGCTAAAAATAATTAAGTCACCCACAGTATATACTTTTAGCGCAAATCGTATATAATTTGGAAGCCGGACGATCTATATTTATTATTTTTAGTTATATTCATTAAACAGACAGGTAATGATGTACGGGTAATATTTTTAACACACGTCTGTAGGTAAATATAATTTCTTCGCATACATGTGTCTTAAATTATGAATACATTAATTTTGATACCATTTCATCTATTTCTTTGGTGGATTTATCAATATTTTGACGCGGGGCTAGCATAGATATAAAAGTTGCTCTAATGCCTAATCCGACTGTCTAACTTTGTCGGAAAATAAGTTCGCTATATGTCTACGTTTTTAATTCAATATCGATTATCGTTATTCGCTAGTGATTTCTTGGAATATCTAATATCTAGCACAACGTACTGTAACCACTCATTCAGATCATTCCTTGTTGACTGACCATTCTTCTGTTATAAATAAGCGCTCATATCCCAGTTACATTAGTTCAGTGTCAGCCCAAACACCCTGAAGGTGTCTCTTGCGACAGTGGGCGAAACGTCGGCATTGAGCCAATCAGCGACTCATATACACAGTAGTTGGATCAAGAACTTTGACGTAAATTCACTATGAATTTTTAATAAGTTAACCCCACACGCCAAAAGACACAGTAATTAAACTCTTAAAAAACCAGGAAATAATAAATTTGATTTAAACGCATTGGAAAGTATAGCGATATATAAAAATAAAGGTAGTAGTTGATTCCTTTTACTTCAGGAGAGGGGGTTGGGTATTTATAGCAATGTAATGTAAGATTCCTGGGGATGCTGACGTGGTCAGCGAAACACGTGTCGAGTTTAATTACTGTGTCACTGTTTTTTGTTGTGTGAGGTTAACTAATTAAGAATTCATGGTGAATTTACGTCAAAGTTCTTGATCCAACTACTGTGTGTATGATCCTGATGGTTTAAATGTCGAAAAAAAATTGTAGCACAGTAATGGAAATAAAAATTAGGAGATAATGCATAAAGAAATAAAGAAAGACGATAAAAGTTAGTTACGGTTGGTGGGCTCTTATCGTTCATTATTTCCATTTAGGGTGATCCTGGGACAGTTATTAAAGGCACAGGGGGTGTAATTTAATTCAGCACTAATTTCTTCATTTGTTAAGCCTTTGTTAAATGTTTTATTAATTTGGTAATTGTTTTATTTGACCGAAATTCTTGTTTTAAATTCGAATAAAATTTTCTCGCAATAGAAAAAATAATTCCGTTTTTTTATACAAAATGTATATAAAACAAAAGTTACCGTCTAAATGAGAAAATTTCACGCGCTTGTATTATTCTGCATCCTTCTCGAATACGACTAATCTTATTGAAAACACATGGCAAAGACAAATTTTATGTAACGGAAAGGTCCGAATGATTGAACCGGCTCCTAAATTGAACCACCATAAAAAAATTTATTTTATTTAATATGCACTCCATCTGGTTGTAGAAGTAGAAACATAAAATGCACAAAAGACCCACCCTATTCAACACAGGCCGTTGTAATACAAGAACTTTTTTCATTATTATAACCTCATTCGCATTTTGGCACTTGCTGATGTAATGTACGAGGGGCTATTCAGTCCAGATCGTACCGGCGTTCTTCCACCATAACACGTGTTGTTAACTATTTTTCTATGTTAATTCGAAGGCGTTCGGTAACTATCTCCGTGTTGGGATGGCTAATATGCTGACTGCAATCGAAATATCCGCGGATCAAGCCTAATTTTCTGCCGTTTTTTTCGTTTGTTGCTGTTGTTTGCGTTAACCCCGAATTTATGTTTTTAAAGTTTTACAGCTCAGAATAAGCGTATCTTGTGCCCCGTCAGACAAGGGAATCACATTCCAAGAAAACAGTTCATTTCTTGATTTTTAAGACCTCATACAGGGTGGATTATAAAAAACGCCCCAAGTCATAACTCTATTATTTTTAAAGATATGACAATACTTCTTGGAGCAAAGTTGCACAGTTTATTGTTATCTATGTCGCTTCCTGTTTAACCGGAAGTGACATCAACTTCAGTTTTTTAAATGGAACACCCTGTACATTTTATTATTTTTGGATTCCTTGTTAAATTGTCTTTTAAAAAGTTTTGTAGTAAAAGCAATACTTAGTGAGATATTTAATAAAGTATGCTGCGGAAAGAATAAAAACTTTTTTATTCACTTTATCTAATACAAGCCAGCCACCAAACTTAATTTATTACAGATATTGCTCAAACAATTCACCATTCTGTTGAACACAATAACCGTACCTTCTGTCTATTCCACTGGGGGCATTCAATATAAAGATTAGAGGTATTTCGCGACAAGCGTTGATTATTCACTGCCTTAAAATTTCCTCGTTTTCTGGACGTGTGAAATAAACAAGGACTTGTAGGTACCCCCATAGCCAAAAATCGAGGGGTGTTAGGTCTGGCGATCGTGCAGGCCACCCCCGAGGCCACCTAACTGGTTCATTTGTCCCGATCCACCTTACACCAAATTCGGCGTTTCACCATTCAACAATAATAAATTCTAGAATAGGCAGGTTCGGTAATTTTCAAATTTCATTAAAATTGATAGAGTTTATTATACTGAAGGCAGTTATGTTGTTAATTTTTGTTAAAAAAATTCCTTCGCCTGTGAAGCCGTTTCAAAGTTTTCCGTCGGTGAGAGGCTAGAAATCGTACCTTGTAGCGAGAGTAGGCCGCGTGACGTCAGAAGTTAGTATAATATACAAGTCCCAGCTTCAGCGCGCAGCAGTCCCATAAGTATTATGCGTATGCATGTGTAGTTAAATTGTGAAATATTATTAACCGGTTCTAACTGGTGTTTTCTGTTTTGTACCCAGACTAATACATCGTACAGCACACCAATAAAACGGAAAAAGTGGTTCGTTGGAGCCAGAAGGAAAATCGGTCAGCATCATTATCGATATTTTCGCGAGTTAGTTTATCATTGCAAAAGTTTATAAAATTATCGGCTGCCCCATTGTAGCCACTCTAAATAAAATCGAACATAATGTAATTTATCGACAGTTTTCTGGGACCCCTTGGTACTTGGTAACGTGTTACGGTTAGCATAATTTGAAACAGGATGCTAGGAGGATGACGGAGCCAAATACTGAATCGCCGTAGCGTTCCCTCCCTACTACATAAATATGGCAAATTATGTGAATCGGACTTTTGATACCCTTGTTGCATCATTATATCGATTATGGTGTCTTTGTTTTATGTTTCCTTGACACCTTTCTTTAAAAATTCACGCTCGAAATAGTCCCAATAAGTATGTTATGAGATAGGTACCGCTTCACGGGCACTTCAAGAGAAGTGGGAGGAGCGCCTTACGAATCTCTGACGTCAAACCAATAACAAAGCGAACTAGCATGTGGGCGTGATAAGTTAATTTCTTTCGCTTATTACGCCGCAAAAAGATTTTTTAGAAAAAAAATTTCGCCGTAAATCAATTACAATAACAATTTTCTGTCATTTTCATGCCAAAAATAGATATCTTATTTTTCTCCGAACCTCCCTATTATGAGGCGTAGCCCCATCTTGTTGAAATAGCATTGCAATTCGTTCAGCAATAGGAAGTTGTCAACAAAATTAACAATTTCTGTAGTCAACAGTTGACTATATCTTTCTTGATTTAGTGTTCCGTTTATGAAAAAGCGCCCAATCAGTCTATTACCTAAAATGCCACGCCACACACATATTCTCTCATAGGAAAACGCACGGTGAAAAGGCGTAATGCTCTCCCACTATTTCTATTGCATTCAAAATATACTTGAATCATGTCTGTTAACACATTGTAATCCATGATTAACACCAAGAAATATAAAAACACTAAGAAAAAATGCGAACTGATGACATTATGACATTATCTCATATTATTTTATTATTATCTCATATTATTGTTGTCCACTGCCTACTTTATTAAATACATTAATTGACGAATATCTCGCTAAGTATTGCTTTTAGGCATATGGTTCTAGAAAACTTTTTAAAAGACAATTAAACAAAGAATCCAAAAACAATAAAATATACAGGGTATCCCATTTAAAAAACTAAAGTTGATGTCATTTCCGGTTAAACAGGAAGCGGCATTGGTTGAGTATCTATCCCAAAAAATAGATGACAATAAACTATGCAACTTTGTTCCAAGAAGTATTGTCATATCTTTAAAACTAATGGAGTTATGGCATGGGGCGTTTTTTATAATCCACCCTGTATATAATATTGTTGCTTCTCCAATATATCGCCTGTAAGCGTGGTTGGTATGGTAACGGCACGTCCACGTAACTAGCATGTTGTGAAACTGACTTTTAGATTGTGTAGAAGTCGGGAGGCATACGCTTTGCGCAGGAAGCACGCGTTAAGCGCTGTAACGGTTTTTGAAATGTTTCCTTCGTACGATCCCGCATTTGGTTTTTCAAAACTAAGCAAAAATGTAAACACAATAATTGGTGATGGTTTCAAAGAAAATTAGGCTGTATCTATATTAAACACTTCAAAGAAAATATGCAGCTCAACATACGTTTTATGCAGTTTCCTATTCTTGCAGTTCCTTGCTTGGGTAGGTAAACAAGAATTAGCATTTCGCGGCAGTTGGGGAGATGTAGCTCCTATTTATCGCGAAGAAGTTTAACACCATGTAAGATATACATAAATTTACTCAATTATAATACATTTTACTCTGTTCTATCAGGCAATTTGGGTTGTCTTGGTAATGTTCCCACCAGGTAGGCTCTAAACACTAATTGTCAAAATATGACTGCTATGTTTGTTTACATTCGCAAACGTAAACACACGTCTCTCAGTAGAGTCCCCACTGACGTCATCGTTTATAATACTTAGATTTAGAAACATCTGGCATGACCGACTACCATTTTGTGTCCTACAGCTTTTACCCGAGTAAAAATTTTCGTTTATTTATTTCGGAGAGCAATTTTCGTAGAGTAATAGTGGTTTATTAAACTGTATGCATGCGAACTAAGAAAATAACATGATAACAAAAAAAATACGGTTCGAGCATTTAACGAATAATAAATTCTGTGCAAAAATATTGTTTTCAAAACTTGTGTGACGACCATATTGATATTATATTATATATTTGAATCTAATAATTTACGTACCGTACTTAGTTAGGTGAATTTAGGAAACAGGAGTTTGGTAATAGCCTTATTTTCTTAAATAATGGAAAATCAAAAATCTTAAAAGTATACATTAATTTATACCGGGTGGGGATTTAGTGTGTAATCGGTTCATATCTCTGGTACTGCTTAAGATATTAAAATGAAATTTTACACGTATGCGGGGAGCGACATGGAGCATTTTGTAAAATTATTTATGTATATACAGGATGTTCACATTCCGAGTACCAGACCAAAGTTCTATTTCTTTAAATAGAAACCCCACAAATATTTGCGTGATTTCGAATCCCCATAAAATTTCATGAAAATTGATATACTACATGATGTGGTTTTGAGTAAGGACTGTTAAGATATTGACATTTTTGTGTCATTATGGTCCCAAATTTATGACTCTACTGGCGTCTACTTTCCAAAGTCACCTAATTATTTTTTGTTGAAAGGGGTTTACACACTGCTGTATTGGTGAAATCTATAAATACTTTCACCATAATACTTAGGATTATACAAGGTGGTTACGTTATGCAAAAGGGAATTTTTCTCAAAAATTTCAAATAGAATACCATGTATATTATCTGCACAACTGACAGTCAGTTAACTGAGCTTTTAATTGATGTAGATATTGCCAGGTCTACTACTGATAGTTTCGACAGATATTACGATTGAACATAAAAATTTTTGAATTTCATTATTAGTTTATGCTCTTTTTGGCGAATTCGCCCTATTCTGTTGCTCAAAACTCACAATAATGTTTATATTTTGTATTTGCAAATTGGTATCAATATAAAGACAATAAATCTTATTGTAAAATTGTTTCTTGATGGTTATATTCTTAAATGTATAATGTCTTTTTAAAGTCGGATATAATGGTCAAACAAGGAGTGCCATGGAATAAAATATTATCTTTAAGAAATAATCTTGCAATGGGATTTTTTGTTTTAATGTAAACTTAATTTCCTAAATATTTTATAGAAACAAAATGCAGACCTTTTTTCGAGTTTTGGGTGACAAAATAGAGGAGATCGTCAAAAATAATGTAAAATACTAACGAAACTCTACATTTTTATAATTCAATTGTACATTCTGTCGAAACGTTTACTGGTAGACTTGGCAATATCCACATCAATAAAAAGTTTAGTGAAATGATCATCAATTGTACCGGGTGTCCCATTAAGAGAGGTCGCCGGCTATATCTCACAAACCGTTAATCATACAGCTTTGGGAAAAAAAATTTACAAAAATGGCTTTTTTCAGATATTTTCCGATACAATATATATTCCAGTTGCCCGCATCTCAAACCTCAACATTTTTGCAAACTTTTTGTCCCATGTTTTTGCTCCATCTCTTGAAATGAAAGGGCGGGGGGACGTCAATCGTTGTTAGATTTAAATTGTCATAACTCCGGTTTGGTTCAATAAAATTTAACAAACTTGGTTTCATTGAAAACGTATTTTTCAACTCTATCGTTCACACTACAAACAATACTTGGAATATGTTTTATCTGTCCGATAGAGGCCGCTATTTGTAAACACAACAGATTTTTTAAATTTTCGCGTAAATATTAAATGGAATGGTATACCTTTCTTCGCACATTTAAAAAGAAGGAACATTTATCAATAAGTCAGTGAAAACCTCAACTTTATATCTCTTTCCAAACCGGAGATATTAACAAAATTACGAAATAAAATAACTATAAAAAAGCTACTAATTTTTATTAATATAGGTATCCAACTAATAAAAGCATTGTCACCCAACTTGAAATCAGTGCTTATTATATTTTGTTTACATATATTCAAGTATTCATAATTATTTTGTGTTATGAAGTAAGCCGGTAATTACCAAACAGTTTAATGATATATCAGTCTAAGAGCCCAGTTTTTCACTTTTAGCAAGTTGGCCATGAAAACAAAAAAGTGTATTTTAATTATTCGTTAATTATTGCATTCTGCATGCATTCGAAATATATCCCTAGCATATTATATGATTCTTCATTAGAAAATGGCATTTTCGAACAATTTAACGCAACAATTAATATTTTGACGTATCAAATAATTAAAATACATTTTTTGTTTTCATTGCCAACTTAATTAGGAGAAATTTTAGAGAAATTGGATCTAGTACCAAAAACATTAGAAATGAGGCAGGAGATATCCTAATCGGAAGTGGGGAGAAGGCAGATAGGTGGAAAGAATATTTAGGAAACTTACATGCGGGACAGGAAGTGCAAGATATATTAGAAAGCGAAAGCAGTGTAGAGGGGGATAACCTAGGGAGTCCTATAATGAGAGAAGAGTTTGAGATAGCACTAAAAAGTTTAAGGAATAATAAAGCACCAGGTATAGATGGCTTGCAGGCAGAAATCTTAAAGTGCGCAGGTCAAGAGGTAATAGATCGTTTATTTAAACTAGTTAGTCGCATATACCTGACAGGCGAGATTCCAGAAGATTACAAACGGAACATCATAGTAGCTTTGCCAAAAAGAAAAGGCGTGGATAGATGCGAAAATTTTAGAACTATCAGTTTAACTTCCCATGCGTCAAAAATTTTAACTAGAATTGTGCAAAGAAGGATGGAGAAAAAGGCGGAAGAAATATTAGGAGAAGATCAGTTCGGATTTAGACGAAATAGAGGAACGCGCGAGGCCATTCTAGCTTTACGAGTAATTATAGAAAAAACGATAGAAAAGAGAAAGAGCGTCTATATAGGATTTGTAGATTTAGAAAAAGCCTTCGACAACGTAAAATGGGGGAAGATGTTCGAAGTGCTGAGAAAGGTAGGGATGAAATACAGGGACAGAAGAATAATACATAATCTCTACAAAGAGCAAAAGGCAGTTATAGAATGTGAGCAGGAACAAAGGGAAGTAGATATCCGGAAGGGAGTGAGACAGGGATGTGCATTGTCACCTCTAGTTTTCAACTTATATATCGAAGATGCGATTAATATTGTTAAGGAAAGAACAGCCTCAGGGATCAATGTACAGGGCCAAACTATTAACATGCTCAGATTTGCGGATGATATAGCAGTGTTAGCATCTAGCAAAGAAGAATTAGGAGCGGCTCTGAATGAAATGGAAGCAGTTTTGACACAGGGCTTCGGCATGAAAATCAATAAAAAGAAAACTAAAATTTTGGTATGTAGGGGATGTGAAAATAGAACTAAAATGGAAATACAAATTGGAAATGAGAAGATAGAGGAGGTCGCGGATTTCTGCTACTTAGGAAGTAAAATAACTCAAGACGGTAGGAGCACTAAAGATATAAAACAAAGAATGGCGCAGGGCCGAGTTGCGTTTAACAAAAAGAAACAACTGTTATGCTCGAGAACGGTTAATATAGAGACTAGGAAGAGACTCTTAACGTCGTATGTATGGAGTACGGCATTATACGGGTGCGAAACTTGGACAATAGGAGAAGCTGATAGAAAAAGAGTAGAAGCGTTTGAAATGTGGTGCTACAGACGCATGATGAAGATACCGTGGATAGATAAGGTTAGCAATAGGGAAGTATTAGAAAGAGTTGGGGAAAAGCGAAAGGTATGGAAAACAATAAAGAGTAGGAGAGATAGGATGGTAGGACACCTTCTAAGACACGAAGGAATAGTTCGCGACATACTAGAGTCAGAGATAGGAATAAAAAGAGGTAGGGGTAGGCCTAGATTAGACTACTGCTCTCAAATAGTTAGGGATGTAGGATGTTCTACTTTTAGGGAAATGCGTAGGTTAGCTCAGGATAGAAAAGAATGGAGGTACGCGTCCAACCAGTCTTCGGACTGAGAACCTTATGATGATGATTGCCAACTTGCTAAAAGGGAACACCTGGGTTCTTAGACCCAAATATCATTAAACTGTTTGGTAATTACCGGCGTACTACATAACACAAAATAATTATGAATACTTGAATATACGTAAACAGAATATAATAGGCACTGATTCCAAGTTGGGTGATAATGCTCTTATTAGCTACTACTAGTAAAAATTAGTAGCTTTTTATGGTTATTTTATTTCAAAATTAGTTTTTTGTTAATATCTCCGGTTTGGAAAGAGATATAAAGTTGAGGTTTTCACTGACTTATTGATAAATGTTCGTTCTTTTTAAATGTGCGAAGAAAGGTATACCATTGCATTTAATATTTACGCGAAAATTTAAAAAATCTGTTGAGTTTACAAATAGCGGCCTCTACCGGACAGATAAAACATATTCCAGGTATTGTTTGTAATGTGAACGATAGAGTTGAAAAATACGTTTTCAATGAAACTAAGTTGTTAAATTCTATTGAACCAAACCGGAGTTATGACAATTTGAATGTAACAACGATTGGCGTCTTCCCACCCTTTCATTTCAAGAGATGGAGCAAAAAACATGGGACAAAAAGTTTGCAAAAATGTTGAGGTTTGAGATGCGGGCCACTGCAATATGTATTGTATCGGAAAATATCTGAGAAAAATCCATTTTTGTAATTGACCGTATATGTTACGCCCCCTAGCGGTCGTTTTAGGAACTCGAAACTAATTTCCAGCGAATTTTCAGGACCATATTTACTGAAAATATTTTTTTCCCAAAGCTGTATGATTAACGGTTTGTGAGATATAGCCGACGACCTCTCTTAATGGGACACCCGGTACAAATAATATACATGGTGTTCCATTTGAAATTTCTGAGAAAAATTCTGTTTTGCATAACTTAACCACCCTGTATTATCTCAAGTATTATGATAAAATTATTTATAGATTTCAAAAATTAAGCAGTGTGTGAACCTATTTCAATAAAAAAGAATAGGTGCCTTGGTTAGTATGCGTTAGTAGCGTCATAAATTTTGGTCCATAATGGCATAGAAAAATGGCAATATCTCAAGATTCCTTAGTCAAAACCACATCATGTAGTAAATCAATTTTCATGGAATTTTATGGGGAATCCATATTATGCAAGGACACGTAGGGTTTCCATTTAAAAAAATAGAACTTTGGACTGGTACTTAGAATGTGAACATCCTGTATATAGCTAAATAATTTTAGGAAATGCTCCATGTGGTTCCCCATATTCGCGCAAAATTTCATTTTGATATCTTAAATAGTTTCAGAGATATGAGCCGATTACACACTAAATCCCCACCCGGTATACGTTTGGGGATTTCAATTTTCAAATAACTTTTCTTCATACATTATACCGTCGACATGATCCAGTTCCTCTATAATTGTAACATTGTTGAAAGCGAATTGGTGGCCGTTCCGTACATCCCATTTCTGTACAAGGCGAAATCAGAGACAGTTCCGTACACGATGCACGTGTCGCGATACTGGGGATCATTTTGTAAGAAACTGTCATTAGCAATAGTGGTAGTTGCATACAGGTACAATCCCTTAGTGACCGTATACTCGGAGAGCATTCTAAGAATCACTCGGGTTGTTACGTAGGTACCTGAACATCGAATTTTCGTGCGTTCCCGTTTCGTACGTCGATGAAAATTTTCCCGTTTCGTGCGCTGACCTGCTGATAATGCTGAAAGCCATTAGTTCGAGTTTATTTTTACATAACTAGACTTCAATGCGGAAATGTATGTTGATTTCTCTCCTATTGTTTTCAAATGTTTATTTTTTGTTTGGGGGGCGAGACGTAAACGCTCCGCTTGCCCACAGACCGGAAATAGTGGGCCGTGGAACCACTTTTTTGGCCGTATTCAGTGACGAGCAACTATAAAACAAAGCAGTAACATTTTGTATGCCTTTATTGCTATAACGTGCTGGTTCAGGTACCTAAGTAAACAACCCGGGTGATTTTTAGAATGCTCTCCGAGTATACGGTTACTAAAGGATTGTACCTGTACGCAACTACCACTATTGCTAATGACAGTTTCTTAGAAATGACTCCCAGTATCGAAACACATGCATCGTGTACGGATTACGGAACTGCCACTGATTTCGCCTTGTACGGAAATGGGATGTACGGAACTACGACGATAACGTTGAAAGCATATTACTATACCTTCCTACTTTGGTACAAATGCATGTTGAAGAAGCTTTTATAACTTGGTGCTTTGATAATTCCAGCAAATAGTTACACACACATAAATAAGCTGCGGGTTGAATGTAAATGAAACATTATTTGTCCATCATTTACAAATTCATGAAAATCGGGGTCATAGATGTTTGAACTTACTCATATAGGTACTATAATAATTATCCCATCATGTCTATTCATGCCCTATATGTTCTGATAATTGTTTAATGGCATTGAACGAGATCAGAGCATATAATTAACGTTTGGGCACGCTTGTTGATTATAATTTTGACGTTTATGATGTTATTAGCTTAGTTACAGATTTAAAATTAGTGTGTTCACGCTTTTCCAGATAATGCTATTAAATGTAGCGATAACAAGGGAAATGCTGACGTCACTGTTTATTGTGTATGCAGTACGTACACGTATTTTTAGCATTTTTATCAGTTTGTTTAAGGTGTTTACAACGTGGAAGACGGGGATGATCAAGGACCTTCGATTGTTTACATTTTATCACCTGCTGCGTTATGAACTTTTAAGGTAATTAAAGGCATCGAACGTCATGCATCAGAAGAAACTTTATTCAGTTTCTTTCTTGAGTTCTGTGTGTTTTATGTGGCACACTGGTTCGAAATGCTCTTAGACTACAAGTTACATTACTGTTTGGGAAACAGTCACATCTATTTTCTATAGACGAAAGAGTTCAAATCTTGCAGTTAGAAACTGATTCCAATGTAAAAGAATATTACTCAGAAAACAGACAGTATTTTTGCAAAATTCGAGTGCACATGCACATGTCAGTTTCTAAGCACTCGTGACTTCAGCCAGAATGCTTTGTGGGAATAAAACACTTGTCGTTACAACCTTTGAATGATTAACGTAGGTATTTATTCGTGAAGTTACTTGTCAACATCAAGAATGTATGTTCTCGCTGAGAATAGCTTATGTCAGTTGCATGTTGGTGTTTTAGACGAGAAGTAATTTCTATACACCCCCTTCAACATGTCACACTTTTCTACTGCAATTCAAATAAGTTCGAAATGTCATTTAATCAAAGAATATACTCTCTCTTCCATACTTAAAATCGTGATACAACAAAAATCTATAAGTATTGTTCATTCAAAGATGTGGTGCCAGTTTGGAATTTTTATGTTCCAAACTTTACTCGAAACTAAATTATTTCTGATTTATGACGTAATATTTTCGTAAAGATAAGAGGCTTGTTCTGTAAAAATTTCTCCAACATCCTTTGGTTGAAAAGATTCTTTTGCATAAAAATGTAAAACATGATATTTTCAAAAGTATTTCCAGTTCAACACTTCTATAGGATCCCAGAATTAGATACACGAAACTTTACGATAATAATAAACGCGTTTATTAAGAATAGTAAGAATGGAGAAGTTGTGAACCACTACATCCTATAGAGAACCTTCCGCATTACACATTTTTTTCAATTTTTTGTTAAGAAATTTTTAGCTTTATATTCTACAATTAATTAAATTATTTAATTGAATTGGCTGGTTCATGCTCTTTTCAACTAGCCCAAAATCAAAGTTGGATGTTTCACAAAGTATGCGATGTAAAAGCACCGAACGCTCCCGCGCGTCCAAGAAATTGTCAACCGCCGCATTTTCGCCCACTGGAATCTTACATTCTCTATCCCCCTCCGTCATTGACCTGGCAAAATTTCGTAAAAACTGCGAAATTTTCAGGCATCACAGAAATCGCTAGTGGGGCCCCCGTATACCGTTACACTTCCAATTCGTTAAACATTTTCGATGTTAAAACTGTTCTTCGAAGGCCCGTAACTTTTTAAGGAAGAAGAATTGGCTTTGAACAGTTTCTTCTAACTCAAGGAAGCTAGATTTGAAGTATGCCCCAGTCCTTACTGGACAGTGTACAGACTGTCCTATTTTCGTTGTGATTTGGGGGTTTCTCATAGAAGCAGCAGAGATAGAGCCTCGGGGTTTTCGCGAACCTGAGCTACTTTTTTGAGTTTAACAGAAAGCTGAAACCATAATTTGGATATCGCTTTTAGTTTTCGAGAAAAAAAATAATGTTTTTATCGTTTTTCGAAAACTCTCTCCAATTCTTTTTGTACTAAGCATACTAAAACTGTTACGATTGACTCATATAGAACTTTTTCCAAGGAATTCAGTGGCGTACGTAGTTTTTTTCTAGGGAGCGTATTTTTTGAGTTATGATATAAAGTTAAATTTTTTTTAATGGAAATCATAGTAGGCTTTGGTCTAGTTCGAAAGGTCTTTTTTTAAGCTATCAATATATATATAAAAATGTTACACGGCGCAAAACTCGTCGCCGCCGACCGGGAGTCGAACCCGGGTCCCCCCGCTCCGAAGCCCTCTGCTCACCAACTGAGCTATTTATATATATCTACTTTTATATTGTTATTTAAAAAAATGGCAACGATTTTGGTACTTTTTAAGTTTTCACTTTAGAAAATATAAGATAGGTAGGTACTATCAGTTCCAAAATTGGTCTTACACTTTAGGGTTCAATTCCGCTTAAAATAGATACCATAACCAATTACATTCTGAGGTAAAAAAACCTTAGCAACTGTCCGCCAATTAAAGTTTTGAAGGCGGATCTAAACGATTTTATTTGAATGACAACAAACGTGTTAGCCTTGCACTAGTAAACAAAGTGCAGCAAAAAATAGATAAATAATCATGTTCTCTTATCGAAAAATCACGTCGCCTATGGGGGGCGGGGCTGGCGAAAACATAGCAACGTCCGGCATAAACGATTCGCGTCGCAAACTGGAACACCACTTTTGGAACTTTTAGTACATCCAAGATACCTGTGATTTTATGTTAACAACTGAATAATTATCTGTTGACATTACATTAGCAAAAGTTGCATGCAGCTAGTTTTATTAATATTATATACATAATGGCACTTCAAAATTATCAAAATTTCGAAAAATACGACATAATTGCTGTTTTCAATGAAGTCGTGAGAATGTAAATGAATCAATGGATCTATATCTCAACAGGTACACAAAAAATTCCTAGTTACCCATTTCCAGTATAATACCTATCCATCGATTTATTAAATTTAGATACCCAGAAAGAAGACAACCAAGCAAAATGATGTTTTCGAGATTAAAATAAAATTTAATTCACTATGGGTCATTCAATAAACCTAGAAACAAAATTTATAATAAAGAAAATAGGGAAGAGGAAGAAATAAATGTTTTATCGTTGGTTGAGGCGACACCAAAAACTTCTTGTCGCGAAATCGAATCACAAGTTGGTGTTTCCAAATCAAAAGTTCAAAAAATATTAAAAAAGGCAAATATAGGCCATATAAAATTCAAATTATTCACCATCTCTTTCCGGGAGATCAAGAAAGAAGGCTTAATTTTTGTAGGTGGTACTTAAATAAAATTCAAGAAAATCCAGAATTTGGGCGTTCTGTCATTTGGACAGATGAAACTCACATAATCAGCGTAGGATTATTTAACAGACATAATGTGCGTCACTGGTCTGATACAAATCAGCACCAAACTTTTGAACGTCAGAGGCAAGGACGTTTTGGATTTAACGTTTCGTATTTTATTTTGGGTGGTCAACTAGCATACCATATTTTTGATGGAAACTTAACGGGGTTGAGATACATTAATTTATTGAATATTAACGCAGAGGCGATAATGGAAAATGTTCCGTTAATAAACATAAACAGGGTATATTTCCAACAAGATGGTGCCCCTGCACCCAATTCTGCAATAGTTAGAAATTATTTAGAAAATCATTTTCCGGGTAGATGGTTGGGTACAAATTGACCTATATTGTGGCCTGCAAGATCACCGGATCTGAGTATATTAGACTTTTTTGTTTGGGCATTTTTGAAAGAAAAAATACACATACGAAGATACAACAATCAAGCCGAGCTAGCAGAGGCAACACATGCAGCTTTCCGATATTTGCAAGCCCATCCTATTTTTTTAATTAATGCCATCAATCTATTAACTAAAAGATGTAGAATATGTGTTGAAAAACATGGCTATCAATTTGAGCAGTTCAATTTTGTTGTTTGTTGTTTGATATTTTTCTTGTTTTTATTTGTTTTGCTGTCTTTCTATTTTTGTTACTTTTATTTCAGTTGTTATTAAAAGTTGCTAACATAAAATCACAGGTATTTTGGATGTATGTACCTATCTTATATTTTCTAAAGGTAAAAAGTACCAAAATCTTTTCGGTTTTTTGAAATAACAATATAAAAGTATATATATATATATATATATAGACGTATAGATGGTCATTAATGAGCCCAATGAATATACCAACAGGTCGTTGTGGAGCCATAAAATACGTTGTTGAGCCCGCATATTGGCTCAACAACGTACCCCAGTGTATCTCATCACTGATTGGTTGCCAAAGGCCTTGGGGGTGTGTCAACAAATTTTCAAGTTGGGCTCATGATTGTCCGATTGTATAACCAATATACGTGGAGTAGTTCTTTGAAAGTGTATGTAGGGGGCGCTTTCCGCATATTTTATATACAGTATATAAAAATCTGTGAACAGACCTTTATTGAGCCCCATATTTGGCAACAGCGCGTGGCTTCTCAACGACTTGAATATTTAGAATTAGTATACAAGATGAGCACTAAAAAGTTTGCTACAAGTATTATGACCATTTTCTATTTCGCTTCATAAGGGTGTATGTAAATCGTAAAATAAGGGATGTGTTTGATAATATAGGAACACAACAGCCTCAGGGATTAATGTACAGGGTCAAACTATTAACATGCTTAGATTTGCGGATGATATAGCAGTGTTAGCATCTAGCAAAGAGGAATAAATTAGGAGCGGCTTTGAATGAAATGGAAGCAGTTTTGACAGAGGGCTACGTCATCAAAATCAATAAAAAGAAAACTAAAATTTTGGTATGTAGAGGGAGTGAAAATAGAACTAAAATTGAAATACAAATAGGAAATGAGAAAATAGAGGAGGTCGCTCATTTCTGCTATTTAGGAAGTAAAATAACTCGAGATGGTAGGAGCACTAAAGATATAAAGCAAAGAATAGCGCAGGGTCGAGTTACGTTTAACAAAAAGAAACAACTGTTATTTTCGGGAATGGTTAATGTGGAAACTCGGAAGAGACTCTTAAAGTCGTATGTATGGAGTACGGAATTATACGGGTGCGAAACTGGGACAATAGGAGAAGCGGATCGAAAAAGAGTAGAAGCGTTTGGAATGTGGTGCTACAGACGCATGATGAAGATACTGTGGATAGATAGGGTTAGCAATAGGGAAGTATTAGAAAGAGTTTTGGAAAAGCGAAAGGTATGGAAGACAATAAAGAATAGGAGAGATAGGATGGTAGGACACCTTCTAAGACACGAAGGAATAGTTCGCGACGTACTAGTCAGAGATAAGAATAAAAGGAGGTAGGGGTGGGCCTAGATTAGATTTCTGCTCTCAAATAGTTAGGGATGTAGGATGTTCTACTTTTAGGGAAATGCGTAGGTTAGCCCAGGATAGAAAAAGATGGAGGTACGCGTCCAACCAGTCTTCGGACTGAAAACATTATGATGAATAAAAATAAAAAAGTCGTGTAAAATGAAAAATATTAGAAATCAACATTTTTGAAGCAGGAATGCCGAGCATAAAATACAAGCGGTTACTATTGATGTTTTTACATTTTTATGTACAATCTGTGTAATGCAAGGTTTAGCGCCTTGAAAAGCACACGTAAATACTTTCTGGTCCTAAAATTTTTTTGTTCACGTAGTTTATATTATCTTCTGTTACTATTTGGTAGTAATTCCTGTTGAATTAATAAAATACTTTGCGTAGGTACTATCAATGGAAAAGGTTTATTATAATATTGACCGGTTTCAAGATATAATTAATTAATTAAAAAAATAATCATTATTGTTTCCAAAATTATTGTTTTCATTTTGTCGTCTTTTGACAGCAATAATTTTTAAATTTGACAGCTAAATTTAACTTTAATTTTTTTGAATACTATAATATGAAAATTATTGGTTTGCTCATAAAATGTACCACGGTCGCTTCTACGGCACTCGACGTATTGTATCCCTCAGTGCTCTAATCACACCTCGAGCTTAAAAAGCTTCTTTACGACCTTGATACATAATTATTATTTACGATACAAGTATCGTAATCGCTTATATTACGATAAGAGTATCGTACAACGTTTTATCTGCTTACTATCAGCATGACCACGACTATGGTATTAGCTTAAGAAATCATTAGTAAACCAGAAATAGTAATGAAACGCAAAAAAGTAGTAGGCCGGATATATCTATTTATTTCGACGAGTGCTCTTTTGGCATCTCTGCGAGAATTTTTCGTGCGAAGTTTTTCCTCGGATATCGAGCCATCAGTAATGTGGTTATTATTATTATTATATTATTAAATGTCTTCCTTTAACATCTCCCGGAGTTGAGTTAATATGTCAAATTGTATAAATTTTGTAATTAATGTTTATAATAAATAAGTTTAATTTGATTTGATTTTAGTGTTGGTTGCTGAGTAATTCACTTTACAATATGCGTGTTCTAAATATGCCAATTTGGTATCTTTGTGGCATAAGTGTGCTAAATTATGTCATTATAACATTCAAATGAATGTCGCAAAAATTGATATTAAGTTTTGATAGGAGATAAATAACAATTATGATAAATTATGATAAATAATGACAAAATTCGAATAAATATGTTGTGTTCAAAATAATTATAGAAAATTGCAGGCCACTAGTTTCGTCCTTATGGAACTCGTTAGTGCAGTGCTACTGTATTCATTCTATACACAACCAACTTACTTATATGGTGACCTGCATCGATCAGATATGAGCAAGCACAAATTACTTTATTAATTGTTTGGAAGTAATGAGTGGTACTGGCCCGTTCAAACAACATACGTAGAGACAGGTTATGAATTTCAATAGAGCTTTTGACACAATCAACCATAGCTTGCTAATCAGTATTCTTAGCCATTACGGGTTCGATGGACTGTCTTTAAAGTTGATGGGTGATTACTTGTCTGGGAGATCAGAGAGTCAGAATTGATAATGCGCTGTCTGCTCCTCGTTATATGCCTTCTGGCGTCCCACGGGGTTCTTTGCTGGGTCCTCCCTTGTACACGTTATATACAGCCAAACTTTCCACTGCTATAAATAATTGCACTGCTCACTTTTATGCTGATGATACCCAGCTCTAGAATTCCTTTCATAAAGAAGATGTCAATAACTCAATTAATATAATTAACTCGGACATAAAGTCCTTGCTTTCACTCGCATTGAAGCACAGTCTTATTTTAAATGCAAGCAAGTCTTCATTGATCTTCTTTGAACGGGAAGAGGCTCGGACTTCTATAAAGGATGTGTTTGCTGTTGACGTGAGTATTATGGAAATATTACCTTCTGATTGTGTGCGTAATCTTGGACTGTATATGGATCAGCCAGCATATATCAAAATGCGTTAGGTCCGAATATTGTAATCTAAGAATAGTTTATATGAAAGGGGGCAGTAGCTCTTTCAGTAATCATAGTGGCAGAGATAGTGAGGGTCGGTATGGCACTGTGATACACACTACTGCGATGTGGAAGGCAACAGGAAACCACCACATTATTATATCCCTAGTACAGCGTACTTTTAATTTATGATGAAGGCACCTTCTGGAATAAAGTATTCTCGAGGTAAAATAGTCCCACATTCGGATCTCCGGGCGGGGATTGCGTCGGAGGGAATCATCAGCAATGATAAGTGTAACATCTCACTAGTCAGAATGTTAGAAGCATGAAACAAGTAGGAAAGTTAGAAAATTTGAAAATTGAGACTACTGCTCTCAAATAGTTAGGGATGTAGGATGTTCTACTTTTAGGGAAATGCGTAGGTTAGCTCAGGATAGAAAAGTATGGAGGTACGCGTCCAACCAGTCTTCGGACTGAGAACCTTATGATGATGATTATATGAATAAAGCGTTATTAATACCAACGTCAGAGTGATTCAATTGTTGGGTCAGTGTTTAATTATTGTGATGCTGTATACGTGCCTTGCTTAAAATGCATGGATCAGTTGTTACGAGTACAAATGCCCGGTTTTGCAAAGAATCTAACAACGGATTAAGTCTGACACCGGCTTCGTTGCTATGATACCGGCTTTCTGATTGGTTGTATCATAGCAACGAAGCCGGTGTCAGACTTAATCCGGTGTTGGATTCTTTGAAAAACCGGGCCAACGAGTGCAAAATGCATGTGTGCGCGTTATTTTCGGATTGCGAAAGTGTCTGTACGACTCGCAGAAGTTAAACTCACTAAAGTGGTTGATCATGACAAGCAGGCGCCTTCGTCACACGATCTGTGCGTTTCATAAGGTTGTTGTGCAAAAGACTGCCTCGTTAACTATATAACAAAATTAAATTTATTTCTGATGTCCATAATATCCACTTTAGAAGAAAAAACCTTATTGTCCCACCGATTCATAAAACGGCTGCTTTTGACAGGTCACTTTCCTACTGCATTTGCAAGTACAATTCACTACTTAGAGCGTTCAAGAATGTAATATGTGTACCTCCCTTTAAGTATCACATTTTTCTTAACCTATTGGACAATCAACGGAACCCTTTGACTCTGTGAATCACATAATGTGTGGCGATAATAATATGTACCGTTCGACTTCTTGCCCTTCTCGTCCTTCTTTCGTTGCTGTTTGTTTTGCATTTTAAATGTATGTTTATCCTCTTAAACGGTTAAGTTGAAAAGCAGCTGAGCACTCTTTGGGGGCTCGTGCTGAACTTCGCCGTCGTGAGTTGAACATTATACTTGCTGTATTTGTTATTATCATTATAGAAGGCAATACATTTATCGTTATTATTATTATTAAAAATATTGACTTCAAAAATATTTATTTTGCGAAGCCCTAATTTGAAGTTGCTAAAAGTTTTTTTTTTCCACGCACCACTTTTAAGAATGAAATTCGCTGAAAAATTTGTTAAAAAAATACTTGTAGAGGAACCAATGGAAAACATCAAATAGAAAATTTTCTGATCTTTATCGAAAGTTCAAAACAGTACAAAACTTCGCATTTCTGTCATTGTACAATTTATTATTTCACTGACAACCTTCTGCAGATATTCAACAAACATAACTTACAACTAAAGCACTTGCCATGCTGATGAATGAATGGACCGTGGATCCGTGGATGCGCCGATCACCCATTCGTAGTGTCTTCGCATGCGCGCACATTAATATTGGCAACGTTGCCGGGATCCATAGAGTACGTTAAATGTATATTAATATACAACACGGCTCCATAGTGTAGCGTTTATATATCTGGGACTAATAAAGACCTATTATATCTAAAAATTTTATTTATGAGATATAGCTACCCCTCAATAAATGCCTTGGTTTATGTTAAAGGGAGAAAGAGAGTGCGATAAAATATACTCGTCTATCTTGCATACAAAGGCCGGGATCATCAGCGACCCGAAGATATATCGGGATCAACAACATACCGTTTAGCAATATATATATATATATATATATATTGCTAAACGGTATGTTGTTGATCCCGATATATCTTCGGGTCGCTGATGATCCCGGCCTTTGTATGCAAGATAGACGAGTATATTTTATCGCACTCTCTTTCTCCCTTTAACATAAACCAAGGCATTTATTGAGGGGTAGCTATATCTCATAAATAAAATTTTTAGATATAATAGGTCTTTATTAGTCCCAGATATATAAACGCTACACTATGGAGCCGTGTTGTATATTAATATACATTTAACGTACTCTATGGATCCCGGCAACGTTGCCAATATTAATGTGCGCGCATGCGAAGACACTACGAATGGGTGATCGGCGCATCCACGGATCCACGGTCCATTCATTCATCAGCATGGCAAGTGCTTTAGTTGTAAGTTATGTTTGTTGAATATCTGCAGAAGGTTGTCAGTGAAATAATAAATTGTACAATGACAGAAATGCGAAGTTTTGTACTGTTTTGAACTTTCGATAAAGATCAGAAAATTTTCTATTTGATGTTTTCCATTGGTTCCTCTACAAGTATTTTTTTAACAAATTTTTCAGCGAATTTCATTCTTAAAAGTGGTGCGTGGAAAAAAAAAACTTTTAGCAACTTCAAATTAGGGCTTCGCAAAATAAATATTTTTGAAGTCAATATTTTTAATAATAATAATAACGATAAATGTATTGCCTTCTATAATGATAATAACAAATACAGCAAGTATAATGTTCAACTCACGACGGCGAAGTTCAGCACGAGCCCCCAAAGAGTGCTCAGCTGCTTTTCAACTTAACCGTTTAAGAGGATAAACATACATTTAAAATGCAAAACAAACAGCAACGAAAGAAGGACGAGAAGGGCAAGAAGTCGAACGGTACATATTATTATCGCCACACATTATGTGATTCACAGAGTCAAAGGGTTCCGTTGATTGTCCAATAGGTTAAGAAAAATGTGATACTTAAAGGGAGGTACACATATTACATTCTTGAACGCTCTAAGTAGTGAATTGTACTTGCAAATGCAGTAGGAAAGTGACCTGTCAAAAGCAGCCGTTTTATGAATCGGTGGGACAATAAGGTTTTTTCTTCTAAAGTGGATATTATGGACATCAGAAATAAATTTAATTTTGTTATATAGTTAACGAGGCAGTCTTTTGCACAACAACCTTATGAAACGCACAGATCGTGTGACGAAGGCGCCTGCTTGTCATGATCAACCACTTTAGTGAGTTTAACTTCTGCGAGTCGTACAGACACTTTCGCAATCCGAAAATAACGCGCACACATGCATTTTGCACTCGTTGGCCCGGTTTTTCAAAGAATCCAACACCGGATTAAGTCTGACACCGGCTTCGTTGCTATGATACAACCAATCAGAAAGCCGGTATCATAGCAACGAAGCCGGTGTCAGACTTAATCCGTTGTTAGATTCTTTGCAAAACCGGGCATTTGTACTCGTAACAACTGATCCATGCATTTTAAGCAAGGCACGTATACAGCATCACAATAATTAAACACTGACCCAACAATTGAATCACTCTGACGTTGGTATTAATAACGCTTTATTCATATAATCATCATCATAAGGTTCTCAGTCCGAAGACTGGTTGGACGCGTACCTCCATACTTTTCTATCCTGAGCTAACCTACGCATTTCCCTAAAAGTAGAACATCCTACATCCCTAACTATTTGAGAGCAGTAGTCTCAATTTTCAAATTTTCTAACTTTCCTACTTGTTTCATGCTTCTAACATTCTGACTAGTGAGATGTTACACTTATCATTGCTGATGATTCCCTCCGACGCAATCCCCGCCCGGAGATCCGAATGTGGGACTATTTTACCTCGAGAATACTTTATTCCAGAAGGTGCCTTCATCATAAATTAAAAGTACGCTGTACTAGGGATATAATAATGTGGTGGTTTCCTGTTGCCTTCCACATCGCAGTAGTGTGTATCACAGTGCCATACCGACCCTCACTATCTCTGCCACTATGATTACTGAAAGAGCTACTGCCCCCTTTCATATAAACTATTCTTAGATTACAATATTCGGACCTAACGCATTTTGATATATGCTGGCTGATCCATATACAGTCCAAGATTACGCACACAATCAGAAGGTAATATTTCCATAATACTCACGTCAACAGCAAACACATCCTTTATAGAAGTCCGAGCCTCTTCCCGTTCAAAGAAGATCAATGAAGACTTGCTTGCATTTAAAATAAGACTGTGCTTCAATGCGAGTGAAAGCAAGGACTTTATGTCCGAGTTAATTATATTAATTGAGTTATTGACATCTTCTTTATGAAAGGAATTCTAGAGCTGGGTATCATCAGCATAAAAGTGAGCAGTGCAATTATTTATAGCAGTGGAAAGTTTGGCTGTATATAACGTGTACAAGGGAGGACCCAGCAAAGAACCCCGTGGGACGCCAGAAGGCATATAACGAGGAGCAGACAGCGCATTATCAATTCTGACTCTCTGATCTCCCAGACAAGTAATCACCCATCAACTTTAAAGACAGTCCATCGAACCCGTAATGGCTAAGAATACTGATTAGCAAGCTATGGTTGATTGTGTCAAAAGCTCTATTGAAATTCATAACCTGTCTCTACGTATGTTGTTTGAACGGGCCAGTACCACTCATTACTTCCAAACAATTAATAAAGTAATTTGTGCTTGCTCATATCTGATCGATGCAGGTCACCATATAAGTAAGTTGGTTGTGTATAGAATGAATACAGTAGCACTGCACTAACGAGTTCCATAAGGACGAAACTAGTGGCCTGCAATTTTCTATAATTATTTTGAACACAACATATTTATTCGAATTTTGTCATTATTTATCATAATTTATCATAATTGTTATTTATCTCCTATCAAAACTTAATATCAATTTTTGCGACATTCATTTGAATGTTATAATGACATAATTTAGCACACTTATGCCACAAAGATACCAAATTGGCATATTTAGAACACGCATATTGTAAAGTGAATTACTCAGCAACCAACACTAAAATCAAATCAAATTAAACTTATTTATTATAAACATTAATTACAAAATTTATACAATTTGACATATTAACTCAACTCCGGGAGATGTTAAAGGAAGACATTTAATAATATAATAATAATAATAACCACATTACTGATGGCTCGATATCCGAGGAAAAACTTCGCACGAAAAATTCTCGCAGAGATGCCAAAAGAGCACTCGTCGAAATAAATAGATATATCCGGCCTACTACTTTTTTGCGTTTCATTACTATTTCTGGTTTACTAATGATTTCTTAAGCTAATACCATAGTCGTGGTCATGCTGATAGTAAGCAGATAAAACGTTGTACGATACTCTTATCGTAATATAAGCGATTACGATACTTGTATCGTAAATAATAATTATGTATCAAGGTCGTAAAGAAGCTTTTTAAGCTCGAGGTGTGATTAGAGCACTGAGGGATACAATACGTCGAGTGCCGTAGAAGCGACCGTGGTACATTTTATGAGCAAACCAATAATTTTCATATTATAGTATTCAAAAAAATTAAAGTTAAATTTAGCTGTCAAATTTAAAAATTATTGCTGTCAAAAGACGACAAAATGAAAACAATAATTTTGGAAACAATAATGATTATTTTTTTAATTAATTAATTATATCTTGAAACCGGTCAATATTATAATAAACCTTTTCCATTGATAGTACCTACGCAAAGTATTTTATTAATTCAACAGGAATTACTACCAAATAGTAACAGAAGATAATATAAACTACGTGAACAAAAAAATTTTAGGACCAGAAAGTATTTACGTGTGCTTTTCAAGGCGCTAAACCTTGCATTACACAGATTGTACATAAAAATGTAAAAACATCAATAGTAACCGCTTGTATTTTATGCTCGGCATTCCTGCTTCAAAAATGTTGATTTCTAATATTTTTCATTTTACACGACTTTTTTATTTTTATTCATCATAATGTTTTCAGTCCGAAGACTGGTTGGACGCGTACCTCCATCTTTTTCTATCCTGGGCTAACCTACGCATTTCCCTAAAAGTAGAACATCCTACATCCCTAACTATTTGAGAGCAGAAATCTAATCTAGGCCCACCCCTACCTCCTTTTATTCTTATCTCTGACTAGTACGTCGCGAACTATTCCTTCGTGTCTTAGAAGGTGTCCTACCATCCTATCTCTCCTATTCTTTATTGTCTTCCATACCTTTCGCTTTTCCAAAACTCTTTCTAATACTTCCCTATTGCTAACCCTATCTATCCACAGTATCTTCATCATGCGTCTGTAGCACCACATTCCAAACGCTTCTACTCTTTTTCGATCCGCTTCTCCTATTGTCCCAGTTTCGCACCCGTATAATTCCGTACTCCATACATACGACTTTAAGAGTCTCTTCCGAGTTTCCACATTAACCATTCCCGAAAATAACAGTTGTTTCTTTTTGTTAAACGTAACTCGACCCTGCGCTATTCTTTGCTTTATATCTTTAGTGCTCCTACCATCTCGAGTTATTTTACTTCCTAAATAGCAGAAATGAGCGACCTCCTCTATTTTCTCATTTCCTATTTGTATTTCAATTTTAGTTCTATTTTCACTCCCTCTACATACCAAAATTTTAGTTTTCTTTTTATTGATTTTGATGACGTAGCCCTCTGTCAAAACTGCTTCCATTTCATTCAAAGCCGCTCCTAATTTATTCCTCTTTGCTAGATGCTAACACTGCTATATCATCCGCAAATCTAAGCATGTTAATAGTTTGACCCTGTACATTAATCCCTGAGGCTGTTGTGTTCCTATATTATCAAACACATCCCTTATTTTACGATTTACATACACCCTTATGAAGCGAAATAGAAAATGGTCATAATACTTGTAGCAAACTTTTTAGTGCTCATCTTGTATACTAATTCTAAATATTCAAGTCGTTGAGAAGCCACGCGCTGTTGCCAAATATGGGGCTCAATAAAGGTCTGTTCACAGATTTTTATATACTGTATATAAAATATGCGGAAAGCGCCCCCTACATACACTTTCAAAGAACTACTCCACGTATATTGGTTATACAATCGGACAATCATGAGCCCAACTTGAAAATTTGTTGACACACCCCCAAGGCCTTTGGCAACCAATCAGTGATGAGATACACTGGGGTACGTTGTTGAGCCAATATGCGGGCTCAACAACGTATTTTATGGCTCCACAACGACCTGTTGGTATATTCATTGGGCTCATTAATGACCATCTATACGTCTATATATATTGATAGCTTAAAAGAAGACCTTTCGAACTAGATGAAAGCCTGCTGTGGTTTCCATTTAAAAAAATCGACTTTGTCATAACCCAAAAAATACGCTCCCTAGAAAAAAAACTACATACGCCACTGAATTCCTTGGAAAAAGTTCTATAGGAATCATCAATCTTAACAGTTCTAGTCTGCTTAGTACAAAAAGAATTGGAGATAATTTTTGAAAATCGATAAAAATCAATAGGTATTATTTTTTTTCTCGAAAACTAAAAACGATATCCAAATTCTGGTTTCTGCTTTCTATTATACTCAAGAAAGTAGCTCAGGTTCGCGAAAACCCCAAGGCTCTATCTCTGCTGCTTCTACGAGAAACCTCCAAATTACAACGAAAATAGGACACTCTGTATATTAGGAATGCCCACTAATAAACACTTCCTATGTCCACCATTCCCCACATAACTTTAATGTTGGATGGTAATAGTTGACACATCCTGTGTGAAACGAACTTTGGAAATTGATAAAAAAATATTTGTTCAATACATAACTCCACTTTGGTTGGGACGGCAGCTTCCATGACTTGTTGCAGTTTTTTAAATTCTACAAAGACAAGAATTTAATGTTGAATTACAGACCAATTTTTAAGTAACCGTAATAATATAATTATTTTAACTTACGAACTTTTCACTTGCACCATAGCTGAACTTGAATATTGCAGCATACTTCACGCCAACCGAAAATCATTTGGCGGCAAATTTTTAAAACAACTTTTTCTGCCTGGATTTTCAGGATCAAGCTTCTTGAGAGCACTCTATATTTCGAAAATTGGATACCTACTGTCCACTCAAGTGCCATAACCCGTTTTTATCTGAGTGCCTGTGTAGTAAATGAAGTAGAACGAAGTTAGTTTTGGTGCCATTAGTCACAACTAAGTAAATGGAAACGCAGTGTTCCCCTAAACTGCTTCGTTTAATACAATTATGCTTTAAATCAAGTGGTAGCAATTAGCAGCATTAATATTCTCTTTAATACAACCATATCAAAACCGTGTGCTTTAGATTTGGTTTAAGTTAACAGCTTAATATTATCGTATTTACGGCATATTATTACATATTCCACGACAAGAAACTTATTGCAAACCTCAAGCATTTTGAATATAAATTTGTTCACGCTATCCTGACTCTGGGGAGATATTTATAAGAAAGGAAATTACGGATACGAAACATTCTCTTGAATGCATAGTTTCCTTTCCATTATTTATTTGTAAAAGGTGGTTTCTAAATAACCAACATATGCGTTCTAGAAATATCAAAGCTGTTTTTATCATTGCTACGATTGTTTTTATAAGAATGAAATAGAGACGGCGACGTCATGCTTTGTTGGAGCCGCTGCCACAAAATCTTCAGTTAGAAGTTAGACGAAGTTTTCCATCGTTCTGTTGATTGGATATTTTCAGTTTTAAATACTACAGACGCCAAGGAGCCATTTACACATGCCAGGATACAAATTTATGAACGTCAATTTAAATTAAAGTTTGTACCTATGGCCACCTTTTCTTTCTGTTTCATTTGTTTGTTTTGTTCTTTATTTCTAATTTTTATTACATTGTCGTTTTATTGAGTTAGGTTTTTCTTAATTTACTCCATTTTTGCTAATATTTTATACATTTTTCATTTAAAATTGTTATTTTTAAGGTAGCGGCATTTTTGTAACCGCAGAATCTTCATCATTAAATATATTTTTTTAAATCTTTATTTGCAAAAAAATGCAAAGTAAGTATGCTACATTAAACAATCAGAAATGTAATGAAAATATTTTGCCATTTTTTTCATATCCTGCATAATAGCTTCGGTGTATGCTTCATTCTTCAGAGTGTCCACAGTGACGATAGAAATTTAAAGAAACAAAGTTGATATTAAACCGTCTTTTTATGTGGAAAGGATAATAATAGCGTAAAGTTTATGTTGTTTCAGTTCGACCATCAGTTATTTCATGCTTCAGAACGTTACGTGATTGATTGTAGTCGAATAATCGCTATCTCCTGTTGACATAGGAAACTTATTTCATTACCTGTCATTACCTACAACCAAACTATTAATATACGAACACAAATAATAGACTTCAGTCAGGGTATTATTGTTTTAGGCTAGAACGGATTAAAGGTCGTGTTGTTTCCAAGATCGCACTGCTTTTAATTGGTAAACCGTTGTTAAGAATTTAGGATCTTGTTTGAGTTAGGAAACTCTTTAATTTGATGACTAACGACAAGGCAATTTAGTTTGTAAACTTTAAATTGATATCTTACTTAACTTACACTGTTTTGTCTTGTTTACATGGTTCTCTATGTAGGTGGCGTGCCGAATAGTGATGTGATTCTGTCCCTAAAAATGAGACACACGTTCCGATAAACGTAGACCGAGAAATACTTTTTCCTAAGGGTGTTGCAGCTTCCCATACTGAATAACTGAAGATGACTGTTTTCCATAATACGTTCGAGTTCGGAACTATTGGCGACAAAGTGACGAAAGCAGGATATTTTAGTAATTTAGAGATCCTGAAACGGATTATGTTATCATAATATAATAATAAACATTTCTGGGTCCATGAAAATTCGTCAGTGATGGTGGGATGTTAAAAAAAAAATTGAATGTAGTTGCTCAAAAAGGTGCCATTGAGTATTTTGTGATTTGTCTAGTATTATTGTTATTCTTATGGGGTAGGTTCCTGGTCCATCGCACTGAAGTTCAAACTTATTGTGTTCCCATACGTGTTATCATAAGTTCTGTATGAAAATCAATAAAAAGAAAACCAAAATTTTGGCATGTATAGGTGGCGTTAAAATAAGACTAAAACTAAAATACATATAGGAAATGAGAAGGTAGAGGAAGTCCCGGATTTTTGCTATTTAGGGAGTCAAATAACTGGCGATGGTAGGAGCACTGCAGATATGAAATGAAGACCAGCGCAGGGTCGAGTTGCGTTTAATAAAAAGAAACAACTATTAATGTAGAATCTCGGAAGAGGCTTTTAAAGGCACACGCGCATGGAGGTATTAGAAATAGGTGGGGAAAAGCAAAAGGTATAGGGAAGGAAATAAAGAATAGGGGAGATAGGACACCTTCTGAGTCATGAAGGAATAGTTCGCGACATGCTAGAGTCGGAGATAGTAATAAAAAGGGGTATAGGCCCAGATCAGTCTAACTGCACTCAAAAAGTTGGGGATTTAGGATGATCCACTTTTAGGGAAATGCGTAGGTTAGCTAAGGATAGGGTGGAGGTACCCGTCCAACTGGTCTTCGGATTGAGAACTTTACTAAGGTTAAATACCAGAACATTAAAATTGGCCCATCGTACATTATTATGGATCCCGGTCGCAAAGATTTTCTACGGATCTTCGCGTGTTGTCGCTCGGCGCTTTGCGCCTCGGGCTTCAATAGAATATGGAAAAAATCTTTTTACGACCCTGATACATAAATAACTATTGTTCTATCAAGGTGGAAGATTATCATCAAACTTAGTGGTTAATTTTATTGATAAATTAGTCCTTGCAAATACATTTTCAATATTCTGGCTTCTTTCTGAACTTACTTCTTGGATGTTTCTCTGCAATAAATTATTGTACTTAATGTAGATGAGACCTTCTGTTTCTCACCTCCCGTGATCTAATAAGATATACGCTTATATTTAGTTTCATTATCTTATCAGATTGCTACTTTTAGAAGTTATATATTCTCAGTACCTACTTACCCAGTACACTGGCAGTTAAAAATAAAACAGAAGCTACTGGGAACCATAAATGAGACAACTAGACTTCAGTGAGCTGTATACACGATGTCACTGCATGGTTGTGGGCGTGTAATGTATGTATATCCCCTCACCTGGACATCTGACATTCTGTGTGCGTCTGTTGTGCAGATTCGAAATTATTTTAGTTCATACAGATTGATTGTTTAAATGAAACGCCCTGTATATTATATCAGCTACCAGGAGTGCCCACGAAAGTGAAAATGTCAAATTTGATCATTTATACAGTTCAAAAAGTAATAAAACTTTTGATATTACACTGACATGAAAATCTGATAATAGCGGTTTAAGAAGTAGATGCAGTACCTAACAAAAGTTAATAATTGAAAGCAATTGATTATTCCACAATTTTTAAGTGTCGTGCATGCATTATGCATTATGTCTTGTAACTGAATCTTGTGGCATAAACTATAGACAAAGCGATTGTGTACATTAATTTAATTCAGGAAATTATGAAATAACAAAGAGGCGAGGCGGCAAGATTTGTATTTTCTCTCTTAATTGTTTAACAGCCAGTTTCATAATCAAATTTAAAGTTACATTTAAACTTAAAGCAACCTTTAAGAAAAAATGTGGTCCTATATGCATAATACAAAAAGAGACTGCAAAATTCTCTTAAAGGCCCTTTAACTTAAATGCCCGATTTCTATCTTTAAGTCGTTGATGGAGCTTTTCAAGCTGATAGAATTTTTCATGGAGATTAACAACAAACGATTAAACTTAATATTTTGCCAACTTATAAAAGATATATAAATTTTTTCAAACAAGTCTTTTAATTTATTTATTTTGAGTAAATTAGGCAATTTGCAAACATATCTAATAATTTAGTTTTTTTGAATGCTCCTCCGTTTCTATTTCTTCCTTTCTCTTCATTATTAGTATTATTTATTCTTCAGTCAATTGGGCTTCTTTAACAATAACCTTTGGCACTGAAGATGGTGTTAGTAAATTTTGCATGTAACCCTCTATTCATTCGTTTTCTCAATTTTACTCTACTAGACATATTTCAAAAAATTTGTATTAATTTTTTATTTAAAATCTGACCCTCACATTATAAGATACATTTCCCAGGATTCTGAATTTCATTAGTCACAGTATCTTATGTTCATAATAAAATCTACGTGTAATAAGTTTTCTCCATTCAAACTTCGTTTAGTAAGGCTCATTAGCCAAAAACGTCAAATTTGAAGCAACTGTCATCATGGGTTGCATCTAAAGCTGACCGCACACGATCAATATTATTGACAATAATATTGACAATAATATAGATTGTGTGCGGTCAGCTTAACGCTACCATTCGAGCTAAAGCTACTTTAAGTAAAATTTCAAATGTCATGGTTAAGATTAAAGTTTGAGTTAAAAGAGACTTTAGTTTAAATGCGCTTTTAACTAAAGGATTCAAAGTAAATAAAATTCTCGTTAAATTTATTTTATGGGGCTCTAGAAAACTTATGAAATATTTATTTTCGATCAATAGTTGACCCTTCTGTGTGACGAAAATTCAATTTTTGGTGTCATTTATCATTAAGGGATGTCCGTCTCAAACAGTATCGCTCCTTTACAAAATAAAATAGAATAAGTATTAAGCAAGTTTTAATAATGCTGCTGTCTGCGTTATTTATTAAATCTTGACGTGCCAACTTTTGTTTGCATTATTGTATAGAACGAGAAATAAATTTGAAGTTATATTACGAAATTGGCAGGTACACACAATAAATAAATCGAAACTGAAGTAAGGTACAGTGAGTAATGTTTAGACGCTATAGAACATCACATAATTTTGTAAAAACGTAGCAGATGTGGCAGTGGTTCATTATGTATTGAAAATAATTCGGTCAACATGGGATTTAAAATTTGTTCTTTACCTAAGTTAAGACTTGGAGACTACTTGCCAGTTGCCACTGCTTAGTTGGTAGTAGACAGACCATAGACAATCGTCGGCGCCGCGCCGGTTTGGGTTCCTCTCCCCATGTATTTTCTTATGGAGCTTTATTCTAGTGCCAAGATTATGCGAGTGATTTCTAAATATGTATAAATATTAACAGCTTCCAAAATTGGCTTAAAACTATTCCTAATAAGTATTTAAACGTCAACTGTGCTTTAAGTTAGGGAATGATGTTCCATGAACTGCGTTGACACTAAATGCAGCTTTATAAAAAAATAATGAAATCTTGAGCCCGTAGCGATGCTGTTGGTCTATTGATGCTTGTTCATAGATATACGAAAATACATCCCTTTAATTTGTCGTTAATAATTTTCTCGTATGTGGACCGATTTCAATTTTTTTGTCGTACCTATATTGAAAGAGCAGGTTTCGTATGAGCTCATCCTTACCGTGAAACATCGGAGGAGCATTTGAAGATGTGGTAGGACTTTCGGTATTTTGGGTAAAAGAAAACATAAATCTTGGGTAAGATCAAGCCTTCGAGAGAAGAATCAGCATGGTGAGTTGCAATCTTTGAACACATTGAAGAAATATGATTTATGGATACCTTCTAAATTTTATTCGAATACCCTATATAATTCCGATTTGGGATGTTTGTTGTGCCGCATTGAATTAAAAACTCGAAAATCAAGAACGTTTACTTGTCCCGCTTAGAATTGGAAATGGAAATTCTTATCAATCCTTGCTAAAGCTGCTTAGAATTTCGACTCAATTACTGTTTCCATTTCGGCAACAAATGATTCCAACCCTGAATCGTTCCTACTTGTTCTATAGTTAATCCTTTGACGGTAACCGCTTCATTCGGAAATACATAACAAGTAGTAACACTTTATTTTAGTTCCTACTTGTTCTATAGTTATTCCTTTGACGGTAACCGCTTCATTCGGAAATACATAACAAGTAGTAACACTTTATTTTAGTTTCTATAACAATAAACTTGCTGGAACATTTTCGGAAACATGCAACAACAAAAATAACAGCAGCAACAACAACAGCAACAACAGCAACAGTGACAGCAACAACAACAACAACAACAACGACAACAACGACAACGACAACGAAAACGACAACCACAACAACCACAACAACAACCACAACAACAACAACAACAAAAAAAGTTCCTCCCTGTTCTTTTCGTGGATTCTGATTGTTAGGATCGCCTCGGTTACACAGGGTATCTAATAGTGCAGCTGTCAATTCCTGAGGACATACCTACGAGACGTTTAATCACAAAATTCTTCTATTTTGTAAAATAATTTTTAAAACTATTGCACGAATCGATTCACAGAAGTATGTGTTTTTATATGTTAAATGCAATATGTTAATCATTTTGAAGTTACATGTGCAGTTTTTTAGTACATTTATTCCATAATGACAGACATCTGTTTTACATAGTAGACTGAATAAAATACCTCACATAAATCTTCTTGTCTACTCGTGAAGCTGATTTTACTATTTCCTTTTCGCAGATTTCCAGTGATAGAGCCTATGGACTTCTAGGTATGTATACTTTTTGACATAATACATTTTAGTCGAAGATGCACATGAACAATGCCAGAAAATAATAAATTATAATTTTAATGCTTTTTAGAGAAATTCTCAGGTGTTTACTGAATGTTATAGTATTATTTGTCCTTTTGTTGTCAGGACGTCCAAGAAATATGAAACAAATATTTCTGATTAAAATTTATATATTGAATGATAGAAATTCAGTGTTACACTTCGGGATGCTGCTTACTGACTAACTTAAAACTATCTTAAAAACCACCAAGCATCCAACTTTTTCCAAATATACCACCAATTAGTTCTAAGCATCTCATTATCACACATACACAATTATGCAATCAGAGCAATTCATTTATCTGCAAATACTCTTACTCATCTTTCAATCCCGTCATCTGATACCCAAACTCATCGCCTCATATTTCTTGCATCCACAAGATGATCTTCTACATTACCTGAATATCGCAAGGGGCCAAAATTAAGCAAAATATGAACTTTTCTGCAAAACACGTGCCGAATTTTTATCGAACACGATTTGGATGCGTGATTTCAAAACAATACGCTTATTAGTGGCCCAGAGCGGTTGTTATACTTTTCGATTGTTGCCAGGTGTTTAGACTGTGCCAAAATAAAGGGTTTATTTAATTATAATTAAGTAACTCGGTATTTGCTTTTTAACTGCACCGAAGCTCTGTAGATTAATACAGACTAATTAAAAAATTATGCTGCTGTCATTCGTTGAAAATTTATGTGGGCTTATCATACAAGCATTCATAGAGATATAACTGCTTTGATATTATACCCTCACGACCGCACGAACAGCAAATACACATAAAATAGCTAGGAAAAGGGATTGATCCAACAAACACTCAATAATTATTATGTTACCTTTCATAATCTAACGTAAACTTATTCTCGTAATAAAACTGAATTTTAACACTTCTTAACACGCACGCAATCTTTTAAATTTGGAAAACAAAGTCTCATTTGGAACAACCACCATTAGTTATTGTCTCATCTGTATATCAGCACAGATTGACCTTCTTTTCCGCGTCCGGGCTCTGTCCTCCTCATGCGATGACATCTTTGTACGTGACGGTAACATAAAATATGATATGAAGGACTGGGAGACTTTGTTTTCCTAGCGTTTCTAACATTCGGCCTTTCTTGACAATCATGAATGCTTTGGCCAAACCTTGAAACTTGTACTCAAATGTAGAAGACACGTCACTCAACTCCAACATTCAATCATTTGTCAAAGGAATTTTTAACTAATTTATTAGCGCCAATTTTTCAAATGTGTATTCATACAAATTCTGATTACGTCATGCAACACAAGCGATCATGTTTTCAAGTGCTTTGTGCAAATTCCTTCTATATGAAAAATTTCGTAACAAAAGATCTTTCCCCTCCGACCAAGTGAAAACACGAGATGGTAAACCATGATACCATACTTCAGCGGCACCCCTTAACTTACTCAACGCTAAGTGACAGGTAGTTCGGTCATTCCAAATTTTGCGAATGAAGTAACTCTTACCGGATGGTCACCTTCCCTTACCTAAGATCGTTAACTACCTTTCTCAAACTTCCACCAATCGCTTCGCCGATATGAGTAACTGTATCGCTAAGCTCGCTTCTCTTAGACCTGGAGCGCTCTCGAGTCCGACTCCGCTCTCGCCTTTCCGATTCGAACCTGAAGTACCATCGAGTCCAACTCCTTTCGTCCATTCCCTTCATTTCGAAGTGCGACAAGAACGTCGAACATCCCTTTTTGTCAGACGTTTTCGACTTGCCTTCTCTGCTCTGCGTTTCTTTCCACTATTTCCTGAAGTAGAAGGAACTTCTTTACAACTCTGGTGTTCTACTTCAACCACGCACTGCACTCGGCACCCCGATCTCAATGCGTGATCGATGAGATCGTCGACTCTCACCCTTGCGATCACTAGACCTCAGCATTTCGCACTGTCACACTGGTGTCCTTTTTCACAGTTTTTTTACCACCCAGAGCAACACTACCACTACGAACTTATACTGGGTACTTTATCCCACTTCTGATGTTAGAGATACATAAAAATAAAACACCTGTTTGCCACAATTCACAATTTATTCCAATTCGGACTGTAACAATACGTTTTAATCTCGATACCATTAGTTGTTGCCGCCGTCGTTAATTTTCCAGAATTTTCTAACTTTCCATACAGCGTATTCATATTTATTATCAATATTGTTTTGTGAGTTTTCATTTGGGTTACCTTGCGCTTAATTTTCTTTATTCACGTTCTATTTCTTGGTTTGTGCAGTCATCCTTAAAATCTGTATATATCTTCTTGTTTTTTAAGTAGGTCCGTAAATTACTAGGTAATTGGCTCATGTTTTATGCATAATAGTTTTCTGTTTGTTGCCGCTTATATTCTGTTGACTGATTGTTATCAGTTTATTGTACTTACAATGGTTTATGACATTCTTTGGATGGATCTCTATGGTGATGCTCCCATTCTTGAAACTTTGCAGTAATTTTCTATATCGTTCAAATATGAAGTTAATTCATTTGTTGTTCATTCAGTTGTTTGTGTAACCTTCTCAGGGACAATCAAAGAGCGTAAGCGAGACAGTTGAGACTTCGGCAAGGTCACTTAAGTGAAGGTTGTTTGACTCTATGGTAGTCTGCTTGATTTTTAGTCGTCTTTAACATAGCAATAATCATATATCCAAAAATAGTATGTTTCTGATGTATTAGTCCAACTTATTTGCTGAGGGTGATAGGCAGCACCGGGGTGATATATTTTACGACAAGAAAGCGATTTTCTTCAAAAATATTTCGCTAACTATTTCTTGAGATTTAAAACTTTCTCTAATGTAAATGGCGACACCCACCTCCCGTTTTTGTCGTTCTGAATGAGAAATGCTTCATATTGTAATCAGGCTTAAATAGATTCCAAGCGTCTAGTGTAAAAGAATGGTTGAGTAAGTTCTATGGGAGACATATCTATACCGAAATAAATACCACCTATTTCTTATTAATGTCTTTAAGGAGTTTAGTAATTTCATTTATTTATATAAATAATTATCAATCCCACTATGTCGATTATTGGCTTTGCATCAAGAACTTGATATATCCCACAGTAGTTAGAAAATGAGAGTACTGGATACGAACCCCTTCGGAGCACATAGCGCCATCGAGTTCTCGAGGTGCCATCGACTTCTTCGGCAAATGACCTTGAAAGACACCAGAGGTTGCTGAAGGAGTCGTTCAGGCATCCGAAGAAGTGTCTTCAGCAGCGGCATCTGCGGCAGCCTCTGGTGTCTTTCAAGGTCATTGCTGAAGAAGTGTGCATGTCTTCAGCAGCGTCTTTCAAGGTCATTGCTGAAGAAGTGGTGTTCAGCAGCAGCAGCAGCAGCAGCCAGGCGCATGCGCCGGGGCTATTCCTCAGATCAGTCCATCGAGTTCTCCAGGGCGTGTCTGCAGCAGCCTCTGGTCAATGCTGAAGAAGTGGTCTTCAGCGGGCAGCCTCTGGTGTCTTGCCATTGCGCACCCAAGCCGCTATTTTGGCTGTGGGTCAGGCGCCTGCGCCGGGGCTGTCGCGTACAAAGCGCGTGTTGTTCAGGCCAGTCCATCCTGGCCCCATCCACTTCTTCGGCAATGACCAGAGGCTGCTGAAGGAGTCATGTCTTCAGCAACGGTGTCTTTGGGGCCTTTGGCCGTGGCTCAGGCGCATGCGCCGGGCTCTGGCTATGAGAGTGGGCGGGGCAACAGCCAATGAGAGTGGTTGTGGGCAGCATCCAATCAGAATTGTTGTTAGGTGCTGTTGGGCCTTTGGATGTGGCCCAGGCGCCTGCGCCGGGGTTTTCGCAAAAATAAAAACGTTGAATATATTTTTACATCAATATAATTAAAACTATAATCTGTATACAGAGTAGGCATGCGTGTATTTTCTGGGCAAATCGAAGCCCTGCAGCTTCTCATACCACTCTTCTGACCGATTCATTACCCGGTGTATACTCAACGATGCGGTCATGCAGGATGAGACAGTATGCGGTTGTGTTGGGCGGAAAATTCTCGCTCGACTCAAATTCTAGACGCATATCTATGGGTCCAGGCTTGATGCTTTCCGACTGCTTTGATGCGTCAATCACCACGATGGGCGCTAGATCCTTGAACTGTTCCTTGCCGTATAACGGCTCGCCAACTTTTCCATAGTATGAACTCTGGAAGTTCTGGTACATTTCGTATAGCAGGGCGTATTTCCCCGTGGAGAAATCCAAGTTTAAATTCTCGTAGGGGAAGCACTCAGAATTCAGGTACAGTTTGACGTTTGTCAGATTGCAGTGGTCAAATTTGCTTGAATCCGTGTCCAAATTCGCTTTGCGATTCGTCTGGAAGGCGACAATAACGTAGCGGGGTTTCTCCAACCGTGTTGCAGTCTTGACGGCCCACGTTTGTTTCGTAGCTTGCGGCAACACCGGATACTCGTACAGCTCCCAGCTGCGAAAACATATCTGCAACGTTCTCTCTTCCTCGACAATATTGAGAAGTTTTAGGTATTCAGCATCCGATGGATAGACGTACGGCACCCTCCAATGAACCTTGTTCAACTCAATTCTGGTGTCCTCGTTACCCACGAAAGCGTTCCTATCGTTTTTCGATCGAGTCAAAATGAGCTCGTGACACACATTTAACAGAATTTTGTGGTAATCTTCCAAGAATCCCAGCAGGATTCTTCCCGGGATGCACACGTTAAAGTTCCCGTTCGCGTCGATAAGGTGGCTCGGTGAGTCTCCCGTATTCGTCCAGCCGGCATTCTCCAGGGCACCTACCTCACCCACATTCAGAGAAACTACACCCTTCAGTGTGCTCGTGATGCCCACGT
Source organism: Xestobium rufovillosum (assembly GCA_963966045.1). Classification (NCBI taxonomy): domain Eukaryota; kingdom Metazoa; phylum Arthropoda; class Insecta; order Coleoptera; family Ptinidae; genus Xestobium; species Xestobium rufovillosum. The sequence continues at coordinate 15,782,565 of OZ014499.1, read as the reverse complement.
TTTTTGTTCGATCCACCTCCACCCCGTTTATTTCATAGCGGACGTCGTCAAAGAGGAAACTGAGGGCGTTATTTGTTAAAGCCGCATTTCCGCCTCCTGCACCCTTGATGAACCTGCCCTCTATGTAGATGCTGCTTAGATGCGGCAGTACGTAAACGTCTTGTTGGTGGATTGGTATGCGAATTTCGTCATTGGCGTTGAATGTTGTTGTTGTCACGAACGGTTGATGTACGTGCACCTCGACACGGCGTGCTGACTCATCCAAAACAGCACCGTCCAGAACACGAAACGTGTCTACGTTTATGTGTGTCATTATTCAAATGCGGTTCCCTTGTTGAAGCACAAGTACTAACTGACAGCACCGTTAATTTTCTTGCTTAAATACTCTCCATACAACCGTGCGCATGCGCAGTCTTATTCTTGCTCGTGTCATCAGCCATGGTGTTTGCGAATACAGCTGTCTGTGTCAACAGACAGCTGTATTCGCAAACAGACAGACAGACAGACAGAGAGACAGACAGACAGACAGACAGACAGACAAACGGACCGACAGACATACAGACAGACAACTACTGATAAGAATTCGGAAGTAGGAGAATAACTATAGATTCCTTTTTGTCTCATCGAGCTGATTAATTTGATACCCTACATGATCTAGGTGGACGGGGCAAGGAGCGTGGCCGGGGGCGCGGTCAGTGAGTGGCCACCCCTAAAAACCACCCCTAAAATCCACCCCCAAAAATCACCCTCCAAAACCACCCCAAAAATCACCCTCCAAAACCACCCCAAGAACCGCCCCTAAAAACCACCCCTAAAAACTACCCCTAAAACCACCCCTAAAACCACCCCCTAAAAATCACCCCTAAAAACCACCCCCAAAAACCACCCCCAAAAACCACCCCCAAAAACCACCCCTAAAATCCACCCCAATATTCCGATACCTCTAGTCGAGTCCTTTAATTTGACACCCCACATGACATAGTTTTTACGTAGGGGTTAGCCTAAATTTAGACTACTGTTCTCAAATAATTAGCGATGTAGAATGTTCTACTACCGAGAACTAAGATGTTTGCATATATCAATCAGATGGTTCCCACACGTGTCCGAAACGCATTAAGATAACAAGTAATTTCAAATAAACAAACTGGAGAATGTTCTAGAATGTTTTTTTCCCACACGTGTCCGAAACGCATTAAGATAACAAGTAATTTCAAATAAACAATCAGAAGAATATTCTAGAATGTTATTTTATTGTAATAATACAAACAAACAAACGGGTCACCTTGTAGTGTCTACAACGTATTAACCCTTTCGGGACGGGAAACGACCGGAGTTGCAAAAAAAATTTTTGCCCGCCAGACGCGAAACAACTAAAGTTGAACGCTTGGAGAGCAGGTTTAGAGCGGAAAACTACCGCGGTTTGATAGTGGGGCAACATTATGATAACCAATAACGTCCATAATCGGAGCTTATTGGCTAATTTAATCTCCCTCCATTTCTTCCCAGAAATCGTGTTAAATCAGTGTTAAATCGTGCAGTATGCTTTGTTATGCGTTTGTGTGTGCATCTCGTGCTTAGATCTCAGAAAATTGCTCGTGATCAAGCAATTGAAATGAAAAGAAAACAAAATTTAACATTTTTTGAGCGGAATAATTTGACGCGCATGGACCGCAATCGACCGGAGTCTGCGCGCTGTCCGCGCCCGTCTAGCCAGCAACGATTGTTGATATCGCTGCCGTCCCGAAAGGGTTAAATGCATATGCAGAGCGTGGGATCAAACCTAAACAAACATATCCTATCGGCAAGATGAAAGGTTATTTCCCATAATAAAAACAATTATAACATCTCTTATCGGCGGCGAACTTGCTTTTTTCTTAAACTTTAATATCAATATTTATTTAGTATAAACAATTGTAAATTTCCGAGAAAATAAATATTAATTCTGTAACTTCTGTTTACAATCATAAGTATATACGGATGATTTGAAAGACGGGCTTGTGGGCCGCCGATTAGCTCAGTTGGTTGGAGCGAGGGATCCGGTGCGTGGGGACCCGGGTTCGAATCCCGGTCGGCGTCATTTCCAGAACGTTTGCGAAAACCCCGGCGCATGCGCCTGAGCCACGGCCAAAGGCCCCAAAGACACCGTTGCTGAAGACATGACTCCTTCAGCAGCCTCTGGTCATTGCCGAAGAAGTGGATGGGGCCAGGATGGACTGGCCTGAACAACACGCGCTTTGTACGCGACAGCCCCGGCGCAGGCGCCTGACCCACAGCCAAAATGGCGGCTTGGGTGCGCAATGGCAAGACACCAGAGGCTGCCCGCTGAAGACCACTTCTTCAGCATTGACCAGAGGCTGCTGCAGACACGCCCTGGAGAACTCGATGGACTGATCTGAGGAATAGCCCCGGCGCATGCGCCTGGCTGCTGCTGCTGCTGCTGCTGCTGAACACCACTTCTTCAGCAATGACCTTGAAAGACGCTGCTGAAGACATGCACACTTCTTCAGCAATGACCTTGAAAGACACCAGAGGCTGCCGCAGATGCCGCTGCTGAAGACACTTCTTCGGATGCCTCAACGACTCCTTCAGCAACCTCTGGTGTCTTTCAAGGTCATTTGCCGAAGAAGTCGATGGCACCTCGAGAACTCGATGGTGCTATGTGCTCCGAAGGGGTTCGTATCCAGTACTCTCATTTTCTAACTACTTCCCACAATATACAATGAGGGATACATAATAAAATCCTCTTAAAAGGGTCAGCCCTATAAGTAAGCACACTAAAAGACTTGAACCTCAAGGGAGCGCAACCCCTGTGTCCTCATCCGCAAAGTTCTTGCCCGTCTTGCGTAAAATTTGTCTCCCTTATAAAATCCAAATTATGTTTTAATACCACCGACAACGGGAGCGTTGCTTAAGTCCGTCTCCTAGATACATTCCTCTTTTTGTTTAGATTGCTCTCATTTGTCAACGAAGCCAAGAAAATTCCTTGATGTTTGGGACTTTGCGTCAGATACACAGCCTCGTCATTAATTTCGTGATTAAATTGTAGATCAAAAGCACAATACGAAGCCCATTCAGAGTGAGACGGTACGTATGTACATATTATAAAAGCTGAAACGTTCTTCTGTAAAAGGAACCTCGTTTTCGCTTGTCTCCTCAATTGTGTAACCTTAGCAGAGTTCGCAGAGGCGTGCATTTTTTTTTGAAGTCAACAATGGGCACTTCTGAAGGAAAATTGAAAATTCCCGACGAATAAATCCGATTACAATAGCCATTGTTACATTCAATTTTCATAATTGAGAATTTTCAATGGTAGCAGAAAAATAGTAAAACTAGTTCATAATTGAAAATAACACTATTAAGTAAGAATATTGAAACTTGAATACGAGTATCTGTAATGAACATTCAAAATGCTTTTTTGGGAATCACGAATAACACCAAGGAAATGCTGAATCAACTGACATTTTTCTGAATACTGGATACCACGAGTACTACAAACCCCAATTGCCTTTGAGGGTGATTTAAAAATCTCAACCTTTCAATTTTTAGTTCTACTTATTTACATCAATCAAAACTGATACATCAAACTAATTAGGGTAGGAGAATGTCTTTGCTTGGAATTCTTAACCCCGATCGGGGAGCTACTTTGGAAAAATACTACCTTTTTCATTAGGCATGCACCGGCCGAACCGATTTACATTACACCCGATGGTTTTCTCAAAAACGAGGAGGGTCGAAAAGTGCAGTCTTCACTTCCGACGCCACGGACGACCAGAAGAATCTTGTTAAGAAAAATTGGAAAAGACTGTGAGCAGAAAAGACATAAGCCTAAAGTTCAATCCGCCACGACGTCTCGAAAAGTGCATTTTTGGAGCGTTACGAAGGGAGAATGCACCCCTCTAGTTTTTTATAATAACTTTTTCAAATATTGACCGATTTCAAACTTATCGACAGATATTGAAAAAGCGAGTTTAGGAGAACCATATTCCGCAGGAAAGGAAGACGGACTTAAGAAAATGGAAGATTTCGTAAAACACGTACTTTTTAAGGGCGTCATGCAACCTCCGTGAATCCTTTCCGGCAAATGTAAACTCACAGAAATAAAGTGAATATAACGACCCGTGCAAAAATAATCGACACGATAACATTTGACATAAAAAAAATTTCATCGAAAAGTGGGAAATTGAGAAAATTTTCGTAAAATGCCTAAATATACCCTGACATTTGCAATCGTCCTGGGCTGGCGATCTGAATATCGATATGTAATCTCGCAAGGGTGTGTAAACTTTATCAAAAGGGAACGTGCGTCGGGGCAACCTCTGAAAGTCACCCCGAAAAATATTTGCAATTTCGACGAAAATTTGACAGTTGGGTGTTAAAAGATTTCACGATCGTCAGAAATTTTTGTTGACCGTTTTCAGACCCAAATTTCTACCCTTAAACGTTGACCGATGGAGGCGAGGATGGAGGTGAAACTTCGTTACAGACCCATTGGAATCTCTTTCTAATCTTATTTCCTGCAACGTTCCGCTTTTCACCCCCCCTGGATGAGTTAGATCGGTAGATGCCCCTTTTTCGAAGTTTTTGACCTCAAAAATTTGCAAGGTTTCTCGGAGAAAATTATTTCCCTTAGCAACTGCGGTCACAGAGGGGGAAATTTTCGGATAGTATCGACGAGGCTGTCGGACTTCGCTTTCAAAATTACTCTGCCCCCCCCCCCGGGTTTTCCGGAATTTCAAAATTTTATGGCTGGACGTTTTCCACACCAAACACCTTCGATAGTTACATTAGGAGTTTTTTGATTACTGGCCATTGAATAATACATTAGGAATTTCTTGATTAATGGGCAACTGGACGACTTTTTTTTATTTGAAAAAATGAAAATTTGGGCGAAAATATTTGACCCCTATTTTTGCATTTTTCTCTGTGCTTCACTTTAAGGCAGAAAAAAATTATTTCATAATTTTGCCTGGCGCAATTGACGTCACTTTTTGCATCCGATATTGTCATATGTAACTTGAAATCATTATTTCTACTTTTCTAATAAATAGCGAATTATTTAAATTGTATATGTTACCGGTAAAACCCGAATTCCGTGAAAACCCGTTTTAACTAGTTAGAACTAGAAATAACAAAGAGCCTTTGTGAAAACTAGTTTTAACTAGTCAAAACGCGAACTGACGGGACGTATTTGTAAAAACCCGAATAAATAATAATTTTGAATGGGCTTCGGGTTCTAACTATGATTTTTAGTCAAAACTAGTTTTACCGAGTCGTTCGTTTGAGGGAACTAGTTTCAACTCATAGAATCAGTAAAAACCCGAAATTTGTATTCTTTTGCATAATATTAAAAACTGAATTTAGGTTTTATTAAACTCTAAAAAACACAAAATATATTCATAATACCGTGTGTCCCGGGAATTCTGAAGCAGTGGCGGTTTCTCCTTAAGGTCAATTGGTCAATGACCCTCCTAAAATATTCTAATCAAAACCATAATTTTAATTAAAATATTTTTTGTCTAACAGTCTCAAATTTAAAATCCTCAGCGGACTGCATTCGCAGCAATACTAGAAATAGCCAAGCGTCAAGCCGCGCTGCGCGCTCGCTAGCAAGCCGGGACATTATTCAAATTGACCCTGCACAGCTCTTATGGCTTATGGAGAAATGCATGTAAAGAAGAACAGTGATAGCAGATGGCGAATTCTTGAGTGGAAGTGAGAGTCACCTTTTACTCCTATATCTCCAACGTGGTCAATGTCCCGATGACAACTGCGCAGAATCGAGTTTAGTTCAACAGTATTCAGTTATGGGCGCCACACACGCAACTGCATACTTGACAAGTATACTTGCGCTTGAGGCTTGTGCATGCAAACTTGACCGTCTGTATGACGATATTGCGCAAGTATTTTGACTTGCACAAGTGACTTGACGACGTTTGAATTTTCAATCTGCATACTTGCCCAAATGCTGTTTGCACATGTATACATGAGCGTGCGTGAGGTTATTGCACAAGTTACATGGGTGGTCAGTCGCGAGCCCATTGTTGTGCACGTCACATATTCTTTGTTCTCTGGCGCACGTGTGGTGACTTTTCGCACCAATATGTCCAGCGATATTCGAAGAGGGTTTCGCGAAAGTTTTGAAGAATTTATAAACATCTACAGAAGTGAACCTTGCTTATGGCGCATTAAAAGTAAAGACTATCACAATAGAGACAAGAAAACTGCAGCGTACAACAAACTAATTGATAAATTAAAGGAAATTGATCCAACGGCAAATCGCGACAAAGTCGTAAAGAAGATTAATAGTTTATATGTGAATATTGTTCTCTTTTCTTCAACCACTCTTTACACCATTCTTTACGCTTTACTCTACGTTTCTGAACTTTTTTAGTAGCTACTAACAATCCAACTATTGCCAAAGCGTCGTCTAAGGACGCCATAGTCAGACGATAGAACACAGAACTGTGAAACACTACAACCTTCGTCCGTCGATTCTTTTGGAGAATGACAGCCCTCAAGTATACTTGAGCTGTGTGGGGCCGATATGGGCCGTCAAGTTTGCATGCACAAGCCTCAAGCGCAAGTATACTTGTCAAGTATGCAGTTGCGTGTGTGGCGCCCATTATATTTTCTCTGGATCTCAGTACTCTGCTCAGTTCTTCTTAGATAGCAGGCAGGAAATCTTTCTTTATTGCCGCGGTTGTGAATTGTGAGTTGTGAAGTTCTGATCGTTGAGAAATTTTGTGTGTGTTTAGCAAAACAAGATGAGTGTTGTTGAGGATATATTTGCCTTAAAATCAGCTGGAACATTAAATTATGAACGCCGGCTTGAAAAGAGGGAAAGTGGACGGCCGAAACCAAAACTGAATTTGAAGCAGACAACAAAGGATAAAGGTAAAAATGTCCAAAGCTATTTTAAAGAATCGATGTACAATTTGTGCGACTGGATTTGTGGATGTAGTGTTAAAAATGCGTTCTTTTGCTATCCGTGCTTATTATTTTCAATTGATGCTATATGGGCTAAAAATGGAGTAACCGATATTAAACATTTAAAAGACAAAAATAAAAAGCATGCTTCTTTCCGTACTCATATAAATTGTTCAGTTACGCCAGTTTAGGGCGTGTACACATAAGACAGCAACTTTATAGTGTGGTATCACAAAATCAGTGCACGACTTTAATGAATGAATACTTAGGTATATTTTAAACAAATTAATTGATTGTGTAAAATTTTGCGGAGTCTTTGAAATTGCATTGCGCGGTTATGTATATATTTTTAGTATGTATTAATTATAAGTCCCAAAACTAAAATGACCTCCCTGGATATTAACCCACGAGCCGCCCCTGTTCTGAAGCATCCTGTGTAACATGGGAAATTTGAAAATTGCGATTTCTATGTCGCCAAAGTATTTTAAGAACATTTCGAGTATCAGAACACATACAATGTGCACCAGAGAACGATTCTGCGTAATAATTTTCCAAGTTTAACAAAATATGTTCAATAATGTATCGCGAGGGAATCATCTTAGAGTAAAGAGCACGACAGCCGTCTGCGCAATGGGATAGTGAGTTCAATCGCAGAACGGCATCTAGCATACAGAGGTTCGAATCCGACAGTGGTTATTTTTTACCTGTATTGTTATTTTGAATGAACAGCGTTTGATTTCTATCAGTAAAAATGCATTATTTAACGTTTTATAATTTTTAATTAAACTGGCAATGGATTTATTAGAAAATTATTCACGTTATTAAAGGCAGTAACATTGCAACAATACCTATAGAAAATTAGTTATTTATTTACGTAAATGTATTAAAATTTTGTTTGTTCATTTTAATTTGTTGTGCTCTTGCATATAAACTGAGTTGATTCCCACACGAGATACATTTTTGGAAATATTTTTGATATTTGTTTAAACTTTGAAAATTATTATGCAAAAACTTTCTCTGGTGCACATTTTATATGTTCTGATACTCGAAATATCCTTAAAATACTTTGAGGGCATAGAAATCGCAATTTTCAAATTTTCCATATGTTAAACAGGATGCTTCAGAATTCCCGGGACACACGGCATGGCTCGCTATTGTGGTATTTCGAGTTGCATAATACCATTGCTTTTTTGCACTTCCACATGTTGCTTGTGCATTGCTTCTTACATGTACAGATCCACTAGCACTAGCTAAAGAAGCAGCACTTCTTAGTGACACCGTTTTGTCTTACGAAGAATGGAGTATTTCGGGTTTTTACTGATTCTATGAGTTGAAACTAGTTCCCTCAAGCAAACGACTCGGTAAAACTAGATTTGACTAAAATTCACAGTTAGAACCCGAAGCCCATTAAAAATTATTATTTGGTCGGGTTTTTACAAATACGTCCCGTCAGTTCGCGTTGAGACTAGCTAAAACTAGTTTTCGCAAAGACTCTTTGTTAATTCTAGTTCTAACTAGTTAAAACGGGTTTTCACGGAATTCGGGTTTTACCGGTAACATATACATGCAAATGAAACACTGCACAACACAACCACTGTATCACCTAAAATTATTTCGAGAAAACGGAACTGAAGAAATAAAAACGCTTTTGAACTTCGCTCTGAATTATATGACAACACAGCGGTTTTGACGGGAAGTAGTTTATTCGTATTTTATCAGATTCTGTCAGCTGTCCTGATGTCACTTCTGGCGTTTGCATAACCTTTGCGTGCCGTTTTGACATCTGAATCTGACGTGAACTAGAAATTAACCTCGAAATTGACATACGAAAATGACAAATATGCAGTAGCTCAAATGACTCACTTATTTGCCGTTTGGTGTCTGCGCGGGAATAGGTTTTTAAACTATTTGATCATGCTCATTGGTGAGCGCAATGCACGTCATTTGAGTTTAAGCCACGCCCACACTGAAATCTCGTTTGAAAAAGTGGATGTTTGGAAGCATTTTAAACAATTATTTGTCATGAATTTAAAACTTTTATCAAGACGTAATCTATACGTATTAGGTATAATGAACATTTAAGATCATTTCGTTTAAAAAGTGATCTTTCAAGTTTTGCTAATCATTTCTTTGAAAACAGTCATTAGTTCCCTCCTCTAGTAAATACTAAATTATTGTTTAATTTTGAAAAGAGTTATCAATTAGATACATTTATTTGAGTCTATAGAAATTTATAAACATAAAAATGATAAAAATTATAACTTAATGACCAAGTTTATTTAAACTTTTGTAAATGTTCCTCTTGTATACTTTTTTCTGCAGTTCTAACCTCTCTTTATTGCCATTATAACATTAATTGACTAGTTTATCTCTTGTTTCTAGTTTATCACACCAAGATGTTAGCAGTTGTCAAAATTCCATGGATGTATTGTTTTATTTAGTTATTTTTCTGTTTACTGATATTTCACTTTTAGGTATTTTCCCAATAGAATTTATTGTTTTTTCTCAAAATGGTTTTCTTTAAATTCATTTGTTCTTCCCTTCAAGCTACGAGGTATTCGAATTTCCTTTCTATTTTAGATTTTCTAAGGCCTCGTAGATAAATATTGAAATTCAGTTAGCTAGTTAGCTTATTTCTTACTGTGAAGATCTCGTGGATACTATTATTTTGATTATTTATATTGTTTTGTCAATTTAAGTTTCCTTGTCAACTGTTACCTTAGACCTTAGGGTCATATTAATTTATTTACAATTTTAATTTTTAATCTTGAAACCGGTCAATAATCTAATAAACTATTTCCATTGGTAGTACGCGAAGTATATTATTAATTCAATTATTATTATTAATTCAACTGGTTATAAGCACAGCAGTGTAAAAACTCAGTTTATGTCCCATACACCTTTTATGCAGTTAGATCATTTTCACTTTGAAGTTGCTGGATAAAAAGACTGACTTCGTGCCCGTTTTCGTCTGCCGTTTGGAGAAAATTATGTAAATGAGTACATGGTGTATGTTTTTCAATTTTTCAGCTTTTCAGTTTCCAGTTCTTCAGTTTTCATTTATGGAGCAATCCTCGTATAAAAATCGTACCCTACTTTTTTCACTGATATGACGTAATTGCCCGTGAAGTTGAAATAGACCATAGTAAGTGTTTCACAATGCATTACATATAATAATTATCTGGTACTTACTTTTGTACTTTTGTTAAGTTATAGATAGGTACATCATGTCGGAATTCAGATATTTTAATTAAATTTTTTGCCACAAAGTATTTTCCCTTTGATCCATTCGTTTCCAGATGGCGTATACATATAAATTATAGGCTGAAATCTCTATTTGTAATTCATTAGCTTCTCATTTCAATATTCACATAACATATTGATTTGAAGTTTTGAAGGGAATGGCCTGTAGGTTAATTAGTATGTTGTAAATATTCTGTAATACTGAATATGAATTACATTGACTAGCCGTACAAATGAGCTCACTCACTGTTTAATAAAATTATCTTCTTATATTTGAACAATGATTTTATAAAACTTCCCTGCGTTTGCATCCTCGTTTTTATGGGTTAGATTAAGGCATGCCTTATATTTTTATAGACGTCTATATAACGTATTTAGGTTACGTAAAATGCAGCTATCTTGCTAGGTGCTTCTGTTGAACTGAGATTATTAGAACTCATGGAGTGGAATGTGGTCGAAGAGTTTTCGTTAGGAGGCCTTTTATAATAATAGAAACGTCACAACCAGAGCTTTAAATGTCATCTAAATGTCTCTTTTGAGTTGCAGTTAAGTGCAACAATACTGCGTTGCAGCATTGAAAAGTCTGTGTATTACAGCTTTGCAACTATAACAACAAAGAACACTTGGAAAGAAAACTACAGACATATCTGCCGATAGCATAATTTGAAATACAGGGCGCTAGGAGCATAATGGGTCTAAATACTGAGCTGACTGGTCTAATTCCATTTTCACGCGCTTTAATAGACTGTTCAACTTTATGCAAACCAAGCAACAGGCGTGACTCAGTGCGAAAATGCGCGACGAGTATTTGTTCGAATTCAAGCGGTTCCTTTTTCTTTTTTTCTTATAAAGTTTATTGTAATTTACAGATTTTTGCATTCGACGTTTTGTGTCCGGTGTCCCGCCAGGA